>OX421359.1:2340921-4840921 GCA_949126925.1 Cheilosia vernalis | reverse complement strand
AACAGGCACTGGTACCGTTTCTGTTGTCAATTTGAGCTGAAGACAGAATTGTACATAGAAAGCTGTAGACTTCGAATCGTAATCGTTAAAAGCTGACACTAGCACATCAAACACGATTACGTATGCTTTAAGAAAAGGCCGTTCAACAGATGTGCTTGGCATGATAAAGTATTCAATACGGTGGACTAAGGACAGCAGAAAGATTGACTAAAGCTATAAAAAATGCGTAAGGCTCAAGAAAATAATCAGAAATGTAAAAGAAACAGCCCAACGGCCATTGAATTGGGCGCCAAATTGTCATTTGTTACAAAAGCGGGAGTCTGTTGCATTGTTCATAGATTTCAGGGACAATGCTCTCAAACCTCGATTGCGAAATGCTTTTATGGTCGGTCTCAAATGGTTAACGCAATTATTTCGCCAAATGTGTCTCAAAAATTGTCATAAAATTAATGCAATGATTCGAAGTATTTGCCTCTCTTTATTTACAAAAGGTAGAGGACCTCAGGCAGATATGCAGTTATGTACCTTGCCTCGCTGTCGCCAAACTGCAAATGCGTCTGCTAACATTAAGAACCTTCAACGGACCTGCCAAACAACATAAACATCGATGCTGCTGACAGAGTTTTTGTGAAAGAAAAAAACCCTCATTGAATGTCTAATTCACCCACCCCCAACTAATTCAGTTACAAATTGTCAACCTCCATCTCGGTCATTATCCACGAAACTTTATCTGCCCGAGACGAGATGTTTGCTTTCTGTTTCCACCGCACTTTTTGGAATGTTTTAATGCAACTACGCCGCAAAGTGCCCAGCATCTCTCCAGGTATCGGTCGTGTGAGCGAACTTCGCCATTTGTGGCCGAAAGTTACAACCAACAAGGGGACACGAAGTAGAAAACTTTTTGAAAAGACCTACCCCGAAAAAAGTGTGCATTCACAAGTCATGTCGTCTGCGGATAAGTGTCCTGCAATTCTAATTCAATGCCGGCTCTTCCATGGGAAGGACACCAGAAATGAGAATTAATGGTCAGTCGTCCAGGTGGAATTTTCAATTAACAAATCCCAAATGCTCTCTGTGTGGCTGTAGATTTCTTTTATGTTCATCCTTTTAAGGCGCCGACCGCAGGACTTCGTTCGTCTTACCAAAAAAAAAAAAAAAATCCCAACAACTTAGCTAAAGGGAAACTTTGAGGCATGCTTTTCCTGCCGTATGCTTTGTCAAAAACTATCTAATCTCGACATAAAGGCAAACAGAGAAAAAAAAACTTCCTTTGCAAGGAAAAATTGAAAACTCTCAGGAAAAACCTCATCGCACGAAGGAGGAGCACAAATTTTCGGCAAATACGTGAGAGAATTGCAAAATGCAGCCGCGTCTTGGTGGCACCACCACCGGCTTCTTGTTGCCGATCTACGAGGCTGGAGTGTGGCAGTGACGACGGCGGGCCCATTGATTTGCCTTTATTATGTCGGCCATTTAAATGGGCGGCAGCGCCCACAAAAATGAGCCGACAAATCGGGCCTCGCCCATTTGCCGTGAGCACAAACTGGCTGCATCCTTGAGTGGAGCCTTGTTTTTGCCTCTTCACATTTTGGATTGCAATAACTTTCGACAACTCGAAAAAAAGGGTTGTTGTTTTTCTTTTTCGGAGGAGGAGGTCCTCCCCATCCCCGGGATCGTCATCGTTATCTTTGACGGCAAGCAGAGTTGCGAAACCTCGCCTCACAATTGAATTGACAGTTTGGCCAATATCCAAGGGAGTGAATCTTGTGCACTTGTTTTTTGTTGGCCGGTTGGCTTGGTCCTGTTCGACCTCATCAAGGATCCTTTCTTCTGCAGAAAGATGTGCATTATATCCAATCCCGGCGGCGATTGTATTCCGTGCGATGTGTGCATTTATTCGAAACAAGTTTTTCCCCGAGAGAGAGAGAGTGACTACGATGACTACGACAGCGACTGCGATATGGCGACTTGGCAAAGTGGGAGGACAGCGGAGGAAGAATTTATTTTGGCGCTGGATGCTTCAAGAGAAAGATCGAATGCACATGCAGAGGTTGATGTTTTTTTTTCAGGACACGAACATTCAAATTCATCGGGTATATCAGCAGGAATTACATTCGGCAGCACTGTGGCGGTCGGATTCTATTAGGAGCAAAGTGGGGCACTTAAGTGCATGCCGATGTGAAGTAGTTCATATCCAATTTGTCAGAGACCGACGATATTGTGGGGGGCTTTTAGGCTTTGAGTAAACGTGTTTCTGTTTATAGGGGATAAATGTTGTCAGGAAATGTGTTTGGCATGAATGAAGCCAGCAGATGCGTAATTACTGGTGTTGTGTGTGAAACTGCAAATAGATACTCATGGCATTGACGAATATTCAGGATCAATTAGGGAGTGTGCAAACTTCCTCTTTGATGGGAGCTGGAGAATGTGTGCTTGACAAATACCACATTATCTGGGTTGGACTTCTTCGGAGCGGCATCTTTAGTTCGAAATATGCATTTATGTAGGTATAGCCACCTCAAAGTGGCGTCAGTCGCATCAGAGAAAGTTAGATGAGTGGAGAATATGGAATGGTGTAAAAGGTTAAGGACAATTTGTTGCTAAGAAGGTATACCTACATCCTACACTTAGGAAGATGAAGAAGCTTGACCTTATCTGACCCATATTTGATCACTCGAAACACAAAGCGGCCATTGGCTTGGTATTCGGGTAGTAACACCTATACTCTTCTTGTCGTTTTTCAGGACATGTATTTCTTTCGTTAAGAGATCGTTCAAACAAAATCTGAAAACATCGTTTACACGAAGTCTTAACTTGGAAATCATTTTATGACAAAGGGTAACTGAAATTGGAGTGCATATATCCGTCTATCGCTCGTATAAACCAAAAGTTCAAGCTTGGTTATAAAATCTATTTACTTGAGTCTTCATGAAGGGTTCTTTATAGGCACCTACCTCTAATGGAAACGCATCCAAAAATGCATTAAAAAAAACCTCCAAAAACCCGTCAAGAATACTTAGTTCAAAAAAAGGTCAAGATTCTTAAAAAAGACGTTGAAAAACGTGTTAAAAAAGTGTCACAAATGTGATGAAAAAAGAAGCCAAACAACGCTTACAAAACGTCTAAAAAGCGTGAAAAACATGTCCAAAAATCCGTAAAAAACGAGCCTTAAAACGCGTTCAAAATCTCATCGAAAAACAAATTTAAAAACGTGTCCCAAAAGCAAAGCAACTGGTCTAAGTTGATTGCAAAGAAAAGCTTAAAAGCGTCAAAAGGCTATTCGAAAATTAAGCCCAAAAACCCCTCTAGTATCCACATGAAAAACATGCCCCAAAATGCGTCCAAATTGGTTTCTCAAACAGCGTCTAAAAACAAAATCGCGTATTAAAAAACCTTCAAAAACTATTGAAAGAAGAACAAGCGCAAAACGAAATTAAAAAAGTCCAAAACGAGTCTAAAAGCAGTCCAAAAAAGCCTAAATGGCGTTAGAATCCCGCCAAAAGGCAGTGCAAAAACGAGTCTTTAAAACATTAAAAAAACGCGTCTAAAACTAGTTCAAGAATAAGCCTAAATGGCGTCAACAGACGCGTTAGAAACCCGACAAAAATCAGTGCAAAAACGAGTATAAAAAACATCAAATAACGCGTCTAAAACTAGTTCCAGAATAAGCCTAAATGGCGTCAAAAGACGTGTTAGAAACCCGCCAAAAGGCAGTGCAAAAACGAGTCTAAAAAACATCAAAAAACGCGTCTAAAACTAGATCCAGAGTAAGCATAAATGGCGTCAAAAGACGTGTTAGAAACCTGCCAAAAATCAGTGCAAAAACGAGTCTAAAAAACATAAAAAAACGCGTCTAAAACTAGATCCAGAGTAAGCATAAATGGCGTCAAAAGACGCGTTAGAAACCCGCAAAAAATCAGTGCTAAACGAGTCTAAAAAGCATTAAAAACGCGTCAAAAATCAAGTAAAATCTTGTCACAAAACTTTCAAGAAACTGCCAAAAGCCTGTAGAAATGTAGGTACGTACGAAAACTCGTCAAAAATGAACGCAAGTGCAAGTCCAATACGAGCTTAAAAACAATTACAAGAACGAGTCGAAAAACAAGCCGAAAAACCCGACCGATAACAAGACGAAGGACAAGTACAAAAATGCTGTCCAATAAACGTGTCGAAAAACGAAACGAAAAACATGAAAAACGAGTGCAACAGCGTCGAAAAATACGTTAAAAATCAAGTCCAAAATCGAGCCTAAAAGAAGCCAAAGAAAGCGTCCAAAAAGTGCTCTTTATATAATAAAAGTAAACGAATTTTTTGGCTGACAGCTGAAAGTGATTTAAAGCAACTTGGAGTGCGCATCTGTTCAAGTCGAACAGCATGAACGAGTTCCATTCTTTTCTGTGGTATTATTTTGTTGTAACAACAAACAGAGCGGCAACAACTTGGTACCTTTATTAGATTTTCCCAGAAAAAGCCTTGCATTCGGCACTTCAACCATAACCCTCTGAAATAAATAAGCTATAGTATTAGTAACCTCGTCGAATTAACAGAGTTTGGTTGGTTAAAATGTTATAACTTTAATGTCTTTATTGTACAAAACAGTGGCCGATTTTTAAAGCTATTTTCATTACATTTCGGAAGGCTAATCGCGGTTCTCTCAAACTGTATACTGTTAATATTTAATTTTTGTCAAGCGTTTCGATATCCCGCAACAATCGCTCTTGAATTAATAAGCTGAGAACCAGAAAAAACATTTTCTTAAGCTCTTAACAAAGAAAAGCAACTATGAAAATCTGCCTCTTTTGCATTCAATTTGGATTTAAGTTAAAATTTAGTTATCATCCACCTACACTAGATAAAATGCTCACTTGGCAAAAAAACGCCATTGTTCTACTAAAAACCTGTTTGCACTTTTCCGACAACTACTCAGATATCAGTTTTGTCAAATTTGTGAAAATGTAGTATAACACAATTAACAAAAGAAAAATTCAGTCCGCAAAAAAAAAAAAACTTGGCAACCCTACATATCATAAGATGCTTATTGCACTTCTGTTGCTGTGCATTATTTTTTTCCGTTACCCGCTTTGACTACCACTTTTTGCAAAGGGAATGCAACTACCGCTGTCTCCCTTTCTCGTACAAGCAAATGGTGTCTGCGCACAGTACAACCAATGAATGCAATTACCATTCAACAGGTGCAAACCGTTACATTTTCACAAACAACTTGACAAATATATTCAAGAACAAAAGCAATCAAATGCATTTAATAAAAAATCATAAAACGAACCCATATTTCCTCGTTTATCTCATCCCATTCGTCGTTGAGTTCCTGATTGATGGAGATATTTCTGTAGAAACTACCCCAACATCCAACAATGATATGTGGTTTCGGGTGCATTTGCAATGGGGAAAAAAAACACAAGAACCAGACGAGAAATTAACAAAATTAACAATAAACACTAAAGAATTGTTAACAAAATGTAAAATTAATGGGAAAACATAAAAAAATCAACAGAAAAAAACAAAAAGAAAACAAAAAATAACAAAACGAAACAGAAGAGATAACGAGTTGACGACCGGACGCGATGAAAATGCAATCGGAACTGCATTTGCAAAGCGGAATATCCGGGAAAAGGGAAATTTTTCTGCAACGAAATGCGGCCATATTTGGAACTTGCCTTTGGAGTGGTTTGTGTATTGGATGGGGAATTTTCCACGGAGAACGTTGGTTTTGTGTGGAGTATTGAATGGGTAGTGCGAACAAGAACCAGGAATGTTCTATTTCCGGTTGTGTCTTGAATATCAAGCATCGACAGTAGATGGCGATAGTGATGTGTGGTGAGATAATCTCTTGCAAAATTCACCATAAAGTGAGTGGGGAAGAAAGACCAGAAGCTTTTCGTTACTTTAAATTAAATTTGTATACATACTCCTTTCGGAAACCGCGAATGTCCTGTAAATGTTTAAGCGTTCGTTAAGCTTGCAGATGTTCCGAGAAAATTATCGCAACTAGTCACCGAAATGCGACAGATGATTCTTTACAAAGTGAAATTATACGATATCTGTCCTGGTCAGAGACAAGCCACGAAAATTACGATGGGTGAGACTCCATACATCTGGCATTAAAGAGAAACAAACGAAATACTTGTCAGCTAACTGGGTGGAAACATAACCTAGATCTATAAAGATGACGTAAAAATGGATTGCTCAGATATCCTTACGATTGTGAGGAGTCGAGCGGAACGATTAGAACGATCTGTGGGTTATGCGGTTTAAGGACATTCACTAAAACAAAACGCAGTTTTCCATCCCCTTAGCAATATTGTTACCCATCTGGCTAAATTTGGCAACAAATTCAACCACGGGCTCTTTTCCCCACCACCCCAAGGATTTGTGGAGCCCAACACTATTATTCGTATTCGTGTTCAATTCAATTAGGTAATTAATTGTGTTGCCAAGATGTTTGTGGCCGTAAAGCGATTGTCGTGGGTGTTGAGTCTTGAGTGTACCGTGTTCGAGAAGAATCCCGCCTAAGCTAATACACGTACAGCATTTCATGTTAATTGGAAAGAAAACAACGAAGGCGAACAAATGTTTTTCGGAAGTTCCGTGATTTTTCGGCTCCCGTGCCGAAAGGGAGGAAGCAAACCCCCACGGAACCATAAATTGGATTAACTGACTGTTGTTTGCCGAATGGCATTGGATTGGAATGCAAAGGGAGCCCTAGTAATTTTCTTTTTGTGTTCTTCTGCTCCTCCGTTGAATTCGGGATAGGTTGCTATTTTTTTTTTTTTTTTTCCTTCTTTGATTAATTAGCTGACGAAAGCAGATCTCGAGTGTTTTGACTCAGGCTCGCAAGGATTATCTCAACATTCCAGATGATTTGGATTTATTGAGGCGAATAGATCTTCGTCGATGTTTGGAATTTTTGAGCAAAGGCGGACGTGCGTCCAAGAGTAATACGATTAACGAAGATGAATGGACAAACAAGATACATCCATTGCGTGTAATTTTGGGAAGACGAAATGAAATAAATGTTTCGCCCAATTACGCGGTTGGGTTTAATGTCCTTTGAAAGCATTTTTGTGTGAGCTACGGAAATAGATGGTCATCTAATGAATATCCGGGAATTCCTTAACTTTATTTCTGCTCCTGGTTGAGTGAAATTCCCTGTGATTTGATGGCGGTCTTTATTTTCGATGAGAGTTGTGGAGCATCTGCGTGTTCATGAGTGTTTGGTTAATTGCGTTGTCTATTTGCAGTTGGGGGTTGTTGATTAACATCGTTTGTGTAACTTTGTTAATTCGTAAATCATTGCGATCGTTTTCAATTTGTTGGCACAGGGAACGGTTGCGGGGGTGATCTTTCTATTTGAGCGAGGAGGCCGCTTAGACTGGTTATAGTTGACACTACAACCTCGCAAAAGCGCAGCCACTGTCATGCGTCTTATTAGGCGAATACAGCGATGCCCTCGAGGAATATCAGTCGATTTTGTAGGTATAACCATTGTATATAAATCTAATAGTACTCTCATCAGAGGAAATCGACACTAGCGCCTCTATAGAGCAAAGGCCCGATTACTTTATTTTCCTATCATTGACGGCAACCATAGTTTTGCACTTACCACAGACAGCAATTACTGTCACTGAGAATAGAAAAAGGCAAGAGAGAACCAAACGAAGTAGTAAACACAATGAACCACCCCTATAAGCTACAAATGACAGGATTTGTTATTAGATCTAAAAAAAGAGAAGAACACAGAAGCACTTCTGTTCGCTTCGCATGAATGTATATACCTGCTGGCTGCTGCGTATACTCGTATAGTTGTGTGTGTACGCATAAAGTGCAACACAATTTTCTGGATTGTGCGAACAAATAGATATGAGATAATTTGTGTATCATCTCATCTCGTTTGCATGTACAAATTATTTATTTTCTTCTTTCGATCTTTGCTTGTTGGTGATATTTTTTGATGTATGTTTTTTATGGATGTTTGTGTGTCACAGAGCTCGTTGCCTAAAAAATTCCTAACTTTAACAATTTTTGGGTTGTCTGATTGTTAGGGTAATTGGGCGAAAATATAAATTTTTTGGATGTTTAAAGTAGGTATGCCAATAAAAGGATTTCCACGCCCTTTCCGCTGGAAACTAAGTTGTTCTTGCAATACTAAATATAAAGAGTGGACATAGGCAAAAATTGATTTAAAAGCATTACGGAAGCAAAGTTACCACAAGTGTTTTGCCTTTTATTTTAAAGTAAAGCTATTAATTTACATTTAGAAGTTTCTTATAAGTTTCGCATAATTGAAAAATTGAATATGTTTTAAAGAGTAAAGTAACAATTAGAAAAGACACTGGTGTGCTTGTTTTAATTAAAATACAATTATTATTATTTTAAAGTGCATACGCCCTAAGTTTTAAATAAAAATGCCTGTTAGAGATGCCTACACTCATTGCCTCAGCGTAAAAAAAACGTTTTCCTTATCATTTTTTCAAGTTCCAAATGACCACCGAAAGGAAATTTGGTTAAAACATTCTCGGAACACACATTTTGAAAAAAAAACTGCCTATTTTTGCGAGAAACATTTTTACCCAAAAGATATAATAACAAAGGGGACACGAAAATGCCTTACTAAAAATGCAAATCCAATGTCAGCTATAGCTGTGTGTAAATGTACTGACACTGTAATTGGTGACCCGTGCTTTGGGGTTATAAATTTTAGGGAAAGTGCAGGTATTTTAAAAGTTGCTACTGTGATAGAAGAAATTCAAAATGATTCACCTCCATTATTAGTAAATAAAACCTTTTCTCCAATTACATTTATAAGGGATTATAGTTTACCTCTAAATATTAATGATGGTAATGAGGCCTCTTCCTCGCAGTTTCCATCTCCCCATAGACAAACAAATAACAAAACATTAGAAGCAAATAGCATTAAGACGACTATATCTCGTTTTTTATTTGATACCCCAAAAAGATTAAAGGAAAATAGAGAATACAATTTGCAAAAGAATCCAAAAGCTCTGATGTAAGCACGTTTGTCAATATGAAACTATTTCACAAGCCTTAGGCACATTTTCACGACGAAGAAAAGGATATTTGCTTAAAATGTTTTTATAAATCTCCATCGCTTTGTACCCATATGCTAGATACGAAATTTTTTCAAATGCACTCCATGTTGTTCTTAACCGGAGGACAGTATGGTGCAATTTTATTAATCTTTTACTGAGAAACATAATTACCCTTTACGTTTAAAGTTTTTCCTCAAAAATTATGAAAAACTGGAAGATTGCAGAAAAACTAGGTTTGTGCGCTTTATTTTTTCGGAATAGGTTAGCTAAACGTAGGCATATAGGTAGATCACAGATTAAGATCACGAAAAACTTCCGGATATCCTCGGATAATTATTAGCTTCCGATTGGGTTGAGCGTTGATAATGACCTATATGAGATTAAATGCAAAAATTATGTCCTGGTACTGGTACATTATGTAGCTACAAAACCAGAAGAATAATAATCTAAGTACATTACATATCCACCTTTCAACAAACGGGCCTATGCAGCAAAACCCAAAGCAAAGAAACGTCGCTTATTTCAAAGAAATAATGAAATGTAGCAACGTTTCGGAAATGTACCAATCACCATTTCGGCGAAAAATATAGAAAAATGAAAGATATCTCATCTTGTCTTGCCAACCTACAGCTGCAGCCAACCATTAACCAACACAATCACGATCATATCTCATAAACCTCACGGGTGTGACGAACGATTCTGCTCCCAGTCACATCACATATCACAGAGACACAGACCCACAAAGGAACCCAAAACAAGTAGGCACGCGTACGACACGACACACGAGCAGTGTTGCCAGATGAAAAATCTGAATATCCTGTTTTTCCGAGATCACATATCTTTTTTTCAAGATTTTTTCAAAAAACAAAAAAAGTTGAAATGCTTTAAATAAAACTGATATTTATTTTTTTCAAAAATATTGTACCCAGTAGGTATCACATAAATATCTATAAACAAATTATTTCTAGCCGAAAGCCTCTGTAGCTAGTGCTGTAAATTTATATTAATATTGTAAATTCATTTAACTTATTAATAAATAATAATAATAATAAATTATTTCTCAAAAATTATTGTTTTTGCTTTTTAAAATGTTGGAATGTATATAATTATACATATTTGAATTAAAAAGACTTAGAACTTCATTGCTGACATCAAGATCATAGCAATTCACTTCATTAAAGCGCAACAAATCATTTGTTAATATTTAAATTTCAACTATATTTCAGTATTCAAACGAATACGAATTTTAGTTTTATTTAAACTTACAGCTGGAAAAATTCTCTCGATATTTGTAGACGAATGTGGAAGGTATAAAATATTGAAAATAAACACTTTTCAGATTGGATATGCGAACGTTCCATCCTCTGTTCTTACTCCTAAAACATTTTTCCAAAAACATACTACATCCATACTAAATACATCCGTTATTTCATCATATTTTGTCTAGTTTAGTCGAGTATCGTTCGTAAATGTCAATTAATCACTTAAGGCACCAAGTGACAAAGAACAGAAACTGAAACAGAAAAATAATCCTATACATTTGCAACAGAAACAGAATTAGGAACAACATTTTTTTTTTCAGCAACAGAATTTAGCGACAGAAAAATGGCTGTCAGACAAAACGTAAACAAGGATATATTGATTATTTCTGTTGCTGCCAGCAAGCCGCAATTCGACAATTAGCTTCATGTATAATTTCCTTACTTTAGAGTTGATGGCAACTGTTCAAATCACATTATACCTACATAATAATGGAATTAATAGAAAACATTTTCTTCAATAGAAACATTGTTTTAATTTATTAGATTTAAAAAAATTATCGATTTGAAAAATCTTGAAATTTGATCAATTTTAGGTAAAAAGTCTTGTACATATTTTGGAGCTCAAAAATCTTGAAAAAAAATGATATATCTTGTAATCTGGCATCGCTGCACACGAGGTACCACGACAAGAGTGTATGTGTGTTTTTTTTGTCGTTCTCCGTCCTTTCGCTCACTCAAAACAATTCTTCTCTGAGAAAAGGTTATTCTTTTGCTAACCATGCGACCATACGCCCTCTACAGAGCAGAGGCCCAAATAAAAAAATTCGTCTGATGAGAGTACTATTGAGAAATGGAGGGTGTACCCTAGCGGCTATAATTTGAACCCTACTAGACATACAAGTTTGACAGATCAGCGAAAAAATATACGTAAAAGAAGCTAGGCGAGATTAAATATTCAAATATTGTGGAAAATAAATACATTTGTTAATTAAAAACATACAAACAAATATCTAAATAGTTTACAATGTTGGAAAATAAAGAAAAAGTGTTGGATCGAGCGTCTCATTGTGGTGTACCCCAGTGCAACTCATATAGACAAAAAGGTTTCATGTACAAAATTCCAAAAGAAGTTTTAAACTCTCGATTCCTTTTAAAAAAGTGGTCATTTGTTCTTCGCATGAGAAAATCATTTCGCAAAATCTTTAAAATAAATAGTTTACATCAGTTTACATTTCAAAGAATTAAAGCCAATTGCAAGAGATAATAAAAGATACTGCACGCGTTTGGTGATGTTAGTATTTCCAAACAGAAGCCTTCCAAAATTATCATATGGTTATTGAGAAAGTATGAAATAAATCTCGGTTAGTTGGTATTTGGGATAATGCTGCACAATAAATAGAATATTAACAACAATTTAAAGAAATTTAAACAATTAAAAAAGGGTCTAATCGAAAAAACAAAATTGTTTACACGAAATCAACACAAATTTTTCATTCCACTTTTAACTGATTCAAACCTTTTTTATGGACCCAGGATTATTTTATTTTTGATAAACAATACTTGAATTTTAGACTGACAAGGCATTTATAACAATTAAAATAGTTTTTCATTCATAAAATATATAAATTACTTTTGCAAAAATACACGTACCGCTTACCGGTGACAGAATCCTGTATGTCTGATAGGGTTCTTTTCTTTGCCACCAGATATCGCAGGCCAACTTGTACATTTGTCAATTAGATTTATATACAATGGTATAACGAAATCAGATCTGTTCGCAAACGTAGTACACTTAAAATTATCTACCTTTCGTCAATTATCATTGCGGGCCTGTTGTCCTGCGATTTCTTATGTAAAAGTCTGGACTGTTACCAATTTTGTCAACCCTACAGAATTTGACAAACGTTCTCTGCCCAAAAAGACAATTATACGTGGGCTGTGGTGCTATTAGCAAAACTTTTCTTGGAAGGGTAAACCAGACAGTTACCTCGCCAATACGCCCACCATCATCCATTTAAGATTTTATTGATGTTTATCAAGTAGGCGAAATATGGTGGGCACTTTTGTTTGTCAGGGCCGTCCTGGGGGATTGGTCGAGATTTTTGGTACAAAATTTGTACCGGGTAAATTGAGGTATAAGTCAAAAAAACGGAGCATAGTTTTTGTACAGGGATATAATAAATTTATAAATCTACGAAATTCGTCAGTTTTTTTCGTCCTTCAAATTTATTATTAGTTTTATGAATTTAAGGAGTTGAAGAATTTGTTTTTCTATATTTTTGGGACTTCTTGTATTTACCAATACTAGAGCAGTCACCATTAAGACTGGCGCCCCTTTTATTTAATGGCGCCTTGAATCCAGGGAAGTGTTGGAAATAATAGCCAATGCTGTTTGTAGGATATTATCTGAAATATCTATTGGAATTTAGTAGAAATGAAATAATTTGGAGCGATAACCTCACCCGATCACGTTTTCTTTCAGAAGAAGGTTTATTCAACAATGTATTGTATTTGACAGCTGTCTATATTAGGTTTGTTTGACGTGGGCCCTAGTGTGCACTAGTGCGCACTGGGTTAACCCTAATGTGTTCGATATAGCACTGAACTCGCCCTGGTACTGGAAACCTGTGTTTGACATGACTTCTAGGGCGCCCTAGTTGTGCACTGAACTGACCCCAGTTATTTTGTCGGGGCAAGAACTCAGTGCTGAGTTGCGCTGTCATTTCGCTTGCTGTTATTCGTTTATTTGAATATCGTAAAAAAAATAAATACAATAAATTTGATATTCAAAGGGGAATTGTTTGAAAACAACAACGTTTATGGACTAAAACCTTATATTATAGATAAATGGAATGAAAAAAATCTGGAATCAAAGCTGATTACATTTTTTAGTGCATCGCATATATTGCAAACAGTTTTATCAACTTGTTTGCATTATGGCAAGCACAAGATCAGAATTGAGTTCACTCATTTTTAACAATAAACAGAACAAAGTGTTATCATCTTCGTACTTCGTTCACCAAAACATAAGTATTTTTCAAATTCAAAAACTGCCAGACTTCAGGGCAGCATATTTTGCGTTCGATATGATAGCCGAATTTTCAGGGTTGTGCAGGTTTTTGGGTAGGCGGGAAAATCAGCTGACACTTCTCAGTGTTCACTAGTGGCACTAGTGCTAGCCACGTCAAACAAACCTATTATTGTCAAGTTGGTAGATACTGGATGACAGAATACAGTCCGCCAATTTACCGGACAGACTTCAGCAAAAACAACAATGGTATTAAAAAAAAATAATTTATAAACAAGTAAATGAAATGATTTTCAAACACTGTTCTCAATTATAGAATAAAAAGTGGGCTGGTGCACTTAAAATTTAGTCGCTAGTGGTTAGTAATCTAAGCAAACTGCTGCGTTTTTGCCGGAAAAACATAAAATAAGACTTGAGGATTTTTCCACCGGGAAAGCTCTCACGGATTTTTATATGGGAAACTTCCCAAGTTGTGTTCAACTTCGAGTGAATAAAATGGGCCTAATTAGTTTTATTGGGTTGAAATCTATTTCCAAAGTACTTACTTCAGCTAGTTCCTTTGTCGCTCATATTCGTTTAGTTCAGTGTAGTTCCTAACCCAAAGCGACCTGTAGTTGTCAGATTTGGAACTAGAAATCATTGGAATCGTGCGTAGATTCTGTTAGTGGATTTTCAAAAAGTCAGTTACTCACAATAAAGCCGACAAATGGATGGAGCTAAGGCAGTGTCAACAGGATTGGTCCGAGCTTGAACTATATGCACTTTCGAGTTCCACATAACCATTGAACCAAACAAACATGGCGACTACCTGTTTCTAAAATAATTCAACATAAACACAACACAGGGACAGACTTTGGTTCAATTCTACTGCGGCCTTGGTTTATTTCTGCTGTGAACTAGTGCGTTCACTTAGATCACCATTCAGGATGAGTATTTAATGGGCCTTAGCCCGACATCCATGTACAAATACATTCCGCCTGATAAATCAACTTCACAAAGCGCTGAAATTTTGTTTCTCCGTAGTTCATCTCTCCTTTGAACTGTTGAGTTCTGATAGCCGAACGGTCGATGAACTGAACTACCACAGAACTAAGCGAATCAAAAGAATGCTCTTTTTTGAATTAATATGCTGGCAGGACGGATCTATAGACTACTTCGTTGGTGACGAATTAAACTAAAGCGAAGAGATTACTTTAATCGACTCACAAGGACGCTTAATATGTTGTCCTTTTTTCAATTTTTAAAACTCAGCTTCCCGTTGATCGCGTGCAATTATTCAACAGTGACGTTTGGGAATGGTGTTATTTCTGTATTTTAATTATGCAAGACAGGTTGCATATACAGACACCAACAGTCACTTACTCCTACTTACGAATATGCTACGCAACTGCAAACTTTATCCTTCGCTGGATTCGGGATTACGTGTATATAGTTAAATGTTGCAACAATTAAAAGGATGGGTTCAGAATTGATTAATTACTCACCTGTCTCTGGCGAAAATCCATAACAGAGACTGACGTCTTTAATTCTACAGCTGACATTTAAACGAATGTTTCCGTGCTGCACTCTCCACGTTAACTGGGTCCTGTTGTCCTCCTTCGGCGCGTCCTCTATCTCCTTGTTGTATAGCTTGATGTAAACAATTTGTAAGTTGCGGGGAGAATATAGCTATAGCCACTTGCCGCTTGCCTCCGCTTACGTAATGCTTTCCAGCTTTTGGTCCTTTTTGTGTGTTAAAATTCCAACCAGAACAACAACAAAAATATCCTTGCAAAATTTCTTTAATACGTTTTGTTGCCGTAATTCAGTTCAGCAGACAAGTAGCCGTGCAGGTTGGTGGGGTAGTGATAATTATCGTAAGACCCTGTGTTTGTGCCAAGGACGGACGCGGGTGTCGATGGTGAACGTAGGCCCCTCGTGTTCAGAGATGCACTTGTGTGTGCATGCGTGTCCTCCTCACCGGATGTGGATCATTTCACAACTCACACTGGCTGTATAGCTGTTGTTGTATGGTTCAGTTCGTGCTGCTTCGTGGGATGAGTTTTCAGTTTGTGTTTCAGCGTTCACCGTCCACTCCTGTGAGCCACTAGTCTGTGTGGTATCTGAATATTCTTTATTCACAGCCGATTGGTTTGGTGGTGGAGTCTGAAGGATTCACCTATAAACAAGAATGGTGGGGATTAATAAACGTGCCATTTGCGTTTTTGATGTTGTGTTGATTTTGTGTGATGCATATGAGTTTGAATGCTTGTGCTGTGCGAGGATTTACCATTCACCCAGCATTCCCCGGCAAAAGAACGAAATAATGAGAGAAAATTGCAACACAATTCGAGGGGATGGGGGATCGGTGGTTGGTTTTTCCTTCTTGCTCGTTTTAATCCCCACTAAATGATAAATGCGGAGTTTTGCTTTGGGTTTCAATTCAACATTTTTGGTGTAGAGTTTATATGGAGGAGCTCTATCTCTCTCGTGGTGCATCTATTTGACCTAGTTCGGTGATGCCGCTTAACCATAAATGTTTGCTTTAAACTTGAATTGTTTCGTGATTTGTTTTGCGTGGAACTATTAGACGGTTGCAAAATTGTTTGTAGCTAAGCAATTTTGGGAAATTATTCGCGTGGCGTGCAACAATTTGGGTTAAGATGTGAATAGTTGGGGAATGACTGGTGAATTATGTTGTACCAGTGCCTCGAGGGAAAGGAATATACAGTGGATACCGATTGTTGCTGCGAAGAGATTGAGCTCCTTTGCAGTTAAAGTTTGGAAAATCCCATAGGAGGATTGTTAGTCTCACAGTAGGTACCAATCGAAATAATTTTTTTTTACAGAACCGTTAAAGCGAAATCTCTTTAAAACAGTCTTGAAAGGTGAACAGTGAACACGAGTTGCTGAAGGTGTAGTATAATGTAGGTACCAATGGGGCGGGCAACAATTAATAAGTGGATTTTAAACACCTATAAATTTGAAAAAAAAAAAACAGTTTTCCATTCATACATAATTTAGATCAGGGCCCTATTCCATAAAACAATTTATATACTTTTCACTTTACATTTTGCAAATTAAATTTTTTGGCAAAGTGACAAGTGTTTCTGTTCCACAATATTCTTTGCAAATCTCACTTTGCAATAGAAAATTTTTGCAAAGACTTTACGCTCCTGCAAAGTCTAATTGCAGCTTAACAAGAAGACGTGTCTTTTCATTTTGCACTTTTTGTGATTTCCCACCCGAACGAAAGTTGCAAAATATAAAAATTGAGAAAAAACTTGCAGTGTTAAAATTGATCAAAGAAAAAATAATATTTTATTTGCTACTTTTCAAAACAATAATATAAGAATTTTTTTATGACATTATTGTAAATATTTGGAACATATTTAAGTCTATATTTCATTTTGAAAATAAATAAATTGGATAAACAGGCTGCCTGGGAGGAAGTTTTGGGAAAAACTCAGGCCTCAGTCGCAAATAATTTAGACACGGGAATCTTTCTTTAAGAATGCCAAAACTATTTTCAATTATGCGCCGTGTTTTCTTGTGGCAACGATTGAAAGCCACTTCAGCAGGGTTGTCGCGATTTCGGCGTAATGGTGGTATCAACCAGTTTTTCAGTCCGTAACCACTATCACCCAAAACAACAACATCCGGAAATGGTCTCCATCCATTGTCAAATCTTTGACTTAAAGCCGCATTCAGTAACACCCTTGAGTCGTGAACGCTGCCCGACCAACTTGTCTTTACACTGTAAAATGTGTAGTCTGGCCCGCATATCATCATATCATCATAATATTATATCATATCATATTATCATCATCACAACTTTTCAGCAATACCACTGACGTCATCGGGCCACCGCACTATATTTTGAAACAAAGCGTCTATTATAACGTCGACAACTCTATGGATGGTTCTGCAAACTGTTGATTTTGCAACATCATGCATAACTGCAACACCATGGTACTGGCAACCATTTCCTAGCCAATGCCAGCACAGTAGAAGTTGATTTTCATCCGAAAGAGCATGACTGCGCTGTGTATTGTGCTCTAATTTTTCTCCAAATTCATTCAAAAGGAAGTCAACTTGAATTTTATTGAAACGAAAGCACTATTTAAAATTAAAGTTTTGTAGTCCCGAAAAATTAATTCGGTCTCTATAATTTCTTGTTACAACCGCGTCTTCACTATCGTAGAACAAAAACTCACGTCATTTTGAAAGCTTCACTAGTTATAACAATATGAATTTGTAAGGCGATCGTTCACCTTGCAAACTTTTGACAAATTTATCAAAATTTGCTTTGCAAAAATAGAGTTTGAAGTTTTTGTGGAACAAAACAGCATAATTATTTGCAAAATCTTTGCAAATTACACTTTTTAATATTTACTTTGCACAAGAGAACGTACGTGGAACAGAAACTGCAAAGAAAATATAAAAATTGCAAATACTTTGCAAATTACACTTTCAATTTCAACTTGACAATTTTCAAATTTTATAGTTTTGAGGAACAGAAAGTTTGGCAAATTGAGGAAAAATTTGCAAAATGCAAAGTGAAAAGTTGATAAATTGTTTTATGGAATAGGGCCCAGATACCTACATATATACATTTTGAGAAATGGTGAACTTGTAAGTCTGATAAAGGATTTTTGTCGGCACATTTGGCACGGCTGTAAAATTTATTAGCAAAAAATAAATAAATAGCCGGCGCATAACAGATCTTAAGGAACCCTGGGTCTAGCTTCTCACAACAATTTGTTTTATGCGAGTTTTTCATTTTTGGAACTACAATTTTATGTCGATTTATTATTACCTACACAATAAGCCTTAAAAAATAAACATTTTTAGTTTCGACGTTAAACTTTAGTAATAAAAAAACCTACATTTTCTGTAAAAATTTTGCATTTGTGAGCTTCTGTAAATTTAAAGTCGGAGCTAAAATTTGTCATTATCACGGCACAATTCGAATTTTCCAGTTGCTTTAGTATTTAACATCACACAGGAAACCAATGGGCAAATGCGTTCTCCTAGATGCATGTTTCGCGAAGTTGTCCAATTGCATTTGAAAGCAGAAGGAGCAAGTGATCTTTGAATTATTGCAAATTGCTGATGAATAATAAATATGCGCACTCGAAAACCAACCAAAACCATAAATTGCGAAAATCTAAATTCTATAGAAAAATATAAAACGCAGGCGAATATTTCGCAAGGTCTTCTTTTAAACCCAATAAGATTGCATCTCATCTTGGAATTGGCATAAACTTCCACTTAACGTTCGCATTTTGTTCCCCCGCAAAGAGGCTTCATCACTTGCTGTTACCTCAGTATATCTTTGGTTAAATTTTATAGGTAGGTACGAACTATTTTTTGAACATTGGATGCAGTGAAAATCGATAACATTTCATATCCACTATAGCGGTTTTAGGAAAAGAAAAAGGTTTCCCAGTGTGAAATTTATCGGTCCAACTTTAGAATAAACATTTAGTCAATCTCTATATCTACTCAGTTCATTTCGATTCGAAATCATGAAAAGATTCATAGGGGAGTTTTAAAGTTCAAAAAAAGTTTATAGCGCTGCCTTCGCTGTGGATGATATATCGATTTTCATGAGGTGAATTTTACAACAAGTTCTGACCAGGCAAAAAAACTGTCAAAAAAAAGTTCGTGTATCATTTTTAACTGAGACACGTAAGAGCCCTAAATTTGTGCATTTTTCTGTTCAGAAAGCTCGAATTATAAATTGACTGAGCCGTCCCTAAAAATCGAGCACGGAATATTTTGAGATATCATTTTCCTCCTATCCTCCACTGCTCAACCAAATTCTTATTTTTAGCTTGAGGTTGGGGTGCACGTCCATTATATGGATGGTATGAAAGGCGTAAGTTCTTTTATTTTTTTTTCAAATTTAAAACCGATTATTTCTTGGATCTAACCAAAGAAAACTCACCCACTTTCATAAATCATAACGTCCATAAATTTTAACTTACCAAGAAGGGACAGAAGTCAAATGGTCCCGTGAAAATTTCTTATTCTTTCGAAAAACTCCAAAATCAGTGACAGAAAATATTTCTCCCATTTTATTTCTCACCAGTCCCTACTGAGTTGTACTTAGATTTTGATTTCGCTGCACAGTAAACTTGTCGCAAGTTCATTCTGTTTTTATCCAGCAAATGCACTCTCGCCAACACTCCCCCTTAAATTGAAGGACTAAGACAAAAATGCAATTCATTTGCCAAAAGCGTAAATCCATTAAATCCCGCATCTTCCTTTCGTTGATTTTTCTTCATATATCCCTTTCCTTGAAAAAATGAAGAAACTTCCGACCGATTTATCTCTTCAACTGGAATTCCATTTACGTGCTAATTGAAAGTTAGGTCCACTTTCGCACATGGATTACAATTGAGATGATTTTTCAATTCCAGCGCCAAGAGAGAAACCGAAAATAGACTCGAAAGGACGCTGCATTTCGGCCGCAAGACAATGTTCCCGCTTGAGACGACCCCACGACGATGATGATGATGAATGTAAGGATCTGGTCAGCATGAACTGGAAGTCCTTCTGCCAGTGTGATAAGTGTTTGTTTGCTGGGCTACTACCGCACAGCAAACTTTGATGACACCGCCACCAACAACAACGAAATGCACCGACCGGCAGGGATACAGAGATAGAGGGTGGATATTCAGAAAATGAGAAAACTTTTACCAAAGTATTCTGCCGGCTGTAGGGTGTAGAAAAGGAAAAGGATGGAAAATAGGAAATACCCATCATTAGTTTTTTTGTCTTACATTTTTTTTTGCTCTGCTGGCTAAAGTTTTAAAGTATTTTCTGTGATCCTTCTTTTCATATCCTTTTGGTCGTTTGATGCAATTGAGATGACAACAACACCAAAGGTATAAATCGGAAGAAGACGGTTACACCAAGGAAGTGGAAAACAAATAACAGTTGTGATTTTTCCAGAAAGCGCTGTTGATAATTTGGATGTGTGGGTGGAGCGGGGGTGGCTGTGGGGTGAATGTCCTTCGAAAGTCACCGCAAAAAATAGCGCTGACGCAGAGTTCTGTTCCAGAGGGTGGCCGCACGAAGTGATAAAAGTGATATTAGGCTCTTAAGGAATTTGCGGTTTATTTATTTTATTTAGGAAAGGACCTGTAGTACCAAACACTGATTGTGATATATTAGCGTGACGAAGTTTAATTGTAACGTTAGGCTGGAGGACTTAATTTTTGAGGATGAGGGCGGCAATATACTCAGACGATTGCCTGACTTGGATTTTCTTTTAAGCAAAAAAGTGTTTAGTCAGTGTAAGTCATTACGTTCTAAATATTGAGGGGTGGTAAAAATGTGGCCAATGACTTGTGTTTGTATGGCGAATTGATGTTAACCATAGCGTGAACTCACGGACTCATTTTAGATTATATCTGTTATAAGAATCGCTCTGTGCGCTCTGGCTCTCATGCTTTCGGTGGGACAGCCAAGACATTCTTAATTTTTTTGATTCTGGTAACAATCTGGTCAATATCTCAAATTGCGTTGGCTGTTGCATTTTCTCACATTGCCTGAAGGCGGTTGAACTGGACATTCCGCTTTGAAGCTGCCGATGAATCTTCTCACGGTTGACAAGCCAAAGTCACATTGCAGAACAACCCATCGGCTGCTGAATTCTCGAGACAACTGCTGGCGCTTGGCAACTGCCAAATTTCTTTAATGTTTCGAGGGAACTACAACTTTACACCGATTCCAAACGGCTACATAATTGAGAAGCTTTTTTATGACAGTTATACTGTAGTTGGCATTGCCTTATATGATACTTCAAAATATTACTGGGGTTTAGAGGACACTACATGCTGGACTACTAAGCGAAGGGTTCAATATTCGGCAAAATTAAAGTCACATTTTTTACGAGTTTTTTTTTTCAACCGCCCCACAGCAGCTTTTGTTTTAAGAAAACGTATGGATTCAATCGCTTGGATAAAGAAAACAATTGTACGTTCCTTACCTTTCGCCGAGTAATACAACACACACCCACCATTAGATCTGAGAACCTAGACCGGTTCACGGCAAAAGGGGAAGAGTTATATTGGAATAGGTGAAGAGTATATCCAAAATACAGCTCAAGTGCTCGACTGTAGAGATGCGAAAAGCATAGACCCCCACCTAATATACAATTGCACACCCTTTACCAAAGAGCACTATCCAACGATATTAAATACAAAATCGCCAAAACCCCAATTCAAATTACTCTGTACCCTTTGTAATGTTCGAAATCCGACATCAGGCACTCCCTTCCAATCCACATTATACCACTTACTAACGTCTAACTTAAACATCGTCCAGCAATTAATCACATCCCGCACAGAGAATGTGCATCAAAAGGATGCGCCCTTTGCAATTGCAGAATTCGCAACTATGCGAACGCCAGCAGATAGATCCTTTATTGCATCCAGCATCTGCTCTGCTGAATATATACAGATTTTATATATATATATATTTCACCCGGAGTTACAGCAAGTTTTGCATACTTTCATTCGATTACACGCTGAGAAGAACCCTTGGAAGCCGCTCAAAGGCAATTTCTCACAAAAACAAATTAAAAGCCTCGAAAAGGATGTGCTCCTCATCCTCGTTTGAAACCTCTTTCTGATGGCAGGGAGCAGATATTAACTTTTGATGTTGTTAACCTGTTGAGTGAATTCGATTACTTCCAAGGGGAAAATCACGTTAATATGCTACACATATCACTCCAAATCATATATTAGGTATATCCTCTCAGTGGTAATTCCCAGTGTAGCCATTATATATAGTTTTGGGTCGGGATAATAAAACTGCCCGCATATACATCCCATATAATGAATGCAAATGAAGTAATTATTATTCGCACAAGTTTGATGACTTAACCCTGACCGGAAATGGAGCTGCTCGCAAGGGTTCAGAGTGTCAGCTACATAAGGACATGGAGACGTTTTGAATTAATTGATTTGCCAAAGGATAAGGGACAATGTTGGTCAAATTTATCGAGTTAACAGACAATGAGGATGGATTATGCTAAAAGCAATCCAACATTCAAAGTGCGGCGAACGATAGTGATGTGCTAACTAATAGGCTACGGCAGGTTGAGTAGTATTATAGTTTCTGCAGCCGAGTTGTATTATTCAAGAGGATAAGGATAAGGTTCAGTGGTTATTGGTCTCGATTAATCAAATGGTATATTTCTGGCAGTAAATTTTGTAAATGGCTTCTGAAAACAGTAGGATATTGAGAAGTTATTCTGTGATTGTCATCCAAATTGATGGATTAGCTATGCCCACTTCATAAACAGCTTTTGATTTGTGATTAAATGCCATTTTCAGTTTGATTTATAAATTAGTACCAGATTAATACATTATTTGATAGACTTGGCACATACAATTTGCTTTAAAAAATAGCACAGCTTTGTGCTAGATTAATTGGACAATTTTCGGGTAATCACACTCATTGACAGACTATTCAATTATCCTTTTACGTGAATGTTATTAAAATATTTAACTAACTGGTTATAGGCTTTAATTAATTTCAGTCCACTAATCCCTTATAAATCTGTTTATAATTCTAGTTTACAAGTACACAACTTTATCAATGTTTTCCGCTTATCTCTGGTAGCCATGCAAATTGATTTTAAAATTATTATTTCCGCCGCAACCCTACAAACGTAATTACTCGCTCGGTATCATCAAACAATCGTTTAAGGCTTCCACCGAACAATGATAGCATAGTCGTGTACAATTTTCGAAAATCAATTGTGCTCCACCAGGAGCGTTCCAAAGTATTATGCTATGGATGAGGGATTAACCATTATAAAGAGGGTTGGCAAAATGTTATTTTTAAAACAGTGCGGGCTGTAAAATTCTCTATTGTTATACACTGTAAGGACATGCAACAATATTTATTTTTAACTTGTGTGACATACAATACCAAGTGCTAATCGGAAGTTCATTGGGTTTTATTTTTATATCCATTCTTTTTAGAAAGTCTCGATTTATTTACGGACTTTCACATAGACACAGAGATACAACAATCGGATAGAGATATAGAGACAACGAAACATACCTTTAAGAATGTCAACGCAACGGCAAAGGCTACGTCAATTTAAGGTGCAAGTGCAAAACCACCAGGCAGAAAACAGATCGACACAGCAACTTTGACAACGGGAACAACTTTGGTAGCATTAAATTAGAAGAAACATTTCTAAGGATTTTTTTTTATATACTTACATATATCTGATTCATAATTTTCTGGTTCGTTTTTAGTTGTAAAAAAAGTATTTGCCTACCAATAACTGATTTTTGAGAAATAATTTGAGAGCTAAACGCACGAGGTGAAAGGTGATGTACAAAAGTTCAGTTCTGACGTTTGTTGAAGGCTCTGCTGGGAGCGAGGCGAGCCACCTGCCCAAATTTATGGAGATATTTAACTTTGACAATATATTTAAATATGTAGGTAGGTACTTAAGCAGAAAGGTAATTTAAAAAAAAATCACCCACCACAGAAAGTGCAATCTGTTTTTTTCTGCATGCAGCGCTCATATTTTTAAAATTTATATTTGTAAAGCTTCTGGATTTTTTCAATAACTAATAATAATGTTTAATATATAGCTAGTAACAATTTTTACATAACTACGATCTGTAGACATTGTAATTGAAAGTTTATTAAAAACTGATTTTATTTTATGTATTTATAGGTTGAAAAAATAAATACTAACCTATTACACATATCGACCTACACATACAGTCACTGAACTTAGCAGAGAATGGGGATATGGCATTAACGGTAGAGAGCCCAGTACCAATGGTAGGTATTGTCAGATATTTTGTTAGCCAGATTTTGTGACGGGAAAAAAAATCAACACAAATACAACAACAGAAATTATTAGGGTATTTATTAAGAAAAAAATGTTATTGCCATTACTGTTTAAGACAAGACGATGAATTCAATCCTAAAAGAGGCTCCACGTTAAGGGCTCTATTTTTTCCGACAAAATCCATATACGACTTTGGTAAATTGGTCAATTTAACACGATTCGTGCTAAGATCCACATACAGTTTAATTATTTGTAATAACTTTAAACTCAAGCTGGTTGGGAAGCCCAATTCAATTTTGTCTGGGGCCCTTTTGCCATCTATTTGTGTAGGTACGGCACTGTTGCAATGTCAAACCTAATTTTGGTTAGGTTGTTAAATCAGTTGTTAATTTAATTGTCACTGGATAAAGTGTTGCCAATTCGAAAAAGAAACATGGTTGATTAAAAATACATATTTTGCTAATTTCGGGTCAATCTGTATTAATTAAATATTTATTTATTTAATTTGATCGCTGTATAACCCTCTTTATTGTCAACAATCGTTTACCAACGCTAAAGTTTGTGGGATCGATCAATAAAAACCAACGCCCTCTATCCAGAGAAACCATAAAGTGATGAATACTTCGGATTAAACTCCTTGTTACAAAGGCTTTCGTGTTCCGCCTTTCCAAACTTTTGCCAACCTCGTGTTTATATAATTTATTTATGTATAAGGCTCCCTCCCCTCAAATGCCATTTGCAAATTCGACCCTTTTGCAACCACAGCTAGCTTCACTTTATGCATTTAATCAAGATTATGCACAAACCCCTGACAAAAAAGCAATATGCCAAACAAAGGCAATCAGTCTCTAAACATCGACTGTTTGCCTCAGGAAAACTTCTCCAAGGTAAAAAAAAAAAACTATGAAACAACACACAAAACATGTTTCAAAATAGTTTGCAACAACTCTCCCTCCAATCAAACTCCAAACATCAATTGTTACACATTTCTGATATGCATAAATCCATATCCAGCCCGCGTCGCCTGGGACAGGATGTTATTTAAATGTTGACACACACAAAGTGTCGTATAACTTTTCCCAGATGGGGTAAGGATATACAACACCAACGACACCGAAACATGCAAAAAAAAGGGACAAAAATCGATTGTGAAAAATGGAATAGTTTACACGACATGATTTCAGATTGCATCGCCAAAGTGGAGCAGTACACGAAGGCAACTTTCGCATTCAATTAAATGTCATATGGATGAAGTTTGACGTAAGTGCACGTGTCACTCTTGGTTTCTCATCAATAATACCTCTGCTGTTGCTTTCACTTAAGATAATATCAGTGTCGATGCAACTCACATTTCAACAGAACGCTAACTGTAATTAGCAATGGGAGCTAGAGTGCTGCGTAAAAGGGAAAGAAAAATGTGACATTCCGCGAAATGTTTGCACATCGCCACTGACAACTGTCAACCGCAGTTGTAGGTTTCACAGTCACACAAAAGAATCGGACTCGAGAATAATTCATGATCACAAGAACCGCGAAACATCTGACGAACCAGAACGAGGACCGTCAGCAAGGATTCCCATTCCCATTTCCGTATTGCATTCCCATTCACAGTATTCACACGTTTTCCATAAATAATGAGAGCCACTGTGTTTGGCATCTAATTGAATTGTGTCACTGCGATGTTGTGGATGTAGTACGACTACAGGACACTGACATGTACATTGTGTACTGTACGTACACGTTTCCTGTGATAGGTGATGATAGATAATGTAATCTGATTTGCATATAGCGCCTCCATTTCGCAACTCATTGTATGTGTGTCACTGTCCTGATACGACATTGCACATGGGTAATATTTTCGTTTATGCTACGGCTAACATCATAAAAAGCCACATTATTTAGAGTGTTGGCGGCATTACTGACGTTGCTCTTGCTGTTACTGGTGCCACCTCTGCCTGGTTCTCTGTTCCTGTAATGTAAAGTGTGGTCGGACGGATGAGAGAGATAATGACGAAACGCGTTTTGTGTATTTAGCGGAAGGATTATGCCTCACATGTATGTTTATTTGAATGAAAGCTGTACGAAGGACTAAAAACTACATACCATAATACTCCGCGTAATCAGTATGGGGGAGAGAGCAGGACGTTTGCACTGCGTGTGAAGTAAAGTGTACTGAGCTTCGTTGGGGCTTGGGGGTCGTTCTTTTTCCTTTCACCATTTCTCATTAGCCGGTTTTGATTAAGCACAGTGGAAAGCGATTGCCGGCGCAGCATGTGTGATTCGAATTGCTTTTGCTTAAGTGAGCTTTATTTTAGAGCGGAGCGTTTAACAACAGACCACGCTTAGGATGGGGTATTTTTAATTCACAAATATAAACAGTGAATAGCTACAGACTGACTAAGCGATTTCAAGATGGATTCGTGGTCCGCCTTTGCTTATCTTTATACAAAATTAATGTCAAGTTCAATACAAGCCGGCAATTTTGATGGAATTTTTTTTTTGAAATGCTGTCAGTGAGATGTGTTCAATTTTCGAACAATATTCTATTGAGGAACAAGCTTATCGTTATAAGTTTAGACCATCGCTCGCTCTACCATTCTCACTTCAAAATGGCAGCACGGACTCATTTCCATTCACCGTGCGGTGGCTCCATAAATAGGTAGGTATAGTGTGCTTAGTACGCTTTACGTGTTTTCGTCACTTCATCCATATACATCCTTACCTCGTTTTTGATGAAAGTCCAGGGCCCTAATCACGCAACTTTTGCGACGGCTATCGTCAAAGCTAAGTGCTAAAAGTACATGTTTTAAAAAAATGTATTGATAATAATCACATAGAAAAAAAATATCGGCCCGGCTAACTTATTTTGATCATAAAAATTGCAAACAAGATATCGTGTAGACGATCATCGTTTTACATGATCTGCTCACAAAAAAATGCGAAAAAAATTGTTTTGTCACTGTTGTTTTGTTAACAACAAGCGGAAAAGTGGAAACAAAACCTTAGGGTAAAAAAAATACACGAACTTGTTGGTTAAGAAACAAGGAATTCTTAATTCGAACAAAAAATAAACGATTGGAAGTCGCTTTCTTCGTGATTTCATGGAAAACGACTGTAAACGACTCGTTTCGACAATATGTATAGGAAAACATCTGTTTTCAAATGTTTTTCACTGTTCGTCCGGGATAACGCAGTTTCACAGTCCACACTTCCGCAGTAGGCAACAATTGTTTGAGAGGAAAAAAACAAAACAGAGGCAAAAGGCAATGGGTATGGGATTCCTAGTTTAGTAAGTCTGACAGCTGTCTGACCTCTGACTAGATGTGTTTCAGTTATAATTGGCCTAGATATTTAACAACCATTAGGTCGCATAAGACTATAATAGTGTTGTGATAGGCAACCAACCGTGTTACATTTTAAATGTACTTATTTGAAATAACAAATATTTATGAAATGCTTTTTTCCAAATAAAAAGGGTAAAATCAAACAAATGTAACGCTTACCGTAACAATACAAAAACAATGCATGTTGCTAGTCAACGCGTTCGGATTCATAGTCCCGACTAATCTAGTTGACGTTTAACATAAACTAGGTATCCGAACGTCCCCAATCTCAAAACTCAAATGTTCCGAATGACGTTTAATGAATAACGAACCCTTGAGCAAGCGAAATACAAAATGTGAGTGAGTTCTGACTTCTGAATTGATTTGTCATTATGTTGCTCTCTTTATACTAGTTTGTGAGAGCTTTTGTATTTGTTTTGATAGAGTTTGACAAGTAGTGTGTGAAAATTTAGTGTCAGTCAGTGGTCCAACAATTTTGATTAAGAATTTTTTTTTTAAGTGAAATGGAATATAAAATGAGACAAAAGAATATTATATAAGAAATTTATTTAGCAAGATGATCAAAAATCACAAAATGATAAAAAAATATTGGTGCTTCAATGAGTATTAAGATACCACTGGGTATTCCCTATACAGCGCTACGTGACTGAACCCGACCGATTCTCATGCTATCATTACTCGGATTCATTATCGAGTCGATTCCAGCAAGAGTATCCATTTCCATAGGTAAATATATTAAAAACAACCACCTCCAGGCAGATCACTGTCTCGGCTTTATTTCCATCCTCATGGGGAGGAGATAACAAATTTAATTCCACATCTCCCACCAAAATTAATTTCACTCTATACCTTTTTATAAATCCGAACAATAACGAAAACAAAAAAATAAATGTTATCGATAGCCAACGCGAGCTCATTTTTAAAACACTCGGTGAGCCTTATCAGCAATTATATGTGGGTGAACCGGCATGGGCGGACTTTCAAATGAAAAACAGAAGCGACTGCAAATTAATCGAAATTAAGTTTAAATTTAACGCAAACATGAGCTCTGGGCTGTGGCTGTGGCTATATTTTCCGGTTGAGTTTCATCGCCATAAAGGAAGTTGCATCGTGAAAAGTTTCATCTGGTGGAAAATGTTGTATTCAAGTAATTAATAGGTGGCTGAAGTTGTTGTTTTATTTTGTTCTTCTTTTTAATTAAATTTAATGGAAATTGGCTCAAGGAATGAGCAATACGGTCCGTCAAGTGTGAAGCGAGCAATGTTGTTAATTATGTTGACATGTTTGTATAGTTGAGTATACGAGTTGGTGTGCATTTTTAACAACGACTTTTGTTACGGAAATTATTTTTAAGTAGGTAGGGAAAGACGTGGTTAAAAGTCAAAAGTAAAAGCGAAGGGAATTGTTATTTTGTTCTTCTTATAGGATTTTATTATAAATTTTCTTAAAAGAATTACGCAAGATTTTTTAATAATAATTGTTACAACTTATACCCAGTAGTAGGCGGGGCTAGGTATAACAGAAACTTTTTTTTAAAGAAGGCGATATTTCGACATAAGACTAAGGGACTTTTTTGGTGAACTTTGTAGCTTAAGTATCACTGTTTGCTCTAAAATAGGTTTGACTGTCTCATTTGCAAAATGTTAAGAGCAGTTTAAAATTTAGTGCTCCTTCCCACCCTGCTCTTCCGGACTTGAAGCCAAACAGGACGAAGGTGACTAATTTCGGTTTGTGTAAAGGCAGTTGTGGATTACAATCTTTCAAGTCTCACATTTTATGGAAAATAATTGAAACTTATTTAATCCGCTGTCAGGCAAAATAACCCATTCAGTCTTAATTTACCAACACACTTTCCACTGGAGTCACTGCTGTTCGATTCACTACAGCTTCTTTCCAACTAAAGGATTCAATCATCTGTTTCTTGCCTCTTTCACAATAAAAAGAATGGGAGCATGGGATTTGCGATTTACAAACCATTTCAATAGCGAAATAGGTTTGGTTCATGTAACATACACAAACATAGGAATGTATGCAAGTTGATTTACCTATTCAAAAAAATAATCCAAGCCAAAGTGTTTTACAGCATGCGCCCCGAGTGCTTCGCGTTCACTCCTTCCTAATGAGGAGAATAATTATTTTTCAAGGCTGTCACCACAGCTGAACAAACAACAAACGGTCCATTGACGACAGCAAGAATCCACCCACTCCATCGAGCACAACAACCACATCTTTTTAAGAACGTTTTTGTCCAGAATTAGACAAATGGGCCATAGAAATGTTTGCCTTAAACGCGCCCGCCCGACCAGAACTACATCACAGCCCCTATATATAGTGCTGTATCAAAGTACAAAGCAAATGAGTATGAAAATAGAGAAAGTAGATTTAACGACACAAAAGACGGAAGACAAATCCTGTCCGACATAAGCATAGTCACAGCCACTATAGAATACACTGTACAAGTGTACACTACACTACGGGCGGCGCGTCCCCTCGAAAGTATTCTCATTTGAGGACTATCCTCCTCGACGACTTTCGAAACTGTATCCATCTCATTTCTCTTTTTGTGTGCGTGTGTGTTTGCTTTCGCTTATTCCCTGGCACAAACTTCAGAGAAAGTGGACAAAAACAAAAATGCCTCGCAAAGATTCACATCGCAAAACAAACAGTGTACGCAAACTTATTGTAATACCAGCCAGCAATAGAGGATTTATATAGGACGAAAAAAAAAAACCCAGGGAGACAAGTGCCCACTCACCCCATCCGCAGACAGCGACTACACTAACTAAACGCAACCAATGGAGCATAGAATTGTTGCAGCTAAAGTGGATGTGACACAGTTGCAAGTAGTTGCTTGGCCCAGAACTGCAAGAGCTTGTCACGTGTCATTGTTAACATTTTTGTCGCACAACGGAACTCAGAGGATCTGCGAAGGACGATACTCTCATTTAACTATGGGCCCTGCTGTAACAGTTATGTACCTTTCAGATAAATCGTCATAATGTGTCGGATATTTTTCTCTTTTCAACTGGATGGATACAATCTTTTGTTTGGGATGTCACAGCGTGATTGTGTTTGCTATGCTTAACTCGTCCTTGTCACGCATAAGCATAAATGTCAAATGTATCTCTCTGTTCCTTATCAAAAGAGGAAGTAGAAAAGGGGAATTTTCGTTTCGAAATCCATTTGCTCAATTGGATATGGCAGTGAGTCTTGAGCTCGCACAAATGTTCAAAATGCTGCCGGCTGTTATGGTTTGTGCAAATTGACAGAGAGAGAGGAGTTTATGTTTTGCATGGCAGTGAAAGCTGGCGACCAGAAACAACAAACGGCAGTAGCAGTAATGCTAGGGATTATAGGGAAAAGCTAAAAGGATATTTGTGTTGTTTTGCTTTGTTTTTTAATTCAGCTTAATGCATATTGTTTGTGTCACATCGGCTTATATGGTGTAGCTGGAGAGGGCCTGTCAGATTGAGGCAGATTTAGAAACCAATATGACTTTAAAAAGAGTTACGTGTTTTTGTATATATGCGAGTTGGGTGTTTTTTTTTTGGGATGCGACTCTCTGCATTATTGTTTTTTTTTTACGCTGAGCAACTGTCAACAGATTGTGTCGGACTGCCATATATAGTTATTTAAGAAACCTAACCTAACCTAATGAAGGACTTTCATAATAGACGTGCCGTGTCAAATCACAAGTCCAACTCATCTCATGCCAGTCGACTTTATAAAATTTATATAGGATATAGAATATTATATTTTTGTCATTTTAGCGGTTGGAACTTATTTTTGCATGGACCGAAGGGGAAAAAACCGGGACGTCCAATAAAAAGAAATAAACTCCGGATTAACGCAATTTTTTTTAAAAAGAATAGTTAAAGCTTAAGAGCGGAACGGGACACAGCTTGTAGATAAGTCTTCAAAGTAGAAAATTGTAGCCGACATTGAACGGACTTTCAACTGAAGAGTGGATTACATTTCTCGCCCAAAGAAATTAGAGAATGCTACAAGATCGTTCCTCCCTTGCTATTAACTTGATTGCCTATCCCAAGCTAACTTCTTGTAGCCACTAACATTAGAGTGCATAGTGGTGTACAAAGGTACAGATTAAGCAACTGAAACAATTTATTAATTGCCAGGAATTCTAAAATTTAACTATCCCTAGAGTCTAACTAAAATCAGTTTGACAACAAAATTTATGCCATACCTCTATTAGAGACTGTCCAAAGTATTTCTTAAAAACATAAAATCCTTTTACAGACTACAGAGTCCTTAAAGAGATGAAATGTACTCAGATAATTTCCAGATCCATTTGTGTTTGAGCTGTACAAGCGCACAGGACATACGGATGATCTCCTCTTGAGTAAATCGAGTTAGGAAATACAGCCGGAGATGACGCTGCTTCCCAAAGAAACCGAAGTTACACACTTGAAAACAAAAACTAATTTGAGAAAGACATTTCTTAAAATTTTCAAACCGCAATTCTTCTTTTCACCCTGCCCCCCGCCCCCTCCTAACTGCCGATGGGTATCTTTTTCTTTCAGGCCTAATTCGTTGTTTATCCAATCACCATAAATTTACCCACCCAGGCAACTGAAATTTCGTCACGAAAATACCTCACTCTCCTGGCTGCACACTGTACGCACTGACACACATGAAAATTTAAGCGAACACACATTGTGCGTGAAATAACTCTATTTTACATTCATGGCGAGTGGTGCAAGTAAAACTCCCAATGACAGGTGGGTACCGTATAGACTTGGCACATTCTCTAGGCTCAAATATACGGTCGTAGGTCCCAGGCAGATCTCCAGACGAACGTCTATAGTGGAATATTTTTGGTATAGAGCCACATACATATTTAATTCCTTCAGAAAGCCGTTGAGTGAACACCCGAGGAGTGTTTTACTACTGTATAGTGTCTATCTTACAATGGAATATCCCTATTCTTATGCAACTTAGGGGAGCTTTGAAGTGGAACTGGTATGAGCCGTATGAGCCGTGTGAGCCGTATGAGCCGTATGAGCTGTATGAGAAAATTGCAATTACCACGAACGCATAGCTGGGATTACAAGAAGCCTTTCCCACTCCTCCTTTTCGCTCCCATGCGTAGAGTAAGGATATACGCATATGAATATCCCCTGCGTATATATGGAAATGAGTTTCTATTTCGGTATCGGTGATCGATATTAAATGGTTACGGATGCATGGAGACTCATATGTTGTATGGTGGAAGCTGGAAGAAGGGACTACCGAGCTGTGTTGGTCTTTTACTTAGTCCGCTGATTAACATTCCGCTTCGGCTGAGAATAGCTAATGCACTTTTAATTACACCGTAAGGGAACGAACAAACTGTTGGTGTTGTTCAGTTTATTGAACTGTTTAGCATTTTGTTGGGTAAACTTCAAAATGCCATTAGCAAAGCGAAAGGTCAGGCGGTAAGAATGGTTCGTTTAATTTTAATTAACCAGTAACCCCAGAGACATATTTTCAGTCGGTTAAGGGAAAAGGCCTCGTAAATGAAAAGCCATTAGTAACAAACTCCTAAGAATGACGCAGAAGTTGCTATGAATTCTTTTGAAGAAAGTTTTAAATCAATTAATTTCGACAATTGGTGGGAATGTGACTGCAATGTGTTGAGTCTGCTTTCATTTTCACTGTTCGCAAAAGATTTGTTGGGAAGTTCACATATACTTGAGCCATTTCTGGCTTTGAACTTGTAAAATCCGACAAGTGATCCGAGTCCATATAGTCTGTCCCGCCTGTCCACTAAAAGCGTCACAGGTATAGGTAGCCCATGATAAATTTCGCCCAATATTAAACAAAAAAAAACTACACATTAAATAATTGGTGCGAATTTTGATCGGCTTAAAAAAGGGTTTAAATTAAAAAAACTATTCGTTTTTAAAAACTACCGAGATAAAATACACACAATTTATCAGTTGTTGTCTAAAAAAGTTACTTGATTTTTAATTTTTAGAAACAAGCACTCTACAATTGATCAGGTGCATAGAATCACAGATAAAATCGGAAAAGCATTTGAAGAGAAAAATGTGTGCTCTACAGTATTTCTTGATATAGCACAAGCTTTCGATAAAGTCGGGCACAAAGGACTGATACACAAATTACAAAAGCAACTGCCGAAGCAGTATTCGACCATTCTGGAGTCTTATCAGATCGATTCTTCAGAATTAAGCAAGATACAGAGTGCTCAACATTAAGAGAGATTAAGGCTGGTGTACCGCAAGGCAGTGTGCTAGGTCCGGTTTTATACCTACTCTTCACTAACGATTTGCCTGAAAGTGTGGAAGAAACCACCATAGCTACTTTTGCAGATGGCACAGCCGTCCTTGCTGTGGGAGCAACTGTCGAAATAGCAACAACAAAAAAGCTTCAAACGGCAATATACAATATTTCAGAATGGACTAAGAAATGGCAGATTAGATTAAATGACCTTAAGTCAGTCCATATTAATTTTACGTATAAAAACGTACCACACACATTCCAGTCTACATTAACAACAATGTAGTAGAATTTTCTAACACAGCTAAAAATCTAGGCATGACTCTAGACGCTAAACTGCGTTGGAAAGCGCACGTTAAGAAAAAAAACATGAGTCGAACATGCGATACAGTAAAATGTATTGGCTTATTGGGAGATACTCATCCCTGTCCAACTACAATAAGTTATTGCTATACAAGCAAGTTCTAAAACCAGCATGGACCTACGGGCTCCAATTGTGGGCATGCACTTGCACATGCTAAACGAACTTACAAAAAATTCAGGTTTTTCAAAATAAAGTACTAAGGAACATAGTTAATGCACCTTGGTACATACGCAACGCCGATCTGCATAGGGATCTAAATGTAGAAAAGGTTAAAGATGAGGTTAAGAAGGTTGCTCGGAGGCATAGAAATCGGCTTCTCAACCACGTAAACACAGAAATAACAGAACTTTTAAATGATGACAATGTAATCAGGAGACTGAGACGGATAAAACCACTCGATCTGTAAGATTTGTCTAGGGCTAAAAAATTAGGTATTAATTTCAAACAAAACAAGTTTAAAAATCCGACAAACGGCGGATTTATCTCTTTAAATTCATTAAATAATTCAAAATATAAATTGCTGATTAGTCGTACGACTATAGGTGCAATCTTATTCGGGATGGGTAATGTCAGTCCCCCGGGAGTTTTTTTAGATGAGTTAAAGTCTATCACTATTGCAGAAGCATCCCTCGCGTATAGCTCTGCAATGTCTTTCGATGATTTTTTACTTCCAGCGAATTCCCAACACAAAAAAAAAAAAAAAATTTAATATCTGTTAGTAAAATACTATAAAGTTTGTTTCTTATTAGGGACGTTTGGATACCTAGTTAATGTAAAACGTCAACTAGATTTATCGGGACTATATCGACTACAACATGATTTTTTTTTATTCTCGCGATTGATTTTGCTCTTTCTTTATTTGGAAAAGCCCTTGGCAACATTTTTTTTAAAAAGTGTTATTTTTAAATAATTAATTTCATAATGTAACACGGTTGCTTATCAGAACACCATTTTAGCGTTTTGCGAACTAATGGTTCTTAAATATAGTGTGAAAAATCGAAATTACAATAGCCTTAAAAATGACACCTTTTTCTCTCATCGGACCTTTTTTTCAACTCGTCAGAATTCTTCAGTGGCCAATCTGTTTGTTTTCAATTTGACTCTTCGAAATGTCGCGTGACCACTCTGGACCAATAAAAATTGAAATACATCCAGTCTGGGAGTTCGAATATCCCCATTTACAATAAACCGATTATTTTCAACCGATTAAACTTTTTAGCTTCCAACCGAAAGCTGGTTGATTTTAAATAAGCTATATTTCTGTGTGTAGAGATTTTCCAACTATGACACTTGACACCTCGGCTTGAGAGTTATCTGCAAAAAATTATCATAAAAAACATGCTTAAGATTTTACGGAGAATTTCGTAAACTTTCACAAGAAAGTGTAAAGGAAGAAAGTTCTTAACATCTTCTAGAAACTTGGTCACACTGATGCCAAGCTATTTAACAAGCAGCGAAAAGTTATAAGCGTTTATGAAAACTCTCATGTTTTGAAAATGACAAACATTGACAAAACTAGAAAATCAGGGAGGTTTCTTGTTTCTTTACCCAAATCGGATTTAAGATCCACTCAAGGAAACTGCTTTTGATACCAGCTTATTCAAGGTTTGGGTTAAATCGCATCGTATTTTCAGATTCTTTCAAAGTTACTTGACCAAATGTGTTGATTTTTAAACAGGCGAGTGACTGCTTTCATTTGTCCTAATACATTACAAAAAAAAAAAGTTGAAAAGAAGCGTGGCAAGGGGTCCTATACAGACAACCTGGGACAGCTATTTATGTATTTAAAAAAAAAAACATTACCATATTTCTAGTTTAGTTTCAGTCACGAAAGACATAGTTGGCGCAAAAATGTAGTTATGTCATTCGGCCTCACTAATAATCGCTTTTAACAGCCTTTGGTGAAAAAACGCATACATTTTGCAAAGTGTAGCCGCTACTATAACCAATCTACCCCACTGCTTTGGGAAAATCCTCTTTAAATCGAACAACAGATTCACATTCTCTAAATCTAGTTCATTGTTGCCTTCGAACTGAAATCGGCGTTCGTGTGCTGCGTGTTCATATCCGATATTTAGAGGCGCGAACAGAGAACGAAAACTTTATCTCCGCCAGTAAAAAACACGTTTCCCATCATCGATATGATAGGATAGCTAAGGCTGTATTTCCAAGTAAAGCGCGGGCGAAATGAAATTTTAAGTTGACACATGTTCCATTACAAATGAGACAATGTAAGCTCCCAGATCTAATTTGAAAGAAAAAGATTAAGCCTTTGACTTGAAATAAATGCCCAATTAATTGCTTCGCTTGGTCGACTTAAATGTCATCCCTTACCTGCCACCGACAAAAATATGTTCAATCCACTTTGAGTCAGAACGGCTTAATGCTATTACTTTCTATCTTTTATCGCCCATCTCCATCCGGTTAAGCTTTTAAAAGGTTGGTTGTTCACAGAAAACTCATTTTTAAGAAAGAAAAAGAAAATCACGTCTACCAGCTCCACTTTTATCTCTTTGACGCGACTGCTGTTCCCCCTCTACCCAGATGGTTAATGGTATTCAAACGTTACCTTTTTTCCATCGGTGATCTGGCGTCTTCTTCGTAAACATTTCAAGAGTGACATGACTCTCCGACAAAGTCGCGCGTTCATCGCATTTGTCACACACAAAAATTCCATTACCACGAAACGAAGTACGTTGGCGAAGAATCCTTAATGTGCTACGCCACACCGACAATCAAAGGGGGGCTGCTCTCGCACACCCATATACGAGAGTATGAACAGTAAATATTTGCGAGATGTGTTCATGATTTAGATTAGACATAATGGAGGGGCTATGATGTGAAAGGATATACATTGTGGCATTGTAAGCAATTTGTTATTGTTTGTGTTGTCTAATCCAAAGGAGACAGGCACAGCAGCAGCAGCTGTTGGTTCACCCTTTTGCGACATATATCTGACGGTGGGTGTGCACGAAGGTCCTTTTGTTTTCACTTTTGGATAGTTGCCAAAATGAACCGACTTGTTGGATACGAATGAGAGACTGTTATTTTTATTGTTACGAGGCCATGATAACTTGCTCAAAAAGTGATTTGAAAAATACTTTGAATTGATGGCTGAAATATCGCTGGTGGCGGGGCGATAATATTCGCCGCATGAATGAGTTAATGTTGCCTGTTTTTTTTTATTGCCCTTTAAGTTTTACGACGACTCACAGTTAAAAGGATCTTATCATTAATCTGTTTATACAATATGCGAAGGTCGTTATGCATCACAGGATATGGAAACTCAACAGAACATCTTCAATGGCATTTCAAAACTTCAATATAACCATAATTACAGTGCTCATTAATCTTTATGTCACTTTGTGCGAAAATAGTTGTTTCCGTGACCCAAAGTGAAAAGTTTCTCGAATAGTAACTTTCAGCCACACAAAGCAGATACAAAGACACGAGGACGTTCTTGAGGGTTTGAGTTTAAATTCCATTAGGCGACGACCGCAACGCAACACCAGAACAAATGGAAGGCAATACAGGAATCGATTCCCGAAGTTGGACACTTTTTTGTTTTGCGGAAGCATATACAGCCACTGCTGGTGGAAGCTTGTCAGTGGCGATGCGAAATGTTGTCCTAATTGCGAGCAGGAATTGTTGTCGGAAGAAATTTAATTGTTCCAAAGATTTGCGTCCTTTCCAGTGTAGAAAATCCAAAGGGATGCTGTTGTGGCTTTGAGGATTGTGGGACTGGTTGCGAGAGAGGGAATGATTCATCGATTGAGGATATTGTGACGACAGCCAAAGGATTGTGGACTGGGCGGAGGCAATATGATATCTGAACAATATGGATAGAGCAGGATAAGGAGAGACATTTATAAATAGGACAAAAGTTGGTTTAATATCGTTTGGCATGTACTAAGGGAAGGACTGGATTACTGACTCACCCGGAGATATTACTATTTGCCATGGAGTGAGTGTAACGATAGCCGGTTATTTCCAGTTTCCACCCACCGTATTTATGTTCAGCATTACTTAGTCTGAACTGTTTTGAAAATCGGTCATTTCCGCAGGGGAAATGTTTTATTATTTCTCTGATGGTGTGCTTACCGCTTTAGTGGTGGTTTTTGTGTCTCTTATAGTTTGATGGCACTACACCACGGAGCAGCGAGGTTCAAATGAGAGATGGCTATGATGGTGTTACGTTGGGGTAAGACCCCACCGAAGACTATTCCGGGCGGGACCATTGGTGAAGTATTCTCTGGTGGTCTGAACGCCCCCGTCATAAGTTGGATTTGTAGGAGGAAGAATTACACAACCACTTGGAATGCAAATTAAGTGCAAGTCCCTGGATAAGGGTCCGAGCCTGGTTTGGTGAAGATTTTATTCATTCCATTTTATTCTGAATACAACGGACTTGGGCAAGAATGGAGACAACGCAAGCAAGTTTCTTCGATCTTTTCTACAGGACTTATTGGGAATGTCCTTAGTATTATTAGTAATTTAAGGAACAATAATGAATGCAGAGGCCATCTTTGGTGAGGTACAAACGGAAAGTATAGGCGACACTTCGATACGTTAGGAAACGGCCTTGTACCTAGGATAAGTGTCATTTGTGCCATAATATCATGCGATATCCTAGCGTCTTACCCTACCACAAAAAAATTGTTTTGATGAAGTGCGATTGCAGTCATCCGTAGCAAAACAGGTTTCCTAAGAAGCGTCTCTGGAGGGAAGATTTTCAGCGGCTCTTGAGCTCTACGGGGAAAAGTGGAGAGGCAAACTTCAGTGTTTCTAAAGGAAAAGGAAGGACCATCAAAAACTCTTCAAAAATTCGATAAGAAACCGCAGCAAAAATCCACCAAAAGCAACAAACTCAATAGAAAATAAAACAAAGATATGAAGGCCTCGAGTATGTACTAGAAGAAGGGAAACTAATTCGAAAAGTGAGTCTTATCCTTCTCCACTTTTATGCTCCGCTACCACCATACTTTTAAAAAAGCATAAGAGCACACATCAAAAAACCTGTTAGAAGCCGCAGCAAAAATTCATGAACAAAACAAGTCGAAAACCCCATCGAAAGCTTGTGAAGTCCCGCCTTAAAAATCTCACCAACAAAAGCATTCAAAATGCGTCACAATACAAGTCGAAAATTCACTCTAAAAAGCGTCTGAAAGCACTTTAAAAGGGCATCAACTGCAACAGAAATGCTTAGAAAAATGTTAAAGCTTGAAAAACGCATTAAAAACCGCACCGAAAGCATCTCGAAAAACGTGCCGAAAACACTCAATAAAATCAAAGTCAGAAAGCGGATAAAAACTCAATAAATTCCTCTAAAAACGCGTCCAAAAATGTCTCAGAAAATGTTTCAAAAAACTCGTCAAAAACACCTAAAAAAAATCACACAAAAAATTTCCACCAGACTGTCACATAAATGGCGAAGATGGTGGAAAATACGCTTTCAAGCTGAAAGAACCATTTAAAAAAAGTTTTTAAAAGACAAGACTTTCGCCCACACCACTAAAATGAAGTGAGGACGGCACTGAAAATAGTAGATAAAGTCAGTTCTGCTGGATCAGACATTCTCCCGGCCCAGATAATTAAGGCAAAGAGAGATGATTTGTTTAAGATCATACCTATTTAAGTCCGCAATAGACCAAATATTCACCCTGAAACAGACTTCGGCAAATCCCGAAAAGTCTTTAGTTGGCTGAATACTCAATGACACTGACGCCATTGTCAGACTTGTGACTAACGCATTTTCAAGCCTTGGGAGTTGGGACTTAAGCCAAAAACACATTTTTTTTGAATGACGCAAAACAAAGTATGCCGCCATTAATAAGGGACAAACAGTCACGAAACAGATTGGAACTTCAATGAAGACCTTATGATATTGAGGAACTTTGTCCACCTTGGGTCCGTTAAGCTCTGAACATGAAATTCAGCTAAGAATTACATTTGCGCCCTTTCTTTCACCTTTAGGCCTTTCACCTTGTATGCATCAATATTTTCTAGTTTTGAACTTTTTTTGAAAGAAATCTTCAAATCCTATGTACTTATTCAAAGTTTTGTTGAATATGCAATCTCTCTTCAAAAAAAGCAAGCTTGTCGCCATACAAAAGTTTTCACTTCAGCCAAATTACAACCACACTTCCAAATTAAATTTACAATTCCAAACACAATGCTAAAGAAAGTTTTAAAATTAGAAACATAGCATATTTTATTTTCTCATTCAATAACTCCTCTCATCTGGATGGGGCTTATCTCGTCCTCTTCAAAATTGCCCGATTCAAAGGACAAATTCAATGGCTATTGATGAAATCCCTCTCATCCTTATACAGAGCTCGATTTTTGTAAAAACAAAACAAACCAAATCCGGCAGCCGAAAAAACTATTGAAAAGTCGCTCCCACTTGGCAAGTTGAGGCCATTGTAAAATGCTGTACCGTATTGAACAAATCTTGCCCACTTCACCCCGAGCAGGAGAATGGAATAATATTGAGATTACAAAAAAAAAAAACACAACAACAAAGCCAATAAAATCTATGTAGAACATTTGTCTGGGATACACACTTTGTTGTACAAACATTAAGACTTTTAGAAATAAAGATTGAATGAGAGTGAGACTAAAAGTTTGTCTTAGTGTGTTTCTTAAAGTTACTGTCTTTGTGTACGTATTAAAAATGCGAGTATTTATTTTATGAAATGGTTCGGTCTTTTTTTTTGACTTATTAAGTTGACAGCTGTTGGTATTTGTGGTTTGTGGACTAGAAAAATTGGTATGATTTTGAACATAATGCGCTGTACCTAATTAGACGTAATTGCGAAAGACGAAGGGTGTGTTCCGAAGGCTGGTAGAAATTGGTATGGAACCCAAACAAAGGTCCGAAAAGATGTATTCTTCTGTTAAGAAGATCAGTCAATTTAAGGACTGATATTTGGAAATGACTTCGGGGTTTAATGCTCCTGAAGCTGTTTTCCAATCGTATATCACTTTTATGAAATTCTTATTGGGTACAGATTTTGACAACATTTTTTTGGCGAGGGGATTCAATTTCAATTCAATTTGTATGACTTGTATAAATTTCAGAATCATAGCAAACCCTTTGAGAATAAAAGACTCTCCGTGATTGTAGGAAACCTCTCTAAGAAATCCCTTATCCACGGTACCCCAAAATATTCGTGGCTAAGATGAACTTTACTCGTTAGTATGTAATTCTCCGAATCTTCGGCTTAGGCCTGTTTATACCATGATACAAAATTTCGTCCTCCATGTTGTCGAGATCAACATTTATTCTAATAGGAATATAGAGACAAAGATTCCTTTAAAATCATGTCAACAATTATAATTATTGCTTAAGAGCCGCCTGTAAGTAGATTTTTTCAAGAAGCTCTTGACCTCTCAACGACTGATATCTACAAATTGAAATTGAACAGAAAAGTAATAGAGGAGTTGGCATTTATACATAGATAGAAGAGTTAGATTTATCAACTTCCAACTTTAATTTTAATTTAATTTAGCTACTAAACATGTAAGCTACAGTTAATCATTTATTTATATTTTTTTATAAAATTGTAGCTATTTTATTTATGTTACATTTCTTTTTATTATATTTATATTTTTTTGACTTTCATTCATCAACTTTAATGGACAACTCTATCTATCATTGCGACCGAAAGATATGGAGGATCATACACTAGAAATGTACTAGAGGTGCAACAAACGAAGATCCTGTGAAAAAGTCTTAGATACAGTTCATAGAAGTGAAAACCGGGCCAAAGCCTTCCCACCGACTACAAAATGGAATGATAAGCATGCGAACTTGCAGAGGGCTAGACTTTATCTCCGTCGGTAGTTAAAAAAGTTCAAGACCTGAACAAAAGACCATGACACATTTTTGACATGTTTCGTGTAACTTCCAAATAATATATTGTCATACTTTCGTATAATAACATGTTAAAATAAAATAAAAACTTGAATCTTCTACATAGTTTTTGAAATAACTTAAAGCTTTTAGTATCGACCAGACTAGCCCTACAACTTTGAGGCTACGCTTTGTTTCAGGCCTTATAACTTTTGAAGTGATTTATAGAACACTAACCTATATATAGCTCAAAGTGATGCAAGCTAAGTATACGAGTAGAAAGGCAATTTTTTTAAATACCCTGTTCCATTTCGTTAGGTCTGCAAATCGAAAGCTATACCAAAATGAGGCTTTGAAGATCCAAAGCACATGGCAACTCAAGAAAAGAGTCCAAATTGGATCTCTGAATCCATATGTTAGACTGAACCTCCTCGAATAGATATCCTCCGTTTGAAAGAACAAGCTCCAGCTCAAGTCAATGACAGGCGGTAGCCGTGTTGCTGTGGTTAGAGTCATTGCTTGTGATCCAAGTATGTGTGTAGAGCTCAGCAACATTCTGTAAACTAACTATTTCAGAGCTAGCTCACTTTCTGTTTGTTGTCCTGTAATAGAATTGAATTTGAGATGGAATCTTATTTTTTTAAAAAGAAATAGGAGAAACAATTCCGACAAAATCGGTTGAGAGGAAACGGCTCAAAATTTGTTGACAGATCGACCCCAAGACAGGTAAAACTAAATCTTCTAAGAAGACAACACCCATGGCAGGTGGCTATCCATATGAAAAACTGTAAACAGAATACCCCACTTCGAGGTCGATGCGACCCGACACCTCTCCAAGCAGCTGAAGCTCCGAAGTTCCAAATCTACATAAGACGGCCATTTTTTCATGTAGCCGGAAATAGTTTCCAACAACAATTGAAAAACACAAAAGCAAACGAATCGGGAACAAAATACATAATTGCTGTGTTTTAAAAAGGATTGCGCGTAATTATTGAGCTTCATATCAGAGCAAGCCAATTAATTCCACATTAGCCTCGGGGGAGCCCATTTACAAAGCCCCATACTGACTTGAAACCTTGCCCAGCAGTAGGTTAATTGAAACGGCTAAATTAGTATATTTCGAAATGCTCTATTTTCTGTTAATGGCACCCCTTTTGAAAGTCTTATGAACAGTGCCAGTTTGACATACATATTGTTGTTGCCCTGGGGGGCTTTTTTCTTGTTGAAGCCCTCTTAGTCTCGAGTGAGTGGTTTTATGTTGTCACTGAATTGGGAAATGATTTGCCTAATTACCAAATCGTCGCGGTTATACAAAGCATGACCACATTGCTGTGTCCATTTGTCACTAAATTTGATATAGATACACCGTACACATTGCATGACGACAATTAATTACACGATAACATCGGCCGACTTTGATATGGCTGACCTCTGGCATATCTCTGTTTTTAGCCGAGAAAATGAGGGTAAATATATCCCTTTTTAATACACATCCCTTGCAACCCCTTCAGTGGGCGCAAAAGTATCCAGAGCTCAGAAAAAAGCGTGGCGACTTCACCTTCACATAAAACTTGGCAACAGCTGGCGAATGTGTGTCCAATAGCAAACCTAATCCAAGCTCGCATAAATCTCGAGAAAATCTGTTTGCACACTCAACGTATTGCATCCTAATCAAATAAGCTCAACCCAGCATACACCGACGGTAACAACAGAATAAATCTCTCCGAAAGGATATCCATTCGCATACTTCCACTTGGCCGTATTTGGAATATCATAAATTCGACACCCTTACTACAGAGCCGCAGTTAAACGTTAATTTATGGCCCTAATCGTGGTGCAATAAGCACTCAACAAGACTGTTTGCTTCATAAAGCACAGACAAGTCGCCGGCAGGGGGAATGAGGGAATGGCATTGTTCACCCCAAACGCACGACCCTTCTCAGAACGGGTGCGAGAATTGTTGACAATTGTTTGTACATGATACACTACACCCACTGTGTCCTTCGAGTAAATGTAACTTCGACATAATAACAAAGTGTCAAAGTGAAACAACAAGGAATAGAAAAGTGCCAAAGTGCGTGAAAATGATTACATTTTTCTGCTCCATTGTTGCTGCCTACAATCCCAGGGCTTGTATATACACACAGATCCGATCCAGATGTGGAAGGGCCAGTCCGGGGGGACTAATTGAATTGTACCCCGAACGCGGGGAGCGGAGAATGGTTTTATTATTTGTCAGAGGCTTGTTGAATAAAATTATCTTCCAATGAAGTACATTCATCTGTAAGTGTGTATACGAACCATTTGGAAGTATGAGTATCCCTTTTGTGATATCCAACGGCGAGAGGTAATCCAACAAGAGCTACTAATCCGTATCCTTCTTGGCACTTTTTGTTCACTGTCACTGCCACTGAATTTGCTTATTACTTTTCAACTTTATTGCGAGTGTCCTTAGGCAAACACTTAAAAACATATATTTGGACAACTTTACACTGACTTTTCACTGTTCAATAAATGCGAGGGGTTTGCTAGAGTAGCTGTTTTGTTGTTGCTGTTGCGGGCGGGAAGACAAACAAATTTTTGCTGTCCTTGGAGAGGGGATGTTGTATTTTTTTTTTCTATTTTTTTTTCAGATAATCACCAACACCAACTTTGTTTGAACGAGCGAGGTACACACACGTATTTCCAGTAAGGACCAAAAGTTACTACTGACCTAACTTTTGCGTTTAAGGACACAATTATATTTCTGTATAACAGTGAAGATGATGCCTTTATGACGTTCGGGTTTGGGGTATTTTTTCCTTCAACTGGAAACGGCTTCCAGTTCTGTTCTTGTTAAATGGAGAGTGACAGATGTGCGCAGGCGTTTAGTGGGTGGCTGCTGGCTGGTATGCTATTCCGAATACGCCTTGATGGTGCTCCTTCGGAGTGCCTTGATTTCTTCAGAGGCCGAGGGAGACGGTGAAGTGTTAATAAAATCGTGTAGTATGGGCAGCGCTCTGGGAAAGTGTTGATAGTTTTTCACCTCTATTTAGTGGGTTCAGTGGAGATGTCGTTGCTGATGAACAATCTACGAAGAAGTGGATGGCAATTTATTTTCAAGGCGAACAAAAAAGTGATCATTTTGTTCGAGGAGATTACCAAAGCGACGGCTGATGTGAAGGATAATGTTAATGATATTGGGCTTTGTGCGTCGGGAGGGCATTGTAGTTGAATGCCACTTAACTCGGAATGACCGACTTAATCTGATAAGGAGGGAAAACGATTTGAGATAGGAGACTTTGAAGAGTCGGCTGGTAAGACTGAAAGGGCTTGACTCAAACCTTGTATGAAATATTTTCCAAGAAAGGCGTGGGGCTTTAGTAAGCCCTATGGAACTTTTTGATTGGTGGTGTACGTTTGTGAGCTAATCTATGACTGCAACTTGTAGAGGAGCTGTTTTTCAGCAAACCTACCATTAAAGTCTTCCTATACTATGGATGCAAGTCTTGTCTCACGTTTCCTTCTTGCAAGAAGAGAATTAGTTAAAGTCCGAAGTTCCTTTGATATTTCTGCAATCTTCCCATGATGATTGGGTTTTGATCCATAGGTTTTCAGAGTATCAGCTGCCTTCGTGTTCATTTTCATACCTTACAGTGATTTCGCTAAGAAAGTAGTAGTGCATCAAGTCAAAAGTAAAATGATCGAGGTTTGCGACTGCAACTTACAAACTGACCTAAACTACAGACTTTGGGCCATGAGACATTCCACGTTGACTCCTAACGCGATTGGTTGGTTTTGAAAAGGAGTTTTGATTTTTCTTGTTTGATTGGCAGATCCGCCCTATTTTGATACCTAAGTTGTCAGAGGACATAAGCGAGGGTCTAACCGATACGGTCATCAACACTCCTATCCGAAGGCATACTGTCGAACGGTCTTCCCCTTGACCAACCTTAGACTCAAGTAAGGTACATAACGTAAGGGCCGATCTATAATTATAACCAATGGCGTATACCGAGGGGCACACTGTTTCGGTCACCCATCGTACATCCGAAGAAATATCGCCCAACAGTCATCCCCATTCTCATCTCTTTAAGGAGTTGTTTGAGGATTACAGACGGGGGAAGACTGTTTCGGTCGCTCTACCCTTATCCGAGGATAAGCTGCCCCCGATTCTCTCTACGAGACGTAAGTCATACACGCACAAGACAGCAATAATGCCCACTAGCATGTCCGGCCTAGATAAAACTCTGGCCTTTCCTATTTTATAAAACTCGTAGCTCCATTGCAACCTGTCTGCACCGAAAATGAAAAGGTAGTCAAACAATTGCGGCTATCTCAAGAGCACGGAAATATAAAACTACCAAACATGCTCATTGATTTAAATATTATTTGAAGAGTTAATACAATCAACAGAAGTTCTTACCACAATGTCTGTTAAAACAAGCTTAAATTAGAATAAAAAGGGAACAATATTTCGCTTGAAATTTATCTAGTAACCCCATTTTAGAAACTTCCTATGTCTAATGTGCGTATTTCGGACTTTAATCAACAAACTATTTCCTATGGTAAAACGAGGAGATATTCCCTGAGTAATGCTTCAATGTCCACCCACAGTTGTAATACGGTTAGCCCAATTTGGTACATGCACTCTAATGATTAGCTACTCTTTTTACGGTCCAACAGGAGAAGTATGTTGTGGCATTCCCCTCTCCTAACATCAAGGATACGTTTGAAATAATTTTTCAATCTCAATTTGCCATAGTGAAACATTACAGAATTTATTTTGTGTGCGGAGGTGCAATTGGACCTTTCTGATAGAAAAAAAATAAACTGAAATTAAATCATCGAATCCCATTTTAATAGGATACGGTCAAGCGGTTGCACGGACTTATCATTCAGACTGCTATTTCCAGTAAATTCCTTTCACAGGAATATAACTCTGACCACCCAAGCCCGTCAACCTTCTGATTCCACCTATAAGGAAGTAACGTCCACATCACATGGAAACCAATAACGAATTCCACTCACGAAAAAGACTAACCTACTTAAAGGCTATACACTCTTATGATTTTCTCCATTGAAGTGTCCACAATAAAGCAGAACTGAAGCCCACATTTTATTGATATTTTATTTATCACTTGTATTTTATCTTAATGGCTATTTTGCAGACATCTTTTGTATTTGATTACAGATAATCCGCGTTTGTTATGTCTTATGTCCGAAAAAAATAAAGTCCTCATGATTATAAATTAGATGTCGCTTTGTCCAGTTTGTTTTTTTTTTGTGTCTGTCCAATACCCATCATAACTTTGTCCTTCCATTTTGACAATACATCCTGAGTGTTTGACTAATGGAATTTCATTTAATTCGAAATTTCAGTTGAACGATGAAAGTGATTGCATTGAGTACTTGAAAAGGATCTCGATGTGCTACATTTCAGAGTAAGAGGAATTGAAAATGACTGACAGTTGATTGAACAGAAGAGGATCGCTCCTCTTAATTTTAATTTCTATCTATTTTAGGACATGATGTGTTCCATACTCTCAGTATCATACAGCGAGCACCATCTATAAAACAATTGATAAAAATTTGTAAATACCAAAGCCCGCCAAATTCAAAATAAAAAAAATTCTCCTGGTCCTTGAAATAAAATTACGACAACTGTAACCTTCTATTGTACATGCCTCGTGACATCGGCTGTCGGCGAATGTCTTAAATGTTATTCAAATTAACATTTCACGTGCCGTCGGTCGTTGCGGGAGTCCTTCTCAACGTCGGTCGTCGTCGTTCTGCGTTCTTGTCCCATACACGTTGTAAGCCTGAATGTTTCTTTTTGCTATTGAAAAGATTTAATGAACCGACTAAGGGAATTTCAATTGCTACTACTCGGGTGTCGTCGAGTGAAGCAACGCAACGTGATGTTGTCTACCTATATGTTTCGTAAAACTTGTTAAAATAGGATATCCTTTTAAGTGGGATATAAGAATGTTCCTATAACCGGCGTTTGTCTTTGCCTCTCGTTTGCATAACGTTAATTAGAGAAGCACGCTTCTAGTCAATTGACTTCAATTCAATTGTCTTTGAATGTCAATGGAGAAAATTAAATGTAGCCTAACAAAAAACTGAGTGGAAACTTAAAGTGTGGTGCAATTAAAAGGGAGAGCATCGTAAAATTGAACGGAAGTTGCAGTTAAAAGCGAAATGAAGCTCGGTTATTGATTTTGATTATTGTCAATGGGAGGGCACTGCGCCGAGAGTATTAATTAAATTGACGAGTTACTGGTCTAGTTGGGAGGAGGGTTTTTTTTTATACAAGTTGAATATTCATAAGTAAATTGAAACATATTACCTTGTGATCGATAATTGGCCAACAGTGGAAGTTCTGCTAGGGAAAAATAAGTTGGTTTTATTAGGGAAGATTCAAGGAATATTATTCTAAGCAGAGTGAACAGCAACAACAATTTACTTAACACCGGAGAAAATTAACCTTAACAATGAGTCATGTCAATTTGACCGATATCTCTTTACTATGACCGGAGAAAATTTTATAGTCCAATTAATTTTACCGATTTTTGACCGCAACTGAAAAAATGTTTTACTGCAAAGATAATATTATTTTCAAGATCTTTTTTGTGACACAATTGCAAACAGAACACCATTTATTGCGAATAATCGAAGAAAACTACCAAAGGGTGGTTTTGTTTAGAGGTGGAGGTTAAGTTGGCAACACTATTTTAACTGGCGGCCATTTTATCAGCTGCTGTCAAGTGATTTACTTTTATTTTGGTTTGGTATTTAAACATCAATAGACTGACGCCTGAGCAACGCTTCCAAATTGTGCGAACAGCGCGCTACGTCAATTTTCATAAGCGAATTTAGTTTAACGATGAAGCTCACTTTTGCTTGAATGGATACGTCAATAGACAAAACTGCCGGGATGATAATCCTCAAGTGTATGTTGAGACACCGTAACATCCACAAAAACTAACTGTTTGGCGTGCTTTATGGGCTTGTGGAAAAACTGGTTCGTACCTCTTTAAAAACGATGCTGGCCAGAACGTTACAGTCAATGGTGACCGCTATAGAGCCATGATTACTGACTTTTTCGTTCATCATTTGAACAACCATGATGTGCAGGAGCTGTGGTTTCAACAAGACGGCACAGCATGTCACACAGCTCATGCCACAATATGGATTTATTGAAGGAAACGTTTGGTAACTGCATAGTTTCACATTGCGGACCCGTGAATTGGCCTCCAAAATCGTGCGATTTAACGCCGATTGACTATTTTCTGTGGGGAAATGTCAAGTCGCTAGTCTACGTTGATAAGCCCGAAACAAATGACCACTTGGAAAAAGTCATCAAAAATTGGACCTCCAGATTAGAATTTGAAATAAAAAAAATTATCATTCGGTCAGCTTTGACAGAAATTTTGTTTTGTATTGGCAACACTGTTTGCAGAAGATATCTATCGGAAATGCAAGTGGAGCAGCTCAGTTTTTAGTGCTTGAGAAAATATAAGGTTCATGTTGCTAGCTTTTGCTTCCTAAATGTCAGTCACCATCTCAGGAATAGATCAGAATTATGCTATTATATGACACTTAATCGCAAATGATTGCATATTTTCAGGCTGTTTCGAAGTCAGTCGATCTGTATACTTTTTATTATTGGTGTATTATTGGTTTTGCGGAAACGGAGTTCAATAAAACGAACGTCATAACAAGAAAAAGAAAGGAAAACGAGATATCAAACGATCAAGACTACCTCGGATAACGCACACCGCTTTTAACTTCATACTCATAAGACACGTATATAACAATTGCAGCAATATTCTGAGTTAATCTAGCACAATATCCGTTATAAGGTAAGCAATATTGTTCATGCAATTGAATTTAAGATTACTGTCATTCTCATTCGTATCATTATTTCTTACAAGGTTCAAGGTTGCCGATTTTTCATGTGTTTCTTCCTTCGCAATAAAGAATGAACGTTTACGTTTTATGTGTTGATCTCTCTTCTTTTTTATTTAAACCGTAAAGAAAAGTCGTGTTTTGCGTATTATGAACGCAAAACTACACCAACAATGCCGACAATTTTGACATTGGTTAAAAAAATTTGTTCTTCTGTTCTTCGTCAATTCCGAAATTTGCTACAATTTGTGTTCATCATTTTTTATTTGAACAGCAGCTGTCACTATTCTATTTGTTTTGTATTTGACAGCTCATGCATTTTTAGTTGCAGCTACTTGCCCTTAGAAAAATAAAAAAATGTTTGGCTCCAAATTCCTGTTTGGTTAGAGAGCTCTAAATCCCACCTAAGATTTCATAGAAATGAAACAAATTACAAAAAAGTCAGCTTGATATTGCGTTGTACAAATAACAGATTTTAGTCTCGACTTTAAATTTACGGAAGCTCCCCGTGAAAATATGGCCACGGTGAAAAACAAAAATTTAGAGTCGAATCTAGAAATGTTTATTGGATAGATCCATTTAAGAAATTAAAATTCCTGGACATAGGCAGAGCTGTTCGCTAACAACTCGTTGTTAAATCGGAGACAACCAATTAAATCTAGAAATAATGAACAACAAGCCTTTGGATACCGTTGTGTCTCAAACTTACTTCGTCTTTCCCATTTAGCAATATCTCACGATTTTCAAACAAAAACTTTTAATGCCATTACCATCCCAAAAAAAACCATCCTCATGCGCCATATCCTTTTACTTAACGATGTCCACTTTGCCACAAAACAAATGTTTCCACCGATCAGCACAATTCTCAAATTAAAATCCTACAATTATCCCTGACAGGCGATGGTGACATTGATAACCGCGCATTTGGCTTAGTGCCACCGAGAATCCGCTGGCCAAAAACCTGTCCACGAATCTGTTTCGACCATAATCCTTGCTATACGAAAGATACACTCCTTAATAGCAAAAATATATTAACATAAAAGAAATTCGATTCGAAGGCACTGGAGCACAATCTGATGTCACTATCACGAAACACAAATTGGCCTCATTGAACCCGTTTCTACTGTCTTCCATCTGCATTCCTCGAACGTTCCCTAGCCTCATCCTATATGCAGCTGTGCTATCTATACTCACAATCTTATGTGTGCGCATATACATTTCTGAACGAAAATACAATGAGTACTCTTGGCTTGAATCCGGCTTCCTGTAGACGGAAGATAAAACGGGTCACAAGAATGCAGAAGAGCATCAAGAAATTAAATTAATTTTCTCTCAGACTGGCTGTTGCTGACGAAGGCAACCAAATTAAATCTGAAGATAGTGAGGGTTATGCACGGGCCAATGGGCTAGGTGGTTGCCGACATTTTCAAAACATTCTACTTTTCGCACGTTAACTTTGGAATGGGAATCTGCCCTTGGGCATGCAGGGAGACCTAAAATACGAATTTGATTGCTGAAGATTATTAAATTTGTGGTTCACTTGCATTTTTGGTTTTGCTTCCCTCTCCGTTATCTTGTTGGTTTCTACTTTGAAATTATTTCGAACAATATCCGATGGAGTACGCAAAATAGTTCACTTCCTTCGAAAAGAGTTGCAGTTGTTAGGTATACATAGCTTTGCTGACAATTTCAAGACAAATGAGCTGGGTGGGACAAACGGGTTTTAATGCTTTTAGGACTGACAAATAAAAATCTCTTTTGGGAGATTTCGACTGTCTAAGGGATGCACATGCACAATGCATCTCAACCTCAACCTCAAAAAACACTGACAAAAACTGTTGTAATTGTGCTTGAAAATATAGCTACTCACTTTCAACGTTCATGTTAAGTACTTGTATACATATTTATCTACTGATTAAATATAAATAGCTGCATGCGCAGACTACGGAAATTTGCACTGGTGACATTTTTCTTTTGTTTTTCCCTCTTAAAAGTCGCCGAAATAGAAGCGAGACTCTAACGAGAGCGTCATACGATTACCCACAGTCGCATGTGCAAATATTTCGTAATGAGAAACACCTGGGAGTTGACATTTAAATATTGTGAAAACATTAAGTAAGTTTATTTATACACGGCTAAAAAGCCCAGCGTTAAATACATTTTTGTTTATACAAAAATTAATTAAATAATTAAGCTAAAAGACTAATAAAAGAAATTTAAATAAATTCTGCTAATACAAAATATGTCGGCAATATTAAACTTTAATGTAGATGGAGATGGGTTTCAATGCAACAGTATTTACATTATTAAAACCTTATTTATTTAGAGAAATTATAGAATTTTAATTAGTATTCGAACTAGATAAACTGCAGGTTAAAATATAATTTTCACAAAGCTTCTTTTGCTTTTCATAAACCCATGTAATAATAAAATATAATAAAATCTTATTATATTTTAATACTTCCTTAGATTTGATTTAAATACAGTCGAATCCCTCTAAGTCGAGCCTCCTTTAACTATCGAACTTCCCTCTAACTCGAATTTTTCGACCCAATTTTTGCATTCCCTTTAATTTTGCATAGAAAAGTCATCCTCTAAGTCGAAAATCCCTCTAACTCGAACATATTTTTTGATTCTTGACCTACTACAATATCCCTCTAAGTCGAATTTTTAGTCTGAAGACAACAAAATTAAAAAAAAAACTCGGAGCTGAAGAAGACTTTGGCGAAACAATTACTAGGTTAGGTTAGGTAGGCGGGTTGGCGTGGAGTACTCCGTGCCACACTCAGGTCAATGATGACCCATTGTGATGCCCATTGGGGGAAAAGGTTGTCCCTTACCCATGTTAATCCTATCTTTACATATTTGAGATTAATTACTCACTGTGCCGTTGGATACAAACCATCCTGTGGATTTGATGAAGCTCATTATCTTGTCTACTGGTGTGCTAGATAGCTCGTCTATGTCGTGGAAGAAGTGTCTTCCTAGGAATCTGTGCCTATTGTGTTGGAGGCTCGGGCAGTGGCATAGGAAGTGGGTTGTGTCCTCAATAGCTTCCTCATCACCGCAGCCTCTACAAAGTTCTTCTTCCGTCAAGCGTAGTTTCTTCATGTGATACCGCAGAGTGTTGTGCCCCGTTAGGATTCCTACGAGGGTGGAGAGGGATTTCCTGTCCTTTCGTATTAGACTCTCGGTTCTTTCTTCATTAAAGCTTGGCCATAGCATTCTTGTAGTATGGCAAGTTTCCAGTGTGGTCCATCTAGCGTTCGCCTCCCTTGTAGCTTTTCTCCCCGCTTCAAGCTTTAGTGAGCAAGGCGGGATATTCACAGAGGGGTCGGCTTGATCTAGTATAGCTGCTGAACCTAGTCTAGCTAATTCGTCCGCCTTCTCGTTGCCTGGAATACCTTCATGTCCCGGAACCCAGCAGAGCAATACCTTATGCTGAGTGCCAAGAACATTGAGTTCTTCGCGACAGCATTTCACAAGCTTTGATTTTATTTCTGTTGCAGTTAATGCTTTTATGGCTGCCTGGCTGTCGATAAAGAAGGTAATACCTTCAGGTGGTATTGCCCTTATCGCAGACTCACGGGCTGCCGTTGTCACTGCCAAGACCTCTGCTTGGAAGACACTGCTGTGGTCGGGGAGGCGTATCGATATAGAGATACCCAACGACTCGGAGAAGACGCCTGACCCCACTCCGGTTTCCATTTTAGAACCGTCTGTAAAAACGGCTATGGATTGCGCATTAGGCACAAGTCCGTCTTTCCATTCCTCTCTGCTCGGATAGGCGCTCGAGAATGGTTTTGTGAACTCCAGATATGGTGCAATATAATCTGTGTTTGGTACATAACCAAAATATTTCTGTAGGATCAACACCCTTTTCATTCAGTTTCCAGTTTACTGATTGGCTTATTCTCATGGCGCTAATGGCGGCTGAAAGTTGTATAAAGATATCTAGCGGCAGCAGATTGAGGATAGCCTCAAGACCTGCGGTTGGAGTTGTCCTCATCGCACTGGTGGTGCCGATGCACGCAATTACTAACAATTACTAACCATATGCCGGAAAAGAATGATATTGAAAACGCAATTGAAATATTGCAAACTGCAATTGAAATGACCGAAGGTGTCCCAGAGGAGATTCACTACTGCTATTTAAAACAGAATCATTTATTAAACGAGTGAACACTGCTACCTTCACATCCCAAACAAAAATACAAATTTTTCTTATAATTTAAATAAATTCGCTTAAAAAAAATAAATCCTAACTCGAATTTTCCCAGAAATCCCTCTCACTCGAACTTTTTTTAACTCCCGTGAAAATTCGAATTAGAGGGATTCGACTGTACCTATATATTATTGATATTTATTTCAACACCAAAAATATTTTTTTAATAATAATTTTTATTGGTTTCAAGTATAACTGTACTTACGGAATAATGCCAAGCGTAGACGTCATCAAGAGGCATGCTGAATGGGCTTGAAGGCTCCATGGTGTCAAGTAAAGAAACTAACCTCCATGATAGCAATAGGGGTTGGAATGGAACAACGGTGATTACTTAGTCTAGCCTCCATTTGAATATGCGTGTGAAGAGGTTGAATGACATGGATGACATTGAGATCTTGTGAGCTTATAAAGATCGTACTACAGGAGTTTTTTTTATATGTATTCAGTGCTTTTCTGAGACAGTACATCATTAATGTAAGCAAACACCTCTCAGGCGGTAGGCCTCCTCTTGAGGTTCCTCTTCTGATAATTTGCTAGCAGATGGCACACCCAAAGTTAAGTTGATAGTTCATCTAATTGATTTCTCATCAATCCAATCAAGTTGCATTTAGAGAAATCTACGATTTCACATGAATTTGGATCGCTAAAGCGATTTTTATGTCTTCCAATGAACACAGAAGTGAATTTCAAATAGCAGCTTCAAAATTTTAGAAGGAACAACAGTATACTAGTAGGTCGGAGATATTTCTGTCCGCACTCTCTACTAGCATTAAAAAAACCTTAGCAACTTTGTTAGCAGTTGTATTTAGCATAAATTTTACTAATCCATAAAACATCCAAATAGATATTTCAAAATCATAGCCTTTAAGCCCTTTAAATACTTTAAATTGATTTTCAGACATTATTATGTTCAGCTTCATCCGTCTGGCACTTCGTTGAGGGTAGAAAAAAGAAAGAAAAAAAAAACCCCGATGGCAATTGGTATTGTTATAAGATCTCTCATGTCTATATTTCCCCTCATCGTAGCCAGACAAGTTTGAAGTATTTTTATTTTGTACTTTTTAATGCTTCGTCTCCTCCATCCCCTAGGCAGAACGTCTGCCATTGCCATGTTTATTTAAAAAAAAAATACATTCCCCGTTCTCATGAATTCAATATCCCCGATGGTGGAAGACAAGAAGTGAGTCCAACAAAAATTACCATAAACTCATAAAAAAGTAAATCGATGAACACATCGATACATCTCCGGCGAGCTTATGGGAACATATTTGCTTTACTTGCGGCAAATTTCATGAAAAAGTACTACGAATAAGCTAAGAGGATTATGCCGAACCACGCATAGCGCCGCTGAAAGTTTGACAGGAATTTATTATTGATCCAGATGAAGGCACTCGAACTGCAATGCAGTTTGTTTGACATCGGGAAACTGTCCGGTTTCAGTGGCATTTTTCTCTTCAGTTTCACCTCCTTTGAGGAGAGGTGAAAGGGCTAGCTAGCTGCCTGTAATTGGTACTTGCGAACGCCCCTTCCCCGTTTTATTATACTGCGCACATCTGAAGGACCAATTTTCTTTGATTTAATGAAAGCCAAACAGAAGTCGTAGTAAGTCGTGTTCGTTGGTTGCCTTCTTACAATTTCAGGAGAGTTTTCTATTTTAGTTCGAGTGCAGCCATTGAATTCGAGAACAAGATGGGAAAAGGTCCCCGATAAATGAGAAGAAGAACGCAATTCGTAGATAGATTGCCGGAGCAGGAGTATACTGTGGACTCATCATTAAGAGCGTGCAGAACTTAAATTGGAAACTGGAATTTGTTTGAAGTAAAAATGTATACATTGGGGCATCCTTTGGCGTAATTAATTAGACAAAAGTTGACATTCTCTTTGGAAACAATTTATTTTCCGATTGTTTCGCTTGCCTTATTAAGGTTTTTGCAAATTTGTTTGGAAATACGGAGCGGAAATAAATTCGGAATATATCCTATACAATTAAGCAGATAGCTGCATTCTGCAGTTCAGCTCCAGTGGAGTAGACGATATTGTATTTCTCTGTGTGTGGCTTCGGCATTATTAGAACGATGTGAGTGGGTATGCAGTTAGCTGCAGGAAATGTGGAACAATGCTCGCATGGAACAATGGACAGGAGCTCTGCAGATAGACGGAACTGTGGATATGGAAATTTGGGAAATCGCTCTTTAATGCATGTAGAGGTGGACTGTGCTTTGAGGATATTTTCAATGTATGGAATGAAAGAGCAATCCATTCTGTTGAGAAATTTTGTGCTTAAAATTGAATAGGCAATGAGAACCTTTGTCTCTATTAAATCAAAAGGTTGCATTTGCAGGTCTTTTGTTCAACATTTTGGCAGATTTTCCTCGCTCGTTCTGGACCAATTTCACTAATTGTGCTGGACATTGAATTTGATTTCAAAAATGTTTCTTGCTTTTATATGTTGTGCACATTAGGTGACTTGGGAAGATAAACAAGAAGTCAAGAGAGAGAATACAGAGAATAAACCAAATAAAAAATAGTCGAAGCAAACAGGACGGAGAATGGGGAAGAATGACTTTATTTGGAACTGGGAGAGATGTAGGTAGGAACAAGTTGCTACTGTCAGAAAAATGCAGTCGCTTGCGCCATTGCTTGCAGGACATCAAGCAAGAACTGCAGACTGAGGAAAAATATGACAAACAGTACAATGTCAAGGTTACTATGTTAAATTAGTCAGGATGGAGAATAATTAATGGAATGTGAAAAACTATACGCATTGCATAATTTACTTTGCAATTCATTATGGAGATAGTATGAATATGTCCATTCCCATGTCGATGTCGCTGCGATTATAGTTAAGTCATTGGGGAAATACTTAGAAAAATCAGAAAATCCCTGTCCTGCCTTATGTGTCCTCAAAGCTCGGACTTTATCTAAAGCAGTTGATGATATTCTCGGTCGCTTAGCAAGATGCTCGGTCCAATTTGCGTTGACAGTCTTTGAAAGAGAAGATTCAATGACAAACCATACGAGTTGTAGGTACAGCGACATTGACCTTGTTAAAAAATTGCACATCAGTCGTCTAAGATGGATGGATTATGTAGAGCGAATTAACACAAATGCCAGTAGAGTCTACGAGTCAAACCCAGAGCGACAACAAAGGCGGTATTGGTCTTAAATGGTAGAAGTAGATCTATACCGACTTGAAGTGACCAACTACAGGTAGTTAGCTCAGGACAGGACTAGAGTTGGAGGAGCCAGTCCTTAGTTCGGTTCACCTCGAATTGTGGAGCCGTCAAAGCGTAACGAAAGTCTTTCTGTATTGTACTAGAATTTATTATTTTTTTTAAGCAATTTTAAATATTCTTTTTGTGCTGTGTGTACTAAAAGACCGCTCTCCACTTTCTCCAGAATTGCCCATCTCTCTCCAAAAGAAAATAAAAATCCATCTCGTAGCCATATTCGAAGTTCCTAACACGGTGTCTCCACGTGCAATTTTTCTTTCAGCAATCTGTCAAATTTGATAGCATTGCAAGAACGACCAGTATGCAAAAAAATGTAGGGTGGGCATTTCATATCATGAAATTTCATTCGTTGAAATGTCGCTGAGCAGAGCACATCGTTGCGTTCTCGCATTAGGCCATGAAATCCTTTCTCTTTTCCCTATCTACCATATTCTTGTCTGACTATACTCTTCTCTTTTATTCCAATACGTTGTTTCAGCGCTACAAGCGACCATTCGCCACTCGGCCATCGTGGAAATGAAAAACAAGTGTCAAACTGCACATAAATCGCAGCCCATTTCATGATATCGATCCATGAAATGAGCTTTGCAAGACTTTTCATGAAATTGTTTTCTTCGTGAAATTTGTGGTCTCCACGTGCAATCTGTCATTTCATGAAAAATTTCATGCAAAGGAAATTGCACGTGGAAACATTTCTGAATTTTTGTAAAAATGAAATGAAGGCGAAACCTCTCTTTTCCTCTTTAGTGATTTCCGTTTATAACTTATATTTCCATCGGGATTCAAGCCTACAGCGCTCGAAGCTCTAATTTTATTTGTTCGTTTAAGGAATTCTCATTTTGTTTGGTTAAAATTTTCATGGTCCGCCAAGTATTTTCTTTAAGGTTAAGTACAACTTAACACTCTGTCCACAATTTATAAATTTATATTATTCTTACTTACAACCATTCAGTAACAAGAGGTTACTGGGACAATGCTGTTCGTGACTTTGAGAAGTTTGAATAATCCGGTCGTAACTAAAAATTCCTTCTAAGGACTCTTTGTTCTCTCCATACACCTCATGGTACTATACAAATTCTCTGACTTTTAAAAATATTTCGCACTCAGAAGTCAGAACCATTCAACTTCCTTCATTCATTCTGCTCTTTAGAAATACTGTCCTCCCTCCTTTAAACCAAACCTTTAATGACCGAAAATGTCAACGAATTTATATCGTTTTGCTCGACTGGCCAATTTGACAGCTCAGCCGACTATCTCCGTCACCATTTATAAAGCACGGCACATCCGTCAGTGTCAATTATAAATTACCTCAATAATTCAGTCCCAACACAGAAGCATATCTCATTTTCCTCCGTAGCAGTGTAGCTCCCCAAATAATACCCTCCACACAATTAGATTCATATCAAATGAAATCAGATTCTCGCCCTAATGCCATATGCATGCAAAGCACATCAACAGACTACTCTCGGTTTGATGATATATAATGGCCTTATCAAAGCGCCCTTGCATGCATGCAGCCGAATGACTGCAATCCCCTTTTGCAATGCCAATGAAATGTATCTCAAATTCGCATTCTCAGATGTCTCGAATGCACATAGCCAACCACATGGGAGAACGAATAAGCAATCAGGAGTTTGGAGTTGGGAGTGTGGAGAACAAAATAAATTCAATTGAACCCCATAGTCATTGTATTAGCCATACGTTTGCCTTTGCTTCCCAATGCATCCACGAGATGTCACAGGGAACAGGGGAATGCAATAGGGATGTAGGTACGTGCTAAGCTGGTGTGCAATCAAAACCAGTTGCATAGAACAACAAAAAAAACTCACTCCCCATTCACTGAGAGAGGTTCTCCCTCTGCTGCTGCTATTCGATAAATTTAGTAAATCCTGTCACTTTCGGATCGAATGCAATACTTTTATCCCCTCGAAAACAGAAGTGTATTCAAATTGAATTCGCAGAAAGTTTTCACAGTAAAAATTTACATGCGGATCAAATGTGGCGGGCTGGGAGCTTACAATACGTCAAAACTATTTTCCAGGCGTATCCAATTAAATTCCCGGATAACAACATCTGGCTGGCGTCACCTTTGTTGGGCTCATAAGCCTGCACTCACAACCTGCACACTGCACTCGTTGTATAAACACCAATTAGCTGGTACTCGCATACTCGTCTCAATTGACAAGGATTAAATATAAATTTGAACAAAACCGCTGTCAGTTATTATTGCCGTTCTCAGGTATGCAACTTCTGGCTGCGGCTGCTCAATTCCATCCGTACGCCGGTCTAATGAGGCACAAACATCCTGTAAATTTGCGTTCAACTAACTAATTAAGTCAAAAATGTATGTAAATTTTCTCTTGAATTCAATGGATTTCGAGCGAGTCCTTTTCATTGGTATTTACCCAGCGGAACAGAATTACACGCACCATGAAATATTTACAGAGCTGGATAAATGCTGGGAACGGGTAACCGGTAACTACTACCTGGAGGTGATGCCGTGATGGTTGAAAATGGAACTCGGTGTCACTAAATTTGAGTGTAAAACTCCAGCTGCATGGTGGGTGATTTGTATGTGCGTATATGACGTACACGGAGAGGATGCTCCTCTGCAGTAAAGCTGATGTTGACATTGAAAGGAACAGAGAACAGACTCGTAAAAAAGTTGTTTAGATGTTGTTCATTTTATGGGACCTACCCTAGGTACCTTCTTCAGGGCAATAAATAATCAAGTGGTGAGATATGTGAGTACACTTTTGTTTTTACGAGACACGAGTGGTGTTCGTGTTTAAGTTAGCAAAAGTTGGTAGGTTTTGATTTTAAGGTTATATTTAGTCTTAGAGTTTCGATGAATAAATGCAGCAGTTGATGGTTAGTCAAATGGATGCAAGTTGGCATCAGAAAACCTTGACTGAAAATAGGTTGAATGTGGATTTTTTAGTTATGTCAGTCAAGCTTCACCCGTTAAAAAAAAATTCTGTTAATAGCAGAACGTCTTTAGTGACAGAACAGTAGAGCAATAACAGAGCCACGCAGAGCGGTAACATTCAGAAGCAAATAAGTTGTAGAACAGTAACAGAGCGATACCTAATGGAAGGACAAGGACATAAGTGTTTGGTGAGAATGGCGAGGAAGTGACTGTGTACTAGCAGAACACTATCAGAAACAAATCAGACGCGGATATAGTATCAAGCCAATAGCAGAGCATCAGCAGAATAGAAGTTGAGCAAGAAAGAAATTTAAAAGCAGTGGCGACACACTTATACTTTGAATAACTATTCTGATACCATTCGGTTGCTAATCTTGTGGGTTCTGCTGCACTACTTTCCTACAGCTCATCTGTTAACTCACTGCTACTATATTCTGCTATCATCTATAGACTGAAGTCCTGGTAGAAATAAAGTAGTATCAAATGAAGTGTAAGCCATGTCTTCAGTTATAGCCGAGTATAAAATCAGCAGTAAAAGATACCTACTTAACAGGCTAATAACATAGCATTAGCTCATCTTGTCCTTAATAGCCACTAACAGTAGAATACAGGAGATCAGCAGTTTCATTGCTGAAAAGGTGATTAAAATAAACCAAATATATAATATAACCAAATAATAAAACAAAAGCGTAGCATAGCATAAAGTTAGCAGAGTTGCAGCAGAGTAGTAGCAGTGCATTAACAGAAAGTAGGTATAAGCTTTAAAGAAATACAGTAGTAGTATCCATCCAATAAGCAACAGAATCCGAGCATTGATAGATATTGTAAAAATTGTTGGAATGTATAAGTAGGGAGCTTAACAGAGTATTAGCAGACCAACAACTGCGCCGCAATCAATCCTAGTAGTAATTGTCAGTATCAGTGCCGTACTATAAACGAAACAGAATAACCAAAGAACGAAATCAGCCGTTTCACAGACGACGAGCTGTGTTGTAGAAAAAATATACTAGCAAAGTAGTGAAACAATGACATTCCAATAACATAAATTTAGCAGAGTAGTAGCAGTGCATTAAAAGATGAGAGATATTGCAGTAATTCATATAACCAAGAAACAGACCGAAGCAGCGTAGGTATTGTGAACTGTAAGTAGCAGAGTATTAACAGACTAACAACAGAGCTACTGCAGTGCATTAGCAGAGCAGTAGCAGAAGACTTAGAGAACAACATCAGATTAAGCCAAGAACCGAGGAGGAACTGAATAAGAGGAGAGACGTTCTAGAATGCTAATTAAGGGAAATCAAAGCAGATCAATACAACATGAGATTAGCAGCAGAGAAGGATATCAATCATACGCTCCTATGGCTTCAGAAACATCTTACAAAAGACACAAACATAGTTACTTAAATTTAAGAGAATATACATCGGCAGAACTATCGCAGAAGTACAAGGAAATTTTATTAACGATCGGACCATATTTGTGTACCTAACCATCAAGAACTCACCACCCACAGGCTGCACAATTCTAATCAGTTTACACTTCAGATCCCTATAATTGTGGACACTAATTCCCTGGAACCTCATTGTAAACAATACAACCCATAAACACACAACCGCACACATATTTTTAATACCTAGGAAGAGCCGAGTGAGCATTTGCTATCCACACACACTCAACCTGGCTGGTACTGCTTTAATTAGGGACTAAACGGATCCCATTTTGCGTAGGACGATATAGATCAAGGCGTACATACTCCTATTTAAATCACCTATGCAAGCCAACAAGGATAGGGAGTGTCTTAATTGGGTGTTGTACAAACAGAACGTATAGTTAATCGGTTCAGGTATTCGGATGAAAATCTCCCCTGCAGCCGTGAGAAATTACTTCCGGACACGTCCTATATGCCATTAATCCTTTGCGCCTTTGACCGTTCGAATTGTAGCAGTTACGCAACTATAATTAAAAGCAATTCAAGTATAGTCCCCATAGCCGAGGTGATTAATAATTTGTAAACATAAAATGGCATCTCACGAGTGGGGGATAAGATTTCTGACAGCCGAACCTAAGGAATTCTATTGTGCTATTTGCCACACTGTTGCCATAACATTGCGCTGATTTTATTTTGTTACGGACCATAATTTAATGCGTCTCGCTTGGCCCGTGCAACAAAGGAAAATTCTCTTTTATACATTATGAAAGGAAACACTAAGCCGTACTAATAATCAATCGTCATTGTTGTAAGGCTGTACACTTGCGTGGGGGCATTTTCTGCCCGGAGGATTTTATGTAAGTATGCGACTCGTCAGAGTTCAAGTTGCACATAATTTGCTTTGTTGTGGAGAAATTTCTTTCATCAATAGAAGGTGAAAATAGTGAGATGCGCGTTCCTTTTAAAAGATATTTTGCACTAGTTGTCATTGAGACATTTAAAGAAACACGTCCTTTGATTTTGTGATTCACTTTAAATGATGTTACCATATTTGATCTGCAAAAAGAATTTCGTTTATCGGATAGAGTTCCAAGAATCAACTTCATTTGTACTCCTCCAATGCAATTAGCTCGTGTGTCTGCTGAAGTTCCGGAGCTCTTTACCACAACGCACATCCTCCCAATATGACATCCCCCAGCGACGGCCTTCAACTTCGTTGTAAGCTAGTTAAAATGTATTGAAAAAGTGCATCACCAACTCCAAGAAAACCGCAAGAAATCGTTTGATAATTTATGCTGCCAGCGGTTTACTTGAGCCACAAACATCTGGTACTTAGCAATTTTATGGGGCAATGTTTCATTTAGGTTTATTTGCCATAAAACCGCAGCATACGCATTTGTGTTTTTGCCACATGACTCTGTCGAATTTATGATAAATCTGCTGTCAGTTGTTTTCGCTGTAAGGCGAACACATTAAATTTGTGGCAGAATGCCCTGTAGAGCCAGAAAACGCACAGATGTGTTCACCGTTCATAGTGTAAGCTATTTCAGTTAGATTCTTCAATGTTAAGAAATTTGTATAAAAACCACAAAGAGTCTTCAAATTAGCCATAAAATTCACCGCATCAAATGTTGAATTACTTTGGTCTAGGGCTACTTGTGTGCATTTGTGATATTTCACTTTCATGGGTCGCCGCCAGGTGCAGCAAACCCCCAAGTGCAGAGATTGCTAAAAATATTGCCCTCATAGCTTTGGTCGTTAAATTAATGAAAATGCTCACAGCCATAGTCGTAAAGCCCACACCGAGTAATCGTAGGTCATAGCTCGTAGCCTGCTATAATATTTCATACTTTGGAGGTGGTTTTTACGAGGGAGGTGTGTTTATTTTTTTATGTCTGTTATCTTTTATCAAATTCAAAGAGTGCACAATTTACTTTTTAACACAATTATAACACAGCTTTAACCTTGAAATCAACATGGTGTTCAACGATATTTTTCTGTGCGTACAAAAGGGGTTAATCTATTCCGTTTTATGTCATTTCCAACGCCCTTGTTTTGGATGGGCATCTGCAATTACAATTAATTTCAAGTCCTTGTATTTATATATCCCAACAAACACGATGCCAATTTAATTTTAAATGCTTTGTATTGAGACGTATGAGTTTTGCTAAAATCTATTACATTTTTTGCTGTCAAACCATCAACGAAGTGAATACTCTTGCTGTAATAGACTTTCAAGATCAAATGCACAATCGTTTTCAAATAAAAATTACAGATAAAGATGCTTAAAATATCAACAAAAAAAACAATAATAGGTTTTCAATAAATAAAAAGTAAATGTTGAAGCTTTGTACAATTGAACATCAGATTTTCATTGTCGAATCTTACACTCGGCACAACTTATCTACTATAAAAGACGCAGTAATAATTATAGAAGTCTCTTCATTGTAGAAAACTGCGTCGTAAATTCGTAGTAAACTTTATTTACCTTTTAAGTGCTGCCACTGTTTGTATATTTAGGTAGTAAAATAATAGGTACTTTTCAGAAACAAGTGGAAAATAAAAAAACATTTCTCTATTAAATTAAAGTAAATTTATTATTTAACAAGTGAAATCGAAATTGTCTAAATTAAGTTGAGGCATTTGCAGAAAAAGGCAAAATTTACAAAAAATGTTTACAGGAAAAATATGTAAAACTACATAATTTACACGCACAACATAAAATAAATATAGATTGATCGACTCTTTGAATTTATTGTATCTTCATTTGTTGGTGAAAATGTGTGTGTATCGGCAAGATCATCTGAGAATCCTAGGCGAATCATATTTCACATACCTATCTACAATACTCTTTTGACACGAATCCGACGTATCCACTGCAGTCATGTATTCAATCGTCAGCTAGATAGGATAGACACCAGATTCTAGGAGGTGTCCCAGAAGCAACGCTGGACAGATAAAATTGTTATACTTCCTACTTTTCTGTCCGTAAGATCCGATGAAGGTTTTTTAATAAATAGAGACAAAGCCCACTCATTGAATGAAACTTTAAAACGCTGGAGGCGGTGCAGCCACAAAACATTCAGTCTGATGTGAAATTATTAAGCTAACAAATATTTTGTGCAAATACTAAAGACATTAGCATTGATGTATGACTTCAGAGTTTACTGGCGATGTTTTCCTATTATTTATTTGAGATGATTTATGTTTACGAGCTCACAACCTGTAGACCTATATTTGGCCATTGTACCTTGGGTAAGTATTGGCTATCTATGCACGAATTAAGCTTCTTAAAATTTAGACTTCCACATTGCGGTTTATTGTGCTCAGCATAAAAATATTTCTATTATAAAAATCAATAAGATGGTTATTTTTGTGATAAGTTCTTTGTATTACGTTGTCAACATTGCGTCGAGCCATTCCAAGACATTTTGGCACATCTGCAAATGGAACTTCGACCGGGGTTTTATTGAGTCAGCATTGTACCCATCTATTGACCAGGTTAAGGGCGCCTTATGTAACATTATTCATTACTTCCATCGTTATATAGAGCAGCGACATCAACAAACTTGCGTAAGGTCAAACCTTCTATTTCCAACCAGACAATAGTGGCCTATGCACACTTCCTTGTGGCACACTAAGTTTCGAATATTCATCTCAGTGTTTGGCTTCAAAGAGCCTATTCTGGTGATTCGTTTTTAGGACTTCATTTAGTCGTTTGTAGAAAGGTTTTCCCAATATCCACCTTCTTCTTCCTTTAAAAGGGCAAACGGTTTGCCAGAACACTTTTTTGGTAGAGTTTGGATCACGCTCTACCTTCTCACCAAAAACTCGTTTTAAAACTAATCTTATCTTTCTTTAACTGGCAATTTCTCCTCCTCCACAAAATCCGTCATTAAAAACTAAATCGTTGGAATAAAAAAAAAATCCGCAACATATTATCTAAATCACAAAAATGCCGCTCGCTTTTTAAATGCAAATTGTCATTCAAATTATCAGAAGGCAAAATGCTCACTTCTGAAAGCCTCCACGATGAATACCTTTCATCCTGCACATTAGAGCTAGCTCCACACACAGATTGAATTTAATGCGCTCAAAGGAGCGAATTCATGTGTTCATTAGTGAGCAGCATTCCGTGTGCATTCCTCAGCCAACCTCCAACCGTAAGTCGAAACTTTGCGTCTTAATTGGCTCAAAGAAACTGATGCTATTCAAACTAAATATATGTCATGCACGGGGTTAACGCATGAGCAGATTTATAGCTGAAAAGGATTTTCCCAATGAGTGCAAGTACCATATTGTAACTTGGTTTTCAATTACGTAGCCGTGTTTGCTTTGAGGAGAATTGTACGCAAAATCTATGTCTGTATTGAAGACCAAACAAAGTTACTACGAGTCAAATGAGTTGCAAACTAATAGTCCATTTCTATAAACTGTCCCCCTTTTGTTGGATTGCATTCCTGTGGAAGTATTGCTGTCAGAAAGTTGAACCTACAATTTGGTAAAATCTATTTTATCTATCCTCGTAACTTTGCCACGTGAAGACATAACTTTTCCCATACATTTACGTGATTGAATAATTCTCCATCTCAAGCGTAGTTATCCTTGGTAGTTGAGGACTAATGGTGGTTTATTTTTTTTTAGTATAATCCGCGTTTTCGCATTAAATCCTTTTTAAATCGTTTGACTCGTGCAAGTTTTCCGTTTAAATGGAAACAAGTTGATACTGCGATCAGTGGAAGTCACATCTAAGCACTTACACGGATTGAAAAATTGTCATAAATTTCAAAATGCAATAAAAACCCAGACACGCTTTTTACCCGTAGCTCATCGTGTATCCTTTTCCGTTGAAATAATAAAAGCTCAGTGAAAGAATGCGATTGCTCTGCGTCTGTGTGCTGTGCTGCTGGTTCAATCTGCTGCAATAAGTCTTTGTAGTTTAAATTTATTTCTATATGTGGATTCAAGAAGAACTGAACATGGGTGGCAATTTTCCCACACGGCAATGGATACAGATATGATCACACATCGGAAGGGAGGATTTAAACTTTGTGCTTGTTCCTTGGGATTGGGATTTCGGCATAAGCCTTCTGTCGTTGATGAGTTCTCAAACTCGAATCCTGTGTTAATGATTTTTTAATGAGCACGGCAGGAAGCCCATACTTCCGTTCAAGTTGAACGAGTATTTCACGAGTATTTCACGGGTTTTCACACATCTGAACTTCAGTCCATCCATCAAAAACCGACGGAACGATAATGAAACTCCCAACTAATGCCAAGACGCAACGGAGCTGTTAGAAATTGCCGCAGATAAAACTCAAAATACTTCGGCATCTTACGGAAAAGAAAAACACTTTGTGTGGGTGTGTGTGTGTTTGTTTTTCACCAACCCGATAGCCCCCTGGAGGAAAATTACGAGCAAACATAACCTCAAAAAGGGTAAACATTGTCATTGCGGATTGAGGACACAAATGTGGGTAAAAACAAATAACGGATGTTGTTGTCATCATTTCTCAAAGATTCTTCAAGATAATTACAGTTATTGGGAAGTTCTGCAAACTGAGCGCCGCCACATATAGGTGATGTGATGACATGGTATATGTGCTCGTGCAAGTCCTTGGACCGATTTATTGTTGTCACACATTGGAAAATAGGGCGAGTGTGTTTTTTCTTCTTCCGACAAACGATTTCCCATATTCTGCCAGAAGCTTTATAGATGCGAGGACCGAGGAGTCGTTCAATACTTTGGGAAAGTATTTTTCGATGCCTGCTTGTGGAAATTGATGACAGAGTGTTGAAAGGCTTTTGATGTAGAAGAATATAATAGTGTGCTGTGTGATGGAATTTTGTGTGTGCCTGTAACCAATTCGGAAAAAAAGTTATTGGATGATTGATAAATGTAAGATGATTGATTTGTGTCGGATAGTGAAACACTCTCAGTGCGTCCTCTTCCGTGTCACGTGCTTGAGAGCATGCAGTCATTTGATTTCCCATTTGTTGCCATGTTGCCTTTGACACGCAATGGCATTAATCACTCGCATCAGGATGGAGCATTTTTGTCACAGTTCATAAGTCAAGAGTGCGCCTAACATTGTCAATTGAAATGAGATTGTGCCAATTTGTGCCGCTGTGCAGGGGTGGATGTTTGATTAATTTTTTTGTAATTGAGACTTGTCAACGAAGAAAGAGCGATAGCGATGACGGGACGTGTGATTTGGTGCATGGAAGCACACGCAGTAGTGATTGAAGCGATCCCAGGTCCCAGAATATTCGCCTAGAGGGGACTGAGAGAGCTCCAAAGAAGATTACATTTACGTTTAAATGTAGTCTGGGTGCAGAACTTTATTTCGCCTTTCAAAGCCTGATGAAAGCTGTTTAGTGCTATACTGCAAAAGGACATACCACTGCTATTGCATGTTGTAAGAAATGACTATCCAGAGATCGTTGTCATACTCAAAGTTGCCGTCAGACCTTTAGAAAAACTGAGGTTATAGCCACCAATAAGGATTGCTTGGATGAAGCAACAAGCTTGATAGCTTAAAATATTTAACGAAGTCTTAGCTCCCTTAGGTATTCTTTTATTTTGCATTGATCGAGAATTATTGGAGAAATGACAAATTAAAGACAGTGAAGTCAGAAAAAAATTACTTTTATAAAAAACGCCCCCAAAAAATGGGAGTGCCACTAAACGACGTAGCATAAAGCTTGGACGAAGGCTTAGGAAACACTTTTTTGGTCTAGAAATGTTTACGACGAGCACGAGTAGGCATGAAACATCGTAAAATTAGGATCACGCAGAAATGGGTTAAAATTAACTAAAGCTACTATTAGACGATATGCTCAATCAGCATACGTATGCTGAAAAATGTGTCCCAATCACAATATTTCGTCTAATAGCGATGACAGAAATTTCGCTACTAGACGATATGTTGTGATTGGGACACATTTTTCAGCATACGTATGCTGATTCAGCATATCGTCTAATAGTAGCTTAAGTCTCTGTAGAAAATAAATGAGTATTTGGTGTTGAAAACTAGCGAGTTAAAAAGGTTAAATCATACTGATAAAAATAACACACTTTATCAGTTGGTATCAACCATGTTACTCTGTTGTTATTAGTTAGTTTGTTATTTACGACCGTGAAAATTTGGAGAGGAAATTGATAAATCGGTTATTTTTGACCGTGTTTCGTTAAACGAGTTGACTCGGTTATTTTTAATCCACTAACTCTGTAGGAGCTATTTTAACAGTATTATTTGGTTATTTTTAACCGAAAGTTGATTGATTTTAAATAAGTGAATTTTCTGCGTGATAGATTAATATGGGTAATTTAATTATAATTTAAAAGAAACTTTAGTCTCGACTTAAAGCTTACGGAAGATCACGATTGCGATATTTGTATAGAAAATATAGAAACTTTGAACTACTAAAATTTGGAGTCGAAACTAAAAAAAAATGTGTTAAGTTTTTTTTACAAATATAAGTGTACCTACATCTTTATGAGGCAAATAAAATAAAATTGAAATTTTGTTTTTCCACTAGTCTTTGTTAAAATGCAGCTTATTGGTCTCTGTTGGATTTGTAGAAAATGAAACACGCTCAATCGTAGTTCATGTGACAATTTATTAACTTTAATAGAATAGTAACAGGAGAGGATTTACAAATTAATGATTTAAAAGAAGTAGGTTAGGCCATAAGGAAAACTGCGTGTGCGTGACTCTACGTAGAAATAGCGAGTTAGTGACAGACGTCATCTACTTGGCGTCTTGAATTACATGACAGTTAAAGTTGTTGCCATGACTACAACAGTCTCATTGTTTTTTGATGCAATTAAAACACTTTCAATTCATCGTTGTATCCTACGTTTCACTGGTTTCTTGCCAACATCGGCAGGGATATTCTTTTTTAATTCCTTAAAAACAAAACATATATATGGGACATTTTAATATTGCTATTACATTCTTTTGATAAATTATTGTTGCTTACGCTGTTTCTTGTTGCAACTTCGGCCAGGACACCACAAAACATAAACATAGTAGATAAATATTAATAAATGACATTGAAAACATTACTAATGTGAAATATCATAGTGAAACTACAAGAACTTTATGCGGCAACTATGTAACTCAAGCTGATGTTGTCCAAGTCATGTATTCTTACATTTTCTAGTGTATGTATATTGTATATCTCCATTATGCAAATCGAGGCAAGTGACCAAAAATCATGATCATTAGTTATGGAAGCACAAAGTTCAATCTCATGAGTTCAAGTTCAATCCAATTCCAGATTGTCTGAAAAACACCGCAAATCAACTGACACACTTTGAATAAATTAAGCCGGATCAACTTAACATGCAACCCCGAATACGCTGTACACATATTTTTGTATATAATATATTTTTTTTAACAAACACAAAACCATTTCAATAAACTTCCAGGTTGTTTCACAGATTTTTTAGCTGGTCCCAAAGTGCCCAGCTCATCAGGAGAATACTTGAAATTATCATTCCATAGTCCTTGGTCACACCACATTTGTGGAAATTGCTGTTCATTAAACGGGTAAACACTGCCATGTGTGTTGGTGCTACTAATGACAGTGTGGGGTTTATTATTGCGACGAGCAAACACGAGTGTATATCTCGCACATATGGCTGGCGGTGGATAATGTTGTGCCAGCAGAGATTGGAAGTTCATCAAAATGTCCATGTGAATAATTGCCGAGTATTTGGCTGTTGATGAGATATTGGGCACAGGCGAAGAAATTGAGTTGACACCGTTGAAGTGCTTCGATAATCGATTTGCTTATTTAGTCATTCAGTCAGAGTGCTTCAACATTTATCGGTGGTGATTTCGGAAGCCATTCATTGTGAAATGGTTGGTTAGATCTACCGGGTGTGAATGGAATTCAGTCAATATAAGTCAACGTAGTAATTTATTAACACTTCAATTGAAAGCGTATTGTATTGGTCACAATTTTTCACTCATAGAGCATAGTCTGCGGAGCAGTAATCGATTCTTCACTGAAGTATTAGTTTGCCCACAAAAATACTGATTTGAATCCTTTATGGAGTTTGTTTATATGTCTTCTCGTATATTGTTAAAAAATTGTCCATAATTTGTTGACTCTTGATGTTCACAATCATATTTCATCGGCAAAGAAAACTCCTAACCGCCTACATTGGTGTCATTTGCATTAATCAAGCAATGACGGTGAACATTTTAGAATTTATCACACAAATAACGGTGTGTGCTCTGAAATTCTAGTTGGCTGTCTTCCTTTTTTTCTGTGGGTGTGTATATTGTTTGCAACCCCATTCTAAATGTATGAATAATGTAATTCCCACCATGAAGTCGGCCGTGGGCTTCCGCAAATGTTTCCACTTACAAAAAAAAATGAAAAACATAAAAGTAACGTATACGCCACAGTGTAGACGTATGTATTTTTTTGTTTCCTCCATTCAGATTCACATCATGTATTCACCTGTGCTAACAATTGTGTGCGGCTTGCATGAGGATATTCAGGGACATGTGAAAATTTAAATTTTCTGACATTTTACTTGGGGATTTTTCATTCCATGGGCAGAGAAAGGGGGGAGTAGAACTATAGCTGTTTCAGAGGAAAGCTATTTTACTCCTCGTTTAAGTTAATTCGGTTCGGGGTTTTTTTTTTTCTTGTTGCCTTACGAGGGGGTGTAAACTAATAATTTGGTTATTTACGAAATGTATTTTTGTAATAATATTGTATGTGTATGGAAGGTTCCAATTATATGCAGTTGTTGGATGGAAGTTTGTTTGAGAGCGATACACTTTGCATGAGTCAATTTTGTTTTTGTTGTTTGCATAAAAACTTAAAAAAAAATCTTTAGAAGTTGAATTTCGTTTGCGGGCGAAATCTAGTTAAGTCTCTTTTTAACATTCACCTGGAAGTGGCTTTTGCGAGGCTCAACCAATGCGCATTTAACCGAGTTAATGTGCTTGGGCTTCCGGCTATACTCTCCCGAACGCTAGAATTTTTCTCATCTGAAATGCATGTGCAAACACTCAATGCTGAAATCATAACTGCTACCCGAAGTGTTTCTTTAAATTGAACATCACGTTCGAAATTTTGCGAAACGCTTGTGGATTTTTAATGAATTAATAAAATAGTGTGATGTGAATTTTTTTCTTCAAGCATGACTAAAGTAGATACCGATGTGAGTATCTATGGAGGAATTTTTCACTTCTAGAATTTATTGTCCTATATTGCTACATCTGTTGTGGCTTTCTGTCCGATTTGCCGAAATTGGGTTAACCGCTTAAATTCGTAACATTTTGCCGCTACCGTTTAAGAGTTAACAGAACTCTGAAGAGCATCGCATTTTGTCCCACACAATTCTTCAAAGCTTCAAAGTCGCATGATAACTCGCCGCCTTGACTTACTCTTTCTTTTACATTAAATTTCTAGGTTAGGGCGTTTCCGACCTTGCTGCAATAGTTGGCACAGCTGGAGGGTTAAAAAATTTAATAATCTAAGCTGATGGCATTCTTTGTTAGTAACAAAATATTGTCGGCCTTTTTTTCACATTTTTTTCTGGCAAGCTGTGCTATGTCCTTGCACTTTGTCAAACTTTCTTGAATGTGCATGAAACTGTACCTAAATTAATTATGGCTACAATGGCTACAGCCCGGTTTGACAGCATATTTGTGTTGGAAGTATAAAAGGTATTAATGACCTTATTGCTGAACTTAGACAGTTAACGAGTCTGGGAGATCGACAAGTATTATGTAAGAGAAACCCCTACCATTTGCTATTTGTGAACTCGAAATTTCCTAGAATTGCTGTTGAGAGAATATCAATAAAGCATCTCATATTTTTTCTTGAAAATATATTTCCAAGTATAGATCTCAATAAATTGTCCAAGTGCTTATTAATTCATATCCATCAGGATACCATAGCAACTTTTATATTTATCAAACAGCTACCATTAGCAATTCCATCAACTTTTTTTTACTTTTTATTTGAGAAACATGAGCGTATGTGATACAAAAGCTTTAAAAATTCAAATCGGATAGAACTTATTTTTAAATAATCTCTGGAGACTTTAAAAACTGAAATAAAAAATTGTACTGTTTATCTAGCAAAAATAGAAATAAATTCATTCGTCAATAAATGCTCTCGAAACTTAACTCATTTAATTTTGACAGATCCGTCCAGTCTTCTTCCCAATTTTAGTCAACTTTGCTTTTCAGAATCATCATTGTAATAGACATACCTTTTTGTCGTAAATATTAAGGCACTATTTCAAAACCAATATTTTTCTGAGATATTGACCAAATTAAAGGTACATTTTTGAAGGTGATTTAACGTATTTATTGGGAAGTTGCAAATGTCGAAAATAAGCAAAACCATTGACATACTGCACGATGCTAATAATCTTTCTTAATATTTTGAACTTACAATAGCGAAATTGTTCATACAAAATTGCATATTGTGACCTATTTTATAAAATTCGTGTTTTTATATCTAAACTTTTTTTTGTCTACAATGTATTTCCAAAAAAGTTATTTTAAAATTCCTCGTACTAATAATGAAGCTCATAAAATTTATTCCGCTCGGAACCAAGAGCGAGAGCGCTAATGTTGGAACCAACAAAGTTGGCTGCAGTCCAAATAAACAACAAGTCTATAAGCAAAACACCAAGTTTGGGAAAAATGTTCAACTTTTCCCTCAAACCCGCTCACAATTTTGTCGGAAAATCTTTTCCTAGTTGAAATGGATGTACATGTACATACTTTGGGCTGTATATGTGGATATGGACATGAATTACTTATCGTCGATCCCATAGGGTATTTGATTCTCATTTCTTGCATTCACAAGGAAGCAGCGATTACTTCCAAATGTGTCAAAAAATACGTTCGTCTATTTATATATTTTTTAACAATATTAACAAGTCAATCAATGTACGAGTTGCTTTAAAAAAAACACAACCCAAGATTGAATCTTTCCCAAAGTTTGCCTTAGTTTTTGGTCTAAAACTGTCGGGAAGGTGACTCCATTCTCTACTCCACTTTCCGAGCCATGACCAGACCATTGACACCTTAATTCCGGCTCGTTTTGCATAGCTCGTGCACACAACATCTTATATTTGTACAATCTAAGTACAAACACGAGTATGCTAACTTCTTGTTCACTCCCATAATTCACATTAACTCCGTCGCAGCCATCAACTTGAAACATCTCTGACAACAAACTCGTCCCGAGCACACCATTCAGAGTGTCACCTTTCAGGGGAAGCTTCTTTGGACAGAAATTAATTTCTATTCCAAGTGTTTGCCATTCGCGAACAACGTCATGCAATTCGTTCGTCATCCATCATAAGAGATCCTGTTGACACAATTTCAAGACCCCCGCTCCTTGGCTTGCATTTTCAACTAACAGTGAATGGGAAATGTTATTAGAGGACAGGACAGCGTGTCCCTCATGCAAAACTCCCACAAAAGGAAGTGACGAACACGAAGCCCCTCCAAGTCCCTCAAGAGGTGCCACGACTGTATGAAGAAAATATTTGCATTTGCATACTTGCCATCGTCGTCGTCACTTTGGTCGTCTTTCTTCCTCCACTGTGTGTATATGACCAAAATTGAAAATTCTCCAAAGTTTACCTTCCCGCTTTGGTGTGCCGTATGTTGGCGCTTTTTAAACAGCCAAGCTGTAGCCACAAAGGAGCAAACCTCAAACGGGATTTTACTTTTGTAAAAGAAAAAAATAAAGCAAAGAATGCTCCTCAACTTGATTCCTCCGTATAACCCAGTTTATGACGATTATTCTCTTCTTCTCTTCCTCACTGATAAATAAGAAACAATATAGTTTTCGGTGCATAGCCTGGGGGTGAAGGTCCTTCGTTTCTTAACTTTTCGGTTTAGGAGTTTGTTCATGCAAATTCCTCTCCTTGGGCGCAGTGCAGCCGATGGAGGTAGAGAAGCTGGACAATCGAAAACTGTCACATAAACGAGATGATTTAAGGACTTTTTATTTTCACAAAGCGTTATCAATTTTAAGGATTCCAATTAAATGATTAAACAAAGTGGGAGTACTAGACTCTGCCCTCATCCATCAGACAGTGCCTTTAATTATATCCGAGCAAACCCTTCTCAGACATGCAAAACAAAAGAACAAAACGGAATGGGACATGACAAGAGAGTCCTTAATTAATGCAAATTAGTTAATTAATATTCCCAGAAGTTGCGAGTTAAGGCATCGTCGCCTCTGGGCAGGCGATACAATATCTTAATCTGAATCGATTTAAGTGCGAAGGTGTCAATGTTCCCACTACGGACCGAGATAATTTATAGCGTATCCTTCAATTATAACACACTCCGACATGCAGTGGTTTGTCTGAAGGGGTTTGGGTGCCATTGTCGGCCTTTTGTGCAAACATTTTATGAGGAGAACTCATTTTCCCTCAACCGAATAGAGATTACGCTTTCGTTAGGAGTTTTATCTTTTACACCACACATAGTTTTGCGATGGCAACTCGTTCTTCACGCTGCCATAGGAATTCCATCTGCTAGCCAATTAAAGGCAAAGCTGTGCACTTTCAAGGGTATAATCTCATTCGTGTCCATTTGGGTTTGGTAATTATCACAGATGAATGTAAAGGTACATAGAGCGCACCGCAGCACTTGTTCGTGTCTATTTCCCTCAACTAATCATGGGATGTTGCCTAGGCCCTAGGTAATCAGATGGAGTATCGGGAGCGGGACTCGGTATTCGGTGACAACTGGGAAATTCTCTGAGAGATTGCGTCCCTCAGCGATTGGTAATTACGTTGCATTCCCTGTTCGGTCTCAGACAGATTTGACAAGTCGTATAATGATTCGAAACTTTTGTGCGGGTAGTCCCTTTCAGACGGCACTTGGTGGTCATCAAGGGATTTTTGCACCGATCCATCATCAGTAATTATGCAACCACGTGGAGGTTAGATCAAAGGGATGGAAGTTCGAGTGTGTTATGGTAGTTTTACATTTTAACATTCACCCGGACACAAATTTAGCCAGGGCAAGTTTTGATTGCAAGACTGTTGGAAGCCCACTACTCACTACATCTAACATTTTAAAAGTTAGATGCAAACATTAAATTATAAATTAAATGAAGCTTACAAATTCCTATTTTGTAAGCATGCTTGTAACGTATAAGCTAAGGGATTACGTCGATTTGGCAAGTCGTGAAAACGTCTTTGTACCTCTTTTAATTAGCTCAAAAATGTTTGATGTCAAAAACTGATGGACAAGAAAACACAGCCATACACTGAAATATTGTCCCCATCGATTGGAAACTTTATCGTTCAAAACTGAAGGACCAGCAGTCCCGCAAGAACAAATAGGGAGAAGACACGATATATAATTGCATACAACTTGTTGTATACGTGCCATTGACCTAAAGAAACTCACGCAGCCAAGCTTGGCCCATAACACCCACTACCGTAGCTAGGCTGACACAAAAAAGAGTGAAGAAGTAATCCATTTGCCTTGTGAGTGTCCGACCCTAGCTAAGACCAGACACAGTGCGCTATTTAAACCTTTCTGTGATGACCTTTCGCCCATCCAAGGTTGGACATATTAAGATCATCAAATTTAATTTGAGATTCGACATCCATAACACACCTCACCATATTTGTGGTTTTCCCTCGTCCAGGCAACAGGGAATTCAGCCACCTGAACCAACCAACCAACCAATAACTGGCTGTCAATAAATAAAGCTCCACTGCTTAAGCAATTGACAACTGACCGACGGACGTGCAGGCTCACTTCCTGACAGGGAAAAAATATTTATATCTGTGAACTGACCTATGGGAATTCCACTCTTCATGTAATAACTTTCAGGCGTAAGTCATTTGAAGTTTGACATCTCAGCACCTAATGGAATTTTCTTATCTTCTAACAGTCGCACAACTTTCTCAAAATGATCCACATTGCCGTCGGAAACCTCTAAGAACTGAAGAAGTTTTTTTAAGCCGCGACAGGTAGGTGAGGGGAAAATGCTATCAATTCATAATCTTTGCACCGTTTGTGGTTTAATTTTTAATTGGGTCCTTTTTAAATAAGGCGTTTTTAATTATATAGCTCAAAGAGTGACATTTGATTCAAAAAATGTGTGTGGATGAAACTGGTCTTTTGTTGGGGACATCAGCATTTTGAACCAGTTAGCTCAAAGTTTGTCAATATCGTAGTTCTCAGGGTCGGAATGCTGGCTATAGGTTCTGATCTGGGTGGGATTTTTTTTGAGTTTTCACAGAAAAGGCGACAGTATCCAGGAGGGTGTTGTTGCGGATAAGTTTGAGCACAGCGCTTTAATTATTTTCAGTTGCAGTTCTAGGGGTTTTAGAAAGCAGGCTCAAAGCTGCCTTGCCATCCACAATTTTTTAGGATGAAGAAAAAATTTCGAGCGAAAGGTACAACTTGGTCCAAGTTGGGAACTTAGCTTTGTTGACTCTGAGTTGAGCCTAGGAATTTGGGTATATAAAGTTCTTTTTTATCAACTTAACCTTACCTCACACAAAAGCAATTAAAAATCTTGATTGGAACGTAAACTGTTAACCTGATGCTTTCTTGGTTTGTAAATAACTCTCAAAATACGCTTTTATTCAATTAAATAAAAAAGATTGCATTCTTTCGAATTGACATCACAACAGAAAAATGCAGCATAAATGTAACCAACTTAATACCTATCTTTCTTTTTACCAAACGTTGTGCAGCTTTGAATGACTTTTTTTTAACTGGTTCTCTCTGACGGCGGATCCGCAACTACATGCGCTATGAACACCAAAAATAAGACAAAATATTATGTATTCTATGTATGTCCTTTTGATGTACGCCCATCACCCTAACTGCTTTAGGCTACAATCGCTAAGAATCCTTTTTACATTAGTGCGCATTTGACAAAATTAGACCGGTTTTGCATTTGTCGTAGATTAGCCTCTAGACGGAGCAGAAAGTTGAGTGATAGCTTTAAATACTCGGAAAAGTAACCCCTTAAGGAGACTGTAAAGCTTTTTTTTTGTTTAAATGCAACCAACTTCGCCACCACTGTGAGCTCGAAAAATGTTGCCCGGCCACTAATAGTGATTATTAGTATTGCGGATAGTGTTTTAAATATTTTTTTGTCCTTTTGCGAGGAGAGTAACCCACTAATTTGGCAAATTCTTATCAAACTTTTCAGGAATCCTATTGGGTCAATACCGAATAATGGAGTATGCAGACGTTGTTTGGAATCCATACTACTCCACCTACTCGGATCGTATTGAAAAAGTACAAAGGCGATTTACAAAATATATCTTTTTCAAATTGCGTTGGACTTTTGAACCGTCTGATCAAGCCCGTCTTAGACTTTTGGGCATTATGACTCTTAAATCAAGAAGGCGTGTCTACATGATATTATGTTTATAAGGGACGTTTTGTTCTCCCGTATTAATAGTCCCATTATTTTATCTATGTTACCTATTTATGCTCCAGAGAGGCTATTAAGAGATCATCTATTCTTTTTCCAGACGAGGCATCGAACAAACTATGGTCGCAATGAACCAATCTCTAGATCCTTAAGATCGTATAATGAAATAAGTAGATTTATTGATTTTCACATTCCAAGAGACAGCTTTAAAAGTATATCATTTTTTGGCTGCTTTATAATGAACTTTAAATTGTAATAATTATTTGGTAGGTATATTATTTATTTATAATACATAAATTAATCTTATTCATTTTGTACTATTATTTAAAATTGTAGTCTGTAAGCTTGACTTGTAACGGGTGATTTTTTAGCTGGTTTGGTTTTGGCAACACTGGTTTTGACAGCTGACGTGTGTTTCGTACCTTGTGTCACTGTCAAACAGCTTCAGTTTGGTTTGCAATTTAACCATGGATCGTCTTACAAATGAACAACGCTTGCAAATTATTGAATTTTACTATCAAAATTCGTGCTCGGTTCGAAATGTTCATCGCGCTTTTTTATCGAAAAATTGTGTTCAGCGATGAGGCTCATTTTTGGTTGAATGGGTACGTAAATAAGCAAAATTGCCGCATTTGGAGTGAAGATCAGCCAGAAGCATTGCAACAGCTACCAATGCATCCCGAAAAAGCCACTGTTTGGTGCGGTTTATGGGCCGGCGGCATTATTGGTATTTCTTCAAAGATGATGCGAATCGCAGCGTTACTGTCAATGGTGAACGCTACCGAGCGATGATAACAAACTTTTTTTTGCCCGAAATGGAAGTTCTTGACTTGCATGATATGTGGTTTCAACAAGACGGTGCTACATGCCACACAGCACGTGAAACAATGGCGCAATTGCGAGGGGAGTTTGTTGAACAGCTAATTTCACGTTTCGGGCCGGTCAATTGGCCGCCTAGATCGTGCGATTTGACACCATTAGATTATTTTTTGTGGGGGTATGTCAAGGCTAATGTGTATAGGGACAAGCCCGCTTCGATTGACGCACTGGAAGCCAACATCCATGCATTCATTCGTGAGATACCGGCCGATATGTGTGAAAGAGTATGCCAAAATTTCATGAAATTATCTTTAAACATTAAATTGCAACGTTCAAACTATCGATTCAAATAAATATTTTTTTTTCGAATTTTTTGTGTTTTTTTTTTAAAAAAAAGTTCTAAACCTCTTAAAAAATCACCCGTTAGATGAATAATAAATAAATAAATAAATAAATAAATAAATAAATAAATAAATAATGCTTGTAAATCTGAGCACAATTGGTGATTTTGAACTTTCTCGATTACGTAGTAAGAAAGGTAAGTCAAAAAAGTGCGTCTCGAAATCCTGTTTCGTGCGATCCAGTCATGCACTTTATTTTTGTTGTGTTTGTCTACGCCCAAGGAAAGTAGGTACATACGTGCTGTGATATTTGAAATGGAAATTGGAAAATGAGTTCCTAAGACATTTTGAAGATGGTATTTTTTTTTTTTTGATCGTAATATACAATCCGCCATACCAATAATCATTTTTAGTGTCCAGACTAAATTTTTTGAACTCACAATGACGAAATTTTCCATACAAAATTGCATATTGTGACCTAAGAAATATTTAGTGTGAAGGTTAAAAATGATTATTGGTAAGGCCCAATGAGATCGTATTTGTCAAAAACTCTGCTTGATTTTGATGATTTCGGAGAATTTCTTTACGGAAAACCTTTTTTGTGTTAATTTGAAATTGGATTTTTTTGGAAATTTTGAAACCTTGATTTTTGCTGATAAAATCTGGGCCCATCAATTGGCGGTCGAGTCGAGATATAAATAGAGTTAGAAAAGTTGGGAAATGGGAAATGCAATGAAGTGAAAACGTTTTAGAGACCTCTTTTTTGACATAAATGCCACTTTAATTAGACTTAGTCAGCGGTGACTCCAATTAAATTAATTATTTCCCCAATTAAGGCCAAAATTAATACCGTATTTCCTATAATTTAGACTAAGAGTTGATTTATTTACAAAAGTCGCATCGAAAATGTTTTCTAGACACGAGCATATAAGCATAAGCATCAAAGTTCTCAAGAACGGGTAGGGCCTAAGGCCGGGTGGGTGGGTGTGTGCAGGCTATGAAGATGATCTCAAAATGTAATTTAGCAAGGTCTTCGTAAAAATGCGCTTACTACTTTCCGACTCAACTCAAAACATACACAACATTTTTATTAGTCACGTCTTTATATAAGAGCACGAGTACGGAGGACTCTACCTAGCACCAACAAAATTCCCTAACTTGTATGCGAAATCTTATAAAATTCCCCACCCGAAATGCAACCTAAAACAATTTTCTGTCAAGTTAATAATTTATTCTATTAAAAAGTTGAAACCAAAACGTTCCCCACTGTTCCAATTACCAAACACTAAATCAGAACCAGCAGAAAAAAAATCAACCAAAAACAGTTTAGCATAATTGAATACATTAAACAGAATTCAAATCCATTTCAAAGGATATCAATCGCGGCGCACATCGCGTTTCAATTTGACGTACACACACATCGTATTGTATAGGATGCATTATTGCGGTGCGATGTTATCGCGCAGTGTTTACCAATGTGTATACAAAATATTGTCCCACCCCTAGCCTCGTGACTATGCAAAATGAAATATGTATGAAAGAGGACGACAGCAAAAAAAAAATATCTACACGTATTCAAATCAATATTAGCTACAGAACACAGTTTGCATGACTTTGTTTTCGAAACAATGCTTATTTTTGTCTCCACGCGAATGGCAAATAATGTTTATGCAAACGTTTATGTGTATATTATTAATTCATTTATGCGACTTTAATTGAAAGAATTACGACAGTATTTTATTTTTTGATGGGAGCTCCTTTCCAGCTAATATGCAGTAAGACTCAAGCCGTGTCTGACAAAATTCGCCATAGAAAAAAATTAAATTGTTGCCTCCCCAGAAAACCTTTTCAAGGGAGCCAAAAGTTTACTTCATACCCAAAGTGTTTAGTGTAGAAAATATTTCTTTCATTGCTTTTTTATTTTTATGTACCCTCTTCCACATTGCGTACATAATCCCAGACTGTACGGTCCGTTTTACCTCAACCAAAGATGGACTGGGAGGGGGAAACCAAAATACAGAATCATAACATGAGTGAAAGGCCCGAAGTGAAATTGTGGTAGATATTTCACCCTGCTGCCGCGCTAATAGGATTATCCCGGTTCCGGGGTTCGGCCGACTCCATGGCACGGCCATAAATGTCAGACCACAAAACAATCTCCATAAAATATGCCCGCTCGTATGTAGGTACAAGCGACTGGTTGCTCCGAGTTACATACAATCACCTGGCCAACGAATCAGTTCAGCTGGCCCTGTAAGTTAACGTATTGCCAAGGACAAACGTACTCGTACCTATATGGAAATCAAAAACCCGTCCTACCTTTCGCCTTAATATCGGCAATCAATTTGTATTTCCGCAGGCGAGGCGAGGTAAACAGAAATTTTATTTAGTTTCTCGGGTGGATGTATTCAGTATTCACTGTCAGTTGGCTAAGGGTTACTGCAAACATGTTTTCCGAAGGACAATTTAATGCGACGCGACGGTGAGAATATGATAGCCTAAGTTCCTGGGGGCAAGTCTGGATAAAATCTGTTTCAATTCGTTTACAACCTCAAGGGGGGGTTGTTCGTAAATCGGATTCTGAAATTTTGCTTTCTATTTATAGGAAATATCCCCCAAAATTTACCAATTGGAATATGAGGTTGAGGAATATTGACCGAAGATCATAAGGTGGGGTGCGATCGAAGGCTTTCATTGAGATTTGGGCGAAGGAAAATAAGAGCTCTCTCCAAAATGACTGGCAATGCATGTTTCGGTAGTCAAACTTAAGGACGCTTCGTCTTTTCTTGTTCAATCAGCAGTGCGGAGATAGCGGTCAAAATGGCAGACACCTTATTATGAGCTACGAGAACTTCGACTGACTTGGGGCTAAGGGCATTTAGAGAGAGGATAAAAAATGCGGAATCAACGCGCTCCGTAGAGTTTCCGATTTAAGCATAGAGAAACAACGCAGTAATAGCTGGGGACCTCAGTCAACCTGAGCTGCGCAACTATGGGTAGATTAATTGTTAGTCAAAGATCGCGCTAAATGAAGAGGTATAAATGTTGAGACCCTTCTTTATCCGTGTACATTAGAACGCATCTTCTTCTCGGTTGGACTCCTTTCAGCAGGTGTTTCAAAGGAAAAAGGACGATTCCATAAATTGCTGATATAGGTAACTGCTCATTTTGTAGTCAAAATATAAATCTAAGTTAAGCCAAAAACTTAAACACCTCATTAGGTGACCTTTTCATTCCCTTCTGTGGAATACCTACCTTAAATCTAAAACTTTTACAAAAGTCAACCACTTCCAGCAGTTTCTGAATATTTCCACCGGCATTTACAAACAATTCTTGCCCATTTACAAAACCTATTGCAAAACTGAGAGAGCTATCCCCACAAATATCCCAAATGTACTTCCCATCGACTCACTCAACGTTGTTGAACAGTTTCGACATAATTGAAAGCACATTCACCGTCAATACCACATCCATGCAACCGCCGAAGGACATCGATAATGAAATATCACAACACAACCACCAGGCACCATAGCACATGAATGACACTCGGCAGAGAGATCATCATAACCAGTACGTGACATTCCCTTACCACAAAAAAAAAGCACACACACAAATTCCACTCTCGATATGTGTCACTCAACGGGATCAGGATGATTGCAAAACCCGACCACGCATCGTTTGCGTCTCGTACAGTGTCATACAAGCTCATTCTGTCTCATCCATCGAACAGTCGCACAGGGTATATAGAAAGATGCCTCATCAGTGATTGATTTATGTATCCGACGGGTGGTATGGGTACAAGTCTCTGCAGCTATTCTTTAACGTTTGGACGTGTTTGCGCCTCCCTGAGGTGGGTGTGCTACTCTGCTCTCATTCAATACACCCTTCCCGGGAAAGCTACCGTATCCAGTGGACCCCTGTAAATCATTTGCGTGCGGATCTATCGCAAGGAAGTAACTCAAAGTGGGTCGGAATGATAAATCCGCAACTGGGTGTAATGTAAAATTAAAAAAACAATCCCGACCGGGATCGAATGTTTATGCAGACCCCAAAAGAGGATAAACTTGATTTTGGAATTTTTTTTTCCCCAAATCAAGTGAATAAGGGTTGCCATAAGCTATGCCAGAGTGACGCCGAGGAAATGCGTTAATTGCAGCTGAAGACATCCGCACGCCATCGGATTGAGGGGACTTGGAATTAATTACTTTCCAATGGCAACACAAGGTCCTGTCTCTTCATAAGAACGCATATCGTTTGTGTTGACATTGGATGGACTCCCTGCAAATGATAACTGACCTCTGTAAACACAAGAAAGACAAACATGGAACTAAATTGTGACATTGTGGGGTTGGCCTGGGGAATCTTGCCGACTTGGGCGGAATGACCCACATCCGATTTCCGATTGCGGAACAATCGAGACCTATAATTCGATTCGATCTAATGAAAGACAAAATATTGATTCACTGAGTTTGAGTTCAAACGATTTCAAGTATTTCATTTAGAACGAGAAATATGAGAGGAATGACGGAGCAAGGATTACATTTCAAGGGAACATAAATCGATTTCGTTTGCAGTAAATTTCAGGCTCTGCTCCTTAAATCGAGCTCATGGATAGGGGAGAAAAATGTCACAATGGAGAGGGGCAAAGAAAACAGTCCGAATGGGGTACTCTGAAATCAGAGTCCTTGTTTTGCAAATCAAAGACCCCACCAGGACCAGGAGTCGTATATGCATAAGTACGCATTTAAGGCAGCTTTTTTGAGCGGAAGGCCAGCTTGGTCTAGTGACACATTTCCAAATGAAACAGAATTTCTTGGGATTGCCGCTTTGAGTGGTAAAAACTTGTGCCCGTCGTCCACTAGGTGTGCAACGCATAAATTTTAGATTCAATAAATTTAACTCTAATGTACAATGCTCCCAATTTTTGCAACCAAAGTTGATCCGGTGGTGGGTCGGTGCTTAAAGATTTGCTCAACAAGTGTAGTGTGCGACCTGGTTCAACAACAGTTCCGAGCAAATGTGCTGCTCAACTTATTGAAATTTTTTGTTAAACTTAGTTCTATGTGTCCCCATGTGAGTTGAGCAATTGGAGTCGGTCCACATCTTTTTATGTAATTGCTGTTCAGTGTCCATTTTCCTCATTTTATTAAGGCATTGGTAGATCTTAGCGGCAGTGTGTGTTCAACGTGTTGCCCAACCCATGATGCTGGATTAAATTTTCGAGGGAATCAACGCATCCATCAACTCTTTGAGCAACCACAACTAAAACGCAATTGAAAACAATTTTTTTTCCCCAAAATTTGGCATGTTGCTCAACTAAGTGTACAACAACTGAATAACTTGGTCAACTACCAAAACGTCCAAATTGAATACTAAATTTAAATTGAAATGACGTGTTCAACATGAAGAAATTAAGTTTGTGGCCGATGAAAATATGTTCAATTTGTTGCCTAGTGGGCGACTGCCCTAACTTTACTTGGCCCCAAGGTGGGTTGACTACAAATCCCTAAAAGTCCTACATATTCATAGGTGTCATCGCGTCTGAGAGATCTGTAGTAAATCGGTGTGAATAGCTCTTTCTGTTTCTATTACTAAACGTCCGAGCAATCCTTATACCCTATTGAAACCATGTCCAGCTTCACACTCCCATTCCCACTCATAAAGCAAACATTCTGCCAGACTGCTACTGCAATTAAAAGATTTCAATGAATTCAGCCGAATATCGATTGCTAAATCGTTCATGCAAAGTCGTCTTCTATCGGGTGTCACTTCAAAAATATTTGCCTCCACCTGCCCTTCCCCTCCAATTAAGGTACAAAGTGATTTTCGAATAAATTCAAGCTCAACCGGAATGCATACGATGTCCGAATCATGTGTCCTGGCCATGGATTAAATTAATCTCGGGGAGTGAAAACCCATTTACAGTTGGATGAGATTCAATTAGGAACCTCACAGAATTTTAAAGCAAACGAGCATGCATATGTCACTGCTCCTTTCATCCGAGTCGAGTTCTCTGTTTACCTAGTATTTGCATTGAAAAGTTGTGAGCGTTCATTAGCCCGGCCTTCTGTGCCAGTGCAAGGATTCAACATCCGGTGCAGCAGACAACCAACAGATACTACCTACATCACCATAGCAGATCTATTGGCTGTAACTCATATGTCTGCCGATGAGCGGAAATCAATGCCCACATGGCTGGGAAATGTAATATTCCGCTTGTGGGAAATGGCATTCGATTCACGTTTCCTGTGCTGTTGGCAGAAGTTGAATTTTTAAAGGACGACGAGTCAGTTTGGAACGAAAATGTGTCTTTATATACCACGGGTGGAGTGAGCCTGCAAAACAGAATTTTCTTAAGGCCAGCCAATGGGTTATTGCCCGTTTTTTTGAGTTAATCCAATCGTGGTGGATCCCCTTGGAATGCATTATCCTTCATCGTCGTCGTCGTGCGTCTTCGACACTTTTCTTCCGACAAAGCAATTCAATTTCGCCGACGACATAACGAATGTAGTTGCATGCGGGTCCAGCAGCTACAAAAAGGACGCAAAGGGTTGTTGCACACAATTTAATACCATGACAAGATAGCTTGATACTATATCCACAGCCAGGATAGTGGAAAAATTGCAATTCCACGAAGATACCTTTCGCCGCGCGCTACCTACATTCTGCTCGACAAATTGAAATTAAATTTCTCGGAACAACGCCATCACCGCACAAATCCCCAAGCATATCATGTGAGCCGGGCGCGTTGACGACCAGCACCAGAGCGGGGGGATAAATACGGAAGTACGGAAAACAATGTTCGTTTTATCGTTGCGGCCTCATGCTATGACAGTCGTCTTTGACTGTGTGTAAGGATGCAGCAGCCTTGATACATTTATATGAGTATCCAAGCTGCTTCAGTTTTAAGTGGCATGTTTGTGCATGAGTGCGAGGAGCAGCGCGCCATGTGTGTTTGTGACAACTTTGAGGGCGAACAAAGGAAACCGTATATAGTTGAAGCTGTCACACAGTTATGGCGAGCATGAACGGTACAAGGGAAGACTTCATGTTTAGTAACTTTCACAAATGTGATGGGGGGAAATGTATGCACAAACGATAGATTCGCTGCTGCTGTTAACTTGGCAAGTTGTCCGCAAATGGAGGCAACCTCAAGCGGAGCACTCTTGATGGGTGCTTACAGTGTCACACCATCTATGACATATAAATGTCGAGGGATTTGCCAAATGATATGTTCGGATAGGTACCATTTGCGGGGAAGGTGTCGCACCAGATCTGGGTACACGAATTTTATATGGGTCGGACGGTAGATTACCACTGGCTGCGGAAGGTGTTCGGCAGGTAAGGAGTGTTTCAGGCAGATACTCCTGTGTTCCCCCTCAAATGGTTTTGTTCGCTTTGGCAAGATGCGTTGTCAATTAATTTTACGGCGGTAGCATGCCGATAAGCGAAAAGGTAGGGTCCGATGTGGTGACCTTTAATTTCCTTTTCCTGAAAGTGGGGGACTTTATAACTTGCAATCGCAATTTCGTTACTCCTGGCATTTGGGTATCCCCTAATGAAACAGACTTTGTTGTGACCTACGAAGGGGAGCGGTTCCCTATAAAACATCAAGACCTCCGTCCAAAATTCACTATATATCTTTGACCTCGAAAATCGAAAAAAAAAAAACGCTCACATTCCTTGCCGACATGTTGTTGTTACTAATAAATGTGGACCACTGAGAAAGTTCCCGCTTTAGGTAATGAAATACGGTAGGCCCAGAAATGGAATTGAACCCTTTAGCAAAAGACCAGAAAGTTTGTTTTTGCACTCCCAGGCTATTCCAATCTTTTTGGGGAGTCATTTGGTCTTCGCTAATGATTCGGTCTTTCTTCCATCCTTAACACTAAAAGACTTTATTCAACAATCGAAGGATTTGTACTCGTGTCTGTTGAAGAAGCTCTGAAGATAAACGTGGACAGCTCTAAAGTGAGAGTCCTCTCCAGACCTCTCCAATGTAGTGTTCTGTGTGAGGCGAATCATGAAGCAATGTTGAGTTTTCTGTACGATTGGTTAGACTGAGTCTATTTTGAGGCAGCTGGGTTCATGCTTTTGTAGTTCGGTCATTCCAAACGCATCTCTTCAACTCAAGTTCGAAAACGCGGTATGAAAAAGCTGAATCCAGGGAGAAATGGGTTGCTTAAGTGCGACAAATCTCCTCTATACGGAAAAGTAATTGAACCTGATGACTTCAAACTGATGACTCGATCTACTGTAACGTTTACCCCTTGGCTGTTGCGGAGTTGCAAGTATGAGACAGTTTTTCTTCGTGGTGAGCGTGAGACTCGGATTCGCAGGTGGATGTTGGGTGGCCGTTTGATAGTCGATATGTGTGTTGCTGATGCGTCGGTCAGTCGCTCAAATATGACGATCGATTTGACGATGCGTCAGACAGACGAACAATTTATTTGAAAACGTTCACACTTCACACGATTGCAAATGTTTGTGCTAGCAATGATAGTGTCGCTGTAGGACAAAGTTTATGTTGGGCGAGTTGGGTTGGGTTCACACATGGGCTTTTGGTGGTGAATCGTGGTTCGGAACCCCACGAGGTGGCAGACGGGACGCGTGGTGGAAATCGAAACTTGTTCATGCGGTGAATTCTATGACGATTGCCGAGCACAAAAAAAAATTCACGGGGAAGCGGGAGGGATGGTTAAGTTCAAATTTCGATCGCGTTATTGTCGGAAATTGATCTTCGCACTTTTTGGTGCTTCGCGCACACGGAATATTTGTGTTTCAGTTACTTTTTCGCTGTTTTTTCAGTTTTTTTTTTCCTTTCGTCTATGGAGCACTTAAATGATTTTTAGGGGTATGCGAGGTGTACTTGCTCCCGGTTAATTTATCGCTCTACGCCACTATTGAGGCAAATAAATTTTAACACGTGCACTAGCTTTCTGTCTATTTTTTTTTTCAGAAATTTAAACTTGCGTTCACTTGCGATATTTCGCTAAACTAAATTAATTCTCCGTGACGATATCAGGCCGATTAATGTTAATGTACAAACTATAGTACAACTTTCAAAGGAGAAAAAAACTAAATTAACCACGCGCCAAACCACGTCTTGAAAGACTCTTTATTCTTTTGAGACCTTTCTTTTGTCAAAACCAAGCACTGACTGCCTTGCCAATCCGTGTCCCTTCGCTATAATACCTTTTGTACATAAAGATCACGCGACCACAAGAACGCTTTGACATCCGTTTTTCAAAAGTACATACAAGTGGCCTGATTTTCTCGACCAAGATCAGTAAATATTTTCATAGAGCAAAGAACAATTTCGCTTCCGCTGCTCTTATGCTCTTATCCCATTTATGCTCTATACCTGGAGCATATATTAACTTGCCAAGCCACACCCTCAGGGATATTTAGGAAGATAGAAAGTGGTTCTTGGATAGGGCAAACAAAAAAAATAGAGAGAAAAAAAATACTGGGGTTTTGTATGTGATAAAAGTGTCTAGTATACCACTTATGAGCCGCAGTGATAATACACGTCAGAATATTTTCCTATAGTGTTTATAGAAATAACCTACTTAGAGAGAAAAAAAAAATGTTTTAAGAAAAATAATGGAGTTTCCTACAAAGCTTAACACATTTATAAGGGCAACCGAATAAATGAGATAAGAGAGAAACCTATACAGATATTGATAATTATTTACCTATGACTTAAGTTATAGTACAAGATGTCTCATGCACAGGCTGAGATAGCCGGGTTTGAGCTATCATTTTTGAAATCCTTTATTGAAAGCATTTCTAATAGAAACGACCCATTTGCTAGTTTTATCTTTTCAAATCTTTAGAGTGGCAGACTGTTTTGTTTCCTTTTTCATCTAACACTTCATACAAATTGTTGCCAATGACTTTGAGGACCTTTACTTTTGCAAACTTTGGACACAATTTTGCACTCAAGTGTTTAGATGCATCACTTAAAATGAAATTACGTTTGTAAATTTCTTCACCAACCTGGAATGCTATGATTCTGCTTCTTGTGTTGTATACCTTTTCGTATAATTCATGTGCTTTCTCTAATGACTCCTTAAGATATGAATGCAGAATATTCATTTTCTGGGGTTTTGGAATCCATTGCAACTCTGAGTTATTTAAACAATTTAGCTCTTTAAGAAGCTTGTAGTCAGCTCCGTGCTCAACCATGCGTTGACCAAACAAGGCTTCGTATGGCGAAATGCCGATAGCCGAATGAAGAGTAGTGCGTAAGGCACATGCAATAGCTGAAAGATTGGAGTCCCAATTGCTTTGTCGGGGGTCTATGTACGAACGAATCGCGGCCAAAATAGATCTATTAACGCGTTCGCTGGCATTCGCCTGCGGGGAATAAACTGCGGTACGGTAATGTTTGATTCCGAAAGCATCAACCATTTTAGCAAATTCACGACTTATGAATTGGGAACCATTGTCGGACAGGATACTTTCCGGAACACCAAATACATAAAAAACATCGTCACGCAGAAAGTCTAAGATTGTTTGAGACGTCGCTTTTTTCAAGGCTTTTATTAAAACAAATTTTGTCAATTGGTCGAGAATAATAGCTATTTGAGTATTTCCATTTCTGGAACGAGGGTACGGACCAAGAAAATCTAAGTATATGTGCTGGAATGGTCTGTCAACAACGAACGATTTTCCCATTTCGGCTCGCAAGGTAGTATTGGGTGCTTTTGTGGTCTTGCACACCTGACAATCTCCAATGAACTTCTTTACCTGGGTAGCCATGTTGGGCCAAAAGAATCGCTCACGCAACCTGTAAAGGGTCTTCGAAATACCTCCATGTGCCGCTCTAGGTGGACAATGAGCCAGAGAGATCAGCCGTTCTGTCAGCGCGTTGGGTATCCATAATTTCCAAACCAAATCATCTTGGATTGGATTTCCTGTGCAATGTCTGACCTTCTTATATACGAAATTGTTCGAGACTTGAAGGTCAGGTAGCTGATTTTTATTATTTCCGACGTGCTCGATGACCGTTTGGTACTCATCCGATTTAAAGCTCGGATCACCAAGATCCACGTGAAGAACGTCGGTGGGATCCATTGATATTGCAAAACCCGGTTCCAAAGAGTCCACCTCGTGCACTCGTGAAAGCGCATCAGGTACAACGTTAAGGGTACCCTTACGGTGTTCAATATCAAAAGTGTATCCCTGTAGTTTTAAGCTCCAACGCGCTAATCTTCCGGTCGGATCTTTCAGACTCATTAACCACTTCAAACTAGCGTGGTCGGTAATTACCTTAAATTTATGTCCCTCTATATACGGTCTAAACTTTTGAATTCCCTTTACCGCAGCCAAGCACTCACGTTCAGTGACAGTGTAATTCTTTTGAGCAGAATTAAGTTTCTGGGAGTAAAAATAAATTGGACGTTCAGCCCCAGTCTCATCCTCCTGACATAGAACACAACCGATGCCTGTTGCCGACGCATCGCAGAGTATTATAAATTCTTTGTTAAAATTAGGATTTACAAGGACGGGTGCTGAAGTTAATTTCGATTTTATGACGTGAAAGGACTCAAGAGCTTTTTCATTGAAATTAAATTTAATACCCTTTTTCAATGTATCTGATATGGGTGTAGCTAGGGATGAGAAGTCTTGAACAAATCTCCTGTACCAACCTGCCATTCCGAGAAATCTTCGCACTTGTCGAGCAGTTTTTGGTACAGGAAAAGTGTCAATAGCAGCTATTTTTGCCGGGTCTGCCTTTAGACATCCCTCTCCCACAATATACCCAAGATACTGAAGTTCTTTATAGCAAAATTTCGACTTCTCAACATTGATCGTTAAGCCAGCCTCAGATAACCTTCTCGCGATGATCTTAAGAATTCGGATATGCTCCTCAAATGTACGCGATATGATGAGTAAATCATCGAGATAAACAAATACTTGATCCTTCAATTCGTGCGGCACCACCTTGTCCATTAGCCTGCACATGCGCTGAGGTGCGTTGCACAGGCCAAAGGGCATTACCTTATACTGGTATAATGGTCTACCGGGGACGGTAAAAGCCGTCTTCTCCCTTGAACTTTGCTCCAGCGGTATCTGCCAGAAGGCATCTTTCAAATCCACACCGGAAATATAGTGTGTATCTGAAAGCCGCCCGAGCAGCCCCTCTATATGCGGAAGTGGGTAAGCATCCTTTTTGGTAACTTGGTTCACTTTCCGAGAGTCTAGGCATAGGCGATTTTTTCCCGGTTTTCGCACGAGCACGACTGGCGAGCTCCATGCACTAGAACTCTCTTCTATGATCCCCATACCAAGCATTCGATCCAATTCCGCATACATGAGAGTTTGTACCGCTGGAGATACGGGATAATGACGCTGTTTAATAGGCGCAGCATCCCCAGTATCGATGATGTGTTCGACCAATCCGGTTTTTCCCAGCCCAGCACTAGAAAAAGAAGGAAACAAGCTAATCGCATTCCTAAGTTCGAAGGATTCTTCCGCTGATAACATGCGCTCCTTAGAAAGAACATCAGAATTCGAAGATTCAATCTTAAAGGTTATATCCGCAATGATTTCTGGAGCTAACCGAAATTTCTTCCAGAAGTCAATGCCTAGGTACAATTTTTGCGTCAGTGATGGTACTATAAAAAGATCAATGTTTTCGGTACGATCTCTAAAAGAGACTTTTGCCGTTATCATACCAACTATGGCTTGGTTTTCACCACCAGCAGTTGTAACGCTAGATGAAAAGTTTTTGAAAGGAATGTCTTTGTCTCGCAAGTATTCAAGAGCTCCCACACCAAGGCAACTAATGCAAGCGCCGCTATCAAGTAAACCAAGCCAATTTTTATCAAATATCTTGACAGGTACATAAGGACGAGGATCATCTGATGCATTAGTGAGGGTAGTCGAAGCTATTGACCGGTGACGTTTTTTCTTTTCCTTGAAACGATTTCTAAGTTTGAGTATCTTTTTAGATGGTAGGTTACTCGCAAATATTCTCTTCCTTGCGTTATAGTACTCGATTTGGCGTTCATGCAGAGATTTTCTTGGAAGACTGAACTTTACGTTAAGAGTTTCTGTAGGTTGAACATTTGGAGCTGGTAAGTCTGAGGGTCGTCTGAGCAGAGTAATTTTTGGTTTGACATTTATTAGGTTATCTATGACTCCGGGTTCACCCGTCTTGAGCAATTCTCCCCGGTTTGAGGATTGCTCCTTGAGCGGTTTCCCGAACAATTAATACAATTGGGAGTTGTGGTATTTTCACGCCCACATTTGAAACAGAATAATAGACGTCTCGGATCAGGGCAATCATAAAAGGTATGGCCAATTAACTTACAATTCCAACATGCAATAACTCTAGTGGATTCTCTGCGGTGATAATCTACCGCGTTAACTTGAGCCTGCATAGAAGTGGATGGCTGTTCATCAGAAGCTTCTAGCTCACTTATGTTACGCCGAGCTGGCGGAAAAGCCGGTTGGAATCTATTTCTGGGCATTTCATGTCCATTGAGGTATTTTTCAATAGTCCTGCAAACGTATACCATTTCGGGAATACTGTGCGTACTAAAAGTGATGAGCAGCTCGCCTATTCTACGTCGAACATTCTGCTTGATTAGTTCAATAATTTCTCTGTTCGGTTTAGGAACACGTAACTTGGAATTAAGCTGAATTATATCGGAATAAAATTCATCGAAACTTTCGTTCGGCAATTGTCTGCGATCGGACATTTTTCTGGACAGTTCAGAGTCTGTTTCCAGGCTACGATATTGCTCGACTAAAGCAGTACGAAGTGTTGTCCAGCTAGCTGATGGATTACTTTTAAGAAACATCCAGAACCACACTTCGACTTGCCCGGACACGAAATGATGGAAGTTGAGTACAATATCACTCCAGGAGACATTGTAACTCTCCTTCACTCTTCCCAGACGGAACAAAAAATCGTCGACCGACATCTTCTTATTATCAAATTGTATTCCCCATTTATGATAATTAGGAAATCTAGTTGAAACATTTGATGAGTAGGGGGAATGCATATTAACATCTTGCCGATGAGTTGCATCATTCAAACTTAAATTACCCAGTTGTGAAAGGAAATTGTCGACATTTGAGCTACGTGCCATGTTAACGGAATGAACCACAGGTTCATTGCGTGAATTTCCTGTTGGAAGCGGAATTGTAGGCGCTGATCTACCACTGTTCTCTGGACGTTGCTCAGTGACACATTCTACATGAGGTGTTGGAGCATTCGATAATCCTGACTCCAAAGGGCCTTGGGTAGGAGGTGTTGGAGCCATATTGTATAACGATTCTCTTAATATGGCTGACACTTCCTGTTGAAGAGCTAATCGATGTTTTTCGAGCTCTTCTCGGAAAAAACGTAGATTATCAGTACGCTGTAACCCAACGGAAGCCGTTACCATTTCCTGAACGTAAAGTTCAAACTGTTCGCCATCGCTAGAGCCTGTATTTGAAACATTTAAGTTCCCGCGACTGGTATTTGCTTGTGTTTCAGCAGGAACCTGCACTTCAACGCTGGGCGGTGCCACAACATTTCTTGTACCGGAAGGTCCTGCTCTATCGTTGGTATTAGAAGTTTCTGCAACATTGTTGGAACTTGAAGCTCCTATTGAAGTATTTGCAGCGACGTTTCCGGTAACAGCGTTAGAACCAGACTGATCGAGATTGGAAATGGAAGCATCTGCCTCCGCTGCGCTGCTGCCAATTAATGACATATTGTTAGTATGGGAACTTCGTCTATTTTGACTATTGGTACGCAAGTTGTACGTACTAAACTTTTTAGTTGGACGACCACGTCCCGTCATCCTCAGTAAGATAAGATAAAATTTGGTTTTGTGTGTGCAAAAAAGATAATGTACAAAAAAAAAATATTTAATGAATAGGTTTATAAAATTTCACGTATTTAATGTTAAGGGTATAGTATCTTTACAAGAATAACTGTATTCTGTAAGTATTCAAATTAACTATCTTTTTGTAAACTTTTTCTTACTTTTCTATAAAACTAACTAAACTCAAAATGTTTAAATCAAACTTTCTACTAAAATTATTGTGAATGTGATATCGTGACCTCAAGGATTGTAACTAACAACAGCTTAAATTATAGTGCGATATCTTTGTAAGTAAAGAATTGCAAAAAAAAATTTTATGAAAAGGCATGTATTATATTTCCATAGTAGTAGGTAGTAGTAGGTATAAATGTACGTCCGATGTAACTCTGATCTATTAGGTAGTTATGTCCTAAGACAAATTATGTAAAATAATTCGAGCAACAAGTACAACAACGATGCAGCTGACGTAAATTTGGCAACCAAGACCTAGCTTACCGGTCATCGCAGTCGAACTTTGCTTATACAATTTTCGAGCAGACAAATTTATCTCGTTTAAAAGGAATTAAAATCCTTATATAACGATACGTATTTACATCGGTAGCGTGCAGTTATTTAGACACGAAAGTTTATGTTTGTTTCTTCTGACTACTCTTGTAGTTAAAATGGTGTATTTCTTTTGGCCATAACGTAGTTGGTATTTCAAACTGACTGATGTAAAAACATTTAGCAACAGACGTATCTCAGATAATAATTAATTAAAATACCGGACTAAAGTTTTAACCCTTCAATCAATTCGAAGCCGAATGTCAAGAAAATGAGAATTATCGTTTGCGTGATCTCATGGGCAACTGTCGAATCAGAATAAAATCACTCCGATTCCGGTCCCAGATGATCCCAAAACGAGTTTTTTGGAAACGAATCCTTGTTTCTCAATCGCAGCAACAGACGTAAGTTTGGAGCCAAAGTCCTAACTTACCGGACAACGTAAAGAAAACAAAACTTCTGGTATAATTCCATAGGCCTAAAAGTACACTTACTGCACATGGTGAACGTATAAAATATGCTCCCACAAGAGCGATCAAAAGAAAAACCTAACTATGAGAATGGAAAACTAAATTGATTTTAATAACGGCGAAAGTAATCGAACTAATTCGGGCCCCACGTTGGGCGCCACCTGTAACGTTTACCCCTTGGCTGTTGCGGAGTTGCAAGTATGAGACAGTTTTTCTTCGTGGTGAGCGTGAGACTCGGATTCGCAGGTGGATGTTGGGTGGCCGTTTGATAGTCGATATGTGTGTTGCTGATGCGTCGGTCAGTCGCTCAAATATGACGATCGATTTGACGATGCGTCAGACAGACGAACAATTTATTTGAAAACGTTCACACTTCACACGATTGCAAATGTTTGTGCTAGCAATGATAGTGTCGCTGTAGGACAAAGTTTATGTTGGGCGAGTTGGGTTGGGTTCACACATGGGCTTTTGGTGGTGAATCGTGGTTCGGAACCCCACGAGGTGGCAGACGGGACGCGTGGTGGAAATCGAAACTTGTTCATGCGGTGAATTCTATGACGATTGCCGAGCACAAAAAAAAATTCACGGGGAAGCGGGAGGGATGGTTAAGTTCAAATTTCGATCGCGTTATTGTCGGAAATTGATCTTCGCACTTTTTGGTGCTTCGCGCACACGGAATATTTGTGTTACAGTTACTTTTTCGCTGTTTTTTCAGTTTTTTTTTTCCTTTCGTCTATGGAGCACTTAAATGATTTTTAGGGGTATGCGAGGTGTACTTGCTCCCGGTTAATTTATCGCTCTACGCCACTATTGAGGCAAATAAATTTTAACACGTGCACTAGCTTTCTGTCTATTTTTTTTTTCAGAAATTTAAACTTGCGTTCACTTGCGATATTTCGCTAAACTAAATTAATTCTCCGTGACGATATCAGGCCGATTAATGTTAATGTACAAACTATAGTACAACTTTCAAAGGAGAAAAAAACTAAATTAACCACGCGCCAAACCACGTCTTGAAAGACTCTTTATTCTTTTGAGACCTTTCTTTTGTCAAAACCAAGCACTGACTGCCTTGCCAATCCGTGTCCCTTCGCTATAATACCTTTTGTACATAAAGATCACGCGACCACAAGAACGCTTTGACATCCGTTTTTCAAAAGTACATACAAGTGGCCTGATTTTCTCGACCAAGATCAGTAAATATTTTCATAGAGCAAAGAACAATTTCGCTTCCGCTGCTCTTATGCTCTTATCCCATTTATGCTCTATACCTGGAGCATATATTAACTTGCCAAGCCACACCCTCAGGGATATTTAGGAAGATAGAAAGTGGTTCTTGGATAGGGCAAACAAAAAAAATAGAGAGAAAAAAAATACTGGGGTTTTGTATGTGATAAAAGTGTCTAGTATACCACTTATGAGCCGCAGTGATAATACACGTCAGAATATTTTCCTATAGTGTTTATAGAAATAACCTACTTAGAGAGAAAAAAAAAATGTTTTAAGAAAAATAATGGAGTTTCCTACACTACCCAGGATCCACTTGAGCACCTTTCAATTCGATTTGAGATTTAAAAGTGATTAAGCTCTTAGGTTGCAAAACCCTTCTATGCATCAGAAGTAAATATAATTGTGGTAATTTCCCCATCACCCTGAATAGTTCTGGTATACGAGTTCAGGGAAGGCTAGAAATTCCACAAAAGTTCCACCACGTTTGGCGGAGTAATTAACTCAAGTAAGCTTCAGTGAATACACCTACGGTTCGCTGGTTCAATTAATGCCCGTAATCAACAAAAAGTAGAAAGCAAAAATAAGTCTCAGCACTTTTGTCAGATTGTAATGTTTGGGGACGGAAAATATAAATCTGTTGGCAGAAAGAACTTGAAATTCATCACCGTCCTTACAGCTGCACTTGCCACCGACTCAACTTTCTTAATATTCAGCACAAACCACCAATGCACTTCTTTTTATATCGCCGTTTCATTTTGTATTATATCCATCCATCACTATTATCCCAACAACTAGCACTCAAAGCAGTCATTCAAATCGACTCTATGCAAGTATAACAGTCAGGATAAGAAGGCGCGTTGAACTTCGACTGGAATGTGTATACTCGCACAGCCCGACTCAGCTGTTTCTCATTGGAAAGCACAATATTGCGCATGATCCTTCGTAATTGGTGTGACATTTTATTTTATTCGGAATCAAGCGACTTCGCTTGACCTTGCCTTCCAGTTTCCTTGCTTTTTAGATTTCCTTTAATTTGGATTCGGATTTTTCTTCTTCTTTTTTTTTTGTTTTGTTTCAGGAATATCATTTAGCGGAGATTAAACTTTTAGCTAAGTAGATGGTTTCCATTTTAAAAATTATTGCAACTTTGAACTAGCACTTTATATATGTAGAATCATTGAAACTAATGGTGGAGTTTGAATCACCCTGTTCTTTGAGGCAAAAAACTTGAAAGTCTATAAGTAGGTTTGAGCCTCGATATAACTTGTGAAATAAGTGCTGTTTTTGAAGCGAAGAGTAGGGTAAAAAAACGGTTAATGCAGTCAAAAGATAGAAATTCTGATTTTAGTTCCACAGTTTTTTAAGGACGTACTTTGGTCGGCATTTAATTTAGCTAGGTCATAAAGTGGACGTCCAGTATAACGAATGATGTAATGTTTCATGTTATTCACTATGTCGATCACGTTTTATACTTTCTTTTAAAAATGAAGTAATTAAAAAATATGTTCAAATAGGACGTTTTAATTTAATGTTAAATTGAATACATGATGTTCCTGCCATTTAGAACTTTAAGTTCAATTTATAAATTATAAATATATAAATAATAGATGCAAATTTATATCTGAAAATCGTTTGCTATATCGCAAATTCGCTATATAGTATATTCGTTATAATGGGTCGGGTTAAACTCATCCCCGGACAAGTAGAAGATAAAGAGTGGGAAGTGCTTTATGTGCGTGCTGTACCTGGAATGGAGTTATAGGATTTCAAGACTGTAAATATTTTTAGTCAATTCCAAATCGACCTGGTATCACAATGGACCTAGACCAATTTGGTCTAAGTGTGTCTTTCTAGACCAGCCATCGAACCTAACCTAAATCGACATAAAACAAAAAATTTCTTCAGAAAAGAAATTTATTTTTTTACTTTATGTTCTCAAATTCTCAGAAGCTAAAAGTTAATTTTGTTTTCAATAAAACTTATTGTTTTAACTTTAGAGAATTTGAGAAAATAAAAGACAAAAATTCATAAAAATGTTCATGCATCCATTTGTGTTCGAATTTTTAATTGAATTTTCACAAAATGGTTTCCGCAAACAATTAGCCACCACCAAACTTCAAACGCAAATTGTCCTATAATATGGCAGGTCTCCAACTAGTGTCCAGTTGTAGATCAGTGGGATGAGTTGCTATGACACCGTTATAATGGACGTCCACTTTATGGGTACTGAAAAACTCCAATTCAATTCAATAAAAACTCTACATAATCGACAGTCCTCAAATTTTTGCAATTTTATTAGTTCGTTAGCTACAATTAATAAACATACCACAAAAAAAGGAAACGCCTTCAAGTTGAAGTAAAAATATATTGTTTCTGTATATAATGTTGCTTACTTTAGCGGCTTTAATCTTTACAACCAATATGTTAAAATAGACAACGTAAGGTTGACAGAAAATGCGATGTCCTTAGAAAGAACGCTCGGGTAGTTAAAATTATAATTAATTGTGCTTCCATGTTTTCTAAAAATTATATCTTCTAATAAATAATAATTCCTTGATGGTAAAACTCGATAAGCTTTATAAATGCTTCGATAAATGCTGGGTCCATTTTCATAATTCTTTTGATTTGTTTTATTCGTATTGCTGTCTAGGTCTAGGCAGAAAAACAAATCCGGAAACTCAATTTGTTCGAATTTCTTGGTTAAAAAGGAAATATACCGGGTCCAGCTAGAATCATTGACACTAATGGTTTTAAAAAAAGTAGTCCGTTCTTAAGAGAGCATAGCACTTAAATCGCAAGCTACCTTCATAGATTTCATTCATTTCAATTTTGTAGTATAAATTGATGAGGCGCGGTAATTTATATAGCCTAAGAGATGAAGGGTAACTCAAAAAATATTTAAGTGAAGGTTTTAACGAAATTCATTAGATTTTTTTCGAGGTTATGTCGGACAAACAAAGGAGTAGCTATTTCCTTTTAAAATTTTTATTTATAAGTTTTGGCAAATCGTTCTTGAAAAATAAAACAAAAAAATTCTATCTATCTAAATTTGTATTACATGTACGTACATAGGAATGAGTATAAATAAAAAAACTGACTAACTGAGTGTTTTCAATGTATGTGCGGCTACCTCCGCAACAAGTGGCAAGGTCTTCAGCTACATTTTATATCCCTCGTTCGTCTATTTTGTTATTTTGTTAGAATATTGTGGCCAATTCATATTGGATTCTTGTAACGCTGTCGAACAAATGCTAAAAAAAAACTCCGGCCGGCGAGGGCAGTGGCTCAGTTCATAGTGCTAGAGATCTCCGGTTCATCCCCCGATAAAACAAAACCTACATTTTGAGGTTTATTAACTGATTCACATTTCGCGAACGCGTTTGAAAAACTCACGAGAACGACATTTTCTTGCTTCCCAAACTATCCGCTAGATCTCTTAAGATTGCTGTTGGATCGCATAATTTCTGCCGACTGTTTACGAATCTCCTATCAGTTTCAAAATTTTGTCATTGAGTCTGTTGGTTAAATGTCGCTTTGCAGATCCTATCCAATTTTATCATATTAACTTTTGAAGATAGCCCCCTCCAGATGATCGGCCGACGAGTCTACGTTTATTTTTTCATCTCAGAAAATGGTACCATGACTTTTGTATCCCGGAAGTCTTCTATCGGGAATCGGGCCATATTCCAAGCGCCGAAGGATGAACTCTCAAAACTAATTCTTCACGGAATTGATAGGTGGATGAGTCGCTGTTTGTGTTTACTATGTATCCACGAAGGAAAAGGACCCATGGCTATCTTTGCTCAAACTTTTCAATCAAGTGCTGAAATTGTCAACCCTCATCCCACTATCAACAATTTGCACAAGTGCTAGTATAAGATGCAGTGGATTCCACTTTGCAGTTCTGTCAAATAGTACCCCTTAAGTGCTCTCGAAATAACTCTCTCATTAAGTCACTTCAATTTGGGATGCATTCTTCACAAAAGGAAGTAATTACTTCAACATTTCCTGGAACTCGGGAACTCGACGATTTCTGTATCAACGTTATGAAGCAATATGCCCTACACCTTAAATTAAATATTCCTTAAAGTAATCAACAGAACTATATTCCCGCAGAAGTGTATGAAATAGACCGATATGCACACAGACACGTTTGTTCACCTTCCAGGACCGGTATTAAAGCACTCGCCAAATGCCATAGCATTTCTTTCCCTCCTCTATAGCTATCTCTTAAAGCGACCGAATGCATTTAATCAGCAAGAAAGTGTTGAGAAGACGCATAAATTTATTCGACTCCTAGCCGATAGTTATAAGTTATAACCTTATAAACTGTGTATCTGTTTTTCGCTACAGTGTACCTACTTCAAAGTGAGGTTAAATCAATTGCTGCGATTATGCAAATCGATGCGATAAATCGCGTCTAAACATTTTCTGGGAAAGTGTATTTTCCACACGAAGGCGTCGCGTACAGTCGTCTCTCGTCTGTTTATCTTTCCTTCGATGTCCGTCCACTTGACTTATCAGATGAGTGTGCGCTGCCTCGGTGCGTCACGTACTCGTGATGAATCCCCTGCAGGACAAATTTTTAATCGATTATTGATTTTTGTTTGCACACACATTTCCCCGAAGGCGGTTCAGTTTGTCATTCTATTTCCGAAATAAAATTACAGCTTCAGCAACGTTTACTTGGGAATAGCACGCGCCCTGATTTCAGATACAAACGAGCTGAAAATATCTAAGAATTTATCAGAGTTAAGGTAATTGGGTTTTCGTTTTCGGTGGTTTCTTGGGGTAGAAAGAAAAATGCCAGCTTTGGCAATGTAAGCCAATAATTACACACACGAATTCACTCTGATGGTAAGATAGATTAGCCTCGATTGGGACACGTTTCTGGGCCGTAATATGCTGAGTTGCACACTTCATAAGATCCAACACATTCATTTGGTATCAGATACGACTCATTTCACAAATGACATTGTAGGTGAATATGCCTGGTGCCACAGATTAGTGCGAAGGCGGACTGCAGAACTCCCGCACCCAATGGAGCAGTACTTAACAAGTTTTTCAATGTAACTCTCGTTGCAAGTGACCTGGGAAGACACCTTCGGGGGGGATTTTATCGAGAGTTTGTGAATTGTGATGCGTAAATTAATTTGAAAGATGCAGCTGTTCGAAGCTCAATGGCTGCACTGTAATAAATAACACGTTTTTTATCCTTTCAGCAAGAATTTGAAGAACCTTGAGTGCAGTTTTCTAACGAAATTGTGTCGTGTACCAGAAAATGTACAAAGATTCCACCATATGCTGCCCCTTTTCTCAATTCGATACTCCCACTCATTGCCACCCGATTGAGTGCTTAGAGTTGGGTTACAACTATACTTCACTCAGTTTTATTATTTCCCAAAGGGAATATTGCAGAACCACCTTTCCGCACTTGGCGTTGAAAGTGGAACTCAAAACTCTTGTGCAAATAAAAGCCACCAGCGATAATATATCGATTCGAGCACTAAAGCACTTTAAATTGACCGCTAATCCTGTTTCTCAACCCATAAAATAATCATTAAAACCTCATGGTAGCCATTCCAATCACGTCGTTATTCTTAACACCATGTGCCGTTAAAAAATCACCACCACACTTAGAATGGAGAAGCCAAAGTAGGTATACCACTTGGTCGCACATTCTTGCTCGCATGTGTATAATATTCATGGCCAAGTCACAGTAAAGAAAGACTCACACGGTTTGATAAGTAATAAGGGGACTCCTGGCTAAAAGTGGTGGTACTTTTTTAAATGATTTTCGTTGTTTTGTAAAAGTCGGAGAGATATATTATTCGAAACTTAACTCCGGCTCTACCATCAGTGACATCTTTACAATACCTAAGCTCATTTTATAGGCATGCCTAAATATTTTTTTCCAGTGTATTAAAACTTGTGCAAATCTATATCTTAATAGTTGGAAGACTGTTTTAATAGTGTTCGGCTCAGGTCTATCCTCTGTGGCATTCTTGAATTTTTTGAGCTCTGCAAAGCTGTCATTGAGGTTTTCTTCTCCTCTTCCAAACTATAAAGCTGACGACATCAAATTTGTTAGCCTACCACAAATCGTTTGTCCCTTTTTAAAGCGTAATACTTCCTAATATGCCAATTTATTCCCGCACTACGAAAGTGCCATATAATTGGTCTCAGTCACTGTTAACTCTTATTGCTCATCCAATCTCTTTGTGACCTTGGTGTATGATACGACATGGAGCTCAATTTGTGTTTTGGAATGTTCATAAGACAGTTCCGAAAAATAATCGTACATTACCTGGCTTCGTTGAACTTGTACCAAAGATCTATTCAAACTGTATGCGGCTACATCTCCCAGCATCAAGAACATCTAACCTCTTCTCCCTATAGATATCACCTCGAAATATCTAATACTGAATTTACGGTCCTTCTTAATGCAGTTGTATTCTCATTTTTCGGAAAAGCACAAGAGGTGTCGCAGTAAAATTGGAGATCTGGTTATAGGCTTTGAGCCGTCTAAAAGACTGCCTCACAGGGCGATATTGGATTCCGTCGGGTTTTCACCTTGCAAGCTGGGCTTTTGGTAGCAAAACCATTAAGTTTAAGGTAATTCCGGTCTTTTTCTTGTTATATAAAGAAGGTATCTCAGCATAATCTTTCTGTAAAGCTTTTTTTTTAATTTGGCTACAGTCTTTGTTATCTTGTCTGTTGTTATTCTAAGGATCGTTTTTTTTTTTTTGTCTTTTGGTATTAAGCAATGAACCTTCTGTTTGTTGCAAGTGGAGGGTTAATCTGCCAGCTCAGCGTTGCAGACTAGTATTCCCTTCAGGAAGCTTACAGATTTGTTGTGACATCTTCACTGAGAAAGAAAAACAGAAGTCATCGTCACGAATTTTTGTTGTGGCGTTGGAAGCAACGATTTTAAATTTTTACCCCCGTATTAATAAAAAAACGCTATCCGCTCTCTAGCACGTGTTTTAGCTGGCAGACGGATAGTGACCCTATCCGTTTGTTAACTTTTCTTATTAATAAACATATTCCATCTACATATTAGCTATTCGCTCTTTATCACCTAACGCACGGCAGCACTACACGGAATTGTACTAAACATTCTAGTACATCTGTCATATTTCGTTTTTCAATCGGTTGTTGCGCTCAGAAATTCACCGATTCTCTCTCAGATTCTCTCTTGTAGAATGTTCAGATGTCAAGCGTCATTCAAATATTGATGTCTTGTCATTTGAAAATTATCCCTCACCCTCTCTGAGTTAAAAAGTTATCCGCTCTCTATACGCCGAATTCGGTGAGTTAAGTTATCCGCTCGTTTTTAAATGTCAGTGAAACCAAACACACGTTTATTAATAGGAATTTGAAGCTAACATGTGTGTTAGTGCTAACTCGCCGCTGCTCGTCGTTTATTAATACGGGGGTTAGAGTTCTATCTTTTAGCTGACAGAAAACGCTGCCGATTTATATTTAATATTTTGTAAGCTGTATAAAGTTCGTGCCCCACTATAATCGGAATATATTTGAAAGAATCTAATTCCACTACACTGCTAAGAGTAGCCATTTTAAAAAAATATATAAAATTTATCAACTATTCTGTAGGTACTTCTACTTTTTAGAACTTACTGAACTACTGAATAGTGAACAAAATATTCGTTGTGAACAAAATTGTAACTAAGTCTTTTTTAACTGTTTCATAAAACATTTGAAAGCACCTTTTTGTAACCGTTGAAAGTGCTACAATCACGCCACTGTATTACTGTAAGTTTTCGTAAAACACTTCACAGAAGTGAACAAAAGAGAAAATAAAAGAAAATTATGAATTAATGCAAATCTACAGCAGTGATGCCAACACGGTTGGAAGTTTTTTGCTAAAACCCGAAAAAAAATTATGCGTTTCTCAAAAAGTGATGCCTTTTTAGTGATAAGATAAAACTTCCATATTTACTATGTACGAACCTATCGTGCAAGGCGAATAAAATTAACTAACAAAATGTTGGTGGATCAATAGGTAATTAATCCTTTTTTGCTTTTTGTATTCCAAGAAGCTATCAGAGGATTTTGTTCCCACTTTTTTGTATACATACAATTTGTGTTTTGCGTCAAGTTCAGAATTGAAAAATAAGCATGACGAACAGTTGCGATTGAAATTGAGTGATGCGATTTTGAGCAAAGTACCAAATTTATAAAATACAAAATTCATTTGATTGTAAAACTATATCGCAAAAATGTATTCCTTTTATTACAAATTATTCCTCAATATTTCAAATATCGCAATTATGGCTAAAGGGCATAATTACGTCGCAGCTGGCATCACTGATCTAGCGTAACAATAATTATGGGTAGGTATAAAGCAGCGTGAAATCAAATATAACTGAGTCTTTCTGTCGAAAGTAGGCATACAAATTAAACAAGGAATTGATAGTTTGGCTCTGTATTTGAATAAATAAAATTTGCGCAGTGGCAAAGTGACTAGTATGTTGGACTACGAAGCGATCGGTCCCATTTGTGATTCCCAAAAAGAAAAACGCAATTTCCATCTTACAGTATTTTTTGTCCACTGCGAACGTCTGGCTATCATCCGAGAGTATATCTGTCATGAAAAGAGCTTCTCAATTAGCCATTTGAACTCGGCATAAAATTGTAGATCTCTTCCATAGGTAGGTACGTCCGAAAAATTAAAAACACATTATTCCCAAATTCCGCAAGTGCGAACAAAGTTTCAATATAACCTCCAAAAACAAAACAATCAACAAAAAAACCGGCCAAGTGCGAGTGTCACTCGCGCACCGAAGGTTCCGTATTTGGCTAAAGTCCAACACATCAGATATTATTTGAAATCTATATCATTCAATCTTTCCCCTCTTCATGAATTCATCACAATTTAGTTTAATTTAATTACTTAACATTTTTACTCTCAAAAATTACTCGCACATGAATCTCATTTTCTAATTATTACCTATAGTACCCAACCCACGCCAATTTTCCATTCTGTATGCGACCTGTCCCAATTAAAAACTATTGACTAAAAATGTATTACTTTTATTTTGTTCTGTACTCCCCAAAAAAATGTATTATATTCCCCAACGAAATTAGCAGGCGGGAACCCTGGTGGGGTTCTGTCTTTGATGGGGTCAATTGTGCACAACTGCGTAGTAGAGATTAAAACTTATGAGAGCAACGTATTTTACATGGTAAAATTATCTTTTTTGAAAATATCTTGTAACCTATTAACTTTTCGGCAAAACAGTATTCAGCACATATATAGATAAGAACATGATCTACAAAAAAGGAATTTATGTATTTTTTTGTGAATCAAGAAATAAACCGTTTTTTGGGCGAATGAAAATATTTTTTTCACCAGATTACTAATTAATCCAAAACCAATCGATGTATTCCTTCCATTGGTATTTGCCGTTTAACTAGAGGTTATACCGGATGTTGTGTGTAAATTTTAGCCTCCTATGTCAATCGGTTCTTGAGATAGAACTGGTAACAAAATTGGCTTAGTGGGTTCGGACAGACAGACAGACAGACAGACAGACAGACAGACAGACAGACGGAGAGACATCCGAGCGAAACTAATAAGGTTACGTTTTTTCCCTTTGGGTACGGAACCTTAAAAATGTCCAAAACTTACATCAAACCAACACTCACTCCTCAGATGAAATGACCAAGCCAAACCAATAAAAAAAAACAGTCACCTGCTCACTTCCATTCACGACTCTTCATTGGCATTTATCCTAAGCCATTAGGATAACGACTTTTCTATCACTGCCAAGTGAATACTAACCAGAGTTGAAAGTCCAGGTGGCTTTAAAATGGAGTTAACCAGCTGAATGGGATAGTGGAAGTGACACTCAACTCCACACTATTCCCCATTGCACACTTTCCGACATACATTCCACTGAAATGCACTCCAGCCAAGCCATGTAAATGGCGATTGATTTTATTGCTTATTTCCATCGATCCCCGATAAAGTCGGACGCAGATGTGCACGTGACAAGTACCTGCTTATTGACCTCGATATTCAATTCCATCCGTATCAATCGATAGCCCTTATCCGCACCTGGGGACTTAATTTTCTCCCCCACCAGATGTATCTTCACCCCAAATCTCACTCAAGAGCTAATATTTATTCTGTGCAGAGAATTTAACTGAACATAATTAGATTCTTCAGTCAATACACAGTGCCAACAAAATAAACACAACCAGCGACGACATTATTGCAATTTACTTTCCGGAGGACACTTGAGTTACTTTCGCAGTGAAGCGACTCTCTGTCATCGCTCTCACACATGGAAGTGTGTAAATTCCTTTCAAGTCTGATGTCTGAATCTCGGCCGGCATAACAAAAAAAAGACACAAAACGAGGAATTCCATGTGCCAATGTGAGTTTCCTGCAATGAAAAGATTCAACCAAGTGTACACAGAGATAGGGTATATAGATGAACATGTTGAAAGCTCAAATGAAGCTAAGGACACTAATTCCTGACAGACAAACCATTCAACATGAGCCAAGCTATAGGGGGAGTAAATTAAAGAGATTATCACACTAAGCGACTTGCACTTAAAAATTTACTCCACTCGGACTCTGAGTTTTCGCTTTTTCTTACATACATCGACACCTATTGTATTCAGGGACACAGAGTAAGTGAGAAGGATTTTTAGCTTAGGAGAATTTAATGTGAAGGAAATGTTTTATTTTGGGAAAGGAGTTCATAATTGTAGCTTCGCATGGCATCTTCTGTTGTTGTCAAAAAGGGGCGCAGCTATATTTGTGCTGGAAACAATTTTAGAATCTAAGGATACGACTTAGGTATGGCAAAAAAAAAATAATTAACCCTTCACACCATTCTTTTAGTTGCGAAACTACTGCAAGGAGCCCTAAGTTTTGTGGTCTATCCGAACGGCAGAAGTTAATAGGACACCAATTTTAATCTCGACTTTAAATTTGCGGAAATCCACAATTGCGAAATTTGTATGCAAAATGTAGCCACTGTGGTCTACTAACATTTAGAGTCGAAACTAAAAAAGCTTATTGGTAAGGACCTCTATATGTTTATCGACTCCACTTCGCTGTTTGTATGAAAATTTAATATTTCTGTCATCCGCACTAAACTTCCCCAACGAACAAACGATTTTGATTGCAACCACTTACAGATGCATCTGGCTGGGTTCCTTCAGCTACCCTCAAGAAATGGACGTGACTTCTTGGCACCAAGTATAATATCCGTTCGAGTAAACTGGCATATCCTTGCTTCGGAGTTGGGAGAGTGGGCAATTTGATTGAATACAAGCAGATTCAGTTACACTTCCTTTCGATTGAGGAGCGGATGTCACGTGCAGGAAGCTCTGTTGCCTGGTCCTGCTGTGTGCATTTCTCGAGGTTCTATGGCAAATTGCTGAGATAACTGATGACGTTCATAATCCTCGAAGACAGCCGGCGAATATTAAACTAAGTTGATGGGAGTGCGGGTGATTTTACAAAAGAGACTTTGAGCCGGCTTTGAAAAGAAAATTAATCACTCGACACAAAATTGCTCTACTCAACGCGAATACCTAGTAAATTAGAGGTTTCCATGCCCGCATAGTATAGTTGGTCCGGGAAGTTCAAATCAATTAAATCGAATACTTCACCATAGGACAGAATTTCTATATTAATTTGCTGAGGACCGATGGGGGCTGTGGTTTGGGAGGGTAGAGTTGCCCACAATTTCGCACAGAAATGAGTCAAAGTGCCGAACGTTACTCGTTAAAAAGATACCCTCTGCCCGAGTTGCGGAATGCGCTTAGTATCTACTTCCGCTTTGTTTTATTGTGAAGCTTTTGTTGTTGGTTTCATTGAGCGTATCGCTACGAATAAAAGTTGTTATACGCCATTTCTATTGAAACCCTTTCGCAGAGACTTTTTGAAAACAAATTCCCCCTCTATGGTTGTAAAATAAAGGGAATACCTTTCGGCGGTCGAAACTCAAACGCTGGGCAGTGGAATAAATCGGAATATATAGTGAATAGGAATACGGTTTGTAAGACTTTTATGTGAGGTTCTGTTTGCATAGTTTTTAGGGGATTAATATAACAAACTGATTGATGACTGATGCTGCGATGGTTGATGGTAAGGACTTAAATGATCAAATAGGGAACGTGAAATTGGCATTCTATGCGAAAGGAAATGATTTTGACTAATTGGAGGATATTCTCAGTATAGTAATTAGCTTTGAAAAAATACAAAAACAAATCGTACACATATACTACATAGCATACGACCGACACTATTATGCAAAAGGATTTACAGAACTTTCGATGTACCTACTTATTTTATTACCAGTTAACGAAAAGAGTTACCAGCCTTTTGGCGAATTTTCTACACGATTTAAGAAACGTTTTCTGACGCATTTATTGAACCATTTTTTATGGTTTTTAATTCGATTTTATACGCTTTTTCAACGCGAATTCGGCGAGTTGTTTAAAGCCTTTTCCAACAATTTGTCCTAAAAGTGTTTCTGAGTTTTAAATGCTTTCGAGCTTTCCAACGGCTTGTCCGGCGTCTTATTTTTGTACGCTTTTTAGCTCGATTTTGGACTTTTTTTAAGTACCTAGGTCTCACACGAGCTATTTGCTGCCTTTTAAGCGTTATTCTTCGACTAATTTTTGACCAGTTTTTAGACGAGTTGTTTTACTTCTTTGTAGACATGTTTCTTGACAGGTTTTTCAATGCATGTTTGGCGCATAATTGGTAACATTTTAGGGCCCTTTTTACGACGTGTTTTCGAACGCTTTCTGACGCGTTTTTAATGCAGTTTGAGATACTAGTTTTAGTCACTTTTCTGAAGCGTATTTGGGCGGCTTCTGTGGCTCGTTTTGAGCGATTCTTACATCGCAGCGTTTTTGAACTGGTTCTGTGGGTTAAATTTTCTGCACGTTTTTAGACGTTCTCGAACGACTGTTTCGGAGTGTTTTCTAACAAGTTTTATGATTGTTTTTTTTACGTTTGACAGGTTTTTACAATACGTTTCTTTCATGTTACTCGAATCGTTTTTGAACGCTTCTTATGACGCCATTATTGATGCTTTCAGACACTCGTTCTTCAAATCCATTTGGACCATTCTACGCAATTTTCTACACATTTCTGGAGAGTTGTTAAAAGCGTTTTGAAACGTCTTTCGACTTGTTTTATGACACGCTTATTTGATTGCATCTTGAAAAGTAGTCCCTCGGTGGACTTAAAATTCAGAAGCAACTTCGCGTTTAGACTCGCGCGTGTTTTAATAGTGCATTCAAATTAAAATGCGTGGCAGATTCTACACAAACACAATTTTGCTACGGCGATTTCTCAACACTCTTAGGAGCGAGAATGTGTGTTCGTACAGTGCATGTTACTTTGCGAAATAAGGGTGGGATATAATAACTAACTGTAAGTCAGGTCCTTTTTTATAAAATTTAAATAGAACATAGGTATTCGAGCAAAGTTCCTGATGTGCACCTGGAAAGCCTATTGGCTACAGCTTTCGTATTTATATTTCTTTGCACACGCAATTTGGAGATAAAAATAAAACCGAAAAATTTAAGTTTGACCCTAAAAATGGTTGTTAGTACACCTCATTCACGTTGAACTGAAAAAGCGATGTCTAGCAAATGAGACAACCGATTTTGCAGGGATTATCTACAAACGCTTCCGAATGGTCCGCATACACTTTTATACCTACACAGATTCCAGCACAATTTGTACCCTACATCCCTCCATGAATAATTAATCAAACTCATCATTTACTATGGATTCACTGAAACAAATACCCACACAAAATCACTTAATCAAGCAAAACCCTACATAAATCGAAATTGAATTCCGAATTCCATCATAAATATTCAGCGCGACATCAGTTACATAGTTAGAAAAAAAAAAAAATTCAACTCGCATCCTTGCAGAATTTATCACTCTACATCGACCACTTTACACCAAATCAATATTCCATTCAATTTGATTTCATTGTACACTATACGGAACCGAGACTGAGTCCTTCGATGACGGACACATAAACCATGCAACAACTGGCGCCAAAATCTCTCCATTTACATAATTGCATTCCCTTTGTACGAGTCCTATCTTGTTTGCCTTCTTCGCCGGTTCACCAGCACGTGCAAAACAAAAAAAAAAAAAACAGGAGATAAAAGATTGTTTTGGTCCATATCCGGCCATTTGGTTTCATTTGATCCTAGTCGTGAGCAGACTATCGTTGTGGTCTCCATGAAAATGAAACTGACACAGTCTTGTATATTGATTTAGGTTTTTTTTTTTGGGGTGGTGGTGTGAGTGTGCGGTTGATGTCAACAGAATAAAGGACGATGCGGTTGTTTTTTTATTGGTTTTTCGGACATGATAGGAAATGGCGAAGCATGATCGAAAGTCAGTTTGACGGGTTAGTCGGGCTAGAGAAGTAAAATTAAAGTTATTGATTCCATTGATAAAGGACTCCAGCATATACTCGTACATAAACGGACTTAAAATTTCGGAACTATATTCCCCTGAGAACTATATTCATTTCGCCATCCCACTACCATCTTGAGGAGCTTATTCCGACCACAGCAATGGGGTTCCACAGAATCTGTATGGAACTGTTCTCATGGAAACCATTAAGTCTCATATTCTTTAATGAAAAAGCGGTTCGAGACTATAGGGAAGGAAAATGCATTTTCTTCAGTTTGTTTCAAAGCAATACCCATGCATCGCTGAGTTGAGGAAAAAGTATGTTTAAGAAGGAACGCCAAAGTGGAAATGTGTTACAATTCTCTGACAGTGTTGAGGCTAAAGTTTAGCACAACAGAATCAGGGAGAAAACTTCCCCAGAGTTCATATGCTAAAAGTAAAAGCAATCGACGAAGAATGCTCACTTTAAGTCCTTGCAACTTACAGTTTAGTTCCCACCACAGAAACCGTCCAAAAAAGGACTCGTTGCAATCTTCTTACAGCTGTGTGGTGGTAATGACATTTTAATGGGAAATTCTCAGTCGTAATGGCCAAGATAACCAAACCCATCAATGCAAGTGAAAAATCGTTGAATTTAAATCTGCGCCGTCACTCCTTTCGCTTCAAAATTGAACACGACAACTATCAGGACCAGCTCGTAAACATACTGCAGCAGTTTTTCAGTCGCCTACGAGCACAGTGACATCGAGACACAATTTCGAAAACCAAAAACACGACAAACATCATGTCGTTTTCTTGCCTTAAGTGGGCACAGCCTTCAGTTAAAGTGTCATCACACGATACTTAAGGTTCGTATAAATGAGAATGTAATAGCAATGTTACGTACACACCCAAAGGCTCTGCTGCTGTTATTCAGAGTCATGTATCCCAACAACCGACCCCCACCACGGCAAACGCTGGTGGTGGCCACCAACCACCAACATGCAATTGGATTGTTGCATGAAGAAGGACAATGGAACTCTGCACTGTTACTCCACGAGCGAGTTGGGTTACAGCATTTCTCACTGGTGTTACGAATGTTAACAAAAAAAAATAATTATTGATATCCGACCCTTCCACCTTACCAACAAAACTAGTTCTATGTTTTGAGCACGCTGTATTATCTTGTACTAAAAAGAAAAAAAAAATGGCCTTAGGCGGAGATTTAGTGCTAAACATTATGCGGAAACGAATATGAAGAAACAAAGACACAAATAATGAGTAGGTGGTAGCCACAAAGTTGTCGCTCGATAATTCTTTTGTATTTTGACGGTCACAGAGACGAGTTCCAGTCAGTGCTAAAAATCTTTAACAAAGATTCCAGCAACCATACAATATAGTTTTTTTTTGTTGGTTTTTATAACCTACTTTAGTTAACCAGACCAAAGTGGTTTAATTTTTGAAATAAGAGAAGGAAAATACAAAAAAAAAAAAGAGGTTAAAAATAGGAAATTAAGGCATTTAGGTGCAGGTAAGTCCATTTCAATAATTCCCTGCCATGTGACGTGAATTAATAAGTCAATTTCTGCAGCCGGCTTTGTGCGTGCTTATTGATTTGAGCAGCGATAATTTTGTTTGTCGCCTCCTCCCCCTCCAGACGGTACCACTGTACGAAACACTGGATTTAATCGGTCAGTGCCACTGACTAAGTGCGGCCACGTGTCATACCGACACACATTGGGTATCACATTGAGAGAGTTTAAAAAACTTACACCACTCTCAAGGCCAGCATCATCATCCAGCTCGGCATCCAATTTCTCAACCAACACCTTCAGCGGAAAACAATTGTCTCTCGATAATCACCCACACAATCAAAAAAAAAAAAAATCAGCAACAGGAAAAGTTATTCACCGCAGCGCGGCGAAGCCAATTTCGGTTATTGAAACCCAACGTCACCTCACCAGCAACATATTGCAGAGCAATACACTGGCCAATTGCTATCAGCATCCAGTCATCGAAACTTCCACCTCAACCCACCAGCGGCTGCAGCACGGAGCACAAAGCCAAGTCGCAACTTTCTAGCGGTTTGAAGTCGAGCCCCCTCAGCCCAGTATCACCATCATATCGTGCAGGCAGTTGTTCTTTGCTTCTTCATCAACTCACAAGCCAAGAAGCGAAAACAAACCAGAATACGGTTAATGGTCTAAGTGAGCCGCACTTGAGCGCGTAATCAGCACTCGGCCGCTTTGGTATGGTAGAATAGTATGAATTATAGTTTCAACAGGTCAAATTCTAATGATTGTAAACTATCTGTTTGATTGATTTCAGTTGTGAGAATATCTAAATTTTATCTTGTAACTTACTTCGTATTTAGAGATTGAACCGTAAAGTATTACTTAGTAGATACTTATTATTATTATTTAAATTTGCATGCACTATAATTTGGTAATGAAAAATTGCTATACACATACACTAAACTATTCCTAAATTTACATCCAAACAGATTCCAACGAAGGATTGTGCGCACAACACTTCAAGAAAGAAAAATAAAAAAATAAAAAGCAGATTTGGAATACACACTTACAAGAATACTGACATCACTTACACACACATTAACTAGTTTAAAATTTTCAACAAGCAACATCCTTAAAGAGGATCAAAAGAAGTAAGTCTTTCGTTACCCAATTATTTAATTTACATAAACTATACATGAAAGGAACATAGACACGTACATACATATCATGCAACAAAATTCAATATATTAATAAATTATAGTAAGTCTCTAAATACCTAAATTCTCACAACATTAAAGTAAATTTTGCTAAAGTTTAAATACAAAATCATTCACGCATCCACACTCATTCGTTGCACTACTTAAGAATAATCGATTAGATACTTGAAGTGAATTAATTTATTAGACTATTCATGGAATTAGTTCGACCTTTACAATTTACCATACTTGTAACTGAATTTATGTGACAAGCTCACCTACCTGATAAATATCATTAGTTTTTTTTTAATATGAAATGAATTCATATTCAGTAATGAATGCTTCTAAGATAAAAATCGAAGTTAATAAATTTGGATTGTTAAATTAAATTGATATGATGGCCTAATTTTTAAATTCTTTGGGGCTGGAAACATGCTGACTTTCTTAACTATTTGTTAGATTCTATTCGTGTCACATTAGGGGCAGCTAAGTCAATTGTGGGTATTTTAGTTGCCAATGGTGAGTCACCTTGAGTGATTTTGGGAGGGTAAAAGTATACCCAATACGGCATATCATCCGCCGTGCATAAACGTTAATATGATTGATTGGCTCTTATCTGTTTAGTACTTCGTAGGTACGGTAGATTCGAATCTTGGCATGAAAATTTTGTTCTTTAAGTTGCCTTTAGTATTAACAGCATTAAGAATCCCCCCAGATCCGGCGAGCTAGACCGAGCCTTGCCGCAAGCATGCCAAGTACAATGCTTCGTTAATATCTTAGGAAATTTTTATCTGGTATCCTTGTCATCCTTCAGATACGCAACAAGAAGAAATGGCGCCCAATAACGTGATGGCTCTTTGCTTTCAGCAATTAGCTATAACAAGAATTTTACTTTGATTTAGAGAAGATAGCTAAGCAGGATAGTCCCGGCATTTTACATTTAAGTTGAAATCCGCGTTGCGCTTGTTTTGTTATCTGATTAGAATCAACAACTAGTACAGTAGCATTTGTCCAGATGTGTGGATTCAAGTTCGACATACTGTTGCATGTTACAAATAACATCTTTTATTTCAAATAATCATTTTTCAGTTCATCTAGTAAGTCCAAGCCTGATCTATTTAGTGATCGGCCCTGTAGTTGCTACTTTAGATTCATTGTGGGGAGTTTGTCCTTTCATTCTATGAAAGTTGCACTTCCTCTTACAGTTATTGAGTCAGTCAATCAATTAGTGTAGTCAATGCGTTTAGTAATCTGAATTAGCGATAGAGGTCAGCTTTGTTGTACCAGCCCCAGCCACCATATGAAGATAGTAAAACAGCAAGTTAAAACATTTTAGAAGACAATTTTAAGTATAAGTAGAATTTATATATAGTATGGATAGATCTCTAAGGAGTATTCGCGGAAGACCAAAACATTTAAAACCCATAAAAACTACCACATTCGAAAGATCAAGTTCACTATCGCAATTAAACCATTCGTTAGAAACAGAAACCCCATTAGTAACTAGACCCCGAATTCAAAGAACACCTGATAGACCAACTACATCATCTATCATTACCAGATCGAAACAAGGCAGAACGCATCAGCCCATTAGCGACTTTAATAGTTCTCAATCCCAATTTAACATTTCACAAAGGGAAATTATGGAGCAAAACAATCCTGTTCTAACATCAGAAGTTGATCCAGCTCCTGCGTCTGTGACTATTCCTGAAGCTAGATCAGCCAACGTCTCTGTTCCAATTCCTAGTTCCAGCCACAGTAGGCCCTTTGAAAATGCAAATGGAATTTCATCCTTACCCCAAACTAGCAATCTAAGCGCAGAATCAATTGCTGCTGCATTTCAGAGAATTCAGGAGGCTAATCAAAGAGTTTACCTAAATGAACTAAAATCTATTAGGGACACCCTTATTGAAAGACTAGACGGTTTAAATCTAAATAATAGAGCGCCTATACCAACCGAAGATCGTGTGCTAAACCAAGCCCCGTTAACTGAGTTCGAACAATTTTTGAATGCCTCAGCCTCAAGTCATAATCGACAACCGGAAAATCCACCTACGTGCAGTATTAATTCGAATCCCAACTCATCATCCTCTAGCCAAATAGTTAAAATAGATAAATGGCAAATATCATTTGATGGGAGTGCTAACGTTAATGATTTCTTATTTAAAGTGGAAACACTAAAAGTAAAGTCGCAGTGCTCATGGAATGATGTCTTAGCTAATTTTCACGTACTTCTGAAAGGAAAGGCCGAGACGTGGTTTTGGTTCTTTCTTAGAAAGAATCCCACAGCTTCCTTTGAATCCCTTAAACATGCGTTAATAAAAGAATTTGGTAAGACTGAAAATGACCACGATACAATAATTAAAATGTTAGGTCGTCGACAAGCTTATAAGGAGTCATTCGATGATTATTATACGGCAATAATAACTTTAAATTCAAGGTTGCATGAACCTATGAATGACTTCAAAATGATTGACTTGATAAAGAAAAATGCGAAAGAGAGTCTAGGTCCTTTACTCTTTCCTTACCAAATCAATAGTTTGGAACATTTGCGTGATGTTGCACGTAAAGCTGAGACATTCCTACAGCATCAAGCATCGCAAAGATACCAACCTCCGAAGCGATTGATTTCTGAAATGGAAGATTTGAATTTGATTGACAAAAATGGCAATGAGAACTGTGATGAGCAGGACATTTCAGCTCTGACACAAACTCGCAGATCGTTTAATTCCAGGTATCCCATGGATACATCCAGATTCAGATGCTGGAATTGTGATCAGATTGGCCATTCATTCTACGATTGCCCATCAGATAAAAGAAATCTTTTTTGCTTTCGCTGCGGCGAAAAAGATATTGCAACACCAAACTGCAAGAAGCATCCGGAAAACAAGGATGTGAGCGAGATGGCTACCGGGGAATCTCGTTCGTTTGCACAACTCCCGAGTCAATAGAACCAATACAGTCATTAGAAAGGCATAGCCAGTCTAATGACTTAAATACCCCTGACAGACCTAAAACCAGTAATACTGAATTATCACGCGTAGTTGTTGCTCAAAGAGTTACTGATAAAACTAACACCTCTATCCAGACAGATTCTCCGAATTCTCCGAATCTGTCACTACATCAGAGAATGCTCAACTACCAAAAGGTCAGAGCAAATATTTTTGGGACGAATACTAAACCTGTTCCTTCTAGTAAAATTTTAAAATGTAGAAACAGATATATTTGCCGGCAGAAACACAGAAAAAACTTAGAAAGTACATTCCTAAATGACAATCAAGACCTTAGACCTTTTGTTAACATCAAACTAGGATCAGAAATGGTATATGCTCTGCTAGATTCTGGAGCTTCCGTAAGTGCGCTTGGCAAGGATTGTTTAGAATTTTTGAAACGTAATGCAATCCCTATAAAGCCCATAAAATCGCATCTAAGAACTGCCGATGGAACAAAGCAAGATATCCATGGATTTTGTAAGATACCGATCTCATTTAATAATCTAACGAAAACCATAGATTTTTACGTGGTACCTAGCCTTCAGCAAAAAGCTTACTTAGGTATAAATTTTTGGAAGGAGTTTAATGTAGCTCCTCAAATCGTTTCTGAACTAAGCGTAGTAGACAATGCCCTTAAGCTAACAGAAAATCTTCATAACTTAAACCCATTTCAATTATACGAACTCGAGAAAGTTATATCTCTTTTTCCATCATTTGCGAAGCTTGGATTAGGAAAAACTGATGTAGAAACACACTTTATAGATACAGGTGATGCTGTTCCGATTAAGGCTAAACATTTTCCTCTCTCACCCCCGAGACAAGCCGAGGCTTTCATTGAGCTGGATAGGATGCTTTCACTTGGCGTTATTGAGGAAAGCAACAGTCCTTGGTGCTCACCTATAGTCCTCGTTAGAAAGCCAGGAAAAATTCGTTTGTGCTTAGATTCACGCAAGCTCAACAACGTGACAAAGAAAGATGCTTATCCGTTGCCACACATAGGTGGATTGTTGAGTAGGTTAAAGGATACGCATTTCATAACAGGGATTGACTTAAAGGATGCATTTTGGCAAATCCCACTTGAAACGTCATCTAAAGAAAAAACGGCATTTGCTGTGCCTGGAAGGCCACTGTACCATTTTACAGTTATGCCTTTCGGGCTATGCAACGCCGCACAAAGAATGAGCCGCCTCATGGATCGTGTGATTCCTTCACGCATCCGTGAGAACGTGTTTATATATTTAGATGATCTACTTGTGTGTTCGGCAACATATGATGAGCATCTCGATTTGTTGAAAGAGGTAGCAAAATGTCTGCGTGATGCAAAACTTACAATAAATGTAGAAAAAAGTAAATTTTGCCAGAAGGAAATTAAGTACCTTGGCTACATTGTTGGTCAGGGTTGCTTAAAGACGGACCCTTCCAAAGTCGAGGCGATAACACAGTTCCCAGTACCAAAAACTGCTAGGCAAATACGTCGCTTTATAGGAATGACTGGCTGGTATCGTCAGTTCATTCCTAACTTTTCTGATCTTTCCGCTCCTCTGACAGATTGCCTTCGAAAGTCAAAAAACTTCACGTTAACTAACGAAGCCATTGTTGCTTTCGAAAAACTTAAAGAGGCTTTGACATCTGCTCCTGTGCTTGCTCAACCTGACTTCACAAAAGAATTCACGATTCAATGTGATGCGTCATCTACCGGAGTGGGTGGAGTTTTATACCAGGTGGACAATGATGGTCACGAGCGGCCGATAGCTTATGTCTCGCAGAAGTTAAACAATGCGCAGAAGAATTACACGGTTTCCGAATTGGAATGCTTAGCTGCTATAGTTTGTGTTAGAAAATTCAGACCATATGTTGAGGGGCTACCATTTAGGATCGTAACTGATCACTCTAGTTTAAAGTGGCTCATGTCACAAAAAGACTTAACAGGTAGGCTTGCCAGATGGAGCCTTAAATTACAATGTTACGATTTTAAAATGGAACATCGTAAAGGATCCCTCAATATTGTTCCTGATGCCTTATCCCGTGTCAATATGGACGAACTAATAGTAGCAAAAGAACCCTTTGAAATCGATTTGAAATCAAGTCATTTTACTTCCGGAAATTACGAAAAGTTGATAAAAGATGTATCTGAAAATAAAGACAATCTTCCTGATATTTGTGTATCGGAAAATTACGTCTATAAACGCGTGAAATTTAGAAATGGTTCTGAAGATGAAGAGACAGATTTGTGGCGACTATGGTTACCAGACGAATTAGCTGCGGAAGTTATTCAGAAAGCACACAATTCAGTAGGTTGTCACGGTGGATTCACCAAGACCCTTTTCAGAATCAGGCAAAAATATTTCTGGCCAGGAATGGCAAAACAAGTCAAGGAATATGTAAGCGATTGCGACGTGTGCAAAGGTATAAAAGCCCCTAATACCACTCTTCGTCCCAAAATGGGTAATCGATTTGTAACAGAAAAACCGATGCAGCGTTTATACATAGATTTCCTTGGGCCATATCCTCGGACGAAACAAGGAAATTCTGTGATTTTTATCGTCATTGACCACCTAAGTAAGTTCATATTCCTCAAGCCTATGAAGAAAGCTAATTCGTTTGAAGTCGTAAAGTATTTAGAATCCGATATTTTCCATCTCTTCGGTACCCCCCAATTTATACATAGTGATAACGGCAAGCAATTCACGTCCAAAGAATTTGCGAAGCTGCTAAGTGCCTATGAGATAAAACATATTAGAACTGGTAGATACAGCCCACAATCTAACGCTTCTGAAAGGGCTAACAGGGAAATATTGGCTAAGTTAAGAGTATTAATAAGAAACGAACATATTGAATGGGATCGACATCTTTCACTTATTGCATCTATTCTCCGAAGCGATTATCATTCCGCAATTAAATGTTCTCCTTATTTTGCGATGTTTGGCCAAAATATGATTCAGAATGGTTCGGAGTATAGAATTTTGGAAATGCTCAACTGTCTGGACGAATCCGATGTAAATATCCTACCTAAGCCTGATCGATTGAACCAGATCAGAGATAGAATCAAAACCAATCTTGTAAAGGCACACGAGAAGGGTGAACGAATTTATAATTTACGAGCAAAAGAAATACAATTTTCTGAAGGTCAAGAAGTCTATAGGCGAAATTTTGCACACAGCTCTTTCGCTCATGCTAAAAATGCGAAATTTCTTCCCAAATTTTTGAAATGCCGAGTGAGGAAGAAAGTTGGCAACTGCCTCTATCAGCTGGAAGATTTGAAGGGAAAAGTGATAGGGATATACCACGCGAAAGACATTCGGCAATGACAAGCCAAGCGGTTCACATTTCGTTTTCGTTTTTGTTTCCTTCAGGACCCGCCGTAAACAAAAAAGGTTTGTTACGAATGTTAACAAAAAAAAATAATTATTGATATCCGACCCTTCCACCTTACCAACAAAACTAGTTCTATGTTTTGAGCACGCTGTATTATCTTGTACTAAAAAGAAAAAAAAAATGGCCTTAGGCGGAGATTTAGTGCTAAACATTATGCGGAAACGAATATGAAGAAACAAAGACACAAATAATGAGTAGGTGGTAGCCACAAAGTTGTCGCTCGATAATTCTTTTGTATTTTGACGGTCACAGAGACGAGTTCCAGTCAGTGCTAAAAATCTTTAACAAAGATTCCAGCAACCATACAATATAGTTTTTTTTTGTTGGTTTTTATAACCTACTTTAGTTAACCAGACCAAAGTGGTTTAATTTTTGAAATAAGAGAAGGAAAATACAAAAAAAAAAAAGAGGTTAAAAATAGGAAATTAAGGCATTTAGGTGCAGGTAAGTCCATTTCAATAATTCCCTGCCATGTGACGTGAATTAATAAGTCAATTTCTGCAGCCGGCTTTGTGCGTGCTTATTGATTTGAGCAGCGATAATTTTGTTTGTCGCCTCCTCCCCCTCCAGACGGTACCACTGTACGAAACACTGGATTTAATCGGTCAGTGCCACTGACTAAGTGCGGCCACGTGTCATACCGACACACATTGGGTATCACATTGAGAGAGTTTAAAAAACTTACACCACTCTCAAGGCCAGCATCATCATCCAGCTCGGCATCCAATTTCTCAACCAACACCTTCAGCGGAAAACAATTGTCTCTCGATAATCACCCACACAATCAAAAAAAAAAAAAATCAGCAACAGGAAAAGTTATTCACCGCAGCGCGGCGAAGCCAATTTCGGTTATTGAAACCCAACGTCACCTCACCAGCAACATATTGCAGAGCAATACACTGGCCAATTGCTATCAGCATCCAGTCATCGAAACTTCCACCTCAACCCACCAGCGGCTGCAGCACGGAGCACAAAGCCAAGTCGCAACTTTCTAGCGGTTTGAAGTCGAGCCCCCTCAGCCCAGTATCACCATCATATCGTGCAGGCAGTTGTTCTTTGCTTCTTCATCAACTCACAAGCCAAGAAGCGAAAACAAACCAGAATACGGTTAATGGTCTAAGTGAGCCGCACTTGAGCGCGTAATCAGCACTCGGCCGCTTTGGTATGGTAGAATAGTATGAATTATAGTTTCAACAGGTCAAATTCTAATGATTGTAAACTATCTGTTTGATTGATTTCAGTTGTGAGAATATCTAAATTTTATCTTGTAACTTACTTCGTATTTAGAGATTGAACCGTAAAGTATTACTTAGTAGATACTTATTATTATTATTTAAATTTGCATGCACTATAATTTGGTAATGAAAAATTGCTATACACATACACTAAACTATTCCTAAATTTACATCCAAACAGATTCCAACGAAGGATTGTGCGCACAACACTTCAAGAAAGAAAAATAAAAAAATAAAAAGCAGATTTGGAATACACACTTACAAGAATACTGACATCACTTACACACACATTAACTAGTTTAAAATTTTCAACAAGCAACATCCTTAAAGAGGATCAAAAGAAGTAAGTCTTTCGTTACCCAATTATTTAATTTACATAAACTATACATGAAAGGAACATAGACACGTACATACATATCATGCAACAAAATTCAATATATTAATAAATTATAGTAAGTCTCTAAATACCTAAATTCTCACAACATTAAAGTAAATTTTGCTAAAGTTTAAATACAAAATCATTCACGCATCCACACTCATTCGTTGCACTACTTAAGAATAATCGATTAGATACTTGAAGTGAATTAATTTATTAGACTATTCATGGAATTAGTTCGACCTTTACAATTTACCATACTTGTAACTGAATTTATGTGACAAGCTCACCTACCTGATAAATATCATTAGTTTTTTTTTAATATGAAATGAATTCATATTCAGTAATGAATGCTTCTAAGATAAAAATCGAAGTTAATAAATTTGGATTGTTAAATTAAATTGATATGATGGCCTAATTTTTAAATTCTTTGGGGCTGGAAACATGCTGACTTTCTTAACTATTTGTTAGATTCTATTCGTGTCACATTAGGGGCAGCTAAGTCAATTGTGGGTATTTTAGTTGCCAATGGTGAGTCACCTTGAGTGATTTTGGGAGGGTAAAAGTATACCCAATACGGCATATCATCCGCCGTGCATAAACGTTAATATGATTGATTGGCTCTTATCTGTTTAGTACTTCGTAGGTACGGTAGATTCGAATCTTGGCATGAAAATTTTGTTCTTTAAGTTGCCTTTAGTATTAACAGCATTAAGAATCCCCCCAGATCCGGCGAGCTAGACCGAGCCTTGCCGCAAGCATGCCAAGTACAATGCTTCGTTAATATCTTAGGAAATTTTTATCTGGTATCCTTGTCATCCTTCAGATACGCAACACTGGCTTTAACAACTCTTCCGCTCATTGTTGCAGTTTTAATTACAACTCACAAGCCGAAGGGGGAAATCTGTTTTGATGATGAGGAGTATGCGAGCTGTTTGTGTGTGCATAATATTGTGTGTCACTATTTCATAAGGAGGTTAGGTTTTGTTTTTAAATAATGTATGCTCCTTAGAATGGGATTTTCCTTTCCTTCTCGGTTTCGTGAGATGTGTATATGTGGGTGAAGTTGAAGACATTAAACGCTGGAGGAGCGGCGACGTCGACGTCAGAAAAATCCTTTTGCCAACTTGAGCGAAAGAAAATGGCTGGAGTTGCATCTGGGTACGACTGGGTAATTTTAAACTTTTCAGTCGGCTGTTGTTAAGTTTTCCTGTGAATGGGACAAGTGACGTTTAGATTAATTAAACGCCGTTATGCAGCTTTGCCGGATGCAGCCACTGCCAGGTCGAAGCAGTTGTGATAATTAGGACTTTCTACTGCTCTGAGCTGTTGAAAGGACGATAGATGTGAAGTGGAAGAATGTAGGTGAGAACAGTAGCGGCGAGTGCTTACTACTTGTCAAGAGAGTCAGTTGTAAAAATAAGGTCCTCTGAGTGCAATTGACAAATCTTTGTCCACTACATCCTTGGAGGTAAGGAGAGAACTTGTTTCTAATGCCTAACTTCCTTATTCCATTCCCAGAATATTTTGTTACATTATTATTTAAACACTACAGGACTCTATATCGAAACCATGACTGCCATTAAGCTGTATTATCCGTGTATTTCATTTCCATTAACTTGATTTGTTTGTTTAACACGGAGAGGAGCGTCTTGCAGTTGCCACAGTTCTTCTATATCGGGCCTAACCCCAAATCTGGCGAACAAAGGCTTCAACATTTCTCTTTCGTTGGGTAACTAACGGCCTAATGGGTATTTCACAAAATGTCATAGCAAAAGCAAGCACTCGTGTCACTCAACCGTATCCAGGAAAATGTATTTTACCCACCATACCCTTCAGCCTTTGAACTAGATTCGGAAAGTCCTAATTCTATGTATTATTCATTCACTCTATCGAGTTGGCGTAATGTGAAATTAATATCCCTCCGCCCTCCCTAATCAATTTGGTGTACTAACGAAACTACCCTTCTCCCCTATGAACACTGTACACTGAACGCTGAACAGTGAACAGTGCACATATCATTGTTGGCAATATAGACCAGAACATACCCAAGTTGAGAGCTCATAAAAACTCATAACAGAGTGAACCTGAACCTGAACAGTACACCCACAGGGGAAGAATTCAATTTGAAAGGAATCCGTCAGGATAGCTTGGTTATCCGCCTGGTTTGGTAAATTGTTCTCATTCCGTTGGCATACATGCACTCCTGCCACACATACAAAAATGGCGGTGCGATTCTTACAAGCACGAGCAAGCAGGAGCTTGGAATATTATGAACTTTGTCCCACGGCAGAAGCCATTATAAATTTCGTTTTCATCGAATCCTTTGAGCCGCACACAAAAGGGGACATCATAAAAAATACATTGTGCTGCCTTGGAGAGAGACGCCACGGTCGCTGGGCCTTCTTCTTCATTGTGTCGTGGGCGGTGGAAACTGGGAATACCTATATGCGGTGCATAAAGGACTCTATTTCAAGCAGAGATCTGCACAATAGGTGCCATTTTGTACGGCGAACGCTGTGGTATTTGAGTTCTTTTTTATTATGCAGCGCAGCAGTCTATATAGGTGAGATTTTTTTTTATTAGCTCGCCGGCACTTCTTATCATCGGCGGTCTATTGGAGAAGATGAATATATTTGGAGTTCGGGTTTGGAGCAATTCAATTATCTATTTCCAAGCTTCCGTATAGTACGCACGATTGACTTCGCCAACGGTTTCGAGGATATTCGAGGAGCTTACTCTACGTTTTTAATGGAATTTATTATGGGACTAACTTTCGGCTTTACTGAGAGAAGCTATGTCGGAAAGTAGATATGCAACAAGCAATTATGGCACTTAACATACCTACAGCGAAGAACATTTGTTGCCACTGAGTTCGGGAAGGTTCCTAACTACGAAATGAATTTTTGACAAGAAAATGCCTTGCAAAATTGGGATTAAGAACACTTTTTATACCTACATATATGAAAAAGTATACCACGTATTAATTACTTCGAGGATAACAACAGCAGCGCCCATCTGTACCGAAGAATTACTCCTGGAAACTGGTGGCAATTTTATCCAAGAAGACAGAAATCGCCACAAGAACAGAAAGGTTATTAATTGCTTTAGAAATTTAGCATGTAATCCTCGTCTTCACTTCTACTGCAAGAAAGGATACCGCCAGGGCGAACGGGCGACTTTGTTATATTAAATACCCTGGAAGTTGGAACTACTCTCGTTAAATCGTCAGTGTGCTCAAAGTTTTAGAGGTAATTTTTAAGGTTATAAGGTTTGTTTGGGTTTGATTAGGTCTGTTCCCCACGATAATGAATGCGAACACATTTCAAACTTCTTTTACTTACCCAACTTTTGACTAAGGGAACGATGTTTGACTAATTTATTCGAATTCATTATCGTAAGGAAACGGAACTATTGTCTTTACAATAGATATGGAAGCCATAATCCAAACGTCCTAAATTTCGGAAATCAAAAGGCTATTTCTGTGGGGAAAATTTGGCGCTTTATGAATTAAAAAGGGACAAGCTTTAAGAAGGGCACAAAACAAAAATTTCTGTGAAACGCAAATTGTTTAACAATAACCTTACGTTCACTGCTGGTGAAATTATTGGTTATGTTACATCGGATGACCTTTAAACAAACCGTAGATTCTCTGTTCGATGTCTACCAGCTTAAATGATTTAATATAACCAAGATTGAAGAAAGAACTTCAAAGAATGGGGACATTCGGATTCGTAGTCTAGTAAGTCTGACAGCTGACTGATTTCAGTTTCTATTGGATCAGACTGGTCACGTGAGTATTTTTTGTGGTTGACGTTCTAGTCAAGAAAATCCTGCCTGCATAGTCAGTGTCAGTTGACAATTCGAAGAGTCAAATTTAAAATAGACAGAGTGGCCGCTGCAAAATTCGGAGAAAAAATGACACGTGAGAGAAAAATAGTGACATTTCTAAAGCTACTCTCCAAATTTAACAATTTTCGGACGTTATTTAACAAACATCGGTTCGCATAACACTATAATATTGTTTTGATGGAGAACCGTGTTACATTTTAAACATACATATTTGGAAATATCAATTTTTGAAAAATTTGAGAAGGGCCTTTTCCAAATAAAAAAGGACAGAATCAAACAAAGGTAACGCTGACCGCGAGAATACAAAAACAATTAATTTGTCAACGCTTCCGGATTCCTATTCCCAACAAATTTAGTTGACGCTTCACAATTTCATGGTTAACATGACAGCAAACAGCCCATCGAACGTCTACGTAAGAATGTTTGTGAATCTGAATGCATTCACTCGTCCTAAAAAGGAAATTATTGTATATTTTTGTGTCATATGTTTATTATAACATTTTAATAAATGACAACCTATTTATTTTTAACACCCATTAGTTCCGTGCTATATTTAAAATGCACTTACCTATTTGAAAATAACAATATTTTAAAAATTTATGAAAGGCCTTTTCCAAATAAAAGAGGGCAAAATCAAACGATAACAATTGAAGTTGCTAAGTCAACGCCTTCGGATTCCTACTTTCCTAGTCTCAAATCTAGGTATCCGAACATCCCCAATAGGCCAATAAATATGTGAAAAATGTGTGACACGTATTTTGGTCGGCCATTTTGTTTACGTGGTAGGAATTATGAGAAAGTTCAGCATGTTGATATTTCTATAGGGCTTATGAAATTTCTCCTTCCAAAATAACAAAATGGTTGCCGGAAGTAATGAACGGACAATTCTTTATTTATTTCATATACCTAACTACTTGATGGATTATTGGTTTGATTTATTAACACTAATTATACGACTCCCATTTCACATGTTTTGAATCAGAAATATAAATTATTTCAAGTGATTGCAGAAATATTGGTCGTCGAAACCGTTTTACGTAATTGAAATTATAGGTGGTAGAAATGTAGGGGTCAGGTTCTGTAAGGCGAAACGATCGGACGTTTTCGTGCGCACGAATGGTTTGCCCTAGTAAATTTCTTCGTGCACATGGAAACGTTTTCGGATTACAGAATTCGACCCCAATTTTACCTTCAATCAAATTACATTGACAGTTTGTTTTTTCTCTCTCCCTTTCTCAATCTAGGGTGCAATTTTGTGGTATAAATTTAAATAATTCCCTTTTAGGGAATTTTAACCATTTCTGCCAGGACTCTACATTCCGCTTGTAATCTACTGGTCAATGGAACGCAGCTTGTCTATGGACTGTCTCTCACTATTTGTGAATATAATTCGATTAAGTAAATCACTGGCGCATATACCAGTAGATTACACGACTCCTTACAGCAAAATTCCCCTTTAAAAGCTATCCCCCTAAGGTTCCACGGAAATGAACAACGAAATTCCCTCCTCTCCGACCGGCAAACAGAACGCTTTCCTCCCTTGGCATTTTCTCAACGCTCAGCTGCTCATTATTTTATAGAAGCCGACGCGCTACGCTGTGCACAAAAAAAAAATTAATAATTTTAAAATAAACGTTCCGTGAGCAAACAATGCTTTATCCTGCTACACAACCATCACCCTAGCGTCCTTTTTCCATCTCTGCGGAAGTAATTTCTCAGTGTAGGGTCTCCGTCTCTCTTTGAACCATAGTCACTGGCACTGCCACTGGTGCATGGAGGATGGAGCTCGTGCGAATGAGCAAATGTTTTCCATTGCCTTCCTTTTGGCGGCATATATTCTGCATCTGCAATGGCCAACAAGTATTTTGGCATAAATCCAAGACTGTGCTGACACTCATCCCGCCCCCTCCACTATCACTGGAGATGGTCGAGTGTTTTCTACAACAGTTCCCACATTGAAAGGAACATTGACATGCACACTCGTACACCAGCTGGCATACAAAATCGGAGATGGCCACACGTGTACGTGGGTAATGTGCGTACTAGAAGATGACTTGAGTTGGAAGTTTATTTATTCTTTTTCTTTAACGATGACAAGTGGCGGCTGGCCGGCCAAGTGAATTTTGTTCAGGTTAAATCTAAATGGGGGTATTAAAGGGGAGTCCTCTCTGTAATGAATTTTGTACCCTGGAGACCAATTATGTTCACAGCAGCCTTCGCTAACTTACGGAAGAGTCGCTCTGGCACTTCACCTTCAGTTGTCCGTACTATAAGATAGCTTAGTCTTTAAACCGAAATCTCAAGCGTAGTGGCTAAGATTCTAAGTTGAAGCCTCTTTGCTCATTAAGTGTTTCAAAAGACTTGCTTTCCAGTCTTAAAGCTTGCAGACAGTCGCCTGGCTTCTAATAAAGTCCCTCTTTTTCGAACTCGACGTCTTGGCACTCATCCCTGGTATTGCCTTAACCTCTGTACCTTCTGTGTTTTTTTTTTTTTTTTTTGGTTAGCACATCCACCTGCTGTTTCTCTGTGATGGCTGGTAGCCTATGGTGCTTTTGAATTCCTTGAAAAATCATTCTTCCCAACAGCAATCATTTAACGATACATCCCCTTTCTGTGTGTACCTCGAAAACACAACTGACACCTTACACCCTCAGGCCACACCAACTCACTACCGTCCCAAAATCCCAGCATCCTCTCCATCACACTTCACGTACAGCCTGCTGGCAATAAGACCCACCGTTCGACAATAACAATGATCAAACGCTTTATCGCACCCCGTAGATACACTCAAGTTATCGTCTATTATAGTTCCCCTTAGGGGGCGCCACCTGTTTAACAGAGAGCATCTTTTCAACGTCATCACCTGCATTTCTCATCTCAGCTCGTGTGAGAATTAAAAACTTTTCCACCGCAACAAATACGCCACAACAATGGGACCCCCATAAGCACTACCTATATATTGATAGTGTTGTCGCAAGTTCTCAACTGCTGAGTGCACTGCTAGTTCCCGGTGAACGTCTATTGTCGGCAATAAAACATAACCCTCAGAGTTATGAGAGAAGTTTATCTTTTGTCTTCGCAGACTACTATGGTACTGGCTTAAGCCTCAAAGACAAATATATAAGGTGTTCCGAGTGAGACTTGTGTATACATTCTCACGAGTGTCTCTCTGCTTGTGCTGGGGAATGTCCTTTAGCTGTTTGAGTTGGCAATTATTTTTATTTCCACACAATATACCGGGAGACTTCTAATTGATGGTAATCGGCCTTTGGAATACCTTTAGTTCCATGCTGCAAACTCAGCAAAGTCCCAGCACCATCACCATCAATCACACCATCTAAAGGCTATTATGCTAATTTTAACTACTTCCAACTTGGATTTACCGCCAGTGATATACTTAGCCACTGGCAGTGCAATCTTATGAACAAAAAAGTCGTCTCCTTCGCATGCATTAAAATGTCATAATTCCAAGGGACTCTCTTTGCAAAATACCTGCACACTCCACCTGACAGGTAATAAAATTTCAACACACAAGCGATGTCATCTCACTTCGTCTGCTTGCTTGTGGAAGGCATTTTGCATAAATCACACACGACATCGAGTGCGGTAAGCTGCGTTCTACTCAGTGCTGAGTGCGCCTTGCAGCACAGAAATATTTATAGGAACATATTCGGATTTAATTCCGAAACGAGATCGACGGAGGAAAAAAAAACCCAGTCTTCGAAAAAATGTCGTCTAAATATTTTTTGCCAATCTGCACATTGATTGCATTTGCATTTTACGTCAACCGCTTTAAGGTTTCACTCACACTGCCAGGAGAAAATGTTGTAAAAATGTCATGTATACGTCAGAGTGGTGCCACTTTCGCTGGCTTGGGTGGCGTACTACATTTTATGGAAATTCATTTGACCGCATCTAGTAAAGAAAGTCTCTAATACGTACGAGTATTTATAAAAAGGAAAAGGACTCTTGTTTTTTGTGCACGATTAGTGATGTGGGTGTGGTTCAATAAATGGAGTGGTTGACGAGGACGTGCTTGACGTGTTTGAAAGTTCTTTGCTTGGGATTAGGCCGAGGAGTGGGGTGTTTTAGTAATTGCCAGACTTGGTAGAAGCATTCTTTTGTATTTCTACAGCGAGAAGCCACCAGTTATCCATCGCAATAGATAAGACAAAACAAAAATTTATTTATACCTGGAGGTTTTCTCGGAGAGTGTTGGATTTGTAATGCATACCCCAACCTCGTACCTCATACCGATCTCGTTTCGGAATTAAATCCGAATATGTTCCTATAATTATTTCTGTGCTGCAAGGCGCACTCAGCACTGAGTAGAACGCAGCTTACCGCACTCGATGTCGTGTGTGATTTATGCAAAATGCCTTCCACAAGCAAGCAGACGAAGTGAGATGACATCGCTTGTGTGTTGAAATTTTATTACCTGTCAGGTGGAGTGTGCAGGTATTTTGCAAAGAGAGTCCCTTGGAAAGAGAAACTACTGCGTTTGCGTATACGCAAGTGACCATTAAATTGTCCGTAACAATTCGCACTGCACTTTAACTATTTCGAGCAAAACTCAAGCTTATAGGCGGATAAAGACTTGTTGCAGTCAAGTTCAAGGGCTGAATCAGCTTAGCGTCCTTTTCACTTTTTACATCTAATATAGCGATAGGATTTGCGATTACAGCAAATGACAGATGAGACATCGTTCAAACTTAACAAATAGCCTGAGAAAATACACTATTACCTATACCTTAACTTCACTTTCTATGCCAATGCGGCTTTAGTGAGAATTGCCACACCATTCTAGGAAACGTTTTTGAAAAGATGTTTGGATAAGTAAGAAGTCATCATAGAAACTTTATCCCCTTTGTGTTCTCAATCACTTGCTTTAAAATCTAGGGTCTTCCTTGTGATTGGTAGACCTCTAATTGAACCTTGTCAGCTTGTTTGTTCTAAAACTTACTCTTATGTTGTATTCGATTGGGCGCGCTCCTCAGAGCAACTTTTATGTTCGTTTGGTACAAAAGAAGCAATCTTTTTCAGATTTCAGAGCACTTTTGCGAATCTCGATATTTTCTCAGATTTGCTTCAGATTTACCAACACAAATGCGTTTGAGTTTGCCAACTGGTGGAGTTTGTTTATGTTTTCGTGAATTTTTCTACAGCAAAGAAAGGCATATGTAGTAATATTTAGAAATCAATCGGGACGGAAATTTCGAACGTTTCAATATACAATTTAACCAGTGAATGGAAATAGCTTAGAAAAGTGTCGAAGACTACCTACACACATTCAAATCGCACGAATATTAACACAAAAAAAAGAGCAAGTGACGTTTTTATGTTCGATTAGGCACACGAAATTTGAAATCTGAGAGCAAATCTGCAGAAGCCCAATCGAATACCACATTATTATGTATTTAGAAAGGACAGGTCATAAACTCTATAGCCAAAATGTACGCATAAGTGCCACAGACTACCAATAAAGAGACCTCCAGCTAAGGGCACAAATGTAAATACTTCCTATACAAGTTGTTTACAGGTATGCTTCTTGCTTGCTATGCCTAAAGGTAAATTTAATAGGCGACGGTACACTCCCATCCAGTAGCAGTTGCAAAATATTCATCGGAAAATAGCAAACGTTGGAAAAAGAACTATATTTGAAAACTTGCTATACGAAAATCAAAGATGATCGGAAGCTTGTTTTCTATTTAGGGCAAGCTTGTTGTGTTCCTAACAGATTTTGTGAAGCAACCACTCAGACGACTGTTGCAACTTTGAATTCAAAAAGTCAAAAAGTCACCATACGAACATAGAGCCGTCCAGAAGATCCTCGGATGGAACTTATCGGAGGTCGTATTGTCAGCTTTAAGTAGAAGTACATGTTGATACGTATATACACCCTATATACAATTCCACGGCTTTTATTGCAATTTAAGAGATATCCTGAGGTAAGCTCACTAATTTCCCACAACAGCCCAACTGAACAACAACCTGCCATAAGTCATTTTACTATTCACCACGTTTTTTGTGTTACTTGTAAAATGAACACTTCGCTTAGTCGTTACCATATTCCATCCCAACTATTAATAACGCTCGATAAACTCCCATATCAGTAGACAATCACGAATCCAATCCTGGTCACAACTCAGTCCGTTGTAATCGCCTCCTGGCAATCATACACATATTTGAATCTGCTCCATTACCATCCCCATCTAACTGTAGGAAAATAATAAATTTCCTCTGAGAACCGGCGAGGATATAATCGTAATCTTAACTATACGCAACCAGTATACATATAAATGCCATTTGGTTAATTTATGTAGACATGATAACAATTGTTGTAAACTTAAGTGTTTCGACTAATCTTTGTAATCATCGTCGGGGGAGTAATACTACCACTTGGACGTTGTGCAACAATGGCAAACTACTGAATGTTGAAGAACCACTTTGGCGGCCGGCATCGACTGAGGACCAGGCAAGAAGCAGCAGAATATACTCGTCCCCGTTTCTCGTTGCTAATGCCCACGAAAGGACGAAAACACTTATAATTTCTGAGTGAAGGGGGAATGATTTCTTTTGTTTTCTTTTCTTTTTGGTTTTAATAAAAAAAAAATGCAAATTAATTAGATCGCCATTTTTTTATGATTCAAGAAGCTCATTAAAAAATATACCCCCCACGGGGATGAATATTTCGTGCTGTTGGAAGCAGTGATTTCCTTTTGAGACTTTATACCCGACCAAACTGAAAAGTGTTTCTCTTGGCAGTGGGAGCTCCGCACAAGCATTAAGGAAAGAAAATTGAGTGAAAACATCATGTTGGTGTATAAATGATGGAAGTAATAAGGAGTGGGAAATGGTTTGTAAAGGTTTATTGGAGCTCAAAATGCCAATCGGACGAAGGTTGCTAAAGTTTAAGGGTTTTCTGTTTTGCTTCGTGGATAGGCATAAGCTGAAGACTTAACATTGTCGAAAAGTCGTAAATAAAGATGACCTGAGCTTCGCGGAGGTTGTTTATTTCTTTTCTCTTAAGAGTAATTTGCTGATGGTGAGGGTTTTAACACGTCTGGCATCGGAGTGCAGCAAAGTGCGTAAATATTAAGTTGTTCCGCCATCTCCTTGAACAATGAGCAATACTTAAACCCTTTACAAAAATGTGCCTTTTGCTCCCGAATATATGATATGTTATTTTAGAGCTTTGAAATACAGATAAGGGCTAGGATTATCATCATCGCATCGGTGTGAAAAAGTATGCAGATATTTGTAAACTAAGCTAACAGCTTTCATTCGCCGACTTTTTTCTATTGTCAGTCAGTCTTGTCATGCTGCAATAGAACATAATTCTATTACCTTCTTGTCTTGTATGGGTACTAATTATTTAGGCGCTGAGGCTTAGTGGTTAGTGTATTGGACTACTAAACGAGGGGTCCAGGTTCGAATCCCGCAAAAACTAAAATTCCAACTCAGGGTTTTTTCACTGCGTCACCTTTCGCAAACGTCTGACAAAGAACATCCGAGAGTATAACTGTCTTGAAAGAGCTTCTCAATTAGTCGTTTGGAATCGGCATAAAATTGTAGATCCCTTCCATTCGTTCCAAAAATGAAATCTTCCACAAAACGAATGGTTGTGAGAAGCTAGGCCTAGGGTCCCTACGGACCTGTTTCGTCAAAAAATTATTATTTATTAATATGTCAGCGCACCCGACGGATTCTACGGGCTGGGCCCTTTATCACAGTAAATTAATTTCAAGGACCCCTGATGTCCAAAACACATATGTTCAGAATTCAATGTGCACTCTGTGAGTCCTCGAAGTGTCAAATAGATGGTAGTTGTTGAAATTGCGTGCGGAAATTCATATTTTACTTTACTTATCTGAGATCAAAGCTCAAAAAACAGGCCTAATATCGAGCTTGATTTTTGACCTCAAACATTTCAATTCAAACTGTCAAAACTGCTGTCAGATTTCAGAGGAACTCTGCGCTACTCCATAAAGCAAATAAAAGAATACTTCAGTTTTAGTTAATGGACATATTCGACTAGATTGTAGTCTGGATAAGATGTAACCTGAACTCAAAAACTAGATTGATGTAAGCACTCAGTCCCGAATTTCTTGACTAGATTCGTCGGCTAACCCTCCATATACGTCGCAACAGAAACAGCTGCTCGTATGACCGATTTAAGCCAATCAAAACCAAGATGCATCTAGTCAGTCAGCTATCAGACTTGTGTCGTATTCGATTGAGCTTTTCTTTACTTAATCTGATGTCGTTTTCCGTTGGGACACCTTTTTCAGATCTCAGATTTTAGGTGGCTTATGGAACATGCAACGAAATTGATCTGCTTTTGTAAACGGATTAGTGCGTTATTTGACACCGATATCAGCTGTTCAAATTGCATTTGGTTTTGCAAAAATGACAAATGTACATCGACTTGAAAAATGTTTCCGCTGCTGTAGATATAAATAAAGTATTTTTGGTGGTTGTGGTGGTGGTCTTCAGACGACGAGGAAGACTCCAAAATTATATCCATGGGCCATGGCTATTTATATATTTCGTTATTTTGGTTTTCACGAAACTTTGCCCATTTGTCTTGAAAGCAAACTTCTTAAAGTGACGTAAAACAGCTGGATGGTATTGTGTCAGTCTGTGTAAATCTTAAAAATGTATCGAAACAAAAGGAAAACACTTGTAAGTCGATATCCAATGGCAAATCGAACATATAAATCTAGATCAAAAAATAAATTGATTTTTTCTCAAATAATTCGAAAACGACATAACAATTGTTTCTCACTGTGTGCGTATTACACACCATTTTTAAATGACAGTTAGACAGAGAGAAAATTTAAATTTAAATTTAGAATTAAGTAAAATGCTTTCTAAACGTAATTATTATCTAAGCAATCCCTTAGAGGCAACCCATCCAAACAGGCCACTTTACTTTATCCTATAACCTATATACCTACCTACCTATGTACACAAAATAGATATCTACAATTTGACTCATATTGCTATTGGGTAAGGGAACTGCTTTCATTTGTTACCGGACAAAGTTTTAATGAAATTTGTTAGTTACAGGTGGTAGGTATACCTACGTACCTACTACCTACTATCTTAAAACGCAGAAGGTTCATTAAAAACTTTTCCCTTATACAACAACGTACCTACCGTCTCTCTGTTGTGTTTATCTTTTACAATTGATCCGTTTATATTTGTGTACGGTGTATTCGAAAATACGCAATTTGCAAAATAAATTTGGGTTTTATTTTAATTGCTTTCCTAATATTTAAAGTGGCCCTTCGATGGGTAACGTTGGTAGAGACAGTCTTAGAAGATGTAATGAATTTATGGTGACCTAAGGCAGCTTTGCAAAAGTTGGTAAGAAAATTGACATGACACCTTGCGCTTTGCCAGTGGATGACTGGATGTTTTAAGGTCAGCGAATTAATCAGCATTTTTTCTACCGAGTTGTAGGTGACTGACTCTTTCGTAATTTTGTAGCGAAACGTATACCTTTGTCACCCCCCTAGAACAACATAATACCCTTCTTTCCCTGTCGAATGCCGTCAACTGTTGCCCAAAGAACTTTCTTTAAAGCGATCTACCTAATAAGACCTCAAAGTACCTAATGACATCGATTAAGTTATTTTTGGTCATTGCCCTTTCTTTTCTTTAAATACCTTTTTGGCTGTCTTTACACAGTTTTTTTTCTGTGCTAAGCGAGCCCCTCCTCGCCTTGTTTTTCCGCCCTTATTGACACTGTCCTTTCATCCTTTCAAAACAGAAGACACAAACATTGCCAATTCGCTTGTAATTTTTGTCTTAGGGCTTGTCTGTTGGCTGCCGGTCGGCGTTAATATAAAAACTAATGTCTGTCTCGGTGCAAACAGGTAATGAAAATGCCATCATTATTTTGGCCAACATGGTGGTCCTTTCGCAATTAAAATTCATTCATTTGGAACGAAGTTTAATCCTGAATAATCCACAAAACAGTCTGGGAGAGAACGGAAAAAAAGGACACGCAGAAGCAGTGTCACGTTTTGCTTTTAATTAACATCCAGATGTCACGTTGTCTTTTTTTTTATTTGACCAAAAGGGTGAACCCACGATTAAAAATGGTATTTTATGATTTCATCCTGTACCTTCATTCGTTTATGTAACCTTCCTGTTTCTTGTAGACAAAGTTGCGTTTGCAAATAGAAATTCAACAGAGCTCAGCGAAAAAGGGATTACACAATAAAGGACACGTTCGAATGATGCCCATGAATAAGGACAGAACTCAGTTAAAGTGGACAACATCCATCAAAGATTTACATAAACAAAATCAAAGCACCATCACTTTAGCGTTGAGAAAATGTCCATTCCGTGCATTTTTCAATTTAGTTTACGCATATCTAATATCATCGGGAACACGCCGTTGTTTATACATACACAGTCATGTCTAACGTCGTTGTCGTTCAGGACAAACACGTTATACCTTTAGTAAGAGGGATGTTGTAAAAGAACATTTTTTTTTTTAAATTAAATTAAAGAGCCGGCCATTTATCCGATTCCATCCATATTCATAGAAATTGGCGATTCATCCCTGTAATCCTTTAAAGATCGCAATGGTTCTCCTATTAAAGTTTTAAAGGTCTACAATCTCCTTAAAGACTTACCTAAAAGTTGTGGAAGAAAATTTCTCCCAACGTACCTAGGGAATCGGCCAGAAATGAAAAGTACCTACTGACCCAACTTTCGTACTTAAGGACGGAAACATCGTGTATGACAGTGAGAAAACTTTTTTAGTTCTCTTTTCCATTCCAGAAAACACCCCGTCGAGATGAAATGCATGGAACTCGCAAGCAGGGACATGCGCGAAAAAGGGAAAACGAGAGAACGAATTGGTTTAATCTTCAGATGAGTTGTTGGCGCTCATTCGGAGTAAAGCATTAGGGATATCACTTTCACTTGTGGATGGAGTGATGAGCTGGCTTATGCAAAAGGTGTTTATTGGATTATTAGGCTAAGTTCGAATGAGGGACATGGGTTCGTATTTACATACGTTAGGAATGTTCAGCCAGTATGGCAACTTGGCAGTTGAATTTTCTATCGGGCGTTATGTTATTTGGGTTCTCTTCTGTTTGTGAAGTCTTGTCAAATTAGTTAGTTACAAGGCGGGCACGTCTCCTTGGAAGTATGAATCTGATGTCGCCTGGGTAGTGACAAAGGAAGTGGTGTTAATAATTCCCCTTTACATTGACCAGGGACCCGCATATAAGGGAGAATCAGTCACTCTGCTGCGTTGCCTCAAAAATTCCAACTGAACAAGTCCGGTTCAATCTCCAACTTCCCCAAATTGAAATGAACAAATCACTAAAAGTCCGGTTCAATCTATAACTACCCCAAATTGAAATCAAAACCAGTAACACTCTCTCGCCAGTTTTTTTTTTTATTACATTTCTCTACTGAGTCCAAAACAACGTCCACTGAACGCGAGTACAAAATACAGAGCATCGTGAATCTCTACTACAAAACCTTGTATCTGCCCTTGTTGAAGACGTGATGGGCAGAACTCAACTTGAGCAGTTCCTCCTTAATTAAGCGGGTGATCTCTCGCTTCGCCTTTTGCACCGACAACTCACTGCAACTCTCGATGGCCAGGTATAGCTTACGCTCGCCCTCGGGAGGGTTCTTTCCAGTTGGCACGTATGTACCCCTCACTGTTAGCCCAGCCTCAGAATATTCTGATATTTGGGCCAAGGCCTCCTTGGAGGTAACCTTCCACCGCGCCTGCTGCGGAAAGTCGTTGATTTCCAGCTCTTCCTCGTACTTTGTGAAGACGGATTGCTGCAGCGGAGACAGACCCTCTTCGTCGTCCTTTGGTTGATAGTTGAGTTTATTGTTCAACTTGGCGGCCAACTGTTCGACAACTGTACGAGCCGTGATCATCGGTTGTGAGGGAGCACCCTTCATTATTAGCTCGGCAGTCGCCTGTTGTGTTGTCGGCGCTTTGGTGTCACTGGTCAGATTCTTGGCCGTGTTGATCTTCGAAGCTAACTTCTTGGCGAGCTCGAACTTGTCAGAGTTGCCCGCAACCATGGTTATCGTAGTAGTAGGGGCGTTGGCGGGCGGTGCTGTGGTGGAGGCAGGAGCGCCTGACGTTCCCGTAGTCGCTGCTGTAGCTGGAGGAGGAACGACCGGTGCTATTGAGGTTTCTTTGATGTTGCGCTTGGCTGCGAATAACTGCTCGATTTGCTGGTCAATGTCTTGTTCGATGTCCTCATCGTCATCGGAATCTCCCAAGCCCAGAGCAGCCTTCTGAAGTTTCTTGCTCTCCTTGGCAGCGTTGGCCTCTTGTTCGTCAAACTTGAAGCCCTTCCCACTGAAGCCTCCTCCGCTGTGGACTTTTTTACCTTCAGCTTCTTGATTCGTCTTGTATTCTTCCCACATCTTTTGAAGGTCTTCGGGCACAGGCGTTTCGGATAGTTCCAGAGCTCGGATTACATCGCCGGCATAGCGGCCTTGTTCCGTTGTGAGAAACGTCCAAGCCTTTCCCTTGTTACCGGCTCTTCCAGTGCGGCCGCATCTGAAACAAAATATAAATCTATGAAAAACTCATTCAACAGGGCGATTTCCTGAACAAACCTATGAACGTAGTCCTCGTAGTGGTTCGGGCAATCGTAGTTGACCACCAGAATCAAGTCCTTTACGTCCAGACCTCTGGCTGCCACCGAGGTAGCAATCAACAGACGAACCTTTCCTGACTTGAAGTCAAGAATCGTCGAGTCTCGGTCGAACTGGTCGATTCCTCCGTGCAGACTCATGCATGGGTACGACGCCTTCATGAGATCTTTCAGCAGTATGTCGGCATTCTCCTGCTTGTCCACAAAAACAATGATGCTACCAGTCTCTTGGTAGACACCCAACAGCTCTAGTAGCTTGAAGAACTTCGCTTCGTCCTCGAGAATAGCCACGTTTTGCTCGACATCCTTACAAACCACCGACCGACCGCCCACAATAACTTCTATCGGTTTCTTGAGAATCCTCCTCGCCAGAGCTTCCATTTGTCGGGGGAACGTGGCGCTGAACATGACCGTCTGCCGGTCGGGACGCACATTATCGATGATGCGCATCACCTGCGGCTCAAAGCCCATGTCGAACATACGATCTGCTTCGTCCAGCACAATGTATGTTACTCGACGGAGATTTGTCACTCTTCCCGAGTTCGCTGCCAGCATGTCGATCATGCGTCCTGGAGTGCACACGATGATCTCTGCGCCACGCTTGAGCTCGGCAATTTGCTCAGAGATGCCCGTCCCACCGTAAACACACACAGCGCGCAAGTTCAGCGCTTTGGAGAATCGCCTGATATCCTTGCCAATTTGCATGCACAACTCTCGAGTTGGTGCCATGATAATCGAGATTGGACCGTCCCCATCCTCTATCGGTGGCTGGTCCAGAATGTGTCTAAACATGGGCAGGATGAATGCCAACGTTTTTCCACTGCCAGTCTTTGCTATGCCGATGAGGTCACGGCCAGACATGATCGCCGGTATGGCTTGGCACTGAATCGGTGTGGGCTTCTCAAAGTTCAGCTTCTTGAGAACGTCCATTTCCTTCTTGCTTACGCCGCACTGTGCCCATGTCTGAAAGTAGTTAAAGATATACTTACTATAGATTGTAGGACAACTTATTCTCCACTAGCACTTACCTTGATCGGCTTGGGGCATCCCTTTCCCTTAACTTGTATTCCCTCCAGATCTACCCGATACTTGTCCACTTCGTGGGACTTCATCTTGGCGAGCTCCGGCACTTCCACGTAGAAATTCTTCCTAAATGTGGCGTAATTGACATCAGCATGGTTGATCTTGGCCAATTCCTTCTTGTGCTTGTTGGCCAGATTGGCCGCAGTGTCTTTGATGTTCTCCAAGTCGTCATCGCTGGAGTAGTCCAAACTGTCCTGATTTTGTTCGATAAGTTCACCTTTGTTGGCACTCGCCGTCTTCTTCACCACGCCCGTCATAATAAGCACCCCGCTACTGTCAGTGTTTGGTGTATTGACAATGTTGTTGATTTTCCGCACCTCCTTGGCAACTTCGTTCATATACGCATCCAACGGATCGATGTCGTCATTGGTGTCCTCCTCCATTTGGACTGGTTCTTCTTCTTTCGGTTTCTGCTCTTCGACAACAACAAGTGGCTTCAGCTCTTTGAGTTCCTTTGAATCTTTGTCGTCCTCGTCATCGGATTCATCCTCCAAACTCCACTTTTTGGCGTTCGCTTGTGTTGGAAAAATCAGCGTTTTTAGGTCCTTTTTATTGGCTTCCAGTTCTTTGAGTTTTCGCTCGGCACGCCAGCATTCAATGCGTTCACGACGCTTAATCATCTCCAGCTCCAATTGACGCTGTTCCTCCTCCTTGTCGATCTCTTTGTCCGGACTTTCCTTGGCTTCCGGTTCGGTTTTGAGTTTTTCAATCACTTTTTCCTTAATCGGCGAGAAATTCATACGCTCGCTTCTATCCTTGTCCTTTTGACGATCCCTGTCACGGTGGCGGTCACGATCGCGATCACGTTCACGGTCGCGGTCACGTTCTCGGAAGGATTCCTGGTAGTTGTTGCTATTGCGACTAAAATAGATTTTCGTAAGATTTCCAGCGAATTGTTTACAATGTGGTTGAACTTACCTTTTGAAACCATCATTGTCTCTGGGCCGTGAAGGTGAACGCCTTCGGCGCTTATCATCACGTTTCCTATTGTCCCGGTTGTGTTGCCGCTTTTGATCTTCGCGTGAGCGCTCATGGTCGTCATTTCGCTTTCTATCGCGATTTGGCGAACGGGACCGACTCCGTGAATGTCTTCGACGTTCGCGATCCCTATCCCGGCTGCAAATATATGGATAATTGCCACCTCTTTTCATAATTTTCACGAACTTAAATGTTTACTACTTGACTAACGTTAATCGTATTTTGACATTTTTCGAAAAACGTTTAATGACATTTTGTGGATGTCAATCTTGACAGAAGTTCTACATGGGCACGAATCGAAGAGCGTATTCAGCGATACAAAATTATATAGCGGAGCCAGTACACTGTTCTTCAAGCTGAAACATGAGACATTTTATTTTCTTTTGAGGAAAAAATTATAATTTTTATAAATAAAACTGCTTTTTTGTTGTTATTATTAACTCACAATGCTGAGGTGAATTTTTGGGAGGCTTTTGTGTGGAGTTTATCGGAGATTATGAAGAATATGAATCACAACAATTTTCACACGAGCCTGAGACTTGTTTACCCTGACAATAATTATTGTGAAATGAAAGGCGTATTTAGTTATATTTTGCTTCAATTTTCATAATGTAAATTTAATTGTGCAAACATGCTGCATGCTGTAGGCAATAAACTATTAAATCCGTAAAGCCAACATTCTTACACGGCTTCCTTACGACTTCGGAGTCAGTCTGAGAACAGTAACATTATTTTGCTCTAAGCAAGCGGTAAGTTTTATTCATTAGCGAATACTGTAGCTAATAATTCATTTTCAACAAAAGCATTTTCATCGTATTAATTTTGCAGGAATAAAAATTCATTCGGGGCATGATTCTCAGGTTTCAGGTAAAATGTAATTACAACTTAACAGCCCTAGTTTTACAAAACTCCAAAAATTATTAAGCAGCTATTAAGTAGAAACAAGTACCTATACTTGGGTTGTTATACCGTTATACAGTAGGTACTCAGCAAATAAACAATTTTTGTATTCAAAGTATGTATTCAGCTGAACTCGTCCGATGAAGATGGCACATGTCAAAAGAAATTTGAAGGAAAAAGTTTGTAAATAACCCAAAATAGCCTGCGATTACTAGTTTACCGGCAAAAATATGGTAAAATAAATCAGATAAATAAAAAGAATTCACAAAATTTAATAACACTTCATTTCAGCTATTCTACTCGTTCTTTAAGTCATTGGTCGGCAAAGATGTCGTTGTTGAGCTGAAAAACGATCTGAGGTTAGTACAAACGTTTACGCGCCGTCTTTCCCAACTCAAAGATAAATCAATTTCAGCATTTGTGGAACTTTGCATTCGGTGGACCAATATCTCAACATTAAATTAACAGACATCAGTGTAACAGATCCCGATAAATACCCCCATATGTTGTCTGTGAAGAATTGCTTTATTCGTGGATCCGTGGTGCGCTATGTACAATTGCCTGGCGATGAGGTGGACACGCAACTATTACAGGATGCTGCCCGGAAAGAAGCTGTTGTTAGTACACGATGAATGTTGATGCTGATTCCTTGGTTTGGTTTTACTTTTCTATTAAATAGTCGATGAAATGAGAATAACCATCAGTTTTTTTTTTTTTTGTTAAATGGTAAAGATGCAGGGAACGGGAACTTGTGCTGAATAGTTACAGTTTCCTGCATAATAATAATGTGCATTTCTGAGGAAGTCTACACCTCTTTGGATCGTTTTTTCGATTTAATCATAAGAATTGATGTGCATCAATCACTGGATATGTTTGCAAAATTTGAATTTCCACTCCCCGGTTTTTTCCACTTCGGTCTGTCTACAAAAATTAGGATTCTAAGCCGACCATAATAACAAATTTTAAAGATTGGTCCATAATTGTTTCATTTTGTTGCACGACTCAAAACAAACATCCTATCTCAGCTAAACTGAAGTATCTACAGCAATCAATCTCACTCCCTCCGAGCCAGTTGGATTTAGATATTTCGAATTTTGTGTTCTTAGGACCTGATTTTGGGTCAAATATCCGGGTTTTCCTGGTTTAATTTGGTATGTTCTTTGATTGTTTTTTGTTGTTTTATCTTTTGAGTTTGGATGATGTTTGGACTGAAAGCGCCGAAAGCACTATTGCATAAGCTTTCGGCTGGTTGGTGTATTTGGTAAATTCGATGCTTATCATCTTATAATCGAACCACATAACATTCCAGTCTGGAAGGTATTTGCTATAACAACATATTAATTATGCCCTTTTTCTATAAATATTGCTATAAAACTAAAAATCAAATGTTATTTGAACTTCTTTAACACCTACAGAAGAATGTCTTCAAAATTTACTTACGTTTCCTTTTTCTTGGGAACAAGGAAAAACAAGAAAAGAAGTTTCTTTCAAAAATCAGATTTTTCATACGTCATTTTTGGTGGTCGAACCGTGGAAGTGCTGTCTTAGAAGCGGTGGGAATAATTTCAAACGTTAGGCACGTAAAGTTTACATTCCTTATTTATTTGGCTAAAAGCAGTAGAGATCAATCAAGGTCGTAGGCTAAAATTGAGCTCGAAGTCATGCCCTTCATTTGGAGGTGGATGTTCGCCATTCAAATTAGAAAGGGACAGCATTACCTACCTAGCACGCAAATATAGGTGACACGTATTTTGGTCAGCCATCTTGTTTACATGGTAGAGATAAGCGATGGCTTACGAAAAATTTCAAAATGGCTTCCGGAAGTGATGAATGGACAATTATTTATTTATTTCTTGTAACTGATTGATGCATTTAGTTGGTTTAATTGACTGTCACTAATTACCACTCTCATATCACATGTCTTAAATCTGAAATAGAAATATTTTCTACTGATTACAGAAATGTTGGTCGCCGGAACTTGTGTTTATTTCCCTTTTACGTATGGACAGGCGGATCTCTCTATCCCGTCTCCTGCAAAATTGCATTATAAAGAACTGTTATTGTTGGCAATGCCGCCAAACGATACTCGCACAGCAGAAAAAGCGCCGCCATTTAATCTAATTGAATGAGGCGGAAAAAATTAATAATAACGCAACAAACACGCACTCAAGAAGGAGAAAAACTAAAAGTAAAAATATTATTTCAGTAAATTCATTATACCTTTTTTATGCATTATATTCCTTCCTTTGCAGGAAATTTGTAATTCTTCCTACCCTTTGATTTAAATAAATGAATTGGAAAATTGACAAATTGAAAAAACTTCTTTGAGAGAGATAAATACATATAGGTTGCTTAGAAGCAACAAATTTACAAATTTCTTTTATTACTAAAGAAAAAGCAACATGTCTCAACTAGGAGAAACACCCCAAAGCAGGCCACGCAGGAGTCGCCGACTAGAACAAAGGAACCGCATTATCGACATGAATGCCTGCAGCTGCACAGTTTGTCGAAAGCCAGATAGTGGCAATATGGTGCAATGTGACCAATGCAATATGTGGTATCATTTTGCATGTGTAAATGTTAGCTCTGCCGTTGAGTCTGAAGACTGGATCTGTGGCAACTGTGAACGGACAAATGCCGTAAGTCAACAATCGCCAAAGAAGACCCATTCCAAGAAGACTAAATCAACTGCACGTTCATCACACGCCAGGTTGGAACTTCAGAAATTGGAAGAATCAAGGACCTTACAACTTAAACGCGATGAAGAGGCAAGATTCTTACAGGCGCAACGCGACGAAGAGGTAAAGAAGCGCGATGAAAAACAGTGTCAACTGCAAGCAAAACGTGACGAGGAATATTTAAAGCAAAAGTATGCAGTTCTGGAAGACCAAGAAGATTTGGAATCTTGCTCTGAGGAAAGCTGTCACCAGCAGGTTAGTGAATGGATAGTGAAGAGCCGTACCCAACAGGTATATGAAGCGGAACAGCAACAAGTATATGCAGCCTACAATACGGCAACCGCACTAAAGGCAAATATACCCAATTACCATACGGAGGCAGTAGCTCACATTTCACAATCAAATGCACAACCGATTCCACAACCGACTATACCGAATCTGGCTTACTTAGGCACAACTGTCTCGAACCCACAGTGTAAAAGCAAACCATTTCCGAACGATTGCGATACCTTTAAGCCGCATGTCAATAAGATCCAAAATGAAGACAACAAGGGCTTAGGCAATGCTGTCCAAACAAATACTTACCAATCGGAAATTACACCTTTAACCAATCGTCAGCTGGCGGCCCGTCAATCAGTTTCCAAGGAACTTCCATTCTTTCATGGAAATAGCGAGGAATGGCCGCTCTTCGTTAGCGTCTTTGAAGGAAGCACTCAAATGTGTGGTCTCTCGAATGACGAGAATTTGCTGAGATTGCAAAAATGCTTAAAGGGACGAGCACTCGAGGCAGTACGCAGCAGGCTATTGTTACCATCGAACGTCCCAAGCATAATGTCTACATTGCGCATGTTATACGGACGCCCCGATATGATAATCCAAACACTTTTACAAAAGATTCGTGCAGAGCCAATGCCTCGTGTAGAAAAGTTGGAATCAGTGATTGCATTTGCACTTGCGGTGCAGAATTTGCACTCTACAATGGAGGCTTGTCAACAATACGATCATTTAGCTAACCCGATGCTTTTACAAGAACTCGTCGACAAATTGCCTGCACAGTTGAAAATTAACTGGGCCGACCACAAGAAAGGTTTATCCAGTGTGAATTTTTCAGTGTTCAACGAGTGGTTGTATCAGTTGGCAGAGACTTTAAGTGGCGTCATGCCTACTGCCATTTTTTGTGCTGAGAACAAAATAGACAAACGAAAAAATGAGAAGGGTCATGTACATGCACACGCTGAAGAAGGTCAAAACGTACCATCAACCAGAAATCGGCAGTGCCCAATCTGCAAGCAATCTTGTAACTCAGTGGAGAACTGTAGACAATTTCGAAACATGAATCGTAATGAAAGATGGGATGCAGTTAAGCAGCATCGACTTTGTCGCAAGTGCCTCACTTCACACTTCAGAACCCCATGTCGTGTAAATAGCTTATGCGGAATCAGTGGTTGTACGTACAGGCATCACCATCTCTTGCACAAGACCAACAATGAACTGAATGCAGCAGCGGCACCATTTAGACCGCCCCCTAACCAGATTGCCCGTACGGAACCTTCACCAATACATGAAGCTGAGGTTGTGAGAGGCATTGAACATAATTGCAATTGCACACACGGATCATCCCAGGCAATCAAATATCGTGTTGTACCTGTTATTCTACATAGCAACGACGTAAAATTAGCTACATATGCATTTTTAGATGACGGGTCATCACTTACGATGATGGAAAGTTCACTTGCAGCTGAGTTAAAATTGAAAGGCGAACCCAAGCCACTTCACCTTAGGTGGACTGGGAATGCGGAGCGATACGAACACGACTCGCAAATTGTATCAGTCGAGATTTCAAGCAGTATCAATCCAAATAAGAGGTACCCAGTTCCAGTCGTCAGAACAGTGAAGTCGTTAAACCTTCCCCAACAGTCGCTAGATGTCAAAGAAATGAGTGCTAAGTATCCTCACCTGCGGGGCTACCCCATTGAATCATACGAGCAAGCAGTTCCTCGAATACTTATTGGACTTGACAACTTGAATCTCGCGATTCCGCTCAAAGTTATTGAAGGGGCAGAAGGTGATCCCGTAGCAACAAAAACACGTTTGGGCTGGGTTGCTTATGGACCATCATCATACGAGACAAAAGATCCAGGAGAATCATTCGGCACTCAGACCTTTCACAATTGTTACGAATGTGGATGTAGCAAAGGCAATGACAATGAATTGCATACCTTAATGAAAGACTATTTCTCTTTGGACAGCCTAGGAGTAATCAATCCGGTCAAGTTGGTCAAATCGGCAGAGGAGGAACGCGCATGTGAGATCCTAGAAACACAAACTATCAAGATAGGAAATCGTTTCCAGACTAGCTTACTTTGGAAATATGACGACGTTCAACTACCTAATAATCTTCCAATGGCTATGCGTAGGTACGACTGCTTACGAAAAAAACTGACTCGCGAAAGCGAATTAGCTGAAAACCTTAAAGGTCAATTCGAAGATTACTTGGTAAAAGGCTATATTCGTAAGTTGTCCGAAGAAGAAGTAAATTTAAATCATCCTCGCAAATGGTACCTTCCAATATTTGCTGTCACAAATCAAAATAAGCCGGGAAAAATAAGAATTGTCTGGGATGCTGCTGCTAAAACAAACGGAATATCTTTAAATTCAACTCTGCTTAAAGGGCCTGATCAGCTTGTTTCGCTTCTCTCCGTTCTGTACCGATTCCAGGAAAGACGAATCGCTATATGCGCCGACATTCGCGAGATGTTCCACCGAATTTTGGTAAAGAGTGAGGACCAACAAGCTCAGCGTTTTCTTTGGAGTCAAGACCTCAGTGAAGTACCAGATATCTACGTGATGGGTGTTTTAACGTTTGGAGCCACTTGCTCCCCAAGCTGTGCCCAATTTGCAAAAAATAAAAATGCACAAGAATTCGCCGCGGAGTATCCTAGAGCTGTCACCTCAATTCTTCAAAGTCACTATGTGGATGACCTACTTGACAGCGTGGACACCGAGGAGGAAGCAGTTAAACTCGCCCAAGAAGTCAAGCTAATTCATAAAAATGGCGGATTTGAGATCCGCAACTGGATATCCAATTCCTCCAAAGTCATCGAAGCTCTCGGGGAAAAACGTCCGGATGAGAAACGAGCTCTGAGCACCAGTCCAGACGATTCTGCAGAAAAGGTTTTGGGGATGTGGTGGTGCACTTCGTCCGACAGCTTTACGTTTGCACTATCATCAAAAGCATCCATGAATGAGCTGTTAACTGGAGACATTCAACCCACTAAAAGGCAGGTCTTGCGTGTGCTGATGACAATATTCGATCCTCTTGGGCTGATTGCGAATTTTTTGGTCTATATTAAAATTCTCATGCAGGAAATATGGCGATCTAAATTGGAATGGGATGAGCAGATTACGACCGAACTGTACGAAAAGTGGCGTTTATGGGTAAAACACCTGAGGAATATCAACCAAGTACAAATTCGACGATGCTATAGTAATAAAATCAAATTTGGTGGACACGATACGGCGCAATTACATGTGTTCGTGGACGCAAGCATTAATGCTTATGCCGCCGTCGCTTTCATCAGGATCACCAAAGGAGACCATATTGAATGCAGAATAATAGCAGCAAAAACTCGTGTCGCACCCATTTCCTTGATTTCAATTCCTCGCCTTGAGCTTGAAGCAGCAAGACTTGGAGTAAGATTGGCAAGTAGTATTAAAGTGGGCCATACTATACAATTCAACGACGAATTTTACTGGTCGGATTCTAAGACGGTCCTTTCATGGATTCAATCTGATAGCCGAAAATATCGCCAATTTGTCGGTTTTAGAGTTAGTGAGATCCTGGAAATGACCAAAATGAATCAGTGGCGATACGTTCCAACAAAGCTGAATGTCGCCGATGACGCAACAAAATGGCAAAAAGTTCCGGACTTCGCTCCTTCCAACCGTTGGTATGTAGGTCCGTCATTCCTTATGGAGTCTGAAGAAAAGTGGCCGCCAATGCTGAAAGATCTACATCAAACTTCAGAAGAACTCAAACCCTCCATCTTATTCCATCACTTGGTAAGGAATGCTACTTTATTGGAACCTGAACGTTTCTCTAACTGGAACCGCCTCCTTCGCACACAATTAGCTGTTTCCCGTTTTGTTTATAACATCAGCGCCAAACGCAAAGGCATCTCAAGACGGAGCGAGGGATATTTCACCAAAGAAGAATATTTGGAGGCGGGAAATAGCTTATACAGACATGCACAATACGATTCATATCGAGACGAGATAGCAGATTTGAGATACAACAGCGATTTACCTGTAGGCGAAAGAAAAACATTAGATAAATCAAGTACGATTCGGCAGCTTTCACCTTACCTAGATCACGATGAGGTCTTGCGAATTCGTGGACGGATCGATGCAGCTACTGGGGCAAGCAGCTATTTAAGACGACCGATAATATTACCCAAAGGACATTGTATTACAGGACTGGTAATAAAGCACTATCACGAGATGTATCACCACTGCAACCACGAGACTGTGATTAACGAGATCCGTCAAAAATTTTGGATTCCGAATTTGCGAGTTGCAGTCAAATCCGAGCGTAGGAAGTGTCAGTATTGCAAAAACCAACTAGCTGCACCCCAACCACCAGAAATGGGCGATCTTCCTTCAGCGCGACTGTCATCATTCACTCGTGCATTTACATATATCGGCATCGACTATTTTGGTCCAATGAGTGTCACTATTGGAAGACGCACCGAGAAGCGCTGGGGTGTTCTAATAACGTGCATGACAACCCGTGCGGTACACATTGAAGTGGCCAATAGCCTGACATCCGATTCTTGTATTCTTGCCATCAAACGTTTTATCGCCAGACGTGGAATTCCATGCGAAATTCGATGCGACAATGGTACCAATTTTCATGGGGCAGAAAGAGAACTTCGCGAAGTACTGACACCACAGTTGCAAACGACACTGGCAAACGAATTCTCAACCCCAATTACGAAATGGGTTTTTAATCCACCGGCCTCACCGCACATGGGCGGCAGTTGGGAGCGACTCGTGCAATCTGTGAAGAAGATACTATACCGGACGCTTCCAACGCGTAATCCTTCCGACGAGTTGCTCCATAGCATGTTAGTGGAGGTAGAGCGCATAATCAACTGCCGACCACTTACATACATATCAGTCGAAAGTAATGATGATGAAGTGCTGACCCCCAACCACTTTCTGTTGGGTTCATCCAACGGAGAAAAGCCTGACGGAATCGAGTGTGATGATGGCATCATACTCAAAAAGAACTGGTTAAAGTCGCAACAATTCGCCAACATATTTTGGAAACGCTGGATAAGGGAGTATCTTCCTCACTTAACTCGACGAACCAAGTGGTACCAGCCGGTGAAACCAATTGAAATAGGTGACATAGTAATAATTGTTGATGACGCCAGCCCGAGAAATACATGGCCCAAAGGTAGAGTTATAAGTACAACTTGCGGTAAGGATGGACAGGTTCGACGAGCAACGGTCCAAACTGCGACATCTATTTACGAGCGGCCAGCAGTAAAATTGGCTGTTCTCGACGTTAGAAGGTAAGTCGACCCGCTTAACCGAGAGTCGTCATACCGGAGGGGAGATTGTTGGCAATGCCGCCAAACGATACTCGCACAGCAGAAAAAGCGCCGCCATTTAATCTAATTGAATGAGGCGGAAAAAATTAATAATAACGCAACAAACACGCACTCAAGAAGGAGAAAAACTAAAAGTAAAAATATTATTTCAGTAAATTCATTATACCTTTTTTATGCATTATATTCCTTCCTTTGCAGGAAATTTGTAATTCTTCCTACCCTTTGATTTAAATAAATGAATTGGAAAATTGACAAATTGAAAAAACTTCTTTGAGAGAGATAAATACATATAGGTTGCTTAGAAGCAACAGTTATGTTCCTGTTCAACGAAACTGTCAGTCATTTTGACATTGTTTTTGCTTTTCGTGTGAGATCTCTTATGTCGTTTTCCATTGGTTTCACTCGGGGATCAACTCATTCTGTCATCCAATGGAACGAGAAAATTGCTTCTGATGATTGAATCCACAAAAGTTTAGATGTCAAGAAATAATCTACGGTAGCTGTCGGCTGACTTGTATAAAATACTTTTGTGAATGCTTCTTGTGTGGATTCGGACTTCAAATCGAGAAGCGAAATTCTCTCCACAGAATCACCAGAAAAGTATTTTTTGTGCAAATGAACGGTTGGTTTCAGAAGTGATTTTTCGATTCCGGACTCTCTCGCACGGTTCTTTTTGTCCAATGTACATTAGCTTGTACAAATTCGCTTGACATTTTAAACACTCTGATGGCAGTTGTGGTGAACTTGTTTGGCCCAGCCTCTTGCACAACAAAGAATTTGAATATGAATTCAATTTGAATTTGATCATTTCCCAATAATATAAAAGAAAAATATTGACTTGCACTGTGTTTCATGTGAAAATTAAGTTAAAACTCTGTTCGACGAAAAACTTCACGGTAAAAAAAACGCTGAGGTTTTATATAATTTGTTTAAAATGTTCTTATTTACACTGTAACTACTTTACAGAATTATTTTGCGTTTTCTTTCTTCAACGTTGAATTTTGTTTCTTTTATTTTTATAAATATTTCTTAAATCTAATTGATCTCATATGTACAAATATTGTAATTGGATTCGGTATTAAGTTTCTAACTTGTCAGTAAATAAATTGTAATTTAATAATTTCTAACAAAAATAATAAATACCTACTTACATATTTACAAAAATCGTCGGAATGTATTTGTTGTGTTTACTACAAGGGTTACGAACGTGCTATATAAGTGCGCAATGAAAACATTGACCACCGTATTAACAAACAAGTTTTCTATTTTTTTTTTGCATGACATCTGACATTTGCTAACTGAACTAGGTACTCGAATTTATTTAGTAATGCGAGGGTAAATTGACTTGAATATAAATTTCCAGCAAGATTTTAAGATACGTATTGCGATGTTCACCTTACAAGACGCAGGTTTTTCAGTTTGACGTTTACTTCAAATGTTAATAAATATCTATATATTTATATATATTGCTAATCTGATGCACTGACCTACTTCACATCTTAAACCAATGGAAATTTGTAACTAAGTCGACCTTAAACCCGTATTAGCGCACACTTTTTTATAAAAACAATTTTGACAAGCGACAGTTAAAAGACACCACATAAGTGAATTGTTAGCTTCGAAAAAAATGAGCACACTAAGCCGAATGTTACAACTGCCTGAAACTAACCCAACCAAATATAATAGAATTCGAACCCTGTTTCTGAAAATTTGACAACTGCATTTATTGTGACATATTTTCCATACATATAATCTATATACCCATTCTATCCTAATAAATTCGTATTTCTCGTCCCAATATTTAATAAATTGTTTAGCATTTCGCTTAAAATAATTAACATACATTTGCTTTGTTTTTTTGCTTTTGTTTATGGCACTATTATTTGGTTTGCATTTATGTCAAATAGCTCGTCTCTTCTCACTCTTTGTGTTGGTCGTAAATTCCGATCTTTCATTGCTCTGAATTGAAATATGAATTCTGCATTAGATATAACTTGTCAATCGGATTTATTATATTCGCATTCAGATTTGCCAACGAATCGTGCGCTGATGTACCATTCGACCCGAGTCCATGCGTTCCAGATGACTGCAGTTCGAGGTTTTGCAGTGACAGCGAATCGGCATCATCGTCTAAGTGATCGAAATTGCTGCCATCTAGTGAGATGTCTGAACTGCAAAAGCTGTCATTTGAGTTTGCTGGATAATCTAAAGAAGGGAAATTATTACTGACTGCTGATATATTTTCTAATTGATTGCACTTACCATCTGGCGAATAGGGCAGATTCGGATTCAGCGGCTGCGTTGAGAATGAGCCGAGGTATCCATTTTCACTGCCTGACGATTCCTGCTTGACACTCTTGTCGTCCTTGTCTTTGTCTGATGAATTCTTGTCGCCATCTTGTTTTGATTTACGTTGAATTTTCTTCATTTTCGCTCGCTGATTCTGGAACCACACTTGCACCACTCGTACTGACAGGCCGGTATCCTTGGCTAGGGCTTCGCGGACTTTTCGACACGGCTTCGGGGATTGATCAAAGGAGGCTTTGAATTGCTTCCGCTGCTGGGATGTTAGAATTGTTCGTGGCCGTTTGGGACCTCTTCGGCCGTCTCTCGGTCGCAGAATGTCATCCTCGTCGGCACAGTGTTGGGCAAGGTAGAGCTCCTTCTCTAAGTCGTGCCGATAGCAGAAGAGCTGTCCATCACGTAGCAGGAACTGTTCGCCTTTTTGCAGCGGCTGGCGGCATACGTAACACACAAAGCAGGATAGGTGGAAAATATAATTCTGTGGTCGCATAACCATGTCATGGGGCAGGATGGGGTGACAGCAGCCGGTACATTTGACACCGAAGATTCTAACAAAGACAAATAAAAAATATGGCTGTTGAGGAATCTGCGCCAAAATATTAATGGTGTGCTATATCGCCTGCTCCATTGTGTCAATTCAATTTATTCAAACTTAACGTACACTCAGTCAAACTTTTGAAGAAAAGAAACACAAAAAAAAAAAAAAATTGACAAGGGGACAATGAATAATGTCGAAGCATCCCTTTTGTGTCCCGTTTTGCAAATGCAGAAGGCGAAAACTCCACCTCCTCTTGACTGTCTACTTCCTTAGAGAGCTTCCTCATTTTATTCTTCCGCCATTTTTCTATGTACTTGTACATATCCTTTTTTTTCTATCCCTGCCTTCAATCTCTTTTGTGCGTTGAGGAATTTCTTGTTCGTCTCGTTTGAACAAGGATTTCTTTTCGACCGTTGTCATCGCATTTTCTTTATCATATTTTGTCCACACGAATAGCAGCGGGAATTTTATATCAAAATGGGGAAGAATTGAATGAGGGGGTGGAAAATAAGCGCTTGGCGATGAAGCGAATCTAAGCGCGATGGTATAATATATAAAATGAGAGGATGCCTTGTCAGGTTTTTGTGTCCCTTTCCGAACCATCCTGACTATATTTTTATTAAATTTTAAAAATAGCTTTAAGCAACTTGTGTCTGTAATTGTTGCAACTGGTGAGACGATTAAATGCATAAGGAGGCGATTAATTTGCTTTAAGCATATAGATGGACATCGCTCACTTTAATAATTATGCTGCGATGACACTCGTTAAGTATGAAATCAATTTTGAAAGTTCATAAATATATGACGCGCATTTAATTACGACAGGAAATATTTTAGAAAGACTATCGTATGCGTCATTCTTTTTACATATTCCCCAATCACAGAAATTACATTTAAACGTGAAAAAGCCTCAGTGTTAGAGTTAGTGTATCGGACTCAAAAAGCATTTCCCGCTTATGTGCAAAATTCCACTTTTTCACATTTTCTTTTCTGTCAACCGAAATGGCTGCCATTGAATTTGTGAGTGATTTGAAGAGTGACTGACACAAACAAGCGTATGAAAATTTTCTGAACAGTTTAAGCCCTTATTAACTATAACCATAATAAATGAATGAAGTCTAGTACAGCTGCTTATTTAAGGTACTTTGACAGATTCTCGGGCACTTGCCATTGACGTTTAGGGATCTAACAATAGAATAAATTATAGAGTTTGTTAGGCCAACTTTTCAAAGAAGAAGCAACAACTGTCATCTTCGTTGTGTCATATTTTATGCTATACCAAGTGAATTGATGCTTCCTAACATATGAGTGATTGAGTTGGAGCTTTTCACTTTTTTCATGTTAGCCAAACAAAAAATCATGAAATACGTTTCAAAATTGAAAAGAAGAAGTGCATTTATTGACATATAGACAAACGTCAGTGATTTAACTTTACTGCCGCGTATTCATCAATCTACTCAATTTCGAAGTTTAAAATGAGTTGTCAGAGCTGTCAATATTGTTGCAGGTTGTGTTGAAAAGCTTACGTGGCTAAAATGCATCTCAGTTCAGCATTTAAATTATGTTTCAGCGATTTATGAAAACATTACAGCAAACCTATAAGCAATGCACAAAGTTTCCAGAATTCTTTTGTACAAACACACTCGAGTATCAGCTTTACAGGCCAGTTTCGAAATCAGTTCCTCAATATTTTTAAAGCTAAGCCATCTTGTCTGGCTGCCAACAACCCCTATTTAATCATGCATATAGGTACATTCAAGGGCAGTACTATCAACCATCACTTGACCGGTCATTTCCGAGGATATTATATCCCCAAACATACACAATACACAACCATACATACACATACCTACACGGTTATACATTTTTCAACTCTTGTCTTCGTTGACTCACCTATCATAGTCCATTTTACAATACAGCTTTGAGTTTCTCACATAACACGTATGGCTCAATTGTGTACCACAATAGCAGCACGCTAGACAATGTTCATGCCAGTTGGAGTCGCCGACATTCATCAAGTATCGATCCTGAATTTTTTGTCCACATCCTTCACAGATTTCGTAGTTTTTTTCGCATTTAATTGTGCCCACCTCTGGAAAAAAAGACAAACAAAACGGAAAAATCAGGAAACGTCAAATTAAAGAGGCTTTCACTTTTTTTCTATCATCTCTCTGGATGCCATGAGCTGAGTTTTTGGTGCCCCTTCTTATCCCCCAACACCGATGGAACGAATTCAAGTCAATCATAAAACACCTCGCATGGTTGAGGCTATAAATAATTTATTAGTCCCCACAAGGCTGGTGTATAGTCCAGCCTTAAAAAGACAAAGCACAAGAGGGTATCGGAGTATCTGAGTCCCCTCTTCACAGCAAAAAGTTATTAATCGATATTTATGATAATCATAACGATATCGAAAGGGGTTTGATGTTTTGCTGTTTTTTTTTTGTAGATAAGCAAGGACTTTAGTGGTAACTCAAGTGGGTGAGCTGTCAAAACGGAGGTGAGTGAAGGCCAGCGATATGGGGTTAAATGCCAACCGAACGACGTACTTTATTTCTAATCGCGCGTGAACTATTTGACTATTATGGCAGGTATATCAGTAAACATTGATCCAGTCATCGACAGCTCCATAAATATACCCTTTTTCGATTGTTTTTTTTTTTTTTTTTGTTCAACTGGTGTATTAATATTTATTATATGACAACAAGTTGAAATGCCTGTGATAGGTGTAAGTGTCATTTAGTGATTAATTTATCAAGCGAACTCGCAATAAAACCTGTCAGACAGCAACAACCGCCGCAATTGCAATTGCCAATAACTTTAGTATTTCATTCCCTTTTTATTAAAATTATCGATAATTGCTGAGTGAAGTGTTTGCTTTTGCAGTCAATACTGTTATTTTATATTGGTATTCCTTTGAAGTACACCCCCCAGTCAATTGACGCTAATTTGCTTGAACAGAAGGCAAGGAGTCGGTCGACATAAACTGTCAAACGTCGAAATGTTCTGAACCATTCGAAATGAATACATTTCGACTTATCTTTTTTGCGATTCTGTTACGTGAAAGGGAAGTTTGCAGAGTTGTTAACGTCATAGCTCAAATTTATTTCAAGCTCCGTCGAAAAGACACGGTGTCAATGGGCACATTCACAATCTATAGTTATCTTAAGTCGACTCGATTGGTCTGGACTAGATGTACCTTGACGCAAACATTGTATTCGTCGGTAAACCCACTTTTCTTATATCACACACTTATACGAACTGTCAACTCACTTCTCAGTTACGAAATTCTTGACTAGATTCGTCGGCTACCCCTCCATAAAGTCATTTACTCAAAAAACAGTTCATGTGATCAATCTATTCCAATCCGAACTGAGACACATCAAGTTAGCCAGCTGTCAGACTTACTAAACAAATAATGTATGTTTCTATGCACAAACTGCATTTTTGCAGATGTTTTCTTAGCGAAAAATTTAAAAAGTTAAGAAATTTGTGGTAAGAAGTCAGAATTTTGCTGACGTACATTATATAAAGCGGACATTTAAATAGTTGGAGCTCCAAGTTCCATAGAGTCAAAGTGCATACGCATATACCGACAGGTAATAATTGATTTTGCGAACACTTCTGGTTCGTATTTTGAAATTTATTTAATAACTGAAACCGACACAAGAACGGAAGTAAAGGACTTTACTTTTCACGATGGTTGTATATTTGGAATGATATGACTTCTGTCATGACCTGTCAAAAATCATGAAGTTATTAGGTGAACGCACGAGTTGAACGCAGTTTGAAGAGCTGTCATTTCTTGACATGTTTGTGACCTCTTTTGATGCTTAAAAAACAATATAAAAAAGTACCACCTCGTCAAATTTCGACTGAAAAATGAAAACTGACAACTAAGTGACAGCTCAAACGTTTGACAAGTAACCTTCTATTTAATTTCGTCTTCAACGATGTCGGAGGAAGAAGTTGAAATTTAATATTGTCCTAGAACATATCAGCACATTCAAAATGGTATCCTTAGCTTATAAAAATTCCAACTTATTTCTGTAGATGCTGCATTTAAAGAGAACCTTAAAATGTCAAAATAACATTTCTTAAACTTTTTGTAAGAAAACCGGTCAGGTAGGTACTTCTCTTGAAATTGAAACATTTCTCTCTCGGTTTTTGAGATTTGACATTTTCAATTTTTCTATGCTGAAAGTACGCGAACGAGGACTATTATGATATGTTACTTGGCAATTTATTGAAATTTTGAAATTTGGTGATGACATTTCTGTCAATTTTAATAGGTCATCATATTGCTTCGCTTTTAGTGTACGGCTGTCCTTTTTAAGGTTCCGTACCCAAAGGGAAAAAACGTAACCTTATTAGTTTCGCTCGGATGTCTCTCCGTCTGTCCGAACCCACTAAGCCAATTTTGTTACCAGGTCTATCTCAAGAACCGATTGACATAGGAGGCTAAAATTTACACACAACATCCGGTATAACCTCTAGTTAAACGACAAATACCAATGGAAGGAATACATCGATTGGTTTTGGATTAATTAGTAATCTGGTGAAAACAATATTTTCATTCGTCCAAAAAACGGTTTATTTCTTGACTCACAAAAAAATACATAAATTCCTTTTTTGTAGATCATGTTCTTATCTATATATGTGCTGAATATTATTTTGCCGAAAAGTTAATAGTTTACAAGATATTTTCAAAAAAGATAATTTTACCATGTAAAATACGTTGCTATCATTTGTGTTCTAATCTACTACGCAGTTGTGCACAATTGACCCCATCAAAGACACCAGGGCTGTCGCTTCATAATTTCGTTGGGGAGTATAATACATTTTTTGGGGAGTACAGAACAAAATAAAAGTAATATATTTTTAGTCAATAGTTTTTAATTGGGACAGGTCGCATACAGAATGGAAAATTGGCGTGGGTTGGGTACTAGGTAATAATTAGAAAATGAGATTCATGTGCGAGTAATTTTTGAGAGTAAAAATATTAAGTAATTAAATTAAACTAAATTGTGATGAATTCATAAAGAGGGGAAAGATTGATTATAGATTTTAAATAATATCTGATGTGTTGGACTTTACCCAAATACGGAACCTTCGGTGCGCGAGTGACACTCGCACTTGGCCGGTTTTTTTTCTTAGTTCTTGTTAATTTTTTATGACTGTTGAATCTATCTTTAGCGTAAATTGTTAAGTTTTTATTTTGACATAATCAGTGTTAACACGTTTAACTTTTGAAAATATATAAAGATAAGCCTTACATAATAACTAAGGTGATTATGATCAATTGATCATATTGGCGAAACCACTTCACATTCCTCATTTGACAGATCAACTTGTCATTTACCCGGTCATGCACATTCTTATATGGCAATGCTGTAGTACCTTCAGCAATCACTAACGAAAGGCCGTTTTAAAAATAACATAGTACAGTATTAAACTATTTTCTGTTCCGTTGCCTCACAATGATCTATGAGTGTGATTGTGTAGCAGCAGGCATTTCTGTTCATGCATACTAAAAAAGTCTGTTCCTCCTGCAATTGCAAAACCGATTCAACATACCGTATGCACTAACCGAATAAAATGATCCCAAAACTACTATAAAGCGTTTGTGATGTTTAACAGCGACCACAGAGTGGACTTCCAAAGAAAAAAAACACCCAAAGGACCACGGAAGGATATAAAAGAAAGGTAAATACACCTCACCTCCATAAATATACACATATACCTATACCAGTGACAGCATATGCAGCTCAAGCTTACACGTCTGTCCGAATGGAATGGGTCTCTCTCTGCAGAGGAATGTGAAAATATTGACGATAAAAGGACGAAAGAGCTTCCCAGTGAGACAGACATTGGACTCACTACACCGAGCGGACAGTAGACTATAATTTTTTTTTTTTATTATTTAGTTCGCTCGTCGAATGCAACCTCCCCATGTGCGGTTTGGCAGTCCTCTGCTCTGTTGCCTGATGTGCTACTGCCGGTGTTGTTGTTGCTGATGCTAAGAGATGGATCGATGGACCAGAGACCGATAGATAACAAAAGTCGACCGCCCGTGGAATAGAAGTTCAGAACGTGGAAATTCGAGAAAAACGTAAACCAAATCGATAAAAAGCGCCCTTTGTCGTTCAATCCCACAGAGGGCGGTTTAATTTACCTTTATCAATAAATTTATTCGGAAACTTTGTTCACGAACGTTGGAGTTGGATGATTTTTTTTTCTTTTAATTCTGTTACGCCATTGTAACTTTTCTGCTTTGCCACCGATGTACACACACCCACAGGTGAGGAGGGGCGCTGATTTGACTTGAATTAAAGGATACGCGCCACAGCTTTGATGGCCTTTTTTGGTTTTAGAAAGTTTTTCCGTTTTCATTTTATTGTTTTAAATTGGAAGAGCGTGATGTTTCTGCTGAAAGGAGGATATGATTTATATATGGCGGTATGTGGTAAACTCTTTAAACTGCGTGGGTAGTTTCAAATTAAAGGGCTCAGTTCTAAGTACATTGGGCTAATAAGATTAGGGTTTGTAGGTTCAAACCCAGAAACGTATTCTTTTCGCCAACTTCTGAGACACATTCGAGAGTTTAACTGCAACAGGGTACCATCTTAATTCAGGCATTTAAATTCTTCATAAAATTTTAGTCTTCACAATCAGGAAAACTTTCTGCCTGAAGACAATTAAAGCCGCAGCCACAGTCTTAACCGGAGGTGAACTCTCAAAATATTCGCACGCAATGGTTCGTGTCTAAATATGTCAAAAAGCGTTAAGAGGTACTACGACTTACTTTGACAGATCATTTCCATGCGGCTCATAGTTCGGCTGCACGCTAAAAAGAGAAAGAAAAATGGCGGATTTATATAAAAAATGATGGCGCAGTTACGTCCGCGTCTTCCTATAATGATTGACTCTCTAAATTCCCTACAATGGGGACGTTCAAGTATCAAGCTCAGTAAGTCTGACAGTCTGGACTTGAGAAAAGTGACGTTCCCAACCAATCTAGTTTTTGCGTTCAGGTTACATCTATAGTCCAGATCAATCAGTGGAAAAGTAGATTTTTGAATGTGCCCAATCTGAAATAGGTTCATCAGAGTCTTTTTTTATATCACTGAGCTTGAGTTAGCGAGACCGAAATTGTGAAGTCCTTTTGAGGCGAAGAAATGTCAGTCCCTCTGAAGTTGGAGGTGTCAATCTGCCTTTGCCTCAAGTGCACTAACTGCTGCAAGAGATGCACTGCTGTCTTACTTTCGTTGTAAAAAACTGAATCAAATTTGGGATATGTAAGTCGACAAAATGAAAAAAATGGCAGATTCTGACAGGAATATAAAATTATTAACCGATTAGCGTTTTAGCAAGCGCAAAAGCGGCAGACGTATGTCTCAAAATTATTTGAAATACTGGTTCACAGACAAAATGTGTCCAAAAATGACCCATTTCGAGTCAGTATTTGGGATATTGTCCTTTAAAGACTACACAAAGTTTATCCTCCCCTGCAAATGTTCACCTACCATATTTGTTGGTTGAAAGCCACTTCTGGGCCTTGAACTCATAGTTGCACAACAAAATGCGTCCCTGGCAAACACGAGATGAAAGCACTTTCGGGGGACTATGTACTATACTCATGGACACCATTGAGATGAAATGTCATCCTCTTTAAACGGAGGCAACACCTTACACAGCTCGTACAACAATCACCCCCTCTGATGCTCCCAACTCTCAAGACAAACAATTTACTTGAAACAAATGCACATGCACATGTGTGTCATTGTAGTTTGAGTCCATTCCGGTCATGTGGTCTTCACAGAAAATACTAACCGTGTCCTGTTTCAAAGTTCCTGAACCATCTGTAGAGCTTGCCACATTTGTTCGTGCATTAAACTTCTCCACCCAATTCTGGCAAATCCTATAATATCATATGTGTTCTGTACATACGTTTGACCACTATACGTGTGTCGTAAGAAGCTTAATGTGGAACATGAACTTCTCTCTCACATATCCCGATGTCTACAGGGTGTTTCAAGTGAGTTTGGTATTTTTGCAACGGTAACGTATTTCTAAAATCGATCGATAGCTATATAACTGAATATATCTCTAACTCCATGCAGGACGAAGCCAATGTCCCTTCTCACCTGCTCTATCGTCTCTATCGATGTTCGAATTCCAGAAATACTTGGTACACTCTGGCAAGATGGGCGAGAAGGATAAGGAAATGTCCACATGCCTCCTCAATTATATATGCGGAACGGATGTATTCAGGTGAAGTTTCAAACGTATATGCGTATGTGACTATGTGTATATGGGCATTGGGAATGCATGGAAGTTATAAAGCACACCTATGGTTATGCATCCGAAGAAGGTGTATAGAATTGGCCAAATTTTGCATGGCTTTTATTGGAAGGTTCATACATGGAAAGAACATCCATAGCTGGCCAGATATGTATAGAATTGAAAGACATGCATGTTTGCACTGGTTTCCGTTAGGGTTAAGTTTGCGGCCAGTGAAGGTGGTTTCGAGTGAACAAACTTCGAATTGTTAGAAGAGCTGTTGGCCGGGGGGGTTTTTTTTTTTTAAGGGAGAAGTGTAAAGACTGTTCTTGTACTTAAATCTAATCACCGTACAGGGATCGGTTTTTTTTTTTTGAGGAAATACGATATCTATTGGCCAAGCTTTTATATTTTGTCTGCGGGTTTTAGGACAAACAGCTTTAAAAATGAACGACGCGACGTGCGTATACTCACACATGATGAACCAAGTTGTAATCACCATGAACCAGACCAGCTCTTCATAAAGCGGGACAATTAACTTTACTACAAACGTTTATCATAAGTGGCAATCCTGTCGACTTGAACACAGGTTACTTGCAAACTTTTCCTTATTCGAAATGTGTTTCAGATGTCAACGAAAAAATCATGGAGGTCGGAGGTGTACGGGCACATTCAAAAATATAGTGGTCGACTAGATTGGTATTGACGATAGATGTAGGTAGTTCAAAACGCAAAAATGTCACTTTTCGTGCGTCAGCCACATATGCGAACTGTCACCTTTGTGCGATCAGTCACGAATTTCTTGACCAAATTTGTCGGCTACCCCTTAGTAAACGTCAACTGTTAAAGCTGTTCATGTAACCGATATAGACTAATTAAAAGTGATCCACATCAAGCCAGTCAGCTGTCAGATTTAGTTAACTAGATATCTACTTGAGTCTTTTTAATGCCACCGTCAGCTAACTATATAAACGCATCAATCATAAATGACAACCGGTACAGTAAATTCTAGAGTAGACATCAAGCGTGACTTTACTTGGCATATGGAAATATATAAAGACGAACGCAAAATGGGAATATAGATTGTCAATACCATTTAATAGTTTTGACAATCAAAACATGAACATTTTTGATCGCGCAGATCTCTGTTTCTTAATTCCTTTCGCCTATAGGCTTGTTTGTAAAAAAAAATTGGAAAGACGAAAACTTGCGTAGATCATTGCACCAGCAGCATGATCAATGCAACAGCAGTGTAAGATCACATATTTTATACCAGTTCGCTGGACAGGTTGTAGCTTGATAAGCAGGAAAGAAGCAGAAGTAGAATTTTACTAAATCACCATGACGTAGGTATAACGATGCGCATAGCTGTCATCTAACTAACTTAAAAATTTTGATGTAATAACAAAGTGACAGGTCTTACGTATGACGCATTTTCTTCCTGCAAAAATGGTAAGAAGATCAACCTTGAATTAAAAAAACAAATAATTGAAATCCAATTCCGATAGCACATTAATCGTCCAGTGCTATTTTGCGTTTTCAAACTCTAGAAATTATCCGAAAGAAAGTACAGGGTTATCCGTAGGTATATGACGGCTAAGCATCAGGTGGATTCAAGAACCATTTATGTCAGTAGATGTCTCCTACGTGGAGAAATCATATATCTCTGATTGTCCCCACTTAACAACTATACTGTGAGTCCAATCAGTTTCTTCAACAATTATAAATAAATACTGTAGCCTTTACAAACTAAACTTTTTCGATCATATAAATATACTTTCCAAGTGCATTTATGTTAATAATCTCATCGCATATACAAATGTCACGAACTCGGTTTGTTCAAAAAACAAGCTCACTAAATCTGACAGCTTGGTGACAAGGTACGTTACTCGATGGCGATTTTTTCCGCACGATTCTAATAATTATATATTTAGTATCCAGGCTAGATTTTACCATCTCACAATGACGAAAATTTCCCCATAAAATTACCTATTGTTACTTACAAAATATTTAGTACCTATACATAATATTTAAAACATGTGTTTCTGCTATTAAATTTAGGGAAAACTTATCCGTCGAAAACGCGACGAATGCAAGGTTATCTACCAATCGCTTGGGTTTCTATCTTGGTAGATATATTTAAATAATGGTTCATATTTGAACTCTTACCAATGCCCCTAAAGTGAACATTACTAGCATTTGATGATTGAGGATAGATGCCACACAAAAAACGAAAATATGTGGAATATCGCGATTGGTGTCCAAAATGACAAAAATCAGGATCGGTAACTAAAAACGTCATATGAGCTCTTATTTACCTACTTTGATCAAGCTTTACACGGATCGCCATTTCTTGTTAACTTCCTCCCAGTTTCTGTAAGTTTTGAAAGTGTCTCGGAGTATGGGAGCTGAAACAAAGGTGCTTCAATCCTCAAAGTAATGTCAACCGCAACACTTTACTGCTGTTACATAGGAACCTACATTTAAATTTACAATACAGATGTTGTCGTGTTTGTTTGACTCGGTTTTTAGTTAATTAAGTTGTTTCCTAAGCAGTCACTTGCATTTTAATTTTGATACATACATATATTAATTGACAGCAGACAGACATAAATATTAAATCTCCACAATATTTACGTTTCCAAATAAGTCAATAGGTAGATATGTAAGGACCTAACAAGCCAACTTTAAATATGAGCTTTCTTATTATTTATATGTCGTTTAAGTCCTTCGAAGAATATAAGACGGCCTTACTATTTCAAGTTCCTTCGCCAAATAAGTTCACTGTAGATCACAATACTTGACTTCAAACTATAAACTGACGTTGGACCTTAAAAAAATACTTTTTTTTTATCAATAACAACAATATTTGGATAATAATGTAAAAAAAAGAATAAATCCTAATAAGAATGCCAATCTGTAGACTAATATCCCTCATTTCTAACGATGCTTAAATTGTGCTCCTGAATATTAAGGTTAATTTCATCAGAACCATCCCAATTAAAACAGTTCCCAATCTGTCACTTAAAAAAAAAAACACGAAACACCATGAAAGTTTCACTGCTCGTCCCTCATGTTTACCTGTTCGTCCATTGCAGTCCGACGTTTTTGTTGTGTTTCCGTCCAAAAAACGATTAGCCACATGATGGTGATGGTGGTGCATCATAAGACCACCGCCAATGCTGACACCTCCAGTACCGGAAAGCCCCCCACCTACGCTGGAGCTTAAATTTGTCGGCATCGGATAGAATTCCAGCATTTTAAATTTTTTTTTTTTTCTCGAAATTATCCACTTAAACCACTTGACACACAAAACACACACGCGCCGTGAACACACCCGGCGCACCTGTTTCTTATTGGATATGGATTTCTGCCAACGAAAAGAATTTGATTTTGTTGTGTACACACGTGGTAAAAATAACGAAACTATTTCTTTTTTGTTTCTAATTCACTAGGACGCACGAGTAGAAGAACGTTTCACTCTGAATTTGTCGCGAACTGTCATTACCGTGAGCACACGAACTATGTGGGTAGTACGTCCGCCAACCGTCAGTGTCAACTTGCATGTGATCGAGATACAAACGACGACGGCACCGCCACTAAGGAGAATCATTTGGCACGAGATAAAAATAAACACAATCCGCCAACCGTCCACCCCTTTTTCGCTGGCAATCATCATGTGAGCGCTCAATTATCCCTTCTAATGCTGCGCAACGCACCCAGAAAAGTCTCCCTTGTATCGCCGGCGGCGGCAGTGATTGTTTGACAGAGAGAGAGCGAGATTGGGTTAGTACACTTACACTGTACAGTACACATTCAGCGCAATTGACCCTCATCCCTGTTTGGCTTTTGGTTAGCGTTTCATAATAACTCTCTATTTCGCTATTACTGGCCGAGTGGTGGGTTTGCGCAAGTTCTGAGTGATTATTGTGCTGGGAAATGTCCTCCCTCGGTGTGGAAACAATTACTAAAGCGAGACAAAGGGATTTGGTGGTGGCCACTCCTTCTGCTGTCAGCTGATTGGATGAACGTTTCCCCTGCTTGCTTGCATATGAATGACACCATTTTGAGCTGGATATGTGTGAGTGACTCGGTGATGAAGGCGCATGTTCTGTTATTTGAGAGGGAAAATTTCCCATGGGAACATTTCTTTGCTGGTTCGGTTATTTTGTTTTGCTGGCTTTTTTTTTAAGTAAACGATATTAGAAGGACGAACTAAGGGCTGAAAAAAATGGTGTCCTTGTTTGTCATAAGAATGGCGAAAGAAGAGGAATGGCAGGAAGAATGTTTTCTTTGTCCAAACTCTTTCTAAAGAAGTCTGCCAAAAAAGAGGTTTGTTGTTGTTGGTCTTCTTCCCTTGTTTATGTAACTTTTTGAAAGTTTCTTTGGCGTAAGGGTTCTGTACTTTGTTTTCAATATCATGTTTACAACGGTATTTTGTACATGGATATAGGTGTATTTATATGAGCACAGGGTTAGTTGTTCGGATTCGGAAAGTGGGGTCATTCATTTTGACGTTGTTGATGGAAAGCGAGGCAAGTCAGTCTTTAAGGTTCAACTTAAATGTGGTCTGTTTTAGAAAGCATGCAAAGGAGGTTGGTATTTCTTGTAGGTAGGTAGGTATTAACTTGCAACACCAGCTGCATTAGTGGACTTTAAAGGGGACTTTAAAGGTCTTCAAGAAAGGCTGCACTTTAAATTTTAATTGTAGATTGGAAAGATGCGTCAAACAGCCAGATTCCTCTTACTGAGTCCAAGGTAGAAAGGAGCCCCATGTTAGCAGATTAGTTTTGAAGAAGATTTAGTCCACGGATATGGATAAACGCAGCGCAGAAGCTATGGACTGGTTACATATAAGCAGTAACATCTAACTTTTGTAGGCTATGGACCTACTATTGAACACACCCCACTTTGATGTCAATTCTAAACGTAACGTGAAAGGAAAAACAAACGCGCTTTGTGAGAGAGTTTTGCATTGGAAGGTGGCTTAAAAAGAGGAGAATTAATTAGATTCTTAACCAGAAAGAACACAACGGGTTTTATTTAAGAACCATATATACACCGTAGGTACCTACATAACAACTACAGTCAAATAAAGTGAATTTCCCGATGGATTGATGGTTAGCCAACTATTCTTTGACATTTTTTCCTATCTACCACCTGTTTTAGTACAAAATATTTGCCCTTTCCGTTATTGCTCACTTTTAGCAAAGAATATAAAGGTGTCAAGGTTCGTAGATCTATTTAACTAAGTCCGACTCTCAACAGCCATCTGTGAACAGTTTCCAAGACCGAAATCCGCCAAAAGAACACAAAATAAGTAGATACATTTTAAATATTTTACATTGCGCCGTCTCTCCCCCACATCTGACTCATGCAGTCACACGTGTTTTACTATCCTAAATTACGCTTCTCAGTTTAGCCTTTCGATTTCGGTACTAAAATTGTGAGTCCCTTCTATTTTTAATTTCTCTTTCATAAATACGTATAAAATTCTCCATACTTAGGTACCTATGTATATGTTCTTAGGATTTTTGTTTTTTTGTTTTTACCAGCTTTTTTAATCTAGTACTTCATTTTGCACTAGAATGATAAATTTCCCTAGAAGTGCAATTTGTTATAGAGTTCTGGTACAAATTTTAAGATGGCATTTTCTTGTACCTAGGTATATCTATGGAGTATGACGTGCACCAAGACGTCTAGCTGTAAAGAAAATGCTACCATTTCATAGCCACGATTAGGTTGGGGACTCGGATTTCTAATGGAATAAGCCTGACAGCATTCGTCTCTCTTTGGGTTGGTTAAGATTGATCACGTGACTAATTTTCAATTGATTTCGATCAATCTAGTCAAGAAAATCAGGCTTGAAAACTCAGTTGCCATTACTAATTTCATCTAGCCGCAATTCTAAGTTAAGATTTGACATTTGACGCAACGGAGTTGTGTACATTTTTATTGTATACGTAATGCTGTGGCATAATATAAAAGGTAGCCCTTTATAGCCATACGTAAAACGAAACCGTACACATTTTCTTTTGCTTTTTTGGACCATTTAATCCTAATAGTTGAACTCAAACTTGGTCTTAAAATATTGCTTATGAATTATAAAGTAAGTTTATAAAAAAAAAAAAAAAAAACAAATAATCATTTAACTTTCTAGAAAAATAATTTATTAGTTTCTTTACGAAAAACTTTTTCCGATCTACTTCTCAGTCAATTCCACAACAAAAAACCAGATCATTCAAATGAAATATTTCATTTCTTTACTGTTCCACCTTCAGGAATTTTTTTCTGATGGAATGGATTTGTTGAATATTTGTTTTCGTAGAGGGAAAACATTTTCTGACAGAATTTTCGCTATGACTACACGTAAAAGAGCTTATTTTCACACTGTTCCAACTTTTTCGGTTGCATTTTACGTATGGCTATAACTGGCGCCTAAGTAAAAACATTACTCAAGAACTAAATAAAATGTTTCAGTTCTTCCAGCTTATATATTAAACAACTTGGAAGCTGGGAACATTGCTCTAGTTAAAAATCAAGTTAGAATTTACTTGGCAAGTCAAGTTCAGAATAAATTTGTTTGGCGTTAAAACTACAAGCTAAGCGTCCGAATGTCCCCATATTTTGACATTTCTCACCTTTCAATCCTAAACTGTCTTAATTATTGTAATATTGGTTTCTACAGATTTATTTGATATTTATTTATTTAGCAATGGCCGCGTTCAGTACCTAAACGTAAGTAACAGTTTGTCACTGAACTAAAATGCACTTGTGGACATTATAATATTTTCATTCGATTTCAAGCGAACGCAATTGCTCAAAGTCTACACACGTTCTCATCAAAAATAACAGAAAAAGAGAAAATTAGCAAAATCACGATTCACGACAACTAACGAGCAGTTCCTCTCTTGAATCGAAACAGCTCAGAGAATTTCAGTCGGCAAGAACTGACAAATATGTGAAATGCAACCAAATTCAATATCCGTTTTAAAAATCAGTTGAAATTTGTTAAAATAAAGGAAATTCCTATGTGGTTAAATGTTCTTCCAGAGCGTTTCATACATTTGGGAAAAAGGTATGTTATATACATACTGCAAAGATGTAAGTTTCTCAAAGTACACTTGAGTCAGTCCCACGTTACTTGGAGTTTAACTTCAGCTGTCTGAGCAAGTTTCGCTCAATTTTCTTAATTCGACAGATTTTAACCGCTTTTTAGAGAAATTGAAAACATTTCATTACAGTATTTTCGTCGTCAAATTTCAAATTTCTGTTAAGGTTGACTCCAGTTAGTATTGAACTTAATCTCCCTCTAATTCGTTTAATCAAACAGACCAAATACCTAAATATTAATCTACATAAATGAGTTGACGCAGTTTAAACCTCTTCGTATGAGTTATATTCCAGCGATACGCTACAGATCTATCTAATTAATGTTTACCCTCACATCTGGATTACTTTCTAATGACATCTCAATTACGCAACAAACCGCAATCGTACTCGTATGCACCCCAAAAATGTACAGAGATGCGCATACAAAACATGAACCAAGCTCGAATGCCATATCCACTTGAGTTTTCATCAAAGCGTGATTCGAATAAATATCCACTTTGGATTTCATTTCATTGTCCTCCCCTATCCACCGAAGTCGAAGTACCTATCTGCAACTCTTTTATCCACTGGCAGCGATGCGTGAATATGACAAACTATTGGCAGGCCGCACAGAATCACCTCATGAGGTCTCTCTGCCTGAGTGCGGTAGCGCAACCACCTCGGAGTTGAATTAATAAAAGAGAATCACAACATTTCATCAGCGCAGCGGGATCCGTCCGTGCGAATGCAATGAGTCCTCAAATCCTTTGAGTACCTGTGGACTATCGATGAGTAAAACAGAAAGTGAAACTATCCGAGCCGAGAGGTGTTGCTATCTCCTTGCAATCAGAAAAGATACACACCCTCGCTCAAGTAAGGTTTCTTGGGCTTCTTTCAAGACATCCATCCACACCGCATGAACATCTGGTTCAGAAGATCGCAAAGGAAAGGAGTACTGCTGCCGGCATCCTTGTTGACACTCAAGTGGGTAAACATTGGGCCCACGGGGTGCGCAAAGAGAGCTAATTTAGTGGCATCCTTCGGTGCGGCTCAGACCGAACCACTTCTGGTCGTGATAAAGGATTTACAATCACAAACTAATTTCGCAGATGTCTGATAACTCCTGGCTCGGCGATGAGAGTCATAAATTGGCCTACTTGAGCGCGAGCTGAAACTACGGATATGTCGGCAAGGGGTTCTTGTTGTTGTTCGAAATGTAAGTCACATCGTTGGAGTTGAAGTATGCAGCGCAACTGATCATGTATGGAGCAAAAGGGTTGCCTCATTGTCTGGCAGTCCGGTGGGATATCTATTTTTGTTTATCCTGCGACCATTAAGTGATCATCATCGAAGGGACAGAGTTTTCTGTTTGGTGCAAAGTGTAAACATTTGTGACAAATCGATGTTGACGATGATGAAGATGAAGACGGAACAGAGGAAACTTCCTTCGGTCGTGACAATAAAGAGTTTTTGAATAAATAAACATTTGGCAAGACATCTGGATGGAGAGTGTTCCGTTGTCTGGCAGTTTTTATGGCACGAATATTGGTCTGGACTGTGGACAGCGATGTACGATCTGTGGGAACTGCGACGAATCTTTGTATATGGGCATTGGGAGTGCGAGTTCAATGGACGGATGAATATGTATTTTTATTTTATTACCGTGGTTAGCTGTCTTATTCGGTTCACTTATTTCGGTGGAACGATTGGATGTGTTTTGGATAGGAAAAGTCATGCATTATTGGCATAGCATAGTGGTAGTCATAGAATTATCCTACTCAATGGCGGAGTACCTCAGGGTTCTGTACTTCGACCAGTGAACTTTTACTTTCATATATTTTACGCGGAATGGTCCCTCATCTGACTCGAACAACTTGGCAGGTGTGGAGCATGAGCATTGAGAGAAAGGTGTCTTTAAACTATATAAAAGGACGAGCGGAGGGCAACTTTAAAGCAATTGCATTGGGGAAATATCGGCGTGATTATAGGGCAAATGCTGCACTGTTTTCTGGCCTATTTCAGGCAATTGACAAATCATTTTGAAGCGATGGAATGGCGTTTTCAGTTTGATTCAGTTATGGTAAGGGTGTTGTGAAGCAATTGCCGGTGGGCTTAAGAGCAATTTGCTGGCAACTATTCCAAGTACGACGGGCAAAAGGATTTCGATTTTTTCAAAACGATTTTGCAAGTTAGGGACATGAGCTGCGTTTCTACAACATTTGTAAGCAATTCGGTGTCAACGGTAGCGATTTTCATAGGAATTGGTCTGTGATTGTCTCCGCTCCACTAAAAGATCATGTGCCCATTTTAACGACCACCAATTGAGTTTTATAAATTCGTCTTGGAACCACACTATACTGCTTTGCCTCTTTCGGGAGGTAGTCAATTATCCAAGCAATTAGGTTTCACGTGCGCCAACTGTCCGATGAGCGATAGCGCTGGGCCACGAATTTTTGATTACAACAGAGCTGATATTTTTCTGAAGTTAGTCAGTGCTTCTAGCAGAAAATAATTTCTGTTCTATTGTCAGGAAGTGAGGAAATCTCTCTCAGTGACACGGAATTGAAAAACTCTTTAAAAAGTCAAGTTCCCGCCTAAATTATACGACATTTCATACAAAAAAATCTTCTCTAACCTTAAATCAATCTAAGTCTTAAGTTATACACGATTTTTAGTAAATCATAGTTCCCAGTCCACACCATAGCTGATAATTCTTTCGGTCAAAATAAAACCTTCTTCTGCTCTGCCAAGCTTTGATGTGATTACGCCCGCAATTCCCTTCCAACCTTTTAATTAAATTGTCTCCTCAACGTAGGATATATGCAGCCCCTGGCGCCTTTGGTAAAATTAATTAATCCCAACCGAGCATATTTGGGTCATTTTCTTAAAGAAAACATGCACCACTCCATCTTTGAGCATTTTCCAAATAACCCGTCCGAATAAGATGTAACGGACCGCACTTAAGGTTAAGCACACCCAACATCCCCACCAGTTTACCCATCAATAACCTTCGGGGTGCTTGATGAACTGGCCATTTTCGACAAACGGCCACAATAACACAGCAACTTGCAATGGCCGTCTTTACAGGAGCCAAATTTGTAGTCCCTTTCGCCTGGGTTAATAAAATACAAAATTTCATTAGCCTGCAGCCTTGGATTGGAGTAGCCCGCCTCCTCTAAGCAAATACTTCATTATACGCCTTTCCATTCCCAAATGAGACGATTGCTTTGACAATTTCCCTTTTGGTCAAAGTTCGTAAATTTCTACGGGTATGTTGTACGTATGTATATCTATAGTTCGCACCAGTGACACTTATCCAGATTCGCATAAATTCACTACTCCAGCATGGCGGCGATGTTATTTCAAAACGAAGGGAAGAAAATTCATTTGCTTGCTAAGAAGTGCCCAGGACACCTATTGGAAATTCGTTATGCCAAACAGAATGGGAGGAGAAAAACCGCACCACCCACTATCTGAATTTTTGTTTTTTTTTTTTGTCAAACGCGTAGGCTCCGTTCTTTCTTCGTTTTAATTAAAATCCTGTGCGCTGAATGTGTGGAAAACGGACCATCATTGGATCCTAAAAGTGAAAAAGTTTAGAAATATTTATCGGGGGATAACATTCGGTTCAATGGGGTATGGGGGATTTGTTTAAGGGGTGAAGGAACAACAGGAAAAAAATGTATCCTTGATCCCTTTGTGTGGGTTTATATGGTGTTTACCATGATTTCTTGTTTTCGCTCCTGATTCGTTCCAAATCGTGATGAATTCAATTAAACAAAATAAAGGAAAGCCATTTTGTTTTCCTCCCTTTTTTTCGTGATGTTTCTTTATGTTGTACATTTTTCTTTGAACAAACGAATGAACATTAAGAGAAATTAAAAAAAGCAACAACAACAACAGCTCGAAAATGGGAACACATTTGTCGAGGATATTTCTTTGGCTTCTTCTTTTTTTAGTAAAACGTTGAAATTGGAAAATTGCGAGGAGGCAGGCAGACGATAAACGAAAATAAACAAAGAAAAAAATGTTAAATTCAATTTCAAGTCATGTTCTTTGTGATGTTGTTTTTTTTTTTTTTTTTTTGCTCTCTGGAGAATGTAGGTCCTTAATAAAAATCACTCCCGAATTATTTCCATTTATCTTTGTTTCATCTGGAGCCCCAAATCGTCAGCGTCAGCGCTGGTGTACGCGCACTTAATGTTTGTTGTTGATCATCAAAATGTTTCCTTTTGCAGGAAAGCACACTCTCTTTGGTTCTGGTAAAGGCGGCAAAACAAATATCCAACCCGCTAATATCCTTTCCACTTATGCCGAGATGAAAGAGGAGCGCAACAAAAAAAGGAGACAACATAAAACTCCCGCATCTGAAACAAATCCTTTTTGATGAATCCGTAATATTGGTTGCCTGTTGACTGGGTCGGAAAAATCGCGGAATCCTTTGAATCGTAGTTTGGCTCCTCGTCAAAGCTGCTTCCCTTTGACTGTTCTAAGGGGAATCGGCGGAAGGCTGGTTTGTAGATGGTGAGGGCTGCCTTAAAGACTGGTTAAAAAATGATCAGAAAACTTAGATTTTGCATGTGGGATAGAGTCGCCTATTTGCAATGAGATGTTATACATGTGTGAGGACTTTATCAGAAAAAATACTCTAAGCTTTAATATTGACAATTTAAGATAAAGGCAGCTCAAATCTCATTTTGAGCCAAAGGAAAAAAAACTAAAGCGACGAAACGACAGCTCTCGTGGCCTATAATGTCTCCGCAATATTTTTCCGATCTCCTTTGTCGGCAACAAAAACAATTCAAACTATGGAACCATCAAAAAGGCGTCCAAAAACGTGTCAGAATTCAGTAGTAAAACGCGTCTAAACATACGTCAAAGTCGATTGCTAAAAGGCGTAAAAAATCTGCGAAAAATCAAGTGCACAAAGGAGTCAAGAGGACGTCAAAGTCAAAGTTTAGTAAAAAAATCGTCGAAAAATTCGTCGCAGAACCGCGTCAAAATTAGGTGAAAAGCACGTCAAAAATACGTCAAAGTTGAGCTAAAAAGCTATCAATAAACGAGTAGAAAAATGCGTCGAAACACTCGTCAAAATCTAGTAGAAAGGCACCAGTCAGAAATGCGTCAAAATCAAAAAGAAAATCTTGCAAAAAACCCGTCAAAATAAAGTAGAAGGACGCATCGACATTGAGTTAAGGATAACGCATTACAAAACTCGTCAAAATGGAACAGAAAAATGCGTGGAAAAGTGCGTCAAAATTAAATCGAGTAGATGTAGTGTCAAAATCGAGTAAGAAATCCTTCCAAAAAAACCTGTTAAAGTCGATTAGAAAAACTTGCAGAAAAACGCATCAAAAAAGAGTAGAAAGACTCATTGATATGAAGTAGAAAAACTCGTCAAAATCGAGTATGTCCTTCCAAAAATGCATAAAAAACGCGTCGGAAAACGAATCAAAATTAAGTAGAAAAGCGTGCAAAAATAAAAACGATTCAAAAATACATCAATGTTAGATAAAAAAAAACGCACCAAAATCGATTAAGAAAACTTTTCAAAAACTGAACAAATTCAAGTATAGGCAAGTCCGATAAGAAAACGCGTGAAAAACCCTTTAAAAAAGACTTCAGCGAACCCCTCTAAAAACGCGTCTAAAAATCGAGGGAAATTTTATCTCTCAATTTTTAAATTAATCTTCTGAGTACTGCTCGAATTGGGTTTGCTATTTCTTAGTAAGAATCTGATTCGAAATCTGACTGGAGATATTCCCATTCAAACCAACCAACTGTTTCCCACCATCATTAGTATGACAGTTTATAACACATATGCTCATCTCGACTTCAATCTCAATGTCCTTTTCCCTCCGTATCAGATATCAAATGAACTTTCACACAATCACAGTTGTTGTTGGCAACTTCTTGTTCATCTAAATTTGAGATAAACAAAAACAGCCATACCACGGGAATACGAATATTGCCATCGAACATCTCACCTCGTCGACAGATTTCTCTTTGTTTGTCTTATCTGAAGTCACTAGCTATTTGCTTAAAGTGCAATTATCCGATTTTCAATTTTGTTTGCTTGCCATTGCCCCCATTGTTTACCCCTATACAACTAAATAAATATCAGACAGAGAGTCAGTCATTCCTGCTGCTGGCACCCACCCTCCTTTACAAATCGTACATACGATTAGATCATAGATTACAAAATCAATAGAGAATTTTGTAGAGGGCCAGCACACCCCGTGTTTGAAATGTTTTCGAAATGAGTTTCGATTTGGTGGTGGATTTCAATCAAACTTATGACAGCGTTGAGGTGATTCAGATGGGAGGGGTGGGAGCGGGGAGGTTCTATAGAGCAGTGTCTAAGTGGATCTTGGAAATTTAGTACATCCACCAACCATTAGAGCATCTCGGAGAAGGCTGCAATTATAAACGTTAACTGATTAGAGAAAAATATGAATTATGTCGTGGCCTGAAAATGCTTCAAATATCGGTCTAAAATCTTAAAACTTCTGAAACTAATTACAAGGGGAAATTGAGACATAACCTATGAAAATGCTGCTCAGAAAATCGTATCAATGAGATGATAACCGCCAAAAGACTTGTAGAACGAGCTGCTTTTACTGTAACCACAGTTGATAGCACGCCACAAATCTACACTTACCGTTCAAAGTTTAACTTTCCAAAAATAATATTCCCACTACCTTCCTCATCGCACCTCTGTAGACGATGCATAACCTCTTATTAGCTTCCCAGAAAATCTCATATTTCCCTGTTCTCCCCTCCAGTAAAAGATGCTATCAATTTCACATCATCGGCTTACAACTATTTTAATCGCCTACTTATACCAAACGATGTCAGTCCTCAGTTAAACGCGGATAACTTTAAACAAAAAACGGTGCCGCGTGTACGTACTTAATTGTTTCGAATGTTTTGCAACATTCGCTCTCAGATTAAGATCAGAAGCTCACACTACGCTAAGTGCAGAGATTCAAAGGGACATCACCCTGGTTTTCAAAAATTCGTTCACTCTTTAGCACTGTGATTGACACGTGACCGTTTTGTTTGCAGGCGACTAAGGTTTTTTGTTATGACGACTCTATTTTCATATATCAGTCTGGGAAATCACCGTTTCATAGTTGGTATTATATTTTTGCCATAGACAACCCCTTACGACGGTATTTTCTTTCATTTTTTTTTTTTTTTCTAATATTCCATGAGCTGCACTGCACTGCAGACACAATCCACAGGTGGCTTATGCTATTCATATAGCCGACACAATATGGAGGGTGTTTTTGAGCTTAAGGCATATACAGTTCTGTATCTTTTGATTTACTTTCCCACTTTGGACTGGTGTATGCTCGTATTGTTGCTGCAGATTTTAGTCTCGCATTCGAAGATTGTTATTAAAAAATGTTATTTCAAAAAAACAAAAAAAGGAAAGGAAAGCTTGTTTTATTTCGAAACAAGGATTGGAATGTGGAATTTCACTTTTCGGTATGTGTTGTGTATGCGTTTTCCATTGCCGATGTTCGTTTTCTCTTTTGGGGGTTGTTTTGTGTACGATGCAGGCAAATATTTGCACTTCACGTCAACGAAGGCAGTCATAAATGCGAAAGTATTGGATAGAAACAAAGGGAAAGGTTATTTACTGGAATACGCAAATGGAGGAGTGAAAACCAACAAAGGACCAATTCAAGTTGCAAGGTTATTTTTTTTTGTATTGTTTTAGGATATCAATGTATGAATTTACTATGGGATATGTATTGACCCCAGCTATTAATCAAATTAAAATCAACAAAGTTTTGCTTAAAAGCTGCCAGGTAGCATTGGAAACAGACTTCTGCGAACAATTTGTCGAACCAAATTGTTTAAGTTTAAGTTTCGTTATAAGTATAGCCAACGAATTCTGTTAAATAAAATCGATTAGATTACTTCAAATAATTTGTACTTTGTAATCACAACCACTCGGAAAAAGATTCATACGCCTTCGTCAAAATTCGTTAGGATATATAGACTCTGCACAGCAATATATGACACATCTATTTACAGAGTAGGTCTAGGTACTGTGTTAAAAGCAAAAACGCGTTAAGTGTCACAACAGGCTTTGAAACGATCTTGCAGCTACAAAACAATTTTCAATACTTTCACGGACTTTAATCAAAAGTTGTAAGATCCTAGAAAATAAGTTTAATCTCTGTATTTTGTTTCATTCTTTTTAATACCTCAAAAAAAATGGTTTAATTAAATTTGTAGACACACTTCACCGCATATAATTTCCGACTTGATTGAGATAAGGCAAAGTCAGAGGCTGTAACAAATAATACGAAGACATTTAATTATCTGCATAATAAATACAAACTGTGGTAGGTATGCAATTTAACTAAACTAAATAACACAAGTGGTAGGCGCAGTGGCTTAGTGGTTAGTGTGTTGGACTACTAAGCGAGGGGTTCTGGTTTGAATCCCGCAAAAACCCAATTTCCAACTCAGGGTTTTTTCACTGCGCCACCTCTCGCGAACGTCTGACAAACATCCGAGCGTATAACTGTCATGAAAGAGCTTTTCAATTAGCCGTTTGGAATCGGCATAAAATTGTAGATCTCTTCCATTCGTTCCAAAAATGAAAACTCACACAAAACGAATGGTTGCGAGAAGCTAGGCCTATGTAGGGTCGCTACGGACCTGTTGCGCCAAAAATGATGTTATAATTATATTATATAAATAACCCAAGAGACTGGTGGGAGCACCGGCAGAAAAACGGATCAGGAATGTTAAAAGCCGTCATAGCCGCTTTAAAATATTTTCTGACATTAGAATTTGAAAATAATTTTAAGCTTGCTGAAGAAAAAGAACAATTCTGGTAAGTTCAGCGAGAAAGAAGCTGAACAACCATAAGAGATCTTCATCAAAGCTAGCAACTTATTCCTGGAGTCACAAGTGAGAAAACACCATTTACTACAGTCTTGGCAAATAGTCGAATAGAAATTTCTTCCAAAGATTGAAAACGAGATACTAGATGTTCAAATACGAGGTCAGAAATAAAACACTTACTTTCGCCTCAGATTCATTGTTGTTCTTCCAAACTTCCCTTCTTCATCATCATCGCGACTATATTTATAAAAAGCGCCTATAATACACTTTCGCTCATACAAGGGAGTGCTAAAAACTTGTACGGTAGCATTTTTCTAGGTCTGAAAATCTGTTACAATTTAGGCTATGAAAACTATATAAAAACATATACCCAGTAAAAATAAAATGTGAACAAGTGCATCCAACAAGAGGCAACCTATATTTAAAGTCGCATATATTTACTGGTGGATGTCTAGGAACTTTTTTATAGAAATGATTCTCTTTGTTGCATTGTATGGCTCTTTCTATCTAGATTCTAGACTCTAGAGCATAGTCGTGTACTCATGATTAAGCGCAGACATACAAATCGCCAACATTTCTCCTCTCTCGCAAAAGTAGGGTATACAAAAAATTACTTTCAATAGTTTTCAAGAAAACTTGCTTAAACTTTCTAAAAATGTTCGTGTTTTATTCTTTCGTTTGCATTTTGGTGAATCTTTACCAGTTCCGTTAGAAGAATTTTTCCGCGACGTTGAATGTTTAATTTGAACTGTATATTATGTAATCTATCACTAAAGAGATTTCTTAGATGAAGTTGCTAAAGAACGGAATCCTATTATAAGAAATTTAAAGCGAATACATTCAGACCAACTCTTTAAGAATTTAATTAAGAATATTTCGTTCTCAAATCACACAAAAGAGGCCTTAATATAAATCAGACATTCAACAACTAAACTAAACTGTTCTTAGACATTTTGCACTTTTCCTTCGTGTCAAAAATTGACCTGTAACTGCAAATGTTACTGTCAATGTTCGCTTAATTTTGACAGTGTAAGTTCCGCCAATAAGAGAAATGTGTTGTCTCAGCTGATTGAATTCCTCTCTTTAGTCACTTGGTATACTTTTTAAAGAAATTTCGAAATTTTAAAAGAAATTAAATTAACAATAACGAATTTCTTTGTGTTGAACTAACCCAGGAACTAACCATTCTTCATTGGTACTGTTTTGTTTGAAATTTTGTTGCGAATACCGACATTTTCTCTGATCTGTCAAAATTTTGCTGTGGGATAATGTATTTTGCATTAATACGCTTTTTTAAATTCTGTAACGAATTTTCGTACAGCTTGAACTGCTTGGCTTAAAACAGCTTTAGCTTAATTTTATCGTTGGAAACATTTTTGTGTGGGGGCTAAATTTAAGCGCGAGCAGCATACTATAGGCTTAAGGCGGAAGGCCCTGCTACAAATTGGGTAATTCTCTGCGATTTTGAGCAATCTTGATATTGTAGACTTTTGTGTAAAAAGAAAAGACCGAAACCAAGTAGACTCAAGTTCTCAAAAGAATCATTAAAAAGTGTTTGGTTCTGGAGATGAAATGGAATTCTTTGAAATAGGTTAAGTTCCAGCCAAAATGCTTCCAGATTTACAGCTTGACTTAAAAATAAAATAAAGTTACAGATGCAACAGTGAGGTGACTTTTAAATATAAAAAAAAAAAAATTAAAAAGGTCTATAAAACTTTCTTTCCTAAAAAAGAAAATTTAGTTAAATCTCATTTACAAGTCCGATAAATATGGTTGAACGAAGAGTACCAAAATGTTAAAAGCTGATGCACGGCAGTTCATCTTAGTAGACTTACATTTATAAGACAAAACGAACCGACATACCCGACTAAGTGGATAGGAGTCTTGTTGTTGTTGGCATCAAAAGCCTTTCAAGCTTGCAAGCCCATTAAATATTTATGCTAGGTATTTAAGAAACTATAAAGGAACTGAGCCCGTAACATTTGAGAACGTAACAACTGAGTTAAAATATGTATCCCCTTCCCACGGAACACCACTCAGTCATCATCGGTAACCACTGTCGCCCCTGCTGCCTATTTTAAGGAAACAACCTTTAGACGCTGAGGTTAAGCGTTGCTGATGAGGAAACTGCTCTCGTGGTTTCCACCAGAGCACCCTTAAGCATACCAAAGGAGAATTGTTTAAGTAAACACGTAAAGGAGTAAACAAAACGAAAAGTCATAAAACTTCAAGTCTGCTTAAGAAACCAAAAGCAGGAAGCGAAAGGATACAAACTTTAAGTTCACACACATGAAAGTCGTCTTTCCTCTGACGACATGGATGGGGAAGTTTCCTTTGTATATTGTCTTGTGGCAGGAAAACTTTTATAAAGGCGCACTCGTTCCTCGACTCCTCTGAATACGGTTATTAACGAGCCGGCACAATATGTATGCACACATGTACCACTACCAAACAAAGTTCTCGCAACAAGCAAAAAAAAGTTTTACATACTCATATATATGCAGAAAGGAAATCTCCATTCGACTAACAAGCCAACAAGTTCCGATCCCAACGCACGAATGTCTGAAGCTCACTTGAAGTCTTCGAAAAGTTTCGGAATGCCATAGATGGGTGCGTTCGGTGAGGAAGGAGCAATTTTAGTTTCCGATTCGGTTGCATTTATTTGTATATGTGAAACATTGAGAAGAATGGCTTCCAAGCAACAATTGAAAAATCGATAGACAATGCGTCTATATGCGCCCTCGACGCTCGACGCTGAGATTCTAATCGATATGATATTCAATGTTTACTGTTGACAGTCTCGCGGCTATTTTCTGGTAAATTAAACATTAAAGGGATCGTAGGCGTGTGCTAGTCAAACAAACGGGCACGTGTCCACCAAATAAAAGTGTGAGCTATGCAGTTAACCCCTGGATGGCAATAAGCCTTCGCAACTACTTTGACGTTTAACTAAATATTTGTGCCACGTGACCGATGGATTAACAAATTGTTAAGCGGTGTGCCGATGTACCTTGAAGTTCCTTCAGCAGAGATTCGCCAACAATCGCCATGGTATCGCTGTATCTATCTGTGCTACTGCAAACAATTTTAAAGCAGTCAAGTATCTTAAAGAGGGCTAGCGCGCCCTCGATGGACATCTTAATGCCAAACGAAATGACTGCCAAGTTGTTTATTTGTTTAGCCAGTCCGGGCCAAAAGGAACCTCAAACCATCCGCCACCAACCAACCACCACTACTTGCAGAGAAAACAATTTCGTCGGAAAAATATTTAACAAAACCAAATACTTGTATATATCCAGTTGGCATCGGCCGAATGCGTTCCACTTTGGAGCCCCAGTTGCCCCAGGAGTGTACGGCTGCCTAAGAGGTGGACTGAGAGTACTTTTACGAAAAATAATGAACCACCCCGAAGCGGGTGGTGGAAACCTTTTTTCCGTTGACACTGGAGGGTCGGGTGCCGAAAAACATTCATTGCCAACCGCAAAGGATTCAAAAACATTCTATTTGAGTGTTTAATTTAGCACTAGCGATGGATATTTCACAATTTTTTGTGGCTTTGGATGAGGTGTGCTCGGTTGGACCTTCTCTATGCGGTGACATTTGGCTTTGGCTAGCTCTGTTTTGTTTGGTTCATTTGGTTTGTCTTTTGTTGGGGGCCATCGTGCGCAGAGATTTCAAACAGAAATAAAATGTTTTTGTTAAACAAAATCCGAAAATTGTTCTCCTATTGGAATGTTAAAAGTTGTCCTTTCTACGGTGGAACCGATGGGCTGTGGTGACTGGGTTTGTGTGGGAGCACTTCATTAGATTGAGTTGTGAGCGGTAATGTAAATTGCAACATATTTTCCCCAAAATTGTGTTGGTGAAAGGAAAGATATGTTTGCCATCATGGAGCGGTCTGTCTAGTTTTTGTTTTGTAGGAATAACTATTTTTTTGGAGAAAAATGAAAGGCACGCACAATTTATGTCGAGTTTGAAACGATATGATGACACGAAAGCGAAAGTGTCATCGCCATACCTAAAGAAGCAATTTAAAAAGTAATAGTTGGAATGGAATCTTCAAGGCTTTGTAAACATATCAAAATAATTTGGGATCAATTCAACGTTCCAAACAAAATATTTCAATGTTAAAATTAGCTTTATATTGAAATTATTTATTGGGCTCTATCCTCTATGCTGTTTTTAGTTTATTTTTATAGGCCTGTTTGTAGAGCTCGTCAAATATTTATTAGAACTGCAAACTGTTACTTTGCTCGGATTTTAAAATGGTTGGTAACAACTTTTCCATAATTTTGTTCGAGATGATTCGTCTGCATTATTTGAAGAGGTACTTAAGCATTTTCAAAACTCTAGTCAGAAGTTGTCAGAATAAGCTTTTTTAATTGATCTTCCTGTCTTACTTTTTTGTTAGTTGATTTTTAAAGTGATGATTCTCAAAATATTTGGTTAAGTTTCTTGAGCAGAGCTCCAAAAATTTCAAATTTCATTTCGTTTCTAATATTTTTTATTACTTTAACAACTCAATGAGTAGTTTGTTTATATTTCCAAGAAAAATTGGTGTACGTTCACAGAAAACTCCATCATTTGTATTATATTGGGAGAGTGGATTCCGACCATCAGGAACTAGCAAAACTCTCTTCCTTTGCTACGGAACTAAAAAATCATTTATTAATCTCAGGAGCCTTTTAAAATGTATTTCAAGATGTTTGAAAAGCAAGCCCATGTCCAGTTAGTAAACATTTTTGAAACAAAAGACGCTAACAAAGAAGGGCTAAAAAATTCTAGTTTCGGCTTTCAATTTTGTAAGCTTAGAATCTAAAAATTTGTAAATTTAAAGTCAAAAATAAAAAAATATTTATTGGTAAAACTGTAAAAATAAAACCGCGTATTTATCTATCAAAGGTGCCAAGTTCAAAGACTCTTGCTTAAGGAATGAAATATGGAGTTTGCAAAGACCTGAGTGTTTTTTTGGGGTCCGACTATAGTGTCCGGCACAAAAACCAGGGTGTCCAAGTTTGATTTGACGGACTATATGAACTTACATATGTGTAATCATTTTTAGCCTTCAACGTAGGTATTCGATAGGTCACAATAGATAAATTGGTATAGAAAAAGTCGACATTGTGAAATTGTAAAATAAGATCGGAATATAAGACAAACTTTTTAGTACCGCGCAATATGTTAGAATGTCATTCAACTGAACCGCACTTTCGAAGAGCTGAAGAACAAACTTGTAAAAGAAATAACCTTCAAATTTAGTGTAGATAGTGGTTGCAGGCGTAGGGAATAAAAAGAACACCTCTGATGGATTTTTAGTCTTCTAAAGATTATTTAAATATTTTATAACGCACGCAAGACCCTTTCTCCACAGGAGTTTTGTAATTGTTTCATGCAAAGCTTCATCCGCAATGGTTTCCATCGTTTCTTTATCTTACTATTAGCGTTTCGTTTGATATTCAATACCATAACACACATCAACACCGAGGGTTCTTTCTTTAAATTCATTCATCGTTCTCCCGTCCCTCGATTCAATTTACAATTCCAAGTCTTTCTGCCAAATAGATGGCTCCTGATTTGCGTAATAAATTCTCCCCTTAATCAATGAACACCAGAAGAAGATCCTTCGTATTCTAGACCTACAACTATTCTCGATGACAAAGGAATACCAAACATACCGAGCTGCCGCTTCTCCATACAAAGATGAATACTAAGTGAATGTCGAGTATTTAAGCGTAGCAACAACATCCCTCTGCGCTCCGTGACAGGACAAGGGAACAGGGAGGCTCATCTATCAACCTCTATAGAGACAGATACGACTTTAGCAATATTAACAAGAAGAAAAAGTGAAAACAAAACAGCCTGTCAGTAGGAGAAAAATATTTTTTCTTCCTTCATGAAAGAAGAAAGACTTTCATCATCCTTATTGTCTGTTTTCCTGTTCGTTTTGCAATTTTTCTACGTCCTCTCTTGGGCTATGGCCGACCGGCAAGTAGACAATGATTAATACTGTTCCTCATTGAGTCGGTGTCTCACATTTCTGTGGCTAAATTCGAATACACATTTTTTTCTATTTAAAAGAAAAGGACACAACAAATCCTCGCACGCTAATTGCCCACATTAGTATCACTCGCACCCGTGCTCGTACTCACATTGCAAACCCATTTGCGAGTCCTTTTTATTGGGCCTCGACGAATTAACCCCGCTTAGGTGCTGATAAGTCCATTTGTAAACAATTTTAACAATTCCTGTATAGTTGCCGTATACCAGTGCCATTCACGTAGCCCTATTATCCCCGCAATTACGCGCCGCTATCCATTGTTGTTCCTCGCCGGGACTGGGGTGTGTAATGGTTGTGCTCTGTAATCCTGCCGCATTTTTGTTAAATGAATTAAATATAACAAAAGTCGCCCCCGAAATAAAACAAACCAATGGCAGGGAGAGAGAGATATTTAAATATATTTAAAATATTCCAGTTCTCATTGTTGGAATTGTTTGGCGCGCACAACATATTGGCTCTGCGTGGCAAAAAAAAAGGCTGGGTGGTGGAAAATCGCATCACCATCTCTCACTCTGTAGCGAAATGTGTTCCTGACAGAAGAGAACGCACCTGTTTCAGTTCCCAGATTAAATATGCGCCAGAGCATTGATACTGATGGTGGGTATTTTTTTTTTTTAATTTTGGGGTTATGGCGAAAGGCTGCCATAGGATTTGACTTTGAAACGGGTGAAGTTTTTATATGTAAATATTTACGCGGAATTTTTTTATTCAATTATTTGGATGAAGATGTTTTTAGGTTGATGTGAATGAGGGTTAGAGGTAAAGTTCAGCCATCAGATAAAAACGACGAAGCTGCCAACCGACAAGGAATCAACTTCCAACCAAGTGGATCATTTGGCGGTCAGCCAAAAGGAGTTGCATCTCAGACGTTCGTATTAGAAGTGCGAAAGCGAGAAGCGATATCAGCATCTTAGCTGCTTTCCAACTGTTATCTTCCAACATTCGGAAGACCTTTGTCAAGAAGTGGAACTAATGACTGAGCTCACTACGTTCGTCAACCTTTCATACCCATTACGTGCTTGAACAGTCTCACAAGGAATTGTTTCCTGATGTGTTGGATACCTCCGCAGTAAAAAAGGAACTGTGGGATGTGTCCTCAAGAACTCTCTTTACAAAGCCCTTCTCCATCAGACGCATTTCTCATGTCATATCACAGAGTACGACGCGAATCTCTCCTTTGAAACGACCTAGATAGATGATGGCTTAAAAATGCCCACAAACTTCCACTAGAACCAGCTTAAAACGTCCTAAACCTTACCAGCTTCTTTAGCGAGCTCTCTTTATTAAATTGCGGCTTTCCACACAACAAGCCCCCTCAATTCGAGCTACTTTAATGCCTTTTTAATATCGCATCCACCCAAACCTACACATAACAAAAGATATACCGACAGGCGAAAGTCTCTCATATTCCTTTGGTTCACAAAGAACGACAACAAAGGCGACTACACCAGTCACGTGACATAAAACTGTCAACAAACAATTGAGTTATTTATATACCAAGTTAAAGTAAATATCAACGACTCGCTCTCTATATATGTGCGGCTTTGCCCAAGGACACTGCATGCCAATATCAATTCATCCACCGCACCCTCGCCGCCTTTGTCGCTTTACAGTTTTCACACACCGATCAATGGAATAGCGCCGAGCACACAGCACATCCTTTTTGGACTACGTGAGAGATGACAATGTGTCATCCGTCATTGGTGTACGATGGTCTGCCGCCGGAACAAATAAACGGAAACGACAGATAGACCAAACGGAAGGACCTGCTGTAGGTATAGCGTCGAGGAACGATTTTTATTTGTTGTCTCCACTATATAGTAGTTCTTTGATAGAGACTAACGGCTGCAGGCTGTGTTGGGTTATTTGTTTTCCCGAATCATCATCGGTCGATAGGTAGAATTCTAATACCCAGCACGAACCTTGCCTGCCCTCAGGGGGCAACCCAATGACATGAATACACCCTTCGTTCGAACGAAATTATATTTCATTTCATATGCGTGAATCGAACAATTGCCGCCACGTGCTGGGTGGGATACACTGGATTACCCGGAGAGATGGTTGCTTGGAAATCATTTAGCGGTAGTCGGGGATTAGCCGCTATTGAATATGATATTAAATCGAGGTCCTTTTCAATTATTCATTAGGCCGGGGGCGATCTCGCAAGTGTGAGGTATGACGAGTAGGTATATCGGGCAGGAGGCGTGAGAAAGTCATATAAAGCTGTCAGAAAATGTGGCTGCCAAACAGGACCTTTTCTCAGTTGATGAGTGTGTGCCTTGCACTCATAAATAGAGGAGTGGATATGAATAAATCTCTAGGCAATTCCTTATTAAATGGTCCGTTGATAAAAAGTGACGCAATCTTAAAGCACGCACAAGTATCGCTCGAACCATTTTGTGCAAAAATCAACGACTTGGCCATTAACTTTTATTTGCCATTTCATTCGCAAGACCTTTTTTAGATTTCCAGTGGGAAATTTAAACTCTAACAGCACCGTGGGTAAGTAGGATGTAGGAACCTACCTTCTCAGCTATAGAGGCGAAAGATTTTCACGTTTGACAATTAAGCGCGAAACAAGAAATGCAAATGTCCTTCTTGTTCTTTTCTGAAATTTCATTTGCCTTACACAAAACTCGATGCCAACTTCTGAGGGTATCTATGCTTACATGGAATCGGTCCTTTGATGGCATGACACTGTTGCCGTCAGGGGGGAAATCTGTAAATTTGAATCCAAACGACGCATTTCCACCTTGGGAACGCATTGAAATACCTTTCTTTCTAACAAGAAATATAAACGCCAGCCAACAACAATGCCAGCGAAACGGTCTTCTAAATACAGAGACTAACCCGAACCCCTCGGTAGTAAAAGAAAGGAATGGTGCATTCCTTGAATTCCAGAAAGTTCTTATTATTGCTCGCGCACACATATATTCTGACGAACAAGGCGATTAGTTTCCCCTTGTCTTGGCGTCGAATTTTTTTTTCTCGATCATTATGCGTCCATTCGTTTAGTTTGTGTTCTCGTTTAAAAAGGAAATGGAAATAATGATGGCTATACTTTCGGCAAACGAATGCAAAGATATTTAGAAGTTGAAAACGAGGTAACTTATAGTATCCTTGTCCTGGCCGTGATGACATTCCACTGTAAATGTATAGAAGTAGGTCCCTACAAATGTTTTGTAAAAGATTTTTGTTTTTTGTCCTAGTGTAAGGAACGTGATCGATTTTTTATGAAGATTTGTCAAACTTGGGAAAACACAATTTGTCGAATTCACCTGGGAATATCAAAATTTGTTGCATATTTTGACACATTGGCACGGTTTTAGTAATTAGAAATGACTCCACCAAATTTTGTTGTACTTCAATAACGTGGACTCTATACAGAATCCACAGAAAGACTAGCTCTAAGCTAGGCAAACTCCGGCAGATCTTTAAATCTCTGAATAAGCCTTGAGTCCAGCCCACGTTTACTACTTACTTAACAGGCTCCTGACCCGTGAATAGTCTCCGCTTGGGAAAATGCTGCCATCAATCCTATGCGATAGTCTACGCTTAGTTCAAAAGTAAATGGGGGTCTAGACTGGATTAGTGGAGAAGCGAAAACACTATATGTCAAAGCGAAGGTCAAGTTTCAGCTTGCTAACAAGTTCGTCTGGTAGGATGGTGATGGAGAAGTCTCAACGCTCCGTCAAAATCGACAAGATCTTTTGCACGCCTTAGACTTTGAAATTAAGGCAAGCTGACGCGATATCGGGTCTACTTTTTTAGAACTTCTTAATTTTTAAAGCAATCGTACGAGACTCACAAGCTATCTATTTTTGAAAAGTTCGTAAAACAAATGCCTGTTGCAAAATACTCGTTTACTTATGATTGATTATTGGGCTAGTTTCTATGAACTTCGATCTCAGCAAAGCAAAGAAAAGTAGGATTTTCAGCACGCAACAACTATGCTCTACTTGACACTTCGAGGACTCATAGTAGGTGTTGTAATTGCGTGCTGAAAATTGTACTTTACTTTCCTTTGCTAAGATCGAAGCTCAAAAAAACACACCCATTATCGTATATCAGGAGTAAGTGGCGAACTGTCAAGTGTCAGTATTGAAAGGCGCAATTGAGAAGAACACGAAGATTATGGTGAAGTCGAGGAACTGTTGTCATCATTGTCGACTCTGCGAAAAAACGTAATAATAAAGCAATTTTTCGAACAGTTTTTTCAAAGTCATTCAAAAACATTTCATTAGCCGTTTTTTTTTTCTGTTAGTTTAAGAGGAATATCAAATATTATTTTTTCCTTTTCGTTCTTTTTAGGGCGTTTCAAAGTCATTTTTGAGGTGATTTTATTTGTTAGTTTAATTTTGGACATACATTTTAGTACATTTCTCAGAATTTTCACATCTTTTTAACTTTTCCAATATTGGTTCATCTTAAACTTTTCTTTAACCTTTTAAATGATGGTTAATTTTAAACTGTTTGGTAGCTGTTTAGTGAGCTATTTGTGGCGCTTCTTTTTGCTCTTTCGGGCTACTATTCTTTTGGGAATACTGTTAAATTTTTGATGATTTCTTCCCCTTTTTCAAGATGTGTTTTTCGAGGCGTTTGAAATAGCTTTTTTGATTTAAATTATTTTTTAAGCTTCTTTTGTGCTTATTATGTGTCAGCTTTCTGTGATTTTAAAAACGTTTTTTTTTTTTTTGTTTTTTTACCGTTTACCAGACGACTCTGTTTTTGAAAGCATTTTTGGGATCGTATTTAAGGTTTTTGTTTATCGACTTGTAAAAAGAGTTATTCGTTTTGTGTTTTCCTGCAACAGAGATACATTTTTTGAACTACTTTTGAGGTCTTTTCTTATTTTCACCATCGTGAACTAAAAGAGCTTTCTATATTTGTACCCACTTCATATTGAAGACCATATAATTATACAAGTATAAATGTTGGAACAAAAATATTCCAAAAAAAATAGAAACTACAATCCTAGCGTCCAGCACAGAGGCAGCATCTCCATATACATCATTACGTTGTGAATTTTAAGAGTTGATAATCTTTATTGCATGAAAATGTTCAATTTTGGAAAATCAATTCGCGAAAAGGAAGACTTCAAATACCCTTTAGTAATAAAAAAATGACTGACTTCAGCAACATATTGAGTCCTGACCCGCCGAATTATAGTTTAAGGGGAATTCATCACCGAATTGAACCGATTAAAAAAAAAAAGCAGGAAGAAAATCACCCACTTACTGCTTGTTCACGGGAAGTGAGTACTTCTATTAAGATTTTTTAGTCTTTTTTGGGGGTCAGAATACCTCGTTTTGGTATGGGCAACCTTGTTGCTGGACTTAAAGAATGATTATAAGTGTCACCCAGTTTGTAAAAGTTGTCGCAAATAGCAGCATAACGACTCTATTCATCATTACCACTGAAAAGTTGACAGATCAACAAATCTTTCTGCCTGTTATGCGAATATTCTGTAAGAATTTCCAAAGACAAGAGGCATTCTACGTATTAGAACCTACAACAGCTGCATTTCTCAAAATATCCACCACCATCAAATTATATTTTCGGACCACGCCGTCAATGGTAGTTATGTCACAGATTCTTGATAACTCAAGGGAATTTAATTTCAAGCCCATATCGGATCGTTCCACCCGCACATATACTCCCTTCTAAAGGGAGTTGCACAATGCCCTATCTGCACATTGTCCAATAATATCAAAATATTCTGACTAGCAAAATTCCAATCGACAAAATACCTATTTGCGTAGCTTTCTGCCCCACGGAAACCTATACCTTGCCCTGTGTAACAGTGTAACGCATTTTAAACCCACTTATCTGGCAATTTGTGTGCAATTTTCGACTCCATTACGAGGTTTTGTGGCCAGCGGTTTAAACAATTTCCCGAACAAAAAGCGCCAACCGAACCTTTTGCCAGTTCGCCTGACACGCCGCACGGACACGGAATACCGTAAATCGAATTCTCGCAATAATTGCAACGCAACAAACGCCCAATAACCCATACCGCGCGCAATTTTCAAAATGCAACCGCCATTGAGGGCCACCGGCACACACAGTCGACGACTGCACTTCCGACATTCAAGTGCACATGCAATATGCGTCATCATAGCCGAGCGTATCAACTGTACCGCACTTCAACTCATATCTCGTTCGAAATGGATGTTCGTGGGATGCATTTTGGGGCGGATGGGATGCCGAAAAGCGCAGCCGAACGGGAAAATGTTAATCGGACGCACCGTACATGGTCCTGCAGCAGTTGGATCCTTTTATTTTTTGCCTTTCTCATGGCGGAAATGCAATTCGAAATTTCGTGGTTTATTGGTTAATGTTATGCGCATTTCACAAATTGCTTTGGTCGAATTATCGGATGGAGTCCCATTTTGTTTTTTCTTTTTGTGATTGTGGGTTTCCTCGCTGTGTGTGGCACAGAGTCATGGGACGAGAACATTTTTTTGTTCTGTCACAGACAGGACACGAATGGATTTAAGTGCGGACGCTTGAAAATAGTTGAATTGCGTAAATTTACCCAGAATTTAATTCGAACAAACTGTTGTGGTCAATTAATTAATATCCGTTTTGTTTTTAACCGAAGTAGTTTATTTATTTTATTGCTTTCGGTTTGTTTCTGAATTTATTATGTGATGCGCTAACAGTTTGTGCGGTAAATATGGCCGCGTTTTTGTTAATTTTCGTCTACATTTACATTTTAGTGTCAGCTAGTGAATTACAGCGATGAAAATGTTTGTTATTTTTCTAAATGGGGTGTGATTTATATGGCTAGCTAATTTTGGGGAACTTTATGCAATAAAAGAAAAGGTTTAATGTGGCCTTTCCTTTTAGTTTGCTCTTCAATTTTGTGGCATATTTGGTTTTACTATATTGTACGAGAGTGTCTGGCTAGCTACGATCATGGTTTAGTAGGTACCATGGCTGTGACCTGGGCAGAAAACTCCGACGGGTAAATCATTCCACAGGTCACCAAGGAGAATAAATAATATCAGTGATTCAATTTGCAGACATTTAAAACCAATGTGCATCGGAATCTCCTATCTTCTCTATCCCAATTTCCCTAACGCCCGCGCTGTGTACTTCAAACTACACCATTAGAGTAGTCATAACCTCTTTAGCGCGTGTTTATTATAAAAAAAAAATTCCCAACAAGAGGTTATGTACTATTTAAACATAGACACGAGGCTGAGTGCTACAGAATCTTGGAAAACAATGTGCACATTGTATGTATGGACATTCTACACTCCACATGTTATTTCAAAAACGCACTAATCTAAACAATTCTACTAAATCCATAAATGGTCCAAGAAATGCCACTTATGAGAGCCCTAAAAAAATGTCCCGAAAACCCTAAAAAAAAAACACACAAAAATACCCACGAAAACGTTACAAAAGACGCCTTAAAAATATGCTTAAGAATGCTGAGACACGCTCAAAAACGCTTTGGAACACCCCTTTAAATAGCTTAAAAAAACACATCACAAAAAAACCAACGAAAACGCCAAAAAAAACAACCCAAAGGTCGGTTTTAAATATCCTGCAAAATCTTCAGAAAATGCGTTGAAAAATACAGAGAAAAATCCATTGAGAAATAGCCCGTAAACCGCCTCGAAAAACAAATCAAAAAAATCAATGTAGGTATAATCCCAACACGATTCTAAAGAACTCACCGAACTAAGCTAAACAACGCAGTAAACAAACTCCTGGAAAAATAATCAGAAAGGTCTCTAAAAGCCCACTAAAATCAATTAAGAAATGTCCCCAAAGACGCATTTAAGACAAAGCACCATTTAAGACTTTCCGAAGAACGCCATGAAAACTTTCAAAAAAATAGCTTCAAAAATGCTTTCGAAAACGACTAGAAAAGCCTCTCAGAAACTATTTAAAATACCCCAAAAAGCGCTTCGAAAAATGGTAGGTACTTAAAAACCGAGAAGAGACCCAAAAACTGATCAAAAACGCGTTGAAAAAATACTCATACAGATGTCTTCCGAGAAGCAAACCCAGAACGGTCGAAGAAGCTTTCGGAAAATACGTCTAATAAGTACTGAGATCTGAGATGTCTATAAAAACACGCTACACTGAAAAAAAAAGGTACATCATAGCAATGAAAAAATTCATCAATATAATGAAAAAATCATCAATTTTAGTCCAGTGAAATTTTTAGTTGCTATGATGAAACCGATTTCATCAATATGAAGAAATTTGAAAATTATAAAATGTGTTCATCATTCATCAACTTTGTTCATCAATGTTATGAAAAATTCATCAATGTGATGAACCGAAATTGCCGTCCAATTTCATCAATGTGGTGAATGTGCCCATCATATTGACAATTTTGTTCATCAATATGATGCGCACTTTTTGTGTTATCACTTTTGTTTTTATATGTGTTTGTAAGTTGGTGCACACGAAAAAGAAAATGTGAAATAGAAATACTTATACCAAATAAAACGTAAACACATAACCTTCCTTCTTTACTGAGAATGGTAAAATACCTAAACGAACATAATGTCATGGAAATGGTAATGGAGGCAATATTATACCTATGATTTTAATAATTGAATTTCTTCGTATCCGAAAGGAAAATATTCCAACGACAATCAGTTTTACCACGAATGTCAATAAGTTGTAGTGGCAAAAACTCACGCGCTCAAGAAATATTGACGATTTATAATATATAATTTTATTTCGGAGCTAGTTACTTTTATTTTTCCAGGAAGTTTTTTTTTTTTTTTGATAATGGATCCCAATTAGAGTCAGAAAGCGGCCATTTGCCTGCCATATGCATTTTTTGAGGTATGGGCACAGGGTGGATGTAGATTTACATTTGTGTTTGAAAAGTGTTTTGCGTTTTTTGTTATCAATATTCAATTGATCCATTCTCTTGAATTTTATAATTTCAAGCAACGAGGAGCATTGTTCCTTAAAAAATTGGTAAAAAAAAATAATCTTATGTGGTATTCGATTGGGCGCTCTCAGAGCACTTGTTTTGCTCTCAGAGCAATTTTTATGTTCGTTTGGTACAGGAAAAAGCAATTTTTTACAGATTTTAGAGCACTTTTGCGAATCTAGATATTTTCTCAGATTTACCAATACAAGTGCGTTTGGGTTTGACAACTGATGGAGTTTGTTTACATTCATAGTAAATTTTTTCTCCAGCAAAGAAAGGCATTGCATCGGGTGAATCTATTTTTGTGAATTATTTAAGTATAAATATTTAGAAATCAATCGGGACGGATATTTCTAATGTTTTAATACAAAATTTAGCTAGTGAATGGAAATCGCTTAGAAAAGTGTCCAAGACTACACATATTCAAATCGCACAAATATCAACACAAAAAAGAGCAAGTGACGTTTTTATGTTCGATTAGGCACACGAAATCTGAAATCTGAGGGTAAATCTGAAGAAGCCCAAACGAATACCACATTTAATTGATTTTGAAAATATTCAAATATGCTCCTATACATACATTCTAAAAAGAGGTAAATATAACATTGTAGTTCATTGGCAATACTTTTTACCAAGGGAAAATCGGTGAAAAAATTTCATGACAATTCTAGCTCTATTTCCATTTATTTAATGCTACTCTTCCTATCTACGCTTTACAAGTAGATATGCATACTAAAAACACCTACAACACTTTTCGATATTTACGTCTTTTTTACAAATTAAAAAGCGTATAGATATGGAAAAAATACGCAATTTTGAAAATAAGTTTTAAAAACAAAAAATTTATGTCGAAAAACGTTCATTTACATAACATCATTTAAACGAAAGTTGTAAGTCAACACCTTTGTGTGTGCACATCTAAGAGACAGTACCTACTTTTCGAATAATATAACTTTCATTCTACAGATTACATAATAAATACTTTAAATATATACATATATGATAACATTTTATATATTGGAAAAATCGGGATTACCTTTTAAAATTTCCACCGTTTTTATTGAATTTTTTACACTTCATTATCAGTCGCCCGTAGTAAAAGCTAATTAAAATGTTTATTCAACGGCAAACAATTTTCAACACAATGTTTACGACAGAAATGAATACTTTTGTGGGAACATTAATTAAAAAATAAACAACATATAACTATCTATACGATTAAATTTCTAAATCACTCTTCGAAATTTTTACTCTTTTAAGATATTCATTGTTCATCGTTAAACCATTCACAATATTTTTTTTGCCACCCTGTGTAGATTCTTTACGCTTGATTAATGCCATATGTCGTGTTTGAGTATAAATGGCGTACCAACTTCGTGTGTGTATACCTACAGCATACATCATATTAACAATCTGTACGCATCACATTGAAGAAAACGATAAAAGAAATTCATCAATATGGTGATTCAATTCATCAATATGATTTTTTTCATCAATATAACGAATTCAGTTCATCTATAAGAAGAACGATTCACCATCAACATCAACATTCTCGTTAATATAAACTAAAGTCTGCTTTTTTTGATGAACGCGGTCATCAGTATGATGAAAGCCGTCATCAATACGATGAGCGCCTTTATCAATATGATGAAAATTCAAAATTTGGCAATCGTACTTGAATACGATGATTCCATACATCAAGGAGACGATTAAATCATCAACTGGATGAACAAATAACTGAATTCATCGAAAGAAGTGTTTTCGTCATATTGATGAAATGTTTTGATGAAATGATGAACGTAGCTCATAAAAAAATACGCCAAATTCTTATCAGAACTCTGCCAAAAAAATTGATGAATGCACTTTCTTCATATTGAAAAACGGTTCATCAATTGTCGAAAAGTTTTCATGAATTTATTCATCATATTTATAAAAAGTACGTCATATCAATGAATAGCATGTTTATGAACGCCATTCGTCAATATGACGACGTCTTTTTTTTTCAGTGTAGGCACTGAAAAAATGTCAACAAATCAGCTTTAAAAACGCCCCAAAACTGCCTTCAAATAACCAAGAAACCCGTTTAAAAACCCATCGAGGAACAGAAAAACATGGTTGGAAAAAAGAAGTAAAGTGGAAAAACCTCGTATAAAACAGTTAGATACGTGTCAAAAAATTAGCACCTCTTCTTACCATCCGCTTAAATCAGACATAGCGCTCCCAAAAACCGCGGCAGAAATCGAAGCTCAACTCGCCTAAAACGTCACAATTCTAATTGATACAAGACGACAAAACTTCCCTCCCACCGGAAAGAAAGTTTGTACTTTTTTCACATGCGTGACAACCTCCATATCTTAGGTCGGAAACACCCCAAGAATAGTTGGATAAAAAAAGATAATATCAAACATCAGCACACAGCGCACATATCCTGTGACATTATATTGTTATCCCAAATGTGAGCCCATTTGAAACTAAACTCACAAGCATAATCGCCGCCCTCACAGGACCAAAGGAGAACAAATTTAGTTGACCCCAGATTGACGGAATGGCTTTTGACTTTTTTTCCCCCCTCCTGTATTTGCCTTTCTATCTCAGTTCACCTCCCGAAGGACAATTGTCCTCCTCGTCGAAAATAAAACAAAAGAATGTAAGAGCAAATAAAAAAATCTGTAACATCCATGAAAAGGATCTGCCTACAAGCATGGTCGTGTACATCCTCTCCATAGACAAATAAGTTTTCATTTTATTTGACTTTGGCAAAGGATTTGGCCAATGTGTGGAGGGTTCTGTTTGCATCAGCCCAGGATCAAAAGAAAATAATCTTTGTATGGAGTTTTGTTATTCCTTGAGCCGATGCTCAGCGGGTGGTGGCAATGATGAAATCCTGCCTTTCACACCGCCATATACATGCATACCTACTCAAACGAAGCTAACGAAAAAAGAAACGAGTCCCTCTGCGATTTTGAATAGTTTCTATACGCTGCTGCATGGACTTTAATCCGTCCACATATCGGCAGAAGGAGAGAGAGAAAAAGACTGTATTTTTTGTTCGCATGGAAAAAAAGAAAAGCTCAAACAAGCCCAAGGATATAAAGCGAAAGACCTGAGGAGTGTGACGTGGTGGGACCAGGACCATAATACTTCATCCGCAGTAAATTTCTATGACTCTGATGCTGGTGGTTGCTCAGTTTGGTTAGGATGTGGAAATCCTTACCGGCAAACATAAAGATAAAAGATTATTCCGGCCATAAAAATATGAGCAACTAGAGGAGAATGTGCTCTGCTGCGATATCCTTGGGGGCTTAGCCATCATGTTGACGTGGCTTTGGCTCGTCCTCATCGTCATCGTCGTTGTCGTTGTCGTCGACATTCATCCCGTTGCGCTTTATGACAGCACATGCGGACCAAAAGCGAGCAAGCTCCAGCAAAAGCAAAAAGAAAAAGATTAGCTGCTGCCATAGTCGTCGTTCTTGGTTTTAGTAGATCCTTTCTGCATTTGAATGATGGTTAGCAAACAAACCGTATATACCTACAGAAGCGAAGGCGGGCGAATCAAATAAACCGAAAGAGAAACAAAATGTCAGCCATTATGACAGGACACATAACGTTTATTCATCCACCGAGATGGATGACTGCTCTTGGGTAATTATTTCGCAGTCGAATAGTCAGCACTTTTAGCCGTTATTTACCATTAATGGTTGAAGGATTTCGTGGCCAACAACAGAACAGCGGGGAAAACAGTTGAGATTTCAAATTAAGCTGCAAAGCGATGCAATAGCAAGAGATTAGGGAAAAAAAGGAATAAAGCTTGTGTGGCAGCGCAGCGGTATGAAAGGGTGTAATTACAGGTTGTTCGATTGAGAGAAGACAGCGGTAACCGCGCTTTCTATTGGGCTTTGAAATCGAAGTTGACTTTAATCGAACAACAATCGTCTGGTCTTGGCTAAGCGGGTAATTGTTAAACCTTCACTGGGAGACTGGCGAAATGTCACTTAAAACGAATGAGCACCGTGAATCTGCTGCTGATATTGATAATGATAGGGTAAACTATCCAACAGTGGACCAATTTACTCCCAGGTAAATTCACAAAGGATCGTAACGCGGTTTATTTTCTCTTTACTTCGTTTTTCTCTTATAAGTAGAGATTAAGTAAATTTAAAAGATTCACTGTGGGACGTGAGTCACTGTGGGACAGTTTACCCTACGGATACTGATACTGATACTGATACTGTGACTGCACATACGAGTTAATTGACAGTCACAGACAGCCGAAGAAAACTTTTACAATCAGCCGTAAAATGTTCTTATGTCGTTCAGTCACGTGTGTTAGGCTCTAAGGCGCCCGACTCTGCTTATTCATTTATTTAAATTTCCTTCCAGACTCCCTCAACAAATAGTTTCCTTCCATAATCCGAATCCCCGATGCGTACTGCCACAGCCATTACTCTATGCGAAGAACCATAAATCTCAATGAAATTTACATACATCCCGGGTGTTGCACCCCTTTACCGTCTCAATATAGGTTACCCAACCAATCCACCTTCGATACTCTGAGATTCCACAACCGTGCGGTAGACAGTGCCGCCCCTGCACAAGGTGCCTTGCCGATGCTTGATTTTTCCAATTTAATTAAAACCTCAAAGTATCCCACAGAACTGTGTCAACTTTTGTACGTATAGTTTCATCCCCGTCAATGCCTAGGCTAACACTAGCGCCGCCTTAACATACGCTCCGTAAGCCCCTGACTTCGAACATAGCCAGCATGCAAAGCAAAAGCAAAACCATTAAGGTTATGTAATTTATTCATGACATCATCATTAATGGCTGAATCGTGAGAGATCTCACGCAGCCATAGTGTTGCATGGATTAACTTGGCAGTTGGAAGGTTTCTCACAAAGTCAGACAGAAGGCGTTCGCTTCTGTCGGAAGGTTGCGCACTCTGAGGCTCATATTCGCATATAAATATTCTAGGGATCCTTTGAATGTTAATAAATTTATGTTCATCAAGCGTGGAGTGCGATAAGGGCGTTGTTGGTGGGAAGACACAGTTACTCTGGCTCTGCCCGTAACGAAGCATAAATTCATCAGGAGCACAAAAGTCATATTTAAATTTTGTTCTCCTAAATTCAGTCAAGAAAGTCGTACATCGCACGTGTTTGCATAATATGGTGCGGTTGTGTGCGGTTTATCCGAAGTTTTGCCAAGAAAACAAACTCAAAATGGAAGTTGTTTGGGATGGTATAGGAGTGGTCGGGATGGGGAGAAAGTTATTCATTTTTTGACGAGTCTGATTTTATGGGGAATCAGTGGAACTCACTTCGGTGAATATGCCAATCCCTAGCAGGGAAGTTGTACTGATTAAAGAGTACTATAAGGTCGTAGGGTAGTGGAAATGAAATAGGTCCACTGCGGGAGCGATTTATAGTACCTAATTACGGTCTTTAAAAAAATCCTGAAAAAATTAAAAAGAAGTCCAAAATGCTGCGGCAGATTGGAGCTTCATCGTCGGGCAGTTCTACTATCGAAAAGCTAAGACAGTTGGCAGTTCTTCTTCACCAGAAAAATGTTTGCCACGGCTTTAGTGTTGGGTCACTATTATAAAGGGTTTTCCAATAAGAGGTGTTATTTTGGTATTCAAAGAAATATGTAATTTTTTGAGATAAATGATCGAATGTTTATTTCATAATAAAGAGGAAGGTATGCCGTTAATAATGAAAAACAACATCAGCGAAATGGCCACCACGAGCACGCATACAGAACCATGAAATTTTCCATAACCAAATCGCAATGTGGCTGCCCTATGTCCTCGATAGCCTCACGAATTTTATCTTTGAGGTATTGAATGGACGCTGGGCTGTTGGCGTAGACCTTATCTTTCACGTGGCCCCTAAGGAAGAAGCCGCAAGGTATTAAATCACAAGAACTCGGTGGTCAATTGTTATCACCTATTCGAGAGATAACACGGCCCGGAAACTTTTCCCGTAAAAGATCAATGGTTTCGTTGCTTGTGTGGCACGTAGCACCGTCTTGTTGAAAGTAAACGTTGTCCAGATCAATACCATCCAACTCCGACCATAACAAATCATTAATCATCTCTCGATAGCGTAATCCATTAACCGTAACTGTTGATCCAACCTAATTTTCGAAAAAGTAAGGTCCAATGACCCTGCCGGACCATAAACCGCACCAAACAGTCACACGTTGAGGATGGAGAGGCTTCTCAACAATAACTCTTGGGTTTTCCAAGCCCCAGATGCGACAATTTAGCTTGTTGACGTAGCCACCGAGGTGTAAATGTGCCTCATCAGTCAAGATGATTTAGCGAACTGTGACTGCAAGATTTTCACCATTTTTGTAGTGAATTTTAATAATTTCAATGCATTGTTGAAAAGTGCATCGTTTTATTTTTAGTAATGGCGTAGTTTCTACAAAGAATAAAAGCTTCAAAAGTGACAGCTACCGAAGTAGCGGGTCATTCACAATAACACCTCTCATTGGAAAACCCTTTATAAAGAATGACCGAACTCGATTTGGGAGATCTTCGAAAGAAAGTCGAAGTATTTTCGAAAGACCAGGGTCGGCATTCTGTTAAGTGAAACGTTCAAATATTTTCGTGAGCACGAAGGAATTCGCTTGTGTAACATAAGGCAAATCATTCGTGCGGACAAAAACGTTTGATCGTTTCGCCTTATAGAATACGACCCCAGGTTTGGTCTAATGCAGATAACAGACAGCTTTGCCAAGTTGCCCGAAATGCATAAATAAAATTTGAAACAAATACTCCACGCAACATACAATTAAAAAAATACCACGTGCTTTATATTTATAAAGAAAGGCTGTCAGATGAATTTTGAGTCTGATATGACGTTCGACACGATGTATGCGTTTGCCACTTCGGTCTAGCACTTTCCGCTGCTCTGAAAGCGGCACTCTACCTATGATAAAGGTTCCAAAGCCCCCTCCAAATTAATGCGAAAATATGAATTTCCACAAAACAGGTGATCCTGCACTACCCCCCATACAGGCACAGCCGAGGGCACAGCGCATACCTAACACCTCCTCTACACCGCTTTAGTCTAGATTCTCTGTCGTTGCACCTGTCAAAGGCACATCAGTAAAAAATCGTAAAAATCGTAAAAAAAACCAAAAACACCCTCATTTACACTTGTGCCCATATCCGGCCAACACGCTGACAGCGCGATAACCCCTCGGTTGCGCGTTGATATCCTTGTTACTATTCACTTGGAACCACACATTAATTAGTTTCGCTACTCTCAATCAATCATTTAATTTTCAGCCCCATAAAGTCGATTGTATACTGCGTGCCGGATTATTCCTCCTGTGGATAGAAAACTCGTTTTGTCCTCAATCTGTATAGGAAGAGGAACCCTCCTTTTGCTGCGGAAATAATCGGTTAAACGAGGAACAAAAAGGATACTCACGACAAGGGCTGGTTATACAATTTTTTGTCCTGTCATCCAACCTGACTAAGGGTTGTTGGGTTCACCCCATTCAACCTTCGATCGAAAGCTACAACGAGATGTCCTTCACGTGTTGGCCATATACAACACAGGACCGAATGCATGTGCATACTGATGTTGGGCTTTTGATTGTTGAGCACCACTATCCACTCTTGGTGCGTCTGCCAACTTCGGTGGCGAAATGCAAATTTTTATTTGATTTGTCGAACCACAGCGGTGTATACTCTCTCCTGGTTGGCACTGCCAGTGTGTTTTTGTCTCCTTAAGCCACAATCGAACCGACACGAGCGACGACAATCCTTTGATGTTACTTGCGGATGAACACACCCATCGATGGTGCCGGAGCTGGACTATGCATCGTAAAAGCACACAGATGGATGATGATGGAATTGAATGAATCAACGGGTTGGAAACAACAATGGATGCGGTTTGGGGAATGTGCAAAATGACATGTTTTTCTCCTCCGTATCTATGGGTGGATAAAATGTCACTGAGGTCAAAGCAGGATGTGATAGTTTGTCTAGGGAGTTACACAGAATTGAAGTTCATTACTTTGATTGAACACACATGCGGCAAGGACATATTGGATTGCAAAACAAGAGATGCGGTCGAGTTCGAAACATGAACTAGATTCTATAGGACGTTCGTTCCTTTGAAAGCTTATTGGAGTTGGAAATTTCCTTTGCATTTCATTATTCAAATGCTGAGTTCATATTCACCGCACCAAGTGTCGCCATCGTTATTAATTTAAAATTTATTTGCCACTTGTGCGTGCAGTCAGTCAGATTCAAAAGGCAGTGTTAGATATATGAGGTTGGCATCTTTTTTTTTGCTACTTGATTTTTTGGACATCGCAGTGATTTCAAAATTAAAACTTAAAATCTGAAATGCCAGCGCATATAATAAAAGCGGAGGCCATAGCAAATTTTAATGAATTCCCGAGCAACACTCGAACGTCAAGGAAATTAAAAAACCGCACACTCTGCGACTGCGACGGCGACCTATATGCCAGGAAAATTAGAAAAAATATAGGACTAGGAAATCATCATCATCTGCCAAGACCGAGTGACAGTCTCAAATTACGTACTCGAGAATTCTAATTTCCATTTCAAACCGCGGCACCAGTGCGCTTCCCATCAGTGGATTGGTCAAAATTACAAATGAGATTGCTTTCCGTTATGGCTATGGATGAGGTTACACTCCCCCGCCACTATATCCGGACGGATGGAAAAGTGAAACAACTTTAATTAAAAGAAAAAGAACAGTCAAATATTTTTCTAACGCTGAAAATGGTAATTTTGACGCGGGCCCGTGCGGATGAGACAGTCAAAAAAGGTATAATTGGAGAATTGGAATTAGCATAGCAGCGTTGAATGGGAAAAAGGACACTTCTCGCTGGGGAAGCGGGGGTAGGGAGGTGCTTACAGGTTGGAATTCGTCCTAGGGACAAATTTTTGCAAATGTCATGAGATTTACAATACCCAAATGGCATAAGATTTGGTTATGGTCGCTCAGTACGAAAGTGGGCGGTTTCCTTAAAACTGTGAGCATCCTGGTTACCTTAGCATTACTGGCTTATAGAGGGTATGCTTTTGATTTTGACCAAGAGGACACCTAAAATAAGAGTGCCGCTGTACTTTCTTACAACCAGCTCTATATATCACAGTCACAGCAATGGGAAACCTAAGAAATATTACGAAATTTGCTGTATAAAGAAGGTAAGAGTACTTCTAAAAATTACAAACAACTAATTGGTGAAACAGATCGACTAAGTAACCCCTAGGCCGTAGGCTTCTTAGTGTGAATCTATAATTTTAGTACGAACGGCTAATGTTTGTCAATAAATTGCTGTCAATTGCTGTGGCAGTATAGAAAAAAATGTTGGAATAAATTCGCTCAGTTACTCAGTATAGTCTTCTTCTTCTTCTACTTCGCTCAGTTGGTAGAGTCCAATGCCCAGTGTTGCTAGGACTCTCTCTTCATTTATCCCACGAAGCGAGGTAATTTTTCTATTTCTTTCCCATTTCGCTTCGTACTTAAATTCTCTTAAAAAATCCTCGATATTTTTTCCAAAAATTCTAATTTTTGGAGTAAAATTTGTATTGTAAACTTTAGGACTATGATCGCAGATTATTAACATATTACCATGACTATTTTTGTGGCACTACAAAATTTTCATAAAAGACAATTTACATGAACCTTTTTTTTTTAATTTCGTGCTGTTTGACTCTATCCCATGGAAGGCTTTTTAGACATCGAAAATCCCACAAAAAGTTATAAATCCCACGATGTTAGAACACTGCCATTGACCAATACGCTTACGCTAGCTAACCAATGTACCACAAAAGTAAATTAATTTTAAAAGTCAAATTGTACTAATTTCTGATTGATAGTGCTACTTCTGGTACAATCGGATCGATATCCACGATCTTATTATGTTATTGGTTTTCCATTGCAAAGTTCTACGAACTATCGATGCAGCCTCAAAAGCCTCAAAAGTCTTAAGCCGTCTATCTTTCAAATGTAAAAAGAATTGGAAAGGCGTCGACATGAATTTGTTAATTTAAAAATGGAAGCAGAAAAATGGCTCATCAACTGTGAATTTTCTAAAACTCGTCAGAGGAAGATGAAACACCATTTTGACGAATTTTGCGAAGATGTGCTTCGACATGATAAGTTTTTTTTTTCAAAGTGAACATATTTTATCGAGTATTTAACATCATTATTAATCAACTAAACTCGCGTTTCCATCCAATGAATGAAATTGTTTCCTGCAACCTTCCACCTTGGAAAACTTAGATAAAACTGATCTATTAAAAAAACTTTAGAATTTGTTGATATATATAAAAAAGACATTTCTGAATCATTTGCCAGGGAAATTCGCAGTTTTCGGTCGACTGTCAGTGACGAAACAGAAAATTCTTCTTGTATTAGAGAACTTGCTCTATATTTCATTCGTTGGGTAACTACTTAAGTTATTAAAATTAAATAACAACGTGACGATTTTTACCGAGTGGGCCCCATTCAGATAATTTGGCACGGGCCTCAGATGGTATAGTTAACTGGTATGGACGCTCAAAATAATCAATGACAGCTGTCAGCTTTTTAAAGTTCTTATTCCCATTTGTTGAACATATTTTTTTGTTGATGGGTACCGGCAGTTCTAATAGAGAATTTTTAGTTTATGATCAATCTGTTTTATGCGTTCAGGGTAAATCTAGTTAAGACAGCATTTTTAAATAAACTGAATGTAATAGAGTTTTCCACGCATTTTGAACTGGCTAAGCAGGAAGTAAAAACAATTTAACCAAGCAAAAACCTTCAAAATCGGATAGTTCACTTTGCTAGTGAATCTTAAAAGTTATTACTTCGTGATCCGAATTGATTTAAACGCAGTCGGTAAGGATGTAAATATAAATATTAAATTATGGTTTGTCACATTTTTTGCATTTCTTGGCTTACAGTTTAAGCAAATGGCTTTTTTTACGATTTTTACATCGAAACACTGCAGTTGATGAAATGTAATCGATAATAAATCTCCTTGGTTTGTGTATTTGCTACTATTTAGAATAGGGTTCCCGTAGTTCTGTTCGAATGTTAATAGAACACTCATACGAATAGTGAAACATGTCTGGTTGTATTAACAACCATTTCATCTGCCCCATTTTTCATACACTACTTCAAAACAGATTTTGAACTGCACTGCCATTGGGCGCCAGTTTCTATTTGACATCAAAGTCAGCAGCCGCCACCCCCCTTGTCCATCTCCCGCAGTCGAGCAAACAAAACAAAGTACAACCTTTAATTTTACCCTGTCGGTGCCATCTTCTCAACCTATGAATCCATGGATTCCATGGAAACATCTTAAAACTTAAATGGAAACATATTGGAGGCATGTTGCTTTATTTTTATTATTCTTTCTCTTTTATTTTTATACATTTTTTTCTTCCAGTTGTCTTTGGTTTATTTTGTGCGTTGTCATGTACCCCAGGGGTTTTTATATTGTTCGTATAGCTCAGCGATTTTCAGTGCTGGACTGCGGAGTATAGTCGAGGGTTGGCAGAGAGAAGTCAAATCGAGGGGGAAACATGTGCTTTTGTCAGAAGGCGTCACGTGGTCAGAACATAAAAACGTGATAGAACTGGAAATGCGACGTCGAAAAGGCAACAGCAGTATACGACAAAGTCGAAGGCGAACTTGAAGCATTTGCCGGCAATACTCGTAGGTGTGGATTATTGGAAGATTGGCGCATCTCCCACTGTGACTTGATGATGATGATGATGATAGCCATGCCATGTTAGATAAGAGATAATTTTCAATGAAGCGTGAAATATCATATATCGATTGTCATCGGCGACTATTTGCATGCCGATGTCGGGGATATGACTTGATTTGCTGGGACGCTGTTTGATAGGAGAGACGAGGGGCGAATTGATTTCAGTCGATAAGGTACAGAAAAGCTTTTGATGTTGGTTATAGCGAAAGTAGGTCACATTGTAGGCACCATTACCGACGTGTGTAGCAATTCTGACAGTATATCACTCAGAAAAAAAAAGTTGTTGGGCGAAGAATTTTGAGATCTTTAAAAAATTGAAAGCAAAAAGTTCTTGCTTCAACAATAATTTCTTATAAGAAGAACTCGTTTTTAAGTTTTCAAGAATTAAATATTCAGATTAAGAATAAAATGCTTGCCATAACTATTTTCTAAGAATATTGCCAACAATATAATTCTCAAATCAAAAATTTTGATATTTGGGTTCATTTTAACCAACAAAATTGTTGGCATTACAATTTTTTTTTTCTGTGTAGATAATTATGATGAAGCATGAAGTCGTAAACACATCCAGCTATTTGCTAGCCTTCTCCATGCTGACAGCTACTTTACATATCAACTTGTCCTGTAAAAGACAAACTCCACACTTGGTCACACTTGGTCGCAAGATCCTACGAAATCAGCGACCGATTGACGATGGCGACATATTTCCACCAGAATGCAACTTTTGTATACATTTTCTAAGGACTTAGAACTGCGATTGTTAAAATTTTAAGCCTTTATAATTTTAAACAATTTTTGCTTAGTACTCGTAACTCACATAACAATGGATTGTTGATGAAATAAATGTCAGTATACATTGACCTCTAGAAGACCCTATAGGTATCCAATTTTTAATTTTGCTTGGCTATACAAATAGACCTCTTGAAGTTTGATGTTTCAGTCTTCAAGTCTAATAAATGGTTTCTCCAACGGCGGAACTAGAACAAGACTCAGGTTTACATTTTTTCCGTAGCTGGGCAACGACTTAAGACTATTCGTGCTTCATGGCTGATGGCAGTGAGGCTCTACGGCTACGACTGATCTAAGTATAGTTCCTAAAAGGTAGAAAGGTGTTCAATGGCAATCGTATTTGTTCTAGGATCTACAACTACGTGGAGTTTCCTGGGTAATAGTAAGAGGTCCACTAACAATCGTGGCTCTTTGAGTCTCTTTGGCTACGACTTATGACTAAGCTATAACCTCTTTGGACAGAGCTTGGTTCGTAGGTGGGAAAAGCGAACATTGACAAGACGTCCCAACGATAAACAGGGTTACGTGAGGCTCTTGGGCTACAACCGTGGACCCTGATACAAAGCTTCTTGCATTAAAGCGTCGTTCCAATAAGTTTATCCATTTCGAGGGTCTTTAAGACTCTAGGGCTACAACTGAGTTCTGTTCGTATAGGTGGTAAATAGAGGACTAAAGACAAATAATGTGGTTACGTGGAACCCTTCCGCTATAGGTTGTAGTTACAGCCACAAATCGAACTAAGATTTGACTTGACTTTGATAAGACCAATTTCCGAAACAAAAATTGAACAGCCATAAGTTCAATACACTGACAGAAGTCAATTTCTGTGCAGAGAAGTCTTGCGTTGCTTTTGATCACGGAACTCATAAGCCTCCCAGTACGATCAAAAGAGTCACCTTCCAGACTACAGTCACAGAGTTGCTTGTTGGACTTAGAGACTTAAACAACTACCCCAAACACCAAATGCAACCAAATGGCAAGTTGCAAGCCGCCTCTAGTTGAACTCAACTCGAGGTCAATAAAAACCGAAACTCGTCACCCCCTATACAGATACAGGGAGGCAGTGCGGTATCATGAAAGCAATATGTCTCCCATTACACCGTGTTACCGGAACAAATACATAATTCTTGCCATCACGGAAAATCACTTGTCTCGTCCAACTGAACCGGACGCAACGCGCTGACATTATTCATCCACCCCCACCCATCGATCGACCCTTCGTTTAGTGACGAATTAGCAACGACTCCAGCAACAAGGGTGCATAACTAAGCAGCAACACTGCGGATGGAATTTCATGGACATTTTCTCCATTTCACGATATATGCTGACTTGGCAGTCGTCATACCCACAACCATCAACCCTCCTTGCGCAACCCCAATAAAATTTGTCATGCTCTTTTAGGACCTGATTGTTCTTTCATTTGTAAATAGAAGTTTAACCTCCGCCATATTGTTGTTTTCGAAAAACGACACTGGCAGTATATGCGTGGGGATGCTGTCTTTAAAGTTGGTTTCTCTTTTGCGCTTTTGTTCCTTTCAATAATAATCAATCAGTCCGCAGGGTTAGGATCAATAAAAAAGGAAAAACGCTCCAATAAAACTGCACCATTAGAGTCACAGTTTTATTTGTAAACACACGTTAAACGATCTCATTAAGTGTCACATAAAAAAAAAGACGCGAATGGCCTTTCGTTTGTCGCCGCATAGTGTCACGGAGCATCTTAGGACATTCCACGGGACAAAGATTTCCCAATTAATCGCGGGAAGGCTGTTAATTTCGCACATTCGCCCAGACACAAGAGAGGGATCTATGCGGCAATAAAAATGACTGCTGCCGGCTGCCCTGTGTTTATGTTCAGAATTGAGAGCATTTTTGAACGATTCGTGTCTTGTGCGGTGTCATCATTTCGAGGCCATTTGAGGAACGATCTCACACGCGCCCATTAAATTAACGAGGATGTGGCCAGTTCCACTATTAAAGCACATCAGGGATGTGCACTCAAATTTCTTTGGACTGTAGATGTTGTGGTGCGGGTGGACGCGCAGAGATTATGGGTGTTAGTGGTTATGGATGGCGGATTAAATCGCTTTGATTGTTTTGTTCTCCTCAGTGTTGATGGCGGACATTAGATTTTTCATTTGACCACCTCTGGCGGTTTTATTAGGCGCACTTGGCTGTTGTAATTCGGTTTTGATATCGGTCTGGCTGCGCAGTTGAAATTAATGGTGGTTGATGGTTGGCCTGGTCGACATCAGGGCGGTTTGCGTGGACTGCGCTTGTGGTGGAGTTCCAATGTAAGGAGTAAATGGCTGGTTAGGTGACTACATTTTTTTCTCTCTTAAGTCCACTTCAGCGGAGCCGATGAACTTGCTATAGTTGCATATCGATATACTCCTTGCGGGCTGACAGTGGTTTCAATCTCCTTTTTGGGATTTTGTTAAGCAATTTTCACTCTCGATGGAAGGTAGTTTAGGTGAAGTTAGTCGCAAGCACGGACTGTAGACGTCGCTCACACAGTTAAGACAAATTCAATTATAGAAGCTCTATATGCCGCATCATCAGTCTTTAGCGTTTTGGAGGCTGCCTTTGGGGAAAGCTCTGCCGTTCAGAGTGGACCGGAGCCACAATAAATTCGCCTCTCTACTCTAGTCAGACTTGTCTCTTACTTACTGCCTCCATTTGTCTGCTCCAAACTTGGTTGATGTTCGCTTTCGATTGCGCGTGCCACCTAGGACGAGCTTCTTAACTGTGTTGGAGACGAAAGCTCTTTGGGATGGAACGCCAAAGTCGATCTAAATCTCGTTTAGTTAGTCCTTGAATTTCGTCCGGGACTAAATATCTTAATATAAACAATTTTACTGTGCGTGTGTATGTCATTGAACTCCTCCTAAACGGCTGGACCAATTTGAATGAATTTTTTTGTATGCGTTTGGGTGGCGCCCTGGATGGTTTAGATTCACAAATCAGCCGGGCAGATGGCATTGCAGTGGGTTCGGTGGTATATTATATAAATTTCACAGCTTTCTCCATCATCGTCCTACAAAAGCGGACGATATTGGCACATTTTCTTTAAAAATCGACTCTGCAAATGCTGTCTTGTGCCTTAAATTCGATTAAGAATGGGCGAGTATCGATGTAGCGTTGTAGGGTCTCCCCTGAGATCCACTTTATTGTGAACATTTGGTCGGTTGTGGGCCTACCAAGACCAACCCCAAAATAGCACTTAAAAGAGCCAATCACAGTTTGTTGACAAATGGTTAAAGGAGGGTGTTCAGTATCCCAGATTGAATTTTGTAAGCGATTGGTTTGAGTTTTGATCTTGGCTTTTGTTTTTCATATCGAATGGTTATCTATGCCTGACAGCTTAATGTTTGTCGGACAGTCTGCAACATCAACTGTGATTTGACTACAAGATTTCCTTGGTCTCCTCTTAAAGTTGGCTTTCGAATCTTTTTGACTTGAAAAGTTCCTACCAAATAAAGAAACTTACGATGTTTGCTCCTAAGGTATAGCACCTACCATTTTCCTCGATTGCCCAGTAGGGGAGATCGGGGCTAAAAGTAACACTTTCGACTAAATCTTAAGCTGCTCTTAAGATCTTGCAAATGAGTCAGCCAAACCTATTTTTAAACGAAAAGCTAAATTAAAGCTACACAATTTACCAAGCAAGTCCAATAAAATCTGCTCAGAAGGTGTCAAAACGGGGTAAATTGCAACAGTGATTGCAAATACTTGTGTCATAATGTTTTTAAGAAAAAAAAAAACAATCATAAAAAAATAGCGAAATCACAATTCACTGGCTTAAAAAAAATCAAAAAATTTAACAGCTTTTCATTTTGCTGCTTGTACTTTTGGCGACCTTTCTGGCTATGTTTTTATTTTGTTCCTTCAAAAACGCTCGGTTAAAATGAAAAATTTTCTTGCTCCCCCGCGCTTAAAATTCACCCAACATGTATTTCTTGCATGTGAAAAGCAAAACCAAATACATATCTAGATCTCACGCATTTTTTACAAAACTTAAGTAGGCACATTGTTTGCTTTGAAGAAGGCCAACATTTTACTCTTTTACTTGTAATTTTAAGGGAAACCCTGACAATTTTAAATGTTAGAACTTCACCTGGTACTTTTAACCCCGTCTTCCCCTACTAATTTAGCTTTCTCTTGTATAACCTTAGTTAATAATTTTTAACATTTTTTCGCGTCTAAAGTGCGACTCGGAAAGTTGTCCGCAATAAAGCCAAATGACCTCACTTTAAACTAAACACCTGCAGTCTACTACAGAATTTGCGACCTGCTCTACAGTCCACAGGCCCTTCAACCCCTCTTCTCTCCATACTTTGTTTCACTCCATCCCTTGTTTGTGCTCCATTTTATTAACTCAACATCTTAGCTGATTGTAGACTCCTTCCTAGGCACAAAGAAAACTGTTCCCCCTTTGAAGAGAAATACTCCAGTCATTAAGTAAGATACTCCCCACAAATATGTCCACCGCATCAACACCTCTCACTTCAATTAGAAGAACGAACAAAGATTCCAACAGTAGGTACGCATCAATAACTCATATCGGCTTTTTCTTTTTCTTTTTTCAAAATCAATATCCCTGTCAACGCAGCAGAGGCCAGCACACACGTCCCTCATTAGCCACTCAATGACCCAATTCATCTTAATTTTTGTCCCCATTCATGAGCACACGCATCTGTTCCAACTCGACCTCGCCCCTGTCATCACCTCTCATTAAATGAACCCGTTCGTCGCCACCATGCACCACTTCCCTGTTGCTATATATTCAAAACTTTAGACCATAATTCATTTTCACAAAATTGTTCGTCCAAAAACGAAATCGAAAGGGTATTCGGTGTATCGCCCCCCCAAAAACGCAACTACCCAACAACAACTAGGAGCTGCAACATTTATCCAGTCATTAACACTATCAAAATACGCTCTGATTTTGTTTTTGTTGTTTATTTTTATTTTTATTTTTAGACAATCAGCGCAACACAAAATCAATGGATGTAACGAGAAAGGAAATTCCAAGAAAATTCGAGTGCAATTTAAAATGCCCTCTGTGCCAGGGGAAATTCGTGTGGGCGGTTCATTTGAGTCTCCCCTTTCGGTGATGCGGGTATCCTGCGCAATCTCGGAACAGAAAGATATTTCCCAAATAACACAACAATATGGCGCATCCACTACGTTGCAATGGCTGACTTCTCCTTTGGTATTGGGGATATTATTTCCCAAGGATGTATGAGCTTCAACACAAAAAAAAATATGAGAAAAAGAAAAATTGAGGTCCCGACTCATTCAAGCGATTTATGCAAGAAAGAAAGTGAATTTTTTTTAGCTCAATATTTGGAGAGTTTCCTTTCAGTCGGTTGGTTGATACGATTATCCTTTAACCATAGAATATACCCGTCGGGAGTGCTTTTATTACCATTTCTGAATTTTTTTTACGGTTTTCGCGAAGACTCTTGTAAGGATAACCATTCGAAATGATTGACGATCAGCATCACGTTCCGATTTCCATGTGTAAGTATCCATTTCCATTTTTGTATAACTTGATCATTGCCGACGGGATACTGCCAGTGTCACACCCTATACCAATTGTGGATAACAAAATCAAATGGAAGAAATTCGGACAGAAGGACACTAATCGGATTAACCATTCTAATTCCGCAGTGTCTGTCAGTTTTATTGTTGTGACGCGGGGTATCCGTATCATTCGCTATTAAGCCGGCGACAGGATTCAAGTGTTGACTTCTACACCTGTTACATTCGAATTAGTGCCATCGCTACGAAACGGAAGGATAACTATGCGCAAGGTGTGACATATTGGACAGCGTGATTACGAATAGAATTTTGTTATTAAAACTTTGGATTGTTTTGCTCCATTGTTGCCGTCGATGTGCGGACAGTGCACACAGTGCATTGATGGCGGAGTGAAAGGATAATCCTATTATTGGAGAATAAGTGATTTGTTAGCATTTCGAGTGTGTGTTGTGTGTGCGTGTGCCCGTGTTTAGTGAGCTATAAGTTGGCGGATGATGATGAGACGACGTTTTGAGGATGTAACATATGGCTAAGGGCGAAGCCATACACTGCCTTGGTGGTAGAATAATCGAATAGGGGGTGGGTTAAAATATGATTTGCATTTCATTAAACGCGTATGGCGTTATAATCACCTCTGTTTTCTCTGACTTTTATTCGGAAATTCGTACGGTGATGCAGAAGTGTATTAGCCGTCGGCGGATGATTTGTGTTTTTGTTTATTGTTCGCATCAACAATGGAGACACTGATTTGTTGGCGGTACGTGTCGACAACTCTTTTAAGTAACGATTTAGCATTCTGTCCTAGAGATTGGTAAACATCATGCAAATATTCGTCAAGAAGATACGGAAGAATTGGAATAATATTCACTTTTTCAAGCGGATGCAGAGAGGCACCGCCATAGTGAGACAGTTTACTTAGACGAAGTTCTACACTTTGACATATTTAAGTTAGTAATTTAGCCGCACCCAAAAAGCGCTGATAAAATACATCGAATGTATTTTCTTCCCTTCTCTTTAAAATTCTTAAGCTGCACGTAATTTAGAAGAGTGGGTCGGTCAACCTTTCCCTGCGAGTTTAAAAATTACAAAATTAAACTGAAACAACAGAAATTTTCGGTCTGCAACGCGAGAACATGTAAACGTCAGACCATTTGTTTCATTTAACTCATTTTGAAAGCCTTAGAACAGAAATGGTTGCGTTCAGCTAGACGTCTACCTACCACATAATTATCTTAAATGGAAGAACTCCCGTTATTGGTTTTTAGACCTAGTTATAGCCATATATGTAAAATGAAACCGTAAAAATGTTCTTTTGCTTTTTGAGACCACTTAATCCTTGCTTATGAATTATAAAGTTTGTTTATAAAAAAAATAATCAAATCCCCTCTATATTATTTCTGTAGTTTCTGTAGTGTGTTTCTCCCTTTTGCGGTTCACACACTCAACCAATCTTAACAAATCAAGTGTCAAAAAAAGGTATTTTCAGGGTGTTTATCTTTGCATTTTTACTTTTTTTTAAAATATTAACAATTGAAAAAGTTGAATTTTACTACACTAAATTTCAACTACGCAGTTGTGTACATACTTTGATTCGGGATACACTTTTCTTTCGTTCTTTATGCCTGTACAAATTACAAACGACGACGTCACGAAAGAGATCCGACGGCCGAAGAGAGTTACAGTCAAGATTAGTGAAAAGGAAAACATATAATGCTCTTATGACTCTTAACACATTTACAGATAGGAAATCTAAGAAAGAATTTTAATTTCAAAATCTACGGAGGAATTGGTTAGGTGTTGTCGATCTCCGAAACCACTCAACCGATTTCAATGAAATTTTGTGGATACCCATCCAGTTGGTTCCAGTTTTAAAAATAGAATAGTTTTGGACCCGATAGTTCCAAACGAAAGGCACGGACAAACCTGGTGGGTACCCCTATATATAAAAGAGACTGACGTCTGTGTGTGCACTCGTAACTCGAGAATGGATCGTTCGATTTTTACGATTTTGGGCTTGGAGGATTCGTTTAGGAAGGACATTATGCTATTTTTTTGTAGTGAAAATAAAAGTTTAGGGGGATGAGATTGGGAATAGAATTTAGTATGGCAACCGCACTTTGTAAAAAAAATATACTGGATAGGAAAACGGGTTATGTCACTGCCAATACAACAAAACCTATTTCAAAAGTTTGATTTTTAAATTCTTTAGATGTTCCGGGCTCACCGCTACACAATTTTAATTCGAAAGTCGGCTCAGTTATAATTTTGTTGAGCAACCCCAATCAACCGAAACTTTTTTAACGGATTGGGTTTGATTTGAATGTGAAGAATCTCAAATCAAATGTCTTGGAAGCGAAGATTTTGACTTAAAAATTCAAGCACCGATTATATAATTCCGCGGATTCCGATGATTTGCAATTGGTTTCCTAGCGCCTTCAATTTCCCACGCATATCGCTTTCATTATGAAAAAAAATAGTAAGTCGCAAGGACAATCGCTGGATGTTTGTGACATCAATTATTGAATTCCCATGTTTTTCAATCGTATCAATCAATCGTATGTGGCGTGCTCACGTGTGAGCAAAATCTTCCGCTTTGTACTTCGTGTACCGTAAAGCACTTTAGTGGAAAAATTAAGGTTGGCTGACACGTCAATCATTGCGGTTTGATTTAAAGACATCATCAACAATGTTTTTAATATAACTTTTGAATACAGAATTTGAATTGACCGAATTACATAAAGCAGCATGTTCATTGTTCGTTCTCGGAATTATTATTTTTATTACATTATAACGAATTTGGGCGGAACGAAGTTCGCCGGGTCAGCTAGTAATCTTTAAATTTTCTAGAAAAATAATTTATTGATTTTTTCGTACGAAAAACTTTTTCCGATCTACTTCTCAGTCAATTCCACAACAAAAAACCAGATCATTCCACTGAAATATTTCATTTCTTTACGTTCCATCCGTCAGGAATTTTTTTTCTGATGGAATCCAATCAGTGGTGGCTGATTTGTTGTAATTGTTTTCGCAGGGAACATTTTTTTGACAAAATTTTCGCTATGACGGCCAAAACGAAAAAAAAAATCATTTTCATACTGTTCCAACTATTTCTGTTGCATTTTACGTATGACTAGGGCCTTAGCGTCGGCTGTACATAAATGACACCTTCGTTCAATTTACAATTCTTTTCACTTAAAAAATTGACGAATTTCCCGTCAGGTAAGCATGTGCTTTACTCCGAATTTTATAGATTAAATTTACCACAACTTCAGATTTTTTTTCGCTTGTAATTCGTAAGTATGCGTTTAATAAAATTGAATTAACAGCAGGGTAATTATTTCCATTTTTCGATTTCGGGGGAATCATTTGTAGGTAGGTATTGGAAAGCTGAAATGGCTAAATATCAATTTTTCTCATATGCAGATTAACATACCGCTAGTAAGCTAGCGATCAATGGAACGCGACCAATTTCTTGCGTAAGATTTTTTTGTCTTTTTCATACAAAGGAAACATTTTTTGTCCTCTTGGTTGGTCTCTCTAACACGAGATTTCGCGTACGAGAACATGGTTTACTAAAATTTGGTAAAATAGATAAAATGCGGTAACAAACACATTTTTCGCTGCTTTTATCCTGCATTTACAACATCACACACTCGAATTTTTGCACGAGACGGAACAGAAAGATCCGTTTATCCGCAGTCAATGCTAATAAAAATAAAGGCGTATAAGAACGGAATCACAAATCAGACACCTAAAGTATCATAAATGATCTACCCATAATTATTATAAATAACTAAAACAGAAAAAAACGGCGACCAACATTTCTGCAATCACTTAAAAAAAAATTCTATTTCTGATTTTAAACATGCGAAATGAGAGTGGTAACTAGTGCCAGTAAATTAAACCAACAATTTATCCATCGGATATACGAAATAAATAGATAATTTGCCATTCATCACTTCCGGGAGACATTTTTTTTTACTATAAGCCGAAATTTCGTAATCCATCGCTATAAAAGTATCAACATGCTAAGCTTTACCATAATTCTTACCACGTAAACAAGATGGCTGACCAAAAAACGTATCTGTCAGATTTTTGAGATCTATGAAATGCTTTCAGTCGCACGGTTTTTTATTATTCGGCAATCCTTGAATCGTCTGTGTTAGGAATGTGAGATGTTGTAGATGCAGTATTAATGTGTCAGTTCGAATACGGTGTTTAACTGTCAGCGAGTCAGCAGACATAATTTTTTAAGCACCTAAGCTTGAGCTAACAATCCTATATCAATATTCCTCTAAGCTCAGGTAAGTGTAAACTTTATGGGTGTGCAATATTTGAGTGCAAATGCAAGTGTTCACTTTAGTTGTCACTTAAATATGACATATAAATATAATTTCAGTAGTTATTTAACACAATAAATTGTTAAATCTGTCTTAGTCTTTTTATTCAATAAAATGTAGCATTCATCAACAGGAACAGAATCCAATTCTGGTACCCAAGGTATTCCGGTTTAAAACAAAGTGTTTTTATTCCGTTTCTTAAAACCGCCCAAATACTCGTTACACAATCTCAAGCCCCGTTTTAGTAAACGCTGCGTAAAGGTTGTCAACTGGTTACACAAAGTCAGATTTTTATATGCTAATAATTGACGTTTGCTAGCTAAACGACTTATGGCACATTTGTCAATAATAATGGGTTAGGTGTTTAAGCTTTGTACTGTCTAGATCCTCAGGGTGCGAAGGAACTAGCTACAAGCACGGTTGCCACTTTGGAAATATTTTATCAAATTTTGCATTTTTTGTTTGGTGATTTTTGGTAATTTGATTATTTTTGTATGGTTTTGGTAACTTTTTGAACAAGAGCACCAAAAAAATAATTTGAATTTGGAAAAAGACTGCAGCAGCAATAGCTGCTCGAACTGCGTACCTACTGCTAAGTACAATTTTCACGTGGAAAGTTTATTTAGACATTTTGGCTTAAAATTTGTTTTATGAAAATAAGGCGTCCATTTTTCTACTTAAATGACTTTTTTTATATTAAGTTCATAGATTAAAAAAATTCAAAGGACAGTGATAAGTCATACTTATTCAAGACGATTTGTTTGAATTTTAACAATTTTGTTTTAATGATGGTGGCTAATTTCTTTTTGCAAGTGGCAACCATGGCTACCAAAGATATTTTATGAGAGTTGGAAGCCTGTAGGCTTCAAAGTTGGTCCCACACTTTCATTTGTTCTACAACCTAATATGACTGCATGTATCTATTTTTGTTGTCACTCTCGCTCTACATGGTGGCCGTTTAAAAACTGCTTACGTCTGCTACTCCCAGCCCAGTGTTTCAGTGACTCGCTTTTATTTGAAATTCTTAGAAGAGATTGCCTCTTGCTCTCAGTGCCAGAATCAATCAGTTTCTTGCCTTTGTAATAATCACCCGACGTTGATTCGACATGCGAAGATATTCAATTTCCTTGCGAGTAGGCCCTCTTTTTCTACGCAGATTCTTTTTCTCGCGACTTCTGATTCGATACGCTGCTGATTCTTGCTCCTTCTGCCCTTAGTCTGTGTTCCACCGTTGTAACACGTGCCTCCTTCTCTTAACTGGTAACCTACAGTGGTTTTGGCTACCTTTTTGGTCATTGGGAGGTGGGACCACTGGTTGTGGACTTCTTTTGAACATAGGACAGAGTTTCTCACTTAAGCAATACTTGCAGATAGAGGCTACCCCAAGTAACAATTTTACTTCGGTAAGGTTCATATTTTTAATTTCTGTAGGCAATCGTTTCGATAGAGCTTTGTTAACCGAAGTATACCGATTTCGAAGCAATTTCTTCCAAAATAACTTCTGTATGCCCTTTGCGAAGCATACTCCAAGTATGTGCATCCAATATCGCTCTGAATGTAGGCACAACAGGATGATTGTCAGAACAGACATTTTCTTTTCAAACTATATGGATACGTACATTAAGGACTTTGAATGCGTGCCTAGCTTTTCTCTCTGAGTCCGCAAGTATTCTGTAAGACTTATTTGATGTGACAAATGCATCCACCACTAAAACACTGCTATAACCCCACAGCCACCCACTTTTACCCACAAAAAATACCAACTCCCATTGACATCTACATCAACCCCGTAGATATACAGTGAAACCACACCACATGTTGAGCACTCAAAAGATCTCTACCAACTTCAAACTATATTCACCCGCACATTACTTTCACAATATGAACATTTGCTAAAATAGTTGAAAACTTTAAAACACAGTTCCGCTGGACATAAAATGCCACCAGCAACAGCAGCAGCAGCAACTACAGCACCAACAACATCCCCATCATTGTCAACAACCGATTGCATCCGGCCTTGGTCCCGGCCCGGGATTATCCATCGGACCACCACCACCACCACAATCATCATCGCAATCAATGACAACCGGAAACGACAGAATGTTAACAAGTGCAATCACTCAACCGACAATAAGCGAAGCAATGTCAGATGTTGGTGGTGTCCTCGGAAACAGGACAACCAACCGCAATAACAGTGTCCCCAACAGCAGCAACAGTAACAATGCCACCGATAACAATATCAATGGCAATCATAAAACTAATAGTGTTGGTGGCCAACATCACCACCACCACCATCAGCAGCATCCTTCGGCAGCTGCATCCCATCACCCGCATCCCACGGCAAGGACGATTCTCAGCGACTGCAATAGTTCTCTGTGCAGTATGCAAAATTGCGGTCCACAAATGCATCACCACCCACACCACCTGCATCATCACACGTCGATACTGCATCAGCAGCAACAGCAACAGCATTCGCTGTCCACAGTGTTGGCGGCAGCGGCGGCTGCAGCTGCTGTAGCTGCCGCTGCTTCTGTCACAGCCACTTCGACGCTGGGCGCCTCCGTGTCCTCGCAGTGCGGCTACTGCTGCCAATCAATTTGTGATCGGTACATAATGCGTGTGGTGGACACGTCATATCACGAGGGCTGCCTCAAGTGCGCCACATGTGCCATCAACTTGGTGCACTCATGCTTCATACGCGACGGAAAGCTCTACTGTCGCATCGACTATGAGAGGTGAGTACCTACCAATTGCCTATATCCTGATTCCGTTTCAGCCCAAAACTAATTGTCCCCTCCGCAATATGAATTCCATCTCAACAGGTGCTTGTGACATAATTTTTCGCAAAATTGGTTTTGAACGCATTTTTTCCTTAATACCATCCATTTATAGACTTTTCATTCGAAATCGTTGCCTTGGCTGCGGACACAAGATTGGCTCCGATGAGCTCGTCATGAGGGCTCTTGAGAATGTTTTCCATTTGAAATGCTTCGCCTGCGTCGTGTGCGGTGTCCTGTTGAAAAAGGGTGAACAGTATGTGGTTAAGCAGGGTCAACTCTTCTGTCGATTCGATTACGAGAAGGAAGTGGAAATGCTCCAGGGATACGGTATGAGTTTGTTCTTTCATTTAAAGCTCACTAATGACTCTCGGCTTTCGATTCGATTAGAGGACTTCTATGGAGACGATATTTTTCCACCGAAGCTAGACGGCAGGCGGGGACCGAAGAGGCCGCGAACTATACTGAATACACAACAACGACGTGCGTTCAAGGCGTCGTTCGAGGTGTCACCGAAGCCGTGTCGGAAGGTTCGGGAGAATCTTGCCAAGGAAACTGGCCTTAGTCTGAGAATCGTTCAGGTGAGTTTCAGTTGAGAGTCTTTTCTTCAGCTTGCAGGTTATTCTCTTTTGATTTTCCAGGTATGGTTCCAGAACCAACGTGCCAAAGTGAAGAAGATTCAGAAGAAAGCCAAGGTAGAACAGAAGGGGGCTAGCGAAACAGACTCACAGGAATCGGACAGTAGTTTGGCCAAGATCAAGGACGAAACTCACAGTGATAGTGAATCGATGGAGTCACCGTTTCTGCTGGGCGACAAGACGCGATTGATAAAGGATGAAATTCAGAATGAGAACACGCCATTCAACTGCACGGAGACTAACAAAGGTATGAGAGTAGTTTTGGGTCAGTTTTTTTTTCGAAAATATACGAAGCGAGAACATTTGACATGCATTTCGGCCGTTGATTCCATTATTATTTATGTCCAAAGCGATGAGAACTTAAAATCAGACAATAGACCTTGGAAATCAACTTGAAGCTAAGTTTAAGAGTACGATTCAGTTAAGTTTCCAAATCGACCAATAATCTAAACAAAAACAAACACAAAATAGATAGATAATATTTTTAAAAACCGTCGAAGCGTAGAAATCATTAAGCTGTCCTAGAGCTTTTTTAACTTCTTTATTTAACTAGATGATAGCATGGTTGTTGAATTTTGAAAAACGTACTCCCTTACGACGTGAACATTATTATTTTAACCCTCAACTGGTTGGTCTGAATATTTTTTTAGTAGTATTTTTCATACAAAAAAAAGGGTTTATCATTTTCATAAATGATCTCCTGTCTGTAACTTCTAATCCAATCCACTCCTTCGCCGATGACAGCACCCTCAGCTTCTCATATTCATTCCAAGACTCATGTCCCTGCTCTTCGGCCGTAGAACTGGAACGGCAACGTATGTTAAGCTCATTAAATTCCGATCTCGACAGCATTATAAAATGGGGTTCAGCCAATAGAGTGGAATTTAATGCTTCCAAAACACAATGCTGTCTGCTGTCATTAAAGCGAAACCAGAATCCTCAGCCATTATCCATGAATGGCACTTGCATCGCCGAAACCGAAAGACTTTCCATTCTCGGTATGTGTGTCCATGACAAACTTCGTTGGAATGACCACATACACGAAGTCGCCAAGAACGCTGCGAAATGTCTAGGTTTCCTCAAACGGTGCAAGAAATATTTTACCCCTTCTGATCTGGGTGCCATATACAAGGCGTTCATTCGCCCCAAACTTGAGTATAACTCTCATATCTGGTCTGGTGCGCCCAAAACCTCACTGCACCTGCTGGATAGGATACAGAATCGTGCTTTAAAACTCATTGGAGACACAAATATAGCGAATTCTATAAATTCGCTCGAACATCGCAGAAATGTAACATGTCTTTCATTGTTTTATCGCTATTTCTACAAACAGTGCTCAAGCGAAATCGCCAGCTGCATTCCACCCCTTCAACAATTCAACCGCAATACTCGCCAAGCCAGGAATGCCCATCAGTTTACCCTTCAGCCTATTTTCGGTCGTACTATGAAATATAGAGATTCCTTCATAAGCCGTACCACGCGAATGTGGAACGCCTTGCCCGGCTCTGTCTTTCCCCATCGGTTCAATTTGCAGACATTTAAAACCAATGTGCATCGGAATCTCCTATCTTCTCTATCCCAATTTCCCTAACGCCCGCGCTGTGTACTTCAAACTACACCATAAGAGTAGTCATAACCTCTTTAGTGCGTGTTAATTATAAAAAAAAAAAAAAAAAACATAAAAAAACCTGCAAAATATTATTAGCTAGTTGTTGATTGGGTGCCGTGAAATAAGGCCTTTACAAAAGTGAAATAAGGCCATATTTTAACTGTTGGCCTTATTTCACTCCGACAAAGTGCAATAACGCCAAATTGGTGTTATTGCGCTTTCACGGCACTTTTGTAAAGTGAAAAAAGGCCAAATTTTCAGATTTGGCCTTATTTCGCTTGGCCTTATTTCACGGCACCGTTGATTGCTGCCAGATGGTTGCCAATTCGTTGAAATACTATTTTTTTACTGACATTTAATTTGGTTTTATTTATATTAGGTTCGCCATCGTGTCGTACTTTTAGCATATAAAAATTTAAAATCTCAAATATCGAGAGAGAAATCTCTCAATTTCATGACCGGTTTTCTTACAAATATTTTAAGAAAAATCATTTTGACATCATCTTTAAATGCAGCATCTACAAAATAATTTGGAATTGGAATTTTTATAAGCTCAATACCTATTAAACTAACCATTGTGATTGCGCTGATATGTTCTAGGACAACATTTTGTCTGTTTTCATTATTTTACTTTTTTTTTTTAGAAAACTGCAACAAAACAAACGAACCGATCCTCAATACAATTCTCGGCCTGAGCTATGCAACATTCCAGCAGCTAATGGGTCCATTTAACCAACCACCGATGATAAATCCAATTGATCGCCTCTACAGTATGCAAAATTCGTACTTTCGTCCCGAAGATATCAATTTTAATGACTGCAAGGACCCCAGCGATAACTAGCCTTAGGCAATAACTTTATTCAGACTTAATGTATTTATAAAGCTTAAAATAAAGAGAAAAAAAAATATTACCAGTATGCAGGTGCATTCTTTCCTACACTGAACCTGTCACAGTAGTGTCACCCTCCTGATGATGCGGAACCAAATTCGTTCCATCCATTTGGCAAAACAGACCAAGAGGCTGAGCACAAAAATTCCAACGAAATTTGTCACAGAAAATTTTCTTTCGTCATAGGTTGTTGTTATGCACATCAAACAGGAATGTATCAACTATGCCGAGCAAGGACTCAATATGTCACCCTACTGGATAGGGATTGGCATTGCTCTCATATAGTTTACCTTAAAATTTATGCAATTTGTCACAATATGTGTCACATTAGGTAGCAATTGTGTAACAAGGGATGTGTCCTGCTTAGAGGGGTGAATTCGTAAGTCGCACTGAGGGGTATTGCCATGGTGAAGGGTCGCGAATACGATTTCCCGATTTTCTTAGCATTAATCAGGTTCATTGGCAACACAAAAAGAAAAACAATGAACTTGTTATCCCTTGCAAGGGGATTGCCGTGGATTTGTGTGGGCTGCTGGGACGACCTTGTGTTTGCGCCTAAGATAAGGGTTGATGGTGTAATTAATTACCATTTTATCGGCATGTTAAAATGCACATCACGATGTGTACTGGGGGTTGAAATTGGCAATGAACACGTGGTTTTAACTTTTCGGAAATACGTAACCGGAGTCGGGTTGCATTCAATCATTTTTTGTTTTTATTTCTTTTTCCCCCGGTAACAGTTGCGATGATGCGGCAAATTTGGACCATTAAACTTCAATCTGTTTGTGGTGCATAAATGTAATGGAGACTGAAGAGATTATGCGCGAATTGTTTCCGTCAATGTTCAGATGTAATGTGGTCAATCGTGTGTAAATGACATATTTGCGGTGGTTCGTCAGTTAATCCAATGGAAGCACTACCTTTGAAGTTGGTCAATAACAAAGCAGTAAATAAATGGAACCCTTGGAAAAAGTACCCAACTGACATTGACAAGATGAAACCAAACTCAAAGTTGAAATTCATAACCTCCGAAGGTAGATACCATTATTTCAAATATGAAAATGCAGAAAAACACCCCAATCATCAAATAAAAGTGAAACCCCCTTACAATGCCTATAGACCACATTAACCACACACTTCCGTTTCACATTTGAGTCACAATTCGTATGCAATATCGCGTAATAATAACCTCGTTAGGAGAAACTTTAAATGGCGTGTTAGTCAAAAATGAGAGTTTTATTGTTTAACCACCAGAAGAGCTGCCTACGACGGTTGACATTCTTATCGCTAACATTACAATAAAATTCTAGCACAGCAGCCATTCATCTCGATTAAAGTTCAATTTTGTAGCCGGAAATCGTTGACATTTTTCTAAAACCGTTCACAATAAAAGTCAAGCGGAGTTTGTTCTTCGTTTTTTTTTTCCGCTGAAATTGAGTGGTTGATAGACGACATATTGCGGTTACGACTTTTCTGTTTCGTTTTTTTTTTTTAAGTGTCATTGCAAATGAGAAACGAGGTAGGTTTTTTGCATTACTGCGAGTTGTCAAGTTTACTTTTTTGTCGGACCTTAAATATATTCTACAGACAGTTGATAGGACTTTTTGAATGCGAAAATTTAGTTCACCCTTATTGTTTTATATTTAACTTATTTAAAATCGTGTTTTGGAAAAATATGGTAGCAAATTTGGAAATGGAAACATGTATACCTAAAGTGTTTAGTAACTTTTACAAAAATAGGTCAGTATACTTTTTAAATTATCCACAATGGCAATACTTTAACAAACTTGCCCATTTTTTAAGAGGTTACATTTTTTTTTTAAAGTTATACATTTATGTAAGTCGCATTTGCTTTTCCTTAGTAGGTATTTAATTTATTTTCGACTCTGAGTACCTACTATAACGCAACAGCATTCACTTCAATCAAAAGAAAAGCTGAATCCCTATATTGTCCAAGCTTTAATAGTTCCTCCTAATTCAACATCAACCTTTATTTCCCAATAACCGAACTAAGTTTACAATAGTAAATCAAATGAAAGCACTGAACAAAAGCCAACAACAAAACCATAATATTTTCCACTCAGCGTTTTTCATAAGTTCCAATTAAGGACATCTCTAGAGAAGCATATTCAGCCACCTGAATCACACAAAGGCTTCATAAATTATGTGCAACGAAGGATGGCGAAAGAAAAATGTTTACCAAAGAAAACAAAAAGTATGCCATCACTATAACAGTCGCTGCAATGCAATAGAAATTTACCTACATATTCTCCAACAACTTACTATCATTGAATCCTTTCCAAGTTGCAAAGCAAGCGGGTGAGGAGAAAATAAAAGTGCACGACTGTGATGTGCAGTTTCGTGAATAGGAGTTGTTCGTTTAGGATGTCTGAAATCGTAATTTTAAAGACCGTTGTATTCTATTTTCTGAGTGATTTGTTAGCGTAAATTAAGATATATTTAAATACAGAAAAAGAAAATTATAAGACTGCCATTAAGTTAGTTAATATTTAAGTGGATTTTAGCTGAACATCAAGTCGATATGTGTTTTTGTAGCCCTCAATAGTACACCACCAATAAATATCTAGGCAAGAATTAAATATATTTCACCGAAGATGCGTTTACAATCAATAGGTGGCGCTGGCTCCATATAGGGTGAAGTTTTTAACTTTCTCCATTACGTAGTAAGAGAAAGATATTGGTTTCGTACAAAATTTCGAACTCGAGATTTTAATCAATTCTGATATTACGATGATAGAGCAACTCAAAAAAGTGGGTCACAAAATTCTGTCCGGTCTGTCCGTCTGTCCGTCTGTCCGTCCTTCCACGGGCCTACAGTCTAAACGGCTTCCCGGATTACGTTCAAACCTCGGATTTGGAGTTTTTGGGCTTACAGTTCGGGAGGTGTTTTTTTTTTCAATGTAACCTCAATATTAATGGTATACTTCCCATACAACATTTTCGTACCAGTTTGATTTGATCGAAAACGGCTCTAACGATTTCAACCAAAATCGATATTTAAGCTTAAGTAGGTGAGGTTACCATGGCTGCGTACCCAGTTTTTGGCTAAAAATTCGAACAACGGAACTTTTGAAATTTCGACATATCTCGAAAACGGTCTATACGATTATAGCAAAAATTTATTTCTAAGGTTATGTGGTCATTTATAACTTAATAGCAACCTCAGTTTTTCTCTATATTGTCGTAATTATTTTTTTAAAAATATGGTTTTGTCTAGTTAACTTAAAACGGCAATAATGATTTTGACCAAAATGCAAACTTAGAGTCAAATTGATGTTTTCAAATCTATTGTGTCCTTAATTTTCAATTCGAAACACCGCAAACGCTAATTTTAGAAACTGCTCATATCTCATCTTCGATTTCGATAAAATGTCAAAAACGAAGTATTTCTTTTATCCGGAATAATATCAGACAGTCAGTATTCAGCTAAATAGTTACGCAATAGTATTTGTCCAACTAAACATTCCATATTTGCAACTGGTATGTCTGGATAATTTTACAAAAACAAAAACTTCATTTGCACCGCACACACGAGCATCGGGATATTCAATTTATAGCTACTAATGCAAATTCACAAAGGTCTGAATTATTACATAATCTTTCTAAAGATATCGGTCTATCACGAGCAATACTTCCAATAATTGAATATCCAATCAAAATTAAAAACATATCCTTAGGTCAAAAACAGAAACTGCTACTAGGTAGTAGGTACGCTTGTCCTGTACTCAAAAATCAATAAGTGATGAGGAGTAAGACCTTATAAAATAGTACAGTAGACGCTTGCGACATTGCCAGTTACTGAGAGCTTTAACCTTTAAAAACTTATATTGTTATTTTATATAACTGCCATATGAGATGAATATCCAAAAGAGAATTTTGTTTTCTTTTGTCTTAGTATCGAGAAAGTTTCGTTCGACCCAGTCGTGCACTTTATTTTTTTTCGTTTCAGACAGTTTCGTTTTTGAGCCCAATTTTAGGCCCACTGTTTAAAGCGTAGTTATCTCCTTTTAGACATTTAAATTACGATGAAGACATCTCATCAACTTTTACTTCAAAACGTTGAAATGGGACCAAATATTTCACAATTACATCAAAGCTTTCACAGAACACATACTCGACCATAATTGAACAAAGTAAAGAAAAAAAAAAACTCGCTCAAACGCCTGTGATACATCCACAGCCATTCAGTCAGACTGTTAAAGTAGGAAGCGTACTTTATGCGCCTGTTTTGATCACATCAACGCATGCATACGTGGCTGCAAACGAAGAGTCATATTAATATCCTGGTAACTCATACGTGTTAATGTGACTTTATGACTTTTTTTTTGTGCCAAGACGAGGAGGCGCATTCCAACAACTCAATTAATATTTTCTTCCTTTTTCTTTTGAGTACCTACCTACCACGACCGTATCGTATTCGCAATTCGCATCCCATCCTGCCGTACAATGGAAACTATTTCGCTATCTTTCCCGAGAGCGATGCCAGGAGAATGAGAAATAAAAATTTATATATTTGCATACGGTATGGCATAACGCGAAGACGTGCTCGTTACAAACACCCGCATCAGTGTATATACAAAATGGTAGAAGGTCCTTTTTGCTGCTGCTACTGCTGCTGCTTCTGCCTTCAAATGTAACACTTTCGCGCCTGGGATTGGGACTGTCCTTGCAGTAAAGAATAAAAGCAAACGAAATGGAATACAAAGTGCAATTTATGCATGATGGCCCATTTAATAACGCGTGCTTCTTTCATTTATGTGCTCGGCAATGGGGCGATGCTGTACTGAAGAAGAACTGTACACATCCTTTTCGCATATATGTATATACAGAGCAACCGACTGTTACCGTTGCGTTTTGCATGACAAGAATTGTCTGACTCTGAGTTAGTTGAAATGAAATAAAGTGTGTTGTTTCTGAAGAGCGAACGTGTTCTGGAAAGGAACGACGCTAGAAATGTCGTTGAGGGATCTTAAGTGAATTACAGTAGGTACCAACTTTGAGTTGTGGAAAGTAAATTGCAATTATAAAAATGCAATAGTCTTTTTATGGGCAGAGTCATAAGCTAAACCTGACAATATAAGTCCATTGACTATCCTTAGTCTTGGACAGCTTATTTTAATTTTTTTCATTTGAACTGCATAAGTAGGGTGATGTAAATTTAGCATAGACGTCAAATTAAGTTGAAGCAAAACTTACCGACACAAATATTGACCTAGAGTCACTACCTCAGCTAAAATAAGAAAGGTCTACCTTTTTGTAAGACACTGCATGAATATAAAAATGTTGGACAGGCTTTCAAGAGCTTACATTGCGAAGTAGTCATTTCTTATGCTGAATCTAACGATCACACATTCCGAGCACGGAAGATTAAAGAGCTGCTAAATAGTAAACTGCCGTGTCAGTTACAAAGTATTTTGGTCGGCCATCTTGTTTACGTGGTAGGAAGTAGGTATGGGAAAGATATGCATGTTGGTATTTTTATAGCGATGGCTTACGAAACTTCGCTTTATTATTAAACAAAATGGCTTCCGGATGCGTGATGAACGGACAATTATTTATAACTGATTGATGATTGGTTGGTTTAGTCTGTTGAAATTAAATATAATTTAGGAGGGACTATTATCTCCATAGTTTTTCTCGTCATCTGAAGACTTCGAATCACCAAAAATACTCCATTTGTATGTGCAATAGGAGAAACATTTTAAAAGTCCATATCCATTCGTGATTTTCGCAAAAACAAATGCAATTTGAACAGCTGATATTGTTGTCAAATAACGCACTAATCCATTTACAAAAGCAGATCAATTTCGTTGCATGTTCCATTCGTCACGTAAAATCTGAGACCTGAAAAAGATTTCTGGTGGTCCCAATGGAAAACGACATTAGTCAATCGATTAAGTGTGGAAATGATTTAAAGTTGTGAGTTGTGACATTTGTTCGGTCAGCTGATCTGCCAAATTTGGTGAATATTGCAAAAAGTGAGCTTGTTTCGACAACCCAACGATTGGAAGTCGTTTTCGTGCTGTTTTCGTGGTGTTTTCGTATAAAACGACTCGTTTTGAGAACTGAAATACGTATGGGAAAGCTTCCATTTTCGATCAAGTTTTCGATTGTTTTCGCTGGTTTTCGGTCCGGTCTGAATAGGGTAGGTATATTAAGATAACTATATCTTTGAGTGTAGAATGTACCACTTAGTTACTTAGGCGCGGTTCTAGAGTCCACAGTAGACTCTAAATGTCAACACAAATGACAAGATCTAATTAATTTGACATGTCCCTATATAGTCTGGCCGTCAATGATGGAAAGCGGCCATTGACTTACCACTTACATATAACCGCTTAAACATTAAAATTAGAGTCACGTTCCCATATTGACTTGTTCCTACATTCAATCATATATCATTCACAATATCCTTCTTCTGTGCCATCTTCGCCCTAAAAAAACAATTACATAGAAGCAACTAATATGTAAGGTGGAGGGGTTAGCTTCGCGCTTTTAAGTATTCATTGCATGTTCCTTCCAAGTTAAACACCCACCCTTTTGGTGGGAAATCTATTTTTAAAAGAAAGGAAACAAATTCTTCCACTTCCTGTGTATACAATATGAAAGCACGCGCGATCAAGTCCCGCAAACTCAAGCAAAAGAAACAAACCCACTTCCGGGCTAATACTGAAGTGAAGTTATTGTCGTTGTCGACGTCGTCAGTGCTGAAAATAAATTCCCGCGAATTAATCATTTCAGCATTTAAGTGTTTGCATATACCTACGCTACACTCGTGCAGATGAATAATCCACCCAACAGGCGTTCTCCTTTACAATGCCAGGCATAAATTACTCAACAACGAAAGTCAGGATTAATAATGGAGCCGAAACGGTCCTTTGCATGCGCCATCCACTGCTTGCTGCCAACAGAGTGTGCCTAATGACGATTGCCAGACGAACGAGCAAAGATGGAGATTGCCAGAGGAGGAACGTAACGTTTCAGGACTCTGACCCACCTCGCAGTCAAAGGTGTATCGGAGTATTTACATAATTTTCCAGCCATTACCGATTCATGACAATTGTAAGATTTGCCCAGCTGTCACCTCCTCTTCAACTGTCAACGTTGTCGTCGTCGTCGTCGTCGTCGACAACCCCAAAAAGGGTTGGAAGTGCGGTTACGTCTTTAGAAGGAAATCTACCATCCTGTGTGGTGCAACGCTGATTATGATGCGACGTTGGCAGGATCCGTATGTACATTCCTTAAAGGTGTTTCATGTTATTCAAGAGTTGAATGGGATATGCTCTCCCGTTTGGAATTCATTACTTGATGGGGGCTAATACGCTATGTACACACATCAAAACATGTAGCCCGAGAACAGGATGTTACAGTTTTCCTTCTGAAATGGAAATGCGCTCTTTCCCGCTCTCTCGCTCTCTCTATCTCTGTCGAGTGTTTAATAAAACGTTTGAGGTACCCACTCCAGCTGCGAATTATAAATGCCAAATGCCAATCGCTGGGGAACCTAAAGCTAAAACAGCAGCTGAAGGATTTCGGGTGGGCTGGGCAGCCTACTACCTACATGTGCATGAATATGAATACAATTTCGAAATATGAATAGCATGTGCGAACGGGAGTAGGTATCTATAGCCCGTTTGCAGTTGCTCCCCATATGCGGCTGATGTGAAGTACTTCTGAAAGCGTGTATCCTCCTTCAAAGGATACCCCAGCACCAATTTGTGTCTGCATTTGTGTATATATGTATGTATATGCAAGCCTATGGGCGATTATCCCGGTTAATATACGAACCAGCACAGATGCTGACATAGGTGAATTTTAGGTCGGGTAATAGTGAGCTTAGTAAATGTGTGGTCTGCGGGTGGAATGAGAGTCTGTAGTTCCTTTGATTTTCATTTTTCAATCGAGAAGAAGGGTTTCCCAGTTTCACTGTTTCTCTTTTTTTTTTGGTTTTTGCCTTGCTAGTCCTTGAACGGATGGAAGAATGCCACAAAATGAAGCGAGTAAGCACGCAATCATCCAACTGCAGCACAATTTTTGTGAGGCTAAGTGGGCCAGCTGGTGGTTAGTGCGGCGGTAGGTGATGTGGAAATCGTTTTTGACTTGAAATTGCCATTTCTGTGATATTGGGCTTAGTATAGAAGACTTTGCCATGAGCGTCTCATATATGCAAATGGAACTGGCTTTAATTTAGTGTCGTTCTAATTTCAAAAGGGTTGCCCGTTTCACGGAGAGAACAGAGTTATTTATGAAGATATGCGTCGCTGTGTAGTTCGGTTATTTGAAAACTTTAATTGCCAGGAGGTTGTTGTAAGAAAAAAGGCGATGAAAAGAAGACATACAACTTTGACCTGAGTCGATAATTTGTTGCTTGAGTAAAAACGTTTATTGGGTTGAGTTACCAATCCACTTGCGCGTCACCTTTTATTTTATCGTTTCGGGTCAAAATCAAATACTTTTTCAGACCTACAAGTCACAAATTTCTACTGGGGACGTGTCCTGTCCTAAGTCTTACGACTGATGCGTTTTTCTTTCTGACTGGAGCAATGGTGAAAGAAAGGAGTAATGGCGTAGTACAGCTTGTAATGTCCGCAGTTAAATGTTCTCTTCAAAAGCCTATAAACTGCATCGAAGACGACTCGCAAGGTTTGACATAGGTCTTCAAAGTCGATGAAGCTGCGCATATTAGTACATATCGTCGCTGAACAGTCAAAACCTCGTATGCAATATTAAATGGAGAGGGTGGTATTAATTAAATGTCATGTTAAAATCTACATCTTCTAGATGCAAGTCTGGCGCTAGCGAGCTGAGGGAGTCAAATTTGTTCAACGTTTTAAGATCAAATCAATCGAAAAGTTCGGTAACCTAAAAAAAGAGGTTGGTTTCCTGAAAGTATGCAACTTCAATTGTACTGCTTCTCAAGCGAACTCGGGGGGCAAGTTCCAAGCGGTTTATTGCTAACAAAATTCATTTAGTTACTTTGGGCACATGGGAGATGGGACTCGTTTCTTTTACAAAGTACTTACCTAACAATCTTTTTATTATGAGAAGCTGCTATGGAAACCTTCGTCACACAGGTGGTTAAAGTTTCGTGTGGTTTTCGGTTTCTTTTGCTAAATTTGCCACCTACCTTAAACAGCATTATTACATTTATGAACTCGATTCTCAACAGCTTTTAGTTTGGACAGCTCAACATTTTTGCTAGGCATTGGTGGAAGCAAAAATGGAGAAGGGAACATCGTAGTAGAATCGCAGTCGATGCTGAGGATATGGAAGAACTACTTCTGCAGACTGTTTAACGGCGATGACGACTTAAATTCCGCTGTCAGGCAGAATGAACCGTTCAACCTGGACGATGAGGATCAACAATACCGTCCACCCGACCTGGACGAGGTGAAGATAGCTATATCTAAACTGAAGTCCAACAAAGCCGCTGGAGCAGATGGCCTAGCCGCCGAGCTGTTCAAAGCGGCAGGCGATGACTTGGTTAGGAGCATGCACCAACTCATCTGTAAAATATGGTCGGAGGAAAGTATGCCCGATGAATGGAACCTCAGCATTGTTTGCCCGATCCTCAAGAAAGGAGACCCTCTGAACTGCGCCAATTACAGAGGTATCAGTCTTCTAAACATTGCCTACAAGATCTTATCTGCCGTTTTGTGTGAACGCCTGAAGCCTTTCGTAAACAACCTGATTGATCCATATCAGTGTGGCTTCAGGCCAGGAAAGTCCACCATAGACCAAATATTCACACTGCGGCAGATCTTAAAGAAAACCCAGGAACTTCAAATCGATACCCACCACCTTTTCATCGACTTTAAGGCCGCATATGACAGCATTTATAGGGACGAACTATACAGAGCAATGTCTAGTTTTGGCATCCCTGCCAAACTCGTCCGTTTGTGCAGGATGACGATGGAGAATGCACGCTGCTCCATCAAGGTCGGTAAAGAACTTACCGAGACCTTTGATGTCAAAAAAGGATTTAGACAAGGCGATGCGCTGTCATGTGACTTCTTCAACATCGTTCTTGAAAGAATAGTGCAAAACTCAAACGCCAACACCAGAGGCACTATCTTTCAAAAGTCCGTCCAATTACTCGCATACGCCGATGACATTGACATAATTGGCAGAACGCAGCGTGATGTTAATGGCGCGTTTGTGAGTATTGAGACTGAGGCAGCGAAGATGGGTTTGGCGGTTAATGAGGGCAAGACGAAGTATATGCTGTCAACTAAAAAGGACACCCAACACCGACGGCTCGGACAGAACGTCACAATAGACAGATATAACTTTGAGGTGGTTAAGGACTTTGTCTACCTAGGCTCCGCTATGAACTCAGACAACGACACCAGCGCTGAGGTTAAACGTAGAATTACTCTTGCCAAAATCGCTGTTTCTTTGGGCTAAGAAGGCAATTGAGTAGCAAAGCCCTCTCTCGAACAACTAAAGTGACCCTTTATAAGACCCTTATCATCCCAGTTCTGCTATATGGCGCAGAGGCATGGACTGTAGTATTAGCACTTGAGTTTTTAATACGAATTGTTTATAGTGGGTAGTTATTATATTGTATAAAAATAATAGAGATATTTATCATTCAATAAAGCACACTCGACAGAACAGTATATAAGCAAAAATTAATTTCTACAAGATCGATTTAAGAAGATTTTTTTTTTTTCATAAACATAGTAACATTTATGTATAATTTTTGTGTTTTTTGTACCAGGGAATCATTTCATTGTTATTGATTTTCATTCAAAAATCTGAAAATATGTGGACTAATTTGTCCAAAGATTTAAATGCTGAAGGTCCACCTCAGCACGGTGCAGCGGGATGGAAAAAGATAAACAAAGCTTAAACACTGACAAATTTATTTATTTTATTTTTGTTTCATTAGGTTCGGGCTGATTTTAAAGTACATAGGTACCAAAGGCAAGCTGAGAAAAAATTAAATTAATTCGTTCTGTTGAAATATTATTCAACAAGTACATGAAGGCATCTTTCGAAAGGCGGTAGATTTTAACAAAGCTGAAATAAAGTTATTTTATTCGATTCAAAATGTCTTTAAATAATTACTTAATAGAAAAACATTTTTTCGCTTAGCCTTTGTGGGCAAATAGTTTGGCATTACCGACATTCGATTCTATTTTCATAGAGAGTACCATTTAAAAGTAGAATCGCAAATATCTTTCGAATAGAATCAATAGTAGAATCGAGTTTCATAGTAGGGCCCCAGAACTAGCGATTGTTTCCATCAATTTGTGCATTCTGACAACCCTTTTTCTTTTGTTCCATCATCTTCCAGCTACGTTGTTCCCCCAATAACATTGAATCCAACTCTATTCCAATTCGAAGTTAAACTCCAACAAATCAAAAAAGTAAATTGTCATTTTTATTTTAACGTAAATCACTAAATAAATAAATAAATTATAAAATCACAAAATTAAGTTCTTAGGAATTATATTCCCAAACAAAAATAAGACTTTTTTAAATTCGTGCGAATATGTGTACATGTTCTTAACTCATATATACCACAGAATTGTAAAAAAAATTAAAATAAATAACAAAAATAGCGTCACAAACAAACCTTAAACATAGAACAGAAAAATATTTGGTTTTGTTTTGTCTTTTCGTTTTTTTTTTTTCTCTAAGGATATTTTTACTATCTACGATACTAAACTTTTTCTATTCAATTATTCTAACCCATGTCCGAGTAGTCATGTGTTTTGTGTATACATAAAGATTTGCCAGAGTCAAACTGCTCTAGCTATACATTTTCAATGGAAACTAACAATCAAAAGAGAGATAGTAATAGTATATAGTCATCGCTATGTGACTTAAGGCCTATTTAATAAAGCACACACAACCGTACGAAACTTAGAGTAACGCATAATGACTAGAAAGAGTTAACAGAAAATGAAAACGAAAACGAAAAATTATGCGATTTGTCACGAGAATCATCGGGCTTTGAATGCCAGATGGGGCAAGGAGATTCACATACTGATTTGATTAGATTGCATATTACTGTATTGAACAGACAGCCGATGAGCCCGAGTACTGGTTGTTGAGACGTCGCTCCATTCCTTTAATGTAGATATCACGATTGAAGAGTCCAGCAGCTAGTGGAATGCTGTTAAGAAATAAGAAGATCGCTTGATACAACGCATTCGGTCATTTGGCGAATAAAAACTTATTTAACTCACGCATCTGTTCCAGCACGAATCGATGTTTTAAACAATGCCCACACTGGTTTATGATCGGACGATGTTATCGATGGCACCGAGTCATATGACAAGCACTGCACCATAGCTGGCTGTTGAGAACTGCCCCCAGCAAATGTACTCGCTCTTCGCATTGTCAAGCCCTGAGTCTGTCTATATTTGAACAGAATTCGATCAGTGTACGCTGGAGCGCGCTGCTTGCTGGACGTGTCGAATTGTTGAGTGCCTGGATCATACTTAAATGAGAGAAAAAGGCAAAAAAAAATCTTTAATCATAATAAATGGCAATTGGAATTGATTACCCACCTTATATGTCGGTGGAAACGTAATATTCGCCTCCATAAATCCACGGAATGCTGCTCCATCGGCCAGAACCGACGACAATTGATCGGTGTGCATGTAGCCATGCGGCAAATGCGACGGCAGCGGAAACTTTGTATTTTGAATCCATTCGAGTAATTTCTCTCTTGGTTCGGCCAGCCGAAAGTTCAAATCGCCACACCAGAACACATTGTCGAAGTTCTGCGTCACGTCTTTGTTTTTGTGTCGCAAATGTAGATTCTTGGGCAAATCCAGAGCGTGAATAATTCGTTTTACATCCGAGACCCGTTCCTTCACCTTCTGCTGGTGGGCTGTTAGGTGGGATGTGACAAAGAGCATGGAGGTACCAAACAGGCAAAATGATATAGCAACGGCGCCTTTTGTGCGAAATGCCGTACCCGGTCGCACCGACATGCTAGCGTCTTCCGGAGCCGAGCAGAACCAAATTAGATCACGACGCATGTATATTGCTAGATGAAGTGTTCCCAGTGTGGTCGAATGAAATAGCACATGTGATGGTCCGAGTGTCTCCTGAAGCGTGACTTCCCATTCGAAACGTTCCGGACAGGTTTCTTGGGTACCGACAGCAACGAGATCTGGCACATGTTCCATTGTCGCGGGTAGGACAAAATCGTTCATTTGTCTGAAAGATATAGAAAATGTCTAAGTCCGAGTCGGTTGCAGTGTGTCCTTAAGAAATTCCGAGTATACGAGAGAATCGCGTAACTTGCACTGGGATCATCGTCCACAGATCAAAATACCTATCCCATTTTTATTTAAGTGATATTTCCAATTTGCACATATTTACACTCAACAAAAGAGAAACTGGAACTCAAGCGGCTGTACATATACTCATGTTAGATATTTGACAACAACAAAGAATAAGACTTACTTGGGAGGACTCTGTCCGTTCATATTCCATGTTCCAACAAAGATGGTGACTTCCTTGTGAGGTAGCACCCGAGCCAACTCACTGGGACCCAAAAGCGACGACGATCCCAATCGACCCTCAAGGTAGCTCCTATGGGAAAAACAAAATTTTACAAGTTTATCTCCCGTCACTCGTCGAACTCACCTGTCTCTTGCCCTCTCTGTTGGAATCAAACTCAACACCTGTGCCGCCATCAAGGCCTGCCTTGCTAGTCCCGATCCCGAACCCTGCTGCTGTTGCTGCTGTCGCTCCATCCTCTGAATTTGAATATTTTCATGCGACAACGAGCGCACACCATCCACACACCCTTCGTCCACGACAATCTCTGGCTGTGTTGATATATTCGGTGACGACATATGCTGGACGGCTCCCGCCACATCGTTCACCAACTCTTTTCCGGGAGGCAGAAGCTTTAAGCGCAGTCGCGATCTACAAGCTGTGATAGCAATCGATCGCGGTACATTGTACTCACTCTGCGTGCTCTTCACGGACGAGTTGGAAGGCGAACTATGTGAATTGTTGAAAGACTGCAGAAATTTTCCATTCATTGGAGTCTCCGGTGCACTGTTGCACTCTGAAATCGTATCCTCTCTCGCATTGCTGTCGAGATTCAGCATAAGATTGTCTCTCCTCAGACAGCCAGCGTCTGGTAGAGACTTATAGCGCACACTGACAGGCGGCGTCAACGGCTTGCGGTCTACCTTACAGCACAGACTGAACTGGTGGCTGAAACGATTGTGATCACTCCCGGTGCTGCCTCGATTTGACTTACTCCTAAGTGGACGGTTCTTAATTCTACGTTTAACACTAGTTGTTGCATTTGTATTCGAGTTGTCATTATTGTTGTGGTTTTGCGTCCTATTGCTGTGAATGTTGTTGTTACTCTGCGCCGATTTCTCCGGTGAGCACTTGGCAAAGGACATGTCATGTGGCACACTGTTCACTGCACTCAGGTGGTTATTTTCTCGATTTTCCACAACAGGATGCGGCTCCACTTTAGTGGAACGCTTCGGCCAAAGTCCACTGAAGAGTGTGCTCGCCCCCTTGCCAGTCTTTGGACTGGCGGTGATGCGCTCATCACTGTCTGTGTGATCCATTGGGATAAATCACTAAATAACTACTGTAGCTGACACTCGACTATTAAACACTAAAATGAGATTATATATCACGAGAACGTTGACTAGAAAGGGTTGACTTTTATCGAAGTGAGGCAGAGATGCGTCTTTATTAAGCGACTCACGTTGGGGGGTGGGGACAACAAACTCGCCTCTATCCAGAGTGTTACCCCAAATCGAATACACCTTGCATTGCTATTATCCTGTTCTCAGCCCAAGGTGTTGCAGGTGCCTCCTCCTGCTATTGATTTTCATCTTGGCCGAGTTTTGTTGGCATTTTATAAAGGTTTCCGTTAGTGACTGAAAAAATCAATAACTCCCCACTTGTATGAGACTCACCGAAGAAAGCAATTCCTTGTCGGATGTGATTGCTGCTTGGCTGATTTATGGGAGGTTCCTTCACTTTTCGGGATCTTCGGTCTTCCGTGGCTTTTGTGATTGTGTATTTCTATTAATAATACTAAATCAGCTTGGTCACATTTTTTTTACACCGTCATCGTCTTGGGATTTCTTCTTATTCTTTTCCTTTCACTGTCAATTGTTTATGTAATGATATGATGTGATGTGGTGACTTAATTCGAGACGAAATTATTGGGAGTCTGTTGTCGTATGATCGTGAGAAACGGGCTTTTGTTTGAATAGAATTTTATTTATAATTAGCAATCTATCGACTGATGATAAACACAACTTTCGCAGAAAAGACACACAACACAACAACAATGGACGCACGAGGTCGAGGAGTAGAGCAAAGTAAATGGAAATTTCTGTTTCTGTTGCTCGCAAATTGCTCTCTGTTGTAATCGGCCAAGAATGTCATGTGCAGTGTCAAAAATTGCGATGATGCAATGACGTCAGACTGAAATTCAATAAATAACTGCGCGAAAAGTCTGTTTGTTTTGAATATCAAAAATGCTAATAGGTACTTAGAAAAACAGAGCAATAAGATTAGATAGGTAAGTACTTGAAAAAGTGCATAAGATATTCGTTATTAGGTAGGCATCAAAAAGTTAATTATTTTGTGACAGCTGAAATTAAAGAAAAAAGCATAGATTCAAATTGGAGTAGATTTTGTTAAGAATGCTTCCTGATTATTTGTCGGTGCAGTATCTGTTCTCTCGGTTTGCTCAGTAGATAATTATATAGCACAGTAGGTACCTACTTCTCTTTTCAGAAAACTAATATTTCAAATAATCCTTCCTGATTCGCTCTGTATGTTAGTTTGCAGGGCTGTAAAAGGAATGAAATTATTTGGGTACAAGCGATTAGTAGTAGTGCATATTTGTGTGTAACTTATGCGACGTTTCAAACGACTTGCTGGTTTGTTAAGTTGCCATAACAGTTAGGTTACTTTTGAATTGAAAATCGATCTCAGGAAATCAAAGTAAAGTAGCCCAATTGGAAAACAACAATTAAGAGTAAGACTTTCCTGCATCAGACCAATTTCGTGAAATATGTCAACATAAACTAAGTGCTGAGAATTTAGCTGTCACTTCTTCTTCGGCAAAATACAAATCAAATGAAAAGAAACCCGAGAAAAAATACGCTAGACCTCCAAAACTAGCAACAAAATGACAAAATTACGATGTTGAGCTTAATCCAGGACCCCAATTCTCGAAAATTCTCGCATACGTTTATCAATCAAAATCTCCGATGCTATGCGAAAAACTGAAATTTGCAATTCTCGAAATCCGCATACGAGAATTTCTCTTCGAATTGTACTCGTCTGCATTTTCCATGCGGATTTGCGCCTCGCATACGGAATTGTGAGTTTGACACTTCGATATACTTCAAATTACGGTTTGTGTTTTGAATTATGTAGGTATATTTCCATTGCGCCTAACTGCTCCATACTCCATTGCCAAATCAACAAATGCTAAGCCCAAATCACCCAAACCATTGCAAAAACACATAAATGTTCACTAAACATACAAGTATTTTATTATATATCTTGTTTTTGTCAATCAAAAATTATAATACGAAACCAATTTAAATTTTAATATTGCTCTTTGAATTGATGGGAATTTTTTTTCACAAACTGTCAAAAATCGGTTACTTGACGTACTCAAAAATTCTACCTCATTCGAGAGGTGAATATAATTTTCGCATAGGTGGAAAAGAAAGCCGAACAGCTTTTAGAATACCAATTTGTTCCGTATTCGAAAATTTTAGGCGGATTTGCTCGTATACGAATTATGCTATGCGGAATTCGAGAATTGGGGTCCAGTACATGTGTAATGAAAGCAGACGATAGTCAAAAAAATTCGTGCATAATACAAAAATTACTAAAGTCATCCAAACTTCAAATGAATAGTCTGACTTTTCATCATCGATTGAATTTAAAATCTGACTCTCTATCAAAACCAACTAAAATCCAATGGTAGGTACTTAAAAAATTATTATTCTCTTTATAGACCACATTTTGCGCAACTCTACTGTCGGCGATGAACTCTGAAGGAAATTGTTCCCTTTCAAATTTCCCTATCGTTCCGATTCCGATTAGTTTTCGTCCAGCCGGGGTAAATTGGGATGAATTTTCTTCATATTTTGACAGTTCGCTTGAGAAATCCGAACGGGAAGGTTGCAGGTTTTCCGCGATTCGTTTTTTGTGCGTGTGTGTGTAGTTGTAGTTTTGTCGGAAAAAGGAACCCTTAAAGCGAAATATCTTTCTGTTTCAAAAAAATCAAGTGAAATTCCTTCAATGGCAGCTAACACAATTCTTTTCGATTTCTCTGTTGAACCTGACAAAACCAAAGATCCCAACCAACGACAGGAGATATCGAAAATAATCCGCTCCGAACTGGAGCACATCTTTCCCCAGCTAGAGTTTATCTATCATATGCAAGGCGACGATGGATACTTTTGTGTCCTCTCCGAGAACAAGGAGACTATAATCACGTTCCGTATCTTCAGCCAGGGATTGATAACCATCAATGTGGAATACTATCTGGAGGAGGGAAAGGAGCAGCTCCTCTCGTTTGATGTAAATCGTTTAGCTTCTTAATTTTCAATCACATTCTTTTTATCTTATTGCAAAATGGGAAGGTGTTGCAAAATCAATGCCACCAAGGTCAAAAACAGGACAGACACAGACCTGCTGAATTATGCAGCCTCGTGTCAAGTGAAGTGCGAATATGTGTATCCTTCACAATTTCAATGACGGTGGTTTATTGATTTTTCCGCACCTACCAAGGAGGATCCAGTTGGTTTTTTTTTTTTCTTCACACGCATAACATGAGCAGAGCACATGGCCAAAAAGCAAGCAGAGAAGGAAAGAGAGATGAAGACGCATAAATTACATGGTCTATCGTCGTTGCTTGAAACGATCACGTATACTTCACCATACACCAGTCGTTCCTTTTTTCCCCACATTTTTGTTATGTTTTTGTTTTATTTGCTTATTATCGGTCATTTTTGGAGACATTCCAGTTATTCATCATTTTTGTTTTGATTTCGATGGTAGATTATCATTTTCTTAGCCACATGCCGGTTAGATTACGCAATACAAAACAAACAGCACGTGGACAGAAGACAGGTGGTGCTGCGGTACGGTACTTCATAGAACTTTGTTTACATAACATGTCTTAGCGACATTTTTGTTGTTATTGTAACTAATAAAGGAACTCTGCACTATGGTTATGCTATGCATTATCTTTAATGTATGTTTCTACGTTGCTCGTTTTGAGCGCGAGTGGCGATCGTTTTGATACTAGCAAATATTCAAACAAGAATGGAGCGCAATTTGCTAAATCAAAGTCTAATTCTTACCACTAGGTATGTCGTTTGAAATCAAAATTATGTGTATGATTCACGGGGAGTAAAATATGTAATGCAATCTGGCATTCCAATGGGAGTTGTCAAGCCGAAGAGCCGCAGTTCTGGAATATACGATGTACAGACATGCATCTCCCGCTGAAACCAAACTGATTTAAATATTTGCTCAGCTAAGTTATCTCGAATGGTACGCTTCATCTGATGAACCCGAGCACGTGATTTCATCATCTCTTTTCTGATCTAGCAAACAAATTCTTCCACAGTGATTTTTTTCCAAGAAGTGAATATAAACGAACCTTAGTGGAAATATATCTAACGATTTGAGACTGAGTATGAATTTTCCAGATAACTTTATGACTCTATGGCTTTATCATTTTTCCAGCTAAATGATTAGAAAACCGGGGATATTTTCTGATCGTTTACCCCTGTGCACTTGCTACTTGCACTACACAATGAATCCACATTGTTCTGATTGAACAAGATGTTTGTATAAACTGGGAATAACCATTGACTAACACAAGAAGCATGACGATTCCGTCTTGTGGATATTCGAAAAGCACGAATTAACCTCAGTGATTTCTAATAACTGCGACAATCTTTCGCTAGCTAACCCACGTTACAGCGCAAAAATTGGTTTGCTGGTAAATTGTTTCTATGTACCTACCTAACACCTGTAACTTAAGTTTATTTGAAGACAGTCCTCAAATGTAAATAAACTGCTTAATATGTTTGGTTAACTAATTGACTTACGAGCTGTATTTATAGAATTGATTTGTGTATGCTATTTTTGCACATCACCAATGTAGCTCCAATAGTTTTTCATCTCTGTACAAGATCAACGAACGGAGAACAACCAAGCAGCAATCCTTTCCAAGTAAATAACCAACAAATAACGAGATTAATATAATTTTCTATTTCAATATTATTGGATGGTCGCCAGCGGTATTTCATTATGGTTTATTTCACATTTCTCTCTAAGTGATATTCACCACATCGACATCAGAGTCCGGCTCTCTTTTAAATAAATGTCCATTTCTGTTTTTGTTGCTGATTGTGTGAGCTAACGTAATTTAAAGTGACCAGATTTACTTGAAATAAAAGCGGGACACATTTCCAAAATTTCGAAGGGAGTTGAAATTAGGTTATGTTTTAGTAAAACAATAGAATAGTACGTAAAATAAACGTCAAATGACATATTTATTTAAAAAAAAATTAGACTTCATAACTGTATTGATGCGGCCGAGTCCATTACTTTGGACTCATGTTTTTGTCTTCCGACATGGCGAATTATGTCACTTTGTCCTCCTGCAGATATTGAAAATTCGCATTCGCACTTTTTGTTTGCTGCTGCTGAAGTGGATGCCATTCTAACTATTTCTATTTATGTATAATGATGCGATAATATTATTAAGTACCTAACCTAGGTATTGTGCTAACATTTGAGTTAGTTTTTATTTACCTATATACAAATATCCCTCCAATATACTTCACTACACAGCAAATTGTTTTGTTTTCGTTTCAAAAGTGACAGACTACAAGCAACAAAACAAACAATTCATTTAAGATGGAGTATACCTACATGAGCTCATTTAACAGCTCTTACGTTTGTTTTATATGCTCCAATTTATATGCACAGGGATAATAAATAGTAATCATAAAATTACTTTATTTTAAGAATTGTAGAAACATACACACATTTTCACAAAAGTGGTACCTATAAGCGGGACATTTTTTACGAAAGTTGGAAAAGCGGGACGTTTAGCGGGACAGCTATGGCCTCGGGACAGAGACCTCAAAAACGGGACTGTCCCGCTAAAAGCGGGACGTATGGTCACTTTAACGTAATTGGCACTGGCAATTTCACTTTCTATTTTTCTTTGTTGCTTAAATACCCACCTTCTCATATCACTCACAACTCATTAAGAACAACAAGAACGAAATTCAATAATATATCTCACGTCTAAAAGAGCTCACCGTAGGCTTACCAAACACGCTCGTTTCAATTTCCTTTTTTTTTTTTACTCGTCATTAACTATTTACAAAGGCATAGACTATTCATAAACTATTTATAAAATCAACAATGAAATTTTTCAAATATTACAGAGCATCAGAGCTATGGAACTTATTTTACGTAAAAAATTAGATTCAATGCGTTCTAAGCATTTACCTCCGATTAAGCGTGGTGGATATATTGATATTTACATGACTAGTTCAGGTCAGCAAACTAAACCAAAAATCCAAATATATAAGTAAAATTTAACCCTTTTTAAATAATAAAACAAAAGTACAAGTAATTCATATATAACTAAATAAAAAAAAAGAACATAAATATAAAAGTATACCTATATAAATTATTGTTTGTATTTATAGTTTATTTATTTTTCTTTTTCTTTTATTTTCTACCTTTTTCACATGACATTTCTTTTGACTGTGGCCCATCTCTGGTACTGGTGGTGGTCCAAATGAGGACATCCCTAATGTCGATTTCCATTGGGACAGAAAAAACACCTTTTTTCAGAGTCAGGGCAGTTTTTTTGCTCTCGAAATCAGCTGGCTGTCAGATTTCATGTTCCATTGGCCGCAAAAAAAGCACTTTTTTTGAGAGTCAGAGCAATTTTTCGAATCTCGATATCTGAGCAAGATTCACATCTACTTACACTAACACCAAAACATTTGCCTTTTGTCAAACTTTAAAGTGTGTATTAATTACGTATTTAGAAGACCAGTCTGTGAAAAATAAAGAAAAATTTACATTTGGCCGGCGCAATGGATATCAACACAAAGTGGATTTTTAAAAGATTAATTTGCAATTTAAGAATAGCTGACTTTTCAAACACGCACTACCACAAATGCGGAGGAAGAAAAATCTCGTTTTATGTTCCATTGGGCACGAAAAATCTGAGATCTGAGAGCAAATCTGTAAAATCCCAATGGAAATCGACATAAATTACGACGATAGTCACAATAAAATTCTATGGGCCTTACCAATAATCATTTTTAACCTTCACACTAAATATTTCCTAGGTCACAATATGCAATTTTGTATGGAAAATTTCGTCATTGTGAGTTCGAAAAATTTAGTCTGGACACTAAAAATGATTATTGGTATCGCGGATTGTAACTCAACAGAATAGAGCCGCTGTACAGGTAGCTGTTGCTCATCGAAAGTTTTAAGGTGCAACCGTAATAGCAAAGAAATAATCTAGCTAAAGTTAAGGATCATTCACATGAGAGCGACCAACTACCTAAGAGCGAACGAATATTCGCAAGTTTTGACAGTCCATTCACATGATACATTTAATTTGGTCGCAGAAACCCGCGAATCCAATGACAGTCGCCGTTATTTGTCTCTATAACATTTTGAATTTGAGGTTAAGTTCGAACGAATGCTTTATTCGTTGGTTTGTGGAACGCGAATTGAATGATGTGGATTGTGAATAAACTTTGACGATTCGCGCCAAGGGTGTATTCGTTCGCGGCAAAAAGTTTGCAATTCGAAATTTCGTTATTTTAACTGTTTATTAACATGTTTTCTTAATACATTTTGATGGGATAATTAACTATCCTCCTCTTGGAATAGTAAAATGTACAATTTTCTGTTCATAAATGCATCAAAAGTGTTTTTTTCGCATTTCAGCAATTCGTTCGCTCGCTCTCATGTGAATAGTCCTTTACGGGTTAAAGTTTGACAGAATTTAACTGCGTTTTCTTCCATATTTGACGAAAACGTAGGCTCATCCAGTGAAGACTGACTCTCAAAATTTATAATATACATTAAAAATGCATATTGCATCCAGCGGATGATTCCAAACCCTGACAACCGAATGAATGCAGAATGTCTAGGATTGCTCTGCCGTAATGTAAAAGTAATATCTGTAAACTGAACATTGATCGAGTTAACGTCATTTTGTATTCTTTCCTACATGTTTTCGGAGTAAGATGGGCAGTTACTTTTACAGCGACGTATTCTTGTTGATAAAGGATATAGAAGTTTGATAGAAATCGTTTGACGTTTCTTGATGGTAAACAATTTTATTTTTAAATGCCGCAGTTGTTTATTTTTTCTCTAGCAGTAACTTCATCCGCTATGATCTTTGTTTCTGAATGGCTATTAGGTCACAAACATCTTCTGGAGCTGTAGGTCTTCGTTTAAATTTAACCAACTGAAATCCTTACCTAGAAACATGACACACCTCAGTGATCTATCAGTTCCGAAGACGGCTATTTCTTTATCATTTCTTTTTTAATATTAATCATCACTCTAATTGTTTCATTGGGCGTTCCATAATAACTGTGAGTTGTCAGTACCAAATCACGGTCGCCATTGAACAGATCAGTGTTACCCATCAGTGACATATCGATTTCAGACGAGTGTCAGATCACTTTGGTGGTTTAATAAAAAGTCGTTTCGAGATGGGAGAATACGCAGAGAAAAAAATACTTGCTAAAATCGAAAATCATCCAGTGAACGAATTCATCGGAGAAGTTATGGCAAGTTGGAGCTCAGTATTATAGAAAAAGTGAACAAGTTGTCAAATTGCATACTTCTAACAGAAAAAAAACCGTGTTCATGTTCCATTGGACATGCAAAATCTGAAAATATCACTCCCAGTGTGATGGCAAATTGAAGAACCATCATCCAGTCAGAATATCCTACTTCTAAACAATACCTTGCTGACTTTGAAGTTTAAAACACATCTGTTTACATTAGGCATATGCATTGCATACGTCATAAATTTAACATGGTTAAACAAATTCGTTCGAATATTAATGAGAGTATTAAATAGTCCCTCGAAGAATTGGCGGCGTTCAAGAATCTAGTGAATTAAGTCTGACAGCTGGCTGACTTGATGTGTTTCTGTTTTCATTCGCCTTGATTGGTGTCTTGAAAATGTTTTTCAGTTGGCGTTTATGGTGAGGTAGCGGAGGAATGTATACTCAACAATTTTGTGACTAGTACTTACGTCCGGTGTAGTAGCTGGGGAAACGTCAAACATTTCCATTTTCAAACTCCTAAATATCCATTTAAAAATGATTATGTAATAAAATTTGGACTACAAATATGCAATATAATCTATAACAGTGATCAAATCAATTTAATTAATTCCGAAATGCTAAAGCAAATTCCTTTCTTTCTTTATTCTTCCATAACTAATTTTTTTAACCTATATTTCATTCACTCGAGTGAACATTATTTTTGTTTTTGTTTTAAGCCAAAAGCCAGAAATCTAAAAATATTCTATTGGCTGCAATTTCACATCTCGTACTATTTTTCACTTACTTTTATTTATTTTTATTATGAATTTAGTTGCTAGTTTGTAATATATTTGTAGGTACATGTGTAATAAAAACCCTAAATAAGAACAATGACAATATTGTATAAAGAGAAACGAAAACAGGAAATATTGTACCTCCTTAGTTAGCTAGATTTTGTAAATGCTCTTTTCTTTTTACCAGAGTTGTTGAGTGAATTGAAATTATTTCCGTCCCCGCATGTTCTTGACATAATTTTTGACTTTATGTTTTCCCATTTGATTTTGATATTTTTACTTTCTATTCAATGGAATTTGATTCATTTGCATTTCATGTATTACAGGAATAATTGGGTATGCAATAAAATTGCTCTGAATAGAGCTTTCATTTGTACACTATCATTCACAGAAATGAATCGTTTATTCATTACCTATTCATTTTCATTTTCAGATGGATTCATTGTACGAGGTAGATTTATTTACATTAAATATATTCCATTGATTTGTTTTAACTTAAATTTGGACTGGTAAATTCCTCTCGATAATGAAAACCCGGCACATATCAGTTTTATCTTAATTGTAAGAGCTGTATCCGATATGAACCGAATCATATGGATAAACCAAAATATACATAGCTTTCGTGATTGAAAGATCTGTAGCAAACTGAACATCACCAATGTGAACCTGGTTTGTGCAAGTGTAGCTCAAATTTGTTGGTGTACAAAACCATCGTTGATAAGAAATTGTTTCTGGTGGTTTGTTTGGTTAAAAACTTGACATTTATATTTCGCCTCTATGGGTCAGACTTATGTCGTTTTCCATTGGGACAGAAAACGCACTCTTTTTCAGATTCAGAGCAGTTTTTCTGCTATCGAAATCAGCTGGCAAAAAGCAAAATTCGAATCTCGATTTCTGAGTGAGATTTACACCTACTTACACTTACACCAAAACATTTGTCAACTGTCAAACTCTAGCATGTATTTACTTACGTTTTTATACAATAAGTCAGTGAAAACTACACTTGGCCGCTGCAATGGATATCAACAAATTGAATGGATTTTTATAAACACAAATAACAATTTAAGAACAGCTAACTTAAACAAGCACCACCACCAATGCAAAGAAGGAAGAGTCTCTTATGTTCCATTGGGCACGAAAAATCTGAATTCTGAAAGGAAAATCTGCAAATCCCAATGGAAAACGACATAGGTAGGACTCCGATGTAGATTTTTTGACAGTCGTTGGTGTCCTTTTTTATTGAGTTCTGTATTAAGATGAGGAACAACAAAGTTTCTCAACTGTGTTCAGTCATTTTTAAAGAATAATCACATTGAAATAGCTAGAACTACAAAAAGTGTTTGTTTACAAATATAATTATTATTTTATCAACTGAACATTTCATTTCGGAGCAGTCACATCATAGCTCTGAATTTTTGTTTAGTTTTTGTTCAGGGACTCCATGAGCACCGAATAAACTCACTGAGCAGTCTGAATAGAAATCTTCGCACAGCATATTTTGATTTCTGATCAAGGATGCAGCTGCTCGTAAGAAAAAGTACGTAGATTGTAAGAAAGTGTGGTAGATGTTTAAAATTTCAAATGCTGTATCTTTGTAATCATGTGACAGCTAGTGCCCAAATGTGTTTTTTTATAAATAAATCTGACCGCTCTGATCAAAATGTGTTCGAGCAGTCCAATCTACAATGCTAGTGGGCGCCTTTCAATCAGAAATTAAGGATGCAATAGTTTTTAACATTTTCGGCTGCGCTTACAAATTGTTTGATGTTAAAAATGGAATTTCTTACAACTGATGGTTTGTGTACATGCTGAGCAATATAAATGAGTTTGCTAGCAATTTTATCAATAGGCCTGTTTTTTCAGCTTCGATCTCAGAAAAGCAAAGTAAAGAAGGATTTTCAGAACGCTAATTACAACAACTACGCTATACTTGACACTTCGAGACTCGTAATAGTTGTTGTATTTGCGAGCTGAAAATCCTACTTTACTTTGCTTTGCTGAGATCGAAGCTCAAAAAAACATGACTGATATTGAGTTCCAAACTATCGAAAGAACAAGGAACAACATCGCTTGAATATTCCCGGTAACTACCAGATCTGTTGTTGGACCCCCAATAGGTGCTATTAACACCTCCCATCGTCATCACTGCGCCTCCATTAACCTTTATAAAATTATTAACACTCAAATTAAATTATACATAAAACATTTATATAATTGTGAACTTCTATTACTATATCCAATATAATCATTGCCCATATACCTAATTTGAATTTTTTATTTTGTCTCATGTTGACTTCGTATTTATTTATGTTTTTTTATTATTAGTCATCCAAACGACTCGAAAATACCTTAGCCAAGAAATTAAAAGTTCACTCCGGACAAGTATTACCCCCATTGAAACGTGGCGATGTATCTAGGTATTTTCCATCAGCAGGTAAATTAATCAAATCAACTACTATCATCTAAATCTAAAAATACTACTATCTGTAATTTACTCTAAATGTCTATTATTATTTTCGTACAACTTGTTAAAATTTTTAATTACTTGTAGACATAAATGGTACAGTTTACATTTCACCTAGGTTCCATTCGGTTTTGTTTATTTATTTTTTTTTTTTTTTTGAAAAATGCCGCCATTCCCAAGCACAGTTTAAAATAACTTCCCTCCTTAACTATTTGTTGTGTTTATTGAGTTTATGTGGAGAATTTAAAACAAAGTGATCAAAGCTTGGTTATTTTTTAAATATACTTTTAAATTATTTTCCCAATTTATAACTAAGTGTTAAATTCAAAGAAGCAATTTGAAGATATATAATCTTTTGTTTATATTGTCTGTGTGTGACTGCAACTTATTACACGATATAGTGTTAGTATCTTATTTTTTACTTCTAAATCAAGACCGCAGACTGAATAACATTTTATTACAGATGAACGTATCATCGAATACGATATTGATTCTCTGGTGTACGAGACACGTTCGCCATTCCAGAAAATTCAGATACTCCACTCAAAGACGCTGGGCAATATGCTGATTTTGGACGAATTGCAAAGTGGGTACCCATAATATATTTAATCCAATCGTTTTAATTATTTTTCCTTATTAACTATACACATTACAATAATTGTGTGCTGTGTCTTCCCTTAAAACAAGGTTTAAAATAACATTAATGTGGGTTTACTGGGTTATTAAAAGCAAGTTTCGGTGAACAAGATTTCTGCAATTAACTGAAAACTTTTCTACTACGGGTTAAAAACATGTCAATAGGTATTATGTTTCATTATAAATTTTACCAACTAAATTAAATACTCAAAGAAAAGAAATGAGCAATTTATTCTCCGTTCACCACTTCCGGACTTCGGACGCCATTTTGTTTTTTATGACAGCGAAGTTCTGTAAGCCGACCGAAATACCGAAATACATTTTTTAATGTAGGTATTGCGGTCCCAAACCGTCAGTCGGCTTTTTATCATTGAGCATCCCACTCATCCCACACCCGAAAGAAAAGAAGTTTTTAGCAGAATAGCTAATAAATCCCTTATGTACGTCACAATTGTTTTCTCTGATGCATGGCATTGAAGGTCAATAGCGATACCCGACGAATAATTCTATAAATTTGTGGTGAACACCAAAATCAACAGGATATCGATACGTCAGCGGGTCTTCGCATAGCCCAAAAGAGGAAGTGTGCCAACTGCCATATATATGATAGATTGGCTGCGTCTGTTTTGGACATTTAAATGTGAGAGAATGTTTGTTAAGTATTTTCGCAAAGTTTTGTTACCGTTCGTATGCTTACCATGTACCTAGGTATATTTACATATAGCAGTGGCAGTGGTAAACATCCTTATTGTATACATAACGCCTGAGCAAGTTTCTACTCTATTCGAATATTCCATCACAACTTATGCAAGTCCAACGAGAACTGTATGTTATGGCAGTGGTTGGCATTAGAAACGTTCATTCATTTGGAAAACTTTAAAGTTCATGGGCGCTCCCACGTCCCACCGCCTTCTTCAACTGCTGTCTTGTGTGAAACTTTATTTTGTGTTCACAAATGCACATGATGCATCCATTAACCCACAATGGCAAGGACACGTGCCTATGAATTATATACAACAAATTGTGAACATGAACGACACGGGGGTAGCAAATGAATATCTAGAGCAGGAAAACAACCCAACAGGTTGCCTGCAGTGCATAAGTTTTATTTTATATTGTTCAGAAGAAAAAAAAAGTTTCATAAAGCGGAAATAGTACGCTGGGTAGTCCTTGGAACTGCAACACAAAGGATATAACAGATGAGTTGGCAGAATGTTTTCTTTTTTTTTCCACAGTTATGACTTTGCTTTAGAAGCTTTATGTAACAGTTTGTGTAGTGATATTTAGAGCCGGCGGATACTTAAAGGTGATGTGGCACTTTCGTAACAAGTCCTTGTAGGTGAATGAACAAATATGAAAATTTGTACGCAGCGCCACTTTACTTTGAAAAATTCTTCTTCTGCATTCTCTTGTATCAATAAAAATTGTCTGTTTTTTCTTACAGATATTGCCGAGTCGGATCTCATTTATACGGAAACCCTCATGGGTCGTGGCATTGAAAACTACGAGGGCAAGGAAATTTGCATTTTGGGAGGCGGCGATGGTGCGCTCCTGTACGAGCTACTCAAAGAGAAGCCAAAGCACGTTGTCATGTTGGAAATTGACGAACTTGTTATGCAGGCATGCAACAAGTACCTAAATTCGATTTGCGGTGACGTCTTGGAGAAACGGAAAAGCGACAACTACGAGATCGTTGTCGGCGATTGTGTCGAGTACATGAAGCGTTTCATTGACGAGGGTAGAAAATTCGACTACGTTTTCGGTGACCTCACAGACATTCCAATTTCGGATGCGCCCATCGGCGAGATTTGGGACTTTATCCGCACTATTCTGGAGCATTCGTTCAAGATTCTTAAGCCAGGTGGGAAGTACCTAACCCATGGCAATGGAACTAGTTGCCTGGAATCGTTGAAACTATTTGAGGACCAGCTGAAGATACTCAAGCCAGCTGTTGAGTACACCACGACCAAAGCATTTGTGCCATCGTTTATGGAAGAGTGGCTCTTCTATCAAGTCAGCTTCGCTTGACCACCTAAACATGGAAGTTCTAGTAATAGTAGTAGTAAGAGCAGCAGCAGCAGCAGCAGTCCAAAGCAAGATACACACCATTCAAGATGACGACGCCGACGACGACGACCACGACGAAACCAAACACAACAGCACTTTGATCAGCATACTTCGCGGAAAGCCGTGCATAGTGCGGACAAAGTCCGTTTTAATCGTAGCTCTAGTATTGACATGTTGTTAGAGCCAAATAATTTGTCCTAACACTTCCGCCAACTATGTTATTTGATTTCCTACAGCCCACACCATCTATCCACATACAGTGTTCTTTTTTTTTTTATGCAGCTAAAGACCAAATAAAACAACGTATTCTGTTTTAATTAATATTGTAGTTTAGTTAGTTTTGCATGCCCATTAATGAGGCTCATAATTGTCGTACTTATTGATTAAGTAATAGTCGTAGTTGTAATAGAGTACTATGTATTTTGTTTTCGTTTGTTTTGTTTTTATGTTCATTCGTTATTTATGTGAGGTTCCTCGAATAAAATCGTGAACTTAAGTCATTATGTCATAATAAGTTATTGATGAATAAAGAAGTCAACACTTGAACAATGTCGTAAAGCGTCAGCATTTTGTTGTTTTACTATAGTGCCTACTATTCAGTTGATCCTCACAGAACCTACATCATTAAGGCCCATTTTATTCACTGGAAGTTGAACACAACTCGGGGAGTTTTCCATATAAAAATCCCCAAGTTGTGTACAACTTCGAGTGAATAAAATGGGCCTAAATGTTCAAGGCTGAAGTTAGTGGGTGATACCAATACCCTCAGAGCAGCAGTGTGGCATATTTTCTATGTTAATTTTAGCTTAAAAAAAATAGTGATACCTATTTCCTAATTGTACACGTCTACCATAGAATCCGTCGTGTTCGGAATTTTGCTACGAGCCCCGAAAGAAATATCATAGAATCCGTCATAGAAGAATTCTGATCTTGTGCTTGCCATATGCAAACAAGTTGATAAAACTGTTTGCAATATATGCGATGCACTAAAAAATGTAATTAGCTTTGATTCCAGATTTTTTTCATTCCATTTATCTTTAAAATAAGGTTTTAGTCCATAAACGTTGTTGTTTTCAAACAATTCCCCTTTGAATAAGCGAAATGACAGCTCAACAAGATAACTGGGGTCAGTTCAGTGCACAACTAGGGCGCCCTAGAAGACATGTCAAACACAGGTTTTCAGTACCAGGGCGAGTTCAGTGGTATATCGAACACATTAGGGTTAACCCACGTCAAACAAACCTAAAGATGCGCCATGTAACGGCCGCTTGAATGTATTACTTTTGAAGTCAAAGGATCGCCATGTAACGTCCGCTTGGATGTACTACTTTTGTTAAAAATCAAAAACTGGGCTTGAGTTGGATATAGTTTTATAGCACTTTGTTGGCTTCTACATTTCTAAACTCAGAAAATGTTTTTCTGAGTATATAATTGCTGAGAATCGAAAGATATAATTCTAGTTGTTTCTCCACGGTGCATGAGATCGAAACTGTAGTCTCCAACCAGTTCCATCGAAATCCGCAGCAGCTACAGATACTATTGCCATTTGATTTCCCTCCGAGATATATGTTTGTGGCATATTCTAGAAAAAAACAGTTGTATTAAACATTTTAGAAAAGGAAGTACATATTTTTAACTATCTTACGCTTTCGCAATAATGTCGACCAATTTTTTCATCTCCATTTGCAGAAATTTCAATAATATTTAAATAGTCTGCCCTGCAAACCGATCCCATGTTGAACTCTATATATACAAAAAAAAACAACAACAAAATAATATGTTGTTTAAAAAAATTGATAAATAAATAAAGAAGCCGTAGAGTTCCATATAAAACCTGACTTAATTTCACATTCGGACTAGTTAATCGTGACGAAATTACTGATAGCAAATCTTGGCCAAAAAGATGAGTGATAACTCAAGTTAACTCAAAATTCTGACGCGATGATAATTATAGCAACTGGCAATAATTTTGTGGTATTCGATTGGTCGCTCTCAATGTCACTTGCTCTTCTTTGTGTTGATTTCGTGCGATTTGAATACATGTGTGTAGACTTCGACACTTTTCAAAGCGTTTTCCATTCACTGAATTTAATCTTAAATTAAAACATTCGAAATTGATTTATAACTAGTTATACATAAATAATTTACAAAAATATATTCACCCGATGCAATGCCTATCTTTGCTACAGAAACAATTTACGAAAACCTAAACAAGCTGCACAAGTTGTCAAACTCAAACGCACTTGTATTGGTTACATCTGAGAAATAATCCAGATTAACAAAACGAACATAAAAAGTGGTCTGAGATCAAAAAAAATTCTCTGAGAGAGCACCCAATCGAATACCATATGTAAAAGTCAAAAATCTATTTTAATAAGTCTGACAGCTTGCTGGCTAGATGGAGTGGTAGCCGATATTAGTCGAGAATTTCGTGACTTTAACGTTAGTTTGCCATACAAACTCCGCGGTACCAATAATCATTTTTAGTGTCTACGTTAAGTTTTTCGAACTCACAATGGCGGAATTTTCCATACAAAATTGCATATTGTGACCTAGGAAATATTTAGTGTGAAGATTAAAATTGATTATTGGTAGGGCCCACTGTCAAATTAGGGTTACATAGGAATTACGCCGTTACCGGCCAATCTAGATCCTGCGTTCAGGGTACATCTAGTCCAGATCCAGTCGCACGAAGTAACTAGATTTAACTAGATGAATGTGTCCACTGTTTTTGCCTTCTGGCAGTGTTCTCTATTATCTGTGCAAAATTTGTTTTTTTTTAAATTACCCAGAAATATTATTTCGAAGCGATTCGATGGTGTGGTTGTAAAATTCCATCGGCAAACGCTTGCACGTCCATATCCTTCATAATCAGGACTTGCCACAATGCCTTGAAGCGTAGCCAAATTTCCTCCACAGCCCTTAACCGATGCATTGTAACTGGCATAGTAAAATATTTCCGTGTCGGTCGCCTGTTTAACCTTGAAGTCCAAACGAACTCGATTACTTAACGTGAAGATTTTTCTCGGTGTGTGGTCCTCGGTACAACTCTCGTATATCTGATTATTGGTCTTCTTGTCGTACACCTTGGTAAAGGAATCTTTGCTTAAAATCGTCAATTAAAATCGTTGCGCAGTCCAAAACACTTACTCTAATATAGTTTGTGGAACAGTTGGAATCAGTTAGGTAAAATGCCGGAATAATTATGTTCACTGTGTAATTGTCAGGCATGTAGATGTCGTATAGGCAGCTATCGCTTTTATTAATTATTCCTTTAATAGTTCCGCTGGTATCATTATAGATCCGATTACAAGCTGAAAGAGAAATGATGATTCACAGCGATGCAATTGACAGTAGGTGTTTGGAAAAGAGAACTCACGATCTCTATTGGTAGCTGTCAACGTGAAGCCGGTTGACTCGATTGCCTCATCCGTATGGAAGGTTATATCCGCCGAAGCTTCAGAATCGTATCTGTCGACATTAACTATGAACACAGACATGGAACCACAGTGCTCCTCATAGTTTATTTTTTTATAACTCTGAAATGGACACAATTTGTTAATAAGTTCATTAAGGTAGAGCTAAAGTAGGTCGGAAAAGCAAATGGCCGACTTTGACACATAATCATGCATACATCTTTATTTACAAACAAACCTAGCAATTACTATCGTGATAAAAGTTTGGTGTAACCGGTTAACCATTTTGAAGGAGCCTTTACTTATATTACGGTAAACTGTTAGTAAGAAGTGTTTACGAAGTAATATACATATATGTTGTTTCCAACCAGTCTATCTGAGCAAACTGAACGAAGATTATTGTATCGCGTTAGAATTACCTGTGATTCTGAGCTAAACTGGCCGTCGAACGAAGTATTTTTCCGCGAACTCGAAGCGAACGAAATGCGAATCGCTTTGTTTCGGTCGGTATTTGTGAAATCATACGCGAATGCACGAACTTAAAAATGATAGGTCTTTGAGAGTTTTTTTATTTTTTGAAATTAAAAAAAGTCTGCTGAGTTTATTTTACTGTGTAAAGATGGACGGAGATTTTGTTGTAGATTGAAGTGAAAAAAATTACCATTAAAACTAAAATACTTACCAGACTGTACGTTACAAGTACGTAGTCCAAACACCGACCCGTTGTATCAGAATGGTTTTGAAGGTTGAATCGTTCAAATCTTAATTCGAAATCCCTTTTCGATGATATCTTCCAGGTACAATGCACGTTAGAGGCATATAGTCCGTCTTGCTCCGTTGACGGTGAAATTTTCACTCCCTGGGGAAGATTAAGGTGTAGGTATAGCTACAAGAGTTACCTCAAAGTCTGTATATACGTACACTCTCTCCTTCGAGAAGGTATTCTCTCTGAGCGCCGCAATCCGATTGAACAAGTCTTACTTTTGCCACAAACTCATGGCTTCCCTCTCGCTCAAAGTTCGTTGAAATCACTGCGTCTTTGTACGATGACATCAGTTTCGGTTTAGTCTCACCCAACTTACAATATTTTCCTAAAGACAAACCACCACCCTGCACGCTATCCAGGACCTCCAAGTGCTCACAGTTTGCACAGTCATCAATGCAGCTACCATTGGAAGAATTAAGTTCGATTTTCGTAAATTCGATTTCAATCCTGTAGCCGGGCTCCCCCATTATGCGGTAATTACAAATCATGACCTCATTGCGGGCAACCGTAATTTGGCGAGCAATTTCCACCGGTGAATTTGAAAGAGTCAAAGTTAGTCGCTCGTCACATGCTTTGCTGATGATAATTTGTGCTGAAAAGCCATCTTTTGTAACACTGGAGTCAGACGCGGCCACAACTACCGCTGATCTGCCCTCGATATGGATTTTGGGGGCATTCGTGGTCATATTGCCGCACAATTTCGCCTCCCTCTGATCTTCGTTGACAGATGAACCGCGATATACTGCCACATAGTCAATGCCACATCCTTCAATTTCCTCCATGATCAGGTACTTGAACCGAATTGCGATATTATGACCCTCGGGAGCGTTGATATTCCACACACAGTTCATATTATTTGCATAACCATCGCCGTTCTCATTTCTGAGACTCCCTATCCACTTCGACTGGGTGACTTCGCCGCCACAGTCGTCCAAATAAAACTCGATCTCATAGCCTCCAGTTACTATATACGTTCTGTAGGAGAGTGTAATGGATTTCTTGGCTCTCAGCTCAGAGACCGCATTGTCCTTGCAATATGGACCCAGTTCAACCACTTGACCACTTTCGGTTTGTTTCTGAGCGCTGAAGCTCGTAATAGCGCATCGATTTCTTTGGCCGAGAGCGAACCTTTTAAACTTCACCTGGATGAGTTTGTTCGAATCCGTTTGGAGGACATAGTCGCAACGTACTCGCATAGTTATCGCACTCCATCTGGAGGGATAACCTATAAACTGCGGCCGGCTTGTTACATTAAAGACGCCATAGCAAGTTTGCTGAACTTCTAACGTGAATCCATCGCCAGTGGTCGCATTGTCACTTCGGAAGACCAACTGCAGCCGACTTAATGTTGTATTAAGAGCAGCGGGCATATTCCGGCCACAATAACGCTGTTGCGGTACAAAAGCGCCCTCCTCAAATACTCGCACTTCCAGATAATCCTTGACGCAGTCCTTGCTGTCTTCAATAAAGAAACGTCCCGAGAATTGCAAACGCAAAAAGTAACCCTCCCCCGTTTGGAATTCCCAAACACACTCGAGGTTATTCTTGTAGTCCGCCGCAGTGAACTGCACCTTTTCGTTCTTCTCAATCTTCAGTTTTTCGCCACAAGTTCCAGTCCGCTGTAAGGTTACCTTCATCTCACTGCTCGGGCGGTAGTCTGTCGTATGATAATAAACATATACGTTCTCTGATCGAATGCGAGTTACGTTTAACGATGTGTCACTGCCACACAACCTTGCCACCTCTAATTTATCAAGCGACCCTCCAGCATGAACTGCAAAATATTCTTTCTCACATGGCAGCGTAAACTTGGTGGCAAAAGAAGATATTTCATAGCCGTTTCGATTTGGGGTTCCTGACAAATGCCAGGCACATTCTAAGCCGCCATACCCGGCTGTCAAATTTGGCAGAGATATCTCAAACTTATTCCCAATGCGGTATTCACCACCGCAAGGGTGTTTTGTAAATGTCGCCTCAAACTGCTTTATATGGAAAGCGTCATTTTGAAGAATCTGAACTGAACCTTGCTTACCAGCGACCGCTATAAAGCCATCTGTCAAATTTCTCGCTAAAATGGCTAGAGTTTCCAAAAACGGCGCAACTCTAAATCGAACTCCGAAGCCAGGCGAGTGCTCTAGATCTGTGGTTTCGGCAACAAAACGCGATACATTGAACGAAAGAGTTTCTATACCATTCAGAACAAATTCTGAGTTGCAAAAGAATAAGGATGTGGGGTCGAGACTTGCAATTGACAGCGAGCCAGAGTGGCTGGCAATGTCGTCAGGGCAATTTGACGTTTCCAATGATGTGTAAGCGAATCGTATGCGAAGATTGCTTGTTGTGTACGATCCAAAAATACGAACAAACATTTTGTTGTCTGTGGAACTTACTGAAGTGGTGGACGTCATGTTTCTCAAATATAGTACCGTGATGCGCGACAGAGATTGAAAGTCATTGTAGAACATCATCCTGCAACTAAAAAGATATTTGTTTAAGCGATGTCATTAAATGGTGCTTTCGATTGAAAAAAATAATTGTCCTTTCTATCACATTCACAAGAGAGCGAAACGCGCCAAGAGAGCCAAAAAGAGAGAACAAAATATTAACATTCCATAAGTTGGTTATCTAGGTGACAGATGGTTGTCAAATCGTTGAAATGCTATTTTGTAACTGACTATTTATTTGATGTCAGGTCTGTTCCTTTACTTTAAAATCTTACGAATTTTTACGAATTCTTACGAATTTTTACTCAATGCCGTTCCTTAGCTCGAAAAATTCGTAAAAGAGAGCGTCGTCGAGAGAGCAAGATATTACCCCTCCACTGAGAATCTTACGAATTTTTACTCAACAAATTACTTGGCGTAAGAAATTTGAAGGGCTGTCAGTCACCAAACAATTAACAGCTGTTTTGAAATTTCTTGTCATATTTGACATTCGATCGAATTTGTTTTGATTTCTTGCGTTCTATTAAAATGGTATCAACAGGTGGCAAAATAAATATTGAATGTTCTCCCCGAATATTCCATCGTATTGAAAATATTCTTTACCACTGCAATTTATGGAATTATTTATCTGTCATTTTTCATAGTTTACCTACTACAAAAGCGTTCCCTAACTCTTTCGTAAGTGCCTCTCTCTGTGCGAGAATTTATCCCCACCACTGCCATTTTAATTGTCTTTTCCATTCTTACTACAAAAGTAAGGGAACAGACCTATTTATATTTTGTGCTTGTACAGCATTAAAATCAATTTCTGCAATCAAATCAGTTATATAACTCTTGCTCTTAAATATGAATTTATACTTTTTTCTATACTGATATCTGAATATCCCGCCTAGGAAAAATCCACATGTTTTAAACTTGTGATTCAACGCGTTCCTTTTCTTTTTGATTATTTTGCATTTCGGTAAGCGAATTCTCTCGTAATGAGAGACTTTTGACATATTGCCAATATTGAGTAAGAAAGTTAGGAAATCTGTTATAAATAAATTGCAATCTAACGAAAAACTGTTGAACCGTTGACGCATTACATATTTTCTCTCCGCTTTGCTAAAATTTCTTAATAATTTTAACAAAGTTCAGAGAAAAAGCAAACAAAACCGTCTAACGATTGACAGCTGTCAATTTTATCATAGTGGATACTTGCTCTTGTCATTTCTCAACTGAAAACTACTTCAGAGGGTACACTTATGATAACAACAAATCGCCAGTTTCTTAATTCGCAAAGCAATACTGTTATATGGAAAAAATTAAGATAAAATAGTTATATTCCGATTAAGGAATCTCAATATGTCATTTGTGTGTACAATTTGCTGCTAAATGTTGTTATGACTGGTTAAATCTGATTTACTATGTAAATATATGTATAACTATTATTTTAAAGCAAAACTCACTTCACATTTGATGGCAGGTTGGAAAGTGCATCGACACCGTCGGTCGCCTGTATTTTAACCCGTCTTCCCTTGGGCACAGTGATTTGCCATCGGCAAGACACAAACATCGCAACTCGCAAAGGCGTCATATTAAAGGTGAGGAAGCCACTTTCTCCCGAAACATCCTTATTGCAGGCACCGAATATTCTCTGGTATTTCACCTTGAATCCTCGATAAAGGTTGTTCGCCTTGTAGCTAAACAATCGAATCAGTATTTCGTTACTATCGACTTGCATTGTTGGCATTGAAGTTGTATTGCCATAGAACGCTGCCAATTCATCCTCAGTTCGGGTGCCATCGCCACGTATTATCTGATAAATTTTCACATGATCAGAATCGTTCAAATTGTCCTTATTGAACGGCAGGTGTAAATCAAGGAATGACAGATTGATCCGGGCGAACATTGACACTTTTACGACGTAGTCACAAACAGAATTGGCCGAATAACCACCCGGCGCTGGATAGTTCGATGAGGATATTACATTACTGAACTGAGTAAAGGTACCGCCACAATTTGACAACGAAACATTCACTTTAAAGCCAGCTCGTGGTTCGGCTATGTCGGTTAGGTAGCGCATGTAGAGGACATTCCCCGAGGTATGAGTCGTTCCCGGTCGGACACAGTATTTGCCCAAAGGCCTCGCCAGCGCAGTTGAACCATCTCGAAATTCAATATATTCCCGGTCGCAATATCGAACACTCATGTCAAACTGACCGAAGAATTCTGCTTGCACTGTTTCGCCAGGCGGAGCGATTATTGTCCATAAGCATTCCGTATGTGCATTCGGAACGTTCGGGTAATTTGGTGAGGTTACGACCACTGAACGAGAGTAATGTGTAAGGCGGACATCGCCGCCACATTCGCTATACTCGCGATATGTCAGATTCCACATTTTATCTTCGTAGGGTAGGAAAGGATTTTGCGGCTGCATGATATATCGGACAGTGGCATAATTTGTGGTAGTAAAGACAGTCCCGTTGAATTCTTTGTACGAGCAAATCCGCCCTGGAGGTAATATTGGTGCGTCAGCATCAACTCCGTCACGAACGAGAGCGTAGTTTGTGCATTCACTTGATAAGTTCTTGGCAGTATTGCGCGGAAATTCGAAAGTGAATTCGATCTTCCTTCCCGTGCCGACTACGATGTGCCAAGTGCAGTTTTTGATGAGCTCTTCCTTGGCATAATCGTACGCATCGATACCGAGAATTCTCCCAATGGAACCGGTTAGATTACCGCCGCATTCTGTATAGAGCTCAGCTTTAAAACCTGTTCGATTAACCGATCCGTCTGTTATAAGATTTAACTTCAGATTTGGTGTGCCATGAATTTCAATCACAGGCACCGGAGTAGGAATATCGCATATCTTCAGTTCTTCGTGCCAATCGATCAAATTTTTCGAACTGAAAATTTGCAAATAGTCCGCATAGCAGTTGTCAATTTTTTCCAAACGAACATCCACGAGCCTAACGACTGCGTGCCTTGCTGGATGATCTGATTTAACCAACCACTGACATTCTAAATTGGTTTCATAGCCTGTGGGATAGCCTGGAGATATTACATTAACCAGTGCTCCATATGCAATGTTAAGTGACTCATTGCAAGCTTGCAATACTTGACTTTTAGTAATTGCGTCTTTAGATAAAGCCTTCCATGATATGCGGAAATAATCAAGCATTTGATTATCACTGATGAGCAAAACGACGTTAGTACTTGACGTTATCTCCCAAGGCGACAGCTGAATTTCAATTGGCAGGGCGTCACTATCGAAGCCGTCGTAGAGCTAGTAAAGTATCGAATTTATAACGGTGTTTCGGAAAAACGTCAATTAAATCTTACCTTTAGTCCGCGATTGTATTCAGCGAATGTTAAAGAAATGAGGTTATCTCGTGGAACGGTAATTCTCCATTGGAATGGTTCCTTTTCTGAGTGTATTGATACAACTGGCGGTGGTAGAATATTTCCGCTGAAACCAGTGATTGCATTCACTTGAGCTGTCAAAAAAAATAAAATGTTTCCAAAATGTTTAAGTAGTAGAAGTTGACACATCTAAAGGTCTGTTCCCGTACTAAGAGTACGGGAATAGACCAGAAAACCTTGAACAGCCCAATTCGAAATTTCTGTAAACCGTCACGCAGTTTTGACAGTTCTTTTAAGTCTTTCTATACCTAACAAATCTTTTGAGTAAAAGGCGAGGTAAAAAGTACTAGATTCTCAAAGTGCTGAGGGGTATTAATACGTTACCAAATGAAATTTGAAACTAACTTTGTTATATTTAAAAGAAAAGCCATACATTTTATAAAAAAAATAATTTCCGTACAATAGTCAACCAATGTAATTCCAAATTTTACATATATTTGTTTTTATAAGTTCATAAAGAATTATGAATCGAAAATTAATGAACTTTGCTCTCTCGATGCTGCCTTTTCTTACGAATTTGTTGTGTGACATAAGGTGAAAATTAAAAATAAAAACATACCATGTCTCCAGGAAAGTTTGAACCCTTTTCCAGTGCCACCATCTGAACTACGGAATTTGATCCAAAATTGTTCGAAAACTTGCAAACTTTCGTCCGGTTTAGTATTCGAACAATAAAGGCCCAACAGTTTTCCGTTTTCCGTCTTCTCACGCACTTCCAAATAGTCCTGATTGCAATTGTCCGACTTTGTGATATCCATTTCATCAAAGAACAATTCCAAATAATTACCGGACCTAGCTTGAATTGTCCAAATGCATTCAATGTTTGAAGGATATGTTTGTGGATAATAAGGCGACGCAAACGACCCACGCAAAGAGGTAAGCAAACTTCCACAAGTAGTCCCAATAGTTGAGTATGTTGCAATCAGTGAGACATTTCCTGCTGTTATTATAAGATATCGATTGTCCCACATAATGGCCGGAGGATGATTTTCACAGAAGCTTATCGGTCGTGCACCCGCGTATAGGATATCTGGCCAAACCTATAACAAATAATCGATTTCAAAGTAATTAGATGAACCAAAGCCAGAACCAAAGCCAGCTTACCGTCACGCCACGGGTTTTATAACAATCGGTCTCATTAAGGCCTTCGCAGTGACATTCAATATGCACAAAGTTGACGATAATTTTTGACCCTGTAAATAAACAAACGATTTGCAATAATCTGTAGTGTTTATTGTTTTACATGTCCTGCGCTATAAGAGAAATACAGAAAGGTTGCCCAAATGTTGTTCAATCGGAACTGTACGAACAAACTTGATATTAGTTTTCTCACGTTCTCGTTGCTTTTACGTAACAAGAGACATAGGTAGCCAAACGGGGACACTTACGATTTAAAGTTAAAGATTTCGCCACAATAAATAAACAACAAATATCTACATTACGATAGCTTCGTTGGCGTGCTCGATTTAAGTCGAAAAGTTTATATCTACACGTTCTCATCAAAAATTACAGAAAAAGAGAAAATTAGCAAAATAACGAGTAACGAGTAGTTTCTCTTTTGGCTCGACACTTGTAGGAAATGCTAGGTCTATTCGCGTACTTTCGCGAGCCAAACACTAACAATCTGTCAAACATAAAAAATTGAGCGATACTCTTTCAGAGACCTGAAAAAATACCCCAAAGTACGGGGGTAGACTTCGAGCCACTTTCATCTTACCAAACGTTCTAGGAGAACATGCAACCACCACCGATTAAGACAGATTTTGAATTTGTTTCTTGTCAACTCTTTGAATTTGACCTGTTGAGCTGTTTCGAGCCAAGAGAAGAGAACGTGTATAGACTTTGTGCGAATGCGATCGATTTATAATGATTGCGTTCGATCTAAACTGCGTACGCGAATTAACCTACTATATCTATGCGAATAGATGTAACATGTAAATATGACAGAAATATGCCGAAATGATAATTCAAATGCTACCAGTGAAAGCTTTCGATACAACGCCAGAAGCAACATCAAAATTATGCAATTTCAACCGGCAAGTACTGATAAATATGTCAAATGCATAAATTTGACAAGAAACAGTTCAAAATTCGTCTTAACAATCAATGGCACAGAAGAATAAAATGTGCGAAAATAAAAAAAATCGGTGGTAGTCGAATTTTCACCTAGAACGTTTCATATGTTGCAAAGAGTTAAGTTGTTTATTTAGTTGTGACATGGATTACATAGAGATGTCAAAGGTGAACGTGGCTGGAATAGCTCGATCCACGTGCTTTGGATTATATTTTCAGCTCTCTGAGAGAGTTTCGCTCAAGTTTTTGAGTTTGACAAATTTTTCGTGCCTGGCTCGGGAAAGTATACGCGAATTTCGTTCGCATTTCATTATATTTAATTTTTTTTAATTTTTGTGTAAATATTTGAAGGGAATTTTTGCTCGAATTCTTTTATCGATACCATGATGAACATCATTTCCAATTTACCTTCTTTTTGTTCTATCGTCCATAAACAAAGTCTATCTTGGGGATACGCCTCTATAAATCCTGAATTTTCTGTCAGAACTCCACCACACGCCTGCAAAACAATTAAACGAATAATATTATACTATCGCATTGAAAACAAGAAAAGTGCTAACCTTGTAAAATTTCAGAGCGAATCCCTTACCAGGTGGTCCGTCTCCCGAATTAAATATCACATTGATTGTATTCGTCTTTGATAGAATTTCTACACCAAAAGCGCGTTCCCAATCACAATATCTACCAATGAGCTTAGTTTTCTCATCCAATTTATTGCCATCGTACACTTCAACAAATGCCTTTGTGCAGTTTGTATCTGCAGGTGTAAGGTCCAAAGCTTTAAATTCAAACTTCATCATCGAACTGCTATCAACGCTAATCATCCAATCGCAGTATAAATTTGTTGAGTAGTTTTTTGGGTAATTTGGTGATGTGATTTCGCCCTTATTGCCGCGGAATATGCCACCGCATTCTAAAATTGCACATAGAAATACAAGTTGGAGTACAAAATAACTAAGCGTTCAACTTACTTGCATCCTTAGTTCGATACGATGCCTTCAGGTATTTTCTCGATCTCACAGAGTTTGTATAAAACCGTATAAGCATGGTGTTTCCCCGTGATGTCACTGTCATTGGCATTTGTTGTACTGTGCATTCTCTTAATAGCTCCTTCACCGAATCGTTGTCATCTTTTATCTAAACGAGGACGAAATATATTAGGATCACTAATCTAGCTTAAGCCAATATGCGACTTGAATAGGATATAACCTGTTTAGGTTAAGAGTTACCATAATTTCATACAACACATTATACCACTTTATGACACAGTGTCGCTCGGTATTGTTTTATTGAGCAACCTTTTTTGTACTTTACTTAACTTTTCTGATATCAGAATGCTAATTAGCGCACATCACCGATGAATTATCGCAATGATTTCCAAGCGGAAATACAACAACTTTCTACTTACAATCAATCCATCTTCGGAGCAGTCATCTTTCACACTTTCAATATGCACATCGGAGATGTCCAAAACGACTTGCTTGCCTGGTGCAGTCTCAATCAGCCACTCACAGTCGATATCCACACTATATGGTGCATTTAGTGACGCAATACTGCCCCAAGGGCGCGTCATGTATCCTCCGCAACCGTTTCGCTTGTATTCCAAGCGAAAACCTTTGCCCTCGTTACTGAAGTCGGTTGTGAATTTAATCACGAACTTATTACCGTCCGATGTAATTACTTCCGCTGGATTCCGACAGATGGCTTGCGTCTTCAGTGTCTCGTCTTCCTTCATGTCAATGATTTTGAACACGTCATACGTACACTTTGTATCGTGGGCTTCTAATTCAAAATGCGAGAATGTCAATGAGATTGTATCCGCCCTTCGGCCTAGAATAGTCCACTCGCAATGCAAATGACTGGGATATTCCTCAGGAAAGTTGGGCGATTCTATAACGCCTTCCAAATCAGTTAAGGTCTGCTGGCAGTTTGTGCTGTAACTCAGGTAGAACTGTTGATTTTCTGCAGCGCCCACCTCTGGTAGTGTATACCGAACGAAGAGCATATTGCTACGGGAATTGATTGAGCTGATACTGTCGTCTTTTGAACAACTGACTGGAATGTCATTTGCTGTACTGTCATCACCGTCATACAAAGTGAGCACCCCGTTGTAACAGTTGTCTGTTGGTGGACCCAATCTTGTTATTGCCACATTAATCGTTGATCCCTGGCTGACCGTGATCTTCCAGTCACATTGCACCGGACCGCGGCTAATTTCTGGATAATGAGGCGATGCAATAGAGCCACTGTGCGAACTTAACGAACCGCCGCACCCAGTCGCCGTCTGCCGGAATGAAATATAAAATCCTGGAAACTCTATTGACAAATCGGAGTGAAAATGTAGGTACAGATGATTGGTAAAGGATGGTATGTGCGGAGGAATATCGGTACCGCAGTAGGTTCCGATAAGAGGAGACTTGTCAGACATGCCATTTCTGTAGAAAAGAATTCCAAAATATCATCAATTTAAAGTGAATGCGTATGGGGCTTAGAAAGTCACCTGATCTCCAAGTAGTCATTGCCGCAATTGGAGTCCCATTCGAGTGAAAAATTGGTTGGTACAAGTTCAATTTTGTGCCCCAACGGAGCGTGAATCACCCAAATGCAATTCTGCGATGGGTAATAATCATTTGGCCATCCCGGTGATCGTATGAAGCCCGATTGAAGTGAAAAATTTCCTCCGCAATCTGGGAGGCGAACAAAATTAATAAACCTAGCAATTAACAACTGAATGGCTCAACTCACTTGATGTTCGAGGAGTGAACGTGTAATTTCCTTTGACACTGTATGAAACTGCACTGCCAAGAGATGGCGATATCAACTTCAAGAATATGGTTGCCAGATTTGACGGCAAGATCGTTAGTACACGTTTTTCTGCACCACAATAACTGGAACAAATTAAGGTTAATTCAATTCCCAGAATTGAAAGTTGCACCCGCATTCCCTCGGTCGATGTTAGAGGTCGGTGTATTTTTTTTTTTTAAACTTAACTCAAGAGAACTGTCACTTTCATAAACTCATTTACCTATAACTCTGTTCCTGTACTTACAACAACTTTGGGTAGGGACAAAAACATCAAAAACGTCAGGCATCCGTCACTGCTGCCAAAAGTTTCAAATGTTTGATTTAATTCTTTTATGTTTCGCTATAGAATGATTGCAGCAACGTAAATCAGTTAAAGATGTAAATATAATTATTACTGTATCTATTTTAGCAAGTCTGACAGCTGGCTGTCTTGATGCGTCTCAGTTTTGATTTTCCTATATCGGTCACATGAACAGCTTTTTCAGTTGACGTTAATGGAGGGGAAGCCGACAAATCTAGTGAGGAAATTCGTGACTGATTGACAGTTCGCATATGCATCTGACGTACGGAAAGTGAACAATCTAGTTTTTGAGTTCAAATTTAATCTACTCCAGACCAATTTAGTCGACGTGAGTTAACAAGGTTTTTAAATGTTTTTAAACCTATTGGCTGTCATTGTCAGTTGTGTGCCGATGGTCATTTTGACATAAAAAAGGTCCTTTGCAACTCTGAGTTCACTGATTTTTTTATCTAAAGCGAGGTAAATTTATTGGACTTCACTGTTAATATAACGGCCTCACTACGACAAAGGGAATACATTCAACTTTCAACATCAAGTCTCACCTTTCTACCAACCGGTCTGCAGAGTTGGTGTCATTGAGGAAAATTCTCAGATCCGGCTCACCAATCGAACATTTTGTACCGGTCCGTGTATACGTAAGATCTAATGAGATCTCATAACCTTCCGGTGCCTCAAGAATCCACTCGCAGTATGCATTTTTCACACTTACCGGATACAGAAGTTGGAATGAGCCGTTCGGGTTCCTTAGGACACCGCCGCAGCCCATTAATGGTCCAAAGTTATATTCGGCTTTGAAACCTCTTCCTTTCTGTGGATTTGTATTCGAACGAAACACGATGCGAAGAAAGTTGCTGGGCGCCACGAGATGCATAGCGGTATCCTTACAACGTCGTTCTGCTGTCCCGCTTATTGTATAATAGATCTGTGGATGGTATTGTTTATATCCTGGTGTTCTATGTGTCGAAATGACTTACTTCAATAAAGTCGGCATCATCTGAACATCCTTCATCGTATTCCGAAATATTATAATCGCTTATGTGTAGATGCACAACCGAGTCTAGTGGTCCGACAATTGTATATATACAATTCAAGCCCGTATAGTATGGCTGCGGGTAATGGGGAGTGCTAAAAGTTCCACCCTGCGGCTCCCTTAGCTCTTCCCCACAAAGCATCTTATAATTCACCTCGTATATAACGCGTATACCATCGTTCACAAAGTAGTTCTTTTCGGTAACGGCAATCAACATGAAATTACCCGACGACGTCAGGCTAGATGGCAAGGGGCTGCCATTGTCATCGTCAGCTTCGGCTAGAACAGGGTCCTCGTTTGATTTTCCATCGAATACCTGAAAATAAAAATTTGCTTATGGGAGTTGCCTTTCTATTGAAAGATCAAATCTAGAAGTGGTCTTTCTTTGAAGAAAAAATGGTATTTCCATGTTAGTTTTTAACACGACAGAAGTGTCCGGGATATTTCTAAAGAATTGCCCAGAACTAACCAACACATACACTTGCAAAATGTCAGATTGAAATGTTTACTGTGTTGTTCGAAACAAATGTTTACTGTTTATGCAGTAGGTAAATCGATGAACGAGCGATTAATTCGTTTCCCTGAGTCGATCTAAGTGACAACCCCTATGCATTTGATGACATAACCCGTTCTTTCAGTGAAAATTGACAACTTAAAGACTTCAACCATACGAATATGACTGACAGTCGATCCCTTACCTTTATGTTCGTAAATGTTAAAGACCAAATTTCCGATACTATTAACTTTTTGAAATCTATTGAAATCCTTATACCGGGTGGTTGCTGAATAAGAAATACGCAATTCTGCATATTCCAGTCGAAGACAAATTTCCCCTGCGGCTCTGTAAAGTGTCCACCGCAACCTGGTTGAACCTCTACGATTTCATAGTGCACCTGGAAGAGGCTGTCCTCACGATACGGGTCTGTGTGAAAGTGTATCTTGGCCACGTTCGATGAAGTGTACTTTGGAGGCGGTACCCCCGTCTCGCACACGTGTTCCATCAGCTCATTTGTATCGTAAATGGTTAGCGAGTCCTTTGTACAGTTCGCCGATCGATCCATTACCACTTCGTAGAAGCGGAGTAACACACGCCTTCCAAATGGAGCTTCTATTACCCATTCACAGTCGCGTTTTGGTGGACTTTTGCCCGGATAGCCCGGAGATTTGATGACACCGTGTCCGATAACATCTTCCTTCAGGTGACCACCACAAATCGGTTCGACACTGCTCCAGCTTAAGCTAAAGCCTCCGGAGTTGGTGGTGTTATCCGTGCGGAACCACAGAAACAAGGTGTTTTGTGATGATAAAATGTTGCCATCGTTGGGCAGTTGATTGCCACAAAACCGCCCAATCAGAGGAGTGGCCAATGTCCTGCCATCGTTGATCTGTAGCCAGTCCTTACTGCATTCTGGGTCGGGTTGTACATTGAAGCGGGTAAAGGTGACATTCAAGATAAGGCTATCGTCGGTGCGAATCACCCAGGCGCAGGCTTCGTTCTCTTTGTACTCACCGCCTTCAGAAGGATAACTTAGGACACCGTTACGGTCGCGAATAACACTGCCGCAGGTGTTGCGTTTGTTTTGACATAAGCGGCCACTAGTGCCGCGGGGGCACGCGCAACTGAAGTTATTGGAGTTGCTCTGCTTTGTGCAGATGCCTCCATTCAAGCATGGGTGGTCCGCGCAGGGATTTACACTTTGACAGAAGGGCGGATCGAAGTCCACAGGGCAAATGCAGGAGTAGGCGCTGCCATGGCTTATGCAAGTACCGCCGTTCTATTGAAAAAAAAAAAATTTAAAAAAAAAAATAGAAAAACAAAAGTCGACGGTGAATTAAATCGTACCTGACACTGATGATTGCTGCAGGGATCCGAAGAGCTTGCACTGCATCCAGCTGGGCCATATCCATGGCCAGCCATTCCATGAGGACACACACAAACCATTGTGTTCGAGATATATTCACACCTTGCCATTGGATGGCATATGTTGTTATCGGCGCAGGCATTCGTTTCTGCTTGACTGCAATAACGCCCGTCACCTGTCCAACCGGGTGGACAGTTTCCACATCGGTGCGAACCCTAAAACGTCCGAAATTTAGACCAGACCCAAGGTGTGCTCTCTTTTAGCTCACCTCTGTGTTAATACATTGCACCTTTGGTAAGGTACTACACCCGCCATTATTTGTTGCGCATTCGTCAATATCGCGGCACGTAACCCCATTTCCTGTGTAGCCATTTGGGCAGGGACCGCACATGAAGCTTCCCGGCAAGTTGATACAACTTGTGTGGCAGGGAACCAACGATTCCACGCACTCGTTCACATCAATAGTGCAGGACTTTGTATTCGGATCCGCCTTCCATCCAGCGTCACACAGACACTCGTAGCCCCGATCGTTGTTGGCAGGAATACATGCTCCGCTTCCACAAAGCTCCCCGGGCCTCGACTTAGAGCAGTCAGTTCCACGGTCGCGACAGTGAGTGCCGGTGAAACCATTCGTACAGGCACAGCTATCGGAAAAATAATTATATGCTGAAACAACCCTTTCAAAACCCTAAAAAATAATGTCAGAGGACATCGCAAGACTTATCTAGACAAAAGTCGAGCACTTACCATAATTGGATTGTGCGGGCTTAACCTAGTGTCTTGTCTAGACTAACATACCTTTTAGCGGAGGGAAACCTTTTTTAAGCTTACCGATAACTTCCAGGCAAATTCACACATGCGGCGTTATTCTGACAACCCAAATCGGTTCCCGTTAAGGCGTAACATTCGTCGACATCCTCCTCACACGTCTTTCCCTAACAACAAATTTTAAGTATACTTTCCACTTGCATACTTCCCACAGAAGTCATTTGAACTTACGGTCCATGCGTCACGACATTCACAATGAAAGTTCTCGTACAGATCAAAGCAAGTGCCGCCATTTTGACAAGGGTTCGAAGCACAATTGTCGTCCCTAAGTTTGATTTCTATGTCGATGATGCGTCTGCCTAATGCACGAACGCGTGATTGAAGCGTTCTAATACGCGCAGTTGGTAACGATGCAGTTCTAGAACAAAAAAACAAATTCACACACCCACAAATAGGTTTGAAATCACATAAGTCAACCTATTTTCCACGCGCTGCAAGCGATTAGTCAGTCGGCGAACGTCCGTTTTAAGAAGCTGCACCTGACTCGGTAGGCGTGCAATATCAACATCATCACTTGGTGGCCTCTTAATCAATACCTTTTGCAAGGAGTCCAACACATTCACATCGTTGATCATGAATTTAGAGTTTCCGGCTAGACGAAGTGTAATGTTTTTATCCTGCGCCGATTGAAAAACTAGATCTCCGTCTTGTGCAATGATCCTTGGCCTTAAATGGAATGATGGATATAGGTATTTGAGGGTGGTAGTCCGATCAGTTAAGGGGGGTTATATTCTATTCACTCACTGATTGTCGTTATCACAGTAGACGACATATTGAAGCAACACAACAAGGATAACAGTCAGTAGAATTATTTTATTCGACATAGTGTCCTCGAGCACTATTGGTCGGTAACGCCCATTAATTTTTACACAAAATTCACTTTAACACCGACCGAATTCAAATTCAAAATTTAACTAAATGAATTCGGAGATGGTGGGCGACATTTATACAAATGGGGGCGGATACCCGGTGCTTATCACCCAACGATATCGCTTCGGTTTAGGGGATGTGTTCGCTGGTGAACTTGTGGTTGGAAAATGTTACGTCACGCGACAGACGAATGTTTTTGAACATCATCAAGCTGATAAAAATGATATAATAATGTCGGGCGGTGCACCGTGGTCACTGATTTGTTCAGATGGAAGTAGGCTTATATCCATTTAGACGCTTGTGGCGAGAAACTGGCAAGTGAACCTTATTTTAATGGAACAGAAGACGCGTCTTTCTTGTGTTCAGATTCAGCGTTTTTTGGAAGGCATGACCTGCGTATATCTTGTCGTTTGTTATCTTTTTTGCTAAAATATCAGTTTGTGAGGACCAAAGGAAGCTCAAGTGTTTTTGATATCGAAAATCGCTTTTTCGGGGTTTTAATCAGTTCGTCGTAAACCAGAATAAAAGCTACTAGGAATCTATAATCACCGCTGGTATTGGTGGTAGTCAGGGGCCAGATTCTGTAAGGCGAATGAATGATTTACCTTATGTTACACGCAAGCAAGTTTCTTTGTGCGCACGAAAAGGTTTGAACGTTTCGCCTTAGAGCATGGGTGCCTGAGGGTATATGAAAGTGGATGTAAGGGCTAAGGAGAAGTATATTTGAGAACAATTTTTTTGCATAACATTAGTGGTTGGAGTTAACGTTGTCGGCTTGTGTGGCATAGACCAATGATTTAAAACATAAAACAAAACCTAGAGGCGTTAGATCACATTAGGTTTGTTTGTCGCAGGTCATAGTGCGCTCTAGTGATAGATAGCCGAATTTTCAGGGTTGTGCAGGGTTTTTGACAGGTGTGAAAATTAGCTGACACTTCTCAGTGCGCACTAGAGGGCAACGTCAAACAAACCTATTAACCGACGGGTCCGTTTCTCGAGATAACACGTTATTCACCGAACTGAGACTTCAATAATTCGATTGTTGTACTCGCTGTGTGGCTTGTGCGCCATCTTGTTGGACTTGGAATCACATACACATATCACTGATGTCCAATTCAAGCAATTGCTCAGAGAAATAACGTTCCAACATGTCTCTTAAAAGTTGCGACCACCGACTCAGAGTTTTGGTAGTAAATTTTAAATATTTGTAAACGTTATTGTTTTGTGTACTTCACAATGACAAAAATGTTGATTTTATTGATGTCGTTTTCCAACAGAAAGTCAGAGCAATTTTGCGAATCTCGATTTCAGAGCGAGATTTACACCTACTCACACTAACACCAAAACATTTGTCAATCGTCAACCAGGGCTCACTTTATGCGACTAAAGTTGCATTTTTCCCCTTTTTTTCTCTCTGTCCCCAATGAGACCACTTTTCGAAAATTGTCTAGATTTGCCCCTTTTTCTGTATTTCGTTAAAATTTTGTCCCATTTTGAAAAAAAAAAAAAATTGTTTGAAACACGGAATGTTTCGTAATAGATTTGAAAAATTATTTCAAATATCCAACACAGAAGAATTTTGGTTTAAAATTAGTCAATTAAAAAATCATCTTGATGAGCATATGTTCCCAAATTTATTCCGTTTTGTTAAACAAGTTTTTACACTTCCACACAACAGTGTAAGTGCGGAAAGATTTTTTTCAAAATTAAGCCTTATGAAAAATAAGCTCACAAATTCTCTTAAAGTTTCTTCTTGTCAATCCAAACTTTCGGCTCTAAATTTGATAACTAATCAAAGTTTAGAAGATTGGGTGCCAGACTGGGAGCTTCTGAAAAAATTGAGACAAGGTCACAAATAGATAAAAGCCAAAAGTGCAAACTAATGTAGACTAAGACTGATTTCTTAACGACTGAATTATTTTATTTATTTTTGTTATATTTATGGGTTAAACCCATTGACTTTAAAGTTTGTTATTAATTACGTGAAGTCTGTGAAAAGTAGAGAACAGTTTACAATTATTGGTGGCTGCAATGTATATCAGTATAAATTGAATAGATTTTTATAAAGACAAACGATAATTTAAGAAGCGCTGACTTTTAAAACACCTACCACCACAAATGCAAAGAAAGAAAAATCCATTGGGCACGTAAAATCTGAAATCTGAAAATCACAAAACGACATGAATATTTGGGCATTGACAGTTTGGTTCAAGGGTGCGTTCACAGTGACAGTTTGAAGTTGTCAAGTCGCTTATGAAAGGCATTTTATATACTTTATTAATACGTAGAGACAATACGGAGACCCCCAATTCCTCTTGCCGCTGGCCCCCTAAATTTTTTTTTTTTTTCAAATTTTGTTTTTCTATCGGTGTAATGGCAATTTAGAATCCTGGGACATGCAAAAACATAAAAAAAATATAAAATAAATGCTGCCAATCTCTGCCAATCGTGGGGGAATGTGATTGAGTTCAGGAATACCACATTTTTACCTTACTGTTAGTTATGAAATATTTTTTAAAAGGCGAATAATAAAATGTGTTTGGTTAATAAAACTACCTGAATGAAATGTTTTATATACTTGAAACATATTAGGACAAATGGTTGTGTATTTTCCCCTTTTGAATAGGTATTAATAACTTCGATTTCGTGAGTACATTTTTCTCAAATAATTGAAGAAAGATTGCTCAAAATGTTTTTACATTCCCTCAAACAATTTACATTGTTGATGTTTCATAAATATTTTAAGCAAAAGTACATTTATTCTATGAACGCGGCGGAAGTTGTGCACTTTTTTGAGAGTGTGTTGGTGAGCCGGAATTTTTGAAGTTTCGTTACATTTGTCAATACGAATTTCTATGTATCAATACTAGCGCAAAAAAAAGTCACAACCCCATGGTAATAAAGCTTGTAGGCAAGTTACGGAAAATCGGCCGGAGTTGGGGGTCTCAGTATTGTCTCTGTTTCAAACTACACAGGATTTATTTTAGGCACTACGATTTCAAAGAGAATCGCCATATTTTATCATGAGGAGAAACTTACGCAGTGCTGCCAAATTCTGGTCTTGTGTAGACGTGATGCCAGCCTACGTAAACAGCATTTGCATTACATCGCCAAATCATATTTATACTTTTTTAGCATAAACTCGCCTTAGAATGAAAAAGCTTATCAAAACAATTCGAATTTCCTTCCAATTTCGTCGGCGAGTTCATTGGAGAATCATAGGGGACAGGGGACACATTTAGGAATTGTGTGAAATAATTGATGTCGCAGCGAATGTCCACTGAAAAATCACCAGCGATTCATCAATTTGCGGAGGAGCAAAATGCGAATGTCTAGAGAAAGCTTATGCGAATGTCTAGACAAAGCTTATGCGAATGGAATGTAAATTTGTGTAGGTGATTTTGTTGGCTACGAAGAATATGCGAATAGTGGAGTTTAAGCTACTAAAACGGAGTCACTTCATTTACGAAAGTTGTTTCTCGGAAGCGCTAATAAATTCCACTAAATACTTAAATCACCTTGAACCCATTTGAGTTGTCTTTTTGTACTATCTCTTGAGATTTATCTTCAGAAATCCTTGAACTGTGTTGTACATTAAGTATGATCTCTTCAGTTCCAGGTGCGTTCCATTCAACTTTGTCTAAACGGAACATATTACTTACTTACTTACTTACTTAGGTGGCGCTACAGTCCGGGGTGGACCTGGGCCTCAACCAATACGCCTCTCCAGTTAGCGCGATCTTTGGCTAACTGCCTCCAGTTGCGCACTCCAAGTTGGTTGAGGTCCCCTTCCACTTGCGCGCTCCACCTAAGGCGAGGTCTTCCTCTACTGCGTTGTCCCTCCGGGTTGGAGTCGAAGACTCTTCGGGCCGGAGCGTTGGTGTCCATTCGCTCTACATGTCCTAGCCATCTTAGTCGACTGATGCGCACTTTTCTAACCAGGTCGATGTCGCTGTACAGCTCGTAGAGTTCGCTGTTAAATCTCCTCCTCCAAAGCCCGTCAACGCAAAGGGGACCGAAAATCAATCTAAGAATTTTGCGTTCAAAACGACCAAGGAGATCTTCATCCGCCTTTGATAGCGTCCATGCTTCTGCGCCATAGAGTAGGACTGGGATTATGAGGGTCTTATATAGAGTCTCCTTAGTGGTTCTTGACAAGGCCTTACTTCTCAATTGCCTTCTTAGACCAAAGAAACAGCGGTTGGCAAGTGTAATTCTTCGATTGATTTCTGATGTGATGTCGTTGTCAGAACATATTACCAACTTGTAAAATCATTATGACTTTTGAGCTAACACTAGTTCTCTAAATTTCCCAAGAAAAGGTTCTCAAGGATTCTTCTCGGTGAGGTGCAAAAGAATCACCCGATTTAAATAGAAGACTCATGCTACTTAAAGTATCTGGTGAGAAAGCATTATTGAGGCATAGGATGTCTAGCCGATGGTAGTCCGTTCTTCAAGTTTTACCTAATACTTCCAAAACTCTATCATAAACTTTGTTAACGTTGGAGATTACTGTCGCACGTACCGATGTTTTTGGTTTGATTGAAAATTCGTCTACACTTTTGAGATGCTGTTCTCATTTAAGTTCCACTTATTTGTTGTTGAACAGTGATTTAAGTTTTTATAGCTGCGTCTGAAGTTTTTTTCTTTTTCCTTTGTAAGTATAGAACCGAAGAGTTTGTAAATCTTTCCAATGAACACAGCAATACGAATCTCATGATACCAGATACATACGATGCCCACACACCATTTGCAGTCACAACCACGAGCTGTATCAAAGATATTCTAATGGAATCTATTGACTGTATCAGCAGCAGTGGGTCTTCTTTCGGTAGCAATCAAGTAACGGTCGTCCAATAGTGCAAGGGAGTCATCGTCGAATGCAATCGTATACAGTTGGTTGAGAAAACATTTTATCTGATATGAACTGTTTACTATCGAATGATGTGGGCGACAATATGGATCCCAACCGACGAAGATTCTGTCAGAATAATAAACAAATATGAATGCTCCACAGTCAGCGTTCTGAAGGATTTTTCCAACTGCTGTTCCCCGGTACGAATGTCTAGTCCGGACTGGTTCAAAGTTTACACAAGTAATCAGCGATGCCTCTATCAATTATTGCTCCACCTAAACGATATTGGCGACAACGACCAACGAGTTGCTAAATAAGTTATGGCATCTGCCACCATAGGTAGGGAAGATAGCTGTTAATGTTGGATCGTTTGTTATACCAGCGCACCATCAAATTAACTTACGGTCGTTTTAATTACCGCAGTCACAAGCGAGTTGAGAGAGCGACAAAATGACCGCCGACCGACATTAAAATTAAATGAATAAAATAACAGTTCGTACGTGTAAATACTACATAAATGTATGTATATTTATATTTTATTTGTTAAGTACAATTGTATTTGTTTTTTTTTTTCTTTTTTCTTATTCTTAAAATGTTAATCTGGAATATTTTATTTGTTCTTTTTAGGAAACTGTTAAAAATGCGTTCTCTAAGACAGAAACAACAGAAAATGCTACATGGAAAATGAATCCTCATAATTACAAATAAAATACTAATTAAAATTAAACTCTAATCTTATGCAAATGTAAAATTTCTCCGCATAAGTGTATACAAATAATTTACGTGTTAATTAATTTATGTGTTTGTGATGAATATTTGAAAGTGATAGGTATGTGTTGAAGAGAGACTTGTTGTTGTTGAAAAATTCAATGAGCTAAGAGACTTGAAATATGATCCGTGATCCAATCTGCTGGCGTATATATTGTTTTGTTATGCAGGAAAGTGTTGGTATGAGCAGGGACTTGGTTCACTTGGAGGGAGGAACTTTTTGCGGGAAAGTTTTTGGAAGTTTTGTCGTGATGGAAGACTTTTGTGACTGCAGTGCGATTGTGGCGGTTGGCTTGCGGTCATGGAGTGTTGAGTTCTTATGCGAAGGGGGCTAAATCTTTAATTCATTAGGTGTATGCATCGTAGCACATAAAATAGTGACCGAAAATGAAACAGAGTAACATTGAGAGCAGCGAGATCTGATGGGAGGTGGTTTTGGGAAGCTTGTTCCATTTTTAATGGGAATTGCTTACTACTGTCATACAGCTATGCGAGTTTGTGGAAGTGTTTACGAGCGTTAAATTTGATTTTTATCACTTTCGTAAATGCGAAAAATCCGATCGATTCCGAAAACTTGAATAGTTTGAGCAAAATTGTCTCAAGGTATGAATTTGCTTGGTCCTACGTGTTCTCTTTAACAAAATACTGGTTAGCAGTCTTCATTAAAGCCTGGAAAAAAATACTGATATAGAATAAAATACTGATATACCTAAAGGACTGAACTGTTTGACTCATTAAGAATACTGCTATGTAATCAGATAGATGGGGGTTGTTGATAATTGATATTTTCGCAGCGAATAGCTGGCCGCCTTCGCACATTTGTAGGAAGCAGCGTTCACAAAATAGGCCTGAGGAAGAAACGCAACAAACGCTTGTTACCGATGAGAAACAGTTCGCGATACGATTATGTTGAGTTCCTGTAATAAAATAAGTGTGAAATCAATCGGAAATAAATAAAACACACGAGTGACTGTGCGAAACTAGATCGAGGGTCCTCTATTGACAATTTGCGAACTGAAGGCAGATTGTTAGCAGTGGTAAAACAAATCCAGGAACTAGTCTCGCAACTTTTCAGACGATAATAACCTCCAGAGCAGAGAAAAACATATAAATTCAACAATTCAGTGACAAACAAACGAAACTTCACGGACTAATAAAAAAAAAGCACCCCGCACAATAATCGCACAACGTTAAGATTCCTTCCGCTTCAAATGGACGTCCCCCACAGTGGAATCACAATTTCATTGAACCCCCCCAACAACCTTTGAGCCCTTCAATTTCTAATACTGTACCGTACAGTGCCGAAGTTCTACCCAAACCCAAACAGTTACCCCCAACTCAAGAGTGCGCGGTCTAACACGACTCATTATGAATCTTACTGTGCTCCAGTATGTCGGTATTCTGCATCGGTTCGATTTCTGTCTCGGAAATAATCTCCGCCAACCACTGTTCGATCTGAACCGGACGCATAACATCACTGTTATCGTTAGCCTCTAGGATAATCTTGAGATTTTCGAAGTTTCGAAGAATCAATTTTTTATTGGGCGCAGTAGCAGTTTGCGATGTTTGTGTGGTTTGCGTGGTATCATTGCCATTAGCATCATCGGTGGTAGTGGATGGCACCGTCATCTCTGGCTGATTTTCTTCATCGTCCTCATCTTCGTCGGTGCCTACGACAAAACGACGATTGTCGGTGACAACTTTCGGCGTTTTCTGTTTGAGACTGTTTTTAATTTCATTCAGCAGACGATTGTAGAACTCACAAGTGGCCGATCGATCATCGTCATTGTACTCAATGTCCTTGCGCTGATTATCGTCTCGCTTTGGTGAGATTTCATTGCTGCTCGCTGCACTGTTGCCACTACTGTTGCTGCCGCCACTGCTGGTCGAAGTTGTAGTTGTGACAGTTGTACTTTTTGGTGGCTCAACATTGTTATTTGGGCTATTGGCATCGGTGTCGGTGTCGACGGCCTTGAATGAATCTTCTGTGGCGCAGTTGATGGTCAAGTTCGAGATGTTCTTCAAGTTAATTGTACCGTTGCAATTGTTGATCGTGATTTTTGGTTTAAAGCGTGACTTTCGTTTGTTTTCTACTGTTTGGGAAGACTTGGAGTGCGTTGGCGCTGCTGGCATACCATCATCGTCATCATCGTCGTCGTCGAGGATACCTGTAAATGGAAGGAAATGGTTGCGTTAGTAAGAACACCTAGTAACAAATGAATCTATCAACGGGGAAGGCACTATTGGATAAAACACAATAGCAAATAAAATAAACTCAAGTGTTCAAGAGATACGTGGCAGACACGATGTTGTAGAGTTTATTGTAGTTTCCATGTGCGTGACTTAACCATATGAGCACTCTTTCAATGGCGAATAGAGGTGAAAAATATGCAACCAGTTGCAACTAAAATAACTCTCCAACAGTCCGAAAGGAGTTCGCATACCAGTTTCAAAAGAGAACAAAGAAACACTTTAAGGTGTTTATTAACAAACCAAACTAACAAAATGAAATGCACTAAACCTTCTACGAATATTATTTAACAAGCAGTAAAAAAAACGACTCACCTTCTAAATTCAAAGGCAATACTGGTGTTTCTGCCGCAGTTTCAGTACCCAGACATGATTTGTGTGACTTTCGAATCAATTCTTTAGCTTCATTCAGCGTAATATTGATGATCGACTCGTTCATGCTATTTACATTGTCACGAATGAGTTTCTTGTTTGTGGAGAAATCCACAATAATGGACTCCTCATCGTTACCATTGCTGCCGTCACTGGAATTACTGAGGCACTTGTACATCGTCTCATGGTCAATGGCTGGCGAAATGTAGTCTTCATTTATGTACAAATCCTGTAGTGCAAGATTGATGTTATCCAGATTGAATTTTCCAAATGACCGAATGGAATTAAGGACGTTCTCCTCGTTTTCGGTGATAAATTTAATTTCATTTGGTTCGCATCCGACTGGTGGTATTTTTCCATTTGTTGTAGATACTGATGCATTCTTGTGCTGTCGACTCGTCAAAATCACATCGATTTGTCGCAATAAAAGTTTTTCTCTAACGTTTAGAGCTTCACGGATTTTATCAAATTTTACTTGAACATCTAGTCGAAGCTGTGGAATACATTTAAGAAGCTATACAGTATGGTGAATGTGAGATAATTTCTTCTGAAAATCTACCTTTTCCAAGTCAACTTTTCCTACCTTCGCCATGATTCAATTCAAGTTTCAACCCTTGTTTTGTTTTGACAGATCACCTGAGGTTTCCGTGGTTGCCATTTTTTTCACAAGGACAACTTTTGACAGAGTGAAATGAATTTGTAGGGATGGGCAGAAATTCATTTCGTATACCAATCTAAGGGGTCGATTACATGGATTATTGAAACACTTTTTTTTAAATAATATTTTAAATACATAGCAAGAGCAATTTTGGCTTTCCACTAGGTACTTTTTTTTATATGCTTAAGCCAATTTCGGGTAATTTATTTGGCTATATTCGATACACTTAAATCATGATTAGGAGAATTCAATTTCGTTACGTTTGAATGTGTGGTGAAATCTCCTTAAACATTTTGTGATGTCGGAGTAAAAAAAGCACCGGCAAAATTGTAGTTGAAAGTTGACTCCAGTTGTGAAATGCTAGACGCCTAAAATGAATTTTTTGAAATAAGTTATCAAACTACTAAACTTCGTGCTCATAATGCTCGAACTCAGTTCAGTGCTCAATTCTGAATTTATGTCGTTTTCCATTGGGACAGAAAAAACAGTTTTTCTGCTCTGAAAATAAGCTGGCTGTCAGATTTCATATTCCATTGGCCGCAAAAAATAAACACATTTTTTGAGAGTCAGAGCAATTTTGCGAATCTCGATATCTGAGCGAGATTAACATCTACTCACACTAACACCAAAATATTCGTCATTTGTCAAACTTTAAAGTGTGTTATTACGTAAAGTCTATGAAAAGTTGAGAACAATTGTATTTGGCGGGTGCAATGGATATCAATATAAATTTAATATATTTTTAGAAAGACAAATGACAATTTAAGAACAGCTGACTTTTATAACACGCACTACCACTACCACAATGGGAAAGCAGAATAATCTTGTTTTATGTTCCATTGGGCACGAAAAATCTTAAATCTGAGATTAAATCCCAATTTAAAGCGACATTAAAAAGAAAACCACCTACTCTGGACATATCTGATCAGCGCCAATATAACTTCCCCCTTAAGATAAACTGAGCACACCATTATGGACCCTTCTCACTTTGAGCACAAGTTCCACATTCCAATTTGATTGCTCTTCGACTTGAAATCTGTGTTTTTGTATATGTGTGCTCAATTGGAGGAATCCATCAAAATTTTCTGTCCACATTTTTTGACATTTCCATTCGTAGAATTTTGTCACCGCTCGGTGTGTGTTGTCTTCGTTGTCTTCTAATCTTGGTCGGTTTGTGTCTTCTATTCGGTAGTAAAAAAAAAACTTCTTGCCAAGTGCTTTCCATCATTACTATTAATTGAAAATCCACAATTTGCTAATAGTAGAACGGTAAAGTTTTTATTTTCCACCACGAAATAGCAATCAATCAAGGTGGGGAACTCGCAGTACGCACATGAAAAATCTCATTTTAACGCAATCATCGAAAAATTACTCCAACAGCAGCAGCGCCAGTGAAAACGAATGTAACCCAAGGTTGTTGTAGTTTTTCAATCGCAGTCCATCGTCGTGTCGCAGCGAGAATAATCGAATTTTTCCCTTAAAGAGTAACAAAAAAAAAAAAAATAAAAAAATCTGCATCCAAGCCAAATAAATTCCTGTGTGAAAAGTGATGACGGAGAGTGTGGAATAATGTGAATAAAAGTGTGCACTACAAGAGTACAATTCACCCGAAAGGATTAACACGGAGTCGTGTGAAAACGAGGACACCTAGTAAATTTCCTGTTTCTTTTTTTTTTGTTGCCCCTTTTTATTTTATTTCATTTGTTTGGAAAAAAAGAACACGAGATATTTTACATGTTTCTGACCAGAACCCTGGAATGTCAAAGCGGGTGAGTAACTCCTTAGCTCAGTAACTCGGCACTCGACGTTGTGTGATTAATTGTGTATTGATTTGCTGCATGTAATTGCGACCCGCATTTCTGACCACTCAACTTGAAATTGATTGCACATACATGCACGGAGGGTATGTACCCAACCCACCATGCTGCAGTTGCCGTCAAGATTGATGTTTATGCACTTGCACTTGGCGCTGGAATTCTCTGGGATCTTATCTTATCGCACATGAACAATGGAATTCATGTTATCAATAAAAAGTACATGATTCATGCTCCAAATTAAGATTTACAGTCTCATGTGTGCAACCAGTGACGGCGGTTGAGCTCAATCAACCTCTGACGTGATGTAAGCTTTGCGGGCTATTTTTTTTTGTTCACCTGATGGCCCCCGCTCTATTGAGGTCAAAGTGACTACTGTTTTGGCCCTGCTGAGGTTGCCAAAAAATCATTTATTAATGTATTCTCTGTGGCGTGCCACAAAATATCGTTAAATTATGCTTTGGAATTAGATGTTGGTCAATTGGGTTTGTTTTGCTTTTGTGTCGGGGGTCAAAGCTGCTGCCGCTCGTTGGTGTTGTGTCACCTTCGATTGTGTCGGCAATTGCACCTTGGTGGCACCTCCTTAGCATTGCGGTGCACATTTGTTTGTTCATCAGTTCGGCAGCAGCATCTCTTGATTGGTCGCATTGGGACTCTTTTAAAATTGATTGCAACTGCATAGTGCTGGTTTATATTCCATCCAAGTTCAAATTGGCTGCCTTCTGTAATTACCGTGCAATTGCATCCGAAGGTTGCAATTGGTTTTGTAAGTAAATGCCGATGGGGGTAGAATTGAAATCATAAACATCAATTACGGACTGCTGAGTGGCATTTAGGGAGGTCATTCAAGTGGTCATCTGTTGTCAAAGAATGTGTCTTGGATTAATATTGAAATGTTACAGGTCGCACCTCATACATGTTCATCGTAATTACCACGACTCAAACACAAATCTATTTGAATTCTTTGCTTCGAGGCATCTATGAATGATATTACTTAGATTGTAGCTATTTCTCGCGGGCTTGTTGTTTGCATTGTTACGAATTTAGATAACAATGTTTTTGCATGTACAACAAAGTAAAGAAAACACAATCTTCTTATACGGTTCAATTCGGGTCAAAGATACACCATCTCTATCAGTGGTTCATTGAGCGTAAATACCCACATTCGATGTGAAGTTCATTCGAATCGTTTGGTCCAGATGAGAGTTGGACGGAATCTAACAGGCTGGTAATTGTTCTTCCTTTGAAGGCTTGTACCACTCACTGCGCCACATAACAGACTCCCGAGAGTATATTTGTCTGAAAACTTCTCCATTTTCCTGAGAAAACTTCTCGATTTATCCGATTCGGCGAATATGGCCGACCCTTCGAAAGTCAAAATTGTCTTGCGTGTGACCAGCTGACTCACTACGGATGACTACCTGTCTCATTGGCGGCTCATTTAGCTTTATTTGTAGCCTCTGAAGCGACTTGTAAGCTGTCGATTTCGTGCGACATTTTCCTTAATTGTTCCCAAAATCGCTACTTAAATGCGCTTTGATGTGGTTTTGTTTGTTTTAAAGTTGTTTTTTTTTTTTGTTGCTGTCCCACCTCAATTAGTTAATTCGTGATGGAAGTCAATAAAGATAGAGATCTTTTAATGGTCATTTCACGACAAGGTGGTGATCCCTCGTTCAGTTGTTTAGTTAAAGCTATCCGGTTTAACAGCAGATCTATATAGGTAAATATATCAATGTACCTATGTATTTGTTGATTTTGTATAGCCCGTGAATATAATTGGCGACTTTCACACCTCAAACTACAGCGCATAAACATAGTCACACTAATATCAATGCAAGCGTTCGATGCAACACAACTTACCCCCGTTTTCGAATTTAAGGGGCAAATCCCAGCACTTGACTCGGCACGCCAGCTTTTAGTCAGTAACTACGTGCTGCGGTAGAATTTTCTTTCATTTTTTCTCTTCCTCCATTTGCAGCCCAAGTAACGACATAACTATGTACGTACATCCACTTGATGTTGGTTAAGCGCGTTACAAAATGAAAAACCATCTAAGGGCTGTGCCGGTGACGGCGGCGGCAGCTTGTGCGTTGGCGGCAACTTTGCGTGATCAAAATTGTAAAAAGTTAGAGTGCAAATGCAAAAGGGGTGAAAACTTCCGTCCCCCCGCACACTACACAAATCGTGTTACTACATGTCATAGGATTACAGGTCAACACGGAAACAGCTTTCATTTAGCTGGCGCCAATCCGCAGGACTCTACGCGAATGGGGACTTCCTTTGTTGTTGGTTGGTATGCCTTCCACCAAGTAAACAGGAACAAAACGCGACAAGAATTTGTAATTAAAAACCAGAATACCAGATTATGGTGTCCTTGGAATTTTCCCCGAAGCGATAGGGCGATTAGATTTATGTCTTCATCGGTCGCAATTGGAAATAAAATTGATTAGATAGCGCTCTGTGTGTGTCAACAAATCCAATTAGAGAAGCGGGTACATGGGAATTTGTGCTTCATACTGACGGTGGCCGTAATGATGGAAGTAACGAGACTGTGGTGATTTCCATGAAAAAAATCGCAGTCGAAATGGATGCGACATCGTTAGTTGGCAACTCTTGAGTATATTTGGACAATTGCCAGTTGCACTTGCTATCGATACTGATAGAGGGAAAAGTGCTCTAGACGCACAGATAGAAGATGTCTATGTATATGAATTTATGGTGGGGAGGAGAATATCTTGATGAATCTTACCAGTGAAGGGAACAATCGCATCTCAATGGGATCTTCAGAATGGCACAAAGAGAAAAAAAAATGGTACTAGATTGCATCAAGGGTGAGTGTTCTTTTGTGGCATCAGGATGCAAGGTCTTTGAGGGTCATCCTTACAGCTGGGGTGGGGGTTGTCATTTTTATTCACGTACCTGCAATGTCTGTTCTTTGATGAAATTGCGATATCGACGTTTTATGTTAATATTTGACGGAAAATCACCGTGAATTTCATTCATTTGTTGTAAATTGCAGTGGAACACTAACAGCGATTGTCACTGAACTGTGAAATTGCGTACAGATTGCATCGTCAAAGTCATGTAAACGTGCGAGTGGCGTGAGTTTATTAAATTTTAGTCGATATAGTGATGAATTCCTTGTGAGCTATGTAACAATGGGCATAAACTGAAAATTATACATTTAAGCACATAACCTCACAACTATTAAGTAGTAATTTGGCTCTACTTCGGTGAAATAACTAATATAGCTTCCATAGGGCGTTTTAAATGTTATTACTGAATCGTCCTGGTTGAGCGATGAGCGTGATTGCTGTCAATTGTAGCTGGCAAGCGTATGTTTGACATTGTCAGCCCTAGGACGGATTCTTATTGCCATGTGCTCAGTGTTGATATGCCGTTGGCTGTCTAAGGTAACCTAGGACTAGGACAAACAAGTTTAAAATCACGGACTTTGGATCACATATTCCACCTTTAGAAAGAGGATAAAAAGAGAACAAAATTGAAACAAAAAACAAGGTCCATGAACTCAAAAAATGTAGAGCGTTGACACATGGGAGTCAAAATAAGATCTGTTTTCTATTAGATTTGTTTGGCTCTGTTTTTCTTTTTAATTTAGAGTTCGAAAAAAGACAATTTCTTAAAACGTTGGATGACGTTCCGCGCCGGGGTTAAAAAGAGGACATGTTCTCCAAAAAGAGGACACATGGAAACCCTTCTTGAACTTTATTATTTGATAATGAAAAGCAAGTAAATCAAAACATTTAAGACATCAATTCGATTTAAAAATTGTAAATTTCCCAGGACATAAACACTGCGTGTGCTCGCCGACACTTTTCGACATCAATTCGAACCTTTCCCCACGAGACGATTTTTAAACATCAACATTTCAATTCGATTTCAAAAATGTAAATTTCCCCGGTTACTAACACTGCATGTGTTCGCTGACACTTTTGTTGATAGTCGGGTAAAAGTCAAAAGTCGGTGACTTTTCGGAAGGCTTGTTAGCATTGTTGTGTTGGGCTACTAAGCGAGGAGTCCCAGGTTCGAATCCCACATAAACCCAAATTCCAACTCAGGGTTTTTTTCACTGCGCCACCTCTCGCGAACGTCTGACAAACATCCGAGAGTATAACTGTCTTGAAAGAGCTTCTCAATTAGCCGTTTGGAATCGGCATAAAATTGTAGATCCCTTCCATTCGTTCCAAAAATGAAAAACTCCCACAAAACGAATGGTTGTGAGAAGCTATGCCCAGGGTCCCTACAGACCTGTTGCGCCAACTATTATTATTATATTATTATTGTTAGCATAGTTGTCTTCGTCTCTTGATACTGGTTGCATAGAATTGACTGAACGATTTCAACTACGCGTTGTGCGAAGGACCTCGTGATTTATTGCAGTTTCAGCCGTTCTACATACACAACATTTACTCTATTAGAAGGTGGATACCGCGTGGGTACATTGCAGAACCGTACCACGCGTCAGTTTTAACGCTAAGTCGATTGGAATGTGTTCCATTTGGTTGGAAGTTGGCTTACTCTCTGTGGAGACCCAAATGACTTTGTAGCGGATGTTTTATTTGAATTCCTAGTCAAAAAAAACATTTAATTTTTCCCATATATCTGTCATTAAAACGGTAACAGAGATGCCCCTTTGGATTTGCAAATTGTTGTCGTCCTATGCGTTGCAGAATTCGATCTTATAACAAATTCCGTCAACTGTGCTTAGGCTCCATCGCTTTGAGACAGCTCTCAAACTGTTGGAACTATTAACCTGCGAAGGGTTTAGCAGGTTGCTTCATTAAATTTTAGTCCGGGATTTGTGTGCATGGGCACATCTCCTTTCCCTATCGTCCACAAATCAGACACATTTTTTTTAAGTTAAAAACCTTAAAAGCGGCCCTAAAGCCAACATATCCTCATAGGTTGGTAAATGAAATTCTAAGACGAAAAGAAGAAATTCTATAACGAACAGAAGTCTTAGAATTTAATTTACGAACCTACCTACGCAAGGTTAAGTTTTCAGTTTCGTCAAGTTTCGTTGGGCTTTGCTCGTGCCAAAATGCAATGCACACGGGAAACCCGCATAACAGCAATTTGTGTTCCTTATTGGACAATTCCATTTAATGTGAGAGGGAAATTTTAATTATTTCTCTTAAAATATTCATTTCACATTCGTTGAATTGCATTGCTCCTCCGTGGCCTCCCCAAGGACAAGACAAAGGAAATGCTGCATAATCTCATTTGTAGTTTAGCAGCGGCCTCTCATTCGGTATATCTTTATTTCTTTCGACATTACTTTCTGAGTTCTTGGCAACGACATAAAGGATGTCAAAATGAATTTTCTTTCACGAGATGGAACATGGACCAGAAAGAAAAACAAGACCCCACCACTATGGGGCACGGGAGAGAGCAACAGGACGACGACTGGTAATGGTTGCCCTTCTGCATTTTGCATCAACTGTCGATTTAATTTTTAATGGCCAACTGGCTGAGGACGCTATATCCTTGCCGCTGTGCAGCATTATATATATCTGCGACTGTCAGTCGATTTGTATTTATTTTCCTTTTTGATATTTCTGTCTGATTGAGTGTGAATGCTTAAATATTTGAACGAGGGTGGGCAGCAGCAGCAATTAACCTTTTAGCTTCAATAGCTGCAACGATTTAAGGGTTTGCAGATTGAATCTATATAGTGGATAAGGTGTCTCCTCGTTTGTTCAGTGTATAAATTAGGTTCACTAACCGATTTCAAAGGCGATAATCCCCAAGCACTAACGCACCCTTAATTTACACACGACATGGGAAGCGCGGTCATAGCAATCGACAACCTCCCATCGATTTCTGCCCCCAGTGTTCAACGATAAGGGAATTCGAAAAAAAGTAACAAACACCCCTAAAAGATTACGCATACGCCCGAGGGTTCAAACGAGGCAGCAAACAAATTTAAAGCCGATTTCAAGGCTTCTGACTTTTAAATTGGGGTCTGATTTGATTTTTTTTTTCTTTATTTTTTAAGTACAAGATAACTCGGCTTAAACAGAATTTCCCCATGCTTGGCGTGCCAGCAGTTTATGCAAATCAAAATGCTCCCTTTTTGCATACGGAATATGGAATGTGTTAAAATATCTTATCGTTGGCGAGCCACCCGTTAGGGTGGTGACTTTTCAAATTTAGTGTGGAAGTATTCGCTTAGCATTTTCCAACCATTTGTCATTGGAATGGATTGCCTTTGAGCAAAGGAAGCTAAGGGTCGTCTTGCCCGCAGTCGTGTGGTGTGGGCATAAGATTTGCTGTGTGTGGTTGGTGTAATGTGGCAACGTGGACAAAGAAAGTTATTATTCGCTAGGAAACCATATAAGTACTGGGTGGTCCTACTCGAATCATAAATCGTTTTCACGTTGAATTTATCTGCATTTATTGTTTTGGTTTTGGGTATTTACATGCGATTCGACTGTCCCTGGTTTAGATAGTAATTAAAAGATGAGAACGGGTCGGTCATATTGAAGTGATGTCGGAAAGCTACCCTCTTGAAACAGGTCGGAATCGTTTCAGGTTGTTGTGGGCTTTACATCGGATCCGCTGTGGAAAACCATGCCTATAAAAGTTGACTACATTTGATATCTCAACAGCGGAGCCCTATTCGATTTTAAGCTTAGCAGGGAGCGATGAATTTGGCTCGTAGCCAAGAAAAAACAATGCAGATGTGCTTGGTAAGCTTAGCGACAATGATAAAATGTTTGTAGAAAACTTTTTGCATTTGGGAAACTGCAATTGTCCCAGGATTGAGTCTTACAAAATAGCAACAACTGTTAACAAGGTCTTCACAAACATCATTCAAGTCGAATGTGTAGCTGGTCCTACTTCGCGTGTAAGACTGCCGGAAAATTTGAAAATCATTACTACCATGCCAAGATAGCTAAGAGAGGCGGTTACACAAACGCATTAAGAGAGGCGTGTTTGTTGATGCCCCTGCTCACCGAAGACTAGAGCCACTAGAGTATAAGTAAGTACCTCGCGCGTGTACGGAAACTAACGATTATCACTTTAACCGTCCTATCCAGCCTCTAAGTCTAAAAGCTGACTGATGCTGACTATAAAACCCGTTTGCTGATACTACTCATAGAGATTGAAGTTACACTTAAAGTCTTATGTGTCAGTTTATGACATAGAAAATGTAGCCCATAATCAGCAAACTGGCCTAAATGATAAAAATGTATTCACAACTCTGATTCCAAGACGTGCTAAGGAATGCATGACATAAGAAAGGCGTCCTCTAAGTTCATCGCGTATTCGAATTACCCCTTTTGAGAAAGAGTTGATGGCAGAAGATCAAAAGCTATGGTCCACTTGCGTAGGCGGGACATTAAAAATTATGACAACAAGGCCAATTATCATCGTTATTCGCTTTTAACACAAAAACTTCAGTGCTTCAGCTCTTGGGGTAGCTTAACTTCACTTCAGTTTGGCAGGGATCTTTCTAAACTTCCTAGATTATCTTATTGTGGTGAGGAATAAACTTGCTTATGGGACTGGTATCTCACCGTACTTAGCATACTGATTGGAATGACTGGGCGAGTTCATAATTGCAACATTGTTGCACATGCCATGCAAAGAATATCGATTCAATGCAATTATGAAAAGAAATACTGCTGCAGTAGTTGCAGTAGATTTTCGTTTCCAAAAAATTAGGTTATAAATGCAATAGGCACTAAACAAAAATTACACATATTTTTAATTTCTTTTTCTTCTCTCAGTGACAGTTTGGTTGTGTTATTTATAAAAACTTGTAATGTCAACTAGGAGAATACATTTAGGACTGATTCTTAATCACTTAAATTGGTCCAATTTTGAAAGTGTTCAGGCAAAACTAGGAAATAGAAGCAAAATTCAAAGAAAAATGAAGGATTTCAATAACCATTCACAAAAACGAGGAATTTTCTTAGAACCATAGGAGAATTTCCAGATTTCAGAAACCATTTTCATAACCCAAGTAACAATTTTACTTCGGTAAGGCGCTATCGAAGCTATTTCCCCTCCCGCAATAATAGGGCATTACCGAAACCTTATAGAGGCCTTATAGAAACTTTATAGAAACCTTATAGAAGCTTTACAAAAGCACAAAATATGAAAAGAAAAATATTTTTTTTTTATTCTTCAAATTTTTCAATTTTGTATTTTGTTTTTCGTATATTATCTATCTACGGTAATTGACTCTTTGCAATTTTCGTTCAGCGAATACTCCCCGTATATAATTTATATTTTACTTACAACGGGTCGCACTGAGAATCCAACATGAGTCCTGCTGCGTAGTACTCCAATACACTACCCCTAGGCTAATTCGTCATAATAATGTAACAGTGGTAAATCTCAACTACTTGACACATTTCAGGATTTCGTTAAGACTTCCAATCGCAAGTCGTTAATTGCATGACATTTCATTGCTTCTATAACGAAGCTTCTACTTCCAATCACAAGCTTTACCGAAGCAATACTTTCCACCATCTCCTCACTCATTTTCAGAGGTCTTATAGACATCTTAACGAAACTTAATTTCATATCCCTCTATAAAGCCTGCGTGTATGCTTCGCAAAGGACGTACAGAAGTTATTTTGGAAACAATTGCTTCCAAATCGGTCTACTTCGGTAAACAAATACTATAGAGACCCTATTGAAATGGTTGCCTACAGAAATTACAAATTTGAACCTTACCGAAGTCAAATTGTTACTTGGGAAATGTCATAAATGATCTCCCCCACTTTGTTTGTTTCTTTTTTTTATCCTTTGATAGGTTACATTTAAATTTAGAAATTGGCAATCTCTTCTCTATTGTAATTGATGCCGAACGAGTTTCATTTCCGTAAAAACTTTTCCCCAAAGAACAGATTTTTTTTCGGTCTGCTAAAAATTCGGACTCCATTTCTAGACGGATCGCAATAAGCATTTTGGTGTCATCATCCGACCACAATTTTTGTTCGCGTTATGTTTCAAATGATACCGAACAATACACAATTATCGGGCACAGTGCAGTGAGCACCTTCAAAATATCAACTTTTACTGGACTCCTTGCAATAGGTTTCAAATGTCATAAACATACGACATGCGACACCCTTGTCGTTCACTCTGACGTATACGTAACATTTTTTTTATCATGATTTTACTTAGATTTGTTTCTATTTTTGTCGAGTTTTTGCCACTCATCGATCATAAAAATCAAAATAACAACTTAATCTACGAACTAATATTATTAACACTTCAGATAAACGATTAAGCTATACTCGTAAATCATGGAAGCTACCATGTGTGTGTAAGAGTTGGTGCTACAGCCATACGCAATTATTAAGATAATGACAGTGCTAGGCTGAACACTTTTCAATTTGGTATTTGGTAATCGCTGAGTGTGTGTTTGTGTTCAGCATTAATATGGCATATTTTGTGTAATTTGTTCACGTTATCAGTCGCATTGCTCCAGAGACAGGTACCTACATTAGATAAAACGAAAAAAAAAAAAAAATATTTTTTGGAACTAATTAGTGACTGTTGTGGGAAGTGTTGTAGATTCGGCGATGTGTGTGTGCTTTTTTACAGACGATATTGAATTTTGATAATTACCGAGCTGCAGTGCGATTGGTTGTTGTTGGTGAAAAAGTTCTTGAACAAATGCGAACCAGGCTGCAAGTGACGAAGGTTAAAGTTAACTTAATGGAGATATTCGCAAACAGATTGAATTACGAGTACTACTTCACATTAGTACTTCCTACTACTGCTATTAAATGAAGTGTTGTCTGTTTGCACTACCCAACGCCCACATTGACGGATGCTATTGATTTGAATAATAACATTTATGGTAAAAGTCACTTAACGCCTGCAAAGAGGGAGGGCTCATGGAATGTACTTAACGTTGTTTGACTGTTTGGGTTGAACACTTTTCTTATTCGCTGAAATTAGAATATTTTTTAATGCAATTTAATTCTTTGGGCTTTTATTTGATGGTGCTTTGCAAGATCGGTATCTTTTTAGAAAGGTAGGAATTGTGTGGTGCTAAGAAAGGCGTAAAAAAAACACTTTTCAATGCTTTTATTTTACATATTTATAAATAGTTTTATTTATAGAAATCTGCGGACTTTAAGCACCATCTTCTTGTCAGCTAGTGTTACCATTAATAGTTCGTCAAGGTTTTGTTTGGGTCCAGACAGTATTGGATTGCCTTTGTAGAAAATATGAACTGGTTTGCTGCCAACAATGCTTAACCCTGATCACAGCTTGTAGAATTGACAAGCGGTTTTGATACCTTTATGCAATCCCGCTTTCGTTTTTCGGCTTTTTCCTGAATACATTAAGCAGCAACTAGGGGCTTCGAGCAGGGTGTACTAACTTTTAACAGTTCAGTTATTGTTCTTCTGCATTTGATATAGCTGCTGTAATATATGAGCTTTTTGAGAGCTCTAGCAGCATGATACAGCCTTGAAACGATGTGTTTCCCCACGAAATGCAGCTCTATTTGTGACGTTGACGATGGTGGTCCACGCCTATATTTGAACATTGCTCCAATGTACCATCTAATACAAAAATTTGGTTGCGGATGTTTTCCAACTTGCTTTGTGCCTTGTGGATTTTAAGTTGTAGGATCTTTGAGCTGGACAATGAAAAGTTTTGAAAAGTCTTAAAATCGCGAAAAAACAAAAGCCTACAACTATCGAACGAATGTCTTGTCTAACCTCAGTTTTGGCTACCGAAACCTACGCACGACTCAGGGTATGGAACTTGAACAGGTTCGTCAAAAAGAACTTTCTTCGATTTGTCGCTTACTTCCTGGGGATAGATCTTGTCACGTATGTATATAATTCGCTCAAGGATGGGACAATTCGGCCAACCAACCGCTTTTACGATATTCAATGTCATAGTTGAAGCCAGCATTTGTTTAAAGAGAATACACCAATTAAACTGCGTTTCTTATCCCGTGTTGTCCTACACATCACTTCAAATGTTTGCCCACAATTAGCGTTCAAAAGGGCCATTTAAATGTCACCTTCCCGCTGAGAGACATTGCTTCCGAGTCGAAAACTTGCGATTACAATCAACTTCAATTATTGCTTCTCAGCTATAAAGAGACTCGTGACTCGTTGTCATAATCACGATCCCATTTATTAGTAAATTGCGTAACGGACGTTCACTCAAATAAATTGAAAGTCAAACTGTTCGCGTTGATTGATGCGTCCCTTATATAGATAATTTTTTTATGCAAGATTGGCTATCGCATAAACCTATTGACAATACCGATTAACGCATCGTCCATTTCGAACCACCAAGTGTTGGTGCTGGTGTCTTCTAAGACGACTTAATTAACTTCCCCATGTTACTAGATGTATCTGCTCGACAGTGCCAGAGACTGAATCCAATTTAAATTGACTTTGATTACATGAAACTCACTTAAGCCAGCTGCCTCTAGTGAAAATTAATCAACAATAGTAGGTACAATGTTTCGGTTTAGTTATTTGCTTGTTCGCCTGCTCAATTTGCGTTCAGCGGTAATGGACACATTAAGTGCTTCAGCGTAATATAGTTGTTGGCCATAGACACCCTCTTGCTCATATGTCGCACAAGTTTTATACAGCTTCTACTCATGGCGTGCAAGCTTTAGCAATTTCTCGCAATTTATTAGATGAACTTTTCAAAGTTAACTAAGGCTGGTTCACATAGGAACACACACACACGCACACATATGCCGATGATGGATTCGCCATGAATCTGCTCTTCGAGTGATACGGCCGGTGCAGATACAGAAGGATGAGTGTACGGAGAGCTCTCACTGGAAAAGAGTTCATTGTTTCGCAGTTCTAGTTCGAAGAACTTTTGTTTTGTATAGCATGGAAAACAAAAGGACGAACAAAAAAAAAAAGGAAACTGCTATTGCAAAAAAGAAAAGCGGAAAATGTGCGCATCGAACTGCAATGGAATTTCAGTATCCTTGTGCACGTGAAGGAATTTTTAAATAAACCTTCTGGGTCGGGGTGGCAGCTAACACAACGGAAGGATCTTATGTTCTACAAATGACTTGTGACGCTAACATGCACGCACACACACAGAGGGATGCACATTTTTATACAAATACTCATAACATGGTATTACACACTGCATTGTGCATGGATAATTAAACGACTTGAATATGAGAATATTCAAATTGAAAATGCGATTGTATACATGAGACGCGTTGTCGGATTACAATGCAAGTTGCCTCTATAATGTCGTTAGTGGGGAAGTAAGCTGATTATTGAGTTAGGAACGAGGTGTTGCGTTTGTCAGAGAGTATGCATTTGGAAATGGTTGGTAAGTAAGGAGTTGCAGCACACAATTTTGGAGTTGACTGTTCCATTGATTTATGCGCACTGAAATTTAGCTCTTAAATGTACTTACAAAGTTTTTAGGTTAACACCGTTTTTGACTCACTATCTCAATTGATCTTTTCAAATTGCATATACGAGTGATATATTCACATGGCATTTTAATTATTGAGTGCTTCCCCGAGTCGGTGGTTATGTTGTGGGTTCATTTTTCAATAAATTGGAACATAAGTTCGACAATTAGAGGGTTTTCGTGACTCAAGGCAAATGTTGCTATCTTGTTTTCCACAGAGAGACACTTTTATCTATAATAGATTGATGTAACCATTTCAATTGTGTTTTCGCGTAGAATAGCTTAGTCATCATTCCACGCATCTAAGCACAAAATAGCCGCTTATCTTGAGTGACAAATTAATTTAATTGTGCGAATTTCTTGTCGGCTCCCAAATTATAATTGACTATTCTCGAGGGAGACAAAAATAGAATTTTGACAGCAGATTGGGGTCATATATGAAAATATTTTACTGCCTCATTGTATCCTATCTTACTCACCATTTTACCATGGAGCGCTGCACGATTAAACGACGCATTGAAATCGTAAAAATTTATTATCGAAATTGGAGTTATTTTGAAGAAAAAGTTCCTCTGGCTATTAGCATCCTTCAGCGTTGACCATTCATCGAAGATATATGAAATTTAAAGAAACTGCTTCATTGGTTGATTGATGAGAAAAGCTTGATGTTGTACGCTAAGCTTGTTGAATTTTTCAAAAATATTTAGACATGTTTTGGTACAAAATTCAAGTGGGTGAAAAACCGATTTAGCTTTGTAGCAGTAAGAAAACGAAAACAATTTTAGTAGAAAAGAGTCATCTTCAGCTGAAACAAAAATTTCGGCAGCAGGATTTTATTTTTTCGGTTGAGAAATAATCGTCAGGCGACATTTCGTTTCAACAGGCGACTTGCAACAAATTAAAAGAAACGCAATAGGTACTGAAGGTGAAGGTTCTTGTTCGCTTTAATTGGCCACCATAATCTTACGATTTGACACTTGACACCAGTAGACATTTCCCTTTTCGGTGAAGTTCAATTTCTGATCTAAGTCAAAACCACATCAACAGTTGTCGACCTTAAGGACAGCGTGGTTTGGGTCATTTGCGAGGTTGAGGACAAAGAATGTCGGATAATTACGGTGGTCATATTTTGGAACTCCAAATAATGAACAATAGAAAAAGGAACAAATTCCAATACAATTTTCAATAATTATAATAGTAGGTACTTTATAAAAAAATAATTAAAAAAAAAACTTAGATAACACGAATTTTTTAGTATACAGTCTCATTCATTTCGTGGTTTCAAGTTGTTGGCGCTGTCAATTGACACCTGTCAAACTCAGCTGTCATTTGAAGTGTCATAAAATTAGTTGAACGTTTGCCATTTACGATAATGGGTCGCCTAACAATCGAACATCGCGTTAAAATTATTAAAACTTACTACAAAAGTGTTGATTCAAACGTAGCCATACTTTTCGCGAATTACGCGATGATTGCGGCAGTCATAGTCTACCGACTACGCAAGCAATCGGTAAAGTATGAAGAAATTTAAAGAGAGTGAAAGCGTTACTAATGTCGTAAAGCCTGTGCATCATCGTCTCAGTCGAAAATATTGCTGCTGTCGTAAATAGCCAATGAGAGTATTCAAAGGCTATGATACTTTGAATGCGTCCATTACAACAATCAGCTCAACTTCTTTCTCAGTCCGGCTGCTGCCATTTGATTTCGAAACCATTTTCTATATATATTTTTTGATTTGTTCTGTTACTGGAAGGTCGAAAATCGACGAGAAGAGGACAGATGGACAGAAGACACTGTAATTTTAAGCAGGAAAAAAGTGCCTCCGATCAGCCGATCAATCCAAAAATTTGGATAAATTTATAATAAAATATGAGGGCGGTTTCAAGTTAATGAAGTCTGCATTTCGCCTTCTTCTCAAATATGGCAGAAGCCTCAAGGAGCATAACGTTGCACTATTTTTAAGCAAGGGCAACGCCAGTCGTTTCTACATTTGGTCAACAAATGTGTCAACTGTTTTGTATTGAACGCATTTTTTTTCATATATGTATAATGAGATCTAGATGCAATCTGTTGAGAAATGTTCAGAGTCCATGAGGGCATGCATGCTGAGTAGCGTCTCAAACAACTTCAGCTACTGGCATCATTACCGAAACGAAGCAATGCGCTGCGCGCTGTATGATAGAGGCCGTGGTATATTGTTGTCTGTGCGGAAGTACAGGGATGTTATTATGTAATTGTTTTTAACATCTATTTTATATGTTATTCCAACTTCTAATGACTTTTTTTTATTTCTTTACAGGTGAGTGCCTATATAAACTACAGTGAGTAGAAAAAGCTGTTCTATTCTTTCAATCTTACCTCAGCCGAAAATTTAAGTTACCTACCTAAGAAAAAGATGTTTATTGGTTGCTTTTGTACTTTTCTTAAGTAGTGACTGTAAAATTGTTTTTTTACGAAGTGTTTGTGAATTGTTAAAATTACATGTTGCGATCTATTAGAATGTTATGAAAAGAAGACGAAATACTAAAACTAAAGATTACTTTATTTGTTGAATTTAAGAACAATAATTTTGTAGCACGTATGGGATTAAAAAGTCTGTACTAGGCGCCGCTGTCAGAAAAGGAACAGACCGGAAAAGTTCAATGTGAAAGCTGGGAGAAAAAGATGGTTGACGAAGTGGAGAACTTGCTATTGTTGTCGCTCTGTTCGCAAAGAATGTTGAGTGTCAATTCACCCCAAAAAATTAGTTCGGACATGCTAAAACTTTTCGGATTTTGTCGCAAATCGACAAATTATGATATTTTGGGCAACAAAATATTTTAACTTTAAACGGACTGTTACAAAAAAAAAAAACAGAAAAAAATCTGTCTCCGCAGTAGTGTTACATTAAGTGAGTTGACATTATCCACGTTAGACTGTACACATCCCTTTTTGAACATCCATAAATACTGCATATCGATAAAAAAAGGACAGTACTGCAACCACCTAGCCGATTGTACAGCTAAAATGAGCACTCTTATGCACCAAGTACATCGACGTTGTTGTTGACTTTCAAGCTATTTTCCAAAGTTCGACCTTTTCTTGCTCAACTTGCATCATAATTCACCTGAAAATAGTACTACCCACTTACATGTTTCCAAAATCGAATCTTTGATTTCGAATTCAAGAAATGTCCTGTACTCCTTCCTACGCATAACTCATTCCTGACAACAGTGTGTGTGTCCATTTTACTCGCTTGTGGAACCACCGCATCGGAATGTTTCCAAATTGTTGTACAAACTTTCGAGCATTCATTGTTCTACTCCTTTCGCTCTCCTTGCTGTAATAAATCTGTTTTATTTAATTGAAACATTGCCAGAGAGAAAAAAATACTGGAAAACAAGAGAATCTCTGTCTCGTCTGGTACTAAAATACAAAAGAAACGTTGTCGGAGCTGGAGGAAACAAAAATAAAGTCAATGAGTGAGTCGCAAGTACTTGCTCGTAGACTAGTCGTATAAAAACTTGTGGCTCGTTCGGAAAATAGTCAGGGCAGGTATATTGTGCAGCTACGGCATTCTCATTCACAAGAGGAGTGTATATTGAATCCTTGTTCTCAAAGCAGATGATAATCTAAAAATTGGTATCATTTTTGACGCGAGGAATTTATCGAATACATGTATTTCTCTAACGAAAGCAATACGCGCCCCTTATAGACTTTTAATACACAAATAAAATAAACCCACGAACCCTATCGAGCATAACGTTTATTTTATCAGATAGTTTGCTGCATTGATGCTGAACAGCGCATTAATAACACTGCAAACACACGGAATACGGAAATGAGGCGAAGCGACATTACCCCGTTCACTCTTCTCCTTTCTTCGTTTCTTTCCTTTTTATTATATTTGGAATTTTTTGTCCCTTGGCTTCGCCCATTCCTTAGTCCTAATTTGAATGCAATGTGGGCGATATGGGTGAATGGCAACTGAATGAAATGCGGATGACCTAGTAAGTAAAATGGTGCTCGGTAATTGAATTAAAATGCTGTAGTACCTACCTATATCCCGTTTATATATTTTCCTCCTTTGTGTCCCCTTTGACTGTATAGGTATCCTTTTTTTGCAAAAGCTTACTTTGGTCGGTGCTTTTTGTGATTATGTTACCATTAATGAAATAACTACTGATGTCATCATGGAGGAGATGGGCTGGGTCAATATGAAACATGTTTCATTTTTAGACAGCGCCTGGAACTAATGGGTTTCAGGGTAAATTGCTTGATGTATTTGAAGGTAGCATAATGTATTGTTGACGAAATAATTAATTAAATTGCAAAAAGCGAGTTTTAGGTCGTGGGGAAGGTTCTAAAAGCACGGTTATTTAATAGACGATGACATTGCGAGTGGAAAAGAAACTATATTTAAAGTTGTTCGCCTGAACGTAGGCTCTACAAATGATGGCCCTTGGTTTGGAACATTGATCTACAATTTTTCCACTGAAAACGATCGAAACAGCCTTAAGTTACAAAAAAGGTTTTTTCTAGGCTGCCCTACTTTTTGAAGATAAACTGCTCAAATGTGAGTCAGTGTTACTCGCATTCTTCAAGATAACACATATATTCATTGTCGTCATAAAAAGACTCGCATCGCAACAATTCCTTTTAATTGTGGACAATAATTTCCATTGAGCTTAGTTTGACATACGAAAAAGTACGAATTTCATTGATAAGTTTCACCCTTAAATTACTCCCTGTCAATAAAATGAATGGCATTGAATTTTTAATAAATTTGTGGATTCAATTAAGTCCACAGAAAGAACCCTGCCCGTCGTCTATGTGGATGATTTTATGAGAAGAATTCAACGTTCCACCTGAAACTACCAACTGAGGTAGGTACCGCATATAGGGTAAGGTCGGGAGGTTTTGACACGTTAACCAACATTTGGAGATATCTTAAAATCCAAATACAATTTAAAATTTTCAACATTTACAAAAGGTACAATATACTTTTAGCAATATAAAAGCTTTATTGATTAATCGATATAAATACCTTTTAACAGAGTTGTGAGGTTTTTTCCAGAACTTTACAAAGTGTCAATTCCTCCTACCATGAAGGAGGATTTGCCATCTGCCTAAAGAGGTATATTTTGAACTGAATTGAGCATTAATTTGTTGAACTTCGTGTTTTTTTTAGTTTGAATATTTAAGTGGTACGTTTTATAAACAATTTTTGGGGCAGCACTGCTTATCGACTCTGTTTTGTTTTTGAATGTCTTAAATGGCATTCTCAACAATTGTTTCATCGATGTTGCGGTGGGGATTTTTGTTCTTGTAAATATTTGGCATTTTTGCATTCTAACAAATTGTAAGAAGTTGTTTTACCATAAAATTTTTATTTTGACTCATAAATTAGGTTTGGACACTCTGTCAATTCCTCCTTCAGCACAAATGTCAAATCCTCCTTTTTGATAACTTTTGCGACTACTACAAATAAAAACGTTTGTGCTGGTGGTCAGGATAAACGATTATTTATTAGTGATTTTAAAACGAATGAATGTGCACTACATTGCACTTTCAATGTCAAAAGCTACATAATTTAAATATTACAGTTGGATTGCTTACCATAAAAGTGTAAGATGAAATGCGCACAAAAATAAAAAAGATTTCCACTTCGCTTATCTCCTAGACCACAGTGATTGTTTATTTATCACTCAAAAGAATCGTTACTAGCTTCGTGTTCTCATCATTGAAAGAGCTGCCAAGGTCTTAGTTTTTCCGAAAAGTGCTGATGTCAATTCCTCCTGCCTGTCAACTCCTCCCTACCTTACCCTAAGCACACAGCTACCAACGCCTAAACGACCTTTTATTAGGCTATTAAAGGCTATTAAATAAGCAACCGATCGTATCGTTCGTCTGTCGACTGGTTATATCTGTCTTGTCTTGGATATGCATTAGCCGAATCGCAGTAAGCTTCTTGTTATTGTGGTTCAAGTTGCAACCAATGTGAGGTAAATTATAGAAGTTCTGGCAATGATCTTGTTGGAAGAACTTTTCAAAGTCCAACCGATCGTGCCACTGATAACCATCGAAAGATCCTCAATATTGGAGTGAACGCTGTATTCAGAGAACTTCACAGAAAAAGGATAAATCGCCAACCGATCGGGCCACTGTTCACTATCGAAAGATCCTCAGGTATAGAGAAATGTTGAATGGTTAGATATAAATAGGTGATCAAATATTGGAATGATCACTGCAAAGAAAGCCGTGGTGGGCATTTGAACAAACTTGCATTGAGAAAACTTTAAAAAAATGGATCAATCGAAAAGATTGCGAATGAGTTCTTAAAATAGGAATGATAGGTGATGGTTGCTGTTGGTATTCTTTAAGATCGTGCGAGATAGTTTTTCATCGTTTAAGGACCATTATAGGGATTTGAGTTGTCATCACTGACTTCATAACCTCGATTTGCATTTTCATAGGTTTAGGTCTCCTAAGTTGTGATGTAAATCATAGCCAACTATTTAAACTCCAAAAGATTCGCTGTATTCCAGTCCTTGTAACAGACATAAAACACCCATTTTGAAGGACACACATGTTGATGTCCATATCCTCGCTATTATTACTCGATACCGACTTATACGTACAATTTAGCCAACATTTAAGATAGAGTGAGGTCGTTGGTGACAAAAATGTGCTTTTCATTAGTTTTGTATACATTTTGTAAATAATTTTGTACTCATAATGTTAATAAAAAGCTTAAAACATTTTGCATCAAATCTCCCATCAAATCCATACATTAAACTTTAAGTATTAATGGACCCAGACCAAAATTAAATCATTCCCTCGCTAGAAGAATCCAATTTTGTAAAATAAATAACATCAAAAAGTTGTCACAGCTGTCGTCTGTCAACATCATAAAAGATAATTGCACGCTTATTTAATCAAAAAAAAAAAAAACAACTTAAATCACCACTAAGTGCAACCAGATTCCACTCCTCATTACCACTCCACCACTGAAACAATTCAATCCCTCTCGCCTTGTCTAGTTGCCTTCACCGTTAAATTATATTTTTTCCAACAAATATCCTTTCCACTAGTAACGTACCGTTTTGTCTCCGTCAGTCACTCTTGCGTTTTTCTATTCAACTCAACTCAACTCAACTCATTCCCTTGGACATACGCCAAAAAGAAATCGTTATTCCCATTCTGTTCTGTTCAACAATAACAAATGGCTTCTCTTTAAAAAAAAAATGAAATCTCCCAACCATAAACTGTAGAGGATAACAAAAATAAAGAAGTAGAATTTTCAATTCCACTCCGACAACATCATCAGTGTTACAAACAGGGGAGCGTTGCAGACATGTTAGAATTGTAACAGCCAACATAAACGGCCAAGGGAATTCGTATCAGGATCAAAGCCATCACATGAAACAATACACACAGCCGTTCCTTTCAACTCTGTACTGGGACAAATGAAACAACAACAAAGGTTACCAAACAAAATAATAGCAAATAATGAATACTTTAAGATAGAAATGAAATCGCCCCTGGGAGAGGGGTGTTGCGGCCCGCCTGCTGCTCTCGAATCTAATAATGAACTAATCAGTAAGGGCGACACCTTGTGCGCACTACAATAAATAACAGAAAGACATGCGGAATGGGAATTGGCGACTACGAGTAGAGTGAAAAGAAAGCCAGAAAAACAGATGCTTCATTTGAAAAGAGCACCTCGCACAAGAAAGCCATATACAATCATGTCCCACATGTGTTGGCCTGGAACACACATTACCGCTACACGCTGATAGCGATGGTGCATATATACGTAAATAAGTGGATATGTGTACCTACCCAGAATGACCCAATTTCGCGAATGAAACCAAGAAACACGAATGAGCACATCCTTGGAGCGGGGAGTCCTTTCTATTTCTATGCCAACTCCGAAGTAAATAAGGGAGAAAGACTGTTTATTTTTTTCTTTAACAAAAAAGAAAACGAGAATGCGAAGCATAAAGAGCAAAATGTATTTTAATAAACTAACCCGTTGGAATAAATTAAAGGCTCATATATGCCAGAGCATGGCCCCAAGCTACTAGGAGGACGACAACAATACAAAGACTGATTACGTTGGCTTAGAGTTGTTTGTGTGGCTGTTGAGGGCGAACCGGATGGCTTAGGCGCTACAGCGACAAAGGTGATGCTGGTGACAATAGACAAATAAAGTCGACCCAAGCACGTTTTTACTTTGTTTGAAGAGGACGTGAATGCACAAACGCACAGTGGTGCTGGAAAGGTGTTGGTCCCCATTGATAGTTGACAGCTTTGACATAAATAAATTAATAGTTGGCTCAAACAGGGATATTAAGGACCCCAGGCAGAGCTTTCATGAGATTTTATTTCCTATACGAAAGGAAGGCCACCACGATTTTATTCAGCCAATCTTTCTTAACACAGCTAAATAAGTCGATCTTTAGGAGAAGTGTGCTTATTTTTTTTCTGAGCCTGCTTGCTCAATAGTCTGTCACATTAACCACTAAGTCGCGGTGCTCAAAAGTTTAAAACATTCGGCCTCTTATTAGCTTAAATATACTCTTTCTAGATCTAGTCGATTTTTAACTTTCGATTTAGAATGCCGCTCTACATAATTTTCAAGCGAAAAAGCAGTAGACTAAACAGCGAACCTTGTGGGACTTCATTGGTATCACAAGGCTGTTCTTTTGCAGGATCTTACGTCTTGTACAGGTGCTTATGTTCTGGGCATTTTTTTTTATTTGAAAAGGTCATTGAAGCCGCCATTCACTTGAGCAAGGTTTACACGAAGCGATATTTAGATAACAGACCGTTTGCCCCAAACTTTTTTTTAGAAAATACATTTATATTAACTAAAAGAAATGCACGATATAAGAGTCTCTTCAACCAACAACTACATTTTAGGGAGTTTCTGCTGGATAATCTGTGAAACCGGTATTCGAGTCCAGATCTTGAAATCGGCTTGGAAAAAAAAGGTTTTTGCAAAATAAGGAGCTTTTTTAAAAAATTAGTGGTTTCGAACGGATCGTTTTAGGAAGCTCATCCGGCATTTCACTCTTTAGTTAGGCTTTCGATAAATTGATAAAATCCAGGTTAGATTTTACGAACTCACAAAAGCGAAATTTTCCATATAATTTATGCATGACGTAAAAAATATGTAGCGTGGACTTTAGAAATGGTTATAAGTAATTGTAAATGTTTCAACGGTTTACTTAGCTAGCGATATGACTTTAATCCATAGCTAACAAGGCAACAGCTGATAAACAATGGGCCGAATATTTGGTTTAAATTAAATTAATAGCTCAGTAAATTACATTTCGACAGAACTCTTATTCGATTTGACAGAACCGATTCAACTGATCCGAATCGCGCCATCTGTTGACGAGCAATATGTTTCTTGTTTCTAATGAAAAATCGATATATAGTTTCGTGATTGTTTCTGGACGCGGGGATTCATCTTCAGGTTATATTTTTGGCAACATCTTGGGCCCATTCACGTAGCTTTTTAACCGATTGTCGTTGACACAAAATGACACGATGAGCCTCCACGGAAAGAATTGAAAATCACCAATTGCAACATTTTGAGTTGTAATTCACGAATCGTATATTTTTCGTAAATCACAACGATTTTTTCTTGAATTGATATAAAAATTTGTAATTTGTCAAAGAAAACGGCGAAAAATATCAAATTTTGTTGGTTGCATTTTGCGATTAAAAGTAATAATTCGAGCTTCTTTAATTTGTAGTGATTTGAGAGATTGTTTGGAGCAATTTACCACTTCAATAGGCAAATTTCGTAAACACCACTTTGCTATCTCAAATTGCGAAAAATATTTGGTGATTTACCACCACTGAATGATGAATCAATAAAATCTTATAATAATTTACCACATTTAAATCGAAAACGTAAATTGACGTAGAGAAGTCGTAAATTGCAAAATATTTCTTGTAATTTCCATGGAAACTAACTACATAACGTGTGAAATTTGTGTACGCACAGGTAGTCGACAGTAACGATATAGTCCATGGGTCGAAATCCTTTCAATATACATACATAATTATGTTTGTGGTGTTGCTGGACAGCTGCAATCATGGGCAGCGACAGACAGTCGGTATTTATCCTTTGCTTAAGGCAGTCGTTTTTTAAGTTCTCAGTGATAGTGAGTGTACAAACCATTATAAAGCATTCTGGAATATATATCATGTAAGTACCTATTTAATAATGGAAAAAAAAAAAAATAAAGTAGGTAGGTATACAAATCTGCATTTTTATTTTTTTCAGAATGAAGATATGTCTCGCTATTAGAAAAGAAGTAAATTGGTATGGATTTTAAAATGTGCAATCGGAAATGTTTTTTAAGGTTCGTATCAATACAAATTCTTCTAAACAATTTGCGTGTATTTAAAATTTCAGCATATACAGAAAAACCACCCCAGACAAGTCCCGTTGTCTCCGGACGATATGGCGTCATATGATTCTCAGGGATATCAAGAGGAAACAAAATTATAAAATACTACTATGAATTCTGATTGTAAATCACAAGATATAAGTTGTAAATTGAGAATAAAGTTTTCTAATTTCACGATAAAACGTTACCAATTTAAGACGGTGATGCTTCAAATCACTACTCAAGAATTGCAAATCGCAAAATATGAATTGCAAATTGATAAAAAGAAGTTTTAATTTACGATTAAGAATTTGCAAATTGCAACTACTGAAGTAGCAAATCTACCCCTGTGAATTCGCAAATCAGCACTAATGAGTTGCAATTCAAGACTAAATGGTTGTAATTTGGTAAGGCATGAAATCGTAGTTTACTACAGAAAAGTGGTAAATTGCGAATTGTTTTTGCAATTCACAACCACAGTAATATCAAATTTAAAACTACTTGTTTAAAATTGCGATCTGTTATGGCAATATGTATTTCTCGTTTGATCATTATTGACAATGAGAAGTGTTAATTCACGATTTTTGGGGGTCAATATCTTCACTTCTTACAATTTCTAAAATTGCGAATAAGAAGTCGTGAATCAGTAAATCCTGAGCTAAGCTCTAAAACTAGACAAACTTTTCGTGATTCTGCGCTTGTTTTTCTTGATTTGATCTTAAAATTTTTTCCATGTCTCTAAACTAGCAACAGGTGTGACAGCATTATCAAGTTTTGTCGCCACAAAATGTAATGCGGTTGTGATATGCCTTCTGTTTTATTCAAAAGGCTTGTTGTTGACGATGAGGACTGTTTACTCAATTGGTTTGGGGAAATTCAAGCTGAAATTTGTCCCTGATTGTCGGGAAGGTTCACAATCATAGACTTTGCGCATATAAATCTCTTGAACTGTTTTGAGGGGAAATGTTTTCTCCCTTCAAAGTGGAGAAAAGGTTTCAACGATGATAAGGGCTACACAGATCCGAGTTAACCTTGTCAAAAACATTAATCTACGAATGGAATTGGCAGCGTGAACCACATAGTAAATTAAGCTAAACGATTTGTTTTCCTTTCGGCGTCTTAGTTCATATTTCTACTTTCTTCGTGACTGTATCCGCTCTGCAGACGACACACTGTGAGCTAGGGACACGAAAATCGTGTAAAATTAAGGGTGAAAAATATGTTTGTCGACCAAAAGAGCTGATACTTTCCAGTGCGTGTCACTCGAAGACCATTTTTGACTTCCTACGACGTTTGCATATCTGGATTTACTGTACAGCGTTCATAAATTTTCATTTAACTTTCGCACTCATTCCATTCCAGAACGGCGACATCACACAGGATAAAAGGGGCATCCTTAAAGGAACGCAATTAATATTTTTAATTACTACCAAAGGCGAACTTTGCACACCCCCACTGTAGAACCGCATCAGCTATGTAGGCATTCTGGTTTATGTCGCTCCTCATTATATAGTCTTTTGAGTCCTGCAGCCTCGGGGAATATGTAGTTTGCAGAGTAAATTTTACATCCCTCACTGTTGGGTGGTGCTCAGCTTCTGAGACACGAACCAATTTTGTGAGCGAATTGTGTTTGTGAACGTGCCGGTCATCCTTACTGCAAACACAGCAAAAATCTTATTCGGGGCTGTTTTTGTTTTGCTTCTTTTCATATTTTTAATCGTTGTCCTAAAAGAAATTGACTTTGAAACAACTCCTCATTGTGTTGCCATTGACACAAAATGCGCAAGAGGGTAGAGCGAAGCGACAGATTTCTGTTATAGAGGTTAAGATACAAAACTAGGTCAGCGCCAACGGCAGCAAACTCGGTGTCCTTTTCCCCATTCTAGCATATGCTGCTGTTTAACCTATATACACGAGCAGGAGAGGAGGAGACGCAATCTCTTTGATGGGGTAAACACCATTCCGCAGGGAAGGACCTTATACGGGGTGGTTATTTGCACTCGTGTTTACCCTGTTCTTGGGGAGGACGAACTTGTTTAGACAGAAACGCTACACGTGGTCATATCTGTTTCTGTGGATCGAATGCATTTCTTCGTGACTGTATCCGCTCTGCAGGCGACACACTGTGAGCTAAGGACACGAAAATCGTGTAAAATTAAGAGTGAAGCAATAAATGTCGTCCAGGGGCACGAAGGAATTTATTGGATTGTTTTGAACGGCACGGCGCGGTTCTGCAGGGGTTCGATTCGCATTTATATCGCTTTCTGTATTGCACACGGACGAATTTATAAAATCCTTATGCGGCTTATTTGCATCGGTATTTGAGTGTACGTGCAGCAGTATATTTAATCGGTTTGCGGCATTAATACGTCGATATACTCGTATATGGGTGTAAATCCCGAAAAACAATGCAATTGACATGGCATTGGAGTGAGAGTGCAGTACAACTATCTTACTCTTATTATGTATTTGCATTCAATCTCTAGCATTGGCCTACTTAATGATTGCAATCTATTTGGTGTTGCTGAGCGTATATCTCTTGAGTTTTTGAGTCATTCTCAATGGGGTTTCTGTTAGGCGTTATTTATGTTCAATATGTACATACCTCTTTCATTGCTGCAATGTTCTGCACTTGTCGAACTGAAAAGCCACCTTCTTTGACTGGGATTACCTTTGTTTTGTGTAATTTTGTTAGGAGGTCGAATGGGCTTCTGCTTTAAGTGCGTAGAATAGTTTCAAAGACAGTGTATGGTCGATTTTTTATGTAGCGTATTTTTAGAGGTTTGGTTTGGCCACACTGTTTATATATTGTCGTCAATTTGACAGATGGCTAATGATTTGACATCTTTTTTTATAAAGAGTTTTTTTTAAGTTCAGTTTTAAATTGGTAGCACTTTTTTTGTGACAGCTGACATATGATTTAAGTATATTTTGACATCTTATCATTAATACTTCAAAGAACAGCTTTGTTCTACTTGATGTTTATTTTTTAGAGGTTCTCTTTTCAATTGGCAGCACTGTTTCCTTCCAGTTTCAGTCAATTTGACAGCTGACTAATAATTCGGTGGAGTACTTTCTTAGAGGGTTGATTTTTAAATCGGCAACACTTCTTCCAGTGACTATAGATTTGATAACTGACAGATGATTTGTACTCAGTATATTTTGACAACTTACAAGCGTCAGAAAAAAATTCATCTGAAAATTTACAACCATCTGGTCAATGGATATATGCGACAGCAGTTATGATGTGAGTGGAAAAAATATCACCCCATATGACCGCAGCAGGAAAAGTCAAATCATCCAGCCAATCGATAGAGAAGTAGGTAGTCAACCCTCCGCAATAAAAGCAACCATACAAGGATCAAACTGCTTTAGCGCGAACAAAAATGTGTTTCCACATGTCGCCCACTTCGAAATGTTTGCGGAAGAAAATGCTGCCAACTCAAAGGAAATTCCCATCAACACAAGCCAATTCACCTCTGCCGCCAGAATATAATTCAATAAATTTGAAAAGTTTATAACATCAATCAGGAATGTTTGACAGTCCAGCCAATTACACTGAGTCATTGTGACTGCACGTGAAATAAAAATACCCAGAACTAGAACAGAGTGTGTGTGTTTGCATCATCCAACCCACTCTTCACTGCAGGTGAAACTAAAAGGTGACCTGTGCCCTTTTTCATTGCTGTTGTTGTGCCCACCTCACACAGGAATGAGGTTCCTTTTGCTTACCACAAAAAAGATTTGTCATTGCAGTACAGTTTGGGTATTGTTTTTTTTTAATTTATTTATGAACTACAACCAATTTGCGGTGTGGCTTTTATTTAATGCTTCTGTTGGCGTATCCTGTGTGTACACGGCGGTTTGAGTAATAATGATGAGCGAGAGATACGAGTATATACAATATTTTATGTTTCCCCCGACATTTGCATAATGTATTCATCGAAAGCGATTAGTTCGATAATATGTGACTGTGCTGAATATGTTTTTCAGCAATATTTATGAAGAAGAATAGTCCTTCTTTCTATAGGCAGAGACACAATGCGACATGATGATAGAATCCATCAGTGCATTTCTGGTATAAAATCCTTTTGTTCCCATTGAATTTCTAGCCCGTTTTTTGGTGTCATAAAATAGTTGTGATATACATATCCGGTGGCAAACAGGACATGTGTTCAAACAAGAGGCAAATTTTTGCGATTACTCGCACATGGAAAATAATTCCCAATCCTTTTTCTGTTTGCTTCATTTATCTGTGTCGCATTCAATTGGGAGCATAATGCTGATATCCTTTTCAACAGAAACTAGGGTGTGTAGGTTTTTATGACCCAATTTTGTCCAGCCAGTAAAGTATTTCATTCATTCGGGTGACAGTTGAGTAGAATGGCATTCGACGAGATAAGCAAGTAGTGTTTAGAATATGAACAATGTATCCTGTATAACACATGTCAGAGTGGCTAACAAAAAATACAAAACAAAAGAAATTGATTTGGCAGTCCTAAGAAATGCAAATGGTGAACATTTGGCTGTGGGGGAATATGTGCCAATAGGATACGTCCAACAATCCGTATTGCCGCAGAAGTGAGGGAAGGTAACAACAGCAAAGCGGAATTAACCCATTCCCGGCGGGGATAAATGAGTCTATGTGTATTATTCGCCCACCACCCCGCCTTTGCCTGCTTGGAGTTTAGTTTTCACATGTTTAAGGTTCTTGCCGCATTAAATATTCATCGGCGTGGCTGGAGTACATAGTTTTTCAAGTGGAAAATGAGCCAAAACTGAAAGCGATATAATTTTGTTGATGATATGATGAAAGCACTGTCTAGGCTTTGAGGATGCATAAATTAATTGACTGGGTCATGTGCAGGCTTTATGTGTACCATATGTTTGGATGTAATCAGCTTGTGCATAGAAACAGCTAGTGCTACAAAGCCAAGGAGAAGTATGCAACAGGTCAATTGATGTCAAAATTGCCTTTCGAATGAAGTTCAAATTTCAGGCGACTGTAAGGCGATCTGAGAAGCAGAGCAGCATCATGGGGGTGTCATTAAATATGTATGTTCCTTGCATAGTTAAAATTCTCTGTGGGTTTGTACGAGTACCTCGGTGCACTTGTTGTTTGCGATGTTATCTTTGGCTACTGTAAGCATAAAGGTGTTTATTTTTCTAGCGGCTTGTGGTAGGAATTGTAAACGCTTTTCCCAGTGACAAATATTTTGACAGCTGATTTGTGTTTAGCTTTGTTTGCCATATTACCAAGAGCATAAACTTACAATACACGGATCCAGTTGCTCGGAAAACGTACCAAAAATTGGGCTTACAGTTGGCGCCTTTCTTGACCAAGCCGCAGTTCTAAAATTCAAACTTCGCCAAACAACGACTGTCAGATAAGTTCATCGATTAATTTTGCTTTAGTAGATCTTGAAAGTGAGCTAAGTTTTTTCTAACTATGGAAAAAGTGCAGTACCGACCCGTGATTAGATTCTTGTTTTTGGATGGGAAAACGTGTAGCGAAATTAAAGAAAAGTTGGGGACACCTTCGATGAAAACAGTTCGATATTGGTTCAATGAATTCAAGCGATTGCGTACATCCGTCGTAGAATGAAGAGCGTCCAGGTCGTCCAATTGCAGTGACGACGGATGAAATGGTGAACAAAATCCATGACATTGTATTGGCAGACCGGCGAGTGAGGAAGACATATTGCATCAACATTTGGGCATGATGGATGACGCGTTTGCTCACCGTCGACAACAAGCAGACTCGAATGACCACTGCACTGCTGCATTTGGACCTTTTTAAGAGAAATCCGAAGATACGCTTGAAATGAAATAACAGTCAAAAGAGCAATCGGAGAACGTGCACCAAAGAAGGCGAAAATAGTTCCATGGCCCAGAAAGGTAATTTCGACCGTTTTTTGGGATTCTCAGGGCATAATCTACATCGGTTATTTGCAAATGGGAAGAAGGATAACAGGAAAAAATAATGCTGAATTATTGGGAAAACTTAACGACACATTGAAGAGAAATCGGCCCCACTTTGCATCACGGTTCACTCGTGTCACGTCGAGGCAGCAAAATTGATGGAATTAGGCTACGAATAACTGCCGCATCCACAGTATTCTCGTCAATGACAAAAGAGAATATGTCGAAAAATAAATAAAATTGTAAAAAAAATTGCCTAACACTTACCAATCAACCCTCGTACTCTCGGATGTTTTTTTTTTAGACATTCGCGAGAGGTGGTGCAGTCACAAAAAACAGGAACTTGGGTTTGTTTGGGAATCGAACCTGCGACCCTTTACTTAGTAGTCCAACACTAAGCCACTGCGCCGTAAGATGACGTAGAGCAAGTCAAATTTGAAAGAGACAGGAAAAAAACCTTGCTTTAGATTTGTGAAACATTTAGAACAGGCCTAAGCTTGTGTATTTGGGGTAGGAGTTGGAGCGTTTGTATACCTAACACCAAAGCCTCGATACTAATAAGAATAACGTTTCGGACTGAAATTGATGCCATTGTGTTCGGCCTGAAGTTAAACCTTTAAAAACGTATTTTATGTGAAAAATGCTTGTCGTTTCAGATACTCAAACAGCTTTTTGATTGTGTCATTCAACTCAAGTGCTTCTGTTTGTAAAGGTAAATTTCTTTAACGGAAGCGCTTCTTTTTCAACGTTGTAGCTATTCTATAAGCTCAACCCGAAACTATCGGGTGTTTGAACGATGTTTCTGAAAGTGAACGAAACTGTTAATCAGTTCATATTCGACGGTTCAGTTTTCTTCCAAAATTAAATTTATAAGTCTAGCTTAACTACACCTTCAGAGATGAGATGCGGTGAGGAGCTGTATGAATTAGGGACGCCCTTAGATTTTTCCCTTTTTTACAATAAACCAAAAGGCCCCTCTGCTCGTTTTCAATTAGAACAATTTTTTACTGGTATAAAATCAACCTCTTCGAGGTTAATACTCGTGGGTAGGTTAAATTAAATTACTCTGTTCAACGGTTTTTTCATCCCCAAACATGCTTCTTTGGCCCAATGTTGCTACGCTATAAATCTCGGCAGTCCTTCTGTCTGTTGCCGACATAACTTACAATGTCGAAGTTTCTGACGAGGCTACCGTACTTGATTTAATGCGACTGAAACCCAATACCGAATCATTGTTAAAATCTAATCAATCAACTTGGTTTGCTTATCTCATTTGCAGAAGAAAAACCCCCGATCGGTGGCAGCAGGATTAGCTATTGGCATGCGGTTCAAATAACATTACTCCATCATAACACACCCAGCACACTCAAAATTTATTTAAACAGCGCAACGAAAGCAAGAAGAAAGAAAAGGACGCAAAAATAATAATAATAAGGATCTGAAAAGCAAATTGAAGCGCGAAATCCCTAGTCTCCCGGTGTTCGTTTTAATTTTTATTTAACTTTTTTTTTTAATTTTTATTGTATCCCATAACACACACGAAATACATCCCGCCCCGTCAAAATCCATCCGTGATGATTCCAAATGTCTGTGAGTTGTGATAACGTCGTATATCCTTGCAATAGCCACCGTTGTCGTCGCCATTGTAGTAACACGAACCGCAGCAACAATCTCTGCCATTTGATGAGAGGACATTTAAGCGCGAATCGAACTGAATTCGTTTTCAATTTCGAATTCGATTTATCTGTGGCACCACCATAACCTCGGCTACACGACTGACTGCTGGCCTCCACCACTCCATTCCGTACACACAGCCACACAGACACGAGCGCATAGGAAAACGACACAACAAAGGACATTACAACGGCGTTGAGAGCGTAGACGAATTAAATTATACCCCCAGCGGCTGTGTTTGTTTGTTGGTTTTTTTCTTTTACTCTCGTCCCTTCAATGAATTTATTGTGTTGCTGTACGATGGCGCCCAACACCAGAGTTACCAGGAAATGGGAACTCTTTGCCGGCAGGAATAAATTCTATTGTGATGGTATGCTAATGTCAGCACCGCACACTGGAGTATTCTATTTGACGTGTGTGCTGATTACGGGAACCAGTGCACTCTTCTTTGGATTCGAGTAAGTTGTCCTTCAAATGAACATAAAATACTTGTAGATATGCAGAGCGCACACATATCCCAGATCCTTTGACAGTGAAATGTGGCGAAGATGTGCTGGATATGCCGCACAATTGGGTTGTGCGCCTGCATCTATTTACATTTCAATTTATTTTCAGTCGTGTTTTTTTTTTTTTTTTGTTGTTGTTTTCATTTGTATGGCTTTGTTCTGTACGTCCTCCTACTCGTTTCAGTTGTCCTTTTTTAGCGATGAGAATAACCCCAGCTATTCCAGTTGTTGGCGCTGTGCTATATTTCTTCACAATGAGTTCCTTACTACGGACAACGTTTACGGATCCTGGTGTAATCCCTCGGGCTTCGCAAGACGAAGCTGCATACATTGAGAAACAAATTGGTAAGTGCTGCTGCTACTGATGCTAGAATGTCCTACACATCCTTGGAGAAGGATGCCCACTTTTGAGATGCGAAAGTACGAAGAAAAAATAAAACTGTTTTTTTTTTTTCTTTCTTTCTTGTAGAAGTGCCAAACTCACTCAACAGTCCCACATATCGACCTCCGCCGAGAACAAAAGAGGTCCTCGTTAAAGGACAAACGGTCAAATTAAAGTATTGTTTCACATGTAAGATTTTTAGGCCACCTCGGGCATCACATTGCAGTCTATGTGATAATTGTGTAGACCGTTTCGATCATCATTGTCCTTGGGTGAGTAGGTTTTTGTTTTTTTTTTATTCTGTTTTAAAAATTCTTTGTTCTGTTTTATGTCCCACATCATTGTCTTTGAATGTGGTTAAAACGGATGGAAATGGGACTTGGTTATTTTTTCTTTCTTTCTGCCGTCATATTATTTTTATTCAATTTAATTTGATGTGACTATCGCATGAGTAAACGTCGTCGTTTGAGGTTGGTGGTGGGCTGAGTCGCGGGAAAAGTAAAAGATGATCGCCTAGGGATATGTCTCATTATGCTCAATGAAGGTTGTTCGTCTTCGTGATGCTGGTGTTGACACAACGGGTTTTCTCTTTGAAGGCTTTTATTCGTTTTATTTTTAAAATACAAGTTCTCTCGCCTGGCCTGGCTTTTTACCTTTGTGTACTTTCTGAGTATTGTTCCTTAGAGCAGACAGCATAATGGAGTTGACTGCCTTAATTGCATTCAAAAGAGGTATTGCTCCATAGAGATAACAAGTCAACACAAAACGCACTATGGGAATCGCGGTTTTGGGTCCTTTTTTTCTATCTAGTGCGAGCATCCCGTACTCGTCCTAAAATAAAGACTGACAATGAGTACTTGTCGATTGAATTGCTAGTTCTGCGTAGTAGACGCAGAAAAGTTTCAAAAAGCTCTTATAGAAAGTTGCATGTTGCGGTGGCGTATACGCACTTTTTTTTTAATTTATCACGGCTCACTAACGCCATCAACTCGCTGATCCAAAAGTGGATAGCTCTTGCTTACCTAGTACACTTGTACAACTTGAAGCTCAAATTAATCGAGGGCCTTAACTGCCCACCATGAAATGCAGAAATGTTCCCGACAAGTTCCATACATATACGGTACAATTCAGGAACTTACCACATAAAAACTACAATTTTTCTTTGTTATTTTAAGCTTTTAAACAAACATCCTATATGTATGAACATAAATTAATCTATTACAATTTTTATTTCAACTTTTAGGTGGGCAACTGTGTGGGGAAACGTAACTATCGTTTCTTTTACATGTTTCTAGTGTCATTGGCATTTCTAGCTGTATTTATATTTTCATGTTCAGTAACGCATTTAGTTTTATGTAAGTAAAAACAGTTATTTGACTAATATTTAAATAATAATGGAAAATATTTGTTGTAGTAATGAAAACCGAACACACCGAAGTTTTCGAAGTGATCAAGAAAGCTCCATTCACTGTGATTGTAACATTCATATGTTTCTTTTCGATATGGTCCGTTATCGGACTGGCAGGATTCCATACGTATCTGACAACCAGTGATCAGACAACAAACGAAGATGTAAGTTTGATAGTTCTTCAAAGTGTTGCTAAACAGAATTAATTGATTTTTTTTTTTTTTTTTTCATTTATTTAGCTGAAAGGATCGTTTTCATCGAAGGGTGGACAACGTGCAGTAAATCCATACTCACGGGGAAATATTTGCCTTAATTGTTTTCATATATTGTGTGGTCCAATGACTCCATCGTTGATCGATAGGTAAGACAGATGGTTTTTGGAAAATGAATTTGAGTTCATCAGTGGCGTATACTTACTATTATTGGGGATATTTTATTTGCTCTGTTCCAAGTCAGGCGGTGTGTGCTGTCAATTTGTGTATGCGATTCAATTGAACTCATGTTCATGAACACTGACAATATAGTTCAACCTGCTGACCTGCTCCTGGAATTTATATAAAATCACGATACCGTATTACCTGGACCACAGTCAGCAACGAGAGTTTTATTTTCGTGGCCTGTGTTTTGCTGTTAACTACTTATAAATTCAATCAGAGTTATCTCAATATTGCGTAGTCTTTGTTTATAGTCCTAACCAAATATTAAGTGGCTTCAACGCCAAAACAATAACATGAACAACACCGATTCTTGGAACTTCTAGGTTCTATATAGCGAAGAATGCACCATCAATGAGGAAAATCTGTGTTTTTCATAATATTTCCAACCAGATCAGTCACCCACATAACTTCAAGTTCAAGTTTCGACTATTTTTACTTAATATTTCAATGGCAACTTTCCTACTACATTGCTTTTTCTTCTAGACGGGGAATCGCAACCGATGACTTCATTTTCCAAATGCACCAATCTTCCATGACGAATGCACGAAATCCGCTAACAGAGGTCATTAGTTCAACACAAACTGGAATGATCACCAATCAACCGATGCTCAGTGCCAGCGGTATTGGTGATATGAAACCCCGGCTCTACGATGAGGTAAATATCCCATATCCTAGAACCTAGATACTCTCTATATTCAGCACAGTTTTTTGCTTATATGCACATTTTGTTATTTCTTTTTTTCTTTATTCCATCTCCTACACCATCACGTTTTCGCGCGCTGCTTGGATTACAAAACACTTGCCTCATTGCCCACTATCAATCCACACAAGCAGTCAAATCCATCCTTAGGTTCTGGCGGCGGCGGTGGCGGTCTAGGTCTAGGCGGTGGCAGTGTCTACAGACCGCGCAGCTATGACAATTTACAAAACGGTAAGTCACTACAACATTCGCCTGCAGCAGCATCAGCTGCTTATCGTTTAAAGAAAAATATGCAACTACCATTATCGCCGTCTTTCGATCGGAATTCACCACTACCGCTTTTGCACAGAACTCTCGTTAATAATCCGCATAGTAGTAGTTCAATGACTTCGCATCATACAACAACAACAATAGCAACAGCAACAAATGCCCCTCCACCGCCAGTACCAAGCGAATTCAAATACTATTCGCCACAACGTAGTTCCGATACGAATTTAGCGCGCTATCCGTTTCATAAAAATCGTGCTGTCCGTCGCATGAGTACCCAATCGGTGGACTCAACAAAGGCAACAACACAATACCAACCATTACCGATGCGTCCACGCTACAAACACCAAGAGGTCATGTTCGAACTGAAAAGTCCAACGAATCGTCTAACGATTCGTGAATGCGATTTCGGTGGTGGCGGCGAACCCTGTGACGACGATCAATCGATCAAGGATAGTCAAATATTTCGTGTTAGCAAACGAAATCTCTATATGAATCATAGGAGTCCGTGGAAGGAACGCGATCGTTATTCAAATCTCTACGAGTACTCATTCAACATTGACCTCAATTCAATTATTGAAGATGCTGCCGCAAGTGATTCTTCATAGTACCTCATTCAAGTAGTTTTTCATTCGCATTTCGATTTACTTTTCGTTTCTCAACAATTACCATCTTCTTGGTATTCAACTGCTACAACGTGTCCTCGTCGATTTGTTGTGTTGCGTTTATTTGTCATTTTTTTCATTTTTATCTATACGATACAAGTACAAGGTAGTTGTGTTACTATAAGTTATCGTTCAGAATTGTAGAGTATTTTGTTTTTCCTGTTTTTACATAAAGATAATGTTGAACTTCCGGACTCTGCCTTAAAATAAATAAGAAAACCAACAAATATAATTAATTAAAAGAAAATTAACTTCGGAACAAAGCTCGAGAACACACTTAAAAAGCACTCTATCGAACCAATGAAACTTAGAAATCTTAATACATTGTGCATAAGCTAACAAACTCAAGTCATATTTAACAAACAAAACGAAACAGCTTTAGTTATATTGTAACTTATCATTTCTGCGAACTGTGTTAGCGAACTATCCTTGGTTGAAGTGTTTGGGATATCTGACCATTCATTTCGTAATTGCATGCATCACTTGAGCTTTTCCTTCCATCAACCTAAGTTTTCTTTTGGTTTTTGTTCAACAAAATATATTTATATGTAAAACTGCGGTTTCAAAAACTCGTCGAATCGAGCCGATCAATTATTAACAAACAGAACACAAAGATAACATTTTTATATATAGAACTATAACAGCCAATAGAACTGCCATGATCATAATTCATATGATCTATTTTGTTACTGATACTCCTACTTTCCACCAATCGAGTATAGTGTTCCAAATTTAAAATTTTCAAAAAAAAAAAGAAACTAATCTTCGAATTTTATGTAAAAACAAGATAAATTTTAATGCGAAAAACGAACAGTATTTTGTTGGTGTGATACATTGGTTGGTTTATTTTTTGAATGTTAGTGAATTTATTTGGGAGAGGTTTGTTTGGCCTTTCAGCACGATGTACACGTTCAAAACTCTAGTCGTTTTAAGTTGAATAGATTTCCGCTGAAATTTTCTTAGAAATTTCCACTACATTTAGCGACAACCCTTCATAAACATCAACTGAATAAACTGTTTAAAAATAATTCAATTTATATTCAGACATTATAGACGGCTGCCTGCTGTCAGACTGATATAACTTTAGTTTTGAACAGTCCCAAATCCGATCTGTAAAGGCAACAACTAATTTGTGAACTTCATCCAAATACCAGAGATGTCCTCAAGTTTGCTTTAAAAAAAAATTGTATGGCACTTGATTTGTATCATTTTTTGAATAAATCAGTAGATTAGTAATTTCTGCACTTTTTTCTTCAACAAATATTGTTACTAATTCGTAATCTGTCAAAGTCCATAAATAGTTTTTTTTTGGTATTCTGTACGCCGAAACCGTTCAAATGTTTTAGCGAACAGGAACCGTTTGCTTCAGTTACATCGAGCGAACCATTCGTGCACACGAAAACTTTCGAACATTTTCACCTCACAGAACGCCAAACTTCTTATTTTGCTATGTTTTATGTTTTATTAAATAATGTACTTAAAAACTCCCAATTTAGTTACCTAGCGTGCTGGTCATAGTGTTTCCTTTTATTTACCAGGAGTTTTGACTTTACTAAATGGGTTTTTTGTCAAGTTTCATATTTTACAACTTAACTTAGAGAAATAAAAACAAAACCCTAGATGCATTTTTGATTTAAAATTTTGAAGATGTAGGTTAATAAGTTTTTTTAAATTTAGTTTTTAAAGTCAGTGTGTTTAACACAAAAAAATAAAACACTATTCTAACATCAAATACCCAGACAATGTTCACATCAACTCAAGCTAAATAAAAAAAATTCATAACTTGAAAACGCAGCTCAAGTGATTTTTAAGTTCTCTCATAATCTCAAAATAATTTTGGTTCCTTTCTTCTAACTCACATCATTATGAAACCACAGGAAACTGTAAGTTCCTCGAAATACTAAACAAAATTAACAAAAACAAACGATAGTAACATATAAAACATATACAAATGGTTGAACAAATATAAAAAAAAAATGAATAACAAACAAGAAAAAAACATAAATATATGATCTAACGTAACTAAAATTAAACATTTATATATATACATAATATATATATTTAAAAACAAAATTATTTTGTAAATAACACCATAAGAGCATAAGTAATGCAACGGTGCAGTAGTAGCAATATCGATTGTGCCTCTGTGGGGCATCCTTCGAGTACACTTATTATGTAAAGCAAACAAAAACAGAAAATTATATTTATATAGATGTAACAGAGAAGAAGTATTTATTTTCCATCAAATTTTAGTTAGCAAAATATTCAAATACTAACAAATACTTATATTGATTGTTTAATTTATTTTCCCAATTTATTTCTTCAACTGCTTTTGATTTTTTATTACGTTTATAAACAAAGAGAACACGCTACAATTTTTTATTTATTTTTATTCCAATGAAAATACAAACAAATTTCTAAAAAGAAATTGGCATATGGTGTGTGTGTGCTTTAGAGTATAAGCAAACTATAAACGAAAGAAATAATAATTGTGTTTACGATCTTTCATAATTTTATCTCTCTCTATATGTCTATATCTCTCTTTTTGTTCTTTCTCTCTCTCTCTCTTTCTCTTTGTATTTTTTGACAAACCATGCTTCATTTGCGAGTCAAATTTTTAATTCGCGTGGTGAAACAAATTTTTAAAAAGTTACTTGCGCATTGGGTGAGTTGAAATTAAACAAAAAGAACACAAAACAATTTTTGTAAATATGAAACGTTTTAGTTTCTTTTTTGTTACAAAATACGGAATAACCCCACACTTATATTTCATCTCATTACCTATGTTTTTTGTTTGCTTTATAGAAGATATTATTTTATTTATTAATACACCGCGGCTATTATATTTGAAGAGAAGTTTTCCTATTTCACAACATTTCTCTAATTGATGAGAATGATTTTTTAAAGCTTGTTGCTCGTGTTTTTTTTTTCTGTTTACTTTTTGTTAATGCTAGTAGGTTTTCGAGGGGCAATGTGTTCACGTTACAATTATGTCCCTTTGACAGCTATTTTTAGCTATATGTCACCACTTTTATTAAAATTGTCAGGCACACACAACTAATTGAAAGAAAATATCCGCGTTCCATTGGTAGGTATATGACTAGCGGAACGTCAAACTCACGTCAAATGTGAGATCAACATTTTATGAATTTAGAGCTTGACATAAATTTGACGTATCTCTAATCAATTTTGCGAATGGAATGCAGACTATGCAAGTAAAACAGATGTAGGTACATGTGGTTGTTTGCATAAGTCCAACCGTCAGTATTAGATTCAGAAAAATTGATTCATCAATTAAATAAAATCAGATTTGACATGTAAATAATATAAGAAAACTTTAAAAACCCTCTCGAAAACTCCAGCATAATTTTTTTTTATTTGTATACAGCCTTGCACAGTACCAGCTTTTATGAATACATTCTTATTAGGTTGGCTATTTAAGTACTGAAACAAAAGCAACATGTATATAGGAAACTTGTAAATTTAAATTACTGTTGTCACCGCGTCGCCGCCACCACAATCGCAGAGGACAAACCATTTATTAACTCGAAATCGGTAGTATTCTTGTAGATCTTCACGACGTTCTATCTATTTCCCTTTTGTTTTAAACTCCTTTGATTATAAGTTTATTATTCTTCTACCATTTCAAATGATCTGAATGGAAAGTAATGCCTGCAACAACAATCAACAAAACTGTGTCATAAGAGCGAACCGTCATGGGCTTAAAATTATTATAGTCATTCCTCTTCTTCACAGGATTTTTTTTTTTATTTTCTAAACTGTCAAAACTTAGTTTAGCCTCTGATCTCTGGAGAAAATCATTTAATCATAATGTGGAAAAAAAAAACACGTATGACAATAGTAGTCACCACGACATCGTTCAAAATTTCAGCTAACTTAATTATGTAGTTATATGATGATTTCAGCTATCAGCAGTTGGACACTAAATTGTATGTACGATAGCTCTCAGATCTTATAACAGAGATACAATGGTGAATCGTTTCTGAGTTTGAAAATTTACGTTATTAGGGAAAGAAACACAAACTTTTTTTTGACAGTTCGTGCTCCGTTCTGAACTAAAAAATATTAACACAAATTATATTATATGCCATAAATTGAGGGGCAAACTTGGATAGATTCAGTTTCGCCGTGTCGTACGCTGTCAAAACCATGTTTTGTCCTCATTAAAACTAGATCAGTCTGCGCAAGTGCGACAACGTTATGCGATCGTGAAACGATAGAATTAATATTAGACAGCGCTTCGGACTTCATTCTGGTACGACAGACAAATAAATGTCAAATAAATGTCAAGCTAATAACCTTGACATATCTCTGGCAAACCACTTTCCCGCATACATACAGACGGAGAAACGTAGTATTTTTTTAATCGGGTTGACAAACGGCTTGAAATCGAATTCACTATTTCTTTTCATTTTCGTCTTCTGTTTAGTAAAAAAATTGCCAAAGGCATTTCTTTTCATTCTATTTTAAACATAATTGGACAAGAAACACGCAACAAAATACAAAATAAATTCTAATTGTGTCAACGCAGTTTTTCTATGTTTTATTTATCTTTTACTTCTTTTTCCCTTTTGCTTATTCGTTCCGACAATAGATTTAGTACTCTCGTCGCCGCTGCTGACTGAGGGCGATCGTCACAGCATTTAGAAGGAATATCTGAAACGAAAAAAAAAAACATGAATACCATACGACTGTAAAGCGGTTTAGACTTAAGATTACTATACAAACAAATTATATAAATTTAAATAGGAGTTGATTTACAAAATTGAATTTTATTTCATGTATAACATTTTTTATTTGTTAGCTATTTTTTTATAAAGTAAAATTTTAACATTCGAATAAACAAAAAAACCTTAAATGTAAATTAGATTGCATTTCGCTGGATGGCATTTGGACATTACGTTGACTATTCTATTAAATATGTCCATCCGCTATAAGCGGAGTATAGATAAAGATTGACGTTAACATTAGCAATTGACTAACATTCCATCTCTTAAAAAGCTTTATTAGCTCAGTCTTAAAAACCTGTTTACGTACTGTGTTCATAGGCTGCCTATAGGCTATCTATGTACAATTTGCATTTACATATTCACTTACATTAGGCGTTTACTTTTTTGTTTGTTTAGAATTGAGCTTGCGTTGTCAAAAATAGGGGGCGCTATAACTCATTCATGGCTTTTATGCATTTGTCTTCATTGTCAGATACAATTCACAGAGATTACTACGCCTAATGCGTTAATCCAAATATGTATATATAAGCTGATTGTAGCGCTCTCTGTCTGGCATGCTAAAATAATAGCTCTTCCACATTAATGTCATTCATGGTGTGTCATGTCAGTCATACATTGACTGTTACTTTCTGACCGGCATAATTTTTGAGGAAATGTTAGTTGTTTTTTATTCCTGCAAGAAATATTTACCCATTATTCCATTGATATTTCATCTAGTACAATATTCTAACTACATATAACAAGGTCTTATATCTCCAAACAAATAATGTGAATAGTGTGCCATTATTTTCCCGTCATGTTGTTTGCCTACCTAATATTTAAATCACTAAACTGAAATTTTTGACATAGGGACAATTTAATGACATCTGTCAAACATAAAAAGCCGTTTAGCACCTCGAAATTGAATCGTAATTATTATTATAAAGTTGCTTTTATTTGTTCGACCTCATCTGAAACAATGCAAGTGTAGTAAATGGGAATAAAATTGTAAGATACGATTTAGTTACTGATTTTGTTGTTTTTTGTATAAATATGAACTATATCTGCAAATAATATCCGAACAATGTAAAAAAAACTTTTAAAATATTCTTCTTTTGCAAGCAATTGGAAATGTTAACAAGTTTTAGCTGTTTATTTTTCACTTTTAATTGATATGCTTTGCTTATCCCCTTTTGCTTTTTAACGCTATGATGCTCAGAAATTTCGATAATGGTCTTATGTTGCATTTTTCTTGATATTCTTTTTATTTATTATTTATTCATATACCTACCTGCAGTGAGCTTTGTTTATATGAAGTAATTTGAATGAGTTATGTCCTACTTGTGTATTTTTTCGTACTAGAATGACAAACGATATTTGTGTCGAACTGTATTGGTTGCCACTTACACAGGGTGTAGCGCAAAGACTGTAATAAAGCATACTTTCATATAAATAAAATCTCGCTGTAGTACATTTTTAAATCGACTTGTAGTTGCTTTTAATAAACAATCATTGAGCCCATTTATAAATAACAAAAAATAAAAGTATCACACATTTTTGAACATATCCCTCCATAAGTCACGAATTCACTCATAACTCCATTCTTTTTTGTTTTTCTCTTCCCCTCTCTTCCTTTGGCCATTGGCTTTCTTTCATCCAGGTAACTCCAATAGTTTAGCACACTTGGTCGACAATGAAATTCCATTATCGAACATGGAAAGTCCACCGTCTTCCGGTCTGATGACAACTGCTGCTGACAATAACAGCAGTTCTGCCATATCTCCAATCACCCCAGACGATGATGCCAACTTCGATGCCAATCTTGCCACGAATGCACCTGGAGGTCGTCCAAATAACCTTAGTGGCAGCTATAATAACCTTTTCAGCGAAGAATTCGATCCGACAGACAGTAATTTACTATCCAATTATCACACTGCTCACTACTACATTGATCCGAATGATAGTAAGCTTTTGTCCAGCACTCGCACCGCACGTTATTATAAAGGTCCCAAGTCAGGTCTTATGGCCGCAGCAGCTGCTGGTGTCAGCAGCGCTAACGAAGTGACAACGACAGATCCAGTGCGACTTATCAAGTCAGCTTCGGAATCTGAGAACGTCTATAGCAATATACCAAATTCAAATATGTCGTCGGCAGCGGTAAGCAGCAACGGCAGCAATAAGTCTGATCCTAGTTTGCACGTATATTCAAATTTATTGGAGGAACGTGAATTGACTGAAACGGCAGCGTCATCAACGGCGGCTGTGAATACCCTGCCGACGACAAGCAATAGCAAGCCCATTGGTAATGACGAGCAGGTGACAGGAGTTGACAATTCATCGGTAATGTCATCGACTTTGCTAAGTGACGATCTGGATCTGGATGATCCGGTAAGTGCGTTTGTCGTCAACAGTCGTAAAAAGTATGCGTCAACGAGTAAGGCTAGGATTAAACGAAACTCCGACAGTGACAAAGAGCTACCCAATGTTATAGTGACATCTGGTAGTGGTGGTTCTGATGCTGCCAAAGTATCCAATGCTGCCATGAACCAATCAGATGTGATAACACCAAGTCGTTTGAGGCTGCTGCATGATACCACCATGATTGATACCGCACTAGACTTGGACAGCTTAGATGGTTCCAGTATTGGGAACAATTCACAAGCTTGTCTCGTGAAAACCGCGATTGTTTAAATATTCCCCCCGCTCTGTGTTGTGTAATTTTGTATAAAATAAATTAGTTTTCCACTTTAATCGAACAACCCACATACTTCGAAAGCTGAACGGTTTTTATTTTCAGTTCGGTGTGATTGCATTTAGGCCTTATGCTTGCAACAAAGCCATAAATCACTCGTATTTGACATGAATGACTATTGTACTAGATTTTGCGCTCGCTTTTTTTTTTGTGACTAACAACGCATTTATAGAAATCATGTTTTTTTTTTTTTTTTTGTAAAAAGAGGTTATTGTTATAATTTTTGATTTATTGTATATTTAGTTAAATATTTAGTTGTAACGGTAACTAGAAAAAAAAACAAAAACAAATAACCATGTGTTGCATAATTTATAAATATTTTTTATTTGTTTTAATTGTAAGAACTTCAAACGTCTTCAGGTTATTTTACTTTTTTTTAGAAAGTTGGAACTAGTTTTCCATTGTATAGTGCTAGTGCTTGCGAAACAAAGTAGTTATTTAATTTAAAACATTATAGTTATTATTTTTAATTGTTTGTCAATGCTGACAGGCAAGGGGGAGTTTAATTTTAGTGTAGGTACAATAAAGTAAATTAAAACAAACTTCTTTTTTTTTATTATTATTAATATACAAGTTTTTGTTTGAGGTTAGACCAAGTGTAAACTCGAAGCGAGTGTGTGACATTCATTGCAAAATAATCGTGAGATGGACTGATATGCGTGATTATATAGGGGTTTTTTTTTTCTGCAATATCTGTTGTAGTAAACTCAGATCCAGATCTGTTCAGTATGTGAATTTGGTACGCAATTGAACGGTTGGAATTTATTTGCAGTATTTCTTTGTTCTTTGCGAATATTGAGCTATTTGCTAATGAACAGATTTATTTAATTTGGGCGTTTTATTGGGATTATAGTTTTCTTAGTCACTATCATAAGTTTTTTTTTTTTTTTTTGTAAAATTTGTCGCTTCGAGAAAAGCTTTAAAATGCTTGCAAACATTTTAGGAAAAGTTTATTGGGATGGTTTTCATTTTCTGTTCGGTGTGATGACACAAATGCGCGTTGCTAATCTTACACTTTCGCACCATATTTTGATGGTAAACTTCCAGACAAGTAGATTAAGCCAACAATTCACTAACGTAGTGGCTTGAATTTATTTTTATTGGAGAAGAATTTTAATGAATTGCAAGCTGCTGTCAGTTTGACTGCCTAATATGGGCATTTTTTCAAGTAAAACATTTCATGCAAAACATGACTTAACACAGAATTGATACGTGCATCCCCAACACAATCATATTTACCACTTTCACAATGCAAAGAAGTTATTTTCTATCGTGAACTTAAAGCAGCGTCAAATAATCAGTATCATATAGAATTGTAGAAACCCGAAAAAAAATTAAAAAAAAAATGATAAATTAGAATATTGAAGCGAACGAACAAAGTTCTTGATACAAAATGATCTCGCTTATTTACACAAATTTAACACTCGTTGCGCCTTCCTCTTTGTTTTTGTTGCTATAATAAATTGAACACCTCATCGATTTACAACACGTGTTTCACTGCATCAGACATTACGATTCGACAAAGTACTCAGCCCGACAGATCAAACAAATTATTTAAATCAATATGTTCTATTTCACAGAACAACTATGTTTAATGTTTAAATATTTCAAACAAAAACTCATTAAAAACCACAATCGTTTTTTTTTCTTTGCTTTTCGTATGACTTAAGTATACCTACGTCTGTTTGAATAATAATTTCAACAGCCGTTCGAACAGTATTTGGTCTTCGAGTAGGTATGCAAATTCTGTACAGTAAAAACACGCACCATTTCCATGTTAAAACAAAAAATTAAAAAATACAACGAACCTACTTCCCCTCCTCGTTTGGTCATCCCATTTTAAGCTCAATCGAACATGCTCGTTTTAAATTGAAATTTATATTATTAAACAGGAATAGAAAACGAATAACATTTATATTTATTAAAGATTGCTTTGTCCCCACACCTGTGAATATTATTTAACGATTAAAATTGATTGTTAATGAAAAGCGATAACTACATATAAAGTATAATACAAATATTAACAAAGAGAATGTGTTTTTTTTTTTCAAACAATAATACTAAACAAAACAACTGAGCAAAGCTTAACTATATATTATATAATATGAATAGGACGAAAGAAATAAACATTTAAAAATAAAACTCGATGATTTTAACAAAATAAAACTAATTTTTTTAAATCAAATTTAAATCGTATAAAGAAACAAAAGAACAAGTTAAAATGAAATAAAAAAAAAAAAAACAAATGTGTTATTAGATTTTATATTTTTTTGATGCTAGTACATAAGTGTTTATTTAAGAAATATTAGTATGTATAAACAAATAAAAACAATACGAAGCGAAAGTATAAATTAAAAGTTATAATATTTGTATAAAAATCAATTCAAATGGAATTGTTGGGTTTTTAATTATGTATTTGTTCTTGTCACATTGATTTTCAGATAAACCTCGTGAATTATGACAATGGACATGTAGCAGCGTAAGTATGAATGAAATGGGGACTACTTGTTGTAAGTGTACAAGGATTAATTAAGAGCTACCTATGCGTTTATCGGCGGTTTACTTTAGACTTTCGTCTCATGTAAGACGGCCTAATACACCTCTATAAAAAGAATGAGTATGTTTATCATAGCCCAGGAAGTCGGAAGAGTTTTTCTTTAATTCTCCGTATTGGTTTTTGGCAACAACGTGGGAACTAGAAGCGCAAAATTTTGCGTACCAGAAGAGCATTTTGCAGAGCACTTCCTTTTACACACGGGCCATCTTTTTGGTTTAAATGTCAAAAAATAAACTTGTGGAATAACAAAGTGGATTTCATTTTTGATCACAACAGTGGGGACGTTCGGATTCGTAGTTTAGTAAGTCTGACAGCTGTCTGACTAGATGCGTCTCAGTTTTTATTGGCCCAGAGTGTTCACGTGTAGAGTTTTTGCAGTTAACGTTTATGGAGGGGAAGCCGACCAATCTAGTCAAGAAAATCCTGCCTGCGTACTCAGTTGACATTTCGAAGAGTCAAATTTAAAATAAACAGAGTGGCCGTTGCAGAATTCTGAGGAGTCGAAAAAAGGCGCGATGAGAGAAAAAGGTGTGATTTCTAAGGCCACTCTGGTAATTTAGAATTTTCACACGTTATTTAACAAACATTAGTTCGCATAACACTATAATAGTGTAGTAAGTGATTGTCATGCGTGCTACATTTTTAATGTACTTATTTGAAAATTAAAATTTTTTAAAAGATTTATGAAGGGCCTTTCCAAATAAAAAAGAGCAAAATCAAGCAAAGGTAACGCTGACCGCGAGAATACAAAAACAATTCAACTTGCTTAGTCAACGCGTTCGGATTCATAGTCACGACCAATCTAGTTGACGTTTTACATAAACTAGGTATCCGAACGTCCCCAGTGTGTCGTTCTTATATTTTCAAGCAACGCAGAATCTATTACTTTTTAATTTTGCTGTAAAATGTCCAAGTGGGCAATATCGGAACGTATCTGTTAGGTTAGGTTAGGTTTGTGGGATGGGGTGAATTGGGGTGAATAATTCGTGCTACACTCAGATCAATACTAACCAAATGTGACAATCGTATAGTACCCCATCTAAAAGTTTTGTACTTAATTACTAATGTACCTGTGAGTCGACTGTATTCAGCATCGACATATTATATTTCCTGACTAGGGATGCACAAATGTAACCCATGCTTATAAATTTGACCAATATGTGATAGGTATATCGTTAGTCCGCGACAGATCGATTTGAGGTTAATTCGGGAACCTACATTCTAGAAGCTATCCAAGAAAAGAGAAAAAGAAATACTACAGTCATTGTTACCATAATCAGTTTTATTATTTAATAAAAGTCCATTATTACAAAAAAAAAATCGATACATAACATTAAATAGTTACAAATAAGCACATCATCATACTAAACTGTGTTATCTTATACTCTCACATCAAGTACGGGTTAATTTTTTTTAGAAAAAAAAAAAGACGATCTGTGCCTGTATCTTAGAAACTAACAAAACGTAATTGTATGATCAGTAATCACTCGAATGTTATATAAAACAATGTTGTGTTGCTAACTTTGATGTTACAAGGCACTGTATCTTAGAAAAACAAGTGTCTTGTTGAATGCGTTTCATCTTCAAAAATGAGATTCGTACTTGTGGTTTGTTTTGCCTTTCTGATTAAAGACCACAACAATAATAAATCAAATAAAATCAAAAAATAATAAAGTAATAGGTAGTGCATGCATTGGCATAAAATAGCAGCTCGTAAATAAATGGGCTTTGGGCGAAGCAGTAAAAAACAAATATATAAAATTCGGGAAGAAAACTTCTACGATATTGTGCCGTTCGATTTGTATAATGTGGACACTTGTATTTGAGCTACACAATGAGATTTCCTTTCGAAAAAGGATCTAGACTGTAATTACTGTCGATGATTAAGATTACTAACAGTTAAAAATAAATTATTCGTCAACAAAATAAGAAGTTAAAATATAAATCGAAATTAAAACAAAAGAAAACTGCTTCCATTCTTTTTTGATTGTCGCACGAAATGGAAATGTCTCATTCCTTAGGTCGCGGCGGCAGGGGCAGCTTCACTTCTTCTTCTTCTCGGTGGAATAACAGGTCGTTTTGAATGGATTATCGTCGATAACGGCCGAGATATGATTTGCAATTGGGACAAGTGTGATGTACGTCCATGCATTCGTCAATGCAGCATGGAATGAGACAGCATCCTAGCCAGCAACTGAAAGGAAAGCACAGTAGTTAGTTCTGTTTTGGTGGTTCTCTTTTGTAGAAAATACCCTAGTAAGGCGATAAAAAATCCTGATAGATATGCAATCAAACCCGGTTCCGTGCGGGTGGTTGTTTCTATTTCGGCATTACAAGTAGGGCAAATCATGTGAGTGGCAGAACGTCCGATCGGCACAACCGTCGTCAGGATAGTTGTGTTAGAGGCCGGTTGAACAATCGGTGTGAACGGACTGGAGGGCTTTACACCGCCAATCGCCTCCTGATAGCTCGGAGGGGCCGACGGTGGCGGCACATACGTGTACTGGGGTGGTGTAGGTCCTGGAGCTTTACTCATTTTGACGTATCTGGAAAATTTAAAATTCAGTTTAAAAAAAGTGTTTTACTTATAGACAATAATTAAATATCGCTCAAGAACAACAAAATGCGAAAGTTATTGATGACTGTAATCACGGAGTGGGTTAGCTATAAACCTATTATCAGAAAACAAATTTGGTGTTCGGTTACGATTCTTTTTCCTTTAAACTCAATCACAAATGTTAATTCTTGTATACATCCTGGATGAAAAAAGTTCAAGTAGGTAAATAACGCCAATAGAATAGGTATTCCGACACCACCCTTTCGCGCATCAAAGAAAAATTGCTAAACAAAATCAATATTAAATTGGTGTGCCAATCGGGCACCTTATTCCCTTGAATCTAAATCTTTCGCTGGCGAATGCCAACAAACTTATTATCCACCGATCGGACTAGTTCTAGCCATTCTAGCTGGCTTTTATTTACGTTGAAGTTTGGATGTGACCAAGAACGCTATTCGTATGGTTTGCTATTTATAAAAGTACGCATATCACATACACACCACCAAACCAGTACATCACCGACGATGACAAGCAAGCGTCGTGACGAATATTAGATTAGCCTAAATAATAAATTAATTTACAATAGAACAGCAACGACGTCACCGTCGTAGACGTTACTGCAAAAATAAAAAAAAATGGGAGGGCGTTGCATTCACACGTAGGGCCACCCCATCGGACATTAAACACTGCAGTGCAGTTATTCGCTGGGTAATTAAAATAATTTCAATTTCACGTTTCGTAGTAAAACTCCCACTAGCAACTGGAATGTTCTTCATGTAAAAATGAAATTCACAGCCGAAGGTCTTTCTATTTTTTTCAGTTTGGTAGATGACGTCGTCTCCCATTTATGGAAGAAATGCCCAAACACGGTTTGATAGGGGATTCAACCATAAAATTAAATTTATTGGCAAGTAATGTTTTACCTGAATTTTTACGAATGTTGCTGTACTGCACAAGAATATTTTCTTTTCGTCGAATGATATGATTACGTCGTTGAAGCAGGCTTTTTTTTCAACAAAAAAGCTGGAAAAGTGTTGCGGTAATCTTGGGATATTTTGTTTATCTATTTAAAAATTACAAACACATAAATGACTAGTTTAACAAAGCAAGTTACGATAACAAAATATTTACTTTTGTGATGTCTATAAACACTGCTTTAAATTAGATATAGGAAAACACACCAAGATCGAAGGAACGCACATAAAATTTCTACTCTAGAATTTGGTAAATAACAAAATATGAAATCAGCGCTGCCAATTTCGTTTTTTGCAAGTTTTGCTGAAATGTTGGCAAACATGAGACAGTTTTAGAGAAATGAATCGGGATGAACTCGTAATGACAGTTGGATGGAGTTCATTTTGTGTAGAACTAGCAACAAGGTGTTATAAAGAAATACTATGACGTATTTCCGACCGTGTTTTTGTTTTATTCGGGTTAGTTTAAGGACTATTCACATAAGAGCGAATTGCGAACCACGAACTGGCGAATATTCGTAGATTCTGACACTTCATTCACATGAAAACTTTTTTTGGTCGCAGGTACCCGCGAATTATTTGTATTGTTGTTCGAGCGAATTATTCATTCGCAGGTTTGTGGATCGCGACTGTTTTATGTGGATTGTGAATAAAGTGTGACAGTTCGCGGCAAGAATTTTCAATTCGCGGGAGAATTGCTGTAATTGTAAATTTCATTATTTTAATCAATCAAGTCTCGGTTTTTTTTAGATTAGGCGTTGTATTAATTGAATATAATGCTTTTGTGGTAAAGCTAAGTATCCTGCTCGCGCTAAATTTTATCTCCCATACAAAAATGTCTACAAAGATAAAATTTAGCGAGACAGTTTAGCAAAGCAGTATCCTGTTCGCGCGCTAAATTCTTAACATCATGTAGATGGGCCGATGAAAAGTCTCCACTCATTTATCTCGCGAAATAAATGTCCGGCACATTAAATCGAAGATAAATGTTGACAGAAGAAACGGAATAAAAAGTTTGATGCGTGTTTGCTATTTTGTTATCGGAAAACGCAAAAAATATTTGCGAGAGAAACAAAAGGAAACGCAAATCCAAAGCAGAGTTATTGTTTTGCGAGATATCGAGATATTTATTTATATCAGAATTGAGAATCATTTGGCCTCGAATGTTTTTCGGGTAATAATAATTGATTCACGACGGTAAAGATATTTTGGAAAGTTTTGTCTTCTACTTGCTGCTACAGAAATTGTTTCAAATGATGCAGCAATGACAACATCTTCTTAAATTTGTGTTGTATGCATTATTTTAAATATTGCGATGCTTTTGATGTTTGAATTTAAAATAACGTGTATAATTTGAATCGCGTTTACCGACATTCTGTCATGAACTTATGACTTTTGTCCCATCTATATCATATTTAAAAATTTAGCTACCATTTATCTTTGCTGTGGAGAAACGGAGTGGAGACTAGGGACGCTAAAATTTAGCGCGAGCAGGATACTTAGCTTAAAACAAATATCAATTTTCAATTTATAAATACAAATAAATTGATTTGTTCGCAGTTCGCCTATTCGCAGTTCGCGCTCATGTGAATGGTCCTTTAAGCCTAGGTATGGTATGCTGCTCGCGCTTTAATTAGGCCGTCATACAAAACTAATGCCTAGCCTAGTATGCTGCTCGCGCTTAAATTAAGCTTCCATACAAAAATGTCTCCAAAGATAAAATTAAGCAAAGCAGTTTAAGGCTGGTACGCTGATCGAGTGAAGTGAAATTTTCACTCCTCTCCAAAAATTGCTGTGAAATAGAGAGTGAAATATTTTGTTGGAGATTTTAGTTGGAGAAATTTATGCAGGGTGACTGAGCTCAAAAAAAAATTTGTTTTGTGGCAGTTCAAGAAAACGAAGAAACAATTGGAAACTTCACTTTTTGTGAATCAAGTGATACCTACAGTAAAATGTATTGACCTATTGGAAGACATTCATCCGTGATCGACCACAATAACAATAAGTTATTGCCATAAAACCAAATTCTGCAACCAGTATGGACCTACGGGCACCAGTTGTGGGTATGACCGCTCCAAACGTATTTCTAAAAAATTAAGGTCTTTCAAAAATATTACAAAGGAACGAAGTCATATTCAATGCACAACGCCGATCTAGATATTGAATCAGTATAGAAAGAAGTCGAACAAGTTCCTTAAATGCACAACGCTTCTCAACCACGTTAGCTTAGAAACAACCGAATTATTAAAGGCAGTGTAATCAGGAGATTAAGGCGGATAAAACATGTCGATCTATAAAAATTAGCTAAGTCAATATATTTTCTAACAAAAAAGTTCAGAAATTCTACAAACGAGGGATCTTTCGATTAGTCGAACGGCTAGGCGCAATCACTGTCGGTTGTCAAAAGTCAGTGCCCTCGGTAGGTGTTTTAGGTCGGCTGAAAGGTCCTCCCTATTGTCGAAGCATCTCTCGTGTAGCTTCTAGCTCTCGAATGACTTTCGATGATTTTCCCTTCCAGCGAACCTCCAAACACACAAAAAAAAAAAAAATGTTTCTGTATTTTGTTCATGACAATTTTAACAGTTTTCAATTTGGCAAATAATGTCTGATTTGTAAAATAAAAAGGACAGTCGTCAAATTTAAACAATCAACAGTGCATGTAAATTATACATATTTTTACAGATCATCTGCTGATATTGCTTGAACAAAACTGGGTAAAAAAATATTCTTGAGGCACCCTGCTTATGGAAAAGGTCATCCGTGCCACGAACTATTTTTTCACCTAACATTATCGCACTATATTCAATGAAAAAACAATTTTATAAGTGCGACAAACTTATTATTCTCTTAAGGAAACATCTGAAATTCCAATAAATTTCTAAACCGCATCCTAAAAATAATTTTTCACGCTGAATTGTCAAAAAATTAATGCGACGGACAATAAAAACCAAGTGAAATAGCTGCGGAGAGATTTTAGTACCGCCACCTACGAATCAGTTTTGGAAGCGATATTTTCCACTCGAACTGCGTACCGCCTAGTGAAATTTTCATTTGGAAAATTCATTTTGACATTTCGCAGTGAAAAATTTGTATGAAAAATTGGATTTCACTTGAACTGCGTACCAGCCTTTAGCCAAGCAGTACGCAGTTCAAGCTAAATTTCTGAGCCGCTGTACGAACACTCTCTACAGAATTTAAGCAAGCGTATTAATGCAAAATACATTTTTCCACAGCTAAATTTTGACAGATCAGAGAAAATATCGGCATTCGCAACAAAATTTCAAACGAAACAGTACCAATGGAGAATGGTTAGTTCAACACAAAGAAATTCTTTGTTGTTAATTTAATTTCTTTTAAAATGTAGACATTTCTTTAGAAAGTTCCAAGTGACGAAACAGAGCAAGTCAATCAGCTATGCCAACACATTTTTTTTTACGTCGGAACTTAGAGTGTCAAAATTAAGCGAAGTGGTGGAGAGAAACATTGGAGAGGCGCTTAATTTTAGCTTTCCTGGAGCAGCATACTAGGCTTATGGCTTATCTATAGAATTTATAAGTAAGCGTATTAATGCAAAATGCATTTTCCCACAGATAAATTTTGACAGATCAGAGAAAATATCGGTATTCGCATTTCAAACGGAGGATGGTTAGTTGAACACAAAGATTTTCGTTGTTATTATTTTAATTTCTTTTAAAATTTAGAAATTTCTTTAGAAAATACCAAATGAAAAATAAGAGCCAGTCAATCAGCTGTTCCAACACATTTCTTTTTTTGACGGAACTTACACTGTCAAAATTAAGCAAACATAAAGCAACGTGGTGGAGAGAAACATTGGGGGGGCACTTAATTTTTGCTTACCTGGAACAGCATACTAGGCTTTAGAATAGACAACTTAAAAACGTCAAACAGAATCTTGGCTTGATTTATAAGAAGCACACGTGCGCTATGTATTTTCCATAAAACATGAGAAAAATAATTAAAACCCTTATTAATTTTGGTCTAATCTTTGTACTTATACGTCAGTCCTTCGTTAGTATGAGTATTTTGATAGGTACCTACCAAAATAAGGTAGATTACTATTTCTTCTACATGAAATAGATGAAGTTAAGTACCTACCCGACTTTAGGTACTAGGTTTGACAGCTGGCAGACGGGATATGTGTACATTTTTGATATTTCCGATTGCTTAAGTAGATATTTTGAAAGACTGTCAAATTCAGTCAAAAATTAAAAAAAAAAAATCAACAACTTCAATTATCAACAACTATCAAAAAATAATATTTTACACTCTGTATTTTATTGAAATGAAGTCAAAAATGTACATCTTTTATAATTTATACTGTTTTTTTTTTTAGTGTTTCTATTATTGGACAAATGCAACTGCTTCGGCTAGTTTCAGTGCCTCTTTTGGCTGCGATTTGAGGACATACAAAACATGGTGACTTCTACTTCCTAAAAAGAAGAAATACACAACAATTTCAAACATCTATTAGTATTCCTCTGTAAACATACCTGGCATTCTTGTTCGGACAACACTTTTAAATCCATTATCGCCATCCACTTCATAGCGTACATCGCGCACATATCCACCTGGTTCTAGTAGACCATATCTGCCATTGACCCGATTACCCTGTCTACCCTCCCAATGATCCAGAGTAACACCACTGTCAGGATGATCGATGAAGTAGCGAAAGGAGTAATTAATCTGGAAAATCAAGTTCAGAAGAAAAAGTAAAAGCTTGCAATCGAGATGGTAAACATCTTGAACCGTAATCAAGGTAATATTGCGTTCTCTATCCGGAATTCCACTGCACCGCAAAGGTCAAAACTCACTCCATACCCGCGTGATAATATACGTATAAGAAAAAACCCAAAGGCATTAATTTAAAGCTAAAGACTGCTTACAGTATCCGGGAGCAATTAAACTGTCCAACAATTGTAGTTAATTAGTGTGTGCAGAAAAGGGTAACTAACCTCATCTTCGATGTTGTTTTTCTTGTAGTTGTTAAAGAATTCCACAAACTGTCCGCTGATTCGAATGATATTGATGCTGATGAGAACGATGAGTGTCAATAGTATAATGCTTCTCCTTAGGAAGACCTGTAAGATTGGGGTGTATCTGAGTTTAAATCAAGGATTTTTAAATTATTTAATTGGTTAGAAAACAGGTTTTCTTTTTTATTTCGCATTTTAAACCTAGGTATATCGTTTTAAGGAGTAGGTAAATAGAAAGAGGGATTTAATATTTATGTTCTCTGGCTTTCTTTTTGTGGGCTGAAAATGTCGCCAGTAGGACACCGCATGCAGGGCCGCAGTTAGAGGTCTAGATGCCCTAGGGCAACAAAGGAGTGGAGGCGTCTTGTTTCCTATTTATTTTCCAAATAAAATGTACATTTTTTTTAGTCGAATTTTTCAATACCCATAAGTAAATTCTTTTAACAAACATGATATATTAATGATAAATCAAAAGCATGAATTATTAGACGAGAAATCCTTGATGATTTCATTGAAATCAAGTTCCCGGAGTAAATGACTTTCAATGCTCTGGAGAGAAAGCTGTGATAGACGGTTTTCCAATTGTAGTTCAAGGTTGTGGAGGCCCATCTTTTGTGGAGGCCCCGGGGCTCTAGCCCCGAATGTCCCCCCTAAATGCGGCCCTGACCGCATTTTTGATAATGAGAATAGTGTTGGAGAGAGCAAATTTACAGGTATGCACATTTTATATTGTTACACAAACCAAGCAGTATATCAAAGCCGATTTACAGTAATATGTAGACCATCCTCCCTAGAGGAAATTTCGTTCCCCCTGACAGTATTCAATTCGCTCGCGAGTTCATCTGAGAATCGCAACCGATGAATATTTTGCCTAATAGTCGCGGTGAATGGTCGATCTCATTGTGACCTGCCTGTAAAGAAAGTTGCCCAACTCAAGTTCTGCACCTTCTACGAGTATACTTTTCAAATTAAAACCAACTCCCCACCCGATTTCTAACAGATGCACAAGCAATTACCATTCCAATTGACTTCCTTTACTGGGTAAAAGTGAAGCAATGTAAAACGCGCCTTTTAAATTAGACATATCTGTTAAATATTACCCATAACCATCTATTTCGATTCAGAAAAGGAAACAAAAAAACCTTCTTGCAACCGATAACAACCGACTGTATAGCTCAATGTATCTGACCCTGCAATCGCAAAACTTACTCTCACTTCAACGGGAGGGAAACCTTTACTTTGTACGTAGAGTACGTACCATGTACCACATCAATTTCGCCAACGACTTCTTGTGCATTTGGCCACTAACTTGTGCGCACGGCTTCACCCTTTTCACATTTGAAGTGCGGTCCACCTATTGTATGGGTATATATCTGCTGTTGTTGTACACAATGCAAAGATTGCCGCAACAAACAGAAGTTAGCCGAATGCCAATCTTTAACAACTTCAATTCGCAGATACAACAGATACACCGTATGCAAACTGCTTCATAGCAGCGCGGATACCTCAAAGGCGTTCAGCTCTGTGCAAGTGTGAAGTCGATAATATGAAATTTCGAATCGGTTTTATAAGGCCAACTGATGGGGTCATTTATAAAAAATAACTATCGATGCCAATCTATTTGTTCGCATTGTGGAAGCTTTGAGTGAAGTTGTCGATACTTAAATATAACAACAAGCACAATGCTCAGTCAAAAGATTGATGAGAGCTATTATATCACTTAATAATTGTGCAGACTTCATCGCCCATAAGCACTAATCATCAACTGTCAATTCGTTCACCTCGTAGACAATGTACAAGTACATTGAAATCCTCTTCCCCACAGAGCAAAAGTATTTTTCCACTTCATAATTGATTGATAAGCCTGTCCATTCGAACGGGCTCCTTAAATACTCGTATTCCAACCGGACACAGTAAATTATTGCAGTGCGATAATAATCTTTCACATAACATACCGCTTGTGGAGCGACACGCTGACACACAGGCGCAACGCATCTCACTTAAAGATGGATCCGATCAATTACGCCCCAGTTTTGAGAAATTGAATAATTCAAGTATAGAAATTGTGCCCCGGTTACCTCACAGCTATATTCAATTGAGCCCGCAAAACAAGTTAAGACTGTAGTCCATGCCGAGTCTTGTAACATATTAATCACAACTCTCACGATTGAGTATGCATATTTGTGGATCGAGTACGGGTTCCATGGAGCACTTTGGAGAAATTATGAAATTGCTATCCCAGACAGAGATCTTATATACTTTAACTTTGTCTGTGACAATTAAAAAAAAGGAGAAGGAAACAACTGGAAACTAAACTCAAACGAGCCTTCCTTTTGGTGAAGCGAATCAGGAGGCAGTTGTTTTCATTTGATGTTTACAGTGGGGCTTTAGAGTTGCACGGCAGACCACTTTTCTGTACGCTTTTTGGGCACAAATGACATTTTTCCTGCTGTTCGTATTATGCATTTGAAATCGTACTCTACACGTACAAGGAAGTTTAATGATGATAAAAGCCGTGTTTTTTTTTAAGCTTCGATCTCAGCAAAGCAAAGTAAAGTAGGATTTTCAGCACGCAATTACAACAACTATTGCGAGTCTCGAAGTGTCAAGTATAGCGTATTTGTTTGTAATTGCTGAGATCGAAGCTCAAAAAAACAGACCTAATAATAGATGTAATCAGCTTCCAAAATATTTCCATCCCAAATCGGACGGTTTGCAGATCTTTTTGTTTCAACGTTTTCCGCTGTTGGCTCCGTTAAGTGTGTACTACATGAACTAAAATTATTTCAACAGCTTCTTATCTTCTTTCCGTTTAAATTCACAATTTCCCTCCTTTTTAGAACAATTTGGACAGTTTTTATTAAAATATTTAAAAGTCATTTAAAAATGGAATAATGCAAATTATTTTTAGGATTTTCCGACATTAAACGATGTGGTCCTTAAAATGCCAGAGAAAGCCTTTTTAAGGTTCCGTACCCAAAGGGAAAAAACGTAACCTTATTAGTTTCGCTCGGATGTCTCTCCGTCTGTCTGTCTGTCTGTCTGCCTGTCTGTCTGTCTGTCTGTCTGTCCGAACCCACTAAGCCAATTTTGTTACCAGGTCTATCTCAAGAACCGATTGACATAGGAGGCTAAAATTTACACACAACATCCGGTATAACCTCTAGTTAAACGACAAATACCAACGGAAGGAATACATCGATTGGTTTTGGATTAATTAGTAATCTGGTGAAAAAAATATTTTCATTCGCCCAAAAAACGGTTTATTTCTTGATTCACAAAAAAATACATAAATTCCTTTTTTGTAGATCATGTTCTTATCTATATATGTGCTGTATACTGTTTTGCCGAAAAGTTAATAGTTTACAAGATATTTTCAAAAAAGATAATTTTACCATGTAAAATACGTTGCTCTCATAAGTTTTAATCGCTACTACGAAGTTGTGCACAATTTTGACCCCATCAAAGACAGAAGAGAGTCACCAGGGTTCCCGCTTGCTAATTTCGTTGGGGAGTATAATACATTTTTTTTGGGGAGTACAGAACAAAATAAAAGTAATATATTTTTAGTCAATAGTTTTTAATTGGGACAGGTCGCATACAGAATGGAAAATTGGCGTGGGTTGGGTACTAGGTAATAATTAGAAAATGAGATTCATGAGCGAGTAATTTTTGAGAGTAAAAATATTAAGTAATTAAATTAAACTAAATTGTGATGAATTCATGAAGAGGGGAAAGATTGACATTGAATGATATAGATTTCAAATAATATCTGATGTGTTGGACTTTAGCCAAATACGGAACCTTCGGTGCGCGAGTGACACTCGCACTTGGCCGGTTTTTTTTGTATATTTTTTGTATTCTTTTAAATCTAAAAATAAATAAATTACTTTCGGCCAATCTGATATTTTCAATGGGGTTTCTAAGATTTGATCATTTCTAATGGCGCAATTTTATTGATTTAAGGTAAAGAACATGGTGGACGTGATAGACTAACATTATAATAGAACATTTAAAAAATACGTGCTAACAATTAGTTAAAAAAACACCTCTTAGCTTTTCAAAGCGATTTATAAGAAAAGTTAAGTTTAATGCCACAAAAGTGCTTAGATCTGTGTCGTCCTTGCCTACTTTTGGATGATATATTCTTCAGTTTTACCCTCGAAAAACGAGTGATCACTGTGAGTGATTTCTGACTAATTCAAAAACGATTTTAGAGGTGCATTTATTTCACCTGCTTACACTACGCTAGTTGAAAGAACTGATCTCATTTTAAGGAATTTTCATATTCATACGAGAGCGAAATGAGAACAAGCGAATATTCGTAGTTTCTGACAGTTCATTCACATAAAAACTTTTTTTAGTCGCAGATACCCGCGATTTGGTTTTCTTTTTAAAGGTTAAGTTCGAATGAAGTTATCATTTGAGGCTTTATGGATCGCGACTGTTTTATGTGGATTGTGAATAAGGTTCGGGGAAAATTCCTGTTATTTTAAATTTCGCTATTAAGATTGATTATGAATATTTATTTTTTGATTATGTGATAGTTTAATAATTAAATATAATGCTTTTTTGGTAGTACAGCAGCAATTTTCATTTTATAACTGCAGTTAAACTGACTAGTTCGCATTTTAATCCACTATCTACACCATCACTTCTCACCCCCACTGTCACCACATGCACTGTCTATCGTTTTTGCCACAAAAATTCACCACAGTACAACATAACAAGTTAAATTGTTAACAAATCCCGTGAAACCTGCACCATCCGCACTTCGAGAGTTGAGACCAGAGTGTATCATTCGACGACAGGTTACGTATGCCCAAAGTTTTAGTGGTCAGTTCCTGGTCCAATGCTGTATCAGTTTTTCCCATCGCACTTGTAAACAGAGCAAAGTCTATGATGGTAATATTTGCGTGAAGCGATTGCCCTTAGGCGCAGATAGTCAGAAGCCATTGGCAGACTTTGACTTTCCATCTCGAGGAAATGCGGCTTTGATTCGACAAAAACCAATTTGCATGATTCAATGGGGCGCACATGCGCATTGTGATTGAAAGAAAGCCAGTTGCGCAGTCGCACTTAAACCATATTAAACGGGTCCGCAAATATGGAGGACTTGGACTTACCATCTTTTGGTCACGATTTTGTTGGACTTTCGAGTTAAGAATTCGTACTTGTTGCACAATAAACACACACACACACAGAAAGAATTGGACGGATATGTCGAGGGAAAAGGTTCCTTTTCAAACAATCACTTGATACCGTTTTCAGTGCAGAGTCCTGCCTAATGGACCTAATTGTTGGCACAAGACTAAGTGCGCGCCTGAATGGTTTGTCTGATATTGTCGCTGATGGCACGAGAATGGCACAAGAATGTTTTTTTTGCGCTTTGTTTTGGTGGCGGCAATGTCGTCGGTAGTAGGTAAGCACTTGTGGCTTAGCATTGCAATTGACTTGAGCTGAGGTGCACCTCAGAAACTCAGTTGTGGTTGGTTTTTTTTTTATTTATTTTTTTTTTTTGTTGCGCTGTAGGTGAATGGCAGTGCTTAAAGATGCACGTGATTGGGTCTTTTGTTTGTTTGGCTTTTTGTCTAAGCCTCCCATGCAAGTGTTAAAAATGTGTTTCAAGATAGTGAGCACACTCCGTGCTATGAATAGTTTCGTGTGCGGTTAGAGATGTTCGCGATTTGAAGGTGCTGCAATGTTTGGCCTAACTTTCTAGTGGTAAGTACCTAATTGGGTAAGAGGATTGCTTGGTTGCAGAGATGATCAGATTGCGGTTAATATTGTATTCAATTGTTATCGTTACGGCATTTTTACATTTATTCAAATTGGAGTTAGTAGGGAGAGCTACATATACTTATAGACGATTTGATTAAGTTCGGATGAACGTTCAGTTTTAACAACGAAATTGTGGTATAAGTTTTTAAAGCCCAAAAAATATTGAAGATGGAAGAGAAAATCTCGTAAACAGCTTTAATTATTATTGTAGCTCAAAGAGCTCACCGAACGTCTTGTAGATCTGCCCTGTTGTAACAGAGAGGTTAGTTTGAAAGTGGAGAGATAAGTTGGCACCAAAACTGAAATTTTCTTTTTTACAAGGAGTGAGATTGACTTTTTCTTTTGCTATCAAAAACAATATTGTCAATCATCTATAATCTACTCCTTGTTTCTCAGAAAAAGACGACAAATTTGTTTCTCATACTCGGAATTATTTAACGGGTGATTTTTTAAGAGGTTTAGAACTTAAAAAAAAAAAAATAACACAAAAAATTCGAAAAAATGAATGAAATATTTATTTGAATCGATAGTTTGAACCTTGCAATTTAATGTTTAAAGATAATTTCATGCAAATGGTTATAACTAGCTGGCCCGGCGAACTTCGTTCCGCAAAAATTCGTTAATGTAGGTAATTAATGAAATTAATAATTCCGGGCATTCGCTTCCGGTCAATTTAAATTCTTTTTTCAAAATTTATATAAAAATAAATACAATTGCAATAACCGCAGAGATTTTTAAACGCCGAATCCCACACAATCTGTCATCCCGTATATCACCCTGTCAAACTTTTGTTTTCGAGACATAAAGTAGCCTATGGCCTTCCTTGAGCCCAATCGAAACCATCAAGCTCAAAATCTTTAAAAACTAACCATCCTGTCTCGAGTTATGCGCGTAAAAACTCAAAACGCTCAACAACTCCTGTTGGCTGTCATCATCGTCGTCTCAAACATTTCAACTTACTCACTCATACTAATGCAATGATGCATTCAAACACCATCAAACAAATCGAAGTACCTACTCCGTTTCAAGAAGCTACTTAATGTAACATAGTAAACATAAGCAAACTTATTAGGTGTATTTAAAAAAAAATCAAAAATGTTGACAACAACAATTTGCTTGGAAAATAATTGAAATAAGTGACAACAACAATTGCTTTTAAAATAAAAAATATGTATTTTTTGTGTTTGATGTATCACTACTCGATTTCTACCCCGTTTATTTTTTCCCAAAGTGCATTTCCCCATACAAACTTTCATAACCTCTTTCATCCCCTCAAAGTTTTGTTTTCGCGACAAAAAGTAGCCTATGTCCTTCCTTGGTCCAAAACGAAACCGTCAAGCCCAAAATCGTTGAAATATAACAATCCGTTATCGAGTTATGCACGCACACACGGACTTCATTGCCTTTTATATATATAGATAAGATACAAATAAAATTCAATTATTCTAATTTCTGGATTTAACTACATATAATTTTTTATAATTGTCCTACAGTTGTGCCAAATTTTGTTCTTATAGAAAATAAAGCTTTCTATGTATGTATTCGGAAGGAGTAAGATACGACCGACGTTTAGGTACTCATCAGACATTTGGCTCGAGTTATAGTTATTTAGAACTTACAAAAATTGCTTGAAATTTAAGTTTAAGTGGCCATATCATTGATACAGACTCAAAGGGACCCAAGTTTGTGGAAAAATTCCAAATTATGGTTGCAATGCAATGCAAAGAATTAAATCTTTCCATCACGTATATGACCTTCCGACATGCCTACCACATGTGCCTTCTGTGTCCGGGTATATCAGCAGTAAAGTTCACACTTGCAGCACTCAACATGTATACAATCTCTTCAGGCATAGGTATATACCCTTCCAATTGGCATCATCACAAGACCGCCGACGCTATTATACTCGTCAATGGCAGCGACACGATCGTCATCTATCCACGAGTTCAAACGCGCTACCTTCGAACATGCACCATCATCGTCACCAGAATCGAATATAGATACAACCGAATATATTTATGATCTTGCTACGAATTACTTCGCCGTGCTTATGCACAAAACTGCATAAATTGTAATCCGTGAGCAGCTTTATTGCCCATTACACAAGCATGCAGATAATATTGGTTATTAATAGAAAAAAAATGGTAGATCTATAATTAAAAATGGTTTTTCCAATCGATCGGTGGCGGATGTTGTCGGCGCATCTGCTAGTGTTGGCCTTTAATTAAGAGAAACATTCCCCAAGTGATATAGGTATATATTATGTAAATATTCAACCAGATTTATGAATGCAGGCTGTGGAATGAATCCCAGTTGCAAGAGGTGTGCCTTGTGATGAAGTATGCAGCTCCAACATGATACTCAAAATTAGTTTTCTTTCGGAAATCTAGTCCGATCGCGAAGAAAGGCCATGAGGGATAATCACGATTTGGTCCTTAGGTGGGCGGTGCAGCAGGGCCCTCCTCCAAAAAAGATATACAACTTAATTTAATTGCACTTACGTAAGTCGGCTATTAGAATAGGGGCACTTAACTATGTACTTGCCGATTGAACCCACAAATTATGGCGTTGAGGTCTTACAGTATGGTTGAAGAGTAATTTTGGATTTACATAAGTCGCCTTTGTTGTGGAAGTGTTGGGGCTGTAATTGCAAGCTTAATGCTTAAAGGGGAGAGCAGCTCATTCTATCAAATTGAGCATTCTATCAAATTGTTTAATTGCTTTTAGGACCCAAGGTTAAAAATGTGTTTTTATATATAAAAAAAAAGTCTCAGAATAATTGTCAGCTGTCTTCCCATTTAGACATTCGAAGATCTACGGTCCAAAACAGCATAGTTCAAAAGCCTTCTCTGATTTGTAACACGTTGCGAAAACTTGGCTCGAATAGTGATCGCTGAACTGACAAGTCTTCTGATGACCGTGACTCAAACCCAATTTAATATACGAACCTTGAAGTAAACTGTTTGCAAACTGTTTGTCTCTCAACACCTTTAATTTGACAGAACTTTCAAGTTTGGCTCCGGTGAGTACTCGATATCTCCAAAAGTGTTGACTTAATTGAAGCACTAAACCCAATTTCACATAATTCAGTTCAGTGGTCGTATGTAAATCCGCAGACTTTATAAATAAAAAAACATCCCCTTCAGACAAGTGTCAGTGTCAACAAACGTGTTCCTCATTCAGTAAACGCCATACCATTCGATGCGGTTGCGCTTCTTAACCGATCATTAAAAACACCTTAATGCGCAGTCAACATCTTTTGTACTAAACAACAATTAACAGATAAATTCAATTAAATCTGTTTTTGTTTTCAAATCGAACCCCAGGTATTTTCTTGTTCAATACACATATTCTTTGTTTTTGCGCGATGATATAAACCAGGCTATAAAGCAAATCCATGGGTGTTCATATCGAAAGTTCAGCGAACTAATAAAGACAGTCCTCAGAGTGAAATATTTAGGAGATATTTCATCATTCATTCTTAATTGTGGACTGTTGGTGTAGGTAGCTCTTACAAGCTGCATCCGTTAATCGCAATAAATTTAATTAATTAAAACTGAACAAACATACAACAGGCAACCATAGAAGGTGTTTGTAAAGCGTTGAATTGTTTTTAGGATTCTATAAAACATTTTTATTTGTAGTCGGGGTCATTTAACGTCGAAAGTGATTGACATTTACATATTTCAGTTTTCACTAAGATCGTGAGAGTTTTTTTTGGTATGCGGACAACATTTTTAGTCGCTATAAAAAAGAGTACATTGGCTATAAAAGTGTATCAGGTTGGCAACAATTATACACAACTAAGGCTTAAATGTAGGTACTAGGTAGGTAATAGATTTATCATTCTACGATGGTTGTATTCAGCAATAATTACTCTTTTTTTCGAACCTCAAACGGACAACTCTAGCACAGAATTGTAGCATTATATTAACACACAACATCGAATTGTAAATGGAAAACATTTTGAGAGATAGGGATATTGTTAAATCGAAAACACTGCCAACCAAATTGTCAAAGCAAATACTAAATTGAGATCTCTATCGTAATCTACTCTACTCCTTTCTACTACTTGTGTCACTGAATAAATAATGTTTACGAAAATAGTAACGAAAAGTAACTTGATAAAATAAAAGTGAAGTGTATATCAGTCACTACTTTGTAGATGGCATATGGCAAATGCGGATCACTATTTTAGTAGATCTGTTACATAGTTTAGTTTTAAGAAAAATATTCATGAGCAGTAGTGTAAAATGTGCAGCGATAAAGCTGAGCAGTGATGTGTAAATCTGTGGATGTATTCACAACAATAAAAATAATGCTTTGGAACCCTTGACCATAAACTGTACAATAACCCTGAAGCAAAATATTTTTAAATCCACAACAATGATTTTCGTTAAAGCCAACATTGTGTTTGTGGTTTTTTTTTTACTTAATTGTCAGCTCTTAAGCCCAACTTATATCTGTAAGATAAAAGCCACGAATATATTATTACATGTAACTTTCAGAACGAAACGAGTTTTCGTTTGTGCCAAAGCAAATTTAAAATTAAAACTATTTTATTCAGGTTTTTTTTTCTGAAACTCTAAAAACGGAATAATTCGAGCTGATTTTTTTTACTGTCAAATGCTGAAGTTGTTTCATGCGATTTCGTTCGTTTTTAAGGTTCCGTACCCAAAGGGAAAAAACGTAACCTTATTAGTTTCGCTCGGATGTCTCTCCGTCTGTCTGTCTGTCTGTCTGTCCGAACCCAATAAGCCAATTTTGTTACCAGGTCTATCTCAAGAACCGATTGACATAGGAGGCTAAAATTTACACACAACATCCGGTATAACCTCTAGTTAAACGACAAATACCAATGGAAGGAATACATCGATTGGTTTTGGATTAATTAGTAATCTGGTGAAAAAAATATTTTCATTTGCCCAAAAAACGGTTTATTTCTTGATTCACAAAAAAATACATAAATTCCTTTTTTGTAGATCATGTTCTTATCTATATATGTGCTGAATACTGTTTTGCCGAAAAGTTAATAGTTTACAAGATATTTTCAAAAAAGATAATTTTACCATGTAAAATACGTTTCTCTCATACCTAAGTTTTAATCTCTACTACGCAGTTGTGCACAATTGACCCCATCAAAGACAGAAGAGAGGGGAAAGATTGAATGATATAGATTTCAAATAATATCTGTTGTGTTGGACTTTAGCAAAATACGGAACCTTCGGTGCGCGAGTGACACTCGCACTTGGCCGGTTTTTTATAATGCGTTTCGGTTTTTGCGGAATCCCACAACGTACATGTCATGCCATTTATATACGCGAAGTTGGATACCAAGAAGCCTGTATTTGTAGATTCCCTGAATGGGACCGGACAAAATGGGGACGTTCGGATTCCTAGTTTAGTAAGTCTGACAGCTGTCTGACTAGATGTGTTTCAATTTTTATTGATTGGCCCAGAGTGCTCACGTGTATAGTTTTAGCAGTTGTTGGGGTTAATGCAGGGGAAGCCGACAAATCTAGTCAAGAACATCCTGCCTGCATACTCAGTTGACATTTCCAAGAGTCAAATTTAAAATAAACAGAGTGGCCGTTGCAGAATTCTGAAGAGTCGAAAAAAGGGGCAATGAAAGAAAAAGGTGTCATTTCTAAGGCCACTCTGGTAATTTAGAATTTTCGCACGATAATTAACAACTATTAGTTCGCATAAGACTATAATAGTTATTGGCAACCGTGTTACATTTTAAATGTAGGTACTTATTTGAAAATAAATTTTTTTTTAAAGATGTACGAAGGAACTTTTCCAAATAAAAGAGGGCAAAAGCGAGCAAAGGTAACGCTCACCGCGAGAATACAAAAACAATTCAAGTTGCTTAGTCAACGCGTTCGAATTCATAGTCCCGACCAACCTAGTTGACGTCTTACATAAACTAGGTATCCGTCCCCAATATTGGAGCTTAAAGCCTAGTATACTGCTCGCGCTTACATTAAGCCCCCATACAAAAATGACTCCAAAGATATAATTAAGCAAAGCAGTAGGTACGCAATTCAAGCTAAATTTGTTAGCCACTGTACTTTAAGTAAGCGTATTAATGCAAAATACATTTCCCACAGCTAAATTTTGACAGATCAGAGACAATATCGGTATTGGCAACAAAATTTCAAACGAAAGCAAATTAACAGTAGGTACCTTTGGAGAATGGTTACTTCAAGACAAAGAAATTCATTGTTGTTAATTTAATTGCTTTTAGAATTTATAAATTTCTTTAGAAAGTACCAAGTGATTAAACAGAGCAAGTCAATCAGCTGTGCCAACAGTTATTTTTTGACGGAACTTACACTGTCAAAATTAAGCGAACTGGTGGAGAGAAACATTGAAGAGGCGCTTTATTTTAGCTTTCCTGGAACATCATACTAGGCTTAAGCAGTTTCCTACCTCAGTCTCGCTCCTGTCCGTTAGTTAATTTACAAATGATTAAATTCAGTTTGTACTTCAGAATGGACACGTTCAGCTCTCCGAAACAATGCCTTTGGGGCTTTTCCTGCTATTTAGCTTGAAAATCGTTGTCAAATGTGACATCTTTCGAAATCCAACCATCAAAACCGACTTCCAATTAACTCCAACATAAGTATATTGTTTAATCTAGAGAAATTTCAAAGGATTTTTTTATTGATGATTTAAAAATCGCTTATTCCTCACTGTATCTTCCTTCCTTGAACAATTATGCCGTTTTCCATTGGTTTCACTCGGGGATCCACTCATTCTGTAGTCCAATGGAACAAGAAAACTGCTTCTGATTGAATCCACAAGAGTATTGGTGAAATGCCAAAAAATAATCTACTTGTAGGAAACGCTGCCCTCATGTGCAGAAGAAAATTATAGGAACACCTCGTTTGAGAAGCGCTGCATCTTTCGCAAACGCTTACGTGTAAACGCACCCGCACTACCAGTGGCAGCCATATTTTTTCGTCCACTTTTCGCCTAGTTTATGGTTTTTTCTTTAACACCCTATGCTCGGTTGAATCTAATTCAAACCTCTATCTTTATCTACATATAACACGTAGAAAAATCGCCCCTGTGCTTTAACATCGTTTTCAGATTTTTCTGAACATACCATTCGTCACAATATCGTTTTGAAAATTTACGCCATAGTCGAGCGCATAAGTGCGAGCGAGACGACAACACCACCCCACACGAAAAACTCTTAGATGTAAACCACGTACAGCGTTGGTTCGCTTGGATTTTTAGTCAGTCAGTATCGAGAGTCAGGTTCGGTTGGTTGGTAGGGCACTAGCGCATGGTCGCATATTTTTTTTCTCGGCATTTTGCCACGTTTTCATTGTTCGCGCATCCTAAGTAGGCGGCCATTGTGTCGACCGAAAAAAAAAACTAAATCGCAAATTAAAAGTTAAATATCGCGATTGTGATTCGCCGGCGAGGGAATTTTGAGTTCGGTGAAGCCGATCAAATACCCGCAAATCGTTTCGCGCATTGTTTTAGGAAAAGCGAATAAAAGAAAAAAAAAACCCACGATATATATATATATCGCGAGGAAAAACTTCTCGACCGCGTGTGTTGAACCATACCTCGTGGATACATAAAACCACCCCCACAAAAAGGGAAAGAAACAAAATCGAGAGTCGGTAGTGTGCTTTACGCCATTCCACTCGGCAAAAATAATTCTTCGTAAATCCAACCCCGCGCTAAGAAATAAAATTCCTGACGCGCCAAAACATAAAATTAACCTCATCGACACCCAGTTAAGGGCGCTGAAATCGTGAAACATAAAAGAAAAAAATAGTTAAAACGTTTAGAACATTGAAAGGGAAAAATTCCCCAACGTCCCACGAAAATAATATAAATTGCGCAGCACATAGCACAGTCGTTGCACTAGCGAAGCACCACACCTCAGAGTTAAGACGCAGTCGTGCATCCATCCTCCAGTAGGTGGAGCGAGTATCACCACAGACCATCACCCCATCGAATACACCAACCTTCGGACTTCGCTTGAGACGAGACACCAACCTCAACGATAGTCACCACATCGAAATTCACCTCTTCGTCAACACTGCGCCTACCGATATACTTTAAGTTAAGTAGTTTGGGTCCAATAAAATTTCTTGTTGTAAACATTTATACTTCTCCAAATGATTTTATCTTCCACTAAGGTATAGATCCGCGAATTAAAGCATATCAAAGAGCTTATGCATAACATCCTGGAAGGAAAGGCGGTGCACTGCAGTCCCTCACCACGGATCGCGTTCAGGTAGTTATCCCCTGAATAAAGAACGGGGTAAGTTTGGAATAAATTAATCTCATTTGGAAGAAACAAAGTGTATTAAAAGTAGTATTGGCCCAGTTGTGATAGGCTATAGCGTTAGAGAGGGTCGTGTCGATTGACCCAGGTTAGTCTTGTCGTCGTTTGTACATTGTAAAGTAAAGCTAAAATAACGTATGGTTAGGTTCGGATCGGTGCGCCAGTGAATTAGTCGTTAGCATTTGTGACACTCAGTGAGGATCTCACCAATGAGAGCGTGAGCGTATATTCCTCGTCGTGGAAGCATCAGCTTGATTTTCTTTTATTATACACGCGGACGCAATAACGAGTCCCGTCCCACAACGCTGCATTACGCGAGTAGATAGGCCACGGGTACATGCTCTGGTCTCTACGTCTAACATCGAAGGGTTATTGTTTTTCGTTAATTTTGTTCTGGCTGTAAATGATAACGTAATCGAGCGGCAACAGTAAGATTTGTATGTCCGCACTTGTACTGACTTGTGTTGTAACGTCCACCCCCTTAATTAAGTACTAGTTTTAAGATCTTTCGGTTTTGAATAAAAATAAGCTTGTGAACTTCACGAAGAAGAACAATCATGTGTGTTCATTGGCTTTGGAATTTAGTTTAGGTTTCGGAAGCAGCCGCCAGATGTGCGGATAAGGAAGTATTGAAGGGAATGTCGGCCATGGGGGCGAACGCGATCCGAGGTGGTTTTACGCAGTTCGGTTCATGGGTGTAGTTTAGTAGTTAGTAGGATATTCGGACTCTAGGGGTCGTCGTTCAATAGGAGCGTGACGACGACCATGGTAGCTTGGCCTTGGTGCTAAGTAGGGGTGGGTCAGCTCAGGGGAAGATTACTTCCACCTATTTCTTCCCCCACTTTCTTCTTTTTCACTGTGGATGTAAATATTTCAACGGATCGCACTACTCGGGCCTCGCAATCTTTATTGTTAGGGATAGTGGTTTAATCCGGTCGTGTCCAACATCTTTTCCGATCTATCTTTTTTTGAATTAACAGGCATGTAAAACTAGAGGTAACCCCAGTCCAGGGCCTGCAACAAGATCCCCACCCACCGAGGGCTAGCGCGGGAGGAAGCGGTCATGCCTGGTTGCAGGAGGCTTGGACAACCCCATCCGTCATGCTGCCCGGACTGCCGTAGGGGTCCTGTGACCTTGCGGTATATGGGTAGTTTAAGTGATGGATGGGGTATGGTTCGCGTAGCGGAGCGTAGGAATTTCGACTTTCCTTTTTGTTCTTGTTTGGTTGTTGGTCAACTCAGTTGCGCGTAGGTATAGGTTAATACCGGCCTGCGTGTTTGCTGACATGGCAGAAGGAGTCGCTTGCGTTCCGTAACGTGAACGTACGTTACAGGTGGCGCCCAACGTGGGGCCCGAAGTAGTGATATGATTCAGAAGTATTTACAAAAAAATTTACACAAAAAATTTTGTTTTTCACCATTTTCGACTTTACTCTTTTTCGTTTCACGTAACCGGTGTTTGGGTGTATTTTCATCCCCATTCATGTCTGTTGTACGCTGAAGTCTGAGATCTAGTTTTGCGGAAATAGGTTAGGAGTTTGTAGTCTACTAGTGTTCTTTAAGTCCCTTGTCCGGTAGATGGGTAGACTTCGTTCCCCATTTACGTCCGTTGCTCGGGCTTATAAGTTCTTCACATTTCCATCTTCAGCATTTGAGCCTTCGAGTTCATGTCCGGTAAGTGGGTGAAGTTGTTCCTCACTTACGTCCGTTGCTTGCACTCAGGGCTGGTGTGTAGTTCGCTTTTCTTTGGTAAGTTAGTTCTGTTAAGTCCGGTATTTGGATCGACCTTTGTCTCCATTTACGTCCGTTGCTTCAGGCTGTCTTCACCATGTTCCATAGCAAAGCACAGAAATTTAGCAACTCTAATGTCACTTGCGATTCTGCAGTGATTGTAAAGCATTAATCCATCTAGAAGCGTTGTCGCTTCAGTAGCCACAGTGGAATAGAAAGTGTGAATCTATCCTCGTTGTTCTCGTGTTTGTCCTCTATGTGTTCGACATTCCTTCAGGATGATGTTAAGTTTAGTTTTGGTATAGTTTTGATTAAGTTTTGAGATATTTTAGTATTGAGAAAGTTTAGTATTGAGAAAGTTTTGAGAAAGTTTAGTTTTGAGGAAGTTTAGTTTTGAGATAGCTTAAGTTAAGTTTAGAGACCGTGTAGTTTTGAGAAGTTTAGTTTTGAAGTTTTAGTTAATGAACGCCCTCCAACGTTTAGATTTGAATAAGATTTAGTCGGAAGTTCAGCGCTAGCGATTGCTAAGCCAGCCGTCCACACATTCACTTTAGTTTTAGTATTGAGTTTAGTCATATATTACCCTATACGACTCAGCCGTATGGCAATAGTATATCTAGTGTTACGTTAGGATATAAGTCCCTGAATTCGCATAGAATTCACCATCTTTATTTTTTTGGTATTTTTTTTTATTATTATTTTCAAGTCAGTTTTGGCTCAGCAATGCCTCGAAATCCCGGAACGCGAAGCTTTGTCCGAAGTTCATACGGGCAAAAGTTCGCAAGGTTATCGGAAATAACTTATACGAGTTAGTCGATGCAACTGGACATAGTCTAGGTGTAACCCACAGCAAAGATCTTCGTCGGTAAGACATAGCCGTAGGATATTTTTGAATGATAGTTACAGGAAGGTAGGTGAGACGTTACGAATTCCCAGTAGGATAGTGAAGTAGTAAGGAAACAGTTGACCGCTCAGAGTCGGTAGAACATGAGATTCTTGTGTCTCGGGCGTGGGTCGTTTGGTAGGATTTAGCAGGTTTCATTTTCTTGACCTTTTGCAGTCGCAAGTCTCTGAAAATGTCAAGTTGTGTAGGAAACGCTGCCCTCATGTGCAGAAGAAAATTATAGGAACACCTCGTTTGAGAAGCGCTGCATCTTTCGCAAACGCTTACGTGTAAACGCACCCGCACTACCAGTGGCAGCCATATTTTTTCGTCCACTTTTCGCCTAGTTTATGGTTTTTTCTTTAACACCCTATGCTCGGTTGAATCTAATTCAAACCTCTATCTTTATCTACATATAACACGTAGAAAAATCGCCCCTGTGCTTTAACATCGTTTTCAGATTTTTCTGAACATACCATTCGTCACAATATCGTTTTGAAAATTTACGCCATAGTCGAGCGCATAAGTGCGAGCGAGACGACAACACCACCCCACACGAAAAACTCTTAGATGTAAACCACGTACAGCGTTGGTTCGCTTGGATTTTTAGTCAGTCAGTATCGAGAGTCAGGTTCGGTTGGTTGGTAGGGCACTAGCGCATGGTCGCATATTTTTTTTCTCGGCATTTTGCCACGTTTTCATTGTTCGCGCATCCTAAGTAGGCGGCCATTGTGTCGACCGAAAAAAAAAACTAAATCGCAAATTAAAAGTTAAATATCGCGATTGTGATTCGCCGGCGAGGGAATTTTGAGTTCGGTGAAGCCGATCAAATACCCGCAAATCGTTTCGCGCATTGTTTTAGGAAAAGCGAATAAAAGAAAAAAAAAACCCACGATATATATATATATCGCGAGGAAAAACTTCTCGACCGCGTGTGTTGAACCATACCTCGTGGATACATAAAACCACCCCCACAAAAAGGGAAAGAAACAAAATCGAGAGTCGGTAGTGTGCTTTACGCCATTCCACTCGGCAAAAATAATTCTTCGTAAATCCAACCCCGCGCTAAGAAATAAAATTCCTGACGCGCCAAAACATAAAATTAACCTCATCGACACCCAGTTAAGGGCGCTGAAATCGTGAAACATAAAAGAAAAAAATAGTTAAAACGTTTAGAACATTGAAAGGGAAAAATTCCCCAACGTCCCACGAAAATAATATAAATTGCGCAGCACATAGCACAGTCGTTGCACTAGCGAAGCACCACACCTCAGAGTTAAGACGCAGTCGTGCATCCATCCTCCAGTAGGTGGAGCGAGTATCACCACAGACCATCACCCCATCGAATACACCAACCTTCGGACTTCGCTTGAGACGAGACACCAACCTCAACGATAGTCACCACATCGAAATTCACCTCTTCGTCAACACTGCGCCTACCGATATACTTTAAGTTAAGTAGTTTGGGTCCAATAAAATTTCTTGTTGTAAACATTTATACTTCTCCAAATGATTTTATCTTCCACTAAGGTATAGATCCGCGAATTAAAGCATATCAAAGAGCTTATGCATAACATCCTGGAAGGAAAGGCGGTGCACTGCAGTCCCTCACCACGGATCGCGTTCAGGTAGTTATCCCCTGAATAAAGAACGGGGTAAGTTTGGAATAAATTAATCTCATTTGGAAGAAACAAAGTGTATTAAAAGTAGTATTGGCCCAGTTGTGATAGGCTATAGCGTTAGAGAGGGTCGTGTCGATTGACCCAGGTTAGTCTTGTCGTCGTTTGTACATTGTAAAGTAAAGCTAAAATAACGTATGGTTAGGTTCGGATCGGTGCGCCAGTGAATTAGTCGTTAGCATTTGTGACACTCAGTGAGGATCTCACCAATGAGAGCGTGAGCGTATATTCCTCGTCGTGGAAGCATCAGCTTGATTTTCTTTTATTATACACGCGGACGCAATAACGAGTCCCGTCCCACAACGCTGCATTACGCGAGTAGATAGGCCACGGGTACATGCTCTGGTCTCTACGTCTAACATCGAAGGGTTATTGTTTTTCGTTAATTTTGTTCTGGCTGTAAATGATAACGTAATCGAGCGGCAACAGTAAGATTTGTATGTCCGCACTTGTACTGACTTGTGTTGTAACGTCCACCCCCTTAATTAAGTACTAGTTTTAAGATCTTTCGGTTTTGAATAAAAATAAGCTTGTGAACTTCACGAAGAAGAACAATCATGTGTGTTCATTGGCTTTGGAATTTAGTTTAGGTTTCGGAAGCAGCCGCCAGATGTGCGGATAAGGAAGTATTGAAGGGAATGTCGGCCATGGGGGCGAACGCGATCCGAGGTGGTTTTACGCAGTTCGGTTCATGGGTGTAGTTTAGTAGTTAGTAGGATATTCGGACTCTAGGGGTCGTCGTTCAATAGGAGCGTGACGACGACCATGGTAGCTTGGCCTTGGTGCTAAGTAGGGGTGGGTCAGCTCAGGGGAAGATTACTTCCACCTATTTCTTCCCCCACTTTCTTCTTTTTCACTGTGGATGTAAATATTTCAACGGATCGCACTACTCGGGCCTCGCAATCTTTATTGTTAGGGATAGTGGTTTAATCCGGTCGTGTCCAACATCTTTTCCGATCTATCTTTTTTTGAATTAACAGGCATGTAAAACTAGAGGTAACCCCAGTCCAGGGCCTGCAACAAGATCCCCACCCACCGAGGGCTAGCGCGGGAGGAAGCGGTCATGCCTGGTTGCAGGAGGCTTGGACAACCCCATCCGTCATGCTGCCCGGACTGCCGTAGGGGTCCTGTGACCTTGCGGTATATGGGTAGTTTAAGTGATGGATGGGGTATGGTTCGCGTAGCGGAGCGTAGGAATTTCGACTTTCCTTTTTGTTCTTGTTTGGTTGTTGGTCAACTCAGTTGCGCGTAGGTATAGGTTAATACCGGCCTGCGTGTTTGCTGACATGGCAGAAGGAGTCGCTTGCGTTCCGTAACGTGAACGTACGTTACATACTGCAGGCGTCAGTTGACTTGTATAAAATACACAAACTACACTTGTGTGAGTGCTTCTTGAGTGGATTCTGACTTCAAATCCAGAAGCGAAATTCTCTCCTCAGAAGTCAGAATCACCAGAAGAGTATTTTTTGTGCCAATGGAACGGTTGCAGAACTCAGAAGTCAGAACTCAGAAGACGGTTGCCACTTGCTAAAAAAATTAGCGACCGAAATTGAAAAAAAAAGTTACCACACCAAGTCAAAAGTTACCAAAAATCTCGAAATTGGATAAAACACACCGAAAGAGACAAAAAAGCATACCCTATCTTCTTGAGCCAATATGAATACGATTTTAGAGCTTTTTTCAGATTTACGAACTTAATACGCAAACATTTAACAGCAGTGGAAAAATGTATACACATGCTTAAGGTACGTCAGACGGTTTGTGTATACGCAAAATTTTGTGAATAAATTTATGCATTATGTACATAAACCGTCTGAACCACAAATTTTATAGCATCAAATGGGATACACAAACGATTTGTATATCATTTGTGAATAGCATATACAAATCGAATTTGTGTATAAACTCAAATCGTCTGATCGGGTAGACAAATTATTTTATGCTTATTTGTTTACATTTGTGTATCTCATATCATTTGTATGTTCCGAGAATTGGAGCATACACAAATCATCATGCAAATACACAAATGGTTTGGGAATTCAGTTGAAAAAAGGTTAAATGGAATTTCCTCTACGAGAACTTCGTAAGTATATTGCATCTACCACTAAACTAATTGATGACGATTAAAACACTACACAGCCTGACCTAATCTCTTCTGTGAATTTGAAAAATATACGTAAAGCGATAAGACGATACCCGCATTTTGTAGAGCTACCATCACGACGTGCTTGCCGTCAATAGCGCCGATGCAGTTGGGAAACTGCCACAGATCATTAAATTACTGCGCTATAGCTTTCCAACCGACCGCTGTTGTCGGCGTCTGTTGACAAAAAGTGTTAAATGATTATTTGGATTGAGAAAGTAACTTTACACTTCCGGAATAATGGTAGTGATTGTGTTTTGTAGAATGCGAAAAAGACACTCTAGCCATCGGAAATTTTCGCCAGAGGCCAGAAAGCTCAGCGTCAATATCAGTCGCACTGATGCAGGAATGCTGGTACGCAGGTACGCATAACTGTACGGCGTTACCAATTCAAGCAAATGATCGAACTGAGCGCCAGTCACTCGAACAAAAGTCTGATACAATTGCGGCTCTTCCGCTCGCAATCCTAAAAGTAATTTTGAGCAAAAGCCGTCTATAATTTTTTCTCCAACAAAAAAGCTGCTTGCTCGCCGACGTGTTGTTGGATTTCGTGTTTCTCTTTGGTAATTAGTAAATACGCTGACAACGTAATTGAAGCACTTTTTTTTTAACACTTATTTTAACGAGTTGAAATCATGACTGTATATTTATTTATTTTTTTTTAATGTCAAAATCAATGCACGACAATAAAAACCATTTCGATATTTACGAGTACATACACAAACTCCATTTGTGAATAAATGTACAAACCGTCTGAACCACAAATCTGTATACACGAAATATTTTGTGGATGTCGTATTTGTGTATGGCAATAAGCAAATGAAATTTGTATATTTTTCTCAAAATTCACAAACCGTCTGAACCATAAATGTTTGTAGAATACAAAAATGCCATTAGTGTGCGGATTTGTATAGAATTAGTGTATGCGATAACCAAATGAAATTTATGTATATCTTCAAACCGTCTGATAGTACCTTTAGTTTTAAGAAAAGCGTAGAATTCACATCATTTTATTTTTATTTATAAAATACATTTTTAAAACACAAGGTTGTAATTCATTTAGGTACATTAGTCAAGTAGGAACTTTATGAGCCTTAAAGCAGTTAAACAACGACTACTATACTCACCATCTGTCAGAATTGAAGAAAATGAGTGCATTCAGTAATTGTTTGAATAAAACAGGTTTTCATGAGTGGAGCATGTGTAATGCGTTCACTCAGAAACAGTAAAGCAGCATTTACATGTGGTGATATCGAACTCGTATGTTGGGTGCTCTTGTTCAAAAAGTTACCAAAACCCGATAAAAATTACCAAACTACCAACAATCACAAAGCAACAAAAAAATTACCAAATTTGGTAAAATATTACCATAGTGGCAACCGTTCAGAACAGAAGTGATTTTTTCGATTCCGGAGTCCGGACTCTCCGTCTCCCGTACGCTTCTTTTTGCCCAATGGAAAACGACATTATTCTCTCAGAAGAGAAGAGCGAGCGAGAAAACAACCGACCTGAAGTTGGTTGTGGTTTTAATCAATAACAAGCAAATCAGTCCCGCAAGCCTGAAATGAGGCAAATGACACCATTCAGCGTTCACCGCATGTGTTATGACACTATATACATAGATGGCGTTACAACAGTGCTTACAATTTTTTATTCACTCACCAAAATTAAACCATCCTTTCTAGAATACATGACACATCAGCGGACAAACACAACGCAAATGCATGCCTTCAACTGTCGCATTCACTCTTTGATGCAAGAAGATGTTCAGTGAAATTTATTGCTTTCAATTTATTTTTCTGGGCCGCCGACAATTCGAATGTGGAATCTTTGCAACAGCTCCCCCTAGATGGGTTGCAACACTGCCAGACATCTAGGTAACACACAGCCATCGTCAATGGTAGCAGACCAAGTGCCGCATGCTATATAGGAAACGCAAAACGTTGTCCAAATGCACTGACATGAGTTGATGCTCCTATACATTACATAGAAGTGATGATGCCGACAGGCAGACAGTCAAATTGTGGGCACCGACAACACCGTCGCGTCGTCGGGTTGCTTTCCATTTGCGGTGGCAGTAAATTTTGGAGTGATGAAGGCCTAATGCTAATCTAAGTTGATGTCTCTAAAGTCACTGTGACGTTTACGAGATGTGTGCGCTACACTGACATCTGTTTCGAAGAATAAGGATGCCCAAGTCACGACCATTTGGGTGTCGCAAGTCTTCACTTGGAACTGTGATACTAACAAGCCAGCAGACAGAATATGAACAGCATCAACTATACAAAGGGTGTTTTTTTTTTGTTTAATTGAAAACCAGTCTCGATGCCCCAGTTGAGTCGACTAAAATAAAAACAACAATGCAAGTCCCACGCTCGGTATTTTGTTAATTTATTTTACTATCGGTAACACAATATACAGTGCACGGTCATAAACTAAATACAATGATAATTAACTAAAAGGCTAAATGCAATTTCGTTGGTAGATAAGAGCTTTTTGGCGGCAGATTTCATGTTATTTAAGTTTTGGCATATAATTTGTATTTGCTTACAAAAATGCAAATTATAGCGGGACGTCTCATGTCCACAACAATATTGTCGTCGTTGTATATTTGACAGGGAAGATTGCAATCAGATAATCTGTTGCAAGGTAAAGGCCTACTGCTGGCGAAAGGCAGGTCCAAAAAATCATAAGCGATAATTATTGTCATAGTCATAATTGCATCACTCCACTGAACCGCTATCGAAGACATTGAAATTAAATTAAAAATTTGTGTAAGCCGATTATTTAACCATGTGCGGTGGAGAATGTTAGGCATGAGTTGAGGAGTTGAGGTAAGGCAACCATTCGTTGGATTACAAGGACAAGGGTGTTCTTGGTTAAATCGGCAAACTGATTAAATTAGTCTTTAGAGGGTTGAAAGGTGGTTTCAGTTTTTTTTTCTGTGTTAAGAGTTGTGAGATTGATTTATAAATAAAATAAATAGTTGGCGCGACAGGCCTGGCTTCTCACAACCATACGTTTCGAGTGAGATTTCAAAGAATATTCATTTGTTATATTTCCAATAGGTCAAACAGAATGACAGCTACCCCTCTTGGGTGTCATTTTAAAGCAAATGAACCAGGGGTCGAATCGCCACTTCCGTGAACGGAATTATGTTGATTTTACATGTGAAACAAAAACAAATTCCGTCTCGTAATGCTCGTTCACTGACGACGCGATTCGACCCCAGGACTTGGAACGATTATGGTTCATTGAATCGACTATATAAATAAAACCAGATAAGATGCAGTTTTTTGAATTCACCTTTCACTACTTACTTGACATCTGCAACTGGTTCCCTAATATCAAAAGAAACTTAGCAATATTTTAATTTATTCATCGATTCGATTCGGAAAGTATGAAGTGATGATTGGCTGCGCGACATAAAAAGTTGTAAACTGGCTCGCAAGGTCTTTGATCCAAATAAAATGCTTATCGAGTTTACTGTATTGTTGATCAGAAGTAAGGTTTCGGGTAATATTCTTATTGTCATACAATAGTTTTACCTTTTGTTTGGCCATAATATGGCTTATTTGGTGAATCTCATTAACACCTACGTAAATGGCCACCGCGGCTGGAGATTATTGGATACAAATCAATGCTTATTTGAATCAGTGTAACCTGAGAGCGGTACCTGCTCCACCAAACGCCCGAGGAGGCAGCTCTGCAAGCACCCTCGGCGGTTGTGGAAGAGCTACAGCTGGTGCTAATCAGCAATAACATGAGTGGACAACCACGCTCGAAGCAGTGGGCTATCGACCGGGCAAGATGAACGTAGCTATCGCGAAAAAAATGTGTCGAAAAACGCGTGAAAACCCGAGAAAAACATGTCAAAAACCTGAGAAAAAAGCGTCCACGTCCAAAAACAAGTGAAAAAACGAGCCAAAAAACGCGACAAAAAACGTGTCCAAAAATGCTTAAAAACGCAATAAAAAGGTGCAAGAACACATGTAAAAGCGCGTTGAAAAAATCTGCAATAAGGAATACCACCAACTGCATACAGCAAACGTGCTGATGGCAATCGCATTTGTTGAAATTGCAATCGACTTCCTTTTTATGTTTGGTTGAAAATAATTCCCAGTTCGTGCATCAACTCTTTTATTTGATGGCCCAAAAGTGGAGTTTGTTGCAACGCCATCAGCTAAATTCACATGTAAAAAAATCATTTTAACCTTGAGCCATGCGATATATTCAGTCCAATCGACTCCAATGAGTCAACACTTCCTTATTTATTAACACACAGTGCTATTGAGATTGTCCGTATGATGGTAAAAACAGCTCAAGTAATTTAATTAAGCTCCGTATAGCAAGGTTTTAATTAGATACACTAACGGTGCGATACAACGGTGTATAAATGAAAGAAAACTCCATTTTATGGACTAAATGTCTGGCAAAATTGGGTACGAAAAGCCAGAGCTGGTCGATAAATGGCGAAACGATTTTCAATAAAATTAAATATGACTTAGCAACACACCATCCTGTGCTAAGTAAGTCTAAGTCTATCCTGCCAAAAATGGTGCGGATGGCTTACTAAAACGGTTGCTCATGTCAGCGGAGTAAGGCATTTCTCATAGTATGGATTTCCTTTAAACGAAAAAAGACAGAAGAAAAATATAGCCACGATGGGATCCATAATAAATTTGTGATGGATTTTTCACACCGATAAACCGTTTTGACAAATTGACAATCGAGCGAGCTGCGCTTTGAAATTTGTGAACCAGTGATGTTGCTTTTAAAGGGAAAATCATACATGGGCTTCAATACAATGTTGTGAAATAATGGTAACTGATTGGAAAACCTCTTGCGAAATAGAGCATTTTGTGCACAAAATGCGTCAGATGCACGCAAGTTTATGACGTGGAAATTGAAAGTTTCTCTTTGACAGAAGGTGTTGCCTGACATAAATTACAAAATCACTCTTAAAATAAAAGCACATATATTTACGAGAGGTCGAATACAGCCGTGTCATCTATAGTACTTCTGACAAGAAAATGACACAAATGTCAACATTTCCCTCGGCTCCCATGTCGTGATTTATGTCACCCAAAAAGAAGTAGACACCGGAGGTAATTGTGATCATGATGCCACCTTGTGAAATTGACACATCACATGTGTCTCCTTTCCCCTTCAACTCTTCTTTTCCAAATGACTTCGAAAGCAAACATAAACATTATGTTGTGCAATCTTCAATCGAAATCACTTAGGTAGCTGCCACAATGCTAGAGTTGTCCTCTTCATTGGCAAGAGACTCTTGTCATCACCATCACCAACCGGTTAAATGGGTACCCACCGCAAACGTGCATTCAACTTGCAGCACGTATCATTACTTAATGGATTCCGCTTGATCTACTACAACTTTAGATCGTGATCATCTTTTCTTTCGTGATTGGTCAAATGAATATAAATTGAGCAGTGCTTAGGATGTTTTAATATTAATGAAGTGTTTGTAGTGTCATTATGTGCATAGAAGATTGTAATCCTTAACCACGAGTATTGGGAGACAAATGTACGAGATAGCTAAAATTAATAAAAGACTTGGTAAAATTAGAAAAACAACTTATTGTTTTGGGCAACTTTTTGGTCCGATAATCTCACTTAGTATTAAGCCATTCTTATGAAACCCTAGAGGCTAATAATCTAAAATTGAGTATTTCACATTTGCATATCTATATTAATATCCTTTTGATAGTAAAGTAGGGGGAGAAGAAGCAAAAATGGCACGAGAGATGGTTCCACTAAATTATGCGACTGTGCATAACCATTGTCTAAAATAACTTAAATGAAATTATAAAATCTACTAAAAAAAAGGCGCCTGGTTGATCTAATACTTTTTCTGCTCATCATTGTTGTTAAAAATGTTGATTTTGCTATTAAAAATGTTGCTATTGTCTAAAACAATGTTTCTAGTATGTAGAACTATAACTTAAATCAAATATTAAATCGACAAAAACCATAGGTACGCCTGGTTGATCTATTAATTTTTCGTGCATCATTCTTGTTCAACATTTTTCTATCACTTATTTTTTTAAATTTTTTTCCACTTACCCACCTGCATCAAATCATTCTCCAAACACATTAAAAATTCAACAATTTATATATATATATTTTATTTATTTACATTTATCATATACATTTATATTATTTACATAAAATAGAAAATATCAAATGATTTGGTTTTCAATTTAATTTCACTGTAATATTATTTAATTTTTTAATTAAAATGTTTCTTAATTTTGTTCGCATCAACAACTAAAATATATTTCGAAAGCAAGAACTACCAATGAAAATATGGCGGACGAAAAAAAAAAGGTAAATAAAAATAAAGTGATTTAAAAGAAAAAGGTCACGGGTAACATGCTTGTGTGATAATACAAATTTCGACTGAGGTAACCATAATGAATGCGTTCTACGAATGTGCTCATCTCCGAGTCCTTTGCGAATCGTATGAGAGTGAATTTTGTTCGTTTGTCTGAGGCGTTTTATAATCTGCCGAAATGTCATTCCGAGCGTCCTTTGTGTAGGCCAATTTTGGTGTACTAATTCTGAATGTGGTCGACTGGATGGTGGTGTGCGTTGCCTCTGGCATACGAAACGGTTGGGGAGCTTGCAGTGATGGCAGTTCTTGTTCAAATGACGGGGCTGGGAGTTCAATGGAATACTGGAAAAAATATGAAGCGTGCAGATGATGGAGAGGTGTATGTTAGTGAGATGAAAATGCGTTCTAAAACCTCCTATAACTTACATAGACCTGTGGGGTGTATTTGACTTTCTCGTAGGCCTTGTATTTCTTTGTCTTGATGTTGTATTTACCGTTGAACTTGTTGAACTTCTCGTTGTAGTAGAAATCCGTGTTCTTGGTGTAGTACTTCTTGGGGTTGGATGGCACAATGGCGTTGTATTTGAAACCGTAGTTGGGAATGAATTGGGGCGATAGACCGGACACCGTTGGTGTGAGCCACGAGTTGACATCGTTCGGCGAGATGATCTTGCCAAAGTCAAACTCTCGGGGTTTCTGTTGATTGGGCACGAGGTGCGATGACTGCTTGAAGTTGTTTGTCAGAGGCTTGGGCCGAGATGGTGGTGGCAGGATATATCTGAGGAAGAGGTGTCACTCCGGTGTTCATGGTACTGATTTCGTGGTTACTTACTGATATGGATTGGGGTTCGGTATGTCGTTGCTTTGATCCTCCCATACTGGTGCTGGGTTGCGGAATGGCGGCTTTGGCCGCACTGTTGTCGTTGGAATGGCAGGAACTATGGGACCGGGCTTTGTGCCGAATTCGACCCGAATCGCCGTGCTGAGTGTTACGAAAGTTGCCAGCAGAAGAAGCTCCGGATTCAACTGAAATGGGAAAGGGAACAAATTTCTATAACAGGTTCAAAAAAATTCATTGTTAACCGAACATATAAGACGTAAGTTCTCGATTGAGGGCACATCGCTCACACTGTACAGCAATGTCCAGTTCGCACGCTAACTCTTTCGTTTGTACGTTGTCAAAATGCCTGCAATTTCCCCTGTAATCGCGGTCGTGTTTACATTATTAATGGCCCCGCATATGCCGCTGGGTTCTACTCGAATTCCAGCATTGGAAATAAATTATTTGCATGCACAAATGCGACAAATTGGCATAAATTATGGCGACCGGTTTGCATGGACACACGAATCCGTTGCATTGTGGTGGACCATTTTCGTGGCTAGAATTGAACTCAATTCCGCATCTGAAGTGTCACACTGCCATTGTCTAGCTTTTTATATATCAACTGGCAGCAACGGTGGTACAACAATGTTGATAATTGAATCAAAAAATACTTTGTATACTCAATATCAAGTGATCTAGATACGAGTATAATATGCGATGATTGATCGTCGAAATGAAATCACCAAACTAATGACGTTCAAGTGGCAGTTGGCGAATGCCTTGAACTTGAGTGTGTATACATGTTGTGAGTCGAGTCTAATTAAATGCAGCTCACTGTATGAGCTGTATTAGCTGGATTTGTTTTAAGTAATAATTCACGACCAAAGTTCATGATCGGATTGGAACGTTTGGGGAATGCGATTTGGTGGCAAAAGATTAATTACCTATTAACGTGGAGTGTGAATTGTAATTAATTTGATTAGTGTCTATAAACACAGACTGTCTGGTGTGGAATAAATAATAAGGTGGGCAGCGATTTTGGAAAGGCAGCGAGTCACCTTGTTGGGTGATTTAATTTTTAAGCTACTGTTTGTATTGATTTGCTTAAGCGAAATCGTTTCCGCAGAAGGACATTTAATATATGAAGCTGTATGGAGTATCTATCACTTTACAAGTAGATGTGTTTCTGTTTCCGTATTTGTGTTACACTTTTTAATGGGACGTCTGTATAAGTCTGCTTTTAATTCCCTTAACAAAGTCGTTGTTTGGTGCGACACGTGGTAGCACATGTATGAGAAATTGTCGGACCCTACTGGTATAGGTTGTTAAAAAACCTATAGCTACGGTCCAATTAGAGCTTGTAGACGTTGTTAGATTTACACCTATGGTGGAATCTGCCTCACGACAACTGTAGGTCAACCAAAAGCAATTAAGACAAACCAGTAGCACGCGATTCAACGCATTAGCCGCCCTCGATTTATATAGTAATGACAATCAATTAAGCTTGCATCATACATTATTCCTCGTGATCTACCATCGAATACATGACACTGGCGATGTAATGAAGGGTACACATCGCGTTGATTTTATATGCGGTTCTGATCAACAGCTGAACGAAATCGTAATCGAATCTACGTAAGTGGGGTTGAATAGGTTAAAAATAACAGCTTGAATAGTAAAATATGGTCTTATAAATTGTTTAAAAATGGTGTCAACATTCCTTTTCAACCTTGTTTTGGACTGCACATGGCCAGCGATCATCAACTGTCGGAATATCTTAAAGTGGCATACATGTAAAATGCGTATATGTAAGTTGGGAATTTTTTCTTACAAAGTGGCAGCACTTTTTGCAGCGACAACCAACTTGAAAGCTTATTTGTGCTCACTTATGAATTTATATTTTACTAAAAGTTTCGCTAGTAGAAACGGCACCAGCAGCTCGTAAAAAATGGTTAAAAATGTCAAACAATAAAGTCCATAATTTTAGAGGTCTGTCCTTAGAATTGGCAACTACCGATAATTGAAAACCATGTAAAGGGGGTTTTGAACAGGTTTTTCTTTAACACTAAAGGTGATGATTTATACATTTTTGGGACTGAATATTAGTGCGACGAAAATGCATGTGCGCCGCGCCGGTAGCCTATATCCTTAAACGCCCTTCTTTTTTGGGACTTAAAGTCGAAGCGAAGGATGGATGGTTGGCGATTGAAGCGATCTGAAGGGTAGCTAGTTGTCATGCGGAGCCGTTGACATTGTGTATTCAACTGAAGAGCTGTGCGACCGAAAATATCGTATTTGACCTGTGAAAAGTCTTTACCTGTACTGCTGAAACATCAACCCTCGGCGACCTTGTCATTGACAATGCATATATGGGTTCCGTTTTTGGTATATTTGCTTGTTCCAGGTATAAAATGACCTTGTGGTAGGATTTAAGGCTCCACTTGGATATGCATATTAGTATTTTCCGTCTGATGTGACAGATCGAATGCATTCGAAATGCTAGGTCTTCTCGAGCGACATTCACACCTACCTCGACGTTCGAGGTTGTGTATTCCCGTCACTATTCTTCGTTTCGAGAAGACAAACGGCATTCAAAGTCTAGATACTTAAGATCTACATAACCCTGAGATATTGTGCGTCAAAGTGTTTGTTCCCAGGCCGGAAGATACCACCATTATAACCAACGCATTATGCAATTCGACTAAAATTTGCATATACCACTCGTAAGAAGGTCAGAAGACAATGAACAATCCACAACCACTTACCAACGAACAATACTTTCGCTAGTTCTTAATCCGCTCGCCGTTGGCAGCAGATGATCTTGAAACCGACAGCAAATCTTGTCAAGAAGACTCAAAATGCAAACAATGGACACTAAAAGTAGAACACCTCGTGTGAACTCCCGGAAAGACTGCCAAGTTCCAAGAGCATGCTATATCTTTATACCCAACTCTCAATAGGCACATCACGTTCGCTGGAATATTTATGAATCCACTTTTTGTTTGCGATGGCAAACACCAGAAGATGTCCAAAAGTGACCACACACTGGAGCACAGCACGAGGTTATGCAAATCGAACGGAGTCGCTTTGTGGACTTAGCATGCAAACCATGAAGCTTTCAAATTGTGCATTATAGAGTTACCTCAAAATTGGAGAACTTGAGGGTGGTGTTTATTTTCATGCGGCCGCCTTACGCAACATGTAACTTGGCGATCTCTTTCCTCTCGTGGTTTGGCAATTGGTTTCGGTCACATTACAGCACGAGTGGTGCGGCGACTGATCCCTCAGCACTTTGTGCTAATTCAAAGATCAAAAGACTTAACGACGGCGGTTGTCATAAGCGAAGCCATTGTGGCGGCAGCTTAAGTACTCCGAAATTAGCATGTTTATTTGATAAACACGAGTTCAAGTCAATGGATCCGTTAATTGAGCCTCAAGCGAGCCGTCGTTGTTGTTAACATGTTAACATGTTGTGTGTAATTGCCTGCGATGCAGCTTGTAGCGTGTTGCTACACTAAGTTTACAGTTTTTTGAACGATGTAACAAGAGACGTCGCGTCTAGACGAATATAATTAGGGGCTTGATTTGATGTTGGGAGGAGTGTGTTTCTTTGCCCACAGTGTGAGGGTCAATTATAGGCATTGTGATGATTATACCTTATTTGGGAATGGGCACGCGGTAAATCAATCTCGGTGGGGACATAATTGCCATTTACATTGGCAATTGTGCTGCGAATTTTTGATACGTTTCGCTGTTTAGAAGGCAGCTCGGGTATATTTTCTTTTCGAATTATATACAACCCAATTACTTCGGGTTAACCTTCTATCTACATATACGTATGTTTTGGCCTTTGCTTTGTGTGGCGGAGGCGCGATTGCAAGTTAACGCGCTAATAAAATTCCAATATTACTGGAGTTGGTGTAGTAAAATCAAAATGTTAATTTTATGGTCAAATATTTTACTGCGGATTTTTGAATATCATTTTATAACTCAAATGGAAATGGAACTGGTTGTTGTTACTTTTCGCTGAATAGGAGACGGAAGGATTTTTGAGACTCGTAAGATGGATGGAGTTTTATACGCAGAAGTAAATCGAAGAAATTAATCAATACAGTGTGGGAAGGGATTTCGGAGTAGATTTTCAACCAATTGTGACAGTAGGTGGCGTTAACGAGGTCGTAACTTCCTCGTTCATCAAAAGTTCTGGTGCAAAAGAAGTTGGACCTGCTGATTGTGTTCCTATATTCAATATAGGTTTGAAAGGAAAGAAGAAGTTGGTAATATTTGCTAAAAAAAAGTTTGGCGCAACTGTAATTGGATTTTCATTGGAAGTGGGGCGTTGTTATTATTTCAAAAATATACCCAAGATCGGAATTTTCGTCATAATTTGTGATAGATATTTAAGAAATTAATTTTTTCGAATTTTGGAATGTTTAATTATTATTACCTAAATATTTAGGTACCTGAAAACTGAGCTTATGATATTGTTCGGCATATAAGCATCACTTGGGCTTCGAAGTTTTATTCAAGTGGAAAATGGGGTTTTCGAGAAATGAGCATGTTTCGGAATGAAGCGTTTTCGGTGATTCGAATTAAAAATTAAGGACGCAACCATTTTCAGAGCATCAATTTTTATTTTGGTTAAATTCGATTATAACGTTTTGCGTTAAAGTAAAGAAAGCCAAACTTTTAAAAAATTCCTCTTTTCAAAAATCCATTTTACGATAATATTATAGACAAGAACTGAGTTTGCTGTTCTATTAAGTTAGTAGTGAGCATATTTTTGTTACAATCGACGTTCACGAGATGTGTCCGAATTCCAAGAGTATCGTTAGGTATTGGATTTGTTAGCGAAAAACTAGGTACGCATGAGGCATGTTAACCTCACCTTACTTAGCTCAAATACATTGGTTGAAATCGTAAGAGCCGTTTTCGAACAAGTCAAACTGGTATGAACGTTTTATATGGGAAGTGCCATTAATATTGAGGTTTCCTTAAAAAAATTGTTTCGAACTGTAGAGCCCCAAACTCCAAATCCGAATTTTGAACAAAATCCGGGCAGCCGCTTAGACTGTAGACCTCGGAAGCATACGGACGGTCAGACAGACGAACAGAGGGACACAATTTCGAGACTGACATTTTTTAACTCCTCAATCATCGTAGTGTCGGAATTGATAAACATATCGAGTTCGAAATTTTAAACGAATACAATATCTGTCTCCTACTACGTAATCGAGAATTTTAAAAAGAAAAAGGAAAGCAACATCTGTCAAAATCTAGCATCTGAACATTTTTGTACATTTGACTATTTAGATCGGACTGCGTATTACTTGGCTCAACGGATTCGCTTAATTTTAACTAAGTTATATTTTTGAGGGAATTTTTCTATAGGCTCTAAAATCAAACTTCAGCAGCGTACTAAGCTAAAGCTTAAAATGTTCTTGTTAATTTTTGAAACCAAGCGGAAAATACAATCCCTTAAAATTAGGGCGCATATTTGAGTAATCAGTTTGATGCGTTGGATAAAACTGACTTCAGCTCAGTCGGTTCTATTAACATTACTGCTCCAATTGCACATGGAGGGAATTTTTCTATTGCAAGTCTAGTTGGAGAGGTGAATCAAGAATCTGTAATATGAATGTGGGGGCATAGTTCTAAAGGTTCTACCAAATGGAACACTCGTTAGGTGACTCTGAAGTTATGAGATTCCTTTTACTATCCTTTTTGAATAAACTATTTTAGTAGTCTCAAGAGAGTCTATATCATTATGACCTTATTTAGCTTTCTACCCAGTAAAAGAGTTTTTGGAATTGATTCCCAAGTTTCAGAGATTGAATTCGACAAACAAAGATATCTCAATATCTCCTAGGTAGAAAAAAAAAGAACAGCCTATATCACTCAGAGATAGTCTACTTTCATATTAGTAAAAACATTTTTGGGATTGGCTTAATAGTTCAAGAGATTAACCCGTAAATGTAAATTGTTCCCCTTTATCAAACACATAGTTCTATTCACCAACAGAAAGTGGAGACTTCTACTTGTGAAAGAATTCTTGTAGTTAGTTTAGTAGTTGCAGAGATTACCCAATATAGAAACAAATTACAACAAAATAACAAGCAAGATTCATAAATACATTAGGACTTAACTTGTCATAAGAAAGATTGATGTAACAACCCTATGATCTGATGGTTATTTTCTAAAAGTTATCGCAAGTAGTCACGTCAGGTGCACAGTTGCCCAAAAGAACCGTCGGACTTTCCGTCGATGCATACCTACTGCTTGGTTAATTCATTAAAACCACTTATTTCTAGGAAAAATAATAGGAAAATAGATCGTGCATCAGGCGGACCATGTTTCTTACAACCAGTCACTTGTTTGAATTTTTAGTCTCGGGACGAATGGACCTACTATTTCATGATAAACTCGAGCAATGAATTAGTTTGAGTGCGCTTTGTCAGGACAGTCATACATACTATCGAACGTTTGTCAGAAGCTGTGGTGCTGTGAAAAAAAAAACTTTAAATATGGTACCGACCTATATCCCGCGCTTGCTTTGAACCACGACAAGAATGTACTTCTCTCTTAAAATACCTGCAGTTAACTTGCCTGGACAGCCACTAACAGCAATGCTATTCCACCCAAACCCCGACAATTTAAAATTGTAATGTCACCACTCACAGGAAAGTTCTTCACTAATTGGTTGCACGGAATTCAGAGCGCAATTCAAGTCCAGGTCCAAGAACTTTTCCCTTCCGTCTTCCACTTCACACAAGCCGTCGATCAGTTCGTGATTTAAATTTCAAATGAAACTCATATTTTTGTTTTGCCTCATCAGTATACTCTCGAAACAACAAGTAATTACTGGCTAAAGTAGATATAGCCATAGTGGTACTCGAATTGCTATAACCGCTGCAAGGAATGTCCGTCGCCACTATTCCAAAGAATTCTTTTCTTTTCCTGAAGATATATCGTTCGAGTTGGCGATTTAATTCACCCGTTCTCTTGGGCATTTATTAAACTAATTATTCCGCTACTCGATCAATCTTCTTTTCAATTATAGACTATGCAGGTTGTTGGTTCACCCTACCTGAAACATTTTCTTCACAACAAAGAAATTCAGATGAAGTCTTTATATTCCCAGCGCGAGTGAATAGTAGCAGAAGCTAAATGGTGGCAACCAGCCTGCCCCATAATTTAAACAATTAAATTTATGCACATTGCATAGCTGGGGTCTTTATAAAAACTTGGTAGCTGTCCATTAGATGTCTTCACTCATCATCTTGGAGAGACCTTGATCTAGAAAGACTTGCAATAAAAATAAATGGGTCTGTAAGGAGCGTATAGCCGTTTGTGGTGTTTGCCAAATATATCACATTTAGTTAACAAACAAATTTGCATGAGTTTTAAAACAAAAGAGGACGTAAGAAAGTAGTGCGCAAATGGGTTGGGATTTTTTCCAATTAAATGGTTATGCCACTTCAAGGATTTGCATTTTTTTCCTAGATACCTTTTATTGCCATTGTTAAAAGGTAAATAGTGGCTTAGATCTTTTGCACTCATTTGTTATTTGTGAGTGAAAAATATTTTATTGATTTTGTTGGCACTCTTTAGGTGGGCATAAATATTTATTTTGTGAAGACCTGGCCACACTTGAGATTGACGACCGCAATCGTGCACTGGTTGCTTTCTCTCGTTGGCGACAGCCTATATTAGAAGTAACACTCATCGAAGTAGGACTTTCGTTCTTAAGAAAAAAAAAAACACATATTAGTGGCCGTTTGTTGATACCACTCATAGCGATATAAGTTATACTTAAACCCCTTATTGGATACTTTTTCTTTGTCATAAGCTGTAACTTAAGATTTTTAATGGAACTTATAAATGGGCCTTATAATCTAACCTAACCTAACCTATTTCTTAGTTCAAAATTTCGTCTGATGACCATTTAAGCCTAATAACAACCTAATGTAGACAAATTTCACCTTTTTGCACATCTCGATTTACATGTCAGACAACTTATTTGCAACGGAAAGTAACTGTGCTGCTTTGGCCTTATGTTCGCATTTTCTTCTTCCAAGAGGGTTTTGGCGATTCGCCGGCGATTGCTCCAGCTACATTGACACTGCCTCCGGAGGAAACATGAGAAACGACCCAGATTTGTTAAAATTGTTCATAGAAACTAAAACAGGATTCGTGACCTCTGTTAACACGTTCAATGGAGGGATATCAACCCTGGGAAGATTGTGGAGGTCTAGAATTACTTTCTCATTAAGATCGTGCTTTTGCAAGTTGCATTCTTATTGCGCTCCGTTCGGGATGGATACATAAAGAGCTAACTTAACACAACTGAGGTTCTTAATCGCATTAGGAAAAAACGACTAAAGTCCTTCGAAGTTTGTCTGCAGTATAAAGTGAAATGTTTCATAACAAGCTGTAATGCCTGTATGGTGGGTGGCTTCAAAAATCTATGCACCTATTAAAATTGTAAAGATTTTTTGTTTATATAATTATGTGGATCTGAGAACCCTAATACGCAGCGTATGCCACTGTGAGAAACACTTTTTATTTGTCAGTGGCCCGAGGGTATGAATTTGTGCGCATCTGGTTTTTATATATGTTTTCATCGCTCTTGAGGAGCCCTTCCAATAGGTGACATGTTACCTAAGAATGTCACCACCCCGAAATAAATCGATTAGCTACCTGCAGCTACACCAAAAACCTAAAAAAAACTCATTTGAAAAATGATCATCGCCGGCCCATTTAACCCATTTCCGTCAGCTTTAAAATTTCCTAACAACTTGTTGCGTTTGTGATTTATTTCCTCCATCGAGCTCGGACGTTTATCCATTCCCACGCTCTGACTCCATTCAATACCATAACTTCGTAAAAGATTAAAGCCACCGCAACTCCGAATCCCATTGTGTCGAGTGCATCCGTTTGGGGTTTGGCGCCATGGGAATCGCACAGCACGACGCACAAATTAACTCAACATGCCGTCAAAATCACCCAAAATAAGGCGTCAATTTAGACAAACTGACAGGTTAACGCATGGCAGCCCCACAAAATTGCGATGATGAGCACAATTTGAATTCAAATGTGCGGCCTCAAGGTCGTGCGTCATTGCGCAACATCTTTAACGTGTACACGCACCCAAAACAACTTCCACAAGTGTGTGAGCAAATAACAAAAAAACCCCATGTGAGCAAATTGCACACTCGAGACCAACTTGTGTTGGATAATCAAGCCATGTACGGTAAAGCTACATGTCTGGCGGTGGATTTCCTTTTCAAAACTCCTGATCTGGTCACCCCCCGCGATGAGGCTGTGAATTCCAAAGATATCATTACATCAACCAGCTGCTGCTGCTGCTCTTCGGACTGCAATAAAAGTTGCAAAATGCATCTCAAACAGATGGCTGCGAAAGGCACTTCTCTTATCTGCAAAGAGGTGTGCCTGACCGGGCTACCTTAGAACCATGATTCGTTACTAGGTACACCTACACACCAAAGCACTTCACAGATAATCAAGCCTAATCAATCAGATCGGCGTGGATTTTTATTACGAGCACTGATTGAACGCAAAGGTCTGGCAAAAGTCAGCGTCAATCAATACAGACAGAGGGAGGGGCGGAGAGTTATGTGAAAGATTTCAAAACTAAAATCGATGAGGTTGGAACGTTAATCGGCACACGTTCCTCTGCAGCCAGCCAATGTGATCTTGTCTGGCTGTCTGGCATGTAGATGGCCAGCCGAATTGATGATCCACGAAACAAGTTATATTTAATGATAGTGATTAAGTTCTCTCATGCTGAGTTGGGTTGGTTCCCAAGATGCCAGCGCTGAATGGATCAAGTGTTCGCCTCTGACATATCCTCATCAAAGATAGAAAATTCCAAAATTGCGATGGGAACGCAGAAATTAGATATTCGATCTGGGGAATGACGTGCTAATGGATTGGTATGGGTTTTGCAAATTAGAAAAGAATTGGCGTCAGCTTGGATGTACTTGCGGCATCATCGGTTGATTGATTGCCGGGAAGTTCCTTGTAATTTGCGATCTGTCTGAATTTTTGTTAGCTAGCTATTCACTATAGCGTCAGGGGAGAGTATAATTGCTTGCGATGGGGATTCACCTACGGTGGAATAAAGCAATTGTGCTATTTATTGTTTAAAGACATTGGCATCACTTTTTTCTAACACGCATTTCCCCACCTGTCCATAACTATTTGCACAGCTAAATCAGAGTGTACAAAAGTCAGGTGCTAACTTAATTCCGTAAAAAATAAAAGCCTCCACTCGACAAGTTCATAAATCGAAGAAAATGAATCTTGGTTGAAAATTTATGGAAACGTCAAAATTTACCGCCAAAAGAATTCTCAATGAAATCGAAGATTTCGTTCCGATATTTTTTCCCAGGCCTTTATTTACAAAAAATATTTTAATTTATTGTTTAAACAGTCAAAGTCAAAAATAACAAATCAATTGATCAAAACTGACAGCGTATTGTCCCACGACACCGAACCGTTCCGCTTGACCGCAACTGTAAGGTGATGGCGTCAAGCCAGGGCAGGTTCCTCTTTGCGTCGTCGATGTGATTTATTTGAACAGCACTTTCATCAATTTGATATCGTCGAAGGAGATAATTTCATTTATTTGGCAATTCACTTGGGTGTCATCAGAGTAAACACTGTTTGGTTGGTCTTATTTGGGAGTATGTCCCGACTGAATATTTATTAAGCCGGAAAGAAGGAGTCACCACCCAAGAAATGGTCATAACTTGGGACCTAATTTAAAAGCAGCTAAATTTTGGGATGAGAACAAAATGAAACGTTATTTAGAGTGTCAAGATTTCAAGGCTGAAAACAAGTCGAAAAATCATTTAGATGTGGTGGATAAATTCTGAAATGATGTTTTGGTTAATTGAATAAATTTACCGGAAATGGTTGGGAAATTAGTCAGAATGTGGTGGGATTTTTAATTGTTGTGGAATTTCTTTGAGCTGATGCGAGTACCCTTAGCTAGATGAACACTATTCGTTTTATGATCAGCAAATATCTAGAGAAAGTTAAGAACATATTTGAAGGAACAAAATTGTCTATTGAAGCTATAATTCTAGCAAAAAGACTTTAGCGTGTCGTAGGTGTCTAAATTACAAGATAAACTGAGACAAACTGTCAACAAAAAGTAAATTTAAGAAGCGAATATCATTGTTCTTTCTTTCTTTATTAATTTACTGCGTAGCAACAAGCTTTCAATTAGTGCAATGCAGCTGATTATGACAGATGGAAATATAGCAAAGCAGCAATACAATGAGTGGGTTAATACTTCTCTTAGTGTCTTGCAGATGGCGTAGTTATTTGAATTCCAATTACATAATAGGGTGCCACATACTCTGTGGCGTCAGCGCCATATCCATTGAAGTAAGATTAAAGAGTAAGGTTCGAGCTAAGTTCCGTACAAAAGAGTGCGTCTTCTTTCAATAATTCATGTGTACATTACGCACTTCTTATTAATGGAACAAATAGGTTCTGACGACACTTCGAAACCTTTCGTATGTTCTTAGCGTACTTCTTCTTTCTTTTGTGGGTTTATTCAAGTACATGCTACAAAATTGCCCTTCGGCATATTTATTTAACTTATTTTTACAGCATCCTCTCACCATCCGCAGTTCAAGTGTGTTTACTCACGTAAAAATTCATTTTCAAGGGGCGTTCTACTCCACTTATTTGATATAATGTAGGCACACTTGAGAACCTTCAGAGCCTTTCTCTTTTTCCCTTCATTTAGCTCTCACGAAATATACAACCAGTTCAACTGAAGGTCTAGTGATAAACTTTTCAAAAACGCATCAGCTGCACCACAAAATATAAAATAACCTCACTTTCCACTTATACAGATCAGACTATCGAGCTCATCAGCAGAAAGACAAACCACTTGTCAATTTCTATTTCCGTTCTGAGTGGGGATGGGGGATCATCAGCAATTCAAGTTGAATAATGTGAAGGAAGTCTCATATCTGACTGAAGGCGAAAACCGCAGCACCGAGATGGAGTTGAATCTGCTGCAGGCAAAGTCAATTGTGTCCAAGCAACCTTGTGGCAATCACGTAATTCGCATGCGCCTTCTCGTCGCTCACATCAACTCGAAAGCACCTAGCGGTTCGAAGAAGTAATAACAGTTCGTAAACGCAACAAACCGCAGACAATGACCCACAACCAGAATGTTGTTTAATTATTTATTTGTTAAAAGTATCTTCATTATGCTGTATGCACTCGATGCGGTTTCAATAATTAAATGGCAACGGAAAAAAATATTTCCAGCACTGGCTCGCAACTGTAATGCGCTATAACTTGTGGTGATGATTTGCATTTTTTTTTTTGCTCAAATGCATTTGGTCGTGTGCGGTGTTGCTTTTTCTCCCCTCGTCTGTATTTTATGTTGTTACTAGTTTTCATTGATTACTAAGTTAAATGTTAATTCATAGTGAAAAGCAATAAAATGCAAGCTATTGTGATGAGATCAAAATGAGGTTCTATGTGAAGGTTAGGTGTATAAATGCGGTGGCGTGCATTCGTGTTTTTCTGACTCATCGTTGCATCATTAAGTCAATGTCATTGATGGTTTGGCATATGATCGTATAAATGAATGAATATAATCGAGGGTTACTACGAAAAAATATTTATATCTGCCGGTATATAGAGCTCTATTGGATTTGGCTTTAAAATTAGAACTGACAGCAAAAAAAAAAAATTCATGGAAAATTAAGAGCACCAGTACCTACTGAAATTCTGGCATAACTTAAGAAGTTATAAAGTAGTTATTATATTAGGAAATTTGAAAGGCTTCAACTCTCTCTCTGTATATACATATAGTCTTGGTGACAAATCGATCACAGTGCGTCAATTACATCTATTAAACGATATCATATTTTTGCCAAGTGCCATAAAAGTCATTTCATTAGTGGACGGGAAAGTTAGATAGACAACTTCAAATCGTGGCCATACCATCATGGGTTTTTCCACAGTAGAGTCTCAGAAAGATGAACATGTATAAAACCGGTCTCGTTCATCTTTTCGAACTGTTCATCTTTTTAGTGACCAACATTTAGTTAAAGAAGAACAAATATGTACCCATAATTGCAAATACATATTAAATATATTCTAGAAGAACAAAAGAATTCTTTAGGAAAACAAACTTCAATTCCATAGAATATTAAAAAAATTATTTAATTTTCAAAAACCAAAAACAAAAAAAGAAAACTATGTATAAAGAACGACTTATTTCTACGGTATTTCTTAAGAAACTGCTCTGTGGTGGACTGTCGATTAACTTCAATGGCGGAAAAAACTCGTTCATCTTTCGGAAGTATTCACCCTATAGAAACGTTCATGTTTCTACTGTAGTAGAAAAAGACGATTGTTGTGAATGTGAATATTGAAAATTCCGGTAAAGATTTTCAACAAAAAAGCTACCCGCATCAGGCAGGGCTATTAACTTTATCTACATCTACGGCAGGCGTCAGAATTTTAACAAATTCAATAAAATTGCAAAAGAAATTGAGCTATCACATGAGTCGGACGATTGTTCAAAAAAGCAAATATGGTGTTGTGTGAAGTGAATGAGTTTGGGTACAAACATATTTTCGGTCGTGTTCACACCAGAAAGATGCAAAAAACATCTGAATTGGTTTTGAAAAAAAAGTTTTATTGTAGTTTTGTGGTGTCGAAAAATTTCGTAAACTGAGAAATCTTGAAAAGAGGACAAATTACATATTTTTCAAAAAGATACTGAACATTTGACACGAATTAATATATAAAACACTGGTTCAATATTCCGGCTATTTTTCAAAAAGAGGACATGTCCTCTGAAGGACATGATAATGTGCTGAAGAGAGAAGTTTAATTTAGAATTAAAAAATGTCTGAGTATTTATATTTTGAAATCATTATTTTCGAATTTAAGATCCAATATTACGATTTGGATGACGAATTCGGCAGAACTTCCTACATTCGGCAGAACTTCTGTATCTATAGATAGGTACACAGCAGTCACTTTCATGTAGGAAGTGCTGTGCATATAGAGATTTTATGGAACATTTAGGGTTATGGAAAAAAATAACTTTAATCGATCATAAGATGTGATGGAGTCTTTCATCAATAGGTTGGAATGTTACGAAACCAAGAATATTGGCCCTTACCAATAAACATTTTTAGTTTCGACTCTAAGTTTTAGTAGTTCACAGTGGCTATATTTCCCATAAAAATTTCGCAATTGTGAGCTTCCGTAAACTTAATGTCGAGGCTAAAATTTATTGTTTCCATATTTGGCGCACTGGTCGCGTTTTGAATATTATTCTTCGTTATCAACGAAGTATGTATATTATACTATAACTGCTGAGTAATGAGTTGTTAAATTCTACGCAGCGTTTATTAATACTGCTTCAATATTAAATGATCCTTATCATTAAGCATTTATTGTTTCGACTTTATTTCAAAATCGCTATAGCTTCTACACAATATTTGCAATTGTGAGCTTCCATTTTTGTTTGGCTTCCATTTGTACGGCGCAATAAATGTTTAAAGTTTCCATCAGAAAATTATTGTTGTCCATGCTGAAACAGCATATAACATTTACATTTAAATTACTCCTCACAGCGACCACCTGAAGGCCTACAAGTTGCTGTCGCTATCTCCGATTCGGTCATGAGTATAGTCACATTGTGATGAGCATATATAATATTGATCCCAATGATTGTTCATTGCCAAGCTTCATACCTTGAGTGCGATTCGCAAGTACCAATGATTCAAAAGATCGCCTTCTCTGTGATAAAACCAAACAAAAAAATCAAGAATTATTTGACAGGCTGAAACGAATCTTCTTCCAATTCGCTTTGAACTAAATAAAAATAACCAACAATCGGTATAATTAAAAAAAAAAAAAAAAAAACATTCAAATTCTTCACAGCCATGATGTAACTAACACCCGACTAATGGCACCGTCGCTCTAAGCCGCTTATTCAACCAAACTTCCTACCACAAATGAGAAGACGATTTTCTCTCCCATCCGCCATATATAATTGCCGACATATAAAATCGATGGCCGTGATCTTGTACAGCGTTTTCATTGTCTAACATAACGATCCATTTGGCCCTCATAATAGCATCGCGCAGTTTGTTAAAAGCAATACCGCGAACGGGATATAGCTTCGCCATCTACTATAGGTAACCTCTAACGAGTTGACATAATTCAGGGAAAACTTGATCATCTCAGACAGAAAGATCGGCTATTACATAATGCAAATCGCTGAGCGGAAAACGCGATAACTTTAAATTAATCATCGTGATTGATATATGCTGCTTTGAATACTCGTCCAGCCACAGAGCTGGTGCCGTGCTAGAACCGTGCCGTAAATATACGCATACTCTTAATGAGGGAATATATTCGCTTGGAAGATGTTGGCCTTGAATTCATGCTGCTGTACAGCGGCAGGTACACAGAGGGCTTGAGGCCTTGGCAACGATAATACAATTCTTGGAGTGGTAATTTATTTGGGGTACCTACTTGCAAATGAGGTAGAAAAAAAAAAATAAAATCCCAATTAAAAGCGGCTTCTATAATTATATATGCGAAGCAATGCAGTCAACCGAGTAGGTTTTAAAACAAATAAAGCGCTGCTGTGAGTCACCGTGTTTTAAGTCTGATAGACGTTGTTTTGGAATGCCATCGAAGAGGTGTGGGTCACTGAACTTGGCGCTGATGAGCAGACTTTTGTTGTTAGAATGGAAAAATCGTTTAGTCGTTTTTTTGGAAAAAAAGAAACTGATGGCTAAGGAGTGTGCTAAGGAGAGGCTTGTTTTTGTTAGGTGAGGTATTTGGTCAACCCGAAACTATGGAGCCAGGAAGTTGTTTTTAGTAAGGTTGGTAGTTAGGAGGGTCTTGAAATTCCGAAAAAGTCACAATAGAAATGTTCCACCTTTTTAGTGGTTGAGGGGGCGAATGCGGCGATGCCTTACCTGAAGAAGGCAAGGTCTACAGAAAGCGCATGGCTTGAGTGGGAAGCTCTCATAACGTGCTTATTCATCTAACGCAGGCGCCAGTAACCGGTGGTCGCAATATCATTAAAGAGGTAGAGGAAAGAGATAAGATGGAAAAATGCTTCCTCGCAGAAAGAAGGGCAGTGACTCAAGAATATTGAGGAATAAATTAGTGCGGTGGTAGAAAAAGATGAACTAAGCAGCTCAAGGGGATAAAATATTCATGCAATAGGACAACTGTCGAACACCGGTGGTTTAAACAGATAGCGAAGCAGTTAAAAGCTACATTTAAGGTAGGAGCTTCTGATCTTCAAAACAACTAAGGATACCTATTACAGGGTGGCGTAAACTTTCTAAAGCAACATTTTGAAAAACTACTGGAGAATTGATTCTGTCGTAACATTTTTAATTTCTTTGGAATGTGTCACAATTTAAGTAAACACACAAGGGTTGGCTTGTGTTGGTATTATAAGTGCAATTAGATGTACCCCAAAGTAGTGACAAACAATGTAAAGACCTTGCTGATAAAGGGTCTTCCCATATGAACTTCCGAACTTTGACAGTTAATAGCGGGTATATTGTGGAAGCTACATCTGTCAAATTAGCTGTCATTTATTCAATCTGTTTTGCCAAATGACCATGGACGGACTTAGCGTTCAACAACACGTGCAAATGATAAATTTGTTTTATCAAAATGAATGTTCTCTTCGGGCGACCGACAAGCCACACACCTCACGCCTCTGCGCGAGCGATTCGAGGGCATGGTCATCTCACGTGGAAGTGATGTGAGCTGGCCACCGATATCGTGCGATTTGACCCAGTTATACTTTTTCTTGTGCAGTTTTCTTGAAGGTCTTTCAAGCAAATACTTTGTTTTATTTAAATTTGAAGAAATTAAGCGCTTAATGAAAGACACTTTACTTTTTGTGTTGATCAAACAAATTTTATTTGGTCAATTGAGATTTTGGGTTAAAATATTAAGGAGGTTGTTGTTCTCTTAAGTTTTCTTTCTTTTTTGTATATTTAATAAATTGCAAATTTCGAAAGTGAAGTAAGAAAAAATAAATTTTGGTCAGAAATGTCAAAAATAGTAACAAGAATTGTATATTCTTTGAGTCTTTGTCTCGGCGTTTATTTTGTCAAACAGAACTAAAAACCACTTTAGCCACAAAAATGCACCTAAGTCATATACACAAAGGCAATATTGATCAAAAATGCCTTCGTTTCATTTCAAAAAACGACAAAGCTTTTAGCGATTTCGAAATCTAGAGAAACATTTAACACGAATTTTATAGATATATTTTCGGCGGTTTCACCTCATCCACTCTAGAGCTCCCAATAGTTGTATAATGTGTGTCGATTTGAAAGAACTGCTAGGGGACTTTCAACACTTAATTCAGTATAAACGACCTTAACCAGTGGTGCCGGTTAAGCTTTGAAAGTAGAAAGGGCTATCAAGTCCTTTTGTAGTTTCATGAAGTCCAAAGTTTGAGAAAGATGTACAATCTCTTCCAATGCGGTTAGTGCATGCCTTTCTTCCTCCTTGACTGCACATCTAGCTAAACAAACTTATTGCTAATATGCTATCGATAGAGCAGACTTAAGATCCGATTTTGACAGGCATAAGTTCTGCGCTATGAGACATTTTTATTACCAGCAGCCAGTCTATCCATTTCAATATTGAAAACTGTGGTCACTTAAATTACAGACAACCAATTTAGTTTGTAAAAGTTATAACTCACCATTTTTCTTCTGATCCCCGATGACATCTTTGTTCTTGGTGTAAGTCGATGAAGACGTGTTACGTTACGATTTATATCTTTCCCTTAATTCGCAATAAATCCCATTCACTTCTACAAAGACAAATGCAATTCAAATCACTTTCACATTTATTTTTACAAACGTCGTCACTGCCGCCGTCACTTATCGCGCCACTCTGTGAAATTTGATACATGTCCGATTTGATGGAATGTCAAACGAGTTAATGTCATAACATAATCCAGCGAGGATGGACTCGGCTCGCAGATTCTATTACCATTACCCAACACAGCGCACTACTGCCTTCGCGAACGTAATCGAATACCTCGAGGCATAGATCAATATGGATTTGAAATACTACACTGACTGCCCTTTTGTGTGTCCATTACGCTAGATGGCAGCACACTAAACAGCTCCGCCGGCATATATGGAATGCATCAGTTCTAGTCACCGCCATAGTTGGCCATTGTGAACAGGGAAACTATTCAATTCTTGTGTCGGTCAAATTGTGCACAGTCAATTGTGAATACTTATGGTAATTTAAAAACATTAATAGTTCACTAAAAATGGCCTAATTGCCAGACAGTCAACAGGGATACCTAATTAGGACTGCCACTGGATGTGGTCACACCTAATGATGTGATGTCGGCTATAGGTATGGGTGTTTTGAAAAATTCTCAAATGGAGTTGATTGAGAGTCGATTGGAGATTTTTCTTGCCGGATTTTCCTGGGGGAGATATGTGTTTCATTGAATGGTTTGGCAACAATTGGATATGAGATATTATCGCGCAGTTGAGGTAGATGTCTAAATGGATAGCTTTGTCGTGGTATCAGTGGAAAAGAAGTATGCGGAACGAGCACAAGGTTGGGAAAGAATTTCGAAAGTCGACATTTGGGATTAATTGCACTTGCGTCGAGTGTTTTATATAGTTAGTGGCTGAGATATAGCTGTAGAGGTGAATGGAGTTTTGATTGAGCTTGTGCATTTATGAGTGTATACTAAATCAGAAGTGGGTGCAATTGACATGGATTAATATAGTCGGTGGTTAATTGAGATTATGGTGTTGGAGAAGTGTTGCATAACGGATTTTCGGATGGCAACAGAAGTGCGATGAGAGATGATTTGCATAACTTGAAATTCAAGTGGGAGTTTATTTTATTTTTATCACATCAACTAAAAAAATAATTTCAAAGCCTCATAATTCGACTTGCAACTAGAAATGTAAGCCTTGAAGGTTCTAAAATAATTTACCCAAGCTGTAGCAAAGCTGCAATTCCATCCATCGATATCTAAAGAGATTGCTGAGACGTGAAAACGACTGAAGAGAAACGGGTCCCCTGGCTGGAGAGCTCCACAAATACGCGAGTGCACAAGTTCGTATATTTCGTGTCCTAAATTTATTCTACTTGCTTCCTGTGCTCTATCTACCAGAAGGCAATCATATCTTGTCAGAAGTATATATGATTATTGCTACTTAATGTCACCCATCAAACTGTGTAAATACAATTTTTCAAAAAGTCCGACAGCATTATTTTGAACAACCAAAATTTTAAACTGACCTAAGGACGAAGAAAAAACAAGAGACTCACCACCTTTTCATAGTTTTTGAACTCGCCAATGACTTATGTCAAGTGTCTTTGGTGCCGACAAATATTGATGATCAAAGTTGTAATGTAAACCAAAATATTTCAGGTTTTTTTCTCCAAAATTATGAAAAAGCCTATATAGAGTGTCTAAATAGAACTTGCAACCCCTTATAAGGAGAGAATTTTGTAAAATGCTGCATTGCAGGGTACTGCCACAAAGTTTCAGGTAATTCTGAGAAACAAAATAAAAATGTTGCCCCCTTAGGAGTAGATTTTGCTTCCTTAAACGAGCTAAAAGACTAAAATCAAAATCTCATGAAACAAGTGTCAATTTTTTAGTGTTCTCAACCACACTGTGTAAAATTACACGTAGTAATTGTTTGGAAAGTTAGAGCTCCTTAGAAAATGCACTTTTAGTAGTTTACCCCTCAAAAAGGGGGCCATATTGATTATTAGTACCTGAAAATCTCTCTTTCCTTGTGCGCGTTTACAAAACTTTTGAAATACACCTCAGGAAAGTCATGACTCCACAATAAAGGGTATTGCCTGATTAGTCCGTCAGTCACTTTACTCTTTTAGACACTCGTCCAAAACGGATAAGAGCACGAAATTCGCAATTTAAGGTAACTCTCGTGAACTGCAAACGACTACTACATTTCAATAAGCATTTCACACAAAATGTTGGCCAACACGTTTGAGAGCTTAAAAAAATCCGTTTTAAAGACGAAAGACATACCAATTGGTCTGGAAAGCTTAAGCAAAATTATCAAAATCCATCTTATCCATGCCACAATAACCGAACTGACAGTGAAGAAATTCTTTCATATAAACTTCTCCATTGTGACCTGCAAAGTATTTAAGGACAAGGTTTAAAATGCTGATGCTCTTAGTCAAGAATTCAGTTTAAAACTAAACCACGTCCGGATTTCTCAATACAACTAAGTTATCCTTTTAAAAACCGCTAATTCATTTCAGTGCTAATTGCTATACCCTCAAGCACTAAGCTTATTGCCAGCTAACATAACCTACCAGTTTAATCATCAAACTCAGTCGCAGAAGCAGTTTCTAATCGTTAAAAGTCTGTTTAAAATCGGATTACAATTTCCCTTTGATTGTAAAGCAATTAATGTGTTACAAGCTTTTAGTCTTTTGTTTCCCAAATTAGCGTTTTGACAAACGATCAAGATTATACATAGTTAAATAATATTTAAGTGACTTTGGTGCCCAATTAACTGCTCTTGTAATCGCACACAAAATCAATGAAATCGTTATTTAAATTTGAATACAAATGAAAATGTTAATTCCAAATAGCTCTAAGCTATCCGCAAATGATCGAGTTTCTTGGTTGTAGGCCGTAAAGCCCATTACCCATACCCGTGCCCATTGGAAGTGATGTAATTGTTAAGTGTTATTGATGGCATTTTGAATATTCAAACATTTGTGTCTGGCAATTTCACTTGCTTCCGTTGATGGATTTATGCACAAACTCCGTCCGCACTGGGGAAATATTCAAAAATGGCAATGACCGGTTTTTGATTTTTTCAGCACTTAGGCCTTAGAGCACTTAGAAATGTTTTAGTTGTCATAATTCATGGGACTTAATGACAAGAAAACGATCATTTAATGAACGCACTAATTTTGACAACAATTTGTTAATTTTCGTGTCTCAACGCTGGAACTGATCTTCGCACATCATTAAGATTGAATCTGCATAATTCGACAATTAAACGTTTTGGAGTGCTTAGTGTCCGCACGAGCTGTTAAAAGTGAATGAGAGTAAAAAGGTGCTGTGGGAACATTCAGGTTGTGCAAGAAAAGTTGATTGCTTCGACATTTGACACAAAATTAATGTAAATAGGATCCGCTTCATGCTTTCGTTAAAGGTTTTATCCCCAATAATGCCCAGTCAGAATTAATCACATAAATTATTTCTAGGATTATATAACCCCGCAGTGGAGACTTGCACTCATAAGATGCGCACAAACAATGGAGTTGATGTGAAAACTGGACAGACATGTCAGACCGCATATGGCACACGAGCGATAACCGATGACTCTAATGACACCGTCGGTCGCTCAGCCGATGATGCTTATAGTTAATGGCTTGATGCGGACTTCTGTAATAAAAATCACTGTGCACCTGTTGGCGAGGGTCGTGGCGAGGGTCGATTATGCATAAACGTGTTGTCCACGAATGACGCATTTCTTAATAAATTACACTCACTAGGTTAGCGCATTAAATAATAGATGATGGGTGATGCAGTTTAAGACTCATTTGCAAGCAGATGCAATAAAATGTTTTGGTGAGTATTTCTGGTAATCCCGCAGCCAGAAGTTTGAACAAGTTGACAGAAGATGCATTTGCCTAGTGAGCAAACTCGATTTAAGGTTTAGATCGTGTTTGTATTTTAAAGGTTTCCCTTAAAATAATAAAATTATTTGTACAGCCACACCTAAAACTAAACGCATCTTCTTAGCCGAAAGATGATGTACTTTAAAGTAAACAAAATCTCCGACACCCTATACGAACTGCTGGGAAAACTGTAAGTGCAGACGAACGCTCGTCCCACTTTACTGATCACTCTAATTAAAAATCATTTTTCCTTGCAATCAACTCTTATCGCTTCGTCACTATAGTCCTTATTTCGAAAAATGTATACCATAACAACAATATAATCGAAGCTCCATGAAAAAACGAGACTGTTGGTCACAATTACAGCTCAGACTACAATTCAAGGGTTTTTCTACACATTTCGGTTATCAAAGTGCGAATTCTGACGAGGAATGCATAATAGTAACCAGTTAGAGAACGATTTGGGTGGGCGGAAACCATTTCATGACAGACATGCATATAGAACCTAACAAGATTTTTTTACTGTCACTTGAATGACTTTAAATTCACAAATTTCAGACATGTAGTGAGATATTTGCAACCTATAGACCTATAGAGTATAGAATAACATACACTTAAATTGCCAAAGCAAAAGGATGAGTTCCCTTCAGTTGCACATTATAGCTTTTAAAGAACAATCTAGCTACAGGTTGGTAGCACCATAACATATTTTAAACGGACAAAGGGTAGCCCTACATTTTTTCACATAACCACGGGAGTCACAAATGTCTACTTGGGATTCAAAACTGCTTATACAAGACGCTAGGTTTGACTACCTTTCATGTTTTACGCATGTTAGCTTAATTTTGAGACAAAATGGAATGGACCTTTTATTACGGTTAACAGATAGAAACGGCTTCATTGAGGATATCGGAATGTTCATACTTTTAAATATTTGTCAGATATTCGGGAGACTTGGGCCAGTGGAAAACAAATTTGGCACGTCGTTGTATCGGACCCAACTGACCTAAAAACTGCCGCTTACCGATCCACTTGTGTGCATTGATTTGGGGTCATTATCCAAACACAAAGCTTCACATTGCTTTGCTTAAAATCAACCACTGAAACTGTCAAGCCTCTGTAAGTGGCTGCTATAAAGCTATATGCAGGCTGAAACTTGTGGAGCTTTGGCTTCATCCGTATTAAAGTTCCTTGGGGATTTTGAGATAAAACTTCGTAGATCGAGCTTTGATAAAACTTATTAAAAGTCAAAATATCCATAGTTACCTTAAGTACTTTTACTAACAATTAAGTTGGAAACTGCCGAAATACTGTATTATGGTTCTAGAATATGTTTAAAAATTCCCATAGTAGAAGTAGTTAAACAAGTCTGGTCTTCTATAAAGAGTGTGGCAGTCCAACATCTCTGCAAGTCTTACAAAACCTATTTGGAGTTCAAAAACTCTCAATCCTGAAGCGTTTTAACCTAAATAAAGTCCATTTTATGCTCCATTCGGTTCAAACATTCAGGTGACTGGCTATGATGTATGACTCTGCAATCTAAAAGGATTTTTTCTGTCATTGTCATCGTCATCTTTCAAATAAGGGCTAGAACACTTTTAGTGGCTGAGCTTTGTAACTACTTACAAGAATAAACTTTATTCCGTTTCCGGGCTAAGATTAGACTCAGTGACATGTGCTATCAGCTTCCTAATACTTCCTTACTTAAAATAACGATTACCTTGTAGGAATAAGGCCGGGCGATCTAACTCTCAGGCTTTTCCTTCGTTGCCCTAATCAAAGTTGGCGATCCCACTAGTTTGAGCCCCGATATTGAGCCCGGTTTAAGTAGCACATCCGCGGATTTGTCGTCCGCAATGCAATATTATTTAATTACATCAATTTGGAGAGTAGTCTAACTAATACCTAAGACACGACAACCTTACCAATACAAATCGGTGGTGACATTCCATCCTATTTGCAAAGAGTTGCATACCAGGAACTAGGGCACCATCCCAAAATACGTTATATTGCCAACCAAAAATTCCAATCGTTCCAGCTATTTCTATTTTTCTAAAGCTCCTGCATTTTTTGGAGCATTTTCCAAATGTAATGCATCACCACATTACCTACGCTCGTGTGCAATGAAGTGAGGGAATTTCTATAATGTATGCAATGTGACTTTCGTCAAAGAATGCCACTTAACCGTCAGGCAGTGTATGGCTCATTGCTTAAAGCAAAACTTGTTGCAAATTTCTCATCCAAATTAGTCACACTTTTGAGACTATGCTTAATTGGAAACGGTTTCCCCTGCCAGTTCGACGTTTAATTGGTTGCGCTAGTTCGTGTTCTGCTCATGTCCGATTTTTCCTATGGACATCATCATACTCGTACTACTCGTAGTGGTTTCGCCTTAATTTGAATCGGATCATATTTTTTTTTGATTTCGCCTGTCACTGAACCAACTAATTACCTCATATACACAAGTGAGAATTGCTCTACAACGTGCGTTTGTTGAAGTCAACTCGTATATGGCAATTATCATTTTCTGTCAAAAAAATTGCAAGTTCGAAATAAAAATCTCAATCTTATGCGAGTGCCAATCAAACAAATTTACAACCTCACCCAGTATACCTCGAGGGGTTTACATATAAATATAAAGCGACTGCATTATGACACATAAGTGTCAAGCGGGAAAAACAATTCACCATCCAGCCGGGCAAATACTCACTGTGCGCGCATTAATGAGTGCGCCGAAACCGTAGCGCTGCAACTATGCCTACCTGTAGAACGAATCTACTGAATGGGTATAGCCAATATACGGCTGTAAGAATTTGAATTGTCAATACCACCTAAATCCATACTGATTGCACAAATGAATATCTTAAGCACAGCGAAAAAAATATATCAAATTAAATGTGCAGCAACTATTCTCCGGATGAATATTAAATCAATTTTATTGTCCGACTAATTGACGGGTAATTTGCTGGTTGATTGAAACCAAATGGTCAAATGGCAAAATGTTAAGAATTTATTGCCCATGAATAATGTGTGTTGTTTGTTGGCGGTTACTGATTTCACTCGTGAGGGATTAATTAAATAAAAAAGTATTGAATAAAAACAATTGCCAACCTTACATTCTTATAGAAATATATTTTTCTCTTTTAATTAAAAGAGTAAAAGTGGTTCTATTGTGTATTTAATGTTTTGCCGCTAAGGGGCATTGTTCTGGGCAATCATCATTAAAAAAAAAGTTTTATTGTCGTGTGAGATATGTCACGTCGAATATTTACGTTATGAAAAATCTTGAATATAACTGGGCTTAGTAAAGTAAGTTGTGAAGGGCGGGCCTAGGGTTCTTTATGGAACTTTTGATTGAAATATGTTATTTTCTTAGACACTGTAGCAGATCAAGCCATGGAAAAAAGAACAATTCTGGCTGATCTCGCCCAGAGGTTGAAGAACTGTGAACTCAGCCAAATAAAATAGAGAAAATAGCAACCAACTTTAGGTCGGGGGATTCACTCCTTCGCAGTGATACCAAAGTTTGTTTGTGGGTAATTACCGATTTCGTATTTTTTTATTGTGTATTTTGTTGTTTTCTAAAGTCGGCATTGGCAAAAAAGGTATTTTTGATAGATGTCGCTTGCAATTCAGTCCGAAAAGTTTGGCATCACTGCGTCTTATGTTGTGTGAAAAATTGTTTAAAGGCAGTTGACAAATGAGAAACAGTGCATATGACTATAACAGTTTTGTGATAGTCAACCGTGTTACATTTTAAATGTACTTGTTTGAAAATAACAAATTTTTTTAAATTTATGAAGGGTCTTTTGCAAATAAAAATTTGCAAAATCAAACAAAAGTAACGCTGACCGCGAGAATGCAAAAACAATTCAAGTTGATTAGTCAACACGTGCGGATTCATAGTCCCGACAAATCAAGTTGACGTTTTACTAAACTATGTATCCGAATCCCCAGTTTTTAATAAAATTTCAGAAAAAAAAACTTATTTTAATTTATAACTTTTGCCAATAGACGATGTCATGCTGAATTAGTAGGAAGGTAGGATGGGACCGCACCATTCATAAATATTTCTTTGTTTGTCGTTTGCATTTTTCCTAAAGCCAATTTGAAACTCAGCCGCATTTTGTGACACACTCTTATCAACAGTCCCAATAAATGTTTCTAACAAAGCTTTCACTACATTTAAGAAAGTGTCAGTTATTCCTTTATTAAAAATATTTATATTCATATAGGGCCTTAGCAATAAACGTTTTAAGTCTCGACTTTAAATTTACGGAAGCTCACAATTGCGAAATTTGTATGGAAAATATCGCCACTGTAAACTACTTAAATTTAGAGTCGAAACTAAAAATGTTTATAGCTAAGGCCCATAATGACGGACAATAAAGCAACTAGTAATACATTTAGTTCATCTTCCAAAGACTCAAAATCAGTTTTACCCGATTTTGACATCAGGAAACACTGAGATTTAGAAATAAAATCAAGCTCGGTGGTTTACTGGTGGCGGAAGAATTAAGGAAACCGATAGAGCCCATGTCTATGGTAGAGCGTCAGGTAAGATATTAGGCAGCTTGACCATCGTATCAAAAACGGTGTTACAGTGTATATCGACAAGCATTTCCAGCTTGAAATTGACCCAGATGTAGTAGATCGACAATAATAATTATCAAACTTGGCATACGAAAACGGGACACTTACCGGGGCTTAAAATAATTAAATATACTTTGGAACCAAATAGAAGAAGCCTCTAGTTCGATCCAGTTTCATAACAGCTGAAGTAAGAAGCTACTCATAAAATAAAAACTTTTAAGACTTGGTCAGACTTTTGGGCGATAAAAGAAGAAACTTTTCTGACACACGACCATTTTTGGGCTGATTTCTGGAAAAATGAAAAGATCCTCAGCTCGCGTCGACAGCCGTTGACTAAAACAACTCTAAAAACTGGCAACCCTGGCACAAGAACTACTGCAGAATTCAGGGGTGAGAACCTGTAAAGCGAAACGATCAAATGTTGTCATGTGGAGACGAATGACTTCCCTTATGTAAATTTTTTCGTGTACACGAAAACGTTTTAACGTTTACAGAATGCCGACCAAGTTCTCCTTTGAACTAGTTAGTAATCAGTAATCACATACAGTTCATGCACACGTATTTGGTGTCTATTTCTTCGGAATTACGGAACTTAATGAACCTTAGTATAAGAATATTTTAATTAGTTCCCGTAGTTCTGCAAATTTTCCCTTCGTGAACTGTACGAGCAAAAATTTATTTAAATAGTTCTAAACGAAGGCAAATTATATGGCTTTTTGATAATATATGGCGTGCCACAAAAATAGCGTGCTACAAGTTTACGAGTGATTTATTTTTCCCGTCCCTTTAATGAGCTGTCGGTTTTTTTCATTTGGTTCCGGTCTGTAAAAGCTACCTGAAGCCAAGTCGTTTTAAACTGTCCCCATACTTACACTTAGCATGAGAAAGCTTCGTGCCACCCGCTGGCTTCTACAATAAAAGTCAATTATCTGATAAAGCCAGCGAAATTGATTTCAATGAAACTCTCAATCAATAATCAGAATCCGTAACGCCTAGGGCTGTAACGAATAAGTCTTGAGATTTCTACGAACCCACAATTTTGAGACGGTATTCAATTTCCTTTATACGATTCATGTCTCCAACGACTTACATAAGGCAGTTAAGCCCAAATTTTCTCCAACTACTTACAGTCCCACCATACAATCCATTATTGGAGGTATTTCTATTTGGAAATTACCCACACACGCAAATCAACTCTCCTGGGGTGTGAAAGATCAAACTATCATCTCCCTCGGAGCGAACTCGTTTCGTCCGTGTCTATCAATAGATCTCCGGTACATACTGCCGAACACAAAAAACATATCATAAATGTTAACATCAGGTGTAATTACCCCACACACACCTCAAAGAGTATGAAGAGTCACACACGGCCGCCGAGACTTTTTGACACCACATTTATTAGCTTCGCTTTCTTATTGATGCGCCTGAGCCACTGTATACGTTCGCGAACTGAAGTATCTTTGCAAAAAAAAAACCGAAAATAATTAATCCGTACTTAGATTTCACAGAGTGGTGCGCGGATGGACCCAGTTGATGTGTTGACGTTACACAATATTTGCAGTATCTTATCACACGTAATACTGACGATGAGAAAATAACTCAATTTAAACGGACGGAAGGATGATGAAACCCACCCAACACTGTTTGGATTATACAACAGCTAAGCGATTTATCAAACAAGTGTCACTGGCAATCAATCGGTATTCGCTTTTAAACCCCAAATAACCGTTGTTACCTTTAAAAAAAAAGTACTTTTGCACAAAGGAAGGTATTGATCGCGCGAAGTAAAAGGAAAAAAGAATTCAAAATTATTTATGGCTTCGAAAACAGTTACCGTGGCAATACACGATGGCGACACGAGCCACACTAAAATGTTGAACGCCCCGAACGCCAACCTTAAGCTGTTTACTTCTCGGATCGAAGTTGAAGCGATGTGTCTGAGATGGAGATCAGAGGAAGAAGAAATGAAAACAAAAACAAAAGTTAGATACGAAGCGAATGCGAGAAACCTACAACGGCGGAGCAGAAGACGACTGCTGCGAAACAAAGGTAACTTACCTTTAAACACATATCCTCTTGGACCTGGCTGGTATGTCCAGAGAATGTTGTTGTAACGTGTAAGCCTCTCAGTCTCGGTTGCAGCGATGGAGAAATAAACCGGCGGCGGCGGCACGCTGAGGCTGAATAGGTTCCACAGTCCACAAACACTGAGTTTGTGATCTTCGGACTTGTGTTAGATACGGGAGAACTGCTTTAGATACACTCGTCTGTGTTAGCTTTCAAAGCGCGACATTAGATTTATGCAAATCCACTTGCCAGTGGCACGCTCTGTAACTTTTCGCGACAGCTGATGCGTGGAGACATGGCTAATGCAATATATGCGTAGCGTATGCCTGCTCTGTTTGATGTTGTAATAGCTGATGAATAATGACTGCAGCATGTTCGATGTTGTAAGTCGTTCGACGGATTGACTCTTTAGCACGTGCATTTCGAATTTTATGATACATTGCAAAAGGGGCTTTCGTAGCATGCAGAAACGGTCGTTATCTTTATATCTCTGACTGTATGGTGGTACGTCAACAGCTCGTTCATTAGATCTTCTTTAATGTACTTCACCCATCATTAGGTTGGGTTTATCGCCCCTACCGAGTCTATTTGCACTTGCGTAATTAGGGTTGACGTGGGTTCTTACGTAAGCAAGCATGTACTGCCTCTTGGACGCTGGCAATGACCACAGCTAATTTAAGATCACAACATTAAATCGTGTGGAGGTGTATCATTGTTTCGTTTTTAACTTATACCATTTTTAAATATATTATTTAAGATGGACCTGTTTTTGTTGTTCAATATTCTTAAATACTGCTTTAGCATAAACTCTAAATGAGGATTTTTATTGTTCCACCAAAGCGAAAATAACCAATGAGATGGATAAATTCGGAAAAGGAAGAACATATATTGTTGCGAAAGACGGGTTCATTTCAAGCCGGAAATACGAAACGCGAAAATGAGACACGGCATTTATATGACTGAGGTGTGTGGAGGCGTGATTGATGTGTGGACAAAAATAAAAAAAAACATTCAATCAGAATTTTTGCATATTAGTCAAAAGTACCAGTGGTTTGTTGGGGTTGTAGCAGTTTAATTTCATTTCATTTTCAGTTCAAAGCTAAATCTCGCAACAGTTCTTCTCCGCTGTTGCTGAATTAAATGGGAAATGTTATTTTAAATAAACAGCAGCGAATGCCATTTGTATTTGGATTAAAATTGTGTTTTATCAATTTCATTTTCACATGCGACTGCCAAATTGGTGTCAGTGAGAAAAGTTACTTTAGGACAAAACAAAAGAGCCCAACACCGAACTGTGGCTTTCGGAAAAAATATTCAAAATCATAAACAATCAGGAAGTCAATAAATTTGGTTAATTTACATCAAATGATTAAATATTTAACACCCTCTATAGTCCAAAATGCGCATCACTAAATGTGGTGGTTGGAATCATCAGTAGACGACTACCACATTTCGTCTAGATGCACTGTTTGCTCGACGGCAACAGATAATTGGCTGTGCATCATAACCTTTAAACGAATCATCGGTCAAAGACTATAGCAAGTCTTGCCAATTGTAAAACTACAAGGCATTTCACGTCTTGCCTATTGTACAATTACAAAGGATTAAGATATCTTCTTAACAAAATAAATTTTAGTGCATTATGGTCTTGATTCGACAGCTGAAAGTGAGCATGGACTTCATCCGTTGGAAATCGTTTTTAGATTCAATACTTGGCATAACTTGTGTATTCTGAATGTTCGAACTAACTAACCACAGAGCCGCAGGGACCAATTGCCATCTAAACTTTATGTGCACTTAAGACTTGAAGTAGAATACTCAGCTTCTTAAATAATGAAAACGCTTCTATTGATTTTTTTCTTGAGTCCAGTCCAGAAAACAAAGTACTTCAACATGTTTCAAAATTAAATATAGATATCCATTTTTTTTCTTAGGAAAACATTACCTAAAATATGAACATTCTGATGCACCTGCTTTTACTCATCTATAAGACAGCTCAACACCTTCTATTCATAAACTCCGACAGGGTTAAAGTTTTGATATACATTTATAAGAACTCTTAAGGATTCTGGTCGCTTTCTTGCTTCCTTTACGAAATGCAGTATACATCCAGTATAACGAATGATGTAGGTTATGATGATTTTTTTAAAAATTTTTAAAAATAATTCCATTAAAAAATGTGTTTATTTTAACATTTTTGTTTAATGTTAAATTGAACAGATGAAGGTTTTGCCATTTAAACGTCCAGGGTTTTGAATCCAATACCTTGATTACACCGGTAGCACATATTATACAGACGCTGACAAAGCCAATATACTCAGCGAACAATTTGCATTAAATCATACGGTTGCTCAACACCTCGGAGATGCAAATACAGATTTACTTGTGCACAATTCGCTACAGATGTTAAACTCTGCATTAGTGGAAACTCCGGTGAGCGAGTTGGTAAGCGAAGCAGAAATCAAACATATAACAAACAGCTTAGAAGTAAGAAAAACTAGTGGTTTGGACAACGTAAGGAATATTTATTTAAAAAAATTACCCAAAATTGGTATTCAATTTTTAACATATATTATCAATGCCTCTTTGAAAATGCAATATTTTGCAACGGCCTGGAAAGAAGCTAAAATAGTTCCTATTCCAAAAGCAGGCAAACCTCTCAACAGACCGGAAAGCTACAAACCTATCAGTCTGCTAAGCAGCTTAAGTAAAATTTATGAAAAAGTAATTAAGGGAAAATTGATTTGATATTTTAAACGCGATTTTAATATTTAATTCATTTGTATAGAGCTTGAATTTCCTTTTTACTAAAAATTAAGTTTTTCGACTTAAGAGGTTTGAACTTAGAATTAAATGCATTATAAGACATATCTCTCAAAAACGTACAGTAGTGCAGTAGTTGATACTGTACGGAACTACAGTTGTACCCACAACCAACAAAAATAATGTTAAAATAACAACTAGAGGTTAACGTTTCTTTTAAGCAAAAATGCCACAGTTTGATAAGTTGATATTTAAATAAAAAATACAAGTAAAAGTAATAAAGTAGTTAAAAGCAATAAAATATTTCTTTTTTTATTTAACAAGCTGCATTTCATGGTCACCTAATTGCCAATTTTCACTAGACGGCAATATTGCCTGACTTAACCGTTCCAAACCTTTTTTTGTGGGTTTTTTTGAAGTCAGATGTTTTGTCAGAGTTATGAAGCCCTCAAAGAGAATATCCGCCTACAGTGCGAGGACCTATCGCCGGAAGTTCTGCCGAGAATGATTTAAGAAAATGCTATAAATCGGTTCCGAATGGTTATTAGTTCTGGCGGCGGCCTCTTGGGCGATATTATCTCCTCGTCCTAATGGACAAAAATATAAGCCATCATATAAGCAAAGTTCTAAGTTTCCTACAATCAGATGGGTTTTGAAACTGATTTCGTTAGACTACTAAAAACCGATCAACTGTCTGCATTTCGTGACCTATCGCAGCTCTTTTTTCTACAATTGATTGGTAGTGTTCTTTCAGCTTTTTATGGTTATACATTCGTCTGTTATCAGTGCACCCACCATTTTTTTTTTCTTTCTCAATCTCTGTTTAAATAAAAAAATGTTCTGCGCCTGCTGCAAAATGCTCCTTGAATAATTATTCATTTATTTAATGTTAATTTTATGAGAAGGCATTGTACCTTGCAGGTCTGCAGTGTTTTCATTTTTTTCCCGCAGCTAATGATGTTGTTGTTAACAAAACGATAAAACGCGTTTTAAGAATATCTTCCGTAAGCCTTAAGTCCCCTTTTTTTTGCATTTAATAAGGAAACAAATTTTAATTAACAAAAAAGCGATGCAACTCGGAAGCTAGCTGTGACAGATAAGACAGTTATCTACAGATAAGTTCCATCATATTATAAGACGGGCCAATTTGTTGCAGCTAAAATCTTTTATTTCCTCGATCACAATCTGTGCGTGGCAAATTTTTATAAATTGCTTCTAACTTTGACTACCAAATTCTGCCTTCGGGCTTTATTTAATTTTGGCACCCCCGAACACTTTTATTCAACAACAAAAAAACAGGAATTGAAACTTCTCAGACAACTATTTGAGGATGAATCGCAATTCAGTTAATTGCCTTCAGTTATTTCTTTACTAGTGTTCTTCGTCAAACAGACGCTACTAACGGCTATAATTATCCAAAAACCAGAAAACATTTATTATCCGCATACATGAGTAAATCATCACTTTTCGAATAGTCCCTGAACTCTCCGTCTTGTTTGTTAATGTGTTCCCATATAATTATCGATTATCAGGCCAAGATAGTCATTAGTTCTGATCATCGTGTTGCACAATGACTAGCTTAGCAAATTCATGATCGAAAAGCCGTCAAAACCAACAGATTGTTTAAGTTAATTAATGGTAGATGAATTTTGCAATAATCGCTCTTCAACAACAACCATTAGTGCAGTTGTATTTGGCAGAAGACCACAGATCAGAGGGATCCGTACAAAATTTTATAAAAAACATATCCTATTAAGCCATCGGCGCCGGCACCTTAGTTCGTATCAAATGAAAGCGTTATTTGTTTTCCAACTTTATACGGCAGCCAGGTACCTGGCCTTGGTCCAGACTGGACACTGACGTAAGGCAACCTGCCGAAGAGCCAGCCTATTAACCTAAAATCACCTCTTGATCAGCATTCGCATTCCCATTGCATTCTGCGGATTGCTGAATATCGCCGACAAGCGACTACTGGTCTTCGAGCTCGGAATGGAGTAGAACAATTAATCATTGGCACCGTCGTCAATTTCGTTCCACTCAATCATCAATTAAAGCCAAGTTAAACTGCTGCTTTCGCCTGTAAAATGAGGCAACAATCCATTTTAATTAAACATAATGCGCACATCAATAAAGTCCTCTACCACAAAGCCAGACCAGTCGGACCGGAGTCCGTTCGACCAGAAGGACACACTGAAGTGCTCATCATTACGACGATCAGCCATAACATCGGCTTGCGGTGGTACGAGTATATTCAAGTGGTTCAATGTTTCAAGGCCGATCGCCACACTCACTCGAGCGTGCAGCCGGCGCGATCTGCATCTTCATCGAAGAGTATCTTTGCTGCGATGCTGCATAACGGTCCAAGGTTAGCCGCATCTGCAGTGTGCCCTCGTCGTTGTAGTTTTTCGCAAAACGTGTCTTGTGTCTTGCTAACCCGATTTGAAAGTGGAAGCCAATTGGATTTTCACTTTCGATGTAACCAGTACAGTAACCAGTGCGGCGCAGCGCTATTATGTCAGACCGCTGAGAACGCTCATTAGCTGTGTCAGATTCTCTGGTATATGTTTCCAATTCGTCGAGCGTGCGTTTCGTGAAGATGGGATGATGGGTGCGCGGTTTCCATAAGCACATCGTCGTGCGGTTGGTACATAATCTGTTAATTAAATATTAAGCGGTTTGTGGTTGGGGAGGGGAGAAAGACATCATAATAATTGAAGTCGTTAAGTCGATTGCCGGAAAATGATTTACGTGTTCAATTTTGTACAAACAATGCGAACTGACAGGCGCTGCCGCCGCACAGAGCTAGATGTATTATCGCGCTCAATTTGGAGTACCACGCTGCGATCACCGATCGATCGGGGAACTGCTATATATTGTACGGGATGCACGGCACCCCCATGTCTTGGGGCAATTTTCTCAAACATATTTCATTAGATGAACGATGATGCTGTGGCGACTGGAAGCTAATCGGAAAGTTGAGGTACATGATCAGGTAGACTTTGGCTTCAAATTACTTTGTATACTTGCAGCAAGTGAGGCGGTCTCTATTAATTGAAATTTTGAAATATGGTTCACGAATTCGAAGCGATTGGATAACGTCATCTCTGAAGGTGGTATGCATTTGGAAAATTTGCTTCGGGATATAACCTTTTGGGTTTATTTGAGCAAATTGTTCTGTTGTTTAAGAATCTTCTTTAAAAGTGAACGGAACACGTCTGTTTGTCCTTGAATTGTTTCTAGAATATTTATGCGATTTGAAATTATCATCTGCGGTACAACTGTGGGTCTTCTGAAAGGGTTTTAGGGATTATTTAGCATTTTTTTGGAATTAGGGGGCACCTTCAACATATTTTAGATGATAATTTTGACACAAAAAAAAAAACATATTATATCTTGACACCGCTTGCAGCTGCACTCGTAAAAATTGGTAAATGGGGGCATATTCTCTTTAACAGGTACCTTGCGAAATATGGGCGGCATTGGATAACGGGGCGTGGCACATTTAATACAAAACAATTTAAAAAATATAGACATGTAGAGAAATCCCTGAATGAAGCACTTTGCAAATAGTGGGCAGTATTGGAGAACTGCTCGTGGCGCCTAAGATTTTATTTACACTCATTGCTGGTATTGTTGTAAAACTTGAAACTCTCATCTGAATTTTCTGAGTTAAACACTTTTTACAAAAAGTGGTGTGTGTCACCACCGTATAATCAAAAACACTTTAAACTCTACATCTTGACTTGAACGGCAAGTTGTTCTGTATTTCATTGAAATTTAAAAATTCGATAACGTTAACATTACAAAAACCATAATTCAATGAACACAATGATATTGCTATGAGAAGCACAACTTGTCGAACAAGCAGACAATTTATTTAGTACTAAAAAATGTGCTCTAAAAAAAATCTATAATTGAAAATTATGGTGTGTCGACGTCTTTATGGTTTGTCTGTTTCTATTGTTTGTTATTTGAAATTCAAAATAAATGGTCGCCGTATATATATGTATGACACTTGGTCTACTTGCAGATCTATACTTCGACTTTGCCGCAGCGTAATTTTATGTAACTGACTTGTAAAGTAGGTTTGACCGAATATAAAATTGGGGTTTTCCGTTTAAATTCCTTCACCAAACTAGGTGAAAACGGGGTAAGAGTCATAGGGGTGAGCTTTAAAATCTAAAATGTTAGCGCTCTCCTTTAAATTAAGAGTCGCGTGTTGGTGCTCTCCAAAATCAAAGGAAGTGCCAACTTAAGTTTTGTATTGATCGTCGGTTGGAGTCGTAATCTTCCGACTTTATTGTACTTTTTTGGTTAGATTTTTGCGTAGTTGTCGTAATATCGTGTTGAAAATCCTACTTTACTTTGCTTTGTTGAGATCGAAGCTCAAAAAACGTGTTTATTGCTGTTTTAAAATAGGTTTGGCGAACTCATTTGTTCAATCCTAGGAACTGCCTTAAATTTATTGTTACTTCTGGCCCCACTCCCCTACTTCATTGGGTTCAGAAAATGGAAAATAAGGAAATCCGATTCCAACCGCGACAGCCTCTATAAGCTTATGCTCTGAATGGGGCAATCAAGCTATAAACCACAGCCGGATGCTCTTAATAATACCCCCAGTCATGACGGTTCCACACTTTCAGCTCGAAACTCAATTACCAGCCGAAAAGCTAAGTACCACATTACGTCACCCGTCAAGTAAATCACTTTTGTGTTTCCATCCACAATAGAATTTATTAGCTAGCCCCTTGACACATGCTTACCAATCCACGGTCATTACGCTCAATTCATACATCTGTGTACGCATCAAAACAAAAGAGTTGACAGACGAGATGGCGTTTTTTTTTTTCCACAAACCACACAAATCAAATTTAATTGCACCCGAATCGCATCTATCGCTTACCTTTTGTTATTAAAGTCAAGGTATGACACTGCAAATCCGTATTTGTCTCTCTCACAGCATCTCTCGGAGTTATTGTCAAGCTATGCGTGTCTCCGTCATTAGTGGCGTTCAATTCAAACACGCAGCAAAAAGCTCCTCTTAATGATGTCTGGGAACTCAAACGACTTTGGCACGAGCTATAAGGAGAGTGGGCCAGAGAAAAACAAAATAAAAGCAATTGAAATTTTCCACTAATCCATCATGCATCACCTACAGCTTCAGCACGTAAAACGACACAAAACCAAAGTCCTATGGTGTCGCGACAACTCGACAATCTGTCTAAGTCGGAGTCGTTTTAATGGACTTGGTCTTGAAACAAATTTATTTACTGACAGTCGGAGTGATTGCAGTTTTTTTTTTTTTTCCTTTTTTTTCGTTTGTCGTCGCTTTGCGCAAAAGTCACATAAATAATCAACGAAAATTTGTGGGGGGAGAAAGCCTGTCCCTAATCATTAATTATGCGATATGGACTGCAAATAAATCAGATTGTTGTCAGAGTAGCTCACTTCAAAGGCGCCCCAGCAAGTTCATCGTCAAGTAAAAAACAAGCGACGAATACTACAATCGACCTTTCGGAGGGAGTTGCCACTGCACTACCACAAACTGGTGCACTTCACAGCAATTGGAAACAAAAGTCCTATCGCTGGCTTTGGGAAATTATTGCGAATCGCTTATAATTGCCAAATCACGCAGAGCTGCGGCTAGGAAATTAATAGAGTTGTACTTTCGAAAATGCTAATGCGGTAATTGCCCTAATTGGGTGGGTTGCTGCATTGTTGCCCAATTTGATCTAACCAGTTGGTTGTACTTGTTTGTGCTGTTCAGGCCATAAAGCCTGGCTCGGGAAAATTTCTAAAAACACAGTCGAGTTGTTTCTCAACTGAAAAACCAAAATGCTCAAATGTTATTAGTGAGAGATACGAAAATCTGTCAGTTAGACGTCAATCTAATTGATTATCTCTATCACTTGGTGTGCCAAAATTTACTTTTCTAACTCAATAACCTACTTTGGGTAGAAAGTAAATATAAATCGATCATGATACTGAGAAAACAAGTTTGCGGTTTGTTTTGGGATAAAATTCTCTTTTGGAGAGACCGCCTAGCGACATAAATCACCTATCGGAACAAAACGTTTCGATGACACAAAACCAAATATTAATGGAATCTAAATAGAGCCAAGATTGATGTCTAAATTTGGGGGATTTTAGCGACCGACATCAATTATGTGACAGTTAGTCCGCGGCATATGCTAATCGCGGCAGTTAATTTGAAAATAGTTAACAGTTCCATGGTTATTTGGAATTATGACAAGAGGAAGTGGGAAATTGAAAAAAGAGTTCAAGTAACAATTTAGGTCCGTTCGTGTACTTTCAGCATAGAAAAATTAGAAATGCCAAATCTCTAAAATCGAGAGAGAAGTCTCTCAATTTCTAGAGAAGTGCCTGACCGGTTTTCTTACAAAATGTTTAAGAAATGTCATTTTGACATTATCGTAAAATGCAGCATCTACAAAATAAGTTGGAATTTAATTTTTTACAGGCTAAATACCTATCAAACTTTCCATTTTGAATGCGCTGATTTGTTCTTGGCGAACATTCAATTATAACTTGTTTCTCTGACATCGTTGAAGACGAAAATAAATAGAGTTTTACCTGTCAAACTTTTGAGCTGTCACAGCTGGCAGTTTTCAGTTTTCATAAAAATTAAAAGAGGGAAATGGATTTCTCTCTCACTTTTATATTACTAAATCGTTAAGGTCGCCGCGAAAGGTACGTGATCTTCAAAATCAAACCTCAAATTCGACGACAGTTTAGCGCTCTTTAGGAATTAACGTCATAACTAACTGTGGCCAACAACTGTGTCCAAGAATTTCTAGAGCAAACGATCTACAGACTTAAGGATTCGTTGTTATAGAGCTTACTTTTTGCCTTGCTTGATAGGAGTACCAATCGCATTATTTTTGGAAATATTAAGAAAAGAAAGGAAACTGTTCTGTGCCGGTGGCCGCGTATGAAGTGCCTTTTTATTTATTATTTCAAACATTTTTTGACATTTTATTACATTTGCAAGATAACACATTTCTAATATCTAATTAATTTTGACAGACACTACGTAACCTCAATCATTTGCAAGAGCTTATTGGCCGTCTTTTAAATTACGAGGAGATTGCCTTTTTAAGGTTCCGTACCCAAAGGGAAAAAACATAACGTAAAAAGAGGGACAGCCTCTGAAAATTCAAAATTTTTGTGATCCATAAATTGTTTAACAAAAAAGTTGAAACGTTTTTTCATTACGAAAACAAAATTCAGAGAATGAAATGTTCAATTTAAACATAAAAGAAAACCGCCCATCGAACGTCTTCTTAAGAATTTTTGGACATCTGAATGCATTCACTCGGTTAGATAAGTTATGTATGTCTTCTAGAAAAGGAAATTATTGTATATCATGTATATTTTTATGTTAATACTATGCTTAATTCAAGTTTGATTATAAGAACGAGTGAACATTTAAAGTTGTTTTATATGAAAACAAGTGCAAACTTCATTTGGAAAAATATGTGTTTTTTTTTTTTCGAATTCAGAAAAATCAATGGTTTTGCTGTTAAAAAATATGAAACAAGTCTTCAAAGTCTGGGAACACTGTTCGTAAGCAGTTTTTATTTTTAGATATCTATTTCGGATGGGATTTGTGTTTTGTAAGTTGTAACCGATTTTGACTGAGTGTTCTCCTCTGAATAGCAAGAAATGTTTGTGCCAAATAAGGAGTGTTGGTTTGCTTACTACTTCCAGTTATCTGTTTATTTTGCGAGGAAGCCCCAGGCTTCCGTCAAATAAACAATTTGTTTTCATCGTTATCTTTAATCGAATTTCCATTGAAATGCAATCGGATGTGGATACAGCAGGTCAGACATTTAAAAGTCAAACCATACCAGCTCCTATTGTATTCAAAATATTGTGACAACATGAATTTCAACTGCTTAAGAACAACTATAACCATAACTGAATTCAGATTCTGCAATTAATCACACAGCATTACCATTCATTCGCTCAAGAAAACCGGCATTTCAATCACTTCCTTGTTGGTTTTTGCATAGGTCACGGTATCCGCGCTTAATAATTTAGCCCTGTCAACTCGTTCCATTCAGCTATCGGGTTTCATACGAAAAAAAATGGTAAAACTAATCCATGTGTCAGTCATTGGCAATTAATGTCACTACAAGTGCCTCGAGCACTATTACATTGTTGACACCCCAACAATGGCACAGGCTTAAATAATAAACGATCGGTAATCCGAGCTTCCCACGCTTGGCTCTCAATAGCCATAAAAAGCAGCTAAGCCCTCAGAATGTCACTCGTAAAAATGAAATCGCCTTTGTGGGTGCCGCGCCGCAGATTTTTAATAATTTTGCAATTAAGTTAGATTACTTGTCGCTCAGCGATGTTGAAACATTTCAATGTCGGAGAATCTGTAAAATCTTTTGAGTTCATTTAATATATCTATTAACCAGAGATGGTTGTGATTGCATTCGAGAATTGGATACAGACCCACAGGCATCGGATTGCATACGTTTACCAACTCCCTTTCCTAGTTACACCAGAACCAGTTCGCAGTACTCGTATAACTGATCAGAGTGGCAGCACGAATGGAAAATGTTGTGATCCTTGAACAGATGGAGTAACACAGCCATCATTGCTGGCTGCATCTAATACCATTGTCATCGGAGATGTGAATTGCTGAGATTCTTTCCAATCTAATTATTCCGATTTCAAGTGACAGAAGCTAAAGCCTGTCCAGTTCGATTTGATTGCACGCGCGGGGCACTCGAGTGGAGCTGCTGTGAACATTATGGTCAAGTGTCAGTGATATGCTTGCTGCAGGTGCAATAAAAAAAAAGATAGCAATTTGAATACCCGACTGTTCGAGACTATTCCGATCGAAAAAATAAAATCGCCAAATTCAAAACGTTATAATCAATTTTATTGTTTCCAAGCACACGAGAGAATAGCGCGAGCCAAGATGTTGACGCGGTGGTGGTTGCTAGTAGAAGAGATCGTGTAACCAATGTGTCGAATCGCCAACGAAAAAGTCCCGCTTCAATCCCATAGCACAGCACAAGTGCAAACAACAAAAAAACCCAACTCATATGCATTGCATAGGCAAGCGAAACCAACCGTAGGTGTGTTCCGCTAGCTTTTGCGCGGCCAAAGGCATGGTGTGCGTGTGTGTGCTATGGGAAATGATGGAAACAAATGTACAAAGGTACATACAAGATAATACAGAAATTTAGCGAACATCTTTGCTCGTGCATAAATGATATGGAAAAGCTATATACGGTGAGTTATACAATGTTTGGTAATGAAAGGAAAGTATGATTAATAATTCAAGTAAGTAAAGTTAATTGAAACATAATTATAAAATACAGCATTTCTAAACACGCCGCCACCCCTGATGGGCACATCAGGAAATTGGTAGTAGAGCCAGCTTGTGAATGGGTCTTTTGAACAGTCCGTTCTTGGTGCGAAGGGTGACGACACGTACATGTCCATCGTTGCCGGCGTGTAGCTCCTCGATACGACCCAAAGCCCATTGAGAAGGAAGCAAATTAGGCTCTTTCACTACCACGAGGTCACCTAGTTTGAAGTCGCGTTTTGCCTGTCTCCATTTAGGACGTTGCTGAAGCGAGGTTATATAGTCGCGCTGCCATCTCTGCCAAAAGCCTTGTAGCATATTCTGCAGCAGTTCCCAACGTCCCAATCGATTTGTTGGAACCTCCAAATAACTAGGGTCCGGTATGGCTGTGTAAGGGCGACCTATAACGAAATGAGAAGGGGTTAGCGGGTTCAAATCGGTATCGGAGATGGCACATAAGGGTCGAGAGTTGAGTAAAGCTTCTATTTGGGCTAGCAAAGTGCTTAACTCTTCAAAAGTGAGTAGATTACTGCCGACGACGCGATGAAGATGCTGCTTGACACATTTTACACCCGCTTCCCACAGTCCCCCAAAATGAGGAGCATGGGGAGGAATGAATTCCCATCGGATGTTCTCTGCTGCTAAAGCCGTGGACACCAACTCGTTATGCTTCGAAGACCGAACCAACTCGTACACTTCCGATAATTTGCGAGCAGCTCCTTTAAAATTGGTGCCATTATCCGAATGAATGACGGTACATTTTCCTCTTCTAGCGATGAATCTCCGCAGGGCAGCGATAAAGGCCTCGGTGGATAGATCGCTGACGACTTCCAAATGAAGCGCCTTGGTAGCCATACAAACGAATAGGGCAAAGTAGCCCTTAATCGGTTTTGCCTTACGAAGTTTTGATGCCCGAAGAGTAATTGGACCAGCATAGTCAACGCCGGTTTGGTCAAATGCAAATGATGGCGAAAGACGAGACGACGGCAAATTTCCCATCAGCTGCGAGGAAGTCGAAGCACGTAGCCGGAAGCAAACCAGACAGTCGTGTACCACCTTACGTATAGCGTTTCGGGCTCCAAGTATCCAGAACTCCTGACGAACTACGGAAAACAACTCCGACACTCCAGCATGAAGGAACTTCTCGTGGGCATCCAAAAGTATAAGCTGCGAAATACGATGGTGTTTAGGCAGAATTATTGGGTGTTTAATAGTAAAGGAAACGTGTGGAGCATTCGAAATCCGTCCCCCAACTCGCAATAACCCTACCTCATCAACAAACGGAGAAAGAGAAGATATTTTCGACCGTTGTGAAACCTGGTGATTCTGCTTCAAGGTTTGAATTTCTTCCTCGAATTCCTTTTGACCCAATCGAAGACAAATTTCCTTAGAGGCACGAAGTTCAGAGAAGAGCAAAAAATCGAAACAGCGCTCTTGTGGTGAGAGCTTGCTATTCCGCACAAAACGTAGGACATATGCGACAATGCGAATTAACTTGGGCCAAGATGATATCTTACCGAGTAGTTCATCAAAAAAGTGATCTTCCGGCCTTGACGTAAGTACCGTAGCTGGGCGTTTCCTTTCCTCCGGAACCTGGTGCTCTTCTTTGACCTCTGTGATCGGCCATTGACTGGCTTCCAAAGCGATCCAAGCAGGACCCTTCCACCACAAATCCAAATCCAGTAACTTGCTTGGTTCAACTCCTCTAGAGGCGCTATCGGCCGGATTCTCCTCAGAACAAACATGACTCCAGACGGAACGAGGCAGGTAATCCAAAATTTCAGAGGTACGGTTAGCTACGAATGTTCCCCATCTGCGAGGGAGAGAAGAAAGCCAAGCCAAAACAATTGTCGAGTCAGTGAAAGCGAAGAGTTTTCCTGGTTGGACATCCAACGACGAGCAAATGAGTTTCATAACGCGGCTAAGAAGAAGAGCCCCACATAATTCTAGGCGGGGAATCGAGACCTGCTTAACCGGTGCGACTCGAGTTTTGGCAGCCACGAGATGAACCTCAACGACCCCATTTTCGGAAACACTGCGAGCATAGACAACGGCAGAATAGGCTTTTTCCGATGCATCCGAAAAGCCTACTAAATCAAAGCACTTTGCATTTAACGTGTACCTTCGAGGAATCCTTAGCTGACCAAAATGTTTTAGCTCCCGTCGATATGAAAGCCATTTGTTGGCTATCTCTGTAGGTAACTGATCGTCCCAGTCAGTCTTAATTAACCAAAGCTCTTGGAACAACATTTTAAAAAGAATAATGGAGGGGGCTAAGAAACCCATAGGATCAAAGATTTTCGACACTTCTGAAAGCAAATTTCTCTTGGTAGCTGCCGTAGAATCTTCCAGTAGTATCCTAAAGGTGAATATGTCGTGGTACGGATTCCAGACTATTCCAAGCACCTTTGTCGAATCTGTTTCTGGGTCCAGTGACACAGTCTGACCCTCATCCACAGTACTGAGAATCCCCCAACAATTTGACGCCCATTTGCTTAGCTCTAATCCACCACAAGAAAGAAGTCCCACCAACTGTTCTTTCAGCTCCAAAACACCAGCCATCGAATCCGAGCCAGCTGCAAAATCATCAACATAAGAGTTGTGCAGAATCGCGTAAGAAGCCTTTGGGAACTGCTGCTGGTAGTCCTTAGCCAACTGCCTTAGGACTCTTATGGCCAAGAAGGGTGCGGGGGAAGTACCATAGGTAACCGTACTAAGACGAAAATGAGCAATGGGTTCGTCTGGAGATTCTCGCCATACAATGCGTTGAAAATCCCGATCTTGAGGACTAACCCAAATCTGCCGGAACATTTTAACAATGTCCGCGCAAAAGACGTATCGATACAACCGAAACTGCATGTATACATTAAGCAGATTTTTCTGCAGAGGGGGTCCGATGTGAAGGACCTCATTTAAACTGAGACCTGTCGAATCCTTGTGCGAACCATTGAAAACAACCCTCATTTTAGTAGTCACAACGGCATGGTGAGGCAAGTAAAATGCTCTTCCCGATGTAGGCTCTACTTCGCTGTCCGGAATGCGCTCCATATGGCCCAGTTCTTCGTATACCTTCATGAATTTGCAATACTCTGCGCGAAGGTTCTCATCCCGAGAAAAGCGACGCTCTAAACTAAACAACCTCGATAAGGCACCAGAAAGAGTATTTCCAAAACTGACATCAGCCTGACGAAATGGCAGATCCACAATAAATTTGTTGTCTGGAGCTCGAGAGAAGGTTTGTTCAAAATGATGATCAGCCTCATCTTCACTACCGACCAAGGGGATATGAGAACCGACCTCTTCTAACTCCCAAAATGATTTCAGCAGCACATCTATATCCATTCCTACGTGTAAGGAGACAACGTGATTTTTGGGCATGTTGCCCGCAATTACCCAGCCAAAAGCAGTGTTGTGGGCAATGATATTGCCATTACCATCTGAGCGGTGACCATTTCGCAAACTACTCCACACCCTGTCTGAACCAAGCAAAATATCAATCGGAGCCGGTTTGTTGAATCCAGGATCCGCTAACGGCAGATCGGTCAAAGGAAAGGAACCATCAAAATCAAAGGAGAGTGAGGGAGTAACAGAGGTAATGGTTTTCAATACAAATGCTTCCACATTCATTATGGAAGAATCAAAGCGAGGTTTCAGTTGCAGATTTACGACACCCTGCGTAACACCAGCATCAACGGCAGAGATCCCCGATATGGGCAAACGAGAATGACGACGAGAAAGCCCTAGCATCCTAACCACTCGATCGGTTACGAAGGAAACCTGCGAACCAGTGTCCAGAAGAGCGCGACAACGTTGCGGAAATCCTGCAGCATCCAACACTTCGACGACCACGGTTGGTAAAATCCCCGATGCGGGGTTACCGGGTTTAGTGTGATGGCTCACAATCGATGACGATGGAGAAGAGACTGGACCTGAATCATTCGGAGGATCGCTAACGTTATTAGAACGAGGGGACCCAGAACTATCCAGATGCACCAACGAATGGTGACGCGACCGACAATGGGAGCATCGGCTCCTCATATGACAACGCGACAACGAATGTTGTGTTCCTAGGCAGTTGTAGCAGAGTCTTTGGTCTCTAGCGAAACGACGACGATCTTCAATAGATAAGGCGATAAAGTCCGAACACTGATATAGGGGATGGCTACCTTTGCATTTGGGACACGTCACATTTGCCACAGCTAAGCTTCTCACCCTACCCGAAGGGTTTGAAGAACGCGATCCGGTTTTATTAACACGAAGCTTAGTCTCACTTGTCTCTAACGCACTACATCTATTCTCAAGGAAGTCTAACAATTGATGAATAGTAGCAACTTCTGAATTTTGGTTCATCAAAGCCCAAGCTTTACGAGTTTCACCGTCAGTTTTATTAATTAAGAGGTATATCAGCCATGGATCCCTATCTTCAGACTCCATGGCCTTTAAACCACGCACAACCTCATCAGCACTATCCACTAATTTGCGCAAATGACTGCTATCGCCACTAGCCACCGAAGGCATATTCAAAAAAGTCTCAATAAATTGGTTGATTATATATAGCGGCCGATTATAACGACGCTCAAGTTTCTCCCATGCGGGCTCATAATTAGCATCGGATATATAAATACCGTTTAACAGACTAGCAGGTTCATCCCGCAAAAAGGATTTGAGGTACCGAAATTTTTGCGACCCGGATAAATGCTTTCTACAGTCTATGCTGCCTAGGAACATGTCGCGAAAACACGGCCACTCCCGATAATCACCAGCAAATGGTGCAATTTTAAACGACGGTAGTTCAATCTCTGAGAATTTTATAGTATTCGAAGCAGAGGGAACATTTTCAACTTCCGAACTAAACACAGGTGCATTTTCGTGAGCTGACGTTTTTTCATTTGAAACCGGGTTAGCACGTTCGACGAACTCATTATCGTTTTGGATTCCGATATTAGAAGCTCGAGCGGGAGTTTTCCCACCAAACGATTCGCGAGCGGGAATTTTACCTCTGAGGGATTTTAGAAGTAATGATTTAGCCGTTATAAATTTGGCTTCGAAAACCGCAAACTCTTCCTCCGGATCAACATATCCTTCTTCGGCATGATATTGGTGGAGGTCATATTGATTTCCGCTGAAGTCTTTCCAAGCCTCCTCCAACCGATCTATACGCACTTCCAGCGCCTCGACCAACGTGTCATCGGGAATTGTTTGCGCGAAACTATATACGCGGTTAATGGAAGCTTTGATATGATCTCGCGATTGCAATAACGCTTCCATGGTTATACCAAATGCCGAAACGAAGACGAATTACGGGCAAAAAAAAAAACCTCCTATCGAACACAAATCTCTTATGCCCCAAAAGCACAAACTAACAGCAATTCTACAGCAACAACAACGAGCGCAGAAATCAGCAACAGCAGCAAATCAATTTATTGAATTATAATTGTATTACCTCTCCTCCAGTGCAATGAGGATTCTGTGGACTGTATCCAAATCGAAATATCCAACGATAGCAACCACCAGATTCGCAGCAAAAACACGAAGGTTCCAAATAATCCGGCTCGAAGGACCAACTTTGTTCGAGACTATTCCGATCGAAAAAATAAAATCGCCAAATTCAAAACGTTATAATCAATTTTATTGTTTCCAAGCACACGAGAGAATAGCGCGAGCCAAGATGTTGACGCGGTGGTGGTTGCTAGTAGAAGAGATCGTGTAACCAATGTGTCGAATCGCCAACGAAAAAGTCCCGCTTCAATCCCATAGCACAGCACAAGTGCAAACAACAAAAAAACCCAACTCATATGCATTGCATAGGCAAGCGAAACCAACCGTAGGTGTGTTCCGCTAGCTTTTGCGCGGCCAAAGGCATGGTGTGCGTGTGTGTGCTATGGGAAATGATGGAAACAAATGTACAAAGGTACATACAAGATAATACAGAAATTTAGCGAACATCTTTGCTCGTGCATAAATGATATGGAAAAGCTATATACGGTGAGTTATACAATGTTTGGTAATGAAAGGAAAGTATGATTAATAATTCAAGTAAGTAAAGTTAATTGAAACATAATTATAAAATACAGCATTTCTAAACACCGACAGTGAACAGCTTGATCTGCATACTGATTAATGATTACATCTGCGCGAGAGGGAGGCAAATTATTTCTGATTGAACGCTGTTTCGCTGTTTCACATTCCGCGCCAGAGGGATATTTAATAAGATGTTTTTAGATACATCAGCGTCTTGTTACTTTGAACATTAATCACTTTTCTCTCTGAAATTTATCACTTTCTACGAGTCATCTAATCGTTTTTGAACATCGACATCCAAAAATTCAGCGAAATGCTTACGTAAAGTAATAAGTTTCGGTTGGGATGTTAAATTTGATTACCTGTGCTGTAATTATATCTTCGAACATTGTAACGATTGGCAAAACACCCAAATTCAAATATGAACTCATAATAGCAGTGAGAGTGTTGGCGTCTAATGGAAGTTTGCGGATGAGGAGAAAATTGAAAGTAACTCAGTTTATGAAGTTAACATATTTTTTTAACCTGTGTTGAAAAAAATAACAAAAGGAGCTTCCCAATTCGAATGCTTAATCTCTTTTCTTTTTTTTTGTTTGTGACAGGAGTTGTTTGTTTAGGTACTGAATTCATGTTAACTTTCAATGTCCCACTTATCCATTAAATGGGTGGGTAAAGGATGCTCACATGGATGTTGCATAACCCTCGATCTACTCCAATTAACCGAGGGCGGCTTTCATTCGAATTACATAGTCGACTAAATTAATTTGATTGACTGAGCATTGAAGTAATTTAGTAGGTAACCTTTCTATATACGATGTTGGTCCCTTAAAAATATATCCATGGCTTACGAAAGTTTTAATTGCGGTTTACTGACGAGTTTTGCATCAAGAGCTGTACTAGAAAGACATTGTCCCAATAATGCATTTTTGAAATGTTGGCGGGACTTAGTACGAAGACACAGTCAGGTGGGTAGCAGTGCTGCCAGTTTAGGGCTTTCGAAGCTAGATCTGGCGCTTTTTAACAGTTTTAGCTCGCATTAAAACAATTCCTCCCAGCGACATTTCTAGAACTTTTCGGTTGATAATTAATTTTAATATATTCGTATTACACTTTGACCTAGCATAGTCGTAAAATATATCTGAAACCCTGGTTAGGGTGCATATTTTGTAGCCTTTTGCGAAAAATAAGAATATTTGTAAAAGGACGCAAAAACTGCATTTCCACATGATATCGTTTAATTATGTATCTGATGCAGAGACGCAGAGACAAAAACGTCAATAACGCACCAACGTCAACCATCCCACGCGCGGCATCTCTTGCACCTGACCACACTCACGAGTGTCGTTACGAGCGAGTTATATAATTATTATTAAAATAACCATTTAGCCATTGTTAAAAAAAATAAATACTTGAGATCAAAGCTAAATACTTTTTGATGGTTGAAGCCTTTAAAATTTCATAATATAATAAATACTTTATAGCTTCGTAAAATATGTCAGAATTTCAGTACTGGTGCTAAATCTAGCTCTTGTTTTTTGTAATCTAGCTCAGTTTAGCGCTTTTTGTTCACGTTTTTATCTCCCTCTGGTTAAAACGACCTGGTAGCACTCGTGGGTAAAGCTGGTTTTATATATGCTGCTCCCAAACTTCAAATCGACGCTGACAAACTTGGTTGTTGAGTTTTTTCTCGTCTCCATTTGACTACTTTGTTTTTTGAGTAGTGTATTTTTTTCTGGTGTAGATCGTAGTCAGTTCTTCCACTTGTATTTAATAAAGGCGTAATGCCAATTGTGTATGTTTTTATTTTTCTGCATTCAAATATACAGAAGAATTAAAAGAAAGTTCAAGCGCCTCAAAATAAAAAATATGAATTTTGACCTCAAATTTAACGACTCACAATATTTTGCAATTTTTTATGAGCTGCTCCAATTTTGAAATGTAGAATCCAAGCTCCTAAGGGAGACCTCAACTAGAATCAGTTTAACCTATTCAATATGAAAAAAAAAAATAGTTCTATTCAAAACTCGAAAGTAATAGAAACAGAGATCTAGATCTTGTAACAATATGTTCATAAATTATACTCGCATTTGCTCTTTTGCTTCTAAATAAATATAGTGCTTAGAGTTATTGCACAAGGTAATGTATAGTGCATATTCACGCACTCATAGTAGTTGCACAACAAATGGATGATTGCTTGTTTTGACACTCATTATAAAGAAAATCTAGCAGAAGGCGACAAAACTAGTTTCATAGCCTCAAATCCAGAAATGTATCGAAAAACAGAAACCAGTGTTATGTTTGTTCTAAAGCGAAAAGCATCGAATTTTGTGAAACCAGATTCAATCAATCGCAACAAAACTAGTTTTAACGAAACCTGATTTCATTTAAAAATCATCCAGAAGAAATATATCACCCCGAATGTTTTCTAATCATCAGTCTGGGATTGAATTACCGCATCCATGAGCGAGCCATACGTCACTGAACTTTGTGGATCTTACAAGCAAAACAATAACGAATTCAGTCACGTAGAACTCGATCACGGATGCGGTGATTTACACTGCTGATAAAGGAAAATGTTAATAGCTGCCTTGGTACTCACTTGGCGGACAAACTAAAGAAATTAGAAAAAAAATGCGTTTTTGTTTCGAATTGGTAACACTTTTATCAACGACCACAAATTATTTGACAACTCCTTTGTTTTCTGTTTGGTTCCGCACTCTCCCAATGTGAAGTAGGTAGGTACATTTTGAGTGAATAGAAAACAGAAGGTCAGGCGAACCTTGCACTGGAATAAAGCTTAAAAATTACTTCTTGCATTGGAATGAATGAAGGTAGCGACCTTATTATTGAATTTGTTTCAATTTGACAGCTCTCCCATGTCATACGAGTTTCTGCCTAAATATCTTGCATTTCAATGGGCTGATGTTTTTATGTGTATAGGTAGGACGTTCATGGGAATGATAGTCATTGCAATGATCATGTAGCCACGGTCTTTTGAAGATGGCATTTCTATTCTCTTCTCAACCACAAATACATTTTTGATTTGCGAAAAGCTTGTTTTTCTGAACGATGATGGAACAATCATTAAATAAATGAGGAAAACACCGCCAAACGCCTTCTTAAAGATTGAGGCCTTAGAAGTGATGCATATATGAATTTTCCCAATGACTTTTCACTGCATCAGTATGAATTCATTCACTTTTTACCTTCACCGCTTTTGACCTGCTCCAAGTTCATACTCAACGAATAAGATGGACTTCTTATACCAAATATAAAAAAATTATCCTTCACTCTCATCTGAAGTAGAGTTCTCCCGCCACGTGCTCATTTAAATGAATTTTCAATTACAACGCCTCACATATTCAAATTCCTTCACCATCGGATATCAAGAAATACAGTAATTGCGCTGATTTACTACCGATTAGATACAAATTAATTCTCATGCGCAACCAAAATGCAAATGGTATAATTGCCATACCAACCAGCTTGCCACAAATACCTGTAGTGGTAAATTATACCGCTCTATGCAAGCGAATGCAAATTTACTAATTAACGATACCAAAAAGAGATAACACTCTGTCAAATTCAGATTGATGCGTGTCCAAATACGTCACGCCATTGACATTGATTCCCCGCTAACCAATCGAATGGTTTTTGCACAAGTCAGGGTCACAGCCGCCGGCACCACGCCTTATTGACAATATTTCCGTCGATAATTACCCCGAGACACCCACACTTGTCGATAATTAGTTGGCAAATAATATTCGTTAATCTGATTAAGTCTTTAAGCTGACAGCTGCACACATGAAGCATTTTGAATCATTTTTCCCCCTCATACGTAGGTAGATTTTTTTTTGACGTTCTGATTGATTGCAATAATGGCGTACTTTATCTGCGGACACAGTTGAAGTAATCCAACGCTGATCGGTTCTCTTAGGATGAGGTAACCACATGTCCGACCGAGTGATGATGATTAATTGCGGATATGAATATCTAATTTAATTTAAATTTAAATTTTAACATTCTAATGGATTTCTGGAATTTAAAGAATAGAGTCAGAACCAAAAGCTGCAAGTAGGAGAGCAAAAACAGGGCGCAGTAGACTATAAAGCCGGCGGACAGGACAATGTCGATTAGCGTAATTATTACCAACACGATTTTCAGCATGTTTGTGTTTGTTAGGTTGAAGACGGTTTGTGAGGTTTCATTTGCCAAGGGCACTGTTGAGGGGGAAATTTTGTTGCGTGTTATTAATTTCCAAATTGAATTGTGCTTACCTATCAGTTCACTTAGATCCACAGTAGCGTATTGATCAATGCCGAGGCAGTTGAAGACGTCCTTCCATCTGCCTCCCGCAGAGAGCGCTTCCAAGTCACAGTACAGTCTCATGATTCACTTGCTGTCAATGTTTTGCTTTTCTCTAATGAATTGACGGAAATCGACGATGTACTATGATGTTTTTTTTTCAAGCGCACGTTGGGTAGCTACCTATCTCTATACAGGAAGAAGACGACAAAATTCGAATAACCACAGTCGAGCCTAATGACTGAGTGGACCCTCCATAAACTCTCGATTTTCCGCCGCCGAATTAAGGACATCACTTAGAATATTGACGAGTTTTCGGCTCAGTGTGAAAAGCCTATTAGACAATGTCCAATGTCAACAACCGAACGCACAAATTAAACAATATTTTCCAACAAAAATTTAACAAAGTTGGTAAAATTTTGAACTTGTAAGTGGCCATCCCTGCCACTTCTTGCTGGCTGTTGCTAAATCCCAACTTGATCAAGATGCATGATTTTAATTACTGCTTAGTGATCTGTCGAATGGCTGCTGATGATTATAAATTCTACAAGGGTTTGTAATTGGCGTTGATCTTAAGTTGTATACTAATAGCAAAATTTTGGTGCCAATAAATAAAGCCACTGTGAATTTAGACCGGAAAATAAAATTGTTTATAGGTAAGGCCCCCTATGCACTAACGTTATGTTACTTAAGCTTCATTTATACTAAGCTCTAAAATATTAAATGTCCCAAATCAAGTGCGTATATTATAATTTATAACGAACGAAGAAGCACCCTAAGCCCGAAAGTTCAACGCTAATAAAAGCAATTAAATTTACCACCGTTCAAACGAACACTACTTGAATAGTTTTTGTTTAAAGATTGAACAATTTCAGAAGAGTACCTAAAGTCAATCGATATTCCTGTAGTATATTCCAGGGCTTATCCAGACTTGGTCGCATAAATGAGGCAATATTTGTCAATTCAAATCCAAAGGAGACACTTGGTTTCGATTTTAACAAATACCTACCTCTCTTATGTCATGGTTTACATTAGGGTAACTCCCGCATTTTCTTGCTTTTTCCTTATTCCCACGAAAAAGGGAATGTAAGTGAGATGTATAACAAAAAATAAGACATTTTTCTGTAGATTAAAAAAAGTCCAAACAGTCAATCTTGTCAATACTTCAGAAAAAGCCTATCAAAAAAATGTACAAGGAATGGTTTACTGACTGAAAAGTTATGTGGTTCTCAGTTATAAGATGAGAAGTTTCGACTCTATCAAATACACCCAGCAACTAAAAGCTTATGTATAATTATTATGTAGAGCTTTCGGCGCTTTCAGTCCGGACAACATCCAAACTTGACAGATCAAATCAAGTTAAAATGGAGTAATTGACACACCAGGAAACTCGGTTATTTGTCTCAGAATATGAGATAACAAGATTAGATACCAACATAGCTAACATTTATCACACGCTTACGGAATTTCAGTCTGACTCGGAGGAAGTGACATTGGTTGTCGTTCTTTACCTTGGCTGAGATAGGATAACTTATTTTAAGTCGTACAAGAGAAAACAAGAAATATGGACCATTCTTTAAAATTTGTTATTTGTGTCGGTTTAGGGGCTAGAATCTTAATTGTTATATACACCAAAGTGGAACAAGCCGGGCGTCTAACAAATATATCAAAATCAACGATAGGTAATAATTTATAAATAAATCACGAGCCACTGAATCTTTTTGATCGGAAACGGGTCCTTAACCGAATTGCCACAAACAGTTTGAGAGCCGCACATCTTATTCACAAACCATTCAGTTGTGTGCCTCGGCACATTATTCGCCTGAAAATATGTGAAACATTATGGTTATGGCCACATTTTTAAATAATGTCATGAACGAACAAGGGCGCTACCAATTCCTACGAATTCTTTCATACCTATTTTGCAATATTTGAGCAGTAACTTTTGTTGCTTGAAAATAGCTCTGAGTTGGAGGTATACCTGCTACCTTTAGAAAAATAAAATTATTCATAAAGAAAAGGCAGTTCTGTACGATTCTGTGCACTTTCCAAGCAATTGATGAACTTCTTCGGGCCTTCAAAGATTTTACCATATTTTTAAATACAAGTTTATTACAATAAGCCTTTTTTCTGTTCAAGTGTTTGCAGTTGTTTTTGTTGCTGCTGTTGGTGAGCATTGGTGATATTTTAATTACACCTTTACTGATAAGCCGAAAAGCTGCGAAATCGTTGATGCACGATGTTGTTGCTTCTGCCACTGTTGCTTGTTATATTTTTGTTGACAAGCAAAATCAAGCAGCGGTGCCGTCGTTTATAAGACTTTATGTTCTCGGGCATTGAACGAGGCCATACTCCATACAAAGGCAGTGCATATTGCATTTAAGCCGTTGCTAACTAAATATTACGTAGATCCAATGACGCAAGTTCATTGCCAACATAATCTGCAAGGTCATCGTTTTGGATGCTTAAGTGGAGCGACCTGTTCGACATTGGTATGTTCATTAAAAGATTTTCGGTTAAGCCTTATATAGCCTCAGCCCAGAAACTTGCAGCATGTGCCTCTGCAAACCTACATAATTTCTGAGTTCCGACTCTGATAGATACCATACCCAGTCTCTCTATGAATCCCTCGCAGCCTAGACTAATTTATTAATTAGACACAACTTTGCACATCTCTGACTCTGTAGGAAGAATAACTCCATCGCATACTCGTATCTCCATCACAAATCTGCATCGTCAATTGTTGAGCTTCCTCTCATCGATATTCCTGCACTACCAGCTGTGAAGTTGCACACATTTCTGGTGGATTTGATAAAAATTCCACCAGCACAACAACGCGCTTGTCAATAAATTACGTAGTACTCAAGCGTAGGCTTTTAAATTCCCATCATCAGCAACAGATCGCGCGTAATAGCAGAAGCCTTGCTCTCTGCGGTAGGTTTCGTGCCATTTCTTCATTCGCGCAGTTCGCAGATGCGGTAGCATCTTTTGTATGGTGTTGCGATGCCCACATATACGCGGCAGCTGAGGTATGCTAATGGGCCGCAGGCAGGCATGAATCAGATCACAGTATGTGTAATTGTGTAGTGCGTTTGCAGCCATACCCCGGGAATTAATCAGTGACGGATTAGCCAATCGCAGTGTGTTGGATGCGGCTGCTACTGCTAGTTTGCAAACATTAGGAGAAAATTTGCATACGCTGCGCGATTTCCCACTAATCGCCTAAATGAGTGGTATTTAGGTTTCGTGTGGCATTCCAGGCGAATTAATCTCTTCCGCTAGAGAAGAGAAACTTTGCAGTTTCCTTGCACGAATATGGAATTTTCATTTTAATGAGAGAGTGGGAAAGAGAAAGCAATTTACATGTGTGTTGGACTCGGGGTCGGGGGAACATAAAGAGCCAGCAACGACGCTTCTTATATGAGCGAAAAATTCTAAAAAATGTTTCAAATGTAATGTAATTTTTTTGCTTTATTTATGAAAATAAACATAATTAGGTAGGTACTTTAAATTAAAATTAATAGTTGTATTACTTAGGTTCTAATAATTTTATATTGAATACTTTTTCGGTCACATGGCAGTGGTGCACTTACGTATTCTTTGGGCAAATATTTTGCATATTATTCTGAAACTTTCCAAGACATTTCTACGATTTCGGGGAAAAAATTGTTCTTATAGTCATCAGAATCGTAATCACCTTGTTTTCCTTCAACTTGTCAAGATGTTTCCTTTAAATACTGACCTCGTTCGATCCACGGTTTTCACTTGGCACTATTTTTTCTAATGTCGTTCTACTAGCTGCGTTCTACGTTTGAGGTGCTTTTCTTAATTATTCTTTTATTAAGAAAAAAAATACTTCTAATGTTTTGACCAGTCTTTCAGTTTAAAATTTTCCAAACGCTTTAACTATACCTGGATTTATCGTTCGTCTCACAAATGGTTTCTCATTCCATTGGCTTTAATATACAACTTTTTCACCACAATATAAAATATGTAACAAATTTCATTTGGCATAATAAACCGGCACAATTCGTTTTTGAAATTGAGTTCAACATAATTTCAAATTGAGAGACTTCGACACATCGAAAAGTCGACTGATATCTCGAGCTGAGGATTTGTCAGCGTCTCCTCCTTCAACATGAAAAATTGCATTTTTCACTTATAGAAGATTCTTCCATCTAAATCAGAAGTGAATACAGAGGTCGAGGTGTTCCGTCAACTCGTTCTCTACTTCTCTAGCCTCGGTAGGAGTGATCGTTGGGTAGTCCGATATTTCTTACGGTCGTATCTTATGGGGACCATTGCCCAGTCAAGACATTGCGTTTTTTTTTTAGTCCAAGAAACGTTTTTATAAGCTGGGTTGAGTTTAGCACAAGTAAGGCTGCTTCATTTGCTGCAGTAGTGATCAAGGATATCATATTTCTTTTCAGTGTACTATGTGACCAAAGACTACTCACAAGAAGGACCGGCGAGCAGTCTAATTTTTATACAGGTTAACTATATTTTAAATCGTAGATTCAGTGCCTTAGTGGTTAGAGTGTTGAACTACTAAGCGGGGGATCCCAGATTCGATCCCCGGAAAAACACAAATTATACGAGTATATTGAGTTTTTTTCCACTGCGCCACCTGTCGTGCATGTCTGGCAAACATCCGAGAGTAACGCTGTCATAACAGAGCTCCTCAATTAGCCCTTGGGACTCGGCATAAAATTGTAAATCCTTTCCATTCGTCCAAAAATGGATGCTTGTGAGAAGCTAGGTCTAAGGTCCCTACGGACATATTGGGCCAAATTTAAAAAAAATTGCAACTACCTACCCATATTTTAACTCAGATATAGAGGGAGATTAAAATATGTAGTTCCAACCGCAATTACGTCCCAATCGAATACGGCCTAAGGAACTTAACAGCTAATTGGCGGACCAAAAGTGTGTCGATGCGGGCACCGTTTGTTCTCCTAGCGAACTAGCGAACACATATCTCTGCAGTTCATTTCCCAAATAGAACGATTTTAGTACTCAACAGAACCGCTGTAAAACGACAACCAATTATTTCTGCTGAAAATTTTCATGTCAAATGACCGCGTTTATAAGCTTCACTTATTTATTTCGAAACGGATACTTCGAAGTTCGAACACAATCTGAGTTCCTAACAGTTTTGACTTTGATAGGGGCGATAATACTTAAAAAAGATTATGTCGATCTAAAGCCATCAATTGTAGGTACCACCAGCCTCAAAAATATAAACAACTTGTTTTCGTTGACTTTTCTTTATTTATTTTTTATAAGCATTAAGCACAAGCATCCTTACGATTGTATTTTCTTTTTTTTTATTAATAATTTATTGTTATTTGATATGAGTATAAGTTATTTAATTTTCTTTCCATGTCATTCATGTCAGTCGCATTAAGACACTTTACACAAAATTGGGACACAAAACAACATTAAGAGCCTTAAACTAAAGAACATTGATTTACGTATAAGATTTGACAGGTTCAGTTAATACAAAAAGAGTTTTATACTATTTACAGACATTTTCTATGAAAGAAAACAAAACAAGATTCACACATTTGGTTAAACATGGTGTAGGTACAGCATAAGATCATTTCATTGCCAAAGCCAGCGGGTGCTCACTTAATAATGATCGTAGTGTCCGTACTGACTCTCATAGTGTCCATACTGTCCATCATCGTATTGTCCGCCGTTATAGTATTGTCCATCAGCATAGTTGTCATAGTCGTAGTGAATTGGAGCCGGTGCTGCGTAGTGTGGCTTCGATACGACTGCAAATAAAAGAGAGGTGCATTAAAACAATATCATCCTGACCTTTTTATATAATTGATTGACAAGTGAACGAGCACACGTGCATTCGACTTGGATCAAATTGATTGGAAAATGCGGTTCTCGGTTGAGTTGTCACAGACAATCGATGAAACGACAACACTGTCACGACAAGAATCGCTCACTAACCGCCAAGTTATCGTCCCCCTCACCCCCCAAAACAAAGCACCAATAATGGCAAATTAAACGACGCGACGGCAAACAAAAGAGTTCACGTGCAAACTTGGATTGTCACCGAAATGCAAAGTCGCGCAGTTACACAAATTACAAGCAAATCTTTCAGCATCAGGCTAAAGGTATATACACGAAAAATCAGGTCAATTGTATTCTGCAAGCAGAAAAAAAAACTGCTCATTGTCTGCTCGGAGCTAATAATTATTTCGACATTGAGGAACCACAGAGAGAGAGAGTGAAACTTCCCACCGCGCCGAGAGATCAACAGATAAAGTACTACATACAGCAGGGATGGAAAATGCCATTTTCGATTTGTACTGAAAACAGTTGTAAGATTGTACTGAAATGGAGCCAATTGTATTGAAAACAATTTAGCGTATAAGAAAGTGAATTCAAAATATTTTGCTAACAAAACTATACACACCTAAAAAAAAAATATATAATATTTAAAATAAGTTGCATTCCTTAGGCCGCCCAAAACTCGAGAACGGATCGTATAATATGCGCTATATTTTCTTTGATTAGACTGTATGCCAATTATACATATGAATACCAAAAGACAAATGACCACATAAGCTGTCAAATGAACGAAATGTCAAAATTATCAAAGCTGTATAAGACCATATGACCAAAATTACCAATATGGTCATACTTTGATGGTTACCTATTTAATGCATTTGTTATTAATCACCCAATGTTGTAGAAGAATAATGTTGTTAAGAAAAAGAACGCAAAAAAGTTGCGATGCTGCGAATTTTCTGGTAGTAACATAATTGGTACCTATTATTTTGTCTTATTTGTTCACGATTCTTATATTTGCTCGGAATTGATTGCGGTCAATTTTTGGTAGTGAAAAATTAATAAAGAAGTTGGAGCATTGGTTCTGACTTCATTATTTCATTAATCCGCAAAAAAGAGAAAGAAAATGAAAATAAATCCCAATTCTACGAATTCATCAAACTTTGATGACAACAAAATAATGCTTGTTCCATCAAAAGACTTTATGCTGGCATTCGTGCTTTTTGTCCGATTAAACTATGCTATTTGGGCATTTTTATCTGTCAAAATCAGCCTGGTCATATGTGGCATTCAGGTCATTAGAGCATTATGAGGATATGTATGACAATATTTTGACAGGATAACTGTCAGAAATTGACATTTTATGACCACTTGGCATACAGTCTAATCTTACCTTAAGGAAGGTTCATACAGTGAGAAAATTGGAAAATTGTATAGGGGGATTGGAAAAATTCGTAGAAATTGATTTTCCATAGGTGGATTTTTTTAAAGTTTTAATCGTAATATACAGTGAGATTTTGTTTGTCAAGAGTTCTGTCTGATTTTCATGATTTCGGAAATTTTCTTCACGGAAATCATTTCTTGTGCTTGCAATTGCAATTGGATTTTGAGTATGCAACAACTATTAGCGGCAACTTCACATTGTTTCAATGTAATCTCGAGTTTAAGAACGCTTTTTCTCAACACTCATGGCAGCTAAGATTCTGTCAAAATAAGGGACCTTGCTAAGCAGGGCAGGAACAGTGAGAAGTATAATATATTAATCCCCGAGCTCTTCAGGCTTAATACTCTCATTTTGCAAATTCATATTCAAAATATTGTCATTAGATTGAAACTCATAACGGGGTGAGTTTCTAATGAAAAGTCGAATCGAGTCAATGCTTTGTGTAAAACTTAAAACAATTAGTTCGTTAATTGATTTGATCTTCCATTTTTTGGAAAACCACAAATTGCAAGAGAATTTGAAAGATAGGTAGGTACAGATAGATAAATGATTGTATCGAAATACGGCAAATTGTACTTTTGTACTTGAGCAAACTCATTTGTATCGAATTCGATACAATTGTATCGACTTTTCCATCCCTGACATACAGTATCACCAGAGATCGGGGGAAGAATTTCCAGTGTTGTGAATGTTTGTTATTAATTTGTGGTACATAGTAGGAAACTATGAAAACAGTTTTTTGTTGAAACAATACCACAAGCAGCACATTCATCATGTCAAGTGATGACGTCGCCACATCGGTGAGAGATAAATGCCGTTTCCCTTACTTAAATGGAAGTATAAACACACGCTTTATGAGAATGGGTATGCTAATGAGAGCCACCTGTTTGTGGCTTGCAAAGTTCCTACAGTTGGCGGGATTTTATTCGGTGGGAATTAAGCTTGGTGAGAAAATGTTACTTTCAAAGAATATCGATTTAATTGAACTGAAATATGCAAATTATGCGAACGAGATGTGCTTTCAACTGTAGTGTATGTAGCCCCGCTTCTGGTTGGCCCAGAAAATGACGGCTCAAAACACCCGGCGAAGTTTTATCTAAAAACGGCTTCAACTTTTCTTTGTATTCTTTAATACGCTATTCACAATGTACCGAAAACCGTGTTTTCGACGAAAACTCATCGATGCACTTCCACCGAACACCAACTAGTTTTCGTTTGACGTTTCTATCAGCTGTGAGACACTAGTCGTGAAACTTTTGTGTAAACTATTTTGGTTACAAATTTCGATCGCATTAAATAACAAATAAATTGAATTCAGCTCGTTTAAAAATAATAATAGCTCATCTATTACATATAAGTATGGAAAGTCATTTTAATTTGCGAATTGTGACATTTGTTCGGTCAGCTGTTCTGCTGAATTTGCCGAATATTGCAAATGGTGTGTTTGTTTCAACAACCCAACGATTAGAAGTCGTTTTAAAAGACTCGTTTTAAAAACTGAAATTGTGTGGGAAAACTTATGTTTTCGAGAGTTTTCGCGAAAACCCGGTTTTCGGCTCGGTGTGAATAGGGTACAAGGTAAGTAAATACTAACACAAATTGAGGGAAGTTTAGTAAGGATCCGAAAAAAGTTTGAACCTCTTTCCCGAAGTCCTTCTTTACCGAGCATCCAGAGTATTCAATGAAACAAATTTTAATCTTCTTGGTCTTGTGGTTCAAGCAAAGCACTGATTATTGGCTGGCTTCGAATTTTATTGCCAAAGTTCGCTATAAAGGGATTCGGCCTTCTCAAATTGCCGGAAACGTGTGTTCAACGGACTTGCAGTGATCGGCCTATTAAATTACAATAAATCATCGATAAACCCCTCTTCCTGGTGCACCTCAACCCGACAAATGCGAAAGAAACCAAACAAAACAGAAACCATGTTAGCTAACACTGATTGCGGACACCTACCCCAGCAGTGGAAGACGAAAACCAAAGAAAAAACCATGAAACCCACCATACAAAGAAATCACATCGCCTGTGTCGTCAATCCGTTGAGATAGGAGATGGACGCACAGATTTATGTGGTAACCACCGCGTGCATCAATCCAAGCCACAGAAAAAGAAAACGAGATCAAACTGTAGTAGCACGCCTGCTGCATCGGTTGCCAGTTCAGGTGAGTTATGATCACTCTTTGGTAATTTATCACCATTTCTAGGTTGTTACAGTTTAACTCTCAGCCAAGAGTGTCTATGAGATCCAATGACCCGCTGTACTACCTACTATACCTATAGCAAACGAAAGTGAGTCTCCAATGTGCGAATCTTTTTTCCCATAATTTGCATAACGCTCGGGGAATCACTCGAAGGCGCACTACGACTCAACTACTAATTGCCGCTGCATTTGTGTTCATCTCCAGCCTGAAGTACCGCGGAAGAGTTTTGCAGCCCGATCGATGAGACTTGATTTCTCTCTCGCTTAGACAATGCGGAGGAAGTTTCAATGATTTCAAAGCGCATTAGTTTTGATGTTTTGCATGTAAGCAAATAAATTTATTTGGAACTTGAAAAATTCACTGTACAGTGTAAAGTATTGCTTATTGTTTCTAAGGCTAAGGACAACAACAGACAGGTGAATCTATTTTCTATTCCGAACGATATTTCAAGTGCTGATTGTAGTAGTTTGCGTGCCTGCGATAATGCTTCACCAATCGATACGTATCAATACCTGCGCGAAATTGGAAAAAAGAAACCAAACAAATTGGTTGACGGTTAGATGATGTTTGTATCCGTTGGTGGATTTGGTGCAAGCAGGCAGCAACTACAAGTACATTGTGAAGAGGCTGTGTAGGGGGTATTGTTATTACGTGGGAAATGGTTGAGAATAGAACAGATCAGCGAGGTAGAGTAGCAAAGGGAAGTTCAAACGAAAATATTTGGTACGAAAAAAATCCTTTTGGAACAAAAACCCAGAGCAAAACTTGTCCAAGTCTCAATAATTTAATTATTTCAAATTGATTTAAATAAGTAAGTAAGTATTATTTAAATTTGGAAAAAAATGGTTTTGGTATAAATAATTTATTTTACACAAAATGTAGTTCTAAATCGCGCCCTTCTAAATCGGATCTTCTACTACATAATGTCATGCATTAGAAATAGAGATTTGAAATAGATTTAAAAAAAGCACCACAAAGAAATCAAATGAAAAGTAATTGGTAGTGGATCGACTATGAACGTTCCAACAATTAAAAATATAATATGGCCTTAATTTTGCATAATCGTTAATTTGTTTTAAATATAACTTTAGTCGAGTTTGTAGTACTTTCACTGTCTTTTTGTATTGTTTCGGTAAAATTTTATGTTAAACAAGCCAATAATTAAATTGAAGGAGGTTTATGTTTTAAAAAGTGAAATTTAAGATTGAATAAGATGTGCTACTATTTCGCTCAAAACTTTCTCCAGCGTTGCCAGTCATTTTAGACTAGTTCACTTATTTTGAACTCGGTGAGCCGCGTAAACAAACAAATAAAACGTATTTAATTCTTGCTTGTGGTATTATCTAGATTGCAATTAAATCACTGGCTTTGCAATAAGGCGCCGCTGAATATGGAGTCATATGGACTTTATTATTTAATTAAAAAGCTGAGTAGCTAATCACGACTGGAATTGGTAGTTTTTGAAAACAATTGTCCAGTTTTCCGTCAAGATAGCAAAATAAGACTCATTCGTTCCTCTTACTTAATAAAGGAGAAAGTTCAAAATGAACTTGAAGTAAAAGGTGAGTAGATATATTTAGCTGCTGAACGGAATATCTTTCCCAATTACAAAAAGTAGTTAAGAATTGTTTTTGACCTTCAGTTGTAATTATCACTAGTGAAGAATATTCTCCAAGGATCGGTTTATCTGTACAAATAATATCAAAATTAAAGTTTTAAATGCTTGAACAGAGTAAGCTTATTTTTCTTTAGTAACAATTGCGTTTGCTATAGATATCCACGGCGTAGTGTTCCGGGAAACGTCAGTTAGTCCGTTCTGTGCTACATATTGAAATAACGCTGCCCCAATTTTTTTGTTAGTTGAATATGCTATATGAGAGATGTTTATTTGTTAGATTTTCGCTGGGGCTAGGCATGAAAAAAAATGTAATAGGCTATTTTTTTTTAAATTGCGATTGAAACTAGAACCTTGTGTTTGGAAATCTATTACAGTGGTTATAAGCCTATTTAGGAGAAAAGGATTTAAACTGGACAGAAGTATTATAATTTGTACGATAAATATTCGGCCTTAGACGATTTCATTTTGTTAATTATACAATAAAATAGCTATAGCGACAAAAGTATTATTATTCCGGAGGAAAAATAGAGTCGAAAAAATGCACCCATTTAAAATAACTCGTAGTGTAACTTGCAAATAAAATTATAAGAAAACACCTGGCGAATATATTGATATATTTTAAAGAATAATTTAAACTTTGCATAGATACAAGTTTGTATATTCAAAATTTTGCTTGAGATGTTAAGAATAAATTTTCCAAAAATTACGAGAAAGTATGTCTGAAGAAAATTAAGTTAGCTTTTAAAGTGGAAACACATAAGTGCCTTAAAACGGGCAAGAATCACCAGTCGTTTGTTTAAATATTTTGAGCAAGTAATAAAAACTTTCAAAGTAAAGAAAAAAAAAATTAAAAAGACTACTAAACCTACTAATCAACATCACTTACCATAGGGCGCAGGTGAAGCAACTACAAGTGGTGCCTGAACATGGTTGACAATGGGCGTAATTGTCTTGTGTATCACAGGCTTGGCAATGAGAGCGTGCGAATGTACAGTTGGTCCAGATTTTGAAACAACAGCGTTGAACCCATGAATAGGATCGGCAGTATAGTCGACTGTACGAATTGAGCCGTCCGGTTCAACGAGGGAGTATTGACCTAGCAAAAACAAAGAAAATTCAATTAAATAAATTTTATATAGAATTTTAATAACTTAAAATAAAAATGTTGCTTATAATAGTTTAAAAAATTATGTCTACCTTTTACAACATCGCCATCACGGGTTTCATGTTGTGACTTAACATCACCCGTACTATGATCAGCTACACCATAGTTGAAGGCGTATTTGGGATGATCCTGCGGAGAGAAAATATTTATTTAAATTTAACCTTAACCTTACCAATAATCATTGTTCGACTTTAAATTTTGTGGCTCACATTGGTTTTATTTTGCACACAAATTTCGCAATTGTGAGCTTCAGTAAATTTAAAGTCGAAGATTAAGTTTATTATAAATACGGCGCATTAAAGAAAAATATTTTCATTTTTAAGTTAGAAATGTTTTCAGAATTAAAATAAATTATAAACAAACTGTTTTCTTTAAATTTAATGCAAATCATTAATTTAGAACGCAAAAACAACCGTCGTTATATGAAAAACTTTTAATCTAACTTTTAACTAAGACAAAAGATTTGGCGTGCCAACTGAACTTTTTCACTGTCAATATCACTTGCAATGGTTTAGGTCCTTTCAACTCCTCAAACACACAACATCACTCACATAATAATCCACAGCATAGCCTGGATGGGCCAGGACCGTTGTAGCGAAAATCGCCAACGAGAGGATAAGAATTGTTGAAAAGTTTGCCATCTTGTTGATTGAATTTGTTTGTTTGTATTATTTCGCACTGAATCCTTTTCTGCGTGATCGGTTGAAACTCCTTGGTATCACTGTTTGATGTAATCACTTACAAGATGCCCGGTATACTGTGCCAATTCTAAGTTCGATTTTCTATTTTATACTCAATTCGTTGGCTTTGGGGCGCACTAAGAAACAGAAACAAATTGCCCCCTAAAGAGGCACCACCACAACACACACTTTGACGAGGATGACGAAAAGAAGAGAAGAGGTAAAACACAACAAGAGACAAACAAATAAATTCAAATGTATCACAGGGGGGCTGGCAAGGGAGAGGGCTATTTTACATTGTTCTGCGCGTTAGATTAGCAAAACGAGTGGGGTTTCGGATCTGATGCGACAGTGCGTATATTATTTTTATTGTGAGTGGTGGTGGTTTTTTTTTCTGCATAATGACAAGAAAAATGGGAAAATGTGTGGTTTGGCTGCAGGTCAATGAGATAGTTTTTTCTTGTTGTTGTGATTATGATTTGATATATATATCAAACCGAAACAAATCGAACCGGTGGAAGGTTGCCCAATTACCGGCCATAACTGAAATATTCTATTTCACTATTGGATAGTGGGCCATTATATAATTAAGTCATGGATTAGGTGTTGAGCCATTCCAATCTCTTAATTAATTAAGTAGGTATTTATCGTGGGGAACAGCGGATCGTGTTGGTTGTGTTCTTGGTCATAATAAACAATTGGCTAGTGACTTTTTGCGGAAATTGCATTTCAGTGTTGTATGTTGGATACCTTGGGCGGGTCTTAAAAATTAACAAAAAGTTCCTTTTCTTGATGTGAAGGTTGTGAATATTAGGGATTGGTACTGTTTTATTTCCAAATGAACACCATAAGCTTTAAGAAGAATAAATTCCAATTTTACAAAAATTACCCAGCTAAGGGGTAAGAGAAAACCTTTTTTTTTTTGTTCGATTTGCGAAACTTGAGAGCAAATGCAAAAAGGTACACTTTGAAAACAGTAGAGCTACGATAGATCTAGTAAAAGGTCTTGTTTTGTGTTCACATTAAATGAACAACAAAGAAAAATTGTATTTCAGTATCAACACAGGCGCATCGCCTAATCTCAATTTAATTAGTGGTTCCTGAGATATAGGGCTTAAAAAACACGAAAACCGTAATTGTGTTTTTAGTTAGATATTCCGAACTAATTTGCTTACTATTTTCTACTGCTACGAGTTCAGATAATTGAAAAAAATAGCAAGATGCCGAGAATGTTAAAACGAAAAACACATTCATTTATCTTTAAAATATTAATTTATTTTGTTTTATAAATTCAACATAAAATAATTGAAATAATGTAATTAGAACATTCCTGAAAAGTATGGTATTATTGTTGAACGGTGGTGACTTTTTATTGATAGAAAGATTAATTTTGTCGGTGCCACAATAGACGGTTTGGTAGGTGATAGGGCCATTTGTGAAATTAAAAATGTCCTTTATCAGCATGACTTAAATTACAATACAATAATTAGCCTAAGAATAAAGTTCATAGTTGACATAATACACGTAATAACATATCGTTTTTAGTTCCCAGAAATATGTAGATCAACCATATATCATTAAATTTATTTAGTGTTATTAGGTATCCCCTAAGTAGTATAGAATACTAAGGCCCATTTTATTCACTCGAAGTTGAACACAACTTGGGAAGTTTCCCATATAAAAATCCCCAAGTTGTGGCCTAAGAGCCATACACTTCGACTTAGTCAAATAGGCCGAAACGTAGAGTCACAAATTGACACAACTTACAGCTTGTTAAAATTTAAGAAAATGTCCACTAACATTAGCGGTAAGAAAGATTGTCCAACCCCTTGGTTTAGAATTTTGTAAAGGACAATAATAAATACATCCATATGAATAGTGTATCATCTCTAGGCTAAGTTCCCATAGATTATATAAAAATATAAATTATTGAATTTTGGATACATATCTTGAAAAGTAGAAAATTTGCGTTTGGATTTGTACGTAATTCGTAGAAAACTGGATATCACACACACTAACGGTTTCAGTCTATTCAGACAGAGTTTGCAGCTCAATACAGCTGGCCTATCGCCCTAGGGCGATGTTGTTTTTTTTTGTTTTAAAATTTTTGTGCAGTGAATTTGTTATTATTTTTATTTAGTGAACGTTGAGTGAGTTCTCACTTTGCAGACTCTGTAGTCACAATTGTTATCTTGATGGGGGAGGGTGTGCTCGGCTATTTGAAATTCTGTGCACTAAATCATGTAAACATGTTTACATGAGCTCGGAGTTCATAGCTGAGGTTCACCCACTGTTAAAAAAAAACATGTAAGGCTACAGCTACTGCTACGTTTATCCTTAATTACGGGTGACATTTGGGAATTTAAAAAAAATGAGCACAAGGAACCCATTTTTACTGCCATTCGAAATGGATACCAATTCCCAGGAAGTGTAACCCAAGCCCATCTCATTGCCAATGTTACTCCCGAGTTCAGCTGGCGCAACTTCGCCTATGGATGCGCATCTAAATTGCCATAACCCATGAACAAAAACAGATCCCATAACACATACCAAACAGATACAAAGATCGGGGCTAATTAGGTGTTACAACTTTCCGGAACTTGCTATTCATGCTGTATCCCATTACGTGGTCATAATCAACGCATCACTTTATCTAATAATTGGCACCGCCAGACTACGACACTGCATGACACTTTTTCTCTTACTTAGGCGTGTCGCGCATATAGGCATTTCTGGACATCGCCCAACTATGTAGTATATATTTGCTTCCGAGTTGGGCGTCCAAGTGATATCTCATCGGCCAACATATGAATATACCCAGAGATCGGCTTACATTTTTCACTTTCGTTGAGGCAAGTCTTTTGCGCACCAGATACATATCCATTACAGTTGTCATGCGGTGACTCTGGAAAATCACAATCACTATTGATGTAAATGCCAGCCGCCCCCTTCGCATTTATGATCCAGTGAACTGGGTCAATCGAAACGCTCCTCCTTGTGTGTTAGACTTAATTCAGGGAACCATACCGATTAATTCCAACTCGACAATTAACTCTTAGCCATGCCAATCGGTTTACAGTAGGTGAAACCATCAAGGCCGAACCCATAAGTCTCTCGAGATGGCTGTGAAATTTATTATACCATTTTATCACATACGACCGTCACGCGCCACAAGGGAAATAACAGAAACCAACTGCCTTACAAAAGACTCCCAACATGAAGGATTTTCCGCCAGCGGAACACACAAAGCCCTACAAAATCATGACAAATTTTTGTGCAAAAAAAAAAAGCTGTTCGCCCGCAGATACACCCATGTGGAGGAGGAAGTAATGGCAACAACTATTGTGGCAAGCGGCATGCAAAACAAGCTCTGAATAGTATGGCATTTCGTCACGTCCATCTGCATGAAACAATAGGTGGAAAATACTCATATCTTGGTCGTTGCTGTCATCGCAGTCGCCTTCGTTGGAGTCGGTAGTCGTCGTTGTATATCTACCGCGTTGTAACAGTTTCCCAAAAAAAAAATTAACAACCTGCAATGGCGATTGGTAGTAGAAGTAGCTACAGATAAATGGAAGTCAGTAAGCCTATATTCGGTGTATTTGTAACATGGTTTCTTGGAATTTCACAGATTGAGGTGGTTTCTTGTGGCGATAGTGGTCATAGTTCGCTTGGGTCATTGTTGCGCGTTGTGTAAGGCTGCGCGAGTTTTGCGGGAGCCTGCCTAGATTGATGGATCTTTTGTTTTACGGATTAACAGCCGGACTTGTTGAAGCGCCTGTAACCTGATTAATATGCGCTAAATCCAGTTGCGTGGAATGGTGGGTGGCTGCATGTGGTGTGATGCTTGCTGAAATGGTGTGGTTGGAAACAAATGACACAAACTCAGGTCAATTGTATATGACTTCCGAAATGGGAATTGTTTTTATTATGATCCTCCTTATCGTGAGAGGAACTCATACTTTTATTGTTGTCTTACCCAAAAGCAACATAATTAGTCTGGCATATTTCCATTGAAAGGATAATTTCTTTCTGACAAAACAATGACGCTCAAGAGTTAGACATCTCACCAACTGACTATGCTCACTTTTTGTTTAACCCAAGCAGCTTCGCCTTTCTCAATTGCAAACATATAATACAGGCCTGCCAACTGTTAGAGATAATTGGTAAGTGGTTCATAAAATATTAGGAAGACGGTTGATCTAAAAATCTCTATATTTGCAAAAAAAGGCAAACAAACTGCCGACTTGCAAAAGATGTAAGGTTATATCAAGCTTTAAAAAACAAATTCCCTCTTAAAATTAATGCAGTATTTAAAGTTTTTGGATTTGGTAGCTAACCCTAGAAATTATAAGGAGAACTACCACATATGTCCCAAAATTTTACAAAATCGTTTACTCATGGTGGAACATTTATTATTACAAAAGACACTCGAGGCCAAATGAAAGCGTAAAACCTCCTGACAAATTTCCTATTGTGGTAGCCTGATAATATAATAATAATAGTTGGCGCAACAGGTCTGTAGGGACCCAGGGCCTAGCGGTAGCCTGTTACATAAATAAATATTTCTAAATCTCGAAGAAGCATATCTCTGTTTTGGCTTTGTTTTTTTGACTTTATTTTTTACTCAAATATTTTCTGCGGTTTCCTATAAGAAATAAATCGAAGTGAACACAACACCAACCTTCTCCTTCATTTTCGAAGTCGAAATTTATCTTTGGTTTGATATGCCGGAAATTTATTTCGAGAGCTAATTGAGTGGATAAACATCTGTGTATACGAAGTAAAGAATTTAGCTTAATTTTAAATTGTGGACATTTTTGTATTGGATATTAAATACGCACCCCGAAGAATACCAAGCTACATGCAAAAGGCTTTGTCAACAAAATACTTAGAAGTTTCATAATTATTTAACCCGAATCAGGAAGGAGTCCATAACACATTAAATGTATGCAACAGGGTGGTTTTATAACTCCTGTTCTATGTCTCTTATTTGGCGATAAATTCTGTCGCAGTTTGACAGAGTCGGAAATAAGATAGGCGCCAAAATGTGAAGAATGTGGTTATTTAAATATAAAAGTGTTTCCCTTTGCAATTAGATTAAATCACACAAATCACACCGACTGTCAAATTTCCACTGCCGGGAAGTATGTATAAGGTGTCAGCCCGGAAGTTCAACCAAAACTTTGAAACAACACCGCCTATTTCATGTAAATCTTTGGACAAGAATTTTAAACTAATATCAGTGGTCTTGACTTTGAAAAAAAAACCTCTAGAATCTAGATAGGCAGCTGAAAAAAATTCCAAAAACAGAGGTATAATCGAAGCTTGTAAATTCTCACGGTTCTTGTAACACATCACTCTTCCCAAACATAGTTACTCCAATAAGTAAGAAAACCGACCAAAGGTTGTACAGGTGTTTCCAAATAAACTGAGGGTTTTATCTCACATTACTTGCTTAAGCTTAGAATGGAGATATAAGTCTTGAGACAGACGATAACCGAATGAACTTCCATTTAAACTGTGATCAAACCAAGAATACTATGGAATTGTAGGACCGAGAGGCAAAAAGATTGAAGACCATATCCAAAAAACTATTACGAATCACAAAAGTTGCGGTAACATATGAGGAAAATTCGCCAAATTGAAGAAGACCTTTGGAGTAGCTTTCTTCATCCAAAATCTTGACGAATTTTTCAACAGAGAGGCATTAACTTTTTAACTTTCGCAAAACCTGAGAATAATTTATGACTAGGGACAGAAGAAGTTGATAACAGCATTTGCAGATGGCGTTATGGGCCTTATGAATAAGCATTTCCACTTTCGACTCTAAATTTTAGTATGCTACAGTGGCTATATTTTTTATACAAATTTCGCAATTCTAAGCCTCCGTAAACTTAAAGTCAAAAAAGTCTCCCGATGGGACCTGAGTTCGGTACGAACAGTAGGCACCAATCGCCTCAAGCTACAAACTTTATTCAGTATTAAATTGTCACAGTATTAACGAGCATTACAAACAAAGGAAACTTTGATTTAATAGTATTCAGTGGCGCCTGTTGAGTGTGCGCCAGGGTCAAAGGACGCCTCATCTCGTGAATTAAACGCTGAAAACAAAATAATCGTTTAGTTTGTCATTTCATTACCATTGTCAATGACGATGAGGTTAGCTGGCCTTTATGTACTGTAGTTGTGGATTATGTCTGTCATAATGACAACAACTGATGGTCCCCAAGAAAGAATATTTTCTATGGTTTGAAGATCGTGTTGATCTCGATCGATTATTTCTTTCTTGGTTCATTTGTCCTCCTTGCACAGCTTAACTTTCTTCACCAATTTTATTGAAAGTAGGTACAAGATTTGTTTGTGACATAGTTACGAACTCTTAAATTCCCCACATAAAAGGTGGAGATCGCTGAGGAAAATATCGTTTAAGAAGTCTGAATAGTAAAGCCCGTCGCTGGAGGTACAGGTGGTATACTGTCCAAGAAAGTAGCCAATTTTAAGAATATTTTCGAAACGAAAAAACCTCAAAACTAACAACTAAATTGCAACAGGTGTATGTTTGAGAGCATAATTCAGTTCTACAAATAAACAAACCTCTCACCACCGCGGCGCGATTTAATTTTTAAAATATATTATAATACCTAGAAGCTATCCATGAGTAATCTTTGGATGCGTCCAAGAAATTGGTTAGTATGGTCCTCAAAAATTCGAAATCTACTCCAAGCAATCATGTGGACAGGTTCAGCAAAAAGACCCAAAAGAAATTTTCGAAATAGAATTGCAAATATTAAGCCGAGTATGGGTTTGATATATGGATATGAATTGCTAACCAGGTCACGTAGGAATAATTATCCACCTCTACCAAACCACCGAAACCCCGAAGCCTGTAATCTTATTTGCACCAATTTCCATGCCCAACTTTTCAAGTGCTAAATTCGCTTTACTCAACCCGTACGCGCTTTCCACAAAACTTCGCCCAGCTCTAAGCCGACTTCTGTTTCCATATCTCACAAAGCCGCCCAATGCTGTCGCAGAAATTGCGACACCAAACTATCAAATAAAAGATCACTTTGTGGTGGCATGAGCCAATTTTGAATGTTTCTATTCTTTGGTCGGAAAACCCCAAAGTCCAAGATCAAATTCTGCCTCAGCGATCAGGTCGTAGCTCTCAACTTGTCACCGTGCCGCATCTGACTCAATTCTCATGGATTTTGTTCGCGACATAGATTGTGGCAATTGTGGTTTGCAAACATTGAACTGAATTTTTTCTCTCCACAGAAGTTCAAGCTATACCCCACACAGACAGCACAAGTCAATTCAAATTGTTCTGCTACTGCACTCCAATTAAGCGAATTAGCCCAAGAGTTTAGTTAGCAATTAATCGACTGTGTCAGAGGTGGCCAGTAAACATAGCGTAGCAGTTATGAAAAAGGATAACCACTCACATTTGACTGATCTTCAGTGGAGTACGTGTCGAAGAAAATTGATGCAGCCACACATGCAATAGGCTATTAAGATATCGCCGTGTAGCAACAGTCCGCTCCTAATGTCGTGCTAAGAGTCGGAGATTAATTACAGACGCTGCGGCGATGAGAAGCAGTTACTCCACGTATAGCCATCCCCAGATCGGTATAATTGTTATGGTTTTAATGTTGGCAACCCATATATGTGAACTCATCACTCATGCAGACGAGCAGTGCATCATCGCGCACATTGTATACACAAGTATCTCAACAGGTTGCTCCAGATGAGGCATTGTTTTTCGTCTCATTTTGTGCGGAAAGAAATTAAAAAAAAATAACTTAAAAAAAACTGAAATACTTGGGCAACACTTTTTCCCATCCACCGATGTTGTGCATCACAAGTTTCCCCAACTTGACGTGATTTTTGCCATAAAACAAAAAGCTGCCATGCAGACATTAAGCTGACCATTGAATGTAAATCAGATAACAATAATTTAAATGGACACACGAAACGATTAAGACAGGCCCGAACAAATTAGAATAGGCATAGGCACAGTCATTAACGGAAACATTATAGTTGAATGCTGAGCTAGAATTGAAAGACACAAGTAAGCGCAGCTTTTGATAGGAGGTAGTCGTGTGGAAAAATGTATCAGCAACACCTTCTTCCGGATCACAGTGGTGACCTTCGAATTTCGGTCTTGGGGGCATATTCTTTTCTCGACAGAGAGTGGTGTGTAATTAATTTTTTTTGGGCTTCCTAGTGGGATCGATTCTGTGAGGTTTTGGCAATAACTCAAAACGAACGCCTTTTCGTGGGAAAATGCTGCACAGAAATATGGTAAACTTGCGTGACTACCTAAAACTGTGTCTCATAGGTGGACAGGTATCTATGAATTTGTGCAGACAGATTTAGCATCGGATTTCAAACGGAAAAGAAGACTTTTGGTTCTCAGGCAAGAGTCTTGTACATCTTGCCAACAAAAATTAATAAAATCTGTGTCGCTGGGCCTTATTAATAATCATTTTTAATCTTCACACTAAATATTTTCTAGGTCACAATGGGTATTTTTATATGGAAAATGTTGCATTGTAAAATCTTGTTTTGAGCGCTGTGAATATCGACAGGCCTAACTAGCGCTGGCGGTGATAAGTTTGTAGCTCTTGTGCTGCAGAACAGAATATCGGTCTTACTTGTACTTTGTCGTGTTTTGTTATATCCTGGACGCTTTTAAGGAAACATCATTAGAAACTCCAATCAAGGTTGCGTAAAGTGTAGTTCATCCTTATCAACAGCTATTTTTGTAGTTACCGCCTTCACTGACCTCATACCCCTATGAAATGGCTGATATAATTTTCTGCTCAAGTTGAAGTTTATTGAAACCAAATCTGTGCAGTAAAATCTCTATTTAATGGGTCACGCCTAATCGCTCGCAACACCACAGTCAGTGGTGTCTCTCATATACTGAAGACTGAAGACTGAACCTCTAAAGGTTAACAGTGGTGGTATGTCATTGGGAAGGGTTTTTTTCTCTGACAATTATTTTTTTCCCACTTCCGCTATCAAACTCCCACAATTTGCACACTTGAGTAATTTTGAAGAAAAAAAAAATAAACTCATATCAGAAAAGCCCACTTTTAAATTATTTTAGGACATGACAATATCCGTATTAGTATTAAATTTGAAATCATCAAAAGTACATTATATCCCTAAGTATCCTCTCCCATCTGTCATTTCTATTGACAGATTTAATTTTCCATTTTTTCTCTAAAATGTTCCCAAGATATTTATATTTTTGAAGATCTCGAAATGTTTAAATATGTTGGAATTTTAAGAAAAAAAAAAATAAAACGCGAGCAAATCCTTTTGAAGATTTTGATGAGGAAGAGTTTTACTCGCTTAAGACCCAAAAAAAAATATTCATTCCATTCCTGCATTTTTGATTTTTTTTTTTGTTTTTTTTTCTCTTTTCCTGTCAATTTTAATAAGATTTCTATGAACAGAATTCCCCCAACCGATTTGGGTCTGTTTGACAAACATTTGGCGTCGCTCCTGCTCTGAGGTTGGTACTAGTTGTAGGCAGGTTACAAGGTGTTTTTAATTTACCTAAAAGCTAGGCACCGGCTTTGAAGTAAGAGTGGTGATAGTATTAATATGATCTACTAATTATTTCTCCTAATACACGATGTCTATAATGGTGCGCCTATATTTTTATGAACCAAAAATATTCGATAAGCAATTTAATTGGAAGAATAAAATAACAAGCAAATTAGATTGGCTTGTTTTGTGAACACTTAATAAGTTAGTAAACATTTGATCTTATACATTATTCCCACCAAACTGAAATCGCGAGGTTTCAATGAACTTTTACGGAAACCTTGTAAGTAGTTCCCATCGAGTTGAAGTGAGTTCGAAAGTCATAAACTGCCAAATAAAAGTGGCTGTCAAAACAGCTGTTTGTTGACGCAAAATAATAATACCAAAAACGAGTTCTGTACAAATTAAGGAAATAATTGCTACAATATTTTCTTGGAAGTTAACCGAATTTCCCACAAATTTGTCCCTTCCCAACGAGTCGGTTTGTAATCATCGAAACTACGAGTACCACGAAAAGGTAAATTTCCCACAAGTTACAAACACTACCGTTTACATCTATTAAAAGCATGAGTGGAACTCTCCGGCAAATGCCGACTGCCCCACTGTAACTCTAGCCTATTTTGCGGTTGTCTGAATTCAGAACAGTGATCTTCGAGAAGAATAAACAAATAATGTGATTCATATCAGTTTGAGGAGGCAACGCCCGGTTCAATGAAAATAGATACACTCGCAGTGGCCAGTGGCAAACAGTCTCTACGAGAAAATAATTAGACCACTTGCCTATTAAATGGGCCGACCTTACCAATTCGGTTACCGGAACATGTGGTTTCTTCTCTTAACTGGGTTGTTTGGTCTGCCATTGACCTTGTACAAGACAAATGGCAAAATAACTGACAGCAGGACATGCACACTATATATCTTTCTGAATTCGCACCGAAAAAAGAAACATGGCTAACCTACAGTTGTGGTTCGTACCAGATTTCGACTGAGAAATAGCGCGTATCTCGCGACACACAACGGATTGAATAATTGCGTTTGGATGTAATAATATGGGGCGAGCTGTTCTATTGGGCACAGTTTTTGAAATTGAACTCTCATGGCGGCTGGGTCACGGAGTGAATACTTTTTTGTAATTAATCGGTTGTTGGGTATTTGGTTATGAGCAGTAAGTTCACGTGTTATTGTTTTGGAAGCAATTTGAATGGGCAATTCTAATGGTGGGAAAAGTGGTACTTTTCGAAGAATAGACCATTTTGAAAAGTACATTGATGTTGATCACAAGCATTGCACATAGGAAAGTCTGTATATAAGTTTGGACTTCTTAATCTGATAAATTCAAATCGGATTATTCTCTTCTTATTATAATCCTAAAATAGAGCAAGCACAATTCTTTTAAGTTCCTGTTCAAATGACCTATAAAAGGTTAAAAGATCAGCAATTGGCTTAATACGATGTGTAACAGAAATATGTCTCAACTTTGCAAGTTTGAACTGCAGACAGCTCTCAAAATGACACGAATGCGATGAGTTCCGTGATTCAGTAAGCTCACAATCTAGTTCATTTCTTTTTTTATGCACTTCAAATGTAACTGAAAATGAGTTTCAGTCTCATGGAAATGTTTCCTATATCTCACATTTTCATCGACGATTAATAATTCGATTGAAGAAACCATAATAAGAAGTCTTTTGTTATGTCTAAAGTAAATGTGGGCATATGCATCATGCAAAATGTGGGTAGGCAAGGCACCCACCCCGAAAGCAACAGATTTCTACACAACGTGAAATAGGTGCTTACTTTACAAATAAGCTTTGCTTTCATAAATTATAAATAAGCTTTCAAAGCTCAGATTAGAGGTTAGTTAGTTAGCCAATTGTTATACTCAGGTATTTAGTGGGAGCGTTCAGTAAATCATTCAAAAGATGGTTGCCTATTTTGAGGGTTAGATTAGATTGCGTTTTCTTTGCCCCGCTGATCAGTTATTCAGTTTTGAGTCACAAAAAAAAAAATTGGTGACATTTCAAAACCATTTGTTTTTTTGTCTGGACATCTGATATAAAGTAGGTATATACATTTTCCTTTGAATTCTTTGAGGCAATACACATTTAATTGTATTGTTCAATTGATGTGCAAATAGTTATTAGTTAATTTAGGTTGTTGACGTCCTAAGTTAACTATTTAAACGTATGTAGTATTTTATATTTTTTGCAGAATGGGGAAGAACAATTAGAGCAGAAAATTTTCCCAGGAAATACCATTGAAAGTTTGACTTGTTTACTGAACTTAAAATGTTCGCCGTTAGAGGTTAGAGTGAAGTTCAAAAACAAATAATATACCCCATATTTATTTTATGCTAAATATTTAAAGTAATGGCTGCTGGACTGGTGAAATGGTAGTTCCAGGTTTAAGTTCTCGAAAATATGCAAAAATCAACATTTTCATAATATATACTTTTTGTTAATACATAGTTGTTTTGTATAAATCTTTTCACGGAATTTAAACAGAGTCATTGCATTAAGGTTGTTAAAATATTTTTTGTATACTGCCCCCATTTATGATAAAAATAATAAACATCAACTGTTCCTAAAGCCGGTATGCAGTGTTTCCCCCAAAACATATTTTTTTAAAAGAACAAAATACATATGTTAGGTTATGCGAATGCGGAAAACTACAAGGCGCAGATTTGTGGAGATTTATAGTTGTCAAAACGGTGCAGCTATGTTCAAAATCTGCGAAAGGAAAATCTACACTTACGGTAACGCTGCCCGTATGACACTACATGTTTCTTATATTTTTTCGTCATTTTTTTTCACATTAAATCATGTTGAAAAGTCAGCTGCATTTTCACACCAAACCGAAAACCGTGTTTTCGTCGGCATTCACACCGAACACCAACTAGTTTTCGTATGACGTTTCAATCAGTTGTGAAGCACTTGTCGTTAAACTTCTGTGTAAAATATTTTGGTTACAAAAATTTCGAACGCATTAATTAATAAACAACTTTTCTGTTTAAATAAACAAATGAAATGAATTTCAATCAATTAATTAATTGTGGAAAATGGTTTTAAGTTGTGAGTTGTTACATTTATTCGGTCAGCTGTTCTGCTGGATTGGCTGAATATTGCAAAAGATATGTGTTTGTTTCAACACCCCAACAATTTTAAGTCGATTTCGTAGAAAACGTCTTTTAACGACTCGTTTTGAAAACTGAAAAATGTATTCAAAGCATTGATGCAAGTAGGGTAAGGTAGGGAGGAGTTGACAGGCAGGAGGAGTTGACATCAGCACTTTTCGGAAAAACTAAGACCTTGGCAGCTCTTTCAATGATGAGAACACGAAGCTAGTAACAATTCTTTTGAGTGATAAATAAACAATCACTGTGGTCTAGGAGATAAGCGAAGTGGAAATCTTTTTTATTTTTGTGCGCATTTCATCTTACTTTTATGGTAAGCAATCCAACTGTAATATTTAAATTATGTAGCTTTTGACATTGAAAGTGCAATAAAGTGCACATTCATTCGTTTTAAAATCACTAATAAATAATCGTTTATCCTGACCACCAGCACAAACGTTTTTATTTGTAGTAGTCGCAAAAGTTATCAAAAAGGAGGATTTGACATTTGTGCTGAAGGAGGAATTGACAGAGTGTCCAAACCTAATTTATGAGTCAAAATAAAAATTTTATGGTAAAACAACTTCTTACAATTTGTTAGAATGCAAAAATGCCAAATATTTACAAGAACAAAAATCCCCACCGCAACATCGATGAAACAAGTGCTGAGAATGTCATTTAAGACATTCAAAACAAAACGGAGTCGATGAGCAGTGCTGCCCCAAAAATTGTTTATTAAACGTACCACTTAAATATTCAAACTACAAAAAAACACGAAGTTCAACAAATTAATGCTCAATTCAGTTCAAAATATACCTCTTTAGGCAGATGGCAAATCCTCCTTCATGGTAGGAGGAATTGACACTTTGTAAAGTTCTGGAAAAAACCTCACAACTCTGTTAAAAAGTATTTATATCGATTAATCAATAAAGCTTTTATATTGCTAAAAGTATGGTGTACCTTTTGTAAATGTTGAAAATTTTAAATTGTATTTGGATTTTAAGACCTTACCCTACTTCAAACAAGTGAGGTGTTAGAAGGTTCTTTTTGAGGTCGAGGTTTAATTTTTTTTAAATCCTAGCATTTGAACAAGAGACTTATATATAAATAGCTGTGAATATTTCATTCCAAAAGCTTATACTTATCTATTGAAAATAGACAGGAGCTCTTCTTATCCCCCGTTCCTAAAATGTTGTTTATTTTTAGTAGTCGTCAATGGTTTGAAAGTCAACTGCTATCTTTTTTGTTTGATAGAAAAACAATCACGGTAACAGCCTTTATTTTCTTAATTCTCACACCTAAGACCACATATTGGGTTAACATTGTCCAACCTCATGCTCGCAAACAATAACCAAATGCTTGACAAAAGTCTACAGCACTACCATGGTGACAATCAAGTGATCGATTGCCCTGCCACGGTGTTAACACTCATATCCGTTTCAATCATGTGCCAAACGCGCCACCAAATTAAGTCAACAGAATGTGAAATGTCCGAGAGGCAATTAAGCCAACAATCTCAAATCAATTAATCCACAAAACTGACCAATTAGAGTGCCAACTCAGTTGTCAGCCACCAAAGTGACAAATCGATCTCAATTAATTAGTAAAAATTAAAAAGCAACCAAGGTATTTCATTTTCATTCGCTATATTTATTTATAGAAAGTTTATACACAAAAATAAAAAATAAATAAAATACATTCATGTATAAAAAAAAAAAATTAATAATAATTACAGTTTACACAAAATTCGTTAACATTGGCAATGAGGGTCGTTATTTTCTTGTTTTCTTATTGAAATGAGAGAAGGTAATGAGAGTGTAGTGTTTTCGCGTTCCCTAAGCTTTCGTTGAAGATCTAAGCAGCGACACTCTACAGGGGGTCAAGTTCCGAACCGACAGAAGGCAAGTAGTACATCATAGAGGTGGTGCAAAATAGGATAAGAGATCTAAAGCTATTTACAAGAGTATGTAGTTGGTAATGTCGACAAGTAACTAGAGAAATATAGAGCATTGACTAAGAGTAGTATGTATAGAGAGTCTTCGAAGAGGTCGGTCCTTTGGCTGGTCCTTTCTTCCATCCGTGAGTTGCGCCTGCTTTCCCCTTATTAACTTAGTAATGGGAGCCATGAACACCATGGGCGGCATAACCATAGGCATTTGGAACGTGGTGAGCAACAGATGCATAAGCAGATGGAGCGACGGCATAAGCTGGGGCAGCAGCGACGACTGGAGTGGAATGCGCATAGACAGCTTGTGCTGGGGCGGCATGAGCATAGACGGCTGGTGCTGGGGCGGCATGAGCATAGACGGCTGGTGCAGGGGCGGCATGTACACTGGGTCCGGACTTTGAGACGACTGCGTTGAAGCCATTGTGGTCATCGGCGGTGTAGTCAACGGTGCGCACTGAACCATCGGGTTCCACCAAGGAGTATTGTCCCTTGACAACATCACCATCACGAACCTCATGCTGGGACTTGACATCACCGGTATGGGGATCAGATACACCGTAGTTGTACGAGTACTTGGGATGTGACTGCAATGGAAAGAGAGAAACAATAGTAAGAAAAAAGTGTTAATAAGTAAAGCCTTGGTTGCGCCATGTTGCCACACCTCTTAACCATGGGTGGCAACGGCGGCGGCATGAATGAGTTGTTATGGCTCCACCTGTGCTGGTCTAATTATAACATTCGTGCTTTACGATAATTGCCTGAGAACTAAAACAAACCCAACTGAGTCACTGTGTGACGGTTCTCATGAGTTGGCTGAATGTGTATCGCCTGAGGCTGTGACAAGGACGTTTACTTTTTGTGTCTTGCTCAACATCTGACGTTTAAATCTGGTTGCGAAGCATGTTTTTGCTGTTTTTCATTTTCCTTCACTTGTCGGAAAATGTCGGCTAAACAGTTATGTGCGGTTTGAACTATTGAAAGTGATTCTCTGGCTTGAGTAAGACTTGAATATATAATTGCGCATTGAGGGTAATTAGCTCTTGGACTGGGCAGCGAGTGGAGACAACTTGGCGTGATTACTCATTTGATGAGGAAGCAGAGTGCAACATTTAATGGCATTTATGTCGCAAGCCAATTGATACACATTTGCTTGGTATGCCGGAGTCCGGACATTGCAGCTGGAATGACCCCGACATTTCGCATGGAGCAGTGTATAATGTATTCACTTGCGACAGTTTGTTGAAAGTGATGAGTTGTCTACAAGAAAGTTGAATGTTGGGGTTTCTTCGTGCAAGTTTTTGATATTTGAAAAGTAAATGTCATTGCGTTATAAAGCCCAGGTGCTATGTCGGAACTTTTTTTTAAGTTAAACTTCTCGTAAAAAGATCAGTTTTTTCTTTGAGTCCCACAGGGTTGTCGCTCTGGACAGCTACCTTTCAAAATGTATTTGGAACTAGACCTTTTATAAAACACCGATTTTTAATTAGAAAATGAAAGGGGAATATGAAATTGAAAAAATCCTCGAATTTGTGTGGCTAAGGAGTCTTTTAGGCTGCCACTGTAGACCCATATTTTTCAATTGAGATTTCGTAAGGAATTTTCTTAGAAAGTACAAGTTGATAGCCAAAAACATGCGGTCCGGCGAAGCTACAGAAGGTTTCAATTGGAGTTCTTCAGGGCAGTCGAAATGGACCTCTACTTTTTTAAATACGAAAAATTAATTTAATGGACCGTAATTTATGATCAAAATGTGACATAGCACTGGAAATATGAAGATTGTCTTCTTTTTTCATGAGTCCATTCGGAGAGGTTATTTCAAATAATTATTGCACCTGGATTAAGGATTTTTTTTCTTGTCTCAAGCCAACAACAGTTGATTGCAAGAGATATCTGGACTTATTCGGAACCACATAAAGTGAAAACGCTGTACGGCTTAAATGTGGGTTGAATTTTGCATGTTTTTTAACAAACTTTGAATTCTGGAGCATTGAAGTCTGGAGTGAGAAAACTTCTTTGATTTGCGAATTACGAAAACTGCAAGCTAAGTGCTAGACGTCGACAGTTGTTGACAACTGTCAGTATGCGAATAAATACGGAGTTCCGCAAGGAAGTATTGTTAGACACTTAATATTAAATTAAGATTCCGAGTAGATTTTCACGAATGCAAATATTTTTCCAACAAAGGAAGCCACAGCACAATTCTTTTAAAGAATGTTTTGCTGAGAGCTATTTTTTAAGAGGGATTGGCAATTTGAAAGACTAACTCTGTTGCCATTAGTGTTAGACGTAAGTTTGTGTTGATTTTTTTGTGCAAACGCTGCTTTTGTTTTTAATAGTAAAAGATGAAGGAACTTGAAAATGTGCAGCTGCTTTTCAAGAATGGCGATAACGACTTTTCGACATTGAATTCAAAGGCAGAAGTCCAGTCAATGATTTAGTCCAATTTATGACCACTTTCAGTCCTTTTTTGAGTGTTTCCACTCGACTTTGGGATGCTAAACACTTGCGCATTCCAAACTATGCAATGCACCATCAGCTCAATGGAAATGAAATCCCAGTTCGCAAGCCAACTCTTTCGTTTGAAAAATCCACCAAATTAAATTAATTTTAGAAAATTGCCTGCAACAGGACACTCCATCCTTCCTTATACTCACATAGTAGTCGACATGTTCATCTCCGTGTCCAGCATAATCGTGTCCAGCATATACGGCTGGAGCAGCAGCATATACAGCGGCACCACCATGCACCAGACCACCATGGGCCAATCCACCGTGCAATACACCAGCGGATGCAGCACCCATAACAGCCAGGCAAACAAAGGACTAGAAGTAAACAAACACAAATTGGGTTTTTGTTTTATAATCCATTATGCACTCGAAAACACAGTTTTTTTTTTTTAATTTTTAATTTTTGTAATCCAAGTACACTCACTTTGAAGAAAGCCATTTCAATATTTAAACTTGTGGGGTTTTGTTAGGTTGTATGTTAACGAATTAACCGCGTCGATTGACTCTGTTTAACTGATAACTAGAACCCAGAAGGAAGCCTCTTATATAGTTGACTCCACCCGACTCTTTTGCTATGGTATACGGTGACTACCTACCAATTGTGTTTATGCTCGTGCACGTCAATGAAAACAACAACAATATAGCAGCAGAGGTAAAAAAAAAAACGATCAAATTGTTGGTAGTTTTGTTTTTGCAACAATACAACACTCGTTTTAGTTTGTTCACCACACTCTCTTTGGGTCAGCTCCTAACTAATACAAGTACAAGTGCGAACGCGTGCCAGTAAAGTTTACCAACCATTCTCTATGCTCCATCGACGCATACTCCCTCTTTCTCTCTCTGTCTGTTGAACTCTTGCTTGAGACGGGACTTTTGTATTTCAAATTCCCTTTCTATGAGACGGTGGCAGCGACCCATGCACAACGAAGTGTACTATGTTTGTGTATTTTGTTGGTAGCTCCATTCATGCAGACATATGGTCCACAGAACAAGGAGGTCGTTGATAGAAGGGGGGTGGCCCAAACCATCCCACGACGAAGTAATAAAGTTATAGGCTAGGAAAGGCGCAGAAAAAAAAAACACACCACGGGATGCAATGGTCCAAGGTTAGATCGTCATAGCTCTACGTGCGCGGAGGGGGGCTCGAGCTCGCGCACTGACATAATGATCGAGCTGAAATTGTTTTTTTTTTTCTCTCTCTCTCTGTATTTGAAGTCAGCCAGATTGGTCTGCTGGGCCTTGTCTCGAGGAAATGTGGCGCGACCAAAATGAAAACATTTGTAGATAGTTCCAGATGTGGACATATATAACTTGCGACTGACTGACTGACCGATCAACCGACAGCGGGATGAAGTAATTGCATCGAATGTGTGCCTTTTGATTTGCATAAGAGATTCGTGTCTCTCTGTTTGGTTTTTATTATTTGAGTTAAGTTAATATCATAGTTTCAGAGTTTCATATAGTCTTTTCTAAATTCCATCTGTCAAAAGTACAAACTAAATGGTTGGTCATTAAATTGGGATTAAGACAAATGACTGATACTTTAATTAAGGCAAAATTAGTGTACTCCAGGAAGTGACGGCAAAGAGAAGGCGTTCCTGGTAGGTGTGAATTGGCCTTAGGCGGTATGGTCAAAATGTTGGTTCGACATGCACGAAATAAATCAAATCGGCTCCGATTATAATTGGATTTTGAAGGCTTCAGCTTAAGATACCTACTCATAGGGCAGGGGGTAATTATACTTTCGGTCAGAGCTAAGCAACTTTTTCTGTTGGTGGGAATCGTTTTTTGCAACCTTAGTGTCGCTTCCAATGATTGCTGAAATCGAGTATTTAAAGAACCGGCATTTGGAAGCATAAGCGGTCAAAAGTCACCAAATTTTTAGAAACCCCAAAAGATGTAAATACAAATGGTTGAGAACTTCCTAGCAACAGCATTGTTGACTGAACTAATTTCTGTGGCAACTTTGCTTCGGTGTTAAGCATGCAGTGAAAGGCGATTTATTTATTTTCTACATTGCACCAACTCAAATGGTAAAAATCGCGCTTGGCTGATCAGTTGTCTGGTCCTCTTGAAGATAAAGACATGTGCTTCCTGAATACTAAAAGTTCTTGAATCCGAACCAACGATTTTTAGTTAAAATATATACAAAAATTCCAATGAAATTCCAGCTTAGCAGCAAGTAACGTTCAATTGGTTTAAATAAAAACCATTTTCTCGTAGGTAGTTCTTAGGGCGACATCTGTGAATAAAAACATAGCTTGGAGATCATATATGAATCTCTTTCTTTACTAGCAAAAAAAAAAAACAGCTTGAAAAATTGTTGGCTTAAGCCGCAAATAAAAAATACTGCTCCCGCGATGGGATGCATTTTGAGGAGTTTTCGAAACTTATCAGTCACTTAAAACCGTCTCCAGAAAATAGTCAGATTAAATGTTATACGGTTTGTTGGAATACGACAACTTTTTCCGCAATCTATAATACGACCTTCCATCAGTTCAGTTCAAACAACAGTTTATAAGAAATATTTTATTGGTGCTAGATTTGTTCGAGCATCTGTTTTTATCTCAACAAAGTAACAACAAATTTTGACAAGCTATCGAAAACTATTCAAAGTCAGTTTTTTCGTATCAAGGGTAGTTAGCATGAGAGCCTGCAAGCATTTTTAGTAAATTTACATTGGAATACTATATACAAATATATTCCCTGCAAAGGCTTGAATATTTTCTTTGTCAAAATGCAACTTTGATTATGAAAGATTGAGCTCATGGCCTTCCTTTGTACTGCAATAAACTTGAGCTCTCAGTGATATATTTCAGCAATCTTCGATTTTATGTCAGTCCCCAGTTACGGCCTATAGCTGTAGTAAGATAGGCGTCCTAATTTTGATTCGGAAAAGATACATGGTGCCCCCTTTTTGGACCCCCCTGTATCACTATTAGGTATGCGACCACTGCCCCATACATCCCTGCTATAATAGGCACTTAAAAAATTTCTTAATAGCTTCATGTCGATCCATTCCATTTCAAGTTAATAATGCCCTGTTGGACAAGATATGAAAAGCCCCCAGGCTTCTAAAGTTGCCCTCATTGCCCCCATTAGTCTATAAAAATATTTGATGGCCTTTGGTAGTCGTTTTTGTCGGTATATTTCTTCGGCGTTTTTCTGTTAGTTTTTTGTTTGATTTACGGAGCATTTGTGGTGCTTTTTTAAGGTAGATTTTTGGCACTTTTCCTATCTGATTTTTACGGAACTTTCATGACGTTTTTCGTGCAATACGCTGTTTCTTTCTACTACAAACAAATACTGCATAATGACGTCCTGTCAAAAAAACTCTAATGAGATACTATGTACCCACTTGAACACCGTCATCCCAATTGAAGTTTATATGGTACAGAATTATAAAGAATGCAAGGCTCCTTGAGTGATTTTGGGCTTCATTCATGGGCATTCGAGGAGTAGGTATAGTGGTTCATCACGAATCCTACCGCTACCTAAGTAAATAAGTAGGTATATTAGGTTGTGTCGAAAATAGTTACAAGCCATCCTTGGAGCCCATACAAATTTATTCGAACTATTTCCTGCAGTGACTGCATTTAGTACACATCAAAAGATAAATTCCAACCACCACTCCTTCGATTCGATCAAAATAAACCCAGATACGCATCACTTTTTAATTGAAATGACTGTCAACTTTTGCCCACCAACGATTACTCGTCCATTTTGTAGTAAACATTTTTTCCGCGGTATCCGTTTCGATCAACGATACCAAGCACAATTCGCCTGTCATATACTCACTCTTGTTCAAGGTCCATTTCTCACAGGAACACTTTTTAAACTTCCAAGAATCACAGAGCTAGATTCAAAGAGATTCGTGGCAGTAAATTATTATAAACAGCTAAAACATGATCCATAAAACGTTCAAGTCAACAAATTCCCGTTCTCCATTATTTCATTTAATTACACTATCATTTTGTTGACTTATGTAACTATGTGAATGCGATTAACTTATAAGTCGATCGACTCACTCATATGGCGTGGTCGCCATTGCTTTTGTTAAATAATTGCTCTGAGTGCCGTTAATGAGTAATAAAATACCCAGTTTAGCTAAGAATCCATGCTGCCTAATTAAATATGTAAAACTTGAACTCAATGGGATCAACAATAAACAATAATAGGCGTGAGAGCGTCCAGCGTTTCATAAAATGTTATACTCACTAGAAGCACCGCTGCATATCTTGCATCTCCCCATTAACCACTCAAAAGCGACTTAATTTAATCCGAGCTTCTGCGTATAATTCAATTTTGTCAGATCTTTAGTAACTCAGATTGCACCATAGACACTCACCTTATAATGCGCACATGTGCGTGAAGCGTTGAATGATGGATCGAATGAAATCATTCAGGCAGTAAAAATGCAACCGAAATCGAGTAGAAGTCATAAGTAAAACGCAATCAAGGACACATCGAATTACTGACCACAGATGTACAGTTATATTTTGTTGTACAAAACACTGGAAATATCTAAAACCACCATTACCATACCAGCCCCGTACAACGAGAAAAAACAAACCTTGAAATAACAAACATCAAAAAAGCACGACCAACTCTCCCTTTCGTTGCAATTAGCCGAACAAAAAGTCTCTCAATTCCTTGTTATATTATCTCAAGATCTGGGTAGATATAGTAATAAAAAACCGAAAATCCAATTAAACATTTTACTAGCCCAATTGACATGCATCAGCGGCACTCACGTCGATCGGAACTAAGTCAATTCAATCGATGCTGGGGGGGAGAGAAACGAATGACTTACTTCTCTTTCACCGCACATACTCGTATCTTTTGTACCTACTGAGCTTACTCAGTGATTAACCTTTTGTCAGGTAGGTAATCCGATATGTAATAGATACGGTTTTGTAAGGTTGATTGTGATACATGATTGTAAGCCAAATAAACAATGTGAGTGCGTTAAAAGTGGCTCAACGTGGGTGGAGCCGTGTAGTGGAATTGTCTGGAAATTGTTTACAGTGATCGGCAGGGAGATGTAGAGACTCTTGTTTAGCGAAAACTTGAACAGATCGCAATGATCTTTAGTCGACTAGATTCGTCTGGATAAGATGTAACCTGACAGCGCAAAAACTAGAGTGGTCGGGAACGTCACTTTTCCTACGTCATCCATATATCCGAACTGTCAACTTAGTACTCAGTCACGAAATGCTTGACTAGATTCTTCGCGGCTACCCCTCCATTATAACGTCAACTGAAACAGCTGCTCATATGACCGGTATCAGACAATCGAAACCGAGATACATACAGTCAGACAGATGTCAGGCTTACTGCTCTAGATACTCGAACGTCCCCATTTATTACGCGATCCTTATAATCGTTTTTAGTGTCCATCAGGCAAAATAGTTCGTACTATAGCGAAATTGTTTGAATTTAGCTTGTATATATTGAACCTGTTCAAAAGCTGTAACAGGGTGCTTATTGCTCAAGTATCACACACGATAAAGGAATAACTGATACAGTTTTTCGACACTAGTCTTCAAGGTTACAAGATTGAACATCAAGGACAGTGATGCCAACTGAGAAATAATTATGCCTTTTAGGCATATTTCCGATGCTTGAGGAGTACTTTTAAGAAAAAAAGCCAAAAATTTTGTGAGACGTTTTTACAATTTGAATTTGGTAAGTCTATCTAAGTCGCATCACTCATTTTAATTTACAACTGAGCGTCATGCTTATTGAAAATTATATACGAAAAAGTGTGAACAAAATGCTCTGTTAGCTTCTTACATTACAACAAATAAGTTTTAATTACCTAACATTTTATTAACTAATTTAAATCACACTGAATGTTCGTTGTGCTAACATTGTAAAATATGTATTTTTTATCTTTTTCATCAAAAAGGCATAATTTTTATTTTAGTGTATACTCTGTAGAGTTATAGATTTCAAAGTTGGTACATATGAGATGGAGTACAATAACCTATTTCTGAGTGTTTCCAACCCTAAGCGGCAAAGCCCAGCATATTCGGTCTGTTCCCTAACGATAATGCATTCGAATTTCGAACACATTAGCCAAATTTAGTGAAACTTCTACTTCGTTCCCTTGCGCAAAAATTGGACCGAAGAGAGAGCCAAAAAAATGTTAATTAGAAAAACAAAAAAACCAGACGACTGTAAAGAAAAAAATTAAAATATATGACACAAGACACCTAACTACTTGACGAATCTAATGATATCTCACTCCTCAAAAAGCCGTTTGGGCTACAGGGCGTCACGTAGGATACGCGTGGAACACATAACCCTCCCTCAATAAAAACCTCCACATATTAGCCCAAGAAATTTCTTTGGGCTGGTTGGTTTTTCTTGACAGATGGTTGTCAAATCGTTCATATGCTAATTTGTATTACTGACTTTTTATTCAATTTCATTTATATTTTATGCTTGTGTAAGAATCGTAGTCTAAAATATTAATTTGTGCTTTGTTCTACTGACATTTCAATATTTCCGCCTAGAAAAAAATTCCCATTTTTCAAATTTGTGGTTCAATGCGTTCCTTTTTCTTTTTGGTTATTTGTTTTTTATTTCGTTGTGCGAATTCTTTTGAGAGAAATGTGACATATTGCCAATATTGAACCGGAAAGTAAGGGAACAGTTGAAAATATTTGTTGTAGGTACAATAATTATAGTATACCAACTCTGAATTGTTTATATCTACAACTAGTGAAAATAAATTATAATAATAAATAAATAAAATAAATATTATTTGCATGTTGATGATTTTAAAAACATTTTGCCACACAAAAGTTTGCATCGAATAACTAACCGGACAGAACTCATGTCATACCTATGCAACTTTTAATTGTTTATTAAACTTTAACTACCTAGTTATTTTTTTTTCCTATCGAAACCCCCCTCAAGTCAATTAAAAAAATGTTATACTTTATAAAAGACACAACAACAACATAGCCACACACACACAAAGGCGATAAAAATCTCCGCCAATATCCTGTATCCAAGTGATTAGACAGAAAATCCAATGCACCTTCAGGCGATAAACACTAACGCCTCTGTGTTCCATACGAACACATCAATAAATTGAAATAAATACCTTATCGACTCTGTGTTAAGCATTGACGCGTACAGCGCGCACTCCATGTTTTTTTTTGTTGGTTTCGTGCCGCTCATATATTGAAATACATCCTAGGCAGCGCCGCTGTGTAACACCCCAACATTTGGCGAAAAGTATTACTGCAATGTGGTGGAAGAGTGTTATCGCCTGCCCACGGAATACTCAGGCTGGAGTGAGATATTGTACATTTTAATCAATGAGAATAGCGAACACCATGTGCAGATCGGTTCGCTGACGGAAGACAGTTCTTTTAGGTCTCTGGTTAGTAGCCCTCGTGGTACGAGTAACATGAGCCTCATGGTTCCGTGGTAGGTTGAAGGAAATGTTCTGCGATAGTTCTTTATATGGTCACCGGCGAGTGGGTGGCAGGAAATATGGCTCCACAAATAGAACCAAACGTGTCCATGACGTTTTGATATGAACTATGGAAATGGGCAGGCCTGCAGTGAAATTTTGTTGAGAAATTTAAGAAAAATTCCATCAAAAGAGGGAAGTATGGTGCGCGACCCCAAGTGGAGGTCACTTCAAAAATATTATTTTCCATTATTAACACCGCAAAATAAAGCAAATGCTTAGCTACTCCTATTTTTTTTTTATTTACATACATTCTCATTAAATAAAATATCCCTTGCCGCAAGGGATTTGCGTGTTCCATTTTACATCCCAAAACACCATTCAATGGAGACATTCAAAATTGAAATCTGTTGAGTTATGCTACCTACATCTGTATATATGTATGGGCTCACTGACAACTGCAATAAAGGCGTGGTGTTACTTAGAATTTGTGCGCTGTCGTGGTACACTATCCTTCCTTTGAAGTCACCTCTCTGCCATAAAGATAGACAATTGCATTCTGCGAAATTAAACCATATCTCCTTTAAATTCCTTGCCATGTCCAATTGATTGTCGGCGGCCTAAATCACCCAAATGGCATAATCAATCAATTTGGCTGTGTTCCGCTCTTGTTGCAATATAGCTGCCGCGTTCGGACGGCGAGAACCTCTCTCAATCCATTCAACCGGACATAGGACAGCCACTCAGGCTGAAATCGATCATTTGATTCGATGGAAATCGCGGTCGCAACTGTTTCGACCAATTACACACCATGACCACGAGAGAATTTTCCTCAGCGACTAATTGAATGGTTTGCCAGAGCCCAGACTGTGGCGTGCAAATATATATTTTTTTCTCTTCACTTTATGGCGCAATCTGGTGTCCGAGTAAAAACCCATGAACGGAACAAAGTATTTTTCTATTCTAACATGTGCTCATAGTCGAACGGCATTGACAAGGCCAGTCCAACAAAGTCTGTGAGCACACACCTTTGGAACGATCTATGGAGCTAATTAATCACCCAATGCCAGAGTACTACCAGCACAAATTGACTCAAAGCCTATCACCGACCAAACGAATCGCAGGGAGTTGCCAGAGTAATCACTGGTGGTGAACCGTAAAGTGGACGCTGTCAAAACGTGGTCCTTTGTCTGCGAGCGGACGACTTGCGGTTTCCTCGATGATGTGGTAGACCGCAGCGTCATCGTATTTGTCCACATGAAAATTGATCGAGTGCGGCTATTACCACGGTGCACATGCAAACAGAGGTTTATTTATTTTTTTTTTTTTTTTGTGGTTGTTTTTACCTCGCGGGACACTATCATGGTAATTTTATCGGAAAAATTGCAAAATTGTATCACAAAACGGAGCGAAAAGTGTAATTTTTCAGAACGTGCGGTTGTGCAGTGAGCGCGGCTATCGCAGCAGCGGTCGTGGTGATCGGCTGTCTCTGCGCTGTTGTCAGACAGTGAAATTGGGGGAGGAGTGATGTGGGTCGCCGAAAGGAATTTCCACGTATATACCGAGCTACCCTCATGAGTCGGTTATGGATGAAACAAATTGCATATTTGGCCAAAGGTTTTCCATTTGAACTAGATATAACTGTATGTATCTGGTGCAGTAGACTACCACCGCCACCACCATATCTAAGACGGCGATGGCGGTGGCTAAGGCGACGACCGACCGACGACGTTAGGAGTAGGTAATTGGGTTATGCAATGCGTTTGTGTCCATGTCTTTCCAAAGGCTTTTTCTACTGCTTGTGGCTTGGGTTGGCGTATTAGTGAAAGGCAGATCAAAGCCGTTACTATATTGTATTCATTACTTATAATAGCCGCTTAAAAAAATTAGGCAATTGAATAATAATTTTGTTTTTTTTTTTCTAGTCGCTTACGAGGAAATGCAAATCGTGCGCCGCTTTGGAGGAAAGATAAGGAATGGGCTGCTTAGCCATTGGGTGCGTCTATAAATCAAGGATTTCTGTTTCCTACTTTGTGTAGGCCGTCGAAGGGTTAGTTGTCTTTTTCTTTAAAAGTGGCGCCTGGTGCTATCTAAAGTTGAGCAGTTTTGCGTTCTAATTCAAGGGAGGAGCTCCTCCCTTCAAAACATTGACCACCTGTATTTTCTTTTGAAGACCCTGTGGAACGTCGTCCACCGATAGCCATCTGAAGTTAATAAAATATAGTTTTTATATTCTGGGACAGTTTTTTTGCGTTCTTCTCTGAAAGTCCGATGATCTTTCGGGTTGAATATCAACCCGAATTAAGGCATCTTAGATAATAGGCTTGTTTTCCTAAATGATCAAATTTTATTCAAGTGTCCTGATCGCAGAAGACCTTAATGTCAAATATGTTCAAGTTCGTATGTCAAAGCAAGGTTTTGTTTAATGAAATTACGAATAACTTCGTACTTCTAGTACGCCTACGTAGACAAGCCCATCTCGCATTAATGTCTTAGCAACATTTTTGTTTAAGATCTTTTTCCAAACTGGCAACTCTTTTCAATTGACAGTGATAGTGGCATTTATCAGTTGACAGCTGATTTGTGCTCATTTCGGTTAGAAATTAGACATTTCACCCAGAATTGACTTATGTCTGAACAACTCTTGCAAATTGTTTAAATGTGCCCAAAAATAAAATTGTACTAGTTCCTTATTTTTAACACAAAATTTTGTGCAACGAGGGTAATTTTCTATTCATTCGAAAACAATTCGATTGAGTTATTAGGGGGAAATTTCATTGAAAATTTGTGGGAAATTTGTCTTTAAGTGGGAATTTCGATAATTGAAATGGAGGCTTATGTTAAAATTTAAAGAAAAAAATAATTTAACATTTAATTGAAATAAGGGGAAAAACTTAATAAACGCTTTTAGAAACAGTCAATTTTTGTGCATCAGAATCCGAACTTGAGTTTCACTTAATGGTAGACTTAGTGTACCATTAGCATTAGACGTATATTGACAAGGCTGGCATAACTAAGAAAGCATACTCCAAAGTTTAATAAAAAATAAAATTCTGTGTGAAAAGTTTCACAATTAGTATGTAACGAAACGTAACCTTTCGTCACACTCTAGTTCACCCCTTTTAAATAGTTTATTTTTTTTTTCCTTTTTACCCTTGGATTATTGTCTTCATGTTGTTTTTGTCCTGCTACATAATTTGTTTAACAATTAAACTACGAGAAGTTTCTTTGCAAAATAGCACATTTTTAATAGTTGTCCATTTAGAAGGAACTGCCTTCTAAATGCCCGAGGAAAGAAAAAAAAAATTTAAAAGATCCCTGGGTAAAAATCGTAGATTCCAAATATTGCTTTACCCTGTGAACATTTTTTTTTTTAAATGCTTTCGTATAGCTTCGTTAAGGAGACATAGTGAAGCAAATTATGGGAATTTAAAATACATGTGAAGGGGAAAATTATCAGTACTCAAAGTAAAATTTATCACACGATATACTGACACTGGCAGATTTATTTTGCAGGGTTGCGAGCATTTCTCCCGTTTGTACTACCTACAGTCAGCACTGCGGTCGCACTATTAAATTTTCGTACAGAGTTGCCATTGGTCTTCCATGAGAGATCGATTGACGGATAGTTTTGGCGGTAGTATGGGAAAAGTCGATGCTGACAGCTCGTCCACAAAATTCGGGGAGTGCTGCTAGCGTGGATATTTGCAATTCCTTTGTTTCTACTGGCTTAATTCTCTTTGAAATAAAATAATCTTTAGTATATATAATTGCCCTGAAACTCGATGACATTATAACTCGATAGCCACTGGCGAGATTTTCATGATTCTTTGTTTTGTTCATATTGCTGTATTTCAGGATAAGGCAATAAGAAAATTCGGGAAAATCGATTTATTCGCATTTTTCCGTCAAAAGGATTTATGTCGGTTCCATGTACCTAGTAATAAAATAATTAAGAACAGAAATAAATATGCAAATGTGAACAGCTAAAAAAATCTGTCATCCGCTTCATGCAGGTATACAAACACATCGAAGCTGCTACAAACAACAAATTAATCCACTTTTTCCTGTCCATTAAACTAGTTTTAATTGCTCAATTGATTAATTAAAATCAGCGACATCCTGTTCGTTCGAATATGGAATTTTTCATGAACTTAACTGAGCGTTTTTCTCCAATCAGGCTTCAATACGTAAAATAGCGATTCGAACAACCCCAAATGAATTGGCGAAACACCCGAACGTAATTAATTAAAATACTCTCCGCATCATCAATTCTACACTCTACAGCCTTACATTCCAATTGCGGAAAACGAATACCACATCCACTACCTACTCATTGCACAAGACAAAGAAAAATGCGTGTCAAGTTCATTGCTAGATCTTTCGCCCCACGTTAACAGAAATACCAGGCAACGGTCGCAGGTGTCTTTCGATAACGAGTGAGTTTTTGGGTGTTTTACTCTGTCTACTTTAACGCACCGCCTCAGGGTGTACACTGTACAAGCTGTGTCTACTTGCTGTTGCGCAACGCAGCTGTACTCCATCTGAAAAGGAGTAGCTGCACGCCAGCCGTGCGTGTGCGCACGAAATTGCTTTTAGCCCGGTCATTGCAGGTAGACTATGCACCCAGATCGAGTACCTTTGTTGTAACCGGATCGATGACCTTTTGGGAAAATGGAATTTGGCTTTTTCCCCCCGCCTCCAAGGTCATACAACTGCGTGGAGATGACTTGCACAATTGCTTACCAATTATTTGACAACTTCCTTTGTTTTAATTATTCCACTGAAACCCGACGAAGGTTGCCATGTCATCATTTCTGACGCCAATTATAATTGCTCCCAATTTGTCAACACAAACAGTTTGCAGCAACATTCGTAAAGGTTCGCAGCCCAACTCTTTCGTTTCCCTATCCGAGGCGAAAATTGTACTGCTGGCCAGCACTGCCTGTTCAGTTTTGTACTGCAAGGTTAATTGCAGCATTTCATGTGGTTAAGTGACTCGGTTAATCGGTGGCAATTTATTTGTTTATTACCCAGCCAAAGAGGCCCGTTTCTGCTGCTTTGTTATGATGTACCGTGGGTATACGCGCATGAGGTGTTTGGAAAAGTCACTCACTGGCGGATTTGTGCAAAATGATAACAAAAATGCGAAACAAGAATGGTGTTGATGGTGTGGTGCGAGATTTACCTCGAAGGTTGTTATAATTTTATTAATCAGGCAGCCGACGTTTATTATTATAGTAGTTTGCTTAATTTAAGTGAATGGCGGTGTGATTAGCTGGCAATTTGTTAATAGCATGTGTTATTGTATGTGACTTTCTACGGAAGTAGATTTGGATGGTGTGAAGCGAATGTGTGTTTCAAGTCGCCAAATGGGTATATAAAAGCGGCGACCACTAGTTAACGAACATTTTTAGTGTCGGGTTAATCTAGTTCGAGCCTTTTACAAGAACAATACAATAGCAACAACCATGCTGCTATAAAACTTCGTATTTACATTCGAAAACTGTTGACTTTTACCCATCTGTTGTGGTAGCTATATCGGTGGGGAGTGTGGGCAAATATGCCGACTTCAAAACTACCTACGGATAAGCTGCCCCAGCACACAACTGGATAACCAGACACATAGCTCTGACACAAGAGGCCAAAGTGCCCACTTTACTTTCGAATTGAAACACACCTTCGACTCAGTTTCAATTGTTTTCCTTCTTGCGAAAAATGTTGGCCTATAACTCTCAGCAAGGCCCAAAATCAATTTACCACAGTCCGGACTTTGTCTAATTAACAAAAAAAAAAAAAAAAAACAAGTGCTTAGCCTATACAGCCAGAGCCCTTAGCGAAACACGGACTCTCGTCGTCCCACCACAAATTTCGATTAATCTCTGCGTCCCGCCTCGCTCCTCACTATGAAAAATGCATTTTATCGACCAGAGCGAATTCAAATTGTTGTTCGTCTTAATCAAAGGTCATACGCCCAACCGAGAAGTTACACTTTTTCCTTTGTACCTATAAATCTGGAACAATGTGCGAGACTGTGGCAATCACAAACAATAGCACGAGTCTCCCTCTGTCAGTCAACAGCTCAGCAGAGTAATATCACGCAAACCCGCCCAATAACCAAACAAAAAAAAATCTAATAAAAACTTAAATTTTCGAATCCGAAAAATCATTTATAGACACAAGGCGCAACCGATATTCATGCCATTGTTCGTGCAATGATTTATAAAAGCCTCCGTACAGCGTTAACCTTGAACGTTTCGCTGCAGGAATAGGTGCGGTGGTCACGCAGCCTCCAGTCTGAACTGAATTCAGAAACGAAACCCTAGTTCCGCTTGCAGTTCTTGACATCCGCCGACAAATTGTTGCTGCCTTAGTGCCAACAGTTAGACCAATCCTACGACTTAAGACAATTCTCCCTCTGCGCTAATGGGCCACCGCAATTCGCCATCAACGACGATTACGGAATAGATCTGGCACCGCTTCATGATTCATGTGCGCTGCCGCCAGCTGTAGGTGCCTGGCTATCGTGTACCCTCGACTCTCGGTCTTCGGACCTATCCAATTATCTGTTGAGAACTTTATTGAGGTGATGCCTATCTCACAGGCGGGCAAATAAATACGAAAATAGATTGAATACGCCGCGCAGATACAGATGCAGATACCGCGGTCGCAATGCGCGGCAGTGACGATGTGCATTCTAAATGGGCGTACATGTGTCCGATTTACAGAATCGCTGAATAAGTCAGCTATCATGGAATGGAGGTTATTAATGCGACCACTTGTATGAGTGCATGGCGTGGCCGGTATAACTTTTATTGTTGTTAATTGTGGGAACTTGAACGATCACAAGATCACATTAGTCAGAGGCAGTTTATACGTGCGCCAGCACGGACTTAATGACGTGGTCCAGTAGTGGTCTAGTAGCCGAGAGTGCGATATGTTTCGGTGGTGCGGCCGGTGGTCGAACAGCTTTATGAATCAGAATTTGTTGTGCTGATCTTTGATTTCATTATCGATCGCAGAAAATGAAAAAAATTGTGAAATGCAAATTCCAGTAGAAGCCAATGGGAAAGTGTTAGCATTTAGATGTGAGGGGGTGGTAGAGAATAATTGTGAATAAACATTTGCCGCTGATAGATTGTTATCGCTAGGAATGAGAAATTGAAATTGAATCACTTAGTTATGAGTGAGATTACGCAACGATTGCCTGTAAGGGTTCCCACAGTCAGAAACTGGATTAGAGATCGACTGGGTGGGTTAGCCTCTTTGCTCACCTTTGTTGCATTTACTAGAAAGGAGGCACAACTTGTCATGTTTTCTTGGAAAACACTTTTTGTGCACCTTCTTGAAGACTCAGTAAATACGGGAATAAAATTATAATTCATTCTTAGGCAAAAAGAAGAAAATTCAAAAGGAAGAAAAAAAAAAACAGAAAAGTTTTAAATAGAGAGAAAGAGAAAAGAAAAATGAGAAGAAATAGAAAAAAAAACCGGCCAAGTGCGAGTATCACTCGCGCACCGAAGGTTCCGTAATTGGCTAAAGTCCAACACATCAGATATTATTTGAAATCTATATCATTCAATCTTTCCCCTCTTTATGAATTCATCACAATTTAGTTTGATTTAATTACTTAATATTTTCACTCTCAAAAATTACTCGCAGATGAATCTCATTTTCTAATTATTACCTAGTACCCAACCCACGCCAATTTTCCATTCTGTATGCGACCTGTCCCAATTGAAAAACTATTGACTAAAAATATATTACTTTTATTTTGTTCTGTACTCCCCAAAAAATGTATTATACTCCCCAACGAAATTATGAAGCGACAGCCCTGGTGTCTTTGATGGGGTCAATTGTGCACAACTGCGTAGTAGATTAGAACATAAATGAGAGCAACGTATTTTACATGGTAAAATTATCTTTTTTGAAAATATCTTGTAAACTATTAACTTTTCGGCAAAACAGTATTCAGCACATATATATTAAGAACATGATCTACAAAAAAGGAATTTATGTATTTTTTTGTGAATCAAGAAATAAACCGTTTTTTTGGCGAATGAAAATATTTTTTTCACCAGATTACTAATTAATCCAAAACCAATCGACGTATTCCTTCCATTGGTATTTGTCGTTTAACTAGAGGTTATACCGGATGTTGTGTGTAAATTTTAGCCTCCTATGTCAATCGGTTCTTGAGATAGACCTGGTAACAAAATTGGCTTAGTGGGTTCGGACAGACAGACAGACAGACAGACAGACGGAGAGACATCCGAGCGAAACTAATAATGTTACGTTTTTTCCCTTTGGGTACGGAACCTTAAAAAGATGAACTGCAAAGTCGGCAAAATTACCTATTTCAAGCTGAAGTAATAATACAGACTCAAGCAGTTTGCGCTTCTTTATAAAAGACAGTCTTGACATTGGCTTGGCTATTTTCCACATAGATGATGTAGCTCAGCCGAAAAATTATTCACTAAACTTAATCGGCAGCTCCTAACTTGTTCGACATCGAATCTTAATCTCAATGTATTCGCCAATGGCGTTTTGGCTATTTCGAATACTTGCCGACAACCAGCTTTAAACTTTTAAAGCACGCTGCTGCAAATAAAAAAAAAAACATTCGACAAAATAAATTGCAAAAAAATATTGTTGATAGAGTAAGGTTGTATTCGCAAGAAAATATGCAGAAAGCTCATTAAAACACGCCAACAACTTTTCTTTTATCTCTTCTTTTGGTTGTGTTACAGTGCATCATGAGCCTGGATCTGGTTGTTATGGTTTCTTCATTAATCTCTTTCAGAATGCTGATCAACGTAAATAAAAAAATCGTTAACAAACGCCGGTTGAAAGTGACGCAAGGAATACGTCATGCTTCAATAACAAAAACCACCTTAAGGACGAACAAAAGTTGGAATATTTGGGAAAAACTCTTTTTCTTTTGGAAAGTACCTAGTAAATTCTGGTGCTGTTTACGTTGTTCGCTCAGCTGCACAAAACTGAAACAGAAACAGATCCATGAAAACATGGCTGCACACTATTCCCTTAGCACAATATACATTAGTATGATGCGAAACAAACAGCCAGATGACAGACAGAAAAATCCAAACAAAAAATAACTTCTTCATTCAAATACACTATTCAAAATGGATAAACATCTAATATTTTATCCATAGATAGATAATTAAATGTCGCTCTGCAACACAATCTACGGAAGTAGGAATAAACAGTGAAATTAATGAATACTCTGTCAAATGTGTTTGGTGACAGCGGCCCTTAAAGTAGTAAATAAGCACAGATTCAGGGGCAATTAGAGGAGCTCCTAGCGACCAGCCACGTTTTATGTATTCAATTTCACGCCCCTGAGTGTATACTTCAAAATAATACAGTCGTAGTCAAGTTAGAGGCAAAAGTTGTTTTCAGGCGGCTCTAATATTTTTATACCAAATGTTAATCCAGGGTGTTTTTAAGGTTCTGTACCCAAAGGGAAAAAACGTAACCTTATTAGTTTCGCTCGGATGTCTCTCCGTCTGTCTGTCTGTCTGTCTGTCTGTCTGTCTGTCTGTCTGTCTGTCTGTCTGTCTGTCTGTCTGTCCGAACCCACTAAGCCAATTTTGTTACCAGGTCTATCTCAAGAACCGATTGACATAGGAGGCTAAAATTTACACACAACATCCGGTATAACCTCTAGTTAAACGACAAATACCAATGGAAGGAATACATCGATTGGTTTTGGATTAATTAGTAATCTGGTGAAAAAAATATTTTCATTCGTCCAAAAAACGGTTTATTTCTTGATTCACAAAAAAATACATAAATTCCTTTTTTGTAGATCATGTTCTTATCTATACATGTGCTGAATACCATTTTGCCGAAAAGTTAATAGTTTACAAGATATTTTCAAAAAAGATAATTTTACCATGTAAAATACGTTGCTATCATAAGTTTTAATCTCTACTACGCAGTTGTGCACAATTGACCCCATCAAAGACAGAAGAGAGTCGCAGGGTTCCCGCTTGCTAATTTCGTTGGGGAGTATAATACATTTTTGTTGGGGAGTACAGAACAAAATAAAAGTAATATATTTTTAGTCAATAGTTTTTAATTGGGACAGGTCGCCGCATACAGAATGGAAAATTGGCGTGGGTTGGGTAGGTACTAGGTAATAATTAGAAAATGAGATTCATGTGCGAGTAATTTTTGAGAGTAAAAATATTAAGTAATTGAATTAAACTAAATTGTGATGATTTCATGAAGAGGGGAAAGATTGAATGATATTATAGATTTCAAATAATATCTGAAGTGTTGGACTTTAGCCAAATACGGAACCTTCGGTGCGCGAGTGACACTCGCACTTGGCCGGTTTTTTTTTTTGCTGCAGTCGAGTTTGGATGTTGTCTGGACTTGAAGCGCCGAAAAACACTATTCAAATAAACTTTCAGTTGGTGGGTGTATTTGGTAGAGTCGACATACAGTATTGCCAGCCAACAATAGAAATTGTTAACTACGATTTATTTTAGTCGGAAAAATGCTTTGGATTAATTGAAATTAAATACGTGCATAAAAATTAAGTATTGAGTACTGACTACAAACGAATTTGAATCACAACCCAATTGTTTGAAATCGCAATGCAGAGGCCCTTTTTAAGGGCCCTTCCATAGTAGATGCCAGAGCGAAAGTTCATTAAAACTGGGATGTCAGTTTACTAGCTATCAGCTGAACTTGCCAACAAATTATTTATGTTGGAAACAGCTGTTCAATAAAACGCAAAAACAGCTGTCACTCTCAGCCACTCCGGTGTCTGGATCCGGAATGAAATAATGAAACTATGCAGTGTTACCGGTACCCGGTGACGACTTTCCTCAAATTCTCTTTTTAAGGGGACTATTTTCAAAATTTTTGAATAACTCCCATTGCGTATAAAAATTTAACGAGTCTAAGCAAATTATTATAAATTATAAAAATTACCAGGCAAGACAAAGATCACTTTAAGACAATTTGGTAATTCTTCCTACTCTGCCATCCCTGGTCTTTTCTTTCATAATACAGTCTTTCTACCTTTTACGTCCTGTCACTTACTCGTTCTTTTGTGTCCATACTTCTTCCCCTTATTTGTCGTGTTCACTTTGGACTCTCAAAAGTTTTGCTAACAAATAAAACTGTCTTAATTTGTTTCTCTCTTTTTCGCTGACACTCGTGGTCTGCTCGTTTTTCGTACGTTTTCAAACCTCAGTTATTCTCATGCATTTGATACTTTTTGGAGCTTTTTCACTTTTGGCGAAATTTTCAACACAAAATTACCCATTGTGAACTATTTAATATATATGGTGAACGTTGATAATATTATTAGTAAGGCCCATTGAGTTAATTATTGTTTTAGTGTCTCGTTTATGTCCCCAGATTCGTGCTTTCATTAGGGTGACAGACGATCTTTCCTTCTCTATTTTTCGTTATTTATTTTGCAGTCAGCTCCTGTTCGAACAGTTGTTACTTTGGCCAAAAAGATGCCGCAGTAACTGAGCCCTTTGAAAACCAGATTCATATGTAGATAATCTGCGAAGACACCGGCACCGACTCCATTTTATGTGACAATGGTCCGTTCCATCTAGCTTCCAGTTTATTAAGTCACTTGGTTGAATGAGTTTTTCCTCAAACCCACCTTAACTGGACGTCCGCATTATACAATAATTTCCTTCCCAAATCAGACTTTATGTGACGTGAAAAGTATAATGCATCCTGGTTCAATTTGTGTTCAAAACCCACTTGTGTCAGCACTTAGTCCACACAAGGAAACCAATAATTTCTTCACATGTCTCCGGTCTGCATCGACAAATAGCATCAGTTTCTTTTTTTCCACTCAATTCGTCACGTCCAATTACCTTCCCGATTCTATCCTGCATGCGGCTGCGAAGTCCACCGATTGCCTGTATTAACCGCCACAGAATGTGACATCACAGGCAATCTTGGCGCACAATCTAACAACCCAACATCCAACAGCAGTTATCACTAAATTACCTCCACCTATAGTGGTAACAACTGTGGTGTGCACCAGCGAAAGTGGTCTTTCTCTACGATTTCCTGTGGTTCCACGAACTGGTCTCTGCTGCTGTAGTTTCTCGAAGAGCCTTAAGCACATGCAGCTAAAGATAAGTGCAAGAAATTATTTGACAAGCCTGTAGGATTGACAACGCTACCATTCCGGTGCGATTTCCATCAGCTTTTCCAACCATACCCAACTGTATTGGGAAAAAACTCGTTCGCCGGCTTTCGGTTTCACTTTCCATTGGCATTGGCTGCCTCAGTTGGATCGTGCGCACAGTGCGCTCTCGGCGCCAAGAAGTCCAAGTTCAATGATACCTCTCTACGCAAATAGCAGATCGATACAGAAATCAATTTTTTTTTTTTTTATAATAATTTCTTTTTTATTTGGATCGTTAATATATAATAAAAATAAAGATGCAGAAAAAAATACAAATGTATCCAAGACTAAATTATATGGAAGTATGATTGGTTTGTCTAACTTAGATGATAGTTTAACATGAGTACAGTCTGTATAGAGATTATTTACACACATACACATTAAATAAGAGGAAAGGATATTCTAGAGAGCGCGGGCGTACAGGCAGAGCTTTAAATGAGTCGCGGCACGGACATGAACAAAGTCTTCTTATCACAGAGTTTTACAAGAGAGGAATTTGCATAGGGGGGGACAGTGTGGCTCATAAGTTCTGTACTGGCACAGAGGAAATAAGAAAAAAATTCCACTAAATGTATTAGAAAGTATTTGAATATTACTAAAAGGGTATTAATTGTAAAAAATAATTGCGAAAAAGTAGCATAGTAGTAGCGTTTTCTTTTTTGGTTCGATCTTATAATAAATATTCTCTACATTCGTATTTTCGTTTACCATTTTCTTCTGATGGAGGCAATACTATGACATGGTGTGATGAGGGAGTAGCGAGAGTAGTCTTCGCCGCACTTTAGTAGTGATCTGAGTGCGAGTGCACGGGAGCGGTCTTATGCACGACAGCGTTGAAACCGTTGTGCTTGTCAGCTGTGTAGTCGACGGTACGGATTGAACCGTCTGGTTCAACGAGAGAGTATTGACCTAAAAAACGAAATTGTGTCACTGGGTGTACAACAGCTGTACGGAATGAAGTAAACACTTACCCTTAACGACATCGCCGTCACGAGTTTCGTGCTGGGACTTGACATCACCGGTATGGTAGTCGTTGACTCCATATTTGAAGGCGTACTTCGGTGGTGCCTGCGAAAGGGAAAGTTAGGTTAGTAGGGAAAGTAAATCGGGTTTTAGAGAGCTGCGATGGTGGTCTATCCGGCTCAAAAAGGAGACCAAGTTTTGATTGAAAACTTACATAGTAATCGACGATATGTTCCTCCTCGTGATGCTGCTCATATCCAGAGTGGTCGTGCTCGTCGCCCAAGGAAATTCTTGCGATTTGATGACCATAATCGTGACTTTCTTCTTGATGGCCTTCGGACAATTCATGTCCATCATATGAAGAATAATGTTCCAATGGATAGGCCAGAGTTAGACACAGCGCTGAGGCGAAAATCAGATACTGAAAGGTAGATAAAAGGAAATCGTTATGGAATGGGTGAAAGACAATCAGGAAATCGTTGGTTAATTATTTTTGAAGTGGTTTCAACTGCAGTCGCTTGCGATCTACCGATAATCTTTTAATTCACATAAACAATGTACATGTAAGTTGGTGTTATTGTTGCGAGCGACTCATTAGATAGATAGATGTGGTGAGGACTTCGTTTCCGCATGGTCAGTTGAGGTATGCGGCGAATGGGAAAGCGTACAAGCTGCAAGCGCTTACGTAATAAATAATTACCATTTTGGAAGCTCTGTACGTATTGCCTTATTTAAGGAATACATTTGTGCAATGTTTTAAGATATGAAGACATATTATACATTTTATTTTTAAACCAACTTTGGAAACAGCTGATGGAAGTATTCCGAGCTTAACATGTAAATGTAGAAATGGTATTGAAAGACCCAATTAAGGGGGGATTTTTTGTACACCGTCAAATGTTACAGCAGTTCAATATTGACACATTTCGAAAACGGAGTCAATAACGTTTTCAATTACCTAAGTCATTGCTGCGGATTAAAGAAAAGATGAAGATGCAACTAAAAAGGAGGGCAGTAGCTCAGTGGTTAGTCTGCTGGACTATCGAGCAAGTGGTTTCAGGTTCAACGCCCGAAAAAACAAATGACACCTTAAAGCTGTTCCACTGCCCTGCTAAACATGCGAACATATCCTTGAAAAGATCGACTTTTACACGTTTGGAGCCGGTACGTTTACAATTTTCAGCCAGTTCCATTCGTCCCATAAAAAAATAGTTTACTTGGGTCTATGGTTGTTGATTAAGGCCCAATTGACTTGACGCTGCCTACCAGTCAACGACGACTTAAAGTTTGTGAGCAATAGTATGAATAAAATAATTTCTTTTGCAATTCTCTGCGAATGATAATATGTGCACTTAAAACTTTTTGAAGCCATATTTAAATGGTAGCCGACTTTTTTGTCGAAAGGAACTATTAGTCGTAGTTAGTTTTGTTCGTATGAATTGTTGCATATTTTTTGACAACTCCCGGTATTTCTGTTGATCGACTTTTCGCTGTGAAACTAGTTTTTCTTTTGTTTGACAGCCTGTATCATAAGAGGACAAATATATTGATTGAACCTTAAGACCGCAATACTTTCGAAGAGGGTCCACATTTAAATCTTTTTGTTACACGAATCTTAGCTTAGTTCAGCCGCTTAAGAACTTTTCCCTTTTCGGCAGGATTGAACTTTATTAAATCACAGACAAATGGAAATGAGATTTAATTAAAATAGAAAAACTTGTCTTCGCCCTCATTTCAGCAAAAAATTGTTATTGCAAAATGCACTGGTAAAGCGAAATTTTAACCTTCAAAAAACCTTCGAACAATTCAGCATGAATTACACATGCATCGATTTAGAGTCCCGATTTGAAATCGCGTCTACTTAAATCACCGTATTTTTCTGAGTTCATACAAGATGACTTTTCGTCAAAAAAAAATATTCTCAGGCCAAATACAAAAAAAAAATTAACCTAACAGGTCCCAACTTTTCCTGAGGTTATTTAACCTGAAGGCTATTTAGAGTTTATAGAAAAGTTTGGATTTAAGGAAAACCAAGATGGCGATAAAAAAAAAGGCGATAAGGGCCTATTTTCTTTCAACTGAACTTATGGAAGTGACTAATATTTTTCAGGACGGTTATGTATGTACTACCAGATGTAAGCGAAAGTGCCGCAGTGAAAAAAACGCTTAAAACCTTCTTCGTATTTCTCTTGGCGTCTAACCTGATACCGCTCGCTTAGTAATCCAATATTTTAACCATTTGAAGGTTTTTAAATCGCTATAAAATTAAATCGAATATTCGTCTTTGTTTATTCAAATTTTGTTGATTTACACTTGAAACCCACTCAATATTTTCAGACCACCCTGTATAAGTCTTAGTAAGTGGGACAATGCAGCCGTCACCAATTACACGCTGTTATCTGCATCAGCAACATTGTGATTGCGGCTTCGAATTGACATCATCGTGGTTTGTTTTATTAAAACATTGCAACGAACAATAGCATCGTAAGCAATTAAACAGTTTTAGTGTTAGTAAGCTGGTTACTGGAAAAGAAGAAAGTCTTAATAGCGACAAGCCGTTTGAGTGGCGAAAGTATAACCAGTCGTAGTTATATATTGTAGCTGTCAGCGGTTGAGCTCAGTTTGGATTGCAATTAATTTAATTTGTAACAATTTAGCTTTATTTTTGAGCATTTTTTAAGCATTTTCATTGAGTCTTTTGTGCAAAAGTCCCAGAAAAGGCTTAGCTGTTGTGTGAAGTTAGCCACACATTGTTACTTGTTTCAATCGCGAAATTTTTTTGTTTCGGGAAATCAGAACTTTTTCATGCTAACGAGATTTGAGACTTTTGTTTTCAATGACGCCTAATTTTGAAGTGGACTTGAGCAAGATTTGAGGCAATTTACAATTTGTTGGTGCACTCAAATTTAAGTGTCACCCTTCTATTGAGCCGTACTATTAGTTCTGTTCGTTTGATTTTTTTGAACTAAATATGTTGCCACATTATAATTTTTTTGACGAAAATCACTTTTATAAGGACACTATGGTGTGAAGCCTGAGCGAAACATGTAGCCTGCTAATAAAATTGACAAAAGTAATAAACGTTGTTATTAGGCTCTATATTTTTATTAGATTTTGCAAAACTATTACAACGAATTGCGGTAATTATGTTAATTATGCCAATAAAACTGTTGCTTATTTTTAAATGTATTTCAACATCGCCCACATGTCCTTTAGAATATTATATCACTACACAAAATAACTTCCCGCAAACATTATTAATTCCATTATATAAAAATCACATAATCCTTTATATTGTCCTTCACGTCCTTATCGATACGTTTATCCACATTTAACGTCATACCTTGATTGCCATTTTATTTTATTTGTTATTTATTTAGCCACACACGAGTACACGAAGCAAACAAAAATTACTACACAAAGTGTATAAATATCGAAAAGGAAAACAGGAAACTGGATAGCACACAAAAGGCTAAGCGAATTTACGAATTTATCAAGGAGAATAAAGACGAGAGGAATAAAAAACGAGATCACTTTTTGAGCTGATCTTTACCAAAGCACTTTCCACAACTGAATAATGATGGAATATCGAAAATTTGTTGCTTTTATATATTTTTTTCGGAAGAAAGCGAATGTGCGCGCGAAAAACAAAAAAAAAAACGAAATCTGCATTTTCGGTTATGTATGTACTACCAGATGTAAGCGAAAGTGCCGCAGTGAAAAAAACGCTTAAAACCTTCTTCGTATTTCTCTTGGCGTCTAACCTGATACCGCTCGCTTAGTAATCCAATATTTTAACCATTTGAAGGTTTTTAAATCGCTATAAAATTGGTTCCCTCGAATATTCGTCTTTGTTTATTCAAATTTTGTTGATTTACACTTGAAACCCACTCAATATTTTCAGACCACCCTGTATAAGTCTTAGTAAGTGGGACAATGCAGCCGTCACCAATTACACGCTGTTATCTGCATCAGCAACATTGTGATTGCGGCTTCGAATTGACATCATCGTGGTTTGTTTTATTAAAACATTGCAACGAACAATAGCATCGTAAGCAATTAAACAGTTTTAGTGTTAGTAAGCTGGTTACTGGAAAAGAAGAAAGTCTTAATAGCGACAAGCCGTTTGAGTGGCGAAAGTATAACCAGTCGTAGTTATATATTGTAGCTGTCAGCGGTTGAGCTCAGTTTGGATTGCAATTAATTTAATTTGTAACAATTTAGCTTTATTTTTGAGCATTTTTTAAGCATTTTCATTGAGTCTTTTGTGCAAAAGTCCCAGAAAAGGCTTAGCTGTTGTGTGAAGTTAGCCACACATTGTTACTTGTTTCAATCGCGAAATTTTTTTGTTTCGGGAAATCAGAACTTTTTCATGCTAACGAGATTTGAGACTTTTGTTTTCAATGACGCCTAATTTTGAAGTGGACTTGAGCAAGATTTGAGGCAATTTACAATTTGTTGGTGCACTCAAATTTAAGTGTCACCCTTCTATTGAGCCGTACTATTAGTTCTGTTCGTTTGATTTTTTTGAACTAAATATGTTGCCACATTATAATTTTTTTGACGAAAATCACTTTTATAAGGACACTATGGTGTGAAGCCTGAGCGAAACATGTAGCCTGCTAATAAAATTGACAAAAGTAATAAACGTTGTTATTAGGCTCTATATTTTTATTAGATTTTGCAAAACTATTACAACGAATTGCGGTAATTATGTTAATTATGCCAATAAAACTGTTGCTTATTTTTAAATGTATTTCAACATCGCCCACATGTCCTTTAGAATATTATATCACTACACAAAATAACTTCCCGCAAACATTATTAATTCCATTATATAAAAATCACATAATCCTTTATATTGTCCTTCACGTCCTTATCGATACGTTTATCCACATTTAACGTCATACCTTGATTGCCATTTTATTTTATTTGTTATTTATTTAGCCACACACGAGTACACGAAGCAAACAAAAATTACTACACAAAGTGTATAAATATCGAAAAGGAAAACAGGAAACTGGATAGCACACAAAAGGCTAAGCGAATTTACGAATTTATCAAGGAGAATAAAGACGAGAGGAATAAAAAACGAGATCACTTTTTGAGCTGATCTTTACCAAAGCACTTTCCACAACTGAATAATGATGGAATATCGAAAATTTGTTGCTTTTATATATTTTTTTCGGAAGAAAGCGAATGTGCGCGCGAAAAACAAAAAAAAAAACGAAATCTGCATTTTCAAATGCAGACCGATTCTTCCAACTCGAACAGCACACCACCATCGATCGCACACACAAGAGTTCGGCTAAAGCCCCCCAAGGTGCTGCACACACATTGCATGTGGTGGCGCTCTGTATGGATCTCCCAACCATCCCCCACCCCTGCTCTCTAATGCGATCGATGATAATCTATGTACGGATGACAGCGAAAACGCTGCACAATGAATCCACTCGCACCTGTAGCGGTAGGCGCCCGTCGCTGATTGGATTGGAACAACAACAGTAGATAGATGCTGCTGCTCGGTGTTTGGTAAGAGTTCGACACCAAACTGTGGCAGCACACCGCACTCCGACGGGGGATGATCTTAATTGTGAGGGAAACGTTTTTCGCTCGCTTTGTAGGTGAAAAATGGCCACGAAGAGCACATTCGCATGTCAAATGTTACTGGGTATTTGTGGAAAGCCAGAGGATGAGGGGGCAAGTGGTGAAGACCATTGCCATGGATTAACTGTTGCACGGTCTGGTGGTACAAGTCAGCACTTATCCGGAGACGGAAATAGGTGATGGAGAGTGGCCATAGCTGCTGAGGTATGTAACGAGTGTAATTTCTGTTTTATTGTTATTATTGCAGCGGTGTCCGAGTAAAATTGTTTTTGGGCCTTAGTGTGGTGCAGAAGAAATGAACACGAGCAAATCCGCCAGACTGTGGCGGTTATGTCTGGATGAAGAGAGCGCGTTTGTGTAACACATTATGTGCGGATGATGGTGTATGCATGAGCGTTTGATGTTTGATCATCGGTGCGACAGTTCGGTTGCAAAATATTAATTGTTGCAATTTTTGTGGCAATTAAAGCGTGGTATGCGGGTCATGTTGAACTACCGAGACATGCTTTTGGTTTTTTTTTTTACTTTATATTTTCTGTAAATTGACCGCATTTTTGCATGAATAGCGCTTTGGTTAAGGGGGCTATTTCTGATTTCTTAAGGATAATAAAATTTCCTAATAAATTCAGATTAGTTGCAATAGCGTCCGCATGATGCAACAAAATTGTGACCACCTTCATCAGCATCTCTTTAGCTGAAGAAAAATGCATACCTAAGGTATTGAGTGAAGTATAGCTTAAATCATCTGTTACTTAGGAGGTTAATAAAAATCTGGTGACCAGCCAACAATAACAGACCTAGCTTCCTTTTGAGCACTTTAGGTGCGTTGCAAAAGATTGCGGAGAATATCGTAACTGAAAGAAAGCCGGAAATTATGTCTTACGAAAGAAGTCCTTCACTCCTGACAGGATGAAAAATAACAGAGCGAAAAAAAAGGTTGGTTAAATCACAAGAGTACTTCAAGATCAAATCCTTGGGTAAAAATTGTAGCGCTGCCATCGTTGTAAGGAGTTAGTCTTTCACGTTGGCAAGACTGTTCTCTGTCTTTTTTATTCACCTACAAGTTTTCCAACTACGTGAAATTTAGAAGGTGGAAGAAGAAGTGCGTCCTTAAAAAGGTGAATTTAATTCGTTCACCAATAACCAAGCTATAGTACTTTCGCGTGCGAACATTCTTTGTAAAAAAAAACGCTCATCCTCAATTTGGCCAAATATACAGTTCCTTTTATCACAACAAAACCTTTCTAATAGGTAGCAGTTTTCGATTTTACTTTGCTTTGCTGCGACAGATGTATATTAGCCGAGCTACCTGGGCAGGACCTCCTGAGTACATTTGAGGCCAATGTTCTTCGGAATCTCCTCTAGGAGAATAAATGGCAGACCACACTTTCATAGTAGTCATTACCTCATTAGCGCTAACTACCTAACAAATTATGCGACTGATTCAAGGTGACGTACTGCTGACGCTCGAACAATGAACCATATCAGTAATAAATTAAATACCCAACATCCTTAATATGCCCAACACACATTAGGAGGTAGTAAAAGTATACTCTGCCTCATCTTTCCTTCCGGCTAAATAATTTTCTCTTCTGTCAAGGATGAAGCTGCAGTCCTTGAAAGTTGATATTGGACATCTTAGCACACTTGCAAACCCAAAATTATTTCAGTGGTAATCAAATCAAGAAAATGATTCTCCAATAACGCATTACTTACGCCGAACATAAATGTGAAAATGACACATGTAAACATGACACTAAAACTATATCTAGAAACAGTCCTGAGTAGAATCAAGGCGATTTATCCAATTGATAATTTTTCATTCCTCCTTATAGACATTTCATTGTATAAAACGCGGAAGTCGAGAATAGCATCCGCTTTGGCAGAGGTGATAATAATTGCAATAAACTAAATATAGACTGACAGCCTCAGCCATAAAAGAGGGATTGCCTGGAAGCTAAATTTGACCTTGAATGTATCCGAGTTTGAATGCATGTATTTGCGTCCATCTAATCAAAGGGGGCATATTTGAAAAAAAAAAAAACAGCCTTAAACCTTCCGGTTTAAACCGTTCGTCAGGTGGCCTGAGGTGGATTCTCTTTTTATTATCGAGTGTATGGCTGTGTTGTAAATAATAGTCTTTCTTAGTTCCAGGTTGAATTGTTCGCTATAGTTTTAAATAAATAATTGTTCGATTTTCTTGTTTCTTGGAATCAAGTGAAACTAATTATGTAGCAACACACGATGCAATAAAAATTAGTTAACAGCGTAAATTCATTAATCAAAAAAGTATTTTATAGAAAATACTTAAAACAAACATTTTGAATAATTGGAGGGCAACGAATGTTCAAATTTTAAGGTATAAAGAAAGGGAATATTTTTTTAAGTCATTCCATGATGAATTTTGGATACATAACTTCCTTAAAGTTTCGCAACCTATTTTTCCTTTTACATTCTCATTTCTTTTATTCGATACTTGCTGGCGGTTTCTCCTCCGACTGTTTTTTTGTTTAAAAATTATCGATTTCTGGAACAACTACAACAGCATTAAACAAAACTGTACTGTCGCTTAATAAAGTGAAAGAAATTTAAAATTAAAAAAAAAAAACAAATTAAGTCTGTTTCCTAAAATTAGTACCTGCGAAAACAATTACAACAAATCAACCATCAAACACACAATTTTTGGCAAATGGAACAGTAAAAAAATGAAATATTTCAGTGGAATGATTTGGTTTTTTGTTGTGGAATTGACGTACGGAAAAATAAACAAATTATTTTTCCAGAAAATTTAAAGATTATTTGTTTTTTTTTTTGACAAGTAACCTGCCTACAACTAGTACCAACCTTAGAGCGGGCGCGACACAGTTTTTTGTCAAACAGACCCAAAAATGTACAGTTTGAGAAACTAAACACAGTTTGGGGAATTATATTTAAGCAAATTTTAATGAAATGACAGAAAAAGAGAAAATTAAAAATATTAATACAGGAATGGAATGAACAGTTTTTTTTTATTGAATCTGTAGCGAGTAGGCAATCTTCCTAATCAAAATCTTAAAAAGGATTTGCTCGGGTTTTATTTTGTTTTTCTTATAAGCGCAACATATTTAAACATTTCGAGATCTTACAAAATATAAATATCCTGGAAATTAAAATTTTACAATAGAAATGACACAGATGGCGGAGTATTGAGAGCCCGTACTAAGGGATAAAATATACTTTGGATGGTTTTAAATTTACTACCAGGTTATCACGATAAAGTTGGGTTTATGTCGACTATAATTATAAAAATACTAATACACGTACTAAAATAATTTCAAAGTGGGATTTATCCCACTATAATTTTGCGCCAATGTCAGTAGTTTACTACAAATCCTGCCATTTAAAATTTAGTTTTTGTTTCTGCTTCACACGTTTTCACAGACAGTACAAAATTGATTTTGTTGAGGATATCGGAAAAATGGAGGAAAGCTGTCAGACTTTTTGAACTTAGTGTGAACATCATTTATGTTGCACTGCCCGAACTCGTCAAGCGCCCTTGAAAGTCAGATACGAACTGCGATCTTAACTCAATACGTCTAACTCACTTGACGAGCTGCATTGTGCAGTCCTATACTAATACTACGACACCTTTGAGCAGGAGGGATTTCCCTGTTCAATGAAGCTGTACCTACTTTACAGGTTAACATTAGTTTATGATGATTACTTAGGAACTTCGGAAAGAGTAAGGCATGTAGTCATCGCATGCAAACTGCGCTTAAATCTATTGGAAGAATCGCAACACAGTCTTGTATAGGTCGAGTAGACAGATATTGGAAGTAGATTTATAATACAGATGATGATGAGAGCTTGCAATATCAAAAGAACTCTTAAATTCTGCGGACATTTTTGATTTTTTCAAAAGCAAACAACCTCGTTCACAACTTTCATAACCCGTTTTGCCATATCTTTTAATTTTAGGCAGCCTATATTCTATCTCCGCTAAAGGACTTTGTTGGATATACTATACCTACCCAAACTGACGCACTCCTCTTAAAACGTGCAAAACCATTATCCCACTTCACGCACCCTCAACTAAAAGGATACTGCCGCTTCAAACTCCTGATTCACATACCAATTGCATGTCTTTACAACTCCAGTCTCGAATAACATAACACTTGTGAAACAAATCAACCGAAGGCACTCAACGTTTTCTTTCCAACAGTTTTGCACACCAGCGCTTACGTTTCCTTCCTTTTAGCTTTGCTTATTTGTTTGGGTTTTAATAAAATCTGCACCAATAAATATATTCCATCTAAACGGGTTTTCAGTTTTCCATCTTATTAATTAAAAACAAAGAAAACGCTGCACGCAGACTTTCTTCGCTTACTTCCTTGGTGTAGCTACTTCTCGTTGAGTACGATTGAATGAAACTAGGTTCGTTTGTGTCTTTCTCTCGATTGGGCCGCAATCCGAGTCGCTCCATACACGGAGCCAGACCGATTAAGCTGTCAAGACTCTGGCCATAAGATCATGCGTAACCATTTTCTATTTCTCTTTCCTGGGCTGCGGGAATCGCGTTTTCTATGCCTTGGCCACTATATAACCTATAAGTGAAATAAAACGCTAGGAGTCGATTTCGTCATTTTCCGTGACTTATATGAACCTCTTTGATTCGAGTTTTGCTAGACTCTGACGTACAAAGGGTATGCCAATGCGAAGGTTGGGATATTGAAACCGACTAAGGAGTGTCATACGAATGTTAGCCGATGTGGACTGTCGGCATATTTGAGTTAAAGCGGTGAATTAGTCTGGCGGTATTTTCTCCGGTCGATCATTAAGTGAAACTGCACACACAAACTGTGGCTGCGAGGCATAGCTTTCGGCATGTGAACATCCCTCTTGTTAGCCCCAATAGGAGGTTCCCTCGTCCTCAATCGTTCGGGTATTACCGGCTAAATGAAAATGTGAGGAAAGCGATGAGCTAACGCGATTACATCTGCAAGCAAATCGCTGCTCTTGGACTACATGGCGTATACGTAACATTTTTGATTTTTTTCTTTGGGTCGGCAGTGTTGGTTTAGCATTTGAGGAAACGATGATCAATCAGATTGTTCGTCTTATGTGCTGCGATTACCTCATCCCTATAGCCGTAATCTTGAGCCTTAAAACGAGCTGCGTTTCGAAAGTCACAGTCGGTCAATGCATAATTGTGAAAGCAATCTCTTGTGATGTGAACAGCAAACAGTGATTGCCCTCCTAATTGATCTCCTTCTAACCTAATACCACGACGACGAAGCTACTGATTGAGTTAAATAATGCAAATGGTGCCTAGTGGCTGCACGAACATCAACAGCTCCAAGGTATTTCTATGCGATTGCCTCAGATCGATCGCGTTTGTGTTTGCTTGTGTTTAGCAAGAGACGATAAATCCTTTAACTTGTCTCCTTCTCGGTTGAAGGCCCATCTGATTTGACGATGAATCGACTGACTTACATTCGGTATTGGTTGGTAAATCATGTGCAATGCGTTGGTCCGCAAAGGAGATAGACGAATAATCTCCATTTGCACTGCCTGCGGAGAGTCGTGTTTTCACTTCATTAGAGAGTCCGGTGACAGCAGTTGGATGGAACTGGAAATCAGTTCCCAGGAGCAACGTTCGTTACAGTGTGCGAGGAAAGTAATACGATGATGGTTCGTTATTTAGGCTGCAAGTGGGGATAGTTTTTTTGTGTATTTTCTTACATTTGAATGAACATCCAGAAAATGGGTCCGGAATTAAAACTTTTCCAAGTGCAGGGTTATGTTTTCAAATGTGGTCCCAAGACTTTGCCACTGATATAAGGTGGCAAAGGGAGCTCTCTTCATTTTTCCTGTGTAATGTTCTTCAAGAGCGTCTACGTTTTTAATGCACAAGGTGTTTTGTTTCCACATGAGCGCTGAGTATAAGAGCCTTACCTATAAATATTTCGACTTAAATTTTAGTTATTGAAAAACGACATTTTTTGTATACAAATTTTGCAACTGTGAGCTTCCGTAAATTTAAAGTCCATACTAAAATTTGTTATTAGAACGGCAATAGGTCTTGTATGATTTTTCTCTATTTAAAAAAGCCTTCTGACCTAAGATACCATGTGACAAAATTGTAGAAAAACCTTGTGCAAAGAATAATCTTCTTCTGCTGGAAAGCAAACACCCAAGTGGAACACACGGCGAGTTACCTACGGTCCTCTATTCCCTTGTGACCTAACAATCCTACCACTTTGGGTGGATTTGAGAAGCCCGATCTTGTGCGAATCCATTAGTCACGCCTGTCTGGGATGTCTCAAGCTACCAAGCCGAATAGCTATTTACCTGTTAATTTCAACAGCTGCTGTCGAATACATAATACCTACTAAGACCTCTTAAGTGCCTTATAATAGAAAGCACAAAGCCACACGCTTTTCTTAATGCACAATTGATCTTACCACAGTTGACTTAACTGCGGCAAACAACAAACTGTCATGCTTGAAAAGAAGTCTAAAACGCAAAACACCGGCCTAACTTACTTAACCCAATTATTATGGCACAGCACACTTGGCGCGAAAAGTTTCCCATCGCGTCGAGTGGAGGACTCCCACACTGCATTACAAAATGTAGGTACCCACTGTCCAGTCAATGCAATTTGGATCACATAACAATTTCCTTGTGTCAGCTCATATCACAGCCACTGTGCAGTGAACAAAGCTACACGTATGCTATCCATGTTGAGTTTCGCATCAATCCTTTCTGTTTATGGACAACTGAATGGAGAGAACTATGAAATATCGTCTACATGGATGTGCGGTTAAGTAATACAGTGGGACATGTAGTGTCACAGAAATGATTGGTTGGAGTTGGTTAGTGGGACTAAAACATCAACTGACGTGATTTGATGGAAAAGTGAGTGGTTGGAATTGCATATTTAAGGGGACATTTATTTGACAGGAAGATGGAGGGGGAATGGCTGTCAGTTGCCACTAATGGCTAGGTGGTCCTGGGCATTGAACAATCTTGCATTTTCAGCCTGGTCGATCCGTGGTTAACAACTTCAATTTGACTATTCCTTATTGAGAATGTTTTTATCCACCTTTGAGAGTGTCTGTCACATGTAATAGAGTCGTTTGAAAAATTTGCTTAACCGACCTTATGCAACCTGATGAGCTGTTTCTAGGGCTGCAGCGATGGAGATGAACTGACTCAATCTGATAAGGGTCCTTAACGTCTCCGCAGGTTTATATGCTTTTTTATGCAACTCCTGGATGCGAGGAATGTCTGAAATCACAAATTGGATGCTTAAACAAAGTTTAAAAATGCTAGTACTTCGGCAAAGCTAAAACGAATGGAAAAATATTTTGAAATGGATATAGCCAGACTGCAAGCAATTTTAAATTAGCCGGAAAGGTGTATCGCGCTGGTCTTTATTTCTTAAATACAATGACCGGGGTCTTTTTGAAGCACACTGTCAGGATTTCATGTTATATGTCTCCTCCGGACTCAGGAACTCCCTTTGCATGTAAATTGTTGTATCACAAAATATATTTATGGTGTATCATCGTCCCTTTCTCTTCGCCACAGAGTCGACAGGAGTACAGGTCAATTACGCTTTTTCTTTCTGATGATATTAAATTGAACACGACCCATTAAATAGTCTGTTAGGACAGCTAAATCCTCTTCCTTCAGCTCAACTTTACTCGAATCCGATCTCGTATCCGATGCAGATTCAAAAAATTGTACCAAACTTTCTGTGGAAAAATTCAATTTCATCAAATGGCTCAGTTGTAAGTTCCCTGGAAGGGGTCACAGGCTCGATTTTAAGGTCTTCTCCACTGAGCCACCTAGGGCAAACATCTGACAAACATTCGCATTTCGAGTATAACTCTCCTGAGGAAGATTCTCAGCTTCAGCATGGAGCTGAATAAGTTCCCTTGATTCGTCCCAAAACTAAGAACTGACAGAGAGAAGTTGTTGTGAGAAGCTAGGTCTAGGATATCACACGGGCTTGGTGCATAAACTGTTTATTTATTTATTTTATTCACTAGCAAAAATCCTTTTCCAAGAGTCAGTACCATATACGTTGGTTTAATTATTCGCTGGGAACAATTCGAAAGCATAACTCCCGGTCCAAGCCACCCAAAAGATTGGACATTAAATGTTGCAATTCCAGCCGGCAGCGCTCTCGAAAGTCAAACCGTCATTTTCCCCTTACATAAGTACACTTCATTCAAATCCACTTAATGATCATTTGCAAAACAAGCAAACCATATATAATAATCACCTGATACAATTAAAATAATTGCGAACATAACAACCGACAGCAGCGCCAACCGCACGACCACCAGTGAGCGAAATCCATATCCAATAGCTGCACTGATGCACATCACAAACACATACCGCAGTGCATTCAAGGAAATACCAACCGTCCGACATAACTCCGTCGAACAAATTTTCACCTCAATATACCATCGGTCAGGCGAAGCAATCAGCCATAATTCTTAGCACATACACTGTCATTCTGAAGCAGCGATACCAAAACGTCAGCGCTGAGGTTATGTAAGTTCAATTCGATAGATATGGAATTAAATGCTGGCAATTAATATTTACATACACACTCAACATGACGGCAGCAGCAGCTACTGCCAATCACCGGCGATAATTTCAGTCAACACCTGCTGCACTCTCAGTGCTTGAGGCATGTATCGGGTTTGATTGAGTGATTGCTGGTGGTGTGTGCCAAATTGAAGATATGCCCGAAATACTCGTTCACATACCAGTTGCGCTCGCGAGCAATGAGATAAAAGTAGATCGGCCGACTTAACGACCCACGAACCGATAACTGGTCACTGGTCAGTTGCAAGACAACAAAACTATTAAGTCAGTGTATGCGGTTGCATAATGCACACAATTGATCGTTATGATTTAATTTTTTGTTTTAGCTTAAGTACAGGGTAGCGGTTTGAGTGAGCGTATAGAGCTACCGGATACGATTTTTGGGTTCTTTTTGGGAAAGTCATATGGGAATATTAGGCCCTAGGCTGAGTGTCGGTTAGGTGGCAATTATCCGATATATTCGGAAAGTAAATTAGATCTATTTTGTTACCGCATAGAGATGGTTGTCTAAGGTGCTTTTGAAAGCCGTTTGGTTCCTCGAAAAGTTCCGCATTGAAGTGCTTTCTAAAAGTTGGCTTAAGCTGAATTTCCATTCAGTTGAACTGCTTGTCTCTGTCACATAAGCTAGGTATATGAGAAGAGTTCTAGACGTGGCTCCATTTATGTCAAAAAAACTCAAGGCTTGGAGCCCTTTTGTCTAGTATTAGTTTTGGAAAGCGAGAGGCTTTTGCGCTCAGTAGGTGGCTGCACTTTAATGACCTGATATTGGATATGTAATTCTGACACTTACAAAAAGAAGGCGCATAGATTTTTTTACTTGAAAGATCCCTACCCCGCAGCTCTAAAAGACCAAAGCTCGGCTAAAATTGAGGCAAGCCTAAAGAGGGTATGTGTTTATGCGCACTCACAGAGAACATTGGATTTGTATCTTCTTTAGATCTATCATGCTCCAAAAAATATCAAACCTTAGCCATGGCCTCCTCAAATTGCTACATTATTCCACCATTTTAACCTTCCATAGCTTCCTTGTCATTGACGCAAAACACATTTAAGCAAGCCAACCAAATGTAATTGAAAAAAACACGATTCTAAGTCACCCTGTCACCCTGTAAAAACACACCAATTCATTTCCAGAATTTCCAACAACAAGTCAAAAAGTAATTTATGGATGAATAACAATTTTTGTCGACAATATTGGCTTATAATGGATGACAATCAGGAAATATCGCACCGCGTTACCATACTGTGAGTGGTACCGTACCCGTACCTCGTTACCCAGATTGGAAAAAATCAGTCGCTACTAGTCCAAAGAGTGGTACATTTGGCTGCGATGATGAAACAAATAAAGGGATCTGCGAGGATAGTGTGCTTTAGTGTGTCGTTGTTGGTACAGCGCGTATATGTATATGCGCTATGGGATTATAAACGTCTTGTGGTTGCTTTGTGACCACAAATGGATATTAAGACCGAACAGTGAAATGAAAACCAATGTGTAAGAAATTTCTCTGCATCGTTAGTCAGTGTTGCGATTGGGGGAATGTGTAGCAGCTATTCCAAGCGCTGGTGCTCTGCTGACGTGTGTTCAATGGAGCGTCTTGTACACGCAAACTCTTTTCAATTCCCATACATTTTTTCGTAGTCTAATTGTGTAGCTAGTAGCAGTAATAATGCGAGAGCGTTTCTTAATCACATAACATTATCATAATATTGCTAATGCATAATAGTATTTTAATAAGCAGGAATGTGTGGAATTTGCATATAAAGATTGCGGCTGTCTTGCAGGAAATGTGGTAGGGGTGTGTATTTCATTGGAATAATTTAGAGATTCCACAGGGTTGCGGCACGCATTCGAATTCATACTTAAATAGTGCGGGATGGCTAAGAGTCTTGATTAAGAGGAAATATAAAATATAGTAGAAGATATTGGTTAGAAAATGTCTTAATAGAACCATAGTACTAGTTTGTCTCAAGGATTCCTTAAACTCTAGTTCTGATTTTTTGAAAGGAGGCAGTATTTAGTATAAATCAAACTTAAGTGTAAAAGTCTATGTCGCACAGATTTGCTGACTTAGAATTTGGTGACAAGCAATTAAGAGAATCCATACGTATTTGCTGAATGTCTTGAAGGGGTCTTCTAATCATTTAAGGACTACCAATGAACGAAAGAAACATGCTAAAGATCAAACTAGCATATTGTATTTTAGTAACGGATAAAAGAAAGTTCCAGATGTTTGTCTTACTATCAGAGATTTTTTTAGCAATCTCCCAAAAGCGGTTTAAAAAAGTTGCGCATGTGATAAAGGCTGCAGTTCGGGCCAATATCAAACTCTTTATGGTACGCAAATTATTTGCAAAAAATGATAAAATGCCGGACTTAATAATTGGAGAAAAATCAGAATTAAGATCAGAACCATCTGTTTGAGTCTAGAAACAAGCCCTCTACAACCGAGGAAGTGCTTAGAACTACTGATAAAATTCTGAAAGATTTTGGGAAGCCAAAGCTCTGCTCCGACATATTTCTGAAAATTACACAAGCATTCGGTAAAGTCTGCTTGCTGAATCTGTACCCACGAACACTAAAGTCTTACACAGCATTAAAGCTGGTGTACCACAAGGCAGTATACTAGGTCCTGCTTTTTATGTTCTATCTTCTATTCACCAGCCATCTGTCAGAAAGTGGAGAAACATCAATGACAGCTGTTGAGCAGGTGATGTATGTGAATACGTGATGTGGTAAAGATAGCAAAAGAAGCAAGGCTATATAGATGTAAGTCAAATTAACAAATCCACATGCAAAACCCTTCAAAATAAAGTTCAGCGTAGCACAGTTAAAAAAATTTAAGATGAAGTCGAAAAATTTGTTGGTTTGTTGAGCGAATAGAGGTGGTTCGTTAAAACCGGCGTAAGTCAGTCTTCGGGAGGCTTCTTACTTTGTGAAAAAGTCCATCGCTATTGCAAAAGGTCTACTTCACTGCCGATAATTTGCACAGTCAAAATTCTTGTAGAAAAATCGACTGATTTCATTTGTAATAAATATATGATTTTTCATCCAACCATAAACATTCAATAAAACTATTAGCCCAAACCAACTCGTCATCAAAACGTCCGCACCAGATACAAACACAAATAACCCATCCTCCCAAATGCCGATCTGAAATTCAGATCACACTTTCAAATACGCCGGATTTTGGCAGCACTGCTCAAAACTGTCACTTTTCCATCAATTTATCACCCACGCAAAACAAAAAAAAAGTAAACGACGAATATCAAATGCAACTATCAAACAAATGTCTACTGGCTGCACTCTCACTTTCATTCCGGGCACGTGTGACACTTACATACATTTGTTTTGAGAAAAGACAAAAAAAACTTGCTAAGTCCATGTGTCTAGTTCCCGATAAGGTCTCAATTTCTACCATACCAAGCACAATCTGTCAGTCGGCCAAATGAAATCGACCGCAGTGCGAATGTTAATAACTGGGCGTATCCGTCGTCGTGCTGATTGTCGGAAAAACTTCGAACGCGACTTTTCTTCTTCCTTATGCATGCGTTCAGAGATCACGTTACGTATGGAAATATACGAAGTGTTGGTATAAAATACTTGAAATCACCAAAACGGAAGAAAAAATTGAAGAAGAAAAAACATGAAACTCAGCGATCCGCATTATTCAGATGCCTTATGGTAATCAAGAGTGGCCCCGACTGAGAGTGAGTCTTCTTCTTGTTGTCGATCTGAATAACGACTTACGGGTTTTGCTGGGGGTTTTCCCCATAACATGGGTTTCCATACACATCCGCACATTTATGCATTCCTAGTGCAATTACTTTGTGGACTTCAAGAGGATGCAAATTAGGTGTAAACAACTGGATGTGAGGTGGTGGATACATAGCATCCGTATACACTTCTTGGCTGGAGTATTGCTGCGTAACGACCTACCATTTGAGGATGATGGTGGGACTTGAGAGTTTCTTCGGATTCGGGTGAACTGTTAATTTCACAATGCAAGAGATTTTGTGTTTGGCCGCACTACTGGACGGATACGCTTTCTTTAGTTTGAGTAATGGTGTGTCTTGGACGTTTCTTATAACAAATGGAAATGTTTATTTAATTTCCTGGGGAACGTTTTGGTGGGTGTAAGTACCTAAACTGGATAGAGCAATAGTAGCCGAAAATTGATTTATGGATTTATGACACGAATTTGAAAAAACGCTTAGAAACCTTTTCAAGAAACGTGCGAAAAATGCTTTAAAAAAAACCCTAACAACGACCTAAGTGAATACCACTTTCAGCGGCTTTGAAAAACTCCCAAAAGTCCTTAGAAAGGCCTCAAAAAACTGCTCTGAAAAACACCACAAAAAATAAGCAGCAACACATCCTAAGTTTCTCGAAAAGCTTCCCCAAGCACGGTTCAAAAAGCAATCCGAAAAACGCCCAAAAGGTAAAAAGAAATCAATAAAACGCCCAAAAGACGCTTCGATAAACCATTCATGAAACGTTCAAAGAATCAATCAAAAATTAACTCAAAAATTTGCCAAAAACCACTTTGAAAAACTCCCAGAAACCAATTTAAAATGGCTCGAAAAACAGCTCTGAAAAACGCCTCAAAAAATAACCATCAAAACACTCTAAAGGTCTCGAAAAGCGTCTCAAGAACGCATCGAAAAAGTCTTCGAGAAACGTGCCGAACAACCCTTGAAAGCGACCCAAAAAACGTTTTGAAATTTCTATAAAAACTGCGTTTCAAAACGCCTCAAAAAGCAACTTGAAAAACACCCAAAATACTTCGAAAAACATTTCGAAAAAACGCCTTAAGTACGCTTCTATAAACTACTCACGAAAAAGTGTCGAAAAATATTCCGAAAAACTCCTTTAAAACCCCACTTACCTATACAGAAATAAGGCACTATACCACTCGCACTCAAACTACTGAGCCATTGGATTGGGATCATAAGTGGATCAGAAACAATTACCATCGATAAGGTTGTTAAAAAGTAGTCCCTGAAAGCGTTAGACGAAATATCTTCAACATTTCATTTCCAATACATTTTTCAGTTTTCGAAAAACCTTGTTTATAATAGTCTTCGATGAGACTTTCTCAAATTCTTGTTAAACCAAACACACCCTTTGAAACACTTAGCGAAAAGAACAGCTGTCAGTTCTGACGTATTTAGTTTGCAGTCGCATATTTCCAGTTTGACATCTGATGTAAACGTCAATCAAAATTAAGTTTGTTTTTCAATATGAACGCACCGTAGAATTGTGTAGTCTTTTTCTTCGCTTATTTGTCTCATTTTTACTTATTTTATTTAACAACTATACTCTAAAATTTCATATTCAATCATCAACTGTCTGTGGCAACTCAAAAGGCACAATGGGAAAATCATTCGGAATAAAGTTGTGCACCACCTCAAAACCCAGCTTAGAAGTTTTATTGTCTGATTCTAGGGGCACATTGCCTTCAATTATGTCCGAAATATTGGGATGAAGAATATCACTGGGACTGGCATTCGGGCTGAGGTCAATATCGTATTTATTCATAACGTCCTCAACAAGTTGCGGTGGTAGAGTTCCAGCGGTTAAGTTTAATCCTGTCGCATCTGCGGCTGTCACTGTGGCCGTTGATTCCGTGGTTGGCGGCACTGGTTTATTCGTCTTCTTACTTGTCGTCCTATAGCCCCTTTCATCGGCCACATAATTTGTTACTGTCATTTTACCATCAGGACGAAGATAGCCATACGATCCTGTTATAGTGCCATTGGTGTATCTTCGTTCTTCGCGAAACTGAGTGTTTCCAGTTTTCTCATCTTCGATGTGGTAACCAAACTCATAAGTTCCAGGACCTAAGCAAAGTGTATTTCTTTTAGGGCTTCACTGTAAATATGGTTTAGGGAATATAATCAGTAGCATACCTTGGGGATCACGGTAGAAATATGATGACTCTTTAGGCGGTTTTATAGTTGAATTGGAGGCTGTGTCGGCTTTCGGTTTCGGTGTGTTGGCTAGCGCTGGCGACAGTAGAATAGGCGCAGTAAGAAGTATCTGGAATGGGAGGATAAGCTTTGGGTTGGCATTTAAATTGTTATAAGACGGTTTTTGCCGTTTTCGGCGGAATGCTTTCTAAGAAGAAGTTGAACTACATATATCGTAAAATTTAATTCAGTCTGAAGTCAATTGATATGGACCGGGCCTTTCCCACTTTTTCACATTTTAGGAAAATCACAATATGCACGCATGTTTTACTTTCACTTCCAATTTTAATATTCTTACACCTTGGATATAATTAAAAGGAACTCAAGCGCAGGCAAAAAATAAACGAATTCGCTCCATTCTCAGAACGGTTTATATACGCCACCGTGTTGGGAATACTAATTTACTTCTGAGGTTGATTGATTCTCTAAAACTTAGACAAAGTCACTGAACTCTGGCCAACACTCTAACGAACTTACAGTCAAGAATTGAAATATCATAACTGATGGGATCTTCCGCAGTATTCACGTCTTAACTCAGCGAATTCTAAACAAAGTCTGAGGAGTATGGTGAATGGTGTAACGTGCGGATAAGATTCACTTAATGTACCTTCTGAAAAGATTTGACAATTGACAATGGGAGCATGTATTGCCAATTAAACAACCTACGTGAATATTTTACAAAGGCTACCTATTTTCAGCAACGCGTTGCGAGTTAGTGTACAAGGGAGAACAAAGAGCATTGTAGTGAACAATTGTAAAGGAAAGAAGCGCAATTATGAATTAGAAGCAATTATCACTAGGAGCTCTCAAAAGTGATAAGTGCGGTCTACTTGGGGTAGGTGTAACATTTAAAAATTGACAACACCTACTATCGACTGTAATATAGGTTCCTGCTAAAAAACAAATGTTTTATCAACCTCATCACAATCGCCAAATGTATGAAGTTCAACGAAACCAATTTTAAGTGAAACTGTATAAGTCGTACTACCTCTCTGCAAGTAAGTTAGACTGAGCATTGAAATTGACGTAGGCTTGGTAGTACTCTATATCCCATCTTCAAAAATGGTTGTAAGAACTAAAAATTTTAAAATAACAATGACCTTTTTAACAAATTAAAGTAGTGCCATCAAAAATGCTTACTCTACCTCAAGTTTAAGTTAAATAACTTTTATTGGTCTTTTAAAACCAATAACAATTAAAACTATACCTTAAGCAGCAATTTGTACATTTCGTTTAAGTCCATTACTAGTTTTCTGAGCTGGCATTTGCTAATGATATGATTAATAATACTCAAGTGCATGGGCGCAATAAGTCATTTCGACGATAGACATCAAAGGAAGATTCGTTTTTAAACTTATGTTAATTATGAAGTACAGCAACACGAACAAAAAAAAATGATTATGAGAAACCGAATGAATTACCTACCTTTATTATAGATTTTGAATGGTTTAACATTTTTGCGAATTTGTTTAGTGAATCAACCATGAATGTCGGGTGCCAACCACTTTGTTGGTGCACGCTTCTCCCAGCCCGAAGCCATCCGCTCCAGCAGCCTTGTTAGAGATAGCTTTTTCATGCTTCTCAGACTCACTGTCTGTATTGAGCGGATTTTTCTCCCTTATAACGAATTATTGAGATGACTTAGTCTTTTGAACTATTTCCAACGGATTCCCAGATTCCCAGAAGCACCCACAAATTTCAAGAGTGCTGTATGACTCTGTTTCATACAAACGTTTGACAAAGTAGAGTTTGAATTCTTAGCTGATGTAAGGTGGAGACTTAGGAACCCCCATCACTTCATCAGCTACGGATGTACTTTCTACAGTTTTCATTCTGTAATTGCATATGGTGTGACCTATGATTGTGCGTGTAAATGAGATCATTTTAGACCCATGTGGCTGGATAGCTCAGGCCTATTTGTGAGGTTAGAGTGCGATATCTTGACTGGAAAAAGTATTAATTTTTCAAGGTTTGTTTGACGAAAAATGCTGTTATTGTTCGAAATTAAATTAATTGTGATAGATTTATTGTTTACACTTGCATTTTGATGAAAATACGGGGAAAACGAAAGAGCTAAATATGCAAAATCGACAAGCTTTTGTAGCTTGTAGCAAAATAAGGTATTTCTGTAAAAAATTAGGGGAAGAATTTAATTTGTCGAAGCAAACTGTAAATATCAAAACCCGTACAAATTAGAACGATCTCTGTGCAAAATTTACCTCCCTTGAGTAAAAAAAAACAAAAAAGCGAAAAAGGTAGGATGATGGAAAGTATATTTGGGGGAAGTTTGTTAAGAATACAAGTTTAAGTCCCAAAATTCTCGAGACTTAATATGAAAATATGTGCTGAAAACTCGATTATCGAAAGATAACTGTCCACCCCGAGGTACAAATCAAATGTTATTGGATATTTATGATGTTGTTAAAGGAAAAATAACTGTTTGACACGGAGCAGAGAGGAGATTGTTTTTGTAGTACACGGAAAGAATTGAAAATCACCAATTGCAACATTTTGAGTTGTAATTCACGAATCGTATATTTTTCGCAAATCACAACGATTTTTTCTTGAATTGATATAAAAATTTGTAATTTGTCAGTGAAAACGGCGAAAAATATCAAATGTTGTTTGTTGCATTTTGCGATTAAAAGTATTAATTCGAGCTTCTTTAATTTGTAGTGATTTACGAGATTGTTTGGAGCAATTTACAACTTCAATAGGCAAATTTCGTAAACACCACTTTGCTATCTCAAATTGCGATAAATATTTGGTGATTTACCACCACTGAATGATGAATCAATAAAATCTTATAATAATTTACCACATATAAACCGAAAACGTAAATTGACGTAGAGAAGTCGTAAATTGCAAAATATTTTTTGTAATTTCCATGGAAACTAACTACATAACGTGTGAAATTTTTTTTATGCTCAGGTAGTCGACAGTAACGATATAGTCCATGGGTCGAAATCCTTTCTTTATATGGATCAATATACATACATAATATGTTTGTGGTGTTGCTGCTTGCTGGACAGCTGCAATCATGGGCAGCGACAGCGAAAGACAGTCGGTATTTAATCTTTGCTTAAGGCAGTCGTTTTTTAAGTATAACTAGTTCTCAGTGATAGTGAGTGTACTAACCATTATAAAGCATTCTGGAATATATATCATGTAAGTACCTATTTAATAATGGAAAAAAATTAAACTAAAGTAGGTATATAAATCTGTATTTTTATTTTTTTCAGAATGAAGATATGTCTCGCTATTAGAAAAGAAGTAAAATGGTATGGATATTAAAGTGTGCAGTCGAAAAGGTTTTTTAAGGTTCGTATCAATACAAGTTCTTCTAAACAATTTGCGTGTATTAACAATTTCAGCATAGACAGAAAAACCACCCCAGACAAATCCCGTTGTCTCCGGACGATATGGCGTCATATGATTCTCAAGGATATCAAGAGGAAACAAAAATATAAAATACGACTATGAATTCTGATTGTAAATCACAAGATATAAGTTGTAAATTGAAAATAAAGTTTTCTAATTTCACAATAAAACGTTCTTAATTTAAGACGGTGATGCCTCAAATCACTACTCAAGAATCGTAAATTGCAAAATATGAATTGCAAATTGCAAAATATGAATTGCAAATTGATAAAAAGAAGTTGTAATTTACGATTAAGAATTTGTAAATTGCAACTTCAGAAGTAGCAAATCAGCACTAATGAGTTGCAATTCAAGACTAAATGCTTGCAATTCGGTAAGGGATGAAATCAAATTTACTACAGAGAAGTGGTAAATTGCGAAATGTTTTTGCAATTCACAACCATAGTAATATCAAATTTAGAACTACGTGTTTAAAATTGCGATCGGTTATGGCAATATGTATTTCTCGTTTGGTCATTATTAACAATGAGAAGTGTTGATTCACGACTTTTGGGGGTCAATATCTTCACTTCTTACAATTTCTAAAATTGCGAATAAGAAGTCGTGAATCAGTAAATCCTGAGCTAAGCTCTAAAACTAGACAAACTTTTCGTGATTCTGCGCTCATTTTTCTTGATTTGATCTTAAAATTTTTTCCGTGTAGGTAATAAAGCTTTGGGATTACGTTCCTGCAAAAATACTGTCGAAACGGTTGCAAGACAATTTGAGAATGTTATCTGCTAAAGCAAATGTATTGTTTTATATGATAATTTTATTTTAATATTTTTTTTTTTTTTCAATATATCGTCGCCCCAACATTGGGTTGCCGTAAACGCCATTTTAATGTTTTTGGGAAATCGCATTTAAAGTTTTGCCAGCTTATAGCATGAAAACCAACCGCTGGGATTTTTTAATTTTTTGACACGACATTCACACGGAAGTCCTCTTTCAAAAAATGTAAGAAGTTATTCCAAAACGCTTTAAGCTTTTAAAATATTTAAAAGTTATTAAAAAATTAGTTTGACGTATACGCCACTAAAATCAATATTTTCTTTTACTCATACACATACGTCAAAAATTGTTCCTATGTTTGTATAAGGTCAGGTAAATACCTGAAGTATCATACTCCGATGGCATACTTCTTAAACTCTCTGTTAAATGGTGTGGCAAATATGGTTCATAAACATAATTAGGGTCATCTACGCTATCATCTGACCCTACGATCATGAAACAACAACATTTAATAAAAAGAAAGTCAGGGGGATTTGATTTTTTTTACCAAAATCTTGTTCCAATGAACTTGAGAAAGCACTATTTGTTTCTTCCCTGAACTCTGCTTCATTTGGGACTAGCTCATCTAATAAACTTAAAAAAATAGAAACATTGAATCAAAACTTATATCTATGTAGACTATAAGCTATTACGAAAGAAGGAGTTCATCCATAATGGGTACTGGAGAATTCATTTTTATGACTTTTCAATCACGTCCTCTCACTACAAAAGATGGGAAGCAACTAGAACTACTGAAATATTTTTCAATGAGAACGTATTAATACTTTTTTACGGTTTTACAGTAAAATCGTATGCACGTACGGCAAAACAAAAAAAAAATTATTTTTCTTTCTAATGACGTACGTGCATACGAATAAATAGCGTTACCTTGAATTTGTAGGCACATAAGTCAAAACAATACTGAACAAATCTTTGAAGTTTGATGGGGTACGTTGTAGGACAATAGGACGTACGTCAAAACAATTCTTAAACAAAAATTTTCTTAAATCGTATGGAAAATTTGACGTAAATGCCAAATTTTGGCGTTTACGTCAAAACAATATGTAAAATTGATGAATTTGGTGGATATACGTCAAAACAGTTCTGTATATCTTTGCAATTGAAAGAGATAGAGCAAAATGGATAAAAGATTTGGAAAGAGCTACGGCGAAAATATAAGACTGCATACCAAACTCAAAAAGTGTATTTTGGCGTTTACGGCAACCCAATGTTGAGGCGACGATATGTACATATTTTTTTAAGTAAAACTTATTTGGCAAAATAATTATGTCCAAGTAAAAAGTTAACTTTATTCGTTTCGATAAATTTAAAATGCAATCAAAAATGAAAATAAAAATGACATTAATTTTTTTTTTTTTTTTGCATTTCTTCCTAAAACTTTTAGTTTTTTCAAAATACTTCTGAATTTACAGCAGAATAGTAAAACAAAGGCAAAATCAAGTCACAGCTTGGAAGAGAACTAAAATGTCAGCTCAACCACTTAAATGGCATTTTTTTAAGCCCCATCAAAGTAAAAATAATCAAAACCGTGCAAATTTTATTTTCAATATTTTTTTTATTCATTTAACTTTTTTTTTTAGTCATTTATTTACAATACAAGATAATCGCATACATTTTTCCAAATACGTTAAAGGCATATGTCTGCCACAACCGGGCATACAGTCGGGCCTAACATTAGATAGCCTCACGAAATGCATACAACCATAAAAAGTATAAAAATATTTATAATGTGTATAAAATAAGGAATATGTATATAATACAATATTATTTAATAGTAATGAAATGAAATTACATGAAATCATAGACAAAAGCTGTTTATGCAAATACAAGAGAACGAAATATATGATAGAAAATGTTTAACACAAAAAACAACACAAATGCATTCCACTACAATAAACACAAACAAATTAAGTAAACAAAAAAACAAATACAATAAATTTCTTTGCAAATTAGCTGAGACACACAAAATCGCCCAAAACAATCAACAAATGTCAACAATTAGAAACAACACTGTTAACGAAAACAAATCGACAATCGGTTAATTGCTTATAAAGCAAAGTTGTTAAATTCGAAGACTAAGAAAAAAAAATTCCAAGAAAATCTGCTATTTCTAGTTCTAGTACAATTTTCTCAAACTTTTTTCTCATATTTATTCTTTTTTTTTTTATTTAATGCACAATGACCGGCACAGTTGCACAAAGATTTCATTTAAAAAAAAAAAAACTATCACAAGCTCCGCAATGGAATAGAATCAAGCCAGCTTGTTGGCAAAGAAAATAAGACTGTCTGTGCTCTGACATTTGAGTAGATATGAAAGTAAAAGCGACAGCTGTCAAGTGAATGTGAATGAATTTCATTTTCTATTCTCGTCCGATCGGTGGTGATGCTAAAGACGCAAGTGGAGAAAGAAGGAGAAGGAAAAAAAGATCTAATACTGCTTTGACGGGTGATATTTTCTCCTAGACTTTTCCTCTCGATCTGTCGCATTGATGTCAACGAGGCATAAATATTACACAACAAAGACGAGAAATGAAGGCGAAGAAGAACTATAAACAACAGTGGTAATAAGAGTATTGCGCACGCATAATGTTAAAGTTATTATGACATAAAGAGAGAAGAATAGAGTAAAGCGAAGAAACAGAGGAAGTTCGTTACTTACATCACTATACACGAAGAAGAAAATGATAAAACAAATATATCAGAAGGTGAATACAATCTACAATGGTCAATGAACGGCTAAGTGAATGAGAGTTTGTGGCTGCTTGGTTAGATATCCTCACACATGAAAGTTAGCGAATACATTATACAGGTCGATCGGTGACTCCTTAACGGTAGTGGTGCAACAAAGAAGCTGGGGCGTGAGCGAGCAGTGGACCATGGGACAGCACTGGGCCATGGGCGAGCACTGGGGCATGGGCGAGCACTGGTACAGCGACCTTGGTTGGGGCGGACTTATGGACGACGGCATTGAAACCGTTGTGGTCATCGGCGGTGTAATCGACGGTACGCACTGAACCGTCTGGTTCGACGAGGGAGTACTGACCCTTGACGACATCACCATCACGCTCCTCGGCTTGAGACTTGATGTCACCGGTATGTGGGTCCTTGATGCCGTAGTTGAAGGAGTACTTGGGATAGGCCTGAAAGACACGTATTAGTTTGCATTTTGGGTTTTGTTTTTTTCTCCGAGAAGCTTTAACTTACCACGGGCTCATGAGCAACAGCGTGAACAGCGTGCGCAAGAACTGGAGCATGATGGAGCAGCGCTGGTGCACCGTAGTGACCGAGCTCGATGGGGATAGCTTGCGCTACGGTCACGAAGAGAGCGATGGCAATGAAGAACTGAAAGAAATGTGTGAACCTGGTTAAATGAGTGCTATAAAAACGTCTAATTCAGCGCCTAAAATGAATGTCCTTGCATTTGGCTTTGTATTTGGTTTTGCTTTTAAATAGGCATTTCATGGTGCTTATTATTATTATTATTCAAAAACCGCTTTTCTCCGTGTACACAAACCACTTGCTTGGGACACACATTCACTGCTAGTGAAGTTGATCAATGATCACTATAGCGAAGTGAAACGGAATCTCACTGTCGTATTTTTTTTTTTTGTAAATTCAAGTATCTTATTAAAAAGTGCTAGTAATTTTCTTTTTAAACTTAATGAAGTAATGGATTCTTAGAATTCAGTGGAGGCAATAGCCGATGGAGTATGTGTTAATTTCACATACTTACTCGATGCTTTGCGTTCTTTTACTTTTGTAGAAGTACCTAGCGAAAGATTGATCACAAATCACGAAACATAGTTCTGTCTGTCACAGAACTTTACTCTGTTAGAATATTTTAAGGCTTTTGACAGATCATGTGTTTGATTTGGTTACTCGATTGCTGGCACAAGTAACGAGTAAATTAAAAAATTTTCAAGGTTTGCTTTGTCATGAAATAAGTACAACGCACAAAGAGTGACTTTACATACAGGTATTTGCAGTGCGGATATGAAATGTAATAGAATTATGGAATCTCTCAAAATATAAATCCTTATCACATCTACCCATACAGCTTTGTGAGGAATAAATTCGACAAAAGGATGTATTCTTACAGAAGCCTAATTATAATTTTTAACGAGTGCTGAATAAATATTTAAAAAAACAAATAAAGTATTAAACTTAAACTCAATAGTTAATAGTTAAAACTCTGTTGAGCATCTCTGTTGTTCACAGAAACGAAGCTAACATATGGATTCAGTTATCCATAAAATTCTATTGATTAAATGAATTAACTACACAAGCGTGCGGTTTTCTTGACGTTACACACTTTTTTAAATTGCAGTTGAAGTTGTTTACTTTTGACATCTGTCTTACTGTGTCAAATAGTCAAAAATGTGTTCTAACATTTTCTTGGACATATTGAATCTGGCTAGGTATATTTTTCCCGGTTCTTAAACGGAGCACTAATTTGTTTCTAAATTACATCAAATTCTGTAATAAGCTAATTTAATAACAAGAGTGGCTGCCGCCGAAATATGGCAGGCAGTTTTTCCCACGTTTAAAAATATGACTTTTAATAGAAGAGCACACTGCATTTAATTTTCACAAGATGTTACATTTTCAAATGTGTGCCTAGTGTGTCTTAGAGTTTAAAATAGCATTTTACTATACAAATTTGTGGCCCACCAATTTGTAAATATTTGGCCACTCTTTCACTTAAGAACCTTGCACTGATACAAATCTTCAAATCACTTTCTTTCAATTGCACACAAGTTCAAGCCTTCGCATCTCAACCGTATGTCCTTTTTTTTTTGCAACACTATTACAGAATAAAATTTGACAAACCTTCATATTGGCTAGTTAGATTTTATTTTTTTTAAATTCGTCTCAAATTTGACTGAAATTCGGCAACCGATCCCAAGCACTTAACACAATTTACACAGCGAAATAAAATTCACACGAAATGTTTCTTCTAGATGTTCTAGGACTGGACCTGATGTAATCCGTTTGTGAGATATTGTTGAACTGATGCCTGTTTGGATGACCAAAACCATTTATATACGCGAAATATTTTCAAATTCTTTCAACTGCCACCAGCAGAAAATATAGGGGAGGATAAAAGTTCAACAAAATCTGCAAGACGAAGAAGCAGAAGAAGTAGAAAAAATACACCACGCACAACACCATCGAACCTATGGAGGGTACACCCCTCTGTATTGCCCTCCCTTCAACGGCATGTATGTGTAATTGCCATCGAGTCGCAACATCTCCCCTCGATGAATTTATTTATTTTTCCTAATGCAATGGTTGTTTCTTCGTTTGCGATCGGTTACATATTTTTTTTTATCATTTTTCTCTCCTGAAAGCAGCATAATCATAGAGTTAGTATAGTATCCCCACCCCTAGTGCATGCACGCCACCAGAGTGCCACAGTAATCGGAGAGCACATGGTGGGCATAGGTTTACCTCTTTGGGATGCTGTGCATATGCGAGTTGCCTAAACGTGGACCATGTTTCAGTTTGGTACTATGCATCTCTATGTTAGCTGGTAGACAGTGTGTTCGGATAGCAGTAGTTGTTGCTGTTAGGAGCAATATGCTGACTTGGTTAACCCACATATTTTACAGTATCATGCAGCCAGGTTCGGTCTAGCACGCCGATAATAGTGATGTGTTTGTCATAACCAATTGTGGTGTCACCAAGATCGTTAAGGAGCCCAGAGGCTGAAGGAAAATCAACTCGAGGAGGTGCAGAATTTTGGTCTCTTAATGAGTTGTTTACGTGATCTAGTTTTGAGATGAGAATTTTGTGAATTTATTGCAAAAACTGTAGCAATTTGTTGTTGGCTGTTGTTGTTTGGAATAGTTTCTCCATTTTGAGCAAACGATTTTCTTTCGTTCATCAATGAAAAATACAAAGTAAGAGGCGAGTGAAAAAAAATTCATTGATTAAAAGTAGAGCTGTTTGTTTGCCATACAAGGGCGTCAAGAATTTTGTTTACCAATTATTAGTAACTGTTGTGATTTTTTTTCGGTTTGAATGTTGACCTATAGAAATTCGCTATTTAATCCATTTTCTGAAAGACTGGTTTGCAGGTTTTTTAAGTTCTGATATTCGTAGGATCGATTTGTTTATTGTGATTTGCGAGAATACTGAGCGCGACAAAGCCCTGTAGTGAGGAGCTCTTTCTTTTGAACACTTCTTTGCATTTAGAAGTTACTTATTTAGTCTATGAGCATTTAAATCACACAAGTTACGCTTTGTATATCCTTTTAAGTTACCTTTCAAGGGGTAAATAGTTCTGAGGTAGGTATAATTCAATCTATTTGTCCTTTGATTGCGAAATTTGGTACATTAATGAATATTATATCATCGGTTGCATCTTTTACGAATGTTAAGCAACCGTTTAAGATTAAAGTTGTGAAGAGAAAACTTCTCAATACACCCGTTCAGATATGGCACGCAAATTTTAAGTCACTCTCGGTGGTTCCTCAACCTAAAAACGAACAGTCATGACATTTATTTCAAACTGAGCTGTTTTAAAAAAGTTGCCGCAGTTCGTAACTCAACTCTTTCGTTTTGAACTTTCAGTAGGCTAAGTTTTTTTTTTGATTATTCCAATTCCAAGGTGTGCGCAAAATATTGACTTTATAAAAATAAAAGTTGTAGTCTGTACTTCTAATTTTTCATGTCGTGCAGAGAGTCCACAGCTGGATCGAATAAAACAAGTCAATCTGCTCGCAACTTGGAAGTCAAATTTTGGACTATTTTTTTTTTTTTTGAGAAGGTGGCGTTGGGTAACGTAAGTTTATATCTACTCATCGTGAATTGGCAAATACAAGTTTTCCTATGAAGAACGGTAAAATGAAAGAGCCACGACTTTGCTATAAGGCGTGTCTCTTTTTGCTGCTCAAATAAAAATTAAGCTAATTCGAAAAGAACACCAAACCGCCTTAGCAATGCTTGCGCTTCCACCTTTGTCAACCGAGGTGTGCTAAGAAACAAACAAAAACCACAACTAACTTCGTTCATATACAAGTAACCGCCATTTTGAACAATTATCATCGAGTCGACGAGTCGATAATTCATGTATAGGTACCTATATTCTTTCATTTTTAAATAAAGTATCCATTCTTTACCCCTTAGAAATCGCTCTTTCTATGCAAAATTTTGATAAAATTTGTATGAGCCTTAGAGCCTGCTGAGTTTACGATGTAAAGATAAACTTATTTTATTTTTTTAATTGACGTGAGATAAAAAACATTTGTGCAGGAAACACCAAAAACGACCCGACGTTTCCTATTTCAGTGTTATTAACATTTAAGTCTTTTTTATTAAAAAGAAATAGGGCCGATAGCCTCTGCCGCTAGTGCTCTTTCAATTAGCTAAATATTATCCTAATAATTTTCTGTAATAATATTAAAAAGAAATAAAATCCATTCCTTGCCACCCAAGCACTGTAGATCTTTATTTAGTTATAAAGTTTGAAGTTCTTCCATTTAGTGTCTCAACAATAGTTAGAAGTAAAACCATCCAGCAGTCCATGTCCACTGATCGTATAACTCGGAAAAAGACCAGAAGGCTTGCACAACAATTGCTGGCAACGATTATTAATTTTAAGCTAAGCTTTAAGTGGAATGATCTTGATAAGATCTGCCATTACAAATAATACAAATACTCAACCTCAATTGAAAACATCAAACTCATCACTATATCGATAGATGATCACGTACATCTGCCGCCTCAGATCGTACGTACAATGGAAATACCTCCTCGAGTTAGCCTTGCATTGTGTTAAAATCACATATAAACATGCGTCAAAATGAAACTCCCCAGCTGGCATGCCTCCACACCACCGCATCTTGCCATAAACGATATACCACACTAGTGAACATCTTTCGAAGAATTTAAATTACAAAATGATCACCTTATTGATTAGCGATCATCTCATCGAACTGTGATGATGATGGCGTTCCTCCTCCAGTACTTAGCCGCATTCAAAGCCCCAAAATGAATGAAGCTTAGGCCAGGCTTTGGTTGGTTTTGTTTTCACTGTTGTTGTTGTCGAAATCGGTGTTTCGACCCGAGACCTAAAGAGTAAACAAATCGACTACCGAGACGACGTTGTTGCCCACCTACAATCCAGCTACGTGCACCTCGATGGGAACACTATTCGCCAACAAAAAAGTTCAGACCATACGATTCTCTGGAAGTAGGTTGAATTGCGCCGAGGTGGCGGTTCACCTTTGTGTATGCGATCTTTGTTATGCAATCGGCTTTAATTTCTCGGCATCGCATAGATTTGTGTTTTGCCGCTCTTTGGATTCGAGTTTTCCCGTACGGGGAGCAATGCAAAAATGCGCACAGCCATTCTTGGCGGCCCAACTCGATCCAAGTGCATTCAACTCTATTGAGCGCCTGTGGCTTTGGGACACTGGTGCACGGCCTACTGTAGAAAGTAAGAGTAAAATTGGAACAATCCCTGGATCAAACTCGTTTAGAATGCTGGCTCAGCAAATCACAGTGTTTAATACTTCAGCGAGTGCGGTCGATTTGAGCGTGGAGATCAATCGATTCAGATAAAGACACACTCACAACGGGTAATTAAAATGACATAATAAATTCTGTGCGCAATTACGGGCGCAGCGAGTGGCACTACGCATGGCCGACGCGACGTTGTTATCTGCTCGGGAAAACTATGACAGATTAGCCGCTATTGCGATCAGATCAAAGTGATCGTGGTAATTGAAACATGAATGCGTTTCTGAATTGATTTTGAGTGATTGCTTGCAAAAGGGAGGCGTTGGGTACTAATACTCAGTAATGCCGTAGGTTGAAGATTAATTCTGACAAACGACTTGCACTATTAAAAAAAATTAAAAGCTAAGTGTAGTGCGCTCCTGGGTCAGATGAAACATTTTCGATCGATTTGTCTGACCTGGGAATATAACTACACCGCTTTCCCCTTAAATTAAGCAGTTCAAATTAAATTTAAATAAAATTCTTTTCGGACTGTACAGAAATGTCTCCCAATAATATTCTTATGCTGTTATACATTATAAAATTATATTTGACTTATGGAGTGAACAATCCAAATGCTTTATTGCTTTTAGGGAAGATGTTACCAAAGCCGAGAGAAGAGAAATATTTTTTAAATAAATATATAAGTTCCGCCGAATTTAAGACATTAATAAATTTCGATTTCGAATGACAGCATGCAGTTTAAAAACCACAGCTGTCAAAATAAGTATATCGAAAGCTTAGGACACTGCTTGATCTAACCTAAAATTGATCTGCTCCCCAACTTTTCTCTCCAAACATTAGCTAACATCCTAACTAAATTTTGACATAGAGCTCAAATTGGATAAGTGGCACAAAAAGAAAACAGCTGTTCTTTGTAAATAGCTTTCTTCAAAAATGTAATTCTTTCTTTTTTCAACCATTTCCGATTCCTAAGTACTCCTCGTCGAGGAATTAATAAAAAAAAACCTTTTTGCTTTCTTCTCCGCAACACAAAAACGCAACAAAATAACACAACGATCTGTCAAAATTAGCTTGAGGAAATGTGCGGCCCCATTAAATGTACGAGTACACGCTAAATATTTTGACACATTTATATGAATATGAAGTACATTCTGCAGTAAAATGTATGCAAAGGGATTCGCTTGAATTTAGCTCAGCTTAATTTTGGAGAGAATTTTTTATGGTAGCTAAAATTTAGCTCGAGCAGCGTATGTATAAATACTTTTTACGCTCGAAATTTGTGCAAACTTTTGAAGCCACAACACATTTTATATATCTAATTTAAAAAAAGAAATAAACTTCAGGTCAAGTCGAGTATCTACAACAAATTTGATTTACAAAAACAATAAAAAATCAAAATGGCAGTCGCTCGAAAAAAAAAATCATTTTCCACTTTTTATATTTAAAAATCGAAAAGGGAATCATTTAATTTGAAAAATCAAGAGAACTCGAGAGATATCAACTTTTTTGTAATTATGTACAATGTACAAACTTTGTTTTTCCATAGGCTGTACCAGATAAATAAGAATTTCCTGTCAACGAGGTTGCAGAATGGATGCCTAAATATTTATGTACAGTAGTTAAGTGCACGCAACTAACTTGTTTGCGGTCAATATTTAAATACAAACACCAATTTTAAAATGCAAATCCACTTCGAATGATTTTTCTTGATCAAAAAAGAGTCTCGCGTTTCCATAAACAGAATAGATTCCCTTATAAGTGTACACGTACAGTCGGAGGAGAATGCTGTTAAAATTGTATACGAAATGCGTACTTTTTATCTAAAACGCATTTCTAAATTGATTCATCCTCAAATTTGTAGGTTAGCTTATGAATTTGAATTTCGGCGTTTACACTCATTTGATTTAGGAATAATTTTATAATGTATGCAGGGAATGGAAGTGTATGCATAAATGCGAATTTGGTCCTGGTCCAAGCAATATATTTCTTTAAATGTACCTAGTTTCGCTTTTCGACTAAATATTCTGACCTAGAACAGCACTGGAGGATCTGGATTTCCACTGTTGAATTTTGCATTTAACAAAAAATCACCTCAAATAATATCTAAAGTGAATCTATACTTATTATTTTGGTTTTTTTTTCGAATCTGAGAACTTTGCTAAGGCACAGCTAGTAAAGTGCGGTTGAAACTTATTCTTTGTATGAAGTGCTTAAACGAACTGCTCCAGAAAGTGATCGATCATAATTAGGTATCATTCGCTTCAAAAGCGCCCCACTGCATACCTTAAACAGCATTACATTCTATTGCCTAGACCGATATTCAATCAAGGGCAAACTTCTCTTTAATTAACCAAACCCTGCTACTTCCATCAGACAGTGGCGATTTGTCACTCTCTGTTTTGGCTTTTCTTAATTAGTTTATTACGTAACCAAAGGATATTCTATACTGCAACACGAAATGGCAATCTTGGACATTTAACCCCAAGCGCATGTATGAACCGAAACCTTTCAAGACTCCACTGCTGTACAAGAGCTCTCTTAGCGCCGACAAATATAGTGCGTGCCAGCAGCTGCTGCCCACATTAGCCAATCTGAATTTCAATCTTTTTTTTCAGAACAGGTACAATACACATTCTTCTATCGAACGAAACGGCAAATCATTTACTATAAATCTGCTCTCAGTTGGTCATGTGTCAGATACAGACCAAAAAACGAAACGCTGCACTTTATGCAAAATCCAAATTCTATGCCGCTGCGACTGTACATAAATCTGGGCCAACACGACTCTAAGTCGAGCACTAAGTGAAAGAAGAAAAAAAAAGTAAGCAAGACTTGAGAGTTGAGAAAAAACGCACCCCACTTGTAAAGTTGATATTGTTAGGCCTGATCCACATTATGGATTGAACTCATACCCACCATGGTACTGTTGAACTTCTTCCAACTGTGTGCACCTACTCTGTGTGGACTCTGTCGGGGGAAGCCGAAGCCGAAGCCGATAAATCGAACCAATCGTAAATCAATTTTAGTAGGTTACTTTGTTAATTGAAAGTCATAGATACTGTGTATCTTTCCATCTGTCTGTACCTCGGGCAATGGATGCAAGTTTTTTTTTTTCATTTTTTTTCCAACTCACACTGTGTGGGAAAAAGCTAACCAGAGTCCCAAAACTCTATTTTTAGGTTAATGCACTCCAATCGAGAGACACAGAGTGTGGGTACCACGACGACGGTATTTATCGTGATCTTGTGTCGCTAACGATGCATTTGCCGTGTGATTTATATTTGCTCACCACTTCGCACTTGTTAACTGATTTCGTGGGTAACAAGGTAAGGTATCGTTGGAAACGGATCAACAAAACTTTGCAATTAGCCTATAATTAACTGGGGCTGGTATGAGATGGCACAAATGTCGCTTGATAATTTGTCAAGATATACGTAGGTACACCACGTCGTGTTCTTTGGTTAGAGAAGGTCTCTAAACTGTGATAGATTGAGGTTGCAGATTGACACAAGGTTTGCAATGTATGGTTGGATATGACATGAATGAGAACATTCAAGGACTGTAAAAGTTGCCGCCTCAGTTTGGCTTCGACTGCAGCCCACCATATGCGTGGAGACACAATTTAGATCTGACAATTTTCTTGTCTTGGCTATACAATCTTAACTTTAAGTCAGCAGTTTATGAGATCGTACACGGTAGGTGAATAATTGCTATAGATATAATTGATTGTGAGTATTTAAGAGAATTGTCGCAGCAGGGGCCGTAAAAGTAATTTGCGGACTAGATTAGAACTGAATTGGAAAATTGCCTTTTCTGAATACAATTACACTCGCAATTAGGTATAGGTATTTGCATGTTATTCAAATGGTTGTTCTCTAGGCATTGTATGGGTTGTCAACATTTAACAACTTTAAACATATTTTAATTCTGTCACTCTCAATCATGCTTTATATTTGAAAAGGTGAACTTCTTTTTCTACGTGTCAAAGCTTGGCAGATTATTCCAAGCTTTTTAAACCATTGTTGCGCATAAGCAATTTGTTAGTATTATTATTTATTATTAACAGAATAATTCCAGAAATTACAAGGTTAAGCAGAACTAGCCGCAGAGGCTATTTTGGCATTCTCAAAGGGAAATCAATTCAAATTTCGATTTTATGCTGTTTTCTTATTCAAATGGATTTTTTTATTTTATTCAGCTTCACAGTCCGTTTAATCCGAAATACACCTTCACAGCTATTAATTAAATGTCAAAGTTTACACTGCCCTTCAATGTGTGGTGTGCAGCATTACCGCCATCTCTTTGTGAAAAAATGAACCCCTAGCGTCACCTTAATTTCAAAGTAAACCGATCTTGTGAGTCACAGAAGTTCATTATTTTGACATACGCATGATATAATTTTTTGATGTAAAATTTGACAGCAAAATATTCAACTAGACACGTTCAAAAGCTGAACAACTCACACCACTAATTGAATTCATCATCAGGCTCCTTTTCGTGACTGTTTGAACCGGAAAAATCGGACATTCGATTCTTCATAAATATTCTTCTTAGAAAGAAATTTCGCACTCACCGGTCAGGAATTTAACCTGCAATTCGCATTGCACTATCCCCAATTGTGCGATGAACACAGGGTAATAGATACTCGTACAACAGAAGAAGAGGAAAGACGGCAACCATAGTGAAAGTGATTCTTGATTCACAATCATCGTCCTTCGCCGTTCTACTTTGCACGTACTCCCACCTGTTAACGAAGATGGGTAGGTGTATACTCATCAAAAATCCATACTTTCACACATTCCCATAACACATCCTTTATTTCCTGCCAATGAGCTTGAGCACCACCTCGCTAGCTCCATCTGTTAAAATTCATTAAATTCCAATGCAAACACACAAATGCAACAGTAAATTCCCCTTAATTGCCCCGTTGTACATCACTCACATCCTTAACTGCGCCAGCTCTAATTGACAGTTGTTAATCACGTACACAGCAGTGCACTTAGTTGTTGTTCCATTCAATTCCAATTCTAGGATATTGACACTAATACGGTACAAGCCAAAAATTCCTAAAATGGGCTTTCAATCAGACATTCCACAAACATTTCGCTCCGCGTGAACTGGGTCATGTAGTTTTTTCGACTGCGAGAGCCACAGCGCTGTCAAATCATTTCTTTCGGATCATTAGGTGTTCACATCAATTCGGCGAGTCCATATATCGCGTGCGCTGATTTTCCGCGACAACACTTGGTTCTAAAATTAAGTCATTATCCGATGGCTGTCCGCGTACGTTTACATTTTTATGCAGATCGTTGCGGTGTTTTATTGATGCACACAAATTTCGAAATCGAAAATCTTGTAAAACATATCTGGAATTCTTCGCAAGTGACAGCTGCTTGGTGCTGGAAAACCTTTTAATTGGAACACTGTTCAACGTCCATAAGTGGACTCTGGTTTCATCCCGAATTTGGCTCGAACTCTCAACGAAACCAACATTTTAATTAGGATTCGTGCAGCGGTGTGTCACAAAGAGAGTTGACCAACCGAAAAAGACGAGGGACTGCTAACAATTTGGACATGATGCCCGTGTTTAGGGCTCAAATTGTAACAGGGTCGACTCAAAGCGCAGCCATCTGTGAGGATATCCACAAGAGAATAGTCAACACTAGCAATTGGCTATAATCGCCCACTTAACTTTGGCCCGCGATATAAATCGCAGCGCAAATGCGTCAATTAATGGCAATTTTTTATGCGCTAGCTGGATTTATGGAGACTTGTGCAAGAGCTCTTTAACTGGTATGTGACTGCGTGATATATTTTTAACTTGTGGCGTTTCTCGCCATTAAATTTGTGGGCACCACTAATGCGACTATGGGGTTGTGGTTGTGATAAATAAGTGATTTGGCTCTCGGTAGCCAAAAAGCACTGGCAATAGTGAAAATGTGATCCATTATGGATTACTGTTGTGATAAAACGATTTGAAACTAATTCGATAAAATGGCAGATCGGTGCGATTAAAAGAATGTGGACAAATTATTGGCAGTTGTGAAATGACGTGCAAACAAGTTGATCGAAAATTATGAGGTAAGGTGGTATATTTCTGTCAAACGAAATATGGAATTATGAGCTGAAATAAATATTATAATCAATGACTTTGAGTTTTCGCTAGGTATGGAAATTAATTGGTCGGCTTAAGAAGAAACTGGCACAAATTTTATTTATATGTTGTTATTAGAGACGCGCTAAATCGAAATCTAGTACAATTTGTAAAATATCAAAACAACTCTAAATGCGGGTTCGAATATTTTGTTATGTATAGTCAACCTGTTTTTACACAATAAATCCAATCATTTGGAACTACCAAAAGAATACAACATCAACATATACAATGATCAAGATTAGTGAACCGTGCAAATCTCATCCACAAGACCACACCAGTTGGAGACCTATGCGCACTGTTTCTATAAAAAGCAACCGATCTGTGAATTGCATTTGCATTTACACATTTCAAATGAATGCAATTCAAGCCGACACTCATCGGGACGGATTCAATTCCGTTTGAATTATGTAACCACAGTCACGATTCCCTACTAAATTAAGCGCTACCTACTGAGAAACGGTGACAAAGATCACAACTCCCTACACCAATGGAAATTGTCCAGACAAAGTCCGTTTGCCGACAGAGTTGTTAAAGAGTTGGCACATGACATCCACTGAGACGATGTGAACGGAATTGTCTTGCTGCTTGACTTGGCATATCCTTGCATTGAAAATCGATCACGACAGTAGGTCTGAGTCTGATGTTGTTGGAGATTTTTTTCCAGATCCATGATCTAGTTATGAAGAGTTGGACATGGTCTAAGCTGGTTCCTGCTGTTATCCGCAATGTCATCGAATATTGAAAGTAGATCATGCATATTGTAGATTGTAGAAGACCATTTCGCACGACTAGACTGTGGTGACCTTGTATTATGTCATCTTTCACCTGCAATAGGAGTCATCCCCGGAGCTGCATCGCATTCGTGTAGCCCCCATGTGGAATTCGAGATGTATGCATTTGAGTATATTATGCTTTCTGCAAGTCTGGTGTCGAATGAAATTTAAAACCTCCAACAGACTTTCTTTATAGCTTATCGTCTTTTATGATAAAAGATCAGACATTGCGAATGACACAAGGAAATACTTGAAATGACTATCGAATATCAAATAACGAAAATTGATGGTTAACTAGCTTTACCAGGCTTCTGGTCTTGTGAGTGCCAGAGAGTTAGGTAGTTGTGGTTAATTTATAAGATGGAAGATAGGTAATTTAAAGCTTTTAATAATAGTTGCATGTTATGAATACAGACATAGAGTTTGAAGTAATTACATGACAAAACGTCAAATAAATGACAGTCTTAATTTGCAAACATTTTTAAGTAATTTGATCATTATTTATGTAATGTATACTCCTTGTTAACCCTCTGTTAGTCGGCTTTGTAACAGCGCTTGGCAGAAAACGAAACTTGACGTGTTATAAGACAATTGTTAGGAATTTGTCAAACTCAAATATCGAGAGAAGAAATCTTGTACGAGTATGCACATTCATCAAATTCCAACTTGATAATTATTCATACAAACAAAAGTATTTTAAATTGCTTTAACAAATTGCACTTTTTCTAACACTCTTTCAGCCGTTTTAATAATAGTCGCGTAACTACATGTTAGGCCTAACTATTGGCAAACACATTAGTTAAACTCAAATTCCTATTAATAAACATTTTTAGAAGATAACTAACGCTTCGTAACTTTCATATAACTAACTAACGGCAGGAGGTCTGTTAGCGAGTTAGTAAATCATAAAAAATTCGTTCCCGTCAAAATGACAAATAAATTAAATTTAAATTTTGAAAATTGTGGAACAAAATGGCTGACCAGTTTTCAGTGTTTTTAAATAGTGTTAATATTTGGTGAATAGGTATGTTAGGGGAGGATTCGGTTTCCATCGCCCCAACTCGAAAAGTGTACAAAAAAAAAAAAAAACCCTATTTACAAATAAAATATTCAAAAATAAATAAAATTTTTCTGCTGTTTTGCTATTAGTTACGGGTTTTTTTATTAATACGGCTGTTTATTTTTAACCATAATATATTTTTTGAACAACCAGTCTTCTGGAAATATTCTTCCTTTTTTTATTTCACATTTTCTCATTTTCTCGTTTATGAAAGTAGTCTACTACGTACATAAGTCTGACAGGTGGGTGATTTGATGTGTGCCATCTTGGATTAGCCAATCGGTCACATGAACTGATTTCTTCTGTTGACGTTTATAGAGGTAGAGCTGTCACAAATTTGGCCAAGAATTTGTTTACTGAGCACTAAATTGACAGTTGTAGAACATGCACAAAACAGAGTACATTTTAACAAACACGACAGGCTGTTAACTGTTGAAGAATATGATTTAACGTATTCTAAAATAGATTTCAAAGGAGCGAACGATTTAACGAAGCATTGTGGTTTAAGCATTACATTGAAATCACATTAATCCAATTTTTTTGCTGTGGCTTATTATGTGCTAAGTTGCAGCAGTTGTTCTAATGCTGAAATGGGTGTGTTGAGAAGACACTACATATGGCTGCGTTGCATTACCAGTCCTGGAACTGAAACAGGAGTGCTCTTCAATGGATTATAATTATTGTAGTAATGCTGATACTTTTTCATTGACATTTTCTGTTTGTTCTGTTTTATAATTATTAGAGCCTCAACTAAACCGATGGATGCAAAGCTTTATAAAGTGTCATTTAGAAACCATCCTTTTAAGATACTTTGCATTGCTCACAATGAAGATGCCATCTTAATTAGTCGACTCATTAAGACAAGCGAGCAAAATCAAAAGCCGCCGATTAATGCAGTCACATATATCTTATGAATGAAGTGCCGCGCTTCCGCGATTGCGTATACCACCAATCATTAGCACGGTATGCATTTTTGAAAAGCCTCAGATGTCTTTTTCATTCCTCCTGAATTAACTAACTATTAACGGCATTTCCAATTGCGTTTTAATGAGAAGGAGTGGACGAAGTAACTGCCTATAATTACGCATCGTTGTCGTCTATTATTTTTTTAGGCTTCATATTCCCATCTTCAATTTATTCGAATGTAACAAGTAACACTGCGTTAGCACCTCATTAATTTCGCCCAAGAACGCCATGCTAAAGCTTGACACCAAACTTGACATATCTGGGAACTAGGACTCACCGTCATTTATTAACTGCAATAGTTAACCTTTCTGTCTGAATTATGATCTTTCTACAGCTCGCTCACAGATGGTCCATTATAACCATATACCACCTACTGGCTTCTGGACAATGGCGCTCGTATATACACAACAGATTCCATCAAAACACTCCCAGAATATCCCCAGGCTGGAAGTCGCCGTGACTTAAAGTTCACATCACATTGAACAGATCGCACAAACGTCTTCAATTAGTCGGTTAAGCGCGCGCTAGTGCACATTTATGCTTATGTGTATTCTACTCATACCCATGGCGGCCTTAGATTAATTTCGTATCTTGTAAGCATTTTAATTACTTGCTGCTGTGTTGAACACAGGAAGGCTTAATTTTATACAGATTTCATGACGTAATACCTCCTTAGGCCAAACCAAAGCAATTAATCTCTTGAATCTTCGATTCCTAGTGCATGTGTGCGAATCGAATTTATTGCAACTCTTCGGGATATACTTTACTGCGCCAACGGTGTCCACTGAGTTTACATCTACTTTGAAGCAACGAAGCGAATGAGAAATATGACAGGTTAAAGATTTATGGGAACTTTTTGTCGATTTATGCAGATTTATTGGGGACTATAATTGTAGGTTTATGGCGGACAATCGCGATGGAGTTAGTGTAGACAAATATTTTTATTTAAACGCTTGCGGCAGTGTGGACAACAATTGGCTGCGACTGAAAAAGGCAACGAGGAAGTGCGGAATTAATTCAATGAATGCCAAAGGGTTTCAGACAATGGGTTATTGTTGGTGCAACTCGTTCAGATGTCGTACAATTTTCGGTGAACTGGAGTTAGTGACAACTGACTGAGAAATAATAGAACTGCCATCGATTGTTGTGAAAGCTGTCAAACTTCAAAGATTGTTCTTTTACTACACACACGCACTGCATTATGCTCGAAAAATATTTCTTGCCACATTGTCGCCTTAGGCCAAAAAATGGTGTCAAAAATCCGCTCAGCTGCATTCGCGCGGTCGCAATTTTGCAATCTAAATTCGTATGACAGATACCACATGCGGTGCGCAAAAGAGATCTATTGAAACAACTTTCGGATTCGCGCATAAGCGTGGGATTGATTGGGCGTGCTCCACGAAAACCTGTCCATCTCTATAGCGGTGACTCGGTTTAAGGTCCTAAATTGAATCAATACTCTATACCGTTCATGGCCCCTTCGCTCTCATTCGCATGTTACTTCCATAATTGTTCGGACTTACATAACGGCTATAAGCCACGCCAAACTAACAAAACTACTATCACCAAGCAAACGCTTGGTGCGGACAAGATTCTTTATCAGTATATCTGTCAGGCTACTATACAGTTCCAATGGCATGCAATTTGGGAAATTAAAAACTCAACAGTATCAAAATGGTCTTGGCTGTGCGAGTGTACAGCCACACATGAGATACACTTTCGAATTGAAATCGCCCAACGATTGCGACATAGGTGCACGGGCACACATAATTCAATTAAAAGTTGCTCCAGAAAAGTTGATCGAATTTAAATTTTCCACAACTTTCCTCTCTGTGTGTTTTTGTGGAGCACGAATGCGATTATTTAATCCTGAGTCGCACACTCAGAGGTAACACTGTACGGGCAGTTACTATGGTGGTTTTCGTTCGGTACCAAGTCCAGGTTTTCCTTCAATGTTTCATATCCGATGGAGTGGATTGATGGATGTGGTGTATGCATTCTGTTAAATTGTTAGCGGGCAAACCAGCTGTGGGTCAGAAGTAGTGATGCGCGATATATATCGAATCACTCGATTCATCGATATTTTCTTAAAAAAATATCGATGTTTTCACTCGATAATTTACTTTCGATATTATCGATTCATCGATTATTTACCACCGATTTTTTTGAATACCACAATACTGTGACAAAGCAAAAACATTTTCACACCCCACCAATTATTCCTTATCTACGTCGCATCCGCCGGCCGTCGCCTGATGGATTTGTAGGTGTGTGTTACATTTTCATAGAGTCCTGTATGTTATGCACTAAAGAGCACATGCAAAACAAGTTCAACGAAAACCATTATTTTGGAAGTAAAGGGCCCAGTGATCCCAGATTGGGGGGAAAGTCGTTAATTTTATCGATTTTTTCTAACAAAGGGGGAAAAAAGAGGGAAGGAATTTTTGGGGGGAAAACAATCTAAAAAGGAAAAAAAAAACATTTAAAATTTTATTTAAATAAAGTCCTCGAAAGACTACACCATTTTCAAACTATACAAAAATACAAAACAAACTGTCTACAGTCTACTCCTACTTTGGCTGGAATTTTGTATACAGAAAAAATTTATTAAAAAAATTATTACGACTTTGTGGTAGAAAAAAGCTGCTTAAGACTTCACAATACATAGCACAATGTACAAACTTTAAGGCAGGTACAAATATATATTTAAATATAATTCCTATATTTTTTTTTATTTGCTTAGTTCTAAGATATTAAAATAAAATATCAAATGTTAAAATAAAACTTTAATAAGGGTTTTTGGTTTTGGGGGGAAAAAAATATTTTTTACTATGGAAAAAGTGGAAAAAATATCGTTTTGGTGTTAAAAAAACGGATCCAAGGGCCCAGCCCATAGTTTTAATTGCGTGCTGAAAATCCTAATTTACTTTGTTTTTCTGAGATCGAAGCACAAAAAAAAAACTTTTAATGCATTTTTATGTTTTATTTGGCTGCCATTGGCTTATTTATAGATACTTTTAGCTATAACTTCTTGCAATTACCAGCATGTAATGCCTTCCTATACTACTTACAACGATACGAATTGATTAAAGTTATCTATATCTAGATGTTGAATCGTATAGAACCTTTCCAGTTGCTATTATCTATCTTAATGAGAAGGAAAGTCTGGATTATGCACAAAAATCAAAATTATTCATAAAAAAATCGATATTATCGATATTATCGATTTTTTCGGGCCGATTTTTTGTTTGCATCGATATTTTCATTTCGATATTAAAGTATCGATATATCGATACGATCTTGAATTATCGCGCATCACTAGTCAGAAGTTGCTTTTATTTGGTAGTTGATTCAACAGGATTAAATATGAATTATGGCGGCTTTTTAATTTACATCTTATACCAGCCTGAACGCAAAATTATTCTTAACATAATGTCCTTTAAAGGGAACTTAAATGTCAAAATTTGAATGACATGATAATAATTTGCGTAAAGCTTTGACATAATTTTTGATCTAGTACATCTAGTACACTTTTTTATAATAATTTCTCTCTCTGCACCAACAGCAATCATATGGATAGTATAAGGAGATGACGAATAAAGCAAAACCGATGAACATGTAGGCAGGAATGAGATCATTGACAGTAAAAAAAATTATGTTGTGAATAATGTATTAAAAAGTGTCCCCCCAAAGAGAGACAAACAAACTTTTAGAAGCCATATTTTCGGTTTAAAAAGTATTACAAAGCAACAGTTACATATTTAAAACTTTACCGATCTTACAAAAAAACAAAAGTTTACTAAATCTGACAGATTGTGATGCATTTTTTTGTTGGCGTCAATTGATCACTTGATCAGATTTCGCTATTATATTATACGAAAGCGTAACCAATGAATCTAGTCAAGAAATTCTCGATATAGTACTCAGTTAGTACATAACGGTTTGTTTACCTGGTAAAAGTGAAATTAACCACCAATCCAGATTATGCGTTCAGAGAAATCTAGTCCAGACACATCTAGTGTACAAAGCGACCCCAACCAATAAAACTGATCGCATTCGTTGCGTTTATTTATTTATTTATTTAGATCTACGAAATATTAATATCAACAGATCGAGGGAAATATTTAAAAAATTTACAAACTTAAAAATATAATTGTCTTAAATTTAACAATACTAGTTCCTTAAATCTAGATCTTGGCAAAACTAAATCAAGCTGCTCATAAACAATATTAAACAATCTACAACAAAGCGTAACTGGCTCATTGGCCCCATATAAAGTGGAGTGATGAACTTCAAATAACAAAGATCTGGACCTGAGAACCCTTTGGGGGGCATATAAACAGATTAATGAAAGTAAATTACCACAATCAATAGACGAACAAAGCAAATCTCGGACGAACATAACACATTGCATTTTACGGCGAACTTCGAGAGAATCTAATCCCAACAGCAAACATTTCGAACGGTAAGAGTGGTGGACATTATCGCACAAAAAGAAACGGCGCAGTGCAAATCCCAAAAAGTTTTTTGGAACTTTTTCGATTCTATTAATATTTTTTGCAGAAAACGGGTTCCAAACAACACTACAATAAATGTCCCGTAAAATCGGTGGCAAATCCGTTGCAGAATGGTTTCTTGTAAAATATTTCCACACGAACACGAACAGGACGATTTCTGGTGTCGTTTTCAATTGGGACAGAAAAAACACTTTTTTTTGGATTCAGAGCAGTTTTTCTGCTCTCGAAATCAGCTGGCTGTCAGGTTTCATGTTCCATTGGCCGCAAAAAAAAATTTTTTTGGAAGTCACAGCAAATTTTGCGAATCTCGTTTTATGTTCCATTGGGCACGAAAAATCTAAAATCTGCCATCGGCAACGCTTCATCCTGAAGAGTGTTCGATTTCAACCCCAAGGGACAACGTATTAGAGCGCGAAGTCAGCCAGAATCAATTAATTGCAACTATATATCTGTTCCCTTACTTTTAAATCTTACGAATTTTTACTCATTGCCGTTCCCTTACTCGAAAAATTCGTAAAAGAGAGCGTAATCGAGAGAGCAAGATATTACCCCTCCACTGAGAATCTTACGAATTTTTACTCAACAAATTTCTTGGTGTAAGAAGTGGTAAAGCTGTCAGCCACCTTACAATTGACAGCTGATTTGAGGTTTGTTATCTCACTTGGCATTATACGTGCTTTGATTTTTTGCGTATTAAAATAGTATCAAGAGGCGCCAGAATAATATTGAATGTTCTCCTCAAGATTATTTTCGATTTCGACAGTGGCAACGAAGTTCTTCCTTGCTGTGAAAAGAAATAATCTGCTCCATGTCATTTTTAACGCAGTCTCGCTTTTTCCTCTTCTTGAATGCTTGTAGTTTAATCAGCACAAACTTGTTCACAAACTTGGATTCATCAAAAATAAGTTCGATTATTTCCGAATCACTTTCATAGCTAATTTTGTTGTCAATTTGTAAATTCTTCGAGCTTATCAAATATTTTAACGACTTTTCGTAAAACTTTTTCTAATTTTTGAATTGTGTTTCTGCCATTTGTCGTAGATTACTACAAAAGCGTTCCCTAACTTTTTCGTAAGTGTCTCTCTCTGTGAGAGAATCTATCCCCACCACTGCCATTTTGACAGTCTTTTCCATTCTTACTACAAAAGTAAAGGAACAAACCTTATATGCGCAACTATATCGAAACAATTAGCACCAAAGGACTGCAGACCTTATATCAAAGGGATGGCGGAAAATATTGCTATTAAGGTTCAAGGTTATCGCATTCCTTTTGGATAACGTCCCAAAAAAAGAAAAAAAATACAATTTACTCCTCCAAGACTTTATTACCTACCACCCAATATTCCAAACTAATAATCTTCCACTTCTTCGTCACTGTCATCTTCCTGCTCAGACTCCCCATCCTTCTCCTCGTAATCACTGGCATCTCTTGAAGCCGACGAAGCATCTTCCGTTTCTTCGTAATCCGCTTCATCATCGGGGCTCTTTTGATGGTTACCGTCCTCCTCCGCATCATCGTCCCCCTCCGCGTCATCGTCCTCCTCTGGATGCTGCACTTCAATTTGCTGTTGGTTATGATGACGAAGCCGATTGCCGTGGTCCTTGTCGTTCACCTGATTACCATCAGTAACGGCGGCAACAGCTAATTGCGGCGGATGTACCACCGGATTGTCATGACCGTGAATACTTGACACACCGTTCGAGATGACTTCAGCTTGGAATCCATTGACATTGTCCGCAGTGTACTTCACCACTCTCAGGGAGCCATCAGGGTCGACAACGCTGCGCCAGCCACGCATAATTCGCATTCATTAAGAGTCAAACATCAGTACGCGCAACCAGATCGCAAGAACAGCAAGCGTTAAGCATTCGGATGGCATAAACGCCAAGGAGGAGTACCAAAAAGAAAAAGAAAAGCACAATCAGCATGAGAAGAAGTATACATATAGTGTAATTTGTAATCCTGGCCGTGTGCGACTGTGGGAGCCACATTGCTTGGAGCGGATTACCCAACTTACCTGTAGACACCTTTTACGGCATCGCCATTACGGGTCTCCCGGCGATTTTGCAATACTCGTGTCTTGGCGTCTTCGACGCCATATGCGAACTCGTATTCTGGTCTGGCCACGTAATCCACTCGTCCCCTGCCGTCGTGTCGGTCGTGAACGATGATTTGCCTCTCCGGTCCACGAACGGGTCCAATAAATCTGGAATACGAGTAACCAAACCCGTCGACCATCCGTCCATGGTGTAGGAGGAGTATGAGGAATGCAGTCAGGATTTCGTGTTTCATTAGCTGTGGTAAATGAGCATGGAGATGTTGCTTGGATTTTTTTCTTAATTTAATTGGTAACACAATTTTGTATCAACGTACATGGTGTATCAGTATCCTCATGGTGGCTTCTTCAGTAGAGTAATGGTAATCCAGTCCGTTTCGGAGACACTAAATCAAGAGTTTGTCATTTGCGGATTATTTATAGACACCAGCAGTGGTTGCAGGTGATAATTGTTTGGCTAATGCTTCCCTATAGAGGAAGTTAAGTTTGTCACGGTCTGTGACGACTTTACGCAACCGACGCGACGAGGAGGCAAACCACAAAAATTAATACTTGCTGAACCTGGACCATGAAGTCCCAGCTCAGTGGGAATTGTGAAATCTATTTCGATTGTTGGGTATACACAAAGTTGTAGGCAGGAGGGCGTGTAAGCACTGAGTGGTGTCATTTCAGTCTCAAGTGCAGTGATCTTTAGCGAAATCTGAGGAGAAAAACGCCAGTAGCATGCTGGATATGTCGTCAGGCTAGATCGTCGTTAGGGGACCGATTACTATGATGTCCATTATGTTCGGCAGCCATTTCATTATGACATAGGGATTTTGACTGAAGCCATTTCCGTTCCGTTGTTCTGCAGCTTCACACATCCTTGATCGTTGAGTTCAAACTCTAAAGTCTAAACATATTCGAACTTCTCAGGGCAGAAGCAAATGCTCCACAACTACGCAGGGAGCACAAACGAAGTGTCAGTCGAAATAAAATGTCCAGTGCATTCGAATTCCTTCAAGCGAATGATCGACGAATTATTTTATTTATTATTACGGTATTTTCTTACACATTTTTGCATCATTCAAATTACGTCTCTTAAACCGTCAGTCGATTGGTTAATATTTACAACTCGTCCGCTCGTTTGACATTTTGCCTCAAATAGACTAATTATACATATGCACAGAATAGACGTTTTAGGATAACATTACGTAGTCAGCAACGTGCGTACCAAATAAAAAATAGAATCAGTCTCTATTTCAGTCGTGCGTTTCTGAATTTGACATTTGACATTATGGAAAAGCGCGTCTCTTGTTTATGTTTCCTTCTGTGCATTTAAAAGAAATCGGCTATTACAAAAACATCTCTAAACCTTAGCACACGTCAACCATTGACTTGACAGCGTGATCTAGCGATGATTTTCCGTCATCGAGCGTTATGGCACTTTGGAAAAGCCAATTACTATGAATCATAATTAAATTATAAACGTTATGGTTGCCGATTGTAGTCAGTTACAAACTAAGTACGCTCCTTTGTCTCTTGACAAATTGACAGCTAAAGACAGTTGATGAAAGCTTAACATTGATCCCTGGTAGTAAGTGCCACTTGACATAAATCAGATCGGTTTCATCCCGTTCGCAATATAATGATTTGCCATGCTATTAGCCTTCAATATGTTATACCTAATCAACAATATACTAAAAGTGCGATCAAAAACCAATTTTTTCAAAATCAGTATACCTCTCTGCTGTCAAAAGTGAGTGTAAAAGAAATCGCTTTTTGTCGCGGTTCAAATCGGCGACAAAGGAATGCGATTAGTGAGCGATACTTCTTTGCTACCTACTTTTATTGTGCCCCCAAAGACAGTATAAATCTGGTATAAATTGCGGCCAACAGGAATGCCTCAGCTCACAAGCACCCAACAAGCTTGCCACAAAACAGAGAGAGAGATGGACATTTGAGCCGTAGATATTATGTAACAGCTTAACTGCTGGCTTAAGTCTTAGCCGAAGTCTACATCTACAACGCCGTCATTTATGGTCGCTCTTAGACATGCGGAGCACTCAGTGTTGACGTAATAAAATATAAATTTAAATTAAATCACAAGAAGACGTAGAGGCAACAGGCAGAAAATAAGAAAAATGGAAGAAAGGGGGCTGACGAAGAAAATAAAAATTAAAATGGAATGCAACTGCCTCGGTTTGCTTTCCTGGTTTTCTGGTTGCGCATGCGTGCCACAACGGTAATTGATTTCGCTGTGACCCATATATTTGATTTTGTAGTGCAATAGGGGGCTAGCACCACGCTTAGCCTACATTATTGCAACGAGTACCTAATGGAAAGTTGTTTCAGGCCATAATGTTAGTGAAAAGTGAAATGAAACAGCTATACTGTCTTGGAAAGGGTGTCGCCATCAGGATTTGAGGTATGTGGAATAACAGGATTTTGTTATAATGACCAGATTATAGACAAACTGGTAAGACGTCATTATGAATGGAGTATCAAAGTCGTTACAATATTCGTGATAGTGAGACATCAAAAACCCTTTTGCGATGTGGCTAAAAGGATGGTAGATGTTGTCTGTGGGTCCGGTTTATCTATTTTTTTTTTCCTTCAAATGGGATGCAGTTAGGTCGGATCTGGAACTACTCGTACATGCGCACGCCATGTTGGGAAAATACCGACTCAAACTGGACGCCATTTGAGGTGATGCCACTTTTGATGTCAAGTTTGAATATTGTAATTATTTGGGTTTATGGCAAAATTAACAGTTTCTGCCCACCACCTAGTCGCTTGACAATGGACAAGGAAGTTACTATGATGTGATTGGCGGTTAACGAGGTAAAATAAGATTGTCAACAAAGAATAACGTCCAACAATGATTAATCCAAAAAATTGAATGCCAATTGTTTGTTGATAAAATTCATGTTTCCCTCTATTTGGATGTTAATTAAAAAATAAAATACCCTGTTAAGATTTTTTTAAAAACTTAAAGAAAGTACATTATTTTCATTGTTTAAATGTGTCTTTTATGAAAAATGTAAAAAGTGTAGGTACCTATTTACCTAGGTAACAATTTTCTTCGAATTATCGTTCTAATTCTAGCCACAAACATTCTTATAAGTTTCCAAATCAAACAAACCTATAAAATTTTACTTCTGCCTGTACCGAAACATCAACTGTCTGATAAAATCAAAATTGCCTTTGCAGCTGCAGCATGGTGCTGGCGCAATCTTTATAAACAAAAAACTTCGTGATAATACAAAGTTATAACTTGTTATTTATAATAATAAATAACAAGTAGATTACTAACCGTTTTGAAAGACTTTTGAAAATTTAGTTGCTTCTCTCTATTGAATTATACATCAACTTCCAACTTATCTATAAGGTAACTGAACAGATTCATAAAACTTGTGATCCGAAATATTTCGTTAGAGCTTTCCTTGGGCAAAGTGGTGATGGTGGTAATTTCCCTTTTGGTTTTCCTTAAATACTAAATAAATTTAACTAACTTAAATTTAGCAGAATGACGAGCAACCAATCTGAACTAAATCCTTCCTCGAAGACAGTTCTAAAGAACATTTCAAACCTACTTGTACACACCAGTCAAGAAAATTTGAGAAATTGCTGCGTAAAACTACCAAAATTAACTCTAGAAACGATGAATTCAAAAAAATTAAAACGTAAAGCCAGGGAAAAGAAGGACTCCGATCAAGACGTGCGCTCTGCCAAAAAATCAACCGTAGAAGTAGAAAATTCTTCAAGCGAACAAGTAGTAGAAACGCTCCTGAAAAAGTACGAACTCCTGCAGAAGGTCATTAGTAACAAGTACGTCACGGTCGTGGAACGTATTAAGCTCGACTTTGTGCCGTTTTGTGCTGAGAACATTGTTCACTGTCACAAGAAGCACTACAAAAATGCTCCGCCACCAAAGAAGCCAAGTGTAACACAGGAGAATATGATGCGAAACGCGCTGCAGCAGTCGAGGTACAAGGTATTCGTCAGTCTGGTATGGAATACATGTCAGAGGGAACAATTTCCAGGCGATGTCATCTTAACAAACATCGTTCAGTTGCTTCTTGTAAGTATAATCTGTCACAGCTGAGTGCCATGACATTAAAGCTTCCGTTACAGACTCTTAATCCAGAGGGTGAGTTCAACTCCTATCTCCAACCCATCGTTGACCAGTTACTATGGTTATTCGATGTGATCCTGCAAAGGTTTCCGCCGTGCTGGCTGGCAATTCGATCTAGCTACATGAAGTTCCTTCGGAACACTATAGAAATATCCAAACTCCTGCCGAACAAATCTCTGCAGGCGCAGAATACAATTTTCGAACTAGTAGTCATGCTGCTGGAGGACACTATTAAAAATCGTGAGGACATGCAGAATGTGCGAGATGATCCCAATTCCAAACGAATCAAGGACTTGAACCTCACGTACTTTGACGACGAGTATCACAATATGCAGCACTGGGAGAAGTACGACAATGAACAGCAATCGTTCTCGGCTCTCTCTAATAAAACACGAATCGATCGTTTAATGCAAGTTCTGCATTTGATTGCAAAGATGCTGGAAATGGACTTGGCCATGTGGATGTTACGCTATCACAAGCATCCGAAAAAGCATATCTACACTGATGATCAACCGCTGGTAATCACCTTGTTCTCACTCTCGAACTATACGCGTTCTCCGGTGCTGGTGAAGAGAGTTATGTCACTTTTCGCGCTGTGCGTGGAGAAAAATCTGGACCAACACCATCTCAATGTGATCGAGGTAGGTTCAGTGGTCTATATTTATCTACTCGGGTGATGCCAAGATTCTCTCTTTTAGCGCTTTATCTCGCTTTTGGCGAACATCCAGAATCTGTCCGAGATTGAAACTACTCCCGCGGGCATTACCTACCCTTACGTCGGGCCGGCGACTTCCTCATTCACATTGGATCTCTTCAAAACCTCTGAAGGTAGGTGATTCATTAAGCAAAGTCAATAGCTTGTCTCAATTTTTAATCGAACTGAATACTGAAAGCCTGTTGCCTTCCTCATTCACAGTGTACATGAAGCGTGATGTCGGCAGTTACATTCGCCTCATCAAAACTCTGCGTTGCCCCTTCGTACGCTATGAATATATTGACCTATTCCTAAAGAGAATGAATCCCGCTATCGGTAAAATGTGTCCCGAAAAGATTGTCGAAAACTTCCGCAAGAATCGGTGGATGGAGTGCTCATCCCACACGGAATCGCCACAGGGTGGTTCTTCTACTAGAAATCAGTCCATTATCTATCGGCGAGACTACCTGGAGATTCTCTTAGACGCTCTTCGTAGCTATTGTGACTTTCACGGTACCAAAGAATACTTGTACGCAGTACGTTCGAGTAAGAATGGAGCAGTTCTTAATACTCCAATTAAAGCCTCAGAAAACCTGCCCAAATCGAGTACCACGGAAATTGATTTGTCAGCAATGAGCAAAGAGATTGTTCGTCTAGAAGCGGCAGTCGACATGTCAATGGTACTTCGTGAGCCACACACAGAGATTCCACTAGTGAATATTCGCGTCAACTCAACCCTGTTTTTACAGTATCGAAACGATTTGAAGTTTGCGATGATTCTACATGCGTACATTCCAGTTTTGCAAGACCAGCACACCGAGGACTTCTCAGAGTTTATAAAGTTTTTGACCGAATTCGGTCTATAAGTTATTTTATTATGATTTTTTTTCTCTGGATTGTTCGTTTTTTTTTTTTTTTTTTTGCTGAGTACATTATAGTATTTATTTTTTAGTTTTTGTTTTACTGAATATATATCTAAAAAATGCGTTAAACGTCAGGTTGTTTGTTTCATTTTGATGTCGGGGCGGAGAAAGCCGTAGATTGACTTGAAAACGTTTGAATGTTTTCGAGGAATGGTCTGAGGTGAGTCCATTTCTTATTAATGTAGTTTTCATGCTGTCAATGCAAAAATTACTGTCAATATGCAGATTGCACCATTGGTAAGACATATAGCTGGGTCGGCATTCTATAAGGCGAAACGTTCAATCGTTTTCGTGTGCACGAAGAAATTTGCTTGTGTGACATAGAGGAAATAATTCGAGCGCACGAAAACGTTTGATCGTTTCGCCTTACAGAATCTGACCACTGTTTAGACTAAATGATGCCGTATGCCGAGATTACAAACATTTAAATAAAAACAATGCAGCGCAAAACAAGGAAAGAAAGAATGCGAGATTGCGAGTGTCTAACGAAAAGAGAGAAGAACAAGAACACAGACCTCAAACTCAAACTGTAGGTACTTCAAAACAATATTTTGAGGTTAAGCAACTATCTTTAGGACCAGAAGGCACTGACACTGAGAGTTTAACTTTTGCCGAGATATCACTTTCAGAATTTATTGCGGAGCCGAGGTTAAGTAGGAGTGTATATGATTTTCCGTCCGATTCGTCGATGAAGGTGACCCTTTTTGTTGACAGCTTATTATGATGGTTCATATGTATAAAAAACAACATTTGCTTTCAGCAAAAGGTTATAACATAGTAAAAGCCCTTAGCAAATGCTTTGAATCGGTACGAATAAAAATCTACTTTGCTAAAGTTTCGAAAGTTCCTGTCAAAATTGACCAGTCAATTTTTTTTTTATAACTTTTTTTATAATAAACACGCGCTAAAGATGGTTATGACTACTCTTATGGTGTAGTTTGAAGTACATAGCGCGGGCGTTAAGGAAATTGGGATAGAGAAGATAGGAGATTCCGATGCACATTGGTTTTAAATGTCTGTAAATTACACCGAGAGGGAAAGACCGAGCTGGGCAAGGCATTCCACATTCGTGTTGTACGGCTTATGAAAGAATCTCTATATTTCAGAGTACGAGCGAAAATAGGCTGAAGGGTAAACTGATGGGCATTCCTGGCTTGGCGAGTATTTTTTTTTTTTTTTTACCATCATCGAGGACACACAAAACACTACGTTCTCTTAGTGTGACCTCCCAGTAACGCTTTACACAACTGTTGTTTGTTGCGCGACTTAGCGTCATCTACCGATCTTCAATCTTATAGACTACTTCAAATATTAAGTTAATTTAATCAAAATCCAATGAAAAAACGCAATTTTTAAAATCTAATCTGGATAAGCAAAAATCGATTTCATTGCAGAGATCATTGAATGTGCTTATGCACCTTGTAATAGGCTCGTTGTTACCATAATTGGTTGTATGCCTTTCTGTATAAAATAAGCTTCTAACCCGCAGAGACCTCTGGGGGGCGTATATACTTAAAAGATAAAGCGGTTGAATTTTTGAAGGGGTGGAATGCAGCTGGCAATTTCATTTGAGCACTGTTTGTAAAAAAAAGCGATAAAACAATGAGAGACTTGTTACATTTCTGCGATGTTCGAGCGGATTTATAGAATTCGCTATATTTATGTCTCCAATGAGTTTTAAGGCACGATTTTGTATCCTATCCAGGAGGTGCAGTGAGGTTTTAGGGGCACCAGACCAGATATGAGAGTTGTACTCAAGTTTGGAGCGAATGAACGCCTTGTATATGGTAGCCAGATCAGAAGGGGTAAAATATTTCTTGCACCTTTTAAGGAAACCTAGACATTTCGCAGCGTTCTTGGCGTGAATGTGGTCGTTCCAACGGAGTTTGTCATGGACACAAATACCGAGAATGGAAAGTCTTTCGGTTTCGGCGATGCAAGTGCCATTCATGGATAATGGCTGAGGATTCTGGTTTCGCTTTAATGACAACAGACAGCATTGTGTTTTGGAAGCATTAAATTCCACTTTTCATTTCTTCTTCAGATGCCGGGAATTGTATCCGATATTGTTGGAAATTATTTATTTGTTAACACACTATACAATTAGTTAAATAAGAACTATAAATTACCGAGTGGTTTTTGAACTGTCGAGCTAGAAGCCTGGATCTCCACTAGGTATATATATATACAAATGATTCTGTCTAAATATTTCCATCTAAAAGAAATATTCAAACAGTCCCCAGGTCATACTTCGCTTGAGACCAAACAATTGCTGCCTTTTCCGTAGGTACTTTGTTCAGTTATATCTCGTACTACTGTTCTAAAGATCATGTGGATAAAATAAAGAACTCCTAAATGTCGCATTCTTTTGCATGTAGTTTCCTCACCTTGTCACGGTGTGATTGCTTCCAACCTTGATGGAGCAACGTGCGATCTCCAACCTTGTTTGGTTCTGTTATCCTTATTGCATTATATTCGGGTGGACGGAAGTCTCAGCCTTTTCGGCCAGGTTTGATCGTTCGTTCTGCTGACAGCGAAATTTTGGTCGTTTTCGCCGTTGGGCTGTTACTATACAAGGTTTTCTCTTTTCAGTAGCATTTAGTTCCTAAATAATGCGCTCTTACTGACCGATATTCCGGTCTCATCTTTGCATCGCTCTTGTCTTCTATACAGCACCACTTTGTAAGCGAGTTGTTTTGTCCTATGTCCTATAATCATTTCTAGACAAACTGCAAGAATGATGTAGCCGAGGTTGTGCTGATGATGTGCTCCAAAGAATGTGTTACGCATTCCGAATTTGGCCATCGACTTTATAATGGCAGCGCGACCAACCTAAACACCACCAACCGGCCATCATTCAAAACACCCTTCTGACATTTCTTACAAACATATTATATTCCTTTTTGTGTGATTTTTGTTTTTTGTTTTGCTTTTTCTTTTTCAATAATATTACAAATAATAATAATAATTTTCAATTATCATAATAGTTATACAATCTTCATAAATAAAAAATAATGCTTAACATGTGTTCTGTTTTCCGTTATTAATTATTTATAGTTTATTGTTTGCTGAAAACATTCCATTCTTTGTATATATATATATATGTATGTATATATATTATTTATAATTATTTTAGATTAGCTGGCTTCTAGAAAGCGCTTTTTTTTTTTGTTTAAAATTTAATTTATACACATCACTGTTTGTTATTCTTTTTTTCGCTTCAAGTTTATGTAGTTTTTCTCACAATAATAATTTTGTTCATTATTTATGTTTGAATTCACCGTTTTCACTACAAAGTGTCACTCACTGCATCTTATTGTTATAACACTAGAAGCAATTACTGTTGTCGCTTTGTTCGCATGCACTTTTAACAAATTTTTGATAATAAAAAAGGAAAAGATTCATAGAACTTTATGGTTTGCTTGTTGTGTTTTTGTTTCGTTTTTTTTTCTTTTATTATTCTACTAAACTTAACTGCTATTTACTAAAAAATAAAACATTTCGTTTTTGTTTTTTTTTTTTTATGTTGCCGCACATGTGACGCCCTGTAATTATTATTAATTTTATTTCCATTTATACGCTAAGTTTTAATTGTATATCCATATATAAATATATATTTTATATTTTAAATATTTATAAAAAGAAGGAAACGAAAGAAAAAATTAATTAAACAGAAATATTTGTTAAACTTACAGGCTATCGCTTTTAGGTGTATTTTTTTTTTTTTTTTAATTAACCTTCTCCTTTGTTTTTCATATTAATTTTATTATGTTTATACAACGATTTATAATCCATCTAAGAATTGTTTTTATTTTTTAGAGGCGGGCGGAGCATATATTGTTTATTTTTTTTTTTTATGGGAAAGGGCATGTGAGTGAGCTAATTGTTGTTTTCTTTTGTTTTACTTTAAACTTGCACAACTTTGTGAAAGATAGTCTTTGTTGAGTTTTCGTTAAGTTTTTGTTTTTTTTTTTTTTTTGTTTGAGCTGCATTTGAATTCGTTTGAATAAGAAATAAAAATATTTTTTCTATCAGCTTGGCTGATTTTTTGTGTAAAATTTATAATTTTTCATTTTGTCTAAACAACTTTTGATCGTATACTTGTAAGTGCGTTGGATTTGATTTTTTTTTCTTCAGATAAAAGCAAGCAAAATATATATTCAAAGAGAAAATCATAGGAAAGAAGTCTAGAATGTATTTTGCTTCATTATTTTTATGGTTTTATTTATTTTTTATAGGAACTTCTTTATGTATTGTTATAATGGCACACATTATCATTTAAGAATCGTTGATTTTCTTTTTCTGTTTATCTTTTTGAGAAGCTAAAGTTACGAGTGTGTGTAGAAGAGGTTAGCAAGTTCTTTTATGTTTATGAAGCTCTTTTGAGGTTAAGCAAGACATCTTTGAAAAAAAAAAAAAAACAAATTGTTTAATTTAATGAGGAAAATTGTAACGAAATTAATAAGAGAAAAGAAACAAAAAATCAGTCACGAGTGTATAGTTTGTTTTGCATTCCAAGTGTGTATCCAACTAACTTTTTGTGAACGATCAACAAGTTCATGCATTTTCATAAGCATCACGAGGGCGATCAACTCTTCAGGTAGTAGTGTAAGTAACACGAAAAGCTGTAATAAAAGAGGCAGTATGTTGTTATGTGTCGGTGATAAAATATTTTTGTTTAGAGGTAGGTACCCTGTTCGAAATTAGTTTGTGACTACATGCATAGAGGGGGCTGTGCAGTTAAATAATCACCCCTATCGAGGTATCCGTTCGGGACGGAATTTTCTCCGATCTGTACGAAATCGGAGAAATTCCATTCGAGGTATCCATTCTTATGCGACTTTTGGAAAAATTCTACGATGAAATATAGCGCATCTTGGCGCATTGCGTGGAACCGCGTTATACCACTTACTTTTGACATGGCACATTGTTTCCGAAGCTCTCCGACAACTAGTTGCGCATTTAAATGCTTCATTTGTTTTGTTCCGCAACGGATACTTCGACAGCAATTTCAGTCCCGATCGATTTGACTTTCGTATAGGATTTTTTTCTGAACGGATACCTCGACAGGGGTGAATTGTGAATATCTATGGGCTGAAAGAAAATCGACGGAGGGGGGCTTGTGTAGTAGTTTTGGTAAGAATTAATCGCCAGGAAAGCAAGGTGTGTGCCATCTGTTGTTTTATTTTTGATGTGAATTTTCATTTACAACACCGAAGCTATTTCTGCGGCAGTAAAGAAGTATTTACGACAAAGAACGTTGGCTCTACTCGCTTTACCAACTGCGTTCAATTGATCATTGAAGATTGCACTCTAAAGACTAAAACATTCATCTGTGCACAAACACGCGCTGATATCATTGATCAATGCATTTGCAATTCAACATCTTTGTGAAGAACGCGTTGCGACGACCACACATTTAGTTGATCCACTCATTCATTTGTTAAATATCCCATGATATACACCAAGAAAGATAACTTCCTTGATATTGTCAAACGGATCTGACAATTTAAAAAGTTTCTTCAGCACTATTTTGAAAACGTTGGTCCACGCAATACATAACCTCATTCGACGAACAAACCGAGCTCGCACAACAATTGTTGAGTCAATTATTTCCAACGCATTAAACGAGTTAAAAGAATCGTACATAAATGTCGAATTTGCAGTGTATGACCGCCATTACGCTTGAGGAAGTGTTTTTTTTATTAAGCCCAAATAAAAGTCGGTTAAATTTGAAAAATCCAGCGAATAAAACTTTTACAGGGCGGAAAATTGTTACTAAGGCTCGTTTTATCTTTACACTTCCACATTATAAATCTACGAAAATTGCACTTCCCGAATCCTGGTTATTTGCCCTACGAAGGCAACTGAATGAAACACGAGGAGCAATATTCTCATCATCGCCGTCCTGATGAAAGGCGTTGGGGCATTTTGAATGCAATATCATAAAATAATTTACGGTTTCGTTAAATTTACCACGCTTTGACGGATGAGATCTAGCCGCGAACTCCACCTCTAGAGATACCCCGAAATAACAGAAAAGTCCATTAAATGGCTCAAAACCGTAGCGACGACAAACACGAAGAGCTTCGACTCCATTTCAGAGAAACAACAAGAAAGACATCGTCTTTGGTGGTCCGCATATGCGGAGCGTAGCGTCAGACAACTACTCGTGTGCAATTGTCAAAGACCGCCCTTCTTCAAAGGTTTACTGGTCAAAGGAGTAAGTACACATTTTTGAGACGATATGACGGATGAGTTGCATTTTAATAGTTTCAAAATATGAAGACTCTTTGTTGTTGAGCAAGAATTATACCCCTGAAACTGAGGGCAGTAGGTAAAGGATTGGAATAAGCTGAGAAGTTGCGTCCCAGACTATGGCGCCTCCTATATAACTTCTCTCCCAATAAAAATCTAGACGCCATAAATGTCTCCAGAAAACAAAATGATGACTCAAAGGTAAAAAACTAGTGAAAGTAGTTACCCCGATTCATATGGTATCACAAAGGACCTAAATCAATTTGGTCTAAGTGTGTATCTTACCTAACCTAACCCCGATTCGAACATGTCTTAGACATGGATTAGGCAGATTAACCTATCCGTCGCGAGAGGCTAATTTCAACCAAAGAAGCAAAGCGTTGTCGTCCCTACTAACTACAGAGAATGCGTGCAAATTACGGCTTTTATACGCTCAAATTACTGTACGGAGAACACTTAGCCACATTTTATTCACTCGAAGTTGAACACAACTCGGGGAGTTTTCCATATAAAAATCCCCAAGTTGTGTTCAATTTCGAGTGAATAAACTGGGCCTTATAGGAGTCAATTACAGAGCCTACGATTGTCAACCCCATGTTATCACCAGACTCAACGAACTAAGCTATGCAACACTTTCAAGATTACCCATTACACAATCACTCCCTTACGTTGTATTACATTTCTAAGACTACAAGTCCGTCATTACATTTTCAAAAGAAAGAAAAAACAAAAAAGTGATGAAACAAGGACCAAACAAATACCGAACAACACTTAGAAAGGAAAAGAAAAGTTTCTACAGTTTTGCTTGCTTTCTCTTTCGTTTACTTTTCATCATCTTTGCTCCCCATTTACACAACTTAAGGTCTTTGCCTTTGTTAAGGAATAGAGCCAACAATATTAAAAAAAAAAAAAAAAACATAAAAAATACTAAAATGAAATATTGCTTGTGTAAACATAAACTATACATTTATAAATAGAAGTAGTAGTAGTAGTAGTAGGAGAAGAGAACAACTGTTGCTAATCAGAAGAATCAGAAGAACTAAAAAGAAAGGAAACTGTATACACTCATCCTTCACCTGGATACTCGCAGTCCGATTGTACGCTATTCACCTCGATCTTCACCACGTCAGCTGCTGAGATTATGCCCTCGGCAAGTTGCGTCGCATCCAACACTACCTGGTGCGTTTGCTGCTGAAGCTGGAGCGGAAGCTGCTGGACTTGTGGCTGGTGATTGTTGGTGGTGGTGACCGACGACGGACCATCGGTCACCATTTCTAGTCATCCCTCTTCCTCTTCGGTTTTGATTTTCACCGGTATGTATACCTTGTCCATGACGTGGATCTTTATGTGATTGTTGAGCGTGCTCGATTGGCGGAATTGTTTCTTGCAGACGGCACATTCGAATGGCTTCTCGCCGGTGTGGATCTTCAGGTGATTGGTGAGTGTGCTCAGCTGACGGAACTGTTTGGGACAGTACGAGCAAATGAACGGCTTCTCGCCAGTATGAATTTTCATGTGGTTCGTAAGGGTGCTCGATTGTCGGAAGGATTTGTCGCAAATCGTACATTTGTAGGGTTTCTCGCCGGTGTGGATCTTCACGTGATTTGTTAGGGTGCTCAGCTGTCGAAACCGCCGCTCACAGATGTTGCATTGGAATGGCTTTTCGGGACCGTTGGTAGGCGGACGATCCAAGTGCGGAGGTAAAGTACCCGCTTGCACCTGCGCTTGGAGAGTTTCTGGCTGCAGTTGTATCACCTGCGGTTCGTTATGCTGTTGCTGCAATGAAGCGAGGTGATGAGTTGTGGTAGCGGCACCAGTAGCTGCGACTGTTGTCGCTGAGGCTATCACGTTAAATGGTATTTGGATATCTGTTGCTGGTTCATCAGTTGTGGCAACGATAACAATTTCACAATTAGTCATTGTGTAGGTAGAATGCTGTGGGGGAGTAGTCTGCAGTGTCAGTTCGTGTATATGGTGTTTTCGAGGTTACAGTGGGCTGATAGACAACGGAAGAAGAAGACGAAGTAGAGGTGCTCGTTCGTTTTTAATTTGGAAGGCAATAGCCACAGCATTTGGTGATGGCAAGCATTCTGTGGTGATGCCTGCAAGAAGAGAAAAAGAAACACTTTAGTATTTATTTCGAATGTAATTTGTCTCAATAGGGATGGATAGCTAATTAAATTGAACCAAGTCTACATGAGCTATGGTTCAGCTGCATAAGTTTGAGTGCAAGGAACATAGCCTGGCTTTCCGTGAAAGAGAGATAACCTCTATGGCTGACTTTTGACAGATGTAATGCAGAGTTACCTAGAGAAGTCGCCAAAATGTCAAAGATTTTACTACACGACTTTGAAGGCATTAACTGTACGAATTTGAGGCCGACAGACAGGAAAATTGCGTAGAGAAAATTCCAAAAATTAAATATCTAAGCGCTGGGTCAATTTATTGTTGTGGTATGCAAGTTGGGCAGATTTTGAGGACGGATGAAAAATAAGAGAACTGCCAGCAGAGTACTTGTTTGCAAACGGGAGGCCATTCGGCAGAATCATCAGTAAATTAAATCTGAACAGAATCGAAATGATAAGACGTGATCACCATGAAGTTGAAAGACAACATTCATTTTTGCTGCACAGTGCTAAAATCAAAATTTGTGTTGAAATATGTGTCTCATTGACGATTCAAGGTGGACTATTGAAAGACAAGGTCGTACCGATAAGTAAACAACTAAAAAAATCCAATGCAGAAATGCGGTTTATCACAAAAATACGTTTTAACAAATTTTGGAAACCGAACATATTACCAGCGCTTAAAGGAGACATTCTATCGATATATTGAAGGCAAATGTCCAAAACTAAGAGATCAACTCTGTCTTATAAAGCAGTGGCAGAGAAATTTACTTTAAAAATATATATATTATATAGGTACTACACGTATGCAGCAACAAATACAATATTTCCAGAGACAAACGTCTTTCGATGGGTCTCTTAAAAAAAAACACAATTTCTTGAAATCATTTAATCCAATCTCAACAATATCTCAATGGTAAAGTAAAATGGCAAATAACTTCCATCATCACTACCCGAACCATATGTCCAGTGAGTAACCATTCCCCAATGCATAATGTAGCAGACCCAAACCTGTGCTATGATAAATCATCTACCAATCGTCATACATTTAACTCTCACATAAATCAAAGAAATTATTTGCCATCTACTTTATGGCTGACCAAAAAGTTGAGGTAACACTTCATTCCTCTAGTCCACCCAGTGAGGTTAGGTTGCTGTCGAAAACTTCGTGATCACTCGATTCAATTGAAAATGCGTCCACTTCCCATGCAACGTAAGAGATAAATTCGATACACGGTAATGTGGCAGCATGTCCAACAGTGGAAAATTACATAAAATCACTAAAGTAAACAATTTGTGTCCTTATTCGCGAGCACTTTTCACCTTTGACCTACCTACGGCATCCCTCTGGATAATTCCAACTTTTTTCGCCTGACGACACAAGAGATTTTCATAGCTTAGCCAATGTGATATCAAATTAAAGCTTAAATAGTCACCTTTCGTTTCGGTGCAATGAAATAAAATAATAAGTTCCAAATGTGTCCAAAATTTCCAGTTGAATGTAAAAAAGTGAGATTTTTTTTATGAAAAATCAAAATGAAGTTTTTTTACTTTTTTGAGAGCACGACTTTTGACAGTTGTTGTTTGTTTAACGCCTTGTAAAAGAAAAGTACTGCGGACGGAGAAAAAAGATGGAATATGCGGTGGAATGTAGTAGATTTTTGTACTATGACAGAAATGTGTGTGCGCGAATTTTGATAAACGATTGTGTTGTACAGCGGCTGATGGGAGAGCTCAGGTATGGTGTTGAGGAACTAAAAACTGGAAAATTAAAATCCGAAAAACAAAATACCTAGACTTGTTTTGTAACTGTTTTAATTCTTTCGCCTGAAGTCAGTGTTAATATTGCACGCAAAATTTGTCAGTTCTGTTTTCCCGTTTAATTTAATGAATTTTAATACATTTTAATGATAAAAATTCCAGATAGAAAGTGTTTTCCTAATATTCTACTTTTTTTTTTGCTTGCAGGACAATTCAACGAATTGCAATAATCGAGTGGGATTCGAGGCAGAGACGAATTTAATAAAATTCCATTATATTTGGTTTGGAGTCTTTTTCATGCAGATTGAACACAAATTCTTGGAAATACCTCGTGGTAACTCAGGAATGAACAGAGGAGATGAATATGGGACTCGGCTCAGGTTGAATAACTTCCACCAAATTGTCGCTTTTGCCTTGCTGTTATAGAGTTAAGTTTAAACGATGTCGGGAATGATTTGTACTTCAATGTTAGAGATCTTCTCTTATGAATAATCCTGACGAATATATCCAAAAAGTTCGTGTTTCTTATTTAGCTCACAGACATCAGAGCTCGAATTTGTGTTTTTTTTTTTGGTACAGAGCATGATCAGAGCGCGCTATGAGCTGAGAATAAATTAACTGAGCAGACTGAGTAAAAAGTGATTATGGTACAGTACACAAAGTCACATTTGACAGAAAAAAACCATCAAAACGTTCTGCACACGGTCGGTTCATAGCGCGCCCATAATACTCGAGCTCAGTTCAGTGCTCAGCACTGAGCTAAAAAAGAAAAATGTCTATTGCCAAACTTTGAATTTACGACAAAAATTTTAAAAATGTACTTGCAAAAAATCACCGCTGTATTAGAAGTTCATGCCACCTTTGACAACCGGTTGACGTTCTTAAAAAGTTCAAGATTTTTTTATTCTGTGAATGAAGTATTTTTGTTTTGTTTATTTCCCAAAATAAATAACACTATCCAATAGAATTTATAATTTAAAGTGAATAAATTTACACAAAAAATCGGCTTCAAAAGGTAGGTACCAATAAAATGTTATCACCAGTTTACCCCTTAACATATCGAAGCAAAAAATTTAAATTTTATTTTTCCATTTCAAACATTTTACCAATGGCATAATATAAATTCTACTAAAACTCTTGTTTAAATGCATTCTCTTACAAAATTGTGCAAACTTTTGATGTCTTGCTGGTTTGATCGGCATACTCGTCGACTGGGGTGTATTTTGGTGGATCATCTGTGGAACAGAAACTCGAATAAAGATAAATAATCAATTGGAATGTATGTAATCACCTTCAATTCTAATCGATCTCTCATCTCGGCATGACATTCCCTTTCCTTTCGCCTTCATGTCATCAAAGAACTGCTTGACCTTGCCCTTGCCAGATTCGCCGGTTGAACGGATTTCATCACCTAATGTTCGCTTCGCAGGATCGAAGCTCTGTTCGTGGTCATTATCGAATGGGTTGGAGCTAACAGACGCTGTTGTTCGTTCGTCGTCGTCAATCTTCGAAGTGGACACGTCTTCTGTGGTCACCTCTGAACTGCGATTGGGAGTGCCCTCCTTGTTCCCACCGAACAAATTGCTGATATTCTGCTTTGCATCGTCAACCTTAGATGAGATCCGAATCACGGCTGTATCCACCGTATGGGAAACCGATGACATCGTGTTGTCAACACCCTGGGACACACTTGCTACGGCGGAATCAAATGTTGACGAAACCTTGCCAACTGCACTGTCAACACCTGAGGATGCCTTGGCTACAGCCGCGCTTACCGTATTGGAAACCTTCCCTAAGGTGGTATCCGCTTCGGCGGAGACTTCCTTCGCTTTCTCCGACGCGCTCTCAACAGCGTTGTCGGCTTCTTTCGATACCTTCTCTACCACACTCTCCGCTGCTTTGTCGGCTTTGTCAGCTTCTTTTGATACCTTCTCTACCACACTCTCCACTGCCTTGTCGGCTTTGTCAGCTTCTTTTGATACCTTCTCTACCACACTCTCCACTGCCTTGTCGCCTTTGTCAGCTTCTTTTGATACCTTCTCTACCGCACTCTCCACTGCTTTGTCGGCTTTGTCAGCTTCTTTTGATACCCTCTCTACTGCGGTGGCTGCTGAAGTTTTCACATCATCTACAGTACTATTGAGCGACTCCTTAGCATGCTCCAAGCCACTTGTCGCCTCTTCTTCGATAGCACTGCCAACACTGTCGATTTTCGGCAGAATCTTCTTGGAAACGTCTGTAACATCTACGCCATTGTTGATGAATCGGATCTCGTTGACAACGGTTTTGTCTAGAAAATCGGTCGAGCTAATTTCCACTGCAAGTTGTTCGTCCTCCTCGCTCGACAGCACTGGCTCGGAGTTCCGATGCAGTGGCGTAAGTTTTCTCTTCTTAGTTGAAGCTCGGCTCTTGCTGCTGCCATTTCGCACTTCGTTTTCTGCAAGAAGGTGTTTTAGTGTGTCTGAGGAAAACAATTGAGGATACTCACCGCTTAAGACCTCCACCACAGTCACTGGAATGTTCTCCAAACTGTCCTTGAATGCGGGACTTGTCTTATCCTGCGAGTCTTCTCCTGTTTCCTGTGGAATTTCTTCGGGAAATGGCGTCTTTGGACGCACTATACGCTCCACGGAGGTCTGTTTTACAAGCGTAGACTCGTCGAACCGAATCGATCGAGCAGAACCCATTCGGGACTTTATCGTGGGCGTTGGCGACGAGCTGTCCGCATTCACTGTGAGAATGGTCTTCTTCGATGGCGTCGAGCTGTTGCTCTCTACTTCGGAGTCATCCAGCCTGCGGTATCTCGATGACTTCATCGAATTTGTCGGTGATGAATCTTCCAGAATATCCAAGTCTTTTGACGACGATCCTGATGGAGGTCGATTTTCATTCTCCGTTCCATTTGCCGTAGACACAGTCTCACCTACTTTTAGTTGGTCTTCCTTGAGCTCTTCTTCTTCTTTGATTTCCTTGATTTCCACCTGCTCTTCGTCACTTTTCACATGAACCGGTGTATTGGGCTTTATTGTCTCCTCGCTATTCGCATTTTGCTCGCCATCCTCTGCCTCTTCTGATATCTTCTCTTCGAGAACTCTACTCTGTCCCACTACCTGATTGATATTTGCATTCGAATCGGGCCGCACCACAAACGTCTTATTGAGTAGCTTGTTAGCCGACCTCGGAATCCCATGAACCAAAATGTGCTGGTCTCCAACCACCATATCCAACGTTCGGAGATTCTTGAACTTGGAGATCTCTCGGAAAGTCTTCAGATGATGGCCGCTCTCTGAGAAAGTTGTATAGAATTTGTTCGCCTTCGTGAGGGCTGCATAAAATGAGGTTCCACGCAACAGCTTGACAATTTGTCCGTTCTCCTCACTGTCGTAGTCGTAGAATCGCTGAAATATCAGGCTGTTGTGCCGCTTTGACTCCATGCTGCGGTAAATCCCTCCTTCATTGGTCACTATGTATATCTCACTCGCCTGTGAGATGTGCATGAAGAGGATCTTCTCTTGCGCCGAGAGATTCTTTTGCAGTTCGGTGAATTGAGGGAAAACGAATTCACTGAGTCGCCCTGTCAGATACAGGCTCTCATTCTCGGTCAGAATGAGAGTTGACGTTGGCCCACAGACAAATTGCTTCACTTTCGACTTGAGCACGATCTCGTAGGGTTCACTGAGGTCAGTGTTGTTCGATCCGAGCTGGTGTTGCTCGTTGCAACCCCAGCCTATGAGGCGGCCAAGAGCTGTAAAGGAGAAGAGAACATTTAGTTGGATATTGTTGCAGGAAGTTGCAGTTGCATAAACCACTGTTCTCAGAGCGATGAGTCATGAAGTGTTGATGTTTCAGCAGGGGAAAGCCTGCAGGGAAATAATGGCCGGTCCGAAAATAAATTAACACTTATACTAATGGGACCGAGAGATTCTACCAAGTTTTCCGCTAACCAGTACGTGAAAAGGAAGGTGGCGCTTAGCAGGACCCCATTTTTGTTTCTGTGAACTTGCAGGGCATAAACGTAATAGTTTAAAAAACGTCAACTATTTGGTTGACCAACATTAGTGCGAGCATTTTCCACTTCGCCCCGCAGGACAGAAATGCTTATGCTGTCGACTAATGCATCAGCGCCAAAGTGAAACTATCAATTAACGTTAGTTTAACGTCAACCTACAAAATGATATCAGTAGGTTGAGGGAAATCAGCAAACGACGTGTATGTCCTGTGACCATTAAAGTTATGTGTACATGCAATGACTGATAGCATCCGTCCATATTCGACCGATTATCTGGCTGTGGCGGAAGATGCTAAAGTTTGTGGCGCTAATGACACCTAAGTAATTATTGTTATCACCTATGTAGAAATTACACAGAACGACGAAACACGGAGTTTTTAAAGAGTTAAAAGGGCTACTGTAGTTTGAACATTAGGTGAGCTGGTTGGGTAAAACTTTTCCTTTTCCAGCTCGATACTTGCTGGACATAATCGCTTTGAATGGAAGAAAGCTTGGAATGCGATCTTTTCCGCATGTCAGAAAATAAGTCTCGTACGCAGAGCGCTAGAAAACCCAAACTTACTTACGAATAAAAAGGAGAAAACGGAATATGATGAAAAAAGCATCTCACTCTATGGAATCTCAGGAGAACACAAGTGTTATCTGAAACAAAAGCGGCCTTACTAATAATCAATCACTAATGTCGACAACTATAGTTAGATGTCAGCTTTAGTAAAAATGTACAGCTTTTGTAAAATGGTACCAATAAACAATTAGACCTCCACATTTACTAGTCCTACAACTTTCTTAGAATCTATTACATTTGTTGTCATTGCAGAATTCAAATTTCATAATTTGTTTTCGTGAAAAACAAGGTCAATGGTCTCTTTCACAAGGAGGATTTTATTCTAAAAGAATGAATACACAAATTGCAATTAAATTTGCCCAACACATATCTTTCCAATGCTCTTTGAGACTTATTATAAGCAAAAAACAAAACACAAAATAGGAAATGCAAAAAATATCCGCTGATCTGTCAAATATCACATGCAAATCAGTAATGCCCTATCGTTCGATCGGACACAATTTCCAGTACTTTTATGGTACGCTTTCCATTGTTTTCTAATACTACCTCGCGATTTCTTTATGAGTGCATTTGTGTCGTAATAAAATCCCTTTCAAATTATTCAATAAACAAAGCACAGTTTATTTGAATGGTTTCACTTATTCGTAGGCTGACGATGCAAATCAAAACTTATTAGTGGTCTAAACATCACAATTGCATTGTTAGCAAGAGAATATTTTTGAAAATAGAAATAATATCTGGCTCATTCATTTCAGAATAAATAACAACCGCACGTAGGAAGCGTGTTAAGAACTTATCGCTTCCGGGTTTGAAAATAAATACAATTTAACGTATAAAAAATTGTATGGCTTATATAATATATATTACTTAATTCACGAAACTTAGAAACTGACAAAAGTTGAAATTCGAACTGAAAAATATAAAACGCATATTCTCGTACTACCTGTTAAGGACCATTTACATGAGAGCGAACTGCGAACCACGAACTGGCGAATATTCGTAGATTCTGACACTTTATTCACATGAAAACTTTTTTTAGTCGCAGGTACCCGCGAATCATTTGTATTGTTGAAGGTTAAGTTCGAGCGAATTTTTCATTCGCAGGTTTGTGGATCGCGACTGTTTTATGTGGATTGTGAATAAAGTGTGACAGTTCGCGGCAAGAATTTTCAATTCGCGGGAGAATTGCTGTAATTGTTAATTTCGTTATTTTAATCAATTAAGTCTCGGTTTTTTTTAGATTAGGCGTTGTATTTATTGAATATAATACTTTTGTGGTAAAACAGATATCAATTTTCAATTTATAAATACAGATAAATTGATTTGTTCGCAGTTCGCCTATTCGCAGTTCGCGCTCATGTGAATGGTCCTTTAGGCTGTACTTGCACCCCCAGAAGTTAATAAACTTGTTATTTTGCATGTATTTTGCTGAGTTCTGATAATTCTATTTTTATAACTATATTTTCCGCTAAGGAAACCTTTTCACGCAAACCATTGTCTCATTAGATATTATTGAAATTGTTGTTTAGTTGAACATGAGAACCATACCTTATAATTAGTTTTTGATGTATTACTTACTTTGGAACTTGGCATCACCAAGTTTATTATATCGCTATCTTTGCCTAATGATCGTTGAAAATAAATTCTTCTCCATTTTCTTTTTCACCGAGTTGGTCGTCTTTTAATTGTCTCCGATTAAACTTTAACTTTTCAGGATTATTACATTAGATATCCTCATTCTCGGTAAACAAACTCCTTTTGCAAAGAGTTTGAAAAGGGTTTGGTTGCAACAAAATATCTACCTGTGTCGCCTAAGGTACTGAGAATTGTTGCAAAAAGGTACCTATAAGCCGTCCAAACTTTGGTAAGAAGATATTTTATTCTGTTTGCGACGACTGTCAAGAAAGTCTTGGAATTATCCCAAACTTATATAAAATTTATTTTTTATTAAGCAACTAACTAGGAAAAATAATCAAAAAGCAACAGAAAGAAAAACAGAAATATATGCTTCACGTGTTTAGAAATAAAACAAAAACGCAATATTTTTCAATATTTTGCATACCTCCATTTGTACAAATTTGTGTGTGATAGACTTAAAAACCATTTGCATTGTTGTATTACAACGAATAAAATTAGAAAGCATCGTATTAAATTCTCTCCTATTTCGAAATTTAATACCGCGATTTTGAATGGTTGGGCAACACTTGTCTTCAAAATGACATAAGGGAGGATTTATTTAGCATTTAGCTAATGTCAACACTAACATTTAACCCTACAGTTAGCGATAGTCTGGCAACTATATTTGTTTATTGGTAAAGGGATTTTGGAAAGTGTGGAGTCTTTTAGTAAAGTGCCAGACTAAAGTTGATTATTGGTAAGGCCGAAGGTGTATCCCATTCTATGTGGTTAAAAGAAGCTGTTCTTGTAGGTGCCAGGCACACTCTTCGTTGACAAGTTTAAAACATAAATCAAACACCCTCCTAGCACGTCGTCAACTTTAATCACCAAGCTGATGCATTTTTAATTGAACAACATGAACAACCGACGAACAACTACTTACTTTGACATTTTTCTACACAACATCATTCATGTTAAAGGTCGTATTGCTTTGACGCATGTTTCTTAAATTTTAAAACAACAAACCCACTTGCGGGTCAAGAAACTTTTTCAAAAACGACTATTTCACGAGAAAGTCTACCAACAACCAAAACCAATGTCGACCACCAGTTGTCTGGAGATCGATAAATGTGTCCCGGTCAAGAGGCGGCATTTCCTAACCCATAACTTAATATTCCGACTTAATGGCTATTTTTAGGGTCTGCATATATCCGCTGCGGAAGTACCCACCCGGGTGGTATAATTATGGCTTCAATAAGCCAACTGCTAATCATGGAAACACGAACGGATTCCACAGTTCGCTGTGATTATAAATTCCTTTGCCCTATAGTCGTATAGCATTACCTTGTATATGACTGTCCTAAACTGACCCACGAGCCTGTATGGCTCCGCCAAACAGTGATAGCCCAATGAAATCACATTTTCATGTCAACTGCCAATACCGCTCACGCGATTATACAGCTAATAGCCGCGGGTAGATTTAATTTCATCACAGAACAAACAACGATTGCTTCATGTCATGCCTTACACGATACCATCTCATTGCAGCTGTCCCGATGGGTGGGATTCGGCTTATTTTTCCCCCGAAATCAAAACAGTAAATTCAATCATTTGAACAACTCACATGTCATGACGGCAAAGTGTTCATTTCCAGCTGAAATGTCCGTGAAATTCTCCTGGTCCTCGCTGGTCGAGAGACAGTTGTCGAATTCCTCCAGGCGAAAGTGCTTCCGGATGATGGAGCACTTCTCCGCACTCACAGTGGCACTGGTGAAGTTCTCTACGACTTTGGTGCCGGCCGAAAATATGTTGCGTCCGGTGAAGAAGACTTCATTGGAATCTGAAAGAGAGAAACATTTCAAGGGGAAGTATAGGTGGATGTGCTTAATTTTGTCTCGCGTCTTACATGTTAGAATGACGGCCCAACCATTTCCAAATGCAATGTCGGCAATTTTTAGTCCCAGCGTCTTGAGAGACTTTACGCATGTTGGCTTTGTGATTATGTCGCTGTTGCCATTGCTGTTTGTTCCCACACCCAGTTGGCCAAAGTGATTTTCGCCCCAAACAAACAGCCGTCCTGACTCTGCAAAAGAAAGCAAATGGAAACGATTAGAGTGGCAATTGCAATTTGGGGTGATTTTCCGGTCGAGTAATTGCTGTTGGCTGTTGCATGGGAATTTCAATGTCCGCAGTGTTGGGCAAAGTCATTGGCGCGAAGGGGAAGTCCTCGTAAGGGAGGCTATAATTAAATGGGTTTACAATAAACCTTTGGGAGTGACCATTGCACACACGAATGGTAAATGGTGTTAGGTCGTATCACACTTGTTATTCCCATGTAACACTGATTGTTGTTGGTATTGATTTACACGAACCCTATTACAGGAGTAGATGGCTTACATCAGCTGCTGACTGTTTTTGGGTATAGGATACAAGCTTCTTTTAATTCACTGAACATTTTTCTGTGAGGAAGCTACGCTTTTGACGACTCATGCAATCGTAATAGGGACAATGACTTGCGACTATGCAGTGAGAGCCCGTAATAGGTTACGTGCTTGCGAACAACTGGCGGAGTAGTTGGAGCCAACAAGCAGACTCATCACTGGGCAAGGTAAAAATAGTACGAACAACTTTGAAGTAGCTTGGGACCTCATCTACGTCGGCATCACATTAGAAATTAATTATTACGCTTGTCAAGAAGAGATTAGTTCCCTAAACAAAATGGAGGCCATAGCTTCCGTAGGGAAATTTAGTGCTTGTGCGAATGAATTGAAGTTGCTGACCGTGAAGATTGCCGTAGGGATTGCATGGTGGCTTGTGCGTTATCATGAACTCATAACTTTAACCCATAACCTAACCTTTCGTTGGGGGGATTTAGAGGAGGAAATCTATGTGGGGACTCTACAAGCAGTTCAGTCACCTGGTCGGAATGTAGAGCAATTAGAATCGGCCCGAATAGTCTCTTCGTCATACTTATAATCATTTTATGTATCCGTGCTAAGATTTTCGAACTCACAATGGCGAAATTTTCCATACAAAATTGCATATTGTGACCTACAAAATATTTCGTGTGAAGGTAACAAATTATTGTTGAGTTTGCATTAGAGCAAAGTCACACCTCACGTGGAAGGTGACTTCAACCTCAACCTCAAATCAACTTGGAGAGCGCAACTGGAGGAAAAGGACCACGTTAGGTGCTTGCTTAGCCCATCAGGTCCACCCTGGAACTTACTGCCTCTTAAATACTTAAGTAAATATTTGCCATCAACAGCAGCCTTGGGTAAAACGTTTTGACATGTAAGCGAAAACATATTGGCAACCCGCATCAAGTCTTAAGAGTGACATGAGTAGATACACAAGAAAAGGTTGAAGTCGACGACAGTGTCAACGAATAATTTTAGCTCCACATTCAAATTGTCCTTGGAAATTCCATTCAAAAGAGGTCATTTTTGGAATTTCTATAAACTAGAATTGGAGAAAACGAGGTCTTATGTAAAGTGCCAAATCGAAGCAAAATTTGTTAGTTAAATGAGGCGTCACAATCTTCACTAGGGCACTTCCTTACCTAACCTACGTACCACCATTTTATGGGGCAATATCTTCGATAAAGCCTACACATCTGGTTATAAGCGAATGAGAATTGACTTCGCTTACTTCATCGTGGTAGAAAGAACCTGCTTTACAAAGCTCAACGGTACTAGGCAACGTGCCTGTAAAATAAGATTGATCACATTGCGATGGACGGAATCCATGCCTTTGACAATAGAACGAGTCGGAGCACTGTAGGCAGCTAGAGACGATTAAATAGTTCTTCAAATGTCAAGTCATTCAAAAGTTGTCGCCCAAGTAGGTACTGCCAATAGTTGCGATGATATTTGATGTCTTTTCTAACATCTGTTTGACGTATACGCCACAATAGGCGACAGAGCTTATGAAACCAGTTACAGTTCACACGTTTTATTCATCAAAGGCCGTACCACCTCGTCAGAAAAGATTGATCATTCAACCGGACCTGATTTTTTTTCTTAAACGTTTGTCAATACTAGAGATGAACGATGACAAGGACAACTTGCTTTGTCTTGCCTATAAAGAGAAGCACGTGTGAGACATGACATTTCTATCAAAGTGTGCAATTTTTCATCGAACAAATATGGTAACCCTACCGCCACGCAACAATTAAAGCATCACGAGTTTAATAAAAATAAAGTGCACGACTGGGTCGAACGAAACTTTCTCGATACTAGACAAAAGAAAACATAATTCTCTTTTGGATATTGATCTCATATGGCATTTATATAAAATAACAATATAAGTTTCAAAAGGTTAACTTAAATTAACTTAACTGGCAATGTCGCAAGCGTCTACTGTACTATTTTGTAAGGTCTCCTCACTTGATTTTTGAGTACTGTTTTTGACCTAAGGATATGTTTGAGTTTCTGTTTTTGACCTAAGGATATGTTTTAATTTTGATTGGAATATGATTTAAGTTTTTAATTATTGGAAGTATTGCTCGTGATAGACCGATATCTTTAGATAGATTATGTAATAATTCAGGCGTTTGTGAATTTGCATTAGTAGCTATAAATTGAATATCCCGATGCTCGTGTGTGCGGTGCAAATGAAGTTTATGTTTTTGTAAAACTATTCAGGCATAACAGTTGCAAATATTGCAATGTTTATTTGGAAAAATATAACTGACTGTATGATATTGTTCCGGATTATAGAAATACTTCGTTTTTGACATTTTATCGAAATCGAAGATGGGGTTTTCGAGATATGAGCAGTTTCTAAAATTAGCGTTTTCGGTGCTTCGAATTGAAAATTAAGGACACAATAGTTTTGAAAACATCAATTTGACTCTAAGTTTGCATTTTGGTCAAAATCGTTATTGCCGTTTTAAGTTAACTAGACACAACTATATTTTTAAAAGATTACTATTTTCATAAATCCATTGTACGATAATATAGAGAAAAACTGAGGTTGCTATTAAGTTACAAATGACCACATAGCCTTAGAATTTAATTTTTGCTACAATCGTATAGACCGTTTTCGAGATATGTCGAAATTTCAAAAGTTCCGTTGTTCGAATTTTTAGCCAAAAACTGGGTACGCAGTCCTGGTAACCTCACCTACTTAAGCTTAAATATCAATTTAGGTTGAACTCGTTAGAGCTGTTTTCGATCAAATCAAACTAGTACGAAAATGTTGTATGGGAAGTACCATTAATATTGAGGTTACCTCGCAAAAAAAAAAAAACACCTCCCGAACTGTAAGCCCAAAAACTCCAAATCCGAGGTTCGAACGTAATCCGGGACGCCGTTTAGGCTGTAGGCCTGTGGAAGGACGGACAGACGGACAGACAGAAATTTTGTACGAAACCAATATCTTTCTCTTACTACGTAATGGAGAAAGTTAAAAAAGTTCAACTACACTCTAAGTCGCAAAACGGTCAACGGCACTAATTTGCAAAACAAAAACGCCCTTATCCCAATTAATCACATGAAAAAACATCAATTAACGCTGCACTTTAAAGCCCTTCGCTCTTCGCAATGAGTTCCATTTCCATTAACAACTCAAACAGTCCATTTTTCTAATCATTTATCCATGCCACACTTAGCTGTCCAAGTTTTGATTTTAATTCATTTCCCCTTTGTCATAAACGTTTCCTTTCCTTGGCTTTCTACTCAAGGAGCTGCTGCTTCCATTAGGGAAGTATTTTTTTTTTTAATGATCAAAAAAAGAAACACTCTTCACTCGAAACACTCCGAGAGTAGGTACTTACATAAAAGTATGAAAACAAAGAATTAAATTAAATAAGGTCACTGAAAAGCGAAAGAGGAATACGAAAGGAAAAAAAGGAACGCCCACCATCAAACATAAAGACGCGTGGATTCTACTAGAAAAATGAAAGTTTAATGAACATGAAATGCAAGGGGCAACAACATGGATTTAAGGAGCTCGAAGTCGAACATGTTCACTTTACGTGCGGAAACTTTAAGAAAAGTGAAAGCATCAAGCTAAACACACACTTACTGCACACACTAATGCATTCGTTTCGTGCTTGAGTGGGTTTAAATTAAAGCAATGAAATAGACCCTTCTCGGACCGATTTTCGAAAACAGTTGAACCAGTCTTGAGGTCGTTTATAACTGATTCTTGGTGACATTGAAAAAGGCATGTTTAAAATATCCGTTTGGGAAAGTCAAAAGGAGTAAGTGTGAAGTCGCTCCATGTTTGCGATTTTTGACATTTGATTGGTATGCAAAATTATGGAAACGAAACAGAAATTGTAGCCTTTTAAATGGGCACACTCAAGAATCTAGATATCTTAAGTCGACTAGATTGGTCTGGATAAGATGTAACCTGAATGTAAAAACTAGATTGTTCGGGATCGTCACTTTCCTACGTCATCCACATATCCCAACTGTCAACTTAGTACTCATCCACGAATTTCTTGACTAGATTCGTCGGCTACCCCTCCATAAACGTCAACTGAAACAGTTGCTCATATGACCGATCTCAGCCAATCAAAACTGAGATACGAGTACATCTAGTCAGACAGCTGTCAGATTTACTAAACTAGCAGCCCGATTCTGCCGTTGTGAGCCCTCACAAGTCACAAGCTCTTGTGAGGTTGTTTTGTTGTGAGGTTTGTTGTGATTCGATAACTTTTTCAGAATTCTACGATAACCCTCACAACAAAACTCACAAAAAATTCACCTCAGAATGGTCACTTCCAAATCGGCACAAAATTTTCCACAAAAGACCGAGCTCGCACACGAAGTTATTATAAATACATTTTTTTTGGCCACAATACGTGAAATATGTTTTACAACTGAAGGATAAAAAATTATTACGACATTATTTGTCACAAATTAAATTCGATGCCTTCCTCAGTTTTTTTATACAATATTATGTATTTTTTCCTAAATGGTTATAAATGTTGCATAAAATGCGGTGTTAAGGTCATAAAGTGTGTGGAAATATAAAACCCACCATCAAATGCAATAATGATTGCCATTTGTGAGCCGTTATGACTGGTTTTGAATTTTGTGACCTGCTCAATAGGAGATCACAAATTCGATTGTTTTTGTGAGCCTCACAAGTTGTGAGTGTGCTGACAGAATACGAAAACCTCACAAAATCAATTTCACCTCACATTGTGAGGGTTTTGTGACTTGTGAGGTTTTCTAGAATCGGGCTGTAGATTAAAATTAGTTTTTCTACGTTTAGGCGATCAAAACTTTTTCCTACGGAAATTGTGGAGAGATGGCAACAGTAAAGAAATGAAATATCCCAGAACAATGATTTATTTTTTGTGGAATTGACAGAAGTTGATCGGAAAAAAAAAATAACCGAAAATTACGGTTCCGTAATACGTATGTTAATAACTAGGACCTAATGCTACTTACTGATTGACATGTTTAAGCACGTATTCGAATATTCGATGCAGCGATTAGGTTCTATTTATAGCTTGTAACTGAACCAGTCAACCACATCACCACCCTAAAATGAATATGACCCAAATGTTGCACACAAGAACAGCTGGGTGTCTAGTTGAACAAAATGCCGACTGTGTCACAACCCCAAAACGATGTGCAGAGGGAGTTCTCTCATCCTTAAAGTGGAGTAACTTTGGGTACGCGTTTGATGTTGTTTATTCTGGACTACATAAAAAAGCATTGTCTTGCCGAGGATGCCACCAAACTGCCACGATTTAAAAGCCAGCTTAATTGCAACTTTTGTTTATTAAATTTTTGATACCCATTGCAAACTTATTCCATATATATTTGTCACAGACTATTCGCCTATAAATACATAAATATTAAACTTCAAAGCTTGACAAGTGTCAAATGTTTGGCGTAAGTAAAAGAAGGTGTAAATCTAGCTAAAATATTGAGATTCTAGATCACAAAACTGCTCTTAAAAGAACCTTTGTCACGAATTGTCACAGTTTATTTACAGTCCATAACATTTAAACGCGTTCCACAAACCAGACATGGAGTAAACAAATTCATTCCAACTTAACCTCACAAGTGATGTGCCACTGAATTATTTAGCAGAAGCATTCATTCTAGAATCTCGAACGCGTTTAATTTAACAGCGAACGGAAATCGAAAAAAATTTACGCCTCAAAATGAGTGCATACTTTCGGGGCCTAGATATTGGTCGGTCAGGTTATTGGTAAAAAAATTAAAGGAACATTTTTACGGTTTCATTTAACGTACATCTCAGAAGTAAATTTTTCAATAATTACAGATCTGTTGCAGTGATTTTTAGGTTGATTTTTGGTGCGTTTCTCGTGACGTTCTTTGTGACATTTATGAAAACTTTTTGGAACGTTTTTAAGGACCAATATTGTGGGGCATTGTTTTAAAAGTTTTTCTTATTTTTTGAAATGTTATTGCGCTTTTGATTCAAAAAAGAATGTGAGCTGACACAAATATTCCCATTTTCATTTCATTTCGCTGCTGTTCTATTTTCTAGCACAATTAAGAAAACACAGAAGTAAGAAGTCTGGTAATTGGATTGAATCGGTTCCAGAACAGAAAAAGGCACAAAAGTGATTACGAAGTCACCCAAGTTCGCCTATACGAAGAGATTTGCTTGGTTGTTGTGATTATGAGTAGAGACTTTTATTTATCTGGATATTTATGTGACGTTTGCGAAACTTGCGGTGGTATAAAGAAAAACTTAAATTGTCTTCTCCGATCAAGAACCTCTCGCGCAGTAGTCTAAAGTCGCTTCTAACGTTGATTGCGATTTTATTTTCTACGACTTGGGCTATTTTTTGCGACTCAAAAGTCGTGCTACGGAAATAGCTTGTGCACGTCTATCCCTACAGTCTTTCACTTGGAAATATGTCAAATAATAACTGTTCGTAAAACCAGGCTCTTTATATCCTGAGACAATATTTTTGTCCATTTAATGTACATTCTACAATAGCTCAAACTTGAGTTGGACACATTTAAGGAAATCATCACAAAAGTCACACAAGTCGTTTGCCATTTTATAAAACGACGTGCTCCCATTGTCAGGTGCACTCGTCTACTGCATTATTATCCATTATTTATTTCGAAAGTTCCATTGTTTACCGCATATAACCGCGCTCTGATTAGCGCCGGAAGTTAACCTCCTGACCGGATCGTTCTTAATATAAAAGTAGCTCTGTGTGTTCTCGGCCAAATGGGATTTGCCCAGTGTGAAGATAGCTCCTGTATTTGGTATATCCATTATTTTATTATTGTTTTTTTTTTTTCTTTTGTGTGAAGAATTTTATATCCGTTTTCACTGCACTTTTGTTTTCCTCCACGTATATCTATGCCAACGAGATAGCGGCATTCTATACCATTCTACCGACGGCGGCGGACACTTCCAATCGTTCAACTATCGATTTTAACCCGAGCAAAAGAGTAGTATATCCTTAGCACTGTATGTGTGTATGGTAAGGACTATGAAGCCGCTGTTCGCGAGGACTTGTGGTCAGTTACCCGGTTACTTGAATACTGGTCAAACAATTGCAAGTGCTGACCATTCGGCTAGAGTCCAGCCAGTCATTAATCCGTCTAGGGGTGAACAAGTTCCAATTCCAGTACGGTTGGTTGGATTTATAGGCATTCGGACCCTAGATGTTCGTGCGGCTCAACATACATATAACCGCTGGAATTGGTTCAGTGGTAGCTATGTTTGTGTGTATTGTGATGTTTATATCCCTTTTCAGCGAATTCCGTTTTCGCTTTTATTGTAGTTTATTCTCAGTTTGATTCATACTCTCAAGTTCGAAGTTATTTGATGGTTGGAGCATTGGAAAATGAAAAATTACCTGGTGCGATATTTTGTTTTAATTGCTAAAGTTTCCTGTGCGATATTGGTGTGAATGTTAAAAAATTGCTTGATTAATTGGTAAAGTGAAGCTGAACCTAAGTTCAGTATTCAAGGTATTCGACTGTTGTCGTTTGTTATAGTTTTATGATTAACTATTAACGCGCGTTCGGTTAACGGTGGGGTAGATTATGGGGTCACTTTGACAGCGCGATGGTTCTTGGAAAATTGGGGATTATGTAAATTATATGTTATCGAATGTAATAGTAGTCGTTGCAAATGGTCTTCTCTTATTAGGGCATTCTTGGAATGTTTTTCTTATTTTAATTGGAAATTTGTTCGAAAATTAGAAACACAGGGATGGAAATGAGGGTATGGTCGAAGATGGAAATACGTTATTTGGATTTAGAGCTGACCCTTGGTCATGGAAACTGTGCGATAAAGCAAGCAAAATCATAAACACGAAGCTAAGTTTGAGCGTGTTTCTTCCTTCTAAGCCTTTTTCGAACATCGTATATTTCCATTGAGAACTCTACAACTCCCAGCCTTTTTTGTTTGTAGAGTTTAAATATCTTCACAATTTAACAATCCATTACGATGGACGGTGCACAAATCTGTGCTACTAACTGAGCTACTGACGGGCGGTCCGATTTTGACTGATGAAATCCTGCTTGATTTTGACATTCCGTATATGGTGCATCATATAAAAATGGATGTTTAGCGATGTAATCACAAATAAAATTGTAAACTTCACAGAAGGTTCGGTTTCGGGCATATTTTCCATAGATCCGGACCTGATGATGACTACAAGACTCTGCGCCCCAAACATTGCCTTCCAATCAGTATAGTTGCATTCGTTCTTTGGGCAGCAGAGCTTATGCAGATGAGACCAACTTTTGGATGGGATATTGTCATTTAAATCGCCAACCAACCACATTATGCGGTCAGAATCAAGTGAGACTGGGTTGCGTAGCAGTAAACTGTAATAATGGGGGCAAATGAACCAGCTGATGAGCTGGCAAGAAGTGGAGAGGAACCAGAAAGTAGCCACTCTCAAGTTTTTCTGTTTCTGATGGGATTTAAACACGTATCACGTTAAAATTGCACACCCATAAGGCTTAGTATTGAGCAACATTTTGAGTTATTTTTCATCGCAATCCGATTCTGATTAACACAAGCTTTGTGAATTCTGGGGTTGAATTAACGCATCCGTGATCGAGTTTTTTTTCACTGCGCCACCTCTCGAGAACGTCTGACAAACATCCGAGAGTATAACTGTCTTGAAAGAGCTTCTCAATTAGCTGTTTGGAATCGGCATAAAATTGTTCATCCCTTCCATACGTTTCAAAAATGAAAAACTCACATAAAACGAGTGGTTGTGAGAAGCTAGGCCTAGGGTCCCTACAGACGTGTTGCGCCAAGTATTATTATTATTATCTGTGATCGAGTAATACGTGACTGAATTTGTTATTGTTTTCCTTGTAAAATTCATAAAATTCCGTGACGTATGGCTCGCTCACGGATGCGGTAATTCGGCCCCAGATGTTGGCTCTAAGGTGTCCCTCTTTAGGAAATTTTTGCACATAGACTTTGTGGGTTGATGGGGGTAATATCGGGCTGGGCTCGGCCGTTTCTTTCTTCCTTTCCGTCGAACTTTAAATTGTCGTTCACGTGGTTTCACTTTTCGCCATATCAATGAATATCATGTTGATGAACGTCATTCGTCAATATGACGACTTCTTTGTTTTTAGTGCGGTTTCCTTTTTCGTCGACCTTTAAAGTGTCGTTGACATGGGGACCCCCAGAGCTCGAAATCTTTTCCGAAATCGAGCATTTCACGCACTTTGATTTTCTACCGCCATTGGACACAAAATTTGTTCGTCTCGTCCGAGGCAACAAGTTTGGGCACAACTTCAATCACACGTTCGTGCCAACTCCGCATATCCCCCTCTATGACACTGCGTTTGGTTAATAAATAAAACTCCGCCTCGCAAAACCTGTTAGCAACGTTAAAACTTAAAACGCACCTACTGTAGCTTTCCACTTCTTTATTGTGGCGCCATCTTAACCCAGCATTTACTTCTTGAGCTCGGTCATGGCAGCAGATAAATATAGAAACTCTCAAGTTCACTAACAAAATAATATTCGCACCCAATAACCGTGACATTGCGACATTCAAGGTGAGCTAGGTACTTTCGAGTTTCTATTCCAGCGAGTTGTGTCAAAAAAAGTGTTCATAAACAATAATTCATTCAAAAATGTAACCAAAGTAAGCAATTGCAAACGCGAATAGAAATTCTCTCAGCAATCCGATTCTGATCTCGCACTAAAAAAACAAACACCAGTAGATTTTATCGCAGACTATACAATACAACCTCAAGGATGTGTGAGGAAAATTCAATCCAAACCGAGTTGGGGTATGACGGGAATTCCATTAAGTTCACTTTTAAATGTCACGCAATAATAATTTTATCACACCCTCCGTGTGGATTTTGAAAAGCTCCACTCAGCATGGTGTGAAAATATATTTACCCGCGACTTAAATCGACTTAAAAAAAACATTTTCCCTCAGCACATAGACCTCCGTCGTAGTCAGGAGCTGGTTCAACTACTCAAAATAAGTAATTTTAGTGAAATAAGAAAGAATCAATAAATAAGAACCAGGGCGTGTACTACAAAGCACTCGCGTATATAATTGTATCCAAAGGATGGTATTTACCTTCCGTCCATTCCCCTACCTAACTGCCAATTCATTTCGTCCCCTATCGATTATAGGAATAATAAATGTCCGAGCGACAGTCCTTTCATAAATTCTCTCGACTCGCAATGTGGAACGAAAAGGCGCTTCTCTGCTCTTCAGTCCACACAGACACAAGTTGTATTTTCTTTTAGATTTCGAAGATAAATGGCGGTTTTTTTTCCGACTTTCCCCGATGTGCACTTGTTGTACCTTGTGTGGCTGTGTTTTTGCATGTTAACTGCATTGTGCTTGTTAGAATCGGTCGATGTGCATTTCGCTAGCGTGTCCTGTTGGGTTATACTCGTAACGACTTTGCCGGGTCTTGTGGGGCACGAGTGTTTCGGTGTATATGGTGGTCAGGTTAGGACAATGTCCTAGTTATGCTCAAATGCATGACATGACCGCAGTTAGTGGGCAAAAACAATTTTATTATGCAAATGTTCCCGGAGATGGAAAAGAGAGTGAAGACCAACTGCATATGGCGAATGGTGGTCTACAAACGCTGAGTTGGTATATATATTTTCCTTTATTTAAAGTGAGGCCCTTTTTTCCTGCACCATCAGTGTTGACTTCATTTAATTTTATGATAGGTTACTTTCCGCCTACGTGCGGTTTTTCTTTTTTAAAATGATTCGTTGGGTTAAATTATTCATTTCCCTATTTCGATTTAGAAATTGGAGTCAATTTCAAGAATGTTCTTTGTTTGACCCCAAGCTGTTGGTTTTGGTAATAAAACATGAGTTGTGATAAGAAAAAAGGGAATGGGAGGCCAACCTTGTGCGACTTAAATTAGAGTTCCTTTAAACGTAACGTGTGTGTAGCAGGCCAAGGTAGGAGCCATTAACCTTTCTTAATGACGTGTCGTTAAGAAAAGAGGCGATTGCTGCGATTTCTTAGTAATAGATAAAGGACTTGGGTAAACATTTTAATTATAGAGCCGACTGTTCTCGTGTTTTTGTTTAACTGGGGTGTAAGAGTATTGAAGTACATTTATGTCGTTTTCCATTGGGCAAAAAGAAGCGTCCGGAATCGAAAAAATCACTTTTGAAACCTTTCCATTGGCACAAGAAATACTCTTGTGGTGATTCTGAGGGGGGAATTTTGCTTCTCGATTTGAAGTCAGAATCCACTCAAGAAGCACTCAAATAAAGGGTTTTTTTTAAGAGTTATAGAACTTTAAGATGGCAACACTATTTTAACTGGCGGTCATTTTGTCAACTGATTTATTTTTGGTTTGGTTTGGCATTTCAACATAAATAGACTGACGCCTGAACAAATTGTGCAAACTTATTTTGAAAATCATTGTTCTGCTCGAAATACGTATCGCGCACTAAGTCAATTTTCATAAGCGAATTTTGTTTTGCGATGAAGCTCATTTTTGGTTGAATAGATACATCAATAAACAAACACCGTTACATCCACAAAAACTGACGTTTTGGTGTGCTTTATAGGTTGGCGGAACAATTGGCCCGTACTTCTTTAAAAACGATGATGGCCAGAACGTTACAGTCAATGGTGACCGCTATAGAGCCATGATTACTGACTTTTTGGTTCATCAATTGAACAACCATGATGTGAATTAGCTGTGTCTTGTTTTAACAAGACGGCGCAATATGTCACATAGCTCGTGCCACAATTGATTTACTGAAGGAAACATTTGGTAACCGCATAGTTTCACGTAGCGGACCCGTGAATTGGCCTCCAAGATTGTGCGATTTAACCCCGCTTGACTATTTTCTGTGGGACTATTTATTGCCACAAATGTTGGAAAAAGTCATCGAAAATTGTGACGTATCTACCAAAAGTACGAGACAGTGCAAGGCACTTGTGGCGGAATCGTTAATACCAGGCAACGCCAAGTATGTGTTTTCTCTTTTGGCTATCTCATTTGGTACGTACACGCAAAGAGAATGTAAACGAAATTGGAACTGAATGTCATAATCTAGTACATATTTGCTCTATTCATGGTTGCAGTTATTCCTACTTACGCCCTACATACCTATGCGAAATAGAAAATTTTTATTAAAGCGGTGACTCAAAGTGACAACACGTCATTTCTGGGTTTCAACAACGTTTAGCAAAACCGCCTTCGTAACGACACACGTTAAGCATTTCTCCAAACATATCGGATTATATTTCAATAGCGACTCGTCGACTGCCTTTTTAATACCATCGATGTACACTTTCCGTTTTCACATCTGAGACTTAGCACACCTTTTAACGCACTCAAACTCAAAAACGGATCCGACTTCGGAGTTCAATCTTCCATATAAACAGGTCGGAAAATTCACCACCCTTAACGAACCCTATGCCTCTATATTAACCTCATTTCAAACTGTGTACAAGTTCCTTAATCATAAATCCAATATCAAGCGTGTTCGTTTATATAGGTACGATGTAGTCAAATCCGTAACACCCACCCACCATTATGCGACACTCCCCCTACAATTGCAACTCAATCATAATAATTATTCTCACCAGCAATTTGTCATCGAAATTAATTATCTTTAAATGAGTTGGGTTACAATTGATTCTTTCCCATCGGGTAACTGACATATGGTTGACATTATTTCGGAGGAGTAATTTGAGTATTATCCATCAGGGTCATTGTCGTTGTATACTTGTGTTGATGAAGTAGAAAATTCTTTACACTGGACTGAAACTTGAAGCTCATCAAGATTGTCTCAAGTGTTATTTTTCTGGCGACAAAGCACAAATGGGCTTTGATTTCTTTTTTCAGTTCTGTGTGCTTTAGTCGATGTGAAACAGTGAAACACGCACTCCAACTCTACTTAGAGCGTAGAGCGATTCCCGTTGACGTAGTCGCAGAGTTGAGGGTTAGTATCGCGAAACTTTCGATGGAAATGAAAAATGTTCCACTCCCTCAGCGACAGGGGGACGTCGCCACCAACCTTTTCGGTGAATTTCTATTTTCGCCTCAGTTTCGGAGAAAGATAATGACGTAGGCGTCCTAGTTGATAAATATAGGCACATACCGGCTCGTGGGTTAGAGGGGGTAAAATAATGTTGACTCATTTGAAGGTCAAGCAACTGCTTGTGCCAAAGCGTCAGCTTGTTTCAGGAGTCTCCGGTTTATTTAATGAAAGTGCTTGGAAACGTGCAAAGCACTTACGCGTTTTGGAATGTATCCTGTTGAAGTTTATGGTAATTTGTAGAAATTAGTCGACTTCTAAGGGCTTTGCTTACTATTTGTTGGTTAACCTTGACTTTCGTTTTGTATATACTTAAACAGCTATGTCAACGACGCCATCATGAGTGAACAGGACGTAACAGAGAAAGTTACACAGTCATCTGAGAAGCCAGAATCGGAACCGATTGCCGCAAATGACGCATCATCTGCTGGAAGCCTTCCAAATGACGAAGTCTCCAAAGAAGATGAGCTGGTAAATACTCTTCCTGCCGCAGCTAACGAGAGAAGCCTTCCAAAAGGCACAGACTGCTCAAAGGAAGATGCAGACGAAACAATGCCTGCCGAAGTAAATGATGAGCAATCAATAATCCATGTTAAAGGGGAATCTGAGCTGGCAGATGATTCTTCTGCAAATACTGAGGAAACAAACTCCGCTAAAACGATGGCATCTTTAAGAAAACCTGGCAATATTCCTACAAACGAAACGACGCCATCAACTGAGAGTTCCACCAAAAATGACCATACTCTGCCACAAAGTTGCCCTCTCGAACCTGCCGTCACTGAAGTTCCTAAAGATCCATTAAAGCCCAGTGAAGTAGAACGGCCGACTCCAGCCACCAGCCAATCCAGTGATGAATATGCTGAGCATGTAACCTACACTGACGACGGAACAGCTATCTACACAGATCCGAAAACTCAATACAAGTACAAGTGGTGTGAGTTGAACAACGACTGGGTATCATTCGAGGACTCTTCTAATCCCACTCACAGCACCGATGATAACCAAAAATCCAATCCCTACGAGAACGAACACTACCGCTGGTGCACTGAAACGAATCAGTGGATACTGAAAACGACTGCACCAGTACCTAGTCAAACAGAAACCGAGCACTATCGATGGGATGCCGAGAAGAACGAATGGGTTCTAAAGAGCCAGGTATCGCTGGATAACGTTACCTATGGTTATGAGGACGGAGTACGCACGTACACCGACGAAGACGGAGCGGTGTTCTTTTGGGAGACGGAGAAAAAAGCATGGTTTCCGAAAATCGATGACGATTTCATGGCACGCTATCAGATGAGCTATGGATTTATTGATAATACATCGGTGGCAGCGGCCGAGGATGAGGCGAAAAAAATTGAGCCGAAGGTTGAGGAAGATGAGGCAAACATTGATGTCCCCGTGGGTGGTGTGAAGAGAAAAGCACCACAAGAACCGCCAAGTAAGTTGAATTTTCGGAAGATTTATGTTAGCTTGACTACTATGCAATTTTTATTTTCTTTCGCTAGAGTGGTTTGAATTGGACCAGTCGCAGAACACAAAGGTGTATGTTTCGAATTTGCCATTGGACATAACGATGGAAGAATTTGGGGAGCTTATGTCCAAGTATGGAATGATTATGAGAGATCCACAAACTCAGAAGCAGAAATTGAAGTTGTACACGGAGGCAGATGGACAAATCAAGGGAGATGGACTGTGCGATTACATTAAGGTGGGTGGTTTATTTTAAATCGCACGACATTGTTGTGTCGTTTGGGGAGGGATTATAGAGGCAGTATTCTGCAGATGCTGGGAATTGCTCTGGATTTTTACGGGACATTCAATGCTGATTTACGGAAATCGTCATATTTGCGCCAGTGGATGGAAGGTTTTTACGACAAAGGTCCAATCATAAATTCATTCCGTTTATGGTAGAAAATGGATTTAGCAGTTTTTCTTATTCGGTGGTTCCGCAGGCTATAGAACATTACTCTAAGTGTATTTTGCTGGTATTGTATTTAATATCAATCTCTAACTGGCTTGTTTTTGACTCGTTTAAACCAATCCTTTACACAGTTGGTGCGCCGCATGACACCAACGGCAACACGTATTCGGAAATTTGTTGGACTTCTGAACTACGTCCAATTTCTAAGATTACAAGAGTTCATCACTGTAAAGACTGTTAAAGGTAAAACACTTTCTGGGGCCGAATTGTAATCAATCAACATTGAAAAACGCTTGATAAACTTGCAAAGCACAGCTATTTGTTCAAACTTAGTCGTTTAGTCAATTTTTTTTTCTCGCGCGATTGATTAAGTCGAATAGAGGAATCACCCGAGTCTGTTAAGTACCTACCAGTGATGAACGCAAAGTTTGATCCGCAGTAGGTGGTCAAGAGACAAACAATGTGTATTTCAAGTAATAGGCTTAGCGGCTACCGAGTGCAAAACGATGCACATATATACGGACAAAAAGAAGAGATACTCAACGTACGTAACCTCACAATAGACAGCTACAACATTGAGGTAGAAGGGGCTTTGACCGGCCTTATCTGCAATAAAACGCAGAGCAACTCTTGCCGATCGCTGTTTCTTTGGACTGACAAGCAAGCTTTGTAGCAAGTTCCTCTTCCGAACAGTCATCTACGTATGAAGCTATCTTCCGCCTCCAGCCTTTTCGATCTACTCTGCTTCAGATATTTTTTCCCGCTTGCTTTGATGTGCTTGGAGGAAGTAGAGGAAATTCGACTTCGACAACAACTTTTCATTGCGGCTTAAAGTCGGCTGGGATATGTATGAGCACCTTATTGGTACCAAGAAAAATGTCAACTGGAGGTGGACATCCTCACTGTATAAAATTTGCATAAATTTTGATGTACATATTATATTTGGCTGCTTGGGTTGATGCATTTCTGCAAGTCAAGTTCTTGGTTATTTATTTGTAATCCTTTACGTCCTCTTTTCCCTAGTCTTTTGCAGTACTTAGTAATATTTTCTGGTTTTTAGAGAAAATGTGTTCTTGTTAATTGTGATATTGGTCCTTACTAATAATCCTTTTTAACCTTCACACTAAATAATTCCTAGGTCACAATATGCAATTTTGTATGGAAAATTTCACTATTGTGAGTTCGAAAAATTTAGCCTGGACACTTAAAATGATTATTAGTACCGCGGATTGTGTAGGAACACGCGAGATAAAGGGTACCCAAACCAAAACATCGTCTTCGGTCCTTAAAGCTCATAGGGTAAGCCGCTTTGTTGAGTTTAAGTACCTACAATATCCCCTCCTTGAGGCAACTCTCTTTCAAGCCCTTCAAAACCTTCCAGATCCGCAAAATAAACGCCAGAAATATTTGTGTTAATTTCTTTTCCTTGTTTTTTTGTTCATCTTTATTACATTTTAATTCATTGTCACTTATGAGTTACGAATGATCTCACAATTGAGGTAATTAATTTCTGTTTTTTTAAGTGTTATCTCTAAATAACGTTCTAGAGGTTTTGTTTATTTTACTTTTCATATTGCTTACTCGCTGATTATACAGTTTATCTCACTGTTGTTTTCCAATTACATAATTTATTATTTTTAAATACATATTAACATTTTTTATAATCGATTGCATGTGATATGATTATTTTTTTTCGAAGTGTGGTGTATAATTTTTTTTTTTTTATTTCGTGCATAGTCAACTTATTAAAAAAAAAAAAAAGAAGCAATTTTTATCATCTTAGCTGCACGTGAATTTTTGTTATGAGAAAACAAATTTCTACAAATAAAATAAAATTAATCGAAAGCATTGTTTCTTCTGTTTTATTTTGTGTTCAAAATGTAGTTTTGGTCTCTGTACATGAAATTAATACAAAAATATACAGTTTTAGTCCTAAGATTAGATTTTTTTATTTTTCACATTTTATTTTATAAAAAATACAAGCATTTAGTTTGCAAAACAACCTAAGTGTAAATAATAATAATAAAAAAAGATCCTAATATTATTTTATATATATTTACACATATAAAACATTTTTTTAATTTTATTTTATCTTTAAAAAAAAAAACGACTTGAGCGAGGACAGAGGTTTTTCATTTTAATACAAACGAACAAATATTATAATAAATTAAAAATGAGGACAAACTAACTGTTGGTAGTGGTGGTGGTGGTGGAATATTTGAGCAGGAAGCACTTACATATACATAGGTGTAGGGTAATATAAAGAATCTATTTGACACAAAGTTGGAGCACCACTGGCAAATGCATTCGAATTTATTTGTGTTGGGGTTATAGCTGGTTGAAGGTCGAGTAATTCGTGGCGCATAAATCCTTTCTCTATGCAAACTTTCCGACTTCAAAGTTTTGAATACAGTCAATTGAATTGGATGTCTAAAACCACTCTTATCGTACATACTCATACATCTGTCAGTAGCGCAACTTATAACCGTTTAAGCACGTGAACGATTTTGTGTTGAAAAGAAGACTCTGTGCCAAACTTCAAGCTCGAGTTAGATTCCCGCTAATTTTCGCTTAAACTTACGTCTATCACTTACGAATTTACTTGTTGACTTATATAGAGAAACATAAAACAATAGAAACGAGTATCTGTCTTAACGACAGAGTAAAATGCCTGAACAAAGTTGGTCAATACTGTTCGACTGTTTTGCGACTGTCCTAATAAGCTTAGCCTACTAAATTTGTTTTACGAAACACAGTCAAACTATAATTTTTGATTTCAAATTTGAATCTAACAAGAAATAAAAGGAAATTAAAATATAAAAGTACGCACTCATGACTCGATTGTTCACTTTCTCTCTGGAATGGTGGCCTCGTTGTCAGAGTTCTTGTTCTTCTTGCGCTTTCGTCGGGCTTCGATGAAGATCTTTTGTGCTTCTGGTGACAGCCTTGAGATACGTTCCGCGTACATTCGCATTTTCTCTTTTTTCTTTCGTTCCGCATCCTCCTCTTGCAGTTGTTTGGCCTCAAGTTCGATCTTCTTCTTTAGTTTCTCTTCCTTTTGACGACGCAGCTCCTCTTGGTACTCCCGGTCTCGCTGTTCGGCTTGTTCTTTTTGCTTCTTTTCTTCGATTTCACGAAGACGGTCTTGTTCGCGCAGCAAACGATCTTGTTCCTCGCGCAGTTTCAACTCCTCCTGCAGGCTCTTCTCTTCGGCCAGTTGGCGTTCGAGCTCTTCTTCGCGACGACGGATTTCATCTTCGCGGGCCTTTTGCGCGGCTATGCGTTTGCGGTTCTCCTCCTCGAGACGGGCGAGTTCTTCTTCTTCACGCTTGCGGTCGATTTGTATCCGCTGGAGTTCGAGGCGCTTTTCGTCTTCTTCTTGGAGGCGTTTCAGTTCCTCCTGTCGTTTTCTTTCTTCCTCTTCGGCGCGACGGCGATTCTGCTCGGAAACTAGTTTCTGTTCGGCTAGCTGACGTTCGCGTTCGCTCTGCTGTTCTTTGAGTAGCTCTTCTTGTTCCATACGCAAGCGGTTCTCCTCGTGGAGACGTTGTTTGCGTTGACGATCCTGTTCCTCTTCGCGTTGTTCCTGCACGCGTTTGGCTTCTTCATCTTTGCGCTCTTGTTCTTTTTGGTCATTGATGCGTTTTGCTTCCAGCTTTTCGCGCTGAGCCAGAGCGAGTAGTTCTTGCTCCCTTACCTGTTTGTCTTCTTCAGCCTGCTTGAGCCTTAAATCATCGAGTTCGGTCTGTTGTTGTCTCTTTTTTTCCTCTTCCTGTCTAGCTCGTAGTCTCTTCTCACGTAACAGCTTACGACGACGATGTTCGGCGCGTTTGCGTTCCCGCTCTTGACGGCGCTTCTGTTCGGCTAGCTTGTCGAAATTAGTCCTTACGCGTTTGCCTTGGGGCTTTCGCTTAGCCTGTTCGACGGTTTCGTTATCGCTTGATGGTGCGTTCGTGGGTTTTCGAGAGCGCGTGGTTGTTGTGTCTAAATAGCCTTGAGCGGCTTGAACAATTGCTGGTCCGGTTGCAATGTTTCCGGGAATGGAGTCTATCGAGATGGGGAACAGCGTGGATGGTGAAGTTGGTTGATAGTTGTCTCCATTGATTTCGTTGGTTCGTAAGTTGGGAATGAACATGACTGAGACGTCATTGGTTGTGTCCCGCAAATTAGGACGACGACGTATCTTCGCTTGAATTTGGTTGGGGCGCCGCTGAGGCCTGAGTGGGTAGTTCTCAGCGCTGTCGATAGGCTTCACTCTGCGATGGGTTCTGCAATGATAAAGAAACGGTTTGTTATTATTTGCAGGTGGAATCGGTTGACCTAGCTCTGAAGCTCCTAGACGAGAGTATGGTTCGAGGGAACAAAATCAAGGTGCAGCGCGCCAAATTTCAAATGAGAGGTGAATACAATCCGACACTGAAGCCGAAGCGTAAAAAGAAGGACAAGGAGAAGTTACTCAAGATGAAGGAGAAGTAAGTCCTACATTCCTCTTCCGTTTGAGTGTTTTACAATCGAATATTTCTCTTCCAGGCTCCTCGATTGGCGTCCGGAGAAGATGAGAGGAGAACGATCCAAACACGAAAAGGTTGTCATCATTAAAAACCTATTTACTCCAGAATTGTTCGACAAGGAGGTGCACCTTATTATTGACTATCAGAACGACTTGAGGGAGGAATGCTCCAAATGCGGAACAGTGCGCAAGGTTGTCGTCTATGATGTGAGTATTTTTTCAGCCATTAATTGTCCATGTGTTTTAATTTATATCCACTTGCAGCGACATGCTGAGGGAGTAGCTCAGATTAACATGGCCGATCCAGACCAAGCTGATTTAGTTGTCCAAATGATGAATGGACGATTCTTTGGCAAACGAAAGCTGATAGCTGAGATCTGGGATGGAAAGACCAAATACAAGTAAATCGATCGATTGCCGGGCCTTATGAAGCGAGTAATCATGATGTGTGTCTTTTTAGGATTGCCGAAACCGACAAAGAGATACAGGAGCGTATCAGTAAATGGGACAAGTATTTGGAAGACAAGGAAGAAAAAGAGGAGAAGGACAAAGCCTGTTTAACGGTTTCAACGACTAAAGAAAGCGATTGTGATGTGGCCAAGGCGAATGTTGTGGCAAGCGTTGTAGAGGCTGTTGTGGATAGCGTTGAAGAGGGTGTTGCTTCTCCTTGAATCTTGTAAAAAATGTGTCGGATCAAATAAACTTAGCTGATCAGTTAAATGTAAAAAAAACACTGAAACTTTAAAAAGAATTGTTTCTTTCCGTTGCATGGGCTACCGGGTAATGCATAAGACTTGACCTGAACTTGATGAGCCTTGCTTTAATCAATAACTAGCTGGAATGTAAAGCGTTTAAAAAAAAGCAAACCTTTTTTTTCTGTATGCTTATTTAGGTTGGCTATTAGGCGACTGGCTCTCAACGTGTCAGCCTTAATAAGTCGGTCATTAAACAGCACACTTACAATTTATAAAACAAAATAGAAAGTGGACAAATATTAACTCTTAACCACAATCCTAGAACTTTATACGCATCCAGCTGTCTATTAGATTATAATAGTTAAGACAGCGATGAGATTAAAGATGTTAAGCCGAAAATATTAGTGAAATCGCCACTGGACAGTGTTATGCTGGAACTCCTATACTTCTGCTAAAGGACAGACGACTTCCATTTCCATTTATGAATGCAATAAAGTGCCTCTTGTTTAAGCTATCGTTCTGCACCAAAACATACGAGTAAGTAACGAGTAACGATATTTTCTTAAAATTCAAATTATGTTATAAATGCAAATTCACCCAATCCCACCCAAATACTCACCTCACGCCGTCCTTTGAGTTTATGTCAAAAACTTCCAGCACCACTTCGTTGGCCAATTGATTCGGATACGTTTGATTCCAGCGATCATAGATCTTAAAGCGGTTCTTCTCACTGACTCTTGGCATTTTATGTTGGCATATATAGCGATGCTTGTCTACGCAGGAACGTGCCGACCATCTAATCGATAAAAGAAGAGAAAAGCAAATCAAACAATTAATAACAACACCCAATAAAATGCAAAAGAATTCGCAACTAATGAAAAGCGTGTATATGTTTTGTCTATCTAAGATATCTACCTATACCTTGCTACTATGCATACCAAATCAGGCAAGTCCATAACTAATAGACTTTCCCTGGAGCGGTATTATGGCAGCCAAAAGGCACATCAACTTGTTGAAACGTAATAAATTGGACACTAATGTCAATCAAAGGAGCTACGATATGGAAAAGTGTGAAAAGTGTGGGATTCCTACTGTCAACCGTGTGTTGAATAATAACTACAAGCTAGCAATATTGCGCCAAAACGACTGGCTGGTGCTCTCAAGTGCATGCAAAAGTGTACATAGGTGCTTTACTAGATATAGAGTAGAGGAAGTTATGCAACGAATAGACGACGGCTATTTACAAACCTGTGTGGTTGTTCTTAAGCAATGTTTTGCGTGTGGGATACCATATGGTTCCACTCTTACATCGCTACTTTAACTTAAAATGTGAATGTGTTCTGTGGTGTTGTTCGTGTGAGATCGCTCTCAAGACTTACCTGTATTTCAGTGATGGATTAAACACGGCACAGTGGTACTCCAGATTCTGTCTGCTCCTGCAAAAAATGCTCATAAGAAACTGTTCTATCTAGTGACAAATGGGAAATGTATTTTTAATTTAAATTTAGCTTAAAATTAAACATTACTCGGGGTCCAATCGGCTGAAAGCATCGTAGGTCAAGTTTTTGCCACTAATGCTCCATTGCCATGCGTTGCTGTGCCAATCAAAGGTGGCTCCCATCCAGATGTCATCGGGATCTGTAATTGAATGGGAATCGGAGTGTCACTTTTGGAAGTCTGATAGAAATATAATATGCAGCATACCATGGTCCATATCTTGGAAGAACTTTCTCAGTTTTCGATCAGAGCTCTTGTTTGGTTCGGCCAATTTACTGTTCTTATCCTTGCACTGGAAATGTGCCTCCAGCCAATTGGCTTTCTGGTCTGAGATCGTATAGCATTCTGCACCGATTCGTTGGAACTTTGGCGGGCACATCGCATACATGCGACGTTTTGTGCGAATGTGATCTTGTGATTGAGCTACCGTTAGCACTGGAAGAAAATCAAGGGATTTGGGGTTAGAATTGATTTTTTTTATGTTGTCCATTGATAGGGGTCATCATTGTTTCTAAAGTCAAAACAACAAATTAGCCATGAAAAATACTTACAGACTGATAGCGTGACTAAAATACAAACTGCTGTATAAGCGCCCATTTTGTGATTATTATTTGAGTCCTTATTGAAAAGTATTCGAAATATTTGAGACTCCTCTCAAAGTTTTTCAACTTTTAAATATAATATATCTTCCTCTTTCTGCTTTCTGGATCGATCTAGTTGTGGTATTTTGTGTCGTGTTGACAAAATATTTTAGAAAATGTTGCGAACGTCCTTGGGCCTTAGATTACATGACTCCACTGCGTATATGGTAATGAATCTGAAAGGGGGGGAAAAGAAAACATTTAGAACTAAGTGTATTAAAAATACTAAAATAAGAGTTCGCTAAAAAGTTGTAGACCCAGAAACAAAAGAAGCTTACTATACGAACTAGATAACATTCTCCCCGAAACGAGATGTTCCATTACCTTCACTTTTGCCAAAGGAGATCTTCACGCAAACATGACACCTTGATGAGTTGCTGAATAAGCTGTTAAAATTCAAATCGTTTCATTAAATTGATTTGGAATTTAACGTCAGATTATTTTAAGCCGTTCAATCTAAAGTCAACACTTCCGAAATGATAGAATCTCTCTTGAAATTTTGAAATTAGCTTAAGTTTTTTGCTATGAATGGTACGAAATTTTAATGGAATAGCTGACATAGCAAAAGTAACGTTACTGACAAGAAAATTGCATACCTTGTTTCAGTTTTTTCGAATGCGTCATCGGGACGGCAAAAAACTTAACTATTTCCGTCAAGGTAAGATGTGACGTCTACGGTCTACATACCTATGTGCAATTTTTTGGTGTATATATTACGACATACGTCACTCGATTTCATTGACATTTCTTCGGTATCTCCCGATCTACGACTGAAGGTAGTATCAATTAAAAATTATAAAAAGGTATTTCTACTCATAAAAAAAGAATGCTGTCGTATTAACACATTATGCTCATTTACAAGTGCAATCGCTTGAACGCAATCGCAAACATTTAACGAAATCGTGTAAGCCAAATGGCTACATTCTCAATATTAATTCCAACAAAAATCAATGGAATCAGCTCTGCCTGCGCGCAGCCAAGCACACTCCAAGCCAATTATAAAATACCTTTCATGTAAATTGACTTGGACAGACGGAGAAACACGCATAAACAAATAGATTTGTTAAGTTTATCGCGCAAATGTCATATGCTGCGAAGGCATCGCGTATGCACTTGAATTCTGATTGAGTGACTGAGTGCCATCGATTACAATCGTCTTGTCCAGACATCTGGTCTATTCAACCGGCTTTTACTTTACCCATTAGCCATTACCACCCTGGCTGACTGTTGAACTGGTTTTCCTGGGTGCACAAGACTGCTACTACAGAGGCATAGATCGAATATTGAAATGGAATTCCATACGCACTACTGTGCGTAGCCTGGCAAGTGAACATTACCACGACGCCGACGGCTTTAAATTTATTTGTCACATTTGACTTGAATTGGAAAACTCAAAGTCGTAATGACAATCAATTATGCGATACGTATTCAGCTCCCGGAGTAGGTAATAGCAGTGCTTTGACATTGGATTAAGCACAAGTGGTGTCTACTCAGCGATGCCAACCTAGGCTTTTTCATGCCTTTTCGGCATTATTTCATTACCTAAGGCTTTAAGGCTTTTTTATTTCCAAAAAGGCATCTTTTTTTTATTTCAAATATACCTATATACATTTTTTTTTGTTTCAACGCAGACTTTTTATTTTTTTAAATATTCTTAAAAAATCTTGCCAAAAAGAAGACCCAGGTGCTCGGTCTTAAAGAATGTGTTTCCACCTTCAAATAAAAAAATTGTTTTTGTTAATTTTTTTTATACATATTTGTGTTTAATTTTTGATTTATTGTTCCAATTTACATAAAAAAATATTTTGGGCATTATTTTATTGAAAAATGCATGTTGTTTTCAAGTTAGGCTTTTTTCGTCAAAATTGGTTGGCAACGCTGTGTCTACTTGAGATTCACGTCTTCGTTTTAATTTTTCTTTTCTCTCTAATTCTAAAGGAAAAATAATTGCTAAACGCAGACCATAGGATAATAATAAACGTTAGATTAGAGTCACTTACAAACTCTGCAAAGCGTGCAGTTTTTTTTTTCTGGTTTAAGCTGCCGTTGCCGTTAGTGAACCGATTGCATTTATGGAATTCAGTATGCACTGTCAGTATCTACATGTTCGATAAAAAAAATTTGAGGAAAGCGCAAAAGAACTACAACTCGTCACATAACCTAATTTGACCCCTGTCATTTTAAAAATTCACTTAATTAAAGATAACATTGTTTTAATAAGTGAAACACACATTTCTGATTTCCATTTACATGCATCAGTAGTTTGACAAAAATTAGGGTTCACCCAAATGACAGCTACGATTGACAGCAAATTTAAACCCACTTTAAGCTGTTTCTATTCGGCTGGTTATGACAAAATGTAAAAGTTATTAACGTCAAACAGGAGTGGCTCGCTTGACAAATATATAATTTCCGGACATCATTTCTGGTCAGAATATAATTTTATTACTGAACTGGAAATCTGTTGTTTCGAACGTCAGTCAAACGTCAGTTAGAGACACGACAATGGCTGAACTGAGCAAAAAAAATTACACAAATAAGGCTCACTCAAAGTTGAAAACAACTTGGGGATTTGTATATATGAATGAATAAAATGGGCCTAAATAGCTTAACCAAACTTTTCCACTGGATATTAAACTCGAAGAGTCATATCAGAACAGAAGCACATAAATGTAATTAAAAAAAAAAACATGCTGAACCGGCTTACAAAATGAAACTAAAAGCCGAATTCTGCCCACATCCAATCAATTTCAATCTCACACTATTAAGCCTGGACCTGTCGCCTTGCAAAAATATCCCAAAATTATCTTCGCTGACACTGTCGCATGTGACCGTCAAAAATTAAGTCCGATTGCGCAACACCTCGCCCCATGAGTGGCAGGCTTATGTCATGCATGCACGGTCGACCTTCCCAAAGATCAACTCAACCGACTCAATATTATCATCAATCAAAGCGAATTTAATCTCATCACCATAAGACCAGATCAAGTTAAGGTTGCGCTACAACAAGTGAAAGATAATAAAGTGCACTCAGATACAATACCCACGTCGCTTGAGGAAGGTTATGGAACTGCCCAGTCCAGAGCCAGCTAGATAGATACTTATGTATATCTAATCCGCAGTGATAAATATATTAATATTTGTTCTCGTTCTTGATTCCGTTGCCCGTTTGGGTGGCTGAGGGAGGTAGGGGAACGTGCCGGGACTACTGCATTTGGATGATAGACTTTCGTTTTGCTTTCCGTTGAATTGGAAGCGATTAACTTATCAAACTGGTGTCTGGTGTCGATTGATTTATAATTGTAATCCACTAGTGATGTGTTTGATGGACTTGCTTGGAAATTGATTGCAGTCATGTGTGTCGTTTGGGTTTCGAAAGGCGATTGCCGCGCATACGTGTAATCTATTTTGGCGGCAATTGCTACGACGCACGCACTCGTGCAAAAAAAAAAAAAACACGGACTAGGTTAGGTATCCATCGTTATATTAGATAGATTCCTGTGCGGCTATGCGAATGTTAATTAAAGTTAATTTCATGGAAGACACGCAGAACGTCAGGTGATTAATGGGCTCTGTGGGAAGTGTATCACATTAAGCTGTCAGCGAGAGAGGGAAGTGAATATCGTTGTCGAAATGGGTATATATGTTACTTGGAAATAATGAAGGAACACACTGGCTGTCGGCACATCGATCAAACTTAACTATTACAAGTCGTTACAGACTGAAGGGAAAACTTGACAAGTATAACTTTGAATTAAAGTGAGATACCTGAGAGTTGATTCTCGTAGTTTCATTATGCTTTCATTTCGAGATATTTGTAGATACGAACGTGATGAAGGCTAAAATCAGTCACGACGAGAATATACTATGGAAATGACGAACACGTGGTGGGAGTCATTTTTTCCCACGTATTAGTAAGTGGCCACGTTCAAGAATCTAGCTTTCTTAGGTCGACTAGACAAGATGTAACCTGAACGCAAAATTTAGATTTGTCGGAAACGTCACTTTTTCTACGTCAGCCAAATATGCGAACTGTCAACTTAGTAGTAGTAGATTCGTCGGCAACTCCTTCATAAACGTCAACTCAAACAGCTGCTCATATGACCGATTTCAGCCAATTAAAACCGAAATACATCTATCCAGACAGCTGCTAGACTTACTAAACAAGATACTTGAACGTCCCCAATGAATTTTTTTTACGTCAGTCCAGCTACCAAACGTCAGAGAGTATATAAACTAATTTAGCTGACACCCGATCCCAGGTTCGAATCCCGCAAAAACCCAAATTTAAACTCAGGTTTTTTTCATTGCGTCACGTCTTGCGAACGTCTGACAAACATCCGAGAGTATAACTGTCACGAAAAAGCTTCTCAATCGGCCGTTTGGAATCGGCATAAAATTGTAGATCCCTTCCATTCGTTCCAAAAATTAAAAACTCACACAAAACGAATGGTTGTGAGAAGCTAGGCCCAGGGTCCCTACAGACCTGTTGCGCCAACTATTATTATTATTATAGCTGACACCCGATAAGCTGCATGACTCAACTAAGTGTGCATGGAATTGATAAATTAAAAGACTTTCGCTATGATCTAGCCTAAATGCCAGTTGTGTAAAAGTAGATTCTGCATTTGGATGAATAAAATTTTCCATGACAGACGAATTCACTTTTTGACAAGTGACGCTTTGTTTTCGTTCGATTGTTCAGAGCTTGTTAAGATAACAGCTAATAAGCAAACTACATCAACCATCATAGGGGAAGCGGATAGTGTATTTAGTGTCAAAGTGACACCCATTACAAAAGACAATCAGTTCTTAGGACCTCTTAACCCAATTTTCCCTAACAAGGTGATACCCCTCCGTAATAAGAAGCCCTCAGCCATACATCAAATTACCCTCAAGCTGCAACACCTCCGTTTGCTTATCAAGCCAAGTGAATCTCTATACACATTAATTAACGACCACTCCCATATTATTCTGCAAACGACTTCACCTCGAAGTAAAAGAATCCCGAAGACTCACTCAAGCAAAGTGCCTGTCATCATGTATTCCAACCGTTTTAGCGAAAGCATTCATCACCATCAAACCAAAGTGACTGTGTCGCACATTCCGTCGTCCGTCGTGTGAAAGCCATGTTTACACATGTCATCTTCCATCTACCGGCGGTGATTTATATGTTCACCGATCACATCGTCGACGTAGGAAATCAAATCGTTGCCCCGTCTGTGAGTCTGTGTATATAGGTGCCCCCACCGAGGAGTTGAGCAACTATACAGCACAGTGGCAGAGACAAAAAAAATTATGCTGCTACGGTCATCTCATTTCGGTCCAGATTAAGTGCGCCTGATGACCAGAGGAGGAGGTGTTTCTGCTTTCAACGGCAGTGTGCATGGAAAAGTTAATTACGTTCAGGACCATCATCGTCATGACGAGGTCATGCTGCGAACTCATTCTCCACAGGATTGTGCTTCCGTCTTCTTGTAGGTTTTCTTGCCAAAATCCGCCCTCTGGCACACGTATTGACACGAGGAGCTGTGGGAGTTTACCGGTTTTAGTGTAGGTCCCCGCATAAGTGGCTACAACACGAAAAAGGTGGAAACGCACGAGACTTTCCAACAATGGTCCACCCAGACCCTATGCGGGTGATTTATGAGAGCCGCCTGTGTTTTAAAGTGAATCCCATCGACAAGAAGAAACCTCCTTAGGTGGAAGAGGGCAGAGAAGTCTTACTACTGCCGACTCACTCAGTGGGTGTTCACTCTTTGTCAACGTTTAAGCGCTTCCGCCTCTCTTCATAGGGATAATGATGTTCTATCGCCTTTCTTCCGTTTATCACACGCTAATGCGATAAGTATAGGACGGCTAACTTTGGTGTGGCCACTTTGAGAATGTCACAAGGTAAAGAACGAGTCTGGACGAAAAGTCAAACTCCATTTACTAATCAAGAAAATTGAATTTCCACCAGCAGAAGGGGAGTATCGGAGCGTTATCGTCATTGTTGCAGATAGTTTTCTGCTGTTCGCTTTGGATCCGGTGCTTTATTCTCATTTTTCACTGCAGAGCGGGTAACCGGGAAGTCATGGTGCAGCAGCAGCTGCGTCTGCCATGAAGTTTGCTTAAGGGGATGAATGGCGGCATGGGAACGTTATACTCAGTCAAGCACGACTTCCGAACTTAAAGGTTCTTAAATTCTATTCAAAATGTGTATTTGATGCAATCGGTTTTGGATGATCTATGGGGATTTTTTGCTGTCAGCCTTTATCCTGGAGTTCTCAATTAATGTGAAGGAGAATTGAATTTTGAAAGATACCATAGATGGAAGAGTGCGGACATGAATGGGAAGGACTTGATGTGTGCGGCTGTGGACTGGTAGCCTATGGGATTGGTGGTGTGTGCTGTCAGAAACGCCTATGCCTGGTCTTCCTGTGTGGAATTCTTAAGGACAATAAATTTGCTAGTGAATGTTTTTGTACATTTCTGCTCAGTCCGATGTTTCAGTTGAAGCTTTGTGCATCGATGAATTTAAATATTTATTAACGACTCACTTGTCTGCCAGAGTTGAGTCGGTGGAGGAGTTTTTCTCTTTAATGTCAACTTGATGTAAGAGATGCGTGCAGAAAAAGGCACCATTTTGATCTTTGTGATCAATTGATAAGCTTGTACTAAAAAAATCAGGTAAGTTGTAAGTTGTATCTAACCATATCCCAGAAAGTTGTTGAATATGAATGGTTGTTGGTCAATGAAGTCGATATTGACTGTCCTTTTTAGAGGAAAAAATTAATCTCATATAGCTGTGATTTTATGAAAAAGCTGAATTGACATTAAAACTTTTTTTAAACTGCCGCATTGACATTTCTTCAAATATATTTGTTTGCTCCAAGGAAAACGGTGGCTTTCACTTATGTTTTTTTTTATAATTTTTGTTTTGTTAATTAAATGTTTTCGTTATTGTTGTTTTGAAGAAAAACCTGAAATAAAACTTGAAATTTGTTTTGTATTATGATTTTATGAAGTAATGCGTTATTATTATTATTTTTTGTTTTTATTCTCCCGATTTGTTCTAAATTTTCCGATATTTTTTCTGAAACCTTCCGATTTGTTGGGAAACATTTCTGGCAATCCTATCCCCAGCTCTAAAGTGCCCATAGAAATATTCACTTCAAACACTAAGACGAAAGAATATAAAAACAACGCGCGCTTAGATGTTTACACATCAAAAAAAAGTTCATATCTCGACAACATCATCCGCTAGGAGGGGGCAAAGCTGGAAATCTGGAATCTACCATACTCATCCACAAAATTTCTTGAAATCGGTTAAGCGGTTTCGGAGATCGACAACACCATAATGCACCCCAAATGCACAAATACTCGTATGTTTACCATGCCTATAACTCATCAACCGATACACATACAAATATCATATACACATGAAAACATTGGTATTGACGTCACCTTTCATTGGAAATTTACAGAAACTAAATCGCTTCACTCAATACAACTAATTTTTATTTGTATAAGAATATAGATATAAAGAGACAAAACTTTCTGAAGGCATATAAAATATAAAAACGCAGTGTAAAATCGAAAAGGTTGCTCACATTCAAAAGCACTTTTTTTTTGAAGAGAACGTTCCACTTACTAATCTGCAATAAAATAATGGCAAACTAATATCGATTGTATTTCACCATGTCACGCAGTATTGCTTCTGTATAAAGCCGTGTTGAACAAATTATTACGAAATAAATATTTCACGTTATCGATTATGATTATCTTCATTTCCAACTATAAATCAGCTTCGATATGCAACGAACAAATTCACTGAGTTTTGTCGATTTACTGCGTAAAGTATTGGCTACCACGGATGACAGTATTCAAAATCATATTAATTTTTTTCAATTCGAAAATAAACAAGGAAATTACATTTGATCAACCAAATATTATGGCGAATGAACGTTTTGTAATGTTAATGCAAATCCATGAGCCGCCCACTCATCCTCATGTATTCGAAGCCAGTAGGTATGTCGAGTGCAAACTTGGTTTAATTTACTTAATATGATAACGTTACTTCAGACAGACTGTCATAAATAATGTTATCCCCACTCGATTACACAAAAGTAACCACACGAGAGGTAAGACTTTAGGGAAATTACTTCCTTAAGGTATATTTACGATATCATAATTCGAAAATCGCATAAACGTCAGTCAGAAATTTCCCTTTACGCTATCTGCGAAACACCAACAAACGATTAATGTGCGAATTTATACCGACAACGGTTGCCTATCTCTCGTGTGGCTGATTATTAAAATGTCAAAACATAAAACGCCCATGGAGACCGATTAAAGTTTCGCATTAAAGTCAATGTCAACCGTCAGATGGGTGTGGGTGACGACACGGCAGGTTCCACCATAAACGTGGGCGTAAGTACTATTCGATACCATATCCTTTAACATCCTTCAATTATTATTAAAGCGAAGCGGCAAAAAAACAAAAAAACAAAGACTTTCCGTGCTGCTATTGATTTTTGCACACTCGTCGCACGCATGTATCACGCTGCTGGCTGTGATATTTATAAAATTGCACGCGTCAGCTAAATGCGTGTTAGGAGGGTTCGTTGCCAATTGCCGCACCATTATCGTCACTCTAGAGAGGGTGCGACGCTTAAATTAGCTACACCAGGGCTGTACGACCAGTAGGACTACATGGCACGATTCCTTCGACTACGTGCCCTTAATCCGCAGATGTTGGTGGGGATTGTGGGAATCCCTGGAATTAAAATGCCATTATATAGGCTAAACCAATAACGATCTGAGGGCGGCGCGAGTATGTGCTTTAATTTAACTCTATACAGTCTGATAAAGATGATGTGCAAAATGGAAATTTAATTATCAAGTACCTGGGTGTTGTAAATGATATTTAACTATTTTCCTTGAACTGATTTAGCAGGCTGTGGATATGCTGGTTCTGGGGTTCGATTCTGTGTTTGTATTTTGTATTGGGAGTACGATTTTGAGATATTCTTGTCAAGGAATGTATTAACGCCAAGCATTCTTACTCGTTACTTGTAAAAGAAGTCTACTCAAGAGTCAACTTAAAGCCTTCCCTTAGATGATAATCTGAAAATTATTCTGTAACTAGAAACGCATCAGCAGCCCTCAATTGTACGTCTTTTTACAAAACAAAAAAGTGAGCTATTTCACTGACAACATCAGTGCTGTTGAAATGCCTCCATTTAAATACATTCCAAAATTTGCAGCTAGCTGGCTTGAATTGTACAAAATTTTTAAATGAGCGTCATTTTAAATGGGAAATAATTCGCTGAACCTTCTATGCTGAGTTGGTAAAAAAAATACTGAACGTCTTAGTCTTAAAAGCAATTTAAAATACCAAACCATTTTTATAAAATAATAAAAAAAATGTTACGTATACGACACCACACTTTTCGAAATATCTGTTCCCCTTGACTGGGTCTTATGGACATTTGATCAACTGCAGTTTATTGTAGCAGCTGTACATTTTATATGAACGACGAAAGAAAGTCTAATTGACGGAGATTTAAGTTGTTCGAGACTTGATGATGTGCTCCATGCATTAATGGATTGATACCTCAAATGGTTATGATTTGTTCGCATATATATTTAGGACAATATTCTGAAACTACATTTGGAATGTTTGTCTAGCCAAATTCCTGTCGGTTCAACATTTTTTAAAACATAGAAATTCATTCAAAAATAATTCCTTAATTTGTTTTCTCTGACCACTTAAGCAATTTGAATTTAAATATAATATACAGTATACACTGCCTACGCTTCTTTAGCCAATATTTTTAACTTTCTCCATTACCTAGTAGGTAAGAGAAAGATGTTGTATTGGTACAAAATTTCGCTCTATATGTAAATCAATTCTGACATAACGGTGATAGAGGAACTCAAAAAAGTGGGTCTTGAAATTCTGTCCGTCTGTGCCGAGGAATACATCTTAAACGGCTGCCCGGATTTCGTTCAAACTTCGGATTTGGAGTTTGGGGGCTTACAGAGTTCGGGTCCGTTTTTTTCTACGACAGGATCCTTAATATTAATGGCACTTCCCATGCAACATTTTCAAACCTGTACGATTTGTTCGAAAACGGCTCTACAGACTTACCAAGACTTCATACACAATTGTTCGCTAAAAATCAAATAACGGTACTTTTGAAATCTGGACATATATCGAAAACGGTCCATACGATTGTAACACACAATCATTTTTCAGGTATTATGGTCATTTCCAACTTAATAGCAAAACTAAGTTTTTTTGAAAAAAAATGTTTTTTTTAAATTTGATTTAAGTAATTTAGGTAACTGAAAGCGGCGATAACGGAAGTCATACCTAGAGTAATACTAATGTTTTCAAATTTCTTGCATCCTTAATTTTCAATTCGAATCACGGAAAACGCTGATTTTAAAAACTGCTCATATCTCGAAAACCCCAATTCGATAAAACTTTCAAAAGCAAGTAATTGTAATAATCCAGCTTTTCAAATATGTATATCTTAAATATGACTACCCAAAAGCTGTGTTCTGTGTTCATATTAAAACTCAACACCGCACTTATTTCAATAGAAAAATAAAATCATTCCCTAACAGACCAAGAAATAGGAACTCCTCCTATACACTTGTCCTCGTACTCAAAAATCTTGTAAAGTGTAAGTGATTTTAATAGTACAGTAGGCGGTTATAACTTTCTAACCAGAACTTGCGAAAATTGCCTGTTACTGAGAGCTTTGACTTTTAAAAACTGAAATTTTATATGCACTGCACTATCAGATGAATAACCCAAAAGTGAATTTGATTTAACGCTTTTCTTTTTTCTATATTTCATGAACCGTTTCTTTTATCAATCATTGTTTCTCAGATTTTTACCTACATAGGTAGGTACCTTATAAAAAAAAAAAAAACATCCAATCAAACTTTTGATGAACGGGAAAGTTTCGTTCGACCCAGTCGTGCGCTTTATTTTCTTTCAAATTTCCTCAATTTCAATGTGTCTTTGCTCATTCGTGGACCCCAACTTCGCTTTGAAATTAGCGCCCATCAGCCTAATCCAAGAGTTCCATTCGAAACACAAACCGTAATTACGCTGAAATTCAGAGAATGCGGGCAGCCATTCCAAGTACCCACACATTCCTTTGATCAGTTTCACGAGCTCAATTAACTCGCAGCACCAAATGACCACCACTCAGGATACTCCATAGTCATAAATGTGTTTCAGAACAATTTCACTAAGCTCCCCATAATAGCGTCTTCCACTTAACACCACCAACGTGTTAATTGAATTCAGTAAATAAAACAAATAATTTGCATAATAATTATATCCTTTAGCGACGGCCGCCCCTTTCGTCTTATCGTCTCTGCAATATAATCTCCATAACATCAGGGGACAGTATGTCAATCCCTATCTATCTCTATGCACGTTTAACATCAAATTAAATTGCCGTGGTGCTAATTAACTAAATGAGCCATCAACTCGATGCGATATTACCTATCTCGAAGTGAAATGCTCTCCACATCCCATGCACACAAGAGGTTCCTGGCATATACTCGTAGTTGCGCTAGAGTCAGTCCATCGTTCGGTTGGTTCATCATCATCATCATTCCGCTCTACTCTACTGGCAGATACTTGAGACCTTATTTATTACCATAGCACTGCAGATTCAGATACGCCTGTTTTGAGTGACTGGGGCACTGATCCTGCCAATTCCGGGGAACGAGACAAGTGCACACATGCACCACGCTCCTCAGCCAAAATAAACCGCAAATACTCGTAAATCTACTGAGCGGAATCTCCGGGGAATGGGTGACCGAATCAATTGGCATCTTCTGCTGGAGAGGATGGGGTATCCGTATCCGCCATCTGCCCCATCTGTGTGTTTCGTATACAGGCACTGTTATGGCGGATCAATAGAACCCCGATGAACTTAGGTCAGGGACGACACTGGCACGTTGGCGTCCTAAATAATGCCAAAGTCAATGATGACGAAAATGAATATTTAATTTTAGATCCCCGGCTCATGACACATGGATTACATGAGCCCAGCCAAGTGGATGACGGTTTTCTTTGGCTCTTTTTTTTTGGGAATTCTCCAGCACGTTCCAGGTCTGTGTCAGTATGGTCGATTCACTTGAGTGTGTAATGGACTTACCTTGAAGCAGCGATGCCAGATTACAAGATATATCTTTTTTTTCAAGATTTTTGAGCTCCAAAATATGTACAAGACTTTTTACTTCAAAGTCATCAAATTTCAAGATTTTTCAAATCGATAATTTTTTTTAAATCTAATAAATTAAAACAATTTTTCTATTAAGGAAAATGTTTTTTATTAATTCCATTATTATGTGGGTATAATGTGATTTGAACAGAGTACATGCACAACTTCGGTTTTACTTACGTTGCCATCAACTCTAAAGTAAGGAAATTATACATGAAGCTAATTGTCGAATTGCGGCTTGCTAGCAGCAACAGAAACAATCAATAGATATAGCCATTTTTCTGTCGCTAAATTCTGTTGCTAAAAAAAAATGTTGTTCCTAATTCTGTTTCTGTTGCAAATGTATAGGATTATGTTTCTGTTTCAGTTTCTTTTCTTTGTAACTTGGTGCCTTAAGTGATTAATTGACATTTACGAACGATTCTCGACTAAACTAGACAAAATTTGATGAAATAACGGATGTTTTAGGAGTAAGAACAGAGGATGGAACGTTCGCATATCCAATCTGAAAAGTGTTTATTTTCAATATTTTATCCCTTCCACATTCGTCTGCAAATATCGAGAGAATTTTTCCAGCTGTTAGTTTAAATAAAACTAAAATTCGTAATCGTTTGAATACTGAAACAGTTGAAATTTAAATATTAACAAATGATTTGTTGCGCTTTAATGAAGTGAATTGCTTTGATCTTGGTGTCAGCAATGAAGTTTTAAGTCTATTTAATTCAAATATGTATAATTATATACATTCCAACATTTTAAAAAGCAAAAACAATAATTTATGAGAAATAATTTATTATTACATATTATAATTTATTAATAAGTTAAATGAATTTACAATATTAATATAAATTTACAGCACTAGCTACAGAGGCTTTCGGCTAGAAATAATTTGTTTATAGATATTTATGTGATACCTACTGGGTACAATATTTTCGAAAAAATATACCTATATCAGTTTTATTTAAAGCATTTCAACTTTTTTTGTTTTTTTGAAAAAATCTTGAAAAAAAGATATTTGATCTCGGAAAAACAAGATATTCAGATTTTTCATCTGGCAACACTGCCTTGAAGTCACATTCGGCGGCAACCGAGCTATTTTTGGGGGGAAAGATAAAACGATTCACTTTCAGCGACTTGAAATTTATTGTTCGGAATTATATTTAGCAGATACTCGCCGCACATTATACACGCTCGTGTTGATTGATCGAAGCGAGACACAGAGGGGGCCAGGCAGATAGTTTCTTGAAGATGTGTGCCGACATGGATTTTGATTTTGTTCCAGAAATTGGGAAACACTGGCTGCGCTGATTCATCAGAGCGTTGTTTTGAGTTTTATTAGACACAAACACAATTTTGTGCAATCATTGGACTAAGATTGGGTGAAGGTTAAAATCGCTCGATTGATGTGCGCGGTATGAGTAATTATCGACGGTACACTTTGGTGGTATATTTTGAGACCGAAAGGGGGTCTGCGAATAATAATTGTAAATGGAGATGTTTTCGTTGTCAATAATGACAACTGTTTATTTGCAGTGCCATTTGGCTAGTAATCAAAATGATTTCGGGGAAAGAAAATTGATAAATAAAGCGGAGAGATACTTTTGTAGAGGATGTTTATTTAAGAGCTAATTTATGTAAGTCATCATCTGGTTTGTAGTACGAATTTTTAAATTAATTTGGAAAGATGATTCAAATTGTTGTGATGTATAAACAGTGTGCAGTTTGAATTTTACAGCGGGTTAGCTGAGATATGTGGGTCGGGCTAAGGTAGGTGCTAGTTTATGAATATAATCGAGGAAGATCAACTGTCGCATGAAAAACTTCTTTAGGTCATTCAAGATCCGAAGCCCAAAAATTCAATGAAAGCTGCAAAATGTCTATTAATTGGTAATCTGAAAGTTGCAGTGATTGGCTCTAAAGCGGTAGACCTAAAAATACGCTACACTTTCGATCTTTTATATTAGTTTCCCATAAAGTAAGCTTGAACTGAAAATAAAGCACGTTCAATTTAAGGAGTACTTTTTTGTGAGATATTTTGTCATTGAAATCTGTAGCGAAGACATTAGACATTTAAAAGAACCAAGAGTAGGATGCCAATGAGGAAATAAAAGCTACCACTTGGAGAATATAGATTTCTATTGGAAGACATGTAAGAAAGCGTTAACAATGCACAAGCACTGGTAAGAAATATGATGCGTTAACCATAAAAATAAGCACGTAACATACCCTATGTATAAAGTCACTCAATACTTGCTCTTTCAAGTTGCCTAATCAAATAACGCAAATTCTGTTTTACTATTTTGCTTACTGTTAATTACTGTAACAATATGTTTTTATATTTTCTTTTGTGCTTATTTTTCTTACTCTAATCTTAATCTTTGTTTCTATGTCACTTTGATTCGGACCATCATCGAAGGCGGTAAAAAAAATAAATATTGTTAGGATCTGTAATCATTTCAAGGGAATTCGGAATACAAATCGTCGTCAAATTACCGCTCACAGTGGACACAGCTTCTTACAAACACTGTTGTATATTCATTTTATTTTTAAAAAGGACGTGCCACTTTATGGTGCATTTCAACGGCTGCATTAAAAAGCACTCAAGTCTGTTGCGAAGCCACGACCACAACAAAACAAACAGGTCTACGAATTGACAGATGCACAACTGACATGAAAAGGGAGAGTCTGTATTTTGTCAGCGAGCTGCTTGTTTTTAAATTTAATTTATATAAAGACTAGCAAACTCGGCGAACTCCGTTTCGCCACCAGATGGCTTCGTTTTTTGTAACATTTCGTTTGAGGATTAAAAGATGAAGAAAAATTATTATATTTTTCTTGTATTTGAAAATGGAAAATTTTATTTCATTTCACAACAGTAATGAATTCATTTCGATTACAAAAATTAAGTGTAATTTAGTTGAACTTCTCTAAGTAATAAATGAAAGTGAATCCAAAGTAAATACAGAATCGAAGCGTTATACGTGTCCGCAAATTATCCGTTTCATTGGAGTGCCCTTTGGTAAGCCCCATTTTTAGTTTTTTGGTCTGACGTTAACACAAACAAAGCGGATGGTTTCCCAACTCGTGAATACGCAACGTATAGCTGCCCATGTGAAAAACAATGATTTTCTTAATGAAAAATTGCTTGCAACTGTTCAATAATTCGTCTCTTTAACTGTTGTGTTCCCTGTATATTGCACCGCACATTCAGCTGATCCACCATCGACGAAATGAAATATATTTGCAGAAATTGATGCGGTTCATCTGGTGTTGGCTGACCTGGTGAACTTCGTACCACCTAATTTTTATCTATTTGAAGCTTTTTTTTCGATTTAAACTTAGTTTGGTGATTAAATAAATTTTGTTAGTAATTCAAATAAATTCAATGCCTTTTATTTTCCTGTAAAATAGATGATATTAACATTCAATGCAAAGATTTGTAGTAAAAAATTGCAGTCGTTTGAATTCGAATGGTAAGTCCGTTGGAATCATCGGGATGCGTGGAATCAACACATCTTCTCCTCTATATTCTGCGGTATGCCCGGAAAAACACTTCGAATGAGCTCTTCCTTAGAATCGGTCATGTGGCAGAAATCAGTGGGCAAAGTGATAAGTCCGGTCGAGATATCAACTGCAATCTTTTCATTACCAATGTCCAACAATTGCTTCGAAAACACATCTGCAGTTTGAACTCGTCAATCGGAGTGTCTTGACATGAAGGCACAAATTTGATGCTTTCAAGCACGCATTTAGTTCGTCAGCTGCAATTGATCGTGGGAATAACTGGAAGAGTCTCCCGAAAATCACCGGATAATACAACCATGGCTATTCAAAAAATGTTTTGATTGACACGAAGATCTTTCAACGTCCTGTCCACCGCCACCATTGACCTTTTGTGGACCCATCGTACATTCGACCCAATCGATCAATTTGCATCATTGTAAAATCTTCGCATTTTTTCTTCAATTTTTAAAAAATGTGTCTGGTTGATTTGCATGTTCAGTGGCAATATCAATGCTGAATGTGCAGCTCGGTAGCCTTCTAACAAAGTTGCTGTTATTCCAGATGAAGCCAATGCCAGGGCAACTCATGCTGCGATCAAATCCGTGCCAAAAGCAATGAAATTAAGAACGTTTTGGCAGTACCTGCGGGAGCACCCAGAAAGTAAATGCTACCAGTTCTTTTGTTCACAGCTTCCATCAAAGAGTCATACGCAATCATTTGTTGTCGATTCAATTGCAGAACATTTTTACGAACTGCTTCGGCTATTGCTGCAGTACCTATCGTATTGTTTTGTTGTTCTCTTTGCAATTCGTGGTTGAATGCATCGTGTATTGGACGATTAGGTGATATCATGCCCAACTGCGCACTTTATTCGCCATCAATAAACACTAACTCTAAAAGAAATATTTGTAACTTTCACAGCCTAGAAGAAAACTAACCACACCTATCAACTTGGTTGGTAAGCCTTCTCCCTTCACTCTCCACACCGGTACCGAAGGTGTTATGGTAGCTTTGAGCTGCCCTCCCCATAATCCTACTCACGAATGAGCATAGTACCATGATTGTTACTCATTCATTTTTCGTAACAACACCTTCGTGAACACTCAAAACGCTCAGCAACTCCTGTTGCCTGTCATCATTGTCCTCGTCATCTCAATCACCCCTCCATTTGAACTTACCCACCTATTCAAATGCAAGGATATCGAAAATAGGTACCTACTTCCCAAACAAAAATGATGGATACAAACAATAATCAAAGTATCTACTTTTTCAAAAAGATACTTCATGTAACATAGTAAACATAAACAAACTTATTTAGGTAGCTAGCTATATCGTATATTAAAAAATAAATTTCAAAATTTTTGACAACAACAATTTGCTTAGAAAATCATTAAAATAATTGACAACAACAATATTGCTTTTAAAATTTAAAATATTTTTTTTTTTGTATTTGAAACTACTCGACTTCTATCCAGTTTATATTTTTTTCAAAGTGCATTTCCCCATGAAAAACGAAATATGTGCCTACAACGCCAACTGTTGAGAATTTTCTGACTTTTCTTTTTTCATAAACCATCCCTGATTTAAGACGAACAAAACAAAATAAAAATCATTCAAATCGGTTGAGCCGTTCTGGAGTTATATCGTCAGGAAGGAAAACCCGACTTATTTTTATATAGTAGATTTTCAATATTGATAGCAATATACCCTCGAATATTTTCCAGTGAAAAACACTTCGTCTTCGATATCAATTGTTTTTCATGGATCTACTCGTACCTCAGTAGTAACTCTCTCTACTACCTACCATCATCCCGCCTCTTACTACTGACAACCAAGCAATAAGTTAGAGATATTACCCCTACAGCTAATCTTAAATGATAATAAAAGAGTTGCAGGCCAATTGCCTGCCTTAAGCTAGCTTACTCCTTGTGACAGTATACTCATACTTTTTTTTCGCATTTATTTCGCCATTTTAACTCATTTCGAGTAACAGAAGTAAGTGGATAATCATAAATTTTTGACACTAGCTGAAGCCCACTTAATCCAATTATGGTTAGTCCCATGTTGTGAAACAAAATGAGTAGGAATTTCCGGTTTATATAACGTTATGTCAAAGTAAAGCTTAAAAGAAGGGGTAAGGCTATTTTTAAAGTCTTCCATTGGTAACAAACTTCACTCCAACCTGCTTTATTGTTGGTGTATTTGGTTTGCTGAGGCTTACTGTAATCTTCATTTTATATTAAACATTTTCAAACTACAAACGCAGAAGTTATAGGTTTGCTTTTCTCAGCAAAAGTTAATGAAAAATGTATGAAAAGTAAGGTGTCAACTGATTTAAGTTGCCTTAAGCTGGCTTAAAAATTGGTAGGAACATCGACTTAAGCTTAGTCAGAAACTTGAAGTGCACTACACTAATCATGTTATGGTCACGACGAATTTCACGTTTTCTAACACTGGCTTAATCAGGGTAAATCCCATTCAATCCTAGTATGTACGATAAGCAGACACTTCCTTTCACTGTGATAATTATTCCGCTTCACTTATGTAGAGTTTAGATATTCAGCGTTCACCAAATCTGGAGCCCGATATAAACAATCATTAGGACAATCGCTGACATACAACCGATCTGTCATGGCAAAAAGTGACAGATTGACAGTTTGAACAATTTAAAGTTTTTATTATTTTCATAAAATGTTCGCGGTTTTTCAAATCTTTCAAGGGGAAAACGAAGAAGAGCAGACAAAAGCAGACAGCAGTTGTTAAACAATTTAATGCGAAGTGGGAATAATATGTTTTAGCAACAAATGGACGGATCTTCCAATGCAGTGGGTTTCGAAAATAAAGCGCTTATAAATATGACAATGTGTCAGAGTGTTTGAACAGTTTCCGAACATAAACGTTGTTGGGGTTACATTTTTATTCTGTCCTACATCGAATGGATTCACTCAACATCAACACGTACATGTTCATTTTGTTCTGCCATTTCACTGGATGTAGGTAGCCTCTTTTGTCTATAGTCACTTTTGAACAGCCCACATTATTAATATTCCTTCGGTGGATTGCTCCTTTTATCGCGCATTCAAATAAATTTCGCCCATAAAGTATCACTTGGTTACAAAGTGCTCATAAAGCGCCACTCATGCCCGCACTCTAACCCGAAAACAAATATACGAAAGCCACTAAACAAGAACCGAATTTTCGAACACCCAACTAAACCGAAAATCCTCTTTTATCGTTTCACAACACTGAGAGAGGTGAATGAATAACCAACCAACCACCCGGGAGGAGGGAGGCCAACGTATATACAACAATTTCGAGATATTCGTCCTCTGCCGTAAACATGCCTGCCCAATGGCTGGTGTGTCGGCGGACGAGTTTATATCTGAAACCTCATCCCCGTGACATACAACGCAGAAAATGTCCCTACCACAATGTATAGTATACTGAAATTTAAGAGCACCAACGCTGCTGACGCAGAAGTGTCTTTCCTTAAGGCTGGTACGCTGATCGAGTGAAGTGAAATTTTCACTCCTCTCCAAAAGGTGCTGTGAAATTTTTTTTTTTTTTTTTTTTTTTTTTTTTTTCCGAGGGTAGGTGAAAATCTTCCAAAGACACTATGAGAATAGCAAGCGCGTTCTCATAGTAGTGTCAGATTTTTACTGACTAAAAACACCACCCTTCTAAAGATTGTTAGATACTGCAACTAAGATATAACTTATCAAGCAATTTTTCTATCATTAAATAAAAACTTATGACAGGTTACTTTCCAATGAAAGATCCTGCGTGTTCCGCAAATTAAACGCGGTTAATCTTATCTTGCCAAGTCGAACGGTTTCGTTCTTTGTAGTCGGCGCAATAAATTGCTCTCGTCCAAGATTTGTCGGACTGTATTGTTGATATGTTCGATTAGTCGGTTTCTATGCTTTCTCGCGAAGCTTCTAGTTTCAGCTTCGATTGTTGGAATTCCGAGATCCCTATGGATATCGTCGTTTCTAGTATACCATGGTGCTTGTACAATTTCTCTAAGAACTTTATTTTGAAAAGTTTGTAGAATATTGACATTTGTTTTCTTGGTACAACCCCAAAGTTGTATACCGTAGGTCCACACCGGCTTTAGCACTTGCTTGTATAAAAGCAGTTTGTTCTCAGTACTGAGCTGGGAATGTTTTCCGAGTAACCAGTACATTTCTCTATATTTGATATCGAGTTCTTTACGTTTCATTTTCACGTGCGAACTCCATTTCAACTTTGCGTCGAGTGTCATTCCCAGGTATTTGGCCTCGTTTGCAAAGGGTATTCGGGCCAAGTTTAGAAAAATTGGCAAGTCATTAGTTTTCTTATAAGTGAAATTCACGTGAACAGATTTAGTTTCGTTGAGGGCGATCCGCCAGTTCTTTGTCCATTCATTTACCTTATTCACTGCGGCTTGCAGTTTTGTAGTCGCTTCTTCGATTGTATTACCTACAGCTAGGATAGCTGTGTCGTCGGCGAACGTAGCAAGGGTAGTGCCATCTTCCCTTGGTATATCGCGAGTATATAACACATAGAGAAGCGGACCAAGAACGCTTCCTTGCGGTACCCCGGCCGAAATTTCTTTTAGCTCCGAGTATTCGTTTCCATTTCTAACCCGGAAGAGTCTATTCCCGAGATATGATTCTAGAATATCATATAGGCTTGCGGGGAGAACTTGTCGTAATTTAAATTTCAAGCCGTCGTGCCACACCTTATCAAAGGCTTGTGAGACATCAAGGAATACGCTTGAGCAAATCTTTTTTTCTTCAAATGCTTTCTCGATTACGTCAGTAGTTCTATGTACTTGGTCAATCGTCGAATGCTTGGTTCTGAACCCAAACTGGTGGTCAGGGATAAGATTATTGTCTTCAATAACCGGCTGTAGGCGCCTAAGCAATATTCTCTCGAAGACTTTGGAAATGACCGGAAGAAGGGAAATCGGTCTATACGATTTTACTTCATTTGGCGGTTTTCCTGGTTTTAAAACCATTATGACCTCCGCGACTTTCCATTGACTCGGCACGTGTTTTAGTCTGAGCGCAGCATTTATAATATGAAGGAGCTTAATTAATGCTTTCCTTGGAAGAGCTTTGAGAACTTCTCCGGTGATCAAATCATAACCAGGAGCTTTCTTAGGTTTTAGGGATTCGATTTCACGTTTTAGTTCCCTTAGCGTTGCTCTTTTGAGTGTTGAATCGTCAGGTTGTAATTCCGTCCTATTAGTATTGTCGTAGATCGCTTGGCCATCGTACGGTTTAAAGGTTTCTTCTAGATGAGCGGCAAAAACGTCCGCTTTTTGCTTATCTTCCCTTGCCCATTCATTTTGATTTATTCTTATTGGCGGCGCGGGGATTTTGGGCCTTTTGGTGCCTTTTACAGCTTTCCAAAGTGAATAATTGGAATCTTTTTTCGCTGTTAAACTTTCAAGGTAAGAACCTATAGCACGATTTTTAAAATCCTTAATGACTGTCTTCAACAAATTGCACAAATAATTCAAATGTGCTTTATGTTGCGGAGCGCGACTCTGTTGCCATTTCTTACGCGCCTTCCTTTTTTCGTTGACCAATTCTTTTATTTCGGGAGGATATCGTAGCCCGTATTTGGCCGGCGTTTTCCTTGGATTAGGCGTATTATTCCAGGAGGCGAGCTGTACGATCTCGACGAAGCGATCAACTTCAACTTCAAGTTCATAGGGTGTCGTAAGTGGAACACTCAGTTCAACATTCTCTTCTATTTCGTTCCTAAAACCTTCCCAGTTAGTGTTTCTACCAGTTAATCTCGCTGGCTCTAGGTTATTGGCTAATTTTACACTCAATGTTAGAATAACCGGTGAGTGGTCAGATGATAGATCAAAGCTCTCTTCAACTTTAATGTGGTTGGTAGGTATTCCTTTCACGACGAAGAAATCTATCAGATCAGGTAGTTTGGAAGTATCAGTTGGCCAGTAGGTCGGTTTGCCCGTCGAAAGGAAATCGCAACTGTATTCCATACCTGCCCCATAGAGCATTCTACCTTTTCGCGAGATGTATCTGGAGCCCCAGAACGTGTGCTTCGCATTAAAATCGCCGCCAATAATGAAATTTGGTTTGAGCGATTTAAGCAGGTTAGTAAAATCACTTTTTTCAAGCGCGGAACGCGGTGGACAGTAGATAGATGAAATTCTAAGAGTACGCTGACTATTTTTAACTCGAATCGTGCACAGTTGCATAGTTTCGAGCTCTATCTTCAGGTCTTCGTATTGTTCAATGCAGTCTTTAATAAGCAATGATGATCCACCTCTGGCGTTCCCCGATGGGTGACAAGCGTGGAAATCATTATATCCTTTTATTTTTAAATTCGATCCCTTTTTCACGTGAGTTTCAGAAATTAAGCAAATGTCAATATCTTTCTCACGTATGAATATTTCCAATTCGCCGAGTTTTTGTAGAAGCCCGTTTGCATTCCAAGTGCATATTTTTAACATTGGTTTTTCATTCATGTTATTTTTGAAGCACGCGTTTTCCGTGAATTATTTTCGAGCTTAACCAAGCGATCGAGAATAATTTTATTTATTTTGCTTTGTTCTTCAAGTTTCTCGAGAATAATGGAGAAAACATGAGAAACAGGGTCCGGCGAAGTTTCAACGTTTTTCGCTACTTCGAATGCCGCGGCCTGAGCGTAGGTCTGCACTCTGGCTGTCCGAGGGCCACTATTCGATGGCTTTCCTGATGGTAACTTTTCAGTAGCGTTTCTTTTGACAACAGAGGTCGAGGGCCTTTCTATTGTCTCTCTTCCTCTGACAATGCTACGCTTTTGAACCGGAGGTTTTATATTGCCTACTACCTCCTGGGCGGTCCTACGCTTTACCTTGGTAAGCGGCTTTGTTTTTTTATTTTGGCTTTTGAGTAGCGCATCTCTCCGTTTTTGCAACTCCTTAGCTACTTCACAGCCTCTATAATTCGCCGGGTGCTTTCCCTTACAATTAGCACAGGTAGCGGAGGATTGTTTATTTGCTCCACAGTCTTGGGAGAAATGACTTCCGGCGCATTTTACACATCGCGGCTCTTTTTTGCAATACATTTGCGTATGATTGAATTCTTGGCAACGTTTGCATTGTGGAATTGTTTTCAAATTTCTGCGCATGGGCTCGATTTTTACCACAATATTAAGTATGGTTTTAATTCGGTAGATATCTTCGATATTATCAGACCTATCGAAAGTAAGCATAAAGAGCGGAAGACCACGCCTTACCAGGATGTCCTTATCTTCTTCCGTTTTTTGCTTCTCTTTCTTGATGATATTTACGGCATCAAGAATTTTAAACCCTTTGGAACGGAGGTCATTTATAACCTCATCTTTGGTGCATGAGGGGTGGAGTCCCCTCGCTACAACACGATGTGGCCTTTCTGACTTTATTTCAAAAGTATACCACTGGATCTTCTCGGTGTTTAGCTTTTGGGACACTACCCGGTAGTCTTCGTGGTTAACGACGTTAATTTTCCACGCATTATTCCTCAAAGATGTTACCTTAAATTCCGATGTTATCGTTCCTTTAAGGAGGCTGTATAACTTATTATAATCCGTTACCCCAACGACGTTTATTGGAGGTGGTGGACGAATTTGCCCTCGGAGTTGTTTTTCTTGCGGTACTTTACGCGTTTGTTCTCTTAGAGGCTCGACTTCAGGCGAAGAACCGGCTCTCCTTTTCTTACTAGGTCTTTTCTTAGGGACCCGATTCGTTTCGCGTGCTAGCTCTTCTTCGTCAGTGTGGTATTCCTGACTAGGCAAGCGTGGTGGAGTACATTCGCGTTCTTTCTGAGAATTAGTGTTCCTTAGAACATTATTTTCTTCTTTTAACAGTTCTATCTCTTTCTTCAGAGTTTGATAGAGTAGATCCATTTCCTTAAGCTTGATTCGGAGTGTTTTAATTTCTTCCTCAGAGCTTATATCTTTCACTGAGTCCCGTTTTTCACGCGCTGGCGCTCCCGGTGGACTTCTTTTCCCGGGGTTGTTCGATCGTGATGGAGGCGATCGAGATACCCTTGAACTTTTAATAAAAGGGTTAATGGACTGCAATAAGCGGCTCTCCCCAGAATCCGTAGAGCCGACCTCCGAAGAGGGTGGATTTTCCAGTAAAGCTGGACTGCCACCTGGGGTAATTAATCTTTTCGTTTTGTTCATTGCATTTTTTGTATACACTACACGCTCGGTATACGGAGGTTGGATTTTAGTCGCCTCTTACGACAGGCATGCCTACCTCGGGTAAATTCTAACCCCTACCCGAAGGGGGTAGGGGGGGGCTGTGAAATAGAGAGTGAAATATTTTGTTGGAGATTTTAGTTGGAGAAATTTATGCAGGGTGACTGAGCTAAAAAAAAACAAAATTTTTGTGGCAGTTCAAGAAAACAGCTGGAAGAAACAAATTGGAAACTTTACTTTTTGTGAATCATGTGATACATACAGTAAAATGTATTGACCTATTGGAAGACATTCATCCGTGATCGACCACAATAACAATAAGTTATTGCCATAAAACCAAATTCTGCAACCAGTATGGACGTACGGGCACCAGTTGTGGGTATGACCGCTCCAAACGTATTTCTAAAAAATTAAGGCCTTTCAAAAATATTACAAAGGAACAAAGTCATATTCAATGCACAACGCTGATCTAGATATTGAATCAGTATAGAAAGAAGTCGAACAAGTTCCTTAAATGCACAACGCTTTTCAACCACGTTAGCTTAAAAACAACCGAATTTATAAATACAGGCAGTGTAATCAGGAGATTAAGGCGAATAAAACATGTTGATCTATAAAAATTAGCTAAGTCAATATATTTTCTAACAAAAAAGTTCAGAAATTCTACAAACGAGGGATCTTTCGATTAGTCGAATGGCTAGGCGCAATCACATTCGGTTGGCAAAAGTCAGTGCCCTCGGGAGGTGTTTTAGATCGGCTGAAAGGCCCTTCCTATTGTCGAAGCGTATTTTGTTCATGACAATTTTAATAGTTTTCAATTTGATTACTAATGTCTCATTTGTAAAATAAAAAGGACAGTCTTCAAATTGAAACAATTAACAGTGCATCGAAATTATTTTTTCAAAGATCATCTGCTGGTATTGTTTGAGCAAAACTGGGTAGAAAAATATTCTTGAGGCACCCTGCTTATGGAAAAGGTCATCCATGCCACCAAATATTTGTACACCTAAAATTACCGCACTATATTCAATGAAAAAACAATTTTATAAGTGCGACAAACTTATTATTCTCTTAAGGAAACATCTGAAATTCCAATAAATTTCTACCGCATCCTACAAATAATTTTTCACGCTGAATTGTCAAAAAATTAATGCGACGGACAATAAAAACCAAGTGAAATAGCTGCGGAGAGATTTTAGTATCGCCACCTACGACTCAGTTTTGGAAGCGATATTTTCCACTCGAACTGCGTACCGCCTAGTGAAATTTTCATTTGGAAAATTCATTTTGACATTTCGCAGTGAAAAATTTGTATGAAAAATTGGATTTCACTTGAACTGCGTACCAGACTTTACGTGTGTATAGCCCGGCTTTAGCTCATAAATTCAGAAGATATGTTATTCTCCAGTTCTTTTCGCTGTGAGATGATGCAACTCGATCTGTGACAAAACATTATAAGCGTCTAATTCGGAAATTATTTGGCAACAAAAAAAAAACCGAGGGAAGTATAAACAAAAATCGGAGACTGTTTTCCCTGTTTGTTTTCTTTTTTTGAAATTAAAACCGAATGTACACAGGCAGGCTATCAGTTGTTAAGGTGGATGGTGGGACACCCTATGATAGGTATTGGTTCTACTTACAATATTTTTGTTTGCACTGGGCCACTTGCTATCGTTAGCACTGTTTTGGATCAACTGAATCCTTCAGTAGGCCAATCGCAGCTATTTATACTCCAGGATTATGCAGTCTAGGTAAACGAGGTGTGCCAACTCAATCTGTCTGATTGCATATTTATTTGAAATTTTTGGACAACAAAATTGAAGAGGGTTCAGTATATATGTCATGACATTTAGGCAGTCAACAAAATGCGGACTGTCACCAAATTGTCTATGGGGGGCTGTAGTTCTCTACCCCTAAATTATTCAAAAATTCATTGAAATCAATAAATTCAAAACGAGACTTTTGAATTTTGAAATTTTTAATTGTACTGTTATTACTGTTCCAGACAATAACAAAACAAAAGTAATAGAAGAGAGGAAAACTTATCATTTTTGTACTGAGTGGACTTAAGTCGCGATTGATTGAATTCGAATATAATCACTGATTTTGTTCGATCATTTTCAAAAATGGGTAAACACTCTTTTTTCGAACATTTTTGAAATTCTGTAAACACTGCAATAACGACCAGGGGTGGAATCGGCTAAGGTGATAGTTGATAGTTGACAATCAAAATCATAGCACTACGTCCACGTAAGGTGATTATCAAATTGACAATCGCTTTTTTGCGATCAATTTCATGTGACACCTATTTAGGTGTCGTTTTCATACATTTTACACAGAGCGAAAAATGACTACATAAAATCAATAAGATTGCCTTATTGGACTACTTTACTATGAAATCGGATTAAAACTAATAAATAATGTGATATTTCCATAGAGAATTCTTAATGATTTAATGAAGAAAATCTTATTAATTTATTTTAAGAGTTTTTCATATAGTTTTTACATGCAAAATCATATTAAATAGTACTAATAATCGGAAAACCTTATTAATATTTGGCTTTAAGAAGTCAAACTTATTAAAAAAAACGCCACAAAGGAAATCTTCTCAAATCTATAAGATTTCTCTTTAAAATTTGAAATAGATATCTCATTAATTGTAAGTGGCATTTTCACATTGCATGATATAATAATGTGAAAACCTTATTAATATTCGTTTCTGAGAAAACTTATTAAAAGTGCTTGTCTAAACGTTAATATTCTTTGATCAATAAGAATTCCCTCTTAGAAATAAAATATTTTATAAAAGTGCTGAGTCCACGTGTCGCGAAGTGAAAGTAATATAAATCTAGTCATTAGTAGATCTATTTAACCAAACAAATTACATTTCCAGCGGATTAATTAGATAATGGATATGAAGAGGTAAGTCCCGTTTAATGCATTTAAAGAAAATATATAAAGTATAACAATTTTAAATCTTAGATTTCGAAACCCTTCATCCCGAGACAAAAAGGTTACTTTTCACTAAATACGACAAATGTTTCCCCAAATGATGTTGTAATTCGAAGAGAAAATTAAAGATATAAGGACCAAAGAACTGCTAAAATGTGTGAAGAAAGATGTAGATTTAACAGGTAATCTTTTGTATAAAAATAAATCGGAACATTAAACCAATACAAAATTTAATATTTTCTTAGATTTAAGACTACATCACGTTTCTCCTGCTGCATTTATTGAACGAATAAGGCTGCCATTCTTTGAAAGGAAGGAAAATCTGCGGTCAAGAATTGTCGCCTTGAGACCAGAAAGTCAAGAAATTCTAAATACAACATTTTTATAATTTTAAGATAGGTAATTTTAAGATGTACATATAAGTTTCGCAAATAAAGTTTTAATAAGTTTTCCATATATTTTTAAATAGTTTTTCATATATTTTCGATAAGTTCTCCCTATTGCTGCTAAGAGGTTTTCACATACTTTTCAATAAGTTTTCGTATTGTTTCAAGGTGCCGTCATATCAACATTTAATAAGATATCTTTTTAAAAGAATGTGGCTTTCTTATAGAAAATTCACCATCATTTTAATAAGATTTTCTCTATTGTTTTAATATGGCTTTCTTCTTGGATGAAAACCATAGAGAAATCTTATAGTTTTTCTTCTATTTTATGTGGTAGTTTTCGCTCAGTCATTCTCATTGGTATGCACCTCGGCTTCGACTCCAAATAAATTAAATACGTTCGTGAAAAAAGAATATGGGTAGAAGGGTAGGTATATTAAAAAAATTAAATTAAAAAAGTGAAATTTTAAAATTCGTGAAGAGCAATGTTTACTTCATTGAAACTTTTCTACAGAAATGAAGAAAATATTTATATCAAAGTCCTGCTTAAGCTATTAATTAAGAACAAACCTGAGAAATAAAACAAATAGGTAGGTATCTTGGAACTTCCTAACGCGATGTAAGAATGCATTATCTATAAATATTCATTGTTGATTGGTGGCATTTATTATTGAGTATTTTAGATTTTTGGAAATCTTTCGCTTATCGAAAAAAAGCGTTTGTGTTTGTTTTGAGACTACCTGATTTACCAACTTTAGTAAGGTCAACGCATGTTCCAACGGTTCCAACCATCCTTCAATTGGCTGCAAATTTAAATCCTTCAATTCTTCTTTAGGGGGGTGGCTATTTTCAATTTTCCCTTTAAATTTTGCAGTTAAAGGGTTGATGGAACAAATAATACCTACCTATCATGATTATAAGGCCAATGGAAAATGAAAACATATTCTTCAATCCGAATCATACCTAAATGTGCTTCCCTAAAAAAAATAAACAAATTTATTGCACTTTGTGAACATTATTATTATTATTCTCAAATTCACTGGTACAATTTTCACAATAAAGAAGAAACACTTCGAATATGTAGGTATCATCTGCACGAAATGACAGCGTCGGCAAGGAAGTGACGTTTAAAACTCTAAGTGCTGCCAATAATCAATCGTTTTTTAGTGATCGCTTTACACAGAGCAAAGAAGAGCTGATAATCAAAAACGACAATCAAAAATGCGACAATCAACTATCACCTTAGCCGATTCCAGCCCAGGTCGCAAAAATTGTTTAAAGTTATCTAGAATACGAATATTAGTTCCCCTGATAGCTGGATTCTTAGCACAGCGTTGCCACATCATCATTTTCAACAAAATTGTCAATTAAGGACTATTCACACGACAGCGAACTGCGAACAAGCGAATATTAGTAGATTCTAACATTTCATGCACACAAACACTTTTTTTGAGCCGCAGGTAACCGCGAGGCATTTTGCATTGTTGAAGGTTAAGTTCGAACGAATTTTTCATTGGTAAGCTTGTGGATCGCGACTTTTTTATGTGGATGATTGTGAATAAAGTGTGAAAGTTCGCTGCAAGAATTTTCAATTCGCGGGAAATTGCTGTAATTGTAAATTCCGCTATTTGTTTTGTTAAGATGTTAGATTAATTAAATATATTGCTTTTGTGGTAAAACTAATAGCAATTTACAAATGATAAATACTATTAAATTGAGTTGTTTGCAATTCGCCTCGAGCTCATGTGAATGGTCCATCAGAGTTTTGTTTCCAGTTGCTATTTACTGTTTTTGTGTAAGATGTGCCAACGCCGAGTTGTGTTCAGATTTAATGGCAATTTAACAAATGTCACTACAAAAATTGAAATCCGTTCTTTCTATCTGTTTCTTACTCAGAGTTTTCTAAAACGTCACGACTTTTCTATTTGGTGTAAGCATTTGCTTAATCGTAAGATATTCTGCATTTTCTCCCAAGCAACATTTGTTTTAATCTTCAGTGGAACATAGATTCAATAAAGTTTGAAAAATTATAAACCCGACGTTTCAAGCATTTTCGTACTTTCTCATATCAAAACTTTGATTTTGGTACCACACAAAATAAGCGAACGAATTTAAAAACAGCTTCTCGACAGTCTATCCCTTATAATAAACTGGGTAGACTACCAGAACACTGTAAAGTAAAAGTTAAATATGTTAAAAATCATTTTTGCAATAACAAAAAATTCCTAAATATTCTTTCGTTTTCCTAAAAAAAAATCAACAAAACTTTTTTTACTCAAATTATCTAATCACTCAGGCTTATTCTATTTTTCTAAGGAGCTACAATGAAATTTTCGAAAAACGATTTATCCGTTTCCTCTAAACAACTGAGTGCTGAAAATCCTATTTCACTTTGCTTTGCTGAGATCGAAGCTAAAATCAAACAGGCCTACTATTTACTTTGTTTGTTTACTCTATCCCGATTTAGCAAAATATATTTATTTCCTTTCGTAAACTAATTCTTCACAAGTGATTTTAAAAACGAAACACTGCAGTCGGTAACATAAACCAGCCGATATGGCAGTAGCAATGGACTTGCCTATGGTTTTCATCCGAATAGAGTGTTGGAAGTTGCAAAAAAAATAAAGCTGAGTATAGTTTTAAATATGAAAATCAATTTAAATTCTATGACACTTCCATACACTTCCAATTAAATTAGCGAAAACTACCACATAAAATAGAAGAAAAACTATAAGATTTCTCTATGGTTTTCATCCAAGAAGAAAGCCATATTAAAACAATAGAGAAAATCTTATTAAAATGATGGTGAATTTTCTATAAGAAAGCCACATTCTTTTAAAAAGATATCTTATTAAATGTTAATATGACGGCACCTTGAAACAATACGAAAACTTATTGAAAAGTATGTGAAAACCTCTTAGCAGCAATAGGGAGAACTTATCGAAAATATATGAAAAACTATTAAAAAATATATGGAAAACTTATTAAAACTTTATTTGCGAAACTTATATGTACATCTTAAAATTACCTATCTTAAAATTATAAAAATGTTGTATTTAGAATTTCTTGACTTTCTGGTCTCAAGACGACAATTCTTGACCGCAGATATTCCTTCCTTTCAATGAATGGCAGCCTTATTCGTTTAATAAATGCAGCAGGAGAAACGTGATGTAGTCTTAAATCTAAGAAAATATTAAATTTTGTATTGGTTTAATGTTCCGATTTATTTTTATACAAAAGATTACCTGTTAAATCTACATCTTTCTTCACACATTTTAGCAGTTCCTTGTTCCTTATATCTTTAATTTTCTCTTCGAATTACAACATCATTTGGGGAAACATTTGTCGTATTTAGTGAAAAGCAACCTTTTTGTCTCGGGATGAAGGGTTTCGAAATCTAAGATTTAAAATTGTTATACTTTACATATTTTCTTTAAATGCATTAAACGGGACTTACCTCTTCATATCCATTATCTAATTAATCCGCTGGAAATGTAATTTGTTTGGTTAAATAGATCTACTAATGACTGCATTTATATTACTTTCACTTCGCGACACGTGGACTCAGCACTTTTATAAAATATTTTATTTCTAAGAGGGAATTCTTATTGATCAAAGAATATTAACGTTTAGACAAGCACTTTTAATAAGTTTGTCTTCTCAGAAACGAATATTAATAAGGTTTTCACATTATTATATCATGCAATGTGAAAATGCCACTTACAATTAATGAGATATCTCTTAAAATTTTAAAGAGAAATCTTATAGATTTGAGAAGATTTCCTTTGTGGCGTTTTTTTTAATAAGTTTGACTTCTTAAAGCCAAATATTAATAAGGTTTTCCGATTATTAGTACTATTTAATATGATTTTGCATGTAAAAACTATATGAAAAACTCTTAAAAAAAATTAATAAGATTTTCTTCATTAAATCATTAAGAATTCTCTATGGAAATATCACATTATTTATTAGTTTTAATCCGATTTCATAGTAAAGTAGTCCAATAAGGCAATCTTATTGATTTTATGTAGTCATTTTTCGCTCTGTGTACTGGTTGACTGTAGGGACCCAGGGCGTCTTCTCGGAACGATTCGTTTTGTGTGAGTTTTTAATTTTTGGAACGAATGGAAGGGATCTATAATTTTATGCCGGTTCCAAACGGGCCTATTGAGAAGCTCTTTCATGACAGTTATACTCTCGGATGTTTGTCAGACGTTCGCGAGAGGTGGCGCAGTGAAAAAAACCCTGAGTTGGAATTTGGGTGACTTAAACTAGCTTACTCCCACGTTATATTGAAAGTAACTGTCGAAAAATGAATTTTCCGCTATAACTAAATTGAAACAGTTCACTTCAATATGTTGCCGAAAATCTACAAAATCAACCCTACCCTACAGGGTATTTAAACCTCCTTGAGTGCCATGATGCCCACTGACTGTTATTGCATGGGATTAGTTTTTGGTCGCGGTTTGACATTTTATGCTTGGTTGCCTTTTGCGTTTTATTCTTATTCTTATGGTGCTCAGGAGATTTGAAGTTAAGTTCGTGACATTCATCTAGTGCTATAATTTAGGAATCTGTCATAAAATAAAATAAAAACAATATTGAAGCACTTATTGACCTTTTATTTTTTTTTTAAACTTTATTATGTATCCCCAAGGTGGTTCAATTTACTGCCTTCATTTCAGCGAACTCGTAAAATTTCTTTTAATATCAAACTGAACTTGATTTTCTTCAATAGTTGCTGTGGATGAGATTGGTTCTTATATAATGAGGCAATGTGAGCTTAAATAGTTTCTTGAAACTTGTGTTTTAAGCCAATTTGTTTCGTATAACAAACCTTTCTGAAGCAATTAGCTCGGACAGTAATTGAGAACAAGGCTTTGCATTTTTATTTGCTTTTGGCAATCTTCTGCGAAATTTGACTTCGTAAAATAACAAAACGTCTTTATTTAATATATGATCCAAAATAAGCTCCTCATTTTCATGAGACTACTATGCATATAATCGCGTTAAGTCCACAACACTATAAACACGATGCCTTCCTTAGTTTTATGTCCTGGCGATTACGGTAAAGAACATCTAGTTTATCGCTGCATCCGTTTCGTGCTGGGAATTGAGCAACATAAAAAAAAAATCACAAGGTACTACCACTCCCACCCAATTGCCATCCTTGGCGACGGAGAAAACCCATGACAAAACCATTCCACACACCCTTGTATAACATTTGGGGTGTGTGTCTATGATTTTGTTTTTTTTTTTGTTATTCTTTTTATTTACGTATGTTGCGGTATCACGCGCTTAATTTAATTTTGACACAAAAAATAATAGGCAAACGTTCACGTTTTGTTTGTCACAACAATAATATTGTGTTGTTCGCAGCGCCTGTATGGAATTTTAAATAGTTTCATTATCCAAATGAATTAAACACCTTTCTACCAGTGAATGGGAACTTGCAATGAAATGCATTATTAAAAAAAAATGTTCACAACTCTCGCCATTCGTCAATCCTTATTTAATCCTCCCCACATATTCGTATGAACTTAAGTTCTCTGGTGGTATAAATCACCGGATTTTAACTCCCTCCCCTTGGCAGCCATTAACCTTGAATATCACGGAGATACACGAAACACGAGTGGAAACAGCAACAAAATAAATAGGAGCCGACAAAAAAAAAAAAAAAAAAAAAATCTACTAACCCACATAAATTATTCTCGAGATACGTGTTCACGTATTTGTTGGGATTTTATGTACGTTCTTTTCTCGTATTCCACTGCTCTCCTGATGTATCTTTTACTAAATGTTGGTGCCGAACAGAACAATATATTTTTCCTAATGTTTGGGAATTTTTTTGTTTTGTTCCTGTGCTGCGCTGTTCAAGAATGCATGAAACATTTAAATTTATATCCAAGAGATACTCGTACACGTTTCATTGCGAATTTATATTTCAAAAGGAGAGCTGAAAAGGAGTAGAGTTTGGTGTCTGCCGATTCTAACTGAGATAGGTTACTCTATTGTTGGGACGAGTGAATGAAGTTATTTGCTATAATGAAATGTTTTTGTTAATTGGGGGATCTTCTTCAGGGTTATTTGGCTGTAGGTCCGCACGTTTGAAATTTTTAATAATTTTATTATCGGATCCATGATTATAGTTTGAATTTGAATTAATAATTACTTCAGTAAATTTACAAATGTCAGACGGTGCTGAGAAATCATGCTAATGCGCCGTTTATAGTTTCTAATCTTGGCAGAATGTATGCGGTCATCATATAAATACATTAGTTGAATTACCGGTGGAAATTTGGCGATTTCTAATCCGTAAAACTAATTTGACATTAGAGCGATTCTCTGTCATCTTCATCTCCTTATTTAAGTTAAGTTCGAAGTTCCAGAAAATGTAATTTTAACAAAACTGCAGCTCAAACTAATTTAGCTAAATTTCACAAATAGACGCAGCTACTTTCTAAGAATGTTTCAGGCAAATGTGTTGTCCGTTTGACTGTCAAATCACTCACTCTGCTTTCTACACAATTAGATAAACTGTACAATGTATCAAGAAAGTGGGGTTTCGCTGTCAGCACATACAAACTGACAGAAGTTTGCCTGCGTTTTGCAATCGGGGTCGTGAATTTTAACTCTAATTATAAAAACCGAAAGTTTTCCCATGATATAAAACGTAACTAAATGACCAATCATTGTTTTTTCTAATAGAAATTTGTGTCTTCTTCAAATGCTGACCCAGCATTTTTTTCATAGAATCCAATCCAATTGGCTTGTCAGAATCATTGACATCTGTCAGCGCTTTCCCGCATTTTGTCTATTGTATGTATTGGGAGGGGTTATTGGACGATATTATTTTACATAAGACTGTGTTCTGATGGTCAATCAATTAAAATCAATCATCGTGATTATTAAGAATATAGAAACAACTTTGATTTTCATCAATTATACGTCATCAGATGTATGTGACGCATACAATTATATTTTTTCTGACTAAATTTGACTAAAATAATAAATGTGACTAAAATTAATCGATTGATCGGTTGTATTCATTTTGACGTGTATGGATGTGTCATTTATGAAATAGCCATTTTTATCAGATTTAACAAAGTTAAATGGCAAGCAGAGGCCGATGCACATGGCTTTTTATGGTTTGTTCATATATTAAGTCAATCCGAAAAATAATTCCCCTCGTCATAATTATAATTGATTGAGTAAACACATTTGCCTCTGCAGTTTTAAATAATAGGTGTTCATCGAAAAATAATTCGGAATTTTTGAATATTACCCTTATAATAATAATTGACACTTGATATCATAGCCGTCCCACTTGATATATTTGTTGTTTTTTTTTTTTTTTTTCAATCTCTAGCTCCGAATTAAGTATTGTTTGCATATTTTCTTTTTATTTAGACAATTAAGGAAGTATAGTTTGGTATTACTACTGATATTGAATTCCAAATATCAGGTTGCGTTCTATCATTTTAAGATAATGTAGTAGACTAGACACCTTTCGATAATCAATTTTCTGTCATTGTAACAGATCAATACAGTCATAAATGGAAGTCACGTATGAAACCTTTCTTTATTACATTCTCTAACAAGATTTATGTGGTATTCGATTGGGCGCTCTCAGAGCACTTTTTTGCTCTCAGAGCAATTTTTATGTTCTTTTGGTACAGGAAAAAACAATCTTTTTCAGATTTCAGAGCACTTTTGCGAATCTAGATATTTTCTCAGATTTACCAATACAATTGCATTGGGTGAATTAATTTTTGTAAATTATTTATGTATAAATATTTAGAAACCAATCGGGACAGATATTTCTAATGTTGTAATACAAAATTTAACCAGTGAATGGAAATCGCTTAGAAAAGTGTCGAAGTCTACACATATTCAAATCACACAAATATCGACACAAAAAAGAGCAAGTGACGTTTTTATGTTCCATTAGGCACACGAAATCTGAAATCTGAGGGCAAAACGAATACCACATTAGTACCTGTACAATTTTAATAAAACTGCACAATGTATTCTAGTACATATTTTGGTATGAACAACAGTGAGATTTTGTTTTTAGTTCTGAAATTTCACAGCATCACAAAAACTTAATGTTATAGCCGCTCACGTCTACTTCAGTTTTGAGGCTTAGAGTGACAACAGAAACAAGTCAAAATGTCAAACCGCACTCACGCCAATAATATTTAAACAGGGTCAATAAAATGACCACTGAACAAATTTTGTTGCGTTGACAGGAATCCTGTTTTCTGGACCACTACTTGGCATAACATTGTTTTGAAGCATTTTTTATAACATTTGTCTTAAGCTGACTTAAGCTAACGATTAAATTGTATTTACTGTGTAACTTGACTCAATGTTCAGCCAAAAATTTCTCATTTCATTGAAGCTTTCACTTTTTTGCTAAAATTTATTTAAATAATAATTTGTCAAATTTTCACTTTCAGTTATATTACTGGGTCTTGAGGGAAAAGGTATAAGAACAAACTGCAAACGTATCTTATATAAAAATATTAGTTCGAGTTTATCTGCTAAGTCGACTTAGTCAAAATTAGTCCACAAATTCTAAGCCCTTCATGTATCAGCTCAAAAAAAAAAAAACTTTTATCGGAAGATCCTTCAAATGTGAACCTAAACTTACTCTGGAATTCCTTAAAGCCGGTGATCCAGAGAAAGACACTCTGCAAAGAAAGATAAATAAAATTTATTAATGTCAAGTTAACTCTACATATCTGCAAACATTCACACACTCATTATCAACGAACTAATTTCTTCAATTCAAAAGTAAACAAACAACAAATTAAGATCATTCCTTGCTAAACAGTTACGCAATGCAATTCAATCTAAGAACCGGCTGACTTTTCTTTTTTTTTTAAAACTACATTTATACCTCATTGCCAAGCAAAAAAGGCGAAGCTATACTCTGACGATCATTGAACAGAGAACTTAATTTATACAAATTGACAATGCGCAAAGCAATAAATAAATCCTCGTGTGTCGGTTTCGGTTCTGCAATGACCACGACGACGATGTCGCTGCAGTCTAATAAATTCTGACAGACGAACGGAGAATTCGCTCGCATCAGACGTATGACTTGCGCGTGCAGTTAAATCAATTATGCTTACAACATGTTCTCTCGGTGTTAGTGATCCTTCCGTCAATCATTGCTTTCCAGCTGTTTGCTGCCCAAACGAACGATGTATTTACACATGTTATGCAATCGTGAAGATGGCAATACGACTAGCTGTGGCTAGCATAGGTTCAACGACAGACGACGGATCAGTATGTATGCTGTTCGCTCATTGTTGGATTAATCGTGTCCGCGGATCTCTGGGATGTTTTGTCGTGCGCTATGAGGACAGAGGACTGAGGAGCCTCCTAAATGGGAGAATTTTCTTCGATTAATCTGGAAAGCGGACAGAATATATTTATCAGATTGATATCGGTTGCGTGCAGGAGATGGGAGTGGGACAACATTTGCACTTCTGAACCAAGATATGACATCTGTATACAGTTTGTCTGGCAATAAAGACATTTTTCTGTGTTACTCGCGTAACATAGTAACCTCGTGTGACTTGGTTCAGCCAAAGCAATTGACCAGCGGAGTGTGTCTATTAAGATTTAGACGCGAGATTATTGTGATGACGCTGAGTGGGAGTGCGTAGAGTGGGCGGATAGTCGTAGCACACTGCTGGGATAACATCTTTCCAGACGCAGTCAAGCACGTAGTGGAACACTGTGACTTAGGATGAACCACGGCTCTGAATGGTTTGAGGTCTTAATTAATCAAATCAGGGAAGCGGAAGCTGAAAGATTAAGCGTCAACAGTGGGAGGGGTCAGTATCGTCCGTTGAAATATTAACTGAACGTATACAGTGGGAGGCGCATTGTTGCAATCTAGGTCTAGACGAGTAGTTAGGGTATAGTGAATGCAAAATACCATTCTGATTAAACAGAGTTACTATACACGATAGATGTGTATACAGTTATGTAGCCATATGACTCACTTGGACATTTAAGCATTGAGAAGGGTTGCCTGAATTAAACACTTCAAGATGCAGGACACGATCATTCTCATAAGTGAGTAAATACAGCCTGCTCCTCCATTCAGCCCGTAATAGGTCTACCTTATTTTTGACAAAAAAAAACGTCTTTGTAATAAGCCTGCCTGAAGATAGTACTCTTTGCACTTGCTATGTCCTTATTTAATTTGAATTGTGAGTCTCTGAAATAAAGTTTCCTATAAATTGTATCAACTAGCTTCCGTCTCAACCCCAAAGGTATGTGGCGGCAGCTATTCTTGTTGTTTACTCTAAAATACGGAAGTGTACAACAGCCACTATTATTCACCAAACGCAAAAAATGTTTCATAACTTGAAAATTGAACAACAGAAGTGTCGGTGTAACCGGTAAACATTTTTGATACCAACTGTTCAGTTGACCCGAAAATGTGGTTTCAGAGATAAATCGTTTGCACAGTACATTTCAATGTCACTTGAGACACTGGTGACAAGGTTGATAGAAGAAACAGAACAATTCCGCAGCGCTAGTGGGAAAATTTAGCTTTTAAAGATACTCAACTGTTCCGCTCGCAAAAGAAAAAACATATGGGATCAACAAACAGTGGTTTTAATTTTAAACGCCCACAGCTCACTTCTTAGAAACGATGTTTTTTTCAGGGCGTGGAATACATTAGCACAAAAATATTTCCATCAACGTCGATGTCGACCTTCGACCTAGTCTTATCCCACCACCACCTTTTAAGTGTCTGTTGCCGTATTACATGCTTCCAATACCAACCCTACGCTAAGACCTTTTTTAGCTTTCCCAATTTCTAAACGCAAAGATGCTGCTGCCAGTCGACTTGACACGGATTTTTTGCTTAATAAGGATGCTGTCGCCGTTGTTTTAATTTTTTTACCACGAATTCTGTTGTATTATTCAAAGTAGCTCTTTCTCGCTCGACTCGACATTGAAATGACGTCTGAAAATGTCAAGCACGTATGAAGTCGCAAAAAATCATTAGAAGTGCGACTATAAAAAGACACGCAAACATGATTTGGGGTTTTCGTTTGTCCCCTATTGGCTGTCAAAAAAAAAACCTGAATTATTAAAGTTTAAATGGAGACGTTCAAGGCGCTAAGTCTGACAGCAAAGAGAATGTTTGATGTCTAAATTGATGACTTAACAGTCTCGTATTGTTTTATTGCCAATAATCTTTCGACTAAGTTCTCAGTTGACATAGAAAAGACGACGTTATGTCCAAACTTAAGTTAACTTTTGAATCTGCCTCTTGTGAATTGAATAGGGAATTGAAAACGAGAATGGAAAACTTTCTACGTTTCCAGCATAGGTCACCATTCGTATTTGTGAAAATGTTGTGAATTAAAAAACCGACATAAGCAGTGTGAATAGGTCGTGGGAAATCTAGTTTTTCGTCTAGTTGAGAAAATGTTAAACCATTCTACCAATTCTATTTACAGAAATATATTTAGTTTAATGTAGATTTTACACTCTACAATGATGTGTACTAGATGTACGCATTTTATTTTTCGAGAAATATGCTAATGATACAAGTATAGATCACCATCCTTGTTCCTATTTCTACCACCAGTTTGAGCTAACATTTTTATTCAGTAAAAACTGCTATGATTTTAACTGCAAACATTTTCTCTGAAAATAGCGCGCCTAAAAAATAAACGTTTTTAGTTTCGACTCTAAATTTTAGTAGTTCACAGTGGCCATAGTTTAAATAAAAATTGTGAGCCTCCGTGAATTTAATTATTTATTTATTATGCGAAAGGGGTTGTTGTACTGCGACCGTAAATTTAAAGTCGAGACTTAAATTTGTTATAAGTACGGCGAAGTGTGTTTTAAATAATTATTGTTGGGACAAGTGTTTATATCCAAGAATAAAACAAAAAACAAACAAAGCTGTTCAAAACCGGAAAGCAATGATCGTAAAAAATAGTCCTTCAACGTAGGCCCTGAACTTTTTAACGGATAAAACTGCCGCATAGCACTCAAGTTCCGTCATGCTGTAATTTCGTTGGGCGGAATTCAGTTTTTGGGACATAAATGCTAAACTCTAAGTCTAAAACCGGTTAAAGAGTCTGGGTTCAGTGGCAGCCATTTTGTATAGCCTAGTGAAAAAATCGTTTTAGCTTCAAAAAAATACGAAAATAAAAGAGGGGGACAAAATGATTCTCCAAATAAAAATCCACCATATACTCGTAGATATATTAACACTGGTGAAAAGAGTCACCTTGAAATTGCATGCTGGGCCAAATCAGTGTCTAAATTAAAAATCATAATAAACTCTTAAATTTTTCTTTGTCTTTACGCAAAATTCAATGAACTGAATCGCACTCGCCTCCAACCATCAAAATACATTTAAATTGATCTCGGCCAAGTGGCTTCTTGCTTCCTCGCAGTGACTTGCTTTGAGAGTTAACAACCAACTTCGTTACATCATCGTTGGCGAGATTAATGGTAATGGTATCAAATTTCCTTAAATTTCACGGTATCACCTCTGAGATAATAACAGCAATTACCTCCTCAAGTACTGGGTCTTCTTTTTGTTTGTCACGGCACAGCCTGACAGCATTTTTCTGTATACTTTCCCTCGTTTGAACCCCAACTCATTAATCAGCTTAAAAGTGCGTTCATTCCCATCGTTATTGCTGTTGCTGGTATAGGTGCTCGAAACGGATAAAAAATTGTCACCACTTGAGAGTCGTTTTATCGCAGATACTCTCTCGCAATGTGTTTAATTAAAATCACAGAAAGGCCATCCGTACGGGTATATACTGCTTCACATAGCAGAGCGCAGATGTTACTCAATTGAGGAGTTTGTCACGCGACCGACAAAGGGCCACAAGAGGATATCATTAAGATAGATTTCGGTGCAGATTTTCTGTTGTATTTTCGTTGGGACCATCTTCCCAATGTTGCGTCGGTCGGTCTTCCGTTTCGCAACAGAGGAGTGAGGGTTCCGCAAAGTGAATCTCCTCCGTTCCAGAACTCTTGTTTTTATGTAAGAAAGGTTTAAAGGCGACTTCCAGATTACCGATTATGAGGGGGATTTTCTGAGAGCTTACATAATCGGACATTCGATAGGTGGTTAGTTTGAGAAGAGTTCAAGTGAAATTAGTTTCCACCGAGCTGTCACTCTGAGGTGGGAGTGACAGTGGATGGAACTCAATTCGACTTAAAAGTAGAACAAAAGTCCTTCCGCTGACGTTTGAATTTATCTACCCAACGTCGACCCCATCTGCTGATGTGCACCTTAAATTAGTCAGCATCATCCCGACAGAACATGCACTTTGAGTCAATGATTAAGCATAAAAGCGTCCAAATACGAGCTGAAAAACTACATTTTCCTTCTTAGTCGCGATGGAGAAAAAATAACATTTTTTAACACAACTTCTGTGCAAAAAGGATATGACTTCCCTTTTACAGATTGCGCTACACATTTCGCTTAAAATCATGCTCCGAGCATTTCGTTTTTGTATGCTCACTATCCAAGCTAGTGAAACATACATTTGGTGTAAAAAAAAGAAGGATAACTACCATCCATCCTGGACTAAAGTTTAAATATTTAATGCATTCCCTCGAGGAAGCCATCAAGGAAAAGTACAGAAATGTATGGAGGAACATTCCTATTTCTATGTTGGAATGGAGAGAAAATGTTCTAAATATGTTTACTCTTAGCCTGACTTTGAAACTCATGAGGATTTGTCTTCTGTCGTAGGGATACCCATATTTAAATGGGGCTAGGTATTTCATCATGGTTTATACCCTTTTAAGTAATTAGAAGAGGCTTTGCTATATGTCCCGTGGGGGATGGTAACACTGATTGATAGTTCATTCATGAGAGCCAGTGGAATATTTACTATAGGACTTTACATGAGAGCGACATGTTTCGCACATGGAATAAGGGATCAAGGGAATCAATCGAACGATATTAGTTTGTCGAAATTCGCAAGTGGTGTATGGAATAAATTTTGGCTTGTGGAACTGGTCCTTTTCAATTCACCCGAACAGAAAATTAAATACAAACGGTTATGAGGCGTTGGGCCTGGGGGTCCTTTCTGTCAATATTCAGCCAATTACTTTGGGTGTTTACTTTCAGCTGAAGAAGTATAAGGTCTTTCTCAGAATAACCTTCCCGTAGAACAAGTAAAATACAACCAAGAAAATATAATAAAATTTTTATTGCATAGGTACGAGAACCTTGCCGAGTGGGAAGCTCAAAATATTCCCCATCTTGTTTCTGTCAAGTGTATTGATAGGTGCCATGGTTTGTCTCTCAGTATAGTAATGTCCCATTGCGAGAAATAATTTCGTTAAGTTTCTTAAAACATCTGTCAAGTATACAAGCCTTCTACAGACTTAACGCTTGTATAGGACCTACTATTGATCACATTCTTCATTTCTGCAATCGAGTATCGGTGCTGATATCCTTATATAGAAACAATACTCGAAACCTGGTCTAGTAAAAGAGAATTGGCTGAAGTAGCTTATGTAACTTTGAGCAAGCCTGATCTTTGAATATTAAATAAGAGGTATTCCCGAATTGACAATAACTTCAACATTGCTCATGGATTCCTTGCGATGGACATTGGACAGGTTTGTTGTCCTTTTTAATTTTTGATATGGTCCCCTGAAAAGGTTGTGAGCTGTAGTGTCTTTTGTGGTTAACAATTTTTTCGAGTCATCATTTAATTATGTTATTTGCTGACTTCTTTGATTATGTGATGGAGGTTCATTCACTGGCTCAATGTTCGAGAAGGAAGATTATGAGCGTGCAAAGGTGTATATATTTTCTTATTCTTATTCGCAATAAGTAGGTTACATAGCTCAACAAGTCTGCAACGTTTAGATCCGAAATAAAAATAACATCTCCGGTAAATCGTGCCATTCGCTCAAATTTCTACACATAGTCCAATGGCTTTGTCGAACTTGTGTTGATATAAGCATTACTCGGTTTTTAAAGTTTTATCCAAATCGAGAATATGGGTTTCGAGATATGAGCGGTTTCTAAAATTTGCGTTTCGGTGATTCAAATTGGAAACCCAGTACGCAAGAATCTTGAAAACAACCATTTTACTCCAACCATGCATTTTGGTCAAAATCGTTAGTAAAGTTTTGGGGTAAACTAAGAAAAGCTAAATTTAAAAAAAAAATAATAATTATTTCAAAAATCTATTGTAAAATAATATAGAGAAAAACTGAGTTTGCTATTAAGTTAGAAATGACCATATTACCTTAGAAATTAATTTTTGCTATAATCGTGTGAAAAGTTTTCAAGATATGTATGTCCAAATTTAAAAAGTACCGTTATTCGATTTTATAGCCAAAAACTGGGTTTGCAGTCATGGTAAGCCTATGCACATAAGCTTATATATCAGCTAAAAAAATTCATAGAAACGGTAAGACAATCAACTATTTACAACAGTAGCTTTGAGTATTTGACACCTTACATATGTTTTACATCATCTGGCTTCAACAGCGTTCCAAATATCTAAATATGAATCGATTTCGTGTCAAATTAATTTTTTACAAATATTTTAGATGGTCCAATCGTACCTTCAGTTGGAAACGTATCACTCTTTTTCGGACAGCATAAATAACACAAGTGTTTTATCTTCACGTTCCACCTTTCTAAGAACGCAATTTGCAGTCTTGAAGGCAGAACCAGAATTACTTCAACCAACTATATAAATTAATTTTAAATTTATGCTCATAAGTTCAAAGTCAAAATATAATAAATTAGAACGAATTATATATTGAAGCCACTTTAACATTAAACACATCGTTAATATTCAAATGATTTGCTAACAAATAACAAGGACGACAAATCAAAAAGCCTTTTATTAATAGAAACAAAAACCACAACACATTAAGTTGTCATGTTCAGTTGTCAAAAGCATATATCAAAGTTTTTCTTATTTATTTCTATTTAAATATATATTTTTATTAGAATTAATAGTGTTTCTCTAACAATTTCCCGTCGGAATCAATAAAAGTTGTCCTGCAATGCCGCAGGGGGATTAAGCCAGTAAAATAAAAGCGAATAATTTTGATTTAGCTAAAACACAAATCACTTGCGATTCCATTAGGAAGCCCCGTACGGCGACCCCTTAATAAGCAAATGAATGCCATCACAATGTTAATTATGTCTTCTTTGATTTCGGTAGGAATTTCGAATTTTTCGTGCAAATATTGTGCTAAGTGATAAATTTTTGCGAATTTTTTTTTTAAAAAAAACCTAATTTTAAACAAATAAACATATGGCTGATAAAAGATGACGGGCAGAGTTTTTTTTTCACAAATTAATTGAAAGCGAGTTCGAAACTGTGACCGAGCATATGTGGTGCGTTCGTGCGATCGTATATCAAAATTCTGTGCGTTGCCATATCGATAGACTTTGTATTAGAGCGTGCGCTAGCGAGCGATTTAGTTCCAAGTAAACAAAGTTATGTAGCTCGCGGAATATTTCGCAATCGAAAATCACTATAGTTGCCCCTCTCTCCCAGCGCTCGATCCCCGGAGAGGCTGCTCCCAAATGTAAACAGGAGCAACATCTTTGTCGTCGTACGATGTCGTGAATATATTTCGTTTGGTCTTATTTTTTAAATTTGAATAAACCAAATGGAATTTCGTCGCTCGCTCGTAATTAATTTGTTTGTGTGCGTGTGTTGGTGTGCGAAGTTGGGTGTCATGATTCGGACTTCTTGTTATAGCCCTCGGGGTGATTCTAATTAAATCTGGTGATGCGGTGGCCGGCGACGGACGGGGGGCGACGGACGGTGGGCGAAAAGACGGTCCAAAACAAATGTTTACATTATGAATTATGTGAGGAGACGAAAGATACTTTCCTCATGGCCGGTCTGCATAATCTGTTTTGAGCTTTATACAAAGTAATTGCAGCATGAATAATGCGGTATGATAAAAAAAAAAAAGAAACGACTCAAACAAATAAAATCCGATGAAAATTATTTATGGCGCTTGAGCGGGGAATCGATAAGAAAATTAGAACACCATTCTCCGACTGTGGTATTGAATTTCAATTGGACCACATGGACAGTGTGATAGAATTTGTAGCAGAAAGTGGATACAATCGAGACACTGTTGCAGTGGTTATCACTGTAAAGTGCTGACCGGAATATGCTTTCAATAAATAATGTCGCACGGATTGAATGGAACGGGTATAGTTCGATCTTTTTGAGTTACTGATGCAGATGGTGTTTTCGAAACTAAGTTTGGTAATGGGAATAAAACCGATTTAAATGCTCATACTGACAGTATTGAACGATTGAAGTGAACTTTCGAATTTAATGGGTAGAAAAGATTCTACTGCATTCTTGGGAAGTAGTTCAATTGGATGATTTTGCGAGATTGAGGTCATTCGTATATTTGTGTTGATCGTACTAATAAAACGTCAAAGCAAATGGGCCAAATTTCGCACCAAAAATTTAGCGTTTTACTATTATTGCTATAATTATAAACCATTCAATCCTATGGCATATTATACAACCCCTGGAAGCACTAAACAACTTTTTAAACTGTTAAGCAATAAATTGAAACCCTTCACCTTTGAGTGGCGCAACGGTTCCGTTCAAATTTCTCTGTCACCTGTGTTGATTGTGTTAAAAAAGCATCGCTGAACGAATCGAATCCGAATATTTCAGAATTTATATATCCACTTCACGCGAGTGAAATCGCACTCTTCCATCCTCGTGTGCAATGTTTTCACTTCCGTCGCTGGCAAATAGGCTCAAAACGGCTGTAGGGTGTAAAACGATGTTGTCACATGTGAAACATCATAAAACCCGAGTGGCTGTAAACATTCTCAAATTGTTATATCGGCTATAGGTTATGCGCATCTTTAGAGGTGGTAAATAGATATCACATTCACATGTTTATGATGTCATTTCGCCCGGACTCTTGGCAAACATCAATTTTCTGTGTCAGCTGCATTAAGTTTGTTGAAGTTGCCGACTGATGACTGGAGGTGGCCAATGCGGCGGTCTTCATCTCAATAGGTCAGCGCCTGTGGCAGAGATGCCGGTGCGTGGCGGCGGCTCAGTGTATTCTAAGCTCACTTGAGATCGATCTGATACATTCCATATGTGTGACCGTGATAAATAAAATAAATGGCGATTGAATTGTACGACTAACCGCACATGAATGGAACGTTTCATCGGTGATCCGCCAGAGGAATGCCAGCACTCGGAGGAAATGCGAAACAATCATTTGTTGTTTCCGCCATGAAGTGGATTTTCCCAATAGAATTATTCGCCAAGTTTTGAAGTGACACTTTAATGGGCATGCTAAATCGGTTCCTTGTCATTTTTGGAGCTGCCGCACAATGCGTCTTTTTTTTTCTTAAAGTGAAGAAGATCGGCAAATTTGTTTCGCAAACATTCACTACAGAAATAACAGTGACATCAAGACGTCACATTCACCAACCACAACCACATCTAACATTAATCTTTACGATGCCCCAGATGATGCAACTTCATCCCAATTTGTGAGCACTTCCATTGGATCTCTTAATCTCCATGCCCGACATCTTCAAGTACAAATACCGCAAATAGAACAAGCTGCATTGTCAACACAGTTCAAACAGCTTGAGTCTTTTATCTAAACATACATAATTTGCAAATTATACAGCACATTCCTCTGTGTATCCTCTGAAACCAAGAACCAACCCAGTGAACGAGTTGATGCTCGTGTTGAAAACTGTACGTGTAGAAACACAACCCATTTTTGAGAACCATGGAACGGAGGAAAAAAACATTTTTTCGAAAATAATCATCGATTGGTTTAGTTTCGTATGTGCTGTGTGCTCGGTGTTGCAGATCCCGGTTGGGAACATTAAATATTCATTTGCGTTTTGCATATAGGAAGAAGACACTCGCACGTGATGATATGCAAAACTTCGTTTGCCAACCGAATTTTTTTATGGACACTTGAATGTTCAAATATTGATTGGTTTCCGAAACGAGGTACGTCGACTTTTCTGTTAGGCTCTTCATAGAAGATGCTGGTATGAGCTTGTTTATGCACCTAGATATGGGATGCAATCGTAAAATAAGTCGTTACTATTTTGAATGTACTAAAGTCGAATGTGAGTGAAATAATTCAATTTGCGAGCGTAAAATGGACTGCACGTATTTCAAATTCAAACATAACACTGAATTCGTACTCAGTGGAATTTTCTTTTTACACTTTTCAGCAACATAAATGAGTTGAATTTTCACGAAGAACATTCAAGACATAAGAAAATTGGTAAGGCCGATACTTTGTTTGTTTTATTGAACATCTGAAGTAGAGAAAGCCTCAAATGAAAGCATGTAAGAAACAACTATGAATTGTCATATTTAGTGTAAGATGTGAGCACGAATTTTACATTGATTAGAATTTAGCTTTAGGGTATTTTATTTGGATGTTAATTTTTCGAATTGGCAACACTTTAACCAACGACAATCAATTTGACAGCCGACAGCTGACTTCTACGTGCTTAGATTCTTAGCGTAACTGTCAGTAGTCATACGTTACAATAAGTTATTAATAAGTATAAATATTTCTTATAAAGTTGCTCAGTAATTAAAGTTTAACGTTTTTTATCAAGCTTATTTTTTGGGGCTATTTTTAAACAAAATTCTGTTTCGGAATGCATAGAAAGAATAGTTTTATACAAAAAAGTGATTTCCCTTAAAAGAATTTCATACAAAATTTCTTGCCACGCCTATATTTTGAATAAGACCAGGGATAAACTTCTCAAACTAAAACAATTCAGCGGTTGAACATAGGTACACTACATGAGTATCACTACAAACTTTGTGACGATTATCTTTATAGCAGTTTCTAAAGTTTCATATACGAACAAGTCCTGCGGTCTATTTATTTTTTCTCTCAATCCCATTGAAATAATTTTTGCATTTTAATCACTTTCTTGGGCAGACATTGAAAATAACTGCTTCAGTCACATCGATTCATTAATCGTCAAATTGTCAAAGTCAAAGATGAGAAAGTTCCCTAGAAGAAAAGTCGTGTTCTTGTCATTTCCAAGTGAGATATGTAGCTACCTATGTCTGCCTTTCGACAGAACAATTTAAAGTGGGCACTTAACAGTCTCACTTTCACTTTCTCACGCAGAAAGTGAACCTTTAAAATCTGTCACTACATGTCCAAGCAAGTAGTTCAACGCGTGTTTTCCACTCAAATGACCAATTCAAAAATACACCAAAGAATGACAGTAGAAACATGAGTGCAATTAATCTATGTTATCTGTTCGGGTAAGTACCGAAAGACGCTTGTCGCAAGGAAAATGATTTGTGTTTGTGAGGTTCAACGATCTGTCAAATTGAGATTGCACGTTTCGCTTTTTCTGACAATTGATTTATGGACACACAATATTTCCCTTAGCTGTTGAGTTTTGCCAAAAGTATCACATCAGAGAGTGAGATGATACAGTAAGACTTTTAGATGGAAATTTTGGTTATCTTTCTCATAAAATCAGAACGGAATTATTTTATAGAACTGACAGAATTTTCAACCGCTCATATTTATTTACACAAATTAGCAAACAAGAGAGTAGTTTACCCAACTGCAAAGGTTTTTTCTTTTTCTTTAAATTTCAATTTGCAAGCTTATAAAAAAATATATATTCAATTATTGACGTCAATAGTCTTATTTTAAAACTAATATGCACTCCAATCAGTAGACATCATGTTGACACAACGAATTCGAACAAAAGTGACAAGTAAACAACTGACATTTCGTACAGTTGTCAATATCCTAGTTTTGCTGCAGTTCCACTCATCGAGAGTTTGGTGTTTTTAATTTAATTTGAATGTTTTTGGGTACGATAATTAATGTTAGATCATGCGTTTGTTGACTCAGCTGACAGGCAGACATTTTCATTAATTCGAACTTTAGAAAAATGCTGCCAACTTCAGTTGTAATACACAGAAGAAAAAGGTTTGCAAAAACCGAAATCCGCAGCGATTATTGTGCAGCTGTGCCATTGGAAATGCTCTTCAAATATCATTTTATATTCACAAAAACGAAGACAACCAAACGTCAGCAAAAAGCATATTCAGCTGCAATTATCTCGAGCGTGAAATTTTAATGAATCTCCCCCGAGGTTCGTCTTGCAGTCATCTCCAAAAATTTCGCACAGATACCTATGTGAAAGCTTTTTGAGAACGACGAGGCGGGAAGTGCTCGTACTATACATGTTGGAATATTAAATATTATCTCTATCACGTCTGGTCTCATGGTGGGATTTGCAATGCAATGGCTTCCATAACTTCAAATGGTTATCATCTTTACGGATAATTGCGAGCAATTTTGAGCGAGTAAAGCATTTGCTGACGGTTTCATTTTAAATACTCGTATGTAATTTCTTACCTCACAATCAAATAGCTACGGAGGTTAGGTAGCTATATTTCTGCCTATCTTTATTCAATGACATGACTAAAACATCACATGACAGACACCCACCTTTTGACGACCAGGAAAAAAAAACTGCATGTTTATCTGCTCCAATTACCACTTCTCCCCGGTCATCTCTGGTTGGCTCAGAGATAATAATCACCCAACTTGACCACTGATTACATCAAACTTATAATAGCAAATTTTGCGCTGGCAAATGTTCTTAGATTTCTCGCAGCCAACTGTTAACATTGCCAACGACAGCAGCCATTAATCAGCCGTACGCAATAGGCCATACTACTATAGTATACCGCTCCCCGTACCTCAGCAACAACAAAAACAACGACAAAACAGTTAGACAAGAAGTATCCCCAATTTATAATTTGCGGATGCACGTCAAAAGCGATTTTCCCATTTTCCAATCAATAGATACAAATTTATGATATCTCTCCCTACGAGTGCCTGTTCTATCCGAATCACTTCCTGCCTCATTCATCCATTATGTGCGCCATAGAAACTCGTATACTCCCTAGCTATATTCTTGTTAGTACTGTCTAGATACCGATCTATGTGTTTCGGTAAACCACAGGCGGTCCAACCCAGCTCATAAAAAGGCGATCAACTGCGATATTGGAGCGGGTGATTTTTCAAATTCGTTTTGAATCCCCATCTCGGATCCTAGCTGTCGGTAGCGAAAAATTCAGAAGCCTTTTGGGTGTATTTAGCTTCGTTATCTGCGCCACAGATATCAGCCACTTAATAAGACCCATAAACGAGAAATATCGTAAATATTGCTCACTGGCACGGCCATTAACAATGGGCCAACCATTTGAGAGGGGGAACTGCAGTCCGTACCTAGATACAGTTTAAACGATCACCCGTTGGCGGGAAAACAATACCAGCTTGCTGTTTTGCGCTGTTAATTGTGTCTACTGCACAATGCGCTCGCAATATGCAGTGCAACATGTTGCCGGTGAATGAGTTCACCTCTGTAATGCGCTGAAACTGTCTCACGTCAGCAAAGCCCAAATGGTAGTCTTTATATTTTCTAATAGCGTCCGCTGTCGGTCGGCTTGTTGATGCCAGAATAGTTCAATGGCATGCGATTATGTTGCGAGAACAGAAATAGCACGGGCCATATGTTGGGATATAAGTGAACGGAATGCAATGCCGCCCAGTGGAATTGAACGTGATTGGGCGACTTTGTTATGGGAGCGCACAATTAGTGGAAGAAAATTATTAGCTAAATAATATTTAGCCAAAGCATGGGAGGTATTTATAGCCGGCATTTCGTTTATGATATCTAGGGGTTTGATCGGAAAGAAATGCTACGCGCACACATGCCGGAATGTTAGCGGTTAACATTGAACAGAAATGAGAATATCAATGTCTCGTTTGAAAAAAATTAATTAAGCTTTATGGCTTCTTATATGACACGTTGTGAGAAAATATTGTGGGACTTATGTTCTGTCGAAGATGTAAGGGGAATGTAAATGCTTCCTGTTCGCTGTAGGTACGAGTATACAGTCAATATGTAAAGTCAAAATATCACCACATTAATAACATCTAACAATAACATAATGGAGAGATTTCTCAAAGCCCCTTGAGAGCTACTTCGAAAGAAAGATGCAGCATTTAACTAGTTCCTTTTTTTCAGAGCAGAACTCTTAAGACTAACGGTTAATAAAGGTTGCGTCATGTTCAAGTTAGATGTCCCACAAATTTAGACAGAAGGCAATATTAATAAACCAAGGCAGAATCTAAGTTTTGCTTAGAAACGTTCGAATGTTCAATGAATTTGAGCGATGAACAGAGGCAGAGCACGCTCTATGAGGTAAAAATAAATCGACTGAGTAAGAAACGGAACCATGCTTTATTTCTTTTCACTAATTGAACTACTATTGTTTATTGAGTTAGTTTTTGTGACCTAGAACAGGAACAGCTATTCTTACAAATGTCAGATGTTTAGTCCTGATCATCGATCGACAAGTAAGTTTTTTTTTTCTTTTTTTTGTTTTGTCGAAACGGAAAAAGACAGAGATTACACATTTTACGCCTCGTGAGGAAGGAAATTTTGTTAAGGCTTTTAAGCAATTTGACCCCCAAACTGAGTACATAGCCAAATAAAAAAATTTAATAAACATCCATCCAATAGAACAACCAGCAAAAAAGACTGAACATTATTTACCTGAATAGGCTTAATTTATCGGACCTAATTCTTACCGATTTGAATTTAGAAAGCGTTGGAGGAATTACGATACCAGGTTATTTGTAGTACACTTATGCCCATTTTATTCACTCGAAGTTGAACACAACTTGGGAAGTTTCCCATATAAAAATCTCCAAGTTGTGTTCAACTTCGAGTGAATAAAATGGGCCTTAGAGATACAAAGGATGAAAATAAATTACCTGTAAAGAGAAAAAAGAAAAGAACACATTTAATGATAATTGAAAGCTATATTTTTGGTATTCTTATTTAATTTTTCTACCTAAATCCATAAAAGGGTCTCACGATAAGTGTGACCAGTTAGGAATATAAATATGTACTTGTAAAATATTTTTGCAATTAGAAGAGGATATACTTTTGCGAAAAAGACTCGCAGACAAAATAATGGAGAAGAAAACTATTCCAATGTTGGTTAGTTTTGATTTATTTATTCAAAACTTATTACTTTCGAAAGACTCCCACATTTTGCTTGAAAAGAAAAACCCAGAATATCTATACTTCTGTAGTGGAATTTCGAAAATAATGGCTTCTGAAATACGTCAGAAATGTAATAAATTGTGCCAGGCAGATGTAAATAAAGAACGAGAGAATGGGGACGTTCGGATACATACGGTTCGTTTGGGTACATTCATGCAAACTTAAAACAATTAAAAATTTGCTAAGAAACTGTGCGAAGTACTGAGCCAATTTAAAAAAAGAGAGTGAGATTTCCATTTCCGTGAAGGAACCGGGGTTACGGTTTGTAAGCCTATTCGGCGGCGTGCGTTTTTCCTTGAATTGTTTTTCTATTTTCGCTTCGGATGTCAAAAATGCCTGGGATTTGTTCCCAGAAAAAATTACAAAAGTGTTTCATTCAACAAACTATGAATTTAGCCAACAGAACCGCATGGATCCATGTAACGATGTACCCGCAGCAGTAGCACAACTGCCAGTAAACTGATATCTCTCACATGATGTTTTCGTAAAATTATAGACCAAATACTACAATCTTCCCTCACTTTCAAAATCTCCCCACATAGCTCGCTTAAATTATTTTTGTGTAACCAAGTGTTGAATTGACTGGCAAACAATGGGCCCCTACGAATCCTTCCGCTACATAACTCAATTTCCCTACACACCACCGTCATCCGTTTTCCCGACTTAATAGAATTCCAATAAATGAATTCGCCATGAAACCGGAAGATCCTAGAGAGATGAATGTCCCTGCATATCACATTTCACTGATTTATCGCTGATGCACTTTAAAATTCATTGACCATAACCGAAAAACGGACAAGAGTAAAGAAGGTCCCACTTCCTCTGCAGTGTGGCCAATGTTGACTTTTTGCTCAGCCAAATGATTAAAAATAACTCCAATCGTTTTAAATGTTCTTCAACCGACGACGACGTCGACAGCCATCGATATTTCCAGCGGTCGACATATCGTTCCCCTCGAGGGCGGATGCGGACGCCAACCGTAGGCAGTGACCTTTTATCGCACGTTCTGTTCTGCCAGAAATACACAATTCATGCTCTGCCTTCATACTCTATGATAATGGATGGTCCATTATAAATTTAAAGACTTATGATAGAAGTAGAAGCCGAGCGCATAATTCAATCGGCGCAGACCGAGGACCCTCTGCAGGGAGTGGATATACCATAAATACCGCATCGATGGATGAGTTTTCGTTCGCAATATTCATGCTGTTTGTTGACGTCGAGCCGAATTGAGTTTGCTTAGATTTTGAGATAATTTTCTGCGAGCGCTATGAGCTATTTTGCTCCTCATTATTTCTTGATCAACTTTTAACTAGGAAACTAGTTTCATTTAAAACTTTACAATCTTCACACTCTCTTTTTCCGCACAAGTCGTATGAGGGAGGCGAAAATGTTCAGAACTGCTTTCGACCAGACACACATCTCCATTCTCCATCTTTATAGGAAAAGCACACAATAACAGCATCAACCTTCGCTTCATTTGCCTTCTCCTTTGATGGATCCGTTTTGTGAAATCCAAATTCACGTTGCCAGACAGATTGCAGGGTGTCTGCACCCCATCAACCTCGCACTTTAATTTTTTGATCAAGATCCTTGCATTATTCCCAGGATATTGTTCTCGGTTTTGATACGAAGTGAAGGTTCAATTAACCGGTCTAATTCAATTTACTCGATAAAATGTTATCACAGTGACTTTTTATGGATGGTTGGGGTGTGGTGGATCGGGTCGGTTTACACTCTTGTAAAACTGAAAGATTTCTTTTCGCCAGTTTCCTGTGGAATTTCATTTATTGATGAGGGACTGTTTTGAAATAAAGCCGCAACCCACAATTTTGCAGACGATAGCAGGGTGTTCGTATACATGAGAATTCGGCAACTTCACTCAAACGAAAAGGGAAATTCCGCAATTTCAAGATTACTTGGAATTTACAGTGGAGAAGCAGAAAATCGTTATATGGATAGTAAAGAAATGGATGAAGTTACATTCAGTAAAGTAAGTTGTTGCATTCAGTTGTGTCTATCGAGATTCTTATGAATATGCTATTGGTTATTGTGAATTGTTTAAGACACACAAGGTGACACAACATGTCATTGTTACTCCAAGCAGAAGGAACTAGCAAAAAGAAAAATTAATTTCACTTTAAAGTAATTATGTTCACAATAGCGATGAAATACAAAATAACTAGGTGTGTGAGAAATGAGAGGTATTTATATTTAAAACGTGTCTCGACCGTTCCTAACTGTGACGCTAACAAAACTAAGTAAATTCGCCTGTATTCTTAAAAATGTCGAGGACATTCCCAAAAATTAAGTAATGTAGGTATAGTATAGGTATATACAAAAATAGATGAGATCCGTCGCAGTGGTTGATTTGCTAGACTTCTCGATTGAAGGGCGGGCTAAATCTGTTCGATGTTTTGAAATAGAAATTCACGTCAGTAATAACCTATTTATCTTCCCCTAATAGGTAAAGTGCTTAATATAAATAAAATCTAAGAGGCTGCAACCCTAAACCTACACACAATTTATGTTAAACTGTTTGCATAAACCCTTCGACATGCCCTTTGGTCGAACAACTTACTTCTAACCCCATTCTAATTATCAATTCCTTTCCTTTACTCACTGTACAGTCTTGCGCCAAATATAAAAAAATGTGAACACCCAATAAATCCATTTATCCTTGAATTCGGATATGCGAGGACTTAGATAAAAACTATCTTCAGATTAAGTATGCTCATAGCTCACACCAAATGTTAACATTAAATATTACATCTCATTGCGTATTGGTGGAAGGGATTTCAAAGGATACAACCATATAACTGAAGTAAAAGAATGATACTCCATTCGCATTCTACATGTATTTCCGCACATCCCTTTTATTTTATGCGATAGCTCAGCGCATTTGCCAATTCTGATCATGTACATATGTGGGTTTATGACCCTCGCACTTTTATCCATACTCGTCGTACGGTGGGCGAAGTGTTGATTTAATTTAACCAAAAGTCAATACGGTGGATTAATAACAAATTTTAGTCTCGACTTTAAATTTACGGTAGCTCACAATTGAGAAATTTGTTTAGAAACTGTAGACTACTGAAATTTAGTGTCGAAACTGAAAATGTTTTAAAAATACTTTTAAAAATAAAAAGGAAACAACAAATGTCCAGGCAAATTTAGAAAAATCTCGTTTTAACTTAATGATATAGATCCTTTAAAAAGACTTTTAGGTTGCGTCGGAAAGTTGAAACTTTCTACGACTGTAGAAATATTCTTAAGGCTTGGTTTAAAGAGTTAAGCACTGCTTTTTAAATATTGCATAAATGTACAAATTGTGGGTTTCAATTGAAGTTATTACGGGCTTTCTAAAAATTAGGCCTTTTGTCATTAATTGACATTATTTTCATCTTAAATAAACATGGAACTACAGATTCTTATCTGCTACACCCTTTTTAACACAGCAAATGTTTGTGAAAAGCTAGACCTGAATCTGTTGCGTCAACTATACGTGTTTTGACGCAGAATTGAAACGCCCTCCTTATCTCTTATTCGCTGCTCCTGATCTTGTTATTATTGTTATTTCTTAATCAGTTCAGAATACAGACTTTTTTTACTGGAGTATCTGTCTGGTTTTGGTCAATAGAATATCCCTGTCGCGTCTGCTAATTAGCAGAGTTCTACTTTGTAGACAACAACCTTTAGATCGTCCCTCTTCGCAGCAGCAATAACTTACAAGATTCCATTTTATTTTAGTAACAATAATTGCTATTGCTATTTCAAGCGTTCTATTTTAAGATTGAGAATCGATAGAAGAACTGAAAATCAGAAAGACATACTTAATGTTGTCAAAGTCATCCATTCAAGTCCACGTTTTGAGAATACTTTTCACACACTTTCGGATTCAAATTTACGATTTCCGTCTCTAAAACTCTGATTCCACCCCACTGTGCACCAGCTCCACTATTGAAACGAAGACAGTTGCAGGCAACAAGTCAGCCTTGAGTTCAATTACTTTCATTCCCAATCCCATATCCCACTGCCAGGAGAATGTATCAGTTACAGCGGAACAATCCCGAAACAATTTCCGAAAGTCTAGTCACGTTCGATCCTTAGAGATGGTGAGTGTTTGTTGATTGGGGATTTTTTTCTTCTTTGGATAGCATCTATAATCAGTTGGCATGTAGAATATGCGATAAAATTAATAAGGTACAAGTGAATTAGCATAATTTTATCTATAGTGTAGCTGTAGGGGTCATCCGAAAGAGTTAAAGTTGAATTGACTTTTGGCCCGACGGGAGGGCTATATGTCAGGCCATCAATTTTAAATGGTTTCGGTGCAAAATATTCCTCTTTATGCGGGTTATTTAGTGGCGTATGAAATTTAACCGGTGGCACGTTTTGGGCATAGAGTTGAAGTATTTGAAGATGTATCCCGTCTACGTGATGTGGGCGCCCGTTTTGCTAAAACGTTTGCCAGTCGAATGATGTCACTAAGTAAATATTTGTCACTCTTAAGTGCAATATTTATTTAGACCGTAATAAGCCCATATCACGATATTGGTCTAGATAAAGCTATACAATGTTGACAACTGAATCACCTTTCCTAAGACGACAGGCAAATGATACAACGTATACAGACCCGCTAATGATATCATCATTTTGTAGTTACCTTCTGATGCATTCTGTACACAAGAAACAGTGTTCACCCAACTTGAGCTTGCACCGCCCTTCATCTACCAATGATCTCGCTCTTGAGTGTGAAATGAAAACAAGTGTGATTCCAAGTGCATCTGGGGCTATAATTAAAAAGCCATTGAACCAGCGCTATCGTGTTCGAAAAAAAAGAGCTCACCAAAAGGCCAAATTAGATAAACAAATGTATATCGCTATTACCCGATGATAGATATGGCGTATATGGTTTTGTGAAATTTTTCACTCGCATCAGGGCTTGGAGGTTATTTTAATTAAAAAGCTCTCCCCAGAGCTAAATCTGTTTATTATTTGTTTTCGCAATAAATCAACGAACATGTCTGTCTTTCATAATTTATATGTCACTTAATTTTTAACGCAAAAAAAAAGAATCAACATTTTCCTTAAATGGATTCCACAAGTCCGTACTGCATCTTGCTGTTACTATGTGGCCCGGCTTATTGATTTTTTTTTTATTTGCAAACACACACAAATGAAAATACATAGGATATGCGGCAGTGAAATATAGAGCTCTATATAGAGCAATTCTGCCATAATAATAAAAAGAAAATAAACAAATTAATTTCCCATGAACAGCATTATGAGGGAATGGGGCGGGAAATAAATTGTATGGCGCTGTTTGTTGTATGCAGAGATAGTGGGTACAGTAATGCTCATAAATGCGAATTGCGGGGAGTAAATGAAATATTAATTACGTACATTGTTGCAATATTGTTACTACAGAAATGGGAATATTATTATCACCCGTAGAGTTGGCTCAGATGGGATTTATTTCATTCATGATCGAATTAATTTTAAAACGTACATTGGTTGCTTATTGTACTTGCTGGACCAGGTGCTAGCGGCCCCTCATCTGGCCTCATTCACGACTAAGACCGTTTTTGCAGCTTCTACCTCAATATTTGCAAATTGCCTTCCACCAGTAATGACAATAGCCTCCCAGTATAAAATTTTATGCACCGACTTGTGAAAAATTGTTCCCTGAAGTGTTTTATTCAGTCAAGTTACAAATTTGTATTTACAAGTGTTTCTTTAACAAAATGTACGAATTTTTTTTAAATTCTGTTTTACCAAACTTTGAGTAGGTACCTACTACAAATTTGTAGTTGCATTCTACAAGAGGAAATTTTGTGGGAATACTTCAAGGTCTGGCTTCAGCAAAAGTGAAAATGTAAGTTTGTGAATTATTTGGAGATTTGGAACCAAAAAGAGCTTGGTAACAATTTTGTAGTTGTGCCTTACAATTACAAATTTGTAGTTGTAATTTAGAAGTGCAAATTTGTAGTTGTTGTTTCGGATAAATACCACTGGTGTTGGATTTTGAGTTTCGCACAATTTCCTCAAGAAGTTACTCGACGACGTTACTTTTTCTAGGTGGGATTTTGTCCTACCATAATGCAACTGGGAAAATTTCGTATTTTTTCATTTCCTCTAGATGTAAACTGGGTTAATTTCAAATGAAGAGTCGGAAGCAATGTAACGACATAATTAAAGAGTCGACAAATAAGCAGTGTTTCCCACGCCCAACCAAAACATTTTTTCACCACATTATAGTAAGCAATCTTTAACAAAATAAGCCGGTTGAGCCCCCAAAACATATATTCCATTAAACTGTATTTAATTAAGCTCAACAGTTCTACATACGACCCTATTCTAATTGAACTATACATAAATGTATGGCGAGGACCTAGTCTAAGGGATGAATAAAATAGTTGGTCTTGTTTTGACCCCACAAATGCTAGGTTCTACATAAGTTAAGTGAATGTGTTCAAAAAGGAGGAGGTATTATCAATTCTGATAATAACCTCAAAGACCGAGATTTTTCGCTGAAAAAATACTTGTCCTTTTAGGTGGCAGTAAAATAAAAAAAATAATTACTCGGTAAACGCGATATTGACTCAGTTGCAACTCTACGACTTTACACCTAAGGAAGCCCAACTGAAGTTCGGGGGTACCACGGATATTGGGAAGCACTTTCTTCTCGAATAGCTAATTCCAGCCGCTTACCTTTACTGACTTGCAAAAACCAACGACTTCGACTATTCTAAATGTGTACTCTTACTTGACACCTTATTTATTCAAATGAGGGTCTCCTCTACACCTTTCCTGTTCTTCTTATAGCAAACTTATTCGCATCTCAAATGGGACAGTGGCCTGCCATAACTCTTCACTCGTCTCAGTCCTCCTTTTCCCTTGTTGAAGTTTCCAACGACTTTCCACTTGAAAAAGCGATGCAATTAGTTTAACAAACTTCCCCGCAGATACGAAAACATTTGCTTTATCTTGAAAGCGAAATTACAAGCGAATTTAGAAGACGATTTCATTATCACTACCAATAATCTCTAATGCATCCTGCTCGTTCACCTTTTGTGCCCTGATCGAAGACGCCACCCACTATAGCGCTAGTTCAATTTAATTTGCCTAAAGGAGAGAAGATTGCTATCATAGATCAACTACCGTCGGAACCGATGAAGACTACGATTTGCTCAGTTTATTCAAGGAAACACGCACCATCCCATCCCATCCGGTGTATCTGTATTCAATCCAATCCGGCTAACATTCGAACGTAGGACGAACGACAATAACGCTGTGTACACATCAGGGTGCTCTTCCACAAGACGAAGAACTCCTTCCGTTCCGCTTCGGCGGGGGGGTTTCCATTTCCTTGCGATTTCGTTATTGAGATGTGAAATCAATATCACAACGAGTTGACTTTGGAGGAGTCGTCATTTCTTTTCGCTCTCCCTGCCGTTGGTCTGGGGGAGAGAGAGAGTGTACGATTCGCTGTCTTCAAGTGGGTCAATTTATTTTTGTAATATCGGTACCCGCCAAGTAGTTGTGCGGGGGCAATTCTACTGCGGGTATCAGTGATTGTTTGTGTTTGTTTTGTTTGGACGGAGTTTATGGACGGCATTGCTTTGTCTGTGAGGGGGAGTAACAGGAGTCGATTTTAGCTTTCGATTTATCCCATCCAAGTTGAGGAACGCCTTCGATGGAGTGAATGAAGAGGGTTATTATTCCTTTTTAATTAGCCACAGCCATCAAAGCGCCTGCCTTGAAATTTCAATTGACTGGACGTGTTCGGAAATGAAATTGAGCTCCTAACATCTCTAAACTTAAATTCCTATTTTTTTGTTTGTTATCTTTGCTAATTTGTTACTTTGTTATTTATGTACCTACTATACATTTGCTCTACTTGTTTCATTAATTGTTATATCATTATTTTGTAAAATCAGCATTCACCCTATGGTTCGACAGTTTTTCTATGTGTGTTTTCGTCGTAATGTGTCGATGCATTACAAATAGAAGGAACAACTCTCATTTGTCCCGTACGGTTTTTCGTCAGCATACTTTACTGCCGTTGCCTGCGCATTGACAAGGGAATTGAGAGCGTGAACCGGGTTTTTTATGTTGTGGATCGTATTCGACCAAATGTGTTGCATTGATTGCACTTGTCTTTTGGTCTTTCACTTTGCCAGCAACCACCAACCGCGAAACACCATAGGAAAACCATCGAACCAATATTGCCGTCTTGTCTTGGTGAAAATAAAGCATTATAACGTTTATTGTTGTTATTTCGCGTTTTGATAAATCCTCATCAAAGTTGGTCCTGTCGAGCCGGATTATTTTTGATATCTTCGGTTTCGCGCTTTTCGGGTGGTTGCGACTTGTGAGCCTGCATGCGGTGCATGTAATTTGCTGCAAACAAAGGATTACGAAAGGTAACACTGTATCATACATAGTTGATAAGGTTGTCTGGATCTGCCGTTCCTTTGTTAGTTGGTGCTGGATATTGCCACTAGGATTGAATTCCTGTAGAATTGTAATTTGGGAATTTTCTGCTATTTTCGGTGAAACGTGTTCGGTAAAGACAGTTATAAATCGCTTGCTATAACATGGATTTGCTAAAGCAATCGCGCGGTCATTTGAAGGGTGCTATTACACGTGCATTTAATCTCTCCCAGAATATTGGTGATGATATCTCGGTTGAAGTCCTCGAAATTAGGTTAGAAAGGCTAACTGACACGTGGAAAGACTTTTGCGCAAATCAGAATGCCCTTTTTGAGTTTCATGAAGAAGCTGGGTACGGTAACCCCGAAGAAGACTTTGAGGTTGTTGAAACGAAATACATAACGGCAAAAGGTGCGATCATTAAAGCTATACGCGAAAAACTTCCGCCATCCTTGCATACGGACAATAAGTTAGAGGAATCGGTGAATAGCTTAATTGGTCAGCAAGCCTCGTTTCTGGAAACTTTCGGAAAGACATTTTCTTCTCGCGATAAAAAGGTTTCGTCTGAAATAGAGTTACCGCCCTTTCATATTGAGCCTTTCTCTGGGGATTATCGTGCGTGGCCGGGTTTTCGGGACATTTTCTTGGGTAGTGTTGATTGCAAATCAAATCTCTCGAGCGCACAAAAACTGCGCTATTTAAAATCGTTGTTGCGGGGTAAACCGGCTGATTTGCTTAATCAAACGTCTGTATCCGATTCAAACTATGAGCAGGCGTGGGAAAAGCTTGATCAAAAATATAGCAAGCCGCTTTACATAATCAATGAATACATTGAAAGCTTTTTGAAATTGCCATCGGTGGCAAACTCGAATGGTGCGCATTTACGAAAGTTGGTCGATAATGCTGACGAGGTTCTTCGCGGGTTAAAGGCGCTAAGATCGGAAAGTAGAGACCCGTGGTTGATTTATCTTTTGCTACAAAAAACCGACGTTGAAACTCGGAAGGCCTGGGCCTTAGAAACAAAGGGATCCGATGAATCCACAATTCAGGAGCTTGTTGACTTTCTCGAATTAAGGTGTAGTGCTTTAGAGGCTAGCGAGCCCAAAACACGTGTAAATTCGGTTCAGTCGCGTTCTGCTAATAAAATTAAAACGTTTACGGTTTCGAACTCTTCTTGCCCCAAGTGTCATGAAAACCATCGTCTCCCTCAGTGTGCACAGTTCTTATCCATGCCCATCCCCTCTCGCCGCAGTTTCGCTAGGGATCAAAAACTTTGTTACAATTGTCTAGGCACTAAGCATTCATCGTCAAGGTGTAGAGTTCGAGCTCGCTGTGCAAATTGTGGTAGTCGTCACCATACTTTAGTGCACTTAGATAATCCTGATCGGTCGTCTAATGACAAAACTGTTGATGATTCGTGTGACAAAATTGATACCAGTGCATCGTGTTCTTCTGGTACATCGTCCTTGCTTGTGAGTAACCACATCAAACACAATGTTCGTTCGTCAGGCATACTACCAACGGTCGTGGTTAAGGTAGTTGATGCCGTAGGCAACACTCAGCTGTGTCGTGTTCTGCTCGATACTGGTTCACAGGTTTCCTTCGTAACGGAAAATTTGGTAAAGCGGTTAGGCCTTCATCGTCGCCATGCCCGTTTGCCTATTTCGGGAATCTCGTCTCTTGAAGCTGGTGTTACTCATGGTGCCGTGACACTTGCATTGAATTCTCGCTTTGGTTCGCATAAAATGGAAGTCGAGGCTTATATTTTGAAACACATAACTTCGCAGACCCCTCTTCTTCCTTTCGAATTGGATAGCGTTATGCATCTTAATGACCTTCAATTAGCTGACCCAGGATTTAATACACCTGGACCTATTGACGTTTTACTCGGTTCGGATAGTGCTTGGAGTGTTTTGCGTGATGGTCGTCGCACAGATGATAAGGGTCGTATTATTGCTCACAACTCGGTTTTCGGTTGGGTAATCACTGGAAACCTACCCCAAAAGGATTTGATTTCGTTGCACGTTGGGGTTGACATTGACATGCTGTTAAAATCCTTTTGGGAAATTGAGGAAGTTCAATCGCCTTTGAGGGAAGAAAACATTGCAGATGCGCATTTTTCGGAAACTTATTCTCGCGCACCCGATAATAAATACGTTGTCGAATTACCGTTTCGTCACAAGGAGGTGCGCTTCGCTAATACACTTTCGGGAGCATTGTCCAGGTTGTTCGGTTTGGAACGTCGTTTTTCTCGCAACGAAAATCTCCGCGCGGAATATTCGAAGTTTATGAAGGTTTATGAGGAGCTAGGGCATATGCAGCGTATCCCAGAAAATGAAATTGAACCTACTTCTGGGCAGGTGTTTTATTTGCCGCATCATGCAGTCGTCACCAATAAGATGCGTGTTGTTTTTGATGGTTCCCACAAGGATTCGAACGGTCTTAGCCTTAATGAGACGTTACATATTGGACCTCCGCTCCAGCGTAATTTGATCAATGTGTACATGCAGTTTCGTCTGTTTAAATATGTTTTTTGTGCGGATATCGTAAAGATGTTTCGCCAGATTTGGATTGGTACAAGGCATAGGGATTTCCAAAGAATCGTATGGAGAGAATCCACCAACGATCCAATTACCCATTTTCGCTTGTGTACGGTCACTTACGGTACCACACCTGCACCGTATCTTTCTTTGCGAGTTCTTAGGCAATTGGCCGAGGAATACAACCACTATTTTCCGTTGGCTGCACATGCAATACTACGCAATTCGTACGTAGACGATTTTGCGACAGGTTCGGATTCGCTCGCTGGAATCATGGAGCTGAAGGAACAGCTGATTGGATTACTTGCCTGTGGTGGTTTGCAATTGAGCAAGTGGAGCTCGAATTGTTGGTCGATTCTGCGTGACACTGATGCATGTGATGAAACTATTTCTCTCGAAGTGGACAAGGAGGGTCAGTGGAAAAAGGTTCTAGGATTGGTTTGGAATCCGTATCGCGACATCTTCACCTTCAAAATCTCGTTGGAGGAGCAGCCAACACCAACTAAGCGAAAGTTATTGTCCGAGGTTGCGAAAATCTTCGATCCTATCGGTTTCCTAGCTCCATCCACTATTTTATTTAAGATATTGTTTCAGGAGCTATGGTTGGAAAAAACCAAAATTGGATGGGACGATCCTCTGCCTTATAAAATCGCCCAGAAATGGCATTCGTATCGGAAGGAACTACCCTGTTTTGAAAACCTTAGGATTTCCAGAAGATATACGTTAAATTCTAAGTGTTTTGATTTGATAGGGTTTTCTGATGCCTCGGAAAAGGCATATTCGGCAGTTGTGTATGCTCGCAGTGTCTCTGAAAGTGGTGTTGTTGAGGTTCAACTTGTTGCTGCGAAAACCCGTGTTGCACCTGTGAAGCAGCTGTCTATCCCTAAACTTGAGCTTTGTGGAGCACTTCTGTTAGGTCGGCTGGTAAATCTTGTTTGCTCTTCGTTAGATATGAAACCTGTTCGAATTCTGGCCTTTTGTGATTCGAAAATTGTATTGGATTGGCTCTCTTCTCCTCCTCGTAGATGGAACACATTTGTTGCAAACAGGACTTCGGAAATTTTGGATACGCTACCACGTTCAATTTGGAACCATGTTTGCTCCGAAGAGAATCCTGCCGATTGTGCTTCTAGGGGAATTGAGCCCCAGAAATTGTTGGATTTGGATATTTGGTGGAAAGGCCCTGCTTGGATGCAAATGAAGATGGAATGGTGGCCTTTAACTATGGATACGGCGGACGCAGGGGAGGTGTATGAAGAAAGGAAGGCAGTCGCAACATTGCACACTTCGGCTCCAGTTCACCATTTTCTCGATCATCTTACTACCAAGGTATCTTCGTGGCCGAGGTTGATTCGGATCGTCGCCTACATCCTTCGCTTCGTTCATAATTGTAGGGTCAGGATTACCTTCAATGCAATCCTCAATAACTTTCTGTCATTTTCTGAGCGAAACAGTGCCAAACAAACCATACTGTTATGGGTCCAAGAACGTGACTTTAGGGAAGAAATCTTCGCCTTAAAATCAGGAAAACCGGTTTCAGCACGGTCTAAACTGATATCGTTATCACCGTTCGTGGATGAGGTAGGGTTACTTCGTGTTGGTGGTAGAATTTCTCATGCTGTGGGTGTGCCATTTAGCATAAGACATCCCATTATTCTGCCAAAGCATCATGAAATTACGCAAAAAATTCTCTCGTATGGACACCGCAAATACTTGCATGCTGGAGTTTCGGAATTATTTGCATTGATTCGGCAAGAATTCTGGATATTGGGCTGCCGAAATCTAATTCGGAAACTTGTGTTCGAGTGCAGAAACTGTTTTCGTTTGCGTCAGGCTACTTCAACGCAGATAATGGGGAACCTACCATCTTGTCGACTCTCACCTTCCTTTCCTTTTACTCACACAGGTGTCGACTATGCGGGACCTATAATGCTTCGATTGTCCAAAGGAAGGAAGCCAAAGCTGATTAAAGGATACTTCGCGCTCTTTGTGTGCATGACTACCAAGGCTCTGCACCTGGAAGTGGTCAGCGACCTTACCACGGATGCGTTCCTGGCTGCCTTTCGCCGATTTGTTGCCAGACGGGGAAAATGTAGCATTGTGTACTCGGACAACGGAACCAATTTTCGAGGAGCCGCTCGTGAACTGTCGGAAGTGTACACATTGGTGCGATCCAGGAACCACAACGAGGAGGTGACCGATACATTGTCTGCAGACGGCATCAAGTGGGAATTCATCCCACCCCATAGTCCTCATTTTGGTGGGCTTTGGGAATCGGGGGTTAAATGCGTCAAGCAACATCTTCGTCGCGTTGTTGGCAATAATATCCTCACTTTCGAAGAAATGTCCACTCTGTTGTCTCAAATTGAAGCTTTGCTAAATTCTAGGCCCCTTTGTGCTTTATCTGATTTCGACTTAAATCCGCTTACACCTTCTCATTTTCTTATAGGAAGGCCTTACACTGCTATACCTGAGCAAAATTTTTTGGACACTGCGCCTAATCGACTGAGTCGTTGGGAATTGGTGCAAAACATGATGCAGGGATTCTGGCATCGCTGGCGAACTGACTACCTAACATCCCTTCAGCAACGCCCTAAATGGAAACAGGTCAAGCAAGACTTCCAACTTGGTGATTTAGTCGTCGTGAAGGAGCCCAATTTGCCTCCATCCAAGTGGGCATTAGGACGAGTTGAGCAAGTTCATCCAGGTGAAGATGGGCATGTGCGCGTGGTTTCGATTCGCACCCAATGTGGTGTATTTAAGCGCCCCATTACGAAGCTTGCGATACTACCATGTTCCTGAAATTCCTTCAGGGGGGGCGGCGTGTTCGGAAATGAAATTGAGCTCCTAACATCTCTAAACTTAAATTCCTATTTTTTTGTTTGTTATCTTTGCTAATTTGTTACTTTGTTATTTATGTACCTACTATACATTTGCTCTACTTGTTTCATTAATTGTTATATCATTATTTTGTAAAATCAGCATTCACCCTATGGTTCGACAGTTTTTCTATGTGTGTTTTCGTCGTAATGTGTCGATGCATTACAAATAGAAGGAACAACTCTCATTTGTCCCGTACGGTTTTTCGTCAGCATACTTTACTGCCGTTGCCTGCGCATTGACAAGGGAATTGAGAGCGTGAACCGGGTTTTTTATGTTGTGGATCGTATTCGACCAAATGTGTTGCATTGATTGCACTTGTCTTTTGGTCTTTCACTTTGCCAGCAACCACCAACCGCGAAACACCATAGGAAAACCATCGAACCAATATTGCCGTCTTGTCTTGGTGAAAATAAAGCATTATAACGTTTATTGTTGTTATTTCGCGTTTTGATAAATCCTCATCAGGACGTTTTATAAGATTATCATTAACTTGATAATTTGAATTAATCAATTTGTTTTAAGGAAGCTGCGATAACTTGAGAAATTTGGTTCGGACTTATATTTTATTGATTAATGTCCGGATAAGATTTTCTTTTAGAACCTGTTGTTGGGATTGATCATGCAGAGGCGAAGTGCTTGCAAATCAGCCACAATAATATTTAAATTCTCGGTTTTAAGGTCTCTAGATAAATTTCGGAGAAGCTGAACTCCGAAGTGAATGGAAAAAAATAGTTCAGTCGAAACGAAAATTCAATTTGTCGAGTCCGACAATTTTTCTTTATAACGTCCGTTTCGTTTCATCGCAAATAAATCTTAAATTAATATCACCAATAAAAACAAAAACAATAAATTTTGCAACACAATTGTTTAAGAGAGTGAGACATTTCCATTTCATAGCCTTTTTTAGAGAGAAGTCCCTTCATCAATCTGGGACGAAGAATTCGAAATGCTTGTGAAGAATCTTCTCTTTTCCCGGCAATCTGTGAAAAAATTGCAGCCATCGCAGCTAAACAGTCACTGGACGAAAATAATTCCGTCAACAATTTTTAATTTTTAAATGTGACTCAGGTACACATCTGCAAGCAGATATTTAGTTGTCATACAAATATCAGTCTTCTACAAATGTCTTTTGAAATTTATTATCTCACAATATAGACCTCTGACTCATATGCCATTTGGAATGAATCCAATTGCAAAAGTCGCATAGCTTTTTAATCTCTTGATAGCTCATGTCATAGCAAATCAACTCGGCAATAAAAAGGAAACGCGTCACCTGTTAAATAAAATACTTCTAGTCAAACAACAGTCATCTGTAACATTTCTAGAATTATCTGAAAACATTTGAATGACAATCAACTGCACTAAATCTGCATGACACGACTGTAGTATACCTAGAGTAAGCTTCCAAACTCATTACCTATTCAAAATACTGGACCGAAAACCTATTAGCGAAACACTTAAACTTAAACCTCAAGTTTAGATAACAATCGACCAACAGACAATACTTGTGAGCAACAAATCGCCAATTTAACTACCTATCCAAAAGGTGGCTCTAACCACGTTCCACCCGCCACCTAAACTGGCCATTCCATTATAATGACCGACCCGTTACTCTCGCAAGGAATAGAGTCGAAAACAACAGTTCGTGCTTTGAATAAAATTCAACCGCAAAATAAATCATTAAAACGGGAACAGGAATTTTTGTTTTCCAAATTATGTACATAGGTAATGCTGGGGCGGCGGCTAACAACAACTATAACACTTTAACTTTATCTACTGATGTCATCGCACCCTGTAGACACTGTAGGCGATACTAATAAACATTTTTAGTGTCCAGGCTAAATTTTTCCAACTCACAGAGTCACAGTGGCGAAATTTTCCATACAAAATATTAAGTGTGAATGTTGAAAATGATTATTAGCAAGGCCCAGTGTGTTTACGTAAAGTAGCAAACGGAACGATTAATTATTTTTTTCAGAACTCCAGACTGAGTGCGTCAAGCTTAATCTCATTCGAATGTACGGAGCGATGCTTCCCGCATTCCTTGGCTGATTATTCGCGTACAAATTACCAAAACCGTAGTGCGATTGTATAATGATGTGCTGGACATGATTGTTTCTGTGTTAAGGTAATGGTCACTGAACGCTTAAATATGAAAGCTGTTCTGACTTAGGTATGTGATTTGCTGGCACGAGGCGACGGGGATAAGAGGAGAGGTTGCTTATTACCATTAATTCACAATTTAGCCTTATGAGTTATTATTACGAAATGTCCTTCGAGGTTATTTGTGGACAAGCTAGAGCAGACAATTTATTGAATTTATCATGTGATATTGTCAACACATGAAAATGTTGTGAATGATGATTCAAGCTCTACAAGGTCTCAACTCTCAAGCTTTATGAATACTGATTTAAGGCGGTTGGGACTTCAATGATAGTCTTTAAAGTTTCCTTCATTTTGCTGCCACCGGAGGTTAGTGCGCAGTCTTAGTTCAATCTTTTCCGACAGATGTTTAGAAAATTTGACAACGATAATAAAATTTATTCTTCTACAGCGGATTTCTATGTTACAATGGTTAAGTACAAGAGAATGATTTTTAGTACAAAACAAAATAATAAAAACACATGGCCGAACCTTGTGTCAAAGCGCCAGATTTAAATTCTTCAATTGGTACAATTACTAGTTTAATTAGTAGTTTAAGTTATATTAAATAGTAGTTTAAGTTATATTTGAAATGCATTATGAGTAATGAATGAAAATTGTTGATGTGGAAAATATTTTACAAATTAAGATTAATTATATTAGCATTCAAAAAGTATGTGTGAGATGTGGGTTTTCTAGAGGGAGTGCCCCAACAGTTGGGTTAGGTTCGGTTAGAAGCATAGGAGATGAAAAATCTCTCTGCAGAAGTTGTGCTAAATTTAAATCTTCTCTTGACAGTCGTTAGAGAAGAAGTAAGTATTTTAAAAAACGCCGAGCTGCGTTTTGAGGTCTAAATTGCCCCCTGGTAGAAAGTCCTTAGTTCTGATTTTTATGTATACAAGCGGATAAGGTTACTTTTAGAGAATACTAGCGAAAAGCTGCAAAATGACGAAAGAATTTATATTAAAATGAATAAATAAATAAGGAAAAAGTAAATAAGATCAGTGTAGCTTCTGGAAACCATTCGATTTGTGTGAGTTTGTATTTTTGGGGACGAATGGAAGAGACCTTAAATTTGTTGCCGTATCCGAACGGTTCAATTTAGAAGCTTTACCATTACAATTATAACCTTCAATGTTTGCCAGACGTTCGCGAGAAGTCGCACAGTGAAAAAAAAAAGCCTTCAAAATGTAGTTCTTATTTTTCCGGGGATTGAACCTGAGAATTTCTGTACCAGAAGTCCACAGGACAATGTTTATAGCAGTTCAACTGTTTATTTGTGCGCTTTGAACATAATGAATCACAACAATTTTTGTTCACTTTAAAATTTAAATTTAAAGTCAAATTTATTTACGAAATAAAAAATGTCTTCAATATCCCGGTTTTGTGAAGATGGCGGCTGGAAACGTCGATGGCACAGAAAAGAAGATAAGTGCACCTAACTACTCGAAGCGCCCTTCTTTGGTATACGATTGGAGAAATTCTGAATAGTCTGTGTCTCAAGGATCAGTGCTATGTATTGAGATTACGACGAATCTTCGGTATTAAGGTCCAAACAATGATCCCAGGTTGAGGGAAAATGTGACAATTTGTCCGCTTTTATACTGCTAATGTTCTAAACGAGGGGCAAGCTTAAAAAGGCGAGAAATCGAAAATCTCTGTAAAACTTAAACTGCTTAAAAGTAAAACTAAAACGCATTTTCTTTACAAAAATAGTCAAAGTTTATTCAGAATGAATTGTTCATACTAAATTTAAAAGAAAACAGGCCATCGAATAACTACGTAACATTGATTCTGATACTATGTCCAATAGAAAAGAAAATCATTGTCGTTTTTATGTTCTATGTTTTATTTTAAGCTTGATAACAGAAATAGCAAACATTTTTTAATTTTTATCGTAAATCGAGCTTGGGCCCCGCACTTAGTAGTCCAACGCACTATAACCACTAATCCACTGGGCCTACAAAAATTTATTGTTTTGTACGATTTGAAATATAATGTCGGCGAGTACGCACTTCAAAATGACCCTAGGAATGATGGAGTTTAGCTAAAGCCAGCTCAAGATGGAAGGAGAATACGTGGTCCAGAAAAAACCACTCACATTCAAAATCGAAAATAATCGAATTTAATAGAACTACAGTTGCGATTGGTGCCATCAACCCCTAAACTTGAAATTCCACCGAAATCTCTCAAGAACTTTATTGTATCTACTTACAGGAATGACGTACATACATGGTGCAACATATTTTGCTCTTGAACCTTGAACCTTGAACCTTCAATATTTAAAAAATAAAAACCGGAACTTTTTGCCAAACCTGTCGAGTCGTCACAATAAATTCATGATGTCCGTCAATACTTCCGCTAGATGATAATATAATATTATTATTAATAATAATGATAAATGTGGCACACGTTACGTCACTCCATCAATGCCAACTACATATGACTAAATTTCAAATCGTGTGAGTATACCAGCGTCATAACATCATTTGCCACTTTATCTCGATGTAGTCACAAGTCACTACAGTCATCGATCAGATGTGTGACCACATGAACGTGAGACTATTCTACAGTAGGTACGTTATCGGTGGCTTATTAGCGGCTCATTTAGCACAAGTCACAATTCAGTCGGTGCTTACTTTTTCCTTTATTTTATTTTATTTTCTTACAACAAATAACTAACTACCCAAACGCCAAGATCATTTGCTTTAGATCGTCGTTACAGATATTCTTCTCTTTTTGCCCAGATTTGTTTCTATCTACTGCTTGAAAAACAAATTCATGCGGTTTCCCGCTTCACGATTCGGGCTAACGATTTCCAATTAATTTACATTAAAAGTCCATTCTACATTAACACCTTCTAGGTGGAGGTAGAATTACAAATTACAACAACAAACAATTCCAGAGAAACCTTGATCCGAATACGTTGGGACAAGTTCGGCGGTATATTTATGCCCGACATGCGTTTCACTCCTTCGCGATGAAGTCACGTTTTGTTTTTTCAGCTTCGCCAATATAATCCGAATCTTAATGTGAGGACAGCACTCTTGCATGTGCATTATTTTAAACAATTACAAACTAATTTAAAACATTGACAGTAATTAATATGCGCTTGCGGACACGACGTGACGGTGTTTGAGAGGGGACGCACATGAGGTGTAATTAAAATGATTGCATACAGCTACCGCGTGGTTTTATGTGTGGAGAGCTTTGAATAAATTAATTTGCGGGAAAACAAACTTAAATCAGAGTTTGTTGTATTTGTGTTGGCAAATTGAATGGGGTTACGAATTAAAATACCGCACAAACGTTTATTTGAATTTGTGGTAATTAATTATAGCTGTTTGTTTTAATTTTGTTTATTTAAATTTTTTATTTTATTTTTTAAGTTTCGTTTAGTTTGGCGGTGAGGAGTTTAGGTTAGAGGGTGTGTACTGTGTAATGCGGTAGTTATTAGGTAGAGTGTATTGACTGAAATTAGACAGCCATAGGTCTGTGGTAGAATTCCTGTAACACACACGAACCAAGAAATCGTGGCTCTACGAAAATCTCTCTTAAGGCAAAAGCGCTAACAAGATTATTTTCGCGCAAAAGATGGTGCTAAAAATTTCCTTTTGTAAGATAGTTTGAGCTTGTCTTTTTAGCATAAGTGTTTAGTTTTTAAGCAAACTCCATGATTCCAGAAATATATTTTTAACTAATATTTAGCACTTACAAAACGCTGTTTCAAGTTCAATGCTAAAAAAACTTTTAAAAGGTTAGTGATCTATTACAATTATCTGATAGTTTTGCAGTAACTCACTGACTGAAAATGAGGTACGTTATCTTCCAACGATACACAAGTTTTTAAGGTAGCTCATGGAAACTTTATCAGTTTTGAAAAACACATCTGCTATGTAAAAAATTACCTTTCCTAGAGGGCTATCAACAAAAATGCCCGACCTTTAATAGTAAATAGAGAGATCAGTTTGAAGTTTGAACGACGTGATAAGGCTAGAATTGAATTGAAACCCGCACGGAAGGATTCGATTTTGTGTCAAGACAGCAGACATATCGACTTTTTGTGTACAGCAAAAGACTGCACTTCAAAAACAGTCCAAAATTGATATTAGATGTTTTGTTTAACGAATAAGATGAATGAAGTGTTTTAAGAAGCCGATAGTCACTAACTGAGAACATATCAGTTCAATGTTCAGTTCAGTTCAGTTCTATAAAGAATTTAGCTTGTAAGATAAGTCTTGTTCTTTTAAAACATATTATAGAAGAAGTAATTATCTTAAAGTACTTAAAATGCCCTAAAGTCGAGTGATAAAATTTGTTACAGACTTGCTCTTAAAAACAAAAGAAAAACGCATTTTCGAGGATAGTGAAATGTGGAACATATTCAGCTGCTGTAGTGTTTTTTCCAAAATTTCTGTAGATACTACAAAAAGCCAACAGTAAGTTGGTGACTGAACTACAACTTTGAGCAATTTTAAATTAAAAAAAAAAAACAAAAAGTTACAAGGCAAGAATTCAACATTTTAATGGAGCGTTGACCAAAAAAAAAAATTACCAAAACCACAAAAATAAAACATGTAGTATAAGTTTAAGCAAACGATCTAGCAACACAATCCAACTCTGATACGTACTAAATACAAAGCGATGCGTACCTAGGCCGTGCACCTGGGAAAAGGACTGACTTAGCATTTTCAAGTTTTTGATTAATTTAGGTTAGGTTATGAGAATAATGGCAAGTTAAATGAGCCATAATAAAAATAGTAATTTCACTCGAAAAGTTATAAGAGATAAGTTATATATTTGTGCAATTTAAGGGCTGAATCAAAATAATTAATAGCCTACTGCACGAGGAGGAGTTAAACAAAACGCCAATTCCACCTGGTATTTCTTTTCAGACAGACTTCAGGTGGTATTCGAACCGACAAAATCCAGGTAGGCTTGGTTGCTAAATTATAAGGAATTTCTCTGTTGAACACGTTCAGTTGAATTATATACATCTTCTTCAATTCGACAGAAGGAAGCTTCCCACGCCTCTTGCAAATGATCTATCAGCGTCGCAGTGGCATATGCATATAAAAACACCCCGCATTAATGACATTTCAAAAAATACATTTCCCTGAAACAGCTAATATAGGCGGTTGCTATACATAGAATAACATTGTTGAATGCTACATAGAACAACATTGTCAAATGCTTAATATCTCAGTTTACCCCCTTACATAAACCGATCCTTTGACTTCGGCTTCTTCTAAGTAAGCTTGCAGTATTTCCACTTCAATCTCTCCATGAAGTGCATAACAATGTTTTGTCCAGTCCTTACATAATTCCATAAACACAGAGACACAAACTCAAACTGTTTTCACTTCATCTCCAATTATTGTTCAAAAGTGTATTTAATTTACTGGCATCCGCTGGCCGGGAAAGTATTTAATCATAATTTTCCATTCCCTACCGCCCATCAAGGACACCCGCAGAACTAGAACGACCGACTTGTACATATAAACAAAACGGAACCGCATAAATTCTCCTTAGATCTTCTCACTTTTATGAACTCACCTGCTGTGACCGTTTCTTCTCGTCATTGTGCGACTTAAATGGAATTCGACCTCTGACAAACCACATTATAGCATTCTTACTGAGAGTGCTACACAGGGTGTATTCCTGTGCCGATGGTTTGGATCTTTTGCGGTTCCCTACTATAGGTGTACTAGCTGGCGACCTGCCCCATTTGGGGTGGCTGCAAGCTGTAACTTATTCACCATAGAGTTCCATTAACTTAAGTAGCTTCCCAGTGAATTTAGCGAAAGCAAAACAGAAGACGAAGCGAAGGATATTAATGAATGGAGTCCCGTTTGAACCCTGGAGAGTGCAGGTACGTATCATATCGTGCAAGGAAAGTGAAAACGAACCCTGAATGGTTAAATAATGAGCGGGGGGGTTGTTTATGCCGAGGCTACAATGATACAAGATACAATTTGCATTTCGTGTGATTTTGCTTTAAATTCATGCGGTGCAAAAAAAAAAAAAAAGAAGAAAAATTCGATTCAAGGCGCGTGCAAGCCGTAAATGGATGTTGCAAAGGAATAGAAAGAAAACACACAGCTGTGGTTTGTTTGTGTTCATCCTTGAGATTTTATTTTTTCCCATATGCTTGGAGGCGCACGGATGGGGTTGGCAACTATGGGAAGCCGCAATTGCGAAATACTTAACGAAATGAATATTTCATCTGTGAGAGTGGGAAAAGTGAAAATACGAGTACGATGGGCGGCGAAATGTTTTGGACATTTTCACTTACACAGTATTCCTTTTGGTCGGCGTGACGTGCAGCAGTGCCATCGGGCATCGGACATCGGGCATCGGGTGCCGGGCATGGACGTGTGCACATGAGAAAAGCGAAAGTTTTTCTGCCACTCTGGGTAGATGGGAAATTACGTTGCAAAACGTTCTGGCAGGAGGCGACGTTTTCGTTAAAACCAAGTGGAAGAGGATAGAGAATGAAGGATGGAGGATGAAGTGGAGTGCTTTTTAATTAAGGTAGGTAGGTATGCATTCAGAGGTTCTGCTGAGCAGGTATAAGGGTGCTTGGACTCCATTTTTATTCAGGTAATGGTGAGTGCTTTTTGTTGGTAGGTATATAATGCTCTATTTGAAACGGGGATAGCTCTGCTGAAAGTATAAATAACCAGGAGAACTGTGTGCAGAGTAGACGGATTTTATAGAATGAGTTCAATTACTACGAATGCAAATATTCAACGGCCCACTTGGAAATTTCAGCCCCCGTAAAAGTTCGCAGTAACATTCGATCGTTGCTAACTGAATATTGCTTTAAATGCATGGGTATATTTTTCATTTTTCAAATTTTGTTGGTAGGCACCTACCTGGGAACGCCAACTCTCTGACTTGAGGCGAATTTCTTAAATTTTCATTTTCATCAGAGTTGTTTAAATAAATTTAAAATCAGTTATCTAATTTTTAAAAGGACGAATTTTTAAGCACTGAAACAAAATGAATTTAAGAGAAAATAGTCATGTACACTTATTGAAGACTTGAAAGGTGTGACAAATGTCATGTTTATGTTTGAGTTTTTAGCTTTTGACACAGTTGTTAATCTTAGTAAAATTTTATTTAATTTACTAAATTATATCTCATTGGCAGAAAGCACGTTGGGGAAACCTTTCTCATTTTCTTTATACCTTAGGAGGGGTCCCACAAGGTTATATTCTTGGTTCGCTTTTAGTTTCTCAGTACATAAATTGAAACTCTCGGACTGAATCTGTATCCCCTTTTTAAATGTATGCAGTTGTTCGTTCAAAAGTATAAAATTGGCAGTATTTGACTCATTGAAAGTATCATCTTTTTGAGCGTGGGCTCTTCAGTAAATGTAATGACATCTGTTCTGATCGCATTGTCTACTTATGACTGCGCCTTGTGATATGTAGCTCCTAACAAAATATTCCTTTTCGTCACGTCATACATACGCAGCCGATAGCAGGATGGAAAGAAAATATTTGAAGTCCTCTAGGTATATAATTCGCACTCAATTTTGGTTGACCCAGAGTATCATTCGGGAATTCCCAATCAATGTGGGAGCATAAGATTCTTGTGAAACCTACAAGACGCCTATAACCGAAATTGATTATTCTCGGTATTCGGAATATTTTTGCGGTTAAATTTGGTATTGAAAAATTGGCTGTACTTTGTCATGGCTTGGTCGGACTTTTCCAATTCCTGTTAGCCCAATTGGACTTTCTTGACCCAGAAACCACGATTTGTAGTCAAGAGCTCTCGAAACCACTTTGGACGGTGGGTCGCTTTCAGCCACCATGAATCAGGAACCACGCTTTGTATAAAATTTTACGTATAAAATTATTTTCTGTTGTTTATCACTTGCACAGATTTTAGCCGTTCATAAAAACTTTGCTCCTCCAAAGAGGGGTCATTTTATACCTGTCCAATAATTTTGAATTCTTCTACAAATGTTCAGAGCTTAGAACTATTATGAGTAACGTGTTGTGAGTTATCAAGGTTTTAAGAAGGAACCCCCTCTGAAAAGGGAAGGAGGGTTATATCCAAAAAATTTCTTCACAAGTTCGTGTTTTAACAGTTACTAGAAAACACCTCCAAACAGACTGATTGAAACGTTTCTAAATGGTATACAGCTCGAAGAGTTCAATGTTCACTCTGTCCGTCAACTCAACCACAAATCACTTTTTAATTTAAAAGAGTCAGCTATGTCTTCATCTGACTTATTGCTTCTGCGCTCTACTCTAGGACTAGTATGGTGAGAATCTTGGATATAGAGTCTCCTTGATGTCTGCTTAGAAGCCCTGAATTGCCTTCATAGGCCAGTGTGTAGCTGCGAAAGGTGAGAGTAACACCTCATTCGTTTTTTGTTCGATGGCGTTGTCAATGTTTGCAGCGGAAAAGACGTAGACAAATGACTCTAATACCTCCAGGCTGCAGGCTATGCTCGTCTATTGTGAGGTTCACCCCGACTCGTTGAAGTTGCTAATTTTTTTTTTACCATTGGCAACTATTGACGATTTCTTAACTAATTTCAATGTCAATGTCGTATCCTGAGTACTTTTCTCATTACAACAACATTTGCGACCAATTCTACACGTAATTGCATCGAGGACGAGCGTATACCACGTCTCCACATGTACGAATGGTGCCCCAAATAAAAGCACTCACCATCGGATTACGTTCTTCAACAAAAGCGCTCTAGATCTAGCAAGAACATATCATCAGAGTTCACCTACGCAAACATCCTGTACTTACAAAAATCAATCCAAATAGCGCCGACTAACAGTCGTCCTTCTCCCCCATCAATCCTTCGTGTGTCGTTATTTCCGAAACAAAACATGAAAAAGAAAAAATAATACCAATGGCTAAGACTGGCGCGAATTAATTACCCCTTGGCATGATGCTCGATACCCGAGGTAAGGCACGTCTGTGCAACCCTCTGATGCCACAGGCTTCGTGTGCTTAAAATTTTGTATCTAGTTTCATTATTTATCCAACAATTAGAGAAATGAAAGCGGCAGTAGCAGCAGCGGCAAAGTGCTCTCTGTGCTGACGCAATTGAAATCCCCTCGACACGAGGGGGGTTGAGCGGAACGATAAATTAGTTTTGTTAGGCCGTCTGCAGCAGGATTGTTGTATCGTGTGTGTCTACAAATGGTATATGCCTGCTTCTATATTGGACTAAGGGTTGGATTACCCATAGTACATGAAAGCTCATATTCAGCAGATCCTTACGAGGATTGTGTTCGCATCCACAGCCATTCAGTACTGAATCGGGAGTGCATGCTCCATACGGCCAGAGATATATAGTCGACAAAAGCCAATTGAATGTCTTTTTGATTTGTGTGTTTTGTTGTGTTGTGTGTGTATGTCCTTGTGCGAAGAGCCTCCCTTTCGGTATCATTTTGTTTGTCTATTGCGAGTTCTAATTGCAGCGAGCGCGATTATTTGTTTGAAGAGAATACAATTCATGATGACACATGAGGACATGGGAAAAAGGATCTGTAGTGTGCCATTTGGAATTTTTAAATTGGCTCTATATACCAAAGCGCATAAATTGAGATGCAGCGGATTGAAACCATGGTCTAGTCATTAAAGCGCGTAATAATTACAAAGCACAGCTTGATGTGCACTTGAGTCGATTTTGGATTGAGGTTAGGAGAAATATTGAGTTGCGTCATTGAGGATCGACATTGAATGCATGATTCGATTTACTTTGGAGTTGGTGTAGTTGCCAATGGCAGGATGAAAAAGTGGTACGAGTACCTACTACATCCCCGCATGAATCGCATTGATGTAGTGGTTCACTTTTGTAAGGGATTTTTCGTTCCGGGTCGACTGTATTAGAAGATCCATCTGCTCAACTCAAATCAAATCGAGCTGTCAAACCATCCCCAAGCCCACCATACCCAGTTGTGTATTGTGCACGTAAAAATTGGGGACGTTCAAATATCTAGTTTGGTAAGTCTGACAGCTCGACTTACGATGACTAGATTCTTGAATGCGTCCATTAACTCACTATGAAAGAATTTTCAAACAGTGGCTTTGGCCACCCCCAAATTTGCCAAAGCTTATGTAAATATATCGTCAGAAATATACCTTCTTCTTCACATCTACGCATTTCAGTCCTATAATAGGAGCTTCCAACTTCTTGGAACTACCTCGACTTACAAAAAAACTTTCGTAATAAACAGTTAATTCGATTAGCGCCAACATAGTTATGGTCACGTCAACATCTGAAATGTCAACCTAAGCTCCAATTTTGGTTCCAAAACAGATCAAATTATAACTTGAAATCAAAACGAGTCCAAATATACCCCCAGGTGGTAATACAAATCACATCGCAGAACACACATTTGCATAATTACCGCCAGTCGACGCAAACTAATAAGTTAATTATGGCTAATAATATAATATAAGGCATAACGCCTTAATGCCCATAATATCCATCATTCACTGTACGTATATGCCTGTCGGAGGGAGTGAAAGAAATACTAGTTTTCTCCCGCACAACTTCGTAGATACCATTTCTAACTTTTTCGTTCATTTTCGTTCAGTAAATCTTACTTTTAATCTGATTTATTACGAGCATAGCCAAGGGCGTTACCTGAAACGAGAAAGAATAGAAACAAGTGATGTAATTTTTGTTTATAGAGAGAGAGAAAAAGAAACAGATATACTCTTTGTATATAAATAATGCAAGTGACATCTTGAGGTCAAATTTCATTGACGGTACCCCGTTTTGTCGGCACATATCGCATGGCGCCCACAAACAGATTCTGGACCAAGTGCCAATTGAATGGAGGCGGCAACGGGGTGTACCTCTGTTCACCCTCGCGAAACTAACATAAATCATAATTGCGCGTATTCAATTCGAGTATCGATTCGGTCAGAGGGTATTTTTAGAAAAATCGCGAAATCTATCGAATGCGTGTTGGTTCAACGGCATGAAATGGCACACGCCGCCCGTTGCGGGACACGATATTTTTGCAAAACTGTTTTTCGCGAATTCCGTTGTAGCGCGCGGCAAGTGCGTGGAAATGACCGATTTACTTTTAATTGTGTGTTTAGTTTGTACTACAAAATTAAATGGTGTTTCGAGCGAAGACGTACATGCACGCGTTAAGGAATATAGATTTTGCAAATGAATTGTACATATAATAGATCTGAACAATTGAAACATTTGAAACTATTTATTACTAGCTGCTTTATTAAATGTACCTACACCTAGTCAACATTGTTGGTTTCAGAGGTCCAGCGGGAAGCTTTCAGAATTAAGATTGATTGATCCAATGGTGTCGCCAAAAGACAGGGTGACTGATAACTTAGGTGTGATATTTTGACATACTTGGAGGTTAAGTCGGGAAGATGTTCCGGAACTAGTTAGATAGTGGATGAGAAGTTTATTTGACGACTGACAGCGCTCAAAGTTATGGGTTACTGTATAGGACTATATGGTCACAGGAAGGGCCTAGTTATGCTGCGCTAACACCTACCGACGTTGCTGCAGCTCCTATCGAGTAAAAATAATGCAAAACTGATGGAACAGCAGCGATGGAAATTATTGAGAAATAAGAAGGAATACGAATTAGATCCTCCTTAGAAAAAAGAGTTCCTGCAGAGCCTCCCAGCTCAATAATATCGAAGAGTCTTGCGTTCAAAATAGTCTGCTGTTATTTTTAAAAGTGCTAATCAACTTTTTGCTGGATTTGAAGTCGAAAGACAGTCCTCTTCGAAACATCAACAAGTTTAAAAAACAACCCACAGTCAATGGAAAACCTATGGCTTAGTTATGAAAAAATTAAGAAAAACAGCAGCTCGAGTTTTTTCAAGTATGGGTGTCTAAAATATTCAAAAAAAAAATCCATCATTGCGAATTTAAGGTCCTATATCTCGTCATTTTAAATAGTTCACCAGTTACTGGCTCAACGGCCACGGACTCAATTTTCAAACTGACACAAACCATGGAACAAAACAATGAATGCCGTACAAATGTACAAATAACAAATTTTCGTCTCGACAGTTGCAAAGTTCAGAAAATGATTTAAAGTCTGGCGGAAAGTCGTTTATATGTTTCATTTCTAATGGGCTATTCATATAGGATTGAATAGGTAAGATATAAGACAGAGAGTTGAAATGTTTTTCTTTTCTTTTTTCTTTTACCTGTGAAATATCATTTAAAATTTTGTACTTTTTCAGAATAAGCTATCGAATGAAAAGCGCTACTTTTCACCCATAATTTTTCGATTACTCACATTATAGTTGCAAATTTGTTATACAGATTTTTGAGCTGTCGAAAGTCAACTTTTACCCTATTGGTGGCGCTACTGACGTTTTTCCTTCACTTCCCCAAATGAACAATGACAACAAAATATGGTTATTAAGAAATTACGAATCCAGCGAACTTATCACATTACGACTGTGTAAAACATCGATGGTATCAGAAAGAAAATACGACCAACCATCAACAGCTGTCATAACAAAAACAAAAACCCTCATTCAAGTCACACCTTTTCTTTGCTTTGCATATCAAAAAAACGCAGATCTAACGTAGGTACATAACAACATTCGCAGAATTTCATTCCAAACCGATTTGAATTGAAAACAAAAAACTGTCATCCTCACGTGGGCATACGCCAGCAGTAAGGAATCAGATTCGTTTTTGTGTCAAAGAAGTTGAAGTGTATCAAGTGGAGAATATGAAATGAGCCGTTCAATGTGATTAAGGAAATAAACATTTAACACAAACTGCTTACGCTTGTGGACCGCAGAAGGTTCTTCACCCCGCGCGAATGTGACTGTAAACTTCTAAATTTCGGGATCAGTCACCTTTTCAGGCAACCATTGCCAATCTAAGCGGTTAAACGGTCCTATGCCAGTTAAAAGCGACGTCGGGAACCTTGGGGTAAGCGCTGACAAATTGGTATTCTCTTTGGGGGTAACATGCTGTGTGATATATAGATCAAGATTCAAGATTCAAGAATCTCGATAAGAAGAAGGAATGTTTGGCCAGTAGGCAGGTATAATAGGCTCGAAATTCGACATGGCACGGATTTGTTTTGTGACAAGGAAATTGACTTACCAAAGGTATCTGTGCTTGGCAATTTTGACCTTGTTTACATACGATTGTGGTTGACATCATTAGAGGGATCAACAGAGTCGGTTCTATTTTTAGCCATTCGTATAAGCAAAAAGAACTTCCAACAGTGCGTCACGGTAGCTTTGACCTTGTCATTTGTAAACGTTGACCAGTGGATGCGGTCGATATTGGGTGTGTACCAGAAAGGTTTATCCATACGCTCCCATCAAGCAGTCTTTAAACCACGGAGATTATGAGTTCGTTTGATGTTTCAAATGTAAGTGGGAGCATTTATGTAGTGGAGCTTTAATCTTTTAAATCCGATTGTACTTTTGGTATTTTAAATGATTAGGACTGTACTGACAATAGATGGTTGCTGGTGGGTATAAAGATGCAGGAAAGCCAACTAAAACAAGTCACAGATTGGAATTCTTTTACATTTTGCCATGCGTGCGCATCTTCCAAAAACCACTCTCAAGATACGAGGTCAATTTAGACTCAATTTTAGTCTGAACTAATTTTAAAAAAATAACTTTCAGCTACCAAAAACAACACTCTGCAGAAATCTTTGACTACCTACTGTGTACGTTAGTCGACGCAAACATGGTGGGGCCTATGAGAAACACTTAACAGAAAAACTTAGGTACATCGCCAAAGACAACCCAAACTCATGAGACCCCAGCGATAAGGCCCATCAACTACCTCCAAGTTTACTGTTGCGATGATTAATCATTTGGCGGTGCTATCTTGTTATTTGGATCTTCATTGCGAGCCGCCACGCCCTTACGCATGTTGTCATCATCAATTTTAGCCATGTATCTGCAGTTTGTATATATTTCGCTCTCAATAAAATAAAACCAAATCAACTCTCGCCAGCGAAAATGAGTCCTAATGTCAGAACAAATTAACGGCGGCAATTTTAAGTCGCACTGCATGGGGTGCGATGCCTGGGCTGCTGTGGGGTGTACACTGGGGGCACTCTGATTTGGCGAGAAGCTATCCCAGGTATTTTACGACCTCAGACTGTGCCGGTCCGTATTATTATTATTATTGTATCTCCCTCGGTACGCCCACGCAAATCAAACGCTATGCGAGAGATACTCTTAGGTAATTCTTGCAAATAGATGCAAAAAGCAATAGATACTCGTCCCGCAGTCCCATATAGTGAATCTGAGTATTATTCTGATTCTGATTCTGAATCGGATTCCCCACAGTCTGTGTTGGCCGTTTCGTCTATGGCAGCGAGGAATGATGTGGAAGCATCTACACAGTTGATGATGATGAAGATATTTTCGCAAAATAGCACCAGCAACGCGACGACGACGACACCGATTCATCCTCGCAATCCAGAGACACACATTCTTCTCGCTACTCATGCAGTCAGCGTGTCAGTGTGTGTTGATTGCGCTAGAATATCAGATTCTCTAAAAATAACCAGAGTGTAACCCCGATGGAAATTTAAAAATATTTCTATCTCACACATTTTGCATGCGAAAAGTTTCAATCGCAACACCGCATTCGAGTTGGCCACTTGCGTTTCGCATTGTGACAAGTTTGTTGGTTTTTGCTGTTGGAGTCGATGCTTCTACTCTACCAAGCTGTCACTTTTGCTATGATGCTAATTAATACGTTCATCACAAGATGGATAGATTTCAAAGAGCCAGTCTCCCTCTAAACAAATGTTTTCATAAGACCGACGCGCAAAGTTGCACTACAGCGAATCGATGTCATTTCCGCAATGGAGAGATGTCTAACAACCGCTGACAGATAGCGAATGCCGGTTGTTGGTGAACAATTCGCAAGCGAGATTAAATCAATCGCAGCAGACTGACGACTTATATACAGTCATTTGGAGAATGGTTTAATCTTTGCATTGTCTTTTAGGCAAATGGGGGAGATTTTTTATTGCTAATACCATGAGCTATATTGATGCAGGTGCATGAATAATGAATAATGCATACGCCATATAAAACGGATATAAAAGTCTAATAGAACCGAATGTGTAAACATGGGAAGTCTGTGGAATGATGTCACATGTGGTAATTAAATTGTAAGTTAACTGCTGGGAATGAAGGTGGAAGATTGGCGATCGTATATTAGGTTTATAGCTGAAGCGTTCTATTCTATTGAGGTCACCCCGCAGCTGAGGCTTGAAGGTGATGGCTACACCTCGTTAAGTGTCAGTCTTTTGTGTCGTAAATTATTGTGTCTGGTGAAGGGGGTTTGGGTGATCAAATATTATCGCTGAAAAGATGTCGCAACAACTTTTGGTGGAGATGTGTACATTTTCTTCGGCACAATGGAACGGGTACGGGAGCTAGGTTAGGTTATAGGTAGAGAATGAGGAATTAAGGCTCTTGGGAGTAATTCGGTATTTGTGAGCACACTCAATCCAATCGAGCGGAGTAATGCTCTTGCCAAATTTGAGCTGATCGGGGATATTTCTACTTAAGGCATTTTTGACAGGTTTTCGAAGAACCATTTCTAAATTCGTCGCTTATCAACAGAAGGTTTGACATCATGTATCTCTAGTATATTAAGGCCGATCTACCCAAATTATCTAAAATAATTTCAAACTTACGAGTAACTCACCATACTTAATCTATTACCTAATAGATTAGCTGTTTCTTATCGGTCAAATAGGCACATGTAAGTATTCGCTGTTTAATAAAGCAATTTGACCATTTGACCCCTCCCATATGCTACTCTCACCTTTTCCGAATTCGCAGTGATCTGCCCCAATTCAGCAGAAGCAAATTGTTTTTCAACTATCTTCGATAAAGAACATAATAGTCGTTCGATAAAAAAAAAAAGAAATATATCCTGCATTAGCATTTACAAAATATTCTCTATCAGCCGGCATTTATCGATGACACATAAAAGCGCGTGCATACGAGTATATCTTATCGCGACAACACACACTTGCCAATTTATTTGCAACTCAACTGATACCTTCCTATCGTCATTTGAAAGCTTTAATTATGTGCTCGAAAACATAAATTCATCAGTAGGTGTAAAACAAAAAAAAAACACAGTCCCATTTGACACGCCCGCACTGTATGCGAGCATCAAACTCTGTTGACTTGGTAAATTCACGTTCACGTCCTGAAATGTCATGCTTATCTTGTTTTCAACTGCAATCAAGTTGTATTAATTCTGCACACACCGCGGAAATGTATGTCATGCCCATCATCTGAATAAGGTGAACCACTGGTTCGCCTCGCTCTCCGCCGACCGCCCGCCACCAATGAAAGATACGCGACAGTGTATGTCCAACTGATTAGATATTGAAATACACGTCTGCACTAACCTCCATTTTTCGATTATCTAATTCAGTGATGGTGTGAGTGGCTGTGTTTACTGTACTGACTAACAACTCAAGTGCAGATTAGGTAACCAACAGCAACCGCTACCGCAGTAAGTCCAGTCAATTTTTATATTGACACGCTACGTTCCATTGAGCAGAGTGTGTTGTGCCCTAGCCACCCCCAAAATGTTTCGGTTTTGCTCTGCGATATGGATTAAACTTAAGGTTTCATAAACCCGTAATGGGATATGTAGTCCGTGCAGCAGTAAGTCAGCCGTTGAAATCGTTTCATGGGCTGGAAGTTAGAGTACTGTCCTTCTGTGGTACGATTATGTGTATAGGAGTACGCCCCCTGGCCTTTTGTGTGCTGGCAAAACGTTTTCATCTCTAAAGCTGCCAATGGATCGGCACAATTCACATTGATCGACATAAACATTTCCAGACCGACGGGAGCTATACGCTTTCTGCCACCAACGGCAGTGTATATGAGATTAAAGTTCAGAATCGAGCTGAGGTCAAAGCGGCTACTGCTGACTGTGGGGGATTTCGAAAACATAATCAGATTTTAGGGTCTCCTCATTCCATGTATAATTCATAGAATTCAGTTGCAGGGGGGAGGGGTGACTGGTGACACAATGAAACCCGGCAACCGGAACATAACCTTTGATCTTTTAGTAGAAATGGCAATGAAAGGGATTGTGTGTTCTTTAAAAGTTTACGATTCGGTACGAGGTGTTACGCTGTCGGTTTAAGGTTATGTGTAACTTTTTGATGTGCAAACAGGAGTAAAGGACTTTGTGCTGCTGGACAGGACATGTGATGAAAGTGTGTTTTAGATTTTGATTATCTAAAGCAAGGGGAATTGATGGATGTGATTGGATTTTCAGTCACTAATTGAAAAGTGGTTTCTCATGGCTGAGGATTAGTGTGGAATTTATTCGGTGTATTGGTTCGGTGTGCTTGCTGATGTGTGTGGCATTTTGTGGGGAATTTAGTATCTTTTGATTTATTTTGTGTTTGGCATTGCTATGGACCAAAGTAGCCCGGGCCAACAAACAACGATAACAGTCGAACGTTTTCAAGTTGTAACTCTGCGCTACAAAAAGATATTTTGTAATATATATTTCGGTGAAAGAAAAAAAAAATAGTTAAAAATTGTCTCATTCTTTGGGAAATGTGAAGAATTCAGGCAGACCCAAAGGAAGACTCTTTTTTATAGACACTACTGTTTGGTGTTCACTGGCAAATTTTACTTCACTGGTGAAAATTATGGAAGAAAATCGATTTCGATGTACGTTTTTGGAAGCCAATTTGAATTGAGACCAAATGGTAATAGTCATGTAGATGATAGGAACATTTTGAAAATTTCGTTGGTTACTAAAACGGTAAGCGGTAAGGTACGCTTAGGGTTTTTTTTTCACTTTTCCAATTGGAAAAAGTTCGGGTACCAGTTCCTATTTTATTTGTTAGAAAACTCCGAGTGAAACAAGTTTCTTAACTCATATTTTTTTGAAAGCTATTTTCAGTCCTCAGCACCCCTCGAATTTTTCATTTTCACATTGGCACAACTATCTGTTGGGAGTGTTTTTTATCAAAACACATGTTTTTTTGACCTCACTGTTCTCAACTCCCACTTGTTCAAATAATTATTTATCAATAAAAGAAGACATATTTATTTAGGCGCACCATTATCTCTAAAAATATTTTAAGCTATCAACCTGCTTTTTGCTTTATCCGCAAGCTGAGCTACAGACAAAAATTGATCATGATCAAATTGAAAAACATCAGCAATGACTGTTCTTGATCATGATTGTGTTTTGTGAGCACAAATGGAGAAAACTGCGTTTGTTTTCAAACAAGCAAGCAAGCAAGCACAGCTGCTTGCTAGTCAGCCCATTTCCTGAAAAGACCGTCTGCCATCTTGTACTTCAATGTAGAAACTTCAATGAAGACTGATCCGTTGGGAAACTTTTGCCTTCGGTATTAGTTAAAGTAAGTATCACCAAATATTTTGTCCGAATCATGTGCGTTCCCATTTCCTGAAAAGATCGTCTACCATCGAAAATCTGGAATTTAAGCTATAGAAACTTCAATGAAGACTGATCCGTTGGGAAACTTTTGCCTTCGATGTTAGTTAAAGTAAATATCACAAAATATTTTGTCCTGATCATGTGCGTTCCCATATCCTGAAGATCGTCTACCATCAAAAATCTGGAACTTAAGCTGTAGAAACTTCAATGAAGACTGATCTGTTGTGAAACTTTTGCCTTCGGTATTAGATAAAGTAAATATCACCAAATATTTTGTCCGAATCATGTGCGTTCACAAAAACGTCCACCTTGCTTGAGTTTGGGAAGCGATATAAGTTTCATTCCAAACTATTGTAAAGAAAACTTGAAATTGCAATTATCTCTGGCAATGCTCTTTACTAAGGCAACACTGTACAAATGTGAATTTCCACAAACGTCATATTTATTAAATTGTGTTCTATTCTTATTCCTTAATGTGCGGTTGTTTTTATTTCTTGTACTTCTTTTCGATTTCCAGAGTTCTTTACAGACCACAATATTTTTGTTGATTTTTTGACACTTCATAAGACTAGTCACATGCAGGCTCGAGGTACCTAAAAACTCCTTTCAAATCAGCACTCTCTGTCCAATGATTTGATACAACAGAAACACAAACAGAGAGAGACGCCCACGCACATCCAATATTCAATACCACCGCCGAATTCATTATTTAATACAACATTCCAAAGAATTATTTCTTATTAATAGAATACATTAAAAATGTCTATCATCAGAATGAGCAAACTCAGAGAAAACAAGACAATGTATTCAAAATCCACGCTTAGTGTATGGCAGATGAATAAAATAACAAGTGTCTGGTAAATCGAAATTGAAAAATTAAAAATTTAAATGGGCCCTCGAGAGTGCCTAGAGCTGGACTAGAAATCTTCATTCCAGCTACCAATTGAGTGTTTTCCTTCCGCACGTGCCTAAAAAACAAGATAAAAGAAATCGGTTACCATCGCACTGTCTTGTCCTTGATGTAGGTACTCGTTCACGTGTTTCGGTTCGAATTTCACAAAATTCTGTGATGTTTTCCCATCGGGGGACCCAACCCAAGAACGCTTTAGAATATAACGTCCCTTAGGGTACTCCTTCTAAACGCTATGGACATATGCGGAAAGCCCTTTCGGGTTTTATTTGTGTTCGCAAAGTATTGACCCCTTTTAATGTTTACATTGTCAGCAAACATTGGGACGAATTCATGAATTATTAAAATATACATAGTAGCATACACCCCACGCAATGCGGCGGTGGTTCGCCCCCCGACTTAACCTCAAAAGTTTACAATGACAACGTCATGCCAGACACAAATGGAATCGTACTGGTATGGGAGGCAGAGCTCAGAGGTGTATCTGGCGTTAAGGTGAACAATGAATTTGTTATGAGGTCTAATGTCGTCTCGGCATGGTGTGGTGGGTGGTGTCAGAGAGTGACAACATTTTTCAATTAAATTCGCACAGACATCCCATATCCCGTTCGAATAGCGCCACAGTAGGTGAGAGGAGAGATCAAAAATATCGTTTCAATTGCTTTGTATCGACTCACAGCCGCGGCACAAACCGGCGTTGGTCATTGACACTTGATTCAGCACTAAAATCAAGGGCAAACTAATGTTTGCTGTACATTTGCTGGTCTTCTTTTGAAATTGAAAGCCAAAGCCTCGCCTGTGGGCCGACCGACCGGCATCATGTTGACGGTCTTAGCTTATTCAAACGGAGTGAGGTTTTGTTGTTGGTCGACAACAATGTGCCCATGCCCACTGAGAGACCATGAATGAATGAATGAATTAGTATTGTTTTGGACGAGAATTTATATTTCGCTCTTGAACGCCTTCGGATAATGGGGATACCGTCACCACACACACACTCTGGACTGGGAGCTATCGAGTTAATTATTGTTAAATGGAAAATACTTGTCAAGTGGTTATTAGATTACTTGTTGTTAATTTTGTTTTACTCTGCGATAGGCGTACCTACTTCTGATTCATTTCAGTGGATATGTCAATGGCTAATGAAGTGGCAAATCGGTTTGCCAAATGTTGAAGCGATATACACGAATTGAATTCGTGGATTTATTTGCATTGCGGGAGAGGAATTGCTTGACATTTAAAGCCTTGTTTGGAGACGTCAATTGAGCGTTTAAAACGCTGACAGTTATTGAAGTGCAAATGACAGATGACATTATTTTTAACTTTAATTTTGACAGCACACACATGTGATTTGTATCCGCCAGCTGCGAGTTTGCTGCATTCGATGCAAATGGCAACTTCTTTTCAGCTGTCAAAAAAATGCAACCGCTGCGTAGTTTGCCAATTTGCGGTAATATTTAAAATTAACGGGGTAATGATGAGTTATGTAAGAGATTAGGTGGGAAAAGTGCGTTGGAAATTAGGGAGAGTTTTATTTTCTGGTTGGACACACGCAGGAAGTATTGTGAATTTCTCTAATCAATTTCTAACCTCCAATTGTAGTTCACACTCATCAACATGTGGAATAAATGAAATCGAAACAAATTATATTTACTTTCCAGTTAGCTAGAGTCTTCGAAAAAAGTTTATCAAACCGATTTGAATAATATTAGAAAGTATTTACTCAGCACCACATAATCTTCTTGAAATGTCATCTTTAAACTTTCGCCGAAACCAGCAAGCGAATAAAAATTCCGCACAAGCCTTAAATTACTTAGGTATATAAAACGAGTTGCCACAGTTAACATGAATAACCTCAAAAATATTGATTAGGTACTTTTACGAAATAGCCAGTCTTTTTAGTATGTTTTGAGACTAAAATGAGAGTAGGTAAGTTTTTGTATATGTCTACAAATTACGTCGATCTTAATGTGTGCTTTGAAATTCACCAGAGGTAAATATTATTCTTTAGAGTTCAACGGTATAATCTATTCTGTATATATGCTATTCCTCGAATGATTTGCATTAAATTTGCGTATTATTTTGGTATAATTCGTAAACAAGGTCGCCTATACCTACCTATTGAACATATATCTTGAAATTGCAATTAACATATTAATGAAGCTTGGATTTGTCTATGATAGTGATACATGTAATGGTAATTTTTGCATAAAATTCGTACATAAAAGATGTGCATAAACACCTTACTCATACTTTTATTCATGTTAGATTTGTCATTCGTGTAAGGCCGAAATTTGTCGTATGTGTTGTGGCATTAAACGAATAGAAGGAGTTGCCAATTCAAACCGGAATTTGGGTTTAACCCTTGGCCTATACTACAAGAATAAACAAATTTGGTTTTTATGGTTACCGTAGTACTCGAATAAATAAAACTGTTTTAAGGTTTGTTATGAATAAACAATTTTTTATATTCAAAACTATTGAGAAAGTTTCCTAAATCCATTCACTAACACGATAACTTTCACAAGCATTGTTTTAACCATGCAAATTAATGTACGATTAGGTATGTATACAAGGTTCAAAATGTTGCACTAACTTTTTAGGGGCGATTTTTGTCTTTCAAAGTGGGGTCACTGTCATGGAAAACAAAAACGAAACTCCCTAAAAAAAAATATGTATCTAAGTAATACAATTCCTTGTAGTTTTTTAAAAAAAAAATATAGGCGGCACCACTTTTGTGGGGCGTTTCCTATATTTTACCCAATTTCTCTGCAGCATTTCAGTAGCATTTCACGTATTCTGTACATTCTCTAAATGCTCGAATAACTAATTAACTACCTACTTTTCCAAGATTTTTCCAGGCTTTCCCGATACTCGCTCACATTTGCACAGCATTTGTGTTGAGTCCTCTTCGGCTTGTACCTATATATAACTGCAGAATCTGTATAAGTATAGCCATGTATCCTGAGCAATCTTAACTGTCAAAAGCCGAATATGCCCGATTATTTCAATTATACGAAAAAGTTAAGAAATGTCTTCCGACTGGGTAGGGATATCACGAGTAGCTGTGGGGATTTACGACGATCCAAAAAGCAAATTCCTAAAGTTCATTGCAAAAAAAAATATCCTTATCTCCCTCAAAAATATTAACAATTGCATTTTATTCAAATTAAACTTTCAAATTGACGCAATCATCAATCAATCATTACTATCGCTAGCAATGTCTAACAGCTTAGAAAAACGTGTTTGAACAATTTTATATACCTATACCATCCAAGATTATGACGCATATGGAAAAGTACAGGACTGAATATAAGGCAAAAAAAATGTACAACAAACTTTTGGAAATCATGGCTGAAAACTCAATACGAATTATTCCTTTAAAAAAATGTATTACAACACAAAACAATAACAAACAAAAACATAAAGCATAAAAATAGCTCAAATCAACATCAAACCTAAGCTCAAGCATAGGACAAGCTCATATGTAGGTAACAGCTAATTACGAATATATTTATCACTCAATTTAAACTTAGCGAATTATTTAACTCCAAAGGAGACAAAACTTCCTCACACACCCATTAAATTCTAACGCTAAACAAAACTAAGGCACCCTTCCCGCCAAATATGAAAATATAAACCAGACTTCACTTCGCTTCGCTACCAATAAGAAGAAAACGTTTTCGCCTCAAAATTTAAATTAAATCAAACGCCGGAGGTATCTCACACAAAAAAACCACACGTCTCCCTTTCCATCCCAATCCCAATGTTGGAGCGGCAACAAAAATAAAAAGCCCGCCGCCAAAAGCAAAAAAAAATTACGACACTAAAGCATCTCTCATCCAGAAGTAGACATCGAAAAGCGAAAGCCTGATGGAAGAGTTCTACACACCCAGTAGCTTAATACACAGGTACCTACAAGCATGACTTGTCCAAGTCCAAGGTTTTCGAAAAAAAAAAAAATACAACACAAATCCCCGTCTCCGCTAAAAAAAACTGCATGTATGCAGCGCAGATGCCATTCCTTGGATTTAATATAACCTCCAGTATGCGATTCTTTTATTGGCATACCCATACCCAACCCAGCGTCTGCGATTGCCAAAAATAAATTTCATCTTCTAAAAGAGACAGGGAAACAGAAATTCGTCTCCCTCCCCTCAAAACAAATCCTCTGGATCGCAATCCTTTGGGGCTTTTATGATTCCACCGCGCGGCAGTTAAAAAGTTACAATTCCCCGTGTCCCCACCGCAGCCGCAGTCTTAAGGAAAGGATTTCGAAGAAAACGGCGGCATGCCCTGAAAAAGATTTGACATTTAAATACACTTCCCTCGCAGCTCAACGAGGATGTGTGTGTTCTGCTCCTTAGCCGTGTTATGGCTAAATATGTTTTAAACACCTTTTTGTTGAGCCTCATAACCCATTTTCGTTTCATTTATGTGTCGTTAGTCGTATCCTTGTTGAATCAATTTGTCAGGACAACACAACAGCAAATATGGGGAAACTTCTCTTTTGGTACTAAACTTTGTGTAGCTACCGTGACAAGGTCCTTTGTACAAAAATTAATTTAAAACATACAAGCACACACCTTTTTTTGTTTCTTCGGATTTTTTCCACTCCTTGTGCCGGATTTTTAAAAGGACCTTCCGCAAAAGTTGATGAAATTTTCTTTCAAATTTATTAATTTGATTTTTTTACACAAAATTTCCTTATGTATGCAATTTTTTGAAATTAATTCCTAGCACTTAATCCACTCTGAATGGAGAGGATTTAATTTTGCACTACTGTAGGTATTAGTCGTAGTAATTGCTCGCACTTTTTATAACACACAAGACTAGCGATACCACTGAGATACTAAGCACAAACTGGGGGCGTTCAGACCCACCATAGAGACACACACGTTCACTCGAATCGAGGGTAAAATCGCAACTGAAAACTGAATGCCAACGGAAAATGTATCTCTGGTAGCCTAACTGACTATAGATACGGATGCGGACGCGTGCCGGTGCCGGTTGCTGTTGGTGCTTTGGTGTGCTGGCGAAAAATCAAATCACCATCGAATACCAACGGCATCGAGCAGAGCCCAACATTGGCAACATTTTGCGCCGAAGTGTGGATACATTTCCATAGATAAAGATACGACATTCGTTTTCGTATACTGTTGCAGAAATGTTGTACCGATTTGCAAGAGGAAAATAAAAAAAAAAATCGTCTATCGATCGATTGTGAGGGCAGAAGGGGATCGATAGTTCGGTTGGCCAGAGATGCAGACAGATAGGGGGCGCATTGATGAGATCATTGTCTGGATATGTACACGGAACGCTCTGCCTTGCGAAGAGGAGCAGAGCATTAGAGGTTTTTTTTTTTGTATTCCATTGAGCATATTAGTTTGAAATTGGATGCGATGCGCGGCTTCTGCATATTTATGGGAAGGCAAATAAATACTAATGCACTGGCTTTGATGAAAGGCGAGCTCGTGCGAGAGAGAATTTTGTACACAAAATTATGATTTTTCTAATTTAAATTGGGAAAACAGATTTTTTTTAATGTTGCCGTAAATGTTTGTCGGTGATTTTTGAGCCATGGCTTCCATACTTTTCTATGCATTTGGGGATAGGAAACTGTCAAATCTATTTCACTCTAAAAAGGGGATATTAATGCGGTGTATTGAATTCGATTTAATTCGTGGTGCCTTAGTTCCACAAATACACATTCTTATAATTGGTTTGCACAGTTTTCTGGTCAGCTCTTTTGTCTTTGCTATTTTTTTAAGGGCAATTTACATCACTTGAAAATGGCAGGCGGTTCAACCATTTAAACTATATCTCCAGTGTTTTCATTTATAAAAGCCGAAAGTTTTTGCGATGTTTCAATGAAAAGAAATCAAAAAATACGTAAACTTTTAGAAAATTAAGAGAGTTGAGTTAGATGCCTAAAAACTGTGGTACTGAACTAGCAGGCAATTCGCCTTTGTGACGATACAAAGTGAGTTTTCATTTCAACAAATTGATATGAAAACTTGAAAAGATGGAAAATTCCATTACAAAACTACAGACTTGTTAAATCGCGGGACAAACTCTCACCTCAGTCTTTCAGTGACAGCGAAACATGGCTCCACATGATGTTACCAAGTCATACTAAAGTTTGCATTAATAAAACCAAGAATATTAAATCGCAATAGAGCAGAGATGGTGACATTTCTTAATGGTACCAAAAAACATGGAAAAACAATGCGAACACCTGTGAAAACTCTGCCCAATGAGAGCTGCCTCTATCTGACAGTGTAAAGTTCGCGAGAATCAGAATATGTTAAAGGAAAAACTGTATGTTGCTCCATGTTTAACATTTTTTTTCCTAAGAATGGATTGGATTGGTTGAGTGGTTTTTAAGTTTCGCGGTTACATATCCACATGCTAAAATCAAACTCAAAATTAGTATTTTGCTAAATTGCAAGCCGATTTTGTGAAATTCACAACCTTTTTTAATGATGTGCTCGAGGTCTTCCCTAAGATCCTGGAAGAAGTGCCTCCCAATACCATTGCTCCTGGTAACATCTGAGCATTAGAATAGAAAGTGGATTTTGTAGTCAAACCCTGAGTACAAGGTTCTTCCACCAAATGCATTTTCCTAATATCCTTTCGAACTTTATCTTGCCAATTCGTCACCTATTTCTTTGTATTGAATGCCCTAGTAACCAGGGAACGGAGAGAGTGATCCTCTTCGCAATATTTTGTATTAACATCGAGCTCTTCTCGCTTGCATTTTAACATCTTCTGAAGAAATCACACATAGATGTTTTCTAGATTTCTACTGCAACCTCCGCTTGGACTCACAAAATCTTCTCTAATAAATGTTTTATACATAGGTAGTCGTTGACCAACTTTTGACAGCATAATATTCTTCTGTCATTGATGCCTATGTAGAAAATAAAAACCACCCCTCAAAGTCCGCCATTTTTTTAAGTACCAAATACCAAACGTAATTATTCAAATATGTCCACGGTCATCTCCACTGTCTACTCATTTCGTTCGCATAATTTGCTCCACAAAATGCCTAAACAATAATCTTGATGAATAATAACGTGTCACACTTTCTTGGAATTTCTCTATGAATCCGCAAAACAAAACGACTCCCACCCATTTATCTATTCAAATTCATTATTATTCATTTCATTAATATCATTACATCCACCTATTCATTAATTTGTTGTTACAACTCAATTTCGTTTGTAACCGTCACTAAAATACACTTAATGACATCACCATCCATCCCACCATCACATCATCACAATCATCATCACTGTAAAGTGAACAGCGAAAATGTTGCCACTGTTACACCCTCAGCAACAAACTGTTAGGCAACAGTTTACTCAATGAAAAGTGCAAAAGCTTCCAGTTGCCTCTCTGAAATCGCTCTTCTTTTCATTTTCTATGATTCCAATTCACTTTGCACTTTGCAGTGTAGTCAGCTGATTTTTCTTTCTTTATCTCACCAAACTTTCAAATAAGCTAGATATTTACTTGTTGGGGGAAGGGCTAATGCCGGCTTTATTGCCCACTGAAATGATAATGTTTCGGTTTTTTAAAGCGTCGACTTTGCCTGTCTGTCTGACACATCTACCACATAGCCGGCGTGTTTTTCACCTGCTTTTTCAGTATCGCTGTCGCATTACAGTGCCGCCGCATATGAAACAGAACGACAGAAGCTTTCGATGAGCACATGTTGCGTTGTTTATGTTGTTATTTATGGTTTCCGTCTCCGTCGCGTCGTCGTCGTCGTCGTCTCTTGTTAATTGTTATCAACATGATAACACTTTGCACCTGGGGGTAGGTAAGGGTGAGATTGCCGCTGTTCGCTGTATTTACAAAAATAAAACAAATTTGTATTTTTCGCTTATGCAATCACAAATTCACAACTAGTGCTGTGTTCTTATCGTACAAACAACATTGTTGTTATCAAGTGCACAGCCTAATGGAATACTTTTGGGAAACAACATCTTACCGGCATCGTATACATAGTGGCATACAGTGTTTATGGACCATATTGATTTAAACAGAAGATAAGATTACTTGTTGCGGGGGTTGGTGGGTCAGGAAGTCTATCTGAAAATAAAACACAGTTAACGGGTGTGATAGAGAAAATGCGCACGAGATTTATGATTTGATTGCGTTCTTGATTGGAATCTGGGTCGCGGCAAATTGCAAGACCAATTGGAATATATATGGTAGGTACCTATACACAGTCGTAGGGTGTTGTGTTGATTGGATTTGTAAAATTGTAATATAAGAGTTGTTCTAACAAATGCAATTTCTTACGAGATAAGAGTTTGTAAAGCTTTTTGCAAAATTGTAAATTTAGAGTGGGAAGGTGGTTTTAAGCAAAATTGAATTCACTTTTGAAAATTTTAATAAATTGTTTAAACAGTTGACAGTCAAACAGAAAGGAGAAGGAAGTTTGTATAGAAAGAATACCGCTATGCACTTATTTTTCTGGTTCTAGATTGGGAGCATTGAGATGGAAGTTATGTGCGTGGCGTAGTGTGTATAGAAAATTGCGACACTTTCATCTTACATCAGTGCATTTACTGCAAAAGAAAAACATCCTGCCAGAATATCCTGTACACTAAAAGTGTAGTTCATTAGATACTATAGGAAACTCGGATTTTTTACAATAAGAAAAGTAATTTTTGAATCGTTAAGGAAATATAAGGTTTTTGAAGGTACTAGAAGACGCTTACGAGAAAAAGAATGGCTTGACTTTAACGAATATAAAAATTTGTTGTTAAAGATTGTTAGAGTTGCTATAAAGTTGCTATGCGTTACTGTAAAAATGTTGTCGTCGTTAAAGAAATATTAGGTTTTGGAAGGTACTAGAAGACGCTTACGAGAAAATTTATTTCCTGACTTTAATGATCTAAAAATTTGTTGTTAAAGTTTTTTAGAGTTGCTATAGAGTTGCTATAAAGATGTAAAGATGTTGTCGTCGTCGTAGTAAATACCTAGTGGGACTACTACATTTGATAAGAATATCCCATCTACTACAGTGTGACCGATTATCGCTACTTTTGTTACTTCATTAAAGATATTTTTTTAACTTTTAAATTTTCTTAAGCTTTTTTGGTATATATGCCGTGAGGTGGGCAACATATTATCTCAAATTTTGTGTCGGTCTTTCATTGTGGTAATGGAAATAATTATAAGTTATAAAATTATTCCACGGTGGTCCATTTTTTTCCGTATTTCTGAACATTTGCTACACTTTTTTCGAATCTACTACAATTTCTCTGACAAATTTACTTCCCTTTTTCGTATTTTGCTGCAAAAGCCAAAAAAAAGTGATGCCACTTTATGTTCTGGTGCGCAGTACTGCAATTGAATAGCTCCTTCCAAATTTATTATCCCACAAAGAGTAAAATTCAGCAGTAACCCACACATTTGCCTTATATTTTTAAGGTTTCAAGTCATTTGCTTCAAGCACTAATTTCTCTGTCACCTGTCACAAATAAATATTGCCATTACCCAACGTTAAAGACTCCAGTCTAAAATTTTGGATCAAATATTTTGCACATTGCTGTACTATTTGACAAATTCTGCCGATAGACGATTAGGAATGGTTCCACTAAATCGCAAATAACAATTACCGTACATCACATTCACTTTGGCAAATTCCACCATTTCTACCATTCAAAGTGAAAGCACAACTATAAGAATATAGTACCTACTGCATTAATAGCTGTAGCCGAGCATAGCTTTAAAGTAATTTCCATGCAAATCTTATCTTAAAGATCCAAACACGAAAACTCATAACCATTTTACATCGGATGCGCAATATATACGGTGCCGATGAGATAATCGCGTTGCTCTTTTTGGAAGAAAAAATCCAACTTAGCCATTGACAGGTGAACTTAGTGGTGCTTGTATGCAAATTTGATGTTCGGTCGCCGCCGTCAAAAGTATCTCTACAAAGTGCAGGCCGCATATGATGAGTTGCATTGAAGTGCACATTGCACACAGGCATAGCGTGGTGATGTCATTGGGGGTTCGTACAAGCACTTTGGTGCGCGTTTTAAAGCGCGCCTACCTTACACGTCATCGTGTAGTGGTAAGTGTGTCATTCAGGAAAAAAAAACTCGTGAGCGGATTTATTTACAGCTTTTGCCTCACGATTTGAATTTCTACCAATCCGCAACTATACGTTTGGCGGCGATTGTAATTAATATTATTTTACGACTCTAACACCTGTATTAGGATAATTAATTACAAATTGGGGTTTATCTCTTCGACGGCAGCACGTAGCGGTAAACGCACAAAGCTAAAAGACCAGACATTTCAGATGAGTATCCGAGATTGCATTGAACTAACAGATGTCAGTTGTTAATGGACTAACATGGGATTACATTTTTGTTGATATGAACACGAATGTTTATTTGGAGAGAATCCGAAATTTGGCTGCAAGCGCTGTATGGAATTTGCATAGAGGATTTATTTCGAAATTGACGTCTATGAGTTTGACGTTTCAAAACGGGAGGGAAAAAGTTATAGAAATTATTTGTCATTTCAGAACGAACAAAAGTTTTAGTTCTTATGCACATACAAATTTCAGTGGAACTGACATTTAGGAAAAAAAAAATCCCATCAATTGACAGTTCCACAGAGATCTCTCATTACATTCTTAAGAAATTGCTATTATAAAGTGGTATTGACATCTTAAGAGCTATCTAGTGCGGTAACAATTCAAACAAACGCACCTAATTTGTAAGAACATAAATAATCGACTCTCATCCCTAGATGGATTAGAAAGTTTGACATTAGGGGCATTCACGATTTGGTGCAAAAGGTTTAGTGTAATTGCCAAGTTAAAGTTTTTTTTGTCCGATTTTTTTTAATCTCTAGCCACCCCGAAGCAAAGCTACGGACAGACAATTACACTGACATTATTTAGCGAACTGTCAAAAGGAAAGGAGTACACTTTACTCTGTTACATAAAGTGCAAAAGTGTATATCGAAATTTTAGTCACAAATTTTTTTTTTGTTGTTGTAGTGAAAAAAAAGTTGCATTTTTCAGTTTCGCACTTCTTTCCTTTGTTTATTGTTCGCGGGTTTTTTTTTCTATTTTTGTTCTATTTGCAATATACTCACCAAGTTTTCACGAAGTAAAGCCGTTTAATGCTTCCGACATAATTTCTGCGCCGATCATTAGTTCCCGTTCGCGATTTCGTAATAAAAATCTAAGACGTACCCAGTGGCGTAGCTATCATAGGGGCAGGTGGTGCAGTGCACCAGGGCCCCGGAGCATAGGGGCCCTCTAGACTTAGCTTTGAAAAATAAATGAATAATTTTAAAAATTAAAAAATTGAAAAAAAATAAAACTTTCTTTTTTTTTATTCAATCAACATCACCAATGATAAAACTCCTTATTTGACATTTTCAACACATGCGCCAAGCGTGCTCGATAAGCATGTGCTGTTTGTTTGTCTGTTATCATTATTTCAGTTATATGGTATTTTGGATGAGTACACCCGCAGCACATTGGATCAGCTCACGTGCTTGACGGTCGTGAGATCAATTCGCCAATTCCGCCCATCAACTTTTTAAAGAAGTTTTCATTCGCGCTTGCCTTGCATCAGTATTTGTGGCGATGTTTTCAACTTTCTAGGGTCTGGGACGTACTACAGTAGTTGATGCTAGGTGTGTCGCTGACTGTTGTTATTCGTAATTCCCTACAACCAGCCTTATTTCATCAAGTCTCACCACTAATGCTATGATTTCTATTCCGCACATCCATCCATCTGGCACCAAATTCTGGTAAAAGTCATTTTCGCAAAAAAAAAATTTCCGATGGCAAGATATGTATGATACAGGTTGCAGCACAACGCTAACCGTATAATATATGATAGCTCTCAACCTGATCGGCAATAAAAAATAACCAACATTTTTCTAAACGTTCAAATTGACAAACGAGATACTATAGAAACTATAATATCTTCATATGAGTTAATCTATACTAAACATTGACAAGTAATATAGGAAAATCCCAGTAAGCATTCCGAATTTCTAAAATTTCGATAGTTAGCAATTGAAAATTATGGAAAGAAAAAAGGAAACAACGTCAAGAAAGAGAAGAAAGTATAAACAAAAATTTCCCAAGCTAGATAGCTTTTTTTACGAAACCGCTTTCTGCTAGAGTCCCTTCAACAGCCGAAATATCGGTCAAAAGTTACAAGTGTTCATTTATTGATAGCGCCGACGCAGCTGTGTTAATTAATAAAGTGACTCGAGTAGATCAGGATCCAATAACTACTACCAATACTACCATCAATAACCCTGCTGAAAATGACTACCTCGACGCTTCCGTGCAACCTACAGTAGACCTCCGAGGCTCCGACATTATTTATCGTTAATTGCAATAGAAAATTAGGCGGCATTAAACTTGGATTTGAGTGAAATTAAAGACGAATTCGCAAAAATTAAAGCGCGCAAGAGATTGTGAATCGGACGGGGAATTCTCTTAAAAATAGTTTTTTCTCTTAATTAATAAATATTCTATACTGTCATGTGCGTCGTTGTTTATTTACTCCCTTTTTCTTCCATTGAACACATGAAGATTTTGATAGAGACGGAAAGAGGGGAGGAGGGCCCGATTCTTTCCTTATGCACCAGGGCCCTTGTCCCCCTAGCTACGCCACTGGACGTACCCAATGGATAGCCACTTCTCGCCTCAATCATCTATTCCATTCTTGACAACCTACTTCCTTCCGCAGTGTTTCGCATAATTTGCGTTCAGAGGTCCATCACTCATGCAATTAATCTGATGATCGACGATCGCGACGCTGCAACGATCTTTCGGTAAGCCCCACGATTACATTCCCACGACCGAATCAATTATTTCCACAACAACTTGATTGCGAAACGTTTTCATCGGCTAAATTATTGTTAAGCGCTAGCCGCCTGAAAATATTTCTAAAATTGCAATCGACCGATCTATTTCAAGATGATCTCATGTCGCGCCTCTCTCTCTCTCTCTCTCTCTCTCTCTCTCTCTCCCTCTGTCTCTCTGTGGACAATGGCCAAACACAGCGTAGTCTCTAACAAACCCATGCCAATGTCAGAGCAAAAACGGACGCGGACGTCCTGCCCTGCGATGAGGGTGCATACCGTCTGTCCAAATGCAGATGCTAATTCGTTGCGATCGAAATATCTTTAGCGCGCACGGTAATTAAACGCGAATCAAGAGTAAGATGCTTATGTTGATCCTTAGCATCTTTGGTTACACGCCATTTCACGTCTAATTATCGCCGAAATGTGGCGGTGGAATTCATTTTTTTTTTGCTGTCTGTATTCAGCTTCTGGCGCTGAGTCGGAGATGACCTTCATCAATGCGTGCAGCCATTAGAATGCTGTCCTAGACTTGGTGAGTTAGTTTCGTTTTCTCATTCGATAGAAATCCACTTTGATTTTGAATGAATGAATTGAGAACGAAAGTAATCTGGCACTGGCGGCATGCAATTGACATTGTATAGATTTTAAAGTGGACTCTTGAGAAGACGTCCTAGATGAGATTTCAAATGCGAATAGTGATTATTGAACTGAGAATAATGGTTCATGCGAGTGCATTTGAATGGATACGAATGAGTGTTAATGCGTGTTAGCAACTTTTGCTGCAGCTCTCAAGTGTTTGGCGTTTGATAGTTCTTTGTGTAAATTGTGCAACAGAATGGTTGATATTTCACAGAGGCACGAAGGGCATATGCAATGTTGATAAAACGAGTGGCCTTACTAAAAATTGTTTCAATAAAATGGTTGCCAAAGAAGTAACAGACTTCCTGTAGCGAATTCTTAATTTTTTTCTAATTAATAGAACTTATCGCAAAATACCAATCGCTTATAATATCCACATAACCGAACACGACTTTCAATAGAGTCTCAAGGTCAGGCAACTAAAAACACAAAGCACCTATTGAATGCTTTTGCAAAATTCTTATCTGAGAAACACTTGTCCGCATTTAACAATTGCGCTAATCTGTTTGACCGATAGAGGTCAAATTGTGTGGAATTTGTCAACTCATTCCTTTCAGATATATCACGGTTATGGCTAAGATAACGATTTTGCTATTTCCTGAACAGTCTGCAAAAGCTGCGCTAAAATATACCACTCTTCCGCATAATAAATCTAAATCAAATTCAATACATTTGTGTGTCCAGAACTAGAACACCAACACACACCCAACTAAAAGTTGAGTTAACTTTTCGGTTCCGCAGGGATAATTCAAATTTAATTTCATAATTCCCTTTCTATGTTCGCTTGGCCCTGTGCTGGACATTTACTGGGCACTGGGCCAATTAAATCACCAATTCCTCTCGAAATTCAAACACACATAAATGTACACACACCGATGCAATGCGGTAGAAACTTTTCCAACGCATGCAGCAAATACGAGTATAAATGCGATCTCGCGTCGTGTGGTCACGATTTGCTGGCTAAAATTTAAAATGACAATTTCGGGTTCCGCCACATTTTGCATTCACTCGAAATGAATGTATCAACAAATTAAGTTGAGAATATCGCAGAAAGAAGTAGACAACGAAATGGATGGACAACAAGCAGCATATACCGACCAGCACAGCGGTTCTAAGCAACAGCGTTCGATTCGAGTTTAATCCGAATGCAAGGTCCGTTTTCGGTGAATGATGACCAGCACAAATGAATTGTTATCATCTTTAATGGGACGCGACGCGTCTGCACGAGAATGGGGGGATAGTCGAAAATTCGGTTAATGAAAGCAGTGGCACGGAAGGTCTTGACCACCCAAAATTTAGATTTCTGTCAACGAGTTAATTTTGGGGAATTCCAAAGGGCAATAGTCCATTGGCAATGGAAGACAACAATTTATTATAGTGGGACTAGGGCTGTTTTTGTCTGCGTAGCATTTGGCATAGCAATTTGACAGTCTTAATTGTTTTTTTTTGTCGATGAAATCAATTGGTGACTGCTTTCATTGCCTCACGAGTATATTTATGTATGTATACATATTTATTACATATGACCTATATATTTACGACTTTTAGGCCCGTTTGCTGATACTTATCATAGCGATTTAAGTTCCACTTAAAATATTATATGACAGTTAATGGAAAAAGTAGCCCATAATGTATTTAAGTAAAATGTAAATCGCTATCGCTTCTTGCCAGAAGTTTTTAGACTTAATTACAGCGGGTAATTCGGAATTCCGTGGTCGCAGTGGCTTAGTGGTTAGTGTGTTGGACTACTAAGCGAGGGGTCCAGGTTTGAATCCCGCAAAAACCCAAATTCCAACTCAGGGTTTTTTTCACTGCGCCACCCAGTGTTGCCGCTGAGGAAAAAAAATTGTCGCTAGACCATAACCTAAAATCCGCTAGAAATGTTAGTTTCTGAATTGCGAAAATCCGCTAGAAATCTCTAAAATGTCAATTTGAATGTAAGTTCATAAAAATATGTGTATGGCATTCCGTACAATCGCATGGAAAATTGGTTTTCCCGACAAAAATTGATTCATTTTTTCAACATAACCTCGGTAACCAAAGTCGTGAGAGGAATACAATTTCGCGAACTGAAAAAGGTATCTTTTGCGATTATATAGTCAAAGTTGATTTGAATTTTGAATTTCAAGTTCAGAGCAAGCTGTTTTGATTTTGAAACACATTTGAGTACTAAATGTTTTTTATTTTTTGTTTTACTTTGATCTACTACATTTCTTCTTGATGGTTAGCTGGCAAAATAAGCTGTTCTCAGATTTTTTATTAAACTGTCTATTTATTCTTAACTAATAAAGTCCGCTCTGATCGTACTCTAAATGGAAAAAGTAACCCAAATTCAGAAGCATGAGCTAAAAGATAAACACTAACCCCCGTATTAATAAAAAAAACGCTATCCGCTCTCTAGCACATGTTTTAGCCACTGTTGCCACTTTAGCGATTTTGTCGCTATTTCTAGCGTATTTTTAAAGCCCTCGGCGATTTTTAAAAAAATGTTGTCGCTAAAAAAAAAATTGGCGATTTCTAGCTACTTTTCATTACTACACCACCACGTACACGAATCCGCTAAAAGTGGCATCTACGACCCATTCGAATATAATTTTTCACATCGCGACCTACGCGTGGTTGGTTGGTGGTTGCACATGTAAAAGGCAGATGTTTAGTAGGTGACGAGACAGAGATTTTTGTTGGGGATTTTTATTTTTGTTGGTTTTTTTTTAATGTAGCATTTAATTTGATTAATAATTTAATAATTAACAATTTATTTTAAAAATAAATACATATTTTTATGGACTTACATTCAAATTGATATTTTAGGGATTTCTAGCGGATTTTCGCAATTCAAAAACTAACGTTTCTAGCGGATTTTAGGTTATGGTCTAGCGACAAATTTTTTTCCTCAGCGGCAACACTGGTTTTAGCTGGCAGACGGATAGTGACCCTATCCGTTTGTTAACTTTTCTTATTAATAAACATATTCAATCTACATTTTAGCTATTCGCTCTTTATCACCTAACGCACCTAACGCACGAATTGTACTAAACATTCTAGTACATCTGTCATATTTCGTTTTTCAATCGGTTGTTGCGCTCAGAAATTCACCGATTCTCTCTCAGATTCTCTCTTGTAGAATGCTCAGATGTCAAGCGTCATTCGAATATTGATGTCTTGTCATTTGAAAATTATTTATGTTCCCAGGATATATTTTGTATTTAATTATTATTCGAAATGTGAATCCAAATTTATCTACACAAATTTGCAAACCTAATATAGGTAAACAAAAACCTTTTTGGTATTCGTAACACCGAAAAGGATTCGAGATTTTGTAAAGTCCCTCACCCTCTCTGAGTTAAAAAGTTATCCGCTCTCTATACGCCGAATTCGGTGAGTTAAGTTATCCGCTCGTTTTGAAATGTCAGTGAAACCAAACACACGTTTATTAATAGGAATTTGAAGCTAACATGTGTGTTAGTGCTAACTCGCCGCTGCTCGTCGTTTATTAATACGGGGGTAACTTTTTTTAAAAGTAACAGATTTCAGAATCTGCTCTAAATTCAAAAAGAAAGGCTTCTATTTAGATTTTAGATCAATCAGAAAGTAAATGACATTTCCAAATCATTGTTTTGAATTAACTGCATAATGCAGCAATCTACTACATTTACTTGGCCAATGACGTCTAATACTTAGTAACAGATTTGTACTCCGTTTTGTTCATCATTTTGTAAAAATTGGCACAAAAAATATTGTAAATGACGGACGATTCTATGTGAAAGAGTTCAGGAATATCACATTCTTTGTGTTTGCATTTTGACAGCGGCACCATTCATCCGGTTATTATATTATTATAGCATAACAGCTTAAAATTACCTTGAAGAGCAAAGCAGACTAAATTTGCGCTGTCACTTCTATTCTAGTCCAATAAAGCAAGATCAAGTAAGATCAAGGCTTCCTTATCAAATCGCAAAATATGAAATAATTTAACATTTTATATGGCTCATTAATCAATGAACCCAACATCACGCCGATCAGGCGCCACGCCGCCCGAGTTCACTTGAACTTGCAGTCCATCTTTGGCAGTCGTCGATGAATTTATTAAAATTCGTTCCCGATCAATTTACGCTTTCATATCAATTTACTTCGAAAGTAGCTATTCTCAATAAGGAATGGCAAGTCACAAGCAGGTTACGACTTGAGTATGACACCCCAGTTTGCCATTAAAAAATAACGTCATCCAATGTCTGCAGTGAGCACTGAGCAGGCTGTATTTGAAACTTATTTGCGCCACATCAGCACGAGCAGCTAGTACATTGCTATTAAAGAGTCTTGTACATTAGAAGACATATTAGCCAGCTGTATTATATGCTCAGGGTCAATGGTGCATACTATTATACTCGTGTACAAGCAGCAACAGCAGGTCGTAAATTTAATTTGATGCTTGGCTGAACGCAACCGAGCGCCGAAAATATTTTCAAAAATATAATGATGCTGACGTTAAACTATTTCCAGAGATTATCGCCAGAGAAAGCTATCACTGTTGCATGCAGTCAACCACAAAAACTATTATTATGCTTTGGTGTTGCTCTGCGTAAGTTCTATCTGAAAACGTTAATTGCTCTGTATGTGTGTCACTCATAGAGCAATTAAATTGTTGTAGGAGTGCAAGTACTGAAAAAAAGTGATTTAATTTTTTCTTTCGTTACGCGTGCTACATTGTAAAGGACTGATTGAGTGAATGTCAGTAAGCTAGAGTTATATTACCCCTAAAGTACTTGCCACAATTGGTATTCCCATCGCATTTATTTGATACGAACAATTAACGGACGGGTACTAGACAGAGAGAAAGAGATCAATTGATTGGCGCCAAATATGTCATTTGTCATCCATTTGAAAGTGAAGTAAATAGTCTCAGACTGTAGTTATTGTTGTCACATGAAACGTTGGTTAGTTTCAGTTGCCGGAAATTGAATGGGGCTATATCACAGCAATGAATTTTGGAATAGAATGAAACAGTATTTAAAAGTTATGAATGAACGATTAGAGGATGACATCACTTATTTTCACTCTCAGTGACACGAATGGAAGCCCACATAATCACATTCTGGTTGGCCCTTTAAACATACAATTAAGGTGTTGACTGACTGAATTTTGCCGATAACCTACTAAATGAGTTTGAAATGTGAACGACTGTGTCGTATACGTATTATTTAATCAACGGACGATTTTAGAACTAAAATCTACTTTCAATACCACTAACTTTGCAAAAGCGTCAAGCAGTTTAATCGCCAGATTTGTTTTTGACAAAACTCTGTAATCTTTGCATTTAGCAACGACTGACACCGCGAAATATTTGACAATTCCTCAAATAACATCATTTGATTTGACAATATCAAAGTTTATTAATTCGAAAACTTCAATTTCTAGATAATATTATACAATACATTTGTGCTCATTATCCGATTGAAATACATACAAAGTAATTGGTCCGAAATGTTCTGTCAATCTGGTCCGTGTCATAGAAGGAATTTGTCGAGTGTAACATTTCCCTTGAAGAGTGACGTTTAATAACAAATTAATAAACCTTATTCGCTGTAATAATGTGACGAATATGGATCAATTTGAACTGACAAGTCAACCAGCTGTCAGACTTACTTGCAAGAACCTCACCATTAATAATTATAATAACTAATTAGGTATGCTTGTTTCTTTTTGAAATGTCAGATAAGATAACTTTAAAAAAAGAGGTGAACAAATATGCCTTCACTAACAGAAATATAAAATTTAGAACAACTCTAAATCATCGATACCTACAATGATAAAGGACATATTAAAGAACTAAGTTAGATTTGTTTGTTCACGGAGTAGTTTTCATCTGAGTATAGGCCGGATTACCACCATCTAATGTTTTCAGCCTAAAAGCAAAATAATATTCAATTATTTCGCAACTATAAATAATATCTGACATCTTACGCAATTGACCTATCATGTCATTTGAATATTATTCCAAATACAACTGGCAAGAACACAATCCGAAAATATTATTCCAAGAAGAAATTCGGTCACTTGGTCAATACACCCCCGGCTAAAAGATTTACTCATCTTATAACAATTTCTGAAAATTCGCATCACTCAAATCGTTCAAATAGCTGGCGGTGTTCATTAATCATCCCACTCCCGCAACTGTTGTCTCTACAAATGTGTTTTTGCTAGGAAAATATGAAACTGATTTACAGGCTCAAATGTAAGTAATATGTGATTTTAGTGGAATCTCTAAATAATGTATTCAAGATTCGTGTTTAGTCCAGCACCAGACCAGTTTCTATCCCGAAATCCTGCACTGAGCAAGCACCAACCTCAGCAAGGGAATTCAATTTTCGAATGCACTCACGAATGTGATTGATCAATTTTCCATACAACGAGTGTTTGGAGAAATTCAAAGATTCCCACAGCCGAGTGATTGAGCACCATTGTGTTATGTGACCAAATTCAAGTAAATGCTGTTGTGTATTGCAATTGACGAAAACCGGAAAACATCACTCAACTTTTCAATTATACAAAATGAAATTCACAAAAAGAGTTGGTATAGTACCCACTCGCGCCACACTTTAGCGGCTCCGTTTACTCTGACCTAACCCCTATCTGTCAACTGTCATCTTGTCTGCAGTTTTATTTTTTTCATTTGACTGCCTTCTGTCATGATCAGAGGTGCCAAGTGCATGGCGCACGATACACCAACAATTGAAATGACTTTTGCGCACAACACACGCCCTACATTTTATGAATTCGCAGAATCTCGTTTGGATATACTCATACCACTTGAATCACTTTACAAAGTGACAACCTGTGAGTGAATCTGCCTTGTAGAGGATTCAATTGGATCGATTCTGTGCGGTGAATATGCAGCAGACAAAATCACGTATTTGTATTCAGCGTGCTGCTTAAAAGTCTCTTTTTTTCATATTTAGGCACAGTTGGCTGCTTTCACTGGTTCTGGCAAAGTATCAAGTGTTACTATTTGCGAAAATGATGACAGTTGTCACCAAATTAAGACGTTCGAGCGGGTAATGTGTTGTGAGGTTGCAGCAAAATGGTTAAAGAACCAACTAATTCAATTAGTGAATATTCGGAAGTCACTAAATTTTGCATTCTTTTTTGACAGCAAATATTACGCTGAAGTGAAGGGTGGTTTTTATCCACGGATTAATTAGAAAAAACCGTAAATTTCTCATTATCGAATAAAACCATTCCTGAGATGAATTTCGCTTGAATTCTCATTGACAGTGGATTTTTAGCTTCCTTCTTTCTCAATTTGACTTTCAGGCGAATCCAATTCCGTTTTATAGTTCTGTAATTCTCAAGAAATAAACACAGATGAATAGTACGCAAGTTCGGAATAAAACTAAGCGCAAATGTGATTAAATTCATTTGCATCCTTTCTCAGAAATAAGACAATATAAATTGAAAAATATTTTACCCAATGTGGCTGTGGCTATATGTCATTCGGTACTTTTTTTTCTCTTGCACCAAAAGCAACGCATTGTTTCCAGTGTTACCGTGTATATTCTGGAATAATTTCCACTACGTGCTCCTACTCATACCCCGCTTATAACAGTATTCAATACAAATTTGAAACATCTGTTTGAGCAATGCCAAATCGAAAGAAAATTAATTGCCTGACTGGTCTATTGGTAAAGCTTTCCCTCATGCGCTATGTCTGCTTTAAGAGTTGTCAATCGACAGCTTCCTTGATCGAGTTTTCTTGACTGACACTGAATGGAGTGCACTTCTCCTCTTGCTCTTGGTCGGAGAGTGTGCAGTTTTGTATTTAACATGACACCATTCTCACGAATAAACAAATTGATTTGGCATTCGAGACTGTGTCAATATTCATTCCCTTAGTTCGGTTGTGTACACAAACCATTCGCCTATACTCAATGCAAATGCCATTGAGTGTATTCTCGAAAATGACAATTCTTTCACTACTTATGCACACATGAACGGAATCAAAAAGAATTACCACGAGTCAAAACTAGTTGATTCATCGCATCGCAATCGCAATGCATTTCAAAAAATAGAGTTGACACAGCACTAATCGATGAGCCCCGTTGGCGGTGTTTTTAATCATAACAACGATTGTTTATGTCAATCTATCCGAGGATGGTGTAGCGATGACTCAATGGGAAGGATCAGCAGCGTTTATTGTGAAGGGGTGGTGTAACATTTCCGTTGATGATGCAGTGTCAGGGTGCTCAATGAATGGTCGTTTTCTCAATTTCGACCGATTGATTGTGCGTGTAGAATTTTTATTGATGATTCGCGAGAATTGATGATGGCTTGTGATTTGTTCTAGTGTGACTATGTATAACTTGACATAACGATAAGTGATTGTAAACTGTGAGATCGTTATGTTGGCGGGCGTGTGCTTTTTATTAGATTGACCTTGAAAGCAGCTGAAAATGCCACAAATATACTGACGGCGGCTTGGTTGAAACAATTTGCACATCTGACAGTTCTGTTCGTAAAAAAATTAAGGTTATTAGGGGCAGTTGATGGAAGGTTTTTCAATGAAATATCTTTGATCTGCACCTGCTGGTTGGTTGGCTTGATGATAGAGCGATTAATTTGTTTTATCGGTGTAATTATGTTTAACTAGGTATTGGATCATGAGTCATAACATTTCAAATTAAATACTTTCATATTACAACTCAATTAATGATTTTGTAACTACCTATAACTTCCAAAATTAAATAGCTTGTAATGCGGGTTACTAATACATTTTCTTTGAATAACCAAATCTACAGGTCTGACAAGACATGTGAATCGCCGCCTGCTTTGCTGTGTATTTTGGAAGAATATTCCGTAGGAACTAAATTTATTGACAACATGTAAAAAAGCAGTACGATTGGGAACGGTTTTAAAAATCTGTCTAACTATGAATTCGGGTCCAGTTGCTGAATATTGTGTTCAAATAGTGACTTTTGACATACTGGATTTCTTTGCAACACTTTTTCAAAAGAATTCTACAAAAAATCTGGCATAAGTGCCATAATTGATTACTCAGGGAGCAATATTTTCTCCCGATTTATTGGCAACTCCTCAATTTTGATTACGTGATTAATGCAGTTCAAATATTAGATTCATAAATGACAAATATTTACTTCAAACTGCTACTCCAAGACGAAACTAGATTTCCCAGCGAAACCAAGTTCTCGGCTAGATTTGTCAACTACCCATTTAAAAAAGTCAAATGGAAAAAGTTCACGAGATAAATGTAACTCTTTTGACATAATGCTGTCAGTAGGTACACTGAATACCGGAATGTAGGTACTCAACGAGTAAAGTGAAAAAACAAATTGTGAAATGTTTAAAAATTAAGAACTTCTACAGAAAGTCCTTGGAGATATAAAACCGTTTTACAACGTGCAAAATATTAGAAGGATTCTGTCAATCTGTAAAACTTTGATTCAAGTTTGGATAAAAGGGTCAATGTCACGAAATATCTCTTATGTCTTATACCAGTGTTGCCTTTTGGCCTGCTGAACAACTTTTCAAAGTCACTTCCATAAAAGACGTGCCACGAAAAACCAATCCAGTTATGATTTGTTTCTATTTCTTGTATCAAACTTATGGTCACGTACCACATCTCATTTCATTGATGTAATTTCAGCGAGAATTTCTTGTTAGCAGATAAAGTTACATTTGTGCAAGGAAATATGAAATGTCATATCAAAACTTTTCTTTTTCTCAATCTTATTCCCCCGTTCCGTTCCAGAAAATATTTTCTCAGAAATGTCTGCAACTTCTAGTGAATCACTCTATCATAACACTATTAGTAATATATTCATAGGAATATGTTCATCTATCTAATAAATTACGTGAGTTAAACCATTAGCACTGCACTCCAATCTGTGTGCGTGAGTAATACATTGCACTGCTGATTAGGAATTCATCGAAAAGGCTTTGACAAATAACTTTTTCAGGAAATGCATACACAAAGTCACCATGTCACACGTCCGTCATTGTGATTCTCACTGTATATTGGCAACACCCTTAACGAATGTCAAAGTTTGACTGTGTCAATGTCATGCACTGCCCCTGGGGTGTAGTCAATTATGAGGTTTAGTCACGTGCTATCGTTATAATTGATCGTAATCTCAAATTTTCCACTTTTCCGTATTACTCTCAACTGCCGACAGTTGAAATGATTATCAACTGTCACAACAAATGACACTGCCCGATGTTTGAACACCGCCTTTGTTCAATTTACTGTCAAATCGTAATAAATGATATTCCGGTTCAAGATAATCGATATCATCATCGGTATGTAAGCTTCGGAGATAATTATTGTCAACCTACATTGTAATTTCATCTTCTGCCTTCTGCAATGAGATGATTGCCATTTGGTCAAGTAGTGTAGGGATATGGAAACATTATAAGTGTGGTATTGTCGACAACATCAGATGTTTGATTTGATGGGCATTAGATGTCAATGTTGATTGCTATGGCCCAATTCTGGATGTTGGGGAATTGATTTGAGTTTTCGTTAAATGAAGATTGACAGCTTATATGGGACATATTGCCGAAAATGAACAGAGATTGGACTCGTTGATTACACAGAATGACAGAATTCTGATTACCGTTTCCCGGAGCCGGCAATATTTGACAAATTATTGGTAGAGCGTGCATTGTCGTTTGCCGTTGTGATGGATCACCATCGTGGATGTCTACCGACACGTCAAATGAAAAATAAATGGCGTAAAACGACTTTTTAAATAGACATTCATCCATTTGTAGTCAAATCCAGTTTATTTTAACCAGGTAAAGGTTCCATTTCCAAATGTTGACAGGTAAATTTTCTTTTAGTTTACTAAAACGTCCTTGCGCTTCACTTATTTTAGCTGCGGGTTTCCTACTTAAGTGTATAGAGACATTAGAATAGGAGAAGTTAGTTCATTTCAAAAAATAGTGCAATCGGAAAAAATATATAATTGACATTTAATAAATAAACATACCTTATCCATATACTCGTGTATAGCAGAAATATAATCCAGAGTTCTATGTTGTGCACATTCAAACCTTAAGTCGACTAAATTGCTGATATCAGAATTAAGGAACTAGGGTTCGTCTATATACACTACACAGCCTCTCAAATGTCAACTCTTAATCAAAGACAAATAAAAAATCAGCCAACCACATAGGCGAACTGGCAACTTAGTACTCAGTTACGAATTTCTTGACTAGATTTGTGGGCTAACCCTTCATAAACGTCAACTGAAACAGCTGTTCACATGACTGATCTAAGTCAATCAAAATTTAAGTTAACCTATGCTGTCAGACTTACTAAAATAGAAAGTTATGTATTTGTACCCTCCCTGCCAAAAATGATAATCGTTAAATATGTTACAGACTGCTCACAAAAATTAAGACAACTTGAAGAGTTAATTACCAATATTTGTCAAAATTCAAAATTGTGGCCATTGCAACTTAAATTCATATACCTCACTCAAAGTATTATTCTAACTTAGCCACTCCAAACTGATTTACCTGCTCAATCCAACTGTCATACTTATTTGCTCAAAACAAAAAGAAAACAATGTAAACATGCCACTCCACGCGATACGGAATGACGCAACTGCCCAATTCTATATGGTAATAATCGAAATCCGCCATTCCCAGAACCTTGACACATAAATGTCAATTCTTAGGCAATTTAACTTTGAGTGAACTTGAGCTACTTACACACCCACTGGAAACTACAAAGGCTTGTGGCGCTATTTTAATAGAATGAAAATAAAAAAAAAAAATTATGAAAAAAAGACTCATCAAAACGTTGTCACTATTTATTAAGAACACAATGAGTATATTAATAAATTTGACTTTTTTATTATGTATTATTTTTTGTCTGTTGAAGAAAAAGCTTATAGGTATGTATTTTCTATTACCCAATTCTTTTTAATCTTTTGTTTAGCTGAAGAGTATTTCGGTCAAATGAATTATTTCTTCAGTGGATTAGTTGTTGTTAGTCATACCATATTCTAAACAACGCTGGCTATGATTTTTCACAAAAACAAATACCAATAGAAAATACATAACGAAAAATGTTCCTCACCAAATTAATGCATTTCAAAATATTCAATGTCAAATGAAAAATATTGAGTAGACATTCACTGCTCTAACATTCAAAAGTTCTATAAAGCGAAGAAAACTTGGAGTAGAGCAGGTGGGAACAAGTGAATAAAAACTCTCAAAACAGAAAAGTTCAATATCATATTGATTAAGAAAACTGATCGATGTTATACTATTGCAATGCAACCAAAAACCTGTGAGTTTATTTTTTCTATAAATATAACGTGCCAGTTATGTTAAAATAGGTATTTTTTTTTTTTTGTATTATATTTTACTAAAGGTACGACTATACGTTCAAACGTACGACTTTAAGCTATAAAGCGTATATTATCAAGTTTATTCTTATTAGCTGTCATATTTGACTCCCAGTTTTTTTAAGCAATTTTGATTTCTACTTTTTAGAATTTTCGTCCTCTCTAAACAATAATGCTGAATAAGTATTTTTCCTTTCGAATATGAAGACGGCCATTTGAAATTTCGGCAATTTCTGAGTTTACATTATTCGTGGTAAAAGTCTGAAAAAATTTTCCCACTTTACTATGACTTTTTAAATTTTATGGAACAAATTTTATTTACAAAATGCAGTGCAGCTGTTTTACCGCTAAAAAATAAACTTCCAACACGCCGACTTTATTAAGGTTTTTTGTTTATAAACAGCCAAGCGAAAACAAATTGTTCATTTAAAAAAAAAATATCAAAAATCTGACACAAATCTGATGTAGTTCGTTTACAACAGAATTTCGCTTAAGACTATAACGGAAACCACAGTATTCAATAATAAACTGCGAACGTAAAAAAACTTGATGCTTTTGGCACTCAAACGTCAAAAGTAAATAAAATTCAATTAAATTTATGAAAAATGAGAAACCCCACTTGGAATAGCACTCCTCCAAATTGGGCCATTCAGATAACTCACTCCATTCGATCGCATCTCACATATACTGTCATTATGAACGAACATCATTTGTCAGCGTCTTCATTTGGCAAACAAAAATGTAAAACAATGCGTCTGGTGCAAAAGGCGTTGGCAGATTTTATCGCCAACGCACGCTCTTTCACTCTGTAAACAATATCGGTATTCAAGTAAACTGAAACGATGTACTCGATCATATGTAGTCTATCTGTCCGTCGACTTTTTGTTCGTTCAGCTTTGGGTCTTAAGTTGCATACATGGTTTTATTGTTTCGGATTCAAGTTACAGTGATATAAATGTTTGCTATGCGACAGAGTGTGGTCTTTGGCCAAATGGGACAGAGCTTGTCATCAATCGAAATTAGATTTTCTGCTTTGAAATTAGTTTGATCTGTGAAAACATCGTTAAATTTAATTAGGGCATTAAAATAAATGGGAGGTGTAGTTAAAATGTCGGTTTATTATCGAGTGATTCAGGAAATATGAAATGTGACTTTTTCCACTTGAGATCTGACATTGGAAAACATTCTGTCACGAAGTGTTTTTACGTGGGCATGTGTGAGCAGTGGTTGCCGTTGCTGAGCAATGGTAAAGGTAATCGGAAAACTGTAACCCCCGCAACACAGGGCGCATTCAAAAATCTACTACATTTGTCGGCATCGACTGAGTAGTCTGAGTAAAAATCAGAGTACCGCTTTGACAGCTTACCTTTTGATTGCTGATTAGGAATACGAAAATGCAGTAAATAGTAGCAAAAGAATAATGGATCGAAACAAAGTATAGCTTACTGAAAAGCCGCATTAAAAGTGTTAATTGAAATCTGTTCACATGGGCGGTGTAATAAATATTTCACATTTAAGATATTACTTAAAAAAATCAGATCGCTCTGAGCTCTGTTCAGTGTTCTGCTCTGAATGAAAAAAAAATCCTTATGTTCGCCCAAAATGTTGAGACATATTTAATGCAAGTGTCAAGTTATCATTTACAATTCTTTAGGTGATATTCTAAAATTATTTTGTGCTTAGTTGCTTACTTATGCTATGTGCACAATGCATCTCACTTTTTAAGAATGTCTTTTGACTGCCAATGGTAATTGACAACATTGCCCTGGCATGCTTAGAAAACCCGGCCATCGAACGGCGCCTAAAGGTCGTCCACACGGTCCACCGGCTCTCCCCGAAATGCATTTGCGACAAATACCATTAGCAAGTTCTAGGAATAAATTTCTATTCTTAAATTTGCGATGACTGACGATGACGCGATTCTATTTTATTTTCGCTTCATTTCCTCGATGTAATTATCTTGGTGGAATTATTTATGGCCGACAATTAATAAGGGGTGACAAAATGCCACTACACTCATGGTGAACAGCTGTGCGGAGCCGATTGCCCGCCGGTTCTGGTAGCAATGCCATCCAATGGGCTCTTGAAATGCATTGCAGGTGATTTTTGAACTCTCTCGCAGTGAGTGTCATGTTTTGTACCGAAAATTACATACGAAGTGCGATGTGAATGTGATTCATCCTGTGATAAGGAGTCATGTGGCCAATTTCAACATAACACTTTGGATCGCGCTCCTTGCAACGTACAGTTTCATTTGTCGCATTAGTATACAGTGTGTCTCAACTTTGGGGCAGATTGCCAAGTAGCGATTGCAGACACCTGATGCGCCGCAACGAGGCGATACTACTGCAGTTTGTAGCTGAGATTGGCTTCTCCATTGAAGATGTGGCGACAGGATAATTAACTTTGACTAGACACTTGGCACGGTTGGCTTGGATGACTGGAGCAGTTGAATGGCTTATCGCAGATTGGATTATACCTGCATTTGCCCGGAATTCTGAACTGAAATTGCATCTCAGACTCTGTGGCTAATCGATTTGTTGTGTGTCATTGAGAATATGCGATGAGACAAATGAAGCAACGATGCTAAAGATATAGTGACACGACGCGACGTTATTTCGTTCTGATAATCGAATTAAAGGTCCTCTCCTCGAGTGGAAGACTGTGAAGTTGGCGGATTTCCTCTTGTGAAATTCCGATGTGGTGACATTTTTCGCTAATCGAATACTTTCATCAGCATTGTTGACTGAGAGGATGAGGAAATTTGAGCTTGGTCTTGTTGAAGATTGAAGAGAAAGGTGATTCGCAAGGCACACCTTACCTTCGGGGTTTTAAATGGGTCAAACAGAAAATCACGAACTGTAATATTGCATGCAAAAATGTTGGAAGATGACAAATTATTCAATGTAACGGAGATATGTCCGTTTCGGATTCAAAGAAGTAAACTTCAAGCATGTCATGTCAGTGAATATTTTTCTTAAAAGAATAGGCGCCTATGAAGTTCAACAATTTGAATTGCTAGCCCAACATCATAGCGAAATGCATAAAAGTACACAAACTGTCGATAGTGCAGTTCAACACAAATCCAAAACCCACCCAAAAAAGCACAATTGCAATCAAAATTAACCACTTATAAAACTTCACATCACCATTGACTACAATCTTTGGACTCCGAGTGTAATTAATAATTACTACATGCATAAGTCATGCAAATAATGCAATACCAATTGAATACAGCAATCGAATGTCAACTTAGCAATAATGAAACGAAAATGAATTTTGCAATAAAATGCACTACCATTAATGGCTGCCCAGCTATCAATGGTAAGCAAAAATGTCAAATTAATGTTCATACAAAAACGGTATGAGCATGTACTTAGGTGTACGCATATACATATGTATAGTATATATCAACGATATGCAAACATTTGCAACATAGCACATTCGGAACAGTGGATGGGTTGTCAAAGAGACAGGCTTTACAACAACAAGTAATCGATAGACTTGTCATTTTGTCAATGGGAAACTTTACATTCAATTTTATTGGTAAATGCTCGCAAGTTCTGGATAACTTTTGCACACAATGAAAATACCGGTCAATGGTGTGGTATAATCTGTATCATTGAAATAAAGATACCAATTGACAGACAAAACGTCTATTTGTTCGAGTGCTGTGCGTATGCATTCTGTAAAGTAGACTATGCTGCACATTTTTTTCCTCAAATATTAACAAGAAGAAGTCATGTTCATGTGCAATAAATATGTTGTACAATGTGCTGGAAATGTAGTAGATCAGATTCAATGGACGACTGCTGAATTTTGCTTTTTAAGTCGAGCTATGTGACACTTCGGTATAAGCCGGCTTATCTATTGCAGTTGATTTGTGCTTGTGGCTTATGTTGAAAAGAATAATACACCCTCCCGGTGTGAGAGTACGTCAGACGTTCGCAATAGGTAGCGGAGTGGCACAAAAACGTTATGATGTAAGGAATGACTTTCATTTCATTTTGATTGACGTGCACGTATGGGAATCTTGAGAGAAAACAAAATGACGGATTGGTGGTCTCTCAGTATATCTTGTATCTGTTGAATAGTATGTCATTAAAAAATTAAGTTTTCTCAAGTCGACTAGATTGGACTGGACTAGATGTAACCTGAACGCAGAAACTAGATTGGTTGGGAACATCACTTTTACTATGTCAGCCACATATGCGAGCTATCAACTTATGTTGTTTTCCATTCGGATTTTCAGATTGCAGATTTTTCTTTCTTTGCATTTGCGGTGGTGCGTGATTTAAATGTAATAATTTTGCGTGATTTAAATGTAATAATTTTTGTTTATAAAAATCCATTCCATTGTAGCGGCCAAATGTAAATTGATCTATATTTTGCACATATGTACCTGTCATCTCTAAAAACGTAAAATAAACGCACTTTAAAATTTGACAAAAATGTTTCGATGGTAGTATGTAAGTGGCTCAGAAATCGAAATTCGCAAAATTGATCTGAGTCTTTTTTTTGGGCAAAGGAACATGAAATCTGACAGCCAACTGATTTCGAAAGCAGAAAAACTGCTCTGAAACTGTTTTTGCTAACACGATGCGAAAACTATTACTATGGAATTTCTTGACTAGATTCGTCGGCTACCCCTCCATAAACGTCAACTGAAGCAGCTGTCCATATGACCGATCCAAGCCAATCAAATCTGCGATACATTAAGTCATACAGCTGTTGTCAGACTTACTAAAGTAGATAGGCACTTGAACGTCCCCACAATTAATAATCAACAACAAATGAGTGTTCTTTTCAAGTCACTGATCTTGTTCTCTTTCGATTGGTCGTGTCAAATAGCACACTTATTCAATGTTGGGTCACAAAAATAATAAAAGCTTACTTTACTATATTCCATGTGACACTCATAAAATATGAGATGCGATACCTGAAGTCAAAATCAGAAGTCTCCAATGCAAAAGCACATATTTGCAACTGGTACCTGTAGGTCTTATTCTTGACGTACGGCTGGACATTTGATTTTATATGTCACACAATATTGTCATACTCAGTTGTTGCAAGAAGAGTGGGTTTTTAGGTGAATATATTAAACTTGAACTAAAGGTCTGGCTACGTGTCTTTTTGCACACTCCACGCAGTCTGGTTCGTAAACTATAAAGCAAAGTAATGACGATGGCATGACCATGAATATATCAGATTCATTATTTGCACTTTTGCAGCTACGCCCACAAGTCCATTGTTAACAAACTCACGACCAAAATTTACAGTGGTGCACCTGCAATAACCGATATCATACTTATGACTCATGGTCATGGAGCAACAGCCTTGAACAAACTGCAGCCAATAATCCGACTTTGATATCATTATTCAATAATTTCCTCTATCAATACCGCTTGCAATTGATTATGCGCATGCGCATACATACCTACATATGCGCTACCAATCCAGCAATTATTCAACTCTACGATGTCCAGGGTTGCTTACACACCACATCGGGCGATGACTCGTCATTTCATTGACATTTCATCCAGCTTCAGTTCGAAATGGCGATCTTATACAAAATGTCATTGACTTACATGACAGATATTTATATCTATGACAGCTACCGCACACAGCCAACTGAAAATAATTGTGAATCAAAAACTTCGGAATACAGTTGTCTTGACATTGACTCCGGATTACATAACGATCAAGAAATTTCCTAAACAAACAGTCCAGCTAAAAATAGCCATAAGAACAATCACGTATTTATATTAATCAGACTCGGATCGCGGACATATGCTGTCAATATGCTCAGATACAGCTATGTTGCGCTCATTGGAAAGATATTTTTCTTTTGGTGCTTACAATTTCCATTTCCATATAAACATAGACATAGCCGCACCCACTCCAAGATCACAGAAACGGGGAGTAAGATCAATAAATACCATTTAAATCGTAGAACCGTACTACACTTATAGTTCGTTTTCAATTGTTGTCTTAATAATAGGACTGAACTCATTGGTAGGGAATAATTCTGCAGTTACACTAGGTCACTATGCCAATTAACTGACCCCACAAGGCTTTGGACGGACGTCTACCCGCAACAGCAAAAATTCTAGTCAATGAAATGTGTTTGCTGGTCTATCTAGGGGAAAAAAGACAGACGTCACTCAGATCGCAATGGTTTTATTATAGCGACTCGGTGTGAGTAGATTAATTGATATTTAATTGATCAATGACAAGGATCATTTGATTGGGGAGACTTGCAAATTATTAGGGATGGCAGTTGGCAGAAGCTGTCTTGTGACAGATATCACTCTATGATTGGGGATGTGTATATGTATATCTATTGCCAGACCAGAACACTGACCACTCAGTTGTAATTATTTCTGTTAATCGTGCTTGTGGAGTGATGTCACCTTGTTTATGGGTGCGCAGAATTCTTACTGGTTTACATTGAAAATGATTATTTTAGCATTGACTTACGCATAGGCAATAAGAACTACCTACATAGATTTGTGTGTAATACTTTGAACTTGGATTTATTTTTTATTTTTGAATAATTGTTCTCGAGGTTTTTTTGATGGGGTCGCCAAAAATTAAGTAGCAATAATCGATGTAGAAAGAGATTAGGAGTTGAAGTTTTACCAGAAAACACACCTAATTTATGCACAACACTCAAAGGCGTGTTTTTTTAAGCTTCGATCTCAGCAAAGAGTAGAATTTTCAGCACGCAATCACAGATCACAACAAATACTGTGAGTCCTCGTAGAGCGTATAGTTGTTGTAATTGCATGCTGAGAATCGACGCTCAAAAATCACGCCTATAAGAAGGCTTATTTCACCTTTCTCAGCAAAATCCAAGTGGATAAAAGCTAAATAGAAAAATTTAGAGGAACATTTGTTAAAAGTAGTAGGTAGGTACCTATATAAACTGCTAAATTTTGTTGTGCACCTATTTCTAGTTACGTTGACCATTCGTTCTCTTTTCGAGACAGTCCTCTTTTTCGCTCCTATGTGTCTCTGATTTGTTAAACAATACGTTGTCCCCTTTTTACTAAACCGACCTCCAAATGTCCTCCTTTTCCTCTAAAGACCTTCTACGATTAAAAATATATACAAGTAGGTAATTTCTCAATTCCTACACGATAACTTTCAATTAAAATTCAAAACAATCAAACAATCATTTGCCCGTCTCGGACTCGATTTCAAATACCAATTCCATTATTAGAATGAGTGTTGAGTGAAGTCTCTAAAGCATTTGACCATTTCCTCTACCCAACCAATCTTTATACTCCATGGCCCATGATATCGCGCTCAATAAAACGCCCCTTAGGTCACCGTAGGCAATATTTCCTAATTCATTCATCAAGAAGGCCATTTGCATAAAAAAATGCGAGGAAATAAAATTATTCGTTCGGCTAAGAAATTCCACTCCACTTAGAGTTCACCAGACTTATTTAATACCGCCAATATTTCATTCCATTTGATCTGACCCATTCCCGTTTTTAAAGACTTTCGCAAATTTTGTCAATTGAAATTCAATTCATTGTGATTTTTTGGAAGGCTTCTTTGGAATCCTGTACGTTTTGGCTTTTCCAAGTGAGCAAGGCCAAGTCAACGATCAGATGAGTTTTTAGTATCCTGAACTCATTTATGTAGTAATCATTGAGGCACTCAACGCACTTTTGCCCGAACAATGTCCGTCCTTTCTAATGGCCGCACTTACAAGTAATTTTCGAGGGTGGAATTCTACCGAATAGCTTGGTGGGGTAATGCGCTCTTCCGTATCCTCGAAAACGGTGATGATATTTCATCCATGAAGGATTACCAAGTGGCGGTGGTTTTCTGAAACCTCGTCCTCCGCATAGAATGAAAATTCGATACACAGGCAAGGGGTTGAGATGTTCCGCTTAATGGTCTTCCTGCACACTTGTCGGAACTCTTCAGTCTTGAGTTCAGAACGTATATACTATGTACATATACAGTCATTGAGTTACGTTTTAGAAAGTAATAGCGAGCATTGTAGTTGATGAAGGGCTGTTAGAGAAAATTCCATTTGGGAATGGCTGGCCAGTCTTTCTTGAAAGAAGCCCCTTTACGAAATGAATTGGAAAAGTTTTAGTTTTAGCGAAAATCGATCGAAATCCAATATGCATTGTAAGGCTAAAGTATGTTGTGTTGGTATGCGCTTGAGTATATGTTGTGTTTACACTTGGAACGTCTAAGTTGCGCTACTCACTGGTAGGTATGTAGGTAATTGGAAGAAATCTCCGTTTTCTTTGTAAGGATATTCTGGTAAAGTTGATGAAGTCTTTAGGTCAGATAGATAGTTCTGGGCTCTGAGTGCCTACTATGTAATACGAACTTTGAGTAGGTATTTACCTACGACTATTAAAAGTAGAACATTCATTCACCTTTGGCGGCTTTATTAGCTCTTAATTACATTTTGGCAGTAGGGAAGTATCATTACTAGTTGTTTTTTTTAGCTTCGATTTCACCGAAGCAAAGCAAAGTAGGATTTTCATTACGCAATTAAAACAACTAACGGGTGATTTTTTAAGAGGTTTAGAACTTTAAAAAAAAAAAAAACACAAAAAATTCGAAAAAATGAATGAAATATTTATTTGAATCGATAGTTTGAACCTTGCAATTTAATGTTTAAAGATAATTTCATGCAAATGTTGACCGCGGCTGCGTCTCAGGTAGCCCATCCGTTGAGTCCAATTTTGGCATACTCTTTCACACATATCGGCCGGTATCTCACGAATGAATGCATGGATGTTGGCTTCCAGTGCGTCAATCGAAGCGGGCTTGTCCCTATACACATTAGCCTTGACATACCCCCACAAAAAATAATCTAATGGTATCAAATCGCACGATCTAGGCGGCCAATTGACCGGCCCGAAACGTGAAATTAACTGTTCACCAAACTCGCCTCCCAATTGCGCCATTGTTTCGCGTGCTGTGTGCAGCGTTCCCTCCCGTGCTACAATTGTAGCGTTTTTTAGTTTTTGAGTACATTTTTTGTAACTGAGTACGATACTACTTTGGATCGCCGCGTACTACTTTTTATAATTGCATATCAATAACTCATTTCTTATTTTCCAAATTTTCCAAAAATTCTTTGTAACAACAGACTTAACTACCAAATACATATGTTCCAATTTAAATTGTCGCACAGGATTCGTCTCTTTTTCTGAATCGCTGAATATTGAATTGTGATATGAATGCATAATTCACTACTTTATGTTTTTTATAAAAAAGGCTTTTTTTACATTTTTTAATGTTCAAAAATTATGATATAACTGTGGAATATTTTTCTTTGTTTTTTTTTTCGTTCATTTTTATATACATACTTAACTTATAATTTATTCTTAAATATAAATAAACCTTAAAGGTTACGTTTGCCTTTATTTTTTGTGGATGAATGAAATAATTTGTGTTAAATTAAAATAAGCTTTTCTTTGTGATATTTTTTTTAATGAATAAAAAATGTGTGGTCATATAAAACAAATATTTGAAAATGTATAGTAGTGAATTTTGTTAAACAAATTTCCGATTCTAATTGAAAAATACCATAAAGCCGTTTTCTTTAGGTACATTATTGCGTACTACCTTCAGACCCATTTGAGTACCAATTTTTACCGCAATGAGAACTTTGCCTACCGACAGGGGAGGGAACGCTGGCTGTGTGGCATGTGGCACCGTCTTGTTGAAACCACATATCATGCAAGTCAAGAACTTCCATTTCGAGCAAAAAAAAGTTTGTTATCATCGCTCGGTAGCGTTCACCATTGACAGTAACGCTGCGATTCGCATCATCTTTGAAGAAATATGGCGCAATAATGCCGCCGGCCCATAAACCGCACCAAACAGTGGCTTTTTCGGGATGCATTGGTAGCTGTTGCAATGCTTCTGGCTGATCTTCACTCCAAATGCGGCAATTTTGCTTATTTACGTACCCATTCAACCAAGAATGAGCCTCATCGCTGAACACAATTTTTCGATAAAAAAGCGCGATGAACATTTCGAACCGAGCACGAATTTTGATAGTAAAATTCAATAATTTGCAAGCGTTGTTCATTTGTAAGACGATCCATGGTTAAATTGCAAACCAAACTGAAGCTGTTTGACAGTGACACAAGGTACTAAACACACGTCAGCTGTCAAAACCAGTGTTGCCAAAACCAAACCAGCTAAAAAATCACCCGTTACATACTGTGAGTCCTCGAAGTTTCAAGTGGAGCGCATTACTTTACTTTGCTCTGCTGAGATCGAAGCTCAAAAAACAGGCCTACTGTCATAGGCTATAGTCATTAAAGCATCCTTAAACCCAAAATATATTCTGTTTCTGAAGCATTTATAGCGTTCTTTCATCGACACTTGTATCGCCTTGATTTCTTATGACGTTTCGATTTGGCTTTTAAAATTTTGATCTACGATTTCAGATTTCTGCTGCCAAATCGAACATTAAATCCGGAATTTATTGGTTCTAGTGTGTATTACCTAGGTGGAAATCCATTTCAATTGAATTTCACACACTTACAATAACGTATTTCGTCACATACATTGGTATTAGTGAAAGTCTCTATATGTGCAAATCTGAGAAAAAATCGAAATGACAAATCGAAAAGGACATTGAAGAAACTTGCTGGTAAACCAAATATTCTAGAGTTTTGTATTTTGGAGAGCACACAAATAAAACATATCAAAACGATTGTCCTCATCATCAGCTGAAATGTTATCTGCAATCAACAAAAAACGCTTTTGTGTTTCTACATGTCCTTATTTAAAAAAAAAAGATAATAAAACTTTAACTTTTCTCTAAAAGTAGGTACGCAAGACGGCAACACACAAACTATGAATGTTTATCCACTCACCACTAGATGGCAGGCACTTATTTCACCATAAACTGAAAAACGTCAAAACAAACTCAAGTGGCAAGTCAAGCACAGCACAACAAACGTATTTCAAAATTCATGAAAGAAAATTAATATAAATTGCTCTAAAAACTGTTTTCATCTGCACAGTATTATAAGTGGACATCGCGGAAGTACTTAACCTGATTATGAGCAGATATAAAAACACCATCATTTTGCCCGACTCCTACGATAGCCAGTTAGAGGAGAAAAAAATAATCAAATTCTGGTGGAAGCAAAAGATCTTTACGAAAATTCGAAAATCCCGACGGGAGAAAAACAGTGGGAAATTCTCCTTCCATAGTGGACCAGTGTTTCCAACTGGTTTCCCACATGCGGGGCATATCTTCAATGGTGTTGTCAAGGACGTGTTTACGCGCTACGGCTATCAAAAGAATCTTGATGTTGAAAGCAGATTCGGCTGGGACTGTCATGGTCTTCCTGTGGAGCATGAAGTTGACAAGAAACTTGATATCAGAACGGCTTGCGATATCCAGCAAATGGGAATAGCTGCATACAATCAGGAGTGTCGTAACTTTGTGCAACGACATTCGGACGAATGGAGAAATGTATTTGAACGAGCTGCTAACTGGGTGGATTTCGCAGAGGAATATAGGACAATGGACACCGAGTACATGGAAGGTGTATGGAAAGTGTTCAAACAGCTTTTTGATAAGGGTTTGGTGTATCGGGACGTAAAAGTTATGCCATATTCAAATGCTTGCTTCACACATCTGTCCGATTTTGAAGCGCGTCAGAACTGTAAGGATATCACAGAGAATGGCATGACAATTATTGTCAATATTGTGGATTCGGATGAAAAGCTGTTAATATGGACGACGAGCCCTTGGACCCTGTACTCGAATTCAAGAATGTGCGTCAATCCTGATGCTGTTTACTTAAAAGTTGCGATGGACGACAAAGTGTACATTTTGGCGAAGAACTGCTTGCAGTTTGTGTTTACAAATTCCAGCAAATATACTGTCTTAGAGGAATTTAAAGGAACATCGTTGCAATGCCTGAAGTATGAACCTTTGTTCAACAGCGTTCCAGTGAGTGGCGATTTTCGAATTCTCACCGATAGTTGTCTTTCCGACGATATTGGCTCAGGAATTGTACCACTTGATGCTAATCCGATTGACTCATTGAAAGAACAACGACAAGTACTTAATGCGAAAGAAGTGACATACAAAAAGCCCTATTGTAGCCGGTCTGATACTCCACTTAACGAGAAACAGGTTGAGTCGTGGTTCATCCGAGTGAAGGCAATAGCTGAAGACGTACTAAACAACATTTCCAAAGTCAACTGGATTTCAGACAACGATAACAATGAGAAGCTAAAGGAGAACTTAAAAGAAGATTGGGCTATCGGCCGGACGCGAACATGGGGCACTCCGATTCCTATTTGGTCATCGGCATCCGGCGATGAAGTCATTTGCGTCGGAAGCATCGAAGAACTCAAAAAGCTCACAGGTAAGGTTTTCGGAGACTTCACTTCTAATATTATTGGTATTGAACCTGGATGTGTTGGAATTTCCGATGCTGGGGTAGTACGATCTTTTCAGTTCGATATTATAAAGTCATCACATAAGATCGAGCAAGTAACACATTTTCTAATTGGATTCTTTAACAGGTAAAACGAACATAACCGATTTGCACAGGGAAAGCATAGATTGGATGGTGATTCCCTCACAAACGCCGGGCAACCCTCCACTCCGTAGAGTTCCAGAAGTTTTTGACTGCTGGTTCGAATCTGGAGCAATGCCATTCGTTCTCAATCAATCATCAGAGACAGAAGTGGATTTTGTTGCTGAAGGACGTGATCAAACGCAAGGATGGTTTTACACTGTGCTAGTGCTCTCAACGGCTCTATCTCAGCCAGCGTTTCGTAATGTTTATGCCACCGGACTAATACAGGAACCTGATGGGTCAAAGGTCTCTAAGCGCAAGCACAATCACAACGATTACATGCGACTTATAGAGAAGTATGGAGCAGATGCCCTGCGAATCTATCTCCTCTCCACAGCTGGCTGCGGAGATTTTACTATACAAGAGAAAGGAGTACTAAACATATCAAAAACTGTGATTGAACCACTTTACAGAATTTTCCATCACTGCAACAGTCTACTTGAGAACCCTGATGTGACCAACTACGGCTACATTACGGAGTGGAATAATGTAAGTAACACCATAGACCAATGGATCCTATCGAGAGCAGAATCACTTCTTAAGTTCTACGACAATGAAATGAAAGACTATCGCCCGCATACAATTCTGCCGAGAGTATTCGACTTGATTAAACAAATTGAGGAGTGGTACATTCCTCTTCGACATTCTGTATCATCGGAACAAAGTTCTTGGATGAATTCAATCCTTTTATTTAACTTGATTTACAGGGTGGTTCTTACGTTGGCACCATTTGCTCCATTTATTACCGAATATATTTACCAATTTCAACGGAAGCACTTTGTTTTCTGGCTTCGCCACGAATCAATACATGAAGCTCCATTTATTTCGCTCAATGTTCAGCTAATCAATCCCGAGATAGAGACAAGAGTTGCTCGAATGCAAAGGGTGGTGAAAATGGTGCGATACCTTCGAACTCGTCATATTGTTCCTATTCAGTATCAAATCAATGAAGTTGTTGTTATCCATTACAGCGACGATTACCTACACGACATTAAATTGTTAATGGACCCCATCAAAAAGCTTATCAACGCTCATAATATACGTGTTTCAAAAGATCACCACGAGTTTGGTGCTATTTACGAAGCAGACCTAAAATCAACATCAACATTCAGTAGAAATAAAAAAACCAAAGCGGCCGCACAGGGTCTCAGTGATGGAGAAATAGATTCTTTAATTCAGGTGGGAGCTGCAAACATTCTGGATTATGAAATTCCTTTGAATGACTTTGAAATAACTTACCGAGTTGAGAAGGAAGCAGACGTCAACTGCACTCTCGCAAATGAGAAAGACCTCATTGTAGTTATGAAGATGAACAAGCGCCTATTCTACTATGAGGAGGGAACAATCAAGGAGCTCGCCAATCGGATAAGAAATCTAAAGAAGAAGGGAGGATATTACCCGAGTGATTTCGCAACTATTTATTATTCATCAAAAGACGAGTGCCTTCGGCAAGTTATAGATAAACATAAGGCGGACCTGGAAAAGGACGGAAAATGTAATATATTCAATTCGGGTAGTTCACACTCAAAAGATGCAAAAGACTGCATAGTAGAGACGGTGGATGTAAAGGGTCTGCCAATGCAGATGCATTTGTTTTCCAAATGTGATTAAATTTGTATTATTTAGTTTACTAAAATGTGATATGCTCAGACTTAAGTTTTTCTTTTAGCTTATAAGAAATAAAATTTAGATTTACAACAGTTTTTGTGTTTTTAACTTGGGAAAATTTTGCTTGGTACACTGAAGAGGTCACGAGTGTATACATTTGATAAATAAACACAAATATAAACTCCGCCTTGTTACGCAAGTAGCATGCCGGTCCCAAGCCCGGGTAAAGGAGGATGGTTTGGGGTAACGGCTAGCCTATCCTCAGTAAAAATCAAGCCACAGGAGCCATTGGTTAAAACTCAAAATATGATATGAATGGAGAAACAAGTGGAATTGTCTACTCCAGTTGGTAATAGCGATAGCCAAAATCCATCCGTAGTCTTCTCCACTATGGCCGGGGCACGGATTCTGGAGGCCCCAACATTCATACTCGAACCCTCATGCGACTCTTGTGGCTCTATGTCCGATTCGCTCGGTAATTTGAGCATGGTATAGGCTGCTGCTCACTGCACTGCCACTGACGGTCTGACTCGGGATAGCTCCATGGTTGAACGGGCTCCTGAAGAGGCGGGCCTTGAGCTGCGCCTGTCTAAGGGACAGCAAAGGAGGAAGCTGTTGGATTTGCGACGCAAAGATGCTTTATCGGCTGAAGGCGCAAGCACATCTTTCAGCTCTTCGGCGGTGCGGAACAGGTCGGTGGAGGTCTCACAAACTGAAGCCAGCCAGCCCCTCGGATTGGGCACTGCCTCCTCTTCTGCCGAACCGAAAAGCAAGAAGAACCGACACAAGCTCGTACCTTCAGGCGTGAGCTCCGGAGGCTCTCCAATCGTTGGAGCTGCCCGTGCACTTGTAACGAATGATGCAGGTGCTGAAACCAACTCAGGTTGCAGTACCAGCGGACAGAACATGGTTGTCGCGGATGGCTCTATCGGTCAGAGCGCTTCTTTCGAACGCAGAACAGCTAAAGTGCGTGATAGTAGGTTGTCCTATAAGGATGCTGCTGTCTCCTCTTTAGTAGTTCGTATAGGGAAAACAGGCAATGAAAATAGTATGAGCGATGCAGAGTGTAAACACTGCAAAGCCCATTTTTTGGAGCTTGTTGCGGCAGCAAATGCTTGCATCCAGGTTGAGGGCTGTGAGTTCAAGGACGGAACTTTCATGGTGAAGACCTCCTCACAGCAAACCTCTGAATGGGTCAGCAGTATGGTGCCGAAAATCCCTCCCCTTGGGACCACAATTTTTGAGGTCTACAAACCACCCAAGCTTACGCGTGCTGTCTGCTGGATCCCTGGGAAACTGGGGAAATCGGCGGACGTGCTAAAGCATTTGCATACCCAGAATCCTGGTCTCGACACAAAAGCCTGGATTGTCCGTTCTCACAGGCCGAGCAAAAACCGTCACGATGAAGATGGTAGTTCTCTGGTTGGGAGCATAGACATGGCTTCTGCTGAGACCATTAAGTCTAGGCACGACATGCGACCCTATCTGCATCTTGGTAGGATTCATTTCCATTTCAATGCCAAATAGTGCAAATAGTGGTCGTAACCCAGAGTTTACATCAATTTTGTTTACTCAGATAAACCTACAGCACTGCAAGGCTGCTACTGCTCTTTTAAGTAGCAGGCTTGCTGCCCGTAGAACAAAAAACTGCATAACATACATCCAGGAACCGTGGGTGTGGAAATATCGCATCTGTGGCCTTGGTGTGTTGAGCCGTTTGCATAACGTTCTTCACGATGAGCTGTCCGAGAGACCTAGGACATGTCCTGTTGTATCGAAATCCCTTACGGCAGTTACAATCAAACGGTTCTGTTGCCAAGATTTGGTTGCTGCAACTATTAGCTACCACGCAAACGGCAATTGGGAAACCTTTGTCGTTGCATCGCCTTACTTTCCCTACGACTCTTTAACTCCTCCACCACCAAAGGCTGTTGTTGAGCTCGTAGAGTACTGCGAGTCCAAAAAGATAGGTCTCATCCTATGTTGCGATGCTAATGCTCAAAACACTGTTTGGGGCAGCAGCAAGTGCATTATACGAGGAGATCGTCTTCTGGACTTCACCTTATCGTCTGATATCACCATCAACAATGTGGGTTGTAGACCTACATTTGTTACAACCAGGAGACAGCAGGTAATCGATGTTACCCTGCCCAACAGGCATTCCAAGACTATCACAAATTGGAGGGTATCGCCAGATAGCACTCTGTCAGACCACAGATACATCGAATTTCAAATCTACTGTGAAGTTTCACCTTCGCAAGAGAGGAGAATTTCGAGAAAAACAAATTGGGCCCGGTTTGAGGAGGAACTTGGCAATTCTGTCAAAGCTCCACCCAAACTTAGATCAATACAGGAGGTGGAGAGGTCTGTTCAGGATCTGAGCGGCGTCATTAGCCGTTGTTTTGAATTAGCGTGTCGAGTTAAAAAAAAACTCCTGTAGAAAACCGGTACATTGGTGGAATACCGAACTGCAGTGTATTCGCAAAGAAACCAGGAAGCTCCTAAATCGGTCTTAAAATACCTACTTAGAAAAAGACTGGAATCTGTATCGATCGAAGCAAAAAGAATTTAAGAGACTGATTCGTAAATCTAAGAACGACTCTTATAGGACATTTTGTGAGGAGGTCGTATCACTAAGTGCAACCAGCAGGCTTGTTGAAGTCCTCAAAAGGGACAGACCAAGTAAGCTGGAATTGCTCCAAAAATCTGATGGTACCTACACTGAGACAAAGGCGGAGACTTTTAGTCTCCTGCTGGAGACTCACTTCCCGGGAAATCAGGTCACTACGCGTTCTTCAGTGGTACCGGCAACGGTGGCCACTTCTGAACTGACTAACACCACGCGGCGTAGCTGGTATATTGCATCCAGAGTGATGACGGATGAAGCTATCAAATATGCAATTGCATGGTATGTGTGTGTATTGAGTTGGCGGCCAAAAAAAAACATTTTTGCACTTGCACTCGAAATCCATTTCAATTGATTTTCACACATTTATAGTACTGCATTTCGAAATCATTTAATATAAAAACTAGATCCCATACGCGTTAAATAAATAATTCAGTTAAAAAAGCAAATCCTTCCAACGATAAACAATTCTGTGTGTGTCATAAACATTGGGGTTAGTGAAAGTATGTGTAAAATCTTAAGCTAAGATTAGACTGTATGCCAATTAAGCATATGAATGCCAAAAGGCAAATGACCAGATTAGCTGTCAAATTAACAAAATGCCACAATTATCAAAACTCTATATTGACCTCGATGGTCATTTAAGGCATTTCTTATTTATTACCCAATGTTCTAGAAGGGTAATGCTGTAGAGAAAAACAAATCAAAAATGTTGAAGTTGAAAATTTATTAAGTAGCACAAAACAAACAGAAAGCAAACAAGTTTTAGACAAACAAAATTTCACAACAGGAAAAAAGTATTTACACAACCACAATTAGGGCCAAGAACAAGACCAACAAGACGAATGATCGATTTAATAATCCACTAAAAAAGAGAAAGAAAATATAAACAAATCCCAATCCTACGAACTCATCAAACACCGATGACAACAAAATAATAGGTACCTACTTGTTCCATCAAAAATGCCAGCAATGCCACAGCGAAATTTCAAGAAAGTGCATATGGGCATATAATGGTTTGTGCTGGCATTCGTGCTTATTGTCCCATTACACTATATGCTATTTGGGCATTTTTAACTGTCAAAATCACCCTGGTCATGTGTGACATTCAGGTCATTAGAGCATATGAGATATGCCCATCAACACTGTATGACCATATTTTGACTGGAGAACTGTCAGAAATTGGCATTTTATGACCACTTGGCATACAGTCTTACTTTTCTCTAATGTCGTGTTCCATTGGGCAAAAAGAAGCGTCCGGGAGAGTCCGGAATCGAAAAAATCACTTCTGAAACCGTTCCATTGGCACAAAAAATACTCTTCTGGTGATTCCGAGGAGAGAATTTCGCTTCTGGATTTGAAGTCAGAATCCACTCAAGAAGCACTCACACAAGTGTAGTTTGTGTATTTTATACAAGTCAACTGACGGCTGCCGTAGATTATTTTTTGGCATTTCACCAATACTCTTGTGGATTCAAGCAGAAGCAGTTTTCTTGTTCCATTGGACTACAGAATGAGTGGATCCCGGAGTGAAACCAATGGAAAACGACATAAAAGTAGGTACCTACGCAAGACTTGCATGACTATCAAAGCTTATCCACTCACCACTAGATGGCAGGCACTTATTTCACCATAAACTGAAAAACGTCAAAACAAACTCAAGTGGCAACTGGCAAGTCAAGCACAGCACAACAAACGTATTTCAAAATTCATGAAAGAAAATTAATATAAATTGCTCTAAAAACTGTTTTCATCTGCACAGTATTATAAGTGGACGTCGCGGAAGTACTTAACCTGATTATGAGCAGATATAAAAACACCATCATTTTGCCCGACTCCTACGATAGCCAGTTAGAGGAGAAAAAAATAATCAAATTCTGGTGGAAGCAAAAGATCTTTACGAAAATTCGAAAATCCCGACGGGAGAAAAACAGTGGGAAATTCTCCTTCCATAGTGGACCAGTGTTTCCAACTGGTTTCCCACATGCGGGGCATATCTTCAATGGTGTTGTCAAGGACGTGTTTACGCGCTACGGCTATCAAAAGAATCTTGATGTTGAAAGCAGATTCGGCTGGGACTGTCATGGTCTTCCTGTGGAGCATGAAGTTGACAAGAAACTTGATATCAGAACGGCTTGCGATATCCAGCAAATGGGAATAGCTGCATACAATCAGGAGTGTCGTAACTTTGTGCAACGACATTCGGACGAATGGAGAAATGTATTTGAACGAGCTGCTAACTGGGTGGATTTCGCAGAGGAATATAGGACAATGGACACCGAGTACATGGAAGGTGTATGGAAAGTGTTCAAACAGCTTTTTGATAAGGGTTTGGTGTATCGGGACGTAAAAGTTATGCCATATTCAAATGCTTGCTTCACACATCTGTCCGATTTTGAAGCGCGGCAGAACTGTAAGGATATCACAGAGAATGGCATGACAATTATTGTTAATATTGTGGATTCGGATGAAAAGCTGTTAATATGGACGACGAGCCCTTGGACCCTGTACTCGAATTCAAGATTGTGCGTCAATCCTGATGCTGTTTACTTAAAAGTTGCGATGGGCGACAAAGTGTACATTTTGGCGAAGAACTGCTTGCAGTTTGTGTTTACAAATTCCAGCAAATATACTGTCTTAGAGGAATTTAAAGGAACATCATTGCAATGCCTGAAGTATGAACCTTTGTTCAACAGCGTTCCAGTGAGTGGCGATTTTCGAATTCTCACCGATAGTTGTCTTTCCGACGATATTGGCACAGGAATTGTACCACTTGATGCTAATCCGATTGACTCATTGAAAGAACGACGACAAGTACTTAATGCGAAAAAAGTGACATACAAAAAGTCCTATTGTAGCCGGTCTGATACTCCACTTAACAAGAAACAGGTTGAGTCGTGGTTCATCCGAGTGAAGGCAATAGCTGAAGACGTACTAAACAACATTTCCAAAGTCAACTGGATTTCAGACAACGATAACAATGAGAAGCTAAAGGACAACTTAAAAGAAGATTGGGCTATCGGCCGGACGCGAACATGGGGCACTCCGATTCCTATTTGGTCATCGGCATCCGGCGATGAAGTCATTTGCGTCGGATGCATCGAAGAACTCAAAAAGCTCACAGGTAAGGTTTTCGGAGACTTCACTTCTAATATTATTGGTATTGAACCTGGATGTGTTGGAATTTCCGATGCTGGGGTAGTACGATCTTTTCAGTTCGATATTATAAAGTCATCACATAAGATCGAGCAAGTAACACATTTTCTAATTGGATTCTTTAACAGGTAAAACGAACATAACCGATTTGCACAGGGAAAGCATAGATTGGATGGTGATTCCCTCACAAACGCCGGGCAACCCTCCACTCCGTAGAGTTCCAGAAGTTTTTGACTGCTGGTTCGAATCTGGAGCAATGCCATTCGTTCTCAATCAATCATCAGAGACAGAAGTGGATTTTGTTGCTGAAGGACGTGATCAAACGCAAGGATGGTTTTACACTGTGCTAGTGCTCTCAACGGCTCTATCTCAGCCAGCGTTTCGTAATGTTTATGCCACCGGACTAATACAGGAACCTGATGGGTCAAAGGTCTCTAAGCGCAAGCACAATCACAACGATTACATGCGACTTATAGAGAAGTATGGAGCAGATGCCCTGCGAATCTATCTCCTCTCCACAGCTGGCTGCGGAGATTTTACTATACAAGAGAAAGGAGTACTAAACATATCAAAAACTGTGATTGAACCACTTTACAGAATTTTCCATCACTGCAACAGTCAACTTGATAGCCATGATTGGACCAAATACGGCTACATTACGGATTGGCATAATGTAAGTAACACCATAGACCATTGGATCCTGTCGAGAGTAGAATCACTTCTTAAGTTCTATGACAATGAAATGAAAGACTATCGCCCGCATACAATTTTGCCGAGAGTATTCGACTTGATTAAACAAATGGAGGAGTGGTACATTCCTCTTCGATTTTCTGTATCATCGGAAGAAAATCCACCCTATTACATTTTATTTAACTTGATTTACAGATTGGTTCTTATGTTGGCACCATTTGCTCCATTTATTACCGAATATATTTACCAATTCCAACGGAAGCACTTAGTTTTCCGGCTTCGTCACGAATCAATACATGAAGCTCCATTTATTTCGCTTAATGTTAAGCTAATCAATCCCGAGATAGAGACAGGAGTTGCTCGAATGCAAAGGGTGGTGAAAATGGTGCGATACCTTCGAACTCGTCATATTGTTCCTATTCAGTATCAAATCAATGAAGTTGTTGTTATCCATTACAGCGACGATTACCTACACGACATTAAATTGTTAATGGACCCCATCAAAAAGCTTATCAACGCTCATAATATACGTGTTTCAAAAGATCACCACGAGTTTGGTGCTATTTACGAAGCAGACCTAAAATCAACATCAACATTCAGTAGAAATAAAAAAACCAAAGCGGCCGCACAGGGTCTCAGTGATGGAGAAATAGATTCTTTAATTCAGGTGGGAGCTGCAAACATTCTGGATTATGAAATTCCTTTGAATGACTTTGAAATAACTTACCGAGTTGAGAAGGAAGCAGACGTCAACTGCACTCTCGCAAATGAGAAAGACCTCATTGTAGTTATGAAGATGAACAAGCGCCTATTCTACTATGAGGAGGGTACAATCAAGGAGCTCGCCAATCGGATAAGAAATCTAAAGAAGAAGGGAGGATATTACCCGAGTGATTTCGCAACTATTTATTATTCATCAAAAGACGAGTGCCTTCGGCAAGTTATAGATAAACATAAGGCGGACCTGGAAAAGAACGGAAAATGTAATATATTCAATTCGGGTAGTTCACATTCAAAAGATGCAAAAGACTGCATAGTAGAGACGGTGGATGTAAAGGGTCTGCCAATGCAGATGCATTTGTTTTCCAAATGTGATTAAATTTGTATTATTTAGTTTACTAAAATGTGATATGCTCAGACTTAAGTTTTTCTTTTAGCTTATAAGAAATAAAATTTTGATTTACAACAGTTTTTGTGTTTTTAATTTGGTAAATTTTTGCTTGGTACACTGAAGAGGTCACGAGTGTTGTATACATTTAATAAATAAACACAAGTAGGTATATATCTCCAGGAAATCAAAACTGCTATTGCGATTACCAAACAAGACAAAAAACCTCAAGTACCTACGACTTGTTTTAATTGCTAGCAGTGTTTCATTAATATAAGAATGCTTTCTTGAAACGTGATACGTTGCCAACTTCTAGCCAACTTCTTTCATAATTGAATTACTGCCCCGTTAAAGCACATTGCCTATGTTTGGTTTACCCAGACCCAGAGGATATTTTATGTTCGCTCCTATCAACTATTCATTTGAGGCTACGACCTGCGGTAATTCATTCAGCATGTTTTTCGGTCAAATCATGATTACAGTCTCTTGGGCAAGGATACAACAAACTCCAGATAACAAAAATACAAATCAGCCTACCATACGCCGTGGTCTATAACTGAGTAATAACGCACCCCACCCCGCAACGGAGTTCCAGTGAATTCGCTCCCCTTTGCCACGTTACTGAAAAAAAAAATGAGTCAGTGAAACACTTCGTGTCATTAGTGTGCACCCTGATAGGGCTTTGAAGCTTTGCGATAATAATTTATTAAGAATATTCAAATTTGAGTTCACATTTATAATGCATTTTTAAAAATTATCCTCGTTCGGGATGAATTCGTCGCGAATTTTCGTCAACTTGATGATTAGGTCACTGATGGACACCTCACCATGGACTTTGTTGTCGCGTGTGCGAACATTGGCTGTGCCCGATGAGCGTTCCTTTTCGCCAACAACGAGGATAAAGTTGAACTGTGCCAATTGAGCATTGCGAATCTTTTTGTTCATGGTGTCACCAGCGTCCACATCAGCCTCGACCATGAATCCAGCATTGTGCAGTTGTTCTCGAACCGACTGAGCATATTCATCGAAATTGGGACCCACTGGAACGACCATAACTTGCCGGGGCGATAGCCAGAATGGCCATTTGCCGGCATAGTTCTCTGTGAGGATAGCAATCATCCGTTCAACTGAACCGAGAATGGCTCTGTGAATGATGACGGGCCGCTTCTTCTCACCAGACTCTGCGACATAGTTAAGGTTGAAACGAATCGGCAATTGGAAATCCAGTTGGATGGTAGCGCACTGATGAGCCCTCTTCAATGCATCATGAATGGTGATGTCTATCTTTGGTCCGTAGAACGCACCATCGCCGGGATTCTCTTTCCATGGCAAGCCAAATTCGTCAAGGGACTCAGCGAGTGCCTTTTCGGCTTCATTCCACTGTTGTAGCTCGCCGAGGTACTTGTCTGGCCGTGTAGACAACACCAAATTGAAAGAAAACCCAAAGATAGTGTAAATGCTCCGTAGGAAGTCAAGAGCTCCCTTTATTTCGCCCTTGATCTGCTCTGGGGCGCAGAAAATGTGCGCGTCGTCCTGCTGGAAGCGACGAACCCGAGTTAAGCCAGTGAGAGCCCCCGACAACTCATTACGATGAAGTACACCAAAGTCAGCCATGCGGAGAGGAAGTTCCCTCCATGAGCGGTTTCGTGTGTCGAAGATCAAACAATGACCAGGGCAATTCATTGGCTTCAAGGCGAAAGTTTCCTTTTCCGACTCGAATGAGAACATGTTATCGGCATAATGCTCCCAGTGGCCAGATGTTTGCCATAGTTTGGAATTATAGATGTTGGGCGAGATCACCTCTTGGAAACCACGCTTTCGGTACTCCTTCTTCATAAGGGCCATAAGGGTATTGTAGATGTGGGCGCCGCGTGGTTGGAAAAAACACGAACCCGGAGAAAGTTCGTGGAAGAAAAACAATTCCTGTTCTCTGCCAATCTTCCTGTGATCTCTCTTGGCTGCTTCCTCTTGGATCTTCTCCCATTCCTTAAGTTGCTTGCTGTCGGGAAATGAAATACCATACACCCGCTGAAGAGTCTCGGCGTCAGATTTACCCTCCCAGTATGTGGACGAGTTCTTGGTTATTTTCAGTGCCTTCACCTTTCCTGTGTTCCGTACATGGGGACCACGACACAAATCGATAAGGGGCCCACACTTGTAAACTGTTGTGGTTTCTGTATCGACTTTCTCGTTCAGAATACGCACCTTGAACTCATTGTACTTGAACATCTCCAACAAGTCGGACTTTTTCATCTCCAACCGCTCGAAAGGCTGCTTCTCCTTGACGATCTGCTTTACCAGGTTCTCCATGACAGGGTAGTCGTTGGTGGAGATACCATCGCCCTCGATAAACATATCGTAATAGAAACCATTCTCGATTGGCGGGCCGTAGCACAGATGACCACCGTACACTCGCTCCATAGCCTCACCGACAATGTGGGCGGAACTGTGCCAGAAAACGGCCTGCGCCTCTGGGTCGTCGAACTTCAACAGCTGCAGTGTGCAGTCGCCTTCCAAAACCCGATCCAAGTCCCATAGAACTCCATTTACCTTGGCAATTACTGTATTGTCCGCTAAACCTTGACTAATACCCCTTGCCACATCATAGGGAGTTGACTCCCAGGCTTTTGCCTCTACTTCTTTGCCATCGGGCAAAGTTACCTTCACGGCGACCCTTGGTTTGGTTGCCAAATCTTCGGCGTACTGCTTTTTACACTTCTCCCAAAATTGGTTTCTTTCCTCGATGTATGCTGGCCAGGGATTCAGCTCCTTTATTTGGGATCCAGATCCAGAGCCACTCGCTGCTGCATTCTTTTGTTTCTCCTTCTTCATTTTAGATGTCTGAAAACAGATAAGTAGTGTTAATGCTGTCGGTCTTCTCGAAAGCAGGTTAGAATTTGGTGAACTATACAAAAGAAATGAAACGTTATTTGTATTAAATGGCTACTGAGTGTCTGTGCATTGCAGTCATGCTTTCAAATAATGTTTCTGCAAGTTGTATGATGTAATTTTGAACGGTATCGAATAAGGAATAAGGGCTGATGGAAAAAGGCACACGTGTTTCGACTTTTTTCTTGATGTATCACCAACCAATGTTGCATAGGACCTCCACCGGTGTGTGCGCTGAAGAACTGCTGAATCTAACTTTGCTAAGCGTATCACTTGAACTAGTATACTCATAACTACATTATACTTTGGTTCAGCCTTACTTTAGTTTAAAATAATGAAATACTAAAAAAATACAAAAAAAAAAAACACGAAATGAGTAGGTATGTACATGTATAGTACTTCTGAGAAAAAAATATGACTGCGAGCGAAATAACACACGGGAATGGAACGAGTTGGTGAGAAAGAAAATCAATAGGTAGAGCAGACTTTGTAGATTAAAAAAATATTTAATTAATATGAATACAAATTTTGTATACCTTTAAACGGTCGTAATCTGTACACACACGAATTCTTTTTTAGCGATATAAACAAAATTTAAAGAGCTATATGAACTGGAGCTTCGGAATTATCCACTAATTTATATGGGAAACCGGAACGATATGTGTCAAAAGCAAAACTTGACGACTGGCTATACGCCGCGCCGATTTTGCTTACGTTTTCGATTTCGCCTTTTCTGATAGGTTAGGTTAAGTCCACGAATACGAAAACAAAATGAAATGTCACTGATCAGCCGTTTTGCATGTTTGCTTTGTGTTAATTGTTGAATGCTTTCCTTGCGTTCAGGTAAACAGCACAGAAGAGATGAATGAATAAAAATGTACTCCATTATCTTTGATATGGAGGGTTTCACTGAAATTGTTCAAGAACATCTAGGTAGGATAATGTTTTCGAGATATTTAATGATATTTATATTTAACTTTTAACCGAAAGAAGTCTACCAGTATGCGTCCGAGGTATATTGTAAAAATGTAATTGTATACGCTGGTATACACTACAAATTCTCTACCATCTAAGCGTTTATTTGGTGTGTGATACGACATACGAAGAAAAAAATACTTGACCTACTTTCTCAGATTTATCTATATTGCCGATTCTTACTCCAACTTTAACAAAGATATCGAGTTTGAACATTTCCCCAACAAATAACGCTCTTGACTAAAAAATGTTTGCAACCTTGTAATCACGTTCGGTCACACTTGACCTATCACATTCACAACTAAACCGATCTTTACCTATAAATGCAATGGGAATCGTGCATTCTCATTAGATTTTCCTATGTTCAGCATTTTTCCCCAATACCTACCAACATTGCTGCGCCTCGGCAAAAGTGAGTGAAAAATAAAAAACAAAGGTCAGCAGGTTTTATTCTCATTGGATAAACGTGGCTCTTTTTTTTGTCGACAGTTTCGATTCCAAAAAGGCTTAAGCGAACTGCATTCCTTGCAATGAGAATTAAGAAATCAGACAACTACCATTTCAAATCTATCCGCTGGGATATACCACATATTGAATATTTATTCAAATAGACAACAACACACTATTTTACTTTAGATCAACCCTGACTCAGCCCCTAAAGTCCGGATCGTTATGGTCATCATCGTAGTCCTCCTCGTCGTCGTCATCTGAAATGGTACACCCAAGGTAATTGCAAAATCCACAGCGCCTATGCTTTCTAAACTCACCATGATCTCGACGTTTTCTATGGTATGCTTTCTTAGCCGCCACCGGCGGCTGATCTGTTTCACCATGAAGCAACGAATTCCTATACAACACCAAAGGTTGCCATTCGTCGGCCTTACTAGATGGCATTCCGGGTGATATTCGCCGATCTAGGAAATTCAATACAACTTTCTTGTCCTGCTTCAGCAGTTTGTTGTTGAACTCATTGAGAATTTCCAGGAACAAGATCCATGTTGGCGCTGCCGCTGGATCGTCTGGAATTTCTTTTACCGCAAAGAGAATACCAGCTCTATGCAGAGCAATGACTGGCTCACGATTCCGTATTGCATCGAAACCAAAAGTCAGAGCAAATCGCTTGGCCAACTCCTTCAGTTCGATGAAATCGTGTGATGACTTTGAAATCACGCCGTTGTCGGATTGCTGGTGAATGTCCTTGAAGACGGCAACTAAACTCAGCAGGAGAGTGAGTGAGAAGTTGACTTTGTTGATTTCCCTCGCCTTGCCCAGTGTGGCTTTGATTATGTCGCCATATTCGTTGTAGTACTGAAAAGTAGGGATGTTAACGCAGACTTTGGACAAGCCTTATACACTTACCCTAACGTAATGTTTAAACAATCCGGCGGCACTCTTTGTGAAGATGATGTTGTAAACAATCAGTTTGCAGTAGGATGCCAAGAAGTTTCGTTTTTTGTGCAGCTCCTCAATGCAGGTCTCATCTTGGGTCTCTGTGGAGTTAATTGTGAACATTATGGAGATATGCGGAGGACCTAGGCCTACCTTCTTGTTTCAGTGAAAAGACATAGTGCTGGACGAAGTTGTTCAATATCAACTGCTCATCTAGCGCGGGCTTGTACTCCAGGATTCGTATGTGTTCATTTTCGTTGGTAGATAGTTGATCGGAGAATGTAATGAGCAGGTCACACACTGATTGATATGCCTACAAATTGATTCGACAAGCGGAACAAATTAGCAATAGGGTTTCCCACAAACAGCAGAAAGCGCTTCACTTACCGACTCCTGAATCTGCTGTGTTGGTCCATCACGTGTCAGCTCAAAACACGCATTCATATACTTGTGCAAGTTCGTGCGCAATCCTTCACATCCACTTGCCACACTGGAGCTTTCACACTGATTTTCCAGATAGTACAAGCCCCAAGTTAGCGAAAAGTAGCAGGCTTCAATGCAATAGACCAGCGCCTCGTTTGGCAGACCACGTTCGGGGTTCTCCTTCGACTGACTCTCTTCGATGTCCTGGTAGAGAGAGTCAAACAAACTCCAGGGATTCAAGTTGTGACACGAATACAATATGGACACCACTTTGAGAGATATGATTATTTTGTAGATTTCATCTGGGTTTGGAAGCTCTTCACCTAAAAGAAGAACGGCGTATAGTAGCTCTTCTCGTGACGAATATGCGTCTCACTTACCCGCAATAAGATTTCGCCATCGATCGATGGCGTCCTTGTACTTGTTCACTGCATTGTCTATGATGTTCGACCGAGCCACGTCACATCTTGTGTACGTGGCACTCCCCTCCGAACAGAGATATTCCAATGTCTTTGCGCAAGTCTCCAGAACATCCCGATCAGTGTGCTTTGACATGATTTGTCCCATTTTGTCGAGCAGTGCCTGCAGATTTGACTCCTGCCTGGATGTAGTGTATATGTCCAGCTCGAAGTACTGAGGAATCGAGAGCAGATTCGTCAGCTTCTCACTGTCTGCTTGGTACTTCTCCAGCATTGGCGGCAGCGTAACAATAAAGTGTTCGGTGAGCTTTGTCTTCTCATCCTGTATAGCTTTGACTTCCTTAACGTTCAGGGTGATTTTGCGATTACTTGCACGTCCTACTGGCGCTTCGCCTGTTGCCGATTGCTTAACACTACTGACCATGATCTCAATAAGTGTCGACTCCTGTTTGTTGTCCAACTGTTCTTCGTTGGGCCCTGGTTCTTCTAGCAACAAATCCGTCATACACTCCCAGTCTTTGACCATTGTGTTGTTATCAATGAAAGAGTCAACCAAATAGGCGCCATGTTCGTGGAGCTCAGATTCGATGAAGAATTGCACCAAGTCACGGATGAGGGGTGTATTGGGTAGACGCACCTTGCCGCGTTTAGTCTTTACCTCCTCCATGTCAGGTGTTAGGTGAAATAGACGGACATTCAGAAATTCCGCAGCAGCCTGGGCTACGCCTCGATGTGAGGAGTAGACCAGCTCATAGACAATTTCACAGTCCTTGTCGGAAAGTATGTCTGGGTGGATTTTGAGAATACTTATGACAAGCTTGACAGCATGAACGGCGACATCGAATTCCTTATCCAAAGTCATGGCAACAATGCGGTCCTTAAATTTGGATGTGAATAGCTCAAGTTTGCCTTTCAGTGTGTCTCTTTCGTAAAGGGGCAGAAGAGCCTGCAGGCAGCGTAGGCGCACTTCTCCGACTTTGTCGTGCAAGGTCCAACCGATGTACTTTAGATAGGAATCATCCAAAAAGTTCTGCGAATAGTTGTCCATCCAAACGCCTATCTCGGACATACATATCGCTCTGATGTCGGGGAGTGTGTCTCTGTTTGGAGAGACACCCGTTGATACAAATTTCCGAGTCTATGTTCAAAGAGCTTACCTGTATCGATGAACAAACACCGACTTAAACATATACGTAAGCATGTTCTTGATTTCATCCATGTTTTCCTCAAGTTCTGCCCGCTTGGTCATCAGCGACTCCAGGCGGTCGTTAGCTCGTCGGTCTCTCGTCTACAAAATACAGAATAAATAAGGATAGTAACAGCTGAATGAGCTGGAAAGCCTACCTTAACCCGTTCTGCTTCGTACTGTTTGGCAGCATTTTCAAAATTAGAGGACACCAACAGAGCTACGTCAACCAATGCTGTCATCAACTTCATTGCTGAAACAATTGCAGGGTAGAAATCAGATAGTGTCGAGCTGGGATTTTATTGAAACTTACCAGCTAATGTCGCGGTGTGACGAAATGCACGAACTTGAGAATCAGACAATCCGGTGAGCAAGGAAATAACGTTGTCCATCAGGAACTGGTCATAGATAATTGAATATTGGCACTGCTTCACTAATGTCTGCACAAAGTCGCAGAAATTCATTTTAAATTTCTTCCATTGTGCCCCCGGCATTATCAGGGGATACTCTCCACTTTCCTAAATCACAATTCCGTTAATCACATACTTACTCCTGTATGTCTATTAAACAAACCTCATCAAATTCTTCTGTCATCTTACGAATAACAGCCGTGTGTTCCATGGGATGCGGCATATCTTCTGCGATTCTTCCCTTGCATCCACTCGCATTGATAAAGAACTGCATTAGAGCTATTAGGGCCTTATCGCGGTTTTGTTTATAGTTCTCAATCCAATCATCGACAATACTCTAAAATGATTTCATTGTCATTCCATTTCTACTTTGGTTAGACGTTAGAGTATAAATAAGTACTTACTGCAATGGCAGCCTTCGAATGTCGAACAATATAGTAAAGGCTCGACTCATCTGTGGTAACATCACGCTCCTTGTCGATGCGTTCCTGCTCCTTGTCGACATCCTCCCTTCGAACTCGTTCCACACGTTCACGTTTTTCTGTGGGAGGCTTTCGAGGCACAGCTTGTTTACGTTTCCTTACAACTGGAGCGAAGAAATCGTCTTCGTCGTCGTCGATGATCGGTGGTTTGTCTCGTACACCGCCTCGAGCACGAAGGCGGGTCATACGCTTTGTAGGACTTTCACCTTCCACACCATCTGAGATACTCTCGTTCAGAGGTTCTCTAAAACAAAAAAAAAACGATGAGTATAACAATTTTAAAACAAAAATATTTATCTTCGATTTTTACCGCTCATCTTCATAATCAGGTGGAGGATCATCCATACGAATTCGTTTACCGCCCCTTCTGGCTAACATTTTTGGGCTAAGTTTTTACGACTTTGAAATATACTTAACCTATTTTAATAGGCGTTAATAAAATACTTAAATTTCAATAATGTTTCTATTCACATTTACAACAATTAGGACGAAGTACAAATTTTCCACAAAAAAGCGTCAGTTTATCTACAAACGCCATTTGTTTTTCCAGACTACAATGAAATGTCAAAAACTTGTCCAGGTATGGCATTCCGAAAAAATCAACAATGACAGATTGACTGGTAGCACTGGCAATTTTTATTCGTTAAGGTACTATCCTATCTAGGTACCTACCTACGTAGGTCAAGGTAGGTACCTACCTATTTAATTTGGATTGGGATCTGGTAAACGAACGGGAACTAAGGCAATACCCATTGGAAAACATTGATGTTTGTTTGCACTACTCAAGCCCTTGATTTTTAAATTAAAATCTTGTTTAGAAATGATTTAAAAAAAACTTTAATTTTTAATGGGCACCACGTTTATCGGCATACATTTGTTTGTTTATTGCATTGAAGGTTTGGCTATTGGTATTTTCTTGATCTCCAATTTCTTAAGCTGGATTCCATTAAAAATACTCATATAAATACATTTTAACTTAGAACTGTAAAAAGGCAGGAGTCCAATGGGTTGCATTGTGGGAAATTTGAATTGAATGAAAACTAATGAACCTTGTAACTTATGTCGTTTTCAAGTTGGCAAAAAGATCAACTTTTTGGAAAAAAAAAAAACAATCGGTCGAGATTTCTTTTCATGTTTGAACGGAGTTATCCGACACCACTCAAAATTACCGATTTTACTACTCTCATTTTTCTCAAACATACCTCATCTAGTACAAACAGAACCCTAAACATCATTATACACAATTTATCACCTAAACGCAAACCACGAAATTGTCAGTGTCAAATTCTTTTCCAAAGCCGGCAGAAGAAAATTGGCAAGAAGAAATTTCGGGTGCTCTTGGGTATGTTACTGAGGAAAAACCCATTTAAACCTATTGGAATGTACTCGTCCTCACGTAAATTGAACAGGGTCCTCTCCTCTACGGAAATAAGGAAGACGTTCCTTGAATATTTCGTAGAAAACCATGGTCACCAGTTCGTTAGATCCAGTCCAGTTATTCCGTTCTGTGATCCCACAGTTGCATTTGTCAACGCTGGGATGAATCAGGTAATTTATTCTTGAGCCGGTACATTTCAGCATCAATTATCAATCCACTCTATTCCAGTTCAAATCTGTATTCTTGGGTAAGACTGTGCCACCTAGTAAACGAGTTGCTAACTCACAAAAATGCGTTCGGGTGGGTGGCAAGCATAATGATCTCTCCGTTGTGGGACAGGATGGGTACCATCATACATTCTTTGAAATGTTAGGTAATTGGTCGTTTGGTGATTACTTTAAGGTAAGTGCATAGTATAGATATGTACCTTTTGGTCTGCAGCTTCTTATTTAGAGAGAAGCATGTGAAATGGCATTAGAACTGCTCAAAGGTCCCTATGGAATAGACACATCACGATTGTATGTTACGTACTTCGCGGGGGATAAGGCGCTGGGATTGCCAGCTGATATGGAATGCTTTGATATATGGCGTAGTTTGGGGTATGTTTCAATAGGATGTGTTGGTGTTCGGAGAATGAGGTAACGTACTTTTCAGATTTCCCCCTGAGCGAATCCTTCCATTTGGATCCAAAGACAACTTTTGGGAAATGGGTGCAACTGGACCGTGTGGTCCCTGCACTGAAATTCACATTGATCACAAGCCGGGCCTTTCGTCTCCAGAAGATCGTGCAAAACTGGTAAATACTGGAAGACCAGACTTGACCGAACTATGGAATATTGTATTTATTCAGTACAATAGGTAAGGAGAAACAAAATCTAAGTGTTGATTCGTTTCACAGCTATATTCGAGGTTTTTACTTCATAATTCTTTGGGCTTCATTCGGGGTGGGCATTTGTGTCTATCGTTGGAATCGTCTATAGTTTACTTTCGGATTAATGATGTTTATTTATTCCCCTTTTGGTGTAACATTTTTTTAGGTCTGAAGATGGCACCATTGAGCAGTTACCCGAGCAACACGTGGATACTGGAATGGGCTTCGAACGGCTGACAGCCATTCTGCAGAACAGATCATCGAACTACGACACTGATTTGTTTGTACCAATATTTGAAACAACACAAAAGGTTTGTTTAATATTTTTCCAATGGTATCAAGAGTCAACAGTATTTGTTATGTAGCTCTGCAAAGTACCTCCATATGCTGGTTTGTTCGAAACAGCAACAGAAAAGCAATCCTTGGACACTGGATACAGAATACTGGCCGATCATTCACGAATGGTAACAGCGTGTGTATCCGATGGTATGCTTCCAGATCAAAAGTATGTAGGCACATTCTTCTCAAAGTGATTCAATTAAAAGATCTTTTAATTTAAATAGTCAAAAGCTAAGACGTGTTCTGCGGAAAGCTATTTTAACATCAGAAACTATTTTCAAAAATCCTAATCTCCTGTCGTCGCTCATACCCGTTGTGGTCGACACTCTAGGCGCAGCTTATCCCGAAATGAATGCGAAGCTCAGCGACGTTCTCGAAATAATCGCACACGAACAGGATGTGTTCAAAACTGTGCGCAGCAGCTCATCAAAGGCATTCGCGGAGGTTCTTCATCAATATCCTGCACTGCAGGACGTGGATCTAATGGAATTCCCGGGATTTGTGCCAGCCTTTAAAGATCTTCAAGCTCAAAAGTCGACATTTACCGGTGGAATCATTCCGGGAAAGTTTCTGTACAAATTGGCCGACACTTTTGGTTTGGCCGAGGACTCGTTTCAAAAACTTGCCGAACTGGAGGGAATGAGATTAGATGAGGAAGGATATAGGCAGGAGGTTGCCAGTGCGAAAGAAAGGTCGAAAACATTAAGCGCTGATAGTGGTGCTAGGCGACGAATAAATGAGGCACTGACGAAGCTCACAACAAGGTGCGCTGCCACCGACAACAGTGGCAGGTATAACTACACGCTGGACAATAATTCTCGCCTGTACGAGGTAGAAACTGTGGATGCACAGGTGCTTGGGATTCTACGAAACGACCAAGAAGTGGATTCGTTTAACATTGCTGCTGGCAGTAAGGGTTTATTCAGCGTGATTACAGATAAAAGCAACTTTTACCATGAAGCTGGCGGCCAACAAGCCGATAAGGGCTACATCGACGCGCAAGGATTGCAATTTCAGATCCAGAAAGTTTTCTGCATGAACAATTGTGTGGTGCATGTGGGAAGCTTCGAAAATTCTGACTCGGGAGGAACGCTTAGCGTTGGCGACAAGGTGACGTTAAGAGTCGATTCAGATCATCGCACAAGGAATACTCGCCATCATACAGGTAGGTGGTTTGGCTTGATTTCGTTGAATGATTTTATATTAGTTTTTTTTTTCTGGCAGCTACCCATCTTATTAATGGAGCCGTGAGATCTCTGTACAAAAAGGTCACATACCAGGTCACCAGCTCAGTGTCCAGTGAAAATTGCAAGCTTGAGCTGGGCATCATTGGTAAACGGATCACAAAAGCGGAGGTCCAAGAAGTCGAGCAGCTAATCAGGTAATGGTGCTTCGGGAAGTCTTTACACCCCACATGACATGTACTCTTCCTATAGAAATGTAGTTCAATCCGGAATCTCGACACAGATCTCTGTCGTTAATGCATCGGATGTTGTTGGCCAGTCCAATATTACCCTCATTCCCGGAGAGATATATCCAGAAACAGGTCTACGCTTACTCACAATCGAAAACAAGAACCTGGGCTTCATATCAAATGAGCTGTGTTGTGGAACGCATGTCCTTAATACAAGTGATCTGGAAAATTTTGTCATAACCAATCTCAAACAGACGAACCGCGCAAGGTATGCGTTCACTGCTGTTGCTGGTCAAGTCGCAAGTGATGTAGGTTATCCATTTATTATTAAGTGCTGTTTCTAATCTCTTTTTCTGTACTGGCAGGCCTTAAACCTTGCAGAACAAATTAAAGTGCGGGTCAACCGCCTCGAGGAGGACTATAAGACTAACACCGATAGGCTGTACACAACGGAGATAGAACTGCAAAAGATTCGTAACAATATCCTTCACACCGACATTGTCCTGCCATATGTGTTCCGTGTTGATATATTAGATCGAATCAATGAAATCCTCAAGCAGCTAAAGAAAACCGCTCGAACCTCCCTTAAGTATGATGGCGTGAGCTCTAACGAAAATCTCCCGCTAATGTATAATTTTGCAGGGCATTCGTTGAGGATGAAATGAAGAACCTACTCCAGGAGAGACCAATTGAAAAGCACCCCTTCATCGTTCACTACCTGTCAAGTTCGGCACTTTTCGAAGAAGTAGCTCTTCAGAAAGCCACCAAACTTTGCCCCGATCGTCCCATTCTGGTTGTAAGCATGTGTGATGGGATTGTCAAGGCAAGATGTTGCGTGCCACAAGTGAGTATAAAAATGCATTCGCAAAGACTAAAACCGATTTATCTTGCTTGTTTTTCCGTTAGAAATTCATAACTACTACCTTTACCGCACAAAAATGGTTGCAATTGTTTGCTGCTGTCTTTGATGCTCAACTATCTTTGGCCAAGGGTCAGAACTCGGACGAAGTATGCAACATGAAAGGCAAGAAAGTCTTTTCCGTGTTTGAGGAGAAACTCGAAATTGCCATGAAGAAGTGTTGTGAATTTGCCGCTGCTGAGTTATCGTGATATTCTAGTCATTGTACATAAAATATTTAAGTTTCTTGGTGTATAAGCCATAATGCTACATTGTTTATCAATGCTAAAGATATTTTTATCTTAGTTTTCTATGTTACAAAAAATATTAAAACAATTGATTTTACTATGAAATACGTTGGGTTTTTTTTTATTGTGACCGTTTAAAGCGATGCTAAACAAAGAGAAAGAAAAATAAATTCCATTATTTATTGGGCGTTCGGTCGGGATTGCAGTGATTTTACAGAGAACCGTTTATAGAGACATAATTGGAAGAACCTGGCTGTCATTTAAAGCTGCAGTATTAAGCCAGGCGGAGAAGTAAAGATGTGCCAAAAAATTGGTAAAAAAAAAGGGAAAAAAACCTGCGTTTATTTTACAGAGAACCGTTAATAGAGACATAAATTGAAAGAACCTGGCTGTCATTGAAAGGTGCAGTATTAAGCCAGGGAAAAAGCATGCGTTTAGGTGATATGCCAAACAGCCAACGTTCACCCCTACCGTATAATTCGCCGAGGGGAACGTTTCAGACAAATTCAGTACTTGTCGGCATAACAAATACGTTTGAACGAATGCTTGCCATTCAAACAAAAATTTAAGTTTATTTGAGATTATCATACAAAACATTGAACTGAAAATACATGTCGATAAGGAAGTCTCCTTGCCAAGTTGCATACCGAAAAAAAAAGTGAATCGAGTATGTGTGATCCATCAAATTTGGTTGTTCCGACCCCAAGATTCTTAGCACTGCCAGTACCTATGGATTAATGCTCGAGGTTTATGAGTGGAGAAAAGCCTGTTCGACCGTTCGTCAACAACCTGATCGGCCCCTATCAGTGCGGTTTTAGGCCAGGAAAGTCCACCATCGATCAAATTTTCACACTTAGGCAGATCCTGGAAAAAACCCAAGAAGTCCAAATCGATACTCACCATCTTTTCATCGATTTCAAAGCCGCCTATGACAGTATCTATAGAGACGAGCTATACAGAGCCATGTCTAGTTTTGGCATCCCTACCAAACTCGTCCTGCTGCTGCATCACGGTCGGCAATGACCTAACCGAGACCTTTGATGTCAAAAAAGGATTTAGACAAGGCGATGCGCTGTCATGTGACTTTTTTAACATCATACTTGAACGAATTGTGCGAAACTCACAAGCTAACATACGAGGTACGATCTTCCAAAAGTCAGTACAATTACTTGCATATGCGGACGATATTGACATAATTGGACAAACACAGCGAGCTGTCACTGGCGCGTTTGCAAGTATAGACACAGAAGCGGCTAAAATGGGCTTAGCGGTTAACGAGGGCAAAACAAAGTATATGCTGTCAACAAGAAGGGACACCCAACATCGACGAATCGGGCAAAACGTCACAATAGATAGCTATAACTTTGAGGTAGTAAGGGACTTTGTCTACCTTGGCTCTGCTATAACATCTGAAAATGACATCTCATCAGAAATCAAACGGAGAATAACTCTTGCCAACCGCTGTTTCTTTGGGCTGAGAAGGCAACTGTGTAGTAAGGTCCTCTCTCGAAAGACTAAGGAGACTCTGTATAAGACCCTTATCATCCCAGTCCTGCTGTACGGATCTGAAGCATGGACTATTTCCAAAGCGGATGAAGATATCCTTGGTCGATTCGAGAGAAAAATTCTTCGTAAGATATTCGGTCCCGTCTGCGTTGACGGGTTTTGGAGGAGACGATTCAACGACGAAATATACGAGCTGTACAGCGACATCGACGTAGTCAAAAGACTGCGCATCGGACGTTTGAGATGGCTAGGACATGTAGAGCGAATGGACATCAACGCTCCGGCCCACAGAGTTTTCGATTCCAACCCAGAGGGTCAACGCAGTAGAGGAAGACCTCGCCTAAGGTGGCGCGCACAAGTGGAAAACGACCTCAACCAACTTGGAGTGCGCAACTGGAGGCAGTTGGCTAAGGACCGGGCCAGCTGGAGAGGCTTGTTGGTTGAGGCCCTGGTTCACCCCGAACTGTAGCGCCACCTAAGTAAGATAAGTAACTGTGAGTGTGGAAAGAAGAAGTTCAACAAACTCGAATTTCAAATCAGAGATATCTTTCATTTCACGCGTTTAATCAAAGGACAACTTTGAACTCGCCCAAGATCAATGAAACACTGTTAATCATGGTATCACATTTTAAAAATGAACTTTACCTTACAAGTGACGCCAGTTGTGCGATAATGCATATTTTGCTTGTGTTATGCCCCAAATATGCATAAGTAGGAGCCGCGACCAACGGAGTCATGGTTGCGTCAGTGAATTGGTTTCACAGTGGAATTGTAATAACTAATAACATAATAACACAGTTCCACAGCACACAAGGCGTTCATTCGCCACAAACTTGAGTATAACTCTCATATCTGGTCTGGTGCGCCCAAAACCTCATTGCACCTGCTGGATAGGATACAGAATCGTGCTTTAAAAATTATTAGAGACACAAATATAGCGAACTCTATAAATTCGCTCGAACATCGCAGAAATGTAACATGTCTCTCATTGTTTTATCGCTATTTCTATAAACAGTGCTCAAGCGAAATCGCCAGCTGCATTCCACCCCTTCAACAATTCAACCGCAATACTCGACAAGCCAGGAATGCCCATCAGTTTACCCTCCAGCCTACTTTCGGTCGTACTATGAAATATAGAGATTCTTTCATAAGCCGTAAAACACGAATGTGGAATGCCTTGCCCAGCTCGGTCTTTCCCCCTCGGTGCAATTTGCAGACATTTAAAACCAATGTGCATCGGAATCTCCTATCTTCTCTATCCCAATTTCCTTAACGCCCGCGCTGTGTACTTCAAACTACACCATAAGAGTAGTCATAACCTCTTTAGCGCGTGTTTATTATAAAAAAAAAAAAAAAAAAAACAACAATAATTAGCTTACGTGACGCAATCGCTCAATGGGCCGCGGCCTACTAAGAAAATGCAACACTCCGGGTCATGCTGACAAACGCATTTTCCCGAAGTGACCAAAGCGAAGTTCCAGGTAGGTCTTTGAGAATTCGGCGAGTCGAATTTCAAGCTACCACACGAAAGGTCTTTTCTACACGACAGCAACTAACACTTGCTTGATTGGGGCATCATTTTCGATGTACCTATTTTATCTCAAAATAAAAAAATAAACAACACCAGCACATCCATTTCATTTACACTTTATTTTTCTTATATTTATATTTTATGGTTACAATTACTTCTAGGTTTAATTTATTTATTACTTTACGTTAATTTATTTACTTCACTTAAAATTACAGCCTTTTATGTGTTCTTTTACTTTTTTCTTAGGGTTTTACATACGTTACACATTGTTAATATTTTTTTTTTTTTTTTGTCGGTATTTATATATTTATATATAGATGCCTTTTCTTTTCATAGTCTAAACATCATGGCCATTCCTAAAAAATAACTCCTCCAATATACTGTTAATATACAGAGTCGGCTTTGTCCTTGTAATATTATATTGCAATTATTATGTATACAAGTTAAGTTATGCTCTTGTTTTACTTTTTTTGGATCATCAATAACCACATATGTTATATATGTGAGTATATATACTTTTATTTTGTTTTAGATGTTTACCATTATACATATATAATAAATTATCCATTTTTATATTTCACTTCGTGTGTTGTATTTCTCAGAGTTTTAATTCTCAAAAGAGAAAAAAAGAACAATATTGTTAAGATGTTTATGATTTAGTTGTTTTGTTTTTTTGTTTTACTTTAAGTTGTGTATTGCGTGTGAGAGTGTTTTTTTAGTATAGATATTTTATTTATTTTTTTTACCATATTAATATGTATTTTATATGATTTTTATTTTTTATTTTTGTTTAGAACACAGTAGAGATCAATTTACAATACATAGATTAAAAATGTTTTAAAAAATGTTTACCATTCAGACAGATTGAATTCAATTTATATAGACACTTCTATTTGTTTTATTTGGATAAAAATAAAGATTTTCATTTGAACTTTTTTATTGCATGGGATAAGATAATAATCTAAGAGAAATTGTATTCTAGTGTTCTATTCAATTCTTGTACTCCAAAAGTAAGGTTTTCCTTTGTATTTTGATATTCGTTTTTAGTTTATATTTTTTATTGGCTAAAAGTTATGATTGAGTTTGGTTTTTAAGAAAAAAGATATTTATTAGTACGGAAATATGTGTTTTTTTTTAAACCATTTAATACTTATATGTTTATAATTATAATGGAAGAGGATTTGCAGGCAAATGCAGTTTAGTTATACGAAAACTTCGTTCGCCGTTCACTTGTCTTGTATTATTAGTCGCTAATATAACTTTAAATTTCAGATACAATTAGATGGTTTTTTTAAAGGATTTTTTTTTGTTTTCTTTGTTTGTTTAATACTAAAAATATTTTCTGTGGATATTTTGGATATTAATACATTTAGATTTAGAGAGGAAATATGTTTCATAATTTTTTGTTTTTTTTGTTTTTCAATGCTACTTAGACCAATTTAAATAATTATATTTTCGCTTTCATTGTATTATTGTTTTCGTCTACTGTGCTAAGTTTTAAATCAATTCATATTCTAAAAAATAATTTTTGCTAAGTTTTTTGTTTATTTTATTTTGTTGATAACAATATTTTTGTTTGCTTACAATACTAATAATATACTTATTTATTTTTTCAATGTTTTTGCACCATTTGTTTATTATGTTTTAGTAATATATTACTTTTTGTTACATAGTTATGTGTACAGTTTTTTTTTTTTTCTTCTGTTTTACGAAAAAAGCTAAGCAAATTATAATGTATACGACCTTTGTTATTGTATGGATTCTATACATACCGATAAGAAATAGTTCCTAGGGATAAATCATACAAGATTCTTTTATTTTACTTTAAAACAAATTCACCTATGATCCGTAAATAGCCTCAGCAAGTTAAAGTACCGAAAAGAAAATGTTGAATGTTTTTTTGTTGTTGTTAAAAAAAAATGTTTCGTTGCCTTCTTCTTCGTGATATCATTGTTGATTCAACAGAGGTTGTAGTTATTTGTTTATATTTTTAAATATGTACGTTTCTTTTTCTTTGTTTATTTAATGATTCACTACTGCAAAAATGAAACGCAATTAAATTGCACTTAGTTCTCACAATGTATCCGTGATTTTGTTGGTTTTACATTTTTTTTTTAAATGTTCATGTAACAATTCAGAAAGAATAATTCAAACTCTTACCGTACACATAGTAGGCACATAAGGAATAAAAATATTTATTGAAAAATGTATATTTTTTCTCATTTGAACCTTACTTATTTTGTTCGGGGAAAACAAAATTTTTAAAATTTTATAAATCAATTATTTCCTTATCAAGTTGTTTTTTTTTTTTTAAGTTTCTCTATAGTGTAGCGAATCATTAAGGGGTGGAACCTAAGTTTGGTTGATGGGTGGGTTTTAATTTTAGGGAGCTGAAATTGTTGTTTAGCTTGCGACGGTGGACGTTTAACAGATTTTAAGGTTTTTTTTTTTTAAGAAAATGTTAGGCCGACAAAGGAAGGATATTTTAAATAAAAAAAAACTGAAGTATGTTCAGGTTCTTTTACTATCTTAAGGTCGAGAGTGCTGAGTGGTGGCATTAGTTTTGTCTTACATGCATGCATATGCATAGCCCCCTCACATTTGAACTGTATGTATTTGGATATTATGCTTCGAAGAATAGAGCTTTTGCACGTGAAATTAAATTCTGCAAATTCGCAAGCAGTTCGCTTGGATTTATTCTAAGATATGGGTGACAAAGTATAGTGGAGCTCCGTGAAGCAACAAAACCTAAATTCTTTTCTGCATTTTCATCGAAATGTTGTTTACATCTGTAGCAAGTGCAGCAACTGTTAAAGTCGGTTTAGATAAAACGAATCGGAATAACTATGAATTCTGTGCGTAGAACGTATAGCGACTTTAGCAATGGTTTGTCCAACATTAAGCATGAAAACGTCGAGAGAGTACCACGTAACATGGAAGACTTTATTCCGTAATTAGCGGAAGTTCATCACCTTGTTGCACACACTATTTTTCGAGTGTGTGTTCAAACTGAGACATGACGAGGTGCTACCAATTGATAACAAAATAATTAGTATGCCCATATTTATGAAAATTACATTGTGATTCCAATTTCCTTTAAATCATCATAAGATTGTTCCTTTCTGTCACAAGCTAAACAACTGTCAGTACTTTTTCAGAAATACTATTCAATTTCACATTGATAGTCTACATAAAAATAAGTTACTATTTGTAGGTATTTATATAAAAAAAAAAAAAAAACAAATTCAATTGGACATTCCTTCGCTCGGCCATACAATTTACCATCCATCCAAATAATGTTCGTGTCCTTGAATCTGACCATTCCAAAAGTTCCGATTTAGGTGGCGGGGGGTGTGAATCCACATTCATGTTGTATGCAGTTTTGTTTTACATTTATAAATGCTCATATATCTAAATAATCTACGGTTTTAATTTAAATTACTTGTCAATTCAATAATAATGACAATAATCAATATCATATATTTATATACTATATATGTGTGTGTATACATATTAACAAATTTTGTCTTTTTTTAAAAATTTCCATTTGTGTTTTTCTTTTTCATATTTGTTTTTTATTTTGACTAAAAAATACTCAACAATTTTCCGTTGAAACCATTTTTGTTTTACTATTTAATGCAGCACTCTACACATTTGCATGTATGTTTAATATGTTTTTAAAATTTTATATTTCTTTGCTATTCACTTTTATTTTACTTCGTCTTAAAATCGCTTTTATTTTGTTAAATTTATTTTTGAGAAAGTTGTTGGTTTTACATTTTTCTTTATTTTTTTTTTTATTAATAATTTCGTTCGTACTTTAAATTAGGTATTGTCAAATAATTAACTTAAGTGAAACTTGTATAATTGAAAATTGAAATTACACACTAAAAATAGTATTTTGTATATAACAACAAAAATATATTATGCACTCTAGTATAGTATATCTTTTTTTGCTTTTTGTTTTTCTTCTTTTACTTTATTCCTTGCTTTTGGTTTATTTATTTTTTACTATGATCGTTAGGTATATATGTATTTTATATATTTACTTCTTCATTTTATCAACCGCATTCCACAATCCAGAAGAAAATTATTGTGTTCTTTTAACTTTTATCCGCTGATGTATTACATATTTATTTTTAGTACGTTTAGTGATTAATCTTAAGTAACAAATCGGTGGCTTTTTTTTTATCATTCCTTGCCTTCCCTTAACTATATGTTATTAAGAAATTAAAAAAAGGAAAATTTGAGCTGTATGTTGTTTAGTTTTTGTTTTGTTCTCTTTTTGTAAATAATTATACAAAGTATACAAAAAGTTGTACAAATAAATAAGTGTTGTGGCTTGGGTTGTGTTGTGAAGGGTTGCACCGCAATTTGTTATTTATTCAAATTCTAAAAGAAAATACAAATTGTGTCATTGTAATAACAACCATTAAAAGTGAAAGAAATACATGTATCATTGGTATAAGGATAAATAAAAAAATCTGCCTGAAAAAGTCGGGTCTTTAAAAATTATCTGGAAAGGGGATCGTTACAAACTTAACAAAAATTAGGAAAAACAATTTGTTCATATACATATATATATTATATACATTGTGCATAGTTTTGTTGTTTTTTCTTTTCTTTTTTTATAGTTTCTGCTTTAGAGTTTTAATTGACTACAACTAATTAATTTATCGTTTGTTATTTTTAGTTTTCTTTTAGTAATATGCTGAATATCAAATGTATTTGTAAGTAAATATAAAGATTTGTTTAAAATACACATTTAAATTGAGTAATTTCTGGTATTATTATATTATGTAGTTTTGTTTGTTTAATGTATGTTTAAGAGGGCGGGCCATTTATAATGATTTTTAATTAATTACTAATTTATTATACTATTATGTTATTTATGTTGTAAGGTGAATGTTTTGTTTTAGTTAGTAGTGTGTACGTGGTGTAAGTTTTTTTTTCTAATATGAAAGGCCCTTGGGCCACTGATGAGGAAATAAAATATTTTCAAACATCGTTGGCGTTCAGTTTCTGCAGAGTTTCGGACTAAAGATAGTCAAAATTGCGTTCAATGCAAGTCCCAAATAAAGTACATATTTATTATGACAATTCATAAATAAAGTGAAGTGAAAACTCTTTCGATATACACAAATTGTTCAAGTACACAACCCAATTAACGAGATTAAGAATATCTCAGGATTTAAAAGCCCTTTTGCATATGACTAGGAAAGGAGCGCGAATCAGAACTCCCAAAAAACAAACTCACCAAGCATAGTAATACACAATTTTATGTATTTGTGTTTTACCGTCAAAATGTTATCAATAGATAGTCGAACACACGTTCGTGACAATTATCAGAGTCTCATTTTGGTCAGCTTTCATGACCCTTAGCACTCATATTTTAAATACCCACTGCGCGGAAATGGTAGCCATAACCTTACAAACCTTAACATTAAATATTTTATAAGTTCCAATGTTATGTGCGTACTTACTCGCGTTTTTTTTTTTGTTTCACACGCTTTCATGCCACCAGAAATATTCGACAGCATCTTGAAAGCTAAACGGTCACTGGATGTACTAGTATTTGTGAAGACGGAAAAAAAGACAAAGATTTCAAAAATGAGTACATTCCTGGCGAAATTAAAAGGGTGACTGGGTGAAGACATTTGATGTTTTCACTCCTTAGAACAGACTATCGTAAGAAATATGCAACACGCATGAAATTAAAGGATCCAATATGAATTAAAATAAAAAAATATCCATTTTCTTCAAATTTGATGCTCGAAACATTATCGTTTATACAAAGAAAATTCATTTGTCTGAAATAATTTCATTGAGAATGGCTCCCAAAGGGGTCGATTACATTTTACTATTCACCACCCTTCCTCGTTTGTCGTATACGATTAAGATGTAACTGCAGAAATAAATAAAACTTTCAAATCGTTTGATCAAAAAACTCACTTACTAAACGACCTAAAATATTGGTCGCAGCGGAAAATGCGGCGCCTATCTTCCCAAGGCGAATATCTTCTAAAAACCGTCAATAAATGTTCAACAGTTCTAAAATTGTAAATCTCCAAAACCTCACATGTAACTCAATGCCAACGACAAAACAAAACCAATTTCGAATAAAAATAAGAAAGGAATAGATTTTTCCTCTTGATTTGTGATAATTGTGATTTTTTTTAAAGAGATACTTATTTTGTTAGTTTCTTTAGTTTATGCTACATTTGTTATTTTCGTTGCGCAATTATTGTGTACAATTATATATTTCTTCCATACATAATATTTGTTTTGTGTATATTTTTTATTTAAATTTATATGTACTCGGCTTGATACAATAGGTATTTATTTTTTTAGATTTCTACAAAGATTTTCTTTCTTTAATATTTTGTATGATTTTATTTTTATTTTTCGTTTTTTACAATAATGTGTGTGACAACAAGAATTAATGTCAAAAAGATATTTCATCACATTTTTCAGATTTGTGTTTTTATAATAAAATAACACTGTATATTTCATTTAGTATATATATATATTTAAATACATTTGTAAATATATCTCAGGTTTTTTTTTGTAATAATAAATTTACTTGCAAAGTTGTTGGATAGAAATGCAAATCACATTGCCAATCCGATTTTGTAAATTTTTTTGTTTTTGAATTTTTTAAAACTCGGAAAAGTGATTTGCATCTATATTAACAATTGCATATCTTTTATTATTATTTTGTTGGTTTTTGTCTTTGTAATATATTTATGAATAACAATATTTTTTAATGTATATATATATTTTTTCGCTAGAGAAGTTTGTTTTGTTATTTTTTATATATTTCAACACACAAATGTTTTTTTTTTTTTTTGTATTACATTTTACAAGTATATATATATATAATAATTATAATAATAATTAAGTAGATTACATACCTAGTATTAGTTGCATTATTTATTAATTATTCTTTTACATATTATCTAATTTGACACAACCGCATATTTTTTTCTTTTATTTTATGTTTATACTACAACTTATTGTTTTTTTTTTTTTAGTTTATTCTTTGAGAAATTGCTATGTTTTCTTTTGCTTTAATATTAGAGTTTGATTTAGGTTTGTTTATTTGTGGGTATGGTGTATGTGCAAATAAATTTAGCGCGAAAATAGGGAGACATGACAAAAACAAAGGATAAAATAAAAGAAAATTATTTAATGATTATAAATATTAAATATTAATGCGACAAAGTAAACCCTATATGCATTTAAAAATAAATAATTCATGCATATTTGTAGTAATGTCGTCCATTGCTTCATGTTCATAAATTAAATACAAAGCGAGTCTTTTACTTTGCTTCGCATTTCCAAAAGGTGTTTTTTTTTTTTTTTTTGTATGTTTCAAACTAATGGCAGTTCATTTTGAAATTCGTTTTGATTTTCTTATTTCTTTATGAATTATTCTCGGCTTTTTTAAATAGTGTTTTGCTTTGCTTCCGATGTTTTTGGTTTTTTGTTGCGCTTTTCTTTCTTTTTTTTTACAAAATTTGAGCGGAAACGTTTTGGTTTAAGTCGCTTTCGCAATAATTTAAACCTTAAACGGAAAAGTAAAAGAAATAATAATTATAATTGAATTAAATGAAGTTATGAAGACAAATATGTGTAGACATACTAGGACTGGGGCGTTAGATACATAGGTCACTAAGAAAATCCGTTTTTATTTTTTGAGAAAAGAAAGAGAAAAATAGCAGTGAATGTCGAGATGAGCGGTGTGAATAAGCAAGTCAGAAATAGGTTTTTTAGGAGTGTGCATTCGTTTTGTAATAATTGTGTAGCGTATCCTTTTTGTGGGCAATAAGGGACTGATGCGGCTCTTGCTGAAGTCTACTTTTCTGGATAGAGCATTCCGGATCAGGGATATAACAAATTTTTTTTTAACAACGATATTTTCACAAGTCATTTATAGTTCCATGAACAACCAGTCAGAAGCCCGTTTGTAGATCTGATAGATTTGAGTAAAATCAGGGTGTATGCTTCTCAATCTCGTGTATTAACCCAACTTTCAAATAAAATTGTTTAAAATTGAGAGATAATCCTTTACAATACACGAGAACCACTGATGCGCCTTAAATAATCATATATAATTATTCAATATTTCAAACCATTTTTGCAGCAGTGTCTTTAAAAATTTATATTTCAAGTGCACGCCAATGACGAGGCACATGCATGTTAGATAGAAAATAGTCTGATAAATTGCACGTGCTCGAGAAAACCCTTGTGTCATGTTTTTCAATTATAGTCATTAGTTTTGCCTAAGAGCTTATAAAAAATAAACCAAAATATCACGAAGATTGTATACATATTCTTTGAATAATAAATTAAAGGAATAAAAGCGAAAATAGAGAAGCTGCCTTCATTGGGCAGTGTATAGGAATGGGTTGGGAATGTTAGAAAGGAAGCACTCGAAGCACTTGAGTATAAATAGCAAGAAAGGTGTTTTTTTTCTACAAAACAGAAGGTGCTCTTTTGATGATTCAGAAAGAGAATTTCTCTTCACGATTCCAAATGAGAGTCTATTCAAGAAGTACCTACTTACAAAAGTGCAGTTTATCTACCTATTATACACGAGCCAACTGCCAGCCCCAATATAATGCAATTATTATTATATTTTAACCAATACATAGGCTATTTTCGAAACGAAAGCGTTATGTCAACGAAAAATAGTTCGATCACCAGTAAGATGATCTAATCTAATATGCTTTTTGATATACAAAATGATTGCATCGAGGGCTGGTTTCGGCTGAACAATAAAGTCTGCGATGTCTGAAGCCAAGGCATGGTATAATTTGCATTAGGCCAGTTGAAAAATGTTGCTGAACTTTGGTCAAACTGCTGTCCAGTACCCAAAAGCCACATAAACCGATAAAAATTACTTCAAAAGATTGCTACAAGTGGCAGATTTCGGAAAAATATTTCAAATGTCAATTTAATGGTTTGACTACCTATATTTTGCAATAAAATTAATGCTAGAAACCGAAATTATCTTTAATAATAGCATTCGTGCAAAATCTCTCAATCACGAATTAACATTTTGTTTTTCTAATGATTTATTGTTTCCGCCTAAGAACAAATGACGGGTTATTTGTGGTTTAACTCGGTCTCGGATTATTCTAAATCTAAGAGAACCACTACAATTAGCCAATATTAGAGCTCAGTGCCTTTGTTCTGCAATTATCGCATCGATATATCTGTCACTAAAACGATATAAATTGAGGCAAAATGTTCCCAAGTTTTCAATGTAATAGGGTGACCGCAGTAGTTACAAAACATGGGCCCAGGAAGTACGGAAACAAATCCATTCGAAAACAGGAGTTTGGCTCACTAATACTTTCGCCAAGTCCACGTTAGTTCTAAATCAAGAAGACAGTTACTCTATAACAATAAAGGAGTAAAGAAGTAATAACGTAAACAAAGAAGTGACATCTAGTCGGCAGACAAACGCTCCATCCAAAATACATTTCAGCATTAGGCGCACTACGAGTATTTGCCCCATATACGAGTATAGTAAACACCCTTGCACTTTGCCAAAACCAATCTCCTAATCGGACATCTTTCGTTTCCTTGCAAAGTCAAACAAAAACACCCTCCAATCACAAACACCACTGCTACTTTAGCCTCCGGTTTTAGTTACATTCAAAACCTACAAGTAATGACTAACAAATCCTATTCAATTAGATCACGTTTAAAATAAATTCAACTTGATATTGCTTTTACTTTCGATTATGTCTCCTCTTGTGCAGTTTCGCTCGGTTGTTCCAAACGTTGACAAGAGAAACCAAAAAAAAAAATGTAAACGAATTATTATTGTCATCGTAAGAGAAACATAAAACTAAAACGTTCACAATATTTGTTACTCTTTGTGTATAAAGTGTAAACTCGTTATTTTGTGTATTGCATATCTTTTTCTTTTTATATAATATGTAAATAAATATTACGTGTACATTTGTTTTATTTATAAATTACCAATGTCTATGAATTAGAATTACATATAATTTTGTATCTTTGAATAGATTTTTACTAAGGAAAAAATGAATAAAGACTGTAATAGGAGGGCGGGGCATGTGCAAGTTAACAGTGATACTATGTATTTTCCTGTTCTCTCTCTCTCTTAATAAACAACAATAGCTAAGACTAAATAATATATTGTCTGTCTTCTTGTGATAAATTAAATAAATATTTTTATATGATTTTCTCCACAAAACAAAAAAAAATAGTAATAATAATAATAATAATAACAGTAATTCAGTTTAGCAATGCGACATATATGTTTATGCTATAATATTATGTTTATATGTATACATGTATTTAATATAATATATATATTAAGTTATTTAATGTTATTTTAAATGTTCAAAGTGTCTTCTTATTTAAATAAATAATATATAGGTAAATAATTATTAATAGTTTCAATTTCTCATGTCAAACAAGTCTAGTGTTGTTTAGTTTTTCTCATGTTTTCTTTTGTTTTTGTTCATTTTTTGTTTTCATTTTTAATATTATTTAAATTTGTATGTTCTAAAAATTTATATTTTAAAATATCACGAATTGTATGTTTCGCATTATGCACTGCATAATGGGAACAATACCATAAATTAAAATAAATATAATAATAATGTTTATGCATTTTATTGCTTGAATTGTTTTTCTCCTCTATACTTTCGTTCGTTCTTTCTTTCTTTCTTTTTATCTTTGTGTGTGTGTATGTTTGTAGTTCACAATTTCGAACAACAAATAACTTTTCCACTTTGAATACTCTCTGCTGACTGTTTTTTTTTTTTGTTGCGTTCTTTGTTAATATTCTGCGAATAAATATTTTTGTTTTGTTCTTTCATTAGAGTGTTTTTTGTTTTGTTGAGAATGACTTAATTATGCATACCATGTATAATATGTTATATATTATATATATATATTTTGTTGAGTAAAAAATGTACATCTCAAAAGAAATGCACTGCATATTTAAATATATTCACTAATTATTAATAAATAATATCAATATATATATATATATTATTTTTTTTTGTTCATTTTTTTTCTGAATTAATATTAATCAATCGAGAGAATTTGCTGTGTTCTCTTGTTCTCTTGGGTTAATATTAGATTCGCCTGTCGGTAGTTAGTACAACACATTCTCATGCACTTCGCACGTCTTCTAGCATTCATCATTAACTAATAAATTAACATTTAAAATTAAGGTGTATAACAAAATTTTGTTGTCTTTTTTGATTTTTGTTGAATTTCGTTTTGCGCATTCAATACTTGCTTTTACTTCCAATGCTGCTGCTAATACTATAAATTATCTTTTCATCTATATATGGTTATTGAGTTAATGTTTCCATTTGTTATTATATTGCTTATAATTTTTCGTTATTTTTCTCTAGTTTTTTTTTTGTTTAGTACACTATTATCTTTCCTACTACTGTATGTTGTGTGATGCGTTCTCATTTTGTTTTTTTTTTTATATAATAATTTACTTATCTATATTAGTTTATAATTAACTATGTCTTCATCTTTATGTGTTTTCTTTAGGTTCGTACATATTTTAGTTTCTGTTTAATATATGTATATACGTTTTACTTTAATATATATATATATATCTATGTTTTGTTATTTTAATAAATACTATGAATTATGTTCGTTATTTTGTTGTCTGCTTAACCTCTGTTAGTTTCTCTCTATATATGTTAATTATTATATTACATTTATATAGCTCAACTCAGTATGTTGTGAATGAGTTCCTAATAATATATATAAATTTATTTTTATATTCTCCTGTTTCACGTTTAAGCAAAAAAAAAAAAAAAAAAACAATCTTTGGTGTAGCCTGAATATACCCACAACAAAGTTTTGTTTTTCATATATATATATTTTTTTTGTTTGTTTTCATTTGATTTGTGAATGATGATGACTTTTTTTTTGTAAATTGTATTATTGTTTGTCCTCGAAATTAACATGGATAAATGCCTAAAATACACAAATCGAAGTGGAGAGAATTAGTTAAGGATGTTGCACTTGCAATGCACTTGTGGCATTATATTGCAGAGGGGAAATTAAATAAATTCTAACAGAAAATTAAAGTAACTCTTACAAATCATAAATTAAGTTGTTTCATGCTGCTAATTCTGGATTTCTCAATTACCTTGATAGTTTTGGGGCCAGATGGTGGGTACATTCTGTAAAGAAAAATTTCATGTTACAACATACATATTTCTGGATAGACTATGTGTGATAACGTCAATAAAAAGACCGCCACAAGTGACGGTAAAAGGCTTTGTCTACAGATAAGGCAAGGTTAGGTTAGGTTTGCGGGTAGGCGAGACAGGGGGTACCTGAGCCCGCCACACTTAGATCAATGTAGATCCGTTGTGATGCCCTTGGGGTTCTAATGACCCTCATACTGTGGAAACCTATGAAACCGGGTAGTCGAGCCATCTCGAGGAAGATATAAGTCTGTGTATGTCTTTTATAGACTTCTCAGAGAGGTCTTCCAGGTCTTTGAAAAAGTGTTGTCCAAGAATGCTGTATCTGATGTGACAGAGTGCCGGGCAGTGGCAAAGAAAGTGTGGTGCGTCCTCATGCACATCCTCATCGCCGCATCCTCTGCACAGGTCATCAGTGTTGATTCCCATTTTCTTGCTGTGATATTTCAGCATGTTGTGTCCTGTAATAATGCCTACAAGAGAGGATAACGATTGTTTCCTCATTTGTAGGATTTTTTCTGTCTTTTGTTTGTTGTAGATTGGCCACATTTTCCTGGTTATAACACAGAATTCGAGTTTACTCCATCTATCATTCGTCGCTGCCAGTATTTTGTTCTCGATTTCCTGTTTTAGGTTGCAGGGAGGAGTTAATACCGTGGTGTCGGCTTGATTGAGATCAAGTAGTGAACCTTTTCTTGCCAGCTCATCAGCTTTTTCATTACCGGGCACTCCTTTGTGTCCGGGGACCCAGCAGATTCTTACATTGTGCTGAGCGCCAAGAACCTATAGCTCTTCGCGACTTACAAGCTTTGATTTTATTTCCACGGCAGAGATAGCTTTTATTGCCGCTGGGCTGTCAATGAAGAAAGTGATATCTGCATGAGGTATCGCCATCATTGCAACTTGTTTTGCAGCTGTTGTCACTGCCAGAACCTCAGCCTGGAACACGCTGCTGTAGTCAGGAAGTCTGATTGAACTGGATAGACCAAGTTTTTCAGAGTAGAAATCTGCTCCGACTCCGACATCCATCTTGGAACCATCTGTGTAGATGTGTATAGTTGGTTCGTTTGAGAGCGGTTGTAAGTTATGCCATTCCTCTCTACTGGGGAAGTAAGTGGTAAATGGTCGTTCGAAGTCTAGGCGGGTAGTTGTATAGTCTGTGCATATATTGTTACCCGCATACTTGTTGAGGATCTGTGCATGACCCGTTTGGCTGTGTTTCCAGCTCTTAGTCTGGCTTAGTCGAAGGGCGCTGTTTGCAGCCGATTGCTGTACGAGAAGGTCGAGGGGTTTTAGATTTAATATGGCCTCAAGTCCCGCTGTGGGGTTGGTTCTTATTACCCCCGTAGTACCAATACAAGCCAATCTTTGGATCTTCGTCATAGTTTTCAGGTTGGTGGCTTTAGATAGCGCCTGCCACCAAACAAGGTTACCATAAGTTAGTACCGGTCTTACTATCGCCGTGTAGAGCCACATTATAATTAAGATAAGGCAAAGAACTACTCTTTTCGACAGACGTAGTATGACAGAAGCATAAACCCTATTAAAAGTGGATGAAAACGCGCTCAACTCCACTGAGTGAAACATTCTCCACGTGATCTAGGGTAAAGTTTGGAGGAGAAACTATAACGAAGAACTATTACGGGCTGTAAAGCGATGAAGCCCTTGTTAAAAGGAAACGAATTAAATAAGACGGTTGTGGCATAAATAGGACTGGAGCGCACACTTTAACGCCAGTTAAGCAAAGTGATACGAATAGGACCGACTCTGATTCATCCTTAAAATGTACACACGAAATGTGTTCATTACGAATCTCAGTTTAAACTAATCTAGTAAGGATTTTATAAATCGTTTGAGCTACGGAAATGTTGGCGTTAAAAGCAAACTTAAACTTTGCCTCTGGTCTAACAATGCTTGCATTGTTTGTGTTTTTTTTTTATTTGATTAAGATGGTGGAAAAAGAAGAAAGGAACCCCTCTGCACCACTTACATCCTAGTAATTGCATAATTATTATGCAATTAGTGCAACCAAACTAAAAAAAAAAGCATCCTACCTAGGAGCAGAGCAATTCAATTTATCGTAGTCGGTTTGCACGACACCCACTTGAGAAACATGAGAAAATTTAATGAACATTTGTTGAGAAAGGGAGCGAGTTCTATTGACACCATAATTACCACCACTTGACAGTGCAAAATTAATGTTTATAAAGGCTGAATAAGGACTTACCATTGGCACGCTGTAGTACTGATAGAATGGTTGATATTGCATTGAAGGTGGGTATAGAGTTGGCACACCAGCTGCTGGAAAATCAGTAACTTTTGTTAAGAGTCACCAAGTCAAATTGAAAAGAAAATTTTGTGTTTTATTGTATAATACCTGGTGGATAGACCGCTGCAGCAAACTGATCAATCGGCATATTGCTTATAGGAGCTGGTGGTGTTGTAGTATAGTAAACAGCACCGTTCGTTGCGACAATTGACTGAAAGAAAACCAAAGAAAAAAAAGAAAACCATCAGCAAAATGAATTTATTTAGTTGCAACAACCATGACACTTACTTGCTTCTTGATAGCTGGAGCGATATTAAGCTTCCGATCCCTGAGCACGACACTCTCACCCTGTTGTTGGGAGAAGAAAACACAAAGTAAATCATTTATTAAACATTTTTTGTCACTGCAAAACCACTAACGATGTGTCAAACAATCAAAATGCTATAGCGTTCGTAACAAACAAACTGGTGGAACTTTCTTTCAAAAAAAATATTTATATTATATTCAATATCAAAGTTAAAAAGAAGCTTTATAAATTCAAATGAAAAGACAGTATGAAAAAGTACATCAGTAAAATCAACGACAGAAAAAAATTTTAAAACATATTTATAACAATTTTCCAATACGAAACTAAGAGACCTTGTGTGAACAAATCGAACTAAGGAAACCAAATGGAATTTCTCAAAAAAAATTTGTTTTTCTTTTGATAAAACGAAAATAACTGATTTATTTGGTGCGTGAGGACAGAAAATGAAAATGAGATTTAGAAAATATCCTATTTCTAATACTGGTGCTGTATAACCTCATTAGGTGAACACATTCTGGGTTTTACGGATACTTTATTATATTCATACTATAGAAGCGAATTGAAAAACGGAACGAGAACGATAGAACGAAGTGTTGAAAGCTTTTTCACTTTTTTTTTTTTTGTTATTAATATTTTTAAATAGAGAAAATAATGTGCTCATGGAATAATGTAAACGAAAGAACAAAAGACAAGAACTGTGTGTATACAAAATGTGTAAGCAAAACTATAAACAGTGTTTTCATTTGATTATAGTACATTTGTTTGTTAGATTGGAAAAGTTGACAAATTTTTACAGAAAAAATAATACTAAATCAATTAAAACTTTGTTTTCTTTCCACTGTCCAATGAGGCTATACAGATGTAGTTCGAGCAATTCATCCATACCATAAAGAAGAGTTATGGACTGGATTTACTATTTAAAGCGGTTTCAAAGCTTAGCTATTTATGCTGCATTAGAAAATAAAAATATAAGGAAGGGGTTCTGTCTGGGCGCTAGCATTAGCTTCTAAGGCAATACGCCTGTTACAGTGAGTTATTTGGCAGCCAAGTAAAGACGATGATTTGGTCAAATTATAATCGGAGCTTTGCGTATGCATAAAGGTACGAGTTGTCTTTGGCCAGCGAACAACAATCATGCTTGATTTTAAATAACTATATGCGCGTGAGGGGTCCCAGGTTCGAATCCCGCAAAAACCCAAATTTCAACTCGGGGATTTTTCACTGCGCTACCTCTGGAAACGCTATTGATCCTGCAACCCATTGAGCTATTCACTATGAAAGTAGCAGCCAAAGCCGCTCTCAGATTAAGAGAGAGCAAAATTTGAAAGCCTGGTTACTGCGGACACTCAAGCATACTTGAAATCTTCGATCGGAAGGGACTCATGTCACTCACCGATTACGAGAAACCCAGGTATGACTTTGAGAAAAACTTTAGAATCACTATACCCAAAAGGCAGGACTGGAAATCACCCAGTACCATCATTAAAGGTATAGCCGTCTATACGGATGGTTCAAAAACAGAAAATGGAACAGGAGTCGGCATATTCTCAGAAAGGCTTGCTATTAGCCAGTCGTACCGACTGACCGATCACTGCAGTGTCTTCCAAGCTGAGATATATGCGGTTAAAAAAGCAGCACAGACTATCTTATCGATGGGACTACTAGCAATGGAAATAACCATCTGTGTGGACAGTCAAGCAGCACTCAAAGCTATCGGCTCCAATCTTATAAATGCGAAATGTGTTACAGATTGCCTCGTGGCGCTCAGGGCTATACGTCATCACTCAATTCTACTCTGCTGGGTTCCGGGACACGTTGGGGTGGAAGGGAATGAAAATGCGGACGAATTGGCCAGATACGGCTCTGATATGAACCCTCAACTTGCGGACGGAGGGGTGTTACCGCCTTTCAACACTGCTAAGACTTTTATTGAAGGCGTCATCACACAACTGGCTAAGGAACAATGGAGCAACACCATCGGTTGCGTCATAATCCGAAGTCTGTGGCCTGTGATTGACACCAAAAGATCAAAGTTCCTAATCTCCCTTAATAGAAGCCAAATCCGGATGCTCGTCGGCGTTTTAACCGGACACTGCATCATAGGAAACATAGCTAAAAGGCTAGGACTTTTTGCAAATGACTTCTGCAGAAGCTGTAGAGACGAGGAGGAAATAGAGTCCGTGGAACATCTTCTATGCCACTGCCCAGCTTTACAGGAACGCCGCTCATCCTGTATGGGAGCTAGGTTCTTCGAAAGTCTGGACGACTTGGCAGGGGTACCCCTATCAGACATAAAACGATTCCTCAACAGATCGAAGTGGTTTTGTTAGCCACATGTCCTTACATGTACAAACAGGGTACTCACAATGGGCCTTCATGGCTTCTGGGTGAAATTTGCATCAGTTGCAAAACTGCCCTCCCAACCTAACCTAACCTAACCTACCTCTCGCGAACGTCTGACAACATCCGAGAGTACAACTGTCTTGAAATAACTTCTCAATAGGCCGTTTGGAATTGGCATAAAATTTTAGTTCCCTTCCATTCGTTCCAAAAATGAAATCTCACACAAAAACGAATGTTTGTGAGAAGCTGGGCCTAGGGTCCCTACGGACCTGTTGCGCCAACTATATATATACATACATATGCACATTTGGATTCTTGATGATGCCATGAGACAACTGTCCGACATTTCATCCACCATCTTGGAATGAAAAATATATAACTGATCCACAGATGAGTTGTCCTAACGTCATTTGCCTCTTAGATGCGTTGTATGGTTATGAAACGGCCATTGATCACTTCGGTGTGGACGAGGCAACACATCTGTCTAAAGACCTTATGACTATTATTGGACGGGAACAATTGGGCACTCACAATGAAATGCACCTGTACACTTACCCTGTGGATGTACACAGCCGTCGTACGACCAATCCTTACCTACGGGTCAATAGTTTGGTGGCCGGCTCTAAGTAAATCTTACAACATAATCAAACTAAACAAAGTACAAAGAACTGCATGCATAGGCACTACAGGCGCTCTAAGGACAACACCGTCAGACGCCCTTACAGTCCTTCTGCATCTGTTACCTTTAGACCTTCACATTACAAGCATCACAGCACATAGCGCGATCAGACTCAGAGAGTCGGGGTGCTGGTCTGCGAAACCCTACGGCCAAAGCAACATTCTGCTTTCTCTATCAAGAGAACTTATACCACCCTCAACGGACTATATCACTCCCAAAATGTTATTCACTAAACATTTTAAAGTAAAATTCCCTTCAAGATTAGATTGGCAGGATGGCCGGTTGAACAGGGACACGAACTTAACAATCTACACAGACGGTTCAAAAATGGACTGTGGAGTAGGTGCAGGTGTTTTTTCTGAGTCTCTTAACATCGCAAAATCCTTTAGGCTACCGGATACGGCCAATGTGTTTCAGGCGGAATTACTGGCCATCCGCGAGGCCTGTCGTCAAATCAAACTTCAGACAAACGTATTTCCGAGGCAAAAGATAGACATTTTTATTGATAGTCAAGCTGCCATCAAGGCTATCGCCTCAGTCAATATAACCTCAAAATTAGTATTAGAATGCCGCAAGGAGCTGGCCTCGCTTGACCAGTTCAAGGTCAGCCTGATCTGGGTTCCAGGTCATAGCAACGTTTACGGAAACGAACATGCTGACGAGCTGGCCAGGCAAGGCTCTGCCCTTCACTGTTCACTTGCGGAATCGGTGCACATACCGCTCGGAGCAGTCAAAGCAAAGATCTCCTCAGAATTCCTATCGAAGGCAAACCTCAGATGGAGGAGGCTGACGAACTGTATCGCATCCAGAAGGATGGGGCCAAACTACAGCACGGAAAAAACTACCTACCTCCTAAGCAAATCACGTAAAGATATTGCCAGAATAACAGCGATAATCACAGGCCATTGGCCAATAGGGGAACATGCATTAAGACTTGGCATCCCACATAATACACATTGCCGTAGCTGTTATGACGCAGCCGAAAAGGAAACACTCACTCACTACCTCTGCGTTTGTCCGGCACTAGCTAGGGCCAGACAAAGATCTCTTGGTAGACCCTTCTTCGACTCCCTTGAGCAGGTCTCGAAATGTGGTATTAGAGAATTGATTACCTTCTTGAATTCCACAGGCTGGATCTAAAACCTCCTATTGATAATCTTAAACAACCGGGTCAAATGAGTTGTGGTAACAAAACGGCACATGATGCTACTTGGGTTTTTAGTTAAACCGCCACTCCTACCTACCTACCTACACTTACTCGTACACATGAATGCACCACCGTTTTTAATAAACTACCCATCAAAAATGCCTTTAGGTGCTGACTGGTGGGAGCAAATTTCTCAACGCTTCTGCTATTCAAACTTAACAAAATCAACAAACACGACTCCCTCAAACGGTCTTCAATGCATTTTACTCCCACCTTAGCTCGACCACCTCAACTTCGCAGATTAAATGTTACATCGCGCGCAATACAACTGATTTCATTTTATATTGAGCGCAATAGCCCATAAAGGGCGAAGCTTAGCTCAATGGGCTGTTCATTAGCTCCAAATCGAATGCCCTATACATGGAATTGAATCCAGCCAACCGAACCGTGTAAAACCAAATAAGAAGTACTGACGCGGCGGATAGCCAACTGACTGGTCGCGAAACTCCCCTAATGCTACCAGATAATTGTTATTTTACGCTTGCTTGCATGATTTTAAATTCCAGCTCCATGACCTAGCTGCGGTGATACAATTATTATATTTGGAGTTGGGGGCTTGGGGAAACCAATCGTGCGTTACAAATAATTAAACGTTCTATCCCATACTTTTCAAAATTGGAAAGGGCTGGCGTTTAATAGTGATTGAAATGCACACCAGTGCAAAAATATAAAATCAAAAATCCTTCACAAAGCACATCAATATAGCAAGAGTGATGTCATTGAACTTGTTCACATTGGCACACATTCCATGAGGAAAATATTCGATGATGTTTAACATTTTCCGTTTGGTTCGTTCTTTAATTTGAATCATGCGCTTGAAAATTCGGACAAAATATTTGTGTTCCCTTTTCTTCAATATCAACCCCTTTTGTCGTCAGATGTCAGGAGTTTCTCCATCGAGGACATTAGGTAGGGCAGAGGTGGGGAGAAAGCACAGCATTGGTTGTGTGAAAGGGCGAGATGTACGTCAACGAGTTCGGTTGCTGTGGTAAATATTTATATTTGGCGTTTGTCGTTGGTCGAACGTACGACTGGAAAAATTCTAAGAAAATTGTTTTATTGCTTAGCAGTTTATAGAAAGTGATGACTAACTTGATGTGAAAGCATCGTACTCGGGTTACTTGAGCGCTTAGAAACTAGAAACTGCGGTATATATATAGCCATATAACGATTGACTCTTCGTCTTTCCCGTTGATTTACAGAACCTCACAATTGGTGAGGAAAATATAGCTGAACTTCCCAAATTTTAAGTGGAAACTGAAAATGTGTAAGGCTCCGAGTGCTGTCAAAAATAGTGAGACCAATATTGCAGGACACCAGTCATCCAGCAAATAATTGAAAACAGCTGAAAATTAAGGATGTATGTGATAGTTCCATTCTGCATGTAAGCGAAGCTGAATAAAGTGGTCGAGCTATGAATGATTGTGACTATTTCTTTTCTCGTGTACATACGTACATACGTACACTTTTACAGCACACCATTTCACAAATCGTGGATAGGTACTGTTATTGTTTTTACTACCATTATGTACACACGTATCATATGTACACAGACGAATTTAACCATCCATCACAAGCTGCGTCTAACAACTTCAAAAAGATTGCTTTGTTTTAATCCAAAGGAGAGTTGTAAGTACATCATATACACGACCCGATGACCTGATTTATAGTTACAAAATGTTTCTGCAACTTAAACGTACAAGGGTGTATGTCGCCCGCCCTCTATCTACCTACCTACTTTTTGACTGACCTTTCTCATTCAACAGCAATCGATGAGCGTGAAAAATGTAATCTTTACTCGGATTTTATCAAAAACAACTATTGTTACATGTGTTTTATGGTTTCTGCCGCTTCTATGAATGTGTTTCTCAAATGAATGGCCAGACAACAAGTCATTTTACGATCCGACTATTCTTGTTGATATGCGGTCTGATTCGAATACCTGTTGTGATAATTTTAACAAATAGCAAGTCAAACATAAGCGCATGGACAAAACTACGTCCATCCAAAGAGTGATGCGGGTAAAATACCGCACCCCAAATTTACCTTCTCTACTTGCATTTACCAATGAAATCGGGTATAGTTTCGAAAAATACTCAAGCAGATATCTAGAATCTAGATCACAGTAACTTGCTTCCTTCTATCCCCTTTGACAGACTTAGTTTAAAATTCACAAAATGATGCCACAACTGTGTGACCCATGTGTTGTAGGCCTACATCAAAAAAAAAAATCGAGCCAACTAGCGAAATGCACTAAAGCTTTGGTTTCAATAAAAACTGAAATGAAAAAAATAAACATAGGTATGTAATAATATAATAACAGAAATAATAATAACTAGTCCACACTTTATAGAAAATCAACAAGTCCCACGCGACTACATTTCTACATTTTTGGTCAATGCTTCTATCTTTCTAGATACACTGCAACAGAAAAAATAATTTATTTACATCTAATTAACTTTGTTTAAATTTTTCTTCGTCTTTTCCCACATGGGAATGTATACTTATGTACGTAGGAAGTAGGTATACAAAATGATTAACAAAAACAAAATGTATATCTTACAGCAATAAAACACAACACAAGAGAAATATATGTAATAATAATAAACTTGCAGCATAAAGTGCGAAACTTTGAATCACCAACTCGAACCAAGATCACAAGGAATATAGTAACGAAAAACAAAAAAAAATTAAAGAAAATCCAGAACCAAACGAAAACGCCAAATTAAACGAAAAACACTGAATCCAATCCAATCGAACAAAGTTTCAATTTCTCAAAAAAAAAATATAACTTATTTTCAACAACTTTTCATGTGTTTTAAGGAATTGAAAAATAAGAATAAAAATAAAATCGGTAAACTGAACAAACAAAACAAAATCTTCCCTGAGAGTGTTGGAGATATTTGAGAGGAGATAATATCGTAGGCACACTACACACATTTATGAATCAAGAAGAGGAGTTTATATTTGTTTGGGCCCTATATGGGATGAGAATTACAACAAATTGTTATATATTAGCCCATGGTGTGGCATTTCAACAAGAATGAAATTATATAATTGGATTTTTTTGTTTTCAATTTGGAAGAGAATTGTAGCACTTACCTCGGTTTGTAGACGCTGAGCCTCTTGCTCCGTTTCGAATGTGACAAAGCCATAGCCCTTGCTAACACCAGCTCGATCCACGATAATCTTAGTCGACTTGACATTGCCATAGGCGGAGAAGACTCGACACAGCTCCGATTCTGTAGTATCGCCACTGGAGGTGCAAAAGAAAAAGAGAAAAATTCTAGCCACATGGATTGTGTTAGGGTGTGGATTGTAATACCTAATGCCGCCGACAAATATACGATTCGGGATCAGTGTCCCGTACTTTGGCGCCGACAGTGGTGCCTCCAGCTGGGCTGCTCCAGTGGGTGCTGCCATCTTATGCATTATTAGATCGATTTTGGGAGTTTTTTCTGCCCAATATCCTTCAGTGAAATAGAAATTGGTCGTCGTTGTCGTCGACTTTTAGTTGTTCCTTTCTCCGGTTGACGTTGGCCTGTTTTAGCACAAGGGTAGCTCTGCAAGAATTGATTTGCAAATTAGAAAATAATTCAAGAAATTTTGTATGCGAACGAGGCGAAAACATGAACAAAACTACAACAAAACTAGACCCTGCCTACTGGATACGTTATGAGTATGTTTGGAATTTATGTCGAACAAAGTGCTACAGCGGGCACAGTGGTTTTTCGAGAAATTTTAAAGGTCATCCTGGGAAGACCACATGCACCTCACCTACTCCCGAAAAGTAATTTTCTACCGTCAACAAAAAGCACAAACCAGAAACAGAACAGAACCAGAAGCACGATTCACTGATGCGTATACGTAACACTTTTGTATATACACACACGATTCAGAGTTTTTCTTCCACAGATACACACAATTTTACTAAAAAGGTTTCGCCTTACACTGAATGCTGTAAGGATTCGCTCCACAACACACCGCAGTCAGTATACTGGCAATTATATATTTTATAATTTTCACACAACTCAGGGCAATCTGCAGAGGATTTTCTGCTTTTTGTTTAAAGTTGTACGGAGGACGAACAATGGCGTGTCGAATCGATTCGTTTTCATCAATATCCTTGGCGAGTGGGTAGGGAACTGCTTAATTTCCCGATACAATTACACCATTACACCAAATAAAGCACAACTCGAGTCGCAATCGTCACGTCACACAATCACAGAGTAGGTTGGTATAAACTACTAGAACACACTACCAGTACCAGTACCAGCCATCAGCCAAATATAGGTTAAAAATGAAAATTCCCATTTTCTCTCAACTACGGCGACGACGACGACGAAAAATCCGATATTATATACAAAATTAGCCTTATCTCTCGCTCCCTCGTGCGCGCTGCTCTCTGATGATGGTTGGTGTGGCGTGTGGCGTGTGGGCCAAAAACCCATGAAACCATAGAGCCAAAGTCAACCATCATGTTATCGGCATCGACGTACTGTATGTAATGCGGGGGCGGGGGCTGCAAACAGCTCTCGCTCTCTGGGTGGCTACTTCATTTTTTTTTAACTTCCCTTTTGTAAAAACATTGAAACTGGGAGCAGCAGCAAGCAGCAGCCTCCCCCGTGACTCTCTATCTCTAGTGTAGTCAATTCAGGGGCGCTTACGAGGCCAACCCCTAGTATCATTCTCATAACAGGCAGCAAACATAAGATAAAACAAAAACACGAGTACACACAGCACACCAAAGAGCAAATACATATTAACGAGATTGTAAACCTCAGAGTACATCATCATCATACCATGCACAAACATTCCTTCACTTAGTAGCAAAGCAACACACTCATTTCATGGCGTAGTTGGACGCAAGATATCTCATCAAATTCTGGGGGAATCTCAGGAGACACCTGCAAGATTTTCAGTTTTCCCAATAGCCAAGTTAGAGACTTTTGCTCACTTTGCTCGCAGTACTAAGCGAAAGAACAACGACGATGCCAAGATGACATACTAACCTAATTTTCCTCTCACTCTTCTCTTTTCCACTAAAGAGAAAAAAAAAAAACTTTACATAGCAGAACAGAATAGAATAGAAAAAAAAAAAAAACAGCTAGAGCTCTAGCTAGGTACTGACTAAGAAAACGTAATTTTTAGCAATTTTGCCAGGTTTTGTTTCTCGAAGCAAAATTTTATATCTCCATTCTTATTCCTTGAGTCAGTAAACGTTATCAATTCCACTTACAACACTTACCGTTCGACAAAAAAAAAATTGAATTTTTTTTTCTTGACTACTTCTTTCGCTCACTTTCGGAATACAGTTTTTATCTTTTTTTCTGTACACGACACGAGAAGAAAAAACGATTTTCTACGTTTATTCCAATTCGAAGATATTTTTCTTTCGAAACTAGTCTTTTTCGTTTGCAGGATATATTGGATTTTGTAGAAAATTTCTATTCACACACGGATCGAGAGAGACTGAAAAAATTCCTTAGCACACAGTAAAAGCTGAAATTCTTTAGAGGCCCCGTTTTTTCTTCGTTTTTTGGCTTTTTTCTTTCTTTTTCCCACACGAACTGAGGAATGAAACTCAATATTCCAAAATGGCAGAGTGCTCAACGAACAGATGACTGAAATAATTTTTTCGTGTGCGATGGATTTTGGTTGTTCTGTTTCTTGCTATTTCGTCGGTCGTCAGTCTGTCTCACATCTGCCGAAGTAATCTTTTTTTTTTTCTGAAAGAGAGCTTAATTTTGTTTCGGTTTTTCTTGAAAATCTGTGCAAGTTCAAAAGAGACGACAGGAAAACATTTGAGATGGAGGAGAGAGTGAACTTTTTTCACTTCTTATAGTGATGCCAAGTCCGATTGGAAAATTCCCTTCTCAGGACCCGATTCGCCAGGGATTTTACCATTTTCCTTGGTGAATTTTTTAAAACTTACAATCCGGAGTTTTTTATTCTTTTTTTATTTTTTATTTTTATTGGAAGCCCCGGTTTGTTCCACTTCGATCTATGCAAAAATAAAGATCCCAACCACTAAACCGACAGAAATATAAAATTCTGAATATGGTCCATTTTTGTTTGTTTTTGGTATATAGAGTTTAAAACAAACTCCAATCAGCGAAAGGTGTGGCAACGACTATGTTGTCAACCTCCTCCGAGTCAGTCTGACATTATGGCATGATCAAGTTGTCTCTCTCTCTGTTTTGCTTTAATCTCAATTTGGGGAGATTTCTCGTGAAATCGTGTCCAAGGGCCCGGTTCTGGGACAAATATTCGGGTTTACTGGTGAACACAACTTTACGTGGTGGACCCGGCTAAGAAAAAACATCGCGGATGGTTCCAGTCGGGAATAAGCTAGTTAGTTATTTTCTTTTATAAGAATATTTAACTCATATGTTATTTATTTAACTAGGTGCTAGGTAATATACGAGTTAAGTTGGAATCTTTGAGATGAGTGAAATAAATAGGTACACAAAGTTTGCTTGGATAAATATGTAGGTACGTTGGTATACCTAATCAAATTCGAATTAGGACTTCAATAAGAAGTACATAATAATTATAATGTCATTTTATATACATGAGGATTTTAAGAAAAGAAAATTCAAATTAGCAGACTCTTACTGAGGTTGATTGGTCTGTTTCCGTTCTTCCTATGGCCATAACCAAAGTGACCAGAAAAATCTTTGTCGAATTGCGAAATAGTCAAAACGTTGGAGATAAATTAAATTTTGCAAGATGAACATTTTCCTTAAGCGAAATGGGTAAAAAAACGGGCGAATTCTATTTAACTGAGGTTTTCCTGATCAAATTCAAATTTTACGGCTTCCCTTGTGTCGTCCATACAAAATATGGTTTCATTTAACAAGATTGAATTGATATCTCAATAATTTCACCACATAGATCCCAAGCCAATAGTCTGAATACATTATCAATTAAAATGAGTCTTACAATCGATTAGCACAGCTTTTTAAAAAAGATAATCACCAGTCATTTTTGTAAATTCTTTGTTTTGAATATTAGAGGGAATTACAAACAAAACAATTTATAGAGAATGTTTATAGTTCATCGATTTTGGAACGAGGTTGAATTTCTTTGCTCGTCACTGTGGTATAACGCATTTTATACCTAATGTATTCTGTTACAATTCAGTGACATCATAGTTTGTTTTAATTGAAGTTATATGTGGGCAGCGTTATATTCAGGGACTTGATTCAAGTGCAAAATGTATGAAAACATAATGCATAGTCTTTCTTTTAGTAATTATTTTCTTATTTAACATTTTGATGTACGCCCCACCACCATTTCTATACTTCTAGTACGTTTTTATTTACTAGACTTTTTTTTTTCACACACACCAATTGACCAAATCATTGAAAAGAGACAACATAATAATACTCTTCAACTGTTATACGTAGGGGGGAAATCCTCTTGTTCTTCTCCTTTTCTACCACCTTAACATTTTTCCATTCCGGTATTAGATGCTTTTCCTTGGGTGCCATCGCGCGAGCCGGATCGTGATACGGACGTGTAATACCAAGTGTTAGTTCGCTTTCGATTGGATTTTTCGGAGTAAAAGCAAACGTCCAGCAGCCAGTATGTGTGCATAAATAAAATGGAAAGTTTTTATAATCGCAAAAACGAGCGAAAGTGTGTGAAAATTTAAATTGAAATTTGGAAAATTCGAAATAGAAGCAGCAGTCTGTTGTGTCAGGGCCGCAGCTTCCATCATCATCATCGCATCATCAGGAAAATCTCTCCACCTCCTGTGTGTGTTGCTGTGTTGTAAAGTCCTTTCCGACGCGCATCCTATTTGGTTGAGCAAAGGAATGTTTTGTTGTCTCATGCGCTAGTGTGCGTGTGTGGCTGTGGATTCTCTTTCGCTCGTCAGATGTTTTTTTTTTTTGTTGTCTGATTATAATAAAGCTAAAGTGCCGTTGTATCACTGAAAATCTATTTACATTCACATTCAATTCATTTCAAAGTAAATCAATTAAAAATTCCATTCTGTCGTGTTGAGTGTAGCGGCCCGAACGCCTACGACCTACTTTACGGCTAAATTAATGTCCAGTGTCGTAGAGGAATACTAAATTCAAGCCAACTTGAGTGGGTAATATTTTTGACGTTATCGTTGCGGTCGTCCTCACCTTAAAGTGTGCATAGTGCGGTTCAGTGCAGTCCTGCAATCGGACGACATTCTTCAAATTAGCAATAACAACAAATAAAGGAAAAACACAATTCTCGTCTGCAATTGTGCCCAAAACTGGAATGGAATACGTTAACCTAAGTAAGTTCGTTGACGTGTTTTTTTTTGTTTGTGTTCTTCTTTTTTGGGCATCCACTATCGGCATCGTTTAGGTACAGTGTGTGAATAAAGTTTGTGCACAGGGCTACACGAATGAAAGTTGTCTGAGGGCTTCGTTCCGGGAATCCTATCGTGACTGCAATACTAATCATAGAAGTGGGCAACTTATAAACATGTTTATCGTTTTATACAGAATAGCGCAGAGGCACGATTAAGTTTATATGAAGGAAAGGGCTTGCAGGCTGTTTGGTAGGTACCTACCTATATGCTGGATAAATTCTGGCGAAAAAACCGACTGCGTGGGCTGGGTTTGTACTCTAGACGTCCGTGGCAGTGAAATTCAATGCGATACCTATAATACTTATTTCGATTTGTTATCTTACGATATTCGTTCTCCGTAGAAACGCGACTGAAAAGTGTATAGGTATAAAATGAGAATCTTTTATAAGTATATGACAGGAAGTGAAAAGCTGTGTTGGCAGTTAAATGCCTAGCTAAATCACAAACAATTCATTTTAGATAGGTAACGAAGGTAATTATGTTACCCATCTTTAATAACGGCAACTTCTCTGGTACTTATGTAAACAAATTAGCAAAATAGTTAAAGAAAAGCCAACTTAAACAATTGGTTAAGATATGCCTTAACGTCGCATGCGGATTTGTTGGTACAGTACCTAAATTTCACTGGATTGAATTCTTACGGACGTCTGTACTTAGCTTATCAACCGTCAATATGTTTTTTTTTTTACACCACCATTTCTTTTAGTGGCTAGTTTTTATGTTCTCGTTTGTTATCACAAAAATAGCCATCTACAGGAAGTGTATTTAAGATAGGAGAACTTATATTGGTGTATATCTGTAGGTAGTTCATAAATTATGTTTTTTTTTTGTGTTTCAATTCAAAACAAAATAAAATATGTTGATGTTTTTATTTTAGATAATTCCACTTCTTTGTTCATCTATTTTACTTACCTATAATATTTTATATAACTTTTAAGAAATTAGCAAATAAAACGTCTTCAAAGCCTTAAGCTTAAGATATTAGACGAAATGTTGTGATTGGGACACATTTTTCAGCATACGTATGCTGATTCAGCATATCGTCTAATAGTAGCTTTACTATTGAAAAAGCAAATCCGTCGAAACAACTCACATACTCTAATTAAAGGCCAAATTTGGTGTAGCAAATTTGTACAGATTAAGTTCTGTAAAAGAGTTGAAAAAATATGTCTAGTAATATCCCAAAGCGACGCTTAATATGTCAGCCTAATTCCCATAGCAACACATTTTCAACCAATGGCATTTCTTACACGACCATAAACCATATTACAACAATTCCACTCAAAGCAGCACATAGACTTGGTGTCAAGTAAATAAACCAGCTTGTCACATAAAGGACACATTCAGAATCCCCTTGCAGAAAGAGAAGAGAAGACAATTAAATAAACTGGTGGATAGTGGGACGCAAGGGAAAAACCATACTTATAACCGGAAAGAACAAACATATCACAATGATGTAGTGCTCCTACACTAACAATCTGGTTAGTGTAAGCTGTAAGGGATACGAATGCAAACTAGGACAACTAACAAATCACAACTGAAAATGTAGCCAAATGACGTCAATCGCAAGAAACTACTACGCCACACAGTGACGCCTGACAATTGTACGATTTATAAAATTGTCCCATTTCTCCTTGGGTGTGCACCACCTACTGATATAACTAATAGAAAATTTCATATGACGTCTTGACAAACAAAATCTTATTAATAACAATGACCGCATTAAAGAATCTAGTTATCACAAGTCGATTAAATTGGTCTGGATAAGATAGGTATAACCTGAACGCAGTTCGGCAATTTTGGTGCCGATTAGTTACACGGCGTTCACATCGCAGTTCAGTTTAAAGGTTTTAATTGTTTTTATAGTTTATGAAATTATTGTAAAATGCCTTAAAAAAATCATCGTTTATCCAGCAGAAATCCATATTAGGTATGATAAAATGAAAATGAATTATACGTATGCAAGTATGCATTTGTTAAATTCGATATATTTTTCATTTTCTGGTAAATCTCTTAGTAAAAAAATTCTATGTAGATCGCCCTTTATTTATGTGAAATAGCTAATTACTGTTTTTTCGGCTTCGATCTCAGCAAAGCAAAGTAAAGTAGGATTTCTAGCACGCAATAAGTTCACTTGTTTTTGTTATAAAAATATCAGTGGACATTTTAAAACGCAATGTTATTAAATTTGCTAAAGAATATATCTATAGACAACGAAATATGTAGAACATGCGAACAATAAATAAGAAAAAAAAATTGATTCCTACGTTCTATTGAATGCACTCGTTTTTACGAATCTTCGTTCCGAGAATTACCATTTTTTTTTATATGAATAAAATGTTCATTTTTAATGTGTTCCTAAGTAATATCAACACTGTTCACTCAAAAACAGAATTCCCAATCATATTTGTAAACACTCAACAATTTAAGGAAATTTCAGGAATATTTTTAAAAAAAATCACTTTTGCCTATTTTTTGAACAACTCCCAAAAGTAATTGCATGAATTCTGCTGTCAAAAATGTTTTTGATGTAAAGAAAATGAAAAACAACTGAAATGTGAATGGATGAATATTTGTTGGCGCCTAAGATGGATAGAGAACAAGTAAAGCTATCTAGAAAACCATATTCAACATTTAGTCCTTTTACATTAATTGTTATTTAAATTCATTTACAACTTATTTTTTATTGAAAAAGTTCCATATATTCACAGACAAGAAAAAAAAGAGACCGAGAGAGAGCTTACTCTTTGCTCACGATGACAGAAAAATAAATGTCAACTTAGTACTCAGACAGGTATTTCTCCATAAACGTCAACTGCAAGAACTAATCACGTGACCATTCTGGGCCAATAAAAATCGAGATAGATCTGGTCAGACAGTTGTTAGACTTACTAAACTAGATACTTAAACGTGCTCAATGATCTGTTATCTTTTTCAATGTCTGACCTGAATGAATGAGTATTCTCTCAATACATTTACAAATAGCGTCTGTAATATACATGGTCCCGGAACCGGAAACCTGTTGTTTATGTCACTAACCACACAAACCATATACGTTCATGTATACACTATATCTACGCTTTACTGCACCCTATGCAGTAATATCCCTAAAACGCAACCAACCGCACCCTGAAACTGAAACGAATACGTCTATTTAAACAGGAGGATACACACCAACTTCATATTGTTTTGTTTCCTCCCCCACTCGAGCGTTTAACCCGAAATAAGCTGTTTGGCAGAGTCTTTGTTTCCGTTTATGGCACTGGCACCACACTGATGCACATTCACTGAATGAAAAATATAAAAAGAACTGGAAAACAAGCCAAATAATCAACCCCAGGAACCGTACTTTGCTACAAGAGAAGAAGGGTCAACAACAGCAGCAACCACAACGACAACACCATACTCCGTCCAGATGTGTGCTGCATTGAGTATTGTCGCCGACGTTGTGCATTTATAAATGGAAGCGTGAGTGACACTCTTTAAAAATAACAACATAAATTAGTATTCAACTTGGCTGCGTCTACATATGGTATGAATGTGTAAAACAAAGTAATAAAACGGGTCGCCTTCATTTTCAGATCCATCTCTGTATTGTTCGTAATGTCACGTCTTTGCATTGGCTTTGAAAAAAAATCCTTTCTGTCTGTCAACTGCCGGCTTAGAGTTATCAACTGTGTTTTTTTTTTCCACTGTCAATTGAATTCGTAGCATTCGGATGAATTTGGTTTGAGAATGAACCCTTTAAATGTCATATTAATTACTGACGTACCTACATGGTCCTTTCCTGAAGTGTTTTTATTTATATACCTATAGAAATGCAGAATCTGTCTTGCGAACTTGAATTTCATCATCAACAAATAACGAACTGTCATTTTGGCTAAAATCTATCAAATTTGGAACAGCAATTCGTTGAGTTAAAATCTGTTGACTGGATGTTCCATTCCATTATATAGACACTTAATTGAACGCGCACAATTTCTATAAAAACGCTTGAATAGACGTGCGAACAGGACAGGCATGAAAAAATATGCTTAAACCCTTTGCAAAGTATGAATGTACTGGATTTCATTTACCAAACTGCAATGTAGACATACAACGGTTGCTTTTTCCGTTTCGTTAAGCTTATGCAAAGCACAATAACAACAAGTAGACCAATCACAACCTGCAAAACATGACGGGTATTCACGATTCGGTGTAACAGTATTAGTAGGTACTAGTAAAATTGTTTTTTTTTTTATCAGATCGTAAAAACAATTTTCTTATCTCTAGCAAAACTGAAACAAATGGCATATATCTAGTTTGACAGTTGACATTTCTTCTGAAAAATTTTTTGAAACCACAAAATTTGCTTTTTATTGTTTACTATCCTGAAACGCGAAAAAGAGAAAGTTCTTCAATATCTATTGGAATGGAAGATGCTGCAGGCAAAATTATGTGGATTTATGTGTTATGAAGAAATAGTCAAAACGGTTAAAAAAATATTGACATGTTTTATTTTATTTTAATGAAGAGAGTAAAGACGAAGATGATATCGATGAAATCCTTTTTGATCTTGACGAGGTCATTCTATTCCTATTTGTTCCGATTTCTACACACAGGAATTAACAATTTGGGGAACTGTCAACTTGACATGGCTACACTTTAATCTGTTGTATTTTTCAGTTACAAAAGTGTAATCCACTTAATGTTAGAATATAAATAACATATTTATTTAGGAATAGTTTGTTTAGTATTAAAAACATTTAACAATACCTAATTGAAGACAAGGGTTGCGACTTTTGTTTTGAACAAGTATATGGGGCGAAATTTTCGTCAGTATATTTTGTTGTTGTAGTGCGAAAAAAGTTGCATTGTGTCGTGAATACCCTACGGCTTCGTTAACCAATTTAGCGAACATTTTTGTAAAAAAAAATTTAGTCACAAATGTCTGACATAATTTATCACAATTTGATAGTGTCAATCTACCTTAAAAGCGATGGACTTTAAATTCGGTATCTCCTCAATCATATTTATTGTCCACAATGGGGAAATTTCCACAATTAAGTTTAAAGGTTTACGATAATGGGCAATAGGAACTACAAACTCATTACAACAAAAGCTACTTATTTTGACATATAACTAGCGCTAACTTGACACCTAGAAATATTGCTTTTAAAAAAGATGTTATAGTTGTAGTCAGCTTTGTGTTCCCCAACAGTTTTTAGCAGTTACTTGTTTTTTCTGCTTCTCAATTAAAAATGACGTTGTCTGAAAGTACACGGGTGCCAAATGTACCCAAAACGCAAAAACTATATTGGTCGGTAACGTCACTTTTCTTACGTTAGTCACATATATACGAACTTTCTAGTTTGAACTAATTCTTCACTAGATTCGTCTGGTTACGTCAATTGAAAAAATTGTTCATGCCACCTATTAAATCTAATCAAAACTGAGACACATTAACGTCGTTTTCCATTGGGCAAAAAGAAGCGTCCGGGAGAGTCCGGAATCGAAAAAATCACTTCTGAAACCGTTTCATTGGCACAAAAAATACTCTTCTGGTGATTCTGAGGAGAGAATTTCGCTTCTGGATTTGAAGTCAGAATCCACTCAAGAAGCACTCACACAAGTGTAGTTCGTGTATTTTATACAAGTCGACTGACGTCTGCCGTAGATTATTTTTTGGCATTTCACCAATACTCTTGTGGATTCAATCAGAAGCAGTTTTCTTGTTCCATTGGACTACAGAATGAGTGGATCCCCGAGTGAAACCAATGGAAAACGACATAAGTTGGCCAGCTGTCAGACTTACTAAACTTGACACTTGAACGTCCCCACTATCATCGCAATTATTATATTTTTAGAGAACTATGTATAACTATTTTTGACATTTCCACGTAGCTCACATAAGCTGTGAAACTTTCACACAAAATTGTTGCTTTCTGAAAGTCTGTTTCCTATTTTTGTTTTGCAGAGTTATTGGTTAATACTTTTTTGTTAAATAATATTGTAGGTCTCAACTTGGTTATTGATCAGGGTTGACGTTTCTTAGTTTGAATAGTACGGAGCAGTTATAGCTTAATGTAATCATGTGGCTGGAGTGGACTTAAAAAAGTTCGCTTTTTCTTTTCCATGTCAGGTGGTACCAACTGTAAACTGAGTGTTTATGGTTTCAAAGTATACCTCTTAGTATAAACTAAAGCAGTGTATAACAAATAATAGCACGTTGCGTTGCACTTTCACAATTTGTCCACGTCTTTACTTTCGCTCTCACAAAAACTGGGTTACTGACCGATTAATTCATACCACTGCATTACTGTAAATCACCAGTGCGTACCGCTGTAAAGATGCTGAAATCCAAAAGTCGTAGCTATACCAAAGTGCATCACAGCACACGCCACACATCACTATCCGAGTATGTATTCGAATTTAACTTCTTCATGTATAGCAGTATAGCAGCCACAAACAATCTCTCACACAATTTAACCGTATCAAAAGTGATGCAGTTACGGCACCATTGTGGCTCAATTTAGTTAGTTTGCCAGCCAGAAAATTCAATTGAAATTGCTTCATCGATTCATTCAATCAGTTCAGTTCAGAGTTGCCCCCTCTGTCCCCCTACCCAGAAATCTTAATTGCCTTTTAGAAGACGTGCAAACCGCACCGAGTTTAGAGGTTGGAAGGCGCAAAACATAAAATGTCTCCGTCGTCTCAGGATGAAGAACAAGCCCGAAGCAAGTACGTCATACTCGTGTATACCAAAAAAAAAAGCGGACCTGCAAAGTTCAACAGCTACCACTACCACACGACGCGATATATATATATTTTGTTGGTTTGGTTTTTCTTTTAAATTTCGAATTAACTACGTGTTACTTCGAGCCAGACGGCGACTCCCGACGCCGGTACAACAATTTAACGTTGCGTGTTCTGTCAATAAATACGCTGATGGTGTGGGGACCGCTCCTTACTTGAAGGGCTGTAATTCGTGTACAATTTATTGCTGGATTAGTCGAACATTGGACAATGACACGATTTGTATTTTTTCACGGGTAGTTTTACAAGAAGTTTTATTTTCAAAGGTGGCACACGAGCGCCATTCTGTTGAAATAATCTCCATTTCGATCGTAAAATATATCAAATCATTGACAAGACAATTACACAACCAGACTGTGACGTTACACTACACGTCAATAAAATCTACAAATGTCATGTGCAAAAGCCATAATGACGAATTCTTGCAAAAACCAGTTTCCTGATCTGCGGCATTCCGTCTATATTTGGATTCGTCCAACGAGTTTAGTTGGTTGGCTGCTTCGCAACTCGCGCAAGCAATTAGCAAGCGGCTAATTCGCATAAACATTTCGATCAACAAAACTCTTTCACTCTCGTAATAGTACAATGAAATGCATCATGGAATTACAAGGAGCTGTGATTGAAATATATGTTACATATACCTGTTATGTAATTGTTGACAACTTTGTTTGAATATAATGTATACTAATATAATTCCATAATATCTGTTTCTTTGGCGTTTCGTCAATAAGTTGAACGGAAATCAATTATTTATTTAGAACACTTGTTGTTGTTTGCCAGCTGGTTCTATAACTTGACAGGCTTTCTAGATTGAAACAGATATAAAATACTGGTAGGAATGAGATTATGTCGTTTATTTAATTGATGAATTATTTTTTCAAATTAGATTAAGGAATGGTAGAGTGATAAAGCGAATCACTGCGACTCGTGCGACTGTGGGGTTAAATCACTTTTGAGAATACGCCACGAAAAATGCCCAGATGGATCCTGAAAAGTACCAAAAAAGGTTGAGAACAATCAATGAGGCCGAAAAACGCTCTGTTTGTAATTAATTGAAATAAAATTATTATTCTGCGATGTACAGGGTCATTCATTTCATGGTTTCAAGTTGGTAGCGCTTTTGACACCTGTTAAACTCAGTTGTCATTTGAAGAGCCATATTAGTAGAATATTTTCCATTTACGAAAATGGTTCGCTTAACAATCGCGCAACGCGTTAAAATTATTTAAACTTACTACAAAAGTGGTATCCACTTTTCGCGCATTACACAATGATTGTGATCGTCATTAATCGACCGACTACGCAAGGAATCGGTAAAATTGTGAAGTAATTTGAAGAGGGGGAAGCGTCACTGATGTCGTAAGGCCTGTGCATCACCGTAATGCACGCTCAGTCGAAAATATTGCTGCTGTAAGTTTCCCGGTTATAGTCAATTCGCAATAATATGATCGAATGATCTCCGATTTTGTTTTGCCCGCGATCGAAGATCATGACTTGGACGATATGTGGTTCCGATAAGACTGGACAACAAGCCACACAACACGACCAATCATGGCTTTATAGCGTGAGAAGTTTGACCACCAAGATCATGTGATTTGACATTGACACATTTGAAAAATTGTCTAAAAATTACCTCAAAAATCGTCCCGAGGCGTCCATTTGAATGCTATTGTTTTGCACACTTATTGGCAAAGTCCAAATGTTATAATAAAATAAAATTTCCATTAAAAATGTATCGCTGTGTGTGCTTTATTTAGCTTTACTTTCGAATCCGAAAAATTAAGAAAATAAGTACCCGAAAAACAATTAAACTCCGAAAGTATGTTTTTATTTTGACGTCAAATTTTGTAGATTTCCTAGCGCTAGTAAATTAAACGCGTACTTGTTAAAAGAATAGACATTGGGGACGTTCGGATACCTAGTCTATGTAAAACGTCAACTATAGATTGGTCGTGACTATGAATCCGAACGCGTTGACTAAGCAAGTTGAATAGCACTTTTTTATTTGGAAAGGCCCTTCATAAATCTTTAAAAAATTGTTATTTTCAAATAAGTACATTAAAAATGTAGCACGCCTGACAATCACTACACTATTATAATGTTATGCGAACTAATTTTTGGTAAATATCGTGTGAAAATTCTAAATTACCAGAGTGGCCTTACAAATCACACCTTTTTCTCTCATCGCGCCTTTTTTCGACTCCTCAGAATTCTGCAACGGCCACTCTGTTTATTTTAAATTTGACTCTTCGAAATGTCAACTGAGTACGCAGGCAGGATTTTCTTGACTAGATTGGTCCCTCCATAAACGTCAACTGCAAAAACTATTCACGTGAACACTCTGGGCCAATAAAAACTGAGACGCATCTAGTCAGACAGATGTCAGACTTACTAAACTACGAATCCGAACGTCCCCATTGCTTCTCTGTTGTAACATAAATGGGCAGGTTCAAAAATCTATGTTAAGTCGAATAGATTGGCTTGGACTAGATGTACTCAGAACGCAAAAACTAGATTGATCGGTAACGTCAATCACATATTTTGATTAGATTCGCCGTATACCCGTAATAGTAGTCAACTTAAAAAAACAGTTTTATTCTCAGTTTTGACTGAGACACATCGCGTCGTACTAGTAACAATTTTTAGTCTCGACCTTAAATTTACGGAAGCTTACAATTGCGAACTTTGTATGAAAAATATATCCACAGTGAACTACTAAAATTTATTAGAGTCGAAACTTCGAATTTTTGCTGAAAAGGCCAGTCAGCTGTCAGGCTTACAAAACTCAATGGGCCTTACTAATAATCATTTTTAACCTTCACACTAAATATTTTCTAGGTCACAATATGCAATTTTGTATGGAAAATTTCGCCATTGTGAGTTCGAAAAATTTAGCCTGGACACTAAAAATGATTATTAGTACCGCGGAATACGTGAACGTCCCCAATAAGAAAAGCCAAAAATCAATCAAGCAATCAGAATGCTTACAGTCTGCTAAACGGCTTCAATACAATCCGCGGTACTAATAATCATTTTTAGTGTCCAGACTAAATTTTTCGAGCTCACAATGGCGAAATTTTCCATACAAAATTGCATATTGTGACCTAGAAAATATTTAGTGTGAAGGTTAAAAATGATTATTAGTAAGGCCCAATGAGTGCATTCTAGCTAGCAAAACAATATGCCAACTATTGCATTCTTTTGTCAGGTTATTGCTTCGCAAAGCCTGTAAAATATAACTGGGAAATTTAAACTTTAAAGATAAAGCACACATACTGAATTAAACTATTTTTACGACTTCAGCTTTAGAAACTTGCACTCTAAAAAATTAACTTAAAAAATTTGTCATTATCTATAAAAACTTGGTCAATAGCTTGCATTCTTCTATTTTTTTTGTAGAATTGCTTTAATTGCTGTACAAACATTTTACTTACTTTAGGTTACTCAAACCTCTGTAAAATGTGAACAGTCCCGAGATAGAACTGCGAGTACATAGTGTCAAAACAAAAATCCGTCTATTGAGGAAAAGTGCACAATTATCTATCCATGTAATAAAATTGTAAAACTTTTCTGTTTGTATGTGGATGTGTACACGCATCACGTTGAAACTACCACCCCAATACGTAAGGATTTCTCAGAAAACATTGCGCCTAACATGGAGCAACATTTGGTTCTTATTTCATCGCAATCGGATTACTTACTTGGATATACAGTGTTAGATGTCAGCTCACGTGTGTCACGTAGTTTTTGTTTCATTTATTATTTGTCTGTGAAACAACGATGGTGAATATGTCAGTGATCGTCCAACGTCGCGGCATTAAAAACAAGCACGTACATAAATAAACAGAGCAGCAATCGGTCCTAGAGCCGTCTTTTTCTCAACCATTGGTTATATAGCGAAGAATTAAAGTTTTCTCAGGACAGCGATTCTCTCGACGCTTTGCGCGAGGTGGCGCTGTCGAAAAAACTTCTAGATTTGTGTTAAACCTAACACCAGTCGTTAATATTCCTTCAATATTTGTTTGGCATTGTAAGTCGTACGCTATACCTCTAAAAAAAAACACCCTTTATAAATAAAATGTGCTGCGGGCATAAGTCAAAGCTGGATATAATAACACGCTCAAGGTTATTTTATCACATTAAACTGTCTAAATACTTCAGCACCTCTCAGCACTAAGTCCCAACAGTATAATTATACAAATTTCTTTCTACAAACAAAAAAGCGGCAAATAACGAAATCATTGCTAGCTTCAACGTGTTAAAGTATGAATGCATATATTCTTAGATCGATACTCTGTGGGAGGAACACCTATATAATATAAATTAAATCTGTCAACATTTCGATAGACTACTTCTGGGAAAATAAAAACCACATGATTGCCCCATTCCTTAACAAAAACAAAAAAAAAAAAATACTTAACGCCCGCGCTGTGTACTTCAAACTACACCATAAGAGTAGTCACAACCTCTTTAGCGCGTGTTTATTATTAAAAAAAAAAAAACATTGTAGATACAAGTTCTTATTTGACAAATAAGCAAAAAGAGACATGGGCACAGTTAAGACAGGCTGTTGACATTTCGTGTTATAGATGCGATTTCAGATCAGTTCAAGATGAGAAGTGGAATTACAGGGTTATTTACTCGTTGATATCAGTAGGTAAATGGGTTTATTTCAACGCAGCGCAGTTAATCCATAAACACTGCCATTGTCAGTCGCTAGTTGATCTTGTTATTAATAATTTTTGAATTGAATGTTAGTTACACAGTAATTATACAAATATTTTTTAATTGAGCGAACAATATCTCGCTTTGACATTCAAATATAAAAGATTTAAGTGCATAATAACTAGGTTGGGTAAGGTATTTACTCTGTTTTAAATAGAGTGCAGTTGTTCTTATTAGCAGAATACTAAAAATGTTTGTTTTTTGCGCTTGCAATTGGGTTACCACAACAAACGACACCCCGATGTGAGTTGTCAAATTGTTTGACTGACTGGCAATTGACTCGTGATTTTGTAACCTCTCTTTCTAGTTGGGTTAGTATTTAATTTCATTTAATTTAGGGCTAAGGTTATTTTAAAAATTGGACTCAAGCCAAGGTATGGCTTAGTGAACTTTTAATATTTTGAACCATAAAGTTTCTCGTGAGCTGATTAGAGTCTTTCTGGTACAAGTCGTAAAAGAATTGCAATAATTTCTCTTTATCTCGGTTAGCTCAAAGTTGCGGAATTAAGTATATGACCTCAAACAAGATTATTTCGAGTTCAAGCTCAAATTCATTGAACTGCTTTTGAAGGTTATTATTTTGATGTGTAATTACCTTAATAATGATATCCGATTTCAAATATGATTCCACTTGCACTGCAGAGGAGGTAGATGTTTCAATATGCATTCAAAAGACGTATTTTCTTCTTAAAACGTGCATACGAATTTGTTGAGCTTGGGTATGAAGGTATAGGTTATTACCGCGCACTTTTGCGGGCGTCTTTGGTCAATTGATCCTTTATTTTTTTTTCGTGGACGTGAAAACTTACACCAACGTGAACAAACGCTTTCCCCTTTGGAGTTATTTCTTAATTGAGTTGGTCTATTGGAAGCAACCCGTGCTTTTACCTTATTATGTCCGTCAAAGGTACCTTTCGTTGAAAAAGTAAATTTCTCAGATAACAGAGTCGAATCGTTTGAAGGTTTGGACAATCACACAGCAGGTGGTTGATTGTCTCCCTTTTTTATGAAGCCAAGGCATAGATTTAAAAACGAATCTACATTTTCATTCCTCACCTTACGGGTTACGCAAGGTAAACGTTACTGTCAAGAAAGGGGGCAAGTAGCAAGAAAGGGTAGAGTATGGTGTCCCTTTTTATTCACTTCCTTACACCTTCTATAATAACATTTTAGAAAGTTTCACGCTTGCCTAGTCCATTCTGTCGAGAACCGTTTTCCATTTAACATTGTCTGTTCTTTTGATACAGCAACCAGGTTAACCATGAGTTTGCAAGTGGCGATCGGTGACATTAGAGTAGGAAAAGTATAGTTGCATAAATCATAAGGCATTGATATACATCCGACCAAGTTCTAGAAATAAGCTTGTGCTCTCTATCAAATCATCTAAAGAGCTGGGCTGGTGTGCCATCAAACTTGGGAGGAACCTTAGTCGTATCTGGCTTTTTATATTCACTTCCTTAATACCACTTACGGGTGTCGACATTTTGATTATCATCGAATTAAGACCTATGTGTTATGTTGCGTCTAATATTTTTCAGACGTTCCACTAACAAAACTCACAATTCAAAGTTGACTTCTCATCAAAAATCATACAAATATGTTCCCCTAAAGAAACCACTTTGTATTCATTCGATTTTTCCCCTTCCTCCCATCAGCGAGAACTCAAACAGAATTGAATAATTAACCATTCCTGTATCGAATTAATTTATCTTCTATACCACAAATGCAATTGGTTATTGGTATACACGCCGCTGCGTGTTTGTATAGTATCTAGGTCCCTAACGACTATGATTTTCCAGTAATTAAAACGAATACTACCCCATGGGATAGGCGGTCTTGCCCATTTCCACGAACTTACCATCGTGAACTTGTGCTTGACTACAACAGTTATAGTATTTGCATGTAACCCGGTTGCGTGTTGAAACCATGGTAGTCCTTATTTACTGTAGACATATTTGCATTTGGCGTGTTTTTGCGACACCTTTTTAATACGTTGCGACGAGGGCTGGTGCAAAGGGAATCAAACAAATTATCAGACTTTGTCTCAAATAGTAAGCTGCAAACCTTTTTAAAGTGCTTGTAGAACTACCTCCATATGGTGGTGGTTATGCGTCGCATTAGAGTTAAACCTACTGGTTTTTTTTTTTCCTGAATTTTATATCTACCTGAAATAAGAAGAATCACCCATTAAGGACAAAACGAAAAGTCAGGATTTCCACTTGGCAATCGCTTTAGCCTACCCACTCAATTCCCCCAAAAGTTGGCAACGTCCTCATTTCTCCTCATTTCTAATAAAACTAACCCTTTTCTGGTCAATAAAACCACAACACCCTCGCATGATATAAACAGCCACCGAGTTCAAGGAACCTTGTCGTTTCTGCTTTGCAAACTATCCTCCCTCGCACCTCTGAAATTTCACTCCAATTAAGCGCTGAACTTGGACCCAGCTGAATTAGAAAAAAAAAAAAACGAATGGCGCCAAGTGTATACCCTCGTCGGCGCACAACTGCATTCACCCGCAATAACTCAAACCGATTGCCTGTTACGTACGACCCTTATTCTTTATTCCCCAATGCCAAGGAGTATCACGTTACCTCAGTCGTAGGCATAGTGCGCAATTTCATGCAAACACACCGCTTGGATGATCCTATGTATATATTCAAGGCAATTTATTCGCATTCGTGACCTCTCACTATTAAAAGCGAAACAAAGCAAACGTCCTTACCAACTTACAGAGATATACGTTCCTTAACCTTGTTTAATTAAAAGCTCCCTCTAGCGTGTATAGGTGTCCGCCGCGTACACTTAGCACAAAGTGTGAGTCGAATTAAATAATTTCGCACACCAAAAGCAGAGATAAATATTTAATCGCAGACCGGAAGCCCATAAATCGCAGGAGACAATTCAAGTCGAAGGTTAAGGTATAATCGAAAAATAGAAGACGGAAAATCTCTCACCCAACAAGCACAAAAGAAAAGAGACCGACAATGCCGTACTAGTACGACTATACTGTTGTGAAAATGTTTTGTTTATTATTGGTTTCGTGCCAGCAAATTCGTGCCACAAATTTGGCAAAGTCTCAAAAATAACCCAGCCAGCCAGGCAGGACAGAGCCATAGTCATGTCATAGCAGCCAACCTGAAGGGACTACGGGGCGTCAAAATGCACAAGAGGGTGTATGAAAACAATGGCGTTTAGGGCAATAAAAATAGTCCTTTTGTTTCCATGACTAGCTATTCCTACTCGTATAATGTCACGATAGAGACCGTATAACAGGGTGTGATTGTTTGGATTGTTTTCTGCCAGACTGACAGTACTAATGGGGGGAGACAAACACTTGTCTAATGAATCTCAAAGGCTTGAAACGAAACAGAAAAACAATTCAACGAACTAATAGAGAATTCGACAAATGCTTTTGGGACTTGTTTAAATTTATTTATCGTTACTAATTGTATTGCAACATTTGGCCCGAATGCTGCTTCTCAGATTCAGTTGTACTGTATTTTGTTTGTCAATTACAATCAAAGTGGAAGCAAAACGTCGTCAATTAGCATTGAGTGACTAATGAGGCAGTTTGAAAATGAGCTGCAAGTGAAATTTAAATCGTAGACCCCACATTTGATCTAAATGGTCCATTGAACTTGGGACGGCCAAATAAAAAGTGAGAACGATGAATCAAAGTGCGAGATTTTAGAGATTGATAATCCTTTGGTGTACCCTTTTTATGAAATATGTGTCCTTATTTTCCCTTACCAGTGCAGTTGAACTTTCGGTTCACAAACGACCTTTATATGATAACAGAAGAAAACCCAAAAGCCCACATCAACTTTTTTATTAATACCACTGGACCAATGAAAAGGGTAATTCAGAGAGTGTGAAGAACTTACAACAAAGTTCGTAAATTTAAGCAAACGATTAGAGAAGGGGATGAGGTTTACGTTATTGTTGGAAGCTGCACTATATATGTAAATAGCACAAAGATTAAGCGCAGTGCTTATAATCATGAGTGCGCAGTTAAAATTTTACAATCTTGGAATGACGAATGCATTTTTTTGCATTTTTTCCGCAACTATTGTGACCCGCAATTCATCCAAGGTGTAGTTTTAAAATATTTTATAGTTAGGAAATGAATTTTAATATTACCCGGTTAAAGGCGCAATATCAACTCTATAAACAGAACTGAATTTATTACTGTCGCAGAATGATTAACAATTTGGCGCATGAAATTGTTTGACTCTTCTAGTCTAGCTGAAGTAATGTGATCCTTTTGCAAATACGCAACCGACCGGAGGATCGTATTAAACTTTTTAAAGGCATATGCCAAGGATCAATTAAGTTTGTAGAAAATATAAGACAGCGATGGGGTCATTATTATGTCTAGTGTTGCATGAAAATGGTCCTGTTTAGTATTCAAAATTAAAAATACAAAAATTCCCCTTTAAGTATGAAACTGCCAAAAGCTGTATGAAGCTTGATCTGAGCTATACACAGCTTATTTGGTATAAAATCACTTACTTAGGTGGCGATACAGTTCGACGTGGTACTGGGACTGGTGAAGGGTCTTTCGTTTTTCGGCTTCGAAAGTAAAGCTATTTGAGTGTAAAGTTTGGACTTTGAAATAAAGTGTGCAAAACAATATATGATTCAAATGGCAGCCTCGGAAGCATGCGATTCTTTTGAGGTAATTTTTAACCACTTTTTCGCATATTTCTTACGGTATCTCGGCCATAACTTTAACCCAATCATAATTGGTTGTGTTGTGTGGCTTGTTGTCCCGTCTTGTTGGAACCACGTATCGTCCGAGTCATGATCGTCAATCGCTAGCCAAAAAAAAATTGCTTGCTGTCAGCAACAGAAATGCCAATTTATCGTGGCGGTGAGGTTTCTTTTTGTGCAGATTGTCAAGCGATTCATTATCATAAATGGCAAACATTCAACTAATACTATGACACTTCAAATGACAGCTGAGTTTCACAGGTGTCAAATGCCACAGGTGTCAATGCTACCAGCTTGAAACCACGAAATGAATGACCCGTATCAGAAAAACTAAGTTAAATTGATTTTCCTCAACCACAAATGTGACAGTATGACTTATAAGTGGAAAAGTACTATGCTGGCTTAATCTAGTGTCAAAAACTGTTCGAAAATCTATACATTAGTTCAGTGAAACACTGAAAATGATATGTAACATTAAATCCACAGTAAGTTGGATGAGCTTAGTTTAATTGACTATTTTCTTTCATGTTTCAAATTCTTACGAAAATGTTGTTTTTTACTTAGTCTATACGGTTTGGCCATAGGCCGTCTACCAGGAACCTTAAGTTGGATTACCTACCGGCACTCGTAGTACCTTCAATAAAACATTAAACAGTGTTTTTATACTTTTCTTATTTTAGTGATCATATTTGTCTTAAGAGGTGCACTCCCATTTGACATTTTGTTAATTAGCCCAACTCACCAGAGAGGGAGATACCAACGTGGCGACTGAAAAATGTCGCGTGTGACATGTAATCAAAATGCTGCTACACCTTTAAAACAATATATACACATCAACGCAAAAGCTGATACGTGTTAGAAGATGTTTATGTCAAACCTTACCATTAAAACTGGATGTTCCTTTATTTTCTGTAAATAAAACTATCGACCTAAAGTATGCTTGTGAAATGCCAGCTTGCAATTTGCCAGCGACCTGAACTCTACGAATTATTTGGCAATAAAAAACGTTTTTTGCCAATTTCACTAAGCAAAATTCATCGTAAAATCTAACTTCACCCATCTGCAATTGCAATAGAATTGCCGACCCGCAATAACACATGAAAACGAGGATTAGAAACTATTCTTGGAACATCCAGTTTATTTAGGAAAATCTTAATCACAAAGACAATAAATTTCACTTGGACTGCAAATCGCTGTAATTCCAACAAAAGGATTTCTTAAAAGTTGATTTTAACTCTCGTTAAATTTTTCTTTCACCTTGGGCGTCATTGTGCATTCTAATTTTTTCTTTAAATTTCGGTCTAACTTTGTATACATTTTTTTTAGTCTAATGCAAATGTTTTTACTACACATCAAAAACTCGAAAGCGTCATTGACCTAACAAACCAATTACGATTTATAATTGAAATAAAAAAAAAATTACATTTGCATTGTGTGACACGAAGTAGGTTAATGTATCAATTGCACATGTTGTCTGTCTATGCGATAGGGAGTGTATTTACTCCCCATTTACAATCTGCATTATTCCGTCACGTGTATATTTATCAAATACTAACTGTTAATTTGTATGCCATGAAATTGTATAGAAAAAGTCGTGTGAATAAAAAGTATTAAGTATTATTGATCCGAATTATGGAAAAAAAGTATTTTTATAAAACTCTAGTACTTATATTGAATAAAGTGCATTTTCACCCAGTTGCCAGTTGATTTCGCATTTTTTTCTTTTTTATGCGAGGATTCCTTGAGCATGTGTGACAATGAAATTTCAGTATGCTTAATGACCGTTCAACTTCTGGAACTTGAACTTGAACTGCGATGCTTTAAAATTGTTGTGAACAGATTTCATGGGCTATAGACAGTGCATACACTTGCTCAAAAGCCACTTTGTGCTTTCGTCATATATTTAGCTTGTTCATAAATATTTACGCATCTTTGTATAGTCCAGAGTATTTTACTTAAGAAAATGTCTCCATCCTGGATATTAAATTTCTCGAACGCATCAGACTTCCTCCATGATGAACGTGACATTTGGATAAACAAACAGATTTATATGCGGATTTACACAAAACTCTCAAAACTGCCTACATTCGCGAAGCAATATGTGTTTAGTCAAATGTCACGTTCAACATATTATACAGGGGAACGAGTTTGCCGAATTTGAAAGCCAAAGTGTTGTCCTGTTGTTGTTCGCCAAATTTGTTTCTTTAACTTAGAATTTATAAGAGGAAAGTCATTTCGCGATTGGTTTGGATTTTTGAAGTGTTTTTACTGCATTATTTATATCTGACAGTATAGTTGAATGTTGTAGAATGATTGCTTTCGAAAAGAGTTGCCAGTAGAAATAACAATTTAAAAAAAAAAAAATAACTTACAAGTCATTCTTTGGTACAAATATCATATTTAGTTTTGAAAGCTATTCGGTATTTGAGAACAGTTTAAAAACATACTGTTGCAGTTAACATGACTTTTACAGCACATAATTTGAAATTTATTTTCTTTTATCGCTATGGTGTTACTGACAGCATGTTCACTAGGTGGGTAGTGGACTGTACTATTGGAATCCAAATAAGAATATGGATGTGTTTATATCTGACAACACCAAAGTGCAAACCGCATATGTTTAAACGTCTTCCGGTCTAATAATACGACAATCCTAAGCTTTCTTTGCTTATTTTATACTTCTTTTAAATTTATACTCAAGATCGTTCGTGTGCATACTCCATAACTACAAGTTAAAATATTCCTCGCATATTTTAAAGTAATTTGAATTTTATTCTAACTGTTTTTTCTTTCTTCTCATTTTAGCATTCCAGAGGTGCTTGCCATTCCCCAGTGCAGTGATTGCAACAAGTTGATTTTGAACGAAGTCGCTTGTCAGGACGGCGTAAGTAAACGTTTGCATATATTTTATTTTAATTTATGCAAAACTGATCGCGCGAACGTTTTGTTAGGCGTGCATTAATACTCTTTCTTTTGGATACCATATTGGCGGGAATTTCAATGACAATTGCCATATAAAACCAAAGTTGGAATATTGACACTCAATTGACTAAAAAATAGTTCCTCAGTTTTTGGTCTTACGATTAAAAGGTGTTACACCCAGTCTTCTGTTTGAGAATCCCAACCATCAGCAGTACGAATCAACTGGTTATAAATTTTCAGTTTGAAATTATGCGTGAACGGACAAAGATCATGAATTTAGTGAATTCGTTGGCTAATAATAATCGTTAATATATAAAGTGGAAGTGCAATTTTCAAAAAGATCTCAAAGAGAACTAAAGTAACCTCAAAAATAACAGTTCCCACGGTTACTTGTTTTTGTTGTTCAATCGTTAAGCCTTTCGACATTAATATGGATGGCATCTTATATAAAATTACGACGTAGCTTTTTCGTACATTGTGAATTATTTGCGTAGGGTAAGATAAAACGCAAAGGACTTTGTCGGACTCTTAAACACAAGACAACGTCATCCATACGTTTTCTATTGTATCGCACAAGCAAAGAGATAAGATAACGTTCGACAAATTGAAGCCAAATGTTGTAACCTTATGTCAATATAACCTGTCATAGTTTTCGATAACATTATTTTGACAGACTATTTGGCATATACATACATACATACATAATTTATGCTTTAGAAGACTTAATCTATTTGAACTTCGGTACGTTCTTACGCTTATTATGCTTATTAAATTGACCCCATAGTTTTATATACGCAGCCAAACGCATACAAATCGAATTGAAGTATGTTTTAATTAACCTAAGTATGTAAACTTATCAAGTGATTGTTTTTGAGAGAAAGTCATTTAAACAGACATAATGCTCTACTGAAACTTGTTAGTTAAGGTTAAACGAAAAGACAAAAGAAGATACTTAGAATTGTTTTGATTGTGATATGAATGCATACACACGACAAGTTTAATAAGTGGAAATGTTCTCTTTCACATAAATACTAGGTAGTATTGTTCGATAAGAACATAATTTGATTTTTAAACCTGTTATAATTTATAAATATTCCACCCACTATTAATATCGTATTTTCATGATGCATAGTACAGCAGTCCTGTTTCTAATAAAGAACTCTGTTTGCTGACTATATAAAAAACGCAATAACTCCTTTATTTTTTAATTTTGTGTAACCCACACTTCAAATCTGAGTCAGCGTACTCCTAACTTCATTCGTGTGCTGAAAGCAATGGACATGGGATAGGCAAATCTCGCCAAAGGACTATTAGATTTATAATATTGATAGGTAAATAATTTTAAAACAAAGCTAAGCAGCGTCCAGACGGGAAATTATCACTAATTAAAATGGCATTACAGTTAAAAGCTCCCTGTTCCCCCCCCATCGTTTGGCTGGGTACACATGACACATCAATAAGTAATGTAATTAGTGCATAAGCTAAAGTGAAGTATATTTTTAGTTGTGATGATAATGACAAACTGCAAATTGAAATCGCAAGTGATATCATCATTTTGTGTCTGCGCCTTGAGTTAAGCCCAGTATTTGAGGGTATATCATCTTGAGAAACTTAAAAAAAAAAAACTGTCAGCTGATATTTTGTAAACAAATCGAATTGACAGTAGCACTTTGTATGTGCAGAGTTTGTAACGCTTATTTGTGCATGTTTCTTGTGCAGAAAACGAAATTTTTCAATCCGACATACATGTATGTATAGCATATACCTGGACCCCAATTCTCGGAAATTCTCGCATACGTTTATCAGTCAAAATCTCCGATGCTATGCGAAAAACTGAAATTTGCAATTCTCGAAATCCGCATACGAGAATTACTCTTCGAATTGTACTCGTCTGCATTTTCCATGCGAATTTGCGCCTCGCATACGGAATTGTGAGTTTGACACTTCAATACTTCAAATAACGGTTTGTGTTTTGAATTATGTATATTTCCATTGCGCCTAACTGCTCCATTGCCAAATCAACAAATGCTAAGCCCAAATAACCAAAAGAATCCATTGCAAAAACACATAAATGTTCACTAAACATACAAGTATTTTATTATATCTCTTGTTTTTGTCAATCAAAAATATTAATACGAAACCAATTTAAATTTGAATATTGCTCTTTGAATTGATGGGAATTTTTTTTCACAACCTGTCAAAAATCGGTTACTTGACGTACTCAAAAATTCTATCTCATTCGAGAGGTGAATATAATTTTCGCATAGGTGGAAAAGAAAGCCGAACAGCTTTGAGAATACCAATTTTTTCCGTATGCGAAAATTTCAGGCGGATACGAATTATGCTACGCGGAATTTGAGAATTGGGGTCCTGTACATTTGTAAATCAACGTGGTTAATAGTAAAAATGTTTTTAAAGTTTTAACCGGATTACTTCCGTAACATCTGCGAAGATTACGGAGATGTAGGACATACAATTTTTTTCCATTTGTCTGCGGAGCAAAAAAGTAACTTTTTGGTAATATTTTTGTGGCGGCATTTTGACAAGATTTAGCTGCTTACGCATATCGAGTGCGCTACAAAGATCGAACCTTATCTTTTAATAATCATATCTAGTGTTCAGATTAGCTTTTACAAACTCACTATAGTTATTATTATTGTTATTATTATTATTATGACCCATTTATTAGTTGATTACAATTGCCTAACTTTAAACCTCAAAGGAAGGTGAAATATAAAAAAATTGGCTTAATGGGTTCGGATAGACAGACAGACGGAGAGACATCCGAGCGAAACTAATAAGGTTACGTTTTTTCCCTTTGGGTACGGAACCTTAAAAAGAACATTTTGGTGGAGGACTTGCATTTGGCGCGTGTGTGTGGTGAAGTGCTGTCAATAAAAACCGAAAATTGTATACAATTATTTAAACTTGAACTGTAAACTCTTACCACGTTTTTAATAAGTTTTCACCATTAAAATCCACTGTCCGCTATGCGGCTTTTTGACAGTTGTCAAGTCATATAAAAGAATATGCCACAAAATTAAAAATTTTGACAACTATGTACGTATTTAAAGCGGCCTCTAGACGCTCAATATTATTGTGAAATATGATGCACAATATTATTGGCTGGGCCCCCCAGACAGTGCAATATTTTCCCAATAATTCAGTTGACCGCTGATATTTGTGTAGGCAACATGTTGACTGATAGATACTGAAGTTTTCACATTTTCACTAGCGGCGGTGGCGTAGCGAGGGGGGTGCAAGGGGTGCACAAGGCCCGGGCGGCACTTTGCTTGGGGCGGCAATTTGGAGCTGCTACAATTTTTAAGTATAGGTATAAAATCTATGAAATGGATTCTTTTTCCTACTTAACAAATTTATTTACAAGGTTTAACAGCATTAACACTGCTTCACAGTAAGTAATGAGACATTCCTTGCTTAGCAACAAAATCCAATGAACGCTTCTCCCTAGTAAGCAACTATATTTTACTACATTGCAGATATACTTCTCTGTTGAGTTCATGTTATTTTGTTTTATTTTGCTCAAACGTATTTGTGCGTACGTAGGTATGTACATATGTATTACCAAAAAATACCCAATTGTGTGAAACACCCTCTAAATAAGAAACAAATAATACGTTTTCACCTGGGCCCTTTCCTGTTTTTTTAAAAAAGCATAGCTCTGCAAAAAGAAATTTAGTAGAAACTTGGTAAAATGTATTTAGAAATGTTACCATGTTTATTGACATACATAATATGCGTACGAAAAACTGGTTGAAACCGTAGACAAAGCTTTTTTTTTACTGTTTGAAAAAACTACTAGGGGCGGCATAAATTGGGTCTGCCCCGGGCGGCACTAACCCACGCTACGCCACTGACTCGCGGAGATGATTCTTTATCGACACTTGAAATATGAATGAACAATATTACCCACAGACGATAAAATTTTTCTAAATTGCGCAAATAATATTGAGCGTCTAGACTCTAGAGGCACCTTAAAAGTCTAATCGTCTTTATTTGCACAGATTTTTGTGAACGGGATTGCCTTTTGAACGCTACTGACGAGATTGGCATACAATAAACAATCATTTTCTTTGTTTTTTTTATTAAGTTGGGTTTTCTTGTCAAAGACATCAATTTTTTAAGATAATAATGCAAAATGCAATAGGTCCGTTCAATGTCAAATCTCTAAAATCGAAAGAGAAGTCTCTCAATTTCAAGAGAAGTACCTGACCGGTTTTCTCACAAAAAGTTTAAGAATTGTCATTTTGACATTATCGTAAAATGCAGAATCTATAAAATAAGTTGGAATTGAATTTTTTACAAGGTAAATACCTATATTAAACTTTCCATTTTGAATGCGCTGATATGTTCTAGGAGAACGAACCTATTATTTGAATCAAAATTATATCAAATTAAAATGACGATCATATGGTTTGCCCTTTACGTCACAAAATTGCATTTAATAACTCTAGGAATAACAATTGCTTATTTGGTTATTTTTGAATTCTGGGATGGTTTTTCTTACTTATTTCAGAGTTAAAATTCTCAAACACATACAGGTCTTTTATGAGTGAGTTTGACAGCAACGGTTGTGAAGACAAGATAAATGTCAGTCGGATTGTGTGCGTTGAAGTTTGTTCCTTTAGTTAGATAATCGCTCTTTGGGGTGTTACAATTTTCAAAGCTGTAATTAATTTTGTCAGAATAGTTGAACTCGGACCTAAGCCTAGATTTGTCGATTGGTTAGTTGGAAAAAACTGTTTATTTTATCAAAACATGATAATTTTAAAACTCTGGTGTCAGCCAGATGACTTAGGCTCATTTTATTCACTCGATTTTTATATGGAAAATTCCCCAAGTTGTGTTCAACTTTGAGTGAACTAGTGTTTTGAACCCACCCAAAAAATTTTCTTCGCCTCTGGGAATGGAATTTCCAATGCTTCGTTTATACAGCGAACTTCAGGGATATATAAAAATATTTCTTTAAAATAAATAAAAGAAGCCATGCTATTTTAGAAATGTCAGCTTTTTCTGCCCGTTTGGTTGTGCATGTAAAACCTATTATTTGCGGCTTTGATTTAACGCAAGCGAAATCAAAATACGCTTGGTCATAATACTCGTATGGTATTATCGGTGCAGTTGGAAGCACTGAGTTGTTTTGATTTTTAACTGTGCCTGTCGCAGGTGAGATAATCCCGATTTGTGGGAGTCTTGAATTCGACATGAGATTTTTGTAGATGTTTCACCACAACTCAAGCGATAACCCCCTTGAGTTAAATCTCTCATTGTTAATACACTCCGGAAGTTTTTGTATGTATTAACATTTTAGAATATGTAATGAAGATTATAGCAGCCATCTGGTTCTGGACATCAACACTAAATCATTTTTAACAGTTCTCCAACTCTTCCTTTGCATGTGTATTCTAGGTGAGTAATTACACGTTTTATTACCACTTTCTCAAGCGCTTCGTAATCAAATAATTGCTGCACGCAGGGTTGCTTGTACTTGCACTCGTGTAAATCATAAAATAAAACACAAATATGTGCAATCACCTTTGGAAATTAGTTATAGAAAAAGTAGAAGCCTTATTCGGTCCACTTAGATTTTTAATTTTCGGTCTTTTTTTGGGAATAAATATTTACATTCCATTAGGAAGGTGTTGAAATATTTAGTAAACAGTTTCTCCCTTGTCACGTCCTTACTAAAAACAGAATAAACATTGCATGATTCGTTGAAGGATGTCCTTTCTTCTTGTTTGCGTTCTCTAAAGTACACATTGCTCGCAGAAAATATAAATATAGTATACGTATTGTAGTTGAAAACAATGAAACAAAAGAAGTCCTGTGAATCGCTGGCGTCGTCCGACAAGGCGACACGTGTTAAAACAGCATAAGGGGTTGATTTAATCAATAGCCGTTTGGATTCATCAGGTGTGCTTTAAATATTGAATGAGTTTATTGATTATAGCCACGATATTGTTTCTACCCAAGTAAAGGTTCTTAATAACGGTTATCGTTCGACTTGTGTTTGATATTAAGACTTGGGCTGTATGTACCCGACTTTCTTTCCATATATTAACGAACATGGAAATACAAAGTATTGGAATGACATAGGTTGAAGTTTTTTTTTTTTTTTAAATGACGTGGATGGTATTGAAAGTATGTATTGTAAATATGACGTCAGTATTGATTCCAAGGAGTGATATTTAACACGCTTTATATTTAGGGACGTATTTTTATCAAACCTTTCTTGTGAATCAGATCCGTAGAATTTGGGACGGATGAAATGAGAAAACGCGCACGTACTTAAATACTGAATGTGAGTTAGCTATTTCTGCCAGTCGTAATGCCCAAAATATAGGTTTCCTTACGAGGTTGCAAAGCTTCCTTAGATGTCCGAAGGTCATCTGAATGGTTCGATTTGTTACGAAAACTGAGTACGTTTGAAGTTTCGATTATATTTGGATGGTTTTCTGGTTTGATTGGCATTTGTTTGTTGGTATTCGACAGAGGTTATTTTAGATCCTTAGGTTATAGGGCTTAGTGTCAATATTTGTGCCATTTCATTTCAAATACCCGCTCAAAGAACATTTAATTATTATTTCTTTTTCGTTGCAGATTTTCATCTAAAAACCATCTGAAATGCTGCTCATTGTAGGATTGAAAAGAAGAAAAAAACCGCACCCAGCTTCAGCAGCAACAACCAGAAATAAACGCCAGCACAGAGGACAACAACCTAATCGCAACAACCAACTACACATTCCGGTCCCGGCATTAGCAGCACTTGTACACAAGACACCACAACGCACACGAGCTGTAGTAGACTATCGATACTCATAACCATTCACCAGGTGAACCCAAATAGGACGCCACCATTTTTTGTGGGTGCGTTCGGAGGGCGGTCATGTTTGAGCGTCGCCCCATCCTAGGACTTCTGATTGGTTTGACCCTTTGTATCTCAATATGGCGAATATCACTGCAGGAGTCATCGCTCTACGCCAACGAATACGGCTACGGCAATCAAGTTGCACTCGAAGATCATCGTTCATTACCGACGTCCTCGCAGTTTAAACTCACCCAACCCGAACCAGCAGTATCTCACCGTCAACAGTATAGTCACGCAAATTATGTGCGCAACCTGCCAGATGGGCGCACTACTCCGCACAACTTTGATAACGGCAATTCAATCTTAAATAATAATTCAAGTTTAACTAGCTTTACCACACAGTCGGCGTCATCGTATGACTATGAGTCGTTGCCAGCAGACGACTACTCAACACTCATAGATCTTAAGGACTTTCGGCTGCTCATCAATCAGCCACCATGCCCACGTGGGAAGACTGGGTTTTTTCTAATTCTCGTTCACTCAGCTCCAGAGAATCAGGAGAAACGAAAGATAATCCGCGAAACATGGGGATCCCTACAGAGCCGGCACCTGCGATTGCTGTTTCTTGTGGGCGCTGTTGCCACCGACAAGCTCCAGCTAAAACTGGACAAGGAGAACTTGAAATTCTCCGACATAGTGCAAGGTAACTTTGTCGACGATTACAGGAACATGACCTACAAACACGTGATGGCTTTGAAGTGGTTCATCTACTTCTGTCCCGAAGCGAAGTTCCTGATAAAGATCGATGACGATGTCTTTGTGAATACTCTGCAACTGGTGGAGTATGTCGAGCTGAAACAGCAACAGCAACTGCCGCCTCTATTGTCGCCATTCACACCGCGTACCTACCATGTACCTAGCAGCAGCAGCAGCAGCGGTAGTAGTAATACCTTAAGTCACAACACTAGTCATATTTTGAATGCGCTTCAGTCGAAGAACTTCCTATTTTGCCAACGACAAGCGGGTGCCCGTGTTAAACGCAGCTACCGCTCAAAGTGGCGCGTCAGTGGACGTGAATTCGCCGGTCGATACTATCCAACCTACTGTCCTGGCTATTCAATAATGTATTCACAGGATGTGGTGTTTCGACTTTACAAAGAAGCACAGCGAGCAAAGTACTTTTGGATCGACGATGTGCACATAACTGGAACCCTGGCACAGAGATCAAACATCACGATAACTAGTTTCTGGCCGTGGCGATTGGATCCTCGCGTGTATGCGGACATTCAAAGTGGCAAGACTGATATTGGCCATTGTGTGTATTTGTTTGCGTGGGCAAACATAAGTGATCAGCAGATTCGTGACCTTTGGGCCTTGACGTTTGGTTATTTCAATTCGACACGTCTGAATGGGCTGTACAAATATGACTCTTTCAGTTAGTTACATTGTTTCTCGATTGTTTATCTTGTGCTTTTGGAATCCTGTACCTGAAGGATCTTATAAATTGTTTAAAGTTTTGTTATCTTGTACTATACATTTCTTTCAGATGAAATTCATTTTTTTTTTTTTTGTAACATAGAGTACGAAGAGCTGAAGAGTAATAAATCGACTGCCTTGCTGTCTCGAAGTTTGGTTTAATCCTTTAAAATTTAACCTATCTTGCGGTGTGTTGTCTGACAAGAGGGTAGTAGGTACCCTCCTCAATTTTTAACGATGTGTGTTGGATTGACTAACGAAAACTCTTCTGCAACCCGTGACGATAAAAAATGTTCGCCAGTCCGGAAAGTCAAATTATGTTTTCGTATTAAAATTCTAAAGCACCATTAAAAACATTAGCCAAACTCCACATCTTAGTAAATTTTGTATGGGCTTGAGGAATGTCAACTAAATACAAGTGCGATTACGTATCCAACAGGTGATGATAAGTCAGTAATGAACTTGCAACTTTGTGTTATAGTAGTGGACTAAAAAATGGCCCAACTAAAACAAACTCGAAGAGCATTTTGTTTTAAAACGAAAGTGAGTAAAAAGGAGAACAGTAGTGACGACAATTTCTTACCAATAACATTGAAAAGTATCACTGAGTCTTGGTGTGGTGTCCTTCAGCTACTATTAGTTTCAGAAACATCGGAGCTTGTTCTGTTGCAAATTACCTAAGCAAAAAATAGCTATGCCTACCCTATCCGACTTTAAGTTTGTGTTCGCAAAGGACTTAAAATAAAAACCAAAACAAAACTAATTGATGGGAAACAATTAAAATGAATGTCGTATGTACTTAAATGAAGGAAAATCTAGATTTACAATAATGTGATGTTGGATGTATAAAAAAAGACATATTAGAAAATTAAGAAATAAATTTGTTAGGTTGACAACTTTTGCTTATTTTTATAATAATAATTGCTATCATAAGAGAAAAATGCTTTTGCTACATTATCCTTCCTTTCATTATATTGACTAATTTATAACGAGTTGGTTTTAAATGTCTCAAAACTATATAAGAAATAAAAACAACAATGCCAAAGTATTAAAGTAAATAATTAATGTAAAAATTTGGAAAAGATTTTCTTTTAATTTGATCAGAATACTCACTGCTTATATTTAATCTTTTCTTCAGCAATTATTATTGTTTGCTATTATGCTCATTGTTTCTAAGTTCATCGTGAATAAATTTTAAGTTAAACAGAAAAAAAAAGAATTAACGTACATATTAATCATTCTCCCCCCCTTGTACCTACATGAAACAAACATAAATCAGAATCATCGTAAAATTGGATCAACTTTTTAAATAAAAATCAAATAATTAACATAGATTGATGTAATGAAAAGATTATATATTGAAATCGTTTATAAATAAATAAAATATGTTACCAACTACAAATTGTTTCAATTTTAAACATGCACATTTTAGAAAACAAAACAAAATGTTTAGTAAATTTTCATGTACATTTCAGCATTAAAAATCATAAAAAAAACAAATGGTATATACATAAATATATATAAATAATTATAAATAAAGAAATATTTTAAAACAAAATTAAAAATAACATGTAGTTAAATTTTATATTTCTTAGAAATGTTACCAAATATTACCAATTAAATCCAATTTAAATAAAAAGTGAAAGAAGATGCTGATGTGTCAGATCGTACCATTTGGACTGTAATTTAAAAAAAAAATTAAATCATGAGGAAAATAAAATATATATAACAACATTTTAAGGATTAAAAACAAAATAAAGAAATATGTAAAAAAATAAAAATCTGATTCGTTTTATTAGTTTACTGTTGTATATGTTGTGCAAGTGTTTTTCTGTTGCAGGTGGAGGACAATGCAGAGTTGAGCTGGTTAAACCTTGTAAGGTTTTTGTATGACATTTGATTAGGAGAGTGCAGTTCGAGGCTGTCCAAAAAAGTCATTATATTTGACAGATAAATGAGAAATTAAGCTCTCTGCGCAGTGGGCTCGGTTTCTCAACAATGGTAAACGGCAAACCTTAAATTATTATAGTTTTCCTAGGTGAATAAGGTAAAAGGACGGAGTATGAGAGTAAACCCGATTTCTTGACATTTCATTTTGTATTCTAAAAACCAGCCATGTTAATATTGCATGAAAAGCTTCGACAGTATCAGCGTTGACAGCTTTTGACAGCGAAATCTACCACAGTTTCGAGAGTTCTTTCAGAACTTTTCTGCATTCATTTTGTGTCTGTCTCTACAATAACAAATGTTAAAATGCTCAAGTGATAAGTGATCACTCCGGGCTAAAGTCAGCTTAAACTAGTCTTCTGAACATAGTTACCAAATCAGCATAATACCGACTAGCATCATCGAGCTTATTATAGAAAACCTGAACAAATTATAGCAACTTAGGAGAAGATTCTCAGTTTTTCATAGAGAAACTATTGTAGTTTTATTTTTTTACCCCGTTTTTGGTGTCAGTTTTGATGATTGGAATTTTATGTAACTGAGTTTGACTTGACTGCTGTACCTCTTTGAAATTTATCGTTTTGCGCTGCTAAAAATTAAGATTGGAGACTTCTGCGTTCGCTAAACGTTGCCACATTCGCGGAAGTTAACTAGAGAGACAGAAGAAAAAGAGACAAAAATCTTTAGGCATTCCCTTTTACGAAAGTGCAGAGCCACAAAAAAAGAAAACCAATTTTTTCGTGTGGCAAAAATGCCATAATTTCAATTTGTAACTGACGACAGTAACTTGATCTTGCCTTTCATTGCAAGTATGTAGGTACACTGAAATATATACATTTGAACTTTGCAAAAACAGCCCATCATTTCACTATCATTAGATATGTACATTACAAATGTTTTAGAAACTTGCGTATAGGCCACGAAGTCGTCCAATTTATAAAGTAAATTCCGTTCCCCAGGCCCCGTTGCACAAATAGCTAATCTCAATATGCGTTCCTATACAGATAGGTTAAACATATCGTTAAGATCTCCAGAGTAGTCATTCTTAATTATGTTATGTAAAAATGGAGTACCTACGTTAAAATAATATTACAAATCCAATAAGCGCTGTTTAAGAAGCAGCCTTTTTAAAGAACGTGTATTACTTAAGGCCAATCAATATCAACGATATAAGAAATCCCCACCATTCCTTTTCAACTAGTTATTATTCCTTTTTAAGGGTATGCATTGATATGAAGTGCAGCATATCCTTACATCAACATTCCTCTCCTTCGCAACTCTCTGCGCAGAATCCGAGTACATTGCCAAACTATGGGGATGTATCCATCTCCTTGCCAGTGAAATATTCCTGCAGTATAAACAAAACAAAACTAGGAAACATCCACAAAACTTTTACATCTCAATGGAATTTTTATTAAATTTAATTTCAAAATGTTGTCTGCACTAAATGCAGTACGACGTAAATTTCGTTTGTTTTACCAAAGACTGATCCTGCTTGCGCTACTGATTGCTACAGGTCTCGTCCTCACGTCGTATTTTAATTTAGAGTTTTGCTACAAACTCCTCTGGAATGGTGGTCTAAATTACATGGTATTGGTTATTTGTTGCGACACGCTTATAAACGGTTTGTAACTAAGATAAATTATTCTTAAATTTTAGTGTAATAAATTTAGAAATAAGGACTTCAGTGGCAGCCTGTGTGAGGAATTGTGCACTTTGGGCAATTTTAATAACTTCCAATGTCCCCCCAATGATATGAAGACAACGATGTTCGTAGCAGTTAAGAATGCAGATGTGTACGCCATCAAGGTAGGTGTACAGTTTATCAGTGTAAATTCAATAAACCGCAAGTTTCCTTCTATTTATCGCAGCTGGCGAAGCATATTAAAAATGATTTAAGTTGGAAGGACTCCAAGGGTAATCAGAGATATCCGCGGATTGATGTTTTCCAACGGATGGTCAAAATGCACATTATATTGTCGTACAATGTCTCGCTGGATGAGAGTATGGTAAGTGGTTCGTTGAAACTGACCGAGTAGTTTGAACTTTATTTTAGTTGAGTCGTAAATTTTGTTTATATCCGGAGTGAATACATTATCTTGAAAAATTTACTCTAAAGATTTCAGCGCTTCTAAGCCAAGAGATAGATTCACAAAATCCAGAACAAATGGAAAGCTTTTGGCGGCTGTTCAAAGACAATAACTATATGATGGGAAAACTCTACGAAGAGGACTCGGTATTTCCGACGGTCTTGGGTTCATGCGGACCATATTATGCAACGGAACAGTTGATTTCCATACAACCAGAAACTGGGCTAAAGTATTATATGTAAGTATTCAACAAATAGAATGGTTACATGAGTGATATTTATGTTAAATTTCAGTACCATGGACTGGGCAGGAAGACTCAAATTTGCTATGCAAATAATGGACTTCCTGTACCGGTTGGAGTCAGTTAAACCGGAGCCTTTAAGAATTTGTAAGATAGACCCAAAATTCTTTGGAATGACGGCTGACAAGAGGTATGGAACTTTAGCGCAAAACTTTATCTTTGCTAAGATTTCAAAGACTTTCCAGAATCAAGTATCAGACCGCACGATATGTCTATTCAGAAACGCAGCTAGATAGAATGCTCTCAGATGGCTCACAGTGTAGTTCGGACGAAGACTGTACTTACGAGCAGTGCTTAGGCAAGTGCGACATGGGTCTAAGGCTCTGCACTGGAATTCAACAGAATAATAATTTGCAAATTGTGTGTTCCAAGGTAACAAGTTCGCCTCTCCTTACACGATTACCTAAATGTTTCTGTTTTTATAGATATTCAAAGGTACCAGATTTTTCCCTGGCATTTTCTACACATCTAGAACTCCGTCGACGCTCAAATCACTAATAAATCTCTGCTCAAATCCGAGTGTAATTTCAAGCAACCATTGGCCACATAGACATATGGCGCCAACGCATGATATTAGCATTCGCGTTTACAATGAAATAAGAAGAATTTACACTGAAATAACTTTTGCTCATTAGTTTGTAAGGTATTTAATAATTTACTCTGCGTATAGTACAGTTTTTTTTAAAAGCAATATAGTCGTTTAGGGAGTGTTTTACAGAACCAGTTTTCGAAAGATGTGTCATGTGTGTTTATTTTTAACCTAAGTGAATACATATCAAGCAATAAATAATTAATATCATTTTGAATCATGTTCTACTAAAAAAGATTGTTTTATTAAATTGACAAAAATGCAAACGGAGTCGGAAACGGTAGGTATTCAGCCAAAGTGTTGATGCTCGATCGCAATATTATGCCCGACTCAAATCATCATTCAGGAGTCAGACAAGTCAGACAAGGTTGAACAATGAGCCCAAGTCTATTTGCTTTATTTATTGATGACCTGGTGGACTTCCTACCTAGTGGCATTGAATACGCGGGTCATACAATAAAGGCATTGATTTTCGCTGATGACATTGCTCTGCTCGCATCAACACCTGAATCATTGCAGCTTATGATTAACCGGCTGTATCAGTACTGTAGCCTATGGAACTTGATAGTTAACCTGGAAAAATCCAAAACTTTTCAAGAACGGAGGAGGCAGACAATGTGCAAATGAAAAATGGTACTACAACAATGAAGGGATAGAAGTTGTTAAAGAATTCAAATACCTAGGAGTTCACTTCACAAGCAACTTAAGTATGGAAAGGCATCTAAAAGAGAAGCTGACTAAGGCGAAGAGTGCTATCAGCGCGGTGTGGAACAGATGTCTTTATAATAAAAGTATTGCGCACAGCAGCAAGTTCAGAATTTTCGAAGCTGTATCGGGATCCATTTTACTGTATGCAGCACAAGTATGGGGAGCGAAACAATATGATACCGTGGAGAAGCTGCTGCGGTACTTTATTAAGCGAATTTTTCGACTGCCGCCTAATGCGCCCAACTACATGATTATGTTGGAAACAGGTCTATCGTCTCTCTTCATTAGAACGCTAAAAATGCAAATAGACTACGTTCTGAAAATCATGAAGATGCCTAATCACCGGCTCCCGAAGATAGTGGCTCTCCAAGTCATACGCTCCAAATTAAGTTGGTTTGCTGAATGGATAAACCTTGCTAGCGACTGCGAGATGGACCTCAATCTAGATGATTTAAGCAACTACGATGATTGGAAAAGACTGCTGTACCAGCTGGTTTCTGCGGTTGACTTAAAACATAGAGAGAGATTTTTGAACAACGTCACAGGATCAATCTATAGGAACGTGTACTCTCGATTGAATCATAATTTGGAACAGAAAAACTATTTTCGAGATGAAAATGGCGTCGACGTAATATCGATAATGTTCAAGTTACGTGGAGAGCTCTTGCAGTTAAACTTTATTCCACATAGAGAGGATCTACCCATCCTGTGCTCATTGTGTAACTCGTTCGAAAGAGAAGATACTTTTCACTTTATGGGAAAATGTCCTATTTTAAAGGAGTCTAGGAGGAACACATTTGGAAGCGATTTTTTGACTGAAGACCAGGTTATATCACTGCTCAACGAGATGGAAGTTAAAAATCTATTCCAATACTGCAATTTGGCGCTAGGCTATAGAGAGCGAATTATAAGCGAAAGGTTCTAAGGGGGGGTAAAAAAAGATTAAAGATCCTATTTCATGATAATATAATTTTGCTTTGTCAACTAGGCAGACGGCATAAAAGCCATGCTTGTTAATATTTTTTTGAAAACTCTGTAAGAACTATTCTAACAATTGAAATGAAATAAAAATCTAATCTAATCTAATCTAATCATTAGGAATGGGAATTGAATCAGCTCCCTGAACTGTTGGTACCTGTCATCGATGTTTGCCTCTCCTGTGATACTCACCTAGAAAGATGTCGTTGCATCCTTTTTATGAAAGAATATTGTACCTCTTGTATCTCCTTTAAAACAAAAGCTTCTAAGATTAGTTTTTATAGGCGTTTTAACATCTTTACTTTTGCAATTAAAAAAAAAAAAAAACATTTGCTTTCCTTAACTAAGTACTTATACAACTAACTCCAAAATGTTTACACCGGCTCGGTACTTGTGGTTGGAGAAACAAACGGATTTGGCTTGCTCTGACTATCTCCGTCGCTTCTTAAATTTGCAACCTTAATCTTTTTGATATATTTACGCAATTTCGTCTTTTTCGCGAGTTTCTCGTTCTTCGTATCTTCCACGCCACTCCCAGCGGACTCAGAGAATTGCTGATATGGGCGCGGTTTTATCTTCTTAATGGCGTCGTCTAATTTGAGCCCAGAAATGCCCTGTTCCTCCTGCCATAGTCGATACTTCGCACAGAACTTAGCATGATCTCTCTTAAATGTTTTTGTCTTCGTCGAATGGTGCTACAAATGAAATTTAAGTGTTAGCCATCGTGAAAATCGAGACGGACGCTGCTCAACAACTTACTCGAATATCAATCAATTTGCCGCATTGTTTGTAGAAGTTGTCCAAATGCCGAAGAAATATGTCGTTTGGTCGTACGTTCTCATCTAAGCTGATTTGTAAGATTTCTGTTACATAGGGCAACGCTTTCTGAGCGCATCCCTGACGCAGCATTGCTCCAAGAATTTGGGTGTTCATTCTGAAAGGTGGATGGCAGTTAGATGGGGTTTAGGATGCACTATGTATTACTCACCTGATGTTCTTGTTCCGCATCTCAGCAATTAGTTCTCTCGCCGACTCCTGTGTTTGACAGCCCAGTGCCAGTACACCGTATGTCACGATATCAGGGTATAATCCGGCGGTTTGAATCATGGACAGCACATCCTTGGCACCTTCGTAGTCAAAGCGCATACTTCGTTTTTTGATCAGAACGTTAAAGAAGTCGATGTCCGCTTTGAGACCAATCTTTCTTATCATTGTGATAAGCTGCTTCTCAGCAGCATATGTTGGCGGGATGACTTCTAGAAGCGAGGTAAACGTCTGAATATTTGGAGTTATGCCGTACTTCTTCATCTCTTGTAAGAATCCAGAGAATCCACCTAGTAGAAGGAGTTTATCGTGTGGACTTGTGACTTCTTCGATGGACAACAGGCTGCCTAGGTGAGGGCGGTTGGTCAATAAATTTGGCGTCTCAAATTCGGGACGCGATAGTTCTGTTATCTGCTTTTCAAAGTGGTTTACAGAATTTGTACTCTCCGTGGCTGTAATTTGTGTTTTGCCAGCAGATTCTTGCAATGTTTCTGTTGCTTGTCCATTTTCCTTTGAAACACTATCATCCCCCTCTAATCGTGAGGCTATTTGTAGCTGTTCCGGCGAGGTAACAGAATCTACCGTCTTGCTACCTTCCAGTATATACTTCAGAACTCCCTCCATGGTCTCTAAGTCTCCAATTGAAGTGTCCCTTACGCATCGCAACATCAGATTGAACGAGTAATAGTCCGGTGTAATTCGTTTCTTATGCATTCTATGCCAAGTGAGTAGAGCATGCCTGAACCCGTACCGCTTGTCAGAAGCACACGCTTGCAGCAGAAAATTGAACGTATCCGTATTCACTTGCAGGTCCTTGTCCAACATTTCATCAGCCAGCATGTAGGCAGTCTTTGTATCACCACAACGCCCATAGGCTTTAATCATGGCATTATAGTTCGTTGCGTTGGGCTCGTATCCCTTCTCGTGCATAATCTCTCTTAAATGGTTGGCCTTTGTCAAGCCATCTGCGATAGTAGGTGCATTAGAGCATGCATTGAAGAGCGAGGTGTATGTGCCGCCTGTTATTTTCAAGTCACGTTGTTTCATTTTGAAGAACAACTGAAACGCTTTTCTCGTATAACCAGCCTTTGCACATCCACTTATAACAAGGTTGTAAATGTAATTCTCAGGCTTAACACGGTCCTCCTTGATCATTCGCACTTCTAGAACGTCAATAGCTTCCTTTAGACGATTGTTGTTCAGGTGTTCCTTGATCATGTTAGCATATTCCTTGGTGCGCAGTTTCTTTAAGCGTCGCGTTGGATTCTGGATGTATTCATCTTCTTTGACATCTCCTGGATCTGGTGGGGTGTCATCGATTGACGCATTGCCAAAAACATCGGGATCGGTGCTAAGAAGTTCTTCTTTTAACTTTTCGATCTTTGGTGATGCAATTTTGGTTCGTGCAATTGGTGCCGATGGATAATCGACTTGTGCTTCTTCATTCAGACGTAAATCTTTGTCGTACGTTTTCACATGAACAAAACTTACATGATTTTTCAATGGGTGAGTCGCATTTGCGAGGACTGTGGTGTTGCGTGCAAGATAAACGGAAGATAACCTTCTACCAAATGCCGTGAAAAGAATGCGTGATGCCATTAATTCTATGGAACTTTACAAAACTTTTATGAAATGAAAAATAAACACTCGTTTCTTCAACGGAGCCGGCTGACAGCTGTCATCGAAAACCAACAGCTGACAGGTTCAGCATGTGCAGGATGGGTACTGCCAGAACAAAATTGATTCTCCTGCTTTTGCTAAAACGTTAACGTAACGTAGGCCAGGAGCTCAGCTATTTTTACACCATACCAAAGATAATAGGCGTTTTTCTTTTTTAGTTCAGAGCTGAGCACTGAACAGAGTTCGAGCATTATGAGCGCGCTCTGAACCATGCGTGCTCAGAGCATTCAGAGGATGTTTTGTTTTTTTTTTTTCTTTTTTTTTTTTGTCCTTCAAATGTGACTGGAAGTGTGCATGTACATGTGTACTCAGCTTTTTACTCAGGATGCTCAGTCAATTTATTCTGAGCTCATGGAGCGCGCTCTGATCATCCTCTGAGCGAAAAAAGAAACACAAATTCGAGCTCTGAAGTGTCTGAGCTAAAAAAGAAACACGAACTTTTTGTATAACAGTTCAGGTTGTGCTCTGAACTAAAAAAGAAAAACGCCTAATGGTATATACTGTTATATAGCTTTCCAAAAACAAAAGTAAAATATTGATATTTTTGCCAAATCGAAAACGACATTTTAGTTTAATACAGTTATTTTAATCTAATTGAGGAAAATGCTTTGGTACTGTTCGATAGCTCACGATCATTTTAATCGTTTTAAAAAACCGATGTTTTTTTTCCCTTTTATGGTTTTACTTTTGGCATCTGAAAACTGAATCACTGTAGATCAAATAATGTAAACCCCTTACCAAAATTGAAGTATTATAAATTACGTATATGTAGAAAGCAGAACCTTTTTCGTTTATTCCATTGCTCTCAAGGTTCAAATCGTCAGCGTTTGATTTTTCTCTACCCGATTAACGATTTTTTTCTGGATCAGGGATATATTTGTATATCTATTCTACATATTCGAAGAAGCTAAAGAATACACCCAATGTTGTTTTTGGGGAAGCGTTTAAATAACGATTTTCGTACGTACGTACATTCGAAACAAAGAAAGAAATGAAAGAACATTAAATTTGAAAAATCTGTTTTATTTTGTATGATATGTTATTCAAAATAAATACATACATTCTATAAAATACTGTTCTCTTGTTTAAGTAATTTTATAGTTCATGCACTTTTACTTACCTGACTTTAGATCGTTTATCGTGGGAATAAGAGTAAGCTCATATAAACTGAAGTTATTTCTCCGATCTTTTGATGGAGTTCATTCAGTTTTTGACTACAACTATAACATCTGGAAAGCTGTTATGGTAATCTTTATAGTTTTTCAGATGGAGCATTGTAATACCTGATTACAATGGAGGAACACGTTAAAATAGTGTTCGTTATCAAAAGCGGTTTATAAAAACACAATTTTGGTTACACTTCTATAGCCCAAGATGGCACAACGCCGTGAGACAGCATCTTAAATCTGTAACGTTAACTTAATTTTAAAAAAGTTTTAGAGATCACTGTCTCCAGTTGCGATAAATTCATAGAAGAGAAAGCAGAAGTAATTGGAAAATTATAGCAGCGCAACTGTCCAATTTTGTTTGAATAATAACGGAGCACGGCACGAGTTTCAGTTACTTTTGCTGTTATTATATAGAAATTGGAGAGCGAAAACACAATCCGCGGTAATAATAATCATTACTCGTGTCCAGGCAAAAATCACATCGGAAATAAAAAGGTGAAGGTTAAAAATGATAGAAGGCTCAACGTATTATTTGATAGGCACCTTACCGTGATCCAAATAGGTGCGATTTGAGTCAATATCACTGAATTTGAAAAGAAAATAGTCTTAGTGTTGTGATTTACACTTCTTTTTTTAGTAAAACAAAGTTAGATGGAGTCTTCTTCAACGCGCAATTACAAAAACCACAGTCTACCGCAATACATACAGTAGATGTTTATCTCAATGCGGAGTTAGATTGGAGCAATAAACACTAGAGTAAAGTTTAAGTTTATAAGGAGTACCCTGTCGTATGGAGAATTTCCTAAAACAACTAATGCTAATTGAAAGGTAAATGTTACACCATACCCAAGTACACCAAAAGGCTATCCCACCTTTTACTAAAATATATAGACCTGCAAATCCGCAATAATATAGAAACTGCTTTAAACGATAGACTCCTTCATTGTGGAACAATTCACTAGCAACCAAGGAATTTACAAAGTCGCAAATTCACTATACATCCAGACTTCTGCGAAACAGGAAAGATGAAATAAAATAAACCCAATCTTTGACAGTCCTAAACTCGACATGAGCTACACCGTAAATGGGTGCTTAACAAATACTTTCTACTTCAATTTGAGAAGAATAGATCACGCAAAAATATACAATGTTATACGGCTGTAGGACCCGGATCTACCAACCCAATATCAATCGCTATTTCTACAAACAGTTCTCAAGTGAAATCGCCAGCTGCATTCCACCCCTTCAATAATTCAACCGCAATACTCGCCAAGCCAGGAATGCCCATCAGTTTACCCTTCAGCCTATTTTCGGTCGTACTATGAAATATAGAGATTCCTTCATAAGCCGTACCACGCGAATGTGGAACGCCTTGCCCGGCTCTGTCTTTCCCCCTCGGTTCAATTTGCAGACATTTAAAACCAATGTGCATCGGAATCTCCTATCTTCTCTATCCCAATTTCCCTAACGTCCGCGCTGTGTACTTCAAACTACACCATAAGAGTAGTCATAACCTCTTTAGCGCGTGTTTATTATAAAAAAAAAAGTTCCTAAATCAATCCACTGCCTCAACACCCGGCAAGTTTTGTCCCAAAAGAATAAAGTAAAACTCCTGAAACCAAGTCGTCAATGGCCTAGAATCTGTTTCCTATATATATGCAGTGAAAACAGCAATCGAAAGCTAAGTAAAAAATATGTCTATCCCACACAGCTTTCAAGCTCTTCACAATAAATCGAGATAATCCTTAAACTTTCAACGCAGCCTGAAACAAGCTAAAAAAACTTCTAGGGAGCTGCTATAACCTAAAAAGGTTCAAAGCATGTATCGATCTAGGTAAAAACAACCTTAGAATCCTAACAGCTCTCCAAACGGGATACTGTAGTGTAGACTAATGTGGTATTCGTTTGGGCTTCTTCAGATTTGCCCTCAGATTTCAGATTTCGTGTGCCTAATCGAACATAAAAACGTCACTTGCTCTTTTTTGTTGATATTTGTGCAATTTGAATATGTGTAGTCTTGGACAATTTTCTAAGCGATTTCCATTCACTACTTAAATTTTGTATTAAAACATTAGAAATATCCATCCCGATTGATTTCTAAATATTTATACATAAATAATTCACAAAAATAGATTCACCCGATGCAACGCCTTTCTTTGCTGGAGAAAAAAATTCCATAAAAATGTAAACAGACTCCATCAGTTGTCAAACTCAAACGAACTTGTATTGGTAAATCTGAGAAAATATCTAGATTCGCAAAAGTGCCCTGAAATCTGAAAAATATTGCTTTTTCCTGTACCAAACGAATATAAAAATTGCTCTGAGAGCGCCCAATCGAATACCACATAATAGAACACATGAGGAAACTGGGCTTATTAGAAGAAGGCCTCCGCAGATTCTGCGATGAGAGCACTGTAACCCCAAACCACATTCTAGGCTCCTGAGGAGCACTAACCCATAAGAGGATTAAACACCTGGACAAGTACCTCTACTCATTCTCAAATTCATAAGAGAAACTGAACTGGATGGAGTGTTCTAAAGTTGATATTCTCACCAAGGCTAAGGCAGAGCAACATCTCAAACACGGTTCTTAATGGAGCTGTGGTGCGATGGGTCTCAGGAAAATGGCACGAACCTTTCCAAGGTATTAGCAGAGGGCACATAGACCCAGCAGTGCTTTAGACCCTCTCTATTATTATAATTAAACTTTCAAAACGGTCTTGTATCAAAAATATAGTTGGTTTTCTTAAGTGCAGTTCGCTTCGATATCCCATACAAAAGGAAGGTGGCATTCGAGTGTCGTGAAAGATGACACAGCAGAGAAACAACTCCCTCGCAGATGTTCTACATCCTGTTGAATAAAACATCCCCACCACGCGAAAAAAACCCACACTTGCTATAACAATTGCGGAGAGATCCTTTAGATTAGTTGTAAAATTGATTAGCATTTTAATTTAAGTCGAATTAGTTTTGTTACCATCTTCAATGGGATATGGGCGAGGGGGAAGTAATCAGGTGTATTCAAGGACCTTTTCTGTGCGTATTCATGGTGAATCACAGTGTATCACAGTGTATTCAAACGAATTCGCATGCAATCACAAGTAGAAAATCTGTAGTCAAGGACTACTCAAAAATATTGATTACTTCCCCCTCGGATATGGGGGATACGGATACCGTTTAATACACTTTCGTGCGAGTATAGGCAAATGCACAAACCTACGTTTAATATTTCTTTGGTCGCAAGCCATAACTGCCAATGTCGAGTGTGCCACTGTGCTCGTGATCAAGTCAGTTGAGCTGTGACCAATCCAATTCGACTGAGGCGATTATCGTTTGCGACCACTGCACAGAGGGTTCGTTCAAATTTGCTTTTCTCTCTCGCTGGATCGTCACTCTTATATCCGACTCAGATCGAACTGAAACCGACTCGAATTCAAACACCTCAACACGATGAATTCGAATGAATTTCCGTCCGACCTTCGAAATAAGGCCGACTCATCAAAACCAATCCAAACTTACAAATTGCAATACATAGCGGCGAGAATACTAAAATACAAGAGTACTACATAGCAGAGAAAGTTCAACATCATAACATCGGACACATTGCATCTACAATGGTAACAGCAACTATCTGTCTATTTCGAGACCCAGAAACTTTTCTTTTTGTTCTATTCTTTTTTTTGCATCAAAAATCAAAGGCTAACAACAAATAAAATATATATAAAAATCAGAATATAGTTGTAGTTCGTTTGAAAACAGAAAGAAAATAAAAATGAAATACCGTGCGAGTGCGTGTTGCGCGCGTGTCGCGTCGTCGGCCAAAGTATGGCCAAACTAATGGAAAATAAAAAAATACCTCTCGTGTAACTTCCGTAGTTTTGAAGTTTTTTTTTTATTTTGCATATTAATTAGGTCAATGAATACAGAAATAATTATTATTATTAATTGCTTGTTAATAATATGAATAATTAATTATTAATTTTCAAGTTTTTTGTTTTTTTTTTTGCAAACACATTTTCTAAATAACAGACAGGCAGAGAAACCATCTCTCTTCCTCTCTCTCTGGGCCTGCCTCTGTGACAACAAGAAGAGCTTAGTAGTCAGTAATTTCATTTTCATTTCCTTCTTAGTATTTTTTGTTTTTGTTTTGGTTGTTTAAATAGATATATATATATATTATAGATAATATTTTTGTCTACTAGAACGGTTTCTTGTCTCTCTACGAGCGTACTGTGTTTGGTGCAGACGCACAGACTCTAAATTATTAATTATTAGTTTCTTAAACATTTAAAAGAAGATTTTTGTTTGCTTTTGCATGGCTTTTGTTCAATCAAGTAATTCATTTGTAAGGGCTAAGTTGCAAATAGAGAATAGTTGCTATTATCTATGTATGTGTACTCGGTAATCGGTCAGAGATAAATAAGGAATTTCGCGGCGCGGCATACAACAGCCATCACAGTGGATGATGTGTGGATGTGGACCTGTTTTGAAATTTCTCTCTTTTCTCAATAATAATGGTATCAACGGTATTTTACTGCCTTGCAAGTTGTATTTTACGTTTGATCTGTTAGGTTAAACTGAAAAAAATGTGGAAATTACTAAAAAGACTTAAATGTAAAGAATACCCAGACTGTGTGTGTGTGTTTTTTTGGTGGAGGGGCTGGCTGGCTTAGTCGGCACCGCCGTTCTCCTTCTTGATTAGCTTCTCGTCGGGCTTGTCGTCGGCGTCGTTGGAACAGCCATCGCCACCGATGGAGCGGCGTCGCTTGCGGTTGATGCGCCACGGGCGCAATGGGAACTTTATCACCGGCAGTTGGTCCATGCCGAGCACTTTGTAGATTTGTCTAAATGCGATTAGCCGCAGGAATTGCTGGGCCGAGACAGTGAGATCTTCGCGCTGTTGTTTCGTGAGGCCGTCGAGGGCGTCGCGGGGTTCTTTCTCGCACGGGTCGAGGATGCCGGGGCCGTTGATGAGCAGACCCGTGGAGATGGCCTCCATGATGCGGCGTAGACAGTCACCTGGACTGAGGGGGAAACCGCCCGATGAAATTACCTTCTCGATGAGCAGCTCCAAAGCCCACTGGTTGATGGCCTGCCAAGAGGGGACGCGTTGGCATAGGTCGCGCAGAATTCGAATGACCATAACGCAGGACTGCAGACCGGTGGCTCTGGCCTGGAACCATTTGGCGTGGCGGAGTTCGGCGAGCGCCTGCAAGCAGGGCTCGCGTGGGAGAAAATCAGTAGCTTTCTGTGGAATATCCTCGACGACGTCACCGGCATCCAGTGTCTCGCGCAACAGCGGCGAAGTGAGGCAAATCTTGACTGTGACAGAGTCGTCCGAGACCAGAATGGCAGACTCCTCTATCGCCGTCTCAACGCGATAGTCTACCTCACCGGCATTATTGCTTGTCCATACTTCCTTCAGTTTGGCCGGCAGTTCATCGGCCACACGGTTGAGCAACCCGAGGGTGGGCTTCTCCGAGCAGAGGACGACCAGCTCGACGAGGTTATCACCTTGCAGGAGAAGTCCCTTGGCCAGGTAGCCAACACGCATGACACCCTTCAGGGTGCGCTGGACGCTGCCGCCATTCTCGCTCTCCCGCTGGAATGAGAACATCTGATTGTCACGGCCGTCCTTGATGTTGGCGCATTTCTCGTCTGTCTTCTTTTCCTTGGCACCGTTTTCCTGAGAGCTTTCAGCAAAAGTGTCCGACACGAATTTCAGTGCCCGCTCTGTGTGCGAAACGATCCTCTGGATGGTCTGCAGTTCCTCTTCTTTTGGGTAAATCTCTGCATGACGAGCAATTGCATGCCGATCGTCGGTGCTTTCAGGCCTGCGTCCTGGCATCATGCCGAAGAATGGGTGGCCTGGAGGACCGCCACCGCCTCGCCCCATAAATGGTGCACCGCGAGGTCCTCCACCCTGAAAGCCGCGCTGCATCCAATTGCCATAGTCGAATTCATCGTCAAAGCGGCGGCGCTCATCCCAGTACATCATGCTGTCGCTTGTGTCATCGTTTCCTCCAAAATTGCTTCCTCGTCTGCTGCCGTTACCATAATCAGACTGCATCATCGCACGCTGGGCACGCGCCTCGGCCAACCGCCTGTGGCGCAGGGTCGGCTTGAAGTCAACCACCAAATCTGGTTGCACTTTGCGTTTGTATTGCAGCCGATGTCGGCGACCCTTCATATGCATCTCCTTGGCATTGGGGTCGTTAAATTTGCAATCGCAGAGTTTACAGTTGAAGCTGAGGATCTTGCCATCGTCATCCTTCATCTCCTCGATGTACTCCACGCCCACGGGCTTGATGTCATCCGACGGTACATGATCGTCCATGTGAACATCAGTTGCGGACGCCTTTGTGGCCGCGACTTCAACGCTGCTTGCGTTATCCTTCGAGGAATCTTTGCCGTCAGCGCCTGCTGGAACGAAGTTTATCTTGCTCATCTTCTTGGGGTCCTCTGACGGAATGGGCTTGCCTAGCTTCTGGTGAAGTTTCACAACTTTCTGGTGCTTAGAACCGCGCACATGAGCGGCATAAGCGTCGTTGCCGGTGCACGTGACGTCGCACAGTTCGCAGTGATAGCTATTACCACGATTTTGGGTGGTTGTAGTGGCACTTGCCTGCATCTTGAGACTTGCTTCACGCTTTTTGTGTTTCTGTCCTTCCAAGTGTTCGCGATAAGTCTGTGGCCCGGCACAGCTGATCTTACAAACCTCACAGTAGTGGAGTTGCTGAGGGCGTGGTGGTGCTTTGGTGCGCATTTTGTGACTACTGGGGTTACTGGGACCCTGCTTCTTAAATGGCTGCCAACTGGTGTTGTTGTTCGGCGGCGCCTTGTTGTGTTGCTGGGCAACGTACATTGTAGCCGCGCTGTATAGCGCTGCGTCATAGTTGGTGTATGTGGGTGCCACTGTAGCTGCGGCGGCCGATGGCTTTGCCGCTGCATTGTTTAGTTTATCTTTGGCGCTGTTTGTCGCTGAGTTTGCTGCTATTTTAGCTGCTGCTGCTGGTGTAGGATTACGTACCGGCGGAGCAGAGTAATGAGTCTTGGACACTGTAGGCTGTGGAGCACTACTGTAGCTGGCTGCTTGTTGATAGAACGTCTTCGACGAGTCATAGTTTTGTAAAGTCCTATTATAGTCATATCCGAAGTTAGATCCCGCTCCAGGAGGTCCTGGATTGAATGTGGTTGCATTGGCACCTGTCGTCGGAAACGGTTGATCATAGCCCGTCCGCTGAGCGTTATATGTTGTAGGTGCGGCTGAAGTTACTGAAAAGCCTGCCTGTGCCGCCGGATAACCTGCCGGGGGAGTTGCCGCCGCTGCCCCATACTGCGTACCACTGTACGGGAAGTAATTGTTTGTCGCCATTTAGAACGGGCCGCCTGCCTATTATTGTGTCTGGTTACTTTTTCGCTTTGTATTGTGGTTAAGATCTGCAAAGAGCACACTGAATGTGGTTTTCTGCAAGAAAAATGGTAAGCGGCGGCGTCAAAGGAACACCACCATTTTAATTGAGTATAATTACAAAATGTTCTATGTCGGGCGAAAATTAGTTCGCGTTGCACGGAAGATGTGTTTTTTCTGCAAATGATGATTGAAATATACGAAGTATAATCACTTGATTAAAGGTGTTAGGTTATTTATTCAATTATTACCGTGTCTTTGCGAAAATTGGTGGAAAATTTACAAGTCTCACAGAGATTACTTCTTTTTCTTTTCTTGTATGCCAATTCACAATGGTGACGATAGATTCGATAATTTTTTTAGTACGGCAGGGAATATTGTACTAGAGCAAGTATAAATCAAGGTGTGATACATAGGTACGTTCTATGTTATATCCTTCTAATGATATGAAAATAGGTACGAAAATTGTTAAATTTTAAATAAATCTTGTCGTTCAGACTCATAATAAAAGCACTTAAATCACCTTTGTCCAAATTTCAATTGACGTCATTAAAAAAACTTTTACTTTCCACTTTACTGATTTCAGATTTTTTGTGTCAATATAAGGCGTGTTTTTTTTAACTTCGATCTCAGCAAAGCAAAGCAAAGTAGGATTTTCAGCACGCAATTACAACAACTACATTCCACTTGACACTTCGAGATTCGCAATAGTTGTTGTAATTAGCGCGCTGAAAAGTATACTTTACTTTGCTTTGCTGAGATCGAAGCTCAAAAAAACTCGGCTATAATGTCGTTTTCGATTTGGCTTTTCAGATTTTGATCTGAGATTTCAGATTTCTGCTGCCAAATCGAACATGAAATCTGAATTATATTGGTATGTGTGTGTATTGAGTTGGCGGCAAAATAAAACATTTTTGCACTTGCACTCGAAATCCATTTCAATTGATTTTCACACATTTATAGTAGGTACTGCATTTCGAAATCATTTAATATAAATACTCGATCCCATACGCGTTAAATAAATAATTCAGTTAGAAAAGCAATCGTTCCAACGATAAACAATTCGTAACCGACGCTGTGTGTCATAAACATTGGTGTTAGTGAAAGTATGTGTAAAATCTGAGGAAAAATTGAGATTTCTCAAAAGTGATCTGAGATCAAAAAAAAGATTGATTTTTGTGGCAAATAGAACATGAAAAGCAATCTCGATCAAAAAAAAAATTGATCTTTAGCCAAATCGAAAACGACATAAGATCTTCTCGAAATTCCACCAAAAAAAAGTTTTGAGCTCAGTCACTATGCATAAATTTCTCCACGAAAGATTTCCAAACAAATATTTTAATTTCAATTTCACAGCACTTTTTGGAGACGAGTGAAAATTTCACTTCACTCGAACAGCGTACCGGCCTTAAAGTTCTAAAAACAAGTTAAAACCATTGTAGAATAGAAGGTTTTTTTTCAAACATATCTAGTAACGATGTGCATTTCATTCACATTTGTAATAATTTCCCGAAAACGTAAACAAACTCCACTAGGTACTTATCAAACTCAAATGCACTCGCATTTGTAAATCTGAAGCAAAAAAAGTGTTTAACAAAAAAAAATAATGTGCTCTGCGGGTTCCCAATCGAACACCATATTAGACTAGGTGCCAACTTACTAGGTATTTTCAACTGATCCCTAGATACAATTTTTGAACGAACTCACCTTTAATAGTGGGTCATGCTGACAGCTGGGATAACAAATTTCTTAGGCGCCAAGTTTCGATTGAATACCAAAGTTCAGTGGTAGTTTTTAAATATTATTTTGCTGTTAAATTAAAAATATACACTTCGAAAAATGGAGGAAAAAAGTTTGTTCAGTGATATATACCATGAAATAGATATTTCTTATATTCCTCTATTTCTTGCTAGAATATTTAAAGCGAAAAGAAAAGGCATTCACTGACGGCAATCATGATGCACTAGCTATTGCCTGTAAAAACCTGGGCGATTACTACAACCAGCACGGGAAGTACAACGAAGCAGTTAGGGAATATGAACAAGAAGCCTCGATTTACCTTAAACTGGGAAAGAATCTCGAAATGGCGAAGGCACATCGTATGGCTGGGGAGATGTTCATGCTCCTCTGTGAGTTTCAGAATGCATTAGACCACATAAATGTCTACTTAAGTAAGACCTTCATTCCAATTGATTCGCATTTACATTTACTACTTTTCCCTTCTAGAAGCTGTGAAAAAGCTGAAAAACAAAGTCGAAGAGCAAAGAGCGTATGCAACGCTCGGGCGAGCCTACCTGTTACAGGGTCAAAGTGCTTGTGCTACTGATTCGGCAACCGCACTGTCTCCGCTGAAAAGCGCTGAGAAAGCATTCATTCGCAGTCTGCTGATTTCGAAAGAGTAAGCAAACGTTTTTGGGGCAAAGTGTTTACTTGGCTAATTTGCGTTGTAATAGAATTTCAGGTCAAATCACAAAAGTGGAGCAGTTGGACATGCAAGCGCGTCTGTATCTGAACATTGGCGTCGTCAAGGAACACATGGAGGCGTTCGAAGAATCCATATCGTACATCGAGAAGGCGATAAAAATAAGTAAGACTAATGAGATATTTGAATTGCTCCACCTATGCTACGTATCGATGTGTCTGCTGTACCAGTATAAGCTGAGCGACGCTACATTGGCGCTGAGATACTGCAATCTCGCTTTGGAAGTGGCCAAGCGTTTGCCAAATAAGGTAAAGAAGATTTGCGAGACGTTGATTGCCAAGTCAGAGATTCTGATTAAGGAGGGGGACTTCTCTAGCGCCAAGCAGATACTAACAAAAGCGTACAAGAAGAACACCCCAGACGAAAACGATCGGCAGACTATAGAGAAGACGCTGAGAGTTGGTAAGGCGTCAATATGTTGTTTGGTTGGCTCTGAATTTCGTATCTTTCAGTGGTAAAGATCTGCCGTACACTAGACGAGCTAGTTACCACAAGCTCGGACAACTATGCCGGGCGGAAGAAGCTCTATGAGACGCTGGGCGATGGCTGTTGTCAGTTGCTAAACTATCCCAAGGCTATTGAGTACTATCTGCAGATGTTGGAGTGCGCGCAGCTAAATACGGAGACAGGCAAAGAACTTATCCCGATATATGTGAGTCTGTACCAGACGTACAAGGACGATAAACAGTACGAGAAGGCTCTGGAATTCCTGTGGAAGGAGTTCGAGCTTAATCAAGAGCTGCCAGCTGAAGCATTTTCGACGCTCTGCAGCATAGGTGAGGTTTGCGAGTTGCAGTTGCAGTCGTTTTGGACGATTCAGGACGTCTACCAGAAGGCTCTGGACTTGGCAAAGAAGGCCAGCAGTGCGAAAATGGAGAAAATTGCATTTGCCAGGTTGAAGAGGGTTCAAAAAAAGTTTAACATGAACACTCTGACCGAGCAGCTGGAGGAGGATGCCCGATTGCGAGGTATATTTTTGCAAACGTATATTTGTCTGTATAATGCAAGTGTTTTTCTGCAGGAATCGATCTCGATACAATCGACGAAGATAGTGATAGTGAGGGTGTACCCACCGAACACAACACCCCCGAGCTGGGCGACGATGTCTGTCTGGAGGAGCTTACCGACTCGGACAGCAGTGACTTGGACGAAACAGAGAAGCCACGCAACCGCAAGCGAGGAACTACCCTGACCATCAAGCGGAATAACAAAGGTGAAACTCAGCTGCATCAGGCCTGTATTGCGGGCAACCTCGAGCTGGTACGTCGTCTCATGGAACAAGGACATGTTGTAAATGTCAGAGACCACGCTGGATGGTTACCCTTGCATGAAGCCTGCAATCACGGCTTCCGCGACATAGTCGAGCTGCTGCTGGACAAGGGTGCGACGCCTGCAATCAACGACAAGGGTGGCACCAGTTGTGATGGAATAACACCTTTGTACGACGCCTGCGCCAACGGCTTCCTCGACGTGGTTGAGCTGCTTCTGGAGCGAGGGGCGAATGCCACTGTCAAAACTGACTACGGCGACACCTGCCTCCGTGCACTTGACAACTGGAGGGAGAAAAACGATTTGACTGCTGGCGAACACGCACAGTACGCTTCTATTCGACGTATTCTCTCGGACAGGCTAAGCAAGGCTGGCATTTCTGGTGACAGTGTGGCTCTATCCAACTCCAATCGCAGTGGAATACACCGCAGAAGTTTGTCGCTGAACAGGTCAAGAGAAAATCATGATATATCAGCTCCTGCCCTGGAAGAGGTGGAGGACCACAACACGTCGAGCAGCGATTCCCAAATCCTTAAGGAGTTTAATTTACATTCTCCACTTAAGACGTCCAGTGCCAAACATGAGTATCGCAGCGTGATGGAGCACCTTAAGCGGCCGAATCGTCTGAAATACTCTAGCCAGGAGGATGAACCTTTAGGGCAGCAGCAGAACAAAAGGACAGCCTTCCTAGATGCAGATGACGTGGGCGAGAATTGGTTAGATGATGACTTTGGCCCGGATAGAAAGAGGAGACGATGTTTACAGGACCGTGACCTACCACACACGTCCAAAGAGAATTTCAGTGACTCGGCATTGTCCATCGACGAGCCCGATGCATTCCAAGTTCTTCTCGAATCTGGTAATCGGCAGAAGCAAGCTCAAAAACTTAAACTTCCACGTTCCACGAGCATGTGCAGTTCGGCCAGTGGTTCGTCAAGAAAGCCAAAGCAACAGGCATCTCTGTTTGACAGTGGCTTTTGCCGGTTTCGCAGTGAAAGCCCCATGTCTAGCGAGGATGGTGTGACTATAGAACCGGACTCCACAACTCAGCCCGCGATACCACTTGTGTCCCCGATAAAGATTGTGCCCGCAGCGCCAATCGTACTTTCGACTATATCGTTCAAAATAAAGGTGGAAGAAGAGTTTCTGCTGGTACCCGTAGAGCGAAAGAAATTAAACGAAGTGAACATCCGGTGGCTGGCCGAGGAAGCTTCAAGACGGTATTACAAGTAAGTTAGGCGATGCCGTTTCCCTTGGTGTTTTCTGATGATGTTTTTGTTCACAGTTTGGTGGGCCTGAAGCCACTCCTTCGGCTGAAGACCGCCGATGGCTTCGCCTTTGAGGAGAACGATCCGATACAGGTAGCCGTGGAGGAGTCTATGATCACTGCGACAGTTCTCGAGTGGAAAATCTCTCCGCTGTCTCAGCGATACGAGGAAATGTGTCATCAACTACAGAAGAGTAAGCTCAGCGTTTGCTTTGATTTGACTGCTCACTACTAACCCAATCTCTCTTACAGCCGTGCAAGGTGACATCCAATCGGCTCTGGAGAAGGGTCAAGTCTCCAACAGCATCATCTTCGCTGATTTTTCCCTTACTCCCGATCTGACGGAGCCCATCTTCAAGGCGATACTGCATCAGTCCAACCTACGCATTCTTGACTTGTCCAACAACTTCATACAAAACGAAGGTTGCAAGCAACTTGCAAAGTCCTTGTCTACCCTCAAGCAGTTGAAGGTGCTCAATCTTCGTGGTAATTGCATCACGAGCGAAGGCTTGGATAGTCTCACATCATGCAACGCCAACCTAGAAGACTTGGAGGAGTTAAATCTTAGTCAGAATCCGCTCGGAAACAAGAGCATTCGCTCTTTGGACAAACTCTGCACGGGCTGCAAGTCCTTGCAAAAGCTTCACCTCTCGCACTGTGGCATTTCCAACTTGTACGACTTTGATTTAAATTTCTATCAGTTGACCGAGATTGATGTCAGTTTCAATCCTCTCACAAGCGAGTGCTTTCGCAAGTTGCTGACCAAGTTGAACAGCAGCCGACTTCAGAATTTTAATGTGAGTTCGTGTTCGGGTCCAGATAGAAACTGCTCCGCTCGGATAGCCGAGTTCTTTGAGAGTGGAACATGCGAGAAGTTCAAACGGATCGAATTGGTTGGGTGCAACCTGGGCGATGCCGACGTGTACAAATTTGTCCAAAGCCTCAGCAAGGCGGTCGAGTTGGAGGTGCTCAATTTGGCAGAGAATCCTCTCCTCACTGGGGCTTCCCTGCAGTACGTGTTGGATGAGCTGAACTCCCTGCGAAAGCTGATAGCAACCAATTGCCCGGGGATGATGGATCTGCGACGGCTGGAGATGTACCCTGCATCAAAGAATCTTCCCAATTTTATGTCGCTGACATTAAAGGAGACGGAGGGTCAGCGGTTGAGGGAGTTTTGGGACGGCCGTTGGAATAGTCGGGGTAAGGTCAAGGCATTTGGGCAGCATCTAGTTTGCTACGTTAATGAACACGATTTGACCAGTTAGCTACAGAGGGTTAATTGTTTTGTTTGGAAATATATCATGACTAACATTGATTACTCTTTCATTTCCTTAAAATTTATTACATAGCATACGTTCATGGAATTAAGTTGATTTTACGTGTGAAACTAAACCCAATTCCAGTCACGTAGGGTTCGTTCTCGGACAGCGCGAAACGACCCACAGCTTTGCAAGACGTTAGGTAGGCGTATAATGTTGGATCCAGTGTCGAACGGTGCGTTATCTACCCTTTTCTCACACGGCAGTTGCCCATGCAATTTATGAGTCGCTAACGGAAGATGAAAAGTGTCACTCAATAGTTTAATTGAGTACGTATTTCTCTTCTTTACTTTGCGCTGCTGAGATTACAGATTAATACTCATTAAAACAGACCGTAAACACTGTTAAATAAACGGCACAGTTACTGTGGTAATAACAAGTTTTTATTTGCCCACACTTTAATTTCCATTAATTAAGGAATGTAAATAAAATTTCAAATCTCATTAAGGACCCAGTTTGCATTGTAATTAATTGCCCTGGCGAATGAATGCACGTTTTTATCCAAGCCGCAAATAAATAATATTATTCTGTTTGACCACAAGCGAACATAGTATTATAGCATAATGTTCTACGGCAAACACTATAAAAAGGATTAAGGGCTATGTTTACATTGTTATGAGTTGGGTGGGATATGTGTGTGAATTAGGTAAGCACAGTTTAAAAGATAAATTCATTTTTATATTATCCTTTGATTAATGCTCCTTTTGTTTGGTTCTTTTTTCCACGAGATTATTTATACCGAATTACCGCTGATCCCCGTTGTGTAGAATAGTTCAAATCGTGATGGAGATATCAATACAATTTATAGTTTATGTTGAAATATAAATACCCGTCCAATTAAATAAATGTGCTCCGGTTAGTTAGCTAGTAGGTGTCAGATCGCATACATAAATTTGTCCTTAGTACTGTGTTACTTGATGATAACTGGAGAACATTGAACAGATAGTTTTTTTTGGTGTATTGCACAACTATTCTAAATAGTAGATTGACCATTTTAATTTCAATATGATTCACATTCTCCTTCACAAGCAGAATTACTACATTTGTACTGCTTGCTACGTCGGCGTCGGTTAGGTTAGGTTAGCGGGTAGACGAGACAGGGGGAACCTGCACCCGCCACACTTAGATCAATGTAGATCCGTTGTGATGCCCTTGGGGTTCTAATGCCCCCATACTGTTTAAACCTATGAAACCTGGTAGTCAAGCCATATCGAGGATGACATAAATTTGTGTAAGTAAGAGGACTTCGTTTTGCCCGATCCACAAGAAAGGAGACCACCTCAACTGCGCCAACTATAGAGGAATCAGTCTCCTTAACATCGCGTATAAGATCCTTTCTGCAATATTGTGTGAACGCCTAAAACCGTTCGTCAACAACCTGATCAGCCCCTATCAGTGCGGTTTTAGGCCAGGAAAGTCCACCGTCGATCAAATTTTCACACTTAGGCAGATCCTGGAAAAAACCCAAGAAGTCCAAATCGATACTCACCATCTTTTCATCGATTTCAAAGCCGCCTATGACAGTATCTATAGAGACGAGCTATACAGAGCCATGTCTAGTTTTGGCATCCCTACCAAACTCGTCCGTCTGTGAAGGATGACGATGGAGAAATCTCGCTGCTGCATCAAGGTCGGCAATGACCTAACCGAGACCTTTGATCTCAAAAAAGGATTTAGACAAGGCGATGCGCTGTCATGTGACTTCTTTAACATCATACTTGAACGAATTGTGCGAAACTCACAAGCTAACATACGAGGTACGATCTTTCAAAAGTCTGTACAATTACTTGCTTATGCGGAAGATATTGACATAATTGGACGAACACAGCGAGCTGTCACTGGCGCGTTTGCAAGTATAGACACAGAAGCGGCTAAAATGGGCTTAGCGGTTAACGAGGGCAAAACGAAATATATGCTGTCAACAAGAAGGGACACCCAACATCGACGAATCGGGCAGAACGTCACGATAGACAGCTATAACTTTGAGGTAGTAAGGGACTTTGTCTACCTTGGCTCTGCTATAACATCTGAAAATGACATCTCATCAGAAATCAAACGGAGAATAACTCTTGCCAACCGCTGTTTCTTTGGGCTGAGAAGGCAACTGTGTAGTAAGGCCCTCTCCCGAAAGACTAAGGAGACTCTGTATAAGACCCTCATCATCCCAGTCCTGCTGTACGGATCAGAAGCATGGACTATTTCCAAGGCGGATGAAGATATCCTTGGTCGATTCGAGAGAAAAATTCTTCGTAAGATATTCGGTCCCGTCTGCGTTGACGGGTTTTGGAGGAGACGATTCAACGACGAAATATACGAGCTGTACCAGCGACATCGACCTAGTCAAAAAACTGCGCATTGGACGTTTGAGATGGCTAGGACATGTAGAGCGAATGGACATCAACGCTCCGGCCCGCAGAGTTTTCGATTCCAACCCAGAGGGTCAACGCAGTAGAGGAAGACCTCGCCTAAGGTGGCGCGCACAAGTGGAAAACGACTAAGGACCGGGCCAGCTGGAGAGGCTTGTTGGTTGAGGCCCTGGTTCACCCCGTTCCAAGCTATTTTTTATGAAGTGACATTATCACTATTTGTTACTATACGAATACTAATGTCACTACCTATTCTTGTATTTAATATTGTTATGGTAGATTAAGTAAATACAAAGTTTGTTAATGCAAGAATAATGAAAACAAATAAATGAAGAAAGTGATATCTGCATGAGGCGTGTAGTTTACTCGAATTACTACGCATAGTTAATTAAGTAGATTACCTCATGTGAACTATTCTGTAATCTCTGATCACAAGTCATCATTATTAAAAATTCTCAGCAAACGTAAACTCTCAGAGACACCAAACTTCAACAGATTACGTGCGAAAAACTTGCTGAAGAGGGCAAACACTTCTTGGGCGACATATTTAAGGACAAACTTTCCCAACTTTGTGGAAATATTTGCCGTCTTCGTTAAAACTGCACTCACCGAAGATGGTGATAAATATATACAAATATTTACTTTGGTATCATTGAACTCCACTGTAGAGAACCACATCACTGAAGTGTCCCCAGACGTTCGGACAGATTAAAATTCCCTCAACCATAAACAAAGACGCGAATTAATGTCGTTTTCCATTGGTTTCACTCGGGGATCCACTCATTCTGTAGTCCAATGGAACAAGAAAACTGCTTCTGATTGAATCCACAAGAGTATTGGTGAAATGCCAAAAAATAATCGACGGCTGCCGTAGTTGACTTGTATAAAATACACAAACTACACTTGTGTGAGTGCTTCTTGAGTGGATTCTGACTTCAAATCCAGAAGCGAAATTCTCTCCTCAGAATCACCAGAAGAGTATTTTTTGTGCCAATGGAACGGTTTCAGAAGTGATTTTTTCGATTCCGGACTCTCCCGGACGCTTCTTTTTGCCCAATGGAAAACGACATAAATTCCTAAGTGCAGTAAGCTCAAAATGACATTGTGATATGTCCTTTGCACAACATTGACGCACCAAATGGCGATGGCATTAAAAAGCGTTTTTTTCAGGATTGCTAAGTATTTCTTTGTCGCTTTTGTAAAATACAAATTCTTCTAGTCCGCTAATGGATATAGCCCAGTAATTTGTACAGAAGTAAAACAAAGAAACCCGAAAGTGATTATGGCGCGCTTCATTTGGTATGAACAGTTCTTTGAAACCCTCGTCAGGAAAACTTTCACTCGCAATTATGGTGATAAATTAATTTTCAAAAGTTCGACGAAACGGGCAGGACGAATGGACCTTTTGAGAACCTATTACTATGACGAACAGATGTAATGGTGTTTTTAATTTAGAAGCTCATTCTTATGTTTTATCGTTGGTCAAGGGTGGTCCCGAATCAAAGCAGATGTCAAAATAAAATCTTCACGATTTTGAATTTCTGAAATGTGCAAAATCCAACTGTAAAACTATGTTTAGAGACTTTTCAAAGAAAAACAACTTGGTCTTGGGATTTTAAGAGTGAAATTGTCATTTCCAAGAGGTAATAGCGTTGCAGTCGTAAAAGTTTGGAAATCTAGTTTTTCATGTCAAACTTGTGGAATTGAGGATTGCATATAAATGCGTAAACTTTTCAGTTTTTGCCACCCATTAAGAACCAGAAAAGTGATAAATAACTAATGAGTTATAACTTTATACAGGCAGAAGGAGATATTAAAAACAGCACGCTGTAGTAGCCAACTGCTACTGTCATTGTCATAATGCACCGACATGGCGTAAAGGCAAAAAGTTTATCATCCTGTCATCACTCTAAAAAATGTGTTTATGTTCCTTTCATGGCCTCAAATATAAATGTGACTTTTGACTTTTTTGAGGCCAGAAAAAAATATTTTTTTTCATGTTTAAAAAGAAATCCTTGTCTGGAAAATGTAAACACGGATGTAGTTCGTTATTATCAGTTAAACACATATTTTCATTTAATCTTTCATGTCACTCCTCAATAACGTATCAAGTTGAAAGTCGGTTTTCATTCTTTAAAAGGAAAAGGTATTTAAAAGAAGTGTGTACTGAATTTCCGGAAGCTACTACAGCTACTTCACAAAAGTTGCTTTCAAGTAACTGTATGTAATAGATTTGGGGAGTGTCCTCCACTACATACCTGCTTTTTATTTGCCAAGTAATTAAGCATTTAATAATATTCTCATCTTCTTCCAACGGGTAGATACCCTACAATTTTAAATATTTCTGTAAAACAATGCACAGAAAGGACTCTAAAGAATCACACTACGTTTTCCAATTTTTCTAATTGTCGTTATATAAATAGAGAAGGACGAGGTCATTGTTGAAAGCAGTGAAAAGTTTTGGGCAATTACGACGATGAGCTACCTCCACCGAATTTAGGGGACTATGGGTTTGCTGGTTGAACTACTTAATTCATGATTAAGTACCAGAGACTGAGAGTAATTATGGGTATATTTTAGTTGTCAGCTCCGGCAATAGGTCAAGTTTATTACGATAATTACGAAGAGTCGAATTGAATTGTACAGACTACCGTTTCTCGAATTTAGTAGTTTTTAGTATGATTCGGTGAAGTGATGTCACCGTAAGGTGTTACTTAAGGGAAAACGTCAGAATTATTTGTATTTATTGGTAAGACAATCGATTTAGGTTATAACTGTCTTGAACTTACAGAATTTTTAAGAATACTGCTGCAACAGTTCATCCAATCAAAGATTAACTCTTAAACAGAGCTTCAAGATCTTATAAATTTGTACAACAATTGAAGATAACCAACTTTTTACTATAGAAACAGAAGTTTTTACCCCAACTACTAATTCAATGCAATCTATTACATTATCTGAACTTCACATGCTTATAACGTCCTAATTTATTTTATATTCATTGAAAACCTTAGCACTTCCCCATTCTGTAACCTATTGGCTATCGACAATACAGTCTCCTACAAATTAAGATGACCGACTTTATGATAGAACACAATAAAATTACCCCATTCACACACACCTATGTTAGTCTCATAAAAATGTACTAAACCACGATTTGTCAGCGTCCAGTGTTACATTTTCCTAAGACTTTTAGGACCCATTTCGGATTTATGTTCGATTGAGTAACACACAGCAAATTCTTCTGATCACATACATATTTGTGACAATCGTAAGCATCGTAAGGACGAAAGCATTCATTCCTTTGTGTTCGCGGTACATCATCAATCATAAAATGTTTCAACATAAAAGTAAGATTCTATGGTGGGCATAATATTTTTTTATTATGCCCTTTCATTGAAATAGGTACTTGATAGAATCATAAAATGCACACAACAGGATATTACGTTTGCGCGTGGCCCTAAATTTAGGAGGTATCCTTGTTGTACCTATTTTTTTCTCTAATTTCCGAGGACTATAACGTTGAAAATGCATAATTATTTGTTACATCTATGTAACATTTATATTGATACATATATGTTGTGCACAAACCATATTTATGTCATAAGTTCAATGAGTGCATTCAGACTATCGGATTTGTGATTTTGACAGATCAAACGTGAAGTCATATGCACTCATTGCATGTGATGTTTGCGTGACGTTTTGTGACTGTTATTGTGTCAATTATTGACGGAATTATTCAACGTCCTCAAAGAAAACAACTCTTCGATCAAAAAGGTTGTTGTAAATTTATGAATCCCCAATTATTGACCCGATGTAGCTTGCACAATCTAGGGGTACTTCGTGTTGCTACATCTATGAGAATAATAAACTACTCACAACCAGACAGTATTTACGATTTGTGTCTGCATATCCAAATATCTATCTTCTTCGAGACACCTCATTGAATACCATTCACATGCTTGCCAATGCAACAAATGGCAAACAAGATTTTATGGTTTGCAATATTTCCCACCCCAGCCAATAGAGTGATGACCATAACAAGTTCCAAAACATATTGCAGGACATGCAAGTGCTAGTGCAAAATAACATGATGAACAAAGCAGCTTCGCAGATACTTTGCAAGTTTATTTGACCATCAAAGTTTCAGAAAACCAAGTGTACAAGTACATGCACAAGTAGATAGAGAATGCCGTCGTAAAGTTTATCGGCTCGGATAGTAAAAACTTTCGGATATTGCAGAAATTATAATTAAATTTCTGAGTTTGTCTGCGATATGTTTTGAGACTGCGATATCACTATTTTCGTTTGATGGCTTTCTTTTATTGTCCCCATCAGTCTGGTTTGCTGCGCAATACATATTGAAATTGTCACTCGTTGGAAAGTTCTAAAAAGGAATATTTTAGTAGAAAAACGACTGAATCTCTCTTTTGTAAATAACTATACAAGAGCAGAGCAACCATTTTTAGAAACACAATTCAAAGCCTTTTGAAAAGACCTTCACAGAAGTAATCAAGTTTCGGCATTAAAATCGAAATCATGTAGGTACTCATAAAATTGTGACACAAAACCTATTCGCGACCCCCACCTAATAAGGTATAACCTCTCTGATCTCAGCTCATATCCGAAAATGCATCACCAGTTTTAATCAACCAACTCCCTGCGAATCACAAAGGATGTAATCAAAGCAACTTCATGACGCATCCATTCATCAGATAGCACAAAAGGACACGCAGGCATACAATGTTACATTATGCGTGAAATTCATTATGTTGACATTTTCCAAGCCAACTTTAGCTGACCAGTACAAGGCTACTGTTATTTGTGTGCGTCTACTCGCATTGATATAATTTAGCGAATCGACTTCCGGCACACGGCCATATTCTATGGGCGCAGCGAATTTTGTAGAGTCAGTTTGCGATTGAGCTGTTTTCAAACAAAAGGATCCCGATAGTCTGTCAACCCAACATATGTGGTCTTCGACATATGACACAGCAGAATATTCGTGATTTATCTCGAAAAGTCATGTTTTCAGGTTTATTTATGGATTTTCGGCAGACAGTATCGTGAATGTCATATGGTAGGCATTCGAGATGATTCTAGTTTATAGCGCTGAAAAAAAAAAATATAAGAATTATAAATGACAGGGCAAGGAGAGGAATGTAATTTCCCAAGATAAATTGTTGCTCCTTTTTAGTGAAAGCGAGTTCACAATTCACTCAGAGTGGCCGTCCAATAAGGGGTTTGTGACAGGGTTTTGCAATTAAATAGAGCGATAATTTTTAGGGTATTCTGGTATTGTAGCCGACTCTAAAGAGAACAATTCTTCGAAAACGAATTTGTCAAACTTATTTTCCCAGTCAAAAAATCGCACTTTAACCTCAAATGGGCTTGAGCTATCCAGCCATGGGTCTCAAATGATCTCATTTACACACGCAATCATGGGTCACACCATATATGCAATTACTGATGGAAAGTGTAGACAGTTAGTCTGTTGACATTAGGAATTATTTGCATTGAAAAGCGACATGCATTTCTGTCAAAATACTTCTGCCGACTAGTATATTATGCTCTTCGCAAAGACTAAAAAAAACACGTACGGTGCTACTAGGTACAAGGGTCTTCCCAGAAGGCAAAAATATTGATAAAATTATGCTCCTCTGACGTTAATAGTGAAAGTTTGTAAGAATTACACGCTGAACATTTCAATCATGCTGCGTGCCGTAGATCATGGTCCACTCTGGCGTATACGTAACATTTTTGGTCCAAAATCCTATTTCATTATACGTGACAGTTTAAATAAATATGGCACTGATTTGAATAAATTAAGTGGCCTTAAAGAAGAAGAAGACTTAATAGATCGACAAATTCTACGATGGTTAAGCTTTCTGTCGTGTTAAAAAATGTTTGGCCTCAGTTGGTGCAAGTTGGTAACTGACTTCGAATCCAAGCGCAGGTTCACCTCCTGACTTGGAAAAACCACTGTGTTACGAAAAACTTACTGTCAGAATAAAACTGTTCAAACTCAAGTGAATCTGATGATGTTTTATTGGTGTAGCTTGAAATATCTATGTTTCCACCCTTCGAAGTAAATTTATTAAATTAATGCACGGGAAAGTATAATCCTTTCGGGCAGTATGTCCCTTATTCTAAATTCTACTATTTTCTCCACCTAATGTACAGTTGGTGTAAATCTCTTTGGCTTCGCCTTCAACATTACGTAGGTCGGAAAAATTCCTTAGAGTGCCTGAATACAAAGATTTCAACTGTCACATTTTGATCCGTCCCAAAGGGCTGAATAAACTTCTGAAATCTACAAATACCGAAGCTTACAATAAAGACGGCAATTTTCCTCTTCGTTCCACAAAATCTTGAGATAATAAAAACTTCCCTGGGGAAAGAAAATTAAAGTGAATCAATTGTGGGACGAGTTTTAGTGGTTCCATATAGGTACCCGACATTATATGAAATAAATCAACTGACCACCCAGTTTCACATGCGAGAGAGAAAGGAATCCTAACACAAAGGAAACCTAGTAACAAAAATAAACCCAAGTGGACCTATCCCTAAGATAGGAATGCGTTTAAGCATCACTAAAAGATACATTTACTTAGGAAACTTTATCTTTAAATTCCTCAAAGCGTAGGCACAGAAGAAAAAAACAAATACGTACCTAATAATCCAAAAGATACACATAACCCTAAATTGTTCACCAGAAAAAAATACATATAACCGAAGACAAAAATTTATTGACAGGCATAAAGGCCTGCCTATACGAATGGGTCCCTTGATATCGATATCAAAGAGAAAGTAAATATCTCTCGACCTTTGCCGCCAAAGGGATATCCATCATTCAACTCCTGCAACTTTGTAAACGAGTGTCAATATTTCACCTCTCCAGCAATACTCGGTCGCAGGATTAAATGTGACAGTTTACGTATTGAATTCTCTTCCGCGCGGATATTGATGGCGCCCTGGATACAGTCGTAAGCTTTGTGCGAGATTTATTTGTTTTGCCCTTGGAGCAAATCTACACACAAAAATGCTAATGACCAAGGTTATATACGTGTGAATAAGTTGTGTATAAAAGCGACTTGGTTAATGGGTTTCTTTATCACGGTTTAATGCGCTCCAACTTATATTTACCCTCAGAGAGCAACTGTCATCAGAGCAAATGCGGTTTTTGTTGCTCGTCAAAACTCCTAAAATAACACAAAGTAACGGCGACGATAAAATCCTACACGTGACTAATGACATATTTATCGACTCAGACTTACTGCGAAGTCAGGTGCGGGAAGCTAAAGCAAATGGATGTGTCATTAGGTGAATATCAAGGACAGCGCTCCAAGACAAATTAGTTGCATTGAAAAGAACGCTTTTATAAGGATCAATATATCAACTTAATACTTACTGTCTGCCGTTAAAATACGGTTCATGATGATGGTCGTTATCAGCTGTGGAACCCAATGTGGGGGAGGTTTTTAATGAGGCTCAAGGAAGCATGCACTTTCTCGTCGGTATATTTATTGGGAACTAATAGAAGTTTCCGCATTTGCTCAAAAGGGAAAAAACCACAATTACTTTTAGCAAATGTCATCGGAAGCCACATGGGAATGGTCAAATCAATTTGCACTGCATTAGTTCAGTTTTTCAAATTCCGAAATGGCAATGCGGGAACTTTGTTCATTCAACATGTGGCAATGGCTCTTTCAAAAGAGGTGGTCGATTCACCTGGAATAGGTTTACATAAAAGGGACGTAGTTCAATTAACACGATCCAAACCGTATGACATGGGGCGAGTGCAACTGCATTTGGTTGATTGATTTCTAACCACAACTGTAGCATCCAGTTGTCGTTTTTGCGAACTATTTCTTCGAGTTGGTTTGTTGGCAGTTGGCACCCATGTGCGAGTTGTGGTTTGTTAAATTTACTACCAGAGATCATACACATCCTTGTTCTCTGTCGATTCGTGCTCTTTAACAAAATCGATGCAAGTCTCTTCATTCATTTATGGGCTACGTATGTAGAACTATAAGGAAGAAATTAGATGTTGAGTAGAATGAAACCTTCCATATTTTGAGGATTCTAGATTAGGAAAATGGCAGCGACGACGAGAACAGGGAAATTGTAATAGTTTTTATCAAACCTTTTCATACGTTTTTAACAATATATTGCTTTTAACATCACAAATTCAAACATTTATACCAAACTTAATACCCAACTCTAAATGCCGCTGTACAAAATCAGGAGCAATAAATTTCTTCTGTACAAACTTCCTCCTTCTAAACACGAACTTCAGTCCTAAGCTCTCGCAATTAGCTAAAGTTTATTGCATGCAGTTGATTTTCCCAAAGGACTGCAGGTTGTCCTAACTAATTTCGTGTAGCGGAAAAAATATTCAGCCAACGAAACAGATGTGAACTTTCGCAGGACGTCGAGTCGGAGTCGTTAAAAATAAATTATTATCATTAAATTAGCAGCTTTTCCTTTTTGCCCCATAATCGGTTAGAAAAAAAAAACTCCAACCACCAAAGTCAAGTCAATTTCCATATCATCCACATTTTCCCAGAATTATATCGTTATGGTGCTCATTCGATTGGCTGGATTTAGTTAACTTCCGCGCGCGAACAAGGCGAAGAAACGAAAAAAAATGCTTTGAACTGGAGAAATATGCAGATGAACGAATACTCACTGAAATGTTCATTTAACGCAGCGCAATATCCTTTTCCGGGGAAAGTCGAGAACAATTATTTACACAGTTGTACCTCTGTGTTTTCTTATGCTTTTCCAGAAGCGTGCTTTAATTAAGGAAGTTTCTTTGACAGTGTCCGTTTTTTTTATAAAAAAAATAAAAAAAAAATAAATGCAGGTAAGTAGGAGTAAAGTTTTCTTTAACAAGACAGGAAATGGGTTGTCTTCTTGTCAGGAATTGATTTGTCATATTTTTACGCTAAGAGAAAATGGTTTCTAATTGTTGAAATTATTTTCAAAGCCAATTAAATAGTTTTGCTGTGACTGCGGATGAAATGAAGTAAGTTCAGAGAAAAAGCAAGACCTATAAAATACAATTTCCTTTTATCCTGCATAAACAAAGTCATTGGCAGAGTCAAAGGAATGTCTTAAGACGCTTGATAATGAGAATAAGCGATTGACGTGGTTTATACATAGCTTCTTTTAAATTTAAATTGAATCGGAAACCATTTTTACTGACTGTCAAAATGTTAAAATAATATTTCAACAGATGAACAAAAATGGTTTGCAGCCTATTCATATGCAACACATTCTTTCATTTATTCAATTCTATTGATTAGACATGTAAAACAACATCTCTGGGCCTTTCTATCAATAATTTGAACCTTCAAGTCAAATATTTTGTAGGTCACAATATTAAATTTTGAGTGGAAAATTTCGCCAAAATGAGTTCGAAAAATGTTGCCAGGAGACTAAAAATGGTTATTTGTATCGAGGTCTGTTTCGTGTTTATTTATTGTACAGTGGCTGAGTGGATTCCTAGATTCTTAAGCGAGTGGACTTGTGATCTATACCCCACAAATAATTTCATCTTGAGGTTTTTCCAACTGCGCCACCTCCCGCGAACGTCCGACTGTCATGAAAAGCTTCCCAATTCAGCCGTTCGGACGCTTCATAAAATTGTATGTCTTTTCCGTTCCTCCGAATAAAACTCATACAGAACAAATGGTTGTGAGAGGCAATAGCTAGGGTACCAAATACCGATCGCGCCACCAGTTTTTTGACTAAACAATACTGTCGGAAATTCACCTACCTTTTATTTTGTCCATATTCTTTTTTAAATCGCTTTTCAAATAACGACGCAATCGGTACGACAAAAATAAAAGTCACCCGGAGATGTCCAAAAATGTTCATAAAATTTCCGAAATGTGTGTCAATCGGCCGAAAAAAATTGGGCACAACAACGAAAAATAGTCATAGAATTCGCTCAATAAAATGCTTTTCATATGGGAACGAATTGCAAATTCTGGTACGTTTTGACATTTTTCTTGGTTGCAGCAGTTCGCTAATTTCACCACAATCTTCTAGTTGGAATTTGTTGAGGTTAGTACATACGAATTTTTTATACACGGATTTGTGGACCGTGATCATGTTTTGTGGATTGTAAATAAAGTCTGACAGTTCGCTATAAGAATGGTGCGGTAACAATTTTGTTTTGTTAAATACGTTTTATAAAAGTAATTTAGAGACAGTTTACACTCAGAAAAATCGGTCTCAAAAGTACACTAATAATTGATCCATAAAATTGTTATAAGAAAGTCAAAAATGGACAGCAAATTTTAAATTTCTAGTCAAGATAGCAAAGAATCTGAACGCAGTAATACTACGGTTAAACACTCAACTAAGTTAAGGGAAAACCCCAAAACCCATCTAAAGTAATTTTTTTTTTCGACTGAACTGCACACTTCGCGAACGTCTGACAAACATCCGAGAGTATCAAAAATCTTCTCAAATATCCGTTTGGATTCAGCATAAAATTGTAGATTCCTTCCATTTGTTCTAAAAATTAAGAAGTCACACACAACGATTTTTTGTGGGAAGCTAGATCTTTTCAAATTGCAACTAAGTTCTCTGATAATGAACGAGTCGCAAATATTGTAATCAAAACGTTTGTCTACAACCATAAAAAGCGCTTTATGCATTAAATGTAAGTGGATTATTATTTTTTATCTCTACCCGATTTTTATGCTTTGTGTAATTTTCCGGTGCCAAAGCTGCAACACATGAAAATCCGTTGTAAGTCGCCTTTTATTATTTTTCATGATGCTGAATGTAATGCCCACAGATAAATAAATTCAAATTTTAAATGGTGAATAAGTCAACCGGAGGGAATTGTAAGATTTCTTTTGCCCATTGACTTTATTCGTTTGAATTCATTTGCACAAAGGGTAAATCAAACAGGATCCTTTAACCCCTAAATGTTTTTATATCCATTTGCTCATCCGCATGTGGGAGCAAACACAAATAGATTTGTAATACGAGAAAGAAATCCTATTTAGTTAGAAAGCAATTTAGTACTTTTATACAATAGGCATAGTATAAGTGCGAGTAGTATATGTAATACATACTCCCCATGTCATGACGTCAGCGCGAAATCAAATAATAGCCCAGGCACCATTAAGTCGACATCAACCCATCCCACTTACAACTTGTTAGCACACCAACGACATACAATCAATGGCAACCATTTAAATTAACACAACAGAAGATTTCGTTCCACAGCACCGAAGAAAGATTTCACGATTCACGGATGCTTTTCAAAATATACAGCCAGTAATTACAAGCCAAGTTGGGCCGTGTCCGCTGTCTGCCGGATTGTAATTAAAGCAATTCCATTTCCTGTACTTCCTCTGTGAATGGTTTGCAATGTACACAAGGGGGTTTGCATCCGCCTTAATTATATATTCTTTCCCTCTCTGATACTGTGATATTCATATTGGGGAGACAACACCAAGGAGGGGATTTTGTATAAACAATTCAATATCAGGTGGGAGGCCCACAATATACCTACGTGTCCCATCTGTTCAAGGACCATGTGCAATCTTGGCGTAGATAGATTTTATTTTGCTGTATTACATTACAATAAAATATTTCACTTCAATGAAATATCCCCAGCCAATTTATATAAAATAAAATACTAGAGGGTAATCGATTCACTTTGGGGATACAAACACATACCATCAATATCACATTCCAGGGGATGGATAAATATTTGTCAAGTCATGTACTTTTACGCCTGCTGCAAAGCTATACCCGGTATTGACTCCATTTTTCATATCCAAAAGACCAATTTATCAGACCTGCTGTTGCTGTGCTGTGTTATACCAAGGGGAGTTGGCTTTACTTCATGCCAAGGCAATTATGTCCGTCAATATTACAGCACCGGAATGCAACAGGTGTTCGAGTTGAAGTTTCACTTCGTAAGCAGTTTTGTATGAATTTTGTATCAAATAAATTGAGGAATGTGCTGTGTCATGTTTTATGGTGAATTATTTATGTCGCCATTCATAATGATAGGGCTTTTTGTTTATGAGGACATAATTTGCCACTTGTAGGTAAATGTTATTCGGAATTTACAATGACCAACTTTAGTCCGGCAGCTTACGCAACGACCCCTCGCTTTCCAAAAACCCTTTCGGTATTGAATTTCGTAATTTAAGCGAATTTAAATACACTGTTGTTCAGCTTAAGCGTTTACAATAATTATAAATTAATTTTAGTAAATTGAAAATGTTTTCTGATTTTATTCGTTGGTATACAACAATGAGTTGTAAATTCGTTCCAAAAATTAAAAACTCACACAAAACGAATGGTTGCGAGAAGCTAGGCCCAGGGTCCCTACAGACCTGTGGCGCCAAATATTATTATTATTATTTTACAACAATGCAAGATAGTTAATGATTTTCTCTGCTATATCTAGTTTAGCCGCTTGCGCTTGCTTTTTTAATGGTTGACATTTCCAATAGTCTACAAGAAACGAATTGATGCTTACTAAGAAATAAATTTTATATAAGTTTGGGATCTTTCCAAGACAAGTCGTCGCAAAGACAATTAAATATATGTTCACTCAAGTTTCGACGGTTCATACCTGAATACCTACTTTTTCCAAGAATTATCAATTAGATATATCCTGTCTATACCCCTATCAAACTCTTTAAAAATGAACGAGGATCTCTAATGAAGCAAGGGTTGGTGTGAAAAGGTTTACTTCGCGGAAAATATAGGCATAAGAATAGAATTGTCACCACTCACAAAATACAAGCGAAATCACATATTTAGAAACCTCTGGAGGAATTACAGGTAGTTGACAGCTTTCGTGCATAATAATATTTGATATGGGTTTATATTTTTCTGTAAGAATTTAAACTTTTGTCGGATTCTTAATTTCCAAAACGGAAGCGATAGGTCCTAAACACGATTATAGCTTCCTACATGAGATTTTAGTTTATTCTGAAATCAATTAACAGGCTATTTTTTCTATTATTATTATTTAATATTATTTTCAAAAATTGGGATCTGTAGACCACCAATTAGTTTTGATTTGCATAATTAACCAACAAATAAAGACAAACAGACATTTAGATATTTTTTAATAGAATCCTCGTTGTGATAGAAGCCATTGACCTCGTTTTCCACGAAAACAAATTATGGAATTTGAATTCTACTTTCTGCTATGACAACAAATGTAATAGATTCTAAGAAAGTTGTCGCACTAGGAAATGTGGAGGTCTAATGAACTGTTTATTGGTACCGTTTCACAAATGCTGTACATTTTTACTAAAGCTGGCAGCCGACTAATTGTCGACATTATTGCTTGATTATTAGTAAGGCCAATTGTTGCTTATTAATTTACAGCATAATTTGTAAGTCTTTCAACTCCAAGTGTGCTGTTGTTTCAAACTATATATAAGAAAAAATAATTGCTCTTCTTTGGGGAAAGCCTCCATGCAGCCAATGGAAAGTAAAACTCACCTCAGCATGACAAGATGTCCTTCCGAAGCAAATATTCAAAATATATTGTTCAACAATTTGACTAAATTTATAATACCTTGCCGCTTTCTCGCTACCGTCTACGGGAATTTAAAACGAATATCTCACTTAATGTATAGAATACTGAATATTATTAAAATATAAAAATCAATTGCTGTTCGTTAGTCTCGCTAAAACTCGAGAATGGATGAACCGATTAGGCTAATTTTGGTCTTGGAATGTTTGCAAAAGTTCAGGGTAGGTAGGTACAAAGGGTGAGAAAAATTAGAATAATTGCCGGTAAACCCCTAAAAACAACACTTTTCTTCTTCCCATATAAATTTAGAGTCAATTTGAACTTTATTGATATTCAAATAAATTTTTATGAAAATAGAAATATTTGACAAACAAGTGACAATCAAATGTTTCACAGCTCAAAATAAAATTTCCGTTTTTAGTCTTTTTGTTTCTCAACGTTTAAACATTCTCTGAATTTACACAATTACAATATCAGTGGGCGAAAAAATTTCTTTAATTTGGCGATTCTTTGTGATAGTGACATTCCAAGAAATGTGCTCTTTTTTTATACTTTGTGATTGTGACACAGTTTGCAATTTAGGATGCCGTGCACATCAAACACAATAAAAGCTGATGAATAACGTCATTGAGGCAACAATCATAAAAGGAAAATACAAAGGAGAGGATGTCTTGATCCCGCAGATACCGATGATTCCATGATGATGATACCATTCAATTTTAAACGCTTACAATTTCCAATACGCCTGGCCTTTGCGATGACCATAAATAAATCGCAAGGACAGTCCTCAGAAGTTTGCGGAATCAACTTGGAAATTCCCTGTTTCGCACATGGACAATTATACGTCGCGTGTTCGCGTGTCGGAAAACCATCTTCTTTGTTTACTTACGCACCACAAAACAAAACAAAATAAATTGTTTATGAGAAAGCTTTAAATTGATTAACAAACTGTATCATAGCAGTGTGTATCTGTCAATATCAAATTTAACCTTATAAATAGCCAGTATCTTAGGAAAACTCTATTTTGCAATTAAGCAATACGATGTGTCGAAAATTATAATAAAACTTCATGATTCATTCAAAATATGTTTTTTTATTAAATACGGATTCGTTTTGTTTGTTTTAAAATTATTTTATTCAAAAGTTTAGGTCTTTTATTTATCGATTGAGGCAGTACGAAGTCTGCCGGGTCAGCTAGTACTGAATAAAATCTTAATCTAATCTTAAAAAATATCTAATGATACTCAGGACCCTCACGCAAAGTTAAAATAGGCGAAATGCAACTGACCTCGGCAGGAAACGCCACTGCTTACCTATTTTATAAATGATTATCATAGTTATGCAGGTACGCAATGGCAGTCGAAAATGCATCAGTTATTGTAATCCAAACAACTTGCTTAAAAGTTATCGCACGACAAATATGTCATCAAAACGAACACATTCAAACAATGTGTCAAATTCTGAATATCGTAAAAACGTGGAGAATCATTCAATTACCATCCGTCCAATTCAAAAACTACTCGAAGGGGATGTGTGCTAAAATATTTCAAGGGAGAAAAAAGGCATGACACACCGTGAAGCGTGCGTGAAATTCATAGCCTCATGACAGTAGAGTTGATTGCTCTGTTTGCGGGGGAACATTTCTCATTTCTTTTGGAGTAGATTTCGAATTGGGTATTGAGTGGGTGAGTGTTTGGAAAGGGAACGAGATTTAGAGGTTAAGGCTGCAATGAGATGCATAAATGTGGTGACTTTAAATTGATTTAATGCATTTTTAGAGTGTACGAGTTGTAATAACGTTGAGAGTCTCTTTTCTGTCTGTGAACTCGCTTTCTTTGTCAGATGCTCATGTTTATTTATGACATTTATTTGTGTTTGCTTACAGTAAGTACATTCCTTATCACATGTAAATATTTGAAAGCTTTCTATATCGTTTATACATGAGCGAGGTAGGTACTCAAGCAATCCCCTACTAGCTGCTGTCATAATTATTTGCAATGCCATGTCGTGCCCATCCACTATAATGGAGTAGAATGTTTGAGTATTTAAAAATGCTGAGGATATGTGTAGTTGCCAATTGTAATACAGAAAGCTAAAACGAAAGCAATGTCACAGTTTTTATTCTAAAAAGAAGAAGAAAGCAACCTTAATATTCCATCCACAAGAATTCAATTAATCCTCCCCCGAAAAGACACTTCAACAAATTCTTTTTTAGAAAAAAATAATAATCTCTCCAAACTCCGCCTACAAGCAGTAACATAATGTTAAGCAAATAATACAAGCCCCTCAACCTCCATCTTTACATAATTCAACAAACACGCAGGATACTCCTCTCGCCCATACGTCCCCATTTAAGGAGCACACGTAAACAAAATAAAAACGTCTTTTGGAGAGTATATAAATAACGCCTTTCATTGAGATTTATTAAATTACCTTAAATTTTCTTACAATAAACACAATCACCTTCAAATCTGCCTACTTGGATTACATAATTGGCTGCGTGACGCTAAACATTTAAAAATCTATCTTGTGGTAGGTTTCCTTTTCACTTTTGATCCTCATCATACCGGTGGAGAATTTAATTTCTTAGAAGCAACATCACAGACCTAGTGAAACAAAATTGTATTGGACGACTGTTCTTTTTTTCGTTCGTTGAGTGTGGTTGTATATGTCTGTCACCTGTGGGAATACAAAATTCATGCGTTATAGAATCATAATAATCTGCATGTCCTTAGGAAAGATTTTGTAAATTGTATTTTGTAATATTTATAATTGAGATATTTTGATGCAATCTTTTCTGTGGATTTTAATTTCAGGGAAAACTTTTTTTGGCTTCCCACGACTGAGTGCGAAGAGGGCAGTCAAGGATAGCTGACGGGTTTTAGTCTGTAAAGGAAGCTGGAATAATTTAGGAATACAGCAGACAAAATACTTGTCTTTGACCTTGGAGTGAACTCTCACTCATGTTGTATGTTTTCTTGTTCAAGCACTAAAAGTTCTGTGGAAATTTTACGAAAAAAAAATTCTCACACATTTCGCATTCACAGTGAAGTCGTTAGTTTCAATTTTGAATGGGACAAAGAAGTTATTCTCACTAGTATAGGGAGCTATTGCTCCATAGAATTTCGGAAACCAAATTTAATTATTTTCTGCTAAGTTAAAGTACTTTGAATCAAAAGGAAATGGAAATTTTTGAAAGGGTTATAGGAGTAGAGCTTTTTAAGACAAATTGTCCATTTTTGTTTTTTGTTCTGTTGATTTTTACAATGTTCTGCAATAAGCCCAAGTCGGAGTAAAGTTGTTCGCGAAATTAACTGTCGGTCTCAAACGAATGGGAATTGAACTCGTAGAGCCGATAATAGCCGCTTTAGAATTTATGAATAGAAACAGGAAATTCCACCTTCTTTCTGTCTGTGTTTCTGTATTTTCTCTCCCTGACAGGTGTACAGCTATTAAGCACCGTTGTAAATATTTTATTATTTCCAGGTCATGAAAGGAGGATAGACACATATCTTGATTTTTTTAAATATAACTTGCTGCTCCAATTCACTTTAACAATATTGAAATAGTTTCTTGGATAGGAGCGTTGTCCTGCTAAGTATACCAAAGAAAACCACTGTCCGCACCGAGTGTATAACAAGAAGTGGTTTTAATTTGTCTTTTGGCTCTTTTTGCTATAAGCTTTATTCTATATTTATTCTATGCTACATACAAATGTTATTGGTGAAATAAAATCTGTCTAGCCCATACGTTGTGGCGGCACATTAGAAAATTCGATAAGTTCTCGAGTATCTATCTATAATTAAATTTGTTTTGATTTAAATAAATACAATTTAATACATTTACAGGGCGCCCCAACGTAGGTATAAATTCGTAACCGGAACTCCCACCCCGATTCAGCACACTCCACTGAACAAAAGTTGATTCGGCATATCAATCACATTCGTCAACAAACAATATCGTGTCGTTTTAACCTCACCCAGGGAAAAATACCCACATGAGCAGATATCATGACGTGCTTAAAGACTGATGAACGTGATTTATCGAAGAATCAAGTGGAAATGTCAAATATTTCTGCCGCCTCACTCCGAAATCGCTTAAGGCGAATCTCAACACATCGTTTAGTATTGGATTGCATATATGAAGTAACCTACTTGGGGATAATGGGAGGAAATTGATGGATATTTACCGACGACTTGATGGCTGTTTGTTATCGATTGAAGTTTACCATATGTACATGGACACAGGTCGTCTTTGGAATAAAATAATTTATTTTATCCAGTAGCACCCGAAAAGACTTTTACATCAATTTGGCGAGGGTACACCTTTGCTCACTTTCGCCCTTGTGATTTTTGGAAGTCCCATTCTCTTCCATCGTTGTTAGATTCGCTGCCGCAATCACTTTAACTTTCGCACACAACAATGGGCGCCGAGGGCGAAGTTGGGTTTGCTCAACAATAATGGTGCGTCCTCGTGTTTTACTACCATTTACATGGAAATTGCTAGTAAATTATGGGCAATGTAAAAATAATATCCGTAAGCAAATGAGTGCGTTAAGAGACCGACTTAATTCCATTGGCGCAGGAATATTCACCATTTATTTAAATACACAGGGGTGGCAATAAGTCAAGACTAAACGATGCAGACCATAAAAGGTATGCACATAAAAACAAAAGCTCACTTTGTTGGGTGAAGATTCAGAAGGGGCGATACCTACTCCGTGATTCATATTTTGAACGCCCCACTTCCCATCATCAAGTGCCCCCTAATGCATTTAAAAAAGAAACGAGTTGCAAAACCAAAGCCCCATTACAACTTTTCCCGTTTGAGGTCACATTGGGCCTTAGAAAGAAATATTTGTAGTTCCATAACTTACGACGCATTATAAATACCAACTCCCAACTGTCCGCTGGAAATTGAGAATGACACTTTGGAAGCTTAAACTTCTTGGCTTGTCACTTCCGTAAGGAAATTTAAAAGTATATTCACAATGCGTTTGACAACTTACAGCTCCATTGGGAACTCAGAAATGTTTTTCCCGTTAATTTTCACCTGGCCAACTTATTATGTCTCCCTGTCTGTTTTTATTTTCTCACTTGTGATCATTAGAAAGTGTCTGCCATACACACAGGCACAAGTGTTGACAAAACGAAAATTCCAAATCGCATTAGCATAATTTCCGAACTTTTGCTTTTTGAGAAAAACAAAATTATCCAAACGCAAATTCATTAAAATTCGAATAACAAAATAAGTACCAATCACAGAAGCACCTAGGTAATCATGTATTTATCGCCATCCAAATTAAACAGCTGAAAGATTATTTTTCTCCTGTCACATTTTGTAGGAGGTTTTTAGTTGAAATGGAGACTTAAGTCGGCTTTAAGTCTTAAAGTTGCCTCATGTTAACGTTGGAAGAACATTTTGCATGACGCTCTTTGCCTGATGCTATCAACTTCCTTGTCCTGATTGAATAAACACATCGCAAATGACTTCACTTGTATTTTTTTTTTTAAGTTATTCAGTTATTGCTGTGTATTTGTCAAGGCAGAGCTTTCGCAAAACTGAAAATAAATGAAATGGCCTCTTTTTAAGTTCTAGATGAAAGGGATAAAACGTTCGTGTCAGGTTCTCATTTTGGATTTTTTGCTGAAATTTTTATCGCTTCGCATACCCGTGCTCACACTCCAGTGAATTCCTCGAAATCCGATGATAACTTAATTCGGTCGTTTGTATTCAAGAGAAAATTCTCTGATTCAAAGTTCGAAGGAGTGGCAGATGGTTAATGTTAGTTTTACATTTTTCGTGATTCCCATTCTGCCGATATTGGGATGAAGGCAAATGAATTCAGTTTAATATTTGTGTTCGTATAATCGGGGGTAATATGGGTTGTGAGATAACGCAGGCTCCTTTTGTGTAGGCATTTCTGTTGGCTTTAATATATGTCTGGCGTTTGCAAAAGTGTGTCCAATAACCGGGAGCAAATGTTATTTCCCCGGAATGCCTAATGGGTTAGCTTTTGCAACTTTCTCGATTACTTGGAAGAGGAATATATAATTCAAACTCGAAATGTTAATCAAATCTGACATTACGATCAAAAAAGTGGGTCGCAAAATTCTATTCATCTGTCAGTCTGTTTGTCCGTATGTCCAGAGGCCTACAGCCTAAACGGCGATGTAAAATTTATGTTTTTAGAATGACTGCATCCTTAATTTTCAATTTGAATCACCGAAACGCTCATATCTCGAAAACTCCGTCTTTGATTTCTATAAAACTTTAAAAACCAAATAGTGCTTACATTTCAAACAGTATCCAATACTCAGCTTTCAGATAAATTGTTAAGCAATAGTTTTTTTCTTCAAATGAACATTGCAATACTTGTTACTGTTTTGTCTGCCAAATTTTACGAAAACCGATATTCTGCATAAAATTCCATGTGAAATTTTTACTAAAAAGCTAAAAAAATCTAATAAATCCGTTTATAATTATTTCTCAAAAATGATTACCCAAACCCCAATCTGTTTTCGAACATTTTTGTAAAACTCAATAGAAAAAACTTCTTTTTAGCATATTAAACATGGATCTTAGAAACATTAAGGTCCATAGCCAATCACGCGATGCAAAATAATCCGCTTACTCAGGATGGCCGGATATGCGGCGGTCCCAGAAGTACACACGATAGCGTGTAGGCGTTGTAGAGGCCCTAGGACCCACAAGGGGATATAAGTAAAGCTAGAAAAAGTGCAAGCACGCTCATTCAAACCCCACACACGTCCATCGGCATATTACATTTTTTAATACTAATGCAAACTAAAAAAAAAAAAAAATCCCTGAATTATATAACATATAACGGGTGATTTTTTAGCTGGTTTGGTTTTGGCAACACTGGTTTTGACAGCTGACGTGTGTTTAGTACCTTGTGTCACTGTCAAACAGCTTCAGTTTGGTTTGCAATTTAACCATGGATCGTCTTACAAATGAACAACGCTTGCAAATTATTGAATTTTACTATCAAAATTCGTGCTCGGTTCGAAATGCCGAGGATCCGCTTTTTTATCGAAAAATTGTGTTCAGCGATGAGGCTCATTTTTGGTTGAATGGGTACGTAAATAAGCAAAATTGCCGCATTTGGAGTGAAGATCAGCCAGAAGCATTGCAACAGCTACCAATGCATCCCGAAAAAGCCACTGTTTGGTGCGGTTTATGGGCCGGCGGCATTATTGGGCCATATTTCTTCAAAGATGATGCGAATCGCAGCGTTACTGTCAATGGTGAACGCTACCGAGCGATGATAACAAACTTTTTTTTGCCCGAAATGGAAGTTCTTGACTTGCATGATATGTGGTTTCAACAAGACGGTGCCACATGCCACACAGCACGCGAAACAATGGCGCAATTGCGAGGCGAGTTTGGTGAACAGTTAATTTGACGTTTCGGGCCGATCAATTGGCCGCCTAGATCGTGCGATTTGACACCATTAGATTATTTTTTGTGGGGGTATGTCAAGGCTAATGTGTATAGGGACAAGCCCGCTTCGATTGACGCACTGGAAGCCAACATCCATGCATTCATTTGTGGGATACCGGCCGATATGTGTGAAAGAGTATGCCAAAATTGGACTGAGCGGATGGGCTACCTGAGACGCAGCCGCGGTCAACATTTGCATGAAATTATCTTTAAACGTTAAATTGCAAGGTTCAAACTATCGATTCAAACAAATATTTCATTCATTTTTTCGAATTTTTTGTGTTTTTTTTTTTAAAAAGTTCTAAACCTCTTAAAAAATCACCCGTTATCTATATATCTATGTAAAGATGTCGGTTTGTCACAAAACCTAGTTCCAATCATAGACTTAAAACAGCGCAGCGTTACTAATATATTCCTGTCAAACAAAATAACTTGCCCCAACAGATCAAAAAAACAGAAGCTCTTACTACGCCCTGGAACTTAAAAATCTTGTAAAGTGTAAGAGCATATAAAATAGTACAAGTTTCGTTCGACAAAGTCGTGCCCTTTATTTGATACGTTTCTGAACTTGCATTAGTACCCGTCCGTCCTTATGCGCATTATGTCTGAAGTGTTTTTCCGAGTTTTTGATGCGTTTGAATTGTGTTACGTTTTTGACGTGTATTCTCCATCAGTAATTACACTAAGACTTATAACAAACGCCTCAAAAGGATTTACTCCATATTTTTCCAGCTTACCAAACTAAATTCGCTTAAATAATTCAAAATCTGTTTGTACAAAAGCAAACTGAGGTAAACAATCTGCAACGCCGCCGGTCGCCTTTTTGTTTACATGAATCGATGCCAACAAGTCGTAGTGGTGATTTAACCTTTATTGGGAATGAAATAAAAATTCAACCATACCTACCTAGCAACGCTGCCACCCACGAAACATTACCATGGTAAATAAAATACCCCGGGACAAAGTTTTAATTGAATTAGTCCCTTCTCAGAAGGCAAAAAACAAATAGATTATACTTATATACTTACCGTGGGGACAGTACTTAAGGGTGTAATTTTCGGGATTCATTTGAAAACTTTTCGACATTCCTATAACTCTGAAGGGATTATTTATTTTAAAACAATTCATCTAACATGGTGTAGAAGCAGAACTTTGACAGACAGATGAGCAATTTATTAAAAAAATATTACATTTATGTAGCACTTTCAATTACATATTTCTAGGTATTTAGCCCTAGCCCTCAAATAAAATAAATTGAACGTCCAAAACGAAACTGTACATCCGCTGCAACCCAAGGGAAACCAATTTCAAGGAATTGCACTTCCCACGTCTGTTAGATAACTCAAAACATCAATTTCGACATCGCCATTGGCAATTGTATTCGAATTGTTTTCACTCCATTAAAACACGAATCAACTTCTTTTCATCGAAAAGTTCAGCAAGGTTCAAGGGCAGCACAGAACCTAGCCCACACCAGGGGAAATCTAAACTTTGACAACAGATACACTCACTTGAGTGAGCAATGTTTTGGAAGAGAAAAACTTTATTTCCGTGTGATTTTCAACACACTATTTGAATTGTAATTCGATCTCCAGAAAGGAATTGAATGTTCCCGAAAGCGAAAAGGAAAGAAAAGAAAAATACCGAAATTTGAGATAGCCAACAATGGGAAGAGAATACTTGGAAGGTAGTAAAGTAGCCAAGAATGGATCCGAAAGTTGTTCTGTACTTGGGATTCCTTGAGGGCAATGAAGAGTATTTTATTGATATATTGTGCTCTACGGTTCACACAAAGGACACTGTTGCAGTTGGAATCTTTAAGCCATGAAGGCTTACGTGCGAAATAAACTTTAACCTTTGACAAATGGTTTATACATTTCGACATCTATTTGTGTATATGGCATCGAGGATTTATTCCACGTCAGCTGTTCCGTGGCTTTTACATACACCGGTAAGAATCATTAAAGATAAAGTCTTTTTCGCATGAAACATGTCAATCTCTGCATTCGATTGCTGTCTGCTTTTAAATTATCTCAACCCAATACTGTCGATGTCCATAAATCAGCATATTGATTAGCTTTGCAATATCTACACCAACAAAACAGAATAGGCTCCTCTAAGGTCCCTTCTTCATAAGGTGGTCTCTCTTCTAAAAAAAACAACCCAAAAGGCTGGAGGTGCTAATTTGCATCTCAACCCAGACTGAGTTCCTTCCACCCTCCCAAAAACCCATTTGCACTGTAATTTACTGCGGCAAATTAGGATTTCGCCTTCAGCAGGGACGGAAACCGCAAATTAACCAAACTCACCCACTAGGCGAAAGTCCATTTGCTATAAGAAAAATGTTTAGTTGGTCACAAATCACTGATTGGACATTTAAAAAATTGTTTCCCCATTACAACATTACATTTGCGTGCCACCTAATACCGTGGGGCAGATTTCCATGTCATCATAATTTCTAATATACAAAAGACCCATAAAAGGTTAATTATAACTCCTAACCTTTGATAAATACCATTTTTTTTTCCAAAAAAAAAATACTAAACAAATTTCACATCGTTACCGCCCACGTAAATACCCAACAGCAAGGTTATCCGCTCAGAATTAAATTTCATAATTATTCGCAACATGTTTACGGATTATTCCTAAAAAGCCTTCAGCGAATTCCTTAAAATTGAGCTCAACTGAAATAAAAAAAAAAATAAAAATAAAAACAACCATGAAATATATTTTTTACACGCCTACGTACTCTGTGACGTGACATGAAATGTCGGGTCGACAGATAGAGATAGCCCCACCCCATCTTTGGGCCGAACGGGCAATGCTTTATGTCGGCGTCAAAGTGATGGTGTTTTTTTTTCGTTTCGTTATCATTTTTATCAGCAATCTTATGTCATATTCAGAGGAATCAGGGAAGCAGCTGTGGTCACATGAGGGTTTAAATAAAAGTATTCGAAACACTTTAAATATTCGTTAGCTGAGTAGATTTTATGGTTAAAATGCGGTTTGAATTTATTTAAAGATATGACATGGCGCCGGCAAATCTACATTTAATGGGGAAAGTTTTTTTTTGTTCCTTTTCCAATAAGCAGCCTTATATGAGGGCAAATCGCATGGTTCTATTGGAAAAGTGTGTATTTAACGATGGTTGGCCTTGGCAGTTTGAGGTTGGAAATTACTTTTCAAATTGTGTTTGAAAAAGAGGGTGGACCAATTCTCGAAAAAGGGCTTCCTAAATTTTTGAGAAAAACAGACAATAACAGAACCATTTTGATGATTTTTAGCTAAGTAAAAAAATTGAAGATCCACGGGAAAATATGTGCAGCATGAAGAACAAAAATCACAGGTCAAAAACGAACGTCAATATTATTTAATTTGTTAAGGCGACAAGTTATTCTCACAACTTGTCAGTAAATAGTGGCCGGTTTTTGAGTCTATTTTGAAGTTGAATATTGCTACCCCCTGGATATCAATTGATTTTTCAAAGCAGTGGGTATGCGAATCACAATTCTCACCACATGTGGTTTTAATAGCAGTGTCAATCAAATTTGAATGGATTCCGCTACTGGGGGTGTTTTTTAATGCCATCGGGAAAAGGTGGCACATTATGATTACTTTATCTTTATAATAAGTAACGCCTGTGTGTGCCTAACTTACATTACTATAGAGTAAGAATAAGTACCATCTCTAAAACACCATAGCTCAATATGTTTAACTTTGATTTTAAAGGTAAAGAACGCAATATGGACGTTATTAGCTACGCTGATTACTACAGACAAAAGAAGAGTGTATATATCGGTGTGCATTGATAATACTCGTAAGCTGCAAACTTAGACTGAAATTCTTGCGAGTTTTCGACAAATTGTTGTAAGCCTTCGATATAAGTGTGATGCAATATAGCTTCTCAATTAATCGTTTGAACTCGGCGTACAAGTGTAGAACCCTTCCTTTAGTCCCAAAAATTAATATTTTAATTGAGTTAACATATCATTGGCGGTCAAGTATCCCTTATTATCTCGAAAAGTCATGTAATCAGCAGAAAGTGTCAGCACCAGTTGCCATTAAAATCATCACACCTGATGCTTTTGATATTACTCGCCCACCCTAGAGAAACCCATACTGTTTTACAACCAGTACCGGAAGATAGTAGATGGCAGAAAAATCGGGAGTCAATCCAAAATATGAAAGGATTTTGGCAGGGAAACAGGACCAGACCATCGACCGTTAAGGACGAACAAGGAAACTTTGTAGTTGAGATGAAGTCAGCGTTGGGAATTATGGAAAACCCACTTTTGCGAGACTATTACCGTTAAAATTTAAAACATGTTTTTTGGCCCTTTTATCTTATTTTTTGACGTTTATCAAGAAGTTTTTTTTTGGTGGTTTGACGGTTTTTTAGGACGTGTTTAGGTTCGTCTTTTTGGGCTTTCTTTTACGCTTTCTTAGGAGGCTTTTGTTGGGATTAATTTTTCACGATTTTTGAGCTGTTTTCTTATGTTGACGTTAAGCTTAGTACTGATTTCTACGGGTTTTTTTTTAAATATCTCTTTTATTGTTGCACTATTTTACGAAATTTACATGGTTCCAGTGATACCAGATTAAAAGGTATATCGTTGAGCTCCAAGATATGTACAGTACATTACTTTTTCTCAAATTCGTAAAATTTAAAAATTTTTGACATCAATCATTTTCTAAATCTAACAAATTAAAACAACTTTTTCCATTGAAGAAAAACATGTTCTATTAATTCCTTTATAATGTATTATGTGAGTCGAACAGAGAACATTCACTGCTTTTGTTTTACTAACTTCTCCATGAGCTCTAAAGTACCCATGGGAATTTTTTGATTAAAAAAACTGAAATAAATAATATGTTTTGGAAAAATGTTTTATGGGTAAAAACAGCGGACTTGATTCGCATATTCAATCCTAAAAGATTCTATGTAAATTTAAATAGAACAAAAATTCGTAATCGGTTAAGTACTAAAACAGTTGACAGTTTAATCTTTACAAAGGATTTGTTACGTTTTAATGATCTCGATAGGTATAAGCAATGAAATTCTAAGTCATAAATAAATACGTTCTAAAATTCCAAAAAGCAACAACATTACTTTATCAGCAATTATTTTCTTATTGATATAAATTTATGTAATATATAATTTGGTTAAAAAAAAGTTTTATTTAAAGCAGAGGAAATCTTGCAGTTACAACTGGAAGGAGTTTTCCAATGACCCCACTAAGAATTGGTTATTGGATTCATACTGTCGTCTCACACAAGTTAAGTTATTAAGTTGTATTTTAATTAACATATGACTTTCAGTTGTCATCGACTGAAAAACTTAGTTCATTGGTTTTGTTAAGCTAAGGGATATGAAACGGGTCTGCTAAGTGATGAGCTAAAATGGCGATATTAATATTGTGAGTGTTGATTTTTCAGTAATTTCCTGAGGAAAGTTTGTCAAAGATGTATCTACTAAAATATCCGGCGAATTCTTAGAAATAAACTCCTCGAAGGGATCGTTCCAAATAATTACCTAGTGATATTTCCAAATATAAGTTACATACCTTCTTTCAGTTGGTTGGTGACGGTGGTCAAATCAGCTCGTTTTTCTCTATTTCTTTACATATTTTGTTTATCATCTAAGACTGATGAGATTACAGTTCCATCTCCCATTTCTCCTTCACTACAGTATCATCAACACTTTCAGATCCTTGCATGTTAAGTCTTATTTAATTTTTATTTGATTTACCGACGTTATACTTTATCCCTGCAGATGTAACCTCTCATGAATAAATTTACAAAAGCTCAAGCAAAGCAATCAAAATAAAAGATGATTTATAGTCCTTTTCCATTCACTTCTATTCGCTCCATTAAGTGCGCTTTGACAAGGTCGTTGACCCCGTTTTGGGTAAGGATATCATTAAAACCAATCGACTGTCACTCTTTACGCTTTTTAATTTATTTCAGTTGAAAAAGCTTAAAATATTTTAATTAAATTGCTTCCAACTGAGTTTGATTTTACTCACTTGAACATGTCCGCGAACTAATCCATATAAAGTCCATAGAACGAAGTTACGCCATCCATTAAATTCGAATTAAATTTTCGAAATGATTTCCGGCTCAAGCTGCTATTTCGTAGCCAGTGTATCCGCTACGGTAAATTGTCTCGCAACGCATTTAATTTACTTAAATTTATCCGTTCAACCAAATCGCATGTGGGAGGAAGTAATTATGTAATTTACGGGGGTTTATTGTGGTACACCAATGTTTGGCTGCCGTGTTTTTGTTGTGGGACTAGACAAGTGCTATTCCAGGAAGTTTCATGTTGAGGTAGGTCAGAAAGCGGGTGCTAATGAATGGGTTTGTATGGTGGCGCATAGCACTCATAGATAGCTTTAAATTATTTAGAGTTTACGAGAACGTTGGGACTAGTTTTTCTATTGGTTAGGGCGATACCAGTTATGATAGTAGATTTCAGTTTAAAATGAACACCCAGTACAAAGCCAAAGGGAACAACAAATACGGAGAAGCTCTCTCCAGTCCCTTCGAAGTGGTTTTGCAAGAAAAAAAATAAAGCTCCTTCCGTTTACCTGCCTTTTAAACAGACTGTAACAGAAAGAGTCTTACACAAACTTAGACTCGAAAGAGTCCAGAAGAAATTCATGAGATACGCGGTTCGTAAATTATTATGTGTTTGATGAGCTTCCTAATTATGACAGCAGATGCACATTAGTCGGCTTGCAAACCCTCAGTTTCAGACGCACTGTAACTTCTGTCATGTTTGTTCGCGATATTATTAATTATCATATTAAGTCACCAGAACTGCTTTATCTTTTAAATATATATGCCCCTCAGAAGTCTCTGCGGGTTAGAAGCTTATTTTATACAGAAAGGCATACAACCAATTATGGTAACAACGAGCCTATTACAAGGTGCATAAGCACATTCAATGATCTCTGAAATGAAATTGATTTTTGCTTATCCAGTCCTCGCAGAAATGACTATCGTAATTAAATTCAATTCAATTCAAGTTTGAAGAAGTCCTTTCTCTACGATGAAACACAAAATTGCATCCAATAAAGCCGTACGATTTCAGACTATAATCTTCCTCGTGCTGCAATATTTTCTTAGAAAATCGAATCCAATTCAGACCGACATGCAGGTTGCAGGTCACATGTAAATGGAAGGAAGTAAACCATTTGTATTTACTTCACTGTCACTGATGAATGGGAACTACACGTGCACGAATAAGACTCTCGTCCAAGCTAGTTATTGGCAGTACAGGACAGCAGAGTTTACATCTTTTGCGGGACAATTTGTTCCGCACGTTTTCCCTCTTTAAGGGTGGAAGACATTCAACAAGCCATCAGTACTCCGGTTTCCACGAAGACACTCTCCAAGATATATCCTTGTGCTTGTATAATGATGAATTTCATGAAACTATCGGTTAGCCTGCTGCTTATTGAAATGACGTCTGGTTTGATGAATCACATAGGAAGAGGAAAAGAAAAAAATGAAAACAGCTACAACTTCCTGGAGCGTAGAGCCTTATTGAAGGAAATGAACAGCCCGAGCGGCATAAAAAGAAATCACGAACAGCAAAAACTAAACAAAGTGCAATTTGCATAATGAAAGACTTTTAATGAACATTTATCCTTGCTGGCGACGCAGAGAGTCGTTGCGACAAATCCTTTCATATCCCTCGCTGGGAACTCTGAGGCAGTGGTATAGCTGGGCGTGCTTTGTTCCTCTTTGTTGCAACTTGCATGGCTCCTGTGGTGTTCTAAATTAAAAGTTTAAGGCAGTTAGGAAGTGACATAAGAAATTACATGCTTTACCAATCAAAGTAATTAGAACGGATTACCTTGTAATTGTGTTCGTTTATGGCCTAGGTGCATGAAGTACTGTTGAGTGCTTATGCTGACCCCATTTACTTCAGCAGTTGCGAAAAAATGGGTGGTTGTTCTCAATGGTTAGTATTGTATTCTATATGTGTAACTTGATCATAAAGGGCTGTAGTGGTTGTAGTAACTTATTATTTTATGCAATGTGTTTAATAGCCTATTCACAGCGCATCCAATTAGTTTTTAGTTTTCGTTTGACGTTTCTATTGATCACATTCATTAATTAATTAACAAATAAAATGAATTCAGAGCCGAATACGACGGATTCTGTGATAGAGGTGATTATTAGTCCATTTATTAAGTGTGGAAAATGATTTCAAGTATTGAGAGCTGACTTCTGTTCGCCCAGCTGTTCTGCTAAATTTGCTGAATATTGCAAAAAGTGTGTTTGTTTCAACAATGCAATCATTGGAAGTCGTTTTCGTGGAAAACGAATTAAGCAACTCGGAAAACATTTGTTTTCAATGAAGTTTTCGGTTTTCACTAAAACCCAGTTTTCGGCTTGGTGTGAAAAGGGTCTAAAATCGAAAAATATTCCCAGTGGTGGGAAAGTGGAAAACGAAAAGCATTTAAATTTTTCCGGGGGACGAGCCTAGAATAGTTTGCACAGACGTAAAACTGACTAGCTACAGTGATATTTTAATCGGCATGTGAGTTCTTGCAAACAGAAAAAAAAAACCGGCCTAACCAATAACGATTCTTAATATTTACCTTGGTCTTCAGTTTAGATCACAGTAGTTCATTTTAAAAAGACAGCTTTGGCACTTTAAACTCTCATGATCATGGGAACAACAAAAACGTCTTATTTCTGCTGTGAAAAACGTTGGTTTTTAATGCAATAATACCTTGCGCCATTTTGTAATGCATCCGTTGGTGATCGGACTTAGAAGCCAGACTTAAAATGATTTTAAGGTCGATTTTGGGAAGATTAGATCATCCAATTTTTAAGGTTGTATTTATTTATAGCTGTTTCAGATTACGAGTATCAATGTGATTACTGGGCCAAAATTTGAAGGATTTACCTATTGAGCTAATCTTTAAAGCGGATTTTGATTTCAAAGTCAAACTTTAAGACGATTTTTTAGCTGGCTTTAGAACGTTATATGAATTAAATTTCGGTTCCATTTTATCCAGAAAGTTTTTTTTGTTAGGATACCTAAATAGCTTTCGGGGAGATTTTTGATACCCACTACTTTGTTACTAGAACTCTGTTTTTTTCTCGCAGTATTTGTATTGTTAGGAATTTTATTTCATGAGACTTGAAAATTCATTAAATTAAATGTTTTTTTTTACCGTTTTCACCAGCCCATTTTTGAAATAGACTTTTTAACGTTTCTGCACAACTTCTGGGCCCATATTTGAAATGATGGGTGGTTTTGGAAAATTGAAAATGTGTTTTGAAAATATTTTTAGAGCTTTTGTGGCGAACTGTGGGATATTGATGGCATCTTTTTTTTTGGGACGTTTTCGTTGCAGATAGACTACATTTTTTTTAATAATTTTGAAGTTGATTTTTGACAGAGTTTTAAGGCGTTCCTAGTATTGTATTTTTGGGCTGTATAAAAATATGCTCCGCTAGTACTATCCTCTCGTTTCCATTCATATAAAATGAGTGACAATTGTCATAAGTTGTAGGTGCAGAACAGAGTAGAAATATCCTTCCAAGAGGAGTAATATTGATAATTGCCTGCCCTCATTCAACAGCTAAAGCTATCATCTATATCAATTAGTTGGGTGTCTCGAAATAGCTACATGTGCTCCTAAAGTGTTATTTTCCAAATTGATGTTCTCTCAATTAACATAAATTCCCATCCATGTTTATCCATTACTTACATAAACTTCTTAGTATTCATTCGTATAGAATAACAAAAGTCCAACCAACGAGCCATAGTGATTTCTAAAATGCAAAAATGCCTGCATAAATTAGAACCCTTCCTATGGAGCAAGTTGATTGCTAACTGCACACTGGGGCACATTTCACATGAATTCACTGGGACCAAAGTTTGTTTGTAGTTGTTTTAGTAGGAGGTTTTAATCATAATGCATTCTGGAGCTTGCGGATAAACATTTGCAGCTATTTTTGTGTGTCCCCTTATCCCAGAGATACAGCGCAAAACATAAGGAATAAGTTTGGGAATAAATCGGTTGTAGTTTACGTGTTGCCAAATTGTACAAAAAAATATACAAACTGCAGGGAAATTCTATTAAACTGATCACTTTTTGAAGAATTTCTTCAAGTCACAATTTACCCGCTCCGAGAATAATTTAATTGGGAGCCCCAAGTGATGCTAGGAAGTACATAATAATAAAATTTCTGCACCATTCATCTCCTATTAATTGTTCCAATTTAGCAGAGGCCAGACTGCAGTCAAAATGTCGAAATAGAATCCTCCCCAATCCATAAAAACATTATCTCCTCACCCAGGCCATTGTCTTAATTGCCTTTATGTCCCCTACCAGTATCTGTCATATCAACGGGAATTTTAAAGAGCATCCATTTATGTAACCATTAAACTTCCCCTCCCACTCCCTATTTGTCGCATTTCCTAGTCTTAAAAATTTTCAAGTTTACAACCCTGCGCTGCGGTCTTTTCTAGGGCGGCAAACATTTTACGATTCATAAATTTTACCAGTAAGCCCAAGTCCTTACAAGCACCATACATGTCCCACATACATAATGGGTTTTGCTCCAAATTGATGGCGCATGTACTACACTGTGCCTGTGCAAATCAATAAGCTTATGACAGATACGTCTTCCGCTCATTTCGGATGTAGTTTCCGACGCCGCAGACGGCGGCGGATGTTTTGTATATACGGGACAGAAATTTATTGGTCACTGTTAGCATAGTCAGCGGCGGATATGATGGGTTGATGGTGGTCCTTGTTTTGTTAAGACGAAATCGGATGATTTATGCTTGGGAAATAGGCCAACAAATTGTACACTCTAATAGCTCAGAGGAGATGCGAAAAGGTCTTGTAGTTTGCGAAGACTAATTGTAGTCGGAAACATGACAGTTTTATTTCACCGCTTCATAGTTTCTACGTTATGGGCAGTCAAATAAGGAGAGTCTTGCGTAAAGGTTTTGTTAACATTTTATGAACATTTTGTGCTGTCATTGGATTTGCATTGATTTGATTTATTTACCTAATCTATAAATATTTTGCTCAGCTCTCTCATAAATGGAAACAAAAATCAACTCTACATTAACGAGTATGTAAAATAGTTCATAAGTACATGACGAGGGATAATTCAGGAAAATTACTTGGTATATCCTCTTAAATATAAGAAAACATAAATGTCATCAAAACTCCTCTAAGGTTACTATATAAAACTATTCCCGTCGATAAACTCTCTGGCGCCAAATGTCTGCTTCTAACTTTGGCTAAAAAATATAATTTAATTCCAACAAAATTCTCACGTGTCGGTCGTCGAAGTTTTTTTTTTTGGCAAAAAGTTGCCAATAATCTTTTAGATAAAAAAAAATATAATAATTTACGAGGCAAAAGGACAAGAAGGAACTTTGTTCGGATATTAGTTTAAGAATTTGGGCTGGTTGCTTGCTGGTTGTTCCTTCTTTCGTCGTTTAGCTTGTAGTTTTCCCTTCTGAAGTAATTTGTAGTAACTTGTGCTGTGATTCTTTTTCAGTGAATTTCTGAAGAGATATTTTGCAATAAATATGCTTAATCAATGCAACTAAGTTAAAGTAGATAGACAATTTTAAAAATATGAGTTTTAAACTTCCCTTCCCTATTAGAAATTATTTTCCGAAGTTTGCATTTTTTAGAAGCCTGAAGGAAGTTTTTTTTTATAAAGAACTAGCTGATCCCGCGAACTTCGTTCCGCCCAAATTCGTTAATGTAATGAAAGTAATAATTTCGAGCATGCACAATGCACATGCTGTTAAATTGGTTTTCATGTGTTTGTAAGTTGGTTCTCACGAAACAGAAGATGTGAAATAAAAATACTGATACCATTTTCAAACCTTCCCATGAATCATGTTTGTAATTATGACATCATGCAGGTCTGGATCGGTTTCGGGATCTGGAACCTCGGCACATATATGATGTCATCAACTTGGTCTGGTTGCATTTTTTCGACTAACCAAATGAAAATGTGCACATGAGGCAAGCCTCTTTTTTGCTATTCAATCGAATACATCCAACATCGAGTATAACCAAAGACACGATGCTTAACAATATAGTTCATCAGCGACCGACGAAATATTTGTAACTTTTAACAGCCAAGAAGAAAACTAACCACACCTATCAACTTGGTTGGTAAGCCTTTTCCCTTCTCTCTCTACACTGGTACCGAAGGTGTTATGGTACCTTTGAGTTGCGCTCCCCATAACCCTATTCACTAATGAGCAGAATACCATAATTGTTACACGCTCATTTTTCGTAACAACCCCTACGTGCAAATTCAAAACGCTCCACAACTCCTTCTGCCGGTCATCATTAGGCGTTTTTCTTTTTTAGTTCAGAGCTGAGCACTGAACAGAGTTCGAGCATTATGAGCGCGCTCTGAACCATGCGTGCTCAGAGCGTTCAGAGGATGTCTTGTTTTTCCTGTTTTTTTTTGTCCTTCAAATGTGACTGGAAGTATGCATGTACATGTGTACTCAGCTTTTTACTCAGGATGCTCAGTCAATTTATTCTGAGCTCATAGAGCGCGCTCTGATCATGCTCTGAGTGAAAAAAGAAACACAAATTCAAGCTCTGAAGTGTCTGAGCTAAAAAAGAAACACGAACTTTTTGTATAACAGTTCAGGTTGTGCTCTGAACTAAAAAAGAAAAACGCCTATTGTCCACGTCATCTTAATCACCCTTGCATTTCAACTTACTCACACATACTTATGCAAGGATCCTGAAAATACATGTCAAACAAAAATGATGGATTCAAAAACCATGAACTATCTACTCCATTTCAAAAAGTAACTTAATTTAACATAGTAAACATAAACAAACTTATTGGTTATATTATAATATTTAAAAAAAAAAATGTCAAAATTGTTGACAACAACAATTTGCTTGGAAAATAATTCAAATAATTGACAACAACAATTTGCTTGGAAAATATAATTTTTTTTTTGTATTTGAAGTGTCACTACTCGATTTCAATCCAGTTTATTTTTTTTCAAAGTGCTTTTCCCCATAAAAAACGAAATGTGTGCCTTCAACGCCACCTGTTGAGAATTTTCCAACTTTTCTTTTTTCATAAACCATCCCTGATTCAAGCCGAATAAAACACACCAAAAATCCTTGAAATCGGTTGAGCCGTTCGTGAGTTATAAAGTCACAACGCACTTGCAACAATTTTATATATATAGAGAAGACTAGCTGGAACCGAAATAGTTTTGACCGATAAATGCGAATAAATAGATTTTTTTTGGAAATTCTCTTTCAGCCTAAACCTGAAATACAGCCAGCGTTACCACTTCAAAAAAAAAAAAGCGAAGTAGATTTGATCCGAAAAGTGAAGTAGATTCAAGAAAATGGAAGTAGATTTCAAAATCATAGTTTTAATGATATATTCAATTCCATATTAGTTTTATGTATACCTGAAACATGTAAAAAAAAACGTTACGATCTAACTTATCGTTTTGGTTGGGGAATTGCAAGATTACATCAGTTAATTTTTTGATATCACATTTTTTTTTTATCAAATACAACTACTAGTTGACTTTTATACAATTTATACAATATCACAAAATTAAAATTAAATCATAAACATGTAGTTGATTTCTTATTTCAATATAAACGGCCATTGTTAAGTTAAAATTTTTTGAATTAAAATTATAACTCCATAGGAGGCTCAAAACTACCTACCAGCTATCACCTCTTTCACAGCAAAAACAGTAATGAACGAAGAGTGAAGTTTGATGCAGTTTATTGTTTTGAAATGTGAGACTGGACTTATATAAAAGAGTGTAAAACATTTTTTAAATATTTTGTTTTGGAAGTAGATCTAAGGTTTTTTTATTAAAATTGAAGCAGATTAAAAAAGGAATTTCGAAAGTGAAGTAGATATTAAAAATTTACCAATAGTGCGAAGTAGGGAGCAGATTTAAATTTTTTTTCCAAAATTGAAGTAGATCTACTTCAATTGTAGTAAAGTGGTATCGCTGAATACAGCAATACGAACAAAATAAAAAAGAATCATTAAAATCCGAAAGAGAGCTATTGAGGTATATTTGAAATAAATAGACTGGTGAAAACGAAATAGCAAATGAGGTGTAAAAATACATAAAAATATGTGGTGAGCACAGTGGATAAGCAGTCAGTGATGTGGACACATATTTCAACTTAATGTTTTTTCCACTCCCGTGGATATCTGACAACTGACACATACCCAAGAGAGTAATCATTCAGAAAGGTTTTCGTAGAAAATGGAAGATTCCTTCGTCCTAAAATGTAGAGCAAAGCCAAGGATCCTATACGGAAATGATGCGCCCAATTGTTTTCCTTTCACTCCTCTTTCTACTATATCAAAGTGGTTCTAATTTACTTTGGAGCAACAGCCCCAAGGACTTTGTATCAAATACAACGATATCACCCCCTAATCATTTGATATACCCAAATGATTTATTTCGGCTCACCTTCCAAAGGCTATTTGCGTGCATCATCATCTATTTGTAGATGCCGACAACATGTCTCGATTTGGGTCAATATTTAGAATGGGATATATGTTGAATGTGTAGCAAATTGTCCTTACAATTCAACCGGAGCCATTTGGAATCCATAAATTACTGCCAGTTCTTTGGTCGCCCCCCAAAAGTTGATATAAATCTTTTAATAGTCAAGGCAATTTATTCGATTGTGCCAAACAGGTTGTGTGATTTGGTCACAAGTTCAAATGAGGTGGGTCAATGGACATTTGAATGACTAAATTCTAAATACAAATATAAGATGGGTTAAATGGACTCAATGGGACATGTCCCCCAAGAGTCTGATGTACCGAACGTGTCTCTCTTTCCTTACAACTTTGACCTCATGCATGAAATCATTTTCTATCTCCGTGTAAGTTAACACAACCCACAAATGGGTCGTTTGTATTTTTCTTTCCATTATTGACATGGATGCTGTAGTGTTAAGGAATATCAATAATTCTAGGCTGCCAGCCCATATCTTCATGCCTGACAGCTGCCCCCAATCGCTGCGAATGATAAATCATTGAAGATTGTACTAGAATGTGAGGAACCACTTTGGCGGTCACTATACAAATATTATATACAAAGGGACATGTCATAAACGATAATTTTGTTCGGTTGTAGCTTATAGCTGTTTAAATACACAGCAGTCGTGGGTTGAATGCTAATTTTAAAGAACCTTGCTCTGGGGTCTTTGGGGCGTCATGGACGTGTATGTAAATTCGGAAATTATTTGCTGTCAAGATGGCGTCGAAATAGAAGTTTGATTAGTCATCACGTCGGAGTAGAATGAAAACTGGTTTTGTTTGTGCAAAGTTTTGAAAAATACTCCCGACAGTAAGTGGTACATTAGTTCGTAAAACAGCAAACCCAGTATGTAGCTAACGTTCCTGTCAATAAGAACGATTCGTTGCTGGTTCCGTGGTGGCAATGGACGAAAATCTCACTTCCCTGGACACCATGTTGAACTGCATCAGCGGAGTTAAACCGCAATTCTTATTATCTCCCAACCAGCATAAAAAAATGCAAAACCGACAATTTGTATTTTTCTCCATAAAAACTTACTGCAGACATTAGCTTTGGTTTTTAACGGACGACTGTTGGGGATTTCGATTACTTTTTGCATGGACATAAGATAAATTTGGAGTACGGTTCAAGGAGTAAGCTTATATTGTGAGCTCCGATAACACGAATATTATGGAAATGTTTCTACAGAGTCCTGTGGTCTAAATTAGTTTCGCTCCTCGCCATAGGCAGTCTTTTAGTGGAACACTAGAAATTGATGAGGCAGCCCGTATCCGCTTCATTTTCACAACCAGCCTTCGTCGTTAGGGATGCAATTGGAAAAGAAACTTATGGGCATAAGTTGTAAATAGTTTTCGACTTAATGAATGTGGGCGTTTTGATTTATAGAGTTCAATGGAGGGACGAGCGCTGTTAAAAACCTCCTACTTCAGTTGTGGACCTTTTTTTTTTTGTGTATTTAGGCTTAATCAGGCGGAGTCAGAAGTGTGGATGTGTTTTGGTTCAATGAATTGCGGCTTCGATGCAGTCAAAGGAAGGACTTCCGTTGTTGTGGAAGTAAAAGTGGTTCAACGTGACCTACGTTTGTGAATCGGGACTCCAAAATAGGAGAATACTGTAACCCCTCGCTCAGTGGTTTAGTGGGCTTCGTTCGTAAGCACAATTTTGTCAAAATATAGCTCTAACGTTACAAACAAAGAAGGCGAGATCCCATGACACCGCACGTTTATTATTGCTCTACAATTTGTCTAGCAACAGTGCGAATTGCCATTCACCGTCAATAACATCAATTTACCTACCACAAGCAGTGATGCCATTCTGGCATTTTTAATGCTAGATCTAGCATTTTCGAAAACTAGAAAGCATTTTTTTAAAACAGAAAAATGCCAAATGCTTTTCTAGCATTTTCGAAAACTAGAGAGCATTTTTTTAAAACAGAAAAATGCCAAATAATGCTTTTCTAGCATTTTTTTTATTTTTAGATTTTTGCCTTTTTTACTGGAATTAGGGTCGTTAGTGTACAAAGCTGATATGATTGTACTGCAACGAAGTTCCAGGATGTTTTCCTTCACTTTCCCATACATTGATTGTATGATTGAATGTGAAACGTGATCGTGGAAGTTTGAGTGTGATCGTGTACAGAGAGGTATAGATACATGCTTTAATTCAGACATGGAAGCCGTGAATCGAAGGATTTGTATCTTATCTAAATTGAAAGCTAGTGTTTTGTTGTAAGTATCGTTTCCATATTAACTGATCTGTGTTTTGTCTTGAAGATGTTGTGTTTCGTCATATTGTGTGCAGTGATTTAACTTGTTGAAAAGTTTATTGTTTATTTGGTTAAACATTGATAATGAAAAGGTTAATATGATTTCTTCTACATATCTTTTAAAATACATCGAATGAATCTAATAATGATTCCCTTGAAGTTTATGAAGAACAAGGAAATGCCGAAGACTTTTATTTTTGAGCAGGTACCTACCATAGATATATCGAATTTTAAAAATTGATACTCTTGATATTTTGTTTGTTCTGTATGTTCTGAAGACTGATATTTTAATAATAAAATAAAATTCGTTGTTGTGAAATACATGTTTTTTTTTAACTGGAATCATTTTCATGGTAGTTTAGTTTTTTGTCCTTCAGTTTTATAATATTTAAGTCGAAAGTCCCTTTAATTCTCAGTACTCGGTGCATATATTATCCACTTAATGAGTGATTTCGATTCCATACAGAGGTACGCAGGCAATTAGATGATTGTGTAGTATAAAAGACAAATAATTATAATTTTTTTAAAAAAAGCTGATGAAAACAAATTTTGTTTTGTCTAGCATTTTTTTTTTTTTTTGGCTTCATACATTCTAGCATATTTTTTTTTGCAGTCTAGCATTTTCCATTTTGAAATTCTGGCAACACTGACCACAAGCCATTAATTTCCTTCGCAACTACACATCATCAGTTAGCTTCATAAATCGACGACAAATGCAGCCACCCATCGGTACATACCCGCATTGTCCTCATAAACAAAGATCTATAATTGCAAAGCTGCCGCTTATAATTAATTGGAATACAAACAGTGGCAGCGTCCAACTAAAGACATAAGACCTCCTAATTTGGTTAGATTACAGTTACAGTGACTTTTACTCAAATTAATTAACCATTTCCTATTACGCACGCATATAATCCCATTTGTATTCTTATAATGCATACATATACGAGTAATCTACCTTGAGTAGCAAGAGACATTTATTCGTGACACGATGTCAAAGCGGAAGCGGAATCCCTAGTAACCCACAACGTTCATCCGCTTAGCCATATCTCCTACATTCACTCCAGTAATAATAGCACAATCTACTCTTGTATATTTACTCCATCGTTGCCACTTTAAGACTATTTTTTCGCAGTCGATTGATTTTTTTTTCAGCAGATTTTTCTTTTTCAAACAAAACCGAGGGAATTTAAAAAAAAATAACACAAACAATACTAAATTAATAAAATAATAAATTATAATTTAAAGAAAACAGAAAAAAATCATCTGCTCAAAGGAATACATTTTCCCGATCTAGATGTATAAATAAGCGTACTACAAAAATGTAGTAGATTAAAATTTTTGGCAGCAGATTTAAATTTAAAAAAATTCCAGTTCTAGCAAAGTGGCAACTCTGACTATACGCAAGCAATTTTAAGAATCTTTTTCCTTAATAGAAAAATTATGTCTCAGGAAAATAACGTACGGCATCTCGTCCATGGCAACGACAAAAGTTTCTTCCATGGTTGCAAACAAAAAGAAAAGAAAAAAAAGTTGTTCATCGGAATGTTCCTCCTGGAGTTATTTTGCTTTCGTTTTCATATTTTCGTCGGCAAGAATTCGCCCAGGAGCACAAAAAATTGATTTTTTTCTGCCAGATAATGTTTTTTTTTTCTGCAGAAACTTCTGGTGATGTTGTCGCATCGTTGTGAAAAGCGATAACATTCAGCAGCGACAAAAAAAAAAGAAAATGTAACGAGTCAACGAGTTTGAAAAATATGTCGAGAGGTTGGGTACAGCGTACCACAAAGCATGATGACAAAACAATATTTTAAACACAAGGGGTCATTGAAGTTGGTTTAAATCGAAGACAGGGAACAGTAGAGTGAGTCCTTTACAACGAATTGAGGTCTTTCGGTAAAGTGAACATTTTTGGTACATAAAACAATATTGGTTCTCTTTAAAAAAATGTAATTAATTACTAAATATTGTTTTCTACTTGTCATTTTTACTTTAAATGAAAGTTGATCCGATTCATCGTCATGAGTCACAGTTTTAATCCACTTTCTAGATAATTAAAGTGCCTACATTTCCCAAGAAGAAAAAAAAACATAACTTAACATTCATAGTAATGACATCCTTTTGGCACAAATTTATTCCACACTCTTTCTAATGTATCCGTGTTTATAATGCAAAATGGTTACTAACTTTCCACTTTGCACCCCATTATACATATGAGATGAGAGTTCTCGCATGACTGATGCGTCATTTGCAGAAGTTTATGTTGTTGCTTGCCACGGCGCGGGTGCATCCTTGTTGTCACCCTCTGTTATAATTTCAAACGGAGTTTTCAGAGCGCCTTAAATTAATTTAAATAGTTTGTTCTCCAAATAAGTCTGATTTTTATTGCAATTTTAAGGACGGACGCAGTTTAAAAGTTGCAGTGGTATATGACTGAAAGTTTTTCATCTGCGGGTGCTGTGCTTGGTCAAATGTTGGGTTTGGTATTCCAAATAAAAGATATATTTGGGCTGTGGATTTGCTAAAAAAAATAAATACTGAGTGTGAACTTTGCGCTCGAAATTCATTACATGCAGCAGATGGTTCCACTGGAAGGCATACACGATTATACGTCAGTTGAGTGGACATTTTTCTCGTGTATTTAAAGTAAAAAGATGAAATTGCTTTAGTGCATGAATGGAGAGTCCATTTTGTGAGATTTGTACTCGATTTTGGCCGCAAGAACTGTCAGTTATTAGGTGCAAATATATACATGGCCTTAAGCTAATAAATGAGCTTCATATACAAAGTACTGCAGACCTGGTTCTTCGCAAACAATTTGTTTTAACTTTTGGAGCAAAGGGAAAAGACCTTCAATTTTATGGTACACTGCGCTAATAATAAGCTTTTTCATGATATTTCAACGATTTTCAGAAACTTACAGTCTAGTGTTATCTGCAATAGAAAAAATGTTTTTGAAAAAAAGCACTCGTGAAAGAATTCCAATAATTTGTTTTATTAAAACATTAAGAGCACCACTGAAATGTACCTGACATAACACACTGCGCGATACCCAACTCACAATGGATAAATTTTCCTTATAAAATTAAAAAAATGTAACACACAAAATATTTAGGAGAAAGTTAAAAATGATTTTTAGTAAGGCCCACAGTTTGCCACTTTGCAATATATTAAAATGTGACCAATCGCAAAATATAACCAACAACTTTCATTTCAATCGAAAGACATGGAGATAAGTAAAAACGCAGAAATTTTGTACCCGAATGCCATCCCTGTGACTTTTCATATTGCTGCTAAAAAAATAAATAAATAAACAAATCGGCCATCAGATTCTACAATACAAGGACAGAGCTGGAGCACAGTTCGTTGATTAAATCTGTCATTTCTTTTTTATTTGAAAAATAAATCTTAAAAGAGCAAACAAATAACCAACCACCCTACAGTTGTCCTTCGTCAGTAACCCTACACCCGCACGATAATGGATGTGCTGCAATAAAACCAACAGTCCCCTTCTTAGTCATTATTTTCAGCTCATGAGCCAAGTGGGTCAATGGCCGGTTGGGCTTAAAATAAAATATAACAACTGTCTGTGTATTTAAAAAAAATATAGTCGAACTTATTCCAAGTGTAGGAATTCTTTTTTATTGCTTTGGAATTTTTATAACGAATGGATAACTTATAAAGCGAAATGCAGTGGTATGAATTTAGATTTATGGTAAATACATTTGGCGATGTCTTTCAATTGAATTTTCTTGACGAAATATGAGCTGTTGATCTTCTTAAAGCTGGCATAAATGTGTGAGCTCAAAATCCAAAATATATAAATTCCAAATGACATTTAAGACTTACAGCAAATTGCCTTGTAAAAAAAAAACACAGAGTGGGTGAAGAAGATTGACGTTAGGTTTAGCAATCCGAATGCAAGGATTGCACTTGCCACAGAAGGGCTTTAGGAAGTAAGGCTCAAAAGTATCTATTGTCAGTTTTTGTTAAATATTTTTTAGAGTTTCGGTGACAATTATTTAAGTGTGGCTTGCCAACTCAGAAACTCTTTTACAAAGTTTCCCACATAAAGTGCTTTTTGACTTACGAACAAGCGTTTTATAGTTTTATAGTCTCTTCCTCCTTCCAAATTTGTCGCGAGTGACCGATTGAAAAGCCTTTTAGAAGCCTTTTGAAGTCGATATAGCTCAGGGATCCGCGAATACTTTTTCATGCGATAAGGCTTACGTATTAGGCTTACGTATTTCAATTCCAAACTTCTGATAATGATTTCGTTTAGGCTTTGAGTTGCAACCTCTACCTTCCGTCTTAATGTGAGCGAGCTTAGTATAGAGTTCTATAGATCTGCGTATCTTCCATAAAACGTGTCTATTACTTATCATTTAAGTAAACTCCTCACATTTTCTGCGAAGTTCTATGTGCTATCGTAACTATATCTTCGGTCGAAATTTCCAATTTGTGATCAACCTAAAACATCTCTCTTTCGGCCGTTACAAATATTGTTTTTGTACACAGCATATGACATGGACAGCTCCAAGCCCGTTGGTATTTGCGGGAAGTTCTTCTTTTCAACTTGTAAAACCCACGTAGTGCCATGGGCTAGTAGCTATTGTACTGGAGTAACCAACCGCTTAATATAAATTAGAATAAAAGCTGTTATCCACTGCTCGGCAGCTTGCGATAGTAGGGCAAATATCCGAAACCACAGAAGACCGACAAAACTTGTACAACCATCCTTATGGATATGCCGTCCAATTCTAGATCCCTTTCGCTAATGAATAATTTTGAGAAGCTTGGTTTAGGGTGAAATAAATGAGCCCAGAGCTGTAGCCACATTTTTAAACAAAACTTCCACGACTGGGTAGAGCTAAACTTTCAGGTTCATTATGATTTTAACTGACTGCATATTGGCCCTTATGAATTTGGAGTGCATTTTTACCTATCCCTTAATTTTATTACAGTGAATTTAGATTATGCAGCTTGGACAACAAATTTTACCACCCTTGATTTTTTTAGGTTCGAATAGAATGAGGAGTCAACTACTTACGATCGTTATTTGGATGAATTACAGCTTTCTATTCTTAAGTCATGATCAAAATATTGGATATGGTTTATTTTATAGAATTTGGTTGCTAGTTAGATTACTATAATAATTATTACTTTCCTATTGTCACCTTTACAAAACGCACCAAAAAATAGCTAAATAAAAAATCCAATCCACCCAATTTCACACAATAAAACTGTCAAAATTATTTAAATCGTTCCACTCATGTCATGAATTCATTGGAAAATTTCCTTGTTCGAATTTTAAAGTGAATTTTTCATGTAGAGATTTAAATCGATTAAATATTCACACAGATTCCACTGCTACAATCCATACCCACCTACAGGTATACATCCACTGCTACAGAAATCCGTTCCCGTTTAGTGCAACAGAAATTAATTCAACACGGCTGACAGCTCTTCCAGCCAAAGAGCCATTTAAGTGTACCCATCGAAGGGGAGGATGCTTTTGCTTGCTTTCACGAATAACCAACTGCAGTTTATTGCGTTTGTCAACGCTACCTTACAATGAAACAGTGTTGCTTCTAGCAATTTACATCTTTATTCACGAAATGCACTATCTCTGCTTGCAATCCTGGGAATCAGCATAGTGGAGTGGAATGCGACTCTGTATAGGTACTTGTTATCCCATTGAAAGATAGATGGGGTTTCCGTTTTCGCATTTCAATTTTGAAGTCGCTCTTAAAGGGGAAGGTTTTTATGGAGGCAATAGTAAAATTATGCATGTTTTGAAAATTGCGGACGGCTTATAAATGAGCAAAAAGTTCTGTTAAGCTTTTGACAGGAAATCCTACTTTGATAGACTACTTGGATTTAATAATTCCCCTTTATTTTCAGGTCACATTTTAGGAGCTCTCCTTGGCAAGGCTTACGATTATCAATCGCAACTAACAAATAAATTTAAGGTAGGAGTTTTAAATTTACTACCACAGAACCTTAATTTTGTTGAATTGCTGAAAAAAATCCTCCCAGGATAATATGAATAATAAATTCTATTAGCGGAATAAACTCATAAAAAACTTATTGCCATTCTGCTATTACCATATCCATTGTGAAAATATTTTAATTTCGCAAAACAATTTTAAAAATTGGATTACGTACAAATTCTTCGAGCAACAAGAACCGTCCTACCAGTAGCCGGCAAAACTTTGTTATGTTTTCATCCTCCTACCCGTCAGAAAGAAACAGACAGAAGTATTTTTAAATTCAGTCGGTCACTGAACCGACTCTCAAGGAAATGGGAAATAATGGTTATACCTGAACTCACCCCTTGGTTGTGGTTGCAAGCGAATTCTTATCATGAGTGTGGTCTCCTACGAACAGGCGAGGTTGTTTTCACAGGTTTGCTGGAACAATATGAAGGTATACATGGGCACAGGTACATAACATAGCCGCGGACACATGCAATATGTAGCATGGCACAGACAGTGTTTTTTTTTGGTACAGAGAAATTAGCATAACTTACATTGAGGTTAATCGCTGTAATCCTTAAATACAGGGCTGCAAATATTCTACCTGAATGATTAAAATTGAATAATGTTGCGTAGAAAGATGTAGATTTTTGGCTCTCTCCTTTGAATGACCAGTTTGCCCTAAACTTTTAATTGGAATTCTTTCTGGTGATTTAAAAATTAAAAATTATGAGGTAAAGCAGCTTGTAATTTGTTTAGAACCGTTACAAAAATACATTTCGAAATCTATTCCGAAGGACGGTCAATGCAAATATAACTGAAGAAAGTTTAGTAAACTTTTTAATATTAAGAATATTGACTAAAGCGCAGACCTAAAAAGATAACTAAGATTTTTTTTTTACGATATTCATATTTCAAAAAGAATTGGACCTATATTCTGTTAAATTTTGTACACATTTTTGTGTTTTTTGGGAAAACTCAATCAAAGTTATTATTAATCTTATAATTTTAAACCATTTTTGTCGAGATTATTTTTACGGCTTTTTATTGCATTCGGATTATATTTTTGTGGGCCAACGAAATGGAGATAGTGACACCATTTGTGGGAGGAGGAGGCCTACAATAAGCGAACAAAATTGTTTAGGGACTTTCGAATTCACAATGGCGAGATACTCCAAATAAAACTGTCCATTGTGTTTCATTAAGCTGATTATTTTACTTTGTGTTAATTTTATAATTAAAAGAGTGCACAACTTTTTTTTAAAGAAAATATCGAAAGCGATGGCCAAGCTTACAAAAGGGGTGCAAATCCAGACAGGTAAATATTATTTTTGTAAATTTTTAATGCGAGTATATTTCAAATTATAAAAAAAAACACAAGGTTATACCTTTGTAAGGCAATGACGTAGGTACTGCAGATAAAAACGACTTCTCATTCTCCACAGAGCAGAGATTGGGGCAAGTCACTAATGCAAAGCCCATTTATTGGCTACAGGGCAAGTACACTTTTCAACACGTTCCCTGAAGAAACGATGCTTCCAAAAGACTAAAACTAAAACGAATTTAAATTCAAAACTTGTCTGCAAACCTCTCGGCTCGAAGAGGAAGCTTTACAATTTCATCTTTTTTTGTATACAGAATAATGCTGATTTTTGAATCTAAACCATTGAGGGCGCCACCCAAAAGCATACAAGGAAATTCATTCAAATCGGTCCAGCCGTTTAGGAGGTGTTCAGTGACATACGTACACACGTACAGTTGAATTATATATATTTACTAGCTGACCCGGCGAACTTCGTACCGCCCAAATTCGTTAATATAATGAAAATAATAATTCCGAGCATGCACAATGCATATGCTGCTTTATATAATTCGGTGAACTCAAATCGTCATTCAAAACTTATAGTCATACAATAGATATAACTAAAGTACATATAGCAATGTCGATGTGTTTCAATCAAACCGCAATAATTGACGTGTCGGCCAACCTTCCACTTTTTCAATAAAGCGCTTTATGGTACGTACTTGTGGTAATGTCCTTGTGACTTATTAATTGTCATAGCGAAAGCGAGACGTTCTGAATAAGTGGAATTCTCACTTTCGCAGAATGACAATGTTTGTTTTGAAATTTTCCCTCAAAATCTTTTGCTTTCATGACATTTGATTTGAGATTCTTCACAATCAAATCAAACGCGTTTCGTTGCAAATTGTCGGACTTCCAATTTCACCCGGAACATACAAAGAATTGAAAAAATGTAACATTTTAAATAATATTTGTTGTACCTATTGGTGATACTAAACGTTTTGCTATTCAGTCTATAGGTTTTAAAGTGTGTTTCTGTCCCCAATCTAATTACTTAATCTTTTTTTAGGACAAAAAGCAGCATAGTCCTTACGAATCCACTAAGCCCAAAATCGTAAAAATCTAACAATCCGTTCCAGAGTTTTGAGTGCACAAATGGACGTAGTTTCTTTTATTTATATAGATGTACCCATCCGGATTTGCCAGTGCCTTTCGTATTAAGTCCCGACCTCATTTCGCAAATTGCTTCATTTTGACAATTTTATAATTATACAACTTTATAAATATCGTTTGAATTTTATTTTTATTTTTTGATGGGAGGTGCCACAATCTGTTTTCCTAACCCTCTAATATTTTGGAAGGTGCCGCCTTTAGGGTCCAAATCTATCCTATCTTTTAAACTGGAACCAACCATACCCATGCACAAAAATTCATTGAAATCGGTTGATTTGTTTCGGAGATCGACAACATCGCCACCTATCGGGTCCAAAAGTATCCGAACTTTTAAGTCTTGCTAAACAGTAAATGGTCTACTTTGTTTGCGGTGTGTTCATTTTTTTGTTTGAGTCCATGTGAAATAGTGTGGTACTTCTGAGTAAAAGCATTCGCATGATTACACCATTCAAAAAATTCGGTGAGTGTAGTTTTTGATGAGTTTATAGCGGTCGTGAAATATACGTTCATGCCGGTTTTCAAGATGGACGGCTAAATGAATAACGGTTGGATCCCGTTCATGAATTGGAAAACAAAAGATACGCCAAACAGCTTCATTGGAGCTGATGTACCTTCCAATTTGGTACAGCGTTTATTTCATGGTTGTTATTCACTGGAGGAGCAGTCACATTGGTATTTTCAACTCCAAATACCGCATATTACTGCCTTTATTCACATACTTGCAAATATATTTGATGCTCTTCACTGAACTACAAAACTCTACATTAATATGAGCTTGGAATGTTTTGCTCAGTAGAGGCGAATAAGGCACCACCCAACGATTGTCAATGTCAATGTCGATGTTGATTTTTTTAATAATGACGATGTATTGCATTTTTCCCGGCCAATAGCAAAGATGTAATCTCTGGCCATTTTGGATTACACGTGAACGTGATAAATAAATGGGAAAATTTTAAAATTGAGAGTAGTAAAGGGATAGGAAGAAAATAGGGAAAGGATTAACTCTAAACGAAATATTTGTAACTTTAACAGCCAAGAAGAAAACTAACCACACCTATCAACTTGGTTGGTAAGCCTTCTCCCTTCTATTTCCACACCGGTACTGAAGGTGTTATGGTACCTTTGAGCTGCCCTCCCCATAACCCTACTCACGAATGAGGTAGGTACCACGATTGTTGCTCGCTCATTTGTTGTAACAACCCCTACGTGAAAAATCAAAACTCTCAACAGCTCCTGTCCTGTTGTCTATTATCATTGTCCACGTACGTCATCTCAATCACACCTACATTTCAACTTACTTCTTACTCACACATGCTAATGCAAGGATCCTGAAAATACTTGACAAACAAAAATTATGGATTCAAACATCATCAAACAAATCAAAGTATCTACTACATTTCAAAAAGTTACTTAACATAAACAAACTACTTATTAGGTAGGTTATATTTAAAAAAAAATCAAAATTGTTGACAACAACAATTAGCTTGGAAAATAATTAAAATAACTGACAACAACAATTGCTTTGAAAATTTAAAATATTTTTTTTTTGTATTTGAAGTGTCACTACTCGATTTCTATCCAGTTTATTGTTTTTTCAAAGTGCATTTCCCCATGAAAAACGAAATATGTGCCTACAACGCCACCTGTAAACTCTTAGTGGTATAAAAATTAGTTTAAAACCGATTCTCATACCTACTGAATTTACATATAAAATTTCATCCAAATCGGTTGAGCCGTTTCGGAGGAGTATAACCACTAAAACTGTGACACGAGATTTTTATATATTAGATTAAGATACGTTACCTCAACTGCACCGCACATTTTTCCCATTCCTTGCCGGACGACGTGTCTCATGTCTCAGCATTGAGTTTGTGTAATTTGATTAAAACCCATTGACGTCCCACATTACCTCCAATTTATGAAATGTACGTATAAACCCAGTTCCAAAATCTAGCAAGAAGATAAATGTGTGTCCGTAAATTTGCACATTCCTGCGTGGATTTGTGTACTGAGTACTATAACGTTTATCTGGATGTACACGAGTATTTGCTTGTGGGTAATTCAATTACTCTGATTGGTAAGCTTGTGTAGCTTGTAATCGACCGTGTTTACATATCCGGCAGAGATGTTTTCACGTCAAACATTCAAAACACGTACACTTCGAAAGGCGTTCCTCGCACACGGCACGGAAAGGAGTCAAATGATTTTTATAAAGAAAATAATAGTGCCTACCTTTACTTTCAGCTTGGCGGACAGAGGTACGTTTCGATGTAAATATTTCAAAGCTGTTGATTTAAATAGGCGACATGATTCATGCCGTCTCGCAAAACATACGGAAATGTAATACTTTTCCCCAAAATTAAGTAAAAATAAAAATCGCACACCTTGTCCAAAAATAAAGTCCAATTTTTATTTATTTCAGAACCACTTGAAATTATTGACAGCAAAACGTTGGATGTATTGATTGACTGGGAATGGGTATCCTTTAAAAATGGTTTTCTTAAGCGTTATCCCCGAGTGACTTTTATACCCAGTCATGGGCGTAAAATATTTATTGATTTCGAGTAATATTTTTATTTCCAGTAATCATGCAAAAAAGTCCTTTCATGTTGAATGGAGGAGCATGCTACTGTCGTCTTTATACGGCTTGTTTGGTATGTTGGGACGATGTGATATTGGGTATCGATTCATGTGTGCAAAATGCCGAAATAAGGAAATACAACGATGACTGTGGTAGTAATAAAGAATCACAGGGAAGGAGGACCATTGAAAGGGGTTGATGTCAAACAGAGAAATAAATATGGTGGCGGGTGTAAGGCGGTGGCAAGGATTCAAGAGAATTGTTTTACCTATGGCAAAGTGTTCGCTTGTAGTCCTGAAAAAAAAAGAAAACCACTTAAAGGAGACCATCCAAAGTCTGGAGAGTGGAAGAGGTAATTTTCACCAGAATTTCATGATATTCTCCATTTAGGTTCAAAATGCAGGATATTTCTCAGGTGACTGAATATTGATTTCCAAAATTCGGGTAATGTTGTCGTTCAATATCAGTCACAGTCTCAATCACAGTTTCAGTCTCAGTCTCAGTCTCAGTATTCAGTCTCAGTCTCAGTCTCAGTCTCAGTCTCAGTCTCAGTCTCAGTCTCAGTCTCAGTCTCAGTCTCAGTCTCAGTCTCAGTCTCAGTCTCAGTCTCAGTCTCAGTCTCAGTCTCAGTCTCAGTCTCCGGTTAAGTCTTTCTCGCAGTTTCGGTCTTATTCTCAGCCTTTATGTAAACTAGACTATTTTTAAATAATGTGGAAGTACGCTTACCAACCTTTGACGTTTACCGTGTCAATTTATAAAAGTCTAGTAAAAGAAGAAAATAACCAACGAAATTTTGATCCACTCATCTGTAGTGAAAGCTGGTGACTTTTGCTAGTTATATGAGTTTTAAAAACCAAACTTTTTTCCAAAACGTCCAATGAATGCTCATTGGGCTAGCCGAATCAGTGGGGCCACTATTTTTTATATCAGAAACTTTAAAGCCATTTTCAGAGCATTCGATGTCTTCTGAAATTTGCACTTGTTTTCATACGAAAAAATTCAAAACTGTAACTGGTTTTACTGGCTTTATGTCGTATTCAGTTTGACTTTTCAGCTTTTGAAAAGGTCAAAAATTCAAAAGGTCAAAAGGTCGAAAAGTCAAAAGGCCAAAGGTAAGAATTTTAAAAGGTCGAAAGATCGAAAAGTCAAAAGGCCAAAACTTCAAGAGGTCAAAAGTTCAAAGGGAGCATATTTTACTTACTTATGTCCTATATCCAATTGTGGGTCCTAGGGCCTCTACAACGCCTACGCGCCACCGTGTGGTTTCTGGCAATGTGCCTCAGCTCTCTCCGACTGTTCTACCCCATGTACTTCTGGGACCGCCGCGTATCCTGCCATCCTGAGTAAGGGAGCACGGTATGGTATGAGTATGGTTGCAATTGTATTTCTCTGAAACGAAGTTCTTTTGTAGCTATTACGTTTCTTGCATGTCTGATACGATATTCATTCTACTACTGCGTGCAGAATCCTATTAATATCAGGGGAGTTTCTTATTATTTTTATATTTTCCTTCATATTCTCTGTCTATGTCTAGGATGTGAGGCAGCACACAAGAAGTGGATACGATTTGCACTACACCATGAAATTGATATTCCCTGAAGGAGTGCAGGGCTGTATAGTGTATATGCAGTGAGCAACATTCATTGGACGTGTTTCGTTAAGGTGTATGTAAATGCAAATCCCTACTCCGGCTATAGGTGTTGAAGTTGGAATTATTAACTCCCTCAGATGCTGTTGAGCGGTGAGTTTGTTAAACTTGTTAATGCTTAACACGTTTGCACTAGAAATTGGGAATTGTTGCTAGGATGTGCGTTGGGTTTCGAGGAGAACAGTGGAGTGAGTTTGTATTTTTTTTTGTTTGACTTCTTGTGGAAATGGGAAAAATAATATATGTATTGTATATATCTTAGACTGAAAGGAAGAAGCTTGTATTTATTGTATCCTTTCAGCGACACGTGAGTGTGAAAAAGTGTAACAAGCCTTGAATGATAAAATATTCGTATTTATTAGCAAAGGAATGTACAGTAGGTACTTGACATTGAAACAAAATTTGTCGAATGTACAGAGTGACTACGGGCAGTTTATTGGATTTTAAGAATCCCCTGCTTGAAGCTTGGCCCACTATTAGGCGCAATAAGATGTTCACCAACTAAGCAAGTGAGTCAGAAGGCAGCCCTAGCTATGTTTTCAAATATTGACAAGAAGACGTTCAACAATAAATTCTTACAATAAAATTCTTTCAACAAAACTCTTAAAAAAAGTTATGTATATTAAAAAGAGTAAATGTATTTCAGATAAAACGAAATTTTACCTTCGATGGGGTGTTCATGTATAATACGAGTACCTATGAAAAATTGTCGGACTAGCCTTGTCCATCGTTTTCCATTTTTGCAATCAAAAAGCGCCAAAATTGGCGGTCTTCCTCAATCTGGAATCACCCATTTGACAGATTACGGGAATTTTAAAATTACTCTTGGATACAAATCCGTAAGAAGTTTTTTGGGTGGTCGACCTCCCTTATTTTTCAGCTGCATTCCTTGGCTGTTTGATTTGTGGAACTTTGATTTCCTGATTGCTACTGGTAGATTCCGATTGGCGATTGACGATCTTGGCAATTTTTTACTTTTAAGATTGTTGTTGACAATTTTGGTCAAACGATATGTGGCGCAAAGTATTTCTGCATTTCAATTAAATTATTTTTAGCCTTTCATACATTTTTACAACCTCCCTTTATTAATGCAAATTCAAAATACCTACCCCTCCCAACCTCAATCGCTTGTCTATACTACAATCAACCCGATTTAATTGTATCTGAAAATAGCCTACACTCTATACACATTTCCGCGGAAATAAATGATTCTGCGACCGAAATCTACACACCAAAAAGTATATCAAATCGATATCCGTATCGTTCTTGTGTAAGTGCGTATCCTTGCCCTGCTACTTCCAGTTCCAGCCCAAACAAAATGACTCACAAAGGAAGAAAATTAAATCCGACATATATATGGATACATGTAATAACATACTCAGCTCCGACATATTGTACAAAAGCAGATGGCAACTACATACATGTAGACACTGCCCAAATAAGAATCCTCAAGGCAGACATTGTGTTACTTTAGCACCCTCCGGATAACTTGGCCAAGTTTTATTGATGTCAAAGTGCGTAGAAGTCTTTCCTTTTCGTCTCGTTTCATTGCGAAGGAGTGATATTCATTGTGTCTGCTACTTTATTGCGTTATAAGGCGCATGATATCATCAAGGAATTTTCTCTTTGATGGTGACGTAATCGTTTTTGTCAATTCTTTCCACAGCAGAAACTTCTAGTCGAGATAAAAACAAAAAACGGACGAATAAATTAATTGGCGTCAACTTGAGTATCCTTGGTTGCTAGGGCGGTACGCTGCTAGTGCTTAATGTATGCAAATGGTTTAATTACTAATGTGCTCAGTTTACTAATGGCAAATCGCAAAATGGCGACAAGTCAAGAAAGAGTAGACAAGAGATGAATGTCGCTTCGAAGAACTATGAACTGGAAATGAATCTAAATTAAACCGAACAAAGATTTGAATAATGTTGGGAAGAAGGCTTCAATCAGACCCAAGGATTTGTATTGCTTAAATAATGGTCCAGGGTACCACTGTCTAAAAAAGGTTGTTCCCAATTTTAACGTCCAAGTGTGGCACAATTTGTCTTCTTCATTTGATTTGTTTCTTGGCAATTGCGACTGCAACGCTTACAGATCCCATATTGTACCACTCGACTATAGCCTACCTTTCTCAATAAGTTTGGTGACCCCACTTTCACGTCACATTAAAATCGAATACCTTCCGATAATCTAAACTCAATGTGTAGGTAGCACTTGCGCTTTTTAAAATCAATTTCAAGCTAAAATCTAAAAACAAGAAAACTTTCCCAATTCCCGTCCACCAATTAACTGCATGTTTCGCATCATCTCTCCTTACTGAGTACATTTACTAAATTGCATATTGATGATCTGCTGTCCTGCAAAACATTCCTCAATCGAGAAAAACCTCTGTTTTTCGGGACGGCTACGCAGAAGTTTGCATCACTAAATTGAAAGACATCTTAACTGCGCGTTCTGAAAAATTGGAAATTCAGACAAAGAACCATTACGTGTGGACTGCTTGAACGATAGACGAGAACGACGACGACCATTTACAAGAACATTGACAACTGGAATGTCCAATGCCCTTTGTCGTTCGCTAAGTAGCCTCATTCCGTATGCCAGAGCTGATCTCAATTTAATATGTATGCATTCGTTGTAATCCGCTCTTCAACACGCGCAGTATGCTATCAATTTTCTTTGTACTGGAATCACCACTGAGAACTTTGTTCAGTGTCTGAGCTGTCGAGGACAATGCTCTGCGAATTTTACGAATTTCAAATCTGATAAAAATTCAAAGGACGAAATATGGTTGCGGCAAAATGTCTTCAGTTTGTTGGGAGTGCATAATGAGTTTCGAAGTAATTTTTGATCACAATGATTTTGGACATTGCAAGGACAACTTGAAGTATAACTATAGGCATATCTTTGAGAAGTTTTAACGCTGGAAGGTATGGAAGAAGAACACAAAAAGGTCGTTTTGAATATATAAAAAATAAAATTCAAAATCAGTTTGTAAAGTATTCCAATCTAACCAATTCTGTATACAATACTAAAATACTAGAATTGCTCTCCCATTTATGGAAACCCGACAAACAAAAAGCAACGTCTCCTTTGTTTCTGTCTAATCATATTTCCTTACAGAAGGGAGCATTAATTTCATTATCCACTTAAGAGGAAACAAATTAAGGTTAAAGTTGCATGACGGGCGAGAAAATACCACAGGTCAAAAATGCCCTCAGACTCCATAACCTAGAAAGGTCTCTTAACATAAATGTCCTTATTGCTTTCAACTCCCATAGGCTAGTGTAACTTTTTTGTATTTTCGTATTATCCATCCCATAGCTGCTGCGAAGAAACTTTCCCAATTACATTAGACCAGCAGGACAGGAGTAGCAATTGTTGGCGACTCGCCCTTGCTAGGTCAACTTCGCAGTTTTATGCGAAAAAGTTAAAATTAATCTTTTTTAAGATGTTAATATTTAATTGAGCAAAGGTCGCCTCACAGCATTCGCGGTTCTGTGAACTGAATTCAGCCTTTAAGCAACCTACACTCACCCACTCAGGATTGATTGAATATCTGGAAATTATTTATAAGCTCAACTTACCTCAACAAAAAACACATTCTCCATGAATCATCACTTGATGATGAAAACATTTTGCCCACATGGCCGAATGTCCTGCGATTTATCGGTGTTCGGAGAAAATTGGATAAATGCAAATTTACTGCGGCGACCTAACTTCTGCAGGCAATCTGCAGGTGCCCAAAGGCATAACTGCATTTTCTCACATTAAATTGCATTCGTGTAGGTTGACTTTTGTCCTGAAACCTGATCCTCATATACAGAGGGTGCGATTGCATGTGAGACTGAACTCCACAGGCATTCTCTCCACCAACACGAACACAGCGGAATTATTGCGTAGTTGCGGGTATGCAAATTGGATGAATGAGAAAATTGTACAAGATAACCTGCTGGCAGTGTCCAGATCCATTCTCGTTTGTCTTCGTTGATACGGGCGACATTATGAAGGCAATATAGGCTTATACGGATAAATGGTTCGTTTTTCTATTGGCCCATGGCTTTGCTGGACGAACGTCTATCTTAATATACGTATATTTATGTATTTATTCAATGGAATTTTGAACGAAATTGAAATCCCCGTGCGGATTTATAAAAGCAAATTGCTCAATTAAAGCAGAACAAATACTGAAAACAAGTGATAAACAGATTTGAGACTGAGCAACAATGGATTTATTTTATTTTCGGAACAAATTGAAAAGTCTGAACAGAAAATCTTTGCCCTTATAGGAATATTCACCTCGACATCCCACTTGGCGGACTCTAATTTTTTCTCTTTGGCTCGAAGTGTGAGGCTTCCGTTTAATTCCTTTGCCTACCTTATGAAATAATAGAAATAAAATTATGTTTTTGTTTTGCGAATATGCATTTTTTGTTCGTCAACATTTTTTTAACATAAGTTGCGAATTCAGCTAACATTAAAATTTACGAAAAGGTTGAAATTAAATTTTATTTTTTAATAGTAGAGCAGGACAAAGACCATTTGCCTCATTTAAAAATTTTAGCAATTTTGTTTGTTGACATTAATGTTCTCGATGGCTCTAAATTTTGATTACCTAATTTTAACTGGTATTGACAACTTAAGTGGAAGTTGAGCTATATTTTTAAGAAAATGCAAACCGTATGATAAAGCTTTAGGTACTCTAAATTATAACACCTTTTACACCTTACAAAAATAAATAAGAATGCATCAGGAACCAACAAATATTTATTGAGAAAAGTGTTACCTCTTTTGAAAGACACATTTAATATGATATTTTTCGACATATATAGAAGGTGTAATTTACCAAGGAATGTCTATCAGCATCAATTGAAAACAGTTCTTGCGATGAAGTGCCAGACACGGAGAGCTGTCTTTTTTTACCACCAGGATCCCTGATAGGGATCACCATAAAAGTTACAAAGAAGGTAGAGAAATGGTAGCTCATCTTACAAATAGAAGACTCACGGGCAGAAAACCCAAAAACATAGTCAACAGAGGGACAATGTAAACAGGAAAAGATGACAATAAAGCATAAGCAACTTGCCCTCTCAAGAAAAGTTTTAAGCATTAATCGAGTAGCACTGAAATGGGTCGAAGTCAAGTGGTAGAGAATGTGAAAAATATTGGTGATCAGAGAATGATGACAGCTGAGACAGCGGCACAGTTGGGAAATATCTGCAGAAGTAATTTTTGTGTTTTTTTTTTGGGATATAACTTGAGATCCCTCGCTCAATAGTCAGCTACCTAGGTAACTAGCTGCCAATAATATAAGGACTTTCGTACATTATGGGCTTATTGAAACTCAGTAAACTCAACACGTCTCCAACTACTAAACTAGGGATCGTTAGCAGAAACGTGGAGAAATGTAGAGAATTAAGATGCGTGGTAAAGAGATGAAAAAAAAAAAACCCTATATGGTGACCTGTTTTGAACATCTCTCAAATATATCACGAGATCCCCTGGCAGCTATCGCTCATTTGTTTCTAGTCGAAAGCCATCCTTTTAAGATCTCAGACTATTAACTTATTGGTATCGGAGTTGATCAGTTGCGCGTACCTCATTGAAAGCTATGATTTCTCGTCGGATTTGACTGCAATCAGAAACCTTGTGAAACACATTCTGTAGCTGTTAGTGATGATATGGATGAAGACGGTACAAGGCTCTAGAAGTTTGTGTTTCTATATCCATGGTCACTATACAAATCAGATCATTGTTGACAGATGTGCCATCGAACTGGCTTTTGTAAATCGAGTGAACTTTTTTATCTTTGGCTAGAATGATGAAAAGCTTAAGCCAGCTCCTGACTATTTTTGAAGTTGTCTTAAGAGAGGTAATAGGCTGCTTTAGTTTCATAGCAAATGCAAACGATTTTGTTGGAAAAAGATCTTGATCCCGTTGGACTTTATTGTACGAACGTCAGCCTTAAGTAGGAAAAAGCAACTATCCATAGTTTCGGTTGCTACTTTAGAATCTCCTGCTTGAACCCTTGGCAAATGCAGATTTATTAAGTTTTTAGTTCAGTTTTTAAATTCACCACCAGGGTATAGCCGCAGTTGCACATTTTAATTATTTTAATTATTTGTGTGTGACGGTGATCCCAGATGGTTTTGACAGCAAGTTCGGTCCTGCAGATGAATTATTGATTTATTTCCGTCAAATGTGATCAAATTCATTGAAAAATGTATCATTGACCCTTCAAGTGGTCGTGAATATGACCACGAAGTACTTTAATACCTCAGCACCTATTTTAATGGGTCTCCACTCCACTTACATGCAGACTTTCTGGGCAAAGCCATGACCTCCGATTTCTTCACCTTTATACGGCCACAAACCTCAAGAGTGAAAGCTAAAGTTCAGTCTGGAAGAAACCTCTCAAGAACAGGGGTAGCATTACTGCATCCACCACGGAATTTAATGGCTCTTATGCCATATTTTGCCAGACAAAAAACAGTTTCAGTCTCGTAGTACTCGTCCACTAAAGCTCTAAATCCAAGGTTTTAACAAAATCGGAAACAAAAGCACCTAAGTTCCCACGTCTTTAAAAAGTTTATACAGGGGTTAATGGAGGCTGGGCTCAGGTTCTTTTATGGTCCTATTTGGTTAAATATTTACTGACCCAAAAGCAGGCTAAATACATTTTTTACATAAAATAATTTTCCAGCACTTCCATCAACCTTTGGGGCACCACTGATATCCCATTCGACCAGACAGGCATTAATATTACACACTTAAATTTACCCAGACTTTGTAGAATCGTTGTGTGCACATCCTTTTACCGAATCCTCACCGAACTCTAAAATATTATTTAATTCGGTCATTATTTACAAGCAATTGCTGCCTCACACTTTTCGCATCACTTCGTTCTTTCATTTCGCGCATTGGCCAAATCTTCTTTTTCAGTATCTAAGCCCGAAGTTTAAAAAGTGCTAACGGGAGGAATACAAATAAAAATGAAAATGATTTCAAATTCGATTCGAAATATATCGCGTCTCGAATAGATAATTCGCCGATGTTATTCCTCTTGGTGTGAACACGCAAAACGAGTGAGATAATTTAATTCCCTTACAGATGTGACTGTCATCGATTCTGTGTCGCTCCATTTCCTCCTACAGCTAATTTCGCATAAAACCAACCGGAAGCAGTCGGTCGCCCGACATGAACCACAAAAAGACAAAACAAAGGTCAGAGGAGTATTGATTTTGTCGGTGTGTGCCTGGTGTCGAGTTTCCGGAATTAACGGCGCAGAAGAAGTTTTATGTCCTGTCATGAGTACACGAGCAAATTCACTGTGCGAGGACTTGCTGCCTGGTTTCTTTCGGTCAATTGAAATGAATTTAATAAAACGCTGTGCTAACAAATTTATTTGGACTTTAGAACTTGGAAGCCATTGACCCACAATGAGAGATAATTTTCGATTTTGACTTTTTGCCTGGAAAATATGACGATTTTTAAATTAGCTTTGTGTGGGCGTGTAGAGATTGAAATTCAGTTGATTAGCCAAGCGGAAGGTTGTTAGCAGTAATTTGTGGGATTATGCATGAGTTGGTGTAATGAGATTAGTGCTTACGCAATTACGGGTTGGAATTCAATTTTTTTGTGTGTCTTTTGTAATGGGATGGGATGCGCATTGGGAGGAAGGAGTGGGGCGCAAATTGCATATAATATGATGAAGAATTTTTCTTGAGGGTGGAAAATAATTATTTCGCCGAATGATACCAACTTACTGAAGGAAAAAGCAAATATTATCCTTGCACTTTACTGCAGTGAAAGGAGACGATGGAAATTGCTTTCACAAGTTTGCACAAACACGCAAACAAGTTATTCAGAGTAACTCAGTTATGGCTCCATTTAGGGTCTTGAATAAGGTAAACAGACAAGTCATTACGGAGTGGATTTTAATTTGTAATTTCGCGGACTGTCAACATCAGGCGAAATACTTTATGGAATTTGTTCAGGGGAAGTACGAGGAAGATGGTGTTTTTGTTTAAGTTTCTCAAGTTTAATACATAGTTTTAACTGTTCCCTCGATTGGAGTTGAATGTAACTAGTTTTGTTCTGAGTAAAAAGAATATATTGGGTGCGTTGACGAAGATGTGATAAATATGCTTTGACTTTTGCAAATGGCAACTGTCAGTTCTGGTTTTATTTGTAAAGTAAACTTGCATTTTGATGCAATAATTCCCAAGGTCTCGAAGTTCTATAGTGACTCTTTTTTTAGAGACAAATTTGTCAGTGACCTTGGCATATAAACTCCAGCTCTGATAGTCAAACATTTAGGTGTTCAGCCACTCGCCTTGAAGAGATTGGAACAACATGTGACAGAAGAGGCACCGGAAAGGTCGCGCATCTCGCAGTTCTCGGACAGATGAAAATATTGTGCCTGCGGCTGAGCGGATGAGCAGTCAACGTGGACCATCAGTCAAGTAATTGACCATTACACATTAAGGACTATTCATATGAGAGCTAATATTCGTCATTTCAGACAATTCATTCACATGAAAACTATTTTTATTCGCAGATAGCGGCCATTCAGTTTCATTTTTAAAGGTTAAATTCAGTCGACAGCCACTTCAACCTAACCTAACGTATAACCTACCATTGAGAAACAGCTGTCACATCCACTCAAGTAACTGTGCCATTCACACTGGAATTTACATGGAGATTAATTTTTTCGGGGACGCCACCCTTTCTGTTACTAATGATGAAATGGGAACTGGACGATATGTTGTCATTTTTTAAAGGTTTTCAAAGCTATCAAAAAAATCAGATCCGGTCTGACAGAAATTCTCTCCAAGACAATTGAAAATTTGCCAATTGGTCCAGGGAACGGAATTTGTTGACCTAAAAAATAAAAAAAAGGCAATACTAATCTGTGAAAAAGGCATAAATGCCTTTTATAAAAAAGCAAAAAAAAAAAATTGTAAGCATTATACATTTTAAAATGTTCTGGCAACAAACGTCTGCGATTGTCCAAAAAGAGCTTTGAAAGAGCTGAAGGACCTGTCCACATGGGCAGAGACGAGTGGAGCGCAGTTAAAACATGTCACGTCATGGACTGCATCATTTAAAGGGAGTTTGGAGTCAGCGCCATTTACAACACAATTCATTTTACGGATGCTGTTGAGTCCTTCGTTTGTAGAAAAGACGGCTTTGAACTTTTTCACCACAGCTCCAGCAACTGGAAAAGTCATATTTTCCGAACTTTACCACAAATTGGTCTAATTTAATTAAATCTTTGCACGCGTGAACACAAACACATTGAAAGTTCACACACAAACGCAGTTGTAGTTGGTAAGAAATTTATCCAAAAAGCCAAACTAAACAAACACAGGCATTTTGCCGAAAAAGCTTGTTTCCATGGTAACTCGTAAACAACAATGCGACATTCAGAGTACTCTATTGGCGAGATTAGTAATTTGTGCAAACTTCAGTGGTGTTTCAGCGATTTAATTTTTTAAAATTTTGTAGTTCACATAAACTTTCAATATTGCCAAAAAAGGCAGAAAAAAAACCATATTGGTAAAAAAGGCAAAAAAGGGCAATAAGGGTAACAAAAGGCAAAAAAAAAGGCAAAAAAAAGGCAATGTCAACAAAATCCGTTCCCTGGTCATCAACAATAGCGGATCCAACTGCACCCATAGCATCTTCAGAAAGTTATGAAAAAAACTGAAGACCAATTTAACACTTAGAAGAACAATTTATAAAATTGTGTTGTCTCGTTTAAAAGATATACCAAAAACCCACATGAGGTGAGTGCTTTTAGGCTACCATGTCTTTTTCTAAAGCTTTAGTACTGTAGGCTAAACGTAGAGCATATGTAGCTAGTCGCCACTTGAGGCGACCAATTTCTAGTATACCTACCAAGCTATTATTTTGGAATTTCTAGTTACCAGAAAGAATATCAAGTACTTATCAGCGGAGGCCTTCCTTTTACGGGCATCAAAGATTTTATTATCTATTTGTTTCAAATTGATGGTTATGTTAATAGAGGCCTCTAACAAATGGACGTCCATACGTGCTATATATATCCAAACTATAAAGTATCAAAGTAAGCTGCAGTTTTTTGTCAACTTGAAACATATGCCTTCGGCAGCAAATATTTGTTGCTACAGTAATTTAAAAGGACTGTTTTCAGCCAGGTTATCAGTCGATTATATTAAAGAATTTTTAACGAGTATTGCTAGTGGTGTACTGGTTGGCTGCAAGGAAGAAGAGTCTTGCTAAATTTAAAAAGTCGCTATTTGAAATCACTTTTTTTCTATAGCTGTTTTTATGGGGGATGTACAAGCGAACTCGGAAATTCTTGTTTCATCTTGAGGAGGTAAACTCGTGCAGAAACGAAGTTAAATAAAATCTAATCCTTTGAAATGTAGAGAACAACATCTGAAAGTTGTCAAATGTTTAAGAATTTAAGTGGTCTCACCTCTAAAAATGAAGGGCTCATCCAATTCATCATCTGACCAAGCACATTTACAGACAAGAGGCCACTTTATTCGTAAACTCATTCACTTGTATTGAATATTCACAATTTTCTTATAAATACATACGCTTCACAAGTAGACATTGAGTGTCTAAGGGACTGAGTTCATGTCTCAGGTTTGATTACGTTATTTCTTTCATTTGTTCACTATTTCCAGTAGCCGGTAAGAGCCAGCTACTTCATTTGAACATTTCTCATTCACCGTAATCTTACTTCGAACAGATATCCCTTCTCATTGATCCTTGACAAAAGACTCACGAAAATTTGCGTCGATATTCAATCACTGCCATCTTAAATTCACTTGTGAAATAATAAATCAATTGACACATCATCTCTACATCGCTTGACAAAATTCCTTGACAATTTATCATGAGAATATAAGATTCTGATATTTCTTTTCCACATTTCAACGGTGTTGCTCTTGAACGAATGTCCTGTACACTCAATTACGCACACGTCAAAAGCTGATGCCACTACACTACGTGATTTGTCACCTAAGGGCGAATTGTGCTCAACGCTTTCTAGTGTTGAAAACTCAACATTTCCTTTGGTGGGTGGAATGGGGATCCTTTTTTTTCATGGCTCCGGTTATATTACGCGAGAAGGTTGCTCATCCGTAAAAAAGTAGATTTTACCCTTTGAATTTGGTTTGCATAGATTCTATTCTGATTTTGTGTGCTGGTTGTGGGTAGTTGTCGGGAGTTTTTGGATAGATGATTTTATCTGGCAGTTTCGTTCTTTAAAGGAACGAAAGGTTTCGAAAAAGTTAAATTGCAATAAGGTGGAAAATATAAGCTGTTGAGATATTTTATTGTATGTGTGTGTTTTCAGGGGTTCTTGTGTTTCGAAGTTGTCAAATTTCGCAGAAATTACTAAGTATTTTCGGTTACTGTCAACAGAAAGTGGATTTTTTTTCTGAATTTCAAATGGCACTTCAAGGACGTTGCCTTTTCACCATGTTAAGATATATGGATGTAACATTAACCAAAGGAGTCTTCACATAGGAAATGGTATATTTTACCTTAGTTTTGCTCAGATTGAGATTTTGGAAGTGAATTTTGGCTATGGCACTGCTTGCACTGAGACAGTTTTGTAGCTATCGGTGCAATTTAGTGTACCTACCTAAAATGAACAAGTTGTCAACCCAACGTGATATTTTTACTCCTTTTTTATTTCTGAAGGAAAATAGTTGTCTGCAGTTTATTTTAGAAGTATTCTCGATCTTCGTACTAATAAGCTAATACCGACTGTATTTTAAGTATTTTAAGAAAGTTTACTCCGAAAAAAAAAAAACAACTGTAGTAGTTCCCACATCTACCTACTACTACCTGATCAACACTTGCAGAATAATTACATAGACCCAAGTGTCTTATATAATTTTTTTTCCGGCCAATTAATCACCAGTCTACCCCAACCAGAGCTCCCCTTTGATTACATGAACCCAACCCACAATAAACTAAAACAAGCAACAAAATTGACTGACTAGCCAATTTATCACCATAACTAGTGAATATCAAAAGAGCAATTACCTCTGCCAAAACTTGACGGCAAAAGAGTTCCCAGCGTTACTTTTGAAAATCACTCTGTCGAATAAATTCCCCGTTAGAGGGCAAACACAAGATGCGGATCAAAGTAAATCAAATTCTGCGAACTAATTTCTAATTACCGTCACGACATTGATGTGACTTTGATTTGTGTGAAATCTTGATGAAGCGTTAATTAAACCATCGACAAAGCAAACAGTTTCCTCCATCGAAAATTGATGCTAATCTTCAGCGATAAATCGGATTTCTGAATTGGAAATTTATCAGTCCCCTATAAAGTCGCACAATCACAAGAGGAAGCAGAACTTTCTAGCATCGTGGCTGGAAAAAAAGAAAGTCAAACAAACTTTTAAACAACTTCATCTTCGACTGACAGATGAGACGAATTTTTCAAGAAAAACAAGAATGGAAACATGGGGGTAATACACGCGCCAACAAAACTACTACAAGATGGAAAGAATGTCGACCTTTTTGCTGAAAACAAATTCCCTGCCAGTGGATGACATCGATTTATAGTCACTGTCGAAAAGTCACATTGCTGTTGGACTTATAGTTATAGTCCCAGTTAGTGACATCGAGTCATGGATTTGGGCGAATATTTGTCAACATCTGCGTATTGCAGTAAATTTATCAGCAGTGTAATTTTTTAACACAGTTTTTCTCCCAAAAATGGAAAACGCAACTGAGACTGAAAATCGCACATCGTGGCTTTGCAAGTAATAATGCTCACTTATTGGTTGAGATCAATCAGTCTTACGGAAGAAAACCGTTAAAGGAAACCGTTTTGAAAAATTATTGGTATGAAGGGATTTAACGTTTGCAATGGAAAAAAAAATGTTTTAAATCTATGTTTGACAAATGACTTCTTATATACCACAGCATAAACTTTGAAAAAAAAAAAAAAAAAAAAAAATATCTCGAAAAACAATTCAGCCTACACAAATATTGCACATTATTAAAAAAATCAGTACATACCTTATGGCTGTTTGTTGTCTCATGGCTTAGAAAAAGGTTTTTTCTCTTACGGATCACCGAAATATGAATTTTGGCTTCTTTTTTAAATATGCTTAAAGTTGAAGATATTTTTCAGTATATAAAGAGAGAAAGTAAAGTTCCTATCACCGATTGCAACAGTTTTGTATACAACAAAAAAAAAATAAAAAAACACATCTGTTTAAAATCAATAACACACTTTGTAAATTATGTGTGTGTGATGTTTTCCGTTTATTTGAAACCCACCCAATTTTGGGCGTAGAATCGAATTCAGTGGAAAATATATTTTCATAATTGCCTTCGAAATGAATTGTGGTTAGACGCAAATGATAATTGTAGTGTCCCCTGTAAATTATGGTTAAAGGACATCTGCGGAACTGATTAATTAGGATAACCATTTACCATTCAGTAGCAATAACTTACCAGTTTGTATTATTCGATTGGAATTAGTTGCATCTTTTCGTTTTTAGAATTTCACCACAAAAAACAACGGAGCCTAGGATTGTTACACCTTTTCTAACATAGACCCCCCATCATCATATATGTGACTAGGTACATGTCGACTGTCGACAGTCAGCTACCAGCGGGTGAAAACCAACTAAGTAGTGTAAGAAGAAAAGTGAAATAAATGAAAGAGTTAACGTAAGAGAGGATTTATTGTTTTCTCTGTTTTTTTTTTGGTTGATTTGTGTTTGCGTTGCAAAATAAAATATACGTGTAAATACAGTTGCAGTTAAATTTCTCTACAATAATAAACTTATAATGATGATGACGATGATGCTGACGATTACCCAACAATAAATCATGTTTGCATTTATTTTATTTCTGGAGACATAAAACCAAATTGTGAAAATGCTATTAAGTTTAATGCAAATAATGTAAAAAAAATTTAATGCAATTTATTGCAATAAACTGCTCGTTGCAGCGGTTAGTGGCAGTCTGATGTCCCTTTCCATGAGAAGTCCTAGTGGTTTATATTTGGAAAACAAGTAGTACTCGCGTATTTAGCACATGTAAATTTGTAAATTTTCTTTTTGCAATTTGTTTTTTCACAATCGATTTGTATAAACATTTTGTAAAATTTCCTACTAGAAAATTTAATTCCAAAGTTTAATTTTTTGCCTGAGATAAATAAAAATCTCTATTACTATTTGGTTTAGTACACAAAACACAAAAAACACTACACGAATATTACTATGAAGTGTTGACAAGTCGTAAGAAATTTCCCTTTTCATAGAGAATTCTTAATTCTTCCTCAAAATTCTAGGAGAACGCCTCTTTGTTCGAAGAGAGAGGTTCGAAGAACATAAGTCCAACAGACCTAAAATGGGGCAAACCCATATAGTTAGTCACCTGACTTTAAGTTTCCTCAAGCTTGGGAGTCAGCAACATTACCCATTGCCAAGAAGTCCAACGGATCATCAGAAAGTGACCTTAGATCCGTAAGCGTTTTGTCATTTTTGTCGAAAGTCTTTGAGACGCTTCTAGAAGAACAAATTCAATTCATGGGCGGCATACTTAATGGATTTCTGACTCTTCTCTGTCCCTATTGTTTAACTTCTAAAAGGCTTTCGACAAAGTAAATCATGCTATTCTTTGCTGAAAACTTGGGCATTTAATTGGCTTTAGTGGAGGTGCGGTTGCTTTTGAATTGGCATGCGGGAGAATGTTTTAAACCTAGGTACAGGCAGTCCTGATGTTTAGAGGAAAGTTTGAGCCCGAATGTTTTTCATGAAATTACTTTCCGAAAGCCAAAAAAAAAGTTGTTGGGTCTGCAACTATTTTCTTGTATTTGTCAAAAATCGTAACTAACAAGCTGTAATCAAACCAAAAATCACAGAAGGTAGGAGAAAAACTTTATACCACTGTCACGATCTTTAAAGTAATCGACTAAACAAAGAGTAGACTAGGTATCTATGGAGGAAGACAAGACTGTTTACCATTTTATATGTAGGTACTGCGGAATCAGACGGAGATTTTTGTTCATGCAAATAATGGTCACGAAGGATTAATGAAATTATCTACTGAATTATTTACTCTACAACTACGTAAGGAAAGGAGAGACCTAGTCCAAAAAAATGTGTGTGGTTTTTGTGACATAGATCTCACTTTGGAATATCAGAAGGATTTGCGCACTTTTGAGAAGCAATTCTACCGACTGACAAGGACGTCGTGGTCGATAAAACACTTTTAAGGGAGATTAATTTTTTTTTGCTGGTTCAGTAAAATATTGCCAAACATTTTTAGATGCAAATTGTATAAAATTACAACGTTCAAACAAACTAACTTCAATACACATAAAATACCTATCCCAATAAGTGCTTTATTTTGGGAATGCAAATCTATAGAATTCCCTCCACGGCAATAACACCACCATTCATCATCACCACAGGGACTGACAAAATGAATAACTTAAAGCGAATCCTAAGCATAACTTAAGTATGACAGAGCAATCAAATGAAATGAATTTCTTTCGGTGGCGACAAGCTACCTACTTCTGCCTAATAACAATACTTATTCGTAATACAATCCAAATAAGTAATTGAAGATTTGAGCTGCCAAATAAAATTGGGAACTCACCAAATTCAATACTCAGGGCCTTTACGAGTCATTTGGTTTCCTTTCAGTTCGATTTCGATCAACTTCGCAATGGGCTAGTTTCTTTTGGGGAGGGTAATAGATTACGAGTGTATGGGTATACAGTATACACCAACCTATATTATTAGGATAACTATTAGGGGTGGTAAATTAGTTTAGAGTTTTTTTTCTGCGATGACAGCCGCTCGAAGGCAGATGGTAAGAAGGTGCCTTTGCAATCTTGCCACTTTATTTAAGTTCCTATTGGTTTTAACTGTTGTGCAATAAATAATTTTTTTCTGTTGCCTATCCTTTTGTTAAATTAATCGCCACAATATGTCTTCCCCATCTATTTGCACACCCTCCGTAAAGGATTATTTATTTAAAACTATCCCCACTCATGGTTGTTCCTTATCGGAAAGTAATTGAATCGTATTAACAAGAAAAAAGGAGAGGCAATACTCTGCAACTCTGCTATTTCTTTCTTGGTCCACAGCAGGGGAAACATTAATCTCGGTTAGATAGCAACACTGCATCCCAGGAGGAGTGGGAACATTAGTACTTAGGATGACAAATAACTCTTAGCCTGTGCTGGATATGCGCACTTTAAATTGAATCTAACGTCGTAAGCGCGTACATACACCGATAACCAAAGTCTGCCGAGAGTGTTGAGTTGAAGATAAGTTGCGCATCATAGGTATCATCACCCTGTCCTTAAGGTTGAAGATTTGCTTCTTTGATATGACAATCCAGCAGACGAATGCCACGACAATTCGTTGCGATTTATGAGCGCATTTGGTAGTCCAATGTATTGCACTTTAGAGGAAGGTTTTTTTTTGTCAGAGTATTACAGCATTGTTAAACGTGAGTGATGCGATTCTCTTGCCTCCGAATATAGAATCAGCATGTTGTTGAGGTAACGGGTCCATACCATATATAGGACTCTTATCCTAGCTTCTTGTTAGTAGGTTATTTGGAGCTTCAAAAACGAAATCCAAAGGCTACAAGATCTAAAAAAAAACACCTAAAATCCGCTATTTTGAGAAACGAATATTAAATATATATGCAAAATAGATTCATTTCTGAACAAGAGGCTAACAATTTGGATAAAGAATGACAATTGCGTTTGTATTTTGCTTTAGATGGACTTCTTTCTAGATTCTCAACAGTTGATCGATTACATTTTTGTTCCGACTGTCGCAAAAAAAAAAACTCTTCAAGGCTACGTTCGACGCCATTTTGTAGACAGACTCTAACTTACAGTTTTTATTACTTCAAGTCTTCAAGATATTTCTGTCAATGCCTATTCAATTTTTGACATCTACTTCTGCAGCGGTGTGACATATGTCAACTAGGTTTGAATTGATTTGAGACCATGCATGGTGTTCCACAAGGTTCAATTCTTAGTCCTATACCTTTTATTTGATTTATTTATGTAATTTGTAATACCTGGAATGGGGACTTGTTTTCAGAAGAAGCGTTTTAACAATGTCAGCTTAATGAATACAAGCAACCACGTCACCAAGCTATAAATTATAAATCCACTTTAAGTCGTAGGTAATACATTACTTGTTCGCTAAAGTGGCAGCAAAACTTTACAAATCGCTTTCTAATTTGGTTTACCTTGATCCTTTTTATGGCCACCTATAGCTATTATAGAACCCCATTAAGTAAAAAGTCAAATAAATTGATTTGTTGGCATTACGTAAGCATAATATATTTATTACCCCAAAAGGGTTGACTTTGGAAATGAAAACGAAAATGTGTTCCACGTGCCTATATTGGGTGTTCACTGTTCCCTCACCATCCACTGAAATTGTGTGTGTAGTGGAGGCACGACACACGAGTGCGGCTTATTTTTAAAAAGTGTTTAAGGAAAGGAATTTAAAATTGGTTAGCAGAGGGGGAAATTTTAAAGGTTAAGTTTTCGGTAAGTCTAGAAATTTATCAAATACATTTTTAGAACTACAATTGGTAGACTTAAGTCATCCGAACGCAGATCGAATTCCCCTCTTTCCTTTTCAAGCTTAACTGGACTGTGAAAAGTCTATTTAATTACATTCAGTAGCCATGTACTGGCTATCTTTCAAGCTCCTCTGGATAACACCAATTCATTTAGAAAGAAAAGAAAAGAACAACCCAAATCCTGCAAAAGCCACTTTTATTTCTTAAGAGACAAGATGACATTCCATTGTGAAAACCACAAGAACGTGTTCTTTCACCAAAATTGAGTGGTTCACACAGCCTTGACATTCCATGTAGACAGATCCATATCATCTATGGGATTATGTGACATCTATACTCCACTTTAATTAATCGGAAATAATTTCACAGGACTCCGAACTCTATCCTTCATTTCTTTCCTACCACTACAACGATACCAGACAAATGCCGTCTCCGTTCAGTCGTACGAATGTCTCCAGATAAAAGCTATACAGATTCGTCGATGTAGAATGTGGATTATTTTGGTCACGAAGGCTACGGGACTAAGAAATAGCAAATAAATAGCTCTCCCTATCTCCACATGGGTTCCAGGACATCTTCAGGCGTAAGCAAATCCAAAAAGAACGCTAATGCCGGCGCTAAACTTTTTTCCGTAGCTGATACTCTTAGTGCGGCATCAAGATAACACAGCCTTTCTGCCATTTAAACCCACATGTTCATCCTCCTCCATGCATGAGGTGTATGTTGGTATCTATTTGCTAGGGATTAATATTCCAGGACTTGTGTGAATTTGCGGGCATAATAAGGGTGTTGGATTTTGGGATTAGTCGATGTAGGCTTTTGGCTGGAAGAAATAATTTGTTTGCCTTTTCGGCTTTTGTTTACCTACTTACACAACAGCAAATATATACAAGTATACCTATGTTTGACTTTGGCAGTTACTCATGTGTCAGTTTCAAGGATTTCGTAATTTTAAATTCAGGAGACCTGTCAATGGAAGGTGGGATGATATACTTCCTGGGTAAATAGTTAGAAGGCGGTCGCTGATATCAAAAAAAAAAAAAAAAATGAGACATTTACACAAGATTGCTGCTTTACAAATGTCACGCTTCGGGGAAATATTCAAATGGATAAAAGGTTGGTGTGAGAGATCGTAGATGACAAATAAATTGGAAAATTGATATTCAGGTCTCTCATTTTTGGGGTTTAAAGTTTTTCAATAGGTATGAGATGTGATAAAAAATCGTCTCAAGATTTATCGATTAAACAGAGGGTGAAGTGGAACAGTGGTTAGTGGGTCGGTCACAGGTTTAGCAAACAAAAAATTCACTTGTAGCCTTAAACTCAGTATAATTATTAATTAATATAAAATAAAAAAAGAATGTAAGTTTAGCACCACTTTTCTTAAAAATTGTAGGATCAGCTTTTTCTATATGAATAAGTTGATCTACTGACAAAAATCCAGCACGAAGAAGCTAAGTTAATCTTATATTTAGTTAAGACCCACTTTCGCTGCCTTAAGCACAACATATTCGCTTGATTTTTTGTGGTGCCTGTATCTGTGTCCTGAGTGTATTCTTTTCTGATTAAGCGAAACGAAAGAAAAGTTTGTCAATATCATCAGCAGTAATAATGCCGACACAGCTGGTATCTATTAAATGCAATATTCAAAATGTTGTGCAATAGATTATGGACTGAGAATAAGCAAGTTCAGTTTAAAAACATTCTGGAATAATTTCTTAAAGTTAATTCAAGAACGAAATTCTAATATCGATCCTGCTGATACTTCGGAAAAAATAAGTACAACAATTTTTGGTCCAAGAAATGCATGCTAACTTTAAGAAATATTTTCTTAAAAGAAGAAAATTTTTTAAACTGAGAAGCATATTTTTTTTTGTTAAGAAAAGAGATCTAGCTTCCCATAAGTAGGTATACATTTTTCAGAGATTGATTCTTAAGAGCTGATCTTATTTTATTGAGCACAACCCTATGAATTGTACTGACTTCCTTAAAATTATAAGTTCTTGGAATTGTTTAAGTGATAGATATTTTCTGTAAAATCGTGGATAGTACTACCACTGACGAAAAACAACCAGTTACTAGACAACATCCATTGATATCAATCAATTGATCAATCGATATCAATGTACTGATTCTGCGTTTTTATACTCTTGGTGATCGTTTACCATTTATAACGCTTAAGGAAATATTCGGTTATATTTGAATTAAGGTCAACGAAAAGGTATTTTACAGTTTTCTATTATGGTCGCACCATATGAGATGAATCTTGATAACCGACCACCCTTTCCCAGATGTTAGCTCCCCAAACCGATACCATCTCATATAAAAAAAAACACCATAAGAGAAAGACCAATACAAAGTGAAACATTCCACTACAGTATCACAAAAACCCTTAAACGTAGATATAGATTTAAGAAAAACATAGAAAAAAGCCGGGAGCTTCTTTTTCACTAGACTATTGATAGATGACCCAATTCCAAATCCCCGCGAGACATGCCAAAGTGTTCCCAATTCGAAGGCAGCAAATGTGCCTGTTCGTGAACGAATTTATGACCTCATACTATATTATAACACTTAACTCGTGGTATCGATAACATGGATACGTTATCCCCCCTTAATGGCATTGTGCTTCGTAGTAAATTGCTCATTTAGTCCTTGCCATTATGGGGAATTTCGAATACCGTATTGGGACTTGGGATGTTGGGTTATCCTTTTTCGGGACAGTTGCCTCACGCGGAAGCTACTCAAACTTTTGCCCAACGACGCGTGTATGGTATGATAACGAGTTTCACAGTTATGTGTTTGGAATAGATCAATGGGAGGGAACATAACAAAATTGTTATCCGAAGATAGAGAATGTCAACAATGATGACACCTTAGGCGTGAAAAATTGAAACAAATACCGACGACTTCAGGGTATTCGGAGACTGTGCACAATCTGTGTTGGAGTTGGGAAAGTTTTACATTGATTTTCACTTAATCAGTATTCAGGGTGAGATATTAATGCAGCGTTTACAAGGGTGGGCTCGTCATGTTTGTTGGCAGAAGGAGATATGAAGCCCTGTCATACCAATCCGTAAAGCTCGTAGGACTAAAAGTCAATAAAGACTTTAAACCAACATAATTAAAGCGGTAATAAATCAACTTTTCAATTACCGTCACTGCTCAAACCAACACAACCCTTCTTATTCTCTGACGCGTACAATGAAGTAAATGAGCTCCCTCAGCAGTTAGTATTATGCGACCCACATAACAGTTTGTCATCAGTTTTGCCACCACATCCTGCAAACTCGATTTATTCTTGGAAAAGTACCTAAAATGCCATGACACACTAGGCCGCATGTTGCGGTTTCACTTTCGAGTGGGTACAGCACCTAACCATCTATATACGTATAGGTTCGATATGATCGCGTTTCATCGGTATATGACTTGTCAGATGAAGTAGGAAAATGTAGACTTAAGTGAGGTAAGTAGTTTCCCTTTTCACAGGCATTTATTTCATTTATGAGACGACCTAAATTCTGTCTACACAGTAAAATTGAATTTTATCATTTTATCCTGAAATTCATCACTGCATTGCATGCGATTTGTATTCAGGAGATGTCACTGAGCGAACATAATGAGCACGAGTTTAAGGACGAAGTGACAAATGACTAAATGAATCGATTCAGGAGGAGATCGGTGTCAATGGAGTTCCCGGCGGGAGGCATTCTATCGCATTGCTTTTGTGTCATGATATCCTTAAGCAATGGGCCGTATTATGTTGGGGCAAATGTGAAATTTGGGCTGAGTTATGTTGACAACATTGGTAATATTAATTAAGGGCTATGGAACTACACATTGACCTGAATGGATGAGTCATTCAACTCCAGGATGAACCATTTGTGATAACTTGAGTTCACCTCTTTCCAAAATATATAATAGAAGGAAAGGAACTACTTGCAATGATGAAGGAATGCTGAATGTGGTCATAATAAAAACACGTGTTCTCCTATTTGGTAGGAAAGCTTTATGAAGGTCTATTTAGTTTTGGATCGGTCTTAAACATTGATAAAATTGCACTGTTTTCAACCTGAGGCTTTCTCTAGAAGATTCCTTTGCCCCCACTTTTCGAAAAATAATCAATGTGGCCCCTTTTTAAGGTTCCGTACCCAAAGGGAAAAAACGTAACCTTATTAGTTTCGCTCGGATGTCTCTCCGTCTGTCTGTCTGTCCGAACCCACTAAGCCAATTTTGTTACCAGGTCTATCTCAAGAACCGATTGAAATAGGAGGCTAAAATTTACACACAACATCCGGTATAAGATAACCTCTAGTTAAACGACAAATACCAATGGAAGCAATACATCGATTGGTTTTCGATTAATTAGTAATCTGGTAAAAAAAATATTTTCATTCGCCCAAAAAACGGTTTATTTCTTGATTCACAAAAAAATACATAAATTCCTTTTTTGTAGATCATGTTCTTATCTATAAATGTGCTGAATACTGTTTTGCCGAAAAGTTAATAGTTTACAAGATATTTTCAAAAAAGATAATTTTACCATGTAAAATACGTTGCTATCATAAGTTTTAATCTCTACTACGCAGTTGTGCACAATTGACCCCATCAAAGTCAGAAGAGAGTCACAGGGTTCCCGCTTGCTAATTTCGTTGGGGAGTATAATACATTTTTGTTGGGGAGTACAAAATAAAAGTAATATATTTTTAGTCAATAGTTTTTAATTGGGACAGAACGGAAATTTGGCGTGGGTTGGGTACTAGGTAATAATTAGAAAATGAGATTCATGTGCGAGTAATTTTTGAGAGTAAAAATATTAAGTAATTAAATTAAACTAAATTGTGATGAATTCATGAAGAGGTGAAAGATTGAATGATATTATAGATTTCAAATAATATCTGATGTGTTGGACTTTAGCCAAATACGGAACCTTCGGTAAACCGGATTTTGCTTTCGGCGTTTTTTGACCGAAGGTAGAAATCTCAACAAGATGATGGAAGATATCATTCAGTGAAAAAACTGTTTAAAAAACGAAATGGCTAATTGGAATTTTTTGTAAAATGCCCTTCAAGATTGGAAAGTGTGAATCTCACGAACTTATGAATGAGCAGTTTTGACTTTAGTATAGTCTTTGAAAAGTACCGGTCTTGTCCGTATCCATGGGGAGAGGAGGAGTTAACTGGAAAAAGGCACCAAACATTGCTGGTGATGCACAGGCACTCCAGTTTTATGGACAACCTCCTGACGTTGCCATGTCGGCTCAATTTGAACATACACCAGCTGCTCAAGTTGCAAGGCACTGTACATCCATTACAGGAAGAAATCGGACTGCGGCCCACTTCTATCGCAATAGCTCTTACATTACATTACATCTTCTCATTGACTGGCATAAGTGTCGTAGTCAAGTCTTTCTATTTGCTCCTTCTTCTTGTAAGTGGTACTACAGTGCCTTTCGCCGGGCCGCTGTGAACTCCATTTTTTTACGTGTTGCTTCTGTTCGATGGCAGGATTTCCTCGAACCAGGCAGAGCTACCGAGGTCCCTTCAGGATGTATCTACCCTCAAATGGTAGATGCATATATTTACCGAAAAGAAATAAATTCAAATTCGAAAGTCAACAACCTCAAAGCTCTACAAAGCATGACGCTGTTTCTCCAATTTTCCCACTACGTACCTACTCGTCATCCATGACGTGGGAAGTGTACTTTAAAATTCCTTATATCCTTTAAAGACTCCCACCTGAATTTCTGCTTACGATGTTTTCGTAATTCAATTTTGGCATTTGCCCTGAAGCACACTCGAGCGAAATATACTTGTTTATGCTTTTATGTTCTGTGTACGATGTAACCACTGGCAGAATATGAGCGAGGATGTGAAACAATTACGCAATCATGACGGGTGGGCTTCCCAATTTTTATATAAGTAATTCCAAGAATATTGTGCGTAGTGCCGCATATGAGACTTTACTTATCTCATACCCCTTTTTAAATAACCAATTCCAGGAATAACACTCATCTCTCAAATCAGCCGGATCGTACGTCAAGAAGTATTTTCTTCAGGGTGCTGTGCTGGGTAGGTTTTAAAATAAGTCATCCACAAATTCATTCTGCCATATGTACCTAGTGGGAAGGTTTCCACCGAAGCTTCCCAAAATACACTCAAGGATGACGGTGACATCTGCAGCTAACCCTTGTGGCACTTTATCCACGTCAAGCACGAACGGTGTTTGCGTCTTGATAGAATAATTTTCATGATTTATTTCCTTATCGATCATTCGTATTCACCTTCAGACCAGCGTGTTTCCGCTCTCTTTGTGTGATCTTTATTCGACGATAGTTCGCATTTCGAAAGCTAATGCCAATCCTCATGCGACCGACGATGAGGGAGAGAGTATCTATCAATCAATTCACTGTCACATTAGCCAGGTCGGGGAGGGATTCCCACGCGGAAACATTATCCATTTCAATTGATAATCATACGCACTGATGGGCAGGAGCGTTATCATAATATTCCCTTAACCTAACATTCATCACGGGTGGCCTTTGTTTTTACTCTGCGGCGTATGGCAAATGGAGTTTTTCATTATTTGTCAGAAACACTCATGATGTTCACATGTGTGCGGAGCAACAGCATGGGAGTGACAGTGGATTTACGGTTCAGGGAGGCTGTCGCCATTGGATTAAGATTTGGTTATAGCCTGCAGATGATGACGATTTATTTTTTGTTGGAATTCACAGCAGGGGAATGATATAGGTCGTATGAATATTTATATATTAAATTGAATTAGAGGGAAATAAGAAGAAATAATAAGAATCAACTGACCTGTCTTACAAATAACTTACTTCTACGTATATAATTTCCAAAGCTGTGCCTTTTATCTTTCAAGATATCAATCTCCACGTGGCTACTCATTCCATGAAGGTGTAGTTATATAATTTCACCAGCATGATACCAACTGCTTTCAAGTTCTATTGCCAACATGGATCCTTGCAATCCACAATACAGTGAATAAAATACCCATTTATCAGCGGAAGAAAGGATTCCCGCTTAATCTGCTGCTGTAGAACACAACATCAATTCGAATGCGTCCCTAACCGCATTAATGAACATGAATAAATGGGACCCGGGCTTACCCCGGTGTAGTAGAGAAATTTAGCATCCAGCAGGGCTGCACCTCTTACCAGGAGTAATCGCAGAAATAAAACAAATTTTAAGGATGCAGAAGGTGGCTCATTTGTCTTCTCTCTTTCCTGCATACGACTAATGGCATCGGATACATTTCCTTATACCCATCAACTAAGCCTCGATAATGACTCGTCATACGAGCGACGAAATGAAATGTGTACGTGCTCAACCTATATGACACAACCAACATGATATGATTGCGGTGTGTACTTATCCATAAAATGGCATAATAAATGAAACAGCGCGTCTTCAGCCTCCAGAGGGCTCGTGGCGAAAATGCCACTGCCGTTTCGCCTAAAACATAAATCATATGCGGAAACGCAAACTTAAAAGGGACTCTTTTTATTTCCAAAAAAACATTGAAAGAAAATGGGTTTATTCCAGTGATTTGTGACAATGACAACCAAATTTTTGGAGTCATAAGACTTGACATTTCAGTCCCTTAATGAGTCTACTTAATGTTTGCCACAACCCTCAAAGTGTAAATTATGTAAAGCCCCAAGTTATTCTGCCAAATTATCGTTTCAATCACTCTCCTTTGACGTCTTGGGGCAAGGTCAACAGAACGTTGTTCGAGTGGCAAGTGGGAATTAGCAAAATGTATTTCTATTCCCCTGGGAGTTGTTATACCATTTATATTCATCTACGACTTAGCTTACTATCAGGGTCCTTGAATTATTCATAGCAATTAGAAAGTTTTTAGTGGTTTTCCCAGAGTGGATACTTGGAATAATCATAGCTTCAATACGACAAATCAAAGTCACATGTATGGGGACTTCAATATCCCAGTATGACGTGAAATGCAAATTTTGACAAGTGTGCATGGACTTTTAAATCATTGCCTGCTTCTGCTTCACACAGAACGTGGCAGAACAAAAGTGTTAATGGATTACAGAGAGAGGGAGAGCTATGAATTATGCAACGCGTTTCAGTTGGATGCTGTTTTGGCATCTACTAAAATGTTATTCCAACTGCACGTGGTAACAAACAAGAATGTAAGACTCCTATAGTCAGCAGAAGGTTCTGCCGGCCGGTGAGTTTATGTGAAAAGTTTGAGAAATATTTGCAGTACAAATTAATTATTCCTATCACTTTGAACTTTGGGAGAGAGATTGCAACTTAAAAGGACAACTACACGTGATAGCTTGTGGTGACAACGTGTGTGGGTATTTTTTAGCACAAATTCATAACTCAATTTACATAGCTCTTCTTAAACAAATTAACAATTTCAAACGAATACAGCCAAAGGTTGTACAATATCTTAAAAAAGTTTAAAAATAGTACTAGCTCGTACTGTCTGTCTTAAGTCTAAATATGTTAGATTGGTGAAAATTGAGTTTATAGTTCGTCGTTCGTCGACTAATATATTAATTTGTTTTACGATAAAAAAAAAAACAAGTACACGAAGAAAAATACTAAGAGGAAATGGGGCTTATTCGATTAGATATTATGTATTACTAAAACATATATTTCTGTTCCTTTTTTGTATTCTGAATTTTGTGAAACAAAATCATTTTTGAGACCATAAGGACATATGTATTATGGTGATCATAAAACTAAAGTTTAGCTTTTTTTCAACCCAAAATTTAGTTTTGTCGTCTTAAGAAAAATAAGTGAGATCTATGTTTTAAAATAAAAATATTTGTAATAAAACATTTTTAATTTTGTTGCCTCTACAAGAATATGTAAACCTTATCTTTTAAAATAAAAATATTTGTAATAATAAAAAGGATTTTGTGTTCGCCATTTCTGAATTGTTTGTTTAACTAAACTAAAATTGTGGACTTGTGTGTGTTGGACTGCTAAGCGAGGGGTCCCAGGTTCGAATCCCGCAAAATTCCAATTCCAACTCAGGGTTTTTTTTTCCACTGGCCACCTCTCGCGAACGTCTGACAAACATCCGAGAGCACAATTGTCTTGAAAAAGCTTCTGAATTAGCCGTATGGAGTCGGCGTAAAATTGTAGATACCTTCCATTCGTTCAAAAATTAAATACTCACACAATGGTTGCGAGAAGGGATAGGGTCCCTACGGACGTGTTGCGCCAACTATTTATTTATTTATTTTTAATAAATGTGTGAAAGAATTTTTTTACTTTTTTAATTTTTCAGCAGATTTTGTTTCAATGGCTTAACTCCTTCAATGTACCTAAAAGGTAATCGCATAGAATTTATGTTCTTCTCGGCGATTATAGTTTATGGAGCCCCCAAAATGGAAATCAGTTATACTGTCAAGGGGTAGTTAACACTTCATAAGGAATATACAGCTTTGGGGGCGGAAATAAGTGGTAATAGCGAAGTCGCTTTAAATTTCAGATCCTTTATAATTAACTGCCTTCATAATAATTAAATACCATGAGAACGGGTAATGGGTGTATCAGTGTCATTAAAGTTATGTTGTACAATTTAGGGCAAAACATCTTATCGGAAGATGCTTCCTTATCGGAGCGGCTTTGGCACTTAATTTGATGAATTGGACGTGACACTAGGATTAGTTTTCTCGACATAAATTTCATATCATATCTTTGAAAACGCCGCAAAGGGTGAACAATAACTTGCAATTCATAAATTTAATCCAACGTTTCAATGTGACATAAGTAATGTGGCCACGAATTTGCCATAATTCAAATTTTTGTATGACATAAAATTTGCTTACTTATTGTCGAATTTATCTTGAGACCATTTCATGATGTCCTTTGGTTTGAGTGTTTTGCTTGTGTTTGGGTGAAATATAAATAACAGTTTTATTGTGAAGTGATATTGCAAAACCTAAAAAAAAAAAATGGTAAATTGGAGAGTATGTGCCTATTTTGGTGTGTTGGGAAATCAATATTTTGTTCTGGCACAAACTTGATTGGCTCATGAAATGGGAAGCCTACAGCATGTATGTGAATAATTGGAATCAATCAAATCTGAGAAGGAAGACGATTCTATTTTTTAGTACGCTTTGGTTTTATATAAGGCGACAATATGTCACAATACGCCCACAATCATTTCTGCTACTGTGTGAGTGTTTTTTCTTATTTCGTGTTTGAAAGAAGTGTGAAGGTTACGTAGAATTGATTTGTCTATGGATTCAAGTGGATTTGTCGACCCACTTATTGTGAGTTCATACAAATGCCATAACAACCAAAAAAGACGCCTTCAAGACTGCAAATGTCAAAACGACAATTGTCGGAACAATTTTTTTCTAGTCACGATAACAGTAGAACATGTATGCATTAACGGACACTACAGACGGGACGGGATAAGGTAATGGTCACATTCATTAAAAGATTCAAACCAACAACTCAGACGATACAAAATAAAATTAATACTGCACTTCTGCAAAAGAAAAACAGGCACAAGAGACATAATAGTTACACGCACTCACAAGCTGTATTTTTGGACAAGGTAAAGCCTACAGGTAAACACACACGCAAGCCAGATGTAGACGTACCAAAGACGAAACTACCCCCACCTACAGGGTAAAATGTTCATTTACTTGTCAGAAGTAATCAGTAGACAATTCGAAGTAGTTTGTATGTCCTGTAACCAAATTGATATCTTTTTGTGCACATCTCTCATTATATATGTGAAAAATGTTTTTAAAACAGCCTTCCTACAGCAAGGATATAATTTGCTCTTCAACTAATAAGCAGATATTTTCTTGTTGCATGAAATCGGAAATATATTAAGCCACTCAGGCTTAACAAAAGTTTATGTCGGGTGATTTATTATCGCCAGGGATGAGCAGCTTTTATTTATAAATGTCGTGCAACCATAAATCATAGTGGGACTTAACGAAAGCGTGTAGGATTTGCAAGGAAAAAATGCTTTCTTTAAGCGATTTATGGATTCATTGGGGCGGATTATGCTTCTGCATAATTACACAAATACACTGAGCAATGTAAACATAAAAATAAACAAGCAGTTCATCTGCAACCGACCTAAGCAGTGGTCGTCCATTGATGAAACCATCCACCTTTACTAAGGGCCACTATATTGCTTCTTGATATTTTTTTCCATGACTCCTTCCATCGCCTCTAATCACCCATATCAGAGCAAAAGATTGCATCAACAATTCCAGCAGGCTCAGCTGAAATTCTTCACCATCTCTGTCCAACATAGAATCAGAAAGCGCCGTGCCATAGTCATTATTTTAGGGCATAAAGTGCTGTTGCAGTACAAAGGCAGAATCCTAAAAGTGTCACACACCCTTCCAAATGCAATACAAAGGAGTATGTACACCGTTTTACACCGAACTGCATAGAAAGCCCTCGAACACGGACATCCAATTAAATGCAGCACACTGTTCTGAGCAATTTTATCCTGCCGCCCCTGATAGGCACAGTAGCTGCATATCTCCGAACAAATCACACGTTCAAAGGGGCTTTCGGTTAAATGACCACAAATGGAGCTGTAATTTGCTGTCTCACTGAAGGTACTCATACCCATACTAAACGAAAATACGGGACAATGGTAGTCGAAATCATTTGTGTAGGGGCGCTTTGTCGCACTAATTTAAACTGGGTACGCAGGCAACCAATCCACATTTAATTGAGAAACCCTTTCATGTCTCCTACAAGGGCATACCTAGTAGGGCGCTCCCATTTTTGAAACATGGTGCTCAACTGTTTTATTGGAAAACTCATTTCGGGCATACAAGTCGAAATGCGTCAGTGCCGAGATAGAAATTTGAATACATTTTTCCTCACACAGTATTCGAAACACGATTTCACGAGGATTCCTCGTACCGTCAATGTTTTCTTATGTGTTGGAAGGTTAGATAAATGAGGTTAAATTGAAAATAATCATTCAAACAGTTGAAGGAACGAAATTTATTTAGGACCGCCGACGTAGGGTGTGCAGCGGGGTGGTTTAATATGTTTCTTCGGTGCCACCTTATAGCTGTTTGGAATTGATTTTATATATTCTTGCGGTTAAAATAAAAAAAAAAATGCTTAGGAAAATTGTTAAAGAATGTTTAAATCGTGACGTAAAAGTTAATTCTACCCAACTTGAACTGATATTTTTCAAGGCCATTCAATCATCTACAGAGCGTAGCCGTTTGACCCCTTTTTGAGCCTCAGGATTCTTGGCTAGTGTTGAATCTTTAAAATGCGCAGAATTGTATTACCGCTTTTGTTTAAGCTTAGCAGGATACTGTCACCAACTGCTTTGTCAAAAGTTAAACATTGATTACCCGGTCTTATCCTTTATCACTCTATACCCTCACCTCGATGTACCCAATCAATTTGCATAGGCGCTAAGATAAAGATCTTAATTTCAGCAGAACGAAATGTGCTTTCCGTACGTATAAAAAGGTTACCGTGTATAGTGTATTCTATTTCCATCAAGTCTTTTGTTTAAAACATGTGCCCTTATAGAAATCCTGTTAATAGCCTAAAATTTGTAAAAGATTGATATAACAAAGATAACAAAGTTCAACAAAACGAAGCCCTTATGGATGAAGTTAACTTCGTAAGGTGCGACCTCATAAAGTGTAACCTTTCAGTGCCTCGTAACATTTCGTGATGGGCCTAGAAGATGATATCAGTGAAAACAATTCACCCGTAGGTTTGAATAGAATGTGGAAAATGGGCTTTTGTCGATGAAACGCGGGTAGACACATACCTATGTTTGAAGAGAAGATGTGGTCCGTCTACTGATGAGCTTATCCAACAAAAAGGTGCGATACACGCTTTAGAATGGGGACCACTTAAATTTCCCGTAATTCCATTTATGGTATATTTTGTCCCCTAAATAAATATTCCCTTTTTAAAGGTGAAAATATGTCATTGTTCTAGTTGACACATCAAGCACACATCGAACTTGGCCTATAACTCTTTTCATTCTAAGAGACCACTCGATTGTTCACTAAAGTTTAAATTTTATTTGTACACCAAGAAAGCAACCACTTATACCCAAAGTGTCGATTTCAACACGTGCAAGTGCTTGGTCATGAACACACAATTTAAAGTCTTTCCCTTCCAACTGTCTTATCTGTGCTTTTCAATATTGTTTGTTTTTTCGTCACTTCCGGCATCTTGGCCAACAGTGGGTAAATATGTCAGCTTTGTTGGACAGAAAGTGAGCATGAAGGAAATAAATTGAAATGTGGCGCTTAACTGTAATTGGGAAATATGTCAGTTAACTTCAGATTTGCGTTGGATATAAATTGTCAGAAGAAAGAAACCTGAGTAAACACAAAGGAGGATTTCAGGCGGCGGATCTATGGTGATGATGTAATAAGTTACGGAGTCGGAATATGTAAGATGAAAACGTTCAATCGTTTTGTTTCATGCAATTTTGAAGACGAACGTTTTGTTCGATTATGTACACTAAAGAAAACAAAAGAAAAATTGACGTTGAGATTTTTGGAATGATTTTCTTAAAACGAAAAACATTTTCGTTTCGTTCGAAAAGAAAGCAATCTCACTGTGACAGTGACACTTAACGTGCCTCATTTATTTAAATGGCATTGTTTCACAAACGTTAGTGAAAAGAAAGAATAAAATGAAGTTCTTTCGTTTTCGGATGAATTTTTTCGTTTTTGTTAAAACGACAACACTCTTCCCATCAGACTTTGCTTACGTGTGTAAAGCGAGCTGATTTGGCTGAACATATAGAAAAACTAGCGTTTGGACAACTTCGGAAACGAATCGGTTGTATGCTATGGTATTTAAGTATTTAAGACTACTCTCTTATTCACTGTGAAACCTTGGAAACCCTGTGGAAAGCGCGACAATATTTCAAAGGCGAGTTCCACAGGAAGTTCTGTTTAGACGTGATGGCTTCCAATGTGTAGTCGCTCAGCTTTCGAAACTTTCAATAAATAGACCGGGAAAACCATCAGCAAAGTTGCCTTGCCTCTCAAATTTTACTAAACCAAAACACTAAATTGTCAAACACTCAACCCAAAACAATTTATATGCCCTTATAAACAATTTTGTGCTAACCATCGCTTAATTGTATTTTTTCATTACCGGAGCTTAAATAATTTTATTCCAAAACAACAAAAGTCATAAAAGTCAAAAAAAAAAAAAAAAAAACAACTCAAATTGTCATTTGCATGGAAGACCAACGGGATAATTGTGATAAAGTGATAATTATCATTACCAAACAGAAACACGAGTGCTTTTGCTTTCCTAATAACCTTGAACATTTTTATTTCAATTCGAAATTCCTTCCGACAATCACTTGTACACAATCCTAAAGCTAATGGTAATTTTTTCAAAGGCCCTCAAGCACACCCCAAATATGTCAAGTACAGCGCGATAGTTCGGTGTTCAGAGTTTAACGCTTGAAATTGGGCCTGGTTTACTAGCCGACGGAAATTTTTGGTGAAACGGCAATGGATTTCGTCCATACCTCCTATAATCTCCTGTGAACCAGAAACCAAATTGCGTATGGTTTTAGTAAAGCTGTGCAAAACCGGCCTCCACATTCGGAGGTGGATGTTTCTAATTTAATTACTGCCTCATTGGATGAGGTTAATAAATAATTTTTTTTTTCTTTGTATTCCCAAGACCTTTATGCCTGCCAATAGTATTACATATACAGCCACGTGCTGCTAAAAAAGAAGGCTGTTGCCTAAAGGTAATGAATTGAGAACAATTTGCATGTTTGTACCCGAGCCAATTTGATGGTCTATCGGGACTCAGTAGGCGTTGCACTCCTTTTGTGTGGAAAATGATAAAAGATCGATTGAAAGGTTTTGTGAAAGCCGATTGTTTGTAAATTTAATTATTGGAGTCTCCTACGCGTTGAAAAATATTTACTCCTAGGTCAGGGATGGAATCGTTGAAAATTATCTGAGGTTTTTGGTTCTCAACTTGAATAGAAATCACGTAGCCGCATGTTTTTGGAAAAGTTTTCCCAGCGCAATTAGCAAAAGCTCTTCATTTCATGAATCATAGATAGCACAATCTGTAGCTCTGTTAAAGGGCATCTGTGTTCAACGCTTAATTAATTAATTTATCCTGCCGGATGTGTGGTGCATGCGGGAGGTGGAAAAGACCACCGACGTGAGAAAGTAATCTTATTTGAGCTTTGTTGGAAACGGGATGCAGGAAGTAAAGTAGTACTGCGGCGTTGGTAGAACGTTCAACTTTAATGCGGATATGTAGGTGGAGTACCTAGAAAAGTTTGTGCGAGTTTGTTGGGGATACAATTACACTTACCTCTTAAGGCAACATTTTTGTTGGTCTATTGAGTTTAAACTCACAGAAAGTGCCTCAGCAGCTTTAATCGTGCAGCTCCAACATGATACGAGGAGGTTTTGATTGGGAGAGTATTTACCTTAAGGCTTATTGGAGTAGTGACGGTAGGAGGATAACTTATTTGAGAAGAATACATAGGTATTGCCATTACACATCGAAGCGATGCGTTTCGGCAGTTTGTACCAAAAGGTGTAAGTTACAAGTGCACAAGAATTTAATACGATTTGCATTATATATCCGGATGAAGGCGCTTATTCGATATTTTTAGTTTCAAACATAAATATGTTTGCTAATGTACCTCATCGAAGACATACCTAAGTAAAGTTGATTTTGAACTTCTTTCTAGTACGTAAAGTGTGGATATTCAAGAATTTTCCACTATTCGAGTGGGCTAAAGTTCCTTTCGGAAATCGTATAATCCGTTCCCGATATTTAATCCACAATCAGTGACTTTTTTATTAGTAAATATTTAACGCTGTTGCTGACGTTTTGTAACCTCAAAAGCCCCTCATACGTCAGTAACGAACAAAATAGAAAAATTATATTATACAGCCACAGTAAATTTTCTCAAACTTTTCCTGAGTTGCTTGCTTTCACTCCCATCTCTTGGATAATTCATTGCTATACCTATGACCTTGTAGCTAATGTGCACTTTCTGTTTAGTTTATTAAAAGCTCAACTAAATTTGGGACGGACTCACAAGAAACTATCTGATCTTTGGAGTCCTATAATTTAGCCCTAAATAACCACATTTTATTGGCGGATTTTAATCATCCTTCTGTCATTTGTAGCTCAAGTCAACAGCTCCATTAAGTGATAGAACAATTTTGAATGTATATTCCCAAGAAATGCAGACAATAATAGGGCTATTATAGCACTAAAGTGTAAGCACCATAGCAACAAATGCGATACCTATCGGACATAATTTCGAATACTCTCTTATAAACACTGCCAGTTCTAATATGAACAAACTGTAAAATTATAAGCGAAACTGGTCGATTACTTTTTAAGTTTAAAGACAACAAACACACAACCATCACCTTAAGTCCCTCCGAAAATGTACGCCATTAAATTAATTAATCATCCTAAGCGACCCCTCAAACCCAATTTGAGATATATCAAATACCCATCACAATATACATTCCATTTTCAAATCGTCGTGCCGCCTAAATATGTTAAAGAAAAACATAAAAGTAAGTGGCACCATAAGCAATCAAAAACAAACCGTTCAGTAAATATAGACACCACTGGAGCGTGGTGTTCCTGCAACAAATCTTCTCTGCGCGGCAGGAAGAAAAGGACGATGGCAATGATTTCATTCGAGATGTATCGAGGGTATGATCCATGTTAAATAATTTCGTATTTTTTACGAGCTTTTCAAATTGCCCGGATGAAAAGGAGCACTTTACTAAATTGGTTAGAGCCGAACGTGCGATAATTGCCGCTCATGTAATTTACAAACTCCAACCCCAAGGGGAGAGAGGACCGCTTTAACAGGGCGATATAATCGTGATTATGGCGGGAAAATGGTGTTTGAATGTTTTTCCTATTTTTTTGCTTATAATTTAGTTGCACTGAAGGGAGTTCGTGTGCCCCTTTAATTTTAAGCACATATGTGACATTAAATAAAAATTAAGGAAAACAAAATTGAGAAATACTTGTCGGGTCCCTGTCACCTTAGAAGGTATGTCAATGTAAAGATGGCAATCGCTGGATAGTGTTATTTCTGTGCTGATGAGTATGGCCAGAGGGATACTTTTTGCAGCTGTCGTGACGATAAGTTGTTTACAAAGGATGTACGCTTCTTTGATGTGATGATGGATTTTCTTGTGTTTATATTTTGTTATTCAATGCGAAAGTACAGATCCTGGAAGTAAATCCTTTTCCACCCGCATGTGAGGACAAATCTTCTTTATGATGTTTTTAAATTGCTTGCCAATTGCAGAAGGAAAACTATCAAAACATGTGCGTGTATGATACAAAAGCGTATTGAAAAAAAATGTTTTCTTAACTTTAAGAGCTTATTTATAAAAAAAATATTCGGTATGCAACCTTTAATCAAATAATGTTCAAATGGCTTTTGAGGTTGTCTAAAAAATTTAAATTTTGTATCTTTTTATTGTTTCTTATTTTTTCTTCATCACACGTCACTGGAATCTGGTTGTTCATCTTCTTTATCCAATCTGTTGAAACAATAAAAAGTAAAATGTTAATATGTAAGATAGCTCTCCGCAAACCATGACACATTGAGCTTTAACTCTTCACTCTATCCTTCTGGAAACGTCTTAAATAATTGACCTTTTTCTCGTCTCATTTGCGATAGGTGTACCCGTTTTTTTCTCAATGGGATACACATTCCTAACCTTTGTCAATCGCCAGGGTAAGATCCTTTAGTGATAGACGGCGCACTCTTTTTTACCTAAACAGGAAGACATTTTTTGGTTATAATCCTTGGAGCGTTAAATTAAATGGTCTGGAAGCAAACAAATAAAGGTCCTCTACAATTGATGGTGTTTGTGAATTCGCACCGGAATCCAAAGAATTTTCACTGCCGGTAAATTGTAATTAGTTTGAACTGAAGGGAGATTAAGGCGGTAATTGGAAGGTAAGCGTAACGACAGGTCTGGGAATGATTGTCGAAAAGGTCAGGGTATTGAGTGAGATGGAAAACAAATAGATTCATTTTGAAATGGAAATATGGAATGGACTTTCAATAATAGAAACAAATAAAGAATCTCAACTCTAAGCTGAAAACACAAATTGCCAGTCAGAAGAGTCTTCAAAGCTAGATAATTATATGGCGATGAATGCCTAAGTCCCATTGTCAGTAGGTCTGGCGGAATTATTCTGGAGCATACCTAAAGTCAAAAAGAGAAGTCCAAAGTGGCTGATGTACTTCATCCCCATAAGTTTGAGCTTTTTCCTTGCAACTCTTAACATGCTCTCCCTTGAGATGAGATATATGTAGAAAATTATCAAATAAAGGGACCAGAAAAGGAGTTTAGTACGAGCATTTAGTGATTCCAATTTATTTTTCGTGTGTTGCTATTTTCCTTTTCAAACAAAATTTACCTAAGTAACCGCCATTAGACATACCCAGCAGTTGATCGCAGCTATCTGAATGATTCCTTCATGTAAAAGGCGCAAAGTCGTATTCCTTTATAATGTACATCCCCGGTCCTTGGTTCCGTGTGTCACCAAAACGTCTTTCAATGCAACAGCTTCCTCAAGAAATTTGAAAAAGGACCTCCCTCAATATTCAAAGCTGCAAATATGATACCTCTGTTACAATAAATCCGTAGGTATCCTGTAACCATTTTCAGGACTGTATCCATAGTGCACCACCATCAGAGTTTCTCTAACAAGGAACGAGACTCTGTCCTTTGGCTAAATAAAATCTGATACCACTTCCACTGGGATAATCTCAGCGGCGTCGTCAGGAAATAGAAGAATTTTCCCTTAATGTCACTTCTTCAAAGGGACGGACAAGACAACAGGATATCTACTGCGGATGATCAACTTAAATCCATTATCGATATCCTCTTGGGCATTATGTTGTCGAATGAAGTGCTCATGGCTTGATTTTGCCATTATTTGTTGGACAGTTTTGAGTTTTCTTCTCGATATAATAAAACAAGTTTCAGTTTACAAGTACCTACGTGTCCTGAATGAGATGTGTCACTTGTAAGACAATAGGATGGCGGTTTAAAATGAATGACAGAATTATGTGTGTCTGGATTTGAGGTGACGGTGTATTTTATACAAAGCACTACTACTAATGGAAACTTAAATTATTCATGATTACCTAAGCTCAACCACACATATTCACAGAAATTCGCAGTTCTTTATACTTGCAATAAGAAATTGCGAAGAGAATGTTCCACCAGGGGACACGTAGACTTGTAGTACGAATTTATGGACCAAAACAACATTTTGGATTACACTACTCGGACGATTTTCATGACGTTTTCGCAGGGAATACTTTATAAGCAATGAGATGACAAGTTTATTCATCCTTGGGTATTTTTTTACCCGATTTCACCTACAAAAAGTAGATTCCTTTTACTTTAAGAAAACACAACAAAATTGCGAACAAGTCCAAGATATGAGTAGGTACTTAAAGTACATTCTATTTTTCATATGGAACTGGTTTCAAATATTTTTTTAAATGACCCTATACCATCATTAAAAGCCTCCTAACCAGGTTCGTCAGATATTTGATCATGGGTCCATGTTCCGCGTCTGCAAGCTGCAGCTCCCTTAACGTCTAACAAAATGGCATATAGACTCTTGGCTACCCAGTTGTGCGCTATTTATTAACTATTGCTTGATCGGTTTTTCGAATGACCGTTGGTTTCCAACCCGTTCCTCTGTAAATTGGAATCGATCTAGAAATCGTGGAAATTTTCTGAAAGCGCTTATAAACGAACATTGCTTGATCATTAATGCGGTGGTAGTTCGGTGCTTAAGCTTATTAAGTTGATGTCAATAGGTCGTTCCGTTCCTTCATCAGTCGACACATCTTTCTTCAAGATGTGTTTTTTTCTTCCAACTCTCGGGGTAGTCGTAATTCAACAAAAAGCACATTGAACTAAAAAAAAAACTGGGTCGCTTAATACCTATCTTGTCAAAGCCAGATGTTGTGTTCAAAATTTCTTTAACCATATAACTTCGAAGAAAAAATGTTAAATCAACCATAGTCCCATATATACCATGAGTTTGTGCCCCAATTGTATCGGGTTGACATTTTAAAATATCTAGTGAAACAGCACCAATCCTTTTTCGATTTTTTTTGCAACAGCATGTGAAAATGTCTGCCCAAAGGGATTATAACTTTTCTTTGCACTTTATCGTCAAAAGGAATCTCTGATGTCATTTCAAATAAATCGTTTCCCTATATTTGTTTTTGGAAAGAGAAAACAAAGTGAGTGAGGTGACAACCAACCAGCTTCGCATAGACAATCACTTTTCATTATTTTTCTGTATCAAAAAGAACCGACATTAATCATGAAATAAGGAATGGACATTTTTCCACTTTCCGCTTTGCTCAGTGATATATAAAGGCTCAAACCGCTTACCTTCTCCTGGAAACGGAGTGGAATCATAAATCCGAAATCTTTTGACTCGCATTCACAACCTTGAAATTGTTTAAGCCAACATAGAATTTACTGAAAGAAAGCAAAGCATAAATCCAGCAGGCAGGAAATATTTTTTTATGACATGGCACAAAAATTTTAATTTACTCTCTTTCCCCAAAGAGGAAAGAGACGACGTGTCTTCACAAAGCATGGAAAAATATACGAAGAAGCAAAAGTCCTGGATAAACTTTAAATTAGAATCCTAAGAGGGAACCCTATCGTATTTACATTGTGTTTCCATTTTGTCCTGTCCTTGAAAAGAAAATTATGTTTGTCACTAAAATCGAATGAGTTTTGAAAAATTTTGTATTGAATTGGGAGACCAGTTTAAAGGGCCGCACTTGGTATTGTTCAGTGCTATAGGGCGCTGTAAAAGTGAAAGCCATCGCAGAATACAATTTTTAAGCATTTTCTGTATCAAATATTTTCCGTATTTCACAGGCTTTTACGATTTAGTATGTGCTTATTTTTTTGACTTTAGCGATTTTGTTTTTTATTGTCTACATTGGTCTATTATTTTAAAATCATCTTTCACTTCTTGGAGAAACTTATGAACTTAAGATGCTAAAGCAAAATTAAGCGATTAATACCTTGCCTAGATTTTGCAAAATTAGGTTGTCAAACTATGCATTTTCCACATATTCACTGGTGAAAACTAATCACTCTTACGATAAAATTTAAATTCCCTCAGGGCGCCACATAATCCGACCCTGATAGGATGACCTCCCCACGGAAACTTAACAATCCAGCAATAGATTGGGTTATCCCCCATCATTTCGAAGGCTTTGGACAAATACACAATACAATTTCGCTCACCTCTAACGAAAACTTTCATCGCAACAACATTCGGCGGTTGAAATCGTGCTCCTTACAAGCTCTGAATACAAATCGATAAATAAATCTGCAACAAGGAAAACGTGATGGTTTTGTAAAGTGATATTCAATTTGTGTTGCATTCATGCAGGCATCGGTTGCTTGTTTGTTTGTGCATCGACCACCAGTGTAGGTGCATTACATCCTTGAGTAATGTTTTCTAAATAAATTGAAAATTTAAATGCCATAAGACCAATAAAACTGGCATTCATGAATTCACATTATCCTGACCGTTGCTAAAATAAATAAATTTCGTTTTTATCGGTGACCATCACTCAGGGGATAGCTGAAGTTAGACAGAGGAGGTAGGGATGTAGGATGTAGGTAAGGACAGTTCGGAAGATGCTGGGATAATAAAGTTTAAAGCATCACAGATCAAAATGCTTTGGGGACAACTTGCATGGTACAGTCAACTTGTGCGGTCACGAGCATACTTATTTTTCGTTGTATAACCGCAAGCATTCTCCAGAGTGTGGACATGGGCGGACGAAAATTATACCACCTATAGGAGTACTGCAGAGCACTTGTAAACATTATAACGAGGGAATTACTTTAAGAATTTCAATTTCTTGATACTTTGTGGGCATTAAAAGTTGTGGGGGGACATCCTGACTGTAGAAGTATTTTTCGCCATGCATTTTTGTATGAAGCTTGTGGAAATGGGTGTCAGGTGAGAGGGAGACAAGTTTTTACTTTGACAGCGGCCAAAGACTGTACAACTTTCTGATGCGATGTCCATTTATGGGGAGAATGTAACAAAAATAATGGAATAGATGCCCTTATTTATCAATTTCGAGAACTCTTTTATTTCATTAGAAATTAAAAACAGAAACGTATTTCTTGTATTCGTATAATCATATCCGTGAACTGACTCTTTATTGAGCACAGAATAATTGTACCTAAGCTTTAAAATTTTTTTATTTTTTTTTATAAATCTCACAGACAGATGGCGTTGAATTTTATTGTTTTCCAAGCAGTCGACACAATCACTCTCTTTATATAGAGCTCTTCTGTCAATTTGTCCCGATGAAGCTTTCTCGATTTTTCTTAAAATCTCCAACTTATTCGCCACTCCAAACCTTGAAGACCTTTTTACTCTATTTTTGCAATGGGCTTGTGACTTCAATGGAACAGATTTGTTTACTAGGCATTTCGAAAGTTAATCGCTAAAGGGAACACTCGTACATGTCCACAACACGGATTAGGTGTATAAACATGTGCTACACACGAATTTGTGTACTAATTTAGACTAAGGCCCGTATGCTGATACAACTCATATCGACTTAAGTTCCACTTAAAATCTTATGTGACAGTTTATGCCATAGAAAAAGTAGCCCATACGGTATTTCAGTAACTTAAATCGCTGTGACTAGTATCAGAAAACGGGCCTAAATGACTGAAGGACATTAAATTCCAGTGGAGGTCCTTTTCACTGCTCGCATTAGCTCAAAAATATTTTTACTTCCGAAACGTTTTAAAAACACCTTTTTTTCATCTCGTAATTAAATCCCTGGACTATTATTTCAGACCAGTGGCACACTTAATGAAAGAAATATATTTCGCTCTCTCTGTCTCTGTTTTCTGAGCGTAATCCGATATTTGTCTCATAACTCTCTACGTTCACAGCAAAACAAATTTTAGATTTCGCTTGGTAGTAAATTTCGGCCCGTAAGTCAGCAATTTAATTTGGAAAGTTTTCGGCTTTTTGATGAGATATCCTACAGCACCCAAAGAGGGGAATCTCTTTTAACTGGCAATATGCTAACTGAATTGGAGAGGTGGCTATAAAGGCACTTCTAAAGAGCAGACAGCAGACCAACTTTAGCACGACACTGCATGACTTTATTGATAGCTAACGAAGTGCCATTCTGGTTGAATGAATTATCGCTTTTCATCTAATTAAATCCCGTATTTTGGAAGCGCCAAATTAGTGATTGCTTAGTTTCCAAGGGCGACAAGTTGGTTGTAATGGTGGCGACTCTACATCGTTTGTTCACATCCATACACGAGTTGGAACAATTGTCATAAATGCAAAAAAAAAAAATATTTAAATGCATACTAGTCCCATGTAATATTTAGGGATAAATCAATAAATAATCACAAGCACCATTGTGTAAAAGGACATTAAATGAAAGTGTCCGATTACACTGGATAGGGATAGTGAAAGCTGCTCTAAATCACTTGACCATTGACCTGAAATTAGAAGTGTGTGTCTATTCTCAATTATTTATGAAAGTTAACTGAGTTTGCGGCAAAAAAGGGAACACACGTCCATAAGCCGGGTGTACGATTTATTCAGATAGTGGTGAAGTGAAGCAAATGCTCTTAAGTATCGGGGAGGGATATAATACATTCTATTCATGGAGGACATAAAAGAAGCGTTTGTTTATGTGGGACCAATCCTGTTTGCGTCAAATATTTACCATCCGAAGCTTGATAGTGTTGACCTAGATATTATATCGACACAGTTTTCCTATCGCACTTAAGGGGTTTCGAGGAAGTCCTTTTTAGTGACTTATTCTGTGGAAGTGGTTGGTATTTTTTTTCCTAAATATATTTTGGGTTGAAGATACATTTTGTGATGTGGAATAGTAGTTCTTTCATATGTTCCGCTTGTTCTTTTATTATGACTTTTGTGATTCACTCTGTATCTTCTGATCTCTCGGAAGGTTACATGATTTCCTTTTATGCAGGGGTATGATGTTCGTCTATGTAATTGCATTTTGTTCTTCCGCGTGGGTTTTGGCGAAGCTAAGTCGAGAATTCGACAAACATTGACTGCGATGGCAACGATTCCACGTTTTCCCCTTTTTCATATTAAAAGCGCCAATCTGGGATCAATGGGTTTGATGGTATTCTCAGATGAACTTGCGGATGAGCGAAATGTTCATCTGTGGAGCGTTTAGATTCGACGGGGAACGGAGAAATACATGGTCCCGATTTGATGACTTTAGCTAAGGACACTTCAGTTCAGGACAGTTCGTTATTTATTTTTACAGTTTGTTGCGTTCGTTCTAATTTGTTAATGGCTCCAGCTGTCAGATCTCGACTTGACTCATTCTGGAAAACAACAGATGACAACCTTTTAATTTAGTGCTTTTTATGGCCGCCACAGCACGTATAACACTCTTAAAAGTTTGTACAAGGATAAGTAAATGGTTGTCGAAAGTTCATGCACTCGGTTACCAATAACACTTAGAACAAGAAGTTGGCAATTTAATTTACAACTAATTTTAAATGTCACCTTTCATACATGCTTAATGGCAACAAATCATGTATTCAAAGGCACTTTACTTGTTGTCTTCATCGGTATAAATTGTTTCAGAGACTTGCCAATCTCAAGGACTAAAATTGATTTCACTTGAATGTCAGACGTCACGTCCCCATAATCCTACAACCATAAATATTTATTGCTAATTTAACGTTCATTTCAAAATTCCTTGAAACATCTTCGTCGTTAGGGTGACATGATCCCGTCCCAAAGTACAAGCGTCCTCTCTTCTCCACTATGTGGGTGCTTATTGGAACAAATTCCCGAACGATTAAAATAAGTTATTAATTGCCCATATGAAATTCTGAACTTGTCGCTGCTCGGTTTTCTGTGAGTGTAAACGATTTTTCCAAGAAATCTCGGAATGTATGACATCTTTGTGTTGGGATTGGGACTGCCACGCTTCAGTTTGTCTCCCCTCCGTAAAATAGATCTGTTGCCATTAATTTTTAACTGACATCCCGGCCGGTATTTATCTCCTTATATTCAGCCAACTTATTTACCAAGAGTCTCACTTTGTAGTCTTAAGGGCAGCCATACACATTAACTATTACCAAACAGAGATTTTCTTTAATTCGACAAACATCGCACCCCAATGAATGAACTAAGTAATACTAATATATAGCCTATCTGTCCAATGAATATTCAAAATATGGCCCTTTACTTTGATAAAAAGGACCACTTCCACAAACTCGAAGGAAAAATCCATTTAATGCTACTTACGTACAACACTGACATTAGCTGCATTATTCTTCCAACAAAAGGACACCTTGGCGGCTCTCCAAACGGGGTACTACAAGGATTTGAGTGTATACCCTGCGGGAGAATGCGTGCATACAAAAGGCGTCATAAATTATGTGGGCTGTTCGTGCTTTAATACTCCCCCGCAATGATGCCACTACTCTGCTATACTTCACATGACCCATTTTATCCCTAATGCAGTTGGCGCTTGAATGGCTGCAGAGACAGCGAAATGGGTGGCTAACAAGTGACTTGATAAATTTTTTAATTTTTCCAACGAGGAAATTATGAGAGTCCTTTCGGGAAAGGAGGTCAAATTGCTGAATAGTGAGTTATTTTAGGTGTACAAAGATTAAAGGATTCGAAAGAGCTACATGTCATGTGGTGGGGGAACATTATTTTTGTATAATCACGCGGTTGTATTTAAATGTTCCGACACAGAGATGTACCTATACCTGGTAGATGGATTATCATGACTTGAGTTGTTTTTATCACTATTCTACAGATCAAGCTGTTTTTGCACTAAAAATGTCACATTTGCCGCAAAACCACAAAAAAATAAAGAAGAATCCAAACTGAAAATTTAAATAATCACAACAGCTTTATTCCACTTATGACACAAATTGTGATCCTTGACACGCATGCCATATGTTAATATAGTCGTACACGACATGTCGTGTCACAATTGTTTAAACCCATTCCTCCCCTACAGTTAAAAATATAATTCTCATTTGCATAAGACCCAGATAATCGCTACACTTTCATTACAACAATTCCCTTCATCCCTTATGGGACTTTTCTGTTATTTTGTTTGCGGTTTCATTGCGGCTTTATATTATGAGCCGCACAAGTTCATAAATAAAAGAAAATTAAAATGCAAGTCATATGGTTGTTGGTGCGGGATTATTATAAAAAAGCGTGTTACAAATGATAAGAGATATTTTTTCATGTAATTATATCTTTTGGTGGGTTGCTGGAAGGGAAGTAAAAATCTCCAGGTACACACACAATGTTCTGTTCATTTGATTACATCAGAATTTTGTTTTTCTGACGAAGCGACCGATGCTTACACTGCCAATTAAAGATACAGCTGTATGTATATTACATGTTTGTTTGCTTGCTTGATTACTGTGTTGAAAAATTTGCAGGTGTTAGTGTGTTGGACGGCTGTCCATCCCCCAATAAACAGAATTTAAGTTTTATAGTTTTTCCCACTGCACCACATCACGCGAAACTCCGACAAACATCTGAGAGTTAATTGCCCTAGAAAAGCTTCTCAATTCAGTTGTTCGGCTTCGGCATAAAATTTAAGTTCCTTTCCATTCGTCCCGAAAAATAAAAATTCTTGTTTAAAGCTGAGCAATGTATTTTTTTTTTTTTTTGTTTCAAAATACATTTGTGACTTATCAAATCAATGTTTAAAATATAAAAAGTTGAAAAAAGATAACATTTTACTACTACTACTACTTTTTTGATTTCAGTGACCTATGACTTTACAATTGACAGTTTGAAGTTTCCTTAACTTTTGACTTTGCACTTTAAAAATAAATTAAATCAACATCTCACTACCATCTCCTTTTTTACCTTTCCCCATTACGTAGTAAGAGAAAGATATTGTTTTCGTACAAAATTTCGAACTCGAGATGTTAGTCAATTCTGACATTACGATGATAGAGGAACTCAAAAAAGTGGGTCGGAAAAATCTGTCGGATCTGTCCGTCTGCCCTTCCTTCCACAGGCCTACAGCCTAAACGGCTGCCCGGATTTCGTTCAAACTTCGGATTTTTTTTTCACAGTGTTAATGACTTTCTCATTGAATCAAGTACTGATATAATTCGATGGATATTTCAGCTCGTGAGCTGTGACTGTGGCAGAATTATGTCAGTGTAAGTCACTCTTCCAAGACATATACAAGAATCCTGTACCTTAAGTACCATTTTACAGTATGTATGGGGCATCAGACAAGTGCCCTTTCCAAAGGCTCGTTATGGAAAGCTACTTGCAAACTCAACTCAACTCAAAATAGTAATAGCTTCTTATTCTCTATATTTAATCGTATGACTGCAAATCGCAGCCTTTGATCCTTTTTAAATGTAGAACTTACGAAGCTGAAATTTTCAAACTTTTAACCGAGCAGGTATTACTTTTAGCCTCCTGTCCTTATAGCAATGATGCTTACAAATCTGTGTTATACAATTTTCTGTTTTTGCTTTTATTATCTACTTAATTTAATGCATACACCATATTTATATAGAAAACCATCCAATACACAAACCAAATTCAAGTTTAAGACCAAATCGCTTAGAAGAAACGCATAAATGGAAACTTCGTGTCACCTTGTTTTTTAAAACCTTTTCGTATAAAACAACAAAATATATCCGTCGAGGAGTGTAATGCCAATTTGAAATACACTTGAAATAATTATCACCAAATTTAGTCATATAAGTTTACATTTTTTTGTGGACAAATCATGCAAAATTTTGAAACGACTTTAACAGCTATAACTTCCTAACCATATGTAACAGGTAGGGTGTTTTATTGCTTATTGATGTGATAATTTCAGAGGGTCAAACATTTTTTTTGTAAAAGTTATTTGAAGCTTTGGAACTTATTAGGTTATTTATTGTACTCGGGAATATGCTAAGATAATAAAACACGTATCTTATCACTTTACCAAGTTCTTTCTTTTTTCAGAGGCTGCCAGATGATTTTGAACGATTTGTGGGTGTTTTTTTATAACTTTGAAATACATAGTCCAAGACGACTACAAATATTTCACAACCCATTTCTTGTCTTTGACAGGCAATAAGTTAAATACACATTTCAAAACAAACTCAGCAAAAGTCTCCCCTATCCGAGCACCAAACCCAAAACCATTGATTAGCATTTTACTGTAAACCAATATTATTAATTAACAACTCACCCCTTTATAGTACAGCTTGCATTGTTTTAATTCCCAGTCAGCCAGCTAATAAAAGTATACAAAGCCCGGTCCTATATTATGCGCTGTGGTGAATTTAACTAACACCCGATGTAATAGTCTTCATTGTGAAACTCCAAATAAATTCCACCGACATAATAGAAACCACAGGTTGCCCGGTGATGCCACAATAAAGATAATCCTGTTTCGATGTAATATACCAAATCCAAAGCAAATAACCCTAACCACTAATCGATTGGAAAATCGAACTTTATTAACTACGTCGACAGACGATGAAATGATAAAATCCCATTATTAACTGGCAATTTAACAGATGCCAGCAACGGACAGTGGACTCTGGTGGAATAAATTCGGGTCTCCATTGTCATTTCAAGTGCAAGTTGTTAGCTTTAATGGTGACGTTAAATGTTTCCCAAATTGGATTGCAAATAGGAAGTTCCAATATTGCCATTTTTACCGTTTATCATTTTTAAGAGGATTAACTAAATACAGTGGAACTTTTGAATTGAACTTGTTTGTAGAAAGTCATACCGCACTATGATGTACCTACTATGTGAAACCCCGTGTCCCTTAGAGGCTATAAGGATTTCCTTGTTTTCTAGGAAATTGGAATACTGAATTGAACGCTTCAGAGTTAATGAACTCGTCACTGTACTAGGGAATGTCAATAATGCACACCAAAGGAGTGTTGAAGTATGAATGCAGTCTTAATGTGAAAATAATACCTACCCCCAAGGGCGCCGTGCACAGATCCCATGCGGATCATTCCCGATTTACTGTGCCAACATGAATCTTCCTTCTGAGAAGCGTTTAATTTCGAATGCAATGGTAGTTTGTAATTGGTGTCGGTTGAAATATGCATTTCCTTTTAGTTCGTCTGATTTTCATTTGGATTTTAACAGGAATCGATTAACCGGGTTTCTCGGGAATTTAAATAGCTTGCAGATCAGTAATTCGTTCAGTTGTTTATTTCGGTAAATATTGGACTTTCTTAGGTTTATGGATTTTGGCAACATATTTTTTTAAAAAAAGCTTTCCGATTCGAGCATCAAATGGTGCATAGCCTGGAATGCGTTGCTTAAGCTGAATACTTGGTTTAAAACGTAGGGAATTCGAAAAGCCACCACCGAGAAAGGAAATAGTCCTTCCTAAAAAAAAATGATTTGCCATCCCAGCGAAATTACGAGTTTGGAATTGTTTGTCCAACAGTTGATTGCAATTCAATATTGGGTTAAATATATCGAGTCAACAAAAATAGAAACTGTCGTCAATGGAATTTTCATGAACTTTATCAAAATTGGAAGCGGAATAATGAATGCTAACATACATGGGAAAATGCGTTTTCATTCTTTTTCCTACTGGTCCGTTGGTGCAATAAAATTTTCTCCCGATTGATTGAATGAATGCCAATACTCAATAAAATCCATCCACCAAATTTACATGTAGAGCAAATCAATGCATATGGCATTACACAATTGCAAACGTGCCTGTCGAAAATGCTTCCTGATATCACAAATGAATTTATGAGACAACCAACAGAAAGTATTTCTTTTTCCACCATCACACGGAACGTATACAATTGCAATCACTGGCACTCCATTGAACTGCATTGTCAAATACCTTTTGTAATGCGAAGAGAAGTGTTAACAATTCTAAAAAGAACCCAATGAATGGACTTTGCTGATAAGAGAATATTTATCATGAGCTGCGTATTTTCCTCAAAATGATGAAGAGTTCATAAAACCAATCTGAAAAACAAGGGTGTCCGTAAAAAATAAAGCTCATGTCCTAGTAATAAAAGGTCAGCACTCTATACTTTTAATGGAATATCTACAACATCTTGTTCAATACATTTTATTTTATCTTGGTCATAAATTCCCCCTTCTGGGCTATAAAGTGCGCGGGTACATATTTCCAGGCCAAGAGTTTATTTTCGATTGCCATGGCATAAAACAATAAATCACCCATCCAATGATTCTGCGTGTATTTTTGTTCTTAAGCTGTTGATATCTAATCGAAATCGATGGCAACATCGTCCTTATCAGAGTAACGATGTGATATCAACATTCTAGCCTGCGTAACTGATGCCAAATAGTTAGGGGATGTTGTTCGTAAAGAGTTGTTAATCTATTAATTGATCAGAATGATTAAGAACTTGTCGATTTAACCTGTTTGTTTTAAAAAGATTCGAAATGCTCGTAATGCAATTCAAACAAATGAGCGCGTTTTTTAGAAGGATGTGAAGATTTGTAAAAAGGATGGTTTCCTGCCAAATATTTGCGGACATGTGGTCTAAAATGTTTTGAGGAGAGCCCATCAAAGGGTCATTTTTAAGGACGCTCCTATAATGCTGTTTCCAGAGGAAAGAGAATTCATTTAAAAATATAAAACCGGCCGATGAATCCCCCGACTTCTTTGTGACCCCTGAAAATACTGAGTTCAAAAGTTCAAAAGTTCCAGAGTTCAAAAGTTCAAAAGTTCAAAAGTTCAAAAGTTCAAAAGTTCAAAAGTTCAAAAGTTCAAAAGTGCAAAAGTGCAAAAGTTCAAAAGTTCAAAAGTTCAAAAGTTCAAGAGTTCAAAAATTTAAAAGTTCAAAAGATCAAAAGTTCAAAAGTTCAAGAGTTCAAAAGTTCAAAAGTTCAAGTGTTCAAAAGTTCGAAAGTTTAAAAGTTCAAAAGTTCAAAAGTTCAAGAGTTCAAGAGTTCAAAAGTTCAAAAGTTCAATAGTTCAAGAGTTCAAGAGTTCAAAAGTTCAAAAATTCAAGAGTTCAAAAGTTCAAAAGTTCAAAAGTTCAAAAGTTCAAGAGTTCAAAAGTTCAAAAGTTCAAGAGTTCAAAAGTTCAAAAGTTCAAAAGTTCAACAGTTCAAGAGTTCAAAAGTTCAAAAGTTCAAGAGTTCATAAGTTCAAAAGTTCAAAAGTTCAAGAGTTCAAAAGTTCAAGAGTTCAAAAGTTCAAAAGTTCAAGAGTTCAAAAGTTCAAAAGTTCAAGAGTTCAAAAGTTCAAAAGGTCAAAAGTTCAAGAGTTCAAATGTTCAAAAGCTCAAGAGTTCAAAAGTTCAAAAGTTCAAGAGTTCAAAAGTCAAGTTCTTTAATTTCCTGTGCGATTCGCTTTCGCTATGACAAATTATAAGTCGTATAAGGACAATCGCTTTGAAATCACCGAATCACATAAAGCAGTATGTGCATTGTGCATGCTCGGCATTATTATTTTCATTGCATTAACGAATTTGGGCGGAACGAAGTTCGCCGGGTCAGCTAGCTATACTATAAAGAAAACATATCTAGATGTTACTAAACCTAGTAGAAAGTATAGTCAAAGATATAACATCTATTTTCAACGCTATTAATTTATTCTTTCACCTACTTTGTGGGAGATTTGAATTTGTTTGAAAGCTTACAATTTTAAAATATTTGTGAAAACCAACCACAAAATAGGAGACTAGACCACATAAGCTGGGAACAATACAGTCGATGTAATCTTATAAACAATAAAATAAAGGAAATCCCTTTTCCAAAGAAACATATAACAAGGGTTAAATGAAATTTTGTCGACTGTACCGAATAAATTTAAAAAAGGTTAAACTCCTGTCTGTATTCTAAAAAAAAGGGCAAAAACGTCAAGGATTGTGATTTCATCTAGTTTTTTTATATTTTATATCACTGCGACTCTTGGAGCAAGGATTTTCATATTATTTACGGATCGGGGTGCTCACATATTAAATTGTCCAAACTGTCATCGGTTAGTCACTCTTGTTGAGGTAAAAATAAAATAGAGGTGCTGTTTTTGGTTAGCGTAATTGATTAATGAAATGAAAAGGGAACACGGATAATGTTGGAGATGGTGTTTACAATTTTATACAGTGACAGTTGGATTATTAGACGGTCACTCCACTACATTTAGGTGTCACAAAGTTTTAAGGTCTGACCATTTAGTTGGGTGTCCTTGTCCCCTAATTTCGAAAACAAATCTCCCCTAAGTGAACATTTTTTTTGTCACATAAAAAAATTTTAAAAAACTCAGACTTTTCATTGTGCTTAAAACAAAGTATAATGCAATTCGAATTTTGTACAGTATGTAGACTTTGGAGAACCCGTTTTCTTTTACGTTCACTATGAACACTTCATTCTGCGGAAACTTTGAAATTTGCTTGTAGTGGAAACACAATTTAAGTTGCACAGAGATATTTAATTTTTCCCCTTGTTTTAAAATTATCCCTTCAATATTGCTATTTGCCCCCGCAATTTTAATTTTTTTATTTTTTGAGCTTTAAAATTTGTGTGGTTTTTAAACGTCGCTGGTCGTTATGGAGCGTTTTATTTAACTTTTTCCATACATCAATTATTGGGCGTAGGTATAGTTTTTGTCGAATTTTTAGGTGTATACATTCAGGCGCTCTTCGTGTTGTTTTGAAGCGTTTTTTTAAGGATTTTTCTGGCCGCTTTTCCTGGGAACATTTTGTGGCGTTTTTGTGGTATATTTAAGAGCATATTTTGGAGCGTTTTTCGACGCTTTCCTTTTGAAGTAAATGTTGGGTAAATTTCGGAGCATTTTGTGTGTTCTAAGGACGTTTTTTTTTATTAATCTAATTCTTGTTTCTTCGATTCCAACAGCTTTAAACATTACCCCATTGCTGTCTCCAATTATCGATTTTCATTACTTCCCCTATTAAATGAAAACCCAAAAACACTCCCATCACCCTACAGCCTACACCCAACATTAGGCTCGGCTAGACCTAAGTTTCGCAATCCCCACTGACGTAATCGACATATTTGGATTTTATCATTTCGTAACCGAAACAAGTTTGGAACTTGAATTTTCATGTTTGCATCATTTGTAAATGTACAACAGGAAATTGCGTTGTGTATAAATTTCATATGAACTGGGTTAACAATTTCACAGCTAGTATATTCTTTAGAAGGATACTCAACATAAGGCATGTCAATGTGTACGCAAGATACATAATTTGTCACACCTGATGACGTGTGTTTTTATGTAGCTATTATTTTTTGATGGATTGGTTCATTCTATCTCTGACATCTCTTCGAAGAAGAATGGTGTGTGGCGACTATAATTCTAACAATCCAACCAATATCTGATATTGACTATTTAGCTGGAATAAGATTAATTTTAAAACCCAAACAATTGTAGGCGCACAGTAGAGCACAGTAGATTTTATCGGGTGCATCTCTTTGTCAGAAAACAACAAAGACGGTTGTAATAGACACCTGTTTAATTGTATTAGGAAGTTATTCGCAAACAGAAATAACTTTCCGCAATAAGAGGATCTTACCAATAGATTGACACCTAAGACGAACACATATTTATACAATGCAATCGGGCAAAGATCCTTACAATATGAGAGCTTTCATCATACATTTGGTTTATATTTTATAAAATTCGGCTTAGCGAATAATGCCACAATCAGTACGGTAACATAGTGTAATCAACAGATTATTTACAATGATTGCACTCTCGGGTTTTTGAGTGTATTATAATTTTTCTTGTAAGTAAAAATGTAGATAATAAAAAAATCAATTCCTCTGAGCTAGCTTAAACTTTATAAAATGTGCCCATGTCCCTGAACCTGAACCCTATTGCAATATGGCAAATCTATCTTCAGAGGTTGCAATCATTTAATTCACTTGAGCTGTGACCGAGTATTCACATCCAAAATCCATGCCCAGATTACTGAAACATACCACCTGCTCAAAGTTCCTTTCTATTAAAGAAGAACTACTTTCTAGAGACTGTAAGTACGAGAATGCAATTATGAAATATTTCCCAACTATAAAAACATCAAACAAAATATGTAACGTGCACACCCCCATGAAACTAAATTTTTGGTAATTAAAGAAACACCTCTCGTGTTCCAAAAGAACATTTTACTAAACCGCCTTTGGCGGCCAACACCTCACTCACGAGCACTAAAGAAGGTGATTTCTCTGAAAACCTCTCAAACGACTCCAACAGGATATTACACTTTTCAAGTAATTTCATTAACAGAAAAGTTTTAATATAATTTTCCTGTTAATCCTTCCTAGAGTATTATTATTCGGAGCACAATAACCACCACTGATGTATGCAATATGAGTGAAACTTTATTCAGCTACCACCCAGACTCCGGAGGGATGACTATAAATGAAGAAGGAAAAATTAAATTACTGCGTGCGTCTTCAATTAGTAAATGAAGTACGTGGTTATTAGGGGTTGCTGTTAATTTCATTGATTCCTTTGCGAAAATCTTGCAATACCTGCTATTCCTTGAATTTCAATGTAATACAACAGGATATTCTCTTCGCACGTATATCTTATTCATTGGAAATTAAATGTCAATGTTCTTGTTGCTCATTCCCCATGAAGTATGCTTCAAAGGAGTTTTGAAAAGTGAACGCTTGGGAAGTTTAAATGTATTTACTCTCACATTTTTAAAGATACCTTATATAAGCATAAATGGATGACTCATTTTCGTAAACGATTATTTTTAAAAAAATCAAATTGTGGGGAAATCACATTCTCTTTAGATAAAGTAAACGCGAGAACTATGCCGCTGGCATGTTTTCTTTTAAATCGTTGAAGGGCACGGAAATATAAATTTCAGAATTTTATAAATTAATTTCCGTTCGAATATAAAACTTCTCATCGAGTTATTGGTAAAATTAAATGTATCCTAAGTCACAAACTCATTACTTTATCTCATTTTTTAATTATTACTAGAGGGAGTCGGAAGAATCGCTATCCAAGGCTTGAGGGCACTATCCAAGAATAGCAGGCAGTCATGTATATTTGATTAGAACGAAATAAATGGTTTCGATGCCAGTTTTTGATGCTAATACAGAAGACGGTTGCTGTTTAATTTTTTAACCTACTTACTTTTAGCAACCTACATAAAATGGACGAGTGTCTATTGTTGGCAATGTCAATGCTAAAAAAAACATTGTCTAGTTTTGGGAGCAATATTTGAAGTTCCTCGATATTCCAAACCGAAAGACGTAAGTAATACATTTTATAACCACGGATAGGGCGTTGTTGATTTTCCGATAGTGAAAGCATTTTTTTAAATGAGATTATTTTATTCAAATTATTTTCATTCGGTTCATTAATTATCCCAATGTCCACTCAAAGCTATTGACGAGTAAATTAAATACAGAACGTGAGCTCTTCCAGCGGAAATATCAGGTACATCCTACTTTAAATCAATTATTATACATTTTTTTAAAGGTAAAATCGAATGAAATAATGTAACGAAAGACAGGCGTTTAAAAACGAGTAATGGAATAAACTTTGGATGTAAAAATGCAAAGGTTGACTTTGGTGCTCTTTTTTGTCAATGATGTCAAACTCAATAAATGACTGGGCTTTAATTACATGTCGTCCTGTGCGACAGGGAATACAAAATCAATTCAAAAGAAAGCATGCTCTGATTGCGTGATATAGCAGCCAGATAAAAATCCCTTAAAATCAATTAGGTACGTGCATTAAAATCTGTTAAAATAAATGTGTCATGTAGGTATAGCCAAGCTGTGTGAATTTAAATAAAAGTTACGCTTTTATTTACATTCTAGGAAAGTAAACAAAAATAAGTAGGTACTATACAAGCTTTTACCTGGATCTTACCTCCCATTTAAACGTAGATTCGGCTTTAAATAGATCAGTGCAAGGGTTCATAGAGAGGTATGCCACAAAAAAAAGCAACCGAACGTCCTTGGAAAATTGAAGCAGTCGATTAAGTCGATTAAGTTGAAGGCGAAGTAGATTTACTGCTCTTGCAGTAAAAGTGGTGTTGAGACTGTATTTAGTTTCACTACGCAAGGGATCAATAATAGTAGGGATGGTAGGAAATATTCGATACATTTAGTTGAAGTAATTTATTGAGTCGGTAGACACTATATCTGGAGTTTTCTTTTCCCTATGCAAAGACAGGAGCTTAAGTTACTATGGATAGGTTCTACTACTGCTTAGAAAGAAAGGGGGTAATATTTTGTTTCTTATCTTGGTAGCAAAAGTGGTGGGCAACAATGAGGAATGGCCGTTAGACATACTCCACTTTAAAACATTTGCAATCTTATTGCGAATCCTTGTCAATTCAATTATTTTGAATTGAAGTTTTTACAAAATTAAAGTCTTATAGTAGGCTCAGGGGCTCAGTAGTTAGTGTGTTGGACTATGAAGCAAGGGGTCCAGGTTCGAATCCCGCAAAAAAAACAAATTGTAGATCCCTTCCATTCGTTCCAAAAAATGAAAAACTCACACAAAACGAATGGTTGTGAGAATCTAGGCCTAGGGTAACTACGGACCTGTTGCGCCAAAAATTATTATATTAGGTATTATTATTGGAGTTTTAAAAATACCTGAAAATTGCAGACGTTGAAAAGAACATCAATGTTTCCAAATCAAGTTTTTTTTTTAACATTTTGTGTTTTCGAACTTACTTATTTTTTTAAGATTTAAGAATGTAGCAACCGAAAAGAAAATACAGCTTTTAACGTTCCATGAGACAAATTCTACCCAAAACTGTTTCTGCACCTACTGCTATCTGCTACAGTAGGTACAGCTGGCTCTTTTAAAATGTCAAATGTCAGCTCCTGACTGTTTAGTTTCGTCAGTCGAAAAAATGAGTTTTTTTTAAATTGTTTTTTATGTTGTATACAATTAATAGGAGCTATACATCGAGAAAAAGTGGATTGAGAAATAAATTCTGACAATTATTGGAATGATCTTCTAATTCCTTGCCACTATATTGAAATTGTTCATTGACAAACCTTCAGAAATTTATAAATTCCATGCACAAGCAGTTTCAATTTGCCTATCACATTTAGGTACTTTGAAAGGAGAACACAAAGCTCTACTTTTTTGCGCTCTTTTCTTCTGACAATGTTAATTTACTTGTGCTATTCTTTTCTATTACGTTCTAACTTCTGTTTGTCTTGTATTGAACACACCTTATAAAAATAAGTTATTTTCTATTCATCAAAGAATGAAAGCAATTCTAAATTATCACTCAACCCAAATATTTTGTGTCAAATGTTAAATTTGGGATTTCCACTCCCTATCATTTTCAAACCTTGAGTCTTAGACTGCTGATGACAATAAGTGATTAATAGCTCAGTTGTCTGATTGTATTTTGTAATTAAATAAACTATTTTCAAAAGCGTGTTTAATTGATTAAAGAAATTGTATATCATCACCTTAAAGTAAACCCTCATCTATTTTTGTCACTTCTTATGCATTTATCCCTAAAACCTCGAAAACCTTTTCCCCAACCAAGATAAACGTCTGACTTGACTATACACCAATTCGTCTATTTCAAAAATTCATCCAATAAATCATTGGGAGGTGCCTAAATGTCGACAGGGAAATAGCAGCATTCCCTATTGTGCGTTGTACCGTCGGGTATATTTACGTCTCCGAAATGTATTGAGTTTCCATGTTTACGTCTTGGTATTATTAAACTCGGCCAGCATCTCTGTAATTTTAATACATCCATTTGGGGAGTGCTGCTCCCTTCCGAAGCAGACCTAAAAATATTAACCATCTGATGAAATGTTGGTTACATCTTGTCTACAATGACAAGGGTCTTATTTGCTGAAAGTGAAATATAGGAAATGTCTACAAGAGCTGAAAATGTTACCACACTGAGTTACACTTTAATTTGATTTTTAAGTTTGCTGGACCATTTGACTCAAATCCCCGCAACAGGCTGTGCTCTGCCAGCTATGTGAATTGTAATCCCCATCGAGCTCACTAAGCCACTTAATTCTACACGGATGACCAGCAGGTCTACTGGCAAAAGGTCATTTAATGTCCAAAAAAAGAAAACCAGAGCACAAACGAACTGCGGGTCGTTCTCTTTATTGACTTTGCGCCATCGACAGCTAGACTCAATCGAACCTTGTATCCGATGGAACTCTCTTTGCCTCTGTGCGGGTAAATTTCGATGTCACGCATGGAATGCTTAATTTCATCCTGCAGATCAGCCTAATTGGTTTTACTGCGAAAATACGCAACCTGATTGCAAACGATGTGGGTTAAATTGGTGAGGGTAAGGGTAGCAACATGAATGTTGTAGGCGTAAGGGCCATAGTACTCAATTGATCCCGTATACCGCATACACATCAAAGGCTATGTTGAAATGGGGTTTCATATTGATTAAAATGCCACCATTATGCATTCCACCGTTTAGTGTCAAGATATGCTAGTCCTCCCTATAAAGGGTGGCCATTCAAATTTATTGTCTACAGAATTTCATAATAAACACCCAAGAAAATATTTACGGCAACGCTTAGTATACATTTCAGAAAAATTAACGTCCACTTAAACGCCTCGAAGGTCTAGCTTAACGGAGTTCCAACTAAAGTTTGCCACCTGATTGGTTTCAGAGACACACTTCGACTCTCACTCTGATCATTGGGGTAAGTGTGGTTTTATTTGCAAACTTTATTAATTAACCTTTGTGCTTCGTAGTGGTGTGCTTGGTCAACTTTTCCTAATTATTTAATTAAGTTGTCTGATGAAGTATCCATATAGGGGTATCGAATTTTCTTTATAGAGATGTTTTGGCACTGCAAGGACTTTTGATAATCAATGACGAAAGAAACGAATTGCTTGGTTGGGGGATAGGAGGTCTATTTCAAATGTGCAACGGTGCGATACTGTTTCAACTTTTCTATTAAATCCGGACATGGACATTGAACACTGTGTTACAGGAAGGATGTTCCGATTTTATCGGTATGGCACGAAAACCAAATATCCGGGTTTTTTGACATAGCTATACCTTTGAGTCTGCGGTAGCATGAAGGGAACAATAATCCAAAAGGTGGTATAAATTGTTAGAGGGCGGAAATTGATTTTGTATTAAATAATTACGGGCTCAGGCAACGTGGGGATTATCGGTATAAGGTGGTGTCTTTTTTAGCAGCCAAGGTGCGACTTGGGGAGGTGAAGGGATTTGATGATTTTGTGAAATATATTAGGTAGGTACGTACGTGCATTCGTTTTCAAGAAGGGTTATCGTATCACTGGCAATGTTTCACAGAGAGTTAATGGCTAAGATGGATGAGCCTGTCGTTTGGCCACAAGGAATAATTGTTCCGCTTACAATTGATTTTATTTCAGTCTTATTGATCCTTCAGTTAAATCTGTCTACGGTGTATTTGATTTAATATATGATGAACGTTTATGTTGAGTTTTCCTTGCACTTTGTTTGTGTGACTGACAAACCACAATTGACTTTAACTTATGGTCTGAAATGATTATTTTTTTTTGCCTGAAATGGGGTTCAGATGCTGGGAATCGCGGCCCAAAATAAGCTCAGAGACAATTAAATCTTAGAAAGACTGAAGTGATTTGTTTTGATCTTGTTGCGGTTAGATCTTTAAAAGTACCCACGAAAGTGTACCTTACCTCACTTGTTCTTTTTGTGGACAGCCATTTTAATATCTACATCAAGTCTACAGTCGTTTGCATGTATTAAGATCGAAGAAGGTACATGCGTGCATAACGACAGGCCTTTGTAAGAGCTCAACACGATTAAGTTTATTTTGATAATGTCATTTACATAATTGCACCGGAAACGCTTTCCTTTAATTAAACTACACACAAAGCACACATTTTGGACTGTTCCTGTTGCGACATCATATAATTAATGTAGCTTAAGTAAACAACCCCGAAATAATATTTCGTCCACCCCATTCATAAATGCTGCACGTGACTCTGCGAATTCCTTTCTGATTCCATGTTTGAGATAAATAAACATCAGTCCCTGCGAAAATGTTTTCGGTCAACAATCTGGCGCCGACTAATGGCACAAGAGTCTACATCTATATGTAATGGAAAGTAGGTCAGAACTGGATAAATTTTTCATACTGACTGAGTTTATTCGCTTGTTTTCTTAATCCTTGTTGTTTAATGGTCCACAGAGCAGACGACAAAGCCAGCATCACATCCATTTTGGTTACAAATTAAGATAGATTTGTATTTTAATTCGGTTTCTTGAATTGAGATTTTCTGATGTGCCCCTGGTGTGGTGTTGCATGGTTGGGATATATTTAAATTAATTTTCTTCTGCCCGGCCACAATGTTCAATAATGTCAGTAATGTTAAAATTGTGAGAACACGAAACAATCAAGTCTGTACTGTGCACCTGATGAGAACAGTGACCTTGAACTCAGACATATATCCACCAGATGTGCTAACATGCTTTTGAATAATTTCCCATGGAACTAACATTGGGCAAGTACTCGTAAAACTAAAATCGGTGACTTCCCTGTTTCTATAATAATACAACTAGCAAAACAACATTTGAATATAGATTTAGAGGGTCTAACCAACCAATAAATAACGTTGCGAATAGAAAACAGACTTGTTTATTTCCCTTTTTACTACAAGGGTTGAAAATTATGACAAACCATCATAAAACATGTACGCGAGTGCTCAACATGAAACTTTGATGTCAACATATTGTAGTTGTGGCTATGGAAATTACTGCTGGTGACATAGACACCTCGAGTATTTTGAGGGTAGATACTGATAAGGGTGGGGTGCTAAAAGTGGTACGAACATTCTCGACAATTTTAGTTTTTTTTCTGCATTATAAATGAAAGCTGTTTACCCTGCAGATGATTTGGTTTTATGCATTAACAATAGAGTAAAAGTGGGTATCTATATATTCACAAATTATAATTTTATAATTTTTTAGTGAACAACAACTTTTACTATCTGATACATACCCTTTTCACACCGAGCCGGAAACCGGGTTTTTGCGAAAACACTCGAAAACTTCATTGAAAACAGAGGTTTTAGCATTCCAAACGAGTCGCTTAAAGTTGTTTTCCATAAAAACACCTAGAAAACGACTTCCAATAGTTGGGTTGTTGAAACAAACACACCTTTTGCAATATTCAGCTAATTCAAAATCAGCAGAATGGCTGACCGAACAAATGTCACAACTCAGAACTTTAAATCATTTTCCACAACCCTTCGGGTAGGGGTTAGAATTTACCCGAGGTAGGCATGCCTGTCGTAAGAGGCGACTAAAATCCAACCTCCGTATACCGAGGGTGTAGTGTATACAAAAAATGCAATGAACAAAACGAAAAGATAAATTACCCCAGGTGGCAGTCCAGCTTTACTGGAAAATCCACCCTCTTCGGAGGTCGGCTCTACGGATTCTGGGGAGAGCCGCTTATTGCAGTCCATTAACCCTTTTATTAAAAGTTCAAGGGTATCTCGATCGCCTCCATCAAGATCGAACAACCCCGGGAAAAGAAGTCTCTCGGGACTCAGTTAAAGATATAAGTTCTGAGGAAGAAATCTAAACACTCCGAATCAAGCTTAAGGAAATAGATCTACTCTATCAAGCTCTTAAGAAAGAGATAGAACTGTTGAAGGAAGAAAATAATGTTCTAAGGAACACTCATTCTCAGAAAGAACGCGAATGTACTCCACCACGCTTGCCTAGTCAGGAATACCACACTGACGAAGAAGAGCTAGCACGCGAAACGAATCGGGTCCCTAAGAAAAGACCTAGTAAGAAAAGGGGAGCCGGTTCTTCGCCTGAAGTCGAGCCTCTAAGAGAACAAACGCGTAAAGTACCGCAAGTAAAACAACTCCGAGGGCAAATTCGTCCACCGCCTCCAATAAACGTCGTTGGGGTAACGGAGTATAATAAGTTACACAGCCTCCTTAAAGGAATGATAACATCGGAATTTAAGGTAACATCTTTGAGGAATAATGCGAGGAAAATTAACGTCGTTAACCACGAAGACTACCGGGCAGTGTCCCAAAAGCTAAACACCGAGAAGATCCAGTGGTATATTTTTGAAATAAAGTCAGAAAGGCCACATCGTGTTGTAGCGAGGGGACTCCACCCCTCATGCACCAAAGAAGAGGTTATAAATGACCTCTGTTCCAAAGGGTTTAAAATTCTTGATGCCGTAAATATCATCAAGAAAGAGAAGCAAAAAACGGAAGAAGATAAGGACATCCTGGTAAGGTGTGGACTTCCGCTCTTTATGCTTACCTTCGATAGGTCTGATAATATCGAAGATATCTACCGAATTAAAACCATACTTAATATTGTGGTAAAAATCGAGCCCATGCGCAGAAATTTGAAAACAATTCCACAGTGCAAACGTTGCCAAGAATTCAATCATACGCAAATGTATTGCAAAAAAGAGCCGCGATGTGTAAAATGCGCCGGAAGTCACTTCTCCCGACATACATTTCCTTTGCGATCATCAGTTTGCCTCTAGAGATGGAAAGTCTACTGCGACTGCTTTATTGAAACTTAACTGGTTAATTATACAACAGCATAAATTCATCTGAAATACCAGCTCCACTGTATATTGATGTCACTAAAGCTTTTGATATAGTGGATCATTCGATATTATTAGACAGACTATACAAATGGTTTGCATCTTTCTTAAAAAAACAGTAGGTACTCAAATGGTCAGGATCAATAACAACTATAGTTCCCAGAAAACTATTACACTCGGTGTTCCACAAGGTTCAGATTTGTGCCCTATATTATTCTTAATTTATATTAATTCTTTATTTGAGCAACCTCTTATATGCAATACAACAGTGATTGCTGATAATACTGCTCTCTCCCTCTAATTCGAGTAAACGTTTGTTTAACATATTTTGTATTGCAAATTATGTCCTTGATTTACTTAGGAGATTCTTAGCTTTGAAACCACTGAGAAAATGAGCTGAAACAAATTGGAAAAACAAAAAATTCCATACATTTTGCATTTGAATTTCCATTTTTCTTTTTTTAATTATGGAGTGTATTAAGTTTTTTTTTTCCTGTATGAGCAAAAGTATGCTTTTAAAATTCTCATAATACTGCTTTTATTTAAAAAAAAACTTGTCAATATAATGTGACGGGTTTTTTGTAGTAAAGGTTTCGGAGTTATTTTCTAAACCGAATTTTATGAAATATGGACTAAACGATTTTGCAGAATGCAGGGATACAAAATTTTATAACTTAACAATAATTAACTGAGCTTAAATACATAACATTTCAGGGCTATCTTTTAATTTGCTTTAGGTCAACATTTTGGTCCACTGGTTTTCCTAGTTGAAATAAGTTTATTAGGCACCCAACAGTAGACAAATCTGGGGTCGAGTCGCCACTTCCGTGAACGAGCTATACGTTCACGGAATTATGTTGATTTTACATGTTAAACAAAAACAAATTCCGTCTCGTAATGCTCGTTCACGGACGACGCGATTCGACCCTGTTCTGCCTTCGTCGAATTGTATTTCTTTAAAGAGCATTAAAACAAGTCATATTTTTCGATTCGAATGCATTTACTTTTACTAGGGATTTACATTTCTCTGTCACGTACCTCAAACATGCACGCAAAATAGGTACTCCATTCAGGGAATATACGAGTACTTTGCGCAAATTCCGTACCCTAATTCAGTTTGATTCAAAAGTACATCAATCGAGGTGGAAAATTTAATGGAAACTCTTAATAGATTCACTGCCATTTGTAGTAAGTAAGACCGCCCGCCCGAGTCAATGGCAAAATACTGTTCGTGTATACATGCAGTGTTGCTCTTTTGAGTTGAGCGTTAATAGTCGAATCAATATTTTCTATAGGTTGTTTTAGTTAAAAGAAACTTACCATGGATGGAACTGACCTATGAATTAGGAAATTCATTCGTCATCGTAGTTGAGTAAAAGTAATTTGACTTAAATTACCTTCCAGGACAATATAAATTTATTGTTTCGACTATAATTTGCATCAAATATCTAAAGAACCAGACGAATCGACATTTCCAACACGCAAGTCAGTAGAAAAGCGATGACCGACTAATGTTGATTTTCAGCCACTGTCCATCTCTACATTTCCTGTTGCTGAATAAATACTCGTACACAGCAAATGTATGTAAAATGAGCATGGAAAATAAAAACGGTTTCCAAGGACTTACTAGGGAAACCACAATAGGTATAGGGCCTAGCTCATGGGTTTCCAAAGCAAAAGCTATTTGTATTTATTTTACAGTTCAATTCCTCATTTGAAAGTGGTCTGACCTTGTTGTGTTTCTTCAATTCTCATCGTCCTACTATGATTTCTGTTCAGCTCCATTAAATCCGAAAAAAGCTGATTTATTCTGTTCCACTCTGGAAGACAAAGTCTAATGAATTGAATGAATTAAAATAAATTGCAGTAGATGTGACAGCCAAAGGCAGACACAAAAAAAACGGGAGGCTTTAAGGAAAATTGTAGGAAACGCATAATTTGAATAAATTGCAACATTTTATCAAATTGAGAAGTCAATTAATGTCCTACAAGCACAATTCAGAGTAAGGACTCAATAATCTTGAGATTCATTCAATTTGAGAAAGAACCTTATTGGTATCATTCAAAATGCATTACCTCGCCTTCAATGTTATTTAGAAGGAAATTTAGAAATAACCCAACAGTTCTACCAATATAAGGGCCTTTTTTTGGAATGTTTTTTGTGTTTTGTTGAACGATGGTTGGGGAGCTCAAGAAAGTAGGTCACGCAATTCTACCTCATTGTTCATTCCTCCGCGTGAAGGGATCTATAAGACACTTCTAGGATTTATGTGGTAAAAATTGACGGTATTTTCGAAATGTTTCTCCTTATCACGGAATAAAATTGGAACTGCGGAGAGTGGGTATAAATAAGAGCTTCGTAAGTACGCAGGGGGACCTAGCTCTAACCCCATTTCGAAAGAAAAAACTCTCTTTTGGCTTCATGTTGATGTTCATTGTAACGTTGTTTTGGCAGTTGGCGACAGGTTAAGCTACTTTCCATTTACGAGTTCCTCTGTGGAAATGGGCAAGGTATATTTTTATTCAAATAATAACCAGCAGTATGCGTGGCAAGTGTCACAGACTGCGTGATGTAACTTGTTTAACGAGATATTGAGTTTGTTGCCAAGAAGTCGGTAGCGGTACTTCATCGACTAATCTGGAATATCGTGCCTAAAAAACAGAGCACGGAGCATAAGTAACAACTTAAAGGTTCTTGGGTAGTAATATTATGGCAAGGGCCAACCACTAGTTTTCGAATCAAGTAAAGCAAACCATCGATTTTTTTTTTGTTCTTCTTCGCGAATAGTTGTTGGTATGAGGAGGAGATTTAACAGCGGACTCTACGAGCTGTAGTGAAGTGACACCAACCTGGTCCGAAAAGCACGCATCAGTCGTCTAAGAAGGCTGGGACATATGTAGAGTGAATGGACGCCAACTTCGTTTCCAACCCGGAGGGACAAAGCAGTAATGGAAACATTCGCCTTATGAGGTGAGCGCATGTGTATAGGGTTACTTCAAACAACTTGGAGTGCGCAACTGGAGGCAGCAAAATACCAACATTTTCAGATTAAAAACGTATCTGTTCTTAAAACCTAGCCACGATTGGCAGAGAGAATATAAATCGAAAGTAGAGTATGAACGCACTCATTACAGCTTTGTGTGCGGAACTGGAAAAGACTTCAAAGCTTACGCAAGGGATATGAAAAGAAAACCAAAATAGTTTTGACAACATTTTAAATCATTGTGATGTTTTATCTCGATCGTTGGAGATGTCCAATATACAATCGTCCAGCGAAGGCACTCGGTTCTGACGATCGTTTCCATACAAAGTGTGTTGCCTGAAATTTGGACATTCAAAATAATTTTGCTGAAATTTGTATAGGTCCGTATCTGCAGGCATTAGCAAATGGAATCTCTACACCATCATGACTCACGGACTCATCAGCATTCCAAAATGCTAATTTTAAAGTAACGAAACCTTGAATGGTTACATTCGCTTCACGGATGCACACTGCACAGTAGGTTTATTCATAATTCTTAAATGATAACTCTCTACATGTTCTTGGGATTTAAACTACACCTTTTTTGGAGGACTATGTTCTCCCTGACCTTTTTACTAAAAGAAAACAATATTCCATTGTCCTACTTTTACTAAAATAATCTCTTCACTTCTAAAAACCTATGCAGGCAGTAGTTTCTCAATCCATATAGAGCTGGAGTTGGATAGAAATCTTGATGTATTGATTCTCGAAAACCTAGTCAATTTCTTTTGTCGCACCTATGAACTTTAATATAGTAATAATTTTCTTTAACCATTTTTGACTTTATTTTTACTTAAGTAAGAAAATCTTCTCCTTTATGTGATTTAAAAAATGGTCATAAAGTGATTGGTGTATGATTTCCTTCCAAATGCTTAGTCAGTTGCCAACTGGCATTTTTATTGTACCATTAAATGACACTGACATTATGAGTAAGAACTTTTTCGGTGACATTTTCATAAATCACTTGCCACCATAAATAAAGATTCACATACGTCATCGATTTTAAATATCCTCTTTTCATCTTTTAGTCAGTTATTACAGTTTCTGAATACGCAAAAACTCCACAGTATGATAAATAGTCTCTTCATTGACAAATTGCTTTCATTATCTTGAATGGAGTATATAAGAAAGTTTCTACATCTTATTTAACGATGGCGTCATCGACAAAAAAATGCCACCAATCGGAAATTCCATTCCGCCATTATATCTACTCATCGCAGGACTATACGCCAAAAATAGAGCGTCGTTGTAAAACTTGACTGAGTCATGAAAAATCGAATCATGTTGTCAAATAAAGAAGTGGCAACTCGAATAAGGGGGATTAGTTTGAGTTGGATTGTAAATGATTCGAAACCATGTGCAAACGCTTTGTATGAAGGTTTTCGAACTTCCTTCAACTCAAAACTATTTGAAATCGACTAAGAAGTAAATAAATAAATTCATTTTAATTCACAAACCACCACATAGGGATAGGTGTATCATTATTCGAAAATAAATCCTCGTATTTAACTGGTGTACCAATATGCCTTCGGAATACATTATAAAAACCGAACGCAAATGAATGTCTTTTGTAGCAGAACCTGCTCACAAATATTCAACCCCTACTTTTATGTTTAACCAAATTCGGTATCAAGGATGAAACTTTTTCCCTTTGAAACTGTAGCCGCCATATGTTTCTTCAAAGGTTCGCATCCGCAATGCATAAGTCCAGAGATTAAATGGAAGTTCAAAGGTGGACTGCAGGGTATAATATGTAAACAAACCCAGTAAGCAATATCCTATCATGATTTGCATAGAAATTATAAATAAATTACCACCACAGATGTGTGTGCGGATAGCAGACCAAATCCACGGGAATAGAAACGACAGGAGCAAAAGGATTTATCTCGTTTGTTCCTATTAAGTTTTCAAATAAATTTCAAAATCCACTAATGTCGTTCGATATAGAACTAAGGAGTTTCCTTTTTCTCTAATTTATGTTGTTCTAGTGGAAGCATGCTCTCACGTCCTATTAACTTTTGGGAGATCTGTACTTATGCATGCATCGGAAAGAAGGCGAACATTATCTCATGTGTGATAAATGCAATTTACGTATGCACCATTTATGGTGCAAATTATGCATAAAGTAAAAATCAGTAGAGAAAGTTTTATTGCCACAGGTGGGTTCGTATTACCAGAGCGAGAGTTAATGGTATGCGCTTCCTGCATGTGGAATTGAGGTGTATGTTGCACAAACCGGGATCTGAAAGACTGTTCCGTGTGTGTGTATGCCCAATTAGACCCAGTTTATGAATGCTATCGAGTCCTCAGGAGTGGCTACAAAACTTGACAGGGGGTTCATGTGAATATGATGCGACAGACTTTGGCTATCTTTGAATAATATCCGTGGAGGGAGATATATCTTATGGGGTGGAATATTTAAGACTGTTGTGATAGCCATTGTGCATTTGAGGGTACTTTGGCGCCTCCCAATATGCAGTGACGTACCTAACCTTACTGTTGGTCATCCTGCTTCTTTGATATCAATTTTCATATATTATTGCATTTATTGTTGAAATGTAGAAAAGTAATTAAGAGGTCGACCGATACCAGTACAGGTCGAAGTACATTTATTATGAATTATGGTTTGCAACAATAAGTTTTAGTTCCTTTCAACTTTTACCCAAATAAAATGCAATTCCTGCGTCACGGATTTTGTGGTCAATCCTGTCTTCTACCATCTTCTGCACCTATTGCACCTCGTAGCACATATACCAACCAATAGAAATGTAGGAAATAAATTAAGTCAATTTCTCACAAGAGTTACAAATCTATACTTTTTCCATCATAACATAGTTAAAATCATTTCAGGATTATAAAATAAAATAAACAAACAAATTTGGACAAAATATCCCTTATTTGAAGGTACGAGTACCTCTCATTTTTGACTTAAGAAACCTCCCCTACAGCCAATACATAACAGTTTGCAACACCGTCAAAACAAATTCAAACCAATTATCTCAGAAACATCAAAATACTGTCAGTCGGAAATGACAAATTGACAACTTGACGTTTCAAAAACTCATCAGCCCAATAAGTGAATAATCGTTTAAAGAAAACTTGGTGGCAATCAATACGTATCATTTTTCATACAAAAATGTTCCCCATCCCCAAACAGACAGTTTGTTTTCAATTTTCCTCCACAGCGCGTGTTTGCATTCCGATATTCTTACATTTTTAATGGATTCATTCATTAAACCCTCACAGTCAGTGAAAAGGTAATTCGATTGATCACTTGTCGGGTACGCGCACTATAATCGTTAAAGTGTTTTAATGAGAAAAGTTTTTATTACTTTTAAGGGAGCCAGTTCTCCAAAAAGTTTTGAAAATACAAGCTGTAAGTGATTATGTTTCGATGGAAACAATCACATTCGACATGTTCCACAGACGGTTGTAATGATTTTTTTTTGTTTGTTTTAGCTCCGACCCGATCTTTAATACGGGCCTTTGTCTGTGGGGAATTTCCGGTTTTATAGAGTGTACACTTTTAGTGCTTGCCCATAAAGGCAATCATTTTCTTTTCCAATTCGCTTCAAAAAAAGACTAATTATTGGATTGAAGCTTGCACTTCCTAAATGTGATCACCTACTATGAAGCAATGTAATCGGGAAAGTTTTTGTGTTCTTTCAGTTATTTGGGAGTCATTATTAATGAATTGAATAGGGAACTTTTGAAGTTATCTCATAAGCTACGGAAATTGAAACAGACAGTCAAGCATCTGATTGACGTTTCTTGTTGGTGGATTATTCGATGTTACTCTTTTGTGTATAATTGTGTTGGGTGGTTTTTCTGTAAGAGTGTACAGATCACGACTGTTTGTTCATCCCTTAATTATTTAAATTTAATCCTTGACAGACGTCTGACAAACATCCGAGAGTATAACTGTCATGAAAGAGCTTCTCATCGGCCGTTTGGACTCGGCCGGCTTATAATTGTAGATTTCTCCAAAAAATTAAAAACTCACTCAAAACGAATGATTGTTGAGAAGCTAGGCAATGTGGTTCTCTATGGAACTGTCTAAGCCCAATATTTATTGTCTACCTAAGGTCTACTTATGATAAACCAAAATGTGAGCAAACCAGCCACATTGGTTGTGTCCATAGAAAGAGTTGACAGTTCGAAAAACACTCCTCTAAGAAAAACACCCTATTATTACCAACTCTTAAATTTCAAATCAATGACAGCACACTTGGTAATTTGAGATTTGATCTTTCTCATAAAATTAACCTTAGTTTATTGTATTCTTTAAATTATGTGGTTTAAAATAAGCTAGATTATCCAAATCGAAGTTTCCACTTTCTCGATTCTTATCAAAATCTCTCTTCAGTTCGACACAAATTTTGAATTCCAACACGGGTTCTCTACTTAGGTCAGCGATTCATAATCTAACTTCCGCACGCATATTTACACACATAAAAAATATTTAACCCACCATATACTTCATGTGCCGATATCTTCACCCCATATGGATAAAGCAAATAATATCCTACCAAACGCATCCAGAACATTTTAACAAGGAAATCTCATATAAAACCAAAGGCAGGATAATCAGTTGCTGGTGTTGCGTGGAAAGAGTGTCTGACACAGACCATGTGACAGTATGACTACCCTTACTTGGCCTGTGAAGTGCCGGACAGACGTGTACGTAGGATTTCAATATTCGAATAGCAAAGACGCAAACGTGCTCCATCCAAGGGTAAAACCCATATGGGATGAAAAATCAATTTTACCATCTGTCACAATGTGCGAGTAGTTAAGCTTATATGGGTGGACATTTAGACATGCATAGACTTTTCGATTCGACCTGATAGAGAATAGAGTTGCTTTCCTGATGATAAAGGACAATGTTAAGTAAGGGAAACGTTTTCAATCTGTACTACAATCGGAAGTCACAGTTCTATGTGCATATAGTAATGCTGTGTGGGCTTTCCAAGTATTTATTTTTGTTGGGTTATGTGGGTGGTAGATCCAAATTTGTCGAGTGGCAATATTTAGTGGCCCTTGCAAATATTGAACATGGGATTTCAATTAGAAAAGCAAACGCAGTGATTTACATTTGTTTACTTTCGCCACCACACATAGTAAAACGTTATTTTGAAAACTATTTTCACCAACATTACCTACCTATAAATAAATATATATTGATTCTAATATTGGTAACTGAAACTGCCTTAACCAACCGAATGCGCACAAGTGCCATTGCGACACTCAAAGTACCAAAAAGGTTAGTTCTGGTTGGATACGCTGACAAAAATTCAAAGGTACTTGCAATTTTTCACCTCCTCGCAGCCTGCTGCCGGAAACGACAATAGCCTAGAGTGATATTATAGCTCCTCGGCCGCCCATTAAGCACTGCTAAAGCACATTCAACACGAAGTGGCTTCATTTGGTTTCAGTGGGAGTGGAGGAAGTAAGGAGTGCTATAAGCGTGGCCATTGATTACGCTATTAGTGGGTGGCATACCCTTATTCTTGTTCGCCCGCCTCAAAGTCGTAATCACTCTTGTTTGCCACAGGAGATAAAAACGTAACCAGATACCTCACAGGCTTAAGCAGTTAAAGAGATAGACCGTATATGTCGATTAGGAATTCGAAGCGGAGTGGAAACTTTATTCAGCATTTTATATATGGCTCTATTTGGAATACGTCCAGAAAAGAAAAACTGCGTGTAGTACTTGTACTAGTCATTAGTAGGTATAACGTCAGCAGGCACGCCCTCACGACGCAATGCAATAGTTCATTAGAGCTTACGTCAAACGCAAGTCGTGCAGAACTCTTCATGTATGGTTTGTGGGGAGAACACTCAAGACAATAGTTCGTCGGCCGACAAAGAGAGCAACTTTTATGGATTCGTTTATATTTAGTAACGATACAGCTGGAGATCTGCGTGTGCCGTTGACATGGTTGTACGGGCGGTCTATTAATTTATTAAGAAAGAACAAAAAGTTCTTTGACCTTATTAGGATCAAAATTAGTATTGGCATACTCGCGCTAGTGCTGCGAGGTGGATTAGTCTTATGGTATGGATCACTTTAGGGGGGTGTGTGCCTTTAGTGCATAGGGTTGGCTCTTATATTAGGTTTGACTAATGAGCGATGTCAGTAAAATATATAGAATCAGAGAATTTAATACACATATGTATGTATATGCTTTCATAAATCTGTGTATTTTTTGTTGGTGCTCTGTCAGAATAGGATTCGAAGTCAATAAGCAAAAATCATTTTACTGGTGAATCAGCGAATTTATTCAATTAAAATACACTGTAGATCAAGAAGAAACGCAGACGCGCAAAGGTTATAATCGTTCTCTTTAAAAATGCCAAAGAAATATAAAACAAATAAAACAGAGGTAACCTTGCCTTGTACGAAAAAGTTTGTAAATTGCAAAAATTTCACACATGGACAAAGTAAGAAAAAATATTTACAAAAGACCGCTCGGTAAAGACGATTAAGGTTGCAAAATATTTATTACATAATTTAAAAATATGGTTCCTGTATTAGAATACTAAAATGTTTACGATTTAGCTGGAATAACTAAAGCTAGTTCACTATAAAAGTGCTTTTCGGTCAATTTTACCCACATTTTCAATTTGGCGCTCTTTTTAGTTTAACGAATTTTCAATGCTGGACGAAGAAATCATCGTTAGTCTAAGTTAGGAGGAGATGTTGCTTAAAAACGATCAGTTTTACTTGTCAGTTTTTGATACCAGAATTTTTCGTTAATGCGATTTTGAGAAACTTTTCTGACAGTTAGCCTTAGAGACACCTCAGCAATTCCTCTGTGTCTATATATGTAAAGTGGTTAGAGAGCCTGTACTCATAACCATGATTTTTTGGTGGACTACATTGATTTTGTTATTCGTGACAGACGGCTTAAAAAGTAATGCTCATAAAAGGTCTATTCGCGTTACTTTCCCGAGACAAACACTAAAAATCTGCCAAACTCAAAAAATTTAACGACACTCCACTCTCTCAGAGAGCTGAAAATACTCGTATACTCCAATCTCTAAAGTACGTGGATGGACGAGCTACTTTGAGCCACTTACGTCTTTGACATCTAATCCATATCACAAATAAATTATATAAATTACATTTTGGCAACATATGACACGTGTTGGGTGTTGGGAGAACATTCGACAACCACCGAATTTTCTTTATTTTCACAGAATTTATTTTTGACTGCAAATGATTTTTCAGACGGACTTTTAACTTGTTTCCACTGAACTTTTTGCATTTGACATATTTATCGGTACTTGCCGGTTGAAATTCTCTGAGCCGTTACGAACTGGTCGTTACTCGTTATTTTGCTGATTTTCTCCTTTTCTGTCATTTTTGATGAGAACGCTTAGGTACAACTTGTGCGACTGCGATCGATTTAATCCGCGTACACGAATAAACCTAATAATACTCTGCTATTAACAGTAATTCTGAAATACATATAAATGCCAGAAAGGTAATTCTATTTCGAATAGATGGAGCATGAAGGCATTATGATACAAATTTGATTTTTTTTGTACTGCTCCATCCAGGCTCAAAGATCTCCTCTCTCCGGATTTTATACAATACAAAATATACACTACGTGCATGTGTGCGATATGTGGTTACACTGCTTCCAAGAAGTAAGCAAAGCTATTCGATATAATTCCATTCACCAAAGCCATCGCCAGAAAATTACGACTAATTGCGTTGGTTGCTCATCAAATTTCGCACATTGTGCTACAACGATTTCTGGGTAAATTACTAATTAATCCTTTCACCAGAAAGTTGTCACCCTCATTGTAATCTTTTATCGCTTGGCATAGAGATAATGTATTCCATAGGCACTGCAATCCCTGTAAGGACGTTTATTGTCTATAATAGCCCGTATAGAGAAAACAGTCATTAAAATGTAAATTTCTATTTTATTTGTGATTCGTAGGAATTCGTTTGTGCGAATCTATTACGTTCAGCGTACAGCAATTTTGAATTTATTATGCAAACACTGATTTGAGCGAGAGCACACATGACGAGGGTTGCGGTTCTAGGATAACACAAACATACCTAGGGGGAGCGAAATTGTGGGTTTACAAGATAACAAGCCACGAACCACACAAATTGCTGTTTGGGCTAAGAACTAGTTGTCCTAGCCAGAAACACTCTGATTGAACTTTTCTAAAACAAGCCAACCGTAGTACTACCTTATTGCGGTCTGCAAAAGGATTAGAATAAAGATGAGAGATATTTTCTTTCCTTTCAATTTTATAGCTTAGCCCTTGATTAATAGAAAAAGTTAATTTGAAAAATCCAAAAAAAAAACCGACTGACTGTATAAGAAAAAACCATATGAACAAGACACTAGTGTCATAGGCTCAAAATCGGTCAAGCTACAGGCCGTCACGTAGGAACGCACGTAGGATACGCGCGAAACACATAACAGTCCCTGTGTCCAGTCGGGTAAAAAGGGACAGAATTAATTGCAAAAAGGGGAAGTGTTTATGAAGCAAGCACTTAGTCCAACAATTTCAAGTTCACCTGAAGGATGAGCTACAAAGTTAATTTGTCTCCGAGCTATTTCCTAAAATCACGAATGATGCTGTGGATACCATGCTGACGGTCATTTTGTTGCTTCCAACTCAAGGTACCTTACAAGCTAACGATGTGTCATTGTTGGTGTGACTTTGGAGAGAAAAAAAGTCCATGTTGAGGGCTGGCAGTCTCATGTCAGATCAGACAAATGAATGTGATTCAGTGCAGTGGCTGTATTCATGGTACGAGTATATACGACAACGGAAGGTGAGTTAACTGCCCCAGATGAACGGTCATTTGCTCGATGAAAGTGATTCTAAAAAAACTGGCTAAATTACGGCCATTCATCTAGGCTTCTGTGAATTAAAATGTCTGGATGAAGGTGTTTGAGAACAGATCACAGCAATTATCAGGCAACCAGTTGCAATTATTTTTCTTGAAGGATGGAAGGGAGAAGCAGATGTGGATGGGTTTTTATATTATTATAAGAGGATAGATTTTGCAAGGAAAATAGTGAATGAATTTCGACTTTGGTACTGCACTGGACATGGATGATTGAAAGCCCGAAGAGGCACTCCAAATAATTGCTTAAGAAAATAATAAATGGTAGGTATATTTCTGTAGGTAAATTTACACTTGGAGTGCTTTCTATCCGTTGCTTTTCAATTGATACTTTTAACAAGGATCTCATTATTCGACTACGATAACCAGTGACCGGTGAGCTTATAAAGGCCAGCAAAATGCATATCACGCAACACCGTCACAAAGATCTAAGCGGGAAGGAAAGCTTCTTATGGCACACAATAGGCAGTTCACTGAAATAACTTTTTATGACTGTCTCACTTAATGGGAAACCCATAAACACTGCACAACATACCACCGAAAGAAAGTAGAACCATATTTGACATGGAATCCAACACACCACACTAAAACGCCCTTATCCGATTGTAAGGTATTGCACTTTGAGCGTAATTCCGATAATATAGTACAAGCGAGTGAAATCCAATAGAGAGCGAATAATTCAGTTTATTGCTTAACCAGCGGCTTATATTCAAGCACGTATCCACCCTCCACCAATGGGGGTTATTCCTCAGAACACTCTTAGTTCCACAAGCATACTTGTACGTGGTAACACTTTCAGTCGTTTCCTATGCTATGTAGTAACAAATGGCGACAAAGACATAAAGTAACCACATGTTCATTTAAAATTTTGCCAAGTCACTAGGTACTGGGGAAATTCTGGTTAAATGTCAAACTAGCATGTGGTCTTGTAAAGAGGATTTCATTAGCTGTTGCAAACTTCTTCGGATATACGGTGAACTATAATATACCCAGCCTACTAACGAGTTTTGGAAGTTTCGCAAAACTTTTCCGATTAACGATTTCTTTAGCATATGAGTTATGAGGTTGGTGTGAAGTGAATACCCACCTTTCCGACTAAGAAGGGCACAACGTACAACACACTCGTTGGTGATTAAAACTTGGTCTGCACCGAATTTTTTGCAAGAGCAAAATGCAAGGTATATTTCAAAATTTAAATAAAAACTGCTCACGAACAAGAATTTTGTGTAAAACTGATTTTCAAAAATACCTACCAAACTTATTCGCATAATGTTCGGAATTTCAACTATGACAGTTCGTACAGGTTCTGAGTATTCAGGGATAAACTAAAACTTCTGCGAATTAGTGTTGAAGTTTCGTTTTTGGGATTATAATTTTTTATAACGTGTTTTTGAAAGTTTATTTATCACAGATGTGGTGGATGGGGAGGATCTTAACCTTGCGTGAGAAGTCGAAGAAAAAATATTTCTAAAGATAGCTGATTTCCTGGGACTTTAGTTTTGCTCCCCCTCTGGTCTAATGACAAATGGCTTTCCAGCATCAAGTCAACGCTTAATTTTTGACAGATCTATCGATTATCACGAAATAGCTCCAAAGGGAAATTCCAGGAAAGAGGTTTCTGTTGACAAAAAGGGGTTGAATGGCGTCATCCATTCATGTACAATCCATATCTGTCGGCTTTCCTCTTCATTTCCTAATACACATACGATTCAATTCCATCAATGCAAAGCTCTTCTTAAGGGTGGCAATTTGGCTTTAGATTTTGCATATAAATAGGTATCCAACTCATATTACAACAACAAATTCAGCCGACAAATCTTTTTTATTTCCTCTCTTGAACATAAAAGTCTAAATCGCGTATTTTCCCGTTTTAAGTGCTATTGGAGGAACTCAACGTCCACCCCACAGGCAGGTGCACCTACACTCTGGAGATAGATGGTTAATAATTTACGAGCTCAAAAGTTTTCAGGAATTCACGACTGACTGCATTGTTGAGAACAATGAACAAGCGAAATTATTCTCATCCATCAAAGAATTGCAAGTCCTGGCACATACCGTTGTTCCAATTGCATTTGAAACGGTGATTTGTTGAGCACACGCTCATTTTTCATGTGTGATTGCATGGAAAAGATGACATCACCGTCGAAGGTAGTGTGTATGGAACAATAAAAAAAAATGTAAATGTCAGTATCAGATGTTCAGTGACACATTGTTTAGCTGATAAGGGTTTAATTGGAATTATTGTTAAGCTATTCATATTATTCTACCAGTATGAGTCCGGGTATTGCGGTTATGTAAGCAATTTTTTTTCATGTGCATACAATATGTAGTTATAAAGGGAATTAACTTTTGCAGCACAAGTTGAAATTTGTATGAGTACTTGAATGAAGAGCCATCCGTATAGACTCACATTTCTATTTTTATCAATCAATGACAATGAGTGGATGAAAGGTTAGGTTCGTTCGTGTACTTTCAGAATAGAAAAATGACAAATGTCAAATCTCGAAAATAGAGAGAGATATCTCTCAATTTCGAGTGAAGTAAATGACCGGTTCACTCACAAAAAGTTTAAGAAATGCCATTTTGGCAGTGTCGTAAACTAAACGTCAACGTTATAAAATGTGTAAAAATAATCTAGAAGTAGTTTTCGAACTTTACAGTGAAATTAAAGACGAATACGAAATGCTATTCGAGTCTAGTGATAAAGAAGTTATTCTGAGTGCTGCAGTTTTGTGCGACAGAAAAAATAAATAGACTATTACTTGTCAAACTTTTGAGCTGTTGTCAGTTGTTGTCATTTTCAATGTTTCAGAAAGTCGAAATTCGGCGAGTAAATCTTTCTAATTTTCTCAGTACGTGGTCGCATTCGCACAGTTTCTTGGTAATTTGTTTAATATTTTTTATTTTAAACTTGCGCCTAAAAGTCGACTTATTTGTTTGGCGATTTTGATTGTGCATTTGCAGTTGTTGTCTGAGATTTTTGGTTCAAAGATAAGCTAATGAAAAGTTGATCAATTTGATATTAGCAGTAGGAGGTATAGGTATCTATGTACTTATATTTTGAGACCTCAAGTGGCATGATAAGCTTAGTAAAGGGTATTTTCGTAAAAAAGAGGGAAACTGATTTAAACAAAGGGAACAAAATAGCAGGTCTATTATAATAACCATTTCGTCCTTTGTAAGCAGTCCCTTGGAATAACACGAAGACTATTTGGTCTAAATACTGAAATTTAAAACAAAGCTTGGTAGCTCTTACCGAAAATATGTGCAGGGATATAATATTGAATCTCTTTTTATCAATATTACTTTTTAAATGCTTCCAATTTCCACATCACAATTAATTCGCTACAAAAGATTGCCAAAAATTGCAATATTCGTTCCCATCTGTAGGGTAGAGTATTTCCTGAATACTATCTATATATTCTGAGTATTGATCTAGTAAAATAATTTCCCATGAAAATACTCAATAAAAGACATTAACTGCGACTTATCTCATATACGTTCTTCTTTCGGCTTTATGTTTAAGCATTATTTCTCTGACGAATAACTCGAACACTGATTGTTTTGAATGCGTCAAATGTTGCTGGTTTTGCAGCACAAATATTTGCTTCCGGCAATGCAAAATGGTTTCAAATGCGCCAAAGTTTCTTGACGAGATAATAGAAGACCGTCGAGAGATGTTGTCAACCATACATGAGCATAATGCTCATCAAAACAAATCGTCCCCATCCCCAGGTACCTACCAAATTCAATTACTTTGATCGCTATTAATCCCGCCTATTGTATTTTGAAATTGTAGGTGTTCTTATTATAAGTACGATGTTAGGTAGACACCATTGTTCACTTTATTGAACGTCGATGTTTATGGAAGCTTATTGAAACCAATTACACGGCATTGCCCATAATACTCTGGACGGAGTGACAATTTTGCTACCTATACATTTAGTTTGGCTTAGTAAACTTGATCCGAAACACGAGGCAATTACTTTCTTAATAATTGAGTAGTTGAATTTCTGTAGAAACCTCCTTGAACAAAAGTTCGTCAGATTAATCTGCAATAGTTGATGGTTTCTGTTTTTTTTTAAAGTTAGAATAAGAGGCTAAGGATATTTGGGCTTTCTTGCACACCCCCATTAAGAATGGCGTCTCCTTCTCTTTCGTAGTGTTTCTTTGTTCGATTTAATGAATTTTCGGGCTAGAGCATCTTTTTTTAACCACTTTATATGATGCGGATATTGAACTTTACATTATTTGTTGATTCTTCACATCCGTGTAATATCAATGAACATGCAGGGTTGAACATAAAAAAGTGACGAATTTTTTACTCAAAGAACATGTCCATCCGACTTTGAGATGGACCATGATTATGATCTGAAAATAGAGGATTAGTGTCTTACATAAAGGACATTTTGTTCTCCTTGCAAGGGACTCACTTTAATTTTGCTATAGTTTTAGAAAGATACTACTACCTCGAAGTCAAAATTGTTCATATATGTATTGTATCCCTGGTTTAAAGTAAGACCCATTTGTTGCATATCTTCATGTTTTTACGAATAGAGTAAATATTTGTGAAGCCATTTCATCGTTTCTGGCTTCAGTAGTAAAATTATACTATCGTTTACAAAAGACATTGCAATTTTGTTTTAAAAGTACGTTTTCAAATTTTGTGTCCCTCCAAAGAGGCAACCCCACTTCCTTGAGCTTGATAAACTATATATCCTGCCCATTAAAAATTTAGTTAATTTAACAATTTATATTTTTATGTCTCATTAAGTCATAAACGCTCAGTTCTTTTTGTGGTAGCAATTACGGCATCATTTTAAAAACGACTTTCGTAGGTGAATTTCAAATACATGAGAATTTAGCCTGTTCTATAAAAGCTTCCCAATTTAGCCGTTCGGACTCGATGAAAAATTGAATATTGACGTAATCGGTTGGTGACGAGAATCTAGGAATAAGCTATCTATGCGGTCCTGATGCCTTTTTTTTTTTTTTTGGATAATACAAAACTATGGCAACCCGTGCAATAGGAGTTTGTCAGTGCTACATCGACTGGTTAAGCTCTCATTGTGACTGTCGCCCATTGCACCCCGTGTTAAAGATATTCATACAATTTTCATACCATAAATAAATACAGCACCTATCCGTTAAGTTTGTGTATTATTTATCGGAGTATTACATTGTGCATATACCATTCCTACTTTTGATGCATTTCATTGACAAATTGCTTAGTCCCAATCACGCTTGTTAGAACGTTTCTTTGGACAATAAAAACCTTAATACCTTCAAAAACCCCTCTGGCACAAGTAGAAAAAAATGTCTTCTCCATTCATCCAAAAAAAAACTTCTTCTCTTTTTGATTTTAAAAACAAATGTATTTTATTTAAGCTTATACCAGTAAATCATAAATAACAATGTCATACTTACCGAATTGCATAAGCTTCCCAAACCAGAAAAACTAATTAAAACACACCAAGTATAAAACTTCGATGGTAATATTTTTATTATAAGTTCCTTTTGTTCTTCTCTCTGATTTAACCACTGATCTACTGCATTGTAACACTTTAAGTGAATTTGCCCTTAAAAGGCTTCAACAATGATGATGAATTATTTTTTTTTCATTGCAAACAATATTTTTTTTAACACATTTTTTCTTACATAAAAATACAAAATTTAAATTCTCATCTCAATGCGGCATTCAATTCAGTTTCATACGAAATAAACAATTTAACAATAAAAACATAATATGTAGGCCATGACTGAATGTTCCATTTTTATAGTAATTCTCATTTAAAGCTTAGATAGTGACTCCCTATCTGATAGGTTCTAACAGCTAATTTACTTATAGTTCTTTTTTGTATATTTAATAATTTAATTTATACACATTTTAATGCAAAAATATTTTTTTTTATCATCTATATAACATTCTTTTAATGTAACTCTACTACAAATCACATTTCACTTATTTCTGTCTGTCCGTTTCTTAAGCATAGTTTATTTCTTTTTACATAAATTTTATCAACAGTTTTTAATTTCGATATTTACAATGAAAATGTACAAGATTTCATAGGGAAAACGAAACGAAATTCTCGCTCTGGTGAAGCTGGTTGGATTTACTGCTGCATGTAGAATAAGAGCCGACTCGTAAATGTACTACATATTGCAAAGTATTATTCCACAATATTAGATTGCAGGGATGACAACAACTTAATTAATTAAACCAAAAAGTTAATCAACAATAAGAATAAATAAATGTAAATGTACGAATATAATCATGTCTTATGGGAAGTGAAGCCGCTAATAACTCCAAGGATTTGCCATCAGCGAAAAAGCCCCCTGAGAATATAAAAAAAGAAGATTAAGAAGAAGATTCTCCGCTGTAATTGTCATTTGAGATCTGTGGCGGCAAAGCAAATCGTAAAATGAACTACCCTCATCCGGGGAATTAATTTACCGCTAATAACGACAAGGGATCCGCTCTCAGAATTTCAAAATCACAAAGCAAACTTTAATGGCTTAAGATGGTATGCTTTGGATGTGGATTTTTCGGTCTGGGCGTGCCGCTTTCTACTGGAGTAAAAAATGTTGGCCAGTGTTACTGGAGCGCTGGTGGTTGGCTGAATGATTGTGTAAGTGGTTCATTTCTGTGGTTGTGTCTATTGCTTTTGGGTATCTCTGGATTTTTTGCTTTCGTGGAAAATGTTGGCACAATAGAATTGGGGGGTTGGCTAGAAAGGAATTCCAATTAAACGATTGAAAGCAATTTACTTAGAGAGGAATAGGGGAAAGCGGTGGTCTTTGAGGTGGACTGGATAGAGAAGCTAATTTTGATGAGAGCGATTCTGAGTAAGTGAAAGAATACTTTTTTCGATAAATAATGCGACAGTGAAAAACGGTTTAAGTATGGCCACCATGGAAGCATCGCAGTGACTACATGATGCAGCTCCAATTTTGGACGCATTCTTGTCGGCGAAATTGAGGCCGTTTCCCCAGGAACTCTGCATTCCATGTTGGTGCTGCAGATCATGTTCACTAACTTTTGACATTTAAAAGTCTCTGTTGATTGTGACATTTATTTCTCTGCCACCAAGCATTCTTCCCGCACAAAATGTGACTGGTTATCAGTAAATCGAAGAGATAGAAATGAGACGCATAAGTCATAACTGAGACAAATTTGACGGTAAAACATCTGGATCGACTTCGAGCAGCTTAAGCGCTTAGTCATTAACCACGAGATTCAAACTATGATCGTCCGACAAGGAAGAGAGAGAGAGAGACAACTACAATAATTAATACTTACAACAAAGGAAAATAATGAAACATCCTTCTTTAGATGGTTATAAACAAGAAAATATCTAAGCAAACAACTCCTGGGCACTGGGAAAGCTGAGTGGACTAAACGCGTAACTAGCTCTGAAGAAAAAGCGATGTCGGCAAAACCAGGAACTAAAGTTGGTATCTTCATTCTGACATTCTCCTGAAGTACATAACTAAAATTCATAGCCAAAAATCCCTGAGTTCCATTCCCCCTCTAGTCTATTTCCCATGGTAAAGCTTGGTTCAGGAAAACCCAAATCGATTTTAATTCGGAAAACCGCCAAATTCATCATTCATCGGGCGGATATTTATATCATTAATCCAATTCGGATCCACCCCCAAGTCGCAAGAGTTCGAAAACAATGTTCGTTCCTTCCGTCCAATTGAGTGTACAATTTATGGATTCCATTAGAGTTTACGACTCGCCAATCAATTCATTCGACTTTGGCAGCCCCCACCCCCTTTCGCATAAAAAAAGGAAGTGAATTTTGGAACAATTTTCAAATGAAAAACCCCCAGAGCAAATGAATATTCACAGACTCCTCCATTAGGGACGGTATGCCACCTTCAACTGAAAGCGACAAACTAGTACCGACAATGCCAGTTGGGAAACGACTTCTGATGGGAGCTTTGTCAGGAGCCAACAAAAACGACCCCACTGTCGACGGTGATTAGATTAAAGTCTCTCGCTGCGCATCAGAGAGTAGCCGAATTGTTGTGTGCACGCACACGGGCCCTATCTCAAAAACCCGACGTCATCTGGCCGTTCTTCGTATCCCAATCACAGTTCAAGGAGGTGTTCGAGGTGAGCACAGTGGTGGTGGTGCTCATGCCGCAGCGCTGGATATCCCGGGCGGGATAATAGACGCACGGTCCGGGGGAAGGTGCCCTACTCCGCTTGATCTTGACAGTGCCCGAGGCGCCCGTCGTCAGCCGAACGTTATTCAGAGTCGATCCGTTCCGCGTCATACTGCGCTGCGTGCCGTGGCGGGAGAACCTCCCGGACGACCTGTTCGTTCCGTCGCCATTCGAGATCGAGCTCTCGTAGTGGATTAGGTCGGGCTGGTCGCGACTGAGGCGACGCTTGAAGAAGATCAGCAGGAAAATCCGCTTGAACTTCTCGCCAAATATCACATAAATGATGAAATTTGCGCTGCTGTTGATCGTCACCAGCAGATTCGATATCTTTGTCAGATAGTCGTCGATGATGCCGTAAAACGCCTCCAATATGTTCGTATAGAGAGCGAGAAAGTTCAGCAGGAAGAACACCACCACCACACAAAGCAGCATGGTGGCGAGACCGATCTCGCGCTTTTCGGTGCGACTCAAGCGCTGTCGCTCGCGGTTCGCCAGCTTGATCTGCCGATAGATCAAGCAGTTCAGCACCGCCAGATTGAGGAAGGGAATAAAATAATTGAATACTAGGTAGCACCAATGAATGTAGATATTGATGTAGTCGGGGTCCTGCCGGAGCTTCGATGCTCGGACGCAAAATATCACATCGCCGCCGTCGTTGGGCGTATACGTGACAACGATCACCTCCCAGAACCGCGGCAGGTTATACAGCACCGCAAACACTATGCAGGCTATGAAGTAGATCTTCGCCCTGCCGTAAGTGCACAGCGCTCGCGCCTTCAGCGGGTGACACACGGCCACGTACCGCTCCAGTGTCACCGTGAACGTCATGTACACACTGGCCGTTTGAGCGGCCATTGCGATCGGGAATACAGAAGGCGAAATATTCGGATAGATGTAGTTGTAGTAGTAGAAGAGGTACCCCGTGTAGGGGTATATCGAGGGGATGCCAAATAGCAGCATCGAGGTGATGATAAGGACTGTATCACACCGCGCCAGTCCTATCAGAAGGTAGTTAATGCTAGAACGCATTTGGGGTCGCGACAGAATCACCATCGACAGAATGTTTCCCAGGATGCCCAGGATGCCGACCACATTGAGGATGACACCGCACACCCAGAACTCTAACTTGGTGAGGTCCGATGTGGGATTGTAGACATGGTCGCATGTGTGTCCCAGGTCGTCGTCGCCCTGCGCGATGGAAATGTAGTCCAAGTTGCTCGAGCCCGTGAACTGGGAGTCGTTGAGCGAGTCGCCACCGCTCGAGAAGTAGCCATTGTCAAATGTCAGATTGAGGAATTTCGTTGCGATTGTAGCGGGTGTTGTGCTTGTTGTCGTTGCTGAAGCCTCCGTTACAGAGTCCACATATTCCACGATAAACCTACCAGCGTCACCAAATTGAGTCTCAGCACTTTGGTAAAAATTACTCGTTATATTGAAGTCAATCATCGGTTCAGTGCTTGCGACGTGAATGGGTTTGTGTCTTTCCGTTTGTCGCTGCGGGTTGTGGAAAATAAATACTTCAAAAACTACACGTATCTTGAGTTCGAGTTTACAATATACAGTGACCTATTCTATTCAGTAAGATACACACTTTAGGGAGCTGCTCCTCGCAGTAGGTTTTCATTTTGCACTTGATCCTCTTGAACAGCTTACGCAGAGGGACAATGTGCATAAGAGTTGCTCTAATGGATGGTGATTGTTTGGCAGTGGGTGAGTAGTGGGTGTTCTTCTGCTGGTGTACTCTTCTTCCTCGGTGGGAGGAGGATTAATGTGTTTCCGCTGCTTCGCTGAGCGTACTATCTGCTGCTGGCTAGAGCGTCATTTGCATACCAGATGTGCATTTCACGAATATTGTCAGTGCCGTCGGCCGGAGCTATCATGATAAGTTTCAGTTTATGGTTGGGGTGTGCACTGTGCACCTTGCCTCGTGTTTCATTGGGTGCGTCTCCTTGGTTGTTTTGGTCCTCGATGAAAACCCGGTGTTTGTTGTCGAGTTTTGTCGCTGCAAGAGAAAATAATATCACGCAAAATTATTATGCAAATTGTTATGAGCTGGGGTTGTGCTTTAGCGAAACTCACTTCGAGATAATAAGGACATGGGAACAGGAAATTTGGATAGGTGTGCAGCTGTGCATACACCGATTGTGGAAAGCAGGATATATGAAAAATCTTTCTGGGTGCAAGTAAAAAAAAAAAATTGCTAAAACAAGTTTAGCGGTTAGCAAGAGAAAATCAACAAGACCAGCAAAACCAAGAGCTGTCGTCAACCAGAAGGGACACACAATCTACAGCCATAACCTCGGTTAAAGGGACTTGGCATACGTTGGCTCTGTAATAGTATCAAACAGCAACGCCTAAATTTTCAATGACTGGACTGAGTTGCGCGACTCTTTCTTGTTTATATATAGCAAATCTGATTGATTTTCTTATTCCTTTAGGTGGGTAGGCTACAATTTTTTTCAAGCCATACACAACAAAGAAAGTAGTGAAACATTACCTGTTAACAGAAATTGAAAGTTCGGTTTTCGGGATACAAGTTGTGAATTTTTTTCAAGCCGAATAGTGATTGAGAGGACAATATGATTGGTGTGGGATTGGATTTAATTCGTTTCGGCTGCATTTTTATACTTACTAGATGTTTACTGTGCAGGTTGACAGGTCATTTGCATTTAAGTTGTCAGCTTTATGAATTTTTCAATGTTGTTTAAATAAAATTATGTTGTTCCTTATGCCTGGATGTTATGTATTGGCTTCAATCCAGTTCGGTTCTGTAAGCTAAAAAAGGATGACTGTTATTACGCTGTAAGTTTTATGAAAAAAGCGAAAAGATAAGTTTAATATAGATTTTTGCCATAGATATATATTATTAAAAAAATAAAATATTTTGTTCCTACAGCAAAATATGGAGGTCATTTTGAATGGAAACTCTTTTTAAGCAAAAATCTGAATTATTTGTTCCTATATTTTGAAACATACTCCACGAAAAGGCGATTGTGTATTATTGTCTATTTATTTATTAGAAAGGTTCAGACTAATGAAACGAATGAGCTTTAAAAATGGAACATATTTATTTTCATTTCCGATTTGTCAATTATTGTTTAAAGAAGGCTTGGAAAATGAATTAAAGTATCCTTCATCCCATTTCCTGTGATCTAACTCACGATTTTTCCTTTTGGGGACATTCGAATTGATTTGTATATGTGTAACCAGCTAAATAATAATATTCAAGTGGAGATCGCTTTAAGTTGTGTGTAAGATGAACTAAAGAATCTTGAAAAGAGTGACATTTTCTAAGGCTAAGAATATGCGAGATTTATCCGACTTTGTATTTTCTACGTTTGCATTAAACAAATTCCCCATTTATGTAATACATTTAAGGAAATTCGAAAAGTGGAAAAAACATGCATTAAAGAAAAGTCAACTATTAAAACTCCTTCTGCGTTTTAAGGGAATTTATGGAAATGTCACATACTGTCTCAGCTGAAAGGTGTCCAAATCAAAGTACCTGTTGAGAGGTTCTCCAAAATGGAGAGCTACTTTGCCAAGCTTTGAATAAGACACCAAATTGATGCAACAGTTGCGTCAAAGAAAATATAATATCATAATATAGTACATAACTTTCGCTTATTGGATTGTATGCAAATTGAAAATTCTTTTCTGTCAAACAACCAGTTCCCCGGAAACACTTCGTTAAGCCCTACATATATTTCCTTGGAAAAGGAACCGCCATCTCGTACATCCTTTGTTCACGATTTCAACAATATTGCTTGCAATGAATATTTATGGTGACGGCTACACACAACCACTGCAAACAGCACTAATGTTGCACTTTTCTGCAAATATATACCAAAGAAATCAACCAACAATGTGTTTGAATGTAGCTCCTGATTTAAACAAACACCCTGTTCTGGTGAGATTAATAACAGCAAAATTGGAACACAGAATTCTCTTCCATCGGCAGAACAGTGCGAACATTCCAAATTAAAGTGAATTTGCGCTGAAACAGAAGTAAAAAGAAAAACCTACATCAGCACCAAGAGACCTCATTGTATGCGGCATCTGATTTTGCAACGGCTGTTCGCTGTTCATATACAGCGCTTATCGGCAGTGGCATGCATCTCTGAATGAAAAATGTGATTTCCGAGAGGAGTTGGAAAAATGTATTTCCCTTTATTGGATATGAACACAAAAAAAAAAAAAAAAAAATAAACTCGAAGGCATTCTTCCGACAGAAGAGTTTATTGCGAACCCTGCAGCATACTTCAAATGAACAAAAAGCTTTTCAAGTACTTCCGAAGGGAACACAAACAACAATGCTTTTCATCTTATCCGTAAATCTGTGGAAACCAAAAAAAATATCTATTAAAAGTGCAGCCACACCCAGCTTAGTGAGAACCCTAGACAGTGTGTGCAATTAAAACTATATGAACCACTGGGGTAGAGCGAAGAATGTCAATTGTGAAGGCTGAGTGAAGGCTTTTCGCGCTTGTAATTAATTTTCAGTTCTCAGATAGGATGCTAGTCAAAAAAATCAATAGATGCATAGCGCAGTACCATCAATAACTTATTTTAATCTGGACTTTAAATTAATACGGGAGCTCAAAATTGCAAAATTTGTATGGACAATATAGCCACAGTGAGCTGCTTAAATTTAAAGTCGGAACTAAAAATGTTTATTTTTAAGGCTCATGAATAAAATGAGTTCAGGTGGTGAAAACTAAATTCTGTTGTTGGATATCTCTTATTATATCTTTTATCTTTTATTAGATGTTTATGAATTCGTCACAGAATTTATGACATTGTATGTAGGTGTTCTAACGACCCCCGTTTATATCCGAAATACTCCAGGACTATGTACGTGCACACAAAACACACATTAACAATCATTACGTCCGTCACCGGGTAATTATATGCGAATGCTATTAATCGCGGATGACTTGCTTGACCCATATGTGTCAACAACTGGGGGACCATCCCAATTCAATTACTTGATTGAATTTTAATGCTTCTGAATAATTTCCACAAATTGTGTAAATATCCGCGGGCGTCATCCGAAAAGCAATACAACTGCGTAGGCTATTCATAGCTAACCGCAGCTGTTGCTGGATCGATGTTTGTGCACGGACAGACTGCGTGTGTTATTCATCGAATCGCATACAAGGAGATGTCTGGTCGGGCTCCCCTACTTGGGGCCAATCCGTAAATGAGATGAACAAGAATTTGCAACTAACTTGTAGCTGACGAAATATGTACAACAGTCCTATCCCGAATTGATATGCTTTCCGTCAAGAGAGGCAATAAATGTCTTGGTTTTTATGGCGACAACCTTGAGCTGGTTACATGCATTTTCATGTGGTACCTGGCTTTTTATGCATTCGCTTTGAGAACGTAAAGAAATAAATTTGAAGGTAGCAGTCTGCAATTGAGGTATAGCTGTTGGCAAAAATGTTTACCAAGGAGAGCGCTACTTTTAACATTTTCTGAAGAAAACTCTTAATTTTCAACACTTTTACTCCATCGTTCATTCATTTTCTACCCACACGTTCTCACCCAAAGCCTCTTACCGATATGCTGGTTTAAGTTCAGAATATAAGGAAAGCAGCAAAATCCGCCAGTAGCTCTGTGGATTCCGTGACCAGAGGAAAGTTGTGGAAATTGTTTTCGATGAAATGAAAACTAAAGCTGAAAAGCTGTTCCACGTTGCTGTTTTTCTTTCGATCCGTATACATTGGGTTTCCGGTTTTTAAACGATGCGGGAACAAATCCATACCAAACTGAACAGCTGCATTTATAGACATTAAAAGGCTTCACAAAAATCGATCTAAGAGGTGTCAGTAAAGGAGTTAGCAAAACAAGCCGCCCACTTAAATGTTTTTTAAATCGACAAACAGAAATGTAGATATGGTTCGGAATGGGCTATGACTTAAGAAATTTTAGTCCGTTTGCCAACGGTCTATCGCAGTACTTTTAAATATGTAAATTATACAGATTTTTAAATTAATCTTTAGGGAATATTTTTAATGGATATATTTACTTAAGGAGTGATTTATTTGTTCAGAAATGGAAAGCAGGGCAAACCGTTTTAATCACCAATATTAAAAAGCTGACGTTTAAGTTCAATTTGTAACCAGAACATTAAAAAGTCCAAAGGCGGCATCGAATGAGATGACATTATTTTTAACAAGATACTAACAATGCCTAATCTCCGCTGTACATCCCTCTAAATATTGAGTTGTGTTTTCTTAAAACAAAGGACCGATTTATATATCAGAGTGAGGGGCCAATCCCTAGCGAGGCCTCTGTTCTGCTACCATTCCCATACAGCCTCGGTTAAATCCAATTTATTTGTTTACAAAAGCCTGCAGCACTTAAAGAAGTATGTATTTTTAAAACAACTTCATTTAAATAATATTGTATAGTATATACAAATGTCGAAAACGCCTGTATCTGTCCCTAGAAAATTAATGAAAATAAAAACAATAGGACAAGTGTCATACGTGACACCTGTGCTGACAATTCGACCAGAAACTACAGTTGCATATTGAAAACGGAATGTCCAAATACACACATCTGTACACACAGTGACAAATAAATAAATGTCCTGCAATAAAATAAAACAAAACCATTTGCCTACCCTCCGAGAGTGTGTCTTCATATTCGCGGATAAATTGTTATTCCATCAGAATCATTGTGCAGCCGTTTATCTCTCGATGTGGAACTTTTATTTCCAGCACGCAGTGGCAATGTTTTTATCCACTGTTGCATGCATAATACCCTTCACAATCGGGGCAGACAAGGATCACAAGCTGTTCAAATAAAAGCATATTACAATATATGACCTTTCGGTCGATGATGCAAATAGTGCTTGCTTACAACCGAATATAAGGCTGCTGTTGGTTGGTGACCAAATTCGCATATATCAACTATACAACAGGTTTAATGATTTCCTAATTTCGGGATAGCATGACAGGAAATTGCTTTTGAACTGTGAAAATATAAGCCCACACTAAGTAGTGTGAGTGGAGATTTATTTGAATGGTGTATAATAGTATACACGTGGCGGCTTTCAAGTTGTGGATTTGCTTGTGTCAGACTACAGTCACGAAAAGGGGGAGCTCCGAATAGCTAAGCAGGAAATTATTTCTGATGGTTGGAAAATACTCTGTTGGAGAGTGGGATGTCAACAACATTTGTCAACTCTTATATGGCGTAGTAAAAATCCTATTTGTTGAACATTGTCCCCCAGACCACTACAGTCGTATGACTTCCTTACATGGAAAATGATGGCACAGTTTGAACAGCAAACACGTGAATTTCTTGTGCAAACATTATGAGGATCCTCCTAGACAGTAATATTGCATTTTTGCGCCATCACGCATTTTTGCACCAGACGGGGCAGAGACCCATTTGTTCGCAGTCAATGCTAATAAAGGCGTAAGAATGATAACACAAATCCGACGCCTAAAATGTGATGGATCTTCTTCTCATAACTATTGATACGCAAAACTCATATAAACACAAGTTCCGGCTACCAACATTTCTGCAATCACTTGGCAACATTTCTGTTTCTGATTTAAAACATGTAAAGTGAGCGTGGTAATCAGTTTCAGTAAATTTAACCAACAATTCATCAGTTATACGAAATAAATAAATAATTGCCCGTTTATCGTTTCAGGAGCCATTTATTTTCATAGGAAAGGAAAATTTCACAAGCCATCGCTATAAAACTATCGACATGGTGAACTTTCAAATAATTCCTACCACGTAAACAAGATGGCCGACGTGCCACGTGTTTTTTGCGTTTTAGTGCTGTCCCTTTCATTCACACGGCTACTTAGTATTGGGTGTCCCTTTAATCTCAGAGTTAGGAATGTGTGATGTTTAATACTTATCAGAAAACATCCCACATCCTACTTACGACCTAAGCTAGATCAAGATGGCCTCTAAGAGAAATGTCAAATTGTCGTTCACCACTTTTTACTTAATTAGTTGACCAAATTCGTAATTATTTTCATCCGATAAGATCTGCCTTCGTTTGGAGCAAACTTCGTAATCGCTTCAACATGGGACGCAACCTTATTAATTATTTCACTAATCGAATCCCATTATGACCGAACTTTTATCCTCCAGAACCTAAATATATATTGGAACCGATTAAGTGTGTCCATATCTACATAATGTCAAACAGTAACACTAATCAGGACATTGAAATGAACGCGATTTATTCCAATTAAGCAGATATCAGGCTGGTTCCGTAATAACACATTCGATGACAAAACTTTTTCGGACGGGCTGCGAGTTTCCATCACAAAACAAGAACAAGAACACTCCAATTAGAAATGTAAATGCAGATAATTGGTTGGCATAGTTTTTCCAACACTCGGCCATTACAAGGCGATATCTGGGTCTGCTTTAACCCCTCAATGGGGGAGTGGAATTCCATTTGAGTTCCGATAATGTAGCCTGCAGATGCCATCAAAATCAATTGCAGTAGAATGGGGAACATGACTTGGTTTACATACAGTAGTCATCCTTCCAGAAGGTAATAATAGCTTGCCTAATGCATTTGTTGGCTTGAAAGGGAGTAAGCTATATGCTGGTAGTTAAGTATAGTACAAAATATATATTGTGCGCTGTAATGTGTGACCAGGCGTCTCTTAAATGTTGTTTTGAGTTTTATTTATGGATTTCATATAGGAAATGAATGGGAGGATAGGAAGCTCTAAATTTTGTATGTCAGACTTCAATAGAGCTGACAAAATAATTGTTAAAAGTGTGGGTTATATATAAATTATATATAAATCATGTTGTAGAGTGTAAGAAATATTTTAGCATAACAACCAATTTTTAACCCAAATTTAAGGGTTACTGAGACTTACATGAATCTGCTACAATTTTCTCGCGAAAATGTTTCTAATATCATCATTTCATCAATTGACATTATTGACTTATTAATGATTCTAAAAATTGTTTTTGGCACACATCTTAAATGAAAAGTGTGGAAATCAGTCTGCATACCCTTCGGCGATCAGCGCCATCTTTTGAAGTACTCACATACTGAATCAGAAACAGTTCTTCACTCGGAGACATTTTGTGAACAAGTATGATTTACAATTGAAATTAAGCAGAAACCAATTCACTAATTCTAAATCCATAGGCAACACATCAGCGTTCCACCGACTTCCATTATGCCTCCCATTCAACAGACCTGTCAACAAGCCATCTAAAATGACAGACATCTTACAATATGATTTAAACTGAAATTAATTTGTACAAGCAAAAGGAAACTGCCCACCATCTGAAACATATCTTCTAATAAGAGCAAAAAAAAAAGTTGAGTAAAATGTTTCAACCAATCATTTAAATATAATCATTTCCCTCCACTGATTGACTTTGATATTAAGGTTTAATCAATCAATTTGACTGCCACCACAATTATTTTGGCATGGCGGCGGCAGTGCGTGACTGTCAGTTTTCCGCATGTGTAGACAGAAACAGAAAGTTGAACTAACGCAGACCAGGTTATTCTAAAAAATATGTTTAACGAGTCACTGAACAAGAATGAAATGTAATAAATGCTTCGGTAATAAAGCCATTTTTGGTTCCTCATCGTCATCATGATTCGACAAAGTCAAAAATAAATCAATCACAGACGCGTGGGTAGGAATGAATGAATTTAAATGGTAGGTACCGAAAATTAAGGGGGACTTACAAATCTGTGCTTCTCCTTACTTGTTCCTAAATAATGTTGCAGTAAATTAGCTGTAAACAAATTTGAAAAACGTGTGTTGCTTCAGTTAATCAGTTCTTAGAAGAGTTGGTTCACACTTGGTGATCCATTGTTGATGCATAAATAATTTTGGCAGTGAGTGATGTGTAGTAAAAATACGAGTGTGCTCCTATATTTTTTAATCGGTCTTTCGAAATTTTGCGAACTATGACTGCTAAAGCAGTTCCAGTGAAATTAAAATTTGTTGGGATGTTAGTTAATATTTATTTTATCATTTCAAGTGAAAGTAAATTTTGTTTGACTGTTTGTTAATATTTACGATAGTTGGTAAGAACATCAGTCAAATTATTATTAAGTTTGGAATAAAATAGGAGTCCCTTAAACATTTTATTTATAATCCGTAATATGAAATTGTTATTTTAATTTAATTTAACTTGTACTTTACTTTATGCAAAGCTCGCTGCACAAAATTCATAAGAGACCTCTATATTAATCGAATGGGCCAGTTTTGGAAATAGTTTCCGTTCTAACAAAGTCAATCGACAAAGATTTATCGAGCAAAAAAAATTATTTTTTCGATGAAGTTTTCGAGTTTTTCTCGAAGACCTGGTTTTCGGCTCGTTGTGAAAACGCTATTGAGCCCATGATTGAATCTCTCAGGAGCAAAGCAATTAACAATACAATTCTTTTTATTGCCAAAAACGTCCTTCCGTAATGTTTGATGAAAAAGTGATTTCGCTGTGATAGCATATAATCACATTACATTCAGAGACTCATCTTTCACATCCTAGAGCGAAATCTGTGGGCCATCTCAAACACAATCACGTTTGGATTTTATTCGCACTATAACCGAGGGAGGGTGGATTAAATGGCTGCTTCCAGTTGCCAGAGCGCAAGCACTGGTTATAAAAAGGTAAACGATTAAAATTGCGAATACAGTTGGAATAGTGCACGTTGTCTCTGCAGTTGCTTTTGAGGTTAATTGTCAGCAGTTTAGCTTCCTTTGGTGTAATAAATTTTCTCCACTATAGTACATTATGCTCAGCTCTTTATTAGTGAAATTATATTGGCCTGGTTAATTGGACAAGTCGAATGCAGTGCTTTCAGCTTCACGTCAATTACATTTAGTTGAACTATAATTTAATGGTTTCACCGAAAATAATTGTTGTAGAGTGTGTTACAGAACTGAGCAGAGATTGTCTCGGTCGGATTGTTTAAATTTGTGTCAAACCCTCATGCATAATATAGGACTGCAGCATTGTAATCTGCAGTACCAGATGATGTGAGAGACATGATTTATGGCACTTGAGTGGGGCTGTATGTGGGCACGGGAGTGACATAGTGGATGGTATGTATAATACGAGCTTTTGGGTTATGGAGCAGACGATACAGAGCTGTTATCATGTACCAGCGCCTCTGCCTCTGATCTATGATTATATAGTGAATGACCAGAACGTGTGGGTTGAGCACATAGTTTATTAATGAGGCAGGGTTACAGCTGACCATCTCTCAGCATTTGATGTAAAGGGCTAGTCAAATGGATACACTTTAAGGGCTTATAGCTACAGAGGAGTAGTACAGTAGACAATTTATTGATGAGTGTCGATAGGGAGCATGTGGAAATTCAGCTTTCAAAATTGTGATTTGCAAAATTCTGTCTTCTCACACAAAAATGACTTGAATATTCATTATTCTGACACCAAATGTGTTAAAAAGTATTCACAGTAAGTAAGAGCGCACTCTTCCGATAGCGACCCTTAATATTTTTCTTATTAAATGTGAGGTCATAACCAATTGGCGGTGGTTTCCTTCGAGCTTAAGCAAATATGAGCGCGGAAACCTTTCACGCTCCACAAACCCATTTAAACTAGGTCACTATAACTGTTATTTCCCCAAATAATTGCACTGCCAATTTCATTCACGGACCTCAAAACAGACCATGAGCATTTTATATCTTGGAAGGATTTTATGAATTGCAAACATAACATCGGTTGGTTATACCCAGTTTTATGCGATTGCTACCCACGTTGCCCCCAAAAAATTTGGAGGAAGGTCTGTATATACAAACCATTTACCGACAATGGAGATAACAGTTTCACAGCTACCCGGTTGCTCCAATATATATATATGTACAAGAACCTATTCCACAGAACGTTTCCTTCAGTAAACCCTTTATCCGTTTAAGGAAAAACTCCCCTCGGTCTTATGGCTGTCATTAGTTTTATGCTCCACTACCGGGAGATGTCATAATGTTGCTTTTTATTTCATCGAGGGTAGAGGGTAGGTATTTATCACTTCTCTGAAAAAATATAAAAGAAAAATCTCCACCCCATCTCCGTCTGACCTAGATTGACTCCCCCACATAATTTCATTAAATATTCAAATTGTATGACAAAGCGCGTTACTGTCACAACGTGGGTCGTCGTGTCGACATCGCTCCGAGTATTGTGTTCGAGTTGCGTCGCGGTGTCTCACTCGTCATCTCTGTAATAATGGAGTGGCAGTTTCCCATTCTTCGTTACGTTCCAATGAAGCAATGAAAGACACATTTCCACACTTGACTAGGTTACTAATGTGAAACTTGTCCCCTGGATGTCGTCGTCGCCATGAGTTGAGCAGCATTTAACAAGGTTAGCACGATGCGAGTTAGACGCTCCTGCATGTGTAAGTAGTGTTGATGCGCTACGAAATGTCTGCACTTGTCGAGGGTAATTACTTACTGTACATAAATACCCATAAGCCAGAACCACTCAACGGAAGGGTAGCGACTTCAAGTGCAGCTGGATAGTAGTTGCATTTGCGAAATTAATGTTTCCTCTTCTGGAGCAGTCGAGTAGCTATGCAGGTGCAGGTGATTCCCTACTCAACAGGATGTGTTTCCGGGTAATTTCAGTGGAAATGGTGTAAGTTTGTAGGTATGTCCTTGCAGAACTATAATAAATCATCTCGCTGAGTGTGTGCTTCGAAGCAACTACACACTGAAGGTGCGATTTTCCACGAGAAGTAGTTAACATTTTTGAAGACAAATAATCAAGACCCACCTGAAGGTCACCCTCTAACTGCGGATATGCTCCCTATTAGCGTCACAAGTTATCCTCGATTTTGCAGTAGTCTTTTGAAAAAAAAGTCCCCTCACTTTACTGAGTAAATTAAAGTGATTGCCCACAGGGAATGGCTGTCAAAATTCTTGTACGGAACACACAAGGCCGGCGACAAAGACAGCGAAATGACATCTCATCGCTGCGTGGGACAATTACTCCTGGTGACACTTTGGATGACAGTGGCATAAAGTTTCCCCCATTTATGTTCGTTTGTCATAAAGAAACGGCGATGGTCCCCAATCCGATTGCGGCACAGCGTGAAATTTACATAAAGCGCGCACTCTTATAGCTGATGACAGATTAAAAGGGGTTTTTACGAAATCTCAAGGCTGTGGGTATTTGCGTTCCGGAGAAGATTAACTGTCCTGGATTGTCCCTTTATCACCGATGGTTAGAAGTGGAGAAGTCACTCTGATTTTATGGTGGACAATAATTATTTGACGACATGATTAGCCACTTGGGTCTGACGCGATGGCCAGATGAGCTGTGCGAGTTCTTGGTAATTTGCATATCTGTCGGGATTGTCCAATTGCGGTGTGATAAGCTTTAGACTGATGGGAACGTGAGACTCTCATTTTGGTTGTCCCTCAAAGGACTATTGTGTAAGTGATGTAGGCGTGCTTATATTACTGGTTTTAGCGCCAAGGGTATTTCCAGCTTGAAACTGGTTTTGCTTGTCAAAAATCGTTCAGAATCACTTGAAACTTTAGTGCGAAACTTATTTTTGAAATGACGATTGGCGAATTTATAATGTTCACAATTGTGGCTTTTTAATTATTGAAATAAGCCCGTTACGAGATTGTCCAACCGCTGGCCTATTTCTTAGTGCCTTAACACATCAATAAAAATTTAAATTCTGTCGCAAACTAGCTACACGAGAGTAGTCGCATTTCCAGACAGAAAATCGATTTGAAACCTCAATGTGAAGAAATTCAGACGACTTATAATGAGCTTAGCTTTTGCCAAACAAGGTGCACAGAAGACTCGCTGTCTGAGAACGTCTATGGTGCGCTGCCTATATGGAGGCTGATTTTCGAACTTAGACTAGAATATATAGTGGACAGCAACTAAAAAAAGCTGTCAGGACAATTCGACACACTACGACGCTACACGTGAATTAAAAACAAGCGATTCTTCATTAGAAGCTTCTATAATGATGTTGTATAGTGATTAGTGACGAACGTTGTATAGTCGAAAGCTTTCCGATTATTTTCCATTTATGTCAAGACTGGCTTCTTAAAAACAACTAGCTAGCAATACTGCTTCCAGCTCAACATAATAAAACTCTGAAAAATGCGTTCGAATTTACGACACAAAAGATTCATACTGCCATCAGCAATTATTGGCAAAAATTGTAGTTATCATCTCTCGCACGTTAACTGCCAAAATTAGCCAAAAAGGAAACAAACAGTCTTCTCGTATAAGATCGATCCTTCATCAGCACCATAAATAAATAATTCAAAGGACCTTGCTTCATTGAAGACATGCTCTGTAAATGGCTAATAGACTCCAATGCCTATAAAATGTCAACACCTACGCCCAGGCCCTTCCCAAGTACCGCAGAGTTGAAAGATTTAATTAAAGTTAGCTAGGTAAAAGAAAATATCTTAACTTGTTAAGCTACGAACATGCCTAAGCGTTGTTTATGGAATTTTAATGAATTATCACGCACAATTTGAAGTCAGCCTCCACAGTTGACTTTACTCATTCCTTATCAGACACTAGGTGCTATTAAGCACGCGCCTTCCAGCTATCATGTCAAAAGGCTATGCAAATTTCATTCCACCGACAACATTTCCAAAATTGTTACAACAGCATCCTGTAATTTCTGGGAATTTATTCCTCTGCTCCTCAGTTAACTTATTGGAGTTTTCACTGTCATCCTCTAACGCTAACCCAAACCCATAGGAATGCCCATCTTATATCTAGGCACTTGCTGTATATTCAACTCTCCTTTCTGATGAGTAGGTAGCTATGTTGGGGGAGAATTCAAGAGAATTCCGTCTAATTACTTGTACAAAGGTGGTGGGTTCTCTCAAAACTAAAATTGGTTGAAGAGGTTGGGCAGGTTGCTAGGAATTCATTCTCAGTTGATGTTTCAATGAATCTTATTTCCAGTTTGTGTCCCGCTTGTCATTGACAGCAAGTTGTAATTGTCCTTAACTTAATTTTCGCCTTACTTGAAGTCCTTCTCTATAATACCTTAGTTAGATTGACCTGTTCAATGTCAGGCGGAAAATTTAATTTCGAAATTTACTCTCCTTTGCAATTCGCACAACTTTCAGCAGTCTACTTGAGTGTCTGAATAATTTATGGAAAACTTTTCAGCCTCTCAAGGACATGGTGAATTTTGGAAGACATTCTTGATGTAATGTTGAAAAATATGTGAAAATTCAAATTACATCTGAGTGCAACCTACTACCTACCTTCCGTCTCACTGTAAGAAGCGGCAGGGCACTAGTCCTTAATTGAATTTTTTTACCCTTGCAAATGTGTATATCACAGTCGTCAGGATGTTTTTTGTGGGTATTTTTGTGTAATTAAAAAGAGATACAATCGGAGCAGGATGTACAGCACCACCAACACAATGAACTATAAAATCCCGTTCGAAGGAAATCGATTAAAAGTGAAAAATAAATTTCACGACTTCACGACCACCTATAGCCTATAGCTAGGCTATAAAAGGACATACAGTTTAACTACAATCATGCAACATATAGCCAATGAATTACAGTTACAACTTCCGAATTACCACAAACGCCAACCACCTACCTGATTAAAGTTATTATTTGCAATGTAGGCGTCCAGAGGCTTCTGGGGATGTGTAAAATAACATAATCAATGAGTCGTTTCAAGTAAGCACACAGTACACAGTTGGTCTGGTTCCACTTGCCTCTGCAGCAGCTATAAATAAACATAGCCTGGAGATAATCAACACGCTGTGGTGGTAAGGAACTGTGTTCGATTGGTAGACATAATTATGTTGTGTGTTGTTAGTAAATTGGATAATGTAAGGCAATCTTGTGTGTCCTGTTGACCCAGAGCGCTAACTGCTAATGCATAATAATTAATGTTTGTTCTTACTAGAATTTGCGCAGAAGGAGATGGCCAGAGTTATTGTAGTAGTTGTGGGAAAATTCACTTAAGTTGAAGTTTGATTTGGTCATGGAAATGGACACACACGGTAAATGGGTTCGCTTAAATTATCTCAGCTATATTTTCGAGAGAGTTTGTCATGGGAGCTAAGATTTGCGTAGGTACTTAGTTTTACCTATATACAATAAGTACCTACATAGAATCTGAAGTAGTTGATTCAAGAGGGAATTGAATTTTTGAAGAGAGGTTTCTCAAGAACAGCTGTTTTCTGCGACTTATCCACAACGTACTCTATGTACAAATTTAGCTAGGATCCAGGACCATCTGATCATTGTTTTGGATATTGCTTTTGGGCTGTAAAAAAAATCAGAAAGCTGCAAAAAAAAAAGTCACTCGAACTGTGACATTCATCTCTAAACTATGCAAAGTAAGCCATACAGTTTGTTGAATATTTACGACAACAAAGAAGAGTTAGATGAATCACATTTTCGCATGACTTCTTTCGTTTTTCAAAAGCGGTTTTCGTTTCGTTTTTACAGAGTGTCTCAAATAGCTAATGGTCCGCGAATATAGACAGCTTTCAATGCGTTTCCTTGAGCTTAACAACAACGTCCCTGGAAAATAAAACATTTCAAATTTCAGAAACTGTAAAGCAAAAGTTGGTTCAAACTTTTCCTACAAAAGCAGCAAAGCTATTTATAGAGTTAAATTTCTTCATGCTATTGTATATATGGTTACTGCGTTTATAGGAGCTCATTCTGACATTTACATTTTCTCCATCAGATTAAAAACATTGTCTCTACCTCTACATACCAATTCCAAGTGAAGTATGTGAACCACAATATTTTGTTCGATAAATTAAAAATAAATATGTACAGGTGCACGCCTTGTACTCCGCTCCGACAAGGGCATGCTCGTGAAACCTCTTCACCGACGCCAGCGAAAAGAGCAATCCTCCAGTAACCATACTACTGCCTTGCCAAAGTCCTTGCCATTCAAGGGAACAAGGGAACACAGTGTACCATTGTGTTGTCTCTCCTCGAGTGCCTTTTCAGCGTGTTTCCATTGATTACCCCAGAGACGACGAAAAGAAGAAGCCAAGGTCGTTGAAATGAAACATTTTCGAAGAAGATGTTTGTTTTCTCCTGGTTGCACATACTACGAGGAAAAAAAGGGTTAACACAGTCAGCAATTGATTTCGTCCTTTTGTGGCAAAGTCAAACTTTCGCAAGGACAAGCAGAGATAGCAATTCATGTGAGTAGTTTATTCTTGATACTTATACTTTATACGGCGTAAGAAGTCAACCCAAACGCGTTATGGGATATCCGGCTATGGCCACGTGATTTTCACTCAATTTACCAGCAAATTTGATAAAGGAATTTCCTATTATGCAAGGAGTATCCTCTCCTCATAGAAGGGCATCGATTTAGTTTATGACTGCGACTGCCGTTTGCTTGAATATCAATAAAACTTTACCATCGCGTGGGTGGAGTCTGTCATTGGCAAACACTGGTATTACGGGTTAGAGTGGAGATAAGGATGGCATAATGGAAAGTTACATACGTCATTCTTATCGGATATCATGCAGTCGGGAACTCGCTGCGGGATGGCCTGTAGCAATGGATATGCGTGGGAATTTCTTGTGAAAAAATCGAATTAATTGAAGACAAAAGTCTGTCAGATTTACTTAAAAACTACAGAATTAAAAATGGCGCCCACCTATACCCCTGGCTAAGGCAGTGCGGATTGATTTACCAACTCTGTTTTTAAATGAGCTTCAAGGTTAAAATTACATTCCGCAGTCCGGCGAATTACTAGGCGTCCAGTCTGAAGTTACTGAATTAATAAATTCCAAGTAAAATAGGCGGGGGCCATTGAGGAAGGTTTCTGTGAAATGCGTTTTTTGAGAACTGGGTCCAAAGTAAATTTTTGAAGCAACCCTGCGTGGGTGAAATACGATTAATTATTCAAAAGACAATGGAGTTCTCAAAGAGCTAAGTTGGTCTGAGCAGCTCTCGTTCCATTGTGTACTACACCACGCAGAAGCCTATTTCTTTGTAAATTTCAGTCAAGTTTATTTTTAGACATTTATCTGAATTTGCACACTCCTCCGGCGTAGCTACGTAAACATCAACAGCAATAATCCACCAAAGCTCTAGGGTAGGGATACCCTTCCTAGTCGCCAATCAACGACTTTTGAAAAGCCAAAGATAAGAGCTTATAGGGTGCATAAACAATTTATTGTCAGTTTTAACCATTGCTCTTGTAAGGACAAAAAGAGGGATACCTATTTGTATACCGATTATGTGAGTGTTAATATGGGCGAATATTATTTGGGGAATTAACTGCAAAATGTGGTCGTAGGAAATTCCTAACTGAGATTTAATAATTTCAGTATCAAGTATACTCACACACATTCAAAATTATACTAAACTTCTTCTGAAATAACTTCTTTTCAATACGTTGAAGCGACCGACAGGATTAAGCGCATTTTTTGGAGAACATTTTTATAAATAAAACTAACTAACAAAATCTACTTTTTATAATATTTTGTTTGTTAAATTAAATTTAACCAGTATAGAAATAAAACATCAAGGGGGTATTTAAGTTTTACTTTTTTTCTAGCTGGACAATAATAAAGCAGTAAGTTTAGTACCTCTGGACCGAAAATCATATAAGGAATCCGCCTTCACGACTTCCACGCTTCTTCTGGTACACTTCTACTGAGTAAGTAATCCTTCGTATCATAGGTCAAGATGGTACAAGTTCAAGAACCTACTAAATATCAAGGACCTACCTACATCAACTAAGCATGTTTATGACAATTTAGCATAAATGGTTGCATATTTTCAGGCTGATTGTGGTTCCAAAGAAGTTAGCCAGTAGGGTTTTACTTGGCATTTGTCAATTTCGCTGAAATTATGTGAAACAAATGAACCCTATTGTCGTAAGAGAGTCTTGCATATTGAAGCATTAAAAAAGACACCCAATTCAGCTTTAAAATTCTTAAAAGAATAAAATCGCGGTCATTGATGATGAAAAACAAAATATATAGCAACAGTCATAGCTCTACGTCTTAAGCGGTGTTTCCAAAACTTAATTTCTCAGACTACTGATGGTCGTTATTTATTGGCTCATTAACCTTATAAGCTATTCTTAGGGGTACCGAAGTTAAAAAAGAAATAGCGCAATAAGGCACTAACTTTATTAGTAAGTTAAGAAGGTGTAATCATTATTGCTCACTAGGTTGAGTAAAGCGCAATAAATTGGGTAAATTTTTATATTGAAATGTCAAACAAAATTAGGCACAAATCAGATGTCAGTTGTCAAATTGCTTTTCCAAGTTTGTTGAAATGAATTTATGAGTTCAATATACGAAAAGTTAAAAGACGTTCAATCGCAATTCTGGTGAACGGAAAATTACACGACGATGAATTGTTTCTCAGTCTATATGTCATGTGGTGTCAAACAAACAACTCTGATTACCGTATCGCAAAAGCGAGCGCCATTAACTGGCATTGCTGATCAGATGCATTTTAAAAGAAGAACGGGCCAGTGATGCCTCCAACGCAAAATGCTCCATAAAAATTAACACATGGTAGATGGATTTGTTTCTCGGCCATCACCCGTAGATTTTCTGAGCTTTAAAGTTTAAAGTTTTGATGATTAATAAATCTAATCGACGTAGTCCGAAAACTGCTACCTACAGTAGTGCCAATTCTTAATTTTTTTAATGTTGCTTAGGAACTAATAAAAACTATAGGCGTTACCAATAAACACTTTTATTTTCGAATTTTAATTTTAGTATTTCAAAAAAGGAAATTTTGCAATTGCGTCCTACCGTAAATTTAGAGTCGAGATCGAGACTAAGGTTTGATATTAGTTGATTTTATTTGTTTTTTCGTGAACAGTTCCATTTTAAATAAACTATTAGCTGTCTATTTTTTTTTTTGCATTTTCAGCACCCCATTAGTAGCGGCAAATTCAAAGCTTTCGTAACACATTTTATGAGGTGGGCCCTTTTGCAATTAAATTGTTGAGTGAATTTCGCCCCAAACGACCACTGAACCACAATAAAAGGCAACCTTCGCTCGCAAAACCAAATCTGAGCACACAGAAGTACGTCCTAAATGACAGATGTTTTTCATAAACAACACTGCTGCCAACATCTTAAAAATATGTCACGACACTTCTAGAAATATCATAGACCGCGCCGCACATAAAGTTCAAACGACACAAATGTACCAGTTTCCACATGCTTTCTAGGTTTATGAGGCCCTATAAAAAAAAATATTTTCGTACAAGCCTCACACACAAACCCATGTACGAAGTATACAACACAACTATAAACCGAATGGCAGAGATTACGTATTTAATTCTCTTATGGCCTGTCTCTCGAATGTGTTCCTCTTCCTTTTGACTCACCTCGTTCCGTATCAGTCGGGATATTAAACAAATGTGTTTGTCTGATTCTTTGTTGCGGTACTGTATTGTTGGCAAGCCAGCAACGTAATGACAAAAACTGTTGGCACCCGTTCAGGTTAGGAGCAAAAATTCAAAATACAGATACATAAATATTGAAGACATATATTTAAAACAATAATATTTTGTTTTGGCTTTTGCCTTTAGTGTTTACTTTTCTGCTTTATTATGCGCAAAAGTGTTTTCATAATTATTACGATTGCACTTATTCATTGGGGGGCCAGGGTGCAGAGTTTTAATAGCGAACAAATTGAGTGCTGTCGCACTTTATGGCATTTAAAGAGGACTCACATTTCGGTAGACCGAATTTTGAAATCATACATCTCGAACAACATTGTTATGTTATACAAAAAAGAAGCAATCTCAAGATTTATTATGTAGAAGTGGTTTTGCATATGATCCTGTACCATTCTACTTATTAAATGAAAACCTACTCACATTTCCCATGAATTGAAACTTAAATCCTGCCTTATCCCACTTCAGCTCTTCAACTTTAGTTGAATTAATTTCTCCACAGTTGCACACAAATTGGTTTCCAAGTTTTGCCATTGCGATAAGACACGTCCAATATTTAGCCAGCTTTGCATGACATACTCGCATCAGTATGCCAATTTGGTTGGCTTCTTAGTTTTCCAACTGAAAATTCAGTTTTTCCTCGAGTGAGCAATTCTAGGTGAGCTTAGAGGAAAACTCATAAGTCATAAGCATAACATAATGCTATTGTGTGGGCAAATTGCGTAACTACTGGTCCATTTCTTTTAAAATCCAACAGATGTATACTTCATACAACAGATACAGATATTGTAATCAGTTCTTGGAATTCTTGGCCAAGGATCTTTCGATATACATTTCTCTGGAATTGGATAGAATTTCATTTCATTTGCTGAACTGGTGTTTCAACTTGGCTGGCACTTTGAATAAATTGGTTTGCATTGCAATGGCATTCGTGCGGAATAGCGTTGCTCTGCACAAACCGTTTGAATGTCACTATAGTGATGGTTGTTTTTTTTAGTGGATGCTATTTGATTGCGTGGCATCGATTTGGCACTGTTATGTGTTTAAGATAAATTGAAATGCATTCATTCGATGGGACTCCATTCGATTATGATAGTGGTGACTTCAGATGCATGGTTGTTAGTATTTCAAAGGAATTGGTTTACTCTTCGTTCGTCTACTTGTTGGTTAGACTTTTAAAGTGGCTGCAAAATCGTTAATTGTTAAAGGGAATGAAATTTTATTACTAAAGTTTGATTTGGCAAAAAGTCCACTTTCCCACTTGGGAATTGTGATAAATTTTGTCTGCTTATAAACAAGGCTGCTGTGTTTTTCGTATTTCGTTATAATATCCTTGTGGATAACCTTCAAATGCGAATCCACATTTTTCGAACGTAAAATACGTTAAGTAACTTAATCTTAAGAATAGGGTAGTCTACGCTGCGTCCATTGGGCGTTCTTTTCTGTAAACCAAATGATTCAAATTTGAACATGACAACAATAGAGGATGAAATAAATGTGTGTGTTATTTTAAAATGCTGTAAAACAATCGACCCCTTCTCAAGCTATATTTGCGTGTGAAAATGCTTTTAAAAAAAAAATAGTGCCAGTTTCAATAGGGAAAAAATTATAGTTTCATGTAAAAGTTCCTTAAATATTTCCCCGGATTTAAGCACCACCACCATCTGTAAATTTTATTAACAACAATTTCATGAAAGTTTGGTCGGGGCTGTGTGATGGTTTAAAAAAGCAACATGAGTTGACATTTTCATCGGAGGTATTTATTTGGCGCACACTTTTGCATTCCAAAGACCAACCATGCCCGTGCTTCGAATTTTAAATTCCTATTATTAACTCGTATAAGTTAACCTTAACATATTCCAAAAATAATGTTGGGATTTTTTTTTAAATAGCCAAATTTGGGGGTTTCTCAGATTTATCTAGGGAAAATATTTAGACCGCCTAGCAACGCTGTGTATTGCCCAAAGTCAAATGGTTTAAGTTGATCTGTAGATGGTCCTGAAGTCTATTCGAAATTTACTGAACAGCTGTCAGTTCTATCGTCAAAATGCTTCTTTTAAGAAAGACCATAACCTATAAAGCTCGAACCTTACCCCAACTCTACTCAAAGGTAATCAAGTTATTGCAATTATCAGGCTAGTCTTCAATTAATCACATCTTCAAGCGATACAAAACGAAACGAAACTAAAGCAATTGCCTTGAGGCATGAACATCGGTAACAAAAATTCGTGAGTTAATGAGATTAAGACGGTTAATTCTTTAATAAATTATTTAACTCTCTCGGGGTTAGAATTCAATTAATTTATCCATAAAATTGATTAATCAGCTTCACTTATAATAAACGACGGAGGATAATCGAAGAAAATTAATTCTATCGAGTTCTAGCCCCTGGGGGATTACAACTGAATATTGGTTTGCAATGGATCGGTTGTTTGGAAAGGACATTCCAGACGCAAGATACCACAGCATGGGGTATATGCGGGTAAAATTGGTTCTACATCTTGGAGTACCTAAGTCGTTCGAAATTTCAGTAATAAAATAGAGTGGAACATAACACTGAACTGTAGGGAAGACGAACGGCAGTAAATATTTAGTTAGGTAGATAACAAATAATATGACGGGAGGTAGAAGACAAATATAAGATTTCCAAGTTACTTTCACTATTATGCGGAATGAAATGGACCATCCGATAGCAATAAAAATCTACTGTCCACACTAGATTTTAGGAACTCACAATTTTCCATATAGAATCGCCCATTGTGACCCCTACAAAATATTTAGTGTGGAGGTTAGAAATGTCAACTGAAAATATGCTATCTATTGATTTGAAAATTGTACTGCGAAAACAATGTAGGTACGTTATTTTTGTGCATTCATAAAATACACGCACACCCTTCTAAGGTATCTACCTGCTGCTCACTGTATACGAATCCCATATAGCGGAGCTTCATCAGTTAAGCATTTAGACTAAGCAGCGAATGCCAATTGTAAACTGGCAAATGAAAACCAAACTAATATAACAGCCAACAGTACATAGTTTGCTTATGGTTGTCTGGACCTCTAAACTGTCTCAATAATAATCTTAAAACAATTGTTCAAGTTGTTTAGCATCCATACACGTAGTCCGCGACTTCTTGAAGATCGAGATACAAATCTGTTGCACAAATGATGCCTCTGAAAATGTTTGCGACAGACGCAGGCATTCTTTTATTTTGTGCTTCATGGTTAGTCATTCTGCATCATTACCCTATGAAAGACAAGTCAAGGCTTTTATTGAAAGTCTCCTTCGACGCAACATTGAATTAATTTTGTTATATTTATTCAACTTGCGCCTACTTGAACTTTTGTTTGTATGTTTTCGAAAATCCCTCGAATATTTTTTCCAACTATCGAAACTCACTAAAAACGTTTGTCTGAAAATAATTCCCTAGAGGCGTTGCCAAATATTTACTAGAAGCGTGCGATGATAATTTGACAAAAAAAAAGAAATATTACAAAATTCGTCCCACACAATGATCAATCGAAAAAGTGATTTAGAGTACCTACACTAAAATTAGTAGGATTCTGTTAAATTTCGTTACAACAAGTTCTCTAATTTATAAAAAAAAAAACGCCAGTCATGAGAAAATTATTATTTATTTCCTGTTTCGAATACAAAACAAAAGCTTTTTTACCTCAGCACTGAAATAAGGCGCATTACATTTAAAAAATATAAAATACATCTTGCAAGAGACGGAAATACATTTTTATCTGTTTCTGAGACGTATTTTTGTATTTTCCAATATCTTCTTATGACTTATGTAGTCACAAGAGCAGGATAAAAAAAGCCCGCAACAAGCTCAACCAAGAACACTCATGCTAATAAAATGTTTTTATATCGAGTCTTCTTTATAGAATCGAGTATATTTGATTGAGTCGTATGTCAACAAAATGTAAAGATTAAAATTTACCTCACTTCCTTTTCTTTTAGTGAAATTAAATTTAGGTTACACTTTTTATTTATGACATCCTCTCCTATCGACGATTTTCATTGCCTAGTGAAACTGAATTTATGAAGACTTTGCTGTTCGGATTCGAAGATGATATACGAATAATCTGAGCGAATTGCATTAAAAACAAACAAATTAGTTCACCTTGGACAGATCACAATAAACAATGTCTATATATGTTGTGGGAGCATCCACAGGTGTTGAACCTGTGGCTATCGGTCCTTGGGTGAGTGAGTGCTTTCTGAATTACGATTTTGCGATCGGTTGGATTCATTGAGGTTGTGTCTTAGATGTATTGCTTTCCTTGGTTATGAAATTTTAAGATGATTGGAAAGGCAATTTTTGTTTGCTACAATTTCGATGCTAAAACCGTAATTTTTCCTGCAACTTATTTACGTGCGGGCACTTGTTTTTACCTGATAGTGGTTTTGAACAAAAAATTCTTTAGTACTGAGAGATTCAAAGAAAATGTTTGTCTTGTGCCTTCATATCTAAAACATTCCAAGTACTTCTAAGTCTAGACCTCCTTTGGACTTTATAACTAAATTCTGACAAACTTTTTTCTCACTATTTTATATACCTACACATTTTTTTACAAAATGTTTCAATAAAGCTAGAGGTTTGGCATATGCCGACACCGACAAAGAACGTGTTTTCTTAACAAAATTTTATGAACTCATTAAAAATTTAAGTTAAAACTAGTGTTTTTATATTTTTGTATTTAAAATGGTTCTGTTATCAACATCAAAAGCAATTAGAAAGCAAGCAAAACTTTTTGCACACAAATAAACAACTTTCGAACTAGTTTCTTTCGCTTTATTATGAGATGAGGTATTCTTTAAGAAAATTTTAGAGAAAGTTATGTACCTGAAGAAATATGCTTAAATTATTTTTACAATAAAATGTACTTATTTCTTATTAAAATAAAAGTTTTTGCACAAAAGGAAGAGTTTGTTATGCGCTTAAGTAATATTCTTGAAACTTGGAATATCTATTTTTCCCGATATCTCATTAAAATATAACAAAACTGCTACTATTTAGTTGGGCCTATTTTTTGTCATGGCTTCTAAATACACAATTTTTTTCTGATATTGAGTTCGTTGTTGAATTAAGAAAACTTAGCTTGATTGCAGTGTGATCCCGAGCATTCTGACTGAATGATTAAGATGTAGTACCTATACTTTTTATCATTGGGAACAAACAAAATCCTGAGTTGAAGGATTAGTGTTTTTATAATACATTTTGAATGAATCGACTCAGTGAAATAAAAACTTATGCAGTAAGTCCATTGAATTATTTTGGAAAGATGCACTTAAAGCGTTTCCAAATGACGAAGTTTAGTCCGAGACAATATCAAGACAATATCTCAAATACCAACTAATATGGAAAAAATGAGCATTTTCAGTATTTAGATGAAACATTAAATAATAGATTGACACCTCACGAAATAAACATATTTAGCTGCCAAAAAATAATGCGAAATGTACCCCATCTAAACAACAAGATCTTTTATTAACGAAAACGTTTTATTTACTTTTTTAACTCCAGTGCATTAGTAAAATTCTCACTTCACAAATTTACATTTAGTTATAATTAACTGAATTTTACAGCCGACCAATATTCATCCGCATATTAATCTGGCAAACACCCGCATGATGTCCAGAATAATTACTCAGAAACATGATTTAAATACGGTAAATTCCAGATATCTACTTCTTATTGCGGATATAAAACATTCAAAGACCTATTTGTTTGCCGATTTTAAATCGTAACTCTGCAGTTGAACTCCACGCAAAATGACGATTGACTGAGCCATTTAGTTTGTCTTAGTTGGTGCCCACTTTGAGCGTGTATAGGTTAGAATTGATTTGAAGATTTGGAAATTGATTTAATAGTGATTTGGTGTATATTTGATTGTTTGAGTAAATTTGTCCTCATTTGTTTGGGCTTTAATTTAGCGTTAAAAAATGTGGAATGAGGAGAACCATAAAAAAGTGTAAGTGTGTTAGAGTAGGGCGTTTAATCAACTTATCGAAATTTATACGGGGCATTGACTGTCAGAATTCAAGCGACAAACATCACTAAAAAAATTAAACAATTAAATACTGGTATTGTTTAAAATACCCACAGTTCCAATCCATAAGACCTTTTCTTGCAAACTGACTTAGGTACTGTGGCGTGGAAGGTATCGTGTAACTTAAGTGGTGAAACAAGCCCTTAGTCACAGTTTGGTGAAACCAGGCCTTAGACAGTTTGGTGAAACCAGGCCTTAAAGTCACAAAACAAGTTCCACTCAAGTGTCACTTCCAATTGGAGACTGGAATCTGTCACCACTGAACCTTGTTCTAGAACCACTTAGAATTAGCTAGAAAGTTCTCGTCAGATGGCGGAGCGGGTATAAAAGGACAGCTTTTAGAAGAGGGCGAGACAGTTGATTTATAACAGTGATTGGTTAAAGTTCGAGATAGTAATAGTTTGTGAAGATAAATAAGTGAAAAGTAATAGAGTAAATAAAGTGATTGGTTTGAAACGTTGAAGAATTGTTTAAGTAATAGTGTTCTGGTACTTAATAAGTGAAATATTAGAATAGTCGATAAAAGTGGAATAAAAGTGAATTTTATTAGAGAAGTTAAACGGAATAGTGTTTTATCTTTACGAATCCCAGCCCGAATGTAACATTGGTGTCAGAAGTGGGATAAAACTTATTCTGTGCTAAGTGTCTAAGTGTAGTTTAAAAAAAAAAAAAAAAAAAAAAAAAAAAAAAAAAAAAAAAAAAGAAGTGAATTTGTGTGAATTTCTAAATTACAAGAGACAAACAAAATGGGTCGTATATTGCTGCAACTAAGCATACCCCAATTGAAAAGTGAACTAGAAAAGCGGAATCTCTCCACAGCTGGAGGGAAAAGTGACCTCATACTTCGTCTGCAGGAAGCTGTCCAAAACGAGGGAGAAGATCCGAAAACCATGCTATTCGACGTGGCAGAAGAACAAGTAAGTACAAGCGTTGATATTAGCGCTATGATGGAATTGCTTCTTGTCAAGATAGAAGAACAGAAAAATTCTATGGAATCTAAGTTCGCTGAACAGAAAAATTCTATGGAATCTAAGTTCGCAGAACAGAAAAACTCTATGGAATCTAAGTTCGCAGAACAAAAGAATTCTCTTGAACAACAGAAAAATTCTATGGAATTGAAGTTCGAAGAGCAGAAGAATTCCATGGAATTGAAGTTCGCAGAACAGAAAAATTCTCTAGAAGAACAGAAAAATTCTCTTGAAGATCAGACAAATTCCATTGTCGCCGCACAAAAAGATGCAGTGGAAGAATTTAAGAATGTTCTAGATGTAAAAATCGACGCGATTGATGAAAAATTAAACGAGCATGAAACAAAGTTTGAGGAAATTAACAAAACGTTTCAAAAACACGAGACAAACATCGAGAACATAGCTAAAGAGCTCGGAACAAACATCAAGAATATAACTAAAGAGCTCGAAATAGTCAAGAAACAGAAGGCTCGTCGATAAAAGTGGAATAAAAGTGAATTTTATTAGAGAAGTTAAACGGAATAGTGTTTTATCTTTACGAATCCCAGCCCGAATGTAACATTGGTGTCAGAAGTGGGATAAAACTTATTCTGTGCTAAGTGTCTAAGTGTAGTTTAAAAAAAAAAAAAAAAAAAAAAAAAAAAAAAAAAAAAAAAAAGAAGTGAATTTGTGTGAATTTCTAAATTACAAGAGACAAACAAAATGGGTCGTATATTGCTGCAACTAAGCATACCCCAATTGAAAAGTGAACTAGAAAAGCGGAATCTCTCCACAGCTGGAGGGAAAAGTGACCTCATACTTCGTCTGCAGGAAGCTGTCCAAAACGAGGGAGAAGATCCGAAAACCATGCTATTCGACGTGGCAGAAGAACAAGTAAGTACAAGCGTTGATATTAGCGCTATGATGGAATTGCTTCTTGTCAAGATAGAAGAACAGAAAAATTCTATGGAATCTAAGTTCGCTGAACAGAAAAATTCTATGGAATCTAAGTTCGCAGAACAGAAAAACTCTATGGAATCTAAGTTCGCAGAACAAAAGAATTCTCTTGAACAACAGAAAAATTCTATGGAATTGAAGTTCGAAGAGCAGAAGAATTCCATGGAATTGAAGTTCGCAGAACAGAAAAATTCTCTAGAAGAACAGAAAAATTCTCTTGAAGATCAGACAAATTCCATTGTCGCCGCACAAAAAGATGCAGTGGAAGAATTTAAGAATGTTCTAGATGTAAAAATCGACGCGATTGATGAAAAATTAAACGAGCATGAAACAAAGTTTGAGGAAATTAACAAAACGTTTCAAAAACACGAGACAAACATCGAGAACATAGCTAAAGAGCTCGGAACAAACATCAAGAATATAACTAAAGAGCTCGAAATAGTCAAGAAACAGAAGGCTCGGGAATATTCTGCTGACTGCCCAAGAAGGAAGGAGATGCAACCACCCGTTTTTGATGGTCAAACATCATGGCCAATTTATAAGAGACAGTTCGAAGCAGCTGCAACGACCAATGGATGGGACGACGAGGAAAAGTCGATTGCATTAACACTCGCATTACGAGGTACAGCTGCAGAATTGCTTCAAACTGTCTCAGCAGAAAAACAACGCGACTACGATGCATTGGTGAAGGCTATTGAGATGCGATTCGGTGACGACCATATGCAGCAAGTATATAGAGTGCAACTTCGCAGTCGAATCCAGAAGAGGGGAGAAACACTCCAGCAACTGCAAGCTGATATCGAACGGCTAGCGCACTTGTCTTATCCCAATGCCGGCGAGGATGTCATCAATGAAATGGCTATTGAGGCATTTACACAAGCCATAGAGGACAGACAACTGCAGATGGCTCTACGAATGGCTGGAAAGAGAACTCTTCCTGAGGCACTGGCATTTGCTTTAACCATGAGAGCTGCTGACCAAGCATCTCAAGGATTTCACCGCGTGAGAGAAATGACATCCGTTGAATGCTCGTGCCAGAGAACAGAAGTAGTCGACCGTAACAGTTCTCGAAGGGGACCGATCCGTTGCTGGAACTGCAATAAAATTGGACATCTACAACGACAGTGCAGAGCCGAACGTAGACAGGGCAGTTGTCCACATTGCAGAGCTAGGAACGAGGAGGCGTTTGAGCTTTCGGCGGATGGAACATCTGGAATCGACGCCCCCAGGACCACAATTCAGGTTTCCCAGACCAAACGATGTAATAGGAGTCTGACAGTGGAAGCCCATATCGGCCAGAAAAAGTGTGTCGCCACAATCGATACAGGTGCCACCGCTTCCATAGTCAGAAGGGACATCGTTCGCCAAGCATGGCTGCACAACACCAGCAGCTACTGTCTGAAAACAGCAACTGGAGCAACAGCAAAGGTGTATGGTGAGGTACTCTTGACGATAAACCTTGCAGGAATAGTCTTCTCCCATGCATTCTTAGTGGCTGATATATGTGACGAATGCATCATCGGAATCGACTTTATGAAGACGCATGATATAGTACTCGACATCGGTTTGCAAGTTATAAAGTACAAGAACGTCGAGATTCCGATGGTTTACGGGAACGAGAACGTCGCAGCTCTACGGACAGTTGTAAGTGAGGACGAAATACTACCACCTTCGTCAGAAACAGTTATTTGGACAAAGCTGGAAGGCGACCCTGGGAGCCACCGATTCTACCTAGTCGAGCCAGATGCAGAAAATTATTATCAGAGGTATATCGTCGGAAAGATGCTGGTTGAACCTAAGAACAACTTGGTTCCCGTTCGTGTCCTCAATGTGGAAAACAAAAGCGTGAAACTAAAGCAAGGGGAAGTGATTGGAAAGTGCGTACCGATTACTGCGGTCACAAAATTGTCCAATGCAAGTGATGTGAAAGCGGTTAGACCTACGGAGATATCGGAGATGAAAAAGAATATACTCGGAGAGTGCGAGCTGGATCAGGAGCAGCGGTCCATGGCAGGTAGTTTAATCAACGAGTTCGCTGATATATTTGCTTCGCAGAACAGCGAGTATGGCCGAACACATCTCGTAGAACACCGAATCGACACCGGAGATGCGAGACCGATTCGTCAGCCTCCCCGACGACTACCATTAGCTAAGCAGACGGAGGTTGCAGAAATGGTTTCGACGATGGAAAAGGAGGGACTGATTGAAAGCTCAAAAAGTCCGTGGGCATCGCCGGTCGTCTTGGTCAAGAAGAAAGACGGAAGTACGAGATTCTGCGTGGACTATCGCCAACTCAACAACGTCACCAAGAAGGATAGCTACCCCCTTCCAAGAATTGACGACACCCTGGACACACTATCCGGAGCCAAATGGTTTTCGACTCTCGATCTGAAGAGTGGCTACTGGCAAGTGCAGATCCATCCAGAAGACCGCGAGAAAACAGCATTCACAGCAGGAAACGGGCTTTGGCAGTTTACAGTAATGCCATTTGGACTGTGCAATGCTCCGGCTACCTTTGAACGTCTAATGGAGCGCGTTTTGCTGGGACTAACGTGGAAAACCTGCTTGGTCTACCTGGACGATGTCATCGTAGTAGGAAAAACATTTAACGAACATCGAGATAACCTTAAGGAGGTGTTCCAAAGGCTACGAAGTGCGCAACTAAAACTTAACCCGAAGAAGTGTTCGCTATTTAGACCAGAAGTGAAGTACCTCGGGCACATCATCTCTTCCAAAGGAGTCAAGACTGATCCGGAGAAGGTCGATGCAGTGAAAAACTGGCCGGTTCCCAAAGGCAAACATCAACTGAGAAGCTTCCTGGGACTTGCGACCTATTACAGACGATTTGTTAAGGACTTTGCCAGGATCGCAAAGAGCTTGCATCAACTGACAGAAAAAGGCAAACAATTCAAATGGTCAGGTGAGTGCGAAAAGAGCTTCAAGGAACTTAAGCAACAGTTGTGCAACGCCCCCATACTAGCGTACCCCACCCCTGGGAAAACATTTATTGTGGATGCAGATGCTAGTAATGTGGGAATTGGAGCCGTCCTTTCCCAGGTGCACGATGGCCAAGAGAAAGTAGTTTCCTACTTCAGTAAAGTTCTCTCAAAGCCAGAAAGGAACTACTGTGTTACCAGGCGCGAACTCCTTGCTTTGGTATTGGCGACAAAACATTTCCATAAGTACCTTTATGGGCGGAAATTCATCCTCCGCACAGACCATGCATCTTTAAAGTGGCTACTGCACTTTAAGAATCCTGAAGGCCAAGTCGCAAGGTGGATCGAACGGCTGCAGATGTACGACTACGAAATACAACATCGAAAGGGAAGTCTTCACTCTAATGCAGACGCTCTCTCCCGTCGACCGTGCAAAGCAAATTGCAAACATTGCTTACGAAACGAGGAAAGAGATGTCGCGTCCGTTCAAAGGGTGAGAGCTATGCCCATTGGTGGCTGGAGTGCGCGGGAAATACGGGAGGCTCAAATGGAAGATCCGGATATCGAACCGATTATCGCCTGGAAGGAGCATGAGGGAAAACCAGACTGGCAGGAGATATCCAATAGGAGCCCCGAGCTGAAGGCATACTGGGCGCAGTGGGACTCCCTTCACGTACAAGACGGTATTCTAAAAAGAAAATGGGAAAGCCCGGATGGAAAGTCGTTCGTAATGCAGCTTGTTGTACCCAGGTCAAAGGTTATGGAAGTGCTCAGGGAATTGCATGATGGAGTGTCTGGAGGCCACTTGGGAATCAATAAAACGCTCGAAAAAGTGCGGGAACGCTTTTACTGGATTCATTCAAGGGAGGACGTTGAAACTTGGTGTAGGAAATGCGTTACATGTGCGGCCAGCAAAGGTCCGAGACTGAAAGTCCGTGGCAAAATGCATCAATACAATGTTGGAGCCCCTTTCGAAAGGATAGCAGTTGATATTGCGGGACCGTTTCCTGAAACAAACAATGGAAATCGTTACATCCTCGTTGTTATGGACTATTTCAGTAAGTGGCCTGAAGCATTTGCTATCCCTAATCAAGAAGCTAAAACCGTGGTGGAGCAAATCGTCAATAACTGGGTAAGCAGATTCGGTGTACCATTGGAACTGCATTCAGACCAAGGACGGAACTTCGAGTCGAAGATTTTCCAAGGAGTGTGCCAGTTACTCGGGATTCACAAGACAAGGACAACCCCGCTTCATCCACAATCAGATGGGATGGTGGAGCGCTTCAACAGGACACTGAATGAACACCTCTCTAAGGTCGTTGGCGAAGACCAGAGAGACTGGGATAAGCAGATTCCCATGTTTTTATTGGCTTATCGAGGAGCAGTGCATAACACCACAGGACATACTCCATCTGAAATCTTATTTGGTCGAACAGTCCGCCTACCTAGCGAGTTGATGTTTGGATATTCATGCGAAGAGCCCAAGAATGAGGAGGAATACGTTACAGACCTCAGGGATATCATCAGGGACGTGCATCGAGACACTAGGGATAAGATTAAGATAGCCAGTGACCGCATGAAAACGAGGTACGATACTAAAACGACAACTACAGGATTCCAGGAAGGAGATCTGGTATGGCTATATAACCCTCATCGAAGGAAAGGTTTATCGCCTAAGTTGCAACAAGACTGGGAAGGGCCCTATACAATCGTAAAGCGCATCAACGACGTTGTCTATCGCATCCAACGAGGAAGAGGCAAGCTGAAAGTCGTTCATGTGGATCGTCTTCATCGTTATAATGGTGAAAATGTTAACGAGTTTGTTCGGGACGAACAAGTTTAAGAGGGGGATATTGTGGCGTGGAAGGTATCGTGTAACTTAAGTGGTGAAACAAGCCCTTAGTCACAGTTTGGTGAAACCAGGCCTTAGACAGTTTGGTGAAACCAGGCCTTAAAGTCACAAAACAAGTTCCACTCAAGTGTCACTTCCAATTGGAGACTGGAATCTGTCACCACTGAACCTTGTTCTAGAACCACTTAGAATTAGCTAGAAAGTTCTCGTCAGATGGCGGAGCGGGTATAAAAGGACAGCTTTTAGAAGAGGGCGAGACAGTTGATTTATAACAGTGATTGGTTAAAGTTCGAGATAGTAATAGTTTGTGAAGATAAATAAGTGAAAAGTAATAGAGTAAATAAAGTGATTGGTTTGAAACGTTGAAGAATTGTTTAAGTAATAGTGTTCTGGTACTTAATAAGTGAAATATTAGAATAGTCGATAAAAGTGGAATAAAAGTGAATTTTATTAGAGAAGTTAAACGGAATAGTGTTTTATCTTTACGAATCCCAGCCCGAATGTAACAGTACTGACTTTAACATCCGAATGGAATAAGCGATATGTTTAAGTTTAAGCTAAATGAACTGGATCTTGAAAACTGATTCAGATTGATATCAAGATGAAGATAAAATTCGCTGTATAAATTCTCAGAGAAATACCCTAAAAGCAAGATTTGTTGTTACTCATAGAGTTCGCCCAATGGTAGAAGTTCTGCCATTATAGTGAACCGGCTTATACACAAAATATTGGAAAACAAATTACACACAGCGATGCATCTCCTTACAATTATCTCAACAAAAAAAGGATCAAGTGAATATGTCGTGTTTAAGAAGTGAAAGTGGTTCTTAACTATTTGTCTTTGCCTATTTATATTGTGGCGTGGAATGTAGCGTGGAACCTAACATAAAATTAATTAGGTGGGTTTGAATCGTTTAAGAATTGTTTTAAGTCATATTGTATTGGTACTTTATAAGTGAATTATTAGAATAGTTGACAAAAGTGTAATAAAAGTGAGTTTATTAGAAAAGTTCCACAGAATAGTATTTTATCTTTTCGAATCCCGAATGAACCAGCTTTGATACCTTCTCTTGTAACGCAGTAGCATTTATACGGGAAAGTTTCTTATATAAAAACAAACGATACAAGAAACAGAGATTCTTAAAGAGAATATATGCAAACACACATATTAAATGAAAACAACTGATTTAAGAAATTTTCTTTTGTGAATGAAGGTTCGCCTCTTATATCTGAATGTTATTTACGAAAATTAAAGTTGAAATAAAAACTGTTTAGGATCTTTCTTTTCTATATTTCCTATATACCTAATTGAGTTAGTCTTGTTTTGATTACCTTACAGTGCGGTTGTATACGTGTCCTTCTTAACAATAAAAATAATATAATAAATAAGTGATTGTTTTGTTTATAAACCCAACAGGTTATGGGCCTAGTAAAACGCCGTGCATTACCTGTGTTTAAATTTAAAATAAAAAGTTTTTTTGTAAATACAAATATTTTTACTAAAGTAATAAAAAAGTTTCCATTGATCGCATATTTTATCATAACATCTTCCCCTATACATAGCAATCCAGACAAGAAAAGAAAAATGCACTTATAGATCTTTCTCTTTTGAACCCATAATAATAAAAAAAATAACCACCACCGCCACCACTACTCAAGGCATTTTTTTTGTGTTGTCCTGTTTCTCCTGTCTAGACGTTTTTTTTTCTCTTCTTGAAGTTGTCGTGTCGGACGCCTCGCTGTTGTTTTACTTCTCCAAATCTCCACATAAACAATGGAAAATAAAGGAAATATAAAAGCTTTTGATGGTGACAAATACAGTATATGGAAACTAAGAGTGCCGGCATTGTTAAGTGAACTAGACATAATTAAAGTAATAGACAACGACCCTTCAAACGAAATTACCGATGACTGGCAAAAAGCTGACGGATGGCAAAAGGAGTCATTGTGGATTTATTGTATGACTCCTTTTTTAAATTTTGCCAAACAAATTTTCATTAGCCTCGATCAAATTTATGAGCGAAAAAGTCTTGCCACCCAATTGGCCCTTCGCAAGAAGGTACTAACAATAAAACTCAAAACATTTTACAACATTCGATAAGTTGGTTGCCGAAATGTTAGATGCGGGTGCAAAGTTGGAAGAAGCAGATAAAGTATCTCATCTTTTAATAACTCTACCTGCGTCGTATGATGGTATAAACATAGCGATCGAAACACTGGCCGAAGACAATTTGACTTTAGCGTTTGTTAATGCAAGATTACTTGATCACGAGGTAAAACTAGCTTCTGAAAGCCGTGACACTATCACAAAAGTTCTCCAAGCTGAAAACAGAAACTGATCAGATAAGACGTTGGGCGGTTATGTTGATACCGATTGGGGAGGTAATGATGTGAAAGATAGGAAAAGTACAACAGGGTTTCTTTTTTAATTATTTGACCAATGTACAATATGTTGGAGTACAAGAAGACAGTTATCTGTAGCAGCTTCCTCCACAGAAGCTGAATATTTGGCTCTATTTAAAGCCGTAAGGAACGCCTTGTGGTTAAGGCCATTAGCCACCAGTATTAAAATTGATATTTCTAATCCCATAGTTATTTATGAAGATAATAACGGTTGCATAAGTAATAATCCAACTAACCACAAGAGATCGAAACATATCGATATAAAATATCATTTCTCTAGAGAACAAATTGAGAAGAATATTATTAAAACTAATTTATATATCCCTACAGGTGAACATTTAGCTGATGTTCTAACCAAGCCGTTGCCAGTAGTCAAATTTGTGGAGCTGAGAAGAGGAATAGGCTTAAATGACTAAAAAGTCGAAACAATTTTGAATTAAATTAAAATAATATAAATGTAATAAAGTCTGATTAGGTTCTCCTAGGTTTTCCCTAATCCATAGAAGCAAATGTTGGACTTTTATAAAATTTCCCAGAAAACAAAAGGAGGCACTCTAATTTTTAAAATTTTGTAATATTGTAACAGCATTTTTTGAATTGATATCATTTTGTTTTTTTTTTTTTTCATAATTTTTGTATTGATGTATTTTAATTAGTTTTTGAGGGGGACTGTTGAATTGCAACAAAAACTCACGATGCAAAACATCCTATATAATTGAGTTAGTCTTGTTTTGATAACCTTACAGTGCGGTTGTCTACGTGTCCTTCTTAACAATAAAAACAATATAATACATAAGTGATTGTTTTATTTATAAACCCAATAATCTTAGCCAACACGAAAAGCCAAAATATGTTTATTTTGTATTGCGAAGGCTATTAGACAAGTGCGTCAGATCTCTGCAAAGACTCTAACAATATCGCGAAATTTCCAGCAGATGTTTGTTGAAAAAAATGAAAATCAAACAGCACTTCTCTTCAATTTTAAATCACTGTTCTCGTTCAATTAAAGTTCACCTATCGGTAGCATCTAAGTGAAAAGTTAAACATACCCCACTCGTATTTGAAATTAAAAAAAACAGCAGACTCTTTCTCAATGATCTTTCCATTTCCATTCATCGGCTAAAATTCAACCAAGCTCTTTCCTATTTCAAAAAGAAAAAACTACACTTCCTTATAATGCTCGCTATAAATAACTACAAGAAAACATTTCATTCTCGATTTTAATCATCACCCACAAATATCATCGGAACCACTCAGCCCCAAAAAGAACGTCAATGCCGCAATAGAAATCCTATTTGTTACCCAAGACACAAACGAACCGAACACATCACCTGCGCTTTCACTTATAAGATAACCAATTGTGCAAAAACATCTTCTTCTTCTTCTTGAAACATATTTCAATTTTAATTACCTACCATTCAGCGAATATAATAAAAAGAAAAAACGAACATTGTTCCTACCCAAGAAATCCGCTCAGAACTAAGAGTCAACAACAGCGGCCACGGCGACAAAAAATCCTCAGCCTTGGGTTATCCGTTCTATGTCAACCAAAAATAGAATTGTCGCCTCGTTTCAAAAATTAATTTTCTTGATTTTTTTTTTGATTTTCCCCCAAGAAAGTTTTATAAAAAAAAGAAAAACTCTTGTATATATTTTATATCATATAAAATCTCTCGGATTTGTAAATTAAATGCCATAAATTAAAATATAAAAAAGAATTAAATAAAATAAATAATAATTTATCCGCGAAAGACGGAGTCCATTTTTTATAAGAGTATTTAATTTTTCCCTCGCTGCAGATACATGGGGCGATCATCACACGCGGTCTTGTCTGCTGTAGCTATTTCGTATTTTTTTGTTCCTTTTAATTTTCTCTAAATAAAGGAAATGTAAGCATTTACCTTGAGCAGCTATTAATTATCATTTTCTGCAGCCACCGGCTTGTGTATTGTGTTGTTCTATTCTCGTTCTGCCTGCCGAATTGTTATCCAAAGTGCGTGTGGTTTATTCTGTAAACACTGTATACACTTGGTATATCTTTTTTATTTTTTATTTATTTTATTTATCACACTAGACTATATTATATTTTCCCTTGGGGATGCTATATAAAATAAATTTACACATTCAAATTATATGCAAACATTTTTTTTTAATTTACACTCGTTTTAAAATATTTCTTTCAGCTTAAATCACTTTTTATATTTTACTTATTCTTTTTCTTATTGATCAGCATAAAACATTTGTCGATTTAAAATAAATTTAAAACTAAAGCAACACCTCGTCGGGTTCGTGTTCTAGTCGTAATCCCTTCACGCGACAAGTTAGTCAGTCGACAACGAGAGGAAGAATTTCTTCTCCGATTGAAGGTCGAACTGGTGTAAACGCGAAAGTTGCCACAAAATCAGACGCACAGACACAGAGAGAAGGTCGCGTTCGCGTGTCGACTTCGATCAGCACGATGTGAACCAGCAGCACGTTGGATGCCAACTGAAGAATAAAATTGAAAGATACTTGTGTTTTGTGTAGCCAATTCGAAAATGTATCTCAAGCGAAAGTTTGTTGACAGTGATAGAGGATAGAAAATCCGGTCATCGAGTGGGCCCACGCGATTTTTCGGGGCATCGTTAGGGGTGGTTTTAGTACACGTGCTCAGCTGTTTTAGTAGCTATTGCCTGAGTTTAGACGGTAGCACAGAATTTGGATGGGTTTTGCCGCCAAAAATCGCTCTTCCAATGGACGGGAGCTTCCATTCATAAATGCGATTGTTTTGTTATAACACTTTCGAGTGAGGGGCGATTGGCGCATGTCCATTGTCGGGGTGGGGAATCACCTTACGATATGGGGGAGATATATTTAGTACACCCGAATGGTGTTGTTGTAAGTTAAAATGTTGTCAATCGGAAATAGTTGCATGCCAAACACCATTGAGAAAGATATTGCAATGTGAATGACTAGTTGCGGTCAGTAAACTTGGCGTAATTGGCGGCAACATTTTGAGCACTGTCATTGCATTCCTAATTCAATTACAGTCGAGTTGAGCACGAGACGGAATTGTAGTGGTTGTTGTTGCAGTAATGGCGCTTAAGAATGAGATACCATCTTTGGTCTGAAGTGATGCCTCTATGTGCGAGTCGTCGTTGATGTAATTTGATTGCAATTTGATTTGCGCTCCGCTCGGGGCAATTCAATAAATTATGCATTGTCGTGGGCATATCTTTCAAATTGAGATTTCAAAAGACTGTGGACAGGCAATTTATTTTAGCTATAGACGCTCATACACGAATAGGCTTTGTTAGATCCAGTTTGTCAGTCCGGTTGTTGGTTGGTCAGTCGAGTTGAGCTACAAGTATATACATATATGCAGTGAGTAAAAATATGCATGATCGTATTTTGCCAAAGGACGGTTTTCTCTGTTTGAATTTGACGTGCTTCCAGCTTCCCTTCTGAGGATTTCGCTCGCAAATTCTATGTTTCTATTGTCTTTTTTTTTGGGAGTATTTCTCTCTTTAGAAGACAGCTATACTCCATGCCCATATTGTATAGGCTGACATTCCACCCACAACAGCGGATAGACCCACGAATGATAACTTTTCCAACAACGAAGACGCGAAGACATCTCTGTCACGAAATATCTGACCTTGCTCAAGGATGGCATGTGTCGTAACGTGAACTTATAACGTGGGTGGCAGCGTATATCACATTGATCTACCTACTACTTGTGTCAAGTGGTGTGCATCCTTTGGAAGCAAAGTTCTCAGTTAAGGATTGTTTGGTACATATCACGCAATATGGTTGTTGCTATTTTAAGCTCAAAGAATAAATTAACATTTGAAGTATACGAGTAGATCAAGGACTGCGCTAAGTAAAAGTTCCACTCTGACTTCTCAAAGCGGTGAACCTAAAGCAAAATTTGTTAAACTACGAAAAATCTCGCTAATTATAAAATAATACCGGCTGTCATAAAAATCCCTGCTGCGAGGGGTTCTTTTCAATTTTCATCACGTTTGGGATACTTTTTTTTATGGCGCGTGCCATATTTATGAAATTTTTATCCGGCGCCTAGATAACAATACATAAATTAAATATGAAGACAGCTAAAAATAAACGAAATCGCTGACGTTTGTAACACAAAAGTCATTCGCTTAAGAGGGGCTTTTGCTCTCAAGGGGGATGATAATGTTTTATTTGTTTCCATGCACTGTTAAAAGGGAGTTTTTTTTTTTTTTTTGTTATTAGGGAAGGGATGGCAAAATTGAAGACAAAAGTGAGGTGAATAATGTTTCGCAATCAGTTTTTTTTGGCCTAAAGGAAAAGACATGCCGACATGGCAATTTGAATTTAAATAATCCTTTAAAAGGTAAATGGAATATATTGTAAATGACTGCTGGCAAATCCGCTGAAGTTGCAGGGCTTCACAGCTATCAGAAAGCTTTTCATTTGCTTTATTTATTTAAGGGGCTGGTGATTTGGAGAATTGAAACCGACATGCCTTTAGTAGAAATGATCGTATCTTCGATAGAAGTTCTGTTCGAGGTGTCTCTTCCAATTCGCATATTGGACAAAATTTCCGATAAAATAAATCGCAGCATTGGAATTCATCGGGTCTTTTTAATCATTCTTGACAAACTACCTAATTTTCTGACAGCAGTTTTGTAGCATACCTACCTACCACTGGGCGAAAGCAAATTCTCCTAGCTTAAAATAGGAAGACAAGGCAGAATGTGATCGTAACCTGACGACTCAGTTCTTTCTCTTTGCACTTTCGAGATTATTAGTAAGACACAGGGAAACTTATTCTATAACATCTTACTCCAACTAACAGTCTAACAGTCATAACTTTTGGTAAAGGAGGAATCCGTTTCAACATTCAACCTTCAAAATCGCAACAGAAAAATGTGAATATGTTACTTTTCTTTTAAGTTTGAAAAATCCACGTAAGTTTATTTGCATATCGTTTCCTAGGAATGTTGCATCGTCTTCCTGTATTCATTCGCATAAGCTTCCATTATATAATTGATTTACGGTCTTCCTTCTGAATTTTAACGAGCGGAAATGAAAGGGAATGATCGATTCCGCAGAAAAAGTGCAATATCGGCTTCCTCCTCTCAAAAAATTTATTGTTTTGTGAAACTTTTCTTGAAAAAGATGGGTGCAGGGAAATAATATTTCCCACTAGGGGGGAACTTAGTCCCTTAGTGGAATTAGTTCCCGGGGACTTATTTCCCTGCACCAAAAAGATGCACCAATAAAACGATTCAACAATAATAATAATAATAATTGGCACAACAGGTCTGCAGGGACCCAAGGCCTAGCTTCTCGCAACCATTGGTTTTGTGTGAGTTTTTCATTTTTGGAACGAATGGAAGGGATCTACAATTTTATGCCGGTTCAAAACAGGCCGATTGAGAAGCTCTTTCATGACAGTTATACTCTCGGATGTTTGTCAGACGTTCGCGAGAGGTGGCGCAGTGAAAAAAACCCTTAGTTGGAATTTGGGTTTTTGCGGGATTCGAACCTGGATCCCTCGCTTAATAGTCCAACACACTAACACTAACTGCGACAACAAAACGATTCAACAGCGACCCGAAATACGAGATAAGTGAAACATCTTCATTTGTTAGTTGTTGTAATATTCCAGGTATATATTTCCAGGAATATCTTTAAAAAAAAAATAGTTCGACGTGTTTTTGAAGTGATTTTTCGATGGATTTTTGGACGTTCATCTATACTTTTTCTTAATGCGTTTTGGATGTATTTTTCAATGCTTTTTTGAAAACGGTTTCAGCTCAGTTTTTGACATGTTTTTCGACTCGTTTTAATGTGGTTTTCGAACCGTTTTCAGTAGCGTAGTTGTGAGTGTGTTTGAAAATCCTGTTAGTATTGTTTGAACTACGATTTAAATACAATCCAAAAAGTTAATTATACATCCCTGGTGCGGGTGCCTCTGCACCTAGTACCTATTTAAAGGCTATGGCGCCTTTAGAACAGTGCAATTTTAGCGACAAGTTTTCTGTGCGCCATTGGTTATTCTTATTATTTTTGTCAAATAATTTAACTTAAGTCTTATTGATTATTTGCCACACTCCATGGAATCAATCTAAAACGCTGTAAAATACCTCTTTGCTGTAAGTAGCTTTATTCTTAGAGGCTGCTTTGGCGGTGGTCCTGCATATATTTCCAAGAATTACAAGTGGCTCCAAAAAACAGAAAGATGCCTTTGGGTGGATAAGATGGTCGTCTATTTCTAGTTGTGAAGTACGGCAATTTAAACAAACAAATTGTAATACTTGCCCGTCCCGTAGATGACTGCTTTTAGCTGGTTAAGTAAATAAGTTAATTGTCTACTTGTGCGCGTCATTTTAGAAGAGGTTACTGCGTTCATAATCTGAACTACAACCGAAGAGTCGGCGCGTTGCACCATTATGCACCATATCAACTATCACAATTTAACCATAAATATAACTCCGTTAATTTTGCCATATCGATATCGAGAGATGCTGCTGATTCGGTCCATTGGCGAGTAAATTTGTTGACGTTTTCTTATGCTTGGTATTTGCTGTTTCAAAATAATCCACCTAAACTCCTTCTAATAAGGAGCATTAAATACATCAGGATACCTTCGGCTTGAAATTGGTCTTTAAAATTACTTTTTTTTAACACTCAGGAAATAATTATTATTTCACACACGGTGTGAGCCAAAATTTAATCTATTTTTTTTACATTTTACTACAATGGTTAAAATTACTTCTTTTGTTGCACACTTTTTAGACCTGCCCAAATCGTACATTTACAAAATATAAAAAAAAAACACTCCACTGTTTTTCTCCAAGTTTTCTTTATTAACTTGCATTCGAAGATCCTAAGGACTCCATTGAAATGCATTCTATGACAACATTAGGTATAAAATTACTCTTAAACACAAAAAAAATTATTATTTTCTAAAATACAATAAAATGCATTGCTTACAACATAATATTAAGTAACAAATAAAAAAAACTAAAAAAATAATGAAAAACATTCATATAAAGGATTCTAAAGGGCGGTGAAGGGAAATATACACTTTCAACGGAAGAACTCTAGTGAGTGCGGTGCTTGCGGAGTGCGGATTTGGTGGTAACTAATTATATGGCAACTATTACAGTTAAACGATTCGAGATTATAAATACAATCTAATAATTGAAAGGAATTGAAATTTATTTTATTTGTTTGTTTTTTTGTTGTTTCACTTATCTCAGTGTGCTGTTTTGGCTTAAGACAAATGCTTCAGTCATTTATACACATTTGCGAACGTAGTGAGTAAAGAAAAAAAAAACGAGACTAAGCCGCAACGGCTAGATGACACTTGGGGGTACAAAATTGCATTACTCCTCGTTTCTTAATACCCTAAGATCTATGGTTCTAGTTTGTTTCGCGTATAGCATTCTGATGGTAGGACATCTGATATCGCCTTGATGTTACTTACTTCCGCCTGCAGTTGACCCAATTCCTTTTCGTATTTGTCAACCGATTTGTTCTGTCTGTTTCTCATTTCGCGGAATTTCTCAATTCGACTGGTGAGATTGGCACGGTTCAGCTCCTTTTCCACGGCGTCCAGGCGGCTCTCTATGAAGAACAAGACGAGGTTTATATGTGCTTACTTATTTTTAAAGAGTCCTTACCTAAGCCGTCCAAATCGTCGTTATTTATATCGGTGAGGTTCTCCAGCTCCTCCTTGATTGAGTTAAGATCTCCAACCGCTTTAGTGATCTTCTTTTGAGCTTCTTGTGTGTCAGCCTTGGCTTGGCCAACCTTGACAATAAATTAAAAAAAAAAAATCGTGAAAGGTCTGCGGAGATTGAGCGCCGTTTGATTCTCGTTACCTTTCGTTTAGCTTCATCGACCACGGTATCGTCCTTGCTGGATAATTCCTCTTGCTTGGTGATGTCCGTTTCAGTCACTTTGACACGATGATTCAATTGGTCAGCTTCGTCCCGAAGTTTCCTGGCATTTTCTTTGGTATCATTCGCTTTCTTGCGGATTATCTCAGCGTCCTTGAAAGGCGAGAAGGAAAGTATTCAATCGATAAGGAATTTTGCGTACAACAACAAAATTTCATAAAATTTTGTTTAATATATGACACTATGTTGGGGTACTCTCTATAATGTCCTGACTACCTCTACAGAATACGCCATTTCAGCACTTACCTTTGAAGCCTGCTCAGCGTACTTTTCTTGTGCCTCTTGTGCGTTGGTTTTAGCCTCGTTGGCATTTTTGTTGGCTCCAGTCAGAGCCTAGGAAAATAAATTTGTCAATACCACCGACCAACTATAGCAAACAAATTTAACTTACATCATCGGCCTGTTTGATGAGAGTCTTGGCGTTTTCAATTTCCATCTCGATACCGGGGATAGTTCTCAGTGCCAACTCTGCTTTCTCTGATGACTTCTTGACATCCGTTTGGAAGCCTATCACAAATAGTGATTACAATTAGGTACAATTTAATTTTTCCAAGATCATTTGACTCACGTGACAGCGTTTGGTACGTGTTGTTGGCTTCCTTCAACGTGTTGTCACCTTGCTCAACTGCCTGTGTGGCATTTTCGAATGCGGCCTTAGCTTTCTCCAACAGATCGATTTCATCCAATTTCTGAGCAGCAGCCCTGAAAAAATTATTCGGATTTATATTTGGCTATAATTGGATGTCGACATGCGGTTAGCTCACCGTTCGGTCAGGACTGCGGCCAAGTATTGTTCGTCTTCGAAATCGGCAAAGATCTCTCCGTTGGTGTTCGAGACTCCATTTACTCGTTCTAGAAGTTGGTTTGCCTAGAAATATGTTTTTCGGAGATGAGTGGGAGGTTCGCATTAAACCGTACAAATAATTTATTTAAATCTCGACTTAAAAATTGCGGAAGCTCACAAATGCGAAATTTGCGTGGAAAATATAGCCGTTGTGAATTAATTCAATTTACAGTCGGGACTAGAAATGTTTATTGGTGATGCCCATTGATACGGTTTCGAATTTTTGAACCCTTTTTTATTATTTAAACTAAATTGGAAAGAAACGGTATTCAAAGTCGTTGGAATTGAGTGCTGATAGCCTGTGACAGGAAGGCATCGTTCTTTAACATAAACCTGTCATTGATTCGATTTCGAATGTAAATAAGAACAGTACCTACCTATCGTTCGGCTGAATGTTAAAAAATTCGCAAGACTTTTTCAAACTTCAAAGTGAGAACTGTCAAATTTTAATTTCATCTAAAGCATTTTTCTAAGGGTTTTGTGAAAACCATTGGACAATTTCGAACACAAATCCTTCGACTGACGACTCACCTTCTCATTGGCGTCCAAAGCCTCCCGCTTCAGCTGCGCGATATCGATGTCGGGAGTTTTCAACGCATTCACATCAGTTAGCAGTGTCAATGCAGCATCATACACCTCATTCGCTTTGCGCAGCGCATCCTTTGTGACTTGAGCAACTGATCCGAGATTTGTTTTCACTGTGTCCAGCTCCAAACGGACATCAGTGCGAAGTTCATCTCTAAAATAATATAAAATATGTACATAATAGTTCACAGAACTAGCAGACGAATCAGGAATCTTACGTGACTTTCTGTTGCAGCGTAATGGCGGCCTTGGCCAACTCGTGCGCCTTGGCGATGGCGTCATTCGCATCCTTTGCATTCTTTAAATCAAATTGGGCCTGTGACTCCAGCTTATCGGCCAGCGCACGGGCTTCGCGTGAGATCCCGCTGATCTGTTCCGATTGCTCTCCGAATTCTGCCGACTTATTCTTGGCCCTGGCTAGTGCTATGGCTCCTTCGTCGTTCAGTAAGTTTAGGGCGGTCTAAGAGAAAAATGCATAAGGCTTCTGAATGTTACCTACAAAATTATATTCTCACCTGCAACTCATTTTTGGCGTCCTCGATGATGTTGTGCGCAATTGTGTAGTTCTGCTGCGCTTTGTCAATCTCTGCATTCGCAGTGTTCTGCAGCTCGTCCGCAGCCCTCAAGTGGTTCCGCACGGTGTCCAATCGCTCGTGCAAATCATTCAAGCGCTCCAACAGTGTTCGGTCACCCTCACCGGCAGCCGACCTAGCATCGGCCAACAGAATATCCACCTTCTCCTGAACAGCCTTGAGCTTTGATTCAAACTCCTCATCGTTGGTCACCGGGGTACGGGCAATGTCGTCAAGTTGTTGGCTGAGGTTCTGCAACTTAGCTCTGTGGTCGTTGGCCGCATCCTGCACCAGATTGTAACAAGCTGGACAGTCTACACAGCCCTTATGGCGATCGAACTTGTTCTCCTTGCAACGATCACAGCGACGGCCCTCGACGTTGTCATTGCAGGGACACTGACCATTCTGGTCACACTGGAACCCTCTCGAGCCACTCTCATCGCACTCGCACGGCTTGCAGCCATCGCCGGAGAATCCATAGTAATACTGGTCACACTGGTCGCAGTGTTGCCCAATCACGCCCGGTTTGCAGTAGCAGTTGCCGGTGAATTTGTCACAGGTCGAGTTGTAACTGCCGATGGGATCGCAGTTACAGTTCTCGCATCCGTTTCCGGAGACGATATTGAAGTATCCAGGTTGGCACTCATTACAGTCGCGCCCAATAATATTCGGCTTACAATGACAATTGCCGGTGACCTGGTCACATTGAGAGATACCTTCTTCCGTTTGTTCGGTTCCTGGTGGGTAGCACGAGCATCTGTCACACTGGCCATGTGGCAAAGCCAAGGGGTCTCCAAAGTGCCCTGCCAAACACTCATCGCAGTGCTTGCCAGCGGTATTATGTGTACACTTCAGGCACTCGCCAGTTGTCCTGTTGCAGTTGCCTACTGCGTTCGGGTCGACATTACCATTACAATCGCAGGCCTTGCACACTTGCACTTCGCCCAAGATTCCGGTCGGATCTCCGTAGAACCCGTCCGAGCACTGCTCACAGCGAGCACCGAAATAACCCACGGGACACTCGATACAAATCACTTGGTCGCCGTTGATTTGGATGCAAGCACCATCATCGGGACAGGGGCAGCGCTTGCAGTCGTACTGCGTACCTTCCAGGGCGTTGCCATAGTAGCCCTTGGCACACTGGTCACACGTATCGCCAGCGGTATTGTGCTGACAAATGCAACGTCCCGTCTCTGAATCGCAAATCTCCGCGTGCTTGTTACAGTCACAGGGGATACACGGCATGAACGGTCCGCCCCTAGCCGGACTGTGTCGGAAGCCAGGCGCGCATGACTCACAGAACTGTCCCAAATACCCCTCGGGGCAGGTACACTGTTCGATCCAGGTTGCAGGCTGTCCGGCAGCACCACGATGTGCACTCTGAAGCTCCACGTCATCCAAGATCGCCTCGCCTTGAATGGAGTATGTAGCGCGGATCTTGATCGCCGTGAGGTTGCTTAGAATCGAGAGGAACCCTCTGGCCGACTGGCTGGGCTGCCATTGGTAGTCGGTGTGCTCATTCAAACGGAACTGGTACGACTTAGCAGTCTGGTCAGGCATTCCGTTGTTCTGGGCGAAAATTGGCAGCGAAATCTTAGTGCCAGACCCTTCAAGGACGATATCGCTGGCGCTAGTACTCGGCCCGACTTGTCCCACCAACTGCAGTTTGAACTTGAGCAGGCGATTGTACGACGCACGTTGATCACCCAAAAACCTATCCGGAGCATTGAAGAAGATGAACTCATTGCCCTGTGCCGTTGTTCCAATGCTCTGACTGTACTGGTTGTACTTGATGTCGGCGTTGCGATTGTAGATATCAACCGCCTGCCAGCGTTCCTTGTGCTTGTTGAAGTTCGACGCCACCGAAACGACAGAGTAGTCCGGGGCACTTTGACACTCCGACGTGTGTCCGTAGCAGAAGCACGGAGTACAACCGAATCGGTTCGTAATATCCAAATTGAAGAAGCCAGGCTTGCACTCGTTACAACGTTTGCCCTCCACGTTCTCCTTGCAGAAGCATATACCGTTCTCAGCATCGCAGGACGGGATGTTATCATATGAGCCGCGGGGATCACAGCCGCATGGCTGGCAGCCATGTTGTCCAAATTGGTAGTAGTTGTTGTCACAGCGGTCGCATTTGTCGCCGGTTACGCCGGGCTTGCATTGGCATTTGCCCTCACTGTTGCACTGTAGCGAACGTGAACCTACAAGGGGTAGAGGGAAATTGTCAACAGAGGTGGAATAGTAGCTTTGGATGGTTGGATACTTACCAATTGAGTTACATTGACAGTGGATGCAGTAGCCGTCGTCACGCATGTAGAAGTTCTCCTTGCAGCGTTCACAGTTGGCGCCATCGCGGTTTTCGCGACAATCCAAGCAGTGTCCACCATGACCAGTTATGTTGTAGAGGTGCTCGTCGAAGAAACACTTGTCCGCAAGGCCATTACAGTTGCAAGCTGAAATGTAAGTGTGTAAGGATTGTGATTGGAACTAAGCGTCCTAAAAAAAAACAGTTAAAAAACAGCTTAAAGAGGGAGTTCTGTGGTCCGACGCTGAATACGCAGTAGACGAACTAGACATGAAGAGGCTCTCCAAAAGGCTGGGAGTTTATTCTAGAGTAGAGTACCGAAAAGGTTCTTGGAACGTTGCAGCCGTCATCAGCTTAAACACGAAGCTACTATCAACAGTGAACCTGCTTTGCAACTCGGTAAAGCACTTGGAAAGAGACCGCTTCTATTACGAAAAGCTGCATCTACATTTGTTGGCAGATGCCTTAGAAGGTGTTTAAGGATTTCCTGGGAAAATCAGAGCTAATTTTTACTGGAGAACGGAATGGAAACAATTGGCAGCATACTGTCCGTAAAGGATCTGCAATTTTCACTCTAAAGGTTCCACCCAGTTCTTTAATTACACAGAACCTCTGATGCAGGGCTGATTCATAGAATCGGGAGTAAAATTCACTTTATTCCCCAAATATTATCCTTGATCAGTCCCTTCCGCTTGCGTACTCCCTTTCGCGGCGGAATAACACAATTTAAAGGAATTATCCAGCTTAAACTTTCTTACAACTGATGGAGTACCACGACGAGTACTTGTGAATCTGATTGGACTCGTAGTCCCAATATTGTCCACAGCAATGCGTCACCAGCAACCACAAAACCACTAAACTCAAACCCATCTTAGCCACTGTTCGACTAACTATAAACTCCGATCGATAGTTGCGGGAATTGACTTCCCAGCCGATCGCTCCATAGCAACTATAACCTATCTTATGTAACGGACAATTCTAATAGCCCCATGTTGACATAAAAGGAAACCCCCATCCTATCCAGTTACACACAACGTTGCCTCACATCGGATGAAAGGGCACGCATCACATCGCATGACTTCCTCTTGCTTACCCTTGCACTCGTTCACATCTTGTGAGGTGGCCATCTTCCACTTCACATCGTTGTACAGTGGCAGGCATTTTTCGCAGTCGGGTCCATCGGTGTTGTGGCGACATTCGCAGACGAGCTTGTGTTCGCCATGTAAACCGGTGCTTGGTACGCACTTGCTGGAGTGACCGTTGCACTTGCAGCGTGCACCAACAGCGATATCCGAAATGGCATAGAAGTACGACTGCAAGACCTGTGCGTCGCCGAACACCTCGTCACCGAAGGTGTTGAGCCGGTCCAAAGTGATCCGAATGTCGGTTGCGGTTACCCAGTGCTAAAATGAGAGTTCAGTTATGGCAGTTTTACAAATGGCGAGGGCTGGTAAACTTACCTGAATTTCGGCACTGCGTTCAAAGTAGATACCACTGGGTCTGCCCTCCAGTGTGGAGAAGGCGATTTCGCCATCCCTCAAGGGTGAGATGTCACTGTAGTCGCTTGTACACCACGCACGCGCCTCAATATCCCCAGTCGCAATGGATCGCGAGTCCGGCAGTGCATAGGTGTCGCGACAGGTTGCACTGTAGTACTGGTAAGGCACCCATGGTCCGTCTTCCGAGCTGCGCTTGTAGATCGCAAATGACTCTGGCCGCGGTGAGCGGAACAGCAAACGCACATACGTGATATCGAATGCCTTGCCTGCGAATGTGCGAGTCATGGAAAAATATTCTCAGGAACTAGGTCAACTGCTACTCACCCAGATTCAGCGTCAGATTGACGTGGTTCGGGTACTGGATACCTTGCCGCATAGTCTCCGACTGCCACCAAGTGGGGTTCTGCGGATCGTGCAAGTCCGTAAGGTGCGAGGGGTCATGGTCTCCATACCTATATACATTGAGAGGAAGATTCGGTTACACTCCATTCCGCAACATGGCCACGTAATGATATACAAACTTGCAGAACTCGCAGCTCTTCTTGTTCGAGTAGATGGTCTGGGTGCAGAAGAGATTGTCTCCCGTTTCGCCGCAGGTGTTTGTCGAATGAAACTGCAACTGATACGCAGCATTCACGAACTCGGGCATACATTTCTGCAAAAGAAAAACCAAGAGGATATCACTGTCAGTCCGTTTTGAATCAGTCACCATCAGCGGTGTGTGTTTTGTGAGCTGCCAAATCGGTCGGTACGTGACTTTCGTGCGAAAGAAATGTTTTAATGTCAGATACTCGTACAACTTGCCTCTGGGTGTGTGTGGGCCACAAACCAAATTGAAAATGTTTGCTCTTCTGTGGGGGTATAGCCTATCGATGGAAGTGAACGATTCATTAAATGCGGAGTCTTTGGGGGGACTTTGTCGAGTGGATTTCGTCCTAATATCCTTTCAGGAGGCTGAACTGGGAAGTGGTTTATAACATAGTACGTGGGTTTTGGGTTTTATAAGTTTTTTTCTTTATTTCTATCCGTGGGATTAGTTTCAAATTGACTCATATTTGGAGACTGGCGGGTGTTAGGTTAGGCCCTACTTCGTACTATAGGTTGAGTTTGTGCGGAATCGCTTGGAGGGAATTTCAAATAGATTTCGATTAGAGATTAGCTTTCAGTTGGGGTATGGCAATTGAAGATTTGCGGTAGGTGTCGACACGCGGCAGGCTTTCTGAGTTGGAGGCGTTTCTAGAAGTGGTTGGTTAGAATGCAGAATGTTAGGAGTATTCATGGTTGGGATGTTCAGATGTAAATTGAAAGCAAGATGTGGTTAATTAATACCTACATACATTATCAACTGATGGCAGCTTTTCTGTTTAAGGGTGGAACCAACTGTATAAGTCGGTGAATCAGTGGCGAAATTTTAACTATTCCTTAGAAGAAACTACTAATAAAGAGATTGTTGGAGCCGCACTTGTTTTCATGGCTTGTATCTGGCTTTTGATATGAATTGTTTGTTTAGAAGATGGGAAATGAGGGAGTACTGGAGCAAACTAACGAAAAGAACACGACATACGATCACCACCAGGCGATGCGTGATGCCTGTGAGATGACTTCTAAAACATTAGAGTCTTTATGAAAACGAAGCAAGCTTACATTTAATGCAACATCGATAAGAGGCAGTATGTTCCCTAAAGATAATAAATTCAAACACATTTGTCAAATTGAGTCAATCTTCGTTAACTTTACATAAAAGTTGGGCAGAAAAGAGCCAAAAAGAGAGAAAAGAATATTTCCCCTCACCACTCCATATTACCCTATGCATAGCGCAACGAAAACCGTGTTTTCGTCGAAAACTCGTCGATTCATTCACACCGACCACCAACTAGGTTTCGTTCGACATTTCAATTAGCTGTGAGACACTAGTCGTTATACTTCGGTGCAAACTATTTTGGTTACAAATTTCGATCGCATTAATTAACAAATAAAATGAATTTAGTGCATTTAAAAATAATATAAGCCAACAATTAAATGCGGAAAATGATTTTAAGTTGTGAGCTGTGACATTTGTTCGGTCAGCTATTCTACGGGATATTGCAAAAGGTGTGTTTGTTTCAACAACTCAACGATTGGAAACTGAAATATGAAGAATTCTGTTTTCGATAAAGCTTTCGACTTTTTTCGCGGAAACCCGGTTTTCGTCTCGGTGTGGAAAGACTAAAAGAAAGAAATTTCCTTTGGCTAGCTGGTTGTAGGTTATAGCTGACAGGTGGTTGGCAAATCGTTCATGTTAATTTGGAACTAAATTTTTATTTGATTTCATTTGTATTTTGTTCCTGTATAGCATTAAAATGGATGTTAGATGCAAAAGCAATTTAAACTTTTTTTTTAAATATAAATTCGTACTTTGTTCTACTGATATTTAAATAATACCCTTAGGAGTAATTCACATTTTTAAAATTGTTGCTTTAACTCCTTCCTTTTTTTTTTTGGTTATTTTTCATTTCGATGAGCAAATTCTCTTTACATCACCTGGGTAGGATTTCAAAACATGTGAGATGATAACAAAATAAATAGTTATCGCACTCTATACAAGTTTTTGTTGGTAAGTTTAATTTCCCGACAAATGGTGAAAACTGCCTGCGCAACTATCTGAATTATTGCATCCATATGTGATCAGACTGTACAACGAAACATTTGCAAACGATCAAATTCAAAGTCAAGACAAATGTTATGCAAACTTCAGGACCAAGACTTAAATTGTATCCACCGCACATGACACAAGTATACATTCGTTTACTACGACATTTTGCTCTGCATGTGTCGAAGAAACTCACGGTCAACGACCATAAGCTATAAGTGAATGAAATTACTCATTCTCCCCCGCCATGTGAACACCAATGGTCGGTCAGAATCTGTCACGGTAACACCTATAATCAAATATAAAAAAAAAACATACAGAAAGGCTTGACAATCTGTGTAAAGGGTATCGGTTAGTACCCTACAGGAATCTCAAACGTGACTGATAGTCAGTGTGTAAAAAACATTTTCGAATCTAAATGACCTCCTCTCTGACAACTGACGACAGCTTAGAAAATCAAAAAATTGTTTTTATTTTTAAGAATTTCAGAAAGGGGATCTTGGTTGGTTGGTTTAGGTGGCTGTATTTCCCGACGAGGGAAAAACACAAGTAGCGCATTGAGGGCCGTTTTGAAACTACAACTAACGGAACCTGATATGAAAAGGAGGTGAAGGAAGTTAAAAGAGCTCAAAACCAGCCTGTGGAGTTGAGAAATTTGATAATCCTGTGGAAATGGATGCCTTGGATGGCCAAAAGGTCATCAAAAAAGAAAGGGGATCTACGTTCAGACAATTCTTATTCCAGCAAATAAAAAGAATAAATAAAAAAAAACACAGAGTTGTGATCCACAAAATGCACTAATATACACTTAAGAGTTGTTTATGGAGTTGTTCTCTTGACTCTTACCCTTTTAATTACAAAAATGGTTTGAAAAGTGTTTGATATTAGAAAAGTGATCAACACTTGAATAGTGATGAACGACTTAAAAACGGGTTGGATTGGCTTAAGATCCATCACACCACAAAACGCTTTGATATCAAAAACAGAGAACAGAGATAAGAAATAATTTGAAAATATTAAGTGAAGAGTATGAATGACAAAATATTACTTGTGGGTCTCTGCAGATAGACAGGATCATGATTTATTGATCATTTTGTTATTCGCACGAAAAATTCTTACATGATCATCAGTCTAATTACTATGCCTTTTTTCTATGTGATTTCTTTCAATCCTTTGGCTGATGTGTTGATTTCTCACGATCTACGTTATGTACCTTTTTAAATCGACCATTAAATTAAAATTCAAGTATATTTCTAGCTTACGATTCGGACATGAATATGAGTAGTATAGTTTCTCGCGAAAGTAATAATGATTTTCTTTCTTCTCTTTGTTAAATACCATATGTCAAAATGACAACACCCTATGTTGTAGGACAGTCCAAGCCAAAGTATAATCGGACACCTTGTTAACTTTTAAACGAATTGCTGACTCTGGATGTGTAAACCTCCAAATAGACGAGGTATCTGCTAAAAACGAATACCAAATTCGAAGTGTCCACAAAAAATATATTCAACTTGAACTTCCATGCTCTAAACAGTAGGTGGCTGCACAAATTGTTGATGGACGCCATGTCTCATAAAAGTGATGTTTGATCATGAATAAACTATGAATTATGTTGGACATTTTAAGGGTCATTAAGAAGTGTCATATTGTAGGGCTACTTCTTTGTCAAAATATCGAATGGAGCATTTTAAGAGCGGTTGAAAGATGATCTGAATAATTTTCACGATTGAGAAGTGTATTCAATTTTTTTCATAAAGAGCTCTTAAACTGATGGACGTGAGTGGATAGGGTGGCAAATTGTTCTACATTACGAATGTCGTACAATTGCATTTTATATTTGGCATGAGCTGAAAAAGGAGACAAAAGGTTCTACCGGGGCCACGGTCAACCCGTGGAAAAGTGCAGAATTTCAAAAATAATTCCGCCTTTTCCATATGATTCGGTTTAAACATTACCCACTCGACATTTTCATCAGTAGATTGACAAAAGTTGCCATTGAATTGAGCTTCGGCATAATGCTTTCATCACCAGTAGTTCAAATTTGTCTATTAGTCGAATAAAGCTGCTGGATTGATATTTGATATCTGACAAACATTCATAATTATAATCATCCTAAGACGGCATCTTAATTATTACTTTCGGATATGGCATAAACGTTTTAAATGTAGGTGATGACAGTAATAAGGAAACTAATTTGTATATACATATATCATTTGCCGATCTAAAATTTAATAAATCAACAAATGTCTTTATTGACACCTTATTTTCACATCGCAAAAATAACTCACCAAAAATCCAAGTTTCTTCACCCCACCCAGTGTCTTATCCCTTCGTCGACATCCTTTTATTATAATCACAATCCTTCCGCAATACACCCAATAAAATGCCCACAGTCACAAAACACTTCAAAGGCAACCTTATCAGCTCAATTGAAGCGTGTGCCTTCATTTGTCTTGATTTTTGCCTTTCCTCTCAAGATGTCTTCAATAAGCCATAAATTCGTTTGATTTATGCGCCCATTCAGTGCGATTACCACGAATATGGTCTCATTCAGTAAAAGACGGACCGAACCAGACCCGAAAGCATCATGAAGATGAATACAGAATACAGGCTATCTCCCATGGCGATGTTGCCCCTACATTCTCGTATGCAATATGCTGCTAGTATACAATGAAATACTCAGATACTGATGCGAGTATTGCAGCACGAAGTTCGTAGTGTGACATCAAGCGGAAGTGCGTTATCTTTGTATAGTAATAAGGCGCGTGACAAGTTGCTTGAACCATTTTCCTTTAAGATTTAATTAAAACAAAAAAAAAATTTTAAAATCAACACAAGCGAGAGTGAATAAATATGCGAGTGAAAAAGTAATTAACTGTGGGTACAACTCAATTAATGTCACTTCACCGATATCGTACTTTAATTAAGGTTCAAACGGAGGAAAAGTAAATTGAAAGTCAAGTCTTCGATCGGTTTAAAAATAAATATAAAGTTAATAATACTTAACATGCGCTTTCTTATCATTGCAAACATTATCATTGAGGAAATATGTATGTTCCCACACACAAAGCGATGTCGATAAGAATTTCAGTTCTTACAACGGCGAAGATAATTCAGTTTATGCTGAGTTTTCTGAAACAAATTAAAATCTATAATGATTTTTATTAAAGGGCGTCTACGTTTGAACTTGACACCAAGCACTTCAACTTTATGACTACATATTCTAACTCATCATCATGATCGTGAGAAGCATTTATTTGTCGAATTTCTTCTGTAAACAGCTTCCTTCAGGTCTTAAATGTACGATTATATTGTTTGACACCCACAAATGACACTATTTTTGTGTTACTTCTTTAAACTCCAACTTCTAATTGAGTTTGATGCCATTTAGAAATTCGCATCAAAATTTTGCGGAGTTCATTTTCGAATATTGGTAATTAGAAACATTTTATAAAAACTAGTTATCGAACTTGAATCCCAAAAAGAGTAAAGAACTAGGAAGAACCGCATTTATTTAACGCTTTCTAAAGAAGTAAACAATTTTAAAATTGAAGGAAATATAAAACCTGATTTGGAGTTACGGGGTTTACAGTTCGGGGCCGATTTTATATTACAATGTAACCTCAATATTAATGGTACCTACTTCCCATATAAAATTTCTCTACCAGTTTGATTTGTTTAAAAACGGTTCCAACGATTCCAAAAAACATCTATATTTGAGCTTATGTAGGGGAGGTTAACATGATTGCATCCTCAGTGTTTCGCTAAAAAAAATCAAATACCTAACATTGCTTTCACAAATTGGACATATCTCTAAAAGGTCCATACGATTGTAACAAAAATTAATTTCTAGGGCAATATGCGGTCATTTCTAATTATAGCAAAATCAATTTTTCGCATATTATTGTTCAATTGATTTTGGAAAAAAAAACTCTTAGGTGTTTTACAAATTGTGTTTTCTTTGGTTTACCTGAAAGCGGTAATAACGATTTTGACCAAAATGCATACTTAGAGTTAAATTGATGTTCCCAAAATTATTGCATCCTTATTTTTGAATTCGATTCGAAAGGGTTATTTTTAAAAACTGCTCATATCTCGAAAACCCCAATTTCGATAAACTTTAAAAACCAAGTAATGCTTATATCCCAAACAATAACTAATATTCAGTTTAGCTAAATAGTTAAGCAGTAGGTAGTATTTTTTAAAACTACACTTTGCAATATTTGGTACTGTTTTGTCTGCGTAACTTTACGAAAACCGCTCTAATGATTTTGATCAAAATACATATCAAACATTATATCAGTATTCTAAATAAGATCCCCTACTTAGTTTAATTTTTTAAATTCGAATAATTCAGTTTTTTTAATTAGTTCTCAAAATTAACTACCCAAAAGCGGAAATGTGTTCATATATTTTTTTAAAACTCAGTATACTTCACTGCCATTCAAAATGCAATACAGCTAGGAAATATTTTTATTTAGCAAATATTACCCACTTCTTTTATTTTCAACTATATTCAATATTATGCACCTTAAAATAATTCCAACCACTCAGAGCCTTTCACAATCAGAAACTCCCACTTCATTTGCACCAACACAGACGTCCATCGCGATATTCAGTTTATAACTGGTAATGCAAACTCAAAAACGAATCTTTGAATTCTTATACATCGACTCATTACGAACACTACTTGCAATCATTTACAACTTAAGGTAGCTTCTAAATAAAATAAATAAAACTAAAATAAAAATCATGCAGCTACAGATCAAAAAACAGAAATTCATAGATACTGTCCTACTACCCTTGTCCTCGTACTCAAAAATCTCGTGAAGTGTAAGAGCTTAGAAAATAGTACAGTAGGCGCTTATAGCTCTCTAACCTGAACTTGCGAAAATTGCCTGTTACTGAGCCAAAGCCTATAAAAACTCACATTGTTATTTGATATGTATATTCACTATACCATATTGAATAATTAACCTTACAGCGAATTTTATTTAACACTACCTACCTATTCTTAAATTTTATGTACGGTTGCTTCTGAACTTTTTACCTATCTACCTACTAATTGACTCAACCAAACTTTTGACGAACGAGAAAGTTTCGTGCTACCCAGTCGTGCACTATGCTTTTTTATCCATTTAAAATGTTATCAACACTGAACTATAACGGGAAATCTCAAAACTAGTGGCACCTAGGCTGGCGAAAGATTAAACCAATCCTATTCGGTGATGCAGATAACTCAATAATAGCAGTATAATATAGGTAGGCAGTATTGCCCTTTTGTCGGCGGTTCTAGAAAGAGGGAAATATTGTTGACGACATTGCCGAAAGTTTTGTAAAAAGACTAGACCACGGAATGAGTTTAAGAGGTAAAAATTTCGTTGCATTTGTGTGACCAGAAAGAGCTGAAGCCTGGGCGATGATGAACTTAAGCACCATTCAAATATATTCCAAGACGATTTAATAAACAGGACTCAGCAGTCAGCACTCAGGTTTTAATAAGAGCATGGCGTTTGAATTAGTACGTCATACGTCACGTGTGCAGTTCTTAGCAATGAGTTTCAAAAATAAAAATCAACCCTCAACGGCTACGAAAAGTTGGTATTACAAGGACAGGTTCTTATTCCAATTCCGTTTTAAATTCATAGAGTCAACATTAAAAAACGACTATTTAAATTAGAATTAGACAAATTAACAGTCAGTGAACATCAGCTCTCAGTTTTATCTGTCGGACAGTAGATTCGTTTTCGGGACTACGCTTATCGCTTGCGAGTAGTAACCAAGCCAAGCGCTTCAAAAGTTGCTGTGATGAGACCAATAAAACCACCCATGCATACCTATCTATTCTCCAAGATTATGACATAATCCCCCTATGTACATTGAAGTCACAAATTCACTTATCTCTTCGTTTCTAAACAAAAATAATAATTTTGCACCAAAAACCAACACCCAAAATGGGTGAGTAATAAATTCTGCATGAGATCATAGCAATGGATGGAAGTGCAAACACGCTTCTCAAACAAATATTTACATTCATTATATCAACAACGAATTATGTTTTTCCAACCAGCGTAAACATTTGCACAGCATAATTTATTTCGAATACACCAGGCTTACCTGAGGTCGCCCATAGGGATCGTAGCACTCTAACGCCGGCATAAACGTCGTCTCCGCGTCGTGGGCAGCATTCGTTACGTCATTGTGTACTAACAGGATCACTAAAATTGCACTACACACAAGGTTGCCCGAGGTCCACTTGATCATTTTCATTTTTGGTAGATCTATTTGTTGTACCTAAATTACACTTTTTTTTTTTTAATTAAAACTAATATTCGAATATGCAGGTATGAACTCTTTCTGAACACTTTTTCTTTAATTCATCATAATGTCGGTGTTATGAGAACAGACACTTTTGTCGTCAAAAACGTATACGGTGCAGTTGCAGATACACTTCCCTGAAAATTTAGAAACCCGTTGTTAGCGATGAAGATATTATTTGGCTTTAAATTAAAGTGTGTGCATGCACAATGATCTCAGCGAGGAATAATTAAATTGACTCTACTGGGGTGTGCGTTTGAAACGACTTCGACTTCGACTTCAAGACTTATTGACACAACAAAATAAACTTAGCCGGCATAAGTTAACTAGCAGCGCATATATGGCGGTGCCACTGCCACCCATTGGATGGACGGTCGTGTGTACTGTTCAATTATTTTGCCTTCGGAACAGCCGATTATAAATAGAATTGAAATCATAAACAAATAAAAGAGTCTTCGATTGAAAGTCATGCTCGGAACGCACATAAGGTTCGCGTTAAAGATGCAAGAAAAAAATTAAAAAAAATAGACCATCTGTAGCCAAATAATATCTTCTTAGTCGTATAGTGTGTTCCGCGCCCAACACTCCCACAGCAGACTGCAATTACACTTCACACAAATTCCGAGACCGATAAATTCAACGAAAAACAGGGTTACCCCGCCCGCCCATTCGTCTTGTCTGTCTATCGAAGCACAATATATTTTTTTTTTTCTTTTTCAGTGCTGATATGAGAAATTCTTGGAATAGGGACACATCCGCTGTACAATACAGTACAAGATTGAACAAAAAAAAAAAAAGCCAAGTAAAATTAGTTTCCTTAGTCGGCGAGATAAACTTTTGCCCTCCTTCCTGTGTTGGCACTTAGGCGGGCAGTGTATTTCCGAGTTTTGTTGTTGTGGGCAGAATTCTTTTACAAAGCAATCTTATTGAAAGGATTTCACTTTTGCGATTTAGGCAGATCCAAGGAGGGCACAGCCGCAGCATAGGGAAACGTGATTTCCATATGTTTGCTGAGATGCAGAGAAACACGCACACACTCACACCCACTCTAAACTCTGTGAAACACATGCAATACGTCGATGCACTTTGATTGTAGCGATCGTTTGACTGTACACTTTTTTTTTCTTCACTTTGCTTCGATAAAAGGTTGGAATTTGTTTTTCACTTTAAATTTCCTTCAAGAAATCATATTTTCTTTGCATCATGTGTGACTTTGATGAACATAATCACTTGAAGATCGTTTGGTTAGATTGGGCGAATGTGAAGAATAGTTTTAGAATCGTAATCCATTTAGTAGAGTGTAACCGAGTATTGTACAGCAGACAGGCAAACGAATAATTTACACAATTTTTTATCAAGATGAAGTAGGGAAGTACCAACCAAGAGAACACGAGTCACTAGTGCAACCACCGCCGTTGCCGTCGCGCGATCAAAATGGACTGTACACGAGAAGATATTCCGTACCGAATGGAAGTCCGGCGATAATTATTTTCTGAGAGGCTCTTTTTATTTATTTCTATGGCTGTGACTGCGATCGGTTTCTGTGTGAGAATGGGATGGATCCACCACAACCACATATACGAAAAGATCGTGGAATAGGGCTGCCTTGTGCCGAGTGAGATGTTAAGAGTCTAGGCTTAAGTTTATGTGACCTTTCCTGTAACGCAACTGTGAATTTTCTCGAAGAAGTTGAACAGAAAAATAATAGCAACCAATTAGCTACAGCGGAAATTTCAAAAGCTTATAATAGTAAATAATAGTGAACCCTACGCCTAGCTTCTCGAAAACATCCGTTTTGTGGTAGTTTCTACATTTCAGGTTCATAAAAATAGAGCTACAGATAAAAATTGGCGCCCAACGAAAGGATTTAGCTGATTATTTTATTGTTTTTTAATAGTTGTGGCCCCTAAACTGATTGTTAAGACAGCAGGTATCTGAGGTCGTGCGGTCTCACCGTGAAATCGTGAAAAGTAACAAAAGTTTGAAGAGCACTTTCGATAATTCTTAGGAAAAATTGTGATGGTAGTAGACTGGTTCTGTCAATGACCAGATATTTTTTCTGAGTGAAGTGGTCATGATTCCGAAACAGTTTTCGCCTTGGTCAAAAAAGCTGTCGCAATTTAATAAACCCAATGCAGAAGAACAAAATGCAAAAAGCTATAAGAAGTCTAAGCCGAGGGATATAGAAAGATTATGCTAATTTTACAGTAATCGAAACGCGAAACATGCGCCTTGCGGAAAAATCAATGACATGTTGCTTTTGCTTCCAGTTGTTGGACTAGTAGCCTGCGTGCGAAATTGAATTTTTCCCTCAAGTCGACTGATTTTATTAATATAGGTAGGTACCCTAATAACTTTTTTCGTAGATACAGTTACTATGAGCTTGGCAACTCTAATCACATTTCGTGAAGCATTTCAGTGGTAATTCGAGCTATCTCTTTCGTTTCTTTGTCGTCTTTCCAGAGGCGAATTTCAATTCAGTCATTCTTCGGGGAGTTTTATGATCTCAGCTACTCGCACACAATCGCAACCTTCCACTGAATTCGCTTTAAAAGAGAATTCGAGAGAGATCGGCAGGCATCGGATAATTGATCTTTTCTTCTCGTTGTCGTTAGATACTTTACGGAGCGGACAACGAAGCCGAAGATGAAGATCTCTATTTTCATAAAGAAAATGGATAAACAAAAACATTACTGTCTTATAGAACGAAGGTGAGATGCTATGCTAACGTGAGCATGGGTCTCAAAATGCGGGTGGTTCCTCAGGTAGGCAGACACAAAACCAACTCCACACTCCGCATTCCCATAGTAATTTTGTTCGTCACTTTTTTCAATTTTGAACGAAGAAACACTCAGTCACACGGAAGACTGTAACATGATTTCCATTTTATTTCGCAGAGATCACAGCAACTGCTGGAGTTATGCCGCCCGATTGTGATTAGAAAAATATTTTTAGGCTTTCGTCAAGAACAATGTTAAAAATCTGAGAACCATCGTTCAAAGGTTATCACAAGACCAGCATAAGTATTCCCTGATAAGAGTTCATTGTGCCAGAGATTTTATGCTCAGGCACCACTGTAACTATATGTTCATTATTTTTGACGATTTTTTTTTTCTCAAATTTTTTAATAAGAACAGCGAGAGATGGTGACCGAGTTATCTCTATCTATAGGCTATACGAGTTGAGATCATTAAACTAGAGCGCTGGAGCTGAAAGCTTATCTGCAATTAAATATGTGAAGGCACTCGTGTCAATTGAAGCTGAATGAATTGTGTTCCCAGTTGCAAATTAATGTGATGGTTTGTTTCTTTTTTGTTGTACAAAATTAAGGAACATCAAGGTTGAGAAGATGCAATGAGATAATATTTCCACCCACGAGAATGTGGGCTGCATTGTTGGTCATGACATGAGATACTTTGCACTTCATCACGTAATAGTGAACTCTACATACATAAACATGATATTTGGCTTGGAAGGGGACAAATGAAACACATCACAACATCCTCTATGGGGACTCGTCAACGGTTTGTGAAGTAATCGGAGATAAGAAGTGTCTTCCAGATCATAGGCTTGTTATGACGAGATAGTCGGTGTATTTTTAATTTTTCTTTTTATTTTTTGTCACATCAACCGAGCATAGAGCTTGCTAATCTATATTTCTGTCCTTCCGGTTGGAGGCAGTTGCGGTTAGATTTGATGTTTTCCGTCTAATATGGCTTTCTTGTGTTTTGTTGCAAGAGTTGTTGTAGTAGAGAGTTTTACGAATTTGTCAAGTAGGTGGAAATAGTCATATTTATGGCCTCCAGTTACGTTCGCATGGCCTGACAATAAAAACTCACACAAACGAGCTGTGGCGGGGATGAAAGGCTTTGATAAAATACTCGAATGTCCAGTTGTGCGAATTTTGCAAGCATGTAGGAACTTTTTAAAGAATTTTGAAATCCTACCTTTTATACTTAAGCTTGTAAATCTACTTCGCTGGTATTTTTTTCAATCAGCCTGTAGAGGAAAGATGGAGAGAAAGGTATACTATATAGAAAAGGGAAAATAGCTCAATTTCTTCCGTATTTTGACATCGAAGCTTGTAAGAAGAAAAGTCTCAACTATTTCTCAAAGTCAAGAGCGCTTTCATATTTGGATGTCTTAAAAATATTTGACGAAAGATTACAGACAGAAAACGTAAATAATATTTTAGCAGAATTAAGTCTCCTTTTGGCGAATATTCGCATTCGTTTGTATACAGCACTAACTGACTACTTATGTCTTTCAAGCACGCTTGCAAGAGGACGCATGACCGATCTAAAATAGCCAATAGAAGATGTAGACTTACGCAAGAACTCACTATACGTGTCTGATATGCAAAACACAAAAAAAAACTTTAAGACCGAAGTGTTGCCTACGAGTCCTGACAAATAAAATATTGCAAAGGCCGTCCAGCCATGTAGAGAAGCTAAACATTGCTGCTGGGGGTATGTCAAATTCGAAGAGGGAAGCCCCACACCAACTGGTCCTTCCTATGTAAATCTCTGCACAAAATCCTAATCGCGCCGAAGATGTTTCCCCCAAGATTCAAGAAGACCAATAAAGCCAGATTGAAAAGCAGAAGACTGGTGACGATTCCGATAACATGATATCTCCACGCATTGGTACAATTTCCGGGCAGGTCCAAAATACCTAAACCCAAGACTCGCGTTCGAGCTTCGAGCAGATTTGGAAAAAAAATCATTAAAGGATATCTTAATGAATCTTTCTTAATTTCTTTAAACCGGAGAAAGGGAGCGACAAAATTAGCTTTAAGATCGCAAAAGCCACAAGAATTGGAAAAGTGACAAAATTCAAGACCAAAGACTGAACAAAAAAAGCAAAAAAAATTTCTGTTTTCGGTGGCTGTGTCTCCGGTTCCAATTTCACATAAATCCGCACAATAAGATAGACTTAACAGATAGCGTCATAGATTAAGCCAAAAGAGAGCGAAAGTAAGAAACGTATATTAAAATCTACGATAATTGGCGCCACCAAAGTTAAGAAAATATTTCTCTTAAATCGAATAAAAATAAGAGGAAACTGCACTTCTCATTGGAAATCAGTGCAGTTCAAAAGTTCTTTCTCGGTGTAGGTAAAAATTGTTCGCAAGTTGTGTAGTAAACTGAACTTGGTTACGGTAACCGACTCAAATGCCAGGAACATGGAGGATTTCCTTAGTGAATTAGAGGGCGAACACTCAACTTAATCGTACCTACTACATATTTATATTCACTAAAGTTGAGTGATGCCCGAATATTGGCTGTCAATTGCGGAGTTTAGAAGATGTAGACGGTGATAATTTGACCAGTTGACTTGGACTGATTTTTCCTGGGATTAGTTAGTTGTATCTGGCCCCATTATAAATATTCCGGGTTTTTGTCATCACTATGCGACTGCAAAATACACGTTGTCCTCTTGAAAGCAGAGGTGTCGCCCACAAAAAGGTTTGTAAGTTAGACCAGCCAACTAAGGGAAATATGTGGTTGGTGTATGTGCTGCAATAATGGTTTGTAGTGCGGTTGTTAGATTTGCTAAATAGGACAGTTTGCACTCTTTGCTACGGTTGAACATTAATTTATTGAGCTACCTACTGGATTGTGGTGTGTTGCAGAGTTGCCACTTCAATAAAAACGTATCTCCTCTTTGGCAGTAAATTAAAAGCAGATAAACGTCAGGAAATTTTAATAAATCTCATGTTTAAAGTGAAGTTGGATGCAATTTATTCTTTTGAAATGTGAAATGAAATAGTGTAATCCAATTTTCCTTACAATTTTTTTTTTAAGTAGTTTTAACTTATTCATATTAAAATTAAAGCGGATTAAAAAAGGGATTTCTAAAGTGAAGTAGATAATAAAGTATTTAAAAATAGTGAGAAGTAGGGAGCAGATTTTATTTTTTTACAAAACTAAAGTAAAGTGGCATCGCTGGTGTGTTGTACAAAATGAAACTAGCAGTGACCAGTGAGTACCTACTCCAATATTCTTTTTAGAAAAAAAATATGTACGTCTGATCACCTACTTAAGCTTCATCTAAATGCCAATGCTACAGACTTTTCTCCTCTTCTATAAAACAATCCTCTGAAATAACTGGAAGACTATCAGACCGAGGAAGCTAAGACTTGAAACATCACTAGATCTTCCAGAAAAAGGTCTATGCATATATTTTGGGTTTTTAGTTTTATAGCCAAGAGTACATTTTGAGTGCTATCAACTTTCACCCCTTGGTAGGTGTGCTGAATTATGAAATATTGGCTCAAACTCCACACCAGTTTGTGAATCTCGAGCTACGCCTGCTATTCAAACCAACCGGACTTAAATTTTGTGCATTTAAATTTATTCATTAGATACTTATGAGACTACAAATCCTTGGGAATCTAGACCAAGATTCCCTTAAAAAAAATCATGTTTCACTAAAGTACCATGGTACGCGAAATACTTTGGCGGTCCAGCGAAAATTTACCCTAATCATCAGTAGCACCCTTTTCGGTCTCCACGTCATGTTGCTCTTCGAGAGGCGCAGCAGCAGCCTCTGCCTTGTCGGCAGCACCTTCCAAAATGCACTCTTCACTACCAGTCGTGCTTATTGTTATCGTGGGTATATTGTCCGACCACACCGAAGTCTGGGAGTCTTGGCGAGTGGGTGGAGGTCTTTCTGTCCAACGTAGTGATCCGATTCTCACTGGCGGAGGTGTTGGTCCGAGTTGGTCGTCCTCTTCGGAATCGATTGGCGCTGCGGGAATGATTTTCTCCGGCGGGGGGCTTGCAATTGGTTCAGGCATTGGTTGGAGTTCAGATTTGGGCTCAGATTTGAGTTCAGATTTGACTTCAGATTTGGGTTCAGATTTATGTTCGGGTATTGGTTCTGCTTTATGTTCCGGCTCTGGTTCCTCTTCTGGATCCGGCAATGGTGGCCTGGGTGGGGGAGAGTCACCATTTGGCTCGACTTTCTTTACAGCATCTCGGACCAGGGTCATAAAAGTTCCAATCCTCTTGCGTCCCTGCTTGGAGAAGTTCGAAAATAGATCGTGCTTATGCGAGTCGGGTTTGTCATCCTCGTGCGATGGTTCCATTGGCTTTTTCTTATCTGTGGTCTCAGTGTCTTTCCTTGGAGCTTCGTCATGCTTTTGGGCTTCCTTGGACTTGCTGCGTTCGACGGACTTATCGTCGAATTTGAAAACCTTAGGTTCCGAGCTGGCTTGTAGGGGTTTTCGTTTGTGCTTCCTCAGTGTGTCTGAAGCCCTTTCATTGATAACGGTGAAGTTGCTTACAGCTTTAGGGGGTTCTGCTGGCTTGGAAGGCGCTGGTTGGTCGTCTTGAGGCTGCTTTCGCAGCAAGCTCATGCGCCGCTCGGAAACAATTCTGTAGTTTGTTTCCGGGTCATTATCATTGTCGACGTGCTTGTCGGGCTTGGTGGACTTCTCGGGCTTTCCCACCTTTTCAACTTTAAACCGCCCCTTCGGAGGTTGCTCCCTCGTTTTGTTCTGCTCACTTTTGGCTATTTGAACTATGTCGACAAGCGACGGCTTGCGGGTCCTTCGAATGGTTTGCAATTTTGACAGACCGAACATCTTTTCCTTGGATTCCTCATCGTGGGGCAGAGATTCGTGATGTTCCGTATCTGTGTCATCCTCATCTCTGCCTCTGACGAAGCTCTCGTCATCGGAGGTGGCGGAACTCTTGCGCAGAGCCTTCTTCATGATCCTCGCAAGGAGCTCTGCGGGGAATAGAAATTTTAGACGTGGAGTTGCAAATAGAGATAACCTACCTTTTCTGGCCTGATTTTTGTAGGCTTCGTCAAAGTCAGGCGGCTGCTGTCCGGGACCTGTGGGCGTCACTGGTGATGAGGCCTCCAAAACCTTTCTCCACCGATTCGTCAGGGCCGTCGCAGCTTGTTCATTGGTCTTGGTCTCGGGGAGTTTGAACATCTTCTTCCGCTCTTCCTCGCGTTCCTTAACCAGTTGGTTTCTCAGATCTTGGTTGGCCTCACGCAGGGCGCCAGTTAGTGACACCAAGTAGTAAATTATGAGAGTCAACAGGAGCAGCAGGGGTATCACTGTGCTCGGTGAGGTCAGGTATTCCAGTGGCTTATGGAGTTCTCTGTAAAGATAAAGGAGGTCAGTGGGGAGTTGCTCAGAAGAGCGCATCCAAGCTTACGGAGGTAGAGCCGTTATTATGGTCTTCGTGAAGAACTCCGATATGCGATCATAGTCCGAAAATGGTCCACAATGCCACGAGGGGCGCAGCCAAACAATCGCATATCCAACTGGGAGTACGCACAGGAACAGCATCGTCAAAAGTAGCGATAGATAAAAATTATTCGACTTGGACGCCCTAAAAATGAACATTGTCTTGAGCAGGAGCTACCAAATGCTTGTGCGACTTACTTGAAAACTACCTCATGCGGTACATTGCATGTGAGCACAATCCACGATCTCAGGTACATGATAATCATTAGTTTAACAAAGTTGATGATTACCAGCCCGGGCGAGAAGAAAATTCCCATCCACACCTGGCCCTGGTTGTAAACCAGATTTAGAATACTTTCGGCAATTTTAAAATCCCCATACTGTAAATGAGTGTTCAAAGAAGTTTATTCTTTCATTGTGTTCACTTTTCTGTTACCTGCGGAAAAGTTTTCTCCATATCCCAGCACCAGTATTTATTTATGTAGCGCACAAAGAGAGCTCGCAGGAAGTCGATTATAAGTGTTCCCGCTATGGACATCATCTGCAAGTTAAATTGACGTTACTTATGTAAAGGAAAATGACGTATATCTGTATATGTGCTTAAGTGGTTCAAAAGGAAGTTGCCTAACATCCAGGAAGTTTTCGACAGCTTTCAACAGAGATACAATAAAAATTCAACGGCCATAGGTATGTGTCCATGGCCAATAAGAGGATAATATTAAAGAAACTCTTTGAGGTGGTGAATTTTTAGGTGAAATACAGTAAACCAATCCTTCATGAACAAAATAAGGAAAAATAAGTATGCAAAAGCATGAACAGAATTAAATACTCAACATAAATAATTTTGAGGTACCGTCTACTGCCTAACTAGCATTTACCAGTTTTGAACTTTGAAGTTGGATTTTACAGCTCTCTTTATAGATATATCCACAACTTTCGAGTGCTAGATTGAGGGGACTATCGTTCTGTATTATATAAAAGAAGGATTTACCAAATTCTTTTTTTTATTTTACATAGGAAAAAGTGGCTGGTCAATCGAAGTCCTAATGTAGGTACCAGCAAATAAAGATTTTTCATATTATTTGTTTTATTATCTTATTATTTTTCTCAAATATCAAATTTTAACTCGATTTGCTTTTATACTGATTCTTTAATACTTCTTCTTTTAAATGGACACTGTTTCGTATGAATAAAGCGTAGCAATTACTTACACTCAACAGAAATGTCAAAATCATTTTCCACAATTAAGATGGGCTAATATTATTTTTAAATGCACTAAATTAATTTTATTTGTTAAATAATGCGATCGAAATTTGTAACTAAAAAAAAAATGCACCGAAGTTTGACGACTAGTGGCTCACAGCTGATTGAAACGTCAAATAAAAACTAGTTGGTGATCGGTGACCGAAGTGAATGCATCGACGAGTTTTCGACGAAAACACGGTTTTCGACTCGATGTGAAAAGGCTAGTACTCGTACAGCGAAGTAAATGCTAAGTTCGAATTTAAGAACTTACCTTAGCAAAGTATATTTTTATTCATACCGATTCAAAGCAATTGTTAAGGGCTTTTACTTTGCTACAACCTTTTGCTCAAAGCAAATGCTAGTTTTTAGTCATACAACCCATTTCTTTATATACTAGCTAATAAAGAATTAAATTAAGAGAAACCTAACTCATAACTTGTGTTAAATTATGAAAAATTATTTTTATGAATAATTTAAAGTATAGTTTATTCAGTTAAGAAATATTGATAAGTTTTAGAAAAAGTTAAAATGAAATAGTGGTCAATGCTAGAATCCAGTCGGTCAATGTTACGATATGTAATAAATATTGGAATAGCTCTTTCAAAAGAGTTATTCTTTATAACTGTCTAGTATTTTTATAGACAAAAAAAAATATATTTCACTATAAAAAATGCTTATAACTCCCCTTAGTTATTGTTTTGTTATACAAACGGTATAGTTTCGGTGCAACAGACAAAAGTTTGCGCCACTCAAAATCACACCATTTCAGGATCACTTGAAAATTTCCCGCTAAGACTAACATACATTTAATATTTAATACAAAAAATAAATAAATTATATAGTGCCGCACTATTAACAATAGTCTCGACTTTAAATTTACGGAAGCTCACAATTGCGAAATTTGTATGGAAAATATAATCCACTATGAACTTCTTAAATTTACGCTCGAAACTAAAAATGTTTATTGGTAATACACTTAGAATTTATAAATAAACTACCCAATGGTGTTTAGAAATATTTAAGTGTTTTTTTTTGTAAATGTTAGGGGCCCGGTCATTGTTAGGGTAGTTGACTAGTAAACGACTTCATCTTCATGTTGTAGACTCCTCTAAAGACATTAGCTGATATGTCTCCGTTTTAACCCTTGATTTATAATAGTTACATACAACCCTTTCTAAAGAGACAGACCGCGTGACTAAAAATCTATTTTAGTGTCCTGTTTCGACCTCACAACGGCGAAATTTTTCCCTACAAAATTACATATTGTGGTCTACAAGGGGAAGGTTTCAAATTATTATTAGATAGTAAGTTGGTTGGGGGAAGAGAACAGCCACTTGCAAGTTGATGAAACCCAAATGGAGGTGGGATCTAATTCATCCTGTGCCGATTACACTTAAATGTTTCCAAGGTCCTAGCATTTATCAGAGTATCCTCTAGCGCGTACTCCGTCGCTAAGTGGTGATGTCTCCAAGCGTCTTCTAAATTCTGACTTGTTTTCTATCATACTGGGAGCTGGGGTATCGAAGCACATTGTCAAATACTCAAATTACTTAGGTTCGATAGGGTAAAGTGAGGTCCGCTCTGACATGCCTAACAATCAAAAAATCAAGTCAAATATTTCTCGAAAGCATTTGAATATACTGAAAAATAACTATTGCAATCTTACGTTCGCCCTCAGGGCTAAAAACAATCGTAAACAAAGCGGAAAGTTAATTCCTCGTAAAATGTTTGCACAAGATGACCTCAATCTGAAAGGAAATGCTTTAAATTGCCTATACCAACTGCTGGCGTCATAAACATAACTCACACAGCATGGTGTAGCAACTACCACAATCCCCTCCAACTGCATGAACCCTTTGGACTTTCTTAAAATCCCTACAACTCAACTTTAAATATGTAAGGGCGTAAAAATACAATTCCCCACTTAGCCTCCTAGTCACGTAGGACATCAAAAAAAAAGAAAAAAACATCAGCTCAGTAATCCTTCTGAAAAACAAATATTTTCCAACCTAATGTCCTGCCGGAAGTGTTTAATAATTTCCATCTGCTTCCACGGAATAAATACTTTTTCACATTCGCAGTCGCCTAAAAAAGTTTAGCCCCCACTTTACTGGCCCATTCATTAGTCGACAATTGTTTTTCGATTGCCAAAGCATAGAGTCGACCAATTGAATCAGAAAATTCAATAAGTCCTGCAGAGACCCACTACTTAGAGTCTACAAACCGTACTGTGGCCAAAAATTGTTTTGCGGAGAAACTTTTCCAATTTCCCTTTATTAAATCTAGCGTGCAATCAGTTATTCTCGGCAACCAATGCCCCCTGGACAAGGGATTTCCTCACCCGGCCGAGGAGGAATAATATTTTTCTCATCGATATGAAATGAATTTTGAATTTTCCAAAACAAAAAAAAATAAATTGTAAACATATAATCCCCACACCCGAGGGACTTGGCTGGGTGGAAGTAATGTGCTCTCGCTTCGGGGGTTGCACAAGAGCGGAAAAAATGAAAACAAGAATCATGTCGTAGTCCCCAGTGGTGGGCATGGGCACCATCCAGCAGTGGGAAACGGACAGACGTCATTATTGTATTTTCTGCTCAATTTGTCATGGGATAGGAGCGACCTGCCGGAAGACAACAAAACATGTTCAAGGACTTGGCAGTGGAGTGGGGGCGTGCGATAAAATGCGTGAGTGTCAGATAATAAATAATAGCCAATATCGGGACTCACCATATCCAAGACGATAACCTTGGAGAGTTCCTGCCCGAGGGATGTCTCCCAGCACATGGACGTCAAAGATCGGCGAACGTTCTGCAGAGCGACGGTAACATTCCTCAGTCGCTCCTGGTGGTATTCGATCGGATATTCGGCCGTCGTTGTTGTGTTGTTGCCCAAACTAGACGGCGTGGTTGATAAGGGCACTTTTGTTGGCAAAGTGAATAGATCCGGTGGGAGGGTGATGCAAAACGTTTCTGTGCACCTCTCCTCGTCGTCATTGTCGTCAGAACTAGCTGGGGTGGTGGTGGTATCATCATCGTCCAGGTCATCGTCCATCAATGTGGTAATGTACTCAAGAACTTTGTCACGTAGCACATCTGATTCGGTTGAACTCACAACGGTCGACATGGAGTCCATGAATTCCGCCAGCGTTGTTGTGCTCGATAGGTCCGTTGTTGTATACTGTTCGTCGGGATTATCTGTCGACCAGCTGAGGCTGGAACGGAAGTCTGTGCTGTACGGCGATGTGCTTGTATACTCCACGCTGCTCGCAGAGGTGTCCTCTGTAGAGACTGTGGTGTCTGCAGCGGACCGCTTCACCCTGCCACCATCAGGATTGTCATCGCCATCCTCAATGGATGCGAAATTTTCAAAATAATCGTGGTAGTCAAAGAAGGTATCGTTAAACTCGGACCGATAGTCCTCCCTTGTGGTGGACGATGGCGGCGGCGATATACTGTACACCATCGTACTACTCCAGTCGTAGTCTGTAGTGCTGCTTGTCCTTGTTATCGAGTCGTTAAAGTCGATTGTTGATGTGAGGAAGTCGACGGTGCTGGTCACCGCATCGTATGGAGTGGTCGAGAACGTTGATGGTGTGGTCGACGGACTGGGCCACAGATTTGGAAGCATCGTGGTACTCAAATTTAACAAGAGCATCGACGTAGTTAGGGCACGGGTAGGGGAGGGTCTTATCCTTGAGCAATTCACGCGTACGATGAAACAGCGCGTCTGGTTGATTAGGTGTGCCCATGGTACTGCTGTGGTGGGCGCGACAGTCGATGTTGGTAGCAAATCACTCAAATTTGTTCCATTTGCATTGGGCGACATAACCGTCGTCGTTATGAGCAGGCTGGCAATCATCTTTTCGATTTGTCCCTTTTCAATGGTGGCATTCTGATTGATTTCCTTGAGTAGCTGCAGGCTTTCGTCCTTGCCGGTGATTTTATAGATGAACGAGAACATCAGCGAGTACAAATTCAGCAAATTCAGTATCATGATCCTGCAAGGACATAGGAGTTAGGGAGAAGTGCTGAAAATGCATAGTGGTTGTACCAATTTTTTCTGTGTTCACTTTTGCCACAAATGAAAGGAGCACATAGAATTTTTTCAAGTATTTGTATTGAGTTCTTTAAATGGAAGAAAGTGGAAAAACAAAACGGGTCTTAAACAATTCACACAAGTCGATCAACTTGAAGGAGGCTTTTCGTGGGAATGATGTTGGAAGCTGACTGCTTTCTAGGTTCAATATTGGTGAAGGTACAGTAGGAATGTATGCAATCGAAGTACAGTGAGGACCTTACGCCGGAAATTCTTTCATATTCTTTAAAATTGCATGTGAGTTCAGACTTTCCATTGACAAAAATTCAAAATTCGTTTATTTTTATAAAGCTACTTTCTATTCCTGTGAAGTATAGCCTGCAAGCGACTTCTTGTCACACAGCAAGTGCGGGGCCATATTAATAAGAAACAAGTCGATTGGCATCCTTCCTCATACAAGGTGGGCCAATTTATCTCAAACATAAGACTTGGGCGATAGAAGAGTGGAATGGTGGGAGGTGTTAGACGTGCGGATGGACGCCAGCCGCAAAAATCCACCTCGTTCGTAAAAGGGTTACACAGTAGGGTATTCCGCGTGGCCCTCTGAATCAATTCTGATGAATCAGCAAAACGATGAATGGCGAAGAATTTTTTCGGAAATCTATGGTGAGATCGACGAGGCGCATTTTTATATCACCGGTTTTGTGAGCATGCAAAAAAAAATTAATGACTTTGGGTGCAGAGAAAGTTTTTAAAACCTCACTCTTCATTTTGGATAGTTTAACCACATCGATGAAAAAACCTACTGCGGCACGGGCGATATTAAAAATCGGTTTGAAATGCTTTCCTTCTATTTCGATTGCATTTTATTCCAAACACACCATCATCAGGACATGGAATACAGCACTTTTCTTTGAGTCGAACTATTGAATCGAATTTCACGCTCACAAACTAATCTCCTGTCAACGGTTCGAACAGTCAATTCTTGTATAGGTTCAGCCTCTTCAATCGACTCTAAGATCGATTTAATGCCAACATCTTCCACCGCTGCTCCACTTTAGCTTATAAATGGTTTTGGTTCTATATGGCAACCTTCTGAATAGCAACAGAGAGTTGAAAACCTTAAGTACAGTGAACCTGCTGAACACCCCCTTTATCATAGAAAGTGCTTCCCAGTATGCTTATGGTTCACAGTTTTTTTTTTCTTTTAAAAAGAATGAGCATCGCTGCAGATGAAGGCTTCAGGACCTTTTCGTCTCACTAATCAAAGTGGCTTACAATGTAGAGTACATTTAGTTTTAACAAGACGACGAAACTGCTAAACTTTGTGTAGGCAGATCTCTAAAAGCCCACCGATGCCTTCTTAAAAATCTACAACGAAAAGGTAGCAACAAAAGAGCGGAAACTTAGAGACACACGATTACCACCAGTCAGTGTCCAGTTGGAGCCTATAACTATCGAAATAAGCGTAGAAGGAAAATCGACGAATACATCTGCCATTCCTGGGGAAAATTTAAATTTGCATATATTTTGAATAAATTGGCCGACGAAATTTAGCTGCTCCATGCGTAACCCTTTTGTTTTCCTGAGAAGTCTATACGGAAAGTATGAGAAGTATTGACGTGACTCCCGTACAAATCAGCACATGCGGACAGACACAATATTGAGTATGTACGAGTATAAGTACTTTAGTTTTTTGCCCGTCTGTAGGACCGTAGCTTGGCATGTTATGGAAACAAAGTTTGTAGGTGACTATCCTATTCTCAACCATTCCCTCTTTTGAGAATTCTCTATGTCATTTCATACAATTCAATCCGACATCCCATCCCTAAGTGCCCCCTCGCAATGAATTGCATGTGCATGCATCTTGTCTTATTCACGTCTAGTTAACATCAAAGGAAAACTCAGTCCTCAAAACTTTCCTTTTATACTATTTTCAGTGGCAAAAATTTCATCTATACGTGGTGAGAATAAATAAGTTCGCCGTCACAATCCCCCGAACAATATATTCAGCAGAATCCACCACCGTCCACAACCGACGTGCTTATAAACACATGTCCTCTGGGGAAATGACTCTGAATGAGATTGCTGTGTGGGTACGCAGTTCGAAAAGATGTTCATTTCAAAAGTCCCTCGGGTCCACTACAAAGACGAACGATAAAAAAAAAACCTCTTTCTTACCTAGCTAATTGCAGACGCAACTGCTGCCGGGGATGCCAGTTCTCAAACAACCCCAGAGCATCGAATATCATCGGCATAAAGAACGACAGCAAGGTCATTATCAAGTTCACCTCGTTGCGCCGCCACACATTGGCGTTGGGTCCAATATTCTCCGACCTAAGGGCGAGAATCAAAGAACATGCCTTATACGAGATAAAATTGAGGGAAATTTCCTCGAATTACCTGTCAACAGCCGATACAACCGTGTAGCCGGATGCAGCCAAAAGTCCCAAAACTATAATATTCACCAGAATCCTTTGAAGTATGACACGCCATCTGAAAAAAGCGACAAGATTTAGCGCGTATTTTTAGCTTCGTTGCGCGCTTGGTACTTCCGATTGTCCTTCTTCTTTTCGGCCTCCTCGAGCAGGGCTTCTTTGAAGCCAACAACTACGGATGCAATTCTGTTATGGGCCGTTTCCGCATGGCCTGTACACAAAATCGGAAATGAAAAATATTCCACAGCACAAATACAAATTATTACCGATCATGAAATCCCAGCCGGTGAAGAGCTTCCAGGAAAAAATACACTCGTCGTCCTTGGAGGAGAGCTTGGAGTTCCTCGAATTCTCGGCCATTCTGCAAAAAGGGAGAAATGCAATTATGTATCCCGTTGCGGTGGTGAATGCCTATTTACTGGACCGGAAATGATAAACCGATTACAAGCTACTCAGATTACAATCAAGCGAATTTAGCAACAAATAATTGCGCAGCATCTACACTCTCACCACCACATGGCGGGTCATTTGTATTACATTTCCTGTCGTGTCGCCGTCGCCAGTGTCTGTTTTGGTCCAGCGGAGTATGAATTAATGAACAGCAGGCACTTCCGTCATCTGTGCGGTTATTCTCTGATGAACTATAATTTATATTGTTGTCGAACAATTGAGTTGAAGGATACACAGCAGTCGAGGATGTGTCGATGCTGGCAATTCGATGGAAATTCCAGGCACGTACCAAATGGATTCACAAAATTGCTAGACAAGGATATTGTGTTGTGGTGTATTATAGCCGTGAAGCTTTTCCCTGATGTAATCATTCAGATATGTGATAAGGGAGGCGAGTGGTTCAAGGGAGTGCAATTTTTTTTTTCCCACATAAGAGTTTATATCCCCACTGAGTGCTAAAGTGATGTGTAACCTTTATGTCTTTCGGTGATAAATAGATTGTTATCATCTGTTATGGCAGGGACAATAAATTAGGAAACAAAGCAACTTGATTGGACGGTTTTCCTTGAGCTGATTCAACGAGGCAACTCTATGAATAGATTGGAATGGAAGGTGGATCTATTTTTGGCGATTAGGATACTCTATTGTGGTATTGAGTAGTAGATGAGGTTGTCAAGCTAGCACGAACTATTGTTGCACTGTAGAGAGGGGTTACAAAAGTTTTGAAAAATCCACCCCATAAATAAATTCAACTGTCATACTTTATCATCTAGCTATGGGATTCAATACGAATTTGGAGTTTTAAAAGAGTTTTTGAGCAGGCTATTGTAAGAATTCTTAAAGGTCCCTTTATAAATAACTGAGTGGAGCCAGTCTAATACCAACATATCGAGATATTCTGCCGCGATAACATGAAGAAAGACATTCTCATTTCCCGGATTGCGCTTATTCAGAACGATTTGCCATTGCGTCTTAAGCGTCTTCAATTTCCCCTCAATTTCAAATTATAAGTTGCAAGGATAATCGCTGGATATTTGTGGTATTAATCTCGAATTCCCATATTTCTCACATGGTCAATTGCATGTGGCGTGCTCATGAGTGTGAGCAAACCTTCCGCTTGGTACGTCGTGTATCGTGAAGCGCTTTAGAGAAAAAGCGGAAGGTTGTCCAACACGTCAATCATTGCGGTTATTGATATACTTCAGTTAATTCTATTGGTCCTTAACAATAAAACATTTTAGACACCACCATTGGCAACAGATTAACTTTTAGTCTAAAGTAGAAGAAATAAATTTGACCTGAAGTTAGGAAATAGTTAGATTGGTGTCACCGCCAGTGATGCTAATCCGGATCGAAGCTGTTATGTCTCTTATATCTTTTTGGTGAAAAGATAGATTTCGAGTTTTGAAGTTGACTTTTGTTAAATTTTGTTCATTTCTATGAAATGCTAGGTGGAATTTAGAGGTCACTAGCAAAAGGATCGAACTTCGTTTTTTTTTAAGCGTCATTGTATTTAATATATCTTTTGAATAAGGATTTGCATTGACCGGATTTATGCATGCTCGGAATTATTATTTTCGTTACATTAACGAATTTGGGAGAATTAGACATTATATCAAAACGAGACAGTGTTCGTAACGAAAAATACGTTTTAATCTTATTTTTAAACAATTGACATTTCACAGAGATTTTCTAGTTTTCCCCCTTTTTAGCTTAAAGCTTTTAAACACAAAAATTGACGCTTTTCACCTCTGCGATCACTGTACAGAGTAGGTACCTACTTATAAAATATTTCGTTCCGAAATTCCATCCAAAGGCTGAGAAGACAACGGAAATGACTGGGCAAGTGGAACATATGGACAATTAAGCACCAGCAATAAGGACAACGTAGGTATCAGAGGAAAATCATAGCTTACGAGTAGGTGGCGCCCTCAATTGCGACCTCAACCAGAGAAAGCCGATCTGGCTGGAGGGGCTTGTTGTTTGAGGCAATGTTCTGCCCAATCAACATTTTTCCAAAAGCAGTTTTTTGTTGCGGGACATAATGCTTGACGAAATCCTGCTCGTTCGTTTTTAACGTTTTATTCAATTTGCAGATGATCGCGCTTGAAATCTTCTTAAAAAAATATGTTTGAGCTAGAATGACTTGAAGTCATCTATATAGTAAATGATGCGACTAGTACCCGTATCTCGAAAACACATATTTTTAAATGCAACCTTGATAATGCTTGTTCAGGCTAACTTGCAATAAACGGGAAAGTATAAGGTCTTGCACATTGATAACAACAACTGCAATAGATTTGTTTTCGGTATACACTTCGGTTGATTAAAAATGAGGCCCGACATAAATAACAACAATATAACTACAATATATGAGGCAAATGGTGATGGAAAATATTGTGTGCAATGTATAGAAAACAAATAATATCAGCCACTCCTACTTTTCTGGCATAAAAACCCAACCTTTTGATTGCATATTGCATATCTCCGAAACACAACCGAAAGTTTCAAGTTTCGAGTCGCGAATTTCGTACATTTCAAACCTTCGTTACATAATGCAACTTAGACCTCGTAGGCCCCCCACTTACTCACTTTTGCAGGGTGGCAACAAAACTATAAATATAAACAGCAACAGCAGTTAAAAAATACGCCAGCGGCAGATTGTATCCTTTCCGAATCGCTCCTGATTTACTTGAATAGTACCTAAAAGGAAACAACAGTCAAATAAATTTTGATTAAGAAGGCTCCTTCCTAACCCAATCCAGCTTACCCATAAAATAGAGGTGAATACTTCAGATATCCTTCGAACTCCCAAAACGTGTAAAAGTTGCCCGCTACCTTCAGCTCTCGGTCTGACATCTTTTTGCGCGAATCCTCCTCATTTGGACTTGTCGACAAAAGCTGGAGATTGGGAAAACAATTTACAAGTCACGTTTTTGAAGGCACCCGTCAAATACTTACCTCTGGTGCAATAACGAACGCTACCAACGGTATCGTCATCATAATATTAACCCATAAAAGCCATCTGAGAAATGTGAAATAGGATGCGACACCCGATCCGAAATGTGATTCGATTTCTTTGATACGCAGTTCCCATGGTATCAGAACGGTGAGGAAACTGCTCGTTTCACGTTTCCAATGCCGCCAACGCTATTCAAAGTGTTAATGCCGGAAACGCGAAAGAATTCCAATGGGGGAGAGGAGAGGGTGTAAAAGTTATTGAGAGTTGGTAATTACATTTTAATAATTTGAATATTAGACTTTGCTGTGATTGAGTTGCTGAGTGAGAGTCGTTGCTGGTGAAAACTGCTGGCAAATCGATTTGAAGAGCTCAGATGGAGGCGTTGGTACTGTACGTATCGTTTGTCAATATAATTTTCTTGTTCAATGATTCAAATATTCGTGGAATTGTTCAAGTGTTGGAGGTACTATATGTACATCCATGGAATTCGTAATTTTGTAATTCTAGCTACGGCGGCTTTGTATTATAAATCCGGCGGTTGGTATAACGTGTTGCAGAATTGTTTGCATAATGTGTGTGTCCTTGAGTGGTAATTCAAAAATAATATAAAGCTAATACAATTTCAGTGAACTGAAGTGAAGTATACGTGAGTAAAAAATAATGGAAGGCTTACGCGTAGCTATATTTGTTTCACTTTCAACGTGAAGCCTTAGGTGGTTTCAGAACGGTTCAGTTACAATTTGTGTCTCCTTTGATCGTGAATATGTATAAAAGGTTATCTAAGCGGGTTCAATGTTTACTAGTCTGATATTGGGCTCTGTCACTCCTGTCAGCGATAAAAGACAAAAATACCAGAGTATAATCCTACTATCATTTGAACCTGGGACCTCCGACGATGACATTCCAATCTTAGCACCAAGTACCTATAGAAGTTCTGTATTTGTCGGAGCCAAGGCTTGTTAAATATGGTTCAAAAATTCAAAATTTGAAGAAAAGCTTCAGAAGGCTTTTCAGAATTCTGCAGCGGTCACACTGGATAGAACTACTTCAGCTGGTTAAAGGAAATGCACTCAGGACGTTGGAACCCGAATTGTTTCAAAGTGCAGGGGGCACAACTTCCATACGGAGGAGTCAGTCAAAGGTGTGAAGGCCAGCTTTGCTACTTGAAAGACCAAACCAGTGACACACGAGCGGTTTTTACTCCATCTTAGATTTTTTAGTTTATTTCCTTCCAAACTTATACACCAGACATCATACAAAGATTGATAGACCCCTGGATGACGCTCACGTTCTGCTCTATAAAGAGAAGACTCAAAAGATCGTACAACCAGAAGCAAGAGACGGTTATACTTGTAATTTTAACGATGAACAGCGATGTAGGTAGCCTGCAATTATATTTTCCACACTTTAAGCAGAACCCCTCTTCCATATTCAAACTAAAATGAGTTAAAATGTGCTTGAAAAAATGTTGCACACAATGAACCCAAACCAAATGAACCCAAATGGTACATCCCATGGCACTAGTCGCGAACTTCAATTCCCAAAGAACCATTTACGTTGATACATCCCCAGAGGTTGCGCATAAAAAAAAGTTCAATATTTAAATTGCTTCATTCGTGGAATGGATTTCGCCGATTTAAGACCAACGTGTCACGCTATTGACGCTCCTCTTATATGGGAATCTTCCCTCCACAACTATGTGTCTGGTTTGAACACAAGTTAAGAATCTCAGCGCGCCTCACAAAGAGTCCTCTCCGACAGCGACATGAATTTCAAACATGACATCGCTATGGTTAAAAGGATTTTCATAGCAAATTTCCGCTTGCACAATACCTATACGACGAGTGCAGATCAGGCAAATATGTTCAAAAGCAGGAAGCACCAGCCAGGGAAAGGAATACAGAACATTCGCCACCCCATCCACAAGGTGTACTACATATCAGTTCCACACCCACGATTCTCACTCAAGCAAACCGAAGAAGACAAAAGCTAAGCGAAAAAAAAACTATATGCTCTGCAGCTGGGAAAATCACTTACCGCAGCCATTAAAATTTTAAACCTTGCCCACAAGTCTCTCACACTTCTCGATAGGGCGAAGCGCTCCTGCAGTGCTCCCTCATGACGTGCCACATACGTTTTGGCCTGTTTAAGGAAGACAAACCACATACAAACATGGGGTTGGCCCACAATCATATGTCAATAATCGAGTAAAACACACATAAACTTCCGCGTGCTCGTCAAAAGGACATTTCTGACAAGGACACGGCATATACACAAACACATACCTGTCGCACGAGCTTCAACTTCTTTCTGATATTCCATGGCTGTAACTTCACCGACTGAATGACTTCCTTGTGCAGTCGGATGTTCTCATAGATTTGCTCCTGTGTAGAGTCCTGATTTGTTCCGTCATCTACAGAAATAACAGTGCATAAGTGTTGATGGAATGTGTCTCATATACCACAGTCACGTTGCACAAGTAATTGAGATTTGTGGGAAAAGCTTACTCGCCTGAGCTGGTGGTGTAGACGCTGGAGCGACGTCTATCGCCTGTTTGGCTGATCGTATCCAGTATGTGATCCATTGGGCTGGAGGCTCTGCGGGACCTGCGGCTGCCGCGTCTACGGTTACCCCGTATACTGGCACGTTTTTGCATTATAGCCGATACTGATACCGAGTACTCGTCATCGTCGTCCTCATCGTCAGACGGTTGCTGTTGTTGGTCCAATCCTGGCAGGTGGTTTTCAAGGGAAATGAGCATTTTGCAATGTTTTCCTGGGGGAAGGATACCTACCAAACGCATCCACTGAAGGGCTGATTAAAATCGTTGACAGTCTTCGGGATTTTTCCTCTTGTGATCTGTGAATTGGATTTCGAATTTACAAAAGGATTCATTTACTTGAGTGGGGTCGCTTTGTTTTTGGAGCGAAGTACTAAAATTGGTACGGCGACTTGCCTCTTTCTCTTTTCGGTAGATGCGTCCAAATGACTTAGCATTTGTTTGGCCTTCGAATTGAGGTCATTGAGATCACACTGCGATGCCCATGTAACTGACAATTGATGCGGAGATGTTGGCCCAGATGGTGAGGTTGCGTCCTGTAATTCGAATTAAAGGATTTTATAGTGATGTGGGGTTATTTGAGGAACTTCTAAAAAAAAAAATTATTGTTTTCCGCGCCATTATTCTCACGTGAGTTGATATTTTCTCTGCTACAATTTTTTTCCACGTATTGGTTAAATAATTAAATTTTGTTTTAAACTGAGAATTTACTTATTTCAATATGTTTCTGCTTAAAGCATATTTTTAAGCCTTATGATTTCCATAAAGTCACCACTATACTGCTAGGGCTGTTGTATTTTGCTTAAAACCTGCAGTTTTATAAACATTGTGGCTTTGAGAGATATTGGGTTAAAAAGAACACGCTAATGGGTAAGATTCACCATTTATGAAGCAAGCTTATTGGATTCAAAATTAAACAATGGAAGTAGAAAAGACAATGTTTCTATTTTAGAGAAATTGATTGGAATTCAGAAAAGAAACTGACTAAATTCAGTCTTGAATTCTACATTATTTGTTCACATTCTCTTTACTTCTACCTAACAGGAGACATACGAATCGACAGATTTTCGGCAAAATGTTTCTCTACCAATGTCAGTTGCTTTTGAGTATGTTTCGCGAAGCCCCAAGCCGTAAGTCGTTGATTTGTGTAGGTATAATATTTATTATATAAAACTTTTAGGTTGACCAACACTTTAGATTCCCTTGAACATCTTGCACCAGCGACCCTTGCAGTGGTTGGACGAGACACTCTAAATTATATTCCTTATAACGACCTCAGCAAAAAACTTAGAACACACCCAAAGACAAAGTAGAATTTGAAGAGAATCTAAGAGACAGGTGTCTTACCTACATAAATCTATTAAACAAAGTAGTTGAAAAACTGCAAAGGTGTTTTATTGAACTATTTGCTACTTGAAGGGAGTCTTGGAAGCATGGCAAAAATCCTACAAATAGCTTAAACCACTCGTTGAACAAATAGGTCATACTTTGACGACTAGTAAACAGGGAACAGTGTTGTAAATAATTTTTTTTGCAAATATTGGACTTATCGTCTTCTGGACTTGTCTCTGTGCGTAGCTAAAATTTGTGGTTAGTCACATTTTAGGAAGATTCCATCTGAAAAAAATCGCGCACAGGTGCGATATTTCATGAAACATCTGATATTGTAAGAAAGAAATAGGCATCTAACAGAGTTTAGTAACAACTCCTTTGAGTAAGTTTTTCTTTTTAGGACAAATGGAAGTCGACGGGAACTGCAGGGCGGTTTTCAAAAGCTTTACGACTTTTAATTTTTCAAAAAAAATTTATACCTTCGAATGAAGCCTTTCGGCGTGATTCAACATTTTCGGAGGGCTCAAAGTGAAACCATAAAGTCTCATAAAATATTAGACAACATATGGATATGGTCAAATGCTTATTTTTTAAGAATCTCTTTTTCTAAATTACAGCCTTCTTAACATGCATTCGATTTTTTGCTCAACCTGCTATAATTCAATAATTTAATATACTAGAAATGCCAAAATCAAACTAAAATATGGGTTGATAGAAAAAGAAAGCCTTTGACCTCATTAAGGATGGATTTGGTTTAGAAGTTGGAACTACGTCACACGTTATAATCCAAATTAGATATTGCGTGTGTAACCTAACTTAAGCTGATTTCGCCATCAGAAATTTAATATTTCCGATACCAACTAAGATACTATGCACTATGTCTGCTAATATTTAAATTTTTTTGTATTATACCTACAACAAATTTCTACAATGTGATGCTATTTCCGCTTTAAAATGGATTGGAAGCCTTCCTCCGCATATTTTTGGACTTGGATTTCCATTCTACGATATAATCGAACCGAATGAGATCACCGCCGAAATAAAAGTTGGAAGTAAACGCCAACCAGTCATAATATAAGAATATTGCCATACTTTATAAAATATAACACCATACTTTTGGAAATATGTATTTAGAAAAAATTAAATCTTCTCATACCCCGTCTTGTATGTAGCGTCACCAATATTCCAACGAAGTAACTTTATCTCAACTCTGTCTAGTTATCCAAAAAGTCGATTTTATCTTTGAATTAATTTTCGAGCAGCTCTCGATTTTATACTAAACAATTTTTTAAATCCATCACTTTAAGGAACCATAATTTGGGTATATTTAAATTAATACATTTTCTAAACTAAACTTTTATTTTGTACAACACTTTAACACGAAATATCACATTACATAAATCACTTGTTTCAAGTTCAACAATGAATTTCATTCATATATACGAATATAATAAGTTCGAATTTTGTATATGTAATTCCGAATTATTAACTAACAGAATTTAAATTTTTTTTTAAATTATTAACTATATTGCGAAATGAAATTTTCCATCGTCTTGTATTAGGGTCAATACGCGTTCGGTATAATCCAATAATCCAATAGCACAGTGACGCGCGCCCCAAGAGTCGATTAGTAAGACTGAACAGCAAGACAATGGACACCTAAGGACGATCCAGTTTTTTCCCACTTTGGATTCGAATGGAATAAAAATAAAAGACGATCCCCTTCGCGGTTGGTGGGTGGTCGAAAAACTACAATAATATTCGCTGCCGCTGCTTCTTCTTCTTGTTCTTCTTCTATTTCATTATTATTATTTTTTTTTCCATGGCTCACCAAATATGTACGTATATCATATGATGGCAGGATAACAGGCAGTGAAAGATATATGTAGCTAAGGATAACCTATCCTGCGAACGTGCTTGCGGTATGCGAAACGTATCTAGTCCTTCGACCGACGAATCTCTCATACGGACATGTAAATGAAAATCAAACATGCAAGGGTTGATATAGAATGGAAAATCGCGAATTATGACGACGACGACGAGCAGAATGAATATAAAGTCCTCCACGCCCATCTCCTTCGGGGGCACGGGCAGCATTTAAACCTTTCTATTTCGTTTCGTACTATCACTTTATTTTTTTTTTTCGTGTGTGACCTGTACATATATCAATGTGAACGTTGTTGGACATTTATCTAATGACTTTGGGAAATATTTTTGAATAAAATATTTTCCCTCTTTATAGTTCATTTGGGAGGCAGTAGTTGACAAACTTTGTGCCCTTCAACCATGACCCTGACTGAGAGGATCAGGGGTCGTTGATTTTATTTTGCAACGGACGAGAATGTTGATTATGCTTTATGCCGCTTGTGGCTAATTAAAAGGAATCCCCGGACATGGTGCGTATTCGAAAAGGATTTTGAGGTGGTGACTATTTTTGTGGGGACTGGTTTTAATACACGTGTTTGCATTGACCACATAGGCTTCGGGCTAAGCACGCGGGTTAAGGGATATTCCGTTTCATGGTGGTATAGTGATTCACGTGCTCGAGGCATATTGTGGGTCTGGGCCCAGAATTGGATACGTGTTTAAAGCGCTTCTGTGATTTATTACAGTCATGGATTTTGTGGCCCTTCGTAAATTAATTGTAATGTCCCTGTGAAGGATAAGTGTCCGAATGTGAGGCCGCTGGCATTGAAGCTTTTTCGAGTTTTATGATTCGCCCAGGAATGTGACCAGTAACGGAGGAAATAAAGGACAAATCTGTATATGTTGGGTATATGAATACGACTTGATATGTGGGGAAATGAGGTTACTTTTTTACCATGAACAGGTAAGATTGTACTCATTACGATAAGGAGGAATGTCTATGAATACTTATTTGCATGAATAGTCTCATTTGGATTGGAGATGTTTAGTACACGCCCTAAGGGCAGGTATGTCATAAGAAGTATAGCATAAGGAACAGGACTTTTGGCACACTTTACTATAAGAACATTTCAAACAACATTATTGTTGGCTTCGGGACAAAATATACACTTATATTCGGATCGGTCAATAGTGATGCTTTGTAAACATGAAAATCAATATTTTTTGAAGGACTTCCAAAGCTAAAAATACTCTCTTCCTGTATTTGTAACACTTCTGGATTTTTTCTGAACTCTAATGACATTCACATTGTCAATAAAAGAATTAAAGTTATTTTGTTGGCATAAAAGCCATCTATGCATCAACCCCCAGCTAGAAAGGTAGCTAAGCAAAGACGCATTTTTTACAGTGGCCAATTGAAATTCACCTAGACTGAGAGTCAAGAAACCCACCTACTCGAAAACTTTTACAAAATTAGAAGCCATAAGTCGTTTTTTTTTTGTCTTTCAAATTGATTACACTTTTTTAAGCAACCGCCAATGTACCGGTGGACAACTGATGTGTTCAAACTTTCAATTGCCTTTTCATTGCGGGAAAACGCTGTGGGCTTGGGCTACATAAACGATATAGGTACCACTATCATAAATAGGTGTAGGTACAGACATCGCTTTATGTTTTAACAATAACAAAAACAAATTAATATCCTAAGTCGATGTAGTGCTCCCAGGACGAGGCGAATTCATATGGATTATAACAAATTATAAAAGATTGGGCAAAAGTAATATCTTGAATTTGAATGTCCAACATTTGCCATTGGGCCTTAGCAGTATACACGTTTTTAGTTTCGACTCTAAATTTTAGTAGTTCGCAGTTGCTATATTTTTCATACAAATTTGAGAATTATGAATGAGCTTCGGTAAATTTAAAGTCGAGACTTAAATTTGTTATTAATTCGGTTCATTGTGTTTTGATATTAATGTTGTCGCCATATAAAAAATTAGTTGACAACAAACAATGGAGCGACACACATCTGCAGAACGCGGAATTTTGATCAATTTCTTCCCGTCTGTTGTTTTAACGTGAGTTCTGTCGTCGTTTTCGGCGTCGTCCTTTGACTCAGAGACTAGTGGAAACTTTTTCCTGACCCCGTATTTCTCGTTGCAAAAAAGAATATCACTGCAAGTCTTGCTGGTCAATGTTGAAGAAGAAGTCACCAGTTCACTATTCAAAAATCCCGCAAAACGAGTAAAAATGGTCATCATCTCAGGAGGTAAGAGATAGTCATTTGACTGTTATCGCCTGGGTCGGTTTCGAGTAGTATTTAAGACTCAACGTCTCTCTGTCGATTTTTTTTTGCCATTGGCCTGAAAACTACTGATGATCCAATTAACACACCCATTCTTCATACAGTTTTTAAAAAATATTTTGTAAGGTGCGAGTACACTTATACTGAATTAATAAGTTAAAAAGATAAAGTAAAGCAATTTCGTGATCAGCATCAACCCTATAATGGCTTTTCAGGTCTTCAAACAAGAGTTAATAAGAGTCAAATTGAATTCTTGAATGATTGATCCTTTACACTCCCAGATTCAATTATTTTGCAGGCACAGTTGTGTAGATAGTTTTAATCTTGGAACTCCTGAACGTGGTAAACAGATTTATGCAATATTAAAATATCTGAAATCTTGAGCTTTCTTGCAATTGTTATCTTCTCTTGTCCTTGCAAAATGCAAGAGATTCTTGTATAATTTTTTGTGACCCGTCGATAACTTTTAATGTAATATCAGCAATTCGTTTAAGGTTTAAATTTGGTGTATGATCAACTCGTAAAATTGTCCATGTAAATTATGGTAAATATAAATGTGTCAATAATTATAGCTCCCCACCTCACTGATAGAGGGGTCTGATTGGAAAGCTTATTTTTACCAAGTCTCAAAAATACAAGCATAACATTTATATATCTTTGGAAACTGTTCTTTGTTGGATATTCATATCTGAAAGCCCAAATCCATTTTTAACTAAAAAAAACTAATAAAGGTGCTTTGAAGAAAAAATTCCCCCAAACCTCTAGCAAGTACTTAGAGTCCTTCTCCCGCTGTCACTTCATCCATCGCGCTACGCAAGATACAATCAATTTAATGTTGTGTAATAAAATAAATGCGACCTTAAGCCTTGCGTTGCAATAAAACGATTCGCCTTCAACCGACTACGACGACGACACGAACAAATGGTGACAAGCCTTCTCGCCCATTTCGGTTAGCACCATACACAACTTACGTAGCTACGAGTATATTCATTTTCTTCAGAATTCCGCGTGTCAGGTCTGAAATAAACATGCAAATGACAGGCTAGACCACTCCTAAATAAATTATCTCGGCGAGTTTCGCTGCAGAACATTTGTTATTAAGTCACGAAATGAATGATATAGACAAGTCGGAGCTTACGATGTATGAAACGTCAAACGAATAGGGCATTTGTCAACTTCTACAAATGGTAGGTAAGGTACCTTGATACACGCACCCTTCCAACATCAGCAGTCTTTTTGTTTTGTGAGGTGTCCTTTTGATTTGCCATTGCTTGTGTTTGTGCTTTTTGTGGCCGTGTCGATGCTGTGAAGCTTTTCCCTTTTTATAGCAAGTGCGGCATAGTCTGTTGAATAACGACTGACACTGGTGGGTAAACACTAAACATAAACACCCTTTGGGGGTGAAGACCAAAAACAAAAGAAAGCTTCGAGCACGTATTTAAATTTGATGGTAATGTCAAGCTTGTCAAATATTTATGCCCATGTAGGGAACTTACCTATACATCATGCTCTTTTGTTTGTTAAACGATGACGGTTTTTCCACTATCCACGCCATAACCATGGTCGTATGGTTTTTGATAGGCAGTCGGGCAGCCCATCGCTTTGACATGTACCTAAGGCATGATTTCCTATCGCTAACAAACTAAATATTGAGAGCCGGGTGTCAAAGTCAATATATGCGTATATGGGCAGTCCTAAGAGTGACAATTAGAACAGGATATTGCGGAACGATGTGATGCGGTCGTAAGTGTGATTGAATTTTAATGCACATGTATGGTGTTTCCTTCACGACGGGCGATGGAATAATTGATCGCGTTTATGAAGGCAACACGCGTGCGATAGTGCGTGAGCGTAGTCAGAAAAACAGTTGACAAAATATTAATATTTTACTACTCGAGTTAAGTTTAACGACACCTGCAGTCAACATTGATAAGCCCACCTGTAGGATCTCCATTTATTCGTACAATGTTTTCTTTTGTACACGCATTTGGAACAGGCGGTGTCAAAAAGGACGGAAAACATGTGTCCTATGGCGCTGTAGACCAGATTAGACCTTTATACAAAGCGTCCGTTTAGGCACTCAAATCAGGCTTTTAAAGTAATTAAAAAAAATGCACATTAGAATAAAGAACGCTATATGGGTTTCTTGGGAAACCTCCCGAAAATTGTGTATGTTACCTGCGCTACCCATCCATCGAGTTCTTTCGACTGCACGTGCACATACAGATGGATAAAATTGCTAGACCCATTTTTAGTTGCTCTCTCATTTTTTAATATCCGATTCGAATTATACTCAGACCGAGGAGTATTATTACTGTCACGAAATTTACGAGAGAATTAAAAATTGCCAAAAAACGATCTAGAATAACGAATAGAATTTTCTAACCTTGAATCCGTTTCGACTTCACATTGAAAAGACATTGAAAAAAATCTGCTGACGATATCATACTTTGGCGGTGGGGTTAAGACTGTTGTCGGAAAAGTCCAAGACTGATTGAAATAAAATGCTAGCATAATTAAGTGCATTATATTTAGGGTTGTATATTGCATAATGAAATCGCTCTTTAGTTAATAAAGCTGAGAGGTCAATGAATTAAATGATTCTAGTAAATTAAATAACAAATATTACCTATTTCAATGAATAGCGAGTCTTAAATTTTCTCTTATTTTCGAACTTGCCACTTTTCGAAACATCTTCCATCGTGCAGTGCTAATAAAAGTTTTTATCTCAAGCAGTTACGACATTTTTCGCATTTTTAAAGCATCTTCAAAATTAAATTCCATAAAAATTACAATTTATTATTTGCTTTCAAATAAAGACTTTATTTGCGTTATTGTTAAAAATATTTTTTTTAATAAACCAGATATCGATAAATGTTGTAAATGCCTTAGCAAAATTTTAAGAGCATCGTATTGAAAGTTTTGTAATTTGTTTAATGTCCAGGTTTGAGGCTGTATAACTTTCTTCTTTAAAAGAAGGTATTATGCATTTTTATTACCGAGAGGGAAAACATATATCTACGGAAAAGCTGAAAATGTCTGCAAGTTGCGTAAGCCTTTATATTAAATTTGAAACAAGCATAAAAACCGGGCATGACATTTACGTAGACAGATTAAAAAATGTTCAAAAGTAATAGGGACGATTCTTGGACTGCAGATATTTTCAAAATGTATATTACTTCAATCGACGAAGACACTTAGCTAGGGCAGTGAATAACGATAAAAGAAGGCTTTAGACTTGCAAAAGAAAGTGTAGTTGAAGTGTTACTTATTTGTTGTCCATAAAACATACCTCTCCAGCACATTATACTTTTTGCAATTGCTTTCTGGTCACATAAGACGATTTCAAAGCGCTGGAATTTTATAAAGTAGTCGTACCAACTGGTAAAAAGGGCACTGGCAACGGAGACATTCGTAAGACAGATTCAGACCAAAGACTCGGACAATACAAAATAACATGAATAACAATAGACAGAAGCGCAAACGAACAAACATTTAGTTAACAAAGGAATATTAAATATTGTAGGTCGTCTTTATTGTAACTTTATTCACAAGAAAAATTCCAATAATCAAAATACCACCGGTACTCAACAAAGAAGCTTTCGACGAAGGCAAGATAGAGGTAAACACATAATACAGCCATCAAATGTACAAAAGGGATGAAAACTACTCCAACTAACAGCCATAGGCTGAGGACGATGGGTGAAATATAAAACTACATGCCTTTTGGCAAAACAAGGGTCTTGAGCAGTGTTGAAACTTCAGGACTATTTTCTCGGAGTAGATTCTCTATGAAAATGCAGTAGATTGATTTATTTTGACAGTCGATTATTTTCAAAAAAAAAACAGGGTAAATAACAAAAGATAACAAAACAAGTATTTAACCAGATAAATTCGTCAATTCATTGATTTTGTTGTTATGTTTCCCGCCAAGAGGGATACATTTTCTTGATCTACATAGATTCTACAAAATGCTGTAGCTTTAATTTTGTATTAGTAAACAAGCGGAGCCCAGCCTGCTTTGCTAGGCGTTAAAATTAAAAAAAAATTTCGAAGTACATATTTTGCTTTGTTGAGTCGATGATCTTCGATAAATGTTCATGGACGAAAATTTCCAAGCTTCGCAACGAATTTTCATGCAAGAAAAAATCCATGTAAAACATTAATTTTCGATTTTTTTCAATTTTCAGCATTTTTCTTAGGGTTTTCCCTAAATATTTTTGGTAAAAACTTTCTCCTGACAAATACGAACTATACTGAAAAAATTTTAGCCAAATTGGTACAGCCGTTCTCAATTGAAGAATTACTATACATTATTCACACCATTTTTATATAGATTTAAATTTCGAAAAAAAATCAGTGCAAAGTAGCAACGTTGGTCCTGAGGAAAATTAATAAAAGCTCAGATTAGATTACCAGTAAACCAATTATTTTATAAATCTCTTAACTACAAATATGAGAATCCCGAAGTCGGCGTACTCGTGCTCGGGCTCAATGAATATTTTTACATTCTAGAACAAACTCCTTTGTGTCTAAACCTTAGAAAAAAGCCCTCAGCTACAAATAACCCGAAAATAAAAGGATTTGAAGCGTACAAAAATATCTATCCTTTTTAATTTCTGATGTAACCCATTTTGCTTTTCTTAAGCGGGTGCCGCATTTTAGTTTATTTTTTGCGGTTCCGTGGGTCTCAACTTCAAATTATTAGAAGAAACTGGGTTCCTCTTCCACCAAATAAGGGACCAAATAATAAATGTAGTTAATAGTAATGTCTGGATTCTTATAGGAACATATCAAACATTACTGCACTGATACCATATATTTCCAAAACTTAAAATAGAATACTTTCTGATTCCTTTTTCCTTCTAAAATTTTTTTTTTTCACTGCCTAAATAACTTCTACTACTCATTGCGTGTACAAATATAGACTTTGAGTAGATTGGCATTAACATTGCATTTTAATTGCGGACACTACCAGCACCAACTTGAAAAATTCACTTACTTTCCATTAATTGGAAATAATGCAACTTTAAACGATAGGAGACTTAGGCCAAGCGTTGTCCAGCATTATACTCATGAGAGACGTAAAACTTGTGGAGCATATATATTTTTTAAATAAATTTAAATTGATCCACCTCATCAGGTAACTGCTATTTTTCAGCACAAATTGCTGCTTACTAACCTGATATTTACGTAGGCGGTATACCTTGTCACGCAAAGTCGGCCTCGTTCCATCGTCTGCCATTTTATTCTGAATTCACTTGACAGCACTTTTCTAACTGCATAAATATCAATCCAATTTCTGCCTATATTTTCTGTCCGCACAAGTTTGAAACAATTGGAAACTACCAGACACAAAGACCCGTCTAAGCCGATAAAATGTGGTACACTGATTTTACAAGCACAAATTTCATGAGTGAGAGAGAGTCCCGGACCTAATTACCACTTAATTAGTCAAAACATGGAAAAACCTCTTAATTTTCCAACACCCACGCACAAAAATAATCAATAGCGAGACGCAAGTCATACTGTTACACAGGACACATGACTTTAGCACTCAATTCAATATTTTAAACTAAGTCAGTAAGTAAGTTAATTTTTCTTCCGCCTTATTTACTCCATTACATTCAGTGCAACGGGAAAAAATATAATGAAAATATTCTGCTTGCAATTGCAGTACATTTCCAACCCCACAACCGGCCATTAGATAATCTAATTCCAATGTATATGCAAAAAGGAAAAAAAAAACCGTCACCTATTTACTAGTACACAACACTACCCACCTCGCCTAGCATCTCGGGATGTGCTCTGAATTCCACTGAGCCACCTGATGAACGCCTCGGCTTGGATATGTCCAATCGAAGTATTCCAGGCTTCTTCCTGCCGCGGCGGTCCCCTCCATTTAATGAACTTCTCCAATCGTCGTCCTTACCACCGCTGCCATCACCACCATCACCACCATCACCACCACCACTTCCACCACCAGTTGATTGCTTGCTCATGATAGCAATGAACGTTCACCTCCTCTGTACTGCAGCTCAGTCTGAGGGATTATCGCGTCAAACTTTAGAGCGACGATTACTTTAAATTGAGAGATTAGCTTTGAATCCTATTTAAGGGATTCAGACCTGCCAGGTCTTGATATCCGCTTGGTTAACTTGTTGCACTGTAGCAGCAGCAGCAGCAATTTATCGGGAATGGCACGTCCGATGTACACAAAACGTTCTACGAAACTATTAGATCATATTTACGTTCTGGTGAAGTCGCTCGGAAGCGACTATGATATGTTTCAACGGCATTAATATGACGTTTTGTCCCAGTGGTTATATACCTGCGTGTAATATACAGGCGGGTGTAAAAACTGTGTATATATACACCGCACGGTCATATACCACTAGCAGTAGGCTAACATGAAAGATTGTGTTACATTAACAAAAATTAAGCAGCCCTGGGGTGGTGAACAAAAAAAATAAAAAATAAACGTCGGGTAAAAAAAAGTTAAATTCATCCTGACACTAATGGCTGACGGAATCCTTATGTACTGTACTGACAGCGGCAGTGCAAGGGGTGTATACGACGGCTTTACACAGTGCCAGCCTACTACCAGTTGAACACGACTTTTAATGTTCCGAGTGCCCACCGTGTAGTTGGAAGTAAACAACATAATGACTGCTCCCACAGGTGTGGACTTTAAATTTGCGTGTACAAACTGTTATACGAGGCAGCAGAAAAAAAAGACGAGAAACGTACAGCAAGCTTGTGCAGTGCTCAAGTATATCCTTCTTGTTACTTGTTTAGGGCCCTGTACATGGGTCTTAATAAATGGCTTTCAATTTAACCCATGGTCGTGCAAATTTACTCCCAGTTTTCGGAATTCAAAGGGCGATGGTAGGTGTTGGAAATGAACTGCAGATACATGGGGTAACAAGCTGATTTTGTGGAAGGAAATCCTACCGCAAATGTTCTGTTGGATTATTATCGCTTTCGCAGAATGAGGATGGGCTCGATGGTAATATAGGTCATGTTAGGTACATGTGAATTAATTAGTTTTTTTTTTTTTTCGCCCAGAAATAGGAAGTGAATTGTAATTAGACAGAACTTAGTGAGCGATGGATGAACGTCTAAGGAGCTGCGTTAATTTATTACAAGTTTTACTAGGCACTTTAATCAACGGGACAGGTCTTGGTTTCGTTGTGAAAGCGCTGATGTTGCTTTACATAAGAAGGTTGTAAATACCCAGGGTGAGGTTAAGACTTTGTACTAGCTACCAACCCGATGTCCATTGACAAATCGTTTAATAAGAGGGTGGAATTTAAGTCTTACGGTAACCGTCTTACTTTCTTTTAAGTTTGAAAGAGCAATATATGCGGCGTTGATATTCAAAAAGTTGACATGTTTGTTGCACTACCAAGCTCAATCCGCGGTCTTAGTATCAAACCCTGGAAATTTGTAAAACATTACCCAACATATTTTACTGCCCCACATCTGGTGAACGTTAAATGTTCCAACAATATCTTCTTCGTTAAAGCTATTTGATTCAGCTCTTCCGCGGAAAATATATTTTTCATTATTAGACTAAAACCCTGGCAACAAGAGCTACATTCTTTTATTGTTTATGAAAATTCATTTATACAACAATAAAGTTCTAAAAAAAATAATGTTTTTCATTAATTTTTTTTAAAGTTGCACTACCTACTTTGATTTTAGTATTTCCTTGTTTTTTTTTTTTTGTAATAACTATTAGACTCTAACAAACGAATGACTGAGAGAAACTATAAGTTGGCCTTGGTTTTTTTTTTATCAACCTCTACCAACTTCTTCATAATATAATCCCAAAGGATTTTGTACAAAGGAGTCGAATTTCCAAAAAATGTTGATCTCATCCCATATTTTTGAAACTAAGTCCGATCCGCACTTGCATCATTCGAATTTTGAGACAGAAATCCATTAATCTTAGTAGAACCTCAAGACCCATTTTTCAAATTATTAGATCCGATGATGACATCAGCATATAAAGGTTGAGGTTAGGGAGTCGGTACGATCAGTACGATCAGCTTTTAAATGACTGCTAACGATTTAGCTGATGATTTAGCGAAGTTATATCAACTCATAGGCCGAGCGCCTCCAAAGAAAGTAGACTTTTTCATTTTTAAAGACGCCTGGGTGATCACGTACGGCATTAATTGACTGAACACTATTCCTTTCGAAATGTGTGAAGATTTAAAAGAATGGGCTACTTTCGGTCATACTAATTTTTAGTGAAAATTTGTCACAGAACAATACATTCGGTAACTCAGCCCTCAGCTACGAAAAACAGTCTTCCATTACAGCACGACAAAAAAAGTGTAGCCCTATATAATTCAAAAACGATTTTTGGAGACTGATATGGATTACCTAGTCCTCTAAATGTTTTAACGTTTGTACTGACTTGTTGTTAGTGGAAGTTAAGGTCTGATGAGCTCCTCTCCACTGCCAAAGATTTTTGTGATTTGGGAAAACTCCTCATGAACGCTCTAAAGTTGTTGGCTTGCCTATTACGTTCTTACCCTCGGAGGGTGTACCTGAGCTTCAGTGAATATGCTTCTCAAGTTAGATGGTCTTTAGCGCACCACGTTAAATAAAAAACTTCAAGTCCTCCTTGCGCTATAAAGCTTTAACTAAAATAAGGTCTTCCTTTACTGCTTTGACAATTTGAGTTGAATTCAAAGACTCTTCGGGTAGGAATGTTACTGTTGATTAGCTTTACATGCCCTATCGATCTGAAACGACTGATTCGCATTTTTAAGACCAGTTCCATTTTGATGCACAGAGCACAGCTCGTAGGCTTCGATGTTGATTCGATTGCTCAAAAATCTTTTCGGCACAAAGGGGAAATAAAGTACCAAAAGCAATTTTGCTTCAGTTTTCAAGGATAACTTCTTCTTTAAAGTGGCTATAATTTTCAAAATGTTGATTGAGCCCGAAGTGGACAAATGTCAATAATTGTCAAACTTTTAATAACGTCCCACTCGTTGACATTGTTTACAGCTTGGTTGCATTATCTATACCTACGTCGTTTTGGTACCTTCCACTTTTGTCCCCATGGGGGAAATATTTGCAAAATCGGCAGTAAGAGCTGACTGAGTTCTTGCAGTGATGAGGCATGCAATTCGCATAGTTAGCTATTTCAAGAATAACCGTCCTCTACCGCTATTTGGTCTAGAGAAGCTAATACACTTGTCCATCACCATTTAATCTGGTACGCACTTTGCTTCAATAAAAAACTAATATCTCTCTTGCAACACCATATGATACACATAGTATTTCTTTTCTCATTTGCTACCAGCAAAACTGCCAATTAGTCAGCCACTTGTCATTCTTCCAAAAAGAAAAGAAACTCCCCAAGTGGGAGACGGATAACTATATGCTCTCCCGCTTATTAACCACGCACTGAATGTCACGCCATGATTATTATTTTGAGATATACATGTATCCCATGTGTATCTTATAGCAAAAGACAAATCGATGTTATATTTCACGACCGCAACGCAGCGGTTTTCCTGTTTCTATGTCGCTTATTCACACTTGTATATCGCACCACCGGAATTATTCTCCATTAATCAGAGAATTCCGCAAGTCCTTTGTCTTCTTTGTGAACAACATTCGGCGTTTATTTTATTCGAAGAACTTCAAAATGAATTTATCAAAACGCCTTTCGTGAGATGTTGGTTGTTGTTGTTTTTTTTTTTTTTTTTGTGGGTGGACATGGACAGGGGTGGGTTTTAAAAGTATGAACAATTGAACATGCTATATATTTTCAAATATTCTCAAAGCAGACGCTTGCACCCATTGCACCAAGCACGTCAGTTAGGCAATCTGATATATTCTTAAGTTCTCCCTCAAATATTTGCTCAAGGAACATTTTTCTGTGATTTAAATTATAATTTCCTACATCCCCGTAGCAGTCAATCAACGGAAAGAGGGACAAATAACGATTTGGCACCACCGACACCCCAGCCCTGCTGGCAATTCAATTAAAATCTCTCAAATGAAATTGCTTCATGTGCGTATATACAGCACAGCGTTTGAGTAGAATTTGTAATTAATTCCCTTTCTCCCCCGCCTCTCTTGAGAACTAGTCAGGTGTAAAAGAAATATCCTCATCTCAGGCAGGGGAGGAATGTAATTAATTTGAAATCCTATCTCCGCGCGAAAGAGAGTGCAGCACATTATTAACAACATGACAGAGCAAATAAATGTTATCCATTTCGATGTGTCACCAAACGCAAATTACCAACCACCCTGTAGTAATTACATGATAATACCTACCGCCATTAACGTGCTTAATTATTCACACCGAAAGGTGATGAGATAAACTTTAAAATCCTGTGTCACACCGCTCGGGATAGTGAAAGTGTTTATTTCCACTTTTAAGTGCAGCTCACATTTCGCCCAGCAAAGGACCCCCTTGGTTTTCATTGTATCAGTGATGGCAACGGTATGGTAGCAGTCCACTAACACAATGTGGCTGTGGCTGTGAGTGCTCCATAAAGCCAGAAAGTCAGTAAGTTTAATTCGTCCAAAGAGACACATCACGTCAAGGATATAAAAGCGATAACAGCACCACACTGAATTCCACAATTGTATTATGTGCAAATTGCTGTATGCGAGGTCACAAACCGTTGCAGCACGTAGTGGCCAATTTTGTACGTTTAAGTAACCAAAGACATGAGAATGGAAACTTTAAAAGCAGAACACTAGACAGTGGGGGATAGTAGGTATGTTAAGTGGGCAGTATTTTCGAGGGAACCGTCTGAGATGCATACAGTACACATATACGAGGACATAAGGTTGTGGTTGGTACGAGCATTAAATAGGTTGGTATTGCATTTGATTTAACTTCTGTAGATATTTTCTAGGTTTATGTCGGCAATAATATCGCTTATTGTAAGACGTTTGCTACGGGTTTCGGTTGTATATATTTTACTAAAATGTTTGTGCCGTCCTTACTTGCTTCCGAGGACTTTTGTTTTTTTTCGCAATAGTTACTCACAAGCTTACTTCTCCAGAAGGTGACCTAAATTTCCCTTCAAATAAAAAAATACTCCCGTCTGTAAAAAAGTTATTTATTTAATGTCTATAATTAAATTATTACATTTACTTTGATTAAATTATCCTAATTACAATAACTTGTTCTCTCTCTTTTTTTTCGAATGCAAAATGATTCAGTCTCGGTAATAATAATTAAAAATAAATGGAATGAAAGCATGAAATCGTATAACAAAAATGATTCCTACACAAAATTATTACAAAAATATGATATACTTAACTAAAATTATTATAAAAGCAAATTTTTTATGTCTTAAGTAGATGTCAGGACTACTAACTAACTAAGACTAAATTCCTAGCATTTAAAGTAAGGGTTGTCGTTAGCAAAGATGGCAAATATATAAATATACTTTTTTTTATAGAAATTAACTCAAAGGATACTGAGAGAAAAAAAAAAATGAACTCATCTTCTACAAACTAAAAGCGACCTTCGAAGTAGCTTAATCTGGGTAAACAGAAATGAACTGAATGAGTTTGGTAAAATCCGATAGTTAATCCACTTGAGGAACCATTGTTTCCTACCACTTAAGAACAAGAGTATCGATCGAAAAAATAACAATGCTTTGCTGCAAATACCCTTTTTCGTTGGGAAAAATCCTTTTCACGTTCGCATAACAATAATTACTACAAAACACTCGAACTTCGATATGGTTGGGCTATAGTAGAGAATAGTTGTAACGAAATGTAACCAATGTTTCGAGCCTTACTCAATTCGATTCATATAAATCCGCTTTTCTCCGAGAAAAAGGGGATAAATGATGAATAAAACATGAAACATTTAACCGAAAATCTTATAACAGATTCTTCTCCATTTCTCCATGTTGTCTGTGTTCTCCACTCAAAGTCCTTATATCAACTACATACGCAATCTTGTCAGAGGAGAGCAACGCCAACAACGAAGAAGATATTACATAAAGAAGCGGAAGAAAAATCACGATATCTAGAGGGAAAGACGCAACCAAATCCAAGGATTAAATTCGATATCCTTTTCCAGATGGATTTCTACATTTTTAAAGTTAAATGACGCATATGATCTCTTGCTGAGCTTATTAGATTGTAATACATGAATTTTCCATTTAATCCTAGTCTGGGTGGAGGGCATCGAATCGATTTGGGAGGCTACAAGTTGAACATGTCCTCCCACTGTTACTAGAATGTTGTCACCTTGCCCAACCGCATGCCCAGTAATTTCCGGCGTTTCTTCGCACTCATTTTTGTCCAGATGCTGCTGCTGCCCTCGACCAACAGGAATTCGTCGCATAAATCATCCTCAGGTTCTTTGGCACTGTTATGATCCTCGTGGTATTTTTCAGAGCGTGAATCACCAGAAACGAAACCACTCTCGGGACGTGACAGCGATGTCGTGTGCCAGGGGAGCTGTTGAAACCAGCGTGCCACCTTCGCTGTGGACGAGAGCTGAAAAGAAAACAAGAAAAAAAAAAACAAGAAAAAGAAGACAAAACATAAGTAAGTGGAAAATATAGCAAATAAAATAAATTTGTGTTGGTGTCACGAGATACTGCCATGTGACCAATTAGTACTGAATATCCTGTTTCCAGGGCGTAGTAAATCAATTTTCAATGGAAAGAATCAAAAACCAACCCCCGCAGGTGCATACCAATCTACACGATATAATTTCACACATTTAACGAGGACACTCGTAAATCTGCTCCACAGATTCGTGTACGAAGGTTTGTTATCTAAATCTAATATAAATCCTGAAAGCTACCCGCTGGAGATATTGATAATTTATGTGAAGATGTATTTAAGGACATCGGCTTAGGGTAATCCAAGGGTAATTTTTCTCAATTTTCATGCGGAGCAAAAGGCGATATAGGATATATCCTATTTTGTGTTTCCTTGTTAAACAAGACGAAGTTGTTCATTATGAAAAATTTTCTGTGTCGACCTATGAAAGATGCTCAGTGATTTGTTGGCCTTTTAAGGGATCAGAGGATTTTCCTTTTATCTAGGGCGTGCTTGTGGTTGGCTTCGATTGCATGGCCAAATCTATACCCGCAAAACGCACAGCTGCGGTTTAATAATAGATTTATGGCCCGAATAATGAAAATATGCTCCGTGACTCGTAAGTAATGCGAGTTCCTTGAAGAGTGCTAAGATTTTGCTGTACCTAAGCACTAGAGAAGGCTTTTTTTTTTTTGAATATTTGAGCGAAATTTTTCTTGAACACAGTCTCCATTTAAATCCTATTGATTTAAAGACCTAAGGCGGCATTTCACTAGAAATTAAAAATTCATCGATATCATCGGAAGAGTGAGCAATATAACTCTCAAAACGAAGATCTAGACTACAGCTTTATGTGCGGACAAATCGGACCTATCACTTGGATGTCATCTTTTAGAGTATAATTTATAAAATACATATCTAATTTTAAAGTCATTGCACTGCCCTACCTAACATGCTCACAACCATATTAAGAGTTCATTTTAATTTATTGTCGCATATAATGAGTTCATTTCAATTTATAGTCGCACTTCCTTTCCAAAGATGATGACCCCAAGGACACTGAAGTATTCTTCCAAATATTCCCTCTGTCGAATTGGTTTGGCTTTGAAAAAAATTGTATTTTTCAGAACTCGGAACTAGGCCACATCCAATTCAATCGATTTGTAGTCGAGCCACACAACCTTTCCTACACACTTCAAAACTGGATTACTTGAGTTTTTTTTTACAATGGGCCTTAGCAATAAACATTTTTAGTTTCGACTTTAAATTTACGGAAGCTCACAATTGCGAAATTTGTAAGGAAAATATAGCCACTGTAAACTACTTAAATTTAGAGTCGAAACTAAAAATGTTTACTGCTAAGGCCCAATGTGTTTAGTTGCTTTATTACAGTTTAAAGTCTAGTTTTACAAAATTTAACATAAGCCGGAAAATAAAATTCCAATTAATCCAATACCATAGTTTTGTCCCGACCCGCATCAATAAAATTCCGACTCCAACTCCCTCCCAATTCATTACCTACATACAATATACTGAAGTTAAGACAAGCTTCGATTTTCCTCTGATTCATCTCAGTACCATTCATCACAGCGATTATTAAGGGCACATGCGACACATACCTCCCCGTTTACGGACATCGCCTGGTTTTCATGAATTCCCTCTAAATTCTCTCGCTCCCTGCATCACCACTTAAAAGCCAGTCAAGTTCCACTTAATTAATGAAAACAAAAGATCCCCTGCACATAAATGTCGTTAACATTAACTTGCATCCTTGCAGGTGTTCAAACTAAAACGAACTTTAATAAAAACTAATTACAACAGAATACAAGTTCGGTGGCGTATACGTAACATACTTTAAGTACTTAGCTCCAGTTACACGTGATAATGAAGTTTTAACCTATTTTCTCGGTCTAGGAAAAATCTAATTAGCTTTGAAAATTTGCACGAAATTGCAAATCAGACGAAGATAATTTGAAAATTTTAATCTCGCTCTGCAACCTGGGAAATTTAGACGATTCCAGTTTCTTTTTTGCAATAAAACCACAAGAACTCTCCTTTGAGAAATAAATTTAATTTGCATACCTACTGAGTCGCAGTTTGCATTAAGTGGTGGACTTTTTTTGGTTTTTATCTCCTGGAAACATTTGCAGTGGGATAGTTTCTTGTTTAAATAGACATTTTCGTTTAAGAGCGGCGTATCGTGAAAAACAGTTTTAAGTTCTCGAAAAAATGCATTTGGCTTACGTAATTTGATGATTTTGCAAATATTTGGAAGCGGAGTTGAAGGAATAGTTCTGTTTTTGTTCAGTAAGGATTTGCAAATTTTAGTTGTAACTAAATTTGAATTGGATTACCTATCAGTTACATGAAGTTGAACGATTTACTAGGGCAAAGATTGGAGTATGTACCTACTACAAAGATGCATTGACTCGACGAACGAAAAATCTTTCTACTTATTAGGCAGAGTAGCCGTGGCAGAGAACCAGTCGCTAATGAGGAGGCTACAAATCCATAGCAGGCACATCGTTGCAACTGAACGTGTTCAACCACTGCACCATTAAGATTGAATAGTGAATTTAATTTGATTGAACAGATTGAACCTGTGAGCAAATATAATTTTGGGCGAAGTAAGTGGTGCCGTGATCTCTAAGCCACCCCACACGAATATGTTTTAGTCAAACTCAGAGTCTCCCTTTAAAGACCCAAAACAATTTTTCGAATTCGTTATATCTCAGCCGAAGTCGTGTATGCAAAGCAAAAAGCCGAAGACTGCACTTTTTGGAGGGGCTTATTTTCGCTATATGTTGAGATGCATAAGTTATGTAGATACGAGGGGCGTTCAATGTATTCTCGGTATCGAGGTAATTTAATATTATTGTGTTTAATAAACATATAATATCATTAACTTGCAACATTATCTGACGGTATTCACATAAAATATCATATTGATAACTTCATTAGTTTGTTTGCGACCTCGAGTCAAAGACGACGAAAATGACTGACGCGACAATGTTGAGGAAAATCGACCATCGTGCGGTGATTATATTCCTTACTTAACAAGTAAAATCTCAGAAAACTATCCATTACAAAATTTTAGCCGTTTATTTATCAAGAATCTGCTCCTTCATCTGCCCCGTAGAGAAGTGGTCAAGTGAATTCAAAAGAGGCAGGGAAAGTGTCCCCGCCAAGGTGAGCCAATCCCCGCGGCTACCGAAGAAAATGTGATGAAAAAGTGTTTATCGAAAAACTTGTATTCGAAGATGCACTTTTAAAACTTGTAAGAATCAAGATGTTGGCAGAAATAACTTAGCTATCCGTTGGTACTACACACACTATACTAGATGAATATTTCAACCTTACAAAAATCAGTGCAAGATGGGTGAAGCGCATGCTCACTGCTCTATAAAAGCAGTCGCGGCGCTCCAAGGCTGCTGTACGAGAGTGGGGGTTCGAGGAAGTTAACCAGACACGGTCCCCAGTGACTACTTTTTATTCCCAAATTTAAAAAAAGACCTCCGGGGAAAGCGATTTGCTGACGATAATGAGCTCAAGTCCGCATTTTTCGGACCAAGAAGAAAATTATTTTTTTAAGGGAATAGAAAAACTTATTTCGCGATCAAATAAATGTATTGATATCATGGGAGACTATATTGAAAAATATTTTTTTCTCTGAGTTTTATCTTTTTTCTAACATACCCAACCCATACATGACATTCAAAGAATTTGGCAAAATTAATTTATCTTGCTATTTATGACAGTAAACAATTTTTTAAAGGATTTTTACTACCGAGCCGTAGCTAGAAATACCCGGTATACGAGGTATACCATATGCATGAAGGCAGTTGAAGACATTAAAATGAGTTCCAGACCAAGAAGCTATTGAAAGCCGTTTTCTACAGCTTGAATAAATTGTGACAAAAATGACCCGTAACGCTTCCTTATTACGCCGTTCGAATAAGGTATAACAATTGGAGATTTCCAGCATTAGTTTAAAAAATCTAAAAACACATTCAAAAGAGTACTGAGTCTAGTAAGAGGGTCATATAAAGACACCAACTTTTAATTATTTTTCGGGATCACAAAGTCCTCTGCAGATGTCGAGTGCAGAATCGCTTGCAAGCGTAAATTTTTCTACAAAAACGTCATGATTCTTTTGACAGGTCTATTAGGCATACATCTAGTCCATTCATTGCAGAAAGCAAGCATCCACACTGATGCTCCTTTGTAAAGTTTCTATCTCGACCTTTTTCAATGTCACTGCATTACTGCCACAGACTACCATTCCTACTCCCTAAAAAGCTTCAAATAAGAAAACCAACTGCGTATTTAATTAAAACAACTCAACGATTAAAATTCATTTGTATTCAACTTTCTGTAGATTACATACAGTTTTACAGAGATGGTCTCTATTGTTATTTAGCCTATATTTATATGAATATGTTCTTCTTAACTAAAATGTTTCACTTGCATTCAATGTACAATTGATTGTGCTAATAGTGACCGCTAAGCTACAACTAATGCTAAACTAAAACAAAAAAAAATCTGTAAAGTAACTAACTTAGGTAAGAATTTCGATACAATAGTCCAGGTAAACAATAAGTTTTCAGATGTATATAAATCAATATGTCGTTCTCTATGTACATTATTCTAAAATAAGATTTAATTTGTAAAGACAATAATTATATTCATTGAGCTGGTGTTTTTTTTTTGGTTTTTAATTTTTTTCCAGTATCATTAATTTAATTTAATTAATTTGGCTTAATCTAGAACTATGTAGGTCAACATCAGATTCGACAGTCAGCTTTTTCTTAATACTACGATATAAACATGATATAATGTGAACTAACTACTGTAGAGATATGGTGTGCGCAATAACAGGTAAACTTTCAAGCATGGTTGGACGTGGTGGCCTCTGGTCGGCGTTCCTGCTTCTCTTCGAACCGAACATAGAAAAAAAAATCGAGCTGTCGTGGGACGGCCGAAAGAAGCGAATCATTGGACGTAAAGTATTGGCCCGTGTTACGTGGCGGCCTATTTAAAATTCATTTTAATTTTTCATAGTGCCAGTTAGTTTAAATTACTCTCTCTGTTCCTCTTTCGCTCTCTACACACATATATTTAAGAATTTTTCGACTTTTCTTTTTTCCTAAACCATCCCTGAATCAAGACGAACAACACAAAACAAAAATCATCCAAATCGGTGGAGCCGTTCTACAGTTTTCATCTTCCAAGTGCGCCATGGAGGGGGAAGTTAACGCTACGGTGACGATTTTTTTCGGTTTACTCCCCATCTTTTTGAATAATTTATATGCGTGACCCACCGACCGTCCGTAAAAAAGCTATATTCGCTTCAATACATATTTATTAATACTGTCAGGATTCAGTAGACATCAACACCAACTCAAGGAGACTGCCGATCGCGATAATAAAATAATACTTAAAGTCAAGGGAGCATAAGAAAGCCGTACGTCCTATTTAGTCGTGTGTCGCGCCCATTGGGTTCTCTGAACTTGGCTCATCATTTGGCTGCGATTTGGCACCTTTTCGCTGGTACTCCGCGTGATGAAGCTTGGAGTGGCTGACAGTTTGCGTTGGTTCGTTACGTTGCCCGATTCGTCGGTCACCTTCAGCATGACGGTGTTGAATCGTTGCTCGTTGGTTCTGTTCGGCGATGAGGAGGTTGACGCCTCTGCTGATGATCGACTGTTGTCGAGGCCACTGCTGCCGCTGCAGCTAGCACCGGTGAGGTTACCGTTGGACGCCGCTGCCATGCTACTGGCGGACAGTGGCTTCATGAAGTGCTGATTCTCTTCGATGCTGTTCAGGTTCTTGTCTATGCTAAGACCCAGATCGTCGTTGATCGGACTGTTTGAGTAAGAGTTTCGATTCAGTGTGCCCATGGGTGATGGTGTCAAATTTCCCAGCGAACTCGGCGAACTGAGAAAGTTGAACGAGTTGTTGTTGTTCGGACTGCATGACATTGGATTGACATAGAAAAAGGAATTATGCGGCGAATTGTTGTTGCCCAGTGCGCCGGCCCCGTTAAGATTCCCTGGATTGTTGCCACTATTGCCAGCGCCCAGATTCAGCGCCTGCAAGCGGTTGAGTAGCTCCTGGTTCATTTGGAAGAGCTCTTTGGACAGCAGGTCCTGGTTTCCCTGGGCGGATATGTTTGTGAATTGGTTGCTAAGAGTCTGCAGCTGTGTCATCGGCGGAATCGGGCTACTTGACGCTTGCGACACTGCCGGCGTATTCAAGTGCAGTGGCGATTGGTGCATCTGCTGTTGCTGTGGCGGTGTCAGTGACTGGTGTTGCTGCTGCAGGGTGGAGCTGAGATTTTGAAAGTTTTGCAGATTCTGACTCTGCTGATTGAGGCCACTCAACTGGTGGCTGAGTGTGGTCAGTTGCTGGTTGATCGATCCCAAATTATTGATCTGCTGGTTGATCGTTGCCAGATTGTTGTTGTTTGTCGAGGCAAGGATCGCTTTTCGCATGGCTGCCGACAGGTCGGCTGGTTCTTGAAATAGCATTTGCAGCTGCGACTAAAAGAGAGTCAAGAATACACTCTGATGGTTGAATGAATTTGGATTTGCTCAGCGAAAAGCCAACACAACAACATCCAGGGAACAACTCATAAGAAACGAAAGTCACTTTAAAAACAAAATACACTTTAACATGCAAGCACGAAACACAAAAAAAAAAAACTCAAACGGCTCTACCAGTCGGTTAAAACGGATTCAAAGCAAAAATTGGTTTTGTATTGCTGGGCGTACAAAAAAATAAATCAGAACAAAGCAACGAAAAGAAGGCAAAACAACAGAAAACAAAAATCATTCAATCGACGAGGACGCTTACCTGTGGTGCAAGAGCTATATTGGCCGTTGTGAGTCCAGTGGTTGCCTGGGGATCTGTATACGCTCCCAACGAGGCCAAGTGCTCAAGTAATTCCCTATTCTGCTGCAGCAATTGTTGGGTACGAGCCTGTAAATATTTCCATCGAATTAAAATTGATCTGCCATTGGGTGGGTGCGCTCTTTAAATTTACCTGTGCTTCGATTCTTGCATTTGTTTCGGATATCAACTGCTCTCGGACCAGCATCAATTGTGCCAACGCTTGTCGAGTTTGCATAGCTTGTTGTTCTAATTGATCCTTGAGTTTGTGGATTTCCCTGCTGGGTGATATGGGCGATGATGGAGACTTCTCCTCGTCAGTCTGAAAGGAAAAGGAAAATTTAATATTCAATTTCCAAAACCAGTTGACTTGGGATGAGTGATTGAACTGTTTGATGTCCTTTTCAAGAGATGCCAGATACTATATTGATTACAAATTTCAAAATAGACAAATACAGATATCACGCTCTAGGGTGAGAAGTAGATTTTCTCATACTCCAGTGGGAATTGGAGCATGAGAGAATGTCATGTATCAAGTAGCTGGTGGAATAGTTGAAGGCTGACTAATTACGAATATTTTTTTTTTTTTTTTTTTTTTTTTTTTTTTTTTTTTCAATATTTCAAGTACTTCACCTTAAATTCTGGCATGTGTTTTGAACTTTTTTCAGTTGGGTAGACAAAAGACGCTATGATGGTTTGTATGTAGATTTGTTTTTAAGAACTATACATATTTGCGGAACCATATAAAGTATTAAGTTCCATCACTTTAGGATATATAAAGGCTTTTTAATATTTAAACTCGATACCTCTCCGAACTGTGGGCCCTCAAATGTCATAATCGCAGAAGCCACATAAAATCTTTTAATGTCCCGTCAGCCTGACCGCTGTGCTACTAAAGTTGCAAAGTTGACCTTTTTTTGGAAGCCTGCCATAATTTTTTACTATTTTGGGAATTTTTTTTAACTAGAAAAGGCGCTTCGCAAATTTTTTAAATGCTGGTGTTTTCAAATTTGTAAAAGCCTTTTAAATGCAGCACTATTATAGTGTTTATAGCGAACCAATGTTTATTAAATATCGTGCGAAAACTTACATTTTGCAGAATTATTTCAGAAATAGCTTTTTTTATTTATCATTTTTTTTCTTGCGACTTTTCACAATTAGCAGCGGTCACCATCACCATGTCCCGAGTTCAACATTTTTACCGAAAACAAAGGACAGTAATATGTGCTCCACAGTTCTATTGCTGCGTTACTTTCAGATCGCATTTAATGCGACTACGATTACACTAGAATTCATAATAAAATCTTAAAATATAATAGTACCATCGCTTCCTTCTTTTTATATTGTCCTTAAACCGATGAGCTAATAACCTGACCCAATATAATTACAGCCTTCGCACTTCACTACATCACTACTATTGTGGCTTCCGCCGGTTTCACCTTAAAAAATTTCTTCACAGAATAACTACATCACGCTGGCGAGAGGAAATCACTGCACCCCACATGGAACCTTCAAGTCTCCTCCTTATCGACTTTTTCTATTTATCATCTCAAAATTTACCCGAAAAATGTTCGCTTGAAAAAAGCAACTGCAAATCTTGACCGCCATATCAAAGCGATGCATTTTCCAAAAAACGCGTGAGCAACTAATCACATCGAACTGCCTTGAACTATATTATTCACACTCATAAACTCTCCTCGCTTTCGATGCGCGGTGTTTCCTCTCACTTCACACCAATTTAAATCTACAGCACCTTCCAAGTTTATTACTTGGAAATAGACATTCATCATCAATCCACGCAGATTGCCTCACTTTCATCCTAACAATTCAATTCGATTCAAAATTAAAATATAAAACACACATTCCCATCCAAGCAAATGGTCCATGTTTTCGAATAAAAAAAATAAAAAAACACTGAAATCTCTTAAATACCAAATCACCCACAACATCATACCGCCGAGTTAGAACTAATTTATTTCATCAATCAACAAATTCTCAGAAAAAAAAATATTTTAAATTTGCATACATACATCATGCTAATCTATATATATAAAAATGGTGCAAAAAATGTATGCTAATTCATCAATTAAGAACGGCTGGGCCGATTTGGCTCATTTTTTTTTTCAGCGGTTCGTAATTATAAGGAGAAGGTCTTTGCGAAACAAAATTTTGGAAAAACCATCCGGAAAATTGGAAAAAGGCCCAAATTTCGTTTTTCATGGGGAAATGCACTCAAAAATAAATAAAACTGAATAGAAATCGAGTAGTGACAAAAAATTTTATTTTAAAGGCAATTGTTGTTGTCAATTATTTTAATTATTTTGCAAGCAAATTGTTGTTGCAAACAATTTTGAAATTTCTTTTTTTTTAAATACACCTAATAAGTTTGCTTATGTTTACTATGTTACACTAAGTAGCTTTTTGAAATGGAGTAGATACTTCGATTTGTTTGATGGTATTTGAATGCATCATTTTTGTTTGCCAAATATTTTCAGGATCCTTGCATTAGTATGAGAGTGAGTAAGTTGAATTGCTTGAGATGATGATGATGATAGGCAACACAGGAGTTGTTGAGCGTTTTGAGTTTTTACGCGCATAGCTCGAGACAGGATGGGTAGTTTTTAAAGATTTTAAGCTTGGTGGTTTCGATTGGACCCAAGGAAGGTCATAGGCTACTTTATGTCTCGAAAACAAAACTTTGACAGGATGATATAGGGGATGAAAGTTTGTGTGGGATTCGGCGATTCGAAGACAAATTTGATAATGCCGCCAGTGAGAAGGTCAAACGTTTCACGCCGCAGAAAATCAGGACGAACAGTCAGATCGGAATATTAACAATCGAGAGAATATGTCGGAACTTTGGGAAAGAATATCATTCAGTCGTCCATACTGGAGACCGAGGTAGACAACAACACAATCGTCATCAGCATAGCGTCCCATGTTTCTCACATGGTCAGTTGTATGTGGCGTGCTCACGTGTCGGCAAACCTCTAGCTTTGTACGTTTACGCACCCGTAAATTGAATGAATGTTATGTACCATAAAGTCCTTCAGTGAAAAAGCGGTAGGTTGGTCGACAAGTAAATCGCTGCGGTTGTTGCAATTGTATTTATTTAAATATCATTTTTGAATAAAGAATTTAAATTGACCGGAAGCGAAAGCTAGGAATTATTAATTTCATTAACTACATTAACGAATTTTTGCGGAACGAAGTTCGCCGGGCCAGCTAGTTAATTACTAAAAAAGCTGAATTCAACGAAAATGAGAAAAAATAATTCAACACAAGTGTCTATTTACGGCGCCTCCACACCATACGCTGCGGATTGTCGTCTCCGCACTGAGCGTGACGCGTGAGCAAAGATGATGCTCTAAAAAAAATGTTTCGAAAATATAATGGAAAATATCGCTGCTCCTGGACGATGCACATGCAAGACATCAAAGCACTCGTTTGAACGGTGTGTTCTCCTTGTTTGTTTACACGGTGCCAGGGAAGAAGTTTTTCAAATATTCTGTTGCAAATTTTTTTGAATAAAACGAGGTCTCTCCGAAAATGTTTACGACAGCGAGCGTTGCAACGCTCGGATGCATTACAACATTACACACCGTCGTGTTGGAAGTTACATTGCAAATAGCTGAGGGAAGTTGCTGGTCAAAGTCATGGACAGCTACACGACGTAGAAGACTTGAAAATGTATTCAAATAATGCTAAGACAAACAAAATGCCATAAACGCCAAATAATCATATTTATTTTTTACATCCAACGGCGAATCATATTTGTAAACACGCTTCTGTCTTGTGCAGCTATCGTAGGAGCAGAACAGCATGGGAAACGTATAGAGTGCGAATACATTACGACGTTATTCTCAGCGATCGGGCAGACAGAAAACATTAAATGTCGCCGCGCCAGATTGTCAGTTACGTGTAGACGTGTACGTCGTTGAATGTGTAAATGTGCATAATATACTCACTCATACAGAGAGTGTATTGAAATTTAGCATTCTTCAACTTTGGCACGGTCAGTGCGATTGGGTGGTCGTCCTCTATTAAATGCGGCACCGAGAGCTGGTCTAAAATTTCGAAAAGACGCAATTTGCTGGTACACCGATTTTGAAATCGCAAGTGGAAGTGCCGAGTGCCGAGGTACTAAAATTAAGGCTCATTAGAAAAGCAATACTTACGAGTGCACAAGGTGATTTCCGATTGTTACTGCTGAGTTGGGGTGTTAATTCTAGATGGTTGGGTCTTTGCGGCGGGCTAATATCAGGCGTGACTGCGATTTGTTCTGTAAATAAAACAATGGTTGTTATAAGAAAATTAATAATAAAAAAAGATATATCTATACATATGGATGGAAGTTACAAATATTAGGCGTTTTTCTTTTTTTAGTTCAGAGCTGAGCACTGAACAGAGTTCGAGCATTACGAGCACGCTCTGAGCGAGCGTTCAGATCATGTTTTGTTTTCCTGTTTTTTTTTTGTCCTTCAAACGTGACTGGAAGTGTGCATGCACATGTGTACTCAGCTTTTTACCCAGGATGCTCAGTCATTTTATTCTGAGCTCATAGAGCGCGCTCTGATCATGCTCTACCTAAGCGAAAAAGGAAACACAAATTCGAGCTCTGAAGTGTCTGAGCTAAAAAAGAAACACGAACTTTTTGTATAACAGTTCAGGTTGTGCTCTGAACTAAAAAAATAAAAACGCCTATTGCAACGATTTCGCGGATCTCCTTGTTTTAATTTTCTATTAATGCAACAAATAAAAATAGGACGTGTAGTTCTTTTTTTAGCAAAGAGCCCCACTCCCAGACGGCTGCAAAGAAACTTCCTTAATAAGAGTTGAACATCTCTGCACGATGGCGAATATGGAGTCATATCGTTAAGGTATGTAAACAGAAGTAGAAGAAATACTGCATTCAGGACACACGTGTTTCCACTCGGTGCAAATTCAGCTGAAGGACAGATTGTTATTTGTTTGCTTGTCCGATTTAACGAGTGCCTGGAACTCAAGAAGTCATAGAGTTCTTAACAAGCTCATGCCATTCACCTTTGGTCTGCGAAAGTTGCAGATGCTTGTGTACAACAAAATAAGTTAATGATTGTCGTGAAAATTTCGTTCCAATCATACGCACAAAGAGGATGAACAGGGGTAAATCGTGTCATCAGTCTCAATAGCGATCACGTTAGGTGATCAAACTGTCATTCCTGTCATTCGGATATATTACACGATGCCTAGTTACTGCATCGAATATAAATCATTATTGACAGTTTTACTATATCGTCCTATGAGAGGCCCATTGAACAATTCGAATGTCATAGCGTTGTCAGTATCTATGTCATCCGGATGACTTCTTTGGTTGGTCGTCGCAGCATAGCTTCGGGCTTAGAAAACAAATTTCAAGCGAAATAACTTGCGCCCTAATGCGTCCAATCTCTGAAGTAGGAATAAATAAACCTGCTGCCATAGGCCATCTCTTGCGAGCCCCAGCCCCCAAGAACAACAAAGTTGGTCGGTATCAAAGTGGAACTCATTCGCTCAAGATAAGGGTGCCTTTTTACTTCGCATCAAAATATGGGAGTAACTTGTTCAAAAATATGCTTATACTGCGATCCTTCCAAACCAAAACCAATGTCACATTTAGAGACACGAGGAGAAGAATGTCAAAATCAATAAGCAACTTGTCCAATGTGCAAGGGGAGCAGATGACAAAAGCCGGAATAAAAATACGAAGCTTATCTCAAACCTAAACCACTTTTTCTAAGATGTTAAACCTTTCCGCTTGTTATTTTTAGTGATTCATTGTGGATTTCTTTCTGAGATTGCATGTGAAAAATAATCTAAAATTCATTCTGATATTTGCACTTATAATATCCGAGAAAAGCAATTTGAAATTGGCGACCAACTTAAGTTTTTTTCTATATCACAATAGCTCTTTTTTTATATACAGAAAAATATTGCTATTGTGAACTTATAAATTTATATCTGCAAATATTAACCAATGAGTTTTTTAAGGTTACCCTCGGTCAAGATCAAAACGCTCCCAAACAGAAAACAGTGCTCGTCACTGACGGACGTTAAATTATCAGCCAAATTGTTTACGAAAATCACTTGTGTAAATATTTTCGACATAGAATTTATTCCTTTTTTATAAAAATCAATTCTATTTAATTGCTGAAAATAGTTATTTGTGTAAACAATTTCAAGAATACCATTAATATTCATTCATTGTTTGTTTTATTTTCAGTCTTCCCCGTTAACACAAAATTTTTTCCTGTTCGCTTTGTCAAAGTCCGAGATTACGCATAATTACTAGGTACCTATCTAATTTAGTAGATACTAATATTGGCCTATTATAAGTAATTGTTTGAGAAGTGTTCAATTATCGGTAAAGTGAAATTGAACCAATTATGCTACGTGATTATGTGCGAGTTCTTAAATTGTTACGAGTGGGGTTTGAATTATTTTTTTAAATATACCCAAGGGCAAAGAAAGATTATATCATTAAATAATTTCGCAATTGCATTGCGATTTAGAGCTTTCAAAATAATCTTACAACTTAATGTCAAATATTTGGCCCCAATTTAATTTATTTTAAATTTCGCAAGTTATCGTCTGGATTATTTTTGTAGTAGGTACATATCCCCTTTCCGGTTTCCACACTCAATCTTACAAATAAAGTGCCAAAAGAAAGATTGCATAAAATAAAAATGTTATTATTAAAATATTAACAATTAAAAACGAAAAATTTTATTATGTGAGAATTCTCATTACAAATTTCTCAGAATTATCATTTTAATTTACGGGTCTGTCTCCTTAGCACGAGTGTTGGCGAAGCCTATAAATTAGACAGCCAGGAGCTTACTTACTATTCTTAAAGTGAATATTATTGGTTTCCATAAAATAAAGGAAATTACAGTGAATTAGGAAAGTTTTAGTGTGTTTTTAGATGTTAGAGTTTATTTACATATTTATTTGTTTGGTGGATTGCTGGATAACCTATTCATATCCCTGTTCGTCAAATTTACATTGACCGTTGAATACCCAAAGCAAATTTGGGCGCATTTAAAGTGTGTGTGTTAAGAAACCTTGTTTTGGGAAATTACTTAACTAAATGTCTAGTCACGCCCACTTTTAGAGGGGGTTTTTGACATATAGTATTTTTTTTCAGTTTTTTTAATTCCCAAATGCTGTACAGATATAAAAAAAAACATTTGGGTCAAAAACGCCTACAAAAAGTGGGCGTAACGAAATACTTTGTTCCAGTGCAAGGGCTTTCCTACATAGTTTGTTAGGACTTCGAACTATATTTTCGTCCACAAGACGATTATTTTAAATAGCAGACGGGCGTCTTTCTGGATGAAAGTGGTCTCCTTCTTAGTTCGATAATACGCGGAAAGGTTTTCAGAAAGACCAGTTTGACTGTTGTAATTGAAAGTAGATAGTTAAAAGTGTTTATTATGCTTCCCTTAATATTTTTAAATAGGTCAGCCAAACAGTTTGTGCCCAAAGAAAAATGCTTTAGCTTTCAAATCCAAAAGAAAAGTTGTATCTGCTATGAATATGCCAAATTCGGAGTTGCTACAAACTAATGCGCAGGACGTTTTGTACCATAGATTGGTGTTAGTTGGAAAGTCTCCTTTTTTGCGACACAAAAGTTTTTTTTTTATTTAAAAGAGACATATTTACGTAAGAAGAGAGTAACCAAAGTTTGACCTTTACTAATTCATTAGTTTCAATCAGATCTTTAATTTTACCATCTCTTGACTAATGATGAGTATTCACATTTCATAAGTTCATTGTCTGGATCTCCTAGCTCGCCGGAAAATCATCTGCCAGCAGTCTGCTGTTCTTAAGGAGTGACCATCTGCATAGTAAGTGAAGGTGGAAAAAGCTTTTGGAATAGATCTTGAGCAATATGCTCATTCTTAACCTACCGCGTGTCCTTTAAGACCTCTAACTCACAGATTTTTACTACTTTTTGCACAACAAATCACCTTCTTCAATGTGAAGAGATAGCCACTTACCACCACAGCTCTGATGGACCTTGTGCTAATATTTATGTAAAACTAACTGAGTCCCTCAGCCTCATCTTACCACCAAAAAGGAAAGCCCACCCATATAGTATAGGTATATCTTAGTGTTCCATTTAATACTACGCGATATGCCACTTGATTTGTTATATAAAATTTATGTAAGCAATTAAGATTTAAGCATTTTAAATGGCAATAAACTTGAAAGCGGCTCGCTTGCGTCTTTAAATCTTCTCATCTGTATACACATTGTTTGACTCTTACGAAATCCACAAAGTCCAGTCCACAAAGTTCGTATTTTGTTTGAACAAAACTTCCGAATATCAGAAAGAAACACTGAAAATTTAATGACACAAAACAGATCATTTAGGATTTTTACGATTCAGTCTATCGATCGCCACGTAGACGAGGGAGAATTCGCCGTCTGGACACAACTCAATGCGACTCTTTACCGATAATAATAACCACCCTCTGCCAATGGAATCGAATCGTATCCAAGCAGGAGGGTGTGTGCAGTCTGCCTGACCCCACAAATTCGGTTCAACATGTAATTTCGGCCATAATCACAATACGGAACAACAGAAAGTGATCTCTGCACATCAATTGCTCGTATCCAACGACCGCTGCCCAAGTGTGTTTTATTTGTTTATTTATATTTTTTTTTTAATTTCATCGCATCGCGCTCAGTTATATGTTCGAAAAATATCACATGAAATATAGCATCGGTCGGCTTGGTTGCTCGCAGTATGTCGTGGCCCACAGGAGATTTATTTCTGTCTTGATAATGATGTCGTCGATTATAGGCGGCCAATAGTGACGTCAAAGGCCACCTTGCTCTCAAAAAAAAATAACGAACTCATTGCTACTTGGGGATTGCTTAAATACACCGAAGAGATACTTTTCACGAAGATACTACCGACAAAGCGGTGTTGCCTCTGGTTTGATTTTTTTTTAATCTTCGTGTCTAAAGTTTGTGTGTGTTTTTTTTTTTTTTTTGTTTTTTCTTGTGCTAATCTTATGAAATTTTGTTTATTTAGAAACGATTCTATTTTGATGATAAACTGCTTTGTGATGAGAAAAAGTATGTAACGTGTGGTGAGAGAATACATTGGAACACTTTTCGTATAAGATATTGAGGGATCCGCTGCTTATCGAGTGTAGTTTATCATTGAACCGATCGATGGGGGTCGAATCACCTTAGCAATGATACGGACATGGGGTAAATTAGCCTGCCTACGAATGTGCTCAATTACCGGGTGTTGGTCGAAAGGTCGATGAGATTTCAATTTCAAGGAACCGTCAAAAAGCAGGTGCTCTCCGATTTCGATATTTTGCAGGTCTATCTCCGGGTGCAAAATACTGGCTCTTCGGTAGGTGTCCGATTTTTTTTTTTTAGATTTTTCACAGGGGACAGTGTACTCGTTCGTTATTATCGACATTTTGGCAGCCACTCGAGGCAATGAATTTTTGGATCCTGTCATAGTTTATGATGAACGGACATGTGAAATTGGCCAGTGGTATTGGGCATGTTTATAGTTTTTGAGCCCAATTTCAGAAATAAGTATTTTTGTGGTATACATTTAAAAAAGAATTCAAGGCTTTGTTGAAAAATGAACAAGTCAGTCATGAATTGACATAACTTTTTTTTAAGAAGCTCGGAGAAGTGTACTTAAGGGTCATATTATGTTTACTTAGATTAGTGTCAAAAATGGACGAAAATCCAAACAAAGTCTAACAATGAGCCTTAACTCTACTGTGTACACGACATGCAAATTATTAAAGCGCTTTGGATTAAGCTGGATTACTCTCATGCAATCTAATTCCAGTTGCGCATTTAGATTTGAAAATTCCACCATTGAATTGTAAGTAAAATAATTTCTTTGCTAAAATGGCGAATCAGTGATGAAAAGCTTTGATATTCAGTGGTCAGATTTCGATCTGACATCGTTTTTGAAATTTTATTGAACATAATAATTTATATTCTGTCCCAAATTTTGTTGACTATCGGCAGCTTTCTTTACATTTGTCTAAACTGAACTGAATCAAGCTCTCTAAATTGTAACTTTTGCACTTAGTTGCTAGTTATGGGTTCACAACATCAGTTTCCAAGGTCTGAAGCCAGCAGGAGTCAAGGCAAAAGAGGTCAATCAACTTAAATTGGTTCTTCGCTTTGGCAGTAACATCCTAATACAAAAATAGATCTGATTCTCCTAGGCAACAAAATGGAACGGGACAGAAAAAAATTGGTTTCTTACTCTTAAGGACCTAGTTTTTAACTGAAGAAAATCTACCTTGGATGTTCAAGGTGGAGGTCTAAAGCGAACCTGTGGTGTGGAATTCAAGAAGGCTATTAATTCCTAAATACTATTCTTCGCGAATCGGATTCGACATGAAACTGTAGGTCACGTTCAATCGATAACTTACTGACCAAATTTAAGATTTTAGATACCATGAGAGAAATGAACGATTAAAGCACAAAGTCAATAAGAAAGCTAAGCTCAGCTAAACAGGCAAAGCCGGTCTCTGTGTCACTGATTGGACATATGAAGAAAGCACATAATGCGCGGTACTAAAAGTCAGTTTTAGTGTCCCGGGCCAAGTTTTAGGAACTCTCAATGACCACTAATTTTCTGAATAAAAGTTTCCATTGTGACCTACTCAATAAGTTAAAGTGTAGGTTAGAAGTGGTTATTAGTAGTATTCATTGTGTAATGAGGCAAAGGCTCCAAAATAAAAATAAAAGCTTTATGACAACTTGATTTGACAGACATAAGCCATTCTTAGCATTAATATAGATATCCATATTTAATGATCCAGTTTCGTTTAGAGGTGTTGACCCAAAGTTGTCAAAAACGATGTATTAAGCAGTTTATAGCTAACAGTAAAAACAAATTGGGAGATCATTATGAGCTGCCACAAAAATTTAAATGTTTCCTGTAGATATGATCCACCAAACCATAGGTACAGAGTTTACACAAAAAATATTAAGAAGTTTAGGCAAAGTATACACAAGAGGACTTTAGAAAACAAGCTACGGCCTTTGGATGGATAACACCGGGAGGGTCAGCTTTTGGTTCAAAAACCTATCAACAGATTCTTACCTGTTCCAGATAAGCAATGCCAAACGAGCCTAAGAACTCTTAAGCTTGAAAATTGGAACAGCATTGGGAAAAGAAAAAAGAACAGGTCCGTGAAAAAGAAACATGCCTTAAATTCGTGTTTATGGTTATAAATTTGGGACACCAAGAAATTTAGGAACTTCTGTAGAATGGCCTCTCAAAAAATTGTGATTTTTCAACACTCAGTGCACAATCTTACGAGGTAGGTCTCTAAGGGTTTTCAAATTTGTTGAATAGGTTTTCAATTACATTTTTAGTTCTATAGGAAAAGATGGCAATTTTCCTGTTGCTTATAGTTTTTAGGGGGGCTGATTTGAGCAGACTAACCAACGAATTGCCTTTGACACTTGAATTAGTTGGAACTGAGTTAATATGATTCGATCATGACTTGTATGCTACAAGAACAATGTTCCAAAGATAACTTACTTAACTTTTAAACAAAACACTATAAAATAGTAAAAACTCACCTTTTTTGGATAAATCATCATCACTCAGTTGCTCCGATGTATGCTCAACATCCAGTAGATCAGACGATGCGTCCGATCGTTCTTCGTTATTATCTAAGGAATTCTTATGAAGGTTAAATTTGTGACATACTTCGAACGCTTGTCCTACGGTCCTAACAATACGCATGGCTTGTGACTGAAACGAAAAGAACAGAAAATCCTCTTTAGCATTTTCAGGGGATGTAGATGTATATTTAATTAATTTCAAGTAATCCCACCCAAAGATCTCTATTTAAGAGGAACCACAAAGCTGATGGCGTGTGCTTATACTACTTACCTCTAAATCGGCAGCAGCATAACCACTTCCGATTCCACAGCCAACCACACCGACATTTGTCGATGCGGTAGCAGCCGCATTCGTATATTTATTATTATCAAACACTCGACTGGATTTATCCTCGGATGTGTTGAATTGCTGCGGTGAACTTTGCCGTTTCACCACACACCGGGGCGAAACAATCGGTTCCCGGAACGAGAGTTTTTTTCGTGGCTTATCGGATTTGGGTCTTTCATCGTTAGCTACACCTCCGCCGATACCAACTAAACTGCTGGAACTACTGTTGTTGTTCTCAAAGTTTGTGTCGTTGAAAGACTTTCTGCGTCGCACTTGTGAGCCATAAGCTTCGCTCTTGTCCAACAGTGTGGGGGTGCCCAGGGTGCTGACAACACCCGGACTTGTGTTTTGCCTATGAAGGATGCCTCGTTTGTTGGTGCCATTACCCTCAGCTGGTACCGCCGTTGATGCCGACGATGAGGACGACAATGAAGAATATGATGGTGAGGCTGGTGGGACTGTGCTTCCACCGCCCTTTGTCATGGCTTTGCCTGATGTCGGCGCGATTGTATTGTTCACTTCCGGGGACAATTTCTTGAACTTAAGACGTGCCTTAACAATATTTCCGCCCTCATTACCGCCACTCAACCGAGGGCTGCTACTGCCTCTTGTATGCGGGATACTTCTGGAATTTTCATCCTGCCGGGATGTGCTTCTCCCCGCTCGCTTCGCTACAGGAACTTCGTTCTTAATAAGATACACTACGTTTTCGTCGTTGAATAAAATGTGCTTGCCATTCTGATGATGGTAGCCATTGCCCAACTTTTCGCCCACCACCCTGCCGTCGTCCTCGGATTTGGCTCGGGAAATTTTATCAATGAAGGTATCGTCCATGAATTGACTTCTGACGTCTTGCTTCTTATCCAACCTCAGGTCGTTTTCGACGGTGTTAATCAACTCGTTGATGTCGAGACTTTTATTCCGCGATATCTGCTTGGAATTTTTCTGCACACGCTTGACGTCGGCTCGACTGAGGCTGGTATCTCTCGCGCGGTCCTTGTTAAGCCTGTCACTCAGAATGTCCCGGATTATGCCGCCCCCATTGCGGAAGATGTTCTTCTGATAGTGGGTCGGGTCCTTTTTCTCTTCCTGATGATGCTGCTGCTGCTGCTGCTGTTGTTTTTTGCTGCGCGACCAGGGCAGAAAATCAAAAGCCTTTGTAATGGGGCTTTTCGGCGCACTCGCAGGCACGTTCGTATTGACATTCTTATGCCGCCACACGTCGTTGATGCATCGGATCATGTCATTGTTGCGACGCTTCGATGTCATTGACATGTCAATGGGAATCGGTGTCGTTGTCATCACACTCTCATGCTTCATCATGGCACTGGCACACTTTACGTACACTTCAGGGACGTTTCGCCGCACACTGTCTAAAAAAAAACTTTTTACACAAATAAAGACCTCCGGTGCGATTGTTGACTTCTCCTTGTGCAAGCTCTTGTTTTCGCTACAACTATGATTTGGACAATTAATAACGACTCGGGCGGTCCATCGGGATCGAGCTTTTTAACCTAGATTAGCACACACACAGGAAATTAGATCATTAATTTTGTTTTCGTTCCAGCTCTCGGGGGTAATATCGTGGAAGCCACCTTTGCACCCTCCGCCATAGCTACAATCTAAACAAATAACAACAACCCTGTCTCTATGCAGATACAGCTAAGTCAACAATGAGATACAAAAACATCCCCATCATAGCGATTCAAGGAAGTGCGGAGGCTTGTTTTACCAGACAGGGTCTACATTTATGCCAGCAGCGTGGTGAAACGTAAACAACCCGAGAGAGAAATATATTATTTAAGTCGCTTCAACTGCACGGAAGGATATAGTTCCTCCCTCGCGGAGTAAACAAAAGAAAAAATATTTATTTATTTTGCAAAAATTGCTGAAAGAGCATTTTATCATATTTTATGTCCGCACGAGTACCGCAATTTCGCAAGACGCTACCTAGTTGCTATTGCTAGTGCACCCCCATCTGTTGGATACAAATTGAGCACATAGTAGAATACCCTATATCGGTTTCAAGGACTTTTCACGCTGTTCGCGGGTTGAAAACTTTTTTTTTGTTATCTAAAATTCATCAAACATAAGTGGTTTGCTCCCGTTTTCGATGACAGCGTCGTCGGTCGGCACAAATCATTTCAACATGAATCGCCGGAAATAGATTACTTGCACAACATTACTAAATGGACGGAGACAGGCGGTCTCTGTGTTTGAAGAGGGTCAGGCTTTGCTCAGGATCGCGATGGTGACAAAATGTCTCTAATGATATGAATACACTTGTTTTTCGGAGAAAATTTCTTACAAGATAACTTATGAGTATTGCTACAGCGCTGCCACAAGGAAACACCTTCAACTCTCGGCACACAGCTGGGCACGCTGGCCAGCTCTGCAAGTGGGGCTCAGTGGGCGGTATTATTCGGGCAAACGTATAAATAACAAAATATGTTTACGAGGACAGGTGAATTTTTCGATACGAACCGAACAGAAAATGTAGTGTAGTATATTCAAGGTCCAAGTTGGAGAGTGGGTGGCCGGGATAGAGAACTTTTGTTTGAATTTTGACAGCTGCTGTTCGCGATGGAGTGAATAGTGATTTGTAACCAAAAAGTTGATACGTTTTCCGGGGCACATTGGAATACAAGCTAAATGGCTTTTAAGTAGCCTGAAAGGACTCTAAGAAAAGCAGCGTATATGTTGCAGTAGGTCAGTATTTTCTTCTGGATTTGAAAATAGCAAAGTTTTTGAACAAGGTTTTCTAACTATTTGCCTCCCGAAAACTTGGAGACGTAATGTGACCACATAAATTGTGTAATCACTGACATTAATGTTTCAATCCTTTTCTGACTTATAACCTAAAGAGTGGGACTGTCTATCTGTTGCTCCATGTTAGGGTCTTTGATTCTACGAGGAATTCATACATATTGGGTAAGAGGTATAAAGGTGGCAAAACCACATACAAAGCAGAACAAAATTTGAATTCCGGCACAGGCATAGTCTTTAAAGGAGTCAATTCGTTTTAAGGCTTTTAAAATGCAAATTTACCAAATGAAGTAAACAAAAATTATAAAGCCAGCTGCTGCAATACCAAACACAAGCTCCCCAAACGCATTTTCAATGTAAACGAAACGAGTTGAGGTCAACGAATTTTCGCACTTGAGTCGTAAATGTTTATCGAAGTGCCTCGCAATTCAACGCAAAACCGTTGACTCTTTGATTTCATCGTCAATTGGAATATATTTTTGCAATTAAAATCTATGACGAGGACGAGTAACCAATCGGCCGCAGTGTGCCATGTTTGTTTTATCTTCTCCAAGATTACAAGCCAAATGGCTCGAAGAGGTGTGAGAATAAACAGGCATGCTGAACTTTCATATAAACACAAGTCATTTACGAATGTAATCATAATGGAATAATGGAAATTATGAACAGAAAGATTATTAAAATGCAGTTGAAAACAACTTTGAATTTAAAGTAACAAAGTTGGGCTCTGCGAAATAAGACCTCAGCAAATAATGAGGCTTTAAAAGTAAAAATTAAATCAGGGCCCAAAATTGGGGAAATTCCACCCCCAATTAAGACAAATTTTATTGTTGTTGTTGTTCTTTTGCATGCGCATTTTTGGGGCCTTATTTCCGTCCTATTTTGGGGTGACTTTTTGTTGGGCTAAATTGAGCCACTAGCTTGTTCACACAGGATGACACCAAATTATAGGAAATGCTCAAAACTAATAATGATACTAAGTGTCCAGAATAGATTTTAAGAAGTCACAAATTTTCCATATAAAATTAGCCTTGCAAAATATTTAGTGTGAAGCTTAAAAGTGATTATCAGAATTTTTTTGGTGGGAGCACAAGATTAACTTTAATTTTGCAATGACTTTGGCTGCAGTTGCGAAGAGTGCAAATTATTCATCGGGTCAGTTTGAATTATAAATTTCGACAGGGAATATTTTGGTTGTATTCGATTGCGGCCTAGATTGGAACTGAATAAGTTTGACATATTATGTTGCCGTTACAATTCTAAGGCCATAGATCAGGATCTAGTATCTGAATGTGTTCATCTGCAAAACGCTGCTTTTGTATAGAAGTTACAGATAAGAAGTCGCTTTTAAGAATTAGAAAGACAAGCAAAACAAAGCTTCCCTATGAAAGCAAGGATTTCTGTTGTGAACTTCAAACTTATATAGCCGTTCGAAATATCGTTCAGAAAGGTAGTTTTTAATCCTTAAAAAGAGCAGTCCAAATCAAAAGATCTTTATATGAAGCTACAAGCTCTACCAAATATTTCCGAAACATGAAAAAGTTTTTATTTGAAGGAACAAGGAACCGTTGACCTTTTCGGCGTGAGAAAGCATCAAATCACCTGTTGAGCTGCTCCTACGAAGATGGCTCTCGAATACATGATGCGATCCACAAAATTACAGCTGCGGTATAAGACATTCTTCTAAAGGTTGAAAAGGGACCTCTTTCAACACAGTAGTGTGAGTGAAATTTTGGTTAAGTGGGTTTATTATTCCAAAATAAAGGTTAATATTGTCAGCCCTTCTGTCAAGTTGTTGAAATAGATGTATTACAATCGCAAGTTACCTGTAGAAGTGCCGCTGTCACCATCTGGCCACCTCTTACTTCGATTTATAATACTTTCCAATTAACAAGAGACTTAGGATGACCTCAGACCCGAAATCGATCGACAAAATTTCAGATGGAATGTCCGACTAATGCAACAAACGTTTTTTTAAAAATAGACGCAGACTTTCAGAGCATTGACTGCAGCATTGGATTTCTTTCAAGACACTTAAATGATGATGTGCTCCAAAACTGAAGGCTCAAATAGTCCTTACTAAAAAAAATCTGTTGTACCTACATCGTAAACAAAAGTTTATTACTTGAAAACACTAAAATGGGGAACTCTTAAAGAAAGACATTAATTCCCTAACGATTTTAAAGTTCCTTCATGAGCATACCAAACAACTGACTTGAAGATGGAACGAATTGAAAATTAGATTCACCGAGCAATGATCGGAATATTATTTTAAGGGGTTTTTAATAAAGACGGTTCGATGTCGAAATGGAATGATATATTTAATTGAATTGAATTTAAATAAGCTGTGTGTAAAAGTCTTTAGAAAACGAACAAAATAGAAGAGGAATGTTCGCTTTCTATTGAAAAGAAGATTTGAAAGATTGAGTATTCCAAATACGAAATGGTTTGCGGTAGCTATTTAAAAATATTTTAATAATAAACTAAGATCGGTCATTGTCAACCGGGCAGGCACCATGTTCTAATGATTTCTCAAACTCATGTTTGTCACGAAACTTGAATGCAGAAATAAAATCTATACCAATCTTGATTTAGATCTGAATTTTTCTAAATAAAACACGTCTCCATTTACATATTTTTTAAGTAAGATTGCAAATATTTTGAAACATAGTGAATTTGTAGTTTTTCAGAATTAGAGGGAATATTTTTGTATTTGTACTAAAATAATAGCATCACCATCATCATTTTGAAATCAAATGGCTCGTCTTTCCAATATAGGGGTAGAAGGTATGGAATGTTTAACTGGACTCTGCAAACGATTATTCGATCATCGACGGAACTAATGACATTTCCCAAATGAGCAGAGAAGATAATATCAAACTTCCTGTCTACCTATTCTAGGCTTGCGTCAGGTGTAAAAGACTCACTAAAAGGACTGCAACATCGAAAAAAGTCTTCCTAGTCTAAGAGAGATCGGTGATTGTAGCTGATAGCCATGGGGCTGGTATTTAAAATATTTTTTTAAGCCATAGGTATGCTCGGCATAAACATTTATGTCATATACAAAATGCGCACGTCAAATTCCGTTCGGTAATTTTCACTTAAAAATACCTTTCGCTACAAATATGATTTAAACTTGTTTGACACAAAAAAAAAACAATAATTGAGGAAACAACTTTTCAAAGCGCAGCAACAACAACAACATCGTCACAAAAAGTAAATTCTTGTCTCCAAAAATAAATCTTTTTTTTTTTTTAATTAGACACCCACTTGAGCAATACCTACGCCCGTGCTGTGTTTTCAAACTGTAATTGAATTTCTCGTCAAAATTTCTATTATTTCCTTTTCCAAGATGAACAGAAGACAGAGGGAAGCACACCTAATTGAGAAATTCTTTTGGCTTTCAGAATATTCATTAGCAGGCTCTTGAGAGTCAAACTCGAAGGAACGTTCCTCTATTTGTGTTATTTTCCTTGGACCTTGGCCCAAGCTCCACACACCTATAGGTATCAATATACTGTTCGGGGAAACATAATTTCCATATTCAATAATTTTTTGTTTATTTATTTATTTGCTTTTAAAATAAATTTTACAGTTAAACTGTTTAGAGTGTAAATAGTGTCTAACCAAAATAAACTATGCAGTCATCGAGTGGGAGGAAATCGAAGTGATTTTTGGTTCGTTAAAGTCACGTGAACACGTTTTTGAAATCGTTCAAATTATAGACCTTAATTAATAATTGTGCGGAGGGGGACAAAAATTTCCAGTCACAGACAAACATGGCAACCCTAAAAGGAGAGAGAGAGAGGGGCAAAGGTGTCAACCACTTCGACAAAGAGATATGATTTATGTCGAGCAAGTTTAACTATTACAATATCACACATTCACAAAGATTTTTGGATTTACATTTCTTCTTCTATTTTTAACAATTTGTTTGCTATAACTATTCACAGCACTGTATATATGTATTTAAGGGAGCACTGAATATTCTAAGTGTCCCAACACATTACGGACATTTTCAAAACTAGAAAATTTCACTGTCGCGCACCGTATTCCATTTGCATTCGAAAATCGTTTGCGTTTCTTTTTTTTCTCCGCAACCGAAGGAATATTTTGAGAGACCGTTTCTGTTCGCTGGCAGCATACGCACTGAAATTTTTCGGAGGTGGAAAAACGGACGTATTGTCCGCCAGTTTAGTGGCCAGAACGAAAAGAAAAGCAAGCTTGTGTTGGACATGGGCATTTGGAAAACAGAAATATACTCAATTATCTGTGTAGAGTCTAGAAAGTCAGTGTATAGAGATTGTTCACTCTCGCTCTCTGTTTGTGTGGAACGGATCGTGTGGCGTTCAGTCTTCAGTGTTCGGAAAAAAAAAATGTATTTTTAAATAGCAAACAGAAAAGTGAATCAACTTTTCAGAGAAAGACTATGGTGTTCAGGTGGTATAAGAAGGTATATGCGAAGCATGGAAGGAGGGAGGGATTATCGATGAAACAAGACAAAAGAGAGTAATTGCCTGTATTAGATCTTTAAAATGCACCGTACTCTCGTGCATTTTTCGAAACGATTTGCGAAATACGGATTTGTAATGTAGAAGTTGTACTTTATAGGGTGGTGTACGTTTAACAGGTAGTTTGTGACGCAGAGAAACGGAGGGGAAGCATATAGAACATGCCTACAATTGGGTTGGGTTGGGTGGAAATTTACTGTCAAATCCGGAGTAGTTCATTTAGGCCGCATTTGATCCCATTTTTAAAATAATTACAATACGGTCGTTGGCAATGCTCTTTTCAGATCTTTGGAGGAATTTATGTAAGTATACGTAATGTCCTTTCTAGAGTTTGGTTTTGTAAAATTACTGGTCATCCTATCCCACCTCTAATTTTGGCATCTTTCCGTATCTGCTAAGGTATTAGTACTTCAGTATGTTCTACTTTGACCGTAAGTAGGCTTTTAAGCTGGTTGCAAGATTTTATAAGAACTTTGGTACCCCGCTCTCTTAAAACAAATTTCCCCCGAAAAGTTTTGAAAATGAACAAATAGTTCTGACAAAATCAAACAGTTTACATTTTTCAAAAGAATTTACTTTTCAAATATTTGGCCTTATACTTACAAAATTGTATGGTGGCCACGACCCTTTTTATGCTTTTTCTGTGAAAGGCGAACCTGCGTCACATCGAGAGCGCCCCCCAATCCCATGCCTGTACTTGCTTCGCCATAAAAAAAAAATGGTTGCAAATTGCATTCTCCTTGAAACGTATCTTCAGAAAAAAGTTTGCTTCGAGAAGTTTTGATATGACTTAGACTTAGAGATATACACTTAGCTTTTCTTTATGTTTTTTTTATGATTTTTGTCTCGGATCCAAACTATGTACATTTTGTTGATATTTATTGACACGACGTTGCTTCGAGTCGATGACATAAATTGGAAATTGCATTGGAATTACGTAAATATTGGATATATCCTTGAATTGTTTACCTGTCTTTGAAACACGATTTTAAAATGTTCTTTCAAAAACCGGAAATGTTCGAGAAAATTCATGTGAGTGCGACTTTTACGAGGAAGTTGTTCACGACGGTTTTCCCCGAAAATTTATTTTTGTTTTGACAGTTTTAATTTTTTTTTTAAATATTAAACAAATGTCTGGTATTAGTTGGTGGCTATATGTTATTGTTTCTACTTATAGGATTGAGGCGTTTAGTAACAGACTTAAGAAAAAAACATTTGAATCAATACAGTTCAATAAACTTTCGAAGAGTTGAAATGTTAGTGATTTTTAATTGCGGCTCCTCTATTTTCGTATAGAATTTCCCAATTATACGTGAAGTTAGCTGAGGTTTGGTTGATGTTTCACCTCCTTTACCACTTGAAAATAGAATAATTAGCCCCGTGTGTACACTCAGTGGCCTAAATAACGAAATGGCTAACTCTATGTATATATATCCATGTAAAATTTGTACAGAGGAACAAGTAGGTAACTGGCTACCCAGCTGTGTTCATTTGTACTTAGTCCAATGGCATCTATTTCTGAAGTTCTCCTACTTATGTCAATCGGTCTGTCGCATTTAAAAAGTTAAATTGGTGGCATCCATCAGGACAGCTAGTGGTTACAAAGGTATTAAAAGATTTTTTTACACCATTACATGTCTACGTGTTAAAACATGAGCACTTTCAATTACTATAAGCACTTAGCTAACTCGACAAACCGCCCTGCCGGTCAGATATGGAATAAATCTTCACTCAATTCATCTGCCTCACTCCGTCACTCGTGAAACTGCATCAGCAGCCTATACCAACACCAACTAACATTGAGCAGAATGGATTTTGCCACTCATATAAAATACAGGTCATTATAGCTGTAGTAATAAGTTAAAATAGCTTATGTCAATTTTGGTAATTTTTCAGTGTGAGCAAAAGAAAATTATCTTAAGGCTTTCAAATCTATTGTATTACATAGTCCAAGTAAATTAAAGCTGTTCAGTTTTCTTCATATTTAACGGTTTTTAATTGTTGTAGAGTGATGGGACCTGGACTAAAAGAAAGCTAAGGAAAACGAGAACTTTGTAATGTAAAAAACTCGAATATGGCTTATGTCGACATAAGCTACTTCAATTTATTGCCACAGATAGGTTAACACACGTGTCTTCGAAAACACAAAAGGATCCGATTTCTTTATCATTGGACATACATAACATACTCATATTTGGAATTTAGGGTCAGAAAGTATATTTATTTGTGCAGACAGCCAAAAAACCAATCGATATAAAGTTTATCGTTATCAGAACACGCATGGATGCTCGGGTATTCCGTTGATGGTCGGGAAATTCAATACGTCCATGGTACTCGTGTATCCACAATTCCTTGCATTATTTATAACATCCTGAGTATAATGGGTAAGCTGAGATAATTAATTACCTATACTTTGGCTATATTTAGATAGTCATATAAAGATGCTTTGGGGTTATCTATGCAATTTATCAAGCAGTCAAGTGACTGCGGTCGTTTTCAATTTCGTTACGAAACAATTTTAAGCGTAAGATTAAAAAAAAATGTGTATATCGAAATCTTATAGGTGGAACCAGACCATCATTTGAGAAGGTTATCAATGCAGAACCGCAGTCTAATTCATTTTCCTAAAAGACTGGCAAAATATAGCCGTGATCCGCGTTTTGTTAAGTTATTGGTGTCCCACCTGAGTTTGATTAAAAATAGCTACGAAGTTCACTGTGATTGCAGAGACATGATTCTTTAAATTTTGAATGTCCCAAAGTACTTTCTCGATAACCTCATAGTTTCAAAAAATCCATTGTTATATATTTAATGCAATCACAGACGACACACCTATTCAACAGACAAGAGTTTTCTGAATTGAAATGTATAAGCCGTAGCTACAAGCGGTTTCAAAGTTGCCGGGTTATTGCCAGGTGCATTTAAAATGTCCTCTAACCTAAACTTACCGAGTAAAGCAAGATTTGTATTAAAAAATAGGATTTCAGCCGTAGTAACTAATCGCAAACATTCCATGCATTTGACATGTCGGCACGATGTTTATGCGAAACTAAAAATTCAAGGAATATAATTTTTCTTTGAACAACGAATTTTTTTTCTCGGTAGTTCATTTTCTATTTTTGGTTTTTTTTAGCATTATTTTTCTTCCGCTTATAATTTCATTCCATATGGAACTGCAAACCGCACTTAATAGAAAATACCACCAAATCAGCTGAAAAATAAACTCATATCCGGTATCTACCACCTGTTGTCTCCTCTTGGTATATCTTTTCTCATGATATACCAAAACAAAGCAAAGTTATATTTATGTGGAAAGCTCTTCTGCCTCATGCCGATTCTCTACTGTGAAAATCGCCAACGCGTGGATTAAATGAATTAAAAAAAAATATTAGGTAAAGATAAAAGTTTTTTTTTTTTTCAGTTTCGTTTTGAAATAAATTTAAGCGTATTAAAGATTATAGTTTTTTTTTTTTTTTTTAATACTAAATCATAACTAGATGTTTACAAAAATCAAAAAGAAAAAATAAAAAGATGGAATTGATTGATCCCTGCCTCTCTGTTGGCATTTTACGTGTGTTTATTTACACAACGTATGTGTGCAAAAATCGGACACGTAGGACGCAAAGTTTATTAAACAAAGCACACCCCATTTTTTGTGGTAATCAGTGTGGAATAATCTCCCAGGGGGAATAGAGATATTTCATCCTGAAAACAAAAAGTGCTACTATGCTTTGGGGGCACTAACATCACACAAGCCACCGAGATGAAAAATTGTGAACCATAAATTCAAACAAACCAAGTCGAAAGGATTAACGTTGTTGGTCTTTACAATAAAAAAAAACAGCTACCGAGGATTTAAGCAGAAAACAGTAGATGCCATTTTGTGCGCAGCTGCTGGTGTACCTACACGTTTATTGCATGAACAACTGTTCCATAAGATGGAATTGTATCATGATGTGCAAAGAACAAGCAGTTCGAAATAAAATGACACTCGCCCTGATTTCTTTTTGAAATTTACAAAGCATATTACACCAATTCAAACACTTTCTAAACGAAAATGGTCTTCCACAGGTTTAAGACTTTTGTGCTTCGGTGTCGCCTTTTACTTATTGAGCCAATAAATATAGTACAACTAATTCCTCTAAACACTGACAGCCAAGCTGACTCACTTGCATGCGATCGGCACGTGATACAAAATCAAAATAAAACCATTTAAATATTCGAAACCGTTTTCGACTTTTAATCTCCAAGCCATTTCATAAACAAAACGCTTGACCAACATGTCTCGGTTTATTGAACTGAAATGACAAAACTTCAGAGCGGCTTCTGATTGTGTCTATTAGAAAATTATCATCCAAAGGAAATGAAACCAACTGTTCAGTTCTGCGAGTATAAACAAAAAGGAAAATATGATTTATGCCGACTTTTTTGGGTTATTCAAAATTTTGTTCTTGTTAAAAATATAATGGTTCCGCAGCTGAACTAGTACGATGGAAAAATATAAACAAATGACAAAACGAAAGCTACGCTGCCGTGACTTTATAATTCATTTTGGTCCATGTCCAAAAACATACATTCATGTGGGTTAAACTGCACGTATACAATATGATCCTGTCGCCGTCTATATACATTGTACGTACATGACAGTTTGTGGTAAATTATAATTTATCAAAAAAAACAACAAAAAACACAGGATGGCTCGGAACTTTATTTTTAAGCAATGCTGGGTGGTGCAGGATTGAACTAGTAAAAATTGGATGCACCTAATCATACGCAAATGGAAGCTTAATATTTTTGAAGGCCTTTCAAATCAGATGCCTTACAAAACTTTTCCAGCTTCTTAGGGTAGACTACCATGAAAATTTGTACAGCCATACGACCCTAAGCATGCCACTTTTTCCAATGTACCTTCATTCAGAGCTGCTTGTGTTTGAAGACGCTCCACCAGAGCCAATGCAAAATCTGGAGCATGGTCTCAAGTCGTCAAACATATTTACAACTTTTTTGGAGAATAAAGTACAAATACGTAATGCTCCCACATCAACAATAACTACGAAAAGAAGAGGGATAGGGATAACCCAATTTCCATCGATATCGTAGAACATTTTCTAAGAGCTTGTGGAAAAATTCAAATTCAACAAGCCTCTGGCTGCGATGGTATCCTTAATATTGACTTACAAGTAACAATCCGGAACCGCCCCACATTTTCGAAGGTACAGTAATAGAGTAAATATTCTTACGACAATGGAAGTCGCAAGGATTGGGTCCTTTACAAAAAAAAAAAAAAACTTTGGATAGCGGAACGCCTATTTTAGTTACAATATCGATTGCGAAAACGGTCTCCTCAGTTGACTTTTAAAATGAAGTCATGCAAGGCACGTCATCAACGGAACACTATGAAAAGGCAGGAGCAACATTATAGATTCGTACTTCCCATTTATAAGATCCTTATTTATTAAAAAATATTTTAGGACGCCTTAAAATATTGTTTAGGAAATTTTTGAAAATGCTGAAATCTTACAGAAGCTGTATCTTACTTGTACGGCTGATACTTTTTAAAAGATCATAACTCGTTAAATTGTTTTCGTATAAAACATAAAATGCTAAAAAAAAGCAATAAACATTTTTATTAGATATTTGTGAAAAATAAACATATTAAATCGTACGCTTTTTGAAAAAGTAATAAACATCTAATGTCCCTACGACTTTTCATCGTCCTCAATTGAAAGGGCGGGCCATAGATTCCTATACTGCCATCCCGCTAGTAGCTATTTCCACAGCACTTATAGAAAACTCTGCGAAATTAAGAAATTTATAATCAGGAAGCAATTAGGTAGGGGCTGGCCTTAAGGAAATATAAAACTTCATAAATTTCTCCAAGTATCCTCTCCACATGAGCACCTTGTACTAAAACTTAAAATTTTTAATACATGTATGTGAAGAACTCATTACAATATTACTACCGCGTCGTACCCCAACACCAGCGCCAAATAGCGAGTACATTTAATCTGAGAGACAGAGATTGGCGGTCGCCTGGACTGCTGCCAAGAAAATGTACATACACATACCTCTTCGTTTTTATTATTTTCAAAAATTTCAATTTTAAAATACACAATACGCAAATACATCTTTCTATTCTATTTGTCTTTCTGTCTTGCTGTCTCATTGGGCATGCGGGAGGAAGAGGGGGGAGGCTCCTCTCCGACTTCGATTACCACCCGAATCGACACTTTAAACGACTATTGAAACTCAATTCCTTCCAGCGAATGTCCCGAAAAACAAATAAACAAAGTCGAGCGGTATAACGCATAACTTAGTGGAGGGCCCTGGTGTGGGTATATCTTATACACCAGTGCAATTGAAAATGAAAATCAAATTTGAATTTTCCATCCGAACGATTTGCAATTTGAAGTTGATATTGATATCGGCTTTTTGAAGAAATATATCCATTCAGGCTATTTTATAACTTCAATGGAATTGGGGGGAAGCAGCAGCTCCTGCCGTACGCGTGGAAGAGAGTCGTATGAACGAGTGTAGATGTTTTTGTTGGTCTTTTTCTTGGGATTTTGTGTTTCTTTCGAAAGGTTCGGCTTTTTCCTATCCGGGTTATGGAATACTCGTAAAACATACAATCCGAAAGAGATGAGGACTTCTTTCCCGCCGTTTAAAAACAGTAACCAGGGAAATGCCTGCAAGGGTAACCGCCATTTTAAGGGTATAAGGGTAAATTGTTTTTTTTTTTTTCGGCTTAATGCGAAGAAAATAAAATGCATTAATTTCGCTGCGATATAATATGCAGATGGATGGTAATAAAATGTGTATTATATATAAGCAATAACGGATGGTGGTACATTAAGTGAGGCGATAAAAGTGAGGCAGAACGTATAAAGCTGGGGTCCTGGCGAGATAAAAATGAATCGGGACTTGATCAGAATTCTATTGCATTCTGCGGGATTTATATGCGGATGATGCTCAGTTATTAAAGTCCTTCAGAGAAAGAGATGTGGAGCAAATATAAAGGGGTGACTCTAAAAATGAGTTTAAAAAAAAAAACAGAAAATAATTGAAGTGGCTTTAACTAGATCCGCACTTTGCATCAGTTATCAGTCCTACAATTGTAAAAACTCAGTCGAATCGCAATTGGTTCTATACGCTTTTGTCAGATGGCATTAGCCTATAGGGCGTTTACCAATTATAAATACTAGAGTTCGCCCAGTGGTAGAAATTCCACCATTATAGTGCCCTGGCTTATAACGAATATAATTGCAAAGCCAATCAAACTGCAACTCTGCACAATCTACCCAAAAAAAAAAACAAGCGAATATGTTGTGTTTAACTCAGTGAAAGTGGTTCTTAACTTTTTGCATTCGTCTATAGTGTGGCGACTGGGTATCACTGCCGAGACTGCGCGACTTGGTAGCACTCGGCAGGCTGTCAAAGTGACAGAAGTATTGCGCGTGTAGTTTAAAAAAGCATTCCTTCGTAAAATCTTCCCGAGGCAGCAGCTCGATGGTCCGCGGCGTAGAAAACCAAGTCATAATTAGTATATAACGTAAAGTAAATCCCGTGTAGTATAAATGAGAAAAATGAATTCAATGAATTGGATTGTGCAAATAGAGTCGCGTTTTATTTAATTGGCATATCGCCAAAGTGGTCACCACTTGGCGTTGCTTACTGGTGCTACTGATCGACTTTGTTAAATTCAGCATCGTGTTCAGACTAAAATTGTTATAGGTACTTATATGCGCAAAGCATCACTTCAAAACTCTTTCGGAAATAAGTCTCAAAAGTCTGACAATGAGAAATTTAGAAGTTTACTTATGACGGATGAGCGCACTAAATTTAATCAACGGTAGGGTGCCTCCAGTTTGGATGACTAATATCTGTAAGTGGGCCACTCAGAAATCAGCAATAATTTAGCATAACAAGTCCGCAACTCTAGGGCTTGCTTTCCACAATATTTTTTTTTTTTTTCTATTTTTGGGACCAGGTCAGGTTTTTAAAGTATATAGATGCCTGTGGATGTTCCTTCTTGTGGACAACGACAGCTCTCACATAACAAAAGTGGATTACTTTAAGAAAATGACTCGGTCCACGCGCGTTTAAGAGCAGATATAATAGCGATGCAGGAGGAAGGGATATAAAGAGTTTGTAAACGGTGCAAAAGATTGAATATAGTGTGGATTCGTCGTTTGAAACCGGGTTACAATAACTGTTACTGAATTTAAGGCGACAAGTGATCATCAAACTGCGATCCACATCGAAGTCTCTATCGACAAGGATAACCACCTTAACAGCGAGTGTTTTATGATCACCTACAACCAGTCTAGGGAGCCCCTGTCCGGGATATGATTGATTAGCTGATGGGTAGCTAGCACAGCTTCCAAAAACAACAGCTACTGAGTAAGGGCAACTAGAGAAGAATATCGAGTCTGCAAAATCTGAGGGAAAAAGAAGTTGAGACATCGAAGTCTTCAAGCTTAACAAGATCCAAGATTGACGCTATTGAAACAAAATCAGGGCGTCATAATATATACCGAGTAACCCGACCGAGGATTCCACTCCATCTGTACATGCAATACATTTGAATATATTTTTTAAAAAAATCTGCTATCCCCAATACACATCTCGGAATTTAAAAAAAAAACAAACTCACCTTTTTGTTGCTCTTAAAAACTGCACACTTAAACTTATCGGTGCTAGAATCTCGGGCAATATAACTAAATATCTTGAGATCGCTACTGTCATGTGAAACGTAAAATATCCTATAAATGGGATGATATAGAAACTCCTCCGGTTCACTGGTCCATTGTTTTTTCTGCAAGAGAATAAATTTATTTCCACGTGTGCGACGACTTTCAAATAACTTACTTTTCTTCTCCGCTTTTTCAGCAGCACTTTCACGCCCTCCACCGAAACCGTGATGGTCACCTTCTTCTTCTTCTCATTTCGCACCTTGTAGTCATACTGAAAGGACAAAAGAAAAGTTTTAAATTACCAATCGAAGCATAGTTGATAATGAACAACCCCCATTTGAATTCACAATTAAAGGTGTACCAAATCCAAATGTATCTAAGCGAGAATAAAAAGGGAATACAAGAAAGGACGACATCGGAATTCCAATTATCAATTACTACCATGCTCTTTTGTGGTGTTCTCTGTTCACCTTGAACAATTTGCATAATCGCTTGAGTTTCACTTGGGGAGCAGGACTCTGTGTAGATAGGAGCTAATGCCATTAGCATTGACATTACTGTTGTACGACAACCATAAAGAGTGTCTGTTATCAGTGTAATTCCGCACCACTTAGGTTATTTAAAAGTCGTAGTCTTATTTCGGTCTTCTTCGCCAAGTTATTAATGTCCTGAGATCACCTCTCGGTGTGTACCAGTCCGCATCTATGATTTCAATGTCAAAGTACACAATTTATAGCAGAGGAAGTTTTTTTTGTAGCACCTACCTAGGGTGGACTGCTCTTGAACCCATACCCATATACCACCACACACACCCACACAATGCCCTTCGTTTCCATTAAAAGTTTCGCAGAGGAAATTTGTAACGGGTGCCGGGGATAAAAGTTACTCCTGTATATTCAGATTAAGCTTAAAAGATCCTTTGCTTGAATGGATGGGGCTCTATATGGTAATTGTGGGCGGAGAAGTGTTTTTATCAAAATGGATGAATGTACGGCTGACTAAGTGGATTTGGTATGTGCATACATATATTGCCATTCTGGTTGTGTGCGTGTGTTTGTGTAATGAAAGTCGAATGTGAGCATACAATATATATTACAATGGTGGTGTTATTTTGCAAATAAGTAGGAATAAATTACTTAACCAGGCTTTGGAGAGTTCAGAAAGTTCGCTAGAGTAGATTCCAATTTGCATTGTATCCGTTCCATTAAATCCTGGCGTACATATTTGAAAATTGCACGTGTTAGTCGGTAAATAGCGTATTGTTCTAGCACAGAGGTGGGTCTAGGGAACTGTGAGCCTTAAAAAGTTTGACATTAATGGGGTAGCTTTGGGAGGTGGCCCAGAATTTTGCTGTAAGTATTGTTTGTGTTGGAAGGTATTGTTGGAGGAAGTTTACTTTAAAAAAAAAAACTAAACATAGTTGGGCATTCATTTTGAAATCGAGTTCGAGTTTTGATCGGATGTTTTTATCTCCTAGATAATGTTATAGGAAAGGTGCGTCTTGAAACTGACTTGGTTCCCAAGTCGAACTATGTTTGTTACCGATGGATGTTAAAACTAACAGATAGATTTTGAAGACATTTTTTCTAAGCGCTCCCTAAGACTCCGAGAAGGCTTTAAGCTATGTCGTTCATTGCCATAACGATTTCTGCGAATTTTAAGTCTTTATATAGATACTACGTGCCATGTTGGGCTCATCTTGAAAATGGAAGAGCAGCTTAAAAGTCCTATGCTGCAACTGTAGATAACCGAACCTCACGTGTATTAAAAACCAGGATTCCAAGGCCGATACACTGACTCTGATCCCGATTTTGTTAAGGCTCTAGTTGGAGTAGTTTTTTGCGAATGCATTTCCAAACATGAAAAGTTTTTCCATCGAAAAAGGAGACAAGACGTTTCTTTCTGCATCATATGCAGCTTTCAAAGTCCGACAGAGAGAATAAAGTCAAGCCTTATTTTAAATCGCTTTCAAGTGGGGACTATCACCTGTAATTTCATCGTTCAAGCCTTATAGTCTTTTTTGTTCGATGACAGATATACCTTAAACTGTAGCTCCAACCTTGTTTTATCAAAACAAAAGTCGAAACAATTAATGAAAATGTACTCGTAAGTCGTCCTGTCGAGACAGGACGATGTGCCATTATTTCGTTTTTATTTTTGAATCTATGCACCCAACCTAGCACCTACTCTAATCTCCAAACAGTGACCCGAAGAAGGGGAGTCTCAGAGGGCAGCATGTTCTCAATGCATATGTCGAGCATAACATCATAAGGTTACAGATTGTGTTACCAAATTTTATTGATTGAGACTTATTATTTCTCGTGAAAGTCTCTGAAGCAGAAGCTTGGTATAGGAGTGTAAGACAAAGCCCAACTGTGTTTTTCCTTGTCATCGTTATGTTTAAAATCTCTCATATTCATGATGTACTTGTGAAAGACTAGCTGCCATAGAGAACACTTCCTCTATAGAGAACTCTTCAATGTGCATAGTGCATGCTGCTGCGTGGTTGTCACATATTTCCCACAACTAGTCCTGCAATCAAACTCCGCATATGGTAGAAAACAGTCGTTAATCCAACATTGTTCGCCATAAGCTGTCAACAACTTGATTCCGAATTCATTGTCTCAATGACAAATGTCAGCCATCAGTTGAAGCGCATATATCATCCAAGAAACAGCTGTTATCCTGTCTGCTCTTCCCCAACCAGAGTATCTATGGTGACTGTGGTATTCCTCTTAACTGTGTGTAGTCGTAACCACTGCTACTGCTGTTACCATCTGTATTATCTTCTCATAGATGTTTCACTTACGTACAGCTGTCGTTTGTCTATCTTCCTGCAGTAGGATTATGTGCAGGATACCCTTTGAAAAGGCTCATTAAAATTTTATACACTCGTATATATGATATTTGCATGCAAAGCGCTTTGGTTTTATTCAAAAGTCTGCAGCCACCCATTCAGCAGACGACTCAACAAGTCCTTCCTTTTGTTCATCGTTGCCGGAGACAGAATGGGTATGGCGGCGGATATCATATGCAAAAACGATACACATTCCAGTTCCAGGAGTAATTGGTATTTACATAAAAACGAAATTCTCTGATGTCAGGAATCCCTTTTGGATATAGTCTTCGGATGCAGGACCACCGTAATGAAGACAGAATACAGGAGCTTTTGTGGTCTGTTTTCGGGATCGCTGAAAGGGTTTTCGGGGAGTTAACCAAATGAGCATTAGAGTGGATTGTTTGTTGTCTGGAACTCCAATCTACGGTGGTGGAGGAGATTTATTGATTCGATTATAGAAATTCACTCTCGAGGTATGTGAGCTGACAGCTGGGCAGAGGTATGCCAGGCGTGAGTGATATTTTATTAGAAGGATATGACGTACAGGCTTGATTTGCAAAAGGGATTGTAACCACATTTGAGACTCAATCCTTTTTTTTCTTAAATTTGACGTGGGGCAGCTCAGGAGAATTTTTTTTTTAATAAACCTGTCATGTCAAAAAGTCCATAAATTATTCATGTTCGAAAGAAGCGGCCGGTGGCTTTGCTTTTTTGAGGTACAGGGTCTATCTGCCTTCGGCATAGAAAAGTAAGAAGAAAAGTTAAGGGTTTGGTTTCATTTTGTGAATATGAAAGCTTTCCTTCAGCAAACATAGGATATTAGTCTAACCAAATGAAATTTATTTTAAGGTTTTATTTGTTTGAAATCTTAAAAGTCGAATAAAATGGAGGTTAGCAGCGAGGTCCATTATTCGATTGAGTTAAACAATATTTGAAGATTTGAAAGAAGTATTTCAGTAAAGCCGAATGGCTGATATTTTTGTACTTATGAATCTATGAAGGACTGCCTGAATTTCTTTAACTCAGTTTTCCTAGCTCTGAAAAACAGCCTTTGAAAAATAGGAAAATAATTGTCAATAATTTAGGAAAATAATTGCCAGAAACGGTCCCTAAAGAGCTTTAGGCTTTGCTTCTCAAAAACGTTAATTTTTTGCGAGTTTTATTATTTTTGAGACGCATGTAAGGGACCTGTAATTTTATGCGGAGTCCGGCGTTATTCTGTCGGAAATTTTTTCAAACTTTCGCGAGAAATCGAGGAAACGGGTGAAGTGAAGTGTAGGCGGCTACACTAACCACTCAGCAAACTTTGAAAAGGTCTGAGGTACTTATATTAAGAGAACTTTTACAACTAGAAGGCACACATTGCAATTTGTAGTAGCTTCTTACAAAATTTTTGGTACAGAGCTTTTAAAAACCTCTCATTACCAAGCCTTTGAAAGACAAACGAGTATAGTAGGGTAGGGCGGGGCTAGTTGGGCCACGGGGCAAGTAGGCCCACTCGAATAACTCAGAAACTAAAAGTCCTACATGACAACGATGACACACAATCGAAGTGTGTGACTTACGGCCACAAGCCAAACTAGTTGAAATTGCATTTTTACTTTCAAAGGGGCGCGAATTAAAACACTTGTTTCTTACTTTTAAAATTAAACAATATTTATTTGGAACTATGTCCTTTATTATTGAAATACTTTTTACTAATTCTAAAAGGAGCTTAAGGCTACTATGTAGTTACAATAAGACTGTTGATAAATTCATCATACAGTCGTATTTATATACTTTTCTTATCTATCTACAAGGAGACCCAAGCGTACAATCGTCTTGCTTGATAATGAAGAAGAGATAATATTCCAACATTGTATACAAACGATATTATCTCTTTTACATATGTTATCATTGTAGCGTTGTGTGCAAGACTGTACTAGAGACTAAAGATATCATTGAATACAAATAATGTTATCTTTTTTCTCAATATGTCTTGCTATGGATACTTAACTCCCCCCCTTGTTAAACGAAATCGTCCCGATTTTTCGACGCTATTTTTAACATTTCTCTTTCATAAGTTTTGTTATATGCGTCAATCTTTTTTTGTTTTTGACGATCTGTTATACATTGTATAGTTTTTATCATTACGTACGTAAATGCTAGAATAACAATCAGTGTTACAATTGTGTATATAGTTGATAATATCGGTTTTTCTTCAAAAGGAATAATTAGTTTTTTTAAAGTATCTATGTTATCGAATTTGTACATTGTATCTTCTTTAATTATTTGGTCGATGTAAGACTCTGAATTATGATTTCTTAATATAACTTCTTTAATTTGCTTATGCATGTTTTTGTATATTTTATCGTCTAGATTTATAGTATTTTCATAAGTAACTAAGTTTATACCATTAATTGTTTGATTATTTAACTTATGCTTACCGCTTAATAACATAACACCGGATTCAATTTCTAAGTCGTAATCGTATTCTTGTTTAATGTTGCATTTTGAAGTTATATTCTTTAAAAGTGGAATAAGACAATTTTCTTCTTCAAAGTTAATTTCACAAATGTTTTTACTTAGATGATTTTGACAATTTCTTGTTCTTAAATAAGTTTGGTTACATAAGGCAATTGTTTTATCTGTAATGATTTTTCCATGTTTTGAATTTAAAGGTGTTACTTTATACAATTTACATGATTTAATTAGAACTGGATATTTATATATTGTGATGAAGAATTCATCAGTTCTAGCTAGTAATATTTTAGAGTACTCAAGTATATTTATTATGGGTACTTGAATTATTTCATGTTGAATAATATTTTTAATGTCATCTAAGTCTAGGCTTTCTGATAAATATTCATTATTTTTTGCTGCATTAATTGTTCTGGTCAATAATAATAATTGTTCGTACACTTGTTCTATTACTAAATGTTCTTTAAGGCTCTGACCTTCGAATTGTTGCAAAATTTGTTCAAATCTAGAATTTATAGTTTTTTGTTTATTATTGTTTTCTATGAGATTATTTATACTCGTTTCTATGTTAACTAAGTCATAATGGTCAGGATTACCAAACACATATTTGAAAGCTGTTCCTAAAAAGTTAATTGATCTAGTATGCCTAGTATGTTCTTGTAATTGGTCTGCTAAATTCTTAATTTTACTTAATCAAATTTTTTCTTCTTGTGTAGGTTGATATTTACTAGTTACGATATTTACGTAAGGTTGAAATATCGAAGTCAGGTTGGTGGCATGTAACAAATAAGTTTGTTCTTTGAATAAATACACGTCATCTGTTTGCGTAAGTATAAACTTCTTGTTTAGTAACTCAGTTATTTGAACGTTTCCTTGCCCTTCTTGACTCTGTACAATTCCTAGTAATGTTAGGAATATTAATATTTTCGTCATCTGAAAAATGATAATTCTTTATGTTATCCTTGTGAATTTTTATTCCTTCTTTAGAGATTACAGTGTCTCCTTTATCTTCTTCTACTATTCTTGTTATGTATCTGGCGTTAGATTTCTTTCTAAGACCTGTGATTCTTACCATTATCTTATCTCCTTTTTTATACTCTCTGTGTCGAGTTCCTTTATTTAGACGTTCGATCACTTTTTTGGATGCTGAGTTTAGTTTATTTATTATAATTTCACTATTGCTATATTTATTTTGATTAAAGAAAATGTCTCTAGGTTTCAAACCGGTAACTGAGTGTATAGAATTATTTAATTCACGCACTGTTCTAAATATTTCTTCGATAAGTCTTGTTTTATTCTGAATTGTGAATATTCTAGACAGTTCAGTTATTGTACCGTTTACACGTTCTACCTGACCGTTCGCTGTCGATCTGTATACTGGAGTTTCTACTTTAGTTATGTTGTATTTCAAACACATTTGGTTCACCATTTCTGTTTTGAATCCCTTCTCGTTATCTGTCATGAGTCGTTCACATTTTGGGAAATAATTAGATAAGACCTCTTCCATAACGTCGTACAGTCTGTTTCGAGTTTCGATTTCCCGAAGGATTGTATATTTAGAATACTTATCTACTGTTACAAGGAAAGTATACTTGTCGTTGAAGTATATGTCCATATGAATGTGTGTTCCCACATGTGTTGGTATTTCTGAATTATTCAGAGGTTCTCTGATAGGTTTTCTTTCATATTTTCCAAATAGACATGCTATGCATTTTCTGTTGAAACTCTTTGCTTGTTTATTTAGATCGGGCCAGTAATATTTCTCTGAGATTTCTTGTATATTGTTACGTAACCCTCGGTGTGCTCTTTCGTGAGTTACCCTTACAAGTTTTAGTTGTTCCTCCAAATTTGTCACGTCTTGAAGTTTTCTTGGTGTGAATATAAATCTTACTAGTGGGAATTCTTTTTTTATGTTTTCACCATATTTGTATATGTTTTCAAATTTCGTATGCAAAGCTACAATCTTTTGGGGTTGTATAACTTCTTTCATCTGCCTTAGTAAAGAGTCTTTGTCCTTAAACTTTATTATGAGTCTTATTTTGTTACTAAAATAGATTTGTGTTTCGATATTATTTGTTATATCTTCAATAAGTTCGAACTGTGCAGTGTATGCATTAAAAGGCTGATTCACAGTTTTTATTATATCATTAGAAGAACTTTCAGCTGAATGTGCTGTTTCTATGGTAGAAGTATTTATGCGTTGACGTGATAATGCGTCAGCTACAAGATTTAGGTTTCCTGGTTTATAAACTAATTTTGCTCCAAAGTCTTCAATGATTCCCTTCCAACGTTTCAGCTTTGTGTTGGGATTTTTTTCTGATACAGAATATATAAGGCTCTGGTGATCGGTATATATGGTTAAGTCTGCTATACCATATATGTAGTTTCTGAGTTTTTGTAAGGACCATATGATCGCTAATAGCTCTTTCTCGTTTGTGCTATAGTTCTCTTCTGTCTTACTCAGTGTTCTTGACAAGAAGTGTATAGGTTGCTTATTCTGACTTAGTACGGCTCCAATAGCTATGTTGGATGCATCAGTAGTAAGCTCGAATGGTTTACTATAATCCGGTTGAAAAAGTTCGACTTGTTCTTTCAAATAATTTTTTAAAATTCTAATCGCTTCTAATGCTGAATCATTCAGATTTAACTTAATATTTTTACTTTGTTTTTTGTTTCTAAATTAGTGTTTATTTGATTTTGGTTAGTTATTATTGCTGCTAACCTTGCATTCTCTGTGCGTGTGTGCTCTAGGGTTTGTGTTACTGTGTTGCTCCTGGTTTCTAAAGCTTCTAATCTTGCCATTAATACTGCGAGTTGTTCCATTTTGAACTCGTGTCTGTTGTCGTCGAATTTGTGTGTTTTTTTTCTCCACATATACACTTTCACTGAATTGCTTTGCTGCTTCGTACGAAGAAGCTATATTTGTACCTGCTATGCTAGGTAATTCTTGTAACCGGTAACGCGAGTGTTCTGTTTATACTAGATTTCACTACTTGTTCCCGAGGTCCGCTCGATTGAAGTTAAAAAGTATATTTAACCTCCTGGCAGGATCGCCAATTAAAACACTTGTTTCTTACTTTTAAAATTAAACAATATTTATTTGGAACTATGTCCTTTATTATTGAAATACTTTTTACTAATTCTAAAAGGAGCTTAAGGCTACTATGTAGTTACAATAAGACTGTTGATAAATTCATCATACAGTCGTATTTATATACTTTTCTTATCTATCTACAAGGAGACCCAAGCGTACAATCGTCTTGCTTGATAATGAAGAAGAGATAATATTCCAACATTGTATACAAACGATATTATCTCTTTTACATATGTTATCATTGTAGCGTTGTGTGCAAGACTGTACTAGAGACTAAAGATATCATTGAATACAAATAATGTTATCTTTTTTCTCAATATGTCTTGCTATGGATACTTAACTCGCGTCGTTTAAAATTTGTATTTTTAAGTGTAAAAACTAAAAAAAAAATTATTATTTCTTTTCTTTCTTTTTTTGTGAAGCGGTGCAAATATCAGAATAGGGTAAACATTTTTCATGTGTCCCGTTATTGTATTTTATTTTTTCGAGCGTGGAATTGAAGTGTTTGGTGTAGTTGTTTCTTTGTGAAACAAAATGTTCAACAAAGTCAGTGCGGGGTAAGTTGGACCGCCAGTGGTGAGGAAGAAAAACATCTTGATTGGTTTTGTCTTATGTGTATGGAAGCATATTCAAAAAGTTTACCTGGGGAAGATTGGGTGCAGTGTCACACTTGCCGAAAGTGGGCCCATTCAAAATGTTCCAAAATATGTCAAGGAAGCATCTTTATTTGCATAAATTGCAGTAACGATTATACGATTCATAATCTATAAAATAATATTTTTATTCTTATCTAAATTTATTTTATAGAACGTCATAAAGCGGTTTTTTATTTTCGTTTTTTGAAGTTTATGTTGTGTTTTTTCATTAAGTTTTCATTTTAAATACATTTTAGAAAGAAATTATAGCGTTTTCGTATTTTGTAAAAATTACTTTTCAGGTTTTTAGGTTTCGGACCAACTTACCCCACTCACTGGTCCAACTTGCCCCGCTGGTGAGGTAAGTTGGAACACTTGGACTTGGTGTATTTGAGTCAAAATAATTATTTAACTGTAAGATAAATTGTTTTTTTGTTAATAACATTAAAAAGTCGAAGTTTCAATGTATCTATTTACTTAAGTTTCATAGCTTAATTATGAACAGATTGGAAGTTATGAAGCGTCAAAAAAAAAGTGGTCCAACTAGCCCCACCCTACCCCCCATATAAAAGCTGTTCGAAATTATCCTCGGAGATCATGAGAGCACGTTGAATGTTTTTTTAGGTGTTATAATCTTCATAAATTATGCTTAGCTGATAAAAACACTTCAAAGGTCTAGTGAGCCCACATTGGAAGTTTTTGTAGCATCTTGACTAGTGAGTTATATCAATATATAGCCCGAAGGCTGTTATATCCTTTTTTATAAATCTACGGAGACAACTACAGATCGAACTATCTAGTTGAGTGTTGTCGGCTCATCATTTCCGAAAAAAGTATTTAAAGTGAAAAAGGCATCGGAAACCAATGCTTGGAGAGTTAAAAAAAAGGAGACTAGACCAGTATACCCTAGAAGACTCGCAGACGCTGGCTCTGGCAAGCATATTAAAGTTACTGAACGGGAACGAAATAAGAAACTTGTTGTCGGTTTCAGCATGGAGGAAGGTTGTCTAAAGCTGTACTAATAAAAATAATTTATAGAAGACACTCACTGACTAAATTTAAAGCCTTAAAAATTGAAAAAAAAAAAAAAAAAAAAAAAAAAATTAAATTGTTGTGAAAAACTAGGTCCCCAATGCTACAATAGACGTTTTTTTTTACCTGAAGTGTCCTCTCAGATATAGAAACTACTTATTGAACTCACTCACCTTTCATTTGAAAAATATATAAGAAATACCCAAACAATCATAAACTCAGTGGAGTGGTCCTTGTGCCTATTGCGAACACAATGTCCCTTAATAACTGCTGCTCCAGTGTACAGGAAAACAACCTATTAATAAGGCACTTCGAAAACAAGAAGGAAACTCGAAAATTCCCTATTCCCCTAGACTTGTACAAAGAGCTCTTTATCACACTCCATCAGGGCAATAGACGTAACCGTGAGTTATCTTCGCTGGTACAAGAACAGAATTTACTTAAGCGATTTAGATCAGTTGTGGAGCTCACCCAAATACCATTGTTCCCTGATGAAATGAATACAAAAGGATTATTAGGACTAACGCGTTTTTATCTTCATGATAGGAAAACATCATTTGTACAATCAAACGTACCAGCAACATCTGGCACAGTAGATAGTAGCAACAGCTTAACGAAACCCATTCGAGGGAATGAATGAGTTGAGCTCCGCTCCAAATGAGCGTTTAATATCACAATGAAAAAGCAATTATTTACGCCCTGCTCCAACTCCGCTAATTAAGCCAAACAACTCAAAAGCAACACAGGACCTGCTGCTGCATCCATCCACCAATCACTCACACGGCAATCGTCATCATCGTTTTGTAATAAAATATTCATGAGTTGTCCTGCCTGTGAATAATTACACCGCATAAATCTATCAGCATATTTTGGGGAAATGAATTTCCAAGCACCACCGGTCGCAATTTTTTTTTTTTTTTTTTTTTTTTTATTAATAATACAGCACTTGCTGTACCTGCCGTCGCTATACAGTTTCAACTGTCAGCCCACGCGTTCGACGGTGCAAATGCATTTCCTGACGCGCCACAGAGCAACAAGGCAATTAAAACCGGACCGCGTATATGTAGTGTATTCGCTAATTAAAATAAATTATCAACTTATTGCCACCCGAAAATAATATTATTTATGAATTCGTGTCACCGCACGAATACAAATTTCTGCAACTTACCCGAATGCGACGCATTGCTTGGACGATCTCTGCACGGGTATTCGGTCTGGACACTTCTTCCGAGCCAATATACTGCAACGAAAAGAAAACGAGAACAAGAGTCAATAAAAAATTTCAATTCAAAAGGCAGTACTCGTGACATATGCTATGCATGTGGTGGACGGTAAAGGGGGCGCTTGAAGTTCAAGCCACGATGACATCAATCAACACAGCAATTCCCTGGCGCCTGGTGTCTTCGTGAAGGGGATCGAAACTGGAAGTGGAACTAACATACTTTTGTATAAACGTTGATTTTGTTACCCAAACAAACAAACACATTTGCGCCAGTAAGTGAAAGTCCTTTTGTGTAACGGCTGCTTGTTAGATACACATTGCCAACCGCTCCTATTGACAGAAGTCAACAAAATTGTAAATACGAAAAGCGTAACAATTTGATTTGAAGGAGATCCACACACAGCAAAGAAAGGAGAGTCGTTTGCTTTGGAGGTGGGAGACTCTTTGAGTGCGAAAAGCAGGAGATTCCATTTAAAACTTAATTCAGAGCACTGTCAGGAGGCTCATTGAATAAATTTGTTTAATTTAAGCAGTAAAGTTTGACGGAGACCAGGGACACATCGGGTTGGACTCGTGTCGGTTTAAGTTGACAACTGAGGGTTGGTTTGCAGAGACAACTAAATTCCTCAACACGCACAGGAGATACAGGATAAGGGGGGATTAGCCGAATTGAACATGGTATTACGCTAAGTCGCCAAAGAAACAAAAAAAAAAATCTAACACTTTTGCGAATTCAAAGTGATGAAGAGCACTTACCTTCCGCTTGTATTGGACACGAGCTGAGGAAAGCTAAAATAATAGGAGAGAGGTGCAATTCATCAATTCCTAACATCCGTCTGTTTTGAAGAAGAAAAAAATACATGATACTTCCATCAGAGTCTAAAAGGCCTACCGTACTGTTGTGTATATGGGTGTGGTCGACTTTTGAGGTAGAGGAAGTGTCTGAGTGGTCCTTCGTTGGAGCCAATGCAATGCGTCAATTGTTGGATACGTAGCTATAAATCAGCATGGAGGTACACATTTTAAATAAATAAATAGTTGGTGCAACAGGTCCGTAAGGGGGATCTTAGAACCCCTCGCTTATTAGTACAATTTGCTAACACGCCTACAGACATTTTGCGGTGAAAAAATGTAGTATCTGAGTGTCAAAATCTGAGCCAAAAACTATGCACAGATTTGAGTCCATTTTTCACTATACGGAATCTAGTATAAGGCTTGTTATAAAGACCTTTTTCTCAGTAAAGCTACACTTTCAGGAAAACAATTTCAATTTGATTCAAGTTTACAATTTTACGACTGCAACTGCCCATTTTGGAAAAATTACATGCTCGTATCCTGTAGCATCTGTTGTGTGACAATTCCTTCGACAAGTGAATGCGATTTTTAATGACCACTTGAAGGTCCACTTTCATATTTTTCTTCTCACCCCCAATGCAACCTAGGATTCTAATTACAGCTTGTTTGTTTTGCGTTACTTATAAATCTCCCAAAATCGTATCCTAGAGGAAGTTCTTTCATGCTCTTCGTTGATATTTTAGTGAAATATTTTCTTTTTTAATTTCAAATATTTTGAGTAAGTTTTCTATAGGGTCACCACAACCATTTTTTTCAATTTAAGTAGGTACCTTATTCTATGGCCTAAGTGACATTATCTCTTCCTTTAAGAAATACATTTACATTCACTATTATTTTTTTTAAGCTGTATTAGGATGCAAATATTGTAAAATACGTTTTAAAAAAATAATTAAAAAAAGGAAGTAATTATCAATCTATATCATTATTTGCTAAATTATATATGGATCGGAATGAAAAATATATATGATTTAAAACTGGTCTTAGAAAGCTATATTCGAAAAATCAGCTAAAAAAAATTTCACAAATATTTATAACTCTCAACAGTGATGTGATGTCACATTTTGACAAAATTTTTACTAATACGTTGCTCTTCACTGTAATCCGTACTATATATTCTCTAGTAAGAAGAAGAGCTTCGAGTTTGATTTAGAAAACTGATGCAGATAAAAGACTGAATCGCCTAAAGTAGTTGTAAGTTTGTTGTAAAACCTGATCCAGATCAGAAGACACTAGGTATTACAAAAATACTAAAATAAGGCTTCTGTTTCAATCTTGCAAGATCCGGACACAATTTGAAATATACTTTTAGGCGTATTGATTGTAAGAATATGCAGTCGTTCTTGTAGGCGTCATACTGCTTGTATTTTCTTGTTTTTATAAAGCGGTCCATAGAAGTATACACATTTTAACTTCAGTCTAATATTTTCCTTTTTTAGTTTGTGTTTCTCTCTACCCTCCAAGTACCTGCATCATTGCCAAAAGGTACAAGCAGACGATAAAATTGATTCAGAGGTTTCTACTCACATTACGTCATCGGAAACTATCGCAACAGCTGTGTACCTACAAAAAACAAACTGCATCTTCAAAAAACTCAAAACTGACTCCATTTCCACTTCCGGGTTATCTATCGTGCACGCACAGACACACATTCTATTAATACGATTCAAGTAGAATTCTAAATTAAACAAAATCCCGTCCATATTGTTGGCACATCTGCACGAGTGCAACACCATGCAGACCTCCCGCCTTCCCATTCCTAGCCAACTATGCCAACTATCAATGTAATATGCAATCGAAAGCGTATCACCACGCACTGCAACCGCAGAATTATCGTTCTATCTATAGCATCTATTTTCGAAGGCTTCTTTTTTAGCGTGAAAGTGAAAGGCCGCATTAGAATTTCTATGACGTCAATACGATCTATTAACGCATTCAAAATCGTAATAGTTCATCATGCCAAGATCTGTTGCGCCCTTCTTCTTGCTCTAGTCATAGCGAAATGCACTATCCATCTGTATACAAGCACCGAAAGATCAAGCCCCGACCAGAAAAAAGGAGAAAACGATTCAAAAATAATCCATTTTTGGCGGCGTGCTCTAAAAATAGTTCCATCTGTTGCACGAAGTACAAAGTGTGACTGTCCATTGTGCTTAAATTCAACTGCAGTTCTTAATGAAATTCAGATAAATTTAGATGCCTACTTCTCACATGAGGTGGTGATGCAGAAAAAATCGTGAAACTGTCACAGTTCCCGCACTGACAAACAGAGGAAGAGGTGAGCATTATTTAATTCGAGTGCGTATCATCTTTTCCCACTTAGTACATCTTTTTTGTTCATCGGATCCAACAAAAGAAGTAGCGCAAATTATTTTCAAAAATAGATACGTATGTTTATTTCCGAACACATTCACGTTTCACCTTTTTGATTCTACTGAGATGTGTAAGTCAATGTTCAGCAGAATGGCGATGATGCTTGATGGTAAAATGCAGCGGCGAACATTTGTTGCTGGAGTTTATTTATATGGTCATACTACGGGTGATATTATTCCCTACCTGGGGGATATAAAACGACTCAGAGATTGCTTTTCCGGACGGTCTATTCCAAAATTAAATAAAAATTGAATTTAATTAGTTAATTTCTAAGTAATAGGGTGATTCGATCATGCTATGATTTGATTTGATTTATTTCTTGGTGTTGGTGGAAAAGAAGTACAACGCAGTAGTCGTAGATACAAATTACACGCATCAAAATAATGGATTGAGCGGCTAATTAAGAGCATCAGAAGAAGCATGGGTGTGAATTTAGTAGACAATTCAATGAATAGTATGTGTGGTATGAACTTGATAGATCAACAGACTGAGCCGGGGGCCAATATTTTTACAGATTGAGGGGTCATACGTCATACAGTTGTAGGTCTCATTGAGTTATCCGAAAAATAAACTCGTGACACGTTTTTGAACTATTTTGCTACCAGGTAGTTACCATCATCTTACCAAACATGCGATTGTTTTATGTTACTGGATTTTTTTAGTGAAGATTCTGTTAATTTGCTGGTCACAAGAACATATATACTTTAGAAGATATAGCTCTTCACTTCATGGTCGTGTTAAATGGAAAGGCGTTTAAAACTTAACAACCCTCTTGCACTTTGTTAGAGGCTATCGCGGAGCACATGTAACCAAAGCTGTTTGCAAATTATACCGATATAATTTTAATGAATCAAATATGGATCAGTAGTTGACTTGCTGCTGGGGGTCTCAGGTTTTACCGCCCTTAAGAAAAACAACTGATAGTATTCGATTTAGATTTGTTGTAGGTCCCTCTCATTCATCCCAACAACGATAGCCCAAACATGACAAATGACAAACTATGAACTGCGTTTTTCTAATTTTTGTTCAAATGCTATTTCGTAAAAGACAAATTTCTATTGCTTAAAACAAAAACTCCAACCCACAGCAAACTGGATGATTCGCATTTTATTCGCTTCGAATTCTCCCAAGAAGAGTTTATTCGGCGAGTTCACCTAAGAATCTCCGGCGATATATATTTTCAAAATTCCAAGTGAAATGGTTGTTTGAAAGTCGGTGAATGAATCGGCTGCGATTCTTAGAAGAACAGCATGCGAATATTTAACACTTCATTTAAATTAATGTAGGAAATATGTGCAAACTAAAGTGGTAGTGATTTAAGTAGGGTCGTTGGAGAGCTCCTCACACCATTATGAGTTTTTAATTTTATAAAAACATACTTCTGAGAATTTTCAAGTTTTTCTGTCTAAAAAAATTGCAAGAGGGAGTATTTAATAAGCTTATTTTTATATTATTGTCGGCTTCTTAATGCCCTATAATGACAATCTAAGGATTCCACGCAATGTGTATCTTTTGAACTATGTTCCTTTGTCATAGACCATACTCAAGTAACTTACAGCTCTTTTTTTTCAATCTTGTTGTCAACTCAGTCATGGTACGTTCTAATTATTACAGCTGCGAAGGCTTGATACTGAAAAATAACAAATCTGTCAAAGGGTGCGTTAATGACAGAACTGTCAAAAAATTCAAGCCCTCCATTTCAAAAACCATGTCTACCATGTAATTTCCATTCCAAATCAGTATCATCTACACACGCAAAACAAAAACTGTTCGCCCATATTTTCGACCATGACACAACGATGAAAAATTAACTAATAAATGTGCAGCAACAAAAATTATAGCCACCAACTGTACAGTACAGACCGACCATAAAACCAAGTACAAAGAAATCACAAACATACTCCTATACTGTATGAAGTATGACACAAGTCGATTATTTAAAAGTTCGTCGAAATATTTTGGCAGCCAATTACTGTAAATACATGTACACTATTCCGGAGCGAATGGTTATATGAAATGTTTAGCGTTAGTGATGAGAGCATACATCGATCATATAACAAACGAATAAAGCGAAATTATAGACATGATAAACAGAATAATTAAAATCATGTGTACATTTAAGTGATGTTTATTTTCAGTGCAAAATTTCTGTTTATTCTGAAAGTATCACACTTCGGTCAACGCAGTGTGTTCCACTCGCCTGTCGGGCGAGTATTTCTTTTTGTATTTCTTATTTAAAATGTTATTTCGAGAAAACAAATAATGCAGAACAGCAACAGAGGAGCTTGTGTGTAAGGAGGTTGGTTGATCTACTTATTTGACAACTTGACAGTAGCAATGCACTGTTAATTGCAGAAATATCCCATATGCATTCAAGTTTTGTCATTTGTTATAAATTTTTTATGTAGGTCTGGTTCTACGCAATTGTTATCCTTGATGAGTTTAAGAAAGTTTCTTTTGTTAAACTGAGTTCCATACTCAGTGGTGGGTTGCATTCAGGTCAAATGTAACAGGGACGTAAATAAGCAATGACATGGAATGGAGGTAGGAAATAGGAATGTTGATATCATGGTGTAAAATGGAGGTTGCTAGTGGTTGGTGGAAGCAATTGGTCCTGGTTTTCGTCAAGTATTTTTTACCCAACTAATAGGGAGAATAATTCACTGTTAATACTCAATAAAAAAAATAAATAGTTTTTGCGTTGGGCGCCATTTCAATAGGCTCTAGTCTAACCGACCTTGACCTAGTGTATAACTTGTTACAACAATTCAGGTAGACTTTATTCTCGGCATGAATGCAATGAAACTGCAATGTCGGTTTTTTACAGGACTCTCAATTGGTTGCAAAATTTCAAAAAAAGAAATACTTTCGTTGGGCGCCATTTTTCTTTAAAAGAGGAGGATTTCAGTTTGCAAGGGAAGTGTGCTTTTCACTTGTTAAATCGTCATCTCACGATCGATCTTTAATTCAAAACTAGACCATTGTCTTGTAGAACGCATGAAATGAAATAGAGTTGGTCAAGTTGGTTCAAGTTCGAGTCTATTTTTTTTTATTGCAATTGGTAGGGACCTACTCAATACTGGTGCTTTTTAAAGAAGGGTTTTCTCTCGGATACTTGTCAGTCAAAGCTCAATAGGTGTGTTTGTGTTTTTTCAGGGGTAGGTATATACTGACACCCCTCGCTCACTGCAGAATAGAAGCGAAGTAAGAACCCTTGTGAAATATTAAAGAAAAAGAAATGTACCTATTTCACATTTAAACGGATTGCGACACAATTATGATTCAGCTCCGAAATATATTAGTCATTAGTAAAGCGTACCCCTTTGCTCTTAAAATTAACCATATGCAACTGTCGACAGTGATGCTAGGGAATTTACAAAAAGACTAAAATAAATTTTAAATATACTTCCGAACGAATAAAACACAAACGATCGAACATTTAGGCTTCATTGTTGTTTACATGTCGCAGCCGTCTTCGCTAATTGTAGATCCGCGTCCAACCATTGCAAAACGTTTTCTGTTTCTTTTTTTATAAAAATAAAACCGCAGACGAATTTAGATCTCCACGTGGCTGCGTTACACTGTTCACGTTTAAACCCATCCATCACACTAACAACGCCCATTAATAGGCCGGACTTATATAACACCGCCGGTCGGCTAACGAACGCAATACAAACATTGAGACACCAACTGGCCGCTGCTGTTGCTCAAACGTTAAACCGTGATGTTTGGTGCCATTGCCCACCTATTTACTACGTATACTATAGATGCTCACCTTCTGTTGGCAGCAGTCTAACAACTTGGTATGTTGGCTAGGTGGTACTAGTATTCTTAGATTTTGACATCGTGCTTTATTATTAGCCCCTTGACGTCATCGAGACACACTTTTTCTGGCAATCTGCCTGTGCCATCATGCCGTTTCGCCTCACTTGCACTCGTTTGCTTTCGCTTACCCATCTCACTAGAGATGGGGGTTCGTTGTTCTCTATCGGTACTGGGAGTAGCAATACCGTCAACCTCAAGGAGTGACGATACAGACAGTCGGCCAAATTAAACGCTGAGCTAATCACCACCACTGACGTGCTTAAGCGATTTGTTTGGTCCTGGTCGGTCAGTGTGGCCAAAGTGGACCATTTCTCATATAGATATGCGAATCGGGTGACATGTGATTTAAATTTTTCGCCCACCCACGCGAGCGCCCATAATTGATGGAACAATGAAAATATTTCTCGATTCAAATTTATTCTGTGCTAAACGTGAAACCGAAACCGGCCTTGGGTTGCGAAATTAAGTGAACACGATGCGAGTTTGGGTCGCTTTGTTGGGAGGGCGGAAAGGTCAACCCTCGTATCGCTGTTGCCTTTGCATATTTATGCGAGGGAAACGCTGTAATAATTCAGCGTCTATTCGCCCAAACATATTCATTTGGAATGCGAATCTAAATTTCAAATAAAATATTCACACGTTCTGACTATGGGCTCCAGTGGTTGACTATATGGCCGAGAAAGATTTGCTAAGGGTGTGCTTTTCGCGTCGACGAAGTCGGAAGAGGAATTAATTATGTTGGGAGACATGAGCGGTAGAATAAATTACGCGAAGTGGGAGGAGCAGTGCCTCTCGGAGGCCATGGTCGACTTATCACACTTGGCGGCGTAGCAGCGCTACTGGTCTTTATGGCATTTAAATTGCTTTATATAGCATTGCTTGTGTATAAGCTCGCGAACGTCACTTAATATTTAATGCAGATTCCTGCGTGACAATGTGCCGTGCCTTTTGGCGGTTGTTCAGAGAGGATTCACTGGAGTGAGAGAATTTTTCGTTAGTTGCTCGAATGGTTGAACACCGAAAGGCTGGAATTTATTTCCGTGCCAGTTTGCATTATAATGCCACAAGATGCTGAGGGAAGTTTTGAAAAGAATTTGCTGTTTGTGTGTTATTTGAAACGGGATATGGAGGGAGTGCATATAACTCTTAAATGGGTGCTGCGCAAAAGTCTTTCTTTCGATTGTGTACTGTATATAACTAAATGTTTGAGAAGTCTAAAGAAAATTGTTGCCGTCGCAGAGCACTCTCACTGAATTTTTGTGTCGGCAGAAGGTCAAAATTTGCCACGGAAAATGGCACGTGTAATCGCATCTTAAGAACCATATAAAAGCACTTAAAAATTGTTCAATGAAAAATAGACACCTTATCACATTGACATAGTTTATTGTGAAAGGCGAAAAAATCAACCAAATTAGACAAATCGAAAGAAATTTCAATTTTGACTGCAACCTGTTGGAAGTTGCAACACGCCCACTAAAACAATAAAAAAATACAGGCAGTACACAATATTTTGTAATAATGGAGAAATACGTTTGAAATCTAAGAATGTTGCTGCTCGTATGAACTTTGAAACTATAAAAACGACGTTTTAAAAACAACAAAGGGGGTGCATACAAAAATACTCTTTTGTCTTTAACAGCACTTTTTAGAAAATTGTTTGATGTGATCCATTAGAAAAAGGACATACGTTTCGCGATAAACGGTGTTTGTTTTGGTCACAGCTTTATTTTCTGCCACCGTTTTGTTTACTGTTTTATGGAGGAAGGTGCCTAGTCATCTGTTCGTTGTTAACTTTTGTATAACTTTAAGTTATTAATGAAATAAAGAAATTAAATAAATAAATAAATAAATAATAAATTATCATGACAACCAAATTTTTCCTTTCAGTGTAGGAATTAGTCACGACGAAGAGTGCCGCAACTTGTTTTTTTTTTTAAGTCGGTAGCTGACTGCTCCCTCATCAGCTCTTCCTTAGATAATGGCCCCTATTCGACCCTCAGTACCATTGGCTCCCAGTTTTTCAAAAATTTTCAAAATGGCCCCTTTTTAAGTTTAAGTAAAATTTTATTCTTTTTGAACGAAAAAGAATACAAACAACATAATGAAAAGAAGTGTTTCGTAATGAATAAATTTGTTTTGTGTTAAAAATACATGTCTCTTTTTTTTCCTTATTAGTATATTTTTAGTATTTTATGTGAAGGCCCCTTATTCGGCTCGGGTCCCTTTTTGAAATTTTTCAGCGGCAACTCTGCCTGGTGTGGCAACTATTTTAGAAGATGGGTTCTCTCATTCACTTTTATTGAGATAATAATTATATCTCTAAGAAAACACTCTCGATTTTAGTTACCAATTTTGAACGATGTACGAACTATACCTGTGCGAGCATATGTGGACCTATGAATTACCTCTGTTAGGTCAGCTCTGCGACAATAACACTGAAACAATAACCTCACTCCAGAAACTGTAGTCTTAAATACATTTTTTTTTATTAATTCTGTTGACACAATATACTGATGTCAGTAGGTACTTTGTTGATTTATTCTTTCTCATAGCACAATTTAACGATGTCAGCACTTTGGTGACTTCATTATTAATTTTATTATAACTAGGCTTAGGTAATTTTAAGTATATATTGATACTCAATAAAGGTATCTATATTTTTTACTTGTTACACAGCCATCGAAGAGTTTTAACCATTCCAGCTGCAGGTTCAACAACCGTGAGCTATCCCACACATTACTGCAAAAGCACTGCAACAACCTCCTTAAAGCGAATGTGAATTATAAGCTACAGATTTATAGATATAAATAACTATATATGCAATAAAATTCTAGTAAACTTACACGTCATACGAATTGAAACCTCTAAATGTATGCAACATATTTAAAAAAAAATCCTAAAAGAATACATCAACTTGTGGGGTAAGAAAAAATGTTCTTACAATAACACTCTCCCAAATAGGTACAACCCCTTTCCCTTTCATCCCTTCACACTAAGAAGACAAATCCATTATAAAGTTCATCCAACTGCCCAACTTCGACTACGTACAGTCCAAAAATTGTATGGGCCATTGTGAAAAAAAGGTCCGATGAAATTCCCAATCAAAGTTCAAGTAATAATAGCTCAGCCCTTCCAATAGGTCTATATAGCAATTCCTCTTATTGAGAATGAAAACTTTTTAATGATGCGAAAATTGATTTCGTTTCGTATCAATAATTATTCAATCGCCCACTCATTCCTTTCACTGAAGGTCACGCTTTCATAGGACTCTTGTGGAATTTACGACAATGACCTATTCGACGACACACCATTAAGATTTTTTTATTTATTTTTTGTCAAAAACGTGACCTTTTCGTGTAAATAACACGCCCAACTTACAGCCCCTTTCAACGTCAAACAAAAAAGAACACTTCAAGGGTTGCTTACCTGTTTGCGTATGGTGGGGTCCATTACGAGAAAAGTTTTATTGACTTTCCTTGAACGGGGTAACTTCTGAGTTACGGATTATAAAAAAAAAAAAAACATAAACAAACAACAGACATCACACGACTTTCGTTAACAATTTATTATTCCCAGAAGTTTGACGTAGATACCGTTGGCCCCAAAGCCCTAAGTATTTACATTTTCGGAAAGCTCAAGTCGTGCCAATTAAAATTATTGAACCCCAACAGCCAACAAGCACTGATTTAGATCCAGGGATTTAGTGTTTTTTTATTTTTTTTTTCTTGGAATTTATCCTTTTTCAATCCTCACAGAGGGACGAGTGATGTAGAGCAAATTCCATCACTTAGTGGATTGAGAATTAAAAGCGTCATTAAATAGCGTCTAAAACGGGATACAAACACTTCAAACGAATGCAGCGCTATATTCCTGGCGGAAGCATGGTAAATTGGAAAGTAATGGGAAAATGGAAATTCATTTGGCAATTTAAAGGACCATAAAACGCACGACACGAGACACAACGAGCATTAAAGTGACGAAATTTAGGGGACACTGTTGAACAACAAGACTGAATGAGGGTGGGGATGTCAAATTGCAAACTGCGTTCATGACTAATGGAATGATGTTAATCCCGATCTTGTTGTTGGAGCAATTTATTGACGTAAATTATTTATGCCGGTCTGTGTGCAATGTGTATTCACCGGCTGTGATTTGTTACGATGGGGTATGGATTAACATCACACCTACTTAGGCTGAGGAACCTTTCTATGTGTGTTTGTGTGCTAAAGCAGATGAAGTTGACTCAGTGTGTTGTTGTAGTTGTTATTGTGCGCTCCTCAAACTCAATTAATTTTAAGGATTCGTAGCTGTTGCTTCGTCGGATGAGACAAAGCGTTGTATAGTTAGTGAGTGTATATGGACATCTAACGTTCTGTGAAATAGAATTAGTATAAAGTGTGACAGGGCTTAATTTAATTGGAAAAGACAGAATGCAGAGAATGGTCCAGATTTAGTAACCTAAACCTATTTAGTTACCCAGTGAACAGAAAGTTTTAATTGGAATATGACACGGATGTGCTGTGGAGCGATGGCGTGTTGGATGGAAGTCGCCATTTTTCTTGGAGTACAAACTTATTTCACAGTGAGTTTGTGAGTTTGTGAGTTTGATTCGTGGGATGTGGGCGCCGTTCGGAGTCGTGAGATATTTATGACATCATAGAGGCGGTAGGTACGTCATTGGCTTTTCTGTCAGTTTTGCAAGATATTTGAAATATTTACTTTGGCAACTGTTGTGGCAAGGCAAGGGCTTTGGCGAAACCAGTGTAACAACATAAAGTTCACGTTCACCCCCGTCGATGTTAGTGTTTTGACGGTCCAACACACACTCATGGGATTGATCGAATCGCTTCATCCGTGAACGAGCAAAAGATGACGTTCTGTTTTCCATGTGAAATCGATTTATTTCCGTGAAACTATAACTCGTTCACAGACGTCGCGATTCGCCACCAGATGTTGGTAGGTACATTGTAAGCCCTACGCTTTTCATAAAAATCTTTTTCAACGATCTAGTTTCAACGTCACGCAGTAACAAATCCACATTTCCATAGACACACTAAGCAATTTAATACTCTTAAAAGACTTGTCGCCTTAGGCCACAGAATTTTATGTGAAAGAGACATAAATCATGACGACAACAAACAGGATTTATTTTACGACTCACTCAAACGGTGTAGCGACTGTTGCCGTTTACAAATGCACCTAGAATGTGTAGGAAGACGCTGGGCCTTACCAATAAACATTTTTAGTTTGGACTCTTAATTTTAGAAGTTCGTAGTGGCTATATTTTCCATACAAATTTCGCTATTGTGAGCTTTCGTAAATATAAAGATGAGACTTAAATTTTTTTATACAGCGCTCTATGTATGTACAGCAAGTCTCGAAGAAAATGGACGTAAAAACAAAGCTAAAGGTCACCCAAGAGGTGATAGAATTAACGAAGCAAATGGAGTGTGAACAATTTTGCACATCCACTGCGGTGGTTGCTACCAAGAGCAGCGCCTACATGGGTGAGGTTTATTTTTGTAAACAGGTAAGTAGTAAGTACACTTAACTAAGACAAAGGGTGATGAGCTTACGATATTTGTGCGAATAAGAAACGACAGTCTGCTTCAAAGCTAAATTCTCGACATACTCCTTAATTGTGCATACACAAGCCACTCTAAAGGTTAAAGTCGACTCCGGCTAAGAATGATCTAACCAACTCCAGGAGGGGCCTATAAGCAATTTCCTCTAAGTTGGATATTTAAATCGTATTTTCAGCGCCAAATAAAAACAGAGTTGTTGTTTGGCAATACCGTCTGGGTGCATAGTCTATTGGACAAAAAATTCAGCAACGGACTAAGCCAATCGTCTTCGCAGTAAAGGGTGATCCTTTTTGGTACTAAGCACGCCTGATCCATATTTAGACATACACAAGACCACGTAGCTGTCCACTGATCAGAACATGAAAAAAAAAAAAAAAAAAATTGATCACAATAGCATAGACAGAAGCATTCCAGACGTCGGCACTTTCAGAGGTGTCAAATGGGACAACTTAGCAATATGTCCGACCGACCAGAAACGAGAAAATACTGTGGGAAGGATTGTGGACAAATTACAAGCGACAGAGAAATTTCCCACTGTTGCCAGAAAGCCATCAAACTGAGCCACCAGCTGAGCCATTCAGACGAAGCTTAAAATAACTACTTCCAAAGACTCTTAAACGATGATGAAGACCTTACCTAAGGTATTGCAAGAGGTAGCTAAAAGATGTCCTCAACTAAAATGATATCAAGTCGGAGAATAGACAGTTAGCCTTGAATAGAGCTGGCATGTTGGTCGAGATAGAGGTCTACCTCGGCCCATCAAATGTAGACTAAAATTGTGAAACAGTTGGCTATTTGAAACAAACTTGTATGTCGCCGTGGATTTTATTTCTAATTCGAATGAAAAAATGCTATAGTGTTCATCAAGGGCAAAACTCTGCACCCTCACGAGATACTGTGACTATATCTATACGGAAACGGCATGAAATAAATTCAATCTCCACCCTTGTGCTCTTACTAAAACACCGCTCATCTCAGCCGGCTATGCATAATAAGCACATCGACCATCTTTAAAGTAAATGCCGTTTCCACTTCAAAAATAACAATCCGTTCTGAAGCGAATTGCTGGCTGTTTCCATTCAATAGAGGTCCCTTAAAATAGACTCGCATCAATAGAGCATTTCCTCATTTCAGTCAAGCATCCGAGTGACGTCAAAACTCTCTAAAATAAAAGTATTCCTACTCTTTTAGCAAACAGTTGGTCTAAATCTTTCAGTCGCTCTGTAAAATTGGCTATCGCACTTTTTCTTAAACAATCGAACGTCGCCGTTCAATTTTGCCTCGGTTATTGGGAATTCCTTGGACCACGTCATTGTTAAGCACTTGGCCAAGCGCCTAAATACACTCATACAGCCCTCCACTCCAGAGGAATAAGTGTATGGTGACGCTATGCATGGCGCTTCAAAAATCAAGAAACGTTTAACGACTGTTTTTTTTTTGCTGCGATACGCGCTGAAAAGCTTCGAAATCTGAATCAATGGCCAGTTAAAGTAAACACAATAAACAGGGGAGAACAAGACCAGTCTAGAGCGAAGCGATAACCACTCGAAATAAAGACGAAAGTAATGAATGTGTGTTTGGGTATTAACGTCGTTTTTTACAGCCGACATGATGAAAAGGCCTTCCACTTGTAATAATCCACTCCTTGCGTCAGAGCTAGACCCGTAGAACTCTTTACTGCGCCAATGAGTGAAAGCTTAATTTTTATTATCTAATATTTCAGCTCTGTTTATTTTGGTTCGTTTTTGCTCGGCTACTTTTTTGCCGTCCATTTTTTTATGTTGGGGATTCGTCTATTTTTAGGCCGACAGTTGGTGCTCCAGGTGGCATATGATAGTAACTGGAGAAATGTATTTTTATTGTTGTTCTTTGGATCCTTTTTTATTTACCGTATTGCACCACAGGAGAGTCATGAGGAGCCCATATATATTTGGTGATACAGTCGCATTTGAACTTATCAAAATTTGCAACGCAAATTATTGGTGGAAAATTGAAAACAAGCTATCGTTTGACAAAATATAGACGTCAAGCGAGTTGTTTGTGTCAGGCTGATGCCAAAGTATACTTTCTTGAACTTCCGCCATTTGCATGCGGTTGTGGTTCGGTTTTCACTTCTCATAAACAATGGGGAAATTTTGAAAATAAATTTTCATCTGTAGCAGCCAGACGTGTCAGTTTCTCGACAAATTTACTCTCGACTGTGTTTGTTTAGTGTCAACTTTTGTTTCGCTTAGATGATCGAACATCCCTGATGCAGAACACAACTGAACACCACTCAGACAACATAGTTCCGCTGACGCCAAACAATTTGAGATAATAGTTCATCCGAATTGGCACTAAAGTAATAGTGTTAATGACTCAGATGCTATTTTGAAAGAGAGCGCAGTTTAGAACGACCAAAAACAACTGTTGCATGACACAGCACAGACATATGGAACATGGAGTATAGACGGATGTTGTTTTCTCTTTGAAAGATGCTCAGGGACTATTAAATGATTTTTGTTTTTCGCTTACATTCTTACATCGATTGAGTGAAATATATATAGACTTGGAACTTGATTTTAGTAGATAAAATTCGGGTTATAAAACAACCGCTACCATACAATCAGGGGGGCGTCGGAAATAATTAAAACAAGTACAAAGTTCTTGATTTGTATATCTTTACAATAGAATGAAACATCCTACAACTGTTGCAGATAAAGAAGAGAAAAGCAGTCATCGTAATTTTGACCACTGGGTTTTTCTGACTGATTTAAATAATTAAGACTAGGTACTCCGAAAGTGGTATACAAACATGTTGCACGTTTTTAGGCGTCAAAGTGTGAAAAAATACCTCACGGCACCGCATAGATTTTTTTTGCGGCTGCAATAAAAATTTACATGCTTCGGAAATGATTTCTTATAAATTTTCCATCCGACAGGGTGGGAAGCGATCGACAGCTCTAATATAAGATTCTACTAAGCGTACTGCTTTACCGTCTTGAACTATTTTCTTAAAAACTCTCGTTTTTAACAGTGACATTGTCTTTACACCTCTTGATAACAGGATGACCTTGGTGTCCCTAAATTTCCTCTGGGTTACCCCAATTAATGTGAACTTACCAACACGAAGAGAACATTCAACAGGCGCTCTAAAGTCTAACATCAGTTCATCAGAGGTACCCGTTTCAACACAGACCTACCGAATACGCCCTTAGGTTCACTTTGGGAGGACCAAAGAATAACAGAATCATAATCGAAGAGCAAGTGACTTATGTTTAGGTCTGCCAACTCAGAATATGCAGTTTAAAAACAACGCAATGCACTTGCACACCATAGAGTATGCAGTATAAATCTGCATATACTTCTGGGAGTGTAAATTACATTGCATATCTTTTGGTGTTGGATTGCATTTTGTTCTGTCGAGGAGGAGGAGGAGGAGTGCAATCATATATCTACTAGAACAGCGGCTCCTTGATTTCCTTGAGGAAAAGTTTCAATTTGCAGCTCAACAAGGATAGAGAAATTTATTATTTCAAAGAACTCCTGTACCCACATCTAAACTCGTATGGTTCTATTAAACAAAATTTTAATTTTTAGTTTTCTTGGAAAATATCCTTCCAAATTTTATATACCCTGACATAAAATAAAAAAAAAAATCATATGCTTAAGGTCAGTATCTTGACTATCTTCCTGTTAAATAATTTAAATTGAATTGAATTCCAATTGAAATTGACTTAGTTTTGATTGACACTGCTCAAATTGATTGCAGCCCTGCCTTTACCAATGACGATGAACTCAGAACTTTGAACTGTATAAGAGTGTCAACTTAATCGGTTATTGATGTATGTTATTGAACTGGAAGTTCAGATGCAACTATGAGACGATCATCAACCTCAGGCATAGTGCCAAAAATGTCTGTATGTCGATGCGGTTGGAAATCTGCGATCAAGTTCGGGGACATTTCTTGCTCTCCCGTCAAACGAAAATCCGTCATGGAAATCCTTTATAAGAACGAAGAGTATGCACGAGTATATCACATCACGTAAATGATTTATTCCCAAGATCATAGAGACGATTCCTCATGACTTTTATATTTTTAATTAAATTTAATTTTTAATTTAATTTAAAATAATTAAAAATAATGCACCAAGGAGTTCAAATGTTTTCGAATTGCGCAGTCCTGCATGAATGCCATTATTGGCTGAGTGATATGCAGCTGTATCTATAAAGCTTTAAAAATGGTCTGTTAATATATTTCTGTCGATTATACACTAATAATTGGCGTTGTCCTGTTGAAAATGTTTCAGAAGAATGCGTGACTTTGCAAGTTGAGTGCAATGAAATGGTCGTGGCAAGGGACCAAAGTTCAACACGCACCGCTGATAATATGCACAAAGTTCTCTAGAACCGCAGTAGGTATATTCAAATTAGATGCTCGCCCTTCTTCGTTATAACTACATGATCCCGACTGAATTTCCTGCAACCCCCACGGTAACAAAACCCCTTTCCCATCTTGAAGTCAAAAAGTCATTCAAGTTTGCAACTGTCCTGTGAATTAGCCACATCTCGCCGGTTTATGATATCCCGTGAAAAACCATTCTCCAACCAACTGTTTCGTATTCCTAAACAGGTATTCGACTCGCGTGTCCTTCTCCAACCAAAGTTTCGCAACGAAACCTCATAACAATAACTCTGCAACACTGAAAAGTTATTTTAAAGAGTATTTTTAAAAAGGCTCACCCCACGTTATATACTGTGCGGTCTCTACCGATTTGTTCTACACTGAGGTAATAAAATTTCCACAGCAACTTCCGCTCGCCGTGCGCATAGCAGACAGCGGCACACTACGTGTGTAAACACATTTATGTCCTTAAGGATCTGAAACTTGGTCCACAGTGTACTCACCTGGAAAGAGAAAATAAGATGAAATCAGATTAAACTTCTCTTACACACAGGTACACTTGTAAATGTTACAAGTAGAATTCACCTACACTAGCATAAAAAGTTGCATAAGCACATGATGCACTACTCGGCTAATGGGAGTAGCTGAAGTCTCAGCAACAGGTGGGACGTTTAAGTGGCAGTGAATGGGGTGGCAGATATAGGGTATCGCATGATAAACTTCGCAATGGGGTGCAGAGTTGTTAAATTGTGTAGTTAGTTGCACAATTGAAGGTCCTTTGTGATTTTATGACCACTTTTTGTTATATTTTTGTGAAAGTTTGCACACAGAAATTGCAAGTTGCATTTTCGAAATTTACTCACAGGTGATTGGAGTTGATGGGTTCATAAAAACGTAAATGTTGCCCGTCATCTTGCGGGTAGTTTCAACTCGAAGGAGAACTTTCTTCAATTTAACTTTAGGAATAGAACGATTGTAATCAAACTTATTCGATAGGGGTGGTCGGATTAAAGGACTAGGATGATTGGTGGGTTGGTGTTGATTTGGTTTGATGGTCTTAAAAGTTGCGATATTGTAAAGTTGTAAACTAGCCTGAGCAAAACAAAATACCTACTCACATTATCTGACAAAGCGCAACACGTACACGCTTATTAGTAGCTTTTTAAATCCACATAAAACTATTATTTATATTCAAGGTAAACCTCGATCTTGACGAAGACGCTTCGGCAGATATTCCGGTTGTACACTACATTTGGCAACCAACGCATCAATTTCGAATTCACCTATGGTCTACGAGGCTTTCAACTGGGTCCTAACAAAGGTCCGGCAATGCTTGAATCGGGGCCAGAACCCACAGATAGTTTGATCAAGTTTTTACGAAAGGTTCCATGATCGGAGTCCAAAAGCCTACCTCGAGAGCTTTGACTACAAAAGACGGGATATAAAAGAGCGATTAATAAAAGACTGGTCCAAAATATTAAGGTTGGGTTTTCTTTTATTTTATTCCAACATTAAGGTTTTTTTTTTCGGTCAGTGAGACCCATCCGCTCAGGATTGATTATTGGCGCATTACCTTCGCTCAAAGTTATTAAAATGTTTTTGTAAATTTTGGACACCATTTGGAAGGACTAGGAGACCTGGACTCATCTTATATATTCACAAACAATTTTTGAGCCCACTATTTTTACTTTAAAACCAAACAGTCCTACCACTCACAGCTTTGAAATGATGTGTGTTCCGGTAGTGAATTTTTTTTAATGACATTCACGCCACTCCTTTCTTTTTGATAACCAAAAGTTTAGCATCATCCGTCAACAAAGGGCAAAGAGTCGGACCCAACTGCCTTGTTGTTGTTACATTTAGATCTGCGCACATCCTTTTGATCAGGTCGTTTATTTGGTTTAATGGTTTATTTTGCCTAACAGCTTAATACTGGTCTCCCTCACCTTCCTACAGTCTACGAAGAAGTTCTTCCATATTCCCAGCACCGACTTTGACTCTGTCTGTCAAGTTCTCTTTACCTTTTCGTAAAACTAAAATTTTTTGGAGTAATCCATTTCTTTGACCGCGTGGTTCTCGTAGTATTTCTTTTTAATCCCATGAAGCTTATATAACACATATAGGTAGCGAGCAGCTCTAGTCCTCTTTGGCTTCGCCCCTTGTCTTTGCGGGTGTACATTTTGGGTGCGTTGGCTCAGTGGTTTCTATTCTAGACAAGACACACTGATGCGTCTTTGTTCCAACTCCCGGAAAGACGTATCAAACCTTAAGATTCTTTTTTCACTTCGCCACCTGTTGCGAACTTCTGACAAACACCGGAGAAAAAATACCGATAAGAAAAAATGAATTAAATAAAAAAAAAAGATTATAACTGGTTTACGAAAGCGTTTCAATTCAATGGTTCTAGGAAGATCGGTCTGCGATCTTTTGAAACACATCGCTCGCATTAATGATTTCTTTTAGGTAGTGCTTTCACTGATTTTCCGTGATAAATGTTTCCCCGATAGGACTTATAGTGTCCACTTTTCTAACGAATTAGCTATTTCCTTTATTAGCAGTGGCTCTAAAACTGTGCCAGTGAGGCCAACTTGAAGAACCACATGTCACAAAATTAAAAAAAAAACTGAAATACGTCCTAATACCGTGCTTTCCCCAGAGGGAGAAGAGTATTGGCCGGAGAGTTTAAAGAAAAAGTCTTTTATTTATTTTTAACAGCTATTGACCCGCTGTCTTTAGCTGGGCTGCGATCAATAGTGTAGTTTTATTAATAACTTTAAGTATAGATCTGACCCGCTGTCTAATGCTCGGCTGCGATCGATCTGACTGATAATTCTACTCTGCCTTTCCTGCGCACAACCTTTGCCTTTTATACTATTCATTCTATATGACCCATCTCCTATCTTCCCCTTCCACGCATCATCGGTTTCCTTACCAATTACCATATGTGCATACGCGCTATTTTTAGGTATTGCTTAATTGTTTTCCGTTCCCATTTAAAAGTACCCAAATGACATCTTGGGTGTCATTTGCCTTACGCTGGTGTCAAGTGTCATCCATTCCAAAATTATTGTTATTCCCTGATACCACAACGTAGTATTCCTCCGATATGCAACCATTGCAGTTTTGCCATGTGTCGGCGTGCCGCTGTGCAATCGGATCGGAGTTGGGTTACGTGTGTATTGTATCGGGTAGGTATGCACTTGACTCATTGCGCTTGGGTGGCGTTTGGGTAAATGAAAACAAATGAAAAACAAAGCGAATGACCTATTAATAGCCGTGTGCTCTGGTAATGTGTTTTTGGTTAATGGAATGGATAGGTAGTGTGAAGGTGATGATTAGGGTAGGCCATGAGTAGGGTATGATTGTGCGGATCACAACATCCCACTCCCCTTAGAAAAAGAAAATTCTTACCTGAAGGGTTAGAATTTTCTGTAAGTAGGCTCAGATGTGAACAGGAAGGTGTTTACAATGTAAAGTTATTGCTTAATTTAAACATAATGTAATATTGCTGATTATTGAGAAAAGATTTTACAAAAATTTAATATTATTGCTTAGTTTATAAACTAATTACGAAATGAGATTTTACAAAAATTTAATATTATGTTTACAAACTAATGATAAAATTCGCTACAAAAATTTAATATTATTGCTTAGTTTATAAACTAATTACGAAATGAGATTTTACAAAAATTTAATATTATGTTTACAAACTAACGATAAAATATTATTGCATAGTTTACAAAATTATGAAATTATGAATTGCGTTTAATTTAAACATAATACAATATTGTTGATTATTGAGGAAAGGGTGTGCAAAATAATGATTGTAATGTAATATTATTTCTTAATTTAAATATAATGTAATATTGCTGATTATTTCTTCTAGTTTTTTTTTTTTGTTATATTAATACTTAGCAAAAATATGAGGATTGCACCCTTGAAGAGGTTCGTGGTTCCTTTGTTTAAATATACTTTTATGTTATTGTGTTGGTCTTTGAAGAGGACCTGAGTATGCAATTCTGCAAATAATTTGTATAGGAATGGATTTTTGGGGAGTTGCGTCAGAAGGAGTTATATTGGGTGTATGGAAGTCGATAGTAGTCTCTTCTGAGTCTTTCCCTGCTAAAATGTTGCTTTTAATGAAATAGTTAGACGTTAGTGGTTAATACCAGTTTTGGTTGAGTTTGGGCAGGAACTTGCGACGTATTTTTTTTTGAGGTTTTGGATTAATTGGGGGAAGAGGGATGAGTATTTGTCATTCCAAGAAGGGTCTTAGGTCGTTGTTGTGTATGATTTTCGTTTTATTCTTAATTTTGATGAGTGTATTCTCATCTGAAATAATGTCTGCAACTTCGTATGGTCCGTTCCATAGAGTGGAGAACTTATTTTGTCTGGTGTGATTTTTCATCAGTACTTTGTCGCCTACTGTAAATTGTTTGCCATTCGTTGTATGTGCGTCGTAATAACCTTTGGAGGTGAGTTTTTTTTTGTTTAGATTTTCACGGGCGATTTGATAACCGTGTTGAAGACGAGCTTTCAATTCATTACAATAGTTTTCGTAATTGTAGTTCGTTTGAGGATTTTGTTCTAAAATTCTGGGTATTTTTGCAGGGTATCCATACAGTAGTTTCGTGAGGGGTATAACCAGTACTACTATGTGTGGTTGTATTAAATACGAAGATTGCATATGGTACCCAGGTGTCCCAAGAGAGGGGGTCCTTGTTGACGTAATGTCGAAGATATTCCGCTAGGGTACGATGACTGCGCTCGAGTGCTCCATTAGTTTGAGGATGGTAAGGAGTAGTTTGAAGCTTTCTTATTTTCAAGAGCTTGCAAACCTCCTTGAATAGTTGGCTCAGGAAGTTGGTACCTTGATCGGTAAGAAGAGACTCTGGAAATCCAAAGCGGCATAAAATTTTTTCCACAAATGCTCTTGCTACAGTAGAAGCTTCAGCATTTTGGAGTGGTACGGCCTCCGTGAATTTTGTCAGATCGTCTTGAAATGTGAGCAAGAATTTATTATTTTCGTAGCTAACAGGTAAAGGTCCGACTATGTCGAGGGCCACTCGTTCGAAAGGATTGGAGCTTGTTGTTGTTATTTTCATTGGAATTTTTGGGTTTTTGTGTAACTTGTTCTGCTGACAGGATTCGCAGTTGAGTACGTACATTTTTATGTCGTGATTCATGGTTGTCCAGAAATATTTTTGCTTGATTTTCTTGAGGGTGCGTGTTATCCCTTGGTGACCTCCGAAAGGAGAATCATGGTAGTCGGATAGTACTTTAGTAATGTCTTCATTATTGTCTAGGAAAATCCGGTTGTCAGAAAAAAGATAGATGTCTATGTGTTGTGTGTGAAAAACGTCTTCTATGAGCTTTTTCAAAGTGAACTTGCATTGGTTATCTAAGGGTGGTAGTGCAATTGCAATTGATTCTTCATTATTGTGGAGGGTTTTAATGGATTCAAGGCATGCTTTGATTGTCGCTTGATCTCTGGGAGTTCTAATTGGAATAGGTAGGGTAGTTACGCAAAGTGTTTCGTTATTATTTTGTGGAAAATTGGCAAGTTTTCCGATTTCTGGTTTAGTGAAGTGAGGGATTTGTTTTTGTAAATCTTTTTCGTCTGGGGATTCTACTAGTGGTAAAATTATGGTTTTGAATCTAGTGAGTTTAGTTGACTGAATCTTCCCTTCTTTTTCATGCAAGTTAAAGCTAGAGAGAACATGTATACTATCATTAGAGTTATCTGTGGATACTTTTGTTTTTGCTTGGTTACGAGTTGTTACGAGTACTTTTGTGTCGTCGTTGATTCGTACTCGACTAAGCGCATCAGCGATTACATTGTTTTTGCCTGCTTTATGTATGATTTTAAAGTCGTATTCTTCCATTAGAATTCGCCAGCGCAATAGCCGTGAGGTGGGGTTTTTCTGACCTATTAACCATACAAGGTTATTATGGTCGGTAAAAATGGTAAATTTCCTTCCGTAGATATATGGTCTGAATTGTTTTAACGCGTATGTGATTGCTAGCAATTCCTTTTCGGAAGTGGTGTAACGGGTTTCTGCCTCGTTCAGTGTCCGACTGGCAAAAGAGATTGGCTTGTCTTCACCTATCGGACCTTGGGAGAGGACCGCTCCTAGTGTCATGTCGCTAGCATCAGTTGTAACGATGAATTCTTTGCTGAAATCGGGGTAAGATAGGATGGGGGGTTGAATGATTCTTTCTTTCAAAGCCCTGAATGATTCGTCGCAGAAGGCATCCCACTTAAATTCGACATCCTTCTTTAGGAGTTTTGTTAGAGGTTTTGCTAATTTTGCGAAATTGGGAACGAACTTACGATAGTATCCAACAAATCCAAGAAATGACTTAACGTCTTTTGGCTTTTTTGGTACTGGGAAGGTTTTTACTGACTTAATTTTTTCTGGGTCAGGTTTTATCCCGTCTTCGGTAATAATGTGACCTAAGTAAATTAATTCCTTTTTTAAAAAATTGCATTTGTCGGGTTGTAATTTAAGATTGTACTTTCGCAGTCGTTCAAAAATAGTAGTAAGTTTCTTATTGTGGTCTTTCAGATCGTAACCGTATATAACGATGTCGTCTATATACACAAAACATTCAAGTCCCTGTAAACCCATTAGTACGTTATTCATGAGTCGTTGAAACGTCGCGGGTGCATTTTTTAAACCAAATGGCATTCGATTGTACTCGTAATGACCAAATGGTGTGCTAAATGCAGTTTTCTGTTTATCACTGTCGTCCATAAGTATCTGATGGAAACCTTTTGCCAAGTCTAGGGTGCTGAAGTACTTAGAATTGCCTAGTTGGTCAAAAATGTCCGTGATATTAGGTAAGGGGTATGCGTCTCCTACTGTTAGCTCATTAAGTTTTCTGAAGTCGATTACCACTCTCCACTGTTTAGTTCCGTCCTTACTTGTTTTCTTCGGGACTAATAGTAATGGGGAATTCCACGGGCTAGAACTTGGTTGGACTAGACCATCTTGTAACATTTCGGCGACTTGTTTGTTTATTTCGGTTCTTTGGCTTTCGGGAAGGCGGTATGGCTTCGTGAATAGTGGGGGTTGGTTTGCTTCTGTAATTATGTTGTGCCGTATGGCGTTAGTGTATGTGAGGTGATCACCCTCAATGAAAAATAAATCATTGTATTCTCTACAAATGTTGGTTATCGCTTCTTTTTCTTCGAGATTACAATGCCCGAGCTCTAGAACGGCTTCTAATTTCTTTAGTCTGTGTTTTACAGGATCTTTTAGTCTGTTTGCTTCCACTATGTCGAAATCATCTAGTCTATCCCATTCTAGGTTGAGTTCTTCGATGTTTATTCGTTGCTCAGTTTCCAATGTGTTCATTAATAATATTTTTATTCCTGAGTCGCTGGGTCTGGCCAAAGTTTCGCCCACGTATAAACCTGGCATGATTTGTCTCTTTTGTATGATAATATCTCCAAATGTGGACTCGTATTTATCATTTATCGGAACGTTCAATACCTGTTGGCTTCGGGGTTGAATGATAATTTCACTTTGATCATTCATGGGTGTTAGTTCGAGATTAGATTTTTCAATCCACGTGCCCGTGGGCAATTCCTCGTAAGGAATGACTGTTATTTTATCTAAATTCTCGAAATTATTATTGTTTAAATTATTATTGTTCTTGAAGTCAGTCTTACTGTCTGCTAATCCTTTCGAATGATTAGTCTTACTGGCTGCTTGACTGATTATATGTTGCTCATTGACTATTCCCGAGTCTTTTATTACCGCAGTCTTATTTTCTGCTGAAGTTCTTTTGTCCTCAGTCTTACGTTGTGCTGGGTTTATTTTAGGGTTTACCTCAGTCTTACTTTTTGCTATGGTTTCTTTTACCATAGTCTTACTTTCTGCTGGGTTTATTTTAGTTAAACTAGGGATAGTGCTGAGTACGTCTCCTAAGCTACTGATTGTGACTGTAGGATAACTATGTAGGAAAGGATATATCTTTAAAAAATTGTGGGCGTAACTGATTTCGCAGGAGTATTTTTTCAGGAAATCGTTGCCGATAATTCCGTCAAAATTAAAATTCGTACTTCCGTTGAGGATATGGAAAGGGTGTTTGACCGTTACTATGTCGTTTCCTGATCCGAAATGAAAGGTTTCGATGGTAAGATTAGTAGACATGACCTTATCTCCACTCATGGTAGATATAATCATGTCGCCAGCGTTATTACTTGTAGGTAGGTTGCTCGGATTTTTGATTATACTTATCTCTGAACCTGTGTCAATAATCATATTACGCAACCTCCCATTTTCGGATGGAATCCTTATCATTACTAAGTCGTCATTAGGGAGAAGTTCAATAGAAATGGACGTGACAATTTTTAATTCGTCCTCTGGTGGACCTCGGCTTGTACTATCTGTCGAGAGGAAAGGCCATTGTCCTCTCGACAGTGGTCGTTTTCCGACGAGCTTGCTGGCTGTATGCTTGTAGGCGGGATGTGGTGATAATTCACTTGCCTTCGTGTACCGTTGTTGCCGTTATTTGTATTATTCGGGTTGTGTTGTCGGGGATTATGTGTGTTCGGTTGTTCCGAGTTTTGCATTTGGAGGTGCGATTGACGGAGGCGGCACTCTTTTAAGGAGTGGTTCCGTTTGTTACAGTAGTTACATATTATTAACTGTACCTCCTTTTTTATCTGGTTGGTGTTGAAACTGGGGATTGACTTGTTTCGGTAACAAGTTTGCTCAGTATGCCCTGGTATGCCGCAGTTTTGGCAAGTGGGTCTTAATCTGGGAGGAAGTCGAGGGGAGCTTGAATTGGGAGTTTGGCTAGAGGCGGAGCGCTCTAAGCGCGAAGAATGGTTGTCGGCATAAGCGATGGCTTTTTTGAGATCTGTCTCACCATGTGCCTGGACCACTAGCTTCAGGTTGGTATCTTTTAGACCATCCTCAAAGGCTTGTATAGCTAATTTTTCGTTTTCGTTGTTTAGGAAAGTCCTAACAGCGTTCTCATTTGTGCTAGTAAAGGTGGCGGCTTTGAGTGAGGTGTGGAGTTTGTTTATTCTTTCGCCAAATTCTTTAACGGTTTCCCTCTGTCTTTGTTTGGCCGTAAGAAGTTCGTTCTGGGCAGATGCCCTTGACTTGGTTTCCCTATACTCGGCCTCAAGAGTTTGTTTCAACCCTGACCATGTATTAATCACATTATATTGTGTTAATTCGAGGGCGGGACCTCGGAGTCGAGTTTTTACAATGCTTAAGAACATTGACTGCTCATTTTCCCTAGCAGAAGAGAAAATGAGGTCTCCGCAGGAGATAAATTGTGTTAACTCGCTCGGGTTTCCGTCAAATATAGGAACGATATTTAAGATATCGCCCACACTGACTTTAAGGTCCATCGGAGTGGTCATATGGGTAGATATTGGAGGAGGGGAGTAGTAGTGAAATGGTAGAGACTCGAAAAGTTCTACTATCGCTCGTTTTTGTCGGGTAAGAATAGTGGTGGATGGTGTAGGGGTGTAAAAATAGGATAAAAAAAAAATTTTCTTTAAAATACCTTAATTATCACCTAATTGGCTGCTGCAGATGATTCCTGGTTGCTCCTTCACTGCTTCACTGCTGCGCTGTTTCACTGCTTTGCTGCTTCACTGCTTCAGTCTTTGCTTGATGCCAGGCAGGCTTCACGCCCTAAAGCTGCAGTTACAGCCTGGTCTTTTTCACTGCTCAGATTTGGCCTCCGCGTCCCTTTTTTTGGGAGTTCGCCAGGACTTACGGTTATGAGACTTTTTTTTTTTTTTACTGACACTATCACTAACTGGTGTATGCCCCAGTAACGCCTTAAAAATCTTTTAAGATTTGGTTTTTGGTTGGTAGTTGGGACCTTTATTAGGTTATCCCACCGCTGCCACCATGAAATACGTCCTAATACCGTGCTTTCCCCAGAGGGAGAAGAGTATTGGCCGGAGAGTTTAAAGAAAAAGTCTTTTATTTATTTTTAACAGCTATTGACCCGCTGTCTTTAGCTGGGCTGCGATCAATAGTGTAGTTTTATTAATAACTTTAAGTATAGATCTGACCCGCTGTCTAATGCTCGGCTGCGATCGATCTGACTGATAATTCTACTCTGCCTTTCCTGCGCACAACCTTTGCCTTTTATACTATTCATTCTATATGACCCATCTCCTATCTTCCCCTTCCACGCATCATCGGTTTCCTTACCAATTACCATATGTGCATACGCGCTATTTTTAGGTATTGCTTAATTGTTTTCCGTTCCCATTTAAAAGTACCCAAATGACATCTTGGGTGTCATTTGCCTTACGCTGGTGTCAAGTGTCATCCATTCCAAAATTATTGTTATTCCCTGATACCACAACGTAGTATTCCTCCGATATGCAACCATTGCAGTTTTGCCATGTGTCGGCGTGCCGCTGTGCAATCGGATCGGAGTTGGGTTACGTGTGTATTGTATCGGGTAGGTATGCACTTGACTCATTGCGCTTGGGTGGCGTTTGGGTAAATGAAAACAAATGAAAAACAAAGCGAATGACCTATTAATAGCCGTGTGCTCTGGTAATGTGTTTTTGGTTAATGGAATGGATAGGTAGTGTGAAGGTGATGATTAGGGTAGGCCATGAGTAGGGTATGATTGTGCGGATCACAACAAAACATTGAATACGCTGAAAGAAAAAAAATAATAGCTCAAAGATGGTAATATCTGCAGCAACATTTTGCATATTCCGGAATCCTGATACCCCATTTTCTCGAGTAAGTGCTTCCTACACATTACCACCAGTTAACATCACCTGAACCTTGTCATCGTTTAAATCGTCTTTCTTTTCCATATAGAGTGCCATTCAATGTCATGGCTTTGTCAGTAGCCCGCTTAAAATTGAATGGCCACAACCAATAGGCACGTAATCGATCCGCTTATTGTCATCATTTTTTACGACAGCATAATACATGTGTGTACCTACCATTTTCAGCCAACAATCATTATCGGTTATCTGTTGAATACGCCTACACACAATGTTGTATTTGATGTGATTGCTTTGTTTGTCGACCATAAAAAGAGAAACCATCAGGCGTTTGGCGATTTCATTCAATTTAACGGTTTCTTTAAATTTTTTAATGAACCAAACGATGAACATCTCACCTATTGTAGCGAGACTTTTATGTTGTTTCCCCTGTGTAAGGATGGGACGTGTCCTTGTGTGAGAGGCGTTTAAATTTCGTATATGATGATGGTGTTGAATCCCTGGTATAATAATGCCTTTCCAGTTGGGTATCCGCTTGGGAAAATGGACATCTGCTAGGAAAACAAGTGAAAAGGATTCTCGGATAGGAAGGTTCCTTTTTATATTTTTCTATAGAGAGGAAATTGTCTTTTATTTTGTTTTGTAATGCTGGTAGATCAAGCAATTTCATGGATATCCGCATCTCTAATGTCAGTTGTAGGAGATTTTAGACCATGACTCGAACTAGTCGATTGAACTGAATATAAGATGGGCGTCAGAAGGATATGTGTGTTTGAGATCATTTCATTTGTTTCAATCTGTTTTTGTAGTGTACTTCTGACTTCTTGCCCTGAACTCATTCACAATTTCTCACCACAACTGAAATATTAATAAGTAATAACCATTGAATTCCCGAGTGCATCCCACCCACAAAGACCTCTGCTCAAACCATAAATATCCCTCTTTGAACTGTCAATAGCAATACACTCGTACATCGTTAGACAAACTCAAATAACTTTCCCCATTGAAACTTATTCCATTTTCATGTAAAAGTTCGAGAAAAATTCTAATAAAGTCATCCCCTTCGGAGCAAGAAACGAAAAATGTGTTTAAACAGAACTTGGCAAAGTGAATCTTTAAATGTATATAAAAAAAGGTCTACCTTTACGTTTAGATTCAATAAACAAAAAGCCGAAACAGGGAAATAGTCAGAAACACTCTCCAGATATAGCCCTCCTCCATTACCGCTATTAGGCAAAACCCAAAATGTAAAGATAAACAGCCATTACACCCACCACCTCGGTGCCGTGGAATGGGTTCAGCGAGGACGAAAACAGATGAAGTTGAAAAACTTTTACCACAAGTAGCTGTATCTGCATAAAATAGCGTTTACATTTTTATGGGTCCTACCTAGACGGTGTCTCCTTTTTAGATCATTTGGCTTTAAAGTTAAATGTCCTGTGGGCGACTGTCCTCACTGAAAGTTGATGAAACTGTCGAAGGGAGGAAAGAACTTGTTAGCTTCAATTAGAATTTCCATATGCAAATGAGGAAGGAAAACTTATTTTTACTCTAAAAAAAAATAAGGAGGTGAGTCACGTGTCATTGAGGTAGGTATACGAAGTTACTGGGATTCCAAACGATTGAAGATTCAACCGAAATTACTGGGAGGTGAGCTTTAGTTGCCTTTAATTAAATCAGGAAATTCGTGGCGCTAATCTTTCGTAAAATTCGCGTTAGCAACAACTGCGGAATATTAATTATATTATTTTTTCTGTCACCACCATACAATAATGAGCATGTGAGAAGGGAACAAAAAATTTAACGCACGTCGCTTTACGTGGAATTCAGTGGGCCGGAGAATTAAATTTGTGGAAGAAGTCGGTTGAGGGCATTGGGGTAAAATGTTAAAATAGTTCTGCGGGATGGTGCGGTTTGCGTTTTTTGGCAGTAGAACGTGGCTGCCAGGTTAATGTGTTACCAAAAGGGAGAATTACACGTTTATTCAAAAATGTTTCTCAAACAGATAGCTTGACAACACTGGTTGTATTTTGTACCTATTCAGTAGAATTGTTTGTTACAGCCCGAGTATTCAACTTGAACGTTTTTAGTTATCATAGCGAGAGACCAAATCAATAGGTTACCGAGGAGACTTAAGTTTCATGCTTCATATTAGGAAACTAATTGCTGTGACTTGTGAATGCAAATGATGTTCTTATAAAAATTATGTACACCACTGGTGTTATGGCTAAAGAAAACAATTTATTTAATTGTAATAACGAAAAAATACGATTTTTTGGAAGAATGTTTTAAAGTTGTTAATTGTTAATTCGCAAATTATTTTGGCGTTCTCCGTCTATGGCTGCTTTTCTTCGACTCCCTTCTGACAGTTGTAGTTGTTACAAGATGTCCTAGAAACTGCGACGCACGAAACTTTTTCAATCGTTCAGTACGTTTCATGTTTGTAACTTTGAATGTTGGATGAAAGCAAGCTGTCAGCGTATAAGGAAAGGAAGTAGTGAAGAAGACAAAAATATATGTATTAGAGAGGACTGAATGTGCGTGTTAATTTTGATTTTTTTGTGAAATTGACGAATTTTGCAAATTAGGTATGCTTTTTACGTCCCGGTCGAGATTTATAACCAGGGACCAGATTCCGTAAGGCGAAACGATCAAACGTTTTCGTGCGCATGAAAACACGAACCAGTTTTTAAATGGACATAAAGATTTAAAACTAAGTAAGTCCAACTCACGTCGAAATTTTTAATCTTCAATGCCTTATAGACGAAAATTCCTAATTTTGTGTGTACAGTCAAAAAATGTATTGATACTTATTGCTGTCAAAAATTACAATTTCTCATGTCAGTGAAATGTTTCGATTTTTCTTCTTCTTCTTCTTCTTCTTCTTCTTCTTCATATGAATATGAAATATTCAAATTTCTCTTGTCCGATTTTTAGAGTTTTTACGGTATTCTTCTCAAAAATGGAAATAATTAAATTTCTAATATCCCAATCCAGGCTCAAATTTAAAACACACAGGAATTGAATATTTTGATATTCGTTCTAAATCAAAAAGAAATATTTTTTCAAGTCAGTAGTCCTTGCTGAAATTTTGAGCCGGGTCAAATTTTGATTATTTTCCATAGCTGGGACAAAAATTCATGAAAAAGGTAGAATTTTATTTTGCTTATCCTTGTCCAAAATTGACTTCTTTCATTTCTCAAGTCAAAAATTAGCCCTTGAGGTAGGTAATGTTAAAAATTTGAAAAAATTGTTCAAGTCCGTGTCAAAATGTTTATCCTTTTGTTTATCCAAGTCAAAAATTAAATTTTTTTCTGGCTCGTGTTAGGCGAATTTCTGAATTTAACTTTGCACCCGCGTTTAAGTGTCTCAGGGCGCCGCATGTAAATAATCACAAGGATTGAGTAATATGGACGTTGTCCACACAATTGTGTTGGGAAATTTAGTACATCAGTGCTTTGCAATCAATTTTCCGATTATATCCGATAAAATCTAGAGCGCTGTTAAATCTGTAAAGTTTTGCTTCCAGTTCATTTGACTACTCTCATGAAAATCAATCTAAAAAGTAACTACAAAAAAATCACACTCACATCAATCTTCATCACATAGGTTTTCAATTAAATAAATTAAATCACTCTCCCATTCAGGACATGGCCGTTGGCCGAGGCTTTCAACAAAAAGAAAAAAATATGAAAATAGGACCACTTCATAACAAACGAAAAAAGGGCTGAAATTCGACTTACCTCATACTCTACTACCATCCATCTAATATCACAGTTTCCCAACGCTTGTCCACTCAATCAGTCCATCGATACATGTCAAAATCACGTCGGGAATTTTCCTCTTCAATGCCATGATAGTCCTTTCAAAGTTCACAGATATGTCATCCATTTGTGCACGAGCGTCCATCATCTTGTGGTTCCCAATGAACCCAACCAAAATCATGACCTGTCATTCAATCAACTGTTAGAGTCGTTTGGGTTAAGTGTGCGCAGCGGGTAAGTGTACGCACAGTGAATTTCTCGAAAATGACAAAGAATATTAAGTATCTGTAAATGCACAATTCAGTAGGTACCTGTCCTTTGCTTGGGTCAGCTGTTGTTGCGTTTCAGTTTTCTTTGTTTTGTGAAGGGAAGCCAAACAAAAAAAAGGGTTAGTTTTACTAAAATATTGCTCAATTTTAAAATCGTGTTAGTGTTCAGTGATTGAATTATAACACATTGAGTGCTAATTATTTATTGAATAAATTATATGTACATTATATTTGAGTGAAAATTTTACTGGATTTGGTGTTAATTTGTTCAAAATAAACCAAATATTGAAAAAAGTGCAGTGGGGGTAAGTGTGCGTAAAACTTTGGGGGCAAGTGTGCGCATGCGAAATAATAACATCGACTCCTTATAAACAAGACCTGGAGGCTAAACGCAAGGAAGAAGAAGGAAAACACCAAAAAACAATGGACAGAAGACAATCTAAAAAAGTTAAAGTAACAATGAAGCCACTTCTCTCAAGACCTGGACCTTTTGGCTTGGCTAAGCACTTAGACTCAAAACTGCCTGAAAAAAATATGAACTGCTTTTGTCCTTTGTGCGGGGGAAAGTATGAGGATCCACGCAGTATTCTACTGCGATTTTTGCTATGACATGTAGATAATATAATTTATAATTGAACTGTAGATATTTTTTTTAAACATGAAGTTCCTTTTTTGTTATTTGTTAATTTATTTTTTTTTTATATAACATTAAAATAATTAAGAGTTTGATCTGTGAAATAATACTAATTTTAATATTTAATATACCTATTAAGAGTGTCTCTTGTGTTATTTAGGTACTTAAAATTTTTTTTACAGATGATTAATATTTTTTTACTGCGTATCAAGAATTTTTAATGTGTTAAAAAAATCTATTTTCATTAAAAATTATATGATATTTAATTTTGTGGTTTCTCTATGAAATATACTACTATTTTTTCGGAAAATAAAAGAGTTAATAATAAAAACTTGTAATATAAGTGTTTTAGTTAAAAAACGCTGGACATTCGCACATTTACCCCAAATCATGCGTACACTTACCCACAGATAGGGGCAAGTGTGCGCAATCTGACTTGCTTTGGTTTTTTCAATAAAAATGTAAGTAAATTAAACAAAATATATTGTTTTACTCTTTTAAATAAATAGCCAAATATGCAGCTTTATAATTTAATAAAGCCTTGTAATATATCTTCTATATTTCGCTTGGAATCATGTTTCAAAGTCGAAAGTGCGCACACTTGCCCCTAACGACTCTACACATTCGAGTTGAAGGGATTTTTCAAAAACCACCCAACAAACAGCTGGGTAACCAAATCAATACGAGATAAATCAAGTCCAAGTCACCGTCAAGTGCTGCCCCGCCATGGAGTTAGAAAAAATCAGTTCCAGCAACCAGCAACGCTGCAAGTGACACTGCACTTACACAATGCACGGCACACATCAACTGCTGCTACTTGTCGATTATCATTCGCCGTTTTCCCACTCGTGCACAAGTTACGTTTGACCGGGCTGTGTCTACTGTCTATCCGCCGTCTGCGTGTGTATGCATTACAGACGTCAGCTTGTAATCACTTTAATGAAAGACCGTAATGCTCGTTTTGACATTTCGATGATGGACTCCCGAGAGTGTACCACTGTAATTACAGACAGACGGACAAGAGGCAGCCGACCGCGCACAATTGGTCACTTAAGTTGAATCTGCTCGGTTGTATCATAGTTAGGAGAAATGCAAATGCCCCTCCGAGTGTGATGTGTGCCATGCGATGAAGTGACCGCGCTCGGGTAGGGCTTATGAATAAACATAATGCCAAGTCCAACATTTACAAAAGTCTTGGGTGTATAACTGTAAGCGCATTTTTATGTCACTTCCAAATGGCTGGACATAAATCATGCGTTTGTAGTGCGCGATGCATTTTTGAGGTTACTCTAAGTTGATTGAAAGGGTCAACGGGAAGTGCTTTAGACGTTCTTGGGTGGCCCACGCTAGACACCAAAATTGAACAAGTGATAAAGGCAATGGTTTTATAATGTTTCTTTTAATGCGATGATGTGACAGGGGTTTTATGGTGTTTTGGTGATGGATGGGGAAGGCATTTACATTTTATTCTCTAATTTCAGTGGAATTGATTTGTGTACGCATTTTTGGGAGTTGTTTGGTACGCTTGGAAATAAGTTTGAGCTTTCGTTGATTGGCGGTTTCCTGCCTTTTGTGAACGAGAAGATGCGGGGAAGATACACGCTCTGAAGTAAATGGTTATAAACCATAGATAAGAAAGCAGTAGCGAAAGTAGCGAAGTGTGCAAGGGGACTTGAAGAAAATGTAGGAAAGGTGCGAACAGTGAGACAGTGCAAACAGTGAGACAACTCATTTTTCTATTTCGTTAAAGCATGCACAGACATGCCGGTATTGGTATAAACGTTTATTTCCCTCTCCACGTGTTTTGATTCGTTTGAACACAAGTTTCGGTTGCGCGTTAACCTCCACCTGGTAAACACAAAAAAAAATCGCTCAAAGTATTTTTCGGAGTGTATTTAAATTTAGCATAGTAACGGGAAATAATCAGGAAAATACACAGAATTTTTTTTACATATAACATTTATGTGTTCTGTTATAATAAAACAAAAAAATCTTAGAATTCTTTGTCATTTTTGTAATATTATTTCTTTTCTATGAAATGACAAAAAGCGAACAGTGAGACATTTCCAGAAATCAAATAGTAAAACATGTCTCACTGTTTGCACTTTCATTGGAAACCGACGACGAACCATATCTGAATTTAAACTGATTTTTTTTTACTTTTAATTTATTGTTACGTTTTTTTCTGAAGAATTATATTTTACGTTACTTAATTTATTTAATAAAATACTAATTACCTACTAATTAACCATTCGCCTTACACTGTCTCACTGATCGCACCGCTGGCAAACAGTGAGACAGTTTGACTTTTCCCAAGATTCAGTTTGTTGTGATGCTCTCATGGGCCCTTTCACTAAAATTTGTATTGAAACATTAAGGTAAAATATGCCTCAAAATATACTCCAAGTTTGGTTACGATCGCTTGAAAACATTCAGATATATACCAATTTAAAAGAAAAGGAAAAGTGTCTCACTGTTCGCACCTTTCCCCTACCCAATACAAAGAAATACTCAGATGAGGTCATATTCGTATGTCTGATGTGCAACTGGATATTCGACAGTACTTCATTTGGGCGCACAAGTTGCGGCGATTTCAAGACCGATACTCACTGATTGTATAGAGCTACCACCAATCTTAAGAAGAGTGTCATGCATGCGACTATAAGAAGTACTCCTAAAGGAGGGCAAGACGCTGCACCCAATTTAAATCCCGTTGACATTTTCCTATAATAATCCGACGTAAAAAGTGATGCAGTTAAGCCAAACCAATGTGACGGGAAATGCACGGAAATGGACGCCACTGCCGAGTACAGACCCGACATAGCGAAGTGAAGCTAAATCTTTAACGCGACAAGGGAATTACAGGTATAAAAAACAGGAAATTTACGGAGCATCTGCCTGAATAGACAATCAATCACCAATGACAACCCGCGATACTAATAATAATTTTTAGTGTCCATCAGGATAAATTTTTTGAACTCACAGTGGCGAAATTTTCCACACAAAATTCCATTATTGTATTCTACAAAATATTTAGTGTGAAGGTTAAAAATGATTATTAGCATGGCCCAATGAGTACCAGAAGTATGCCTACAAAAATATGTGAGGCTCGGAAAAATTTCAAAAACAAAAAGCAACGCTCAGCAAAACTTCAGCATGTTCAGCATCTGTCATATTAATTCACGCACTCTAGAACAGACATTCTGTGGTTGCTTCTAAGGTAATCTGGTTCTGGAAGTGACATATGGGAACATGACTGTAAGAGACGTTTATGTACCATTGTACTATGGTCCTTCGTTGCTGCTCATAATGGGTGCTGGTCAAAGGCCTTTGGTGGCCGCCGGAAATTACATTGGTTATGCACTAATAGATATCGGGATGCAACCTTACCAGGAGAATAAATACATGGCCACCGAACAGAATGTAACACGAAAGATGACTTACGCAATGGGCTCAAGTCTCATAATGTCTCTACTGTGAAGTTTAGTTTGCACAAACTCATAAGTCATAACCAATAAGTAACAAATTTGTCATTCAATCATCCATTAAATTCAATTAGAATTTCCTCCACTATTTGAAAGTCAAATTTCCTGCGGCATTGCACAGGCACATGTGACCCAAAACTTTATTCAAATTAAACCCCTGAACTCAGAAATAATTTAGCAAAACCGAAACTCGATTATTCCCTTTCCTTGGGCGACTGATTTTCTTCTTTGATCAACTAAAATACCATACTTTTCTTCAAAAACCATTCAAGCTTCGAAAATGATTAACGAAAATTATGTTGGTGCCAAACTACAAGCTACCACCAACAAAGAATATGTAAATGTCTCTTCTGCTATTAATTAACACATTTTGCAAACTTTCTGTGCCAAAGCATGATGCGATTGACTGGGAAACTCAGCGAAGTATTTCGATTCGACTAATAGCTTCTCCAGGACTAACTTTGCTCCCTTAAAACTTTTACTGAAATTCCACGGATTGACCTGGAATCGATATCGAACTGGAAATGTCAAAAACTCCCCACAAAGCCGTTGGTTTCTATTCAAAATGTGTTCCAATTGTCGGCTGACGGCATACAAATTGCTAGCTCAAATATACATACTTCATAAGCCACCTTACACCGGATGATGCGAACTTAAAATGCGCACCAACTTTCCCTCTGTGTTAGAAATAAACATTTCCAAGACCAGTACCAAAGGAATCCTGCATACATTTCGAATTGGAATTTCTGCAAAATTTGTATCTGCATTCCGTTTTGCTATTATTCGGCGGTGAATAGTTTTGTAGGAGTGAATAATATTTTCTCTTTAGCTTTATTAATTATGCTAAAGGACCCTCGGAGCGGTTTACTCGAATGGGGATTGCATAAATATTCATTTAGCACAAGTTCCAATGATGAAACTAATTACTCTCTCTTTGTAGGCACAAAGACTGAGTATTTTAGACGACTAAGCACTTTTTAGGGGGCATCTTATGCAGATGAGCGCCTTTTAAAGTGGTCCTGATCCTGAGATATATGTAAGAAAACAGACTTAACTTGGCTCAAGGCAGTAACAGCTTATAGTTGTTGCGTGGATTACCATCCTTTCGTAATTCAAAATTTTAAAACATAACTCTGTAGGTAAATTCGCCAGAAGGCTTTTCTATGTCTAAGTGCTTCTTTGAAAGTTTTAGTAGTTTTAAAAGTTAGAAGTGAGGGACAACTTGCGCATGGTGATGTTTGCAGAAGAACTTGCTCTTTTTTCTGTAGCAAGTTCAAGGTGAGTGTTGGTAAATTTATAGACGCAAGAGTAAGTATATATGATGTCTAGGAAAAATTATTCTTTTCTATTTAACATAACACTACAAGGTCGTCTCTATACAAGTTTGGTCAGCTGGGAGAGTGCATCGTAAATTTATACGTAGCCCCCTTGTGGTGAAATGGCAAAATAAGCAAAAACCTGCTATCGGTCTGTTAAATTGCTAGTCTCTAAAAATACGGCCATGAAACTTGATTTTCTCATCCCAATTCTTCGACAGCCAAATGTGGATTTTACAATCTACTACAATTGGAACGAACATTTCCAACGTATCCCACACATTTACGGCAAAGGTAATAGAGATGACTGAGAATGCAATCACAACATTTCGTAGAAATCAAGTAGAAAGAGGTTGAAACTGGCAAATCTTAAAGGTAACTATAGTTCTGACAATCGCTGCGTTCTTCATTTTCTTTTTGACAAGACAACTTTGTGATAGGTCCTCTGACCAAATACTCAGGAGGCTCTATAAAACATATTTATAGTTCCAAGTGCAGGCAGATCAATAGCTTAAGTATGTAAATATTCTTGAAGGAGAACTTAATTGGGTGGACAAACTGACATTATTGCCCGTAAAATAAACAACTTCAATCCCCTCTATAATTCCTCGTGAGAGCAAACATCCTAAATCATCTCTCTGTCAAGTGGCATTGTCTGCATAACAATTGTGCATCATTCTCCATTAAGCTTCCAATCACAAGTGCATCGATCGTCCTCATATCTATCACAAACACTCCACCAGCAGTATAATGTAATCACAATACAAAAGTGAATCCACAAGCTCCTTATCTCAAACTGAGTAAAATCTAATATTGATTTATGGATATCTAAAACAATCATACGCTCACTCTGAATAGTTATCTATAATCGCATCCTTCGGAGGATTGCATCTTCGAAACCTGTTCGTTCCGCATTGGCACCAATTTCAGATCAAGTACCTACGCAAAGATAATGCCCCATTTAAAAGCATCCACTCCAAGGAACACTAGAACAATTTCAAACCTTTATCTGTAAACCAAGTTCGTATGAACCCAAATAGGATATCCCAAGGATTTTTATACACATTTTGAATTATTTTTCCACCACCCCCTATATGAAGGTGTAGACACAGCCCTTTGTATGAGGATTAATTTTTTGGGCAGAATAAGAACGCATTTTCATGTCGACGCACAGCCCAAAGGATTTACGGGCATTTTAATAAAGATTAAAACTGAAAGGACTTCGAATTGGATTTGCAAGCCAGTCCAACTGAAATTTTGCTCGATAAATATTGTGCTTGAATTCGATAGACAGAGAATCTGCATCCGATTGCATTAGTGCATGGATTACAGAGAAACGATGTATGGAAACATTTTCACATGCTTGCAGGCATAATCAGGATAAGCCGATTAAAATGCAATCACATGTGGGTTGCTTGCTGTAGTCAGCTGTTTAAATGAAATATTTTTGCTTGCCTTGTGGGAATTTTGTTACCACGTAACGAAATTTTTTTGAGTGAAATCGTTAATGGCTTTCAATTTCAATTTGCTGCTTGTTTTCGTAAAACATTTGTACTTAGAGTTGGAACATTACTATTGTCTATACCTGAGCTTAGTAGATTGCAACTATAGTTGTCCAATGCAGCTATTATATAAACGGTTTAATAAATTCCACAAAATACTGCTCAATTTGGAAAACCATCTGATCAAAAACACCCTTACCAATTGAAGATAAAAGCAGGTCTACAGTTCTAAATAAGTACTCACTATACATTTTTTTGTTTAACACCTTACAAACTTTCAGCCTATTTGTTAAAATGAACCCATCATTAGCGAGCACTAAAGCGCGTAATAGCGCAATTAAATTAAATAAATAAACATTTAATGGGCCGAAATGATGAATCATTATTTGAGTTAAGTGCTTGGCGCCATGTATTATACTCATTTCGATGGCACTGGTTCAAGTCTAATTATATTCTTTTGTCATGTCAAATTCCATGGATAATGACATTACCATTTATTTTCGTTTTGACGTGGACTTTTGGGTAATTTTAGCATGGTGCAAAACAGATCAATTGAGCTTAGTAGGTGCGTAAATTTGTTGATAGATTTTGCCAAATGGGTCCTCATGGTTTTTGGAGGTATATGGGCGCCCTACAGAAATTGAATTTGTATTGAATGTCACCTTACTTCTGGTTGATTTTTTTTCTCAGAAAAATGAATGGTTTGCAATATAAAAAACGACATGAATTTATGGCGGCGTTGCAAGGATTACGTTTTCAACTGAATTATTCATTTTATGTGTATGGAATTTGAATTCAATTATTTCGAAATGCGTTAAATCAATTGAATTAGAGTTCCGGCTATTCAACATTTGGTCCTTCGAACCTGATAAGCCAGATACATGTTATTCATTTTTTAAAAAGAGGGTACTCCTCGAAGGCCCTTGAAAGTTGACACCTGAATTCTGTACACCGGCTTCACTACCAAGAATATTATTCTGCTACATATAGGCAGTTTCCCTCTACCTGTACCACGCCCTTAGTAGGACCAAAAAAATGTGTACAACAAAAAAGATCCAGAAAATATTTTAAATAATCTAACTGAAATGCTAACTGGATTTAAAAACTCTACAATGTTACTTAAACTTCTTTCCAAATGAGTGTCAACTTCCCAACTCATTTAAAGCCACTCAAAAGAGCGTGGGCATTCCGATACAATTTCATTGGGGAAAAAACCCACTTTAACGGTGTATATCTAATCTATTTTTAACCCAACATGGCCATAAACACCAAACAGCTTTGTTTAGGAAATGACTCTTTTCGGCCGAAAGACAAACTCAAAAGAAACACCACAAAAGCCGGTTTTATCTCGTCCGTGGTCAATAGATGAGTGTGCGAAATTTCTTGTTACACATTGATCAATATTCACGGTCAACTTATACAATACTCGAAACCTATTCACAGAGTCATTCACATTTAAACAATGGACCGGCGAAATCGAAAGCATGCAAGTTCAAAATTCAATGAGCCAACCGTTTCAATTGCTTCCATAATTTATGTGTGCTCTGCCTCCATTGTGCGTACTACCTGTTCCGCATGTCCGGTCTAACGTTTTAGTAGAATAACACAATACCCGACAAACCGGACGAGTGTTGCATTTCTCGTTCGTATGCGATTCAACCGACCAGAGGAAGGGCCACCTCACTCACGCATAGGTGGAGTCACTGCCATGATCGTGACCGCCGCCTGAAGCTTCAATGCCACGGTCAATGATCCCCCAGTTCGAATGGATGTGATAATTGCCGTACAAAAATTATTATGAAATCTACTAACGAAGGCAAGACACGTTTGCCGGTTAGACAGACCCACGAGTCTGATGACGGAACGCAATTTTATCGTTAACACGCGGAAGACAGTTTTATGAACAGTGCGACGATCGATTTATTAACCAAAAAGATGCACTCTCAGGCGAGGCGCATTTTGATCGGCAGTCTGCAAAACTCTCTCTGACATTCACGTTAATTACGCATAATTGGAACATGGTAAGTGGTCGATGGGCATTTTCGGTTGAAGCCCAGTGGCTGGAATGTGGTCATCAACATGCGTTACTGGATGCAGTGTCGGTGGTTGTTGGTTTACTCATTATAGCGATTTGGGATACATTTTAATTGCATTTCGTTTAATTACAAAACGCGGAGGATTTTACATGCCAATGGGGTGTGGTTTGCAGACTAACTCTGGGGATACGCTTTGACTGCGGTGTATTTTTGTAGGGGAGGTAGAGCACTTTTACAAGCCGTCGGCATCGATGGAAGTTGATACGTGAATTCGGAGATATAATTTCGGCGAATTGGCAAGAGCTGCAGAGTTCAAAATACATTCAATTGATATTTCATTGACTCATCAAGCATGGTGGTCGATAGAAACGAGTTATTTAAAAGCTGTAGTTAGTAAGTCGGGGAAAACGTATTGTTTCGTGGGTGTTTCGTCATAAAGAAATGTTAGCTCGGTTAGGTAATTTCTTTCAAGATTTGATTATTTACAGGATCAAAAAAAATCGCCTGCATTTTACCTGATGTGTGTGTATCTGCTCCGTCAATTGCGATTGAAAAAATGTATTACGGTTGTTTGATCATAAATAATTATCATACCTATAGCTAAATAAAGGCAAACAAAACTGTCATCCGAGGGAAAAATATTCCCATTCACATACCGACACTAGTCACCTTAAGAGGGAGGAACATAATTACCATTTGCTTTATATCGTTTTGAGTTCTCATTGATTTTGACAATTTTTCATCAGAGAAAATCGATGTTATCGGTCTTGATGAATTTTCTTACAACAATTTTAATTTGGGATCTTTCATAACATTTTTTTTTACATTCGTCACGAGTATTCGATTTTTTTTTTATTTGAAAATAATGATATTGATTTTTCCTAAGAACATTGTGTTTAACAAAAAATAATACAAATTTTAAATGATGCTGTTTATAGGGAGCACATGCGATTATTACTTGGTTAAAGCATTTTTATGAATTTGCATGAAACTTCTTACAAGTTGCAAACAATCGTATAATGGTTGTATTCAAAAAATCATCGCCAAAATCGTTTAAAAAAAAATGGAACTAACTACCTCAATTTGTATTTGCAAAATCCATTTAAATCACTTTTTTTTAAGTATTTGAAACGTCGAAAATAGTGCACATAAAGTGCACGACTGGGTCCAACGAAGTTTTCTCGTTGAAAAGAACTTTGATTCGTTGTTTACTTACTTTATTAGGTAAGTACCTAGGTAAAAATCTGAGAAGCGATATCAGATAATAGAAACGGTTTCTAAAATAGAGCAATAGAGTCCACTTTTGCGTTTGTCATATGTGTTAGGAATAGACTAGTGACGCTGGTTTAATTTGTCTATTATTAAAAGAAGTACGAAAAACTGAATGAATTTGGCTTTTTTGAGAAAAACTAAGTATGGGATCTTATTTAGAATACTTATACCTATCATCTTTAATTTGTATTTTGATCGAGTGGTTTTTGTAAAACTACACCGACAAAACATTAAAAAATATTGTAATGTTCTGTTTAAAAAATACTATTGCTAAACAATTTAGCTGAAAACTGAGTATTAAATATTGTTCGGGATATAGGCATTGCTGGGTTTTTTAAGTTTTATCCAAATCGAAAATAGGGTTTACGACATATGGGCAGTTTTTAAAATTTGCGTTTTCGGTGATCTGCTGATTCGTATTAAAAATTAACGACGCAAGAATTTTGAAAACATTTTTTTTTTTACTCTGACTATGAATTTTGGTCAAAATCGTTATAACAGTTTTCGGATAAATCGTTTACACTCAAAATGCAACAAAAAAAAAGAAATGTTTAATTTTTTCCTGTTCAATTGCCAAAAGAACAGCATTTTTCGAACGCATGTCATTCCGGGATCGCTTTCCAAGGAAGTTCTTTCTTTTGATTTAATTATTTTTTGTGAAGAACTTATTTCCGCTTTTTCTTTTTGTAAATGTGGTACTTGGTGGTGACAGAAAAGAAATATTTAACTTTGAATTACCAAAAATATTACATTCATTGAGTTAAGGTTAGACCGAAATAACCAGCTTTTTGGTACAGTAGAATCTCAGAAATATGAACACATGAGACATGAAACAGGTCCCGTTCAACTTTTCGAATTTTCGAGCGTCAAAATTTATCTAAGGAATAAGAAAATCCAAACTTAGTGACTAATACTTTCAATGAAAGAGAACGAAAAAGAAAATGAATGTATACTGAAACAAAATTTACCAAACAATTTGTTGGGCCTTAATCAAGTCTGCCGTTGCCGTCGGCACGAGGAACATAAAAATCTGCACACTAACCACAAATTATAAGAAAATACGTTTTGCCTTAGCTACAAGGAAGTTTTCGGTGATTCGTCGAGAATAGTTACCTGAAAATAGAAATAAAAAAATATTGTTTAATAATAATTTTCGACGATTCTTGATTTCAAATTTTAACTTAATTTTTTTTTTTTTTTTTTTGATTGAAGCAATCTTCATTCAGACACACGAGGGGTTCAATCACCATGCACTATTCAATTAACTGAACTGCGATCCGCCTGCCAAAGTGCTGAACAAGATTTATGGTATCTTTTTAATAGAAGAACCATAAACGAACAATGGCTTTTCTAAATCGGACCATCGTCGCTGTCAGGTAACTTTTTTTTATATCCCTCATGACAGTTCCCAAGTCCGTTAATAATTTCATAGAAACAAGAGTCCCAGCTTTTCAGAACCCAACCTTACCATATACATTTTCTTTTTTTTTAAGAACAGCAACCCATTTGCCTACGAACTTTTACTGATACCGAAAACTGACATCAATTTCAATATAGACCAAATTGGAAAGATAAAAAATGGAAAATACTCCGCATCATGGTACGCTCATCAATCTTCTTATCATCGCTTCATTTTCGGCGATTCATTCAGAGCAGAAGTAAAACGGGAAGTGGTGTTAAAGTTTTATTTCCAACAGAAAAATTTCATTAATTTTATGACAGCCGTATATAGGTACACCCATCCTGGCAGACTACATAAGTTACAAGCAGAATGTTGTACGTACACCCTTATTACAATTCACTCGAATGAACAGCATCTTCCGAAGCTGCCATGTGTGAAACTCAATTGCAAGGATACAAGATTCAATCGGTTAATATCATGCTGTGCTGTTGACAACGATACATTTGAGTCGAATGTGAGAACCACAGTGACAACAGGCATACAAAATGGGAGCATTGCAAACTCAGTCGACCCAATGTAAGTGAAATACTACTCTCTTCCTGTTCCTCTGTCTGGTGCTTCTCCTTTCACACATCTCAATCTCAATCATGGATCTAGATTCGTGTCAGTGTGTGTGGACGAAATACTTTAAGATGAATCCGTATCATTCATCTTATCTTTGCATATCGAAGGGAAACCTTTTTACGGTTTTAATTTTTTTTTTTTTTTTTTGGTGGCCTCAATGGAAGGCTGCTCTCCGCCCTTAGCTAATGGCTAAGGTGATGGAGATTATGGGCATTTTGTCATGTCGTATTAGGCAAATCCTTATGGGTACACATTTTTACGGTTCTGGCGACATGACCTTTTTTTCCTACCATAGTTCGGGCTGTATGTGGTTGTGTGGGAAAGGGAAGTGTATTCTGAAAAAAGCTAAGGGCATCGATTGGTCAAATTATGTCGATTAAAGTGATGGCATTTAGCCCCAGAGTGTATAGGTATTTTTTCTTCTTTGAAATATTGGACAGAGTCGAAATGGAACGTCGATACGAGGTAAATTCAAAAATCGATTGACCGTAAAAATGAGGTACGATTTACTAAAATGCGAAAATGGCCAGTGGAGGAATTTTGTTTACGACCACCTAAGGAGCTGCCCGTGCTCAGAGATGGAGTTGAATTTAGGTTTTGCTTTAATATTTAAGAAGTTGGGGCTGGTGAACTATTTACGGTGGGGGTCTTTACAGCAAATTGGTTTGGTCTACTAACCTTCGTCAAAGATTCTCGAAGTTCCTCCACAAATTTACTATTACCCAGTCTCGACGCAGTTCTTACTATCTCTGTTAAATCACCCCTCCCTCTCATAAGCAAACAAAACCTTGACTAAGAACACGCTTCATCTCTTTACATGGATGTAAACCTACACGAAACACCAACGGGTTACAAATCAATCGCAGTCCTAAAGGCACACATCCCCCTCACAACGTTTTCGCACTTAAAAGCCAAATTTAGCCTCGAACCTTCGCATAAAACTTGTCCCAATAACCCTATGGCGATGACAGATATCTGTGAGATTGCCAATTCAGATACCGTTAATCCGAAATGGTTGTCTTGTTTAAAGCCCCACTAACACACATTTGTAAAGCGGCATGAATTGGCCTGTAAAAACATTCCCAGCAGCCGAACACCGAAAGCCAAATTGCGTTATTTGTATGTAAATTAAATCGCAGGGTAATTTTCCCCCCAATTGTTTCCGAACAATGTTTACTTAAAATGAAAACGATGCGGCAATGGAGAAAAATGTCCAAAGAGAAGCAGCAGCAGAAACAGACAAATACACGACGAAACTATTTTGCGCGCTGACAATTGCAAAAGTTGAAAAACTTATTTCAAATTTGGTCCGCATATTTTCAAAAAAAAAAAAAAAAAACTTTCCAACTTATAATGATGCGAGGTGAAATTATCCTTTAACAATTTGAAAGCATGGCGGCCAAGGCACACTGTACAGAAGACCAGAGTTGTTGACCACTTAAATTAATTAGACGTCCAGTGGAGCACCAGTGTACACTGTGAGGCTTGTACTTGATCTGCGGGAGAGCCTCATTATGACAGTGAAACTACAAGACAACGCGCAAGTAATGCCAAAGAATGTGCACTTCAAACACGGAGATCTAATGACACCCAGATGTTGTTGTTGTTGCCTAGTATATGTGGTATTGTCGGAAGGAGGTGGTGTCTCCCCAAAGAAACTCGAACGCGATAAATTCTCATGGCGGCTGTTGGACGTCGTTTGTTTCACCCGTGTATCTCCGTGGGATGTTTTTTTTTTTTTTGTAACTAAAGTGTGGTGACAGCTGCCGAATATTGGAAATTCCAGGCGTCCTTCATGTTTAATTACATAATTCCCGAGTCAATAATTACGTTTTGAATTAGATTCCCTGGGTAATGGTAAAGTTTTGGTATTCCAACGCGTAAGGCATTAGAAGACAATTTGCTATTTGACGTCAGAGTCAATATTTGCGGAAGATTTTGGTCTCCGAGACAACTCTATGTAAACGTTGTTAATCTGTTGTAGGAAAATGTGGTACAATTGAGGCTGTGGTGGAGTCGGTTGGAAACGGAAAGTTTGGGCCATTATGAGAGCCTTAAAAAGCAATCCTAATGTTTTAATTTAAATTAGATTAAGTGAATTAGGATGGATAGACGTTTCTGTATTGAAATAACTAAGTGGACTTGTGGGTTGGATTTTCATTTGTATAGAAACTGCTAAAGTACGGTAGGTACTCACTCAAATGTTATGTTATTGTAAGACTGAATCCACTCTGCCGATTAGGTATTCTCGGGGAAATTAGAACGAGGATGGATGGCACTTTGTACGATTGTAGGAACTGTGAATGATTGGTAAGGGTCAAAGCAGTCACACAATCTTTATGCCATATTTATCCCTGCTGTTGAAACCTAAAACTAATTTAAAACAACAAGAATGGAGTACAACTTAAGGCGCACACCAGAAAACCAGCGCTCTAAACAACCTTGCAACAAGGTATTACTATATACCTCGTAAGAATGCTAAATTTAATTTTTTCAATAAATTTAACAAATTTTCACAAATACATTTCCTTGGAAAAAACTTCTCACCGTGTGAATATTTTGCGGACGAGGACCGTCAGTAGAAAGACTTAACGTACCTGTCCCTCTTATTAGCAATCGACTTCAAAGTACAAGGCCGACTGTTGAAAAAGACATAAGCCAGATGTCCTTATGTAAAAACAAAAAAATTACTCCACATAGGATCGCAGGACTAGTTTTTCGCAACCATTCGCGTTGTGTGAGTTTTATTTGTGCAAGTTGGCATAAATGGATAGGAACAACAATTTATTGGTGAAGCTATTTGAGAAGCTATGCCCAGAGGCAATCACACGTTTTTGAAGGCTTTACATATGATCCATTATTTATCTAAAGAAACACTTATTGTAAGTTTAACTAAGTCTAACTAGAAGTTAATCGAATTAAAGAAAGAGGCTTAGAAATTCTGCTATCGATTCCGTGTGCCTCTTTTTGAGTTTTCAGAAGCCGCCGAACGATAAGAGCGGTTCTGATTTCTGAATGTCAAAGTAGATGGCTGTTCTGTTAGGTCTATTGAAAAGAGTGATTCACGGTTTAAAAAAGTAAAAAAAATGTTGCATTTAAGAGAAGTCCACTATCAAAAAATGTTTCCCCAAAAGACTACCACTCTCAGTGATGATGTTTCTTTTCTAAAACGCGTGTGAATTATTTAAACAAAGGCATACAAATATGAATGGATACAGTTAAGCCACCTATACTCGCAGTTGAATTAAAAAGTTATTCGGAGGTTGCATAAAATTTTTCTTGTATGACAATTTTAACAGGAAACGAACACAGTCCCCTCCTGAATAGTTGCCAGCGATAAATAATAAAAATGCCCCCAAAAATTGCTTTGGTTTGAGGTGACAAAATAAACTATAAATGCTTCAACGAAATGATACATTTGCCAACAAACACCCAAAAAGAACAAGTTTTAAATTTAAAGGTGTCAACACTTTTCACGGCAATCTAGATTTTTCAAATAAAGTGTCATACTTATCTTTTAGCACTCACTTCTTTATTACAGCTAAAAAGAAACCACCTCAACAGTTCATCGTAAAAAAATACATTACCTTCATCTATACAGGTGCTCTTGCTTTACAGCAACCACAAACCCAACAAGACTTTCCTCTCGAGTGTTGCCATAAAATTTGTTTAATTATTATTTATGAAGAACAGTACCTACAGTCTTGCCGAAAGAAAGAAAAAATCACTTCCGTCATTAAATACAACAAAATCACTAGCGGACCATTTAAATCATCCCTTAATGGTTTTCCATTAAATATCCACTTTTAATTGCCATTAATGAATAATGATGTCGCTGTCATAAATCACCGAACTTTAGCCATGAAACCGCGAAAATGTATATCCACAGAATCGACAAACTCCAAAACACCATGTACAGAGTACATCCTATAGGGTGGCGGATTAATTTCGTTTGCGGCTTTGTCATGAATTGATTTATTTTTGAATCTTTTCGCTGGAATAGGTTCTCTCTTCTCTCCCTCTTATCAGCGATACTCTCATGAATGAGCAAATTAACTCGATTGTGGATATACATACAATGCGGTGTTGTCTTCAGCATAATAATTCTCGATTTCGGAAGACATGAACCATATTGAGGAGCCGCCAGCGCAATGTGAACGATTTCAGTGGGACATAAATAAATTAAAGTCTTGTGATTTCGCGTGCGTAGCCATGGCCAGCCTGAAGCTAATTTTAATTATTCAAATGGTAATTTACGCAATAATTGGCTTTTTTTAAATACACAGAGTAATCAGACTGATATTCATGTGCTCATGCGTTGGCTACGAGTGTGTGGATGAGGACTTTGATTGAAAGAAATTTTCTTTTCCTTTTGGGAGATTCTGCAGCATATGTACGTCCGGACTCCGGACTGGTGGGCATTGTGATTGATGAAAATGAATTTGCAGTCCGCCGAATGATGAGCCTCACATGACCCATATTAAATTATAGGAACAGGCAAACAGCCAGGCTCGACAGCCTTCTAAAAACGTCAATCGACCGCAGTCAATATTGAAATTATATGACCGTTGATTGTCGGAGGTGTCAGGGTAGTTGTTAACATGGTGGTGAAGTATGACAATTAAGTTTGATGTTTAGCAAAGTTGCGAGCAAGAAAAAATAATAATTCACATTCCTACCAATGCATGCCTTGATATAGCAAAATTTCCGACATTGGGAACGCCAAATGGTTATACTCATAACGCATGCAAAAGGAATAATTTTATTTACTGAAAAACCAGGAGAAACTTTCAAAGACTGCTAAACTGAAAAAAGAAATTATTTCCGAAGAACAGTAGGTACGTGTTTTGGGCCGCACTGTGCAGTTGACTGAGAGTGGTAGCGGTATATAACTGATTTTATAAATTAACAAAATATTGTGCGCTCGTCTTTGGCCCAGGCATTTCTTAAACAGAAGAATTTGTACAGTACGACTTTGGTAGCAGCTTCTTAAAAAGGTATACCTCAGAATTTTCAATAAACCGCTAGCTAAAGAAAAGGCGGGCTAAGAAGTGTTTCCAGTGTGTTTTTAAGGCAAATCAATTTCCAGACTCTGTCTTTTATTAACTAATTGAACAAGGAGATGCGGCATATGTGTCAGTCCTTGCTTCTTTTCACCTCTTTATGACCGTACATTAGATTCAAAACGAGGTTAAAAATTAAGTGAAGACCTATAAATATTTTGCAGCAGGACACATTTTTGAATGAACATGTAACCAGGTCCTTTCACCTCTCTCTCTCTCTCTGGAGTTCGATACTTCCACGATCGCTAATTTTTGGGACAGAGCTTCCGTTGAGAGCTCCCTATGTTGCCATCTTGTTTCCTTATTGTATGACCAATCCAGGGCTGTTTTCGCTTCTTGATGTCAACATTCAATTTTGTTTGACCAGTCCTAGGCCTCAAATCATTGTTGGAAATTTTTTGTGCCCACTGAATCAAATATCATTAAGTGAAATCTTTCGGAGACACTCAAGCGGATTCTGACTTATTCTTCATCGGGATCCAGTTTTAAAAAAATTAAGTCAGGTCTGCCAATCGTCTTTGTATTGAAAAACTTACCTATGACAATTAGAGCACCCATTCCCTAGTTAACACGTGAAGAATATTCTATTGCTATTTGTTTCTTTGAGGGGATAAATTGCACTTCGCACAACGGCAGAAGCGGCTTAGTGGTAAGTGCGTTGGACTAGTGAGCGAGGGGTCGAGGTTCGAATCCTGAAAAAAAAGGCATATTTCAACTTAAGGTTTTTTCCACTGCGAGCGTCTGACAAACATCCGAGAGGGTAACTGTCTTGAAAGAGCTTTCTTAATTAGCCGTTTGGACTCGGCATACAATTTTAGATCCCTTCCATTTGTTCCAAAAATTAAAAACCTGCGCTACAGAACTGCGCTAATTATTTATTAATTTATTTTTTAACGGCAGAAGGAACAACCATCCATTTATCGTTCTATTTGTTTCCTCTTGAGCAGATAAAGATGGTCCCAAGCTGGTGAATGTAAAAAGAAGGGATACCATGGGTTTGGGACTTTTTTAAGTCTTTGGTAACGTAGCTCTCTGTGAAAAGACGAAGGTTATACACCAGGGTGTATCACTACTGAATTTCGAGTAGAAATGCTTTAGGATTTAAAATCTCCTTTTGAAAGCCACTATAATATGACAGTGCAATAAATTTTCCCCTTAAAAAAAATGGAATAGTATTTGTTATTATTAGCAAGCCCACCACCAAAATGCAAACCAATTTTCTTTCGAGTGCCATTTTACTGAAAATCAACAAAAGCGCTACTCTAATTACCCTAATTGTGTCAGTCTCTTTGTTTGACCAAAAACCGTAGTCAATTCTCTGCTGAACCGTTCCAAAGACTTCTTTTACTTGTTTATCTTTACATCTTGTCTTTCGGTAGAGAAAATCATGTGCCCGCATGTAGCCATCCTTAATAAAAATGAGATTCGCAAATTATGTAGGTACCTACACAGTCAAAGCTGTCTGGCTACCTTTTCCAGAAATTCAAAAGCAATTTCCTGGCAATCCTATACCCTAGGTTTACCAAGCACCAACCGGCGACGGAGTAACTTCTTCCTAATACCAAGAACCAAGGCGACTTACTTTTTAAATTCGCATAAAGTTGATTTCCTTTGCGACAAACTTTTTTTCACTTAAGAATATTTTTCCCTCTGTCATATCCTGTGTAATTTTGCCGTCGCGTCGCCTCTTCGTAAAACCCTGCAATTCGAGTGCTCCAGCTCGAAAAATTCAATTGGCCTAAGGCCAGAATTTATTACAGCCTCTGTTGTGTGTTCGTATAATGCGCCTCTCTGCTGTATCAATATTCCGAAGTAAATATGCTTTGCAAAGCTGCTGCTGTGTGTGGAATTGAAAGCAACCAGAAACACATGCGTCATCCTTAGCATGAGAATTGTGTCCTGTGTTCCGTATATATGGAATATAAGCTCTTTATTTTATGGCCAAACATTTTCTGCTTGCAGCAGATTGTGTTTGTGTGCCCTGGAATCTGTCCAAAGTCACCAATTTCTCATGGAAAACTACATGTTTGGCCTACACACAATTCGCATATGTGGGGTCTAAGAAAGGACGGTTTATGGCCAGGACTATACGATTGTTCGGTGTTGTTTCGTGTGGAAGAATAGGGGCAAACTTTTTTGATTGAATTTCCGGAATGGAATTCGTTTTGCGATTAACTTAAAATGTCCTTCCCGTCGATACGACTTATATTTAGTAGATGCCTTTCGCGTTAAACGATGTCGAAGGAGTGATAGAGGGGCCAAATTTCCCAAGTTTTCATATCAATTTCCAACTCGACGGAAGTGTTATTGTAACAAAGTGCGATATCCGAACATGGCATCTGTATGTAGTAACGAGTGGTTGCCTGTAGGGTTGGCCAAGTGATAATTTTCTGTGATCTCCGGAGTAGTGGGTCGCATTGGAGGAGGAAATTTATTTCGCTCGCAGTGCAGGCGCTCAAGTGGTCAATTGTTGGCGCACACAGTTGAAGCTCACTTAACGTCATGGCCCAGAGCAACTGACAACTGAACTCGCTCCACGCTCATAATTTATTTGATCTCTCTTGAGTTCTTTGTGCGGTTTGGCAAATCCTTCCTCTATACGTATATATCTCTGATTGAAATTCCAATCTGAAGCCGCATTTCTTGATAATAGCCTCGCAGAAGGAGCAAGCGGATGGATGTGCAATACGTAATCATAGATTTTCTATGGATTATGGTGGTTATGGTGGATGTGTATATGACTGTGATGATGACAGAGGTTATTGGTGCGGGTTCTTTGTGAGTGCCATGGAGCCATGGGTAGTTTGTGATTTTCTTAAGATTTCTAGTCATCCGTTACGTGCGCATTATCTACAAATTGGTGGTGGTGGCGGAAAAAGTTTGCAAATGCAATAAGTTGAGATTGTTGTGATTGAATTTTCACTTTGGTGTGCTGGTTTTAAATGGATGAACTGGGAAAGTAGAGTTATTCAACTGTAATAAGTCGGTTTTAGGAAAAGTTTTGTCTGAAGGATTTCCGGATTAACGGCGGAGCTTGTATTTGTAGGACCCAAGTGGGTATCTGTAACATACAACTGGTACTTGTCGTAGCAGTCTTTTACTGTAACATACAACATCAAGTTCAATGAAGTGGACTTTACCACATGAGTAGAGAAGGTGAATTTCTACAAAGCCTTTCCCATTTCTGTAAAAAAGAGTTACAAGTCAAAGGCTCATCTTCTAACTTTTATAATTGCACGTGGAGCTCTTATACCTTCTTGTCGACATATAGTGTTGTGGAAAATTCCAATTATTTTTATAAAAACACCCATACCTCTGGTGGAAATATTGGAAACTTCTCCATAAACCAAAGATTAGAACAAAAAAAAAGGGTCTTCCAAGAGCTTATAAAATACATCGGCATATTTGACATGTTCAGTTTATAAGTGTATAGCGAAATTCTGGCCGTCTGTCCGTATGCATCCGACGTCCCGACGCCTGCGGCCTTGTTGCCCGGATGTGGTTCAAACATCAATAATAACGCTACTTCCCATATAGAATGTTCATACCAGTTTGATTTGTTCGAAAATGCCACTAACGAATTCAACCAAAATTTATATTTGAGTTTTTACCAAAAATCGAATACCTACTAACGATAATTTTGAAATTTGGACATTAAGTAGGTACCTATTTCGAAAACGGTTCATACGATTGGAACAAAAACTTATTGATAAGGTAGGTAATATGGTCATTTATAACTTAAAAGCCTAATAACATTTTTTTATATGTATTAGTTTTTTATTTACTTTACCAGAAAATGGCAATAACAATTTTAATATTGTAAGATTGATGCTTCCAAAATGATTGCGTCCTTAATTTTCAACTCGAATCACCGAAAACGTTAGTTTTAAAAACAGCACATACATATCTCGAAAACCTTATTTTGTATTAGTATTTCTCAAACTAAACATTGCGATATTTGTTACTGTTACAAATTTTACCAAAACCGCTCTAACGATATTGATCAAACTACCTACATATTAAAAATAATATGAGTACCTACGTACTCTAAATAGGATCCCGTTCATCTAAGAGAGCTCCATGTGAATTCAGAATCGAATTTTCTGACAAATCAGAGCACCTAGTTTATTTATTTTTTCTCTTCTTATTTTTTTCTTCTTTGAACAATTCAAGCAAATTGAATTTAATTTTATTTCTTAGCTTCAATATTTAATCAAATATATTAAGATCACGTAAATATCGGCAAAGTTATATTCTAAGTCTTAATTACTTTCGAACTTTAAACTTTAAATTGTAATATTAATGTAATTAGGTATACTGTTTTATTATCACAGAATTATAAGTAGTGTACTCTTACTGTGCTAGCATGTACTCAATAAATTTAAATCTAAAATCTAAATCTACATAGTTCTTCTAAAAATAAAACAGTTTTTTCAATTCTTTATATTTTCTGATCTATTTTCACATGTCTACGGTATATTTTTATAATAATCTCAATTCCCCACTTCCCATAAAAACCCAATAACAGCTACCACAAACTTTTTTCGAGCCAATATTACCCACTTCTTTTTTCAACCATCATTATATTAATACGTGAACATCCAAGCTTTCCGTACGCTTTTTTGGCATTTAATATGAAATGAGGAGAATGAAACTTATCTTATTTGAAAGGTGCTGTGCCATAGATGTGCACAAACACAAAATCTTGGATATATGTCGAAATTAAGAGTGGTAAAATTAAGATAAGACTTCCCCATACAAAACAGGTACTAAAAGGATTTCGGTGACAATCAAGTTTTCGCCGTCATGTTTCCATAGTAACGTATTTAATTATCTTAGATTAGAACCTGATGGAGAGAATCATTTACCCATAAAAGTATGCAATTTCCCTGCCCCTCAAAATAAGCAATAATTGTTAGAAATTTATTAAGGGGAATTATTTATTATTTTATGTCGCCACTATATTACCATAGTAACGTACCTATTAAAAACATAAATCATTTTAGATTAGAATCTGTTTCCGATGGAGCAGCTCATTTACGTATTTTTTAACTTTCTCCATTACGTAGATAGTAAGAGAAAGATATTATTTTTGTGCAAAATTTCGGACTCGAGATATTAATCAATTCTGATATAACGATGATAGAGGAAATCAAAAAAATGGATTGCAAAATTCTGTCCGGTCTGTCGGTCTGTCCGTCCTTCCACAGGCTTACAGCCTAAAAGGCTTCCCGGATTACGTTCAAACCTCGGATTTGGAGTTTTTGGGCTTACAGTTCGGGAGGTGTTTTTTTTTTTGCAAGGTAAACTCAATATTAATGGTACTTCCTATATACAATTTTCGTACCAGTTTGATTTGATCGAAAACGGCTGTAACGATTTCAACCAAAATTGATATTTAAGCTTAAGTGGGTGAGGTCACCATGACTGCGTACCCAGTTTTTGGCTAAAAATTCGAACAACGGTACCTACTTTTGAAATTTCGACATATCTCGAAAACGCTCCATACGATTGTAACAAAACATAATTTCTAAGGTAATGTGGTCATTTATAACTTAATAGCAAACTCAGTTTTTCTCTACATTATCGTACAACGGATTTTTGAAAACAGTATTCTTTAGGCGCGTTGGGCACTTTTAGATGGGAAGAAATTCGCGTTACCTTTATGTAAAACGACACCGCGTCATCGTCACCGAGAAACCGACACCCGATGGCGCTGTTGTCCATTTTCTGAGAAACTCAACCGATCTCAATGAAACTTAGTTTGTGTGCATGGTTGTATGCAGCTAGAAAGATAGGATAGTTTTGGACCCGATAGGTGGCGCTGTTGTCGATTTTTTTGAGAAACTCAACCGATCTCATTAAAACTTTGTTTGTGTGCATGGTTGTATGCAGATAGAAAGATAGGATATCTCATTTACAAATTAAATGGAAATTGTAATATGTATGTATAATTTTTGTAGATGAAAATTCATAAATTTCATTGGTATTCATTTCAAAGAATACCAATTAATTATTAAATTCAATATTTCATGTATGTATTTGTAAATGTTCGTTTTAAGCAATAGATTGCAATATTTTTATGTAAAATAATATGCATTATTGTTCATGTACCTACAATAGCGCTTTAAATAAAAGTGAAAATTGTAATATAATATTGGTAGTAGTAGTTTATAATAATCAATAAAGAAACACTTCATTTGAAAGTATTTCCTGACGATTTGAAAAATGCACACGTAATTGTTCAAGTAATAACTTCTGTCGGCACTCCCGGTGCCTGTCTTTTTTTTTAATTTAGTTTTTTTTTATGTTTACCTACCGTAAAACGGCGATAACAATTTTGACCAAAATGCAAACTTAGAGTCAAATGGATGTTTTCAAAACTCATATATCGAAAATCCCATCTTGATTTCGATAAAACTTAAAAAACGAAGCAATGCTTACATCCCGAACAATTACTTATAATCGGTTTTCAACTAAATAGTGACGCAATAGTATTTTTCAAATAAAACATTGCAATATTTGGTACTGTTTTGTCTGGCAAATTTTACAAAAAACCGCTATAGGTAACCATTTTGATAATAAGCATTCTTAATATGATTCTGTTAAAACTCTGGGGGCAAGAGTGGTGTTCTATCGCCCTGCTATGGTGCATCGTAGTAAATGAACTGCTAAACATACTCGGAAATAAGGGATTCTATGTCCATATGGACGCTCTTAACGAGAAAGTTTCGTTCGACCCAGTCGTACACTTTATTCTTCCATGTATTATAGATGTCGCTCTTTTCTTTTCGTTTATAAAAAACATAAATAAATAACGAGAATAACGAGAATAACAGTAGTACGTTTTTTAGTACACATTCTTATAAAAGGTATGGTCGATTTTCGACCACAAGCGATACTAGTATTCAATAATATACCTATACCTATGCACATTAAAATAATTCCAACGACTTGGAGCCTTACCCCCACGCACGTCCATCAGCGTATTCGGCTTATAACTGCTAATACAAATTCAAAAACAAATCTCAAAATTCTTACATACATATTCCTATGGGTATCTAGAACTATGAATGGATTTTGGTCTAATACGAACCCTATTTCAGAGCATATAAACCTTAGAACAGCGCCACTAAAATATTCCAGTCAAAAACATAATTTTGCCATAGCCGATCAGAAAATAGAAGTCTTTATACTCAAAATTCATGTAAAGTTTTAGAGTTTGAAAATAAAAAATAATAGTACAACTCTCTAACCAGAACTTGCGACAATTGCCTGTAACTGAGAGCTTTAACTTATAAAAATTCATATTTTTATTTGACATAAATACTGCCGTATCAGTTGAATAACCCAAAAGTGGATTTTATTTAACACTATTCGTATATTTCATGAACTGTTTATTTTAAATTGGTTCTCAGATTTTTACCTACTAACCTTTTGACGAACGACAAAGTTTCGATCGACCCAATCGTGCACTTTATTTCATGTAAGCCCAAACAATTCCTTCCATTGTTGTATTATTTTAACCGATTTCTTTCTGCAGATTAAAGTAAGAAGAATAAATCTTCAACTGAAATTTTGTTAATTTTAGCCGTTTAAACATTCTAAGGGGTTGATTACAATTTCTCTGTGTGGCTTTTAATTGAAGTTTCCATCGATCTTGCTTTAATAAACTTGCACAAGTACATACATACAATAATCAACATCCACCTCTTCAAATCACTCTCTTTTTCTCCACAAACCAGTGCTCAAGTTAATTTTTATCAATAAACTTTGCTTACACGAAGAATCTCTAACCACAAGCGCCTCCCCGACGGAAAGCCCCCATAAAAAGCATAAGCGAGGTCAATCCATCAAACCAACCCGAGGAGAACCTTTTTGCAAACTTAACAAATTCATGCCCTGATGCATGTGGCTTTGTCAGATAGGTGTCCTTAGATCTTCAAGTGTTCACTAAAGAAGTGATTTAAACTCTTTGACATGTCAAACAACTGCATACTAAATGTAGGCTACACTCACAACAGCATAATGCTGCCACTCAATAAAATTGTTGTTATCCCAGAGATGGGCAATGAGTATAAGACCGGAGCTCTCAATGTAATTAGACGACATTTTCTGCTAAAATCGACTCTCGTATACAGACACAGTTTTGTGGGTTAAATGCTTGTACAATGTACACATCCACCTCACTTTATCGTCCTTTGAAAGAGAATCAAATTAGCAGCGTAAAAGGATGATAACCTCAATGATTATAAAAACATCCATAATGATGAAGGAAATTAATTCGTTCCTACGAGGAAACAAGGATGTCAGATTAATTTCTGTACCGTCCAAGCCAGTCGAGCGTCATTTCATTCCCGGATAAAATATATAATTGATAATTAGTTTCGGCTTTTTTGTTGGGGTCCTTTGGCAAACATGCGCTTTAATATTTTTTTTTTTTTGTTTACTAGTCCCTTACTTTGGCATTCATCTGTCTATCTTTATGGGGTTCGTTATGTTCTGCCTGTGTGTGCGTTTGGTACTCTCGATTTCCATTTAACTTATGTTTTGTATTTTTATAAAGGCACGAAAGTAATCACAGTCAATTTCGTTTAGGTGCGCAGAGAGGTATATAAATGGTGAATGGAAAAATTCGCTTCGCGTACGTGACATGATTTTTCAGCGTTCTTATTATTTTTTATATTGACATTTTAATGCTGGAGGGGGAGTCCTTGTTGTGCCGGCAGCAGGAGGAAGTTCCAATAGTTTGCAAGTGTGAAATTGCGAGGCAATTCTAGGCAGACTTGAAGGGGAGTGATAAAAATTGAACGAAACACTAAGGACGTGCCCTGTTTAGTGGTTACAGGATAAGCTTACTTTGTCACGGTTGGTCTTTGTCAAGTTTTGTGATGAATATGGAACCCTGATATGGATGAATTCGGAGCTTGAGCAAAGTGCTTGGTTATTTTGCCAAAATAAACTGTCGAATGTGATTATTACTTTTGGAAGAGCATTAGGTATAAAAATTGATTCAAAAATTTGGGTAGAAGCTTTTGGACTCGTAAAGGCACCCGTTTTGTGTTGATTTATGAAGCGCGATGTAGGAGCCAACGTTCCTTGGTTCTGCATGTTCAACTCATGTTTATCAATGTTGATTCTTAAAAAGTACCAAGTATTCAGAGGACTAGAAAAATTTCAACACACACTTTGAAAGCAGTCGAGTATAAAGTAGGTAACTACTAAAATGTAGGTATACTTATAATTGGTACCTAGTACCTACGGTTTACGGATTATTCATTTTTGCCTGTAAATGTTGTACTCAAACACATTGGCGGGCCTAAGGTTTTATTATATAAGGTGTCATTTAGAAAAATAAGCCTCATTCAGCGAGGCATAAAACTTCATATGATGCTTCCGTTTCAATTCTGACACATGCTTTAGACAAAATATCGAAATTTTTCTGCGCATCACAGAAATGTTCTCGGAAAATATATTTGTTTCAATTATGGACTAAATATGTCGGTAAAATACACAGCCCGAAGTTTAATATATATTTCAACGAAAAAAAAACAATATCTCAAAACTAATGACAGACATTCTCGTATAGGCATTAGATTCGAAAAACTGTGTTCGAACTCTGTGTCTGTGGCAACAATTAAAGACAGCAAAATTCATTTATATAAACTTTTCGTTAAAGGTTTGACTTTAGACGTGAGAAGATTGCTTATGCGTTTTTTCCTGATCCTGAGAACTGGTTACGGTGCACCCGATCGTAAGATTAACTCAATTTTGACATAAGTCGACTTATATTGGTCTTCCTTTTTTGCCACAGAACTGTCATGCTTTTAGAACGCTGACAGGCAACGGAAGTGAAAGCAGTTTACTACAAACACCATGAATAGATCCTTCTCCGCGTTTTGCTAGAAGTTACTGAGTCCATATTAAATCGCAGTAGAGTTTATTTCGCTTAACTAAGAAAAATCTTCTAGCAGTCCTAATACGTAAATAAGTTCACATCTGCTCAAGACTGTTTTTAAAAGCCATTAATTCTGTCGACCATTTCACTAAGTGTGGACCTAGCTTTGGACATCAACCAATTTAGCAACGGATAGTGATCACGCATAGTTACTTAGAAAACTTAGTGCGTGTTCAAACCAATTTAGGGGCCAAATGTCCCCTTTTTGAGGCTCAGGACCCTTGGCCCCCACTTTTTGAAAATTCATCAAAATGGCCCCTTTTCCAGTTTAAATAAAATTTTACTCTTTATTGACCGAAAACGATTGCAAACATATGAAAAGAAGTGTTTCGTGATGAATAAATTAGTTTTTTGTTAAAAATAATTGTCTCTGTTGATCTGTTTTCTTTTTTTTTTATTAGTACTTTATGTGGTGGCCCCTTTTTTTGGCTCGGACCCCTTTTTATTCCCCTTTTTGAAATTTTTCAGCGGCAACGCTGCTTTCAGCCCAGAACTTTCTAATCAGGGCACTTCTTGCATACTTCCCCAGACCCACATAATACATCCCATTCCTAGTTCGACTTTCTAGAAGAAAATAGTTCTTCACTTAATGTTTGCAGGTTCTTTAACCGACCATGTGGACGGTGCATCAAACTAAATTAATAACCCTTTCTCTTTTGATCGTCATTTACTAATTCCTTTCTATTAACGCGAACTAGGTAACTATCTAATTAAAACAAATGACTTCCATTAGCGACGCAGATTCTTCTTACTACAAAATGACAAAGATTTCCCTAGCATCAATAAAACTGTATCTCACTACCACTGTCCCACTCTTTCTGAGGTTTATATGCAAAGCCGTCGAATTTGTTTGCTCGGGCATGACAAATGTCACGTTTGTTATGTTGACATTGATATCGTATTTTCATAAGAGAACATTCCCGAATGAAATCTGAATATAAAAATACTTAAATATATAAAACATTTAAGCCCAAGAGTGCAGTCAATCAGCGCTGCGATATAATAGACCAACAAAATACAAACTTCGAGTAGCACGAACTTAATTTAGACAGTTAAAGAATAAACGAACTTGTTGGTCAAAAATCATTTTTTGCAATATTAACCAAATTTGGTTTTAGTAGCACCTCCAAGCCATCCAAGATATCATCTGTAAATAAATTTATAAATCAGCAGTGGTTATGGTGTACTGCTGAATCCATTGATTTATTGGTTTCTATAATGATAATGAGTTCCGGTTAAAAGAAGTGGTCCAACTTCACGAACGGTAGGAACAGCCTCCATCGACTTATCTAATTCTTCATCATTATCCGCATAGCAGAGCTTCTCAAAGTCAACTTTCGGATAATCTTTTCGAAACATCCATTCGATACCCAAATGGTCCCAGTTTGACAAAAGCCTTTGCAGGAACAAACCCCCACGTGTAAGGAAGCAGAAAAATAGCTCGCCATCACAATAAAGTATTTTCTTCTAGTACCATTGGATAGAAGTGACACTTCCTAACAGTGTTAACAACACCTTTTCCTATATCCACTGGTCTAGTTCATTACCCACTTCAGGGGAAGAAAATTATTGCGTTGTCATAAATGTTTCGCTTGTATGGGGATAATCCCCCAGTGTGCCAACTATAGATACCCTCCACACCATGTATAGAAAACTGAAGTTGATTAGATCGTGGTCATACATTCATGCCTACCAACCAGCCCTTGAAGGCTCACAGCTACAAGATGTTATATCCGAGTCCAACTGCCGATGCTCTCTCCTTTGTCAAATTGAACTGAATAAATAAACTATAACGTGCATGTGGGTTGAAATGGAAGTTGTAACTTGGAAGTCAACACTATAAGCACCAACTTGGCATTGTCATCAGAGCGGATATGGAAGTGTTCCATTTCAACTCTGACTCGGACTCCGATTTGAGATGCGCCCAAGAAGAAAGGTGCTGTATACGCAGTACGAGTGTCATATTTGGTCGGTTAAATTGCGTTATCAAAACACCATTCTGGGAGTTGGAGGAGGGGAAGGGGGGGACAAGTCACCACACCACCACCCCAAAAAGGCGCTCAGCGTTCGTCGGTTATGTTGGCTTATGTCTCGTCGCGTTAGGCGTTCATGCTCACCAACTGTGAAAGCAAAGTGAAAAAAGTGGAAATGATGTTCCATCTTTTGTGCCGTTTTACCATTTTCATTTCCATTGGCGGTGTTATTTTTCCATTTCTATATTTTGTTGTTCTCTCTCTCTCTCTCTCTTTCACTTTTACCCCCTTTTATGCTGTTTATATGTGGGTTATTTATGTTGACTTAGAAATCGTTTACTTTTATGGGCAGAAGCACTTTTGCGATGATTATGGTTAAGGGCGGGATATGTACAAGTGTATGTTGCGGCATTCATGTGTGGAGGTATAAGCCAACGCCATTTGGGTCGTTATATGGAGAAAATTCAATAAATTGTTTGATATTTGAAATTTATGCCCCAAAAAGGTACTTTGCTCGCTGGCAGGCAGGAGATGGTACATCCACTTGTAAGGAAGTGAAAGCGTACGCTACTTAGATTGTGTGCATTTTTTTTTTCCTTTTATTAGTCGATGAAATCATGTGTCATGAGATGGTGCGAAATAAATTAAGTACGAAGTAGGTACTTGTACGATGAGAGGGCCATATAGACGCATGTCGTGCGAATGTGTACATTTCATTAAATATTGCCCATAAGGATATTCGAAGTGTGAAAGTCGAATGCTGTTTTTGAAACGAATGTATCAATCAGACTTGAGAGTATACGTCGAGTGTCAGGCTTTCACAATTGCAAATTGTGACTGACGTTTCAATTAAAAGTGAGTAGCGCCATGTTGTGTAGTAGGTATGCAACAGGGGGAAATGATTTGAATTTCGATGTTTTTGGGGATACGATTCGCTTGATTTGGCATGGAGGTGAATGGGGGTGGTGTCTTTAGTGTGACAATTTAGAACCGTATATGGAATAGATATGGTTGAGTGCCATGCCATTTACGTCAATCGTATCCGAACTGTCAAAACCGATTGCATAGTTATAGATGTAGATGTATACAGCATATGGATACTTTTCCATCTGCCAGCATAGCTGGACCAACCACATTTTTTATAGCCTACCTACCTATGGCTTGGGCAAACTTAAAAAAAAAACTATCTACTTTTAGAGCAAAGAGAGAAAACTTAGGCGGCGTACACTGGGGCAAATACACCAAAAATTGCCGATAATTACAAAAATAATTTTTTCTTTCCGGAAAGCTTTCTATACTACTTACATAGAGTAGGTACTAACTAGGGTGCAGTTGGACACTATTTAAAATATTCGCAACAAAACCGGTTCGCTACAAAGGCGGATTATACTCACGTCTTGCAGCTCAAGCAATTCTTATAAGTGAATTACGTTCATTTTCAGATTAGTTTTTTCGGTAAAGATAATTACTTTTTGGCGTTATTTAGTTTTTTGTACATAAGACAAAATTTTATCCATAGTTATTTCTTAAGAAAATTAATTAACAATAGATATTTCAATTAGGTTTTAAGTACCTAATATTAGGCAATGAAAATTACACGAAAATAAACGTTATTGTTTAAGGTCTTAAAAACAATTTAAATTTCCTGCTACTCTTTGCTACTTCACGAAATAGACCAACTTTAAGGTACTTCGCGAAAAGATAAAAATTACACTAAAGTCGTGATTGTTAATCAAAATTTACTATTTTGTTTTAGGAATGTCTTCTAATAATTTATTTTTGTAGCAGAGAAAAATCGAATAGGGATATTTTTAAGGAAAAGCCAGTCAAAAACAAAGTAAAAAATAATCCTAAAGAAGCACTTTTTATGTTGAAAGCTCCATCCCTTCAAAATGATTACGCAACAGCTGATGAAGAAATTGATGATGATAGTAAAAATGAAGACGATTACTGTTCTTTATTCTATCTTGAATAAATTATAATATAAAAAATAAATTCGTTTTTTTTTTAATAATCCTTTTTTTTTCTAAATTTTGTTTTTTAAATAAAACTTATACCAATAAAAACGATAGATCCAATTAAAAAAATCTCACGGCTTTAGTTGATTTGATGGCAGTTTTAAGGCTATTCTGCCCCAGTGTGCGGCGGTTAGTTTAATTCACTATATAAAGCCAGAAGTGTTTCATGTCCGATCCCTAATTAAAACTTCACCTCTCACGAATGTCTATTAAACTTCTTAGATTGTAAATGTCATTGAAAAACAATTGAATTCAGTTGTTCGGACTCGGTATAAAACAGAAGTGCCTTTCATTCGTTCCAAAAATAAAAACTGACACAAGCGAGTGGTTCTGAGGAGCTAGACGTATAGCAGACCTATGGGGATACGTTGGACCAACAATCTTAGAAAGGACCTACAATTCAGAAGCACCTTTACATACAATGTGATAATAGGTAGTGTTAAATAAAATTCACTTTAAATTAAATTAAATAAAAATATCAAATGGGACTGCGAGTTTTTATAAGTTTTTGTTCTGAAAAATGTTTTGACAAAAACTAAGTATGCGATATTGACTAGAACTATTTTGCTAGATATCCAAAATATGTATTTCGATCCAAATCGTTAAAGCGGTTTTTGTAAAATTATGCAGACAAAACAGTACCTATCTAATTGTTATATTTAGTTTGAGAAATACTATTGCTGAAAACTGAGTAGAAGATGTTGGTCAGGATGTTTTTTTTTTTTTTTATTTATTATTTCATTAAAAAAAGAATAAAAAACTTAAAGTTAGGTATACAACAATTATTCAAAACTAAAAATGAAAAGATATTTAAAATAAAACAGTTTATAAGCTTTTAAATGAAATAGGTTGAGTACATTCTGTTATCAGGTTCTAACAAGAGGCGAATGTACGATTCATACTAACAAAAATTTAGTTAAGTTTATCGATGGGGTTGCGAAAGGTAAATTTTACTAACGTTTTGGTTTAAGCCATGAATAAGAGTCTTTTTTATGAAATAGAGCGAACCATTTGGAACAAACATATTATAATTACTTCAGCAGTCTTCGAAACAGAAATACGTTTTTAACTTGAGCTATGGTCAGGCAACTATACAGAACCTCACACTCCACCTCGTACACCTAGCACTGTGTCCTGTCTCCAACTTATTCTCCTGAACCTTTGGCACTCAAACTGAACAAGATCCCAAAAGTATTTCTGAGTCCACTCCACACCCCCGCAGTTTTCTTTCTGTTTCAATGACAAATAGCCACTTTGTCCCAGTTGGAAACACCGTCTGTCATATGTGCTACAAACTAAACGTACAACCTCAGTCAACCATCAAATATTAAAATAACACGGCCGCACGGCCCTATCCATAGTGAACGAACGCCGCTATCACCATACAATTCGATCTGCCATAAATCTCATTTCCCTCAGACACAAACACAGCACTGTAGATAATCTGGTGGAAACTTTTCGCATTTCACACACCCCATCTACTTATATACGAAGGGAATTTCGTGGCACCATACAGTACGAGTATCCCTACAACGCCTACACTCTCGCAGTTCCTCCGGTGAATAAACTTTCCCAACCTCATCGAGAGCATCTATCAAAACAATGTAATTTATTTATTCTCCCAGGTCGATTAATTATCTCTTAAGTTGCGCCTTGTGTTCGTTGTTATTTATCTGTACTTTCGTTGCGCAAAAAAAAAATTTAGAGCATCAACCATCAACAAAAAGAAAAACTTTTCCGTTTTCCTGGCTCCTCTTGGAATTTTGAATTTTGTGTACCTCGTTTGCTCTCATCACGTCTAACATGTGATTTAATGACGACATTTTATCTGGATTACGATTAAATTATTCCACGGCAGATCATAAGCATAATCATGAGAGTATAAACTTTGAGTGGGACCTGTTGTTTTTTTTTTCCTTCTTCTTTTAATTCACCGGAGACGTTCATAATTCGACATCATTTTGGCATAATATATAGTTGTAGGTACGCCGCAACAGCACATCCTTTTATGGTGGCCGCGACAGGATGCGTAGCGAATATGAACTTTTGTATAGCTTAATGGATGACTTATGAATTGACAAACACCATCAACTTTTAATCGACATAATGCTGCGGTATCATCCGTGATAGCCCCTTAATGGTTCTACCCTTGGTAGGGGTAATCAACCCCGGGGAATAAGGTAGTCACAACTTTTTTTTTTTAAATTAACCGAAAAACATGGGGAATCTCGAGATCATGTTTGGGCGGAAATGAGGGTTGGCCATGTAATGGAAACAATGAAATGGGTCCATAAAGTTGGATTAGTTGCGGTGGAAATGGTGAAATCTGCGTGAGTACAAGTGGTTCAAACCAGGCTACCCCTTTTGTAGGATCTAGTTCTAGTTACGTGTGTGCTAAAAGCTTTTACTGACAAGCAGGAAAAGTCTTACATGGCTTTCGGTCTTGACTTTCTCGAAGCTCAGAGATTATTTTAAGATGAAAGTCTTTGCCCTGGACTTTAGTCTTGACCAGGAAAGTGAAACGCTTATTATTTCAGAAAGAGCAATAAAGATAAGCTGCATTTAAATATTGTTGACAATCGACTTAACTTCAGGGATTTTTCGGCCTCCCCCTTGCCTTCCATTTGGGTTTGACGCTTGGGCAAGATGCAATTTTGGAGCCCTCGATAAACTTATGCTTATAGGTCGTCATTTTATTCTGTTGAGGACGCAGTATTTAAGTCATTTTGACAGGTTTTTTACCAATGAGGCTTCCAGCGGAATAACTGATCAAGTGACGATTTCGGTCCAATTTAGCTCCGACGCTGCCACTGTTCTCAATTAGAAATCAGCACAATAGTGAATGCTTGAAATAAAAACCTTTCCAGGTGCGTTAAGCCCTAGCTTAACGAAGGCCTATGACAGCAGCAATGTGGAAGCCGAGTCCTACCAGCGTTTTCTAGTTAACCGGTCCTTTAGCTTTGCAAGTATGGTTCGACCTCCAAAAGCACATTATCTCCAAGAATACAGCTAACTTTAACAGGCTTGCAACCTTGGGCACTTGCATATAAAGTTGAATCACAAAAGATAGGTTGACGTTTCTTTGAGAGAAAATTCTCTGATTGACGTTGGTGGTGGTAAAATCGACGATAAACCTTATATAAGGGTGGTCAAATCACTTTGGCTCAAGTTTATATATCTGACAGCTCTCAATCCATTCGAAGAGAATACATTTTAGGAGAGTTCTAGCTATTCTTTGCTCGTTGATAAATACATCAAGACAGTGCGTAGTCTGTTGAAAAACTGTGTCTATCCTGACTGCTGACAATAATAATAATAGCTGGCGCAACAGGTCTGTAGGGACCCTGGGCCTAGCTTCTCGCAACCATTCGTTTTGTGTGAGTTTTTCAATTTTTGGGATGGAAGGGATCTACAATTTGATGCCGATTCCAAAGGGCTAATTGAGAAGCTCTTTTAAGACATTTATTCACTCGGATGTTTGTCAGACGTTCGCGAGAGGTGGCGCAGTGAAAAAAGCCCTGAGTTGGATGTTGGGTTTTTGCGGGATTCGAACCTGGGACCCATGATTGCTGACAGCTCTCTATATATATATCGAGTCGGATCATATGCTGGTATGGTTAGTGAACAATTCTCATTTATACGAGTAGGTACAGAATAACTGAATCGTCTAAACGCTGAAGGAAATCCAAAGACAATAGGTGCCTATATTAAGAACGATACAACTTTCAGAAGCGAAGACTGTTAAGAGAGGGACCTAGTCAGGTACTCCATCCATCTCACATCCTGTAATACGTATAAGAACCAAGAGCTCTTCGCAGAAGTACTACGAACCATTTGGCATGCATACTCGTCGTCTGACAGAACAACAACGTGCCAATCACCTCACAATAGCCTTCCCTTACCTGCCTTCACACTTCATCAACAACGACAAGCCGTTTGCAACTTTGTTTGCCAACCACCTAGAAATGTCTGCCGCTTGACAGTTTAAGTAATCTCCCCAGATGGAGCCACCATTCAAGTTACAGTTTGTCACGTCAGGTAACTGCTAAAAATACTCAATATCCACAATACAAAATAATAAATTCATTTCTTGCAGGAAAGAACTTCGTTATAGGACGTGTCCCCAACACAATATACCTAGAGTCACATACTCCTATCCAACATTTGTATTCCTTAGCGCGTTTTATAGCCCATCCACCCCACCGTCACCATACCATCAGCAGCAGCATGTGTTTGCTTGCTACGAACACCCCCCAGAGCCAAAGCTAATAGCTAATATCGGTAAACAATATTCGCGCATATAGGTACGATTAGATATATATAGCTGGATGCGGGTTTACGTCTGCATGGCTGTGCTCCACTGCGGAACGAACACGTGCGAATTTCTTTTCCATGTGATCGATGTGCGATGTGTGCCATGTGGTCACAATAGACTCCTCTCCTCCATCATCCTCATCATCGTAGCCGTCGAGTTGGCAGCTAATATCGACAGGCAGAATGCAAAATCAATTTATGTGCAGATTATGTGATCAGAAGTATGCTGTGTTCTGGGTGATGATGCGACCGTAGTTCGTGCAGATACCGCAAGCAGAGATCGTACCATGCCGTGGAAAATTAAAGATAAAGCTGAAACTGGAATATGGGACACCTTGTTACATCTGAAAGAGCTTGGCGCTCCGACGGAAATGCATATGACCCACAACGAGATGGTAATTCCAGCTGTCGGATGATGGTGATGATGGTGATATTCAAATCCAGGGGCAATTTGATTATCACTGCTTACTGTGGAGGGGGCGGATGTTCACAATCACAAAGCGACGACTGCAGCAGCGGAAAGTGTGCACAGGCGTTAAACGAATCGGAACAGTTCACCGGATTCAGGTAACCATCTACCAGCAGCAGACAGCTTCTCGTGCAGTGCGCCGAGTTGATGTATGCGTGCAAATGCCATTGTTATACAACAAAATCCAGTAACACCACAAAAAATATATGTTTTTATTATGACTTGGTACGGTTATCGCTGTCGCATCCAACGGTGTTTCAATTCGGATTACACTCCTCCCACCCAAATTTGACGCTTGGCTGGGCGGCACCATTGGTGTGTAGGTCTCATATTGATTACTATGCAAATATTTTGTGGTTGATTGTACAATTATGTAATCATATCGCTGTTGTTTTTATTATGCTTACGCATCACGGCATCGCTCAATTGGGCAGCAATTGTCGTGTGCCAGCTGCGGATGAATTGGGGATGAATTTTTCAGATTCAATCAGTGGCGGGGCAGTCAATAAATTAACAATTATGTGGGAGAGCGATGCGATTCCATTTGTCGGTTGAACAGACTGTGGACACCGTTTCTGGAAAAGCTAGTCGTCTTTGCAGTGGGTCAAATTATAGTTGCACGAACACTTGCACAGTCTTTATAACAATATCCACAAGATTGACCGAATTGTAGTTTATCCCATTATTTGTTAGCGGCCATTAATGACTTGGACAACTTCCTTGTTGGGGGCAAGGTGAGAATGCCAATGTCTTAGACACCAGCAGTATACCCTCCCTAGAAAAACAGAAACATGACTTACAGCCATCAGGGAGTACTTAAAGGAAAGCACCTGGCCGACATCGTTAGTGACTCGCAAGAAAAGTGTTGGCTGAATTGTAGAACAGTGTATCGAATCACTCTATCGAATCACTCATGTAGTAGGTACTTGTATATTTATATTTATGTCGTTTTTACAGTCGTTTTGTTTTGCTCAGGTATGAGATTGTTATTTTCAAATATGAGCAAGCTTTGTCTCTCCTCTCATCGAGTGATGAGACGAGCTCAGTCTACATGCAGTCCAAGATCGTGCACGCGATATAAAGAATAAAGGAAAATCGCATTTTCATATATTTTTCACGACTCTCAGAACACTAATCTAAATAAGATAATACTGGAATTACACAAGCAAACTACGGCAGAAAGAAATAATCTCTCCCCCAACGATTCGTATCTCTAGGTTAAGTTCTCTCGCGCAATTCTGAGAAGAAAAAAAAACTTCTACAAATCAGGCGAAGCAACCTTTATTAGAAACTAGCAAACCTGGCTAGTTTAGTTCCGCCCAAATTCATTTAATAATATTATCTTAAAAATGTTAATAAATTTTGTGTGTATTTGAAGATAAAGTCCTGCTGACAACCCCTGGGTAAATAATATTCAACATGGACAGCCCAAGTAGCGCCGCAAACTTACAAAGCCAAAGTGAAAATTCACAAGTTTTGACAGAGAAGAGTTTGATGGAGGACTGAAAGGAAGATCAACTAGTAAAAGAGGCAAAGACTGTTATTGATGTCATTACGAAGTCTCAGCCCTCAATGAACCATTCAAGTCGTCCTATTCCAAGCCCATCACATTAAAAAGCTCTAACTACGACTAAAATTTTGCGGAGTTCCCAAAATCTCCCAACAAACCATATGGCCACAATGACACATATGGCTCCGTAGACCAATGACAAGACTTAACTGGCAGATAGCCACTCGAAACTCCAATTTGCTATGTTTCGTCCGCCTCCAGAAACTTGTTCCGAAAAATAAAGTCCACAAGCTGATGCCGCAAAAAGTCACCAGAGCTGATTAGAAAACTCTACGAGCCAAAAGACAGGCGGGCCATCAGATGCTTTGAAAAGTAAGGAGCTTCAAACAGATTGGCAAGATCGATATTGAGAAATGCTGCTTTAGGAGCAATGAGGGAAGATTTTACCTAAAAGTGGAAAGGGCTTATCGTCGAATCATTAGTCCCTCGACCTATACTAACCTCTAGATATATGAAGATGATGACTTGAAGTAGTCAAATTTGATACACAGAGCTAGTGAAAAAAATATACTTTGTACTGGTAGAGAAGAAATCTGCAAGTCGATGAGTTTTTGGGGTAGGGAAAAAGCTGCAAAAGTCAGGTACCACCATAAAATACTAAGTAGACTGTAAATCAGAACTTAATCACACTTTTTGAAGAATTAACCTTGGTTCTGAGTCATGGAAAGGTAGATGAGTCTAACTATACTAGAAAATTAATCTCTAAAAAGTATTCGGTAAAACTTGCTTTGTCGGGCTTTGGAGGAGGCAGTTCATTCAGCTATATCCATAGTGTGAACAAATTCCGCAGAAGACTTCTCAGATAGCTAAGACCAATTGGACATAAAGTCTCCTACCTATCTACAGAGTCAGACAGACAACGAATTGCGTAAAAGTAGAAGTGGGCCTCAATTGATTTGCAAGAGTTAACTTCGGAATAGTGTCGTTTATTGAATTTCCGACTCACCCCCAAACATCCAATTAAACGAGTTTCAGATTTGTTGTCAGCCTAAGTTGTCTTTTCTCTGAAACGCGTTTTTACATCGCGAAGTGTAGCTACTGCTCTTTTTTGAACTGAAATTTTAGAGTTCACATTTTTGCGACTTGTGGTGGAAGACCCGTGTGACCTTTTAAAAACCCCTTAAGCTTCATGGTCGATAATGAAATCGTCAACAAAACAGACCGAGGGGTCATAGGTGTCGTCTTAAAGGTTTATGAAGATAAACAAAGGGGTTTGTTCACCCGCTAATCACTCTTTCCTTAGACTCGACATATAAACAATTATAAGGCAGACTTGGTAGAAGACATCATCTCTAATGGACTGTGATATTGGATTCAGCAAGCTCAATTGGAGCCAGTTTAAAAGCATTATGTTCCGTAAAACTCTGAACTCGTCTGTCAACAAAACTGAGAGGTCCTCAAAATAATGGAAATTATCGTCTCCACTTTAAAGTCACGCAGGATAACGTATATAGAGACAAGCTATCCCTGACATAGTGATTTCGAAATGGAACCACAAATTTATTCAACAAAATCATCATCCAACTGCATACATCACATATATTTTCATCCAACCAGGAGAGCACTACTACCCTTTCACCAGAAGGCTATAATTCAGCTCAGTATGAGTAGAGCAATTATCCAAAAGACAACACCCACCTGCACAACTATCTGTACCACGTTCTCCCATGCATCCATTCAACATCTTCATCATCCGCAATAATCGATCGATACATGCACACTTAGTTGGTTTCCCAATTTCGGTGGCCAGGGGAGACCATCCCCACAGCACGAGTGATTTATCTGTGTGTACACAATGCCCTATCAGCTATCCGTTCTTAATGTGGCTTCGGTGATGGAGATACCATCTATCCTGCTTCTTAGCCAGGGTTCATCAACCACCGATAATGGATACCCCACTCCAACATAATGGGGTGCATTAATTGAACGCCTTTCGGTCAACACAGATGAATATTTCCCTTGAATAAAACTCAACTGCTAACATTTGCACAGCGGGTCGCCAATTTATTTTCCCTCGCGAGTGCTATTTCCAACTTTTCGCCCCCCAATCGCGTGAATCAGCACAAAATCAAGGCAAATCCACCCGAAGAAGGGTGGCACTGGTCCAGGCGCAGGCATCGCCGAACTAGAAAGTTGCGGCTTGCACGGATGAAATTGAAATTGAAAAGCAATCATCATCGTGATCAGCAGGACCGGTGCGGCAGCGAACAGCACAAATACACAATTCTGACGGGTGGGGAGTAACTGCGGTCAACAATAAATTAGCTTCGGGATTTGCGGGCGGCGTATGCCTCTGGCGGCTGTGGAACAACACGCGATTTTGTGTAACCATTGGCACTTTGCATTGATGTTCTGGCAAATAATAAGTTTTATGGAATTTGTAATTGCAAATTATTCGTTGCTGTGGAATTTGTTTTGCGGATAATTTTTTCTCTTTTTGGACACTATGGCCGCTTGCGGCAAAACCAAATATTTGCAAAGCAATACAGTTCTTAATCGGTCCGCGAATTGGTGTATTTGTTGCTAATTTGTTGATGGCTGGCACGAATTGAGGGTATTTAGCTTTCATTCGCTGTTCATGGATTTGTGCATAATACGAATTGCGGAAACGAAAAATTGAATAGGAAAACTATTTCGGATGGGTCCGGGTCTGGGTCTGGGTCTGGGATATGGAAGGCAATTACTTAGCAGCCGATGATTGAGCAGTTGGAGGAAGTGGGGATTTGTAAAATAGTTTGGATAATGGCTTTAAATCGTTTTAAATTCGGCGAAATGGAAGGAGTCTTGTGTTTTTTTAAGGTTTAACTATTTTGCGTATATGAGAGATATTGATAATAAATTAATAAGTATCATAGAATACCGACGTCATTATTATGAGAATTGGTTGTTCATAGATTGACTTTAAATAAATGCAAGAAATCCTTTTCTGGTTCAAATCAGCAGGTTGGCGCCAAAATTAAAATTCCTCCTTTTAGCACTGCTTTTCTTTTTTCCAGAATTTGGCAAACAAAACTTGGGACATTAAATACTCATATAATCAAAATTAATGGCTATTTTTTTTTCACTCTGAGTGTATATTGGCGCTTATTTTGTGTGTGTATCGGACCAGGCCAACAAAATTCTATATGTTAACGAAAGACCAACAGATGAAAAGCGACTATCCCCCAAACTAAACAAAACAATAAAATACGTGCTGTTACACCTGAAATTTTTGCAAAGCGATAGAGAGTACACAAATCGCCACCATTTGCTAGACTTTTAAAGGTGAATAAAATTCCCAACGTGCCACTGTATAAAATGTACAGTGATTTAAAAAAAAGAGTTATACGTCAATGCTGATGAGTAAAGACTTTAAGCCAACATCAAGGAGCAAAGTTAAGAAAAGCATTTTCTTAGGTCGGGGTATGTGTACCAAAAGATAATCGATTTGTATTTCTGTCTAAAAAGTACAAAATTCATTTTAAATACATTTTGCAGGCGACCGCAAGTTTCCTTCGCTTTTTCTTCTCAACAAATATCGGCGGGAAATCAAAAACTTACAGTATGTGGTCCCGATACATATATAATAGTATTCTGAAAACAAGCTCAGAGGAGTAAATTTGTCCATGTTAAGCCTGTGCAGCTGTTTCGTTACGAAATTTTCCGGTGGTCTCCATATGGACAGTGAAAAGTCTTCGAAAAGGCAGCGGAAAATAATTTGTGGAGATTTCCAACAATTGCTACACGATTGGAAGTGTTCCCAGCACTAGCTATTTACCCCCGATTTGGCTATTCGCACTTCACTTCACTCTAAAATTTGGCGGTTTTTAGGAATTTATAAAAAAAACAAATTCATACTTCTATTGCGAAAGTATACTCTTTTCCTAAAACTAAAACTTTTAAACAATTAATTGCGAGTTATATAACTCCTTTTTCATACAATTTTTGAACAGACTCTCACATCTCAGTACTAAAAACCCCTGACCAGATACACATGAATATGTAATAGCAATGTTTTTTGGTTTTTCTTATTTTTTGTTAACATTGGAAAATGTAAACAAGAAAAGTCGCTCAATTACGAGTTTGTGTTGTGCTGTTCTCTTTAATTTATTGTCGTCTTTAAAAAAATAAATAAAATTAATTTTAAAACTGCAGCCCAAACTATGTTTGAAACACAGGTTACGATCTAGAGTTAAGTTTGCTATTGCATAGTAGGTAATATCGAGAACTAATTTGCTTGCACAGCACTGTTAGCTTCTAATTTTTTTCAGTTTTTCTTGTACTCACAGTTTGTCATTGAAAAATAAATGTACCAACCTGAAACAAAAAATAATTATAAAATTTACTAAAAATTCCTTCAATGTTTAATGATTTAAAAATGTCAATTTTAATGGTTATAGCAATAAAGATATAATTTCCCTACTTTCCAAATCTAGCTTTTTTTAAAGGATTAGATGAAGGTAAACCTTATGAGGTTTACAGCGCAAACAAAGTCCGACTTCGCATATAAAGAGCAGAATTCATCTGATGGAGAGCAAAAAATGAAATGAGTAGGTACTCGCTCCAAATAACCTATAATCCCTTTCAAAGCTGCTACACAATCTCGAGAAAAGAAATACTTAATATTGTTTAAATGCTTTTACTTTGGCAACAAACAAAATATCCGCCATCAATTCCATCCAACCGCCACTTTAATTACAAACAGTTCATGGTCACCGAGAGAAAGAGAGCGATTTTCCTAAGCTCTAACAAACCAATTAAAATTTAACAACAGCACCGCATTTGTCAGCTGTCCCTCCAGCGGTTGACATCGCAAACAAACCACAGTTACCATTGCTACTTGTTATACGCTTCTTATTAGCAAATTTAATTTATTTAAGAACGCATCATCCATCATGCTCAGCTAAAGAAGAAAGAAGAACCACAGAGCCCTCGGCCAGCGATTAACTATAAACCATTTTTCACAATTGTCATCATTCCACCCCATCGGCTGCATAAGCACCACTTTGTTCTAACTAGTGCAACATTCGTTGGTTCAAATGTCACGAACAGCAAATATTATTTCTCAACAAGGAGTTAAATTGAAATGAAAAAGGATATCTATGCGCACTGCTGTAGTGGTGTACAACTGAGAACTGAAACCGAACAGCTAACGAAGCGGCAATAGTGAAAGACGAACAAGAAACGTGTCGGTGTTCACATCGGATTGTATTTCCGGCAGATTTATATGTATTCGCCAGACTTTAGCTCCCTTTTCGGTGGAAGGGGGTGCAAAAGCTGCGAGCGTGAATAAAATATCAATGATTCACTTCAACCCTACAGCAGCCGGCGCAGTCGGTACAAATTGGAGCACTAACAATAAACCAGAGAACTACAGCTCTGGGTAAATGTTTACCATAATTACGCCCACGGAAGGACGAAGCGAAACTACATAAACAGCAGAAGAGCAATGCCATACTGAGACAACAGTGGTGCACGCATGACAAGCACCTAACCTAGGTATCGTGTAATGCTGAAACATCAGGAATCTCGTCATGTCTGGCAGAAGACGAAGAAACTCCTCAGCGTTGTGGAGGAATACCATCGATGGAAATTCATGGAATACAAACATTCTTAAGATCCTTATGGGTATATGTAGACTAACTCACTCCCTTCCTTCCACTATAAAGAAAGTCGGGGAGAGGTGCAAAATAAATGCAAAACATTCGCAATTGCCTGGGAGTGACATTACCCATAGTAGGTACACCAACAGGAGCTGTCACTGTTTATTTATTGTGAGCCACTACAGGGAAATAAATTGTTTTACCATGGATGACAACGTAGATTCAAACACATAACTGACAGATGCACTTTAAAGCAATAAAATAGCGAGTCCAAAGCCTTGACCTTTTTTTCCTCTCTGCTCCCATCTTTGTGTGTTTGATTCGACATTTTACGAAATGCAGGATAATGGTTTACTTGCACTGAATACCCACTCATATCAAGGTACATCCTTCAGGGACAGAAAAGTTTTATTTCAATGGAAACATTTTGAGAATTTTATTTGCGTATAGCTAAATAATTTCCATTGAAGAAGGATTCTTCAAGTATATACAGACACCACATGCCGTTGGAAGGTTAGGATGGAGCTTATTTTCCTGCATAAAGACTGCAGAGGGTCGACCGGTATTTTGTCACAGGTTCCTGACTGAAAGGTTTGCGTTTGCATTTATTTTCACGTTGAAGTTCTAAAAGGTGGATAGTTCATCTCTGGAACAGGGGGAAGATCTTCGAGCTCTTTCATTTTGGAAATTTACTTTCTTCGGCAGCGTTAGGGCAGAACTAAGATGAGACTTAAAAGGAGTATATGAGTATAAAACGGTGATGTACTGATAAGAACCAAATGCGGATCTACTACCAGCTTTGTGAGTTACTAATTTGTTGACAAGGAATAGGTCAATATCTGCCACCGAAGAAGAACGCAGACGGAAAACTGATTTCATTCTTAGCGAGTCAGTAATGTGCACTAAAATCAGTAGTAACTGAAACAGGGTAGAAAAATAGACAGGACTTGATTTTCTCATCCACTAGTGTAAGTGAAGTTTAATTTTTCGAACCGCTCTCTACATGAATTTACTAATCTGCAACATTTATTAGACGAACTACAGAAACGCCAGAAAGAGTATACCTCCAGAGTCCAGACTAAAGGCGTACTGAAAATAATACTGTTCATTAAAATTATAAACATCGTTTATTGACTTATTTTTCATTGTCGAAATAAACTTTTTTTGAGCCCTAAAGCCTGAACTACATCGAAACAAAAGTGGGAAAAAGTACAAAAAAGTGGAAAAAATCGGATGTCCTGCTTCATCCCATAGTAAACTCTGTATACTTTTCTCTCAATTTAAAATTTTCACGTTGTGGAAAGCTCGAGCATGTTCCAGCTTTCACTGTTCTAAAGTTCTACAAACAAATACACTCAAGGAAATCATTATCGATTTGCCGGTAGATCACGTCCCAATCATATAATTCCTGTCAGTTTCGAAAGGAAAAGCTCTTTTAGCACTTCACTCCGCTAAATTTGTTTATAATTGCTCTGGAAATTTGAAATGTAAACACAAAAAGCTCCGTGCTTGCTTAGTTCAGATTTTGTTCATAGATGTCATATAAATATGCGTGTGTTTTCAATGAATTTTGAGCTTTTCACTTTTTTGTACTTTTTCCCACTTTTGTTTCGATGTAGTTCAGGCTTAAAAACTCGTTTATTGTGGCAATAAATAGTTAACTACAATTTAATTTTGTTTCTGCAATTTTATATATAAAAGTTTTCGTTCTTATTTGCAGACTGTCGGGATGGTGCTCCTTTGTGCGAAAGGATCGGAAAAGAATAAAAACAACAATGAAACCAACTATCAAGAACTCCCAAGAATCATTCATCTTCATTGCAGAATTAATCCAGACAGTTGAGGACCACATCCACCACCTGCAACAAAAACAAGACAATGTCCAGCCTTTTATAATTGTGGTGGGTGAGGATGTAAGTAATTTTAAGGAAATATTTTTATATTTCGATGGGGTAAAGTTTCCCTTCATCCGTGCGGTCGATATTTGTTTTAAGATTTTTTTTTCCTTTTTAACTCAAGATTTCCAGTCCAACTTTTGTAACTTTTTGCAATCATTATATGTATACAGTAAACGCAAAGGAAATAAAGAATAGTTTGTATTCCTTTAAATATATGTATGATAAGTTTAATTGTAAATTATAAAGTAATTTTAAATGATAAAATTCAATAAAATATCATTATAACGTTTAACTAAAATGTTTCATTTTTGAACTTAAATTCTTACAAGTTTCAGGAAAAGTTTGGAAAGAAAATATAAAATGTAAGTATACATATTTAAAATGTTTGTATTGCCACAATAAATTATTTAAAGAAATTTAAAAAATATATAAAAGATTTTATTTATTTGTATGTATCAACTAATGAATTATTTATGTATATCAATAAACAAATATTTCAATATTTTATATAATATAATATTTTATATAATAAACATGTTCATTGCGTCATTGAAAGAACGAGTGGATTCAACTAGAATTTGTTGTCAAATGAATGTGATCTTCCGTAAAAAGCGCAAATTCGCAATTCGAATTCGTTCAGCCTCATGAAATTTAAGGAACCTCGACATAAGACATGAACCTTGCATAAAATAAGCCGACAGTTCTGGATCTTGGTCATTTAAACGGTACAAGTATGAAATCTTCATCCATAAACCTTTTGATAATAAGGCTGGTTGAATCTGCAGCAGAACCAGTTCATATGTTTATTCGAAGGATGAAGCTCTATTTTCTAACGGAGGTAGAACCTATCTTACGATGATGTTCTAGGACTGAAAATTTTCTCTTTGTACAACGAGGTTTAGGTATGTAGGACGAGAGTGCCCGATATGGTGCACTATGAAAAATGAAGCAGAAAAAAGTAGACAATATAGCTATCTTCAGAAAAGGAAAACTAATGCGAAAAAGGAGACGGCAAAGCCGCCCGGAAACAGTTAAATTAAGCGAAAAAAATATCCAAAGAAGCTTGATAACAACAGAAAATCCCTCTATAAACTGACGTGCTGACAAGTAGAAAATCCCCCATACGACTGGTCTTTTGTGAAATATACGCTGCACATGCAAAAAATTTCAAGCGCAGCATTGTAAATGCCATCCACTGTCCAAAGCTTCATCCGAGAAAGATATCTCCATTGCATACACACACAACCATCACCAACATATTATACAAGTCGTCTTTGAAAAAGGCACTCCCATTCCAAGCACGAAGGAAATAGAATAAACGCCTTTAGCTGCACAAAATGAAAGAAGCCATCATTATGACGCACGACCCTTACATTATCCCATCTCCTTGCCCATTTATATTTAATTCACGATAAACTCTCCACACCAACACCATCCGCCTATCTATCCATTCAAGGAGCTATACCTTTATCCTTATGGCAAATCACTGAATGAATAGATAATACGTATTCCCCCGTCGCGTCGGTCGCATTGAATTCAAATGAAAGAGAAATTAATATCCAGGTCCGCACTGGCATTAGTGCGGTGGTCCGACCTCCGACGTATAGAATTTACTCCTGAATTGGATTTACCATTGATCGCGCACGTAAGACACGAATTACTCTCACAAAGGATAAAAGCTCCAATTTTACATATTCACTGTGAATTATACCGATTTAAGGTAAATAAACGGGGCAACTATTCGATTTGGCAAGGCCACGGCATGGCATCCTCCCAAGGCAAACTTTAATTTGGAAACTATCAATATCACGTTCCCAAAGAGGAGCAGACAGAGCGTTAGCGTTAAGAGGAAACCGACCAAATCAGCCGATGGCAATGGCATATGCATCCTGCAGGATTCTTTGCGCTGAAATGCTTCTGGTGCAGTCCGTTCGTGTGCTCATTTTATTCAATGAAAGCGGAACGTGATGTTATTTGCAATTGATATTGAACGGTTTTTGTTCTATCCAAAAAAAAAAAAAAAAAGTTTCATTCACCCAAAAAGGTGTGCATCTGGGTGGCAATGCATTCGTCCAGGAGGAGAACATAGAATGGTCGTTGATACCTATGCAGGGGGTGAGTTCATAAGCTCGTAATTCACTTATCGTCCGCATCATGTCGATGTGTGGAGCGGCGTGTATATGGTTGGCTGGCCGGTTGGCTGGTCATTCTGTTTTCGTGACAAAGGATACTACGGATATATGACTATGACGTATACATAGGAAACTCATGCTGGAGTAATGTCCTTTGTGGATGCATTCATCGAGTTATTTAATTAAAAGACCTTTGAGTGATGTTTTATGGTGGCATTGTTTGGATGACGTAATGGACGAGCGTTTTGATGTGCATTTCATATATGGGAGAGTAGATCGTATCCGATATGGCGGGCAGTACTTTGCAATTGGTTTTGTAGAAAAAATTGCAAAGGTCTGGAGAATGAAATTGGCCAGTGGAAGGAATTAATATACCCCTTTGCAATCGTACAATATCTAACCGCACAAACAGGGCACTTAACTAAACTGAACTTATTTGTAGTTCACGCACATACAATAAACTTTACTGACGCACGGCGCTCAGTCATTAAAAACAGGGTTCCTTTCCTACAGTGGAATACATAATTGTCTTTCCCCAAATGGATTATGTTTGGAGAATTGACTTGCGAATTAAAATTCAACATCTTTTAAAAGGAGTCTCACGATGAACTAATGGTGTCCTACATTTTGAACAAATATTCCGATAATTTACAAATCGATTGTCAATAAAATTCACTACTCTACACATCAATACAGGGTGCTTCAAGTCCCCTCCCACACTGATCCACTGATGCGTGTGCAATAAAATTCCCTACGTTGTCGATAGCTTAATACCGAATGGTGACTGTCGTTAGCTTTTAATCGCCTCATTGTATGGAAAATTCAATTAACTCACGCAATGGCTTAATCCGCAACTAATTACTATCGGATATGTAACAGGGAAACACTCGTACACAATGATAGTCGACATACCGCTGCCAGAGTTGCATTTGCAAATTGAAAACACATTGAACCGAAAAATTAGTATTTCCCTCTGTGCCATGATTTACGTTTAAATTCTTCTCAAGTGTTCTTAATGAATTGCGACGACGCGACGTAGACGTATCATGTGTGTTTTCAATTACGTAACGAGCGTGCCTCTCGAAGCATAGGTACTTGTAATTCTTGAACAACATGAAAAGCCTTTTCTAAGTGATCGATGCAAGTATCTGTCAGATAAGCGAAAGAGTTTCACACAACAAACTAGTATAGTATGCAAAACTGAATGCAAGTTCAGCGCCGGCTACAAACACAAGTTAAACAAGTTTTTTTTTTCGGAGCAAGTTTCACTTTTGCATGTGCATGCGTGCGCTCTGCGAAATTACTTAGCCAGGGAGAAGAGTGGTTCATTTCAGGTTTGCGAAAGGATACCACAGGATGTTGTAAGAAAATGGGTGAGTGATGCAAATACAACATGCGAGTATGCCTGGAATGACTAATGACGAATTACTTTGGAATGCGATTCAACAAGTCACACCTAACGAGGTAATAAGTTAATTACGCCAACGGTGCAGGGTATACGAGTACCAGCTGATGTATCAGCACAGTAGCACACTTTGTCTATGCATCGTTGAGTCTTGCAATTTAGAGGACTTGTTTTTCTCTTCAATTGCAAAATTGGTTTAGTAATCCACTGCACGCGGGAGGTTCGATGGAATTTTAATGATCTACGTGATAAATTATGTAGGTGCTGAAATGTCAAAGTAAGTCGGAGGTATATGTAATAAACTACGCACTTTTTACAAAACTGAAAACCTCTTCAACTATTGATGACTAACTTCACTTGTATTGCATAGTAACCATAAAATTAACTCAGCGATTATAAATTTCCAAAATAAACAAATACATATGTATTTATATTTCGCTGATGGAGAGCCGCACACAAATGAAACAAGTTTTAGTTCTTGGTAATAAGAAAAACGAGAAATCTTAAAAGTTGTTACCTCACAGATGACAAAAGATTGAATTTTAATTTAATGATCTCGTCATCAACTTAGTGCCTCAAGTGTTTAGCACTGAAATTTACAATTGCATTGCGATTGCACGGAATTCGTGCAGAGAATTAAATGTCCAAGGCCGCGTCGGTTAGAATGTATGTAATTGTTGGTCATTACATTAGTGTGGTTGTATACAAGTAATCAGGCTTAAAAGCTTGAATAATACATACATTGTAAACTTTCGCTTTTATTTTTAATTTTGACTGTTGATGTTGTTCACGATAAGGAGGGAGTTAATTATTAATGCACAATATACGATATAAATGAGCGCAGGATTGTTGCAAGACTGTGTCGCGTTTTCTGTCATTCAATATCTACATTCTTATAATAGTGACAAAAATACCTACTAACAGCTCCAAAATTAGAGATTGTCCTAAATGTATGTTGATTATCGTTGCTAAATATATATTTTCAAATTAAGCTATAAAACTATACATTCCTCGTGAATGTGCATAAATCGTTAGACCGAATTTTTTGTCGTACCGTTCACAGAGTTGTTTCAAAACCGACTTTAAGGAATACGTACTAAGTGAAGTTGAATTTCCGTTGAAATATTATAGGGTAACTTCGGGCATTATGGCGCACAAAATTTCAATCTGAAATATCTTTTCTACGAACAACATTTTTTAATTATTTTTATTTTTTTTAATAAACTAGACAAAAGAGTAACATAAATAAATTAAATAAAAATAATAAATCAAATACATTAACTAAAAAAAATTAATTTAAAAATAGTTTATAAAAAAACCATATTGCCCTACATGCGGGCAATATGGCGACTAGCTTTTATTTTTTTATTTAAACGCCCACATCCATCGCAGGGGTTTCTGAAAACAGCGCAGGAGTCGTGGGACCACTGTCCACAAAGGACACGCTGCATCCAATCGTCCCTTTTGGTTGCAGTGGTGTAATCTTCACCACATCCAGCGCAAATGTTCTCCCCAAAATCTTCGACTACATCCGACTCGTTGGCTAGCTGGATCTCAAGATTTTCTAGAGAATTATATAGTATGCATAACAAAATATAACTTTGCAAAACAGAACACAAAAAAAAACAGGAAGAGACGAAGGACATCGGTATGAAACTATAATTTACATGAAAACTTCATAAGGCGCGGGTGCGCCATAATGCCCTTACAGCACCTGCACCATATTACACAAAAATCACTTATTCAAAACACATTAAAAAAAAACGTAGTTCTCTTTTCATTTCAAATTTTTGCCGTAACACAACAAAACTGAAACTGTATTCTGCATTCCACTCTTTACACCGAAAACCTGCGTTTTATACTTACCGAGAAAAACGAATCCAAACAAAAAGCGAAATTACAAAAAACCAAAATCAAACAAATTTTTTTTTTGTTTTTATTTTTTTGTTCAGTGAAACTCGTCGTACCGACTGTCTTTGTTTACTGCGCACGTGTTCGGCAAAGATTGAAGTTTCTGTATTATTTTAATTTTAATTAGGGTTTGGGAAGTATGATATTTGCGAGGTGCGCCATAATGCCCGGTGCGCCATAATGCCCGAACTTACTATATTGTACTTTTTTTTTTAAACAAACGATATAAAAAAAATAAGATTTATTAAATTTTTGGAAAACTTTTTTTTCTTATAGGTATTTTTATTCCCCAACCTTCGTATCCTTACAATTTTTCTTTATAAAATAGATCTTTAAGGACAGTCAGATCCGAAGTTCTTAACTGGCATAGTACATTTCCTCCTATTTGGCAGTTTTTTTTTAATCTGTTTTAAATCTAACTCAAAATTACTGCAGTAAAATAAAAAAATAAAAACTTTTGAAAACTATTTTGTTTATTGCAAATTAAAAAAAAAATAAGTAAAATTTCGAAAAAGTGGTACATAACGTTCTAAACTTTCAGCTAGATCAAAAATTAGACTTCACTCGCCAGATAGAGAGAAAAAACTAAAAATTTTAAAATTGCATCCCGCAGCTGCAGAAATTTGTTTTATGGAAAATATATAAATGACCCAAAAGCCATAAGGTTGACAAATTATAAGTTTTACGATACAATTAATAAAAATTATGACATACACTTACTGCCAAAAATATAAACAATAATTTTATTTCTACCGTGTTGAGTTTGAAAACGTGCCAACGAGAATCTAATCAATGCTTCTCCGCCATTGGCTTCCTCTCTCAAACACATGTCGATTAATATTAAAAAAAAAATACAAACTTTGAACCTAATACCTAGAATTATTTTACAAACTTGTCCCTGTCAGTGTTGATTGTTGAGCATCAAAAATATGCCAACTCAGTAGAATCGTTGATATTAAAAAAAATAATAAACTTCGGCTTTTTTTGTGGCAAAATCGTAGCAGCAGTGGAAAACACAATTATTCTTAAAATTATCCGAGGCGGCCATATAGTCTATCACTTTGACGTCACGTTCAACAGAAATATGATTAACACACATGGATAAAAACCACAACTGACTATTGGATTCCCGCGACATAATTTCAAGGAATTATCTACTCTGCATTTCAGAAGCGAAATAGATTAAGAAAATAAATAGGTTTGTCTTTGGCGATATTTTTAAAATATATCATTTGTCTAACCGAAAAAGAAAGCAACACAGTGATGGCGGACACAGTGATTGGTATTTGAAAAATCTTCGAATTCTTGAATATTTTAATGGACATTTGGGAACCTCATCAATTATTTGCCAAGAAAAGAAAATACAAATAGAACAGGTATACGAATATATATCACCACAATGAAAGTAGTACATCTGTTAGCTTAAATAAAAATAGCTACAAAATAAATTATTGATAAACAAGTTATTTAATTATAAGAGTTACAGGAATAGTTTTGGTAGCAGAAAAAAAAACACTAAAGGCACCAAGTGACAAAGAACAGAAACAGAAACAGAAACAGAAACTGAAACAGAAACATATCCATAAAAACATGGCTGTCGCCTGTTCGGTCTATTCTGTCAAATCGTGGTTCATATGATTACATTTACTTCAACGAAAAAAATGGAACAGATTTTGGAAATTGTCGAAATGCGGTGTATAATTTGTAAGTCATACGTGGTAATCATAATATACAATAGTACGATGCGAAACAAACAGCCAGATGACAGATGCAGAAAAATCCAAACAAATAATAGACTTGTTTACGTTCTGTCGTGAAACAGACATTTTCCTGTTGCTAAACTCTGTTGCTGAAAAATATATGTTGTGTTCCTAATTCTGTTACTGTTCTTTGTCACTTGGTGCATTAAGTAGAACTACCTTCATTCCTAAATATGAAAAGGGTGTGGTACCTAAAAAAATAGTTCTACAGTTATGAATAAGAATGACGAATGATTTCAAATAATTTAATAATAATTTCCTATGTGGCTTATCTGATTTCAGAAAGCGATCTTGGAAACAGAAACATGAGATCTCTTATCGCAATCCAGAAATCGAACGGCCCTATTCCACAAAACAATTTATCAACTTTTCACTTTGCATTTTGCAAAATTTTCGTCAATTTGCAAAACTTTCTGTTCCTCAAAACTATAAAATTTGAAAATTGTCAAGTTGAAATTGAAAGTATAATTTGCAAAGTATTTGAAATTTTTATATTTTCTTTGCAGTTTCCGTTCCACATACGTTCTCTTGTGCAAAGTGCAAAGTAAATATTAAAAAGTGTAATTTGCAAAGATTTTGCAAATAATTATGCTGTTTCGTTCCACAAAAACTTCAAACTCTATTTTTGCAAAGAAAATTTTGATAAAATTGTCAAAAGTTTGCAAGGTAAACGATCGCCTTACAAATTCATATTGTTATAACTAGTGAAGCTTTCAAAATGTTAAGACGTGAGTTTTAGTTCTACGATAGTGAAGACGCGGTTGTAACAAGAAATTATAGAGACCGAATTAATTTTTCGGGACTATAAAACTTTAATTTTAAATAGTGCTTTCGTTTCAATCAAATTCAAGTTGACTTCCTTTTGAATGAATTTGGAGAAAAATTAGAGCACAATACACAGCGCAATCATGCTCTATCGGATGAAAATCAACTGCTACTGTGCTTGCATTGGCTCGGAAATGGTTGCCAGTACCATGGTGTTGCAGTTATGCAAACGCTCGTATCTTTTTGCGGACAGAAAAGGGGATAAATGCCCGAAATTTTGAAATTTTAAGGGATATCGCATATCAAAAAAGAGGATATATAGGGGATATGTTTTTAACTTGTTTTCTCACTGAAAATGATGAGACTTAACCATAATATATACACAAAATATTAATGTAAATTGTGTTTAATAAACTATTATTATTTTTTAACTACATTTCTTCTTATATTTGTCTAATACAGCGATTGAACGAAGCAATTCCGGCTTTGTTTTCAGAAATTTGTAGAATATCTTTCAGAAAGTTTGGCGTTTAATATGCATTTGCCTTTTGTTGTTTTCGGCATTTTATGTTTTTTTTTTACAAATTCACAAGTAAAATAAAACCACCAGAAAAGACAGCCTGCAAAAGTTGAATTCACAATGGCGTGGTAGGTCGGTTCGCTTACAGTATATGACGATATGTCGTTAAAAATCTGCTATGGTCTAAAAAGGAGTTTATAGAATAAAAAAGGGATTTTGGAAATTTTCAGGGGATAGTTTCTTTGACTTTGAAAAAAGGGATAATCCCCTTAAAAAGAGGATAGATACGAGCGTTTTATGCATGATGTTGCAAAATCAACAGTTTGCAGAACCATCCATAGAGTTGTCGACGTTATAATAGACGCTTTGATTCAAAATATAGTGCGGTGACCCGATGACGTCAGTGGTATTGCTGAAAAGTTGTGATGACGATAATATGATATGATATAATATTATGATGATATGATGATATGCGGGCCGACTACACATTTTACAGTGAAAGACAAGTTGGTCGGGCAGCGTTCACGACTCAAGGGTGTTACTGAATGCGGCTCTAAGTCAAAGATTTGACAATGGATGGAGACCATTTCCGGATGTTGTTGTTTTGGATGATAGTGGTTACGGACTGAAAAACTGGTTGATACCACCATTACGCCGAAATCGCGATAACCCTGCTGAAGAGGCTTTCAATCGTTGCCACAAAAAAACACGGCGCATAATTGAAAATAGTTTTGGCATTCTTAAAGAAAGATTCCCGTGTCTAAATTATTTGCGACTGAGGCCTGAGTTTTTCCCAAAACTTCCTCCCAGGCAGCCTGTTTATCCAATTTATTTACCTTCAAAATGAAATATAGACTTAAATATGTTCCAAATATTTACAATAATTTCACAAAAAAATTCTTATTTTATTGTTTTGAAAACTAGCAAATAAAATATTATTTTTTCTTTGATCAATTTTAACACTGCAAGTTTTTTCTCAATTTTTATTTTGCAACTTTCGTTCGGGTGGGAAATCACAAAAAGTGCAAAATGAAAAGACACGTCTTCTTCTTAGGCTGGTCGAAATCCAAGAGACCAATCTTTTTTGTACGGAAATTACAAAAAAAAAATTAACGATATGACACTTGACGACTGTCAGAGCGCCATCTCTATGTAGATTACACGTGTACATTATGTATGGGCAAGTAATAAAGATTGATACCTAACTAAAAAACTTCTATTTAGCAATGCAAAGTGAAAATTAATATGATAGAAATGCAAAGATGATTAAATGCTTTGTGGAACACTTTGCACACTCACTTTGCAGGAGATCGCAAAGACTTTGCAGGAGCGCAAAGTCTTTGCAAAAATTTTCTATTGCAAAGTGAGATTTGCAAAGAATATTGTGGAACAGAAACACTTGTCAAGAAAGCGATTTTTGAAACAGAAATCATATTGGTCGCTATGCGGAAATTTTTGTTTTAGATAACAGTTCCTCTGACGAACAGCCCTATTCACCGCGCGATTTTTTGGTTGGAGGCAAAACCAGAAATATTTCAGAAAAGAGATTTGTTAAAAAAATGTGTTTTTGAACGCATTTCCTGGTGACATGCTTGCATTTGGCTTAAACTTAACAAACAGTTTAAGTGTAGAAGTAACAACTTACTTCCCAACACAGGTATTTAAAACAAACTATATGTATAGATTTTACAAAATTGTTTTTGTATGGTGAACAAAACTACACAAAAATAAAGCGCCTGAAATGAAAACATGCTTTAATTCTGCACATTGCGTGGTGAACTTCAAATCAAATTGAAAAAAATAAGGTGAATGGATCCAATTTTAAGGACACTCCTCAACCCTCTCACTGACACCGGCCGACTATCGTAACGACAAATGATTAGAACATTCTATTAATAGACCCAGATGAATGATTACGTCCAAACGTGCATGTGCCCTTTTTGCAAATGATGCCGATACGATTCTGTCGTTTCTATATCACTCGGATTTGGATTTGATTTTTTTTTTTTTTTGCTACAAATAAATTGATGAAACACCTTTATCGATTGACACACTAATGTGTGTTTACACCAACATGATATCAATGGAAATGACAGGCATATACAAACATAGATACAAAAGTATGGAATCTGAACAGAAAAACAAATTTGTCGAATTTGTGCCATTGGGCCCTGAGTCCCAGTCCCCCAACATCATCTGGCCCATGGCTTTAATCAATCATACAGACTGTTGAAATGAAACGTCCAATGCTGGATGAAATCATAATACATATTTGATTATTCACCGAGATGCGTTCCTATTTTTGGTATTTTTTGTTCCCTGCCACGACTGGATGCCGACTTTTCCGTATTTTCAATTAGCGAAATGGAAATGTTTTGAGATTTCTTCGAAATTGAGGAAAGTAATATCGTAGCATGTGTGTAACACACGCAAACAAAAATCGAAAACTTGATGTGCTTAAGGATGGTGATCGATTTGTACGTTCTTCATACGTAATAAAGTTTTTTTCTTCTGTTTTATTTGATGAATGTGGTAATGTTTACTGGAACCTCTTCAGTGGGAAAATTAATGGAAATATTGATTAGTAAATTATCCTATTGACGTATATGTGAAGTGATTTCAATTGCAATTTATACTCGTTAAGTTTGTTTTATTACTGCGATGAAATAGGCCGACCTAATGTTCTAGAATCTCTCAGCGATAAAAAGAAAACACAGATGATATTAGTTATTTATGAGTAGATGAGGCGCGAGTAGGTTTACCCATCTGGATATACGAAAATGGTCATTGGCGGAGGTAGGTAGCTTTCTTTGGATGCTTTCAAATGGAAGCAATTTAAAGGATACCGCTTGGATAAATATAAAATAACCGTGTTGGTCAGGAATTTAAATCAACGAAGGGAAAGACCTGAATGTCGTTAGGAAGGATATTCTCATATCCCATTCATAAATAAAGTTGGGGATCGGGGACCATCTGTTACTTTATTGACCGTAAAAAAAAGTAAGTTCAGATTTTTAATGAAGGTGTCCCAAATGGCAGGTGGCTCAAAGTATTGAACTGAAATATACGTAAAGTGGATCTATGTTTCCGGTTCGAGGAGCAGTTCTTCGAGTCCCCATGGTACATTCCCCCCCATTTATCAAAAATGGTGGAACAATATTTTTTGACACTTATAGGAAAGTATTTCGTAAAATGTTCTTCATTGATCTCTACTTCATATAACCATAAAGCAATTCACAGAATAAAGATAAAGGGGCGTGGCACTTCCCATCGCATAAGAAAATCATATAAACGCTGGCACTTATGACAGGTCTAGTCGTGAAATTTGGTAAATAATTGTTATTTGCCAAGTATAAAAAGGATCTTTGCGAAATTTTTAACCCAACTTGTCCATATTTTTTCTTCGCTCTTATGACTGATGTTCCACCGAGTTATTGACTTCAATTAGAGTTGAACCTCAGTGTAAGAAGAAAATTTATTTATTTATTTATTTTAAGTGAAAATTAAGTACGCAACTGGATCGCACGAAATTTTCTCGTTCTTTACAAGTTTGCATAAATTTTCAACATAGATTTACTATTACGAATTAATTTTCGAATCCCAATTCGATTTTTGAAATAGAAATGTAAAAACTGAGATCTTCGCGACAGAGCCTTAAAGGCTGTGGTTTTATTTTTCCGTCATAATTTGTCTCAATTGTTTTTTATTTTTTTTTTCTCAACGAACAGGATAATACAAGTTTGTGGGCTTATTTTTGAAATCTGATTACTGGCCTTTGTCACTGTCAGTATGCATCACCTGGAAAAATGCAGATGTGTCCGAAACGCCGCATCAGTGATCAATTGAGTTAAAGATATCCGCACCCGAGTGTACACATTGAGATGACAGCATAAGAATATTCACTCAAATTGCACTAAAAAAAGTTAATTAAATAAAACTGAAGTGGGTGAAAGATGATAGCAACAAAAAATGGAAGGGTCTCGGGTCTCAGGTTCGATTACAAGAAAAATACAAATTATCCAAGTACCTCACCTTTCGAACCAAATTTCTTTTTATAAATAATGATAATCCTACTGAAAGATCGTCTGCAAAAAAGAAGTGAACATTTTTTTTGTATTTTTTTTTTTTTAGTGACGCATTTTTCTGTTGCAGATGCGGTAATTCGACTCCTGGATAGTACGAGATCTGCAGAGTTAAAAAAAATCGCACCAGGGATATTGTTTATCTTGGAAGTGTCCGTCTAGGTTAGTATCGTTGAATTGTGGGTTAGTAATTGATTATTGTAGCATTTTTAAATGAAAACCGAGAGACAAATGGTCTTTCGAGATTTTGTTAGAGTTTTATTAATTACTGTCCCGGGGTCATTTATAATAAATCTTAAAGTCTATTTCAATGCATTGTGGCACTTTCTAGTATGTACTTGAAATGTAGTTGCCAGTTAATATTAAACTCTAAGCTAATTATTCATACTAAAGGTCTCTCTCTATGTCAACCGAGTTTGTAGCTAAAAACACGGCAAAGATAACTATAGTTTTAAATAGCAGTAACAAAGTTATAAGCACCCCATTTTTTATTGCAAAATATGTCACTATAATTTGATATAAAGTAAGTAATTCATTTGTTGCAAAATTGTAACACAAACATATAGCTATCTTTTATGGCATCTTCAGTTTTTTATTGCAGAAACACGAACATCTAGTTCGGTACATCCTGCTGGGTGTGATTTTTTTACCCAGTGGTATCGCTACAACTTTATTGCTTAAATATGATACTATGTACGTTGGTGTCACATCCAGTGCATCATTAAGCTGAATGTGTGTGATGCAACACATTTTAGAACTTAATGGTCAAGCTGATAGTGGAAATACTACATTCATTGGCAGCAGTAACATGTATAATTACCGGCAATGAAAGGACGGTGACAGTGACGACAGTGATGACAGTATTGCTGTTCCTAATTACCGCCAGGGGTTCAGAGATTGTCCGACAACTTATTCGAGTGAATCTACAGTTTGACGGAGCGAATTGGATAAAAATCCCTCGTCATACTCACACATTGTCGGTGAACTCAAAGTAACTCGCTATAGAATTAATTCTACAACTGGCAGCCAACACCGAGGGGGGTCCTATGACATGTAAATAATTTTAACAACTTTTACTAGTACCTACCTACTCGTTGTATGGCTTTTAACGTTCGGCCCAAAATACCAATTACATTTTACATGTATCTAATCAGTTTAGAGAGTCATCAATTCACGAATAATTACCCCCACTGACTACAACATATCTCACAGTGGAAAAACATGCTCAGACAAAACACATACCACTGCGAGTTGACTATGCAGTTCCTGGCAGTAATTGCTTTTTACTGCTGGCCAGAGGCCCCACTCCAATGAATGTAATAGTTCCACCATCAACTTGGACATTAAATTCCAAAATGTCTTCCAGCAGACGCAAACATTTTAATGATGCGCTGCATACAGGATTCAGCGAAAAGCCACCAAAGGGTGTCTGCTGGCGTCTAATTGGCACCAAAGTAGTAGTCGCCGCTATGTGGTAGTCTTCGGTTTTTATGTACTAAGCAATAAAGCCGCAAATACATTGCGATTTTGAGAAACAATTTGAAACAATACGAGACGAGCGAGTAACCGCAAATCAGCACGTCCCAGCCACTAGGGACATGACGTGTTCACGGGTCACGAAAGCGGCATAATGCTACGATTCCATTTCCGCCACCAGAACTGTTCCTAGTCCGATGCCACTAACGACCACTTATACGCATATATACCTACACGTTCGGGTACAACGATCGATCGTGTTCAGAGTTCGCCCCTTGGGAACATGACGATTTCATGGAATAGGTACAACTGCCGTAGGGGAAGATTCCGCAACGACTCAGAACAGAAACTGTCCAAGCGTATTGCACCGCTCCATTGATTCGTGGCAAAGATCTCTCACCTGCCTGGCATAGCGCAGTCCTAGAGTGTCTCGGATAATGTTGTACATGCAGATGCGAATCGGGTCAGTGCAGCTAGCTCGGTAAGAATGTGTGCCATACGTTTGCATGAGTCGTTCCAACACAATGGACACATCAATTTGTCCTGCACCACCATTTTAAGCACTCTATGGAAATTAAATTGCGGAAACAAGTAGGACTAATCGGCCATCCGGTGCGACCAGTATCGGGCGTCCACCATCGGGTTCGGGATGACAGCACGCCAATTGATTGTTACCACCATTACCAATTTTGGCCGGCAACAAAGAGGCCATCATTTAATTTCGAAATGAGCACGCACACTGCGCGCAGATGCAGTCGAAATGGAAATTCGCCATGAGTCAGCGCAGTGTCGGTTTGATAGTTCTGGCCACCTGGATCTCAACCGAATGCATATAGTCATATGCAACACACATTGTGCTGTATCTATCTGTTGTATCTCTGGCAGAGAGTATGGAAACAATTTTATTTATGTTCACGGCAATTATAAATTGCCTCGGTCGAGTTTCCTTGTTGTTACTCTGTGAACATGTACGGGAGTAATGGGAGCGCGCTTTGAGGCGGACCGCTTTAGGTTTATTATAGACGTGTCTCATTGAGGCGCAGACCTCTTTGGGGTTTGTAGATCCACATACGAGTACAATGGCGATTCGTTGTTTGTTTCGGTTAACATATTTTACGATTGATTTGTTGATAAACACACAGATAGACGAACGGCAAAATTTATGCAATGATGAGAGGGGCAACTTTAATCACGGCTGTGTACTCTATATCGGGGTTGAGTGGAAATAAATGTTGGCCAACTAGAAGGATGATCGTTGCATTTCAAATTCATGGACGTGTAGCATGAGCTTGTTGCAAGTATTGGGATCTGAGGTACGTATATTTGGTTCCGGGTGGCTTTTTTTTAAATAGAAAAGCCTTGGTGGCTGCGTTTTACAAATAAAATATTCAACACTTACTAGATTTAAGGATTATAGAACTGAGTTTACCTGGAAATAAAAGAAAATTAAATGTTAATGAATATTGGAATTATTAATTTTATTTCAATTATGCAAACATATAAAGACAAATTTTGATTTCAGATTTAATCAAATTACATACTGTCTGAAAGTATACAATTTTCTTAACTCATGACAAATAGATGTCACGTCGAAAAACTTAAAAATCTCACCGAAAAAGCATCAAAGATTGCAAAAAAAAACACTTCCCAAGGTACGGCAAAGAACTGGCCCGAAACATGTATAAAATTGAGTCGAAAATAAGATCAAGAAAAGTGGAGACGCACCAAAGAATGCATCAGAAAAAAAGGCAAAGACCAATAGAAAAAAGTGTGAAAAAACGCATTAAAGAGCACATCAACAAATTAGTCACAAAAAGTGGCCAAAAGAGATTCAAAAAACTTTTAAAAAAGGGTCAAAAAACTGTTAAGATAACACTCCGATAGAATTCAAACATGTTCAACGCATCAAAAAAGAGTCAAAAACGTGTCGAAAAACTGGGCCAAAAACACTTGAAAAATGTGCTGGAAAACTCATTAAAAAGCGCGTAAGAAACGCATCGAAAACGATTTCAAGCAAATGAATTTTGAAAATGAATTCTAATTCCATTTGTACCTAGCCCTCTTTCTTTTTTTTCTTTCAAAAATGATCTTTCTGCCAAGTCATTCATTCACTTTCAATATCATAGAAATATTCAAGCAATAATTTTTGGAGCTATTAAACAATTTATATTTCTTCTATTTTAAAATGTTTATTTGGCTTTCAAGAAACAATTTACAATGTAATTGATTGATATCGTTTTCAAGAATATTTATAAAAAGTTTTCATTGCTATCCAAGAGCCAGCTTTAAGTTAAAAACAAATGTTTACTACATAAACACTATAAACATCAATAAAAGAGCAATAATTGTCTAGGCTAAATTAATAAATACACAATGTTACGTTTTGACGCGGCTAATAAATTTCACGTTAAAAAGAAGATTAAGTAAAAAAATAAATAAAAATAAAGACAGAGAAAGATGAGACAATAAAGTTTGAATTTATTGAATCGCTTTTCTGTTTTCGGAAAGCACTTCGGAGGAAGAACTTAAAAAGAGATACCTCCGCTGCGCAGTCCAATAAAGTCGATATTGCTGCTGGAGATTGTGAAAGATTTATTTGCGTGGTGAAAACTATGTATCGTAGAGGTTTTTTTTTTTTTTTCAATAAAATCAATTTGCTAAATATTTTTCCACTTTTGACGGCAGTTTGCTTAGGAAGCAAAACACAATTAAAAGTCGGTTGGTAAGTTCTAAGAACCGAAGCATTTTGAGTACGTTATTTAACAAATCTTTTACACTTTTTGGGTATCACTTGCTTTTTCGATGAGTTTTTAACTCATTTTTGGATCGTTTTTTTCCAGGCTTAAACACAATTAAAATAAATAAGTAACAGAACCCATATCGTTGATACTTGGCACCACTTCAGCACTGGCAGTAACAACATTCCACGTCAACAGAATAGGTTCAGAGCTATATGGAAAGTATTGATTTTTTTTCATACAGAAAATTGCGCTCGGGAATTAGAGCATAAGACAAAATTATTTAAAAATTGCTCTTCCTTATTTTGAACATTGCATGTTATTCTATAAAAAAATTGTTCAAATAGTAGGTCTGGTAGCATTGTTTTATGTCCACTTGTAGAACCGACGAAGGTCCACTATTAGTGACTGTAAATCTTGAGCTGTGAGTAACATTTTCTTGATATTCCATTAAAGATTTTTTATACAAATTCAGAATAAGAAAGACCCAAGAAAAATTACTGCCAGACTCCGGTGGAAGTGTAGTACCTAAAGGGACTTTTGTAAACGTTAAAACTAAATGATGGTAATTTGATTTAATCACTCCCAAATTGAATTTTCTAATAAATTTCAATTAAAATCATTTAATCTTGTTTACCTAAACGGGTACAATCCTTACATTTATCCCTTATTTTCTCCCTGCCCACTGAAGAATTAATAGAAAGACATTGTAGTCGTAATTTCCTATTTGCAAAACAAAAATAAAATGATGAGAGACGATGAATCTTGTGTCAGATATATTCATCGTCGATTAATCATCATCTTCGTTGTCGTCGTCACCAGGACAGGAACAGTAGTAATTTTGCTCCATTTTTCGTATTTGAAGGAAAACTGATAGCTGGGTATCATTATTAATAGAGCCTTGCAAAGAACAGATACATCATTCTATCAAGTTTCATTTTAATGACACGAGAACTTCCGCCTCAGACAGAACACAGCAATGGCTGGAGCACAAGTTCTCACAAGTTTTATTAAGGCAATTATAGGGGTATACCTATTAACTATAAATATAGGTAAGCCTTTGTCAGGAGTAGATTTATGAAAACTATGCCGAAGTACTACTTGACTGAAATTGCGAAAACAATTTGTTTACAAGTTTTTTTCATAAGCTCTTCGGCTCACCCCTGTGAGTGTTGAAAGTTAACAGACGACCCCGACACCCAGAGGGTTATCCTCATTAGAGAAGTTTGCTTTGAATCCTGACAAAGTTGTCTCCAGCTGTTGCTTATAGGGTGGTACACATGATTATGAATTTCATCTCATTACCGTATATCCTGGCATAAATCCGCATCATTAGGCAGGGCTTATGTGTATATAGCTGGTTGAAATAAAAGTGCTTTCAGGTCTCTCAAGTGATTTCCAAGCGCCTGCCAAATAAGGATGTAATTACTACTCGGGCACATAATATCATACGATCGTCATCACTAGTGCCAGCTACGTCTTGACAGAAAAAAAGTTATTCTATACAGACAGCTCAGTGTGGCAGAGTGTATGTGATGTGCGTATAGTCGATTGTTATGCTTTAATTATGTTTTCCAGTGCACTGCGAGTATTTCAGTTACTACGTGTGACAAAAACAGAAGCAAACCCAAAAGGTGATGGCAAATCCTACCACGCTTCCGCTGTATAATTATTGATGTTTGCACTGCAATTAGGAAGACGTTTTGAGAATGTATTCTATAGCTGTATATCGTAATGGAGCGGACTCCTATTACGGGATTGGGTTTCTAATGTCTCTTTAGAAATGCGTTTGAGGGTGACTTTGTGAATAATCATAAATTGCTTCGTTTTGGGACTGTGCTGATAAAATGGAGTTTCATCAATTCGGAAAAGTTTTCCCAGCCACAAATGACTCCTTTGTGGTCTGCATTGTAGGAACAAACTTTTCCTTTGGGAAATATTTTGGGCTTTTGTCGTAAATACTTGCGGAATGATTTTAAGGTACCTATTTGATGTTTGTTCTTGCTATTCTTGGTTAATTTGGTCTCGGTGGAATTTTGAAAGAAATTTCTTGGAATGTGCGGGGGAGCATGGTGATGGTGAACAAACAAAATTTTATTAAGATGTAGTAAATACATTCCAGATGGCACAGTTAAGTAATTTGTCTTTGATGGGCAAATCTTTGTGCAAACCAATAGAAATTCTGCTTTGAATTATTCGCTTTCACGCAACACTGCACAAGGATAAGAACTATTTTGTAAATTTTAAATAAACGGTAATGAATTTGAAGAAACTCTCTGGTGTCCACTATCTTTTAAAAGTCAATAAAATGGCGAAGAAATATGTTTTAATTGAATTAATAAAAATATTTCAAGAAGGATACTGCACGTACAAAATTGAAAATGTGTAGTCCAAAAATGTAGCAATAGCATAAATTATATGAAAATCTAGAAAAGCAATATTGTATAAAGAATAGAACTATAGAAATGACCACTTATTATTTGATTTGATTCCCTTGATCATGTTGGCGTCGCCCATAGCTATGAAATGATCTGCAGTTCTCTGAAGCCATTCTTAGAAAATATGTCAAGGTCATGCTTTCAATGTTGCCACATGTAAGGTTTCAGATATACAATAAATTCATTATTCATTATTTTATAGAAACATTTGTATACAACCAAACATTTTTCTTTTAATTGATGTAAATTCTGAAAATTATGTTTCTAATATATGTCAGCATTTTGTGATTTAATTCCTGCTGTTTTTTTCAAAAGCTTCTTCAGCGATTGTTTTAATAATTTAACAGGCAATATATTTGTAACTCATTTCTTTGTTTCATAGATTTATCTATTTTCAGTAAACCACGGAGAGGTGCTACCATACCGTCTATATTTTTACTCTTTATAAAATTTCAGCACTAAAAAATCTTTTTTTGAGAACAATTAAAAAAAAATTGGTACCTAGACATAAAATTTATTTAAGAGAAAAATCACAACTTCAATAAAATGCTTTTTGAAGATTAGGGAAAAATTAGATATACTTGAGGGCTAAGTTTCCCATGTACATAGCAACACTGCACTTTACGACAAAACGAATAGATGACGTCTAATAAAGTGTTTCACCCGTGAGCACAATAGGTAGTTCCTTCGAAAGGTGTAAATTGTAAATACTATATCTTTGATTACAGCTGCCCGCAAGGACACATTCTGTTTAATCAAGACTAGAAAATATTTTTCGAGCATCTTGAAGTTGTCTCAATTTATTGTCCTACTTTCACTCAAATCGAAAAGACATGCAACTTTTTCTTTTATTGATTTGAGAACACTTTTAGGGTGGGTGCTTGAAATTGGAAAATGTAGCAAAAGCGTACATCCCTTTAAAAAATATTTTTATTTACATTGCACCCATCTACTTTTCTTGAAAAAAAATCCAATTAGTATTTTCTAAATAAGTTAAAACTAAAACGATCTGGTAACGCCTTTGTCATGTGAACTAAAGAAAATGATGGAGATCTTGATAGTTTTGCTAGCTCTGAAAGTCAAAACAAAGTTCATCCAAAAAGATGTCACTGAATATTCGTCAAAGTTGTTCTTGTTAGTTTTACAACTATATATCTCTGTTTTTAACATTTCGACGCATAGAAAGACAATCACGGGTGCAATTCCATTGTTTGAAATGAAAGAATATGGTTCTTTTTAAATCGCTATCTATTACATTCCCTATTTAATGTTTTAGTGACTCTTGGTTGAACACCAAAGTGATTAGTATTACTTTTTTTATGGTACTAGGTAGCTCTTCTAGCCCATAATTAGGGGATTTTTTAAAACTGTCAAAAAACACTTCTTGCAGCTTAATAATAAAGTGGAACATGTTTACTAGCATATCGTTTCCAATGTCTGTCAAACTTAACGCTTTTAACTTTGAAAATTAATTTTAAAAATCGGCACAATATATGCGACTTATTTTTAAGCGCTTGGCGAGTTTTTCTGATTTACTTAGCTATTTCCTTTTTACAGCAAGTTCGCTGGGAGAATCATCAATCGAAGTTTTCCATTTGTAACTGTGTAGTATGACAGTATCATCAATGCCAATCCTGATTAAATATCTGGGACCGTTCACTAGCAAAGCAGCGCTTAAGCTAAATTCGATATTTATTATAACTTCTGAAGATGTTTATATGTCTAAGGGACATTTATTTCAAACTCCTTATTCATTTGTGTTCATTTCGCCCGCTTTTGTATACGATTCTTAAACAAAATTAATTTGCTTCAAGAAGGTAGCTAGTGTGTAATTTACTGAATACGTTTTACGTATATACCTATATAATTTAAATTTACCGCCTGGTTAGCTATATTTCAAGGACTGTTTTCCATTTCTTCCAACCTTCAAACCTATTTCAATTCTTTCCTTTCCGAAATAGAAGAAGAAAGTGTATATGTCAAACTCACTATACGAAGTGTGACATTAAAAAATAAATATTTCTTTTGCTATTGTAACCTATTTCTACGAAAATGTTTAAGTAACCATAACCCACCGACGTTCCCAACTTTCCAACTGAAACAGCCCAGACCTGTACATTTACAATAGACTGACTTAAGAACACCCTTCGTAGATTTTTTTCTTTAAGAACACAAGTCACCGAAGCCGGTGGAACAAAACGTGCAAATGCCAATTTGTCTCCGCTTTATTGTTCTAAGTGCTTAAATGGCATCGCATTCAAGAGTGTCATTTCCGGTCTGAATGGCTTGCATTGAAAACATCTCCCCAAAAACAAAAGGACACACTTTAAGACAAAACTCCACCCCCGACAACACTTTGCTCTGAATCACAATCCCAATCACAACTGAAAATGACAACTCAGCGAAGTTTGGGAAAACGATTACGTAAGCCATTGTCTTGGGCACTCAACTGACAGCATAATGCAATGAAACGACCTTTCAACAAGCATTTCCAAAGACGAAGTAGCATCCACAGAGGAACATCGGCACCATTCATTTCAACTGACATCATAATGAATTAAGAAGTTCACAGTTCATTTCCACAGCCCGACAAGCAACTGAAGTGTTAACATCCTCATCCTCACTTCTAGGTACAACAAAGGTTGTCTAACAAGAAGCAGCTACACACCTATATTTGTACAAAGCACACATAGGTCCTCCTACACTAGGTGTCCTTGTTACAGTTCGAATGGGTATTACTTTAGCTTTCGATCCTTCTGAAAGGATTTCCGCATACATTGAGCAGCAGAAAGACACTCTCTGTAACAAACTAAAACAAAGCCCGACGCCAATTTCAACAAGAACTGACAAAAGGTTACAAAGTCCATCCCACACACCGAAACTGCACAGGAACAATGTTCTCATATCGAATGCAATAATAGCACCACCGGGCTAGAGAAGGATTTTGCGAAAGCTTTTAAGTAATTAATGACAACACAAGGGTGTTACTTGCGCACACGTTGACACCCGAACACGTTCAATAGAATCGAATCAAAGACAGTTGACAGAGTTTTCACAGTTTGTGGGTCAAGTTAGACAACAATGTGTGTGAATTGGCAGCCAAGTGGGACGCTAGACTGACTCCCATTGCGATGGGTGCCTTATCTGGAGAACTGTCTCGCTTTTTGCGACTTGAATAATGACTTGGATTTATTTTTCATTTCTTATCTGAAAAGCGATGAGATAAACTGCGAACGTCACGGGATTTCTTCTGATGCAATGATTCAATTTGGTTCCATCTACTCCGCAATGATGAACGATCATATAAAAACCGTTCGCAAGGACGACGACGGCGTCTTTAACGAGAGTGGAGTGAGGACTTAAATGACTGCCGACTATGGGTAGGGTAAATACTCTTATTCTCTAGGTCTCTCTATTATTTTCAATTTGATTTCTGATACTCGTGCTTGCGTATACTGCAGGCAGGCAGACAAATTGACAGGAAGCTATGCGAGGTATCTCTTTGATCAAGTTATTCTCTGCACAGTGTTTTAAGGCAAAAACTATGATAATTGCATTTCCAACCAAGTGTCCAGCAGAAGTGTTCCATTCTGCTTCCATCTTCGGGTACACCTTGGTAACGTTATAGGTGGCCCTACCCCACGGGTGGGGGAATTGATTGAAATGGGTCTCTAGAAGACCATTAATCTTAATTGAAATAGCTTCTGCTTCATTGCCGTAGGAAAGTCACTTTCTGGCCAATTATGGTGTAGTTAGAGAAATTATTTATGATGGAGACATTGCTTGTAGTCCAGCGGGTGGTCCATTTTTAGATGATGGTCTTAAGTTAGTAAGAAATTGTTTTGTGTTTTTGTTCCGTTTTTTTTTTTTTTTTTTCAATTAAAGTTTTCCCTTGGCTTTGTATAGCATTCTGCAAAAAAAAAAAAGCTGTGTTCCATTGTAATGGTTTTCGATAGAAAAGTTGAACTAATTAAGAGTTTTTCCTTGAGTGGATAACACAGACAGTTTTGTTCTTTCAGTTGGAGAAACAAGGAAAATCAATGAAAATTAATGAATATGAGAAATAGATGAACAAAAGTTTAATGAAGGGAAATCAATGTGTCAGACTAAGCTCAGAGCCGTTGGGTCAGGCTTAGCTCCCTGGTGAGGGAAATAGAAAGTTCAAAGTTCCCTCATGGCTTTTGATTAATTACTGTAAGTTAATTATCTAAAGTGGTAAGCCCAAAAGTGATAACTAAACAAACAGTTTTTTGGTTAACAAGTTTTTTAAGCTTTGGTGCGAACTAAACAAGTTCATCTTCTGGTGCTTTTTGTCGCGTACCTACTTTTCTTTTATTTTTAAACCATTTATTTTTAAATTTCGTTGTTTGACAGTCTGCTTTATTTTTTTTATGTGGTTTTCGCAACGGTGTTTACTCTCTTTTTAGGTTGTTTTTTTTTTTTTGCTGCGTTTTCAGACCCTTTTTCTCATTTTCTCTTTTTCTTACTGGTCTTCGATTGCCAGCTCATTTGTTAGCTGTTTTTGTCAGATGATTTTCAGCTGTATTGAAATACATATTTTAAAATAAAACTTTTTATATAACTTGTTTTTTAGCATATTTTTCAATAGATTTAGAGCATTTTTTGTCACGTTTTTTGCCCTTTTTTAATAATTTTTAACTAGATTTTTGTCCCATTTTTTGACGGGTTTTTCTCCATAGGCTTTTTCTTTTCAAGATTTTCGAAGAATATTCGTAGCATGTTTTTCGTTCGTAAATTATTTTTTCCACTCGATTTCTGACGCGATTTTAGAAGACATTTTTTAGTATTTCTGACTGTTCTTTAACATCTTTTTTTCTGTGCAGTTTTCTATGCCGTTTTTAACAAGTTTTTGTAATAGTTTTCTGTCAGATATTTTTGATTTTTACGAGTTCGTCGAAGCAATTTTGTTCGCATATTTTTCAACTGTTTTTGGCCGCGTATTTTACCAATGTTCACATCGATTTAATTAATTATATTTTTCTAGATAATAGGTTAATAGGTAGGCGCAGTGGCTTAGTGGTTAATGTGTTGGACTACTAAGCGAGCGGTCCCAGGTTCGAATCCCACAAAAACCCAAATTCCAACTCAGGGTTGGCTGGCGCCACCTCTCGCGAACGTCTGGCAACCATCCAAGAGTATAACTGTCTTGATAGAGCTTCTCAATCGGCCGTTTGGAATCGGCATAAAATTGTAGATCCCTTCCAATCGTTCCAAAAATGAAAAACTCATACAAAACGAATGGTTGCGAGAAGCTAGGCCCAGGGTCCCTACAGACCTGTTGCGCCAACTATTATTATTTTTAGTAGGTTTTTAAATCATGGCTACTTTGACACTCTTTTTATCGGGTATACGTACGTTTTGGAGACACAATGCATTATGTGCAGGATTGCTTCTTTATCATATCTGATATTTAGTTTCGTTGGAAAATGGTTGACTGTTTATTTTCGGATAATCGACTTTTCAAAAATCCCCAAACCCATAGTCAAAGAATCTAGAACTGGGCTTCTCCAGACCACCGAATATCACGCATCAAATAAGTTTACTATTCAATGACCGTCGTTTGAGATCCTCTATCATTACTAGTAATAATCTGGGCGAACTTTTATTTGTTTCTCAAAGAAAGTCTATTTCAATACTTCTCAGTGCAATTGAGTTTAAAACCACCAATCGCTCTCATGCTCGTATGTAATGAATCGCACTAGAAAACGGTAAAGCATAATAACTTGATAAAAACTTTATCACTTAACTCAAACACACAAGCCCTCGAAATAAACCACCTGCGCCACAAATTTAAACGCCAAACTCAACTCCTGCACTCCAATAAATCAAACCCAACCCGGAAGCTTGTTGCAGTCAGATAATAGTTTGAAATTTCAACTCGGCTTATTAGCTGTGAGAACTTTTCCAATAACACGCATAGTAAATCTGAACTTTCTGTTCCTTGAAATTTCTACTGCAAAGTGCGGTATCTTTCATCTTTTCGCACATTCTTTCCATTTCACACAGCAACACATAATGCTATATTCCTCCAGAGAATTCCCATTGTGTCGCTTGAGCATTGTAAAACTTCAATTCTCCTGGAGCACGAACCAACATAAGCTTGCATTGTGGTTGTGCCTTGTGCCACCCTTATCTCATAACTTTCCTTGCATCTATGCAACTGTTATGGAGAGGAAAAGTCATTTCCATTAGCACTGCAAAAAAGAAAAGTACAACGATCTAAGTAGGTATACGTCAAACGATATTCCACTCAGAAGCGAAATGCCGCCAGCGTTTCCACAACTAACAGCCATTGTTTGTACTTTTTGAAAAAAAATTAAGACTTTGTGTCTGCGTTGTAGATGCGGGCGAAAGGCTAACGAATACCTTTTGTGTGTATCTCTAATTTTCTTCTCCACTGACGCGACACATGCAGGCCGGGCTTTTGTACCGAAAAACTTATTTTTAATTTCAATTCCAGCCTCGAATCCCCTAATCAGCAACGAACAGGCACACGCATCCGTAAGGGCAGACGAAATAAATCCTCTTTGCATATCCGGATCCGGACGTATACTGTGCAGAAAACTGTTCGGGAAATGAAAATGACAATCCAAACGGAATGAAAGAAGAATAGAATCCCATGAATGTACAATTAACAAGAAATTCCAAAGGACCTTTTGTTTTATTGTGGCGGTAATCCCTTTAGATTCACACTTTGCTTCTCCATTTCTCCTGTCTGTGCATTTGAGAAATATATTTTCAAACAACCAGCTGTCTATCCTTTCCGGTGGATTGCTCAAAGGATTTCAGCGCCATAGATGAGCGAGGAAGATGTATCGGCTTTGTTTTTTCTCAACACCAAGGCTTTAGTGTGTGTTATCATTTTTGTGCGAGCGAATGGATCTTTTCAAAATCAGTTCAATGACGGGGGCCAACCGTGCTATAAGCTTTGTTTATGATTTTCTTTTTTTACGATTTGTATTCGCCCTCTCCTTCGTGGATTTAAAACAGTCTGATGTCTGACACTTTAATGGAGGTGTTAAGTGCCGATTGCTTACATTTGGACGGTTTATTTTTGATTCCTTAGGAGCATGAATATTTTAGATGCGTATTGGGATGGGGTAGGTTTATTAGCTTCCTCATTAAGAAGACGATTTGGTTAGCTTTCAGTGTTATTGATGAGGATGGTTTTTTTGCTATTAACCCGGAAAATGTAAACGACCATCCTTCACTACTGATTGAAGGGCATAACATTCATTATTAAGATACTCTATCCTACGATGCTACAGCGTTCGTTCATCAATGTTTTTGCAAGAATGTTCGGATTGTTGTTGAGGACAAATTTCGATCAGTTGTGTAAATAAAATGTATTTGGTGAAATTGTTAATAAAATAAATAATAATTCTCAACTCAAAAAAAAAGTCGATTAAGTTACAATCGTTACTTTTATTTTTTTCAATAAATATACGTTGATATTATAAATTATTTACAGAAATAAAAATTCTAGGACGATTTTAGATATTTTTGCTACTACAAATCTTAAAAATGCCTATGAAAAATTCTTGAACACAAATATACCTACCAAGCTTCGCAAGATTCTTTAAAAACGAAAAGAAAACAAAAGTATACTTTCAAAAAACAACGAAAGAAATCGTGCGAAAGCGAAAATTTGGGACTTTTTAATTTTTTTCTTCATATCCGTTTGTCGAAGCAGAGATTTAAAGATTAAATAGTTTTGGGATAGTTTTTTATAGCTCAAGAATCTCTTATTTTTTGACAGCGCCACTTGAATGCAGTTCTCACTTTACATTACATTTAATTCTAATTAATTACCTACTTATGTTTTTTTGATATAGCCTTTTGAAAAAAACCCACATATACCAACATCGCTAAATTTAAGAGACACCACTGTTAATGCAGTATACATATACAATCACTCCAGGGATGTATTTTTCTTTCGAAACCCAAAATTTTAGTAAAGAATTTAAATAATAATTATTCATTTAATAATTAATTTATAGTGTAGAATCAGTGAAAATGTAAAACGTCAGTAAAAAAACAAGAAATGTACATAACTTTTGTTATAAATAAAAATTTAAAAAAAAAAGTTTCCTTTTATTTATTTATTGCAAACGAAAATTCCTTTCATTTTCCAAATTATATAGAACGAAAACGATTGAAAGTTTTCATCTTACATAATTAAAAACCTGAATGTAAAGGTAAACCAGCCTAAACCCACCCTGGACCATTCGACGGTCAAATTAAGCTATACCTACAACAAAAGGATTTATCATACACGTCACGGCGTGTCATGTCATATACCCATCACAAATACTTCTCATCCAAATCAGGATGAATTTCGTCCTCGAAATTGGATATGATGACAGACAGTTGCGATATCCAAAAATCCCATGTTATTTGAATGAATAAATAAATTAAGCTTCAAATAAGCCCTCTATTTGTTGTAAATCCTCTTTCTATCCATTATACACAAAATTGTATTCGTCCGGCGGAGAATGCCCCAACGCCTTGGCATAAAGTATCAAGTTTTCTCAGAGACGTAGACCCACTTCAAAAAATATTGTATTCTGTGTGTTCTGAGCCTTTCCATAGCCTTTCATTAATGAAGAGATGACAAAGAAGGATATTGTTATATTTATCTTGGATTTTATTTTTTATTTCTATGAAATGCACACTCCATCGTTATTCATTGCGCCCTCATAAAGAACCAATAAAACATTTTCCCATTTTCAATTCGAAACCGAAATCGAATTCATTTTCTTTTGCTGATGCTGTAGATTTTTGAGAACATTGCGTGTGCCGAGACAATTGTTTGGAAAATACAAAAATTCTTGTTTAATTGAGGTTAGTGTACCGCAACATGCTGCTGCTGCCAGAGAAACATAAATTAAGTAATTATCTATTCCTCTCTATACAAAAAGCCAAGGAAGACACAAACAGTGATACAATTTTGCAGATGGCTATAAAGAGAGTATGACACACATATGACACATATAGTGCATAATGAAAAGAAGGGAAATTTTACAAATAATGTTGTCCTAGTTGGGATTGTGATTAGATAGGTGGTTAATTAGTTATTCTATTGAAGCAGCGAAACGGATCTGAAATAGTATTCAAGTTTGTTGACGTTCATTAGAGATGTTCGACAAATTTTACTGCACGTGTGATTTCTTAACATTGCAACTCTAATTGGCCGCTAAAGTCGTGTGATATAAACAGCAAGAAAAACTGGGCGAGCTAGTTCCAAATCACCGGGAAGTTTTAAGTTCCTCTGGATATCCTCACATTTCAAATAAAACCATAGACTAGCAGAGCACTCACTATTAGGTATTAAAATGCACTTGTCTTTTGAATTTGAATTTTATATGGAAGTTCAAAATAAGTCTGAACTTCTTACTAAGACTTAGAAATGAACGTAAACCATGAAACCAAATGCATGAGAGATACCAAAAGATTTGTCTGTCTTATCGATTCAATGAACAGCAATAAGGACAGGGAACCACTTCAATCCGCAACTTTAAATGCAGCGAAATTATCACTTACAAAACAACGCAAATTTTTATTTTTACAAAGGCGAACAATTTGCTGAATTATTCTAAATCCTTGAAACTTTCATAGTTCGAAAACCTCTGCAACGAAGGTTTTCCTTGGTCCTACAAATTCGAGGACTTCACTGTATAAACATACAATAAGAACATCATACTCGAATTTCCCCAATTAACCATCCGAAATGTCGAAACCCGAACCCCACCACTTATTCCCCAAACAGAAATAAAATTACTTTAGCAATAAAATCTTCATTATCCTTCATTAATTATCTATACGGCTTCCGCGTGAATAATTCCCGCACACGCATAGCTCAGCACCAGTCTTAGTTGGCAAAGTGTAATTCCTGATGTTTCTTAGCCTTTCGCCCACAATAGTCGTAAAAAAGGACATCGAATCGTTTCAATCTAATGAATTCTCGAAATCCATGTATTCACAATGAAACCATATTAAGTCACGTTGTATTGCTGGGCAATTTTACTACACATTCCTAGCTTTATGATGGTAATTACTTGCCTCCGCAATCCTGACAATTAAACAGGATACGTGCGTATACGTGATTTTCTGAATCTAATTCAGATCCCTAATAAAGCCATACAAAGTTCTACTATAATCGAAAATTCCATCAGAAATGCCACCTGATATGCGACGGGTGTTACCAAGTCAGTGAACTGTTTCCAAAAAAAAAAAAAAGTAAGTGAGAAGGACCAAACTCAGCCAACCAACCAAAACTATTAAATAAAAATCATTTCACCGACCCACGCTCGAATAAAGATGCAATACTCGTAGTCGTATCTTTTACCACAAAAAATGTGGCATTTCACAGATGAAAAGTGTAAATAGTGTTATAAATTTTCATCTCCATTTCCATTTCTCGCTACCCTAGTTCATTACTTTTTTCATGGAATTCTCGATGCAAACAAGGACTTTTGCATTGAACCGGGTAGAAAGAATAAGGGTCGTCAATTGCTGCCTCGTTGGTTTCTTTAAATATTCAGGAAAATTACTTACTTCCATGGGTGCTTGTGCTCCAGACACTACCAAGTACCAAACCGTGCGCGCCGCCCGACCAGAAGACGAAGAAAACGGAGTTTCATGGTAGTTTGCCAAAATGGGAATTTATGGCTGCGTATTGTTTACGCATTGCGGATACATTTATTCATTTTTCTCGGAAGCTTCTCTGAGTTAATATGAAGCGAAGGCAAGTGTATATCAAGACGTGAATAAATGTTTCAATTTATCATGTTTTTTAATTTTGTTTTTTTTTTTGTTTCCTCTTTTACGTCCGATCAACAGTATGATAAGAGAGAATTTTTTGGTTGTTGGTGAACCTCTTTATAATAACTGGAAGTTGTATATCAGAATTAGTTTAGTTGGATGTAATTGATTCTTAAGTATTGCCACTTGATGAATACGCGAACGCATTAATACTTTTTGAATTTAACGATAATTTTAGGTACTCAGAACATAACGGACAATTCTTTCGAGTGAAAGATTTAATATCCCTAACTGTTCGAATTATTAGGTAGACCCGCTCAAGTTCGTTGTTCCAAAAGTTAATAAAATGCTATGCTTTGGAATTGTGTAAGCGTATCTGACAGCTATTTTCGGTTTTAAAAAATTTAAATTCTGAGTGACGTGGTGATTTTGAAAATACTTCTTTTGGCGCATTAATGGTAAAATTCTCTTTGTTACGGAAGTCAATTTTCCAGTGCATACTTTCAGGTGTATGCACACATTTTCAGGGGCAAACAGGTGCGCTATATATCCAGCCACTTTCGTTTCTTTTTAAATGCAAAAGGCAAAACATTGCAGAAGTGTTCCTCAAAAGTGTTTTGCAAAACTTAATTGTTAACTTTTAACGCTTTATAAAAGAGAGCATACACTTTTGAAGGGATATCTTTGCGTAAAACACTATTCAGCGTGTCATAAAAATTTGTGTCGCCTCCATTTGCTCGAAAAATAAAAACTCACATAAACGAGTGGTAGTGAGAATTTTTATGATTTGTAAGAAATTTCTCTCAGCTGTAGGTATATATGACAATATCGTTAATAACCCAATTTTCCTGTGCATATGTTACAATTTTGATTAGGAAAATTTTCTTATGAGTGGCTATCGAACAAAATTTATAATTAAACAAAACTAGCTACTTCTTTAAACAAAAATAAAAACATTTATTATATAGCGAATCCGCACGGGACTAGAAAATAGCTTTGTTTAATATAAAACACATAAATTAAAAGGTTTCAAACATTTTTTAGAAAATAAGCTAAAAAACAACAAATCATAAAGGTTTTTGTAGAGGTTTTTAAAAAGTGCTTGATGAGATTATAATTATAAAATGTCACTGATCGCTTAAAATAAATTGAAGCATTGTACTCCATATACAAATTAAAATGCAATATATGCTCACGGATTCCTGAACTAAATTAAGACAGTAATTCGACCAGGCCCAGCAATATAAATCAATACAGCAATTCAACTACCAGTAATTTCCTGAACAATTATGTTTGTCACAAATTATTTTAAAACCCCATATACTGTCATAATTACCGCAAACGAAGTGGTAAGTCATTAATATGAGCGTGTGCTAATTTACGACCATAGTTTCATATTTCATTGCCCACTCACTATACTTATGAATGAGTAAGCACAATAAACTTTATTGTTAATTCAATTTCGATGCGTCGAGGCCCACTGAACTCAATTTGAAACAAGACCCAAACAATGCTTATGCGGCAATATCGTTTGAAATTGAGTATCCACATTCTTGTGCATAAGCTGGAACTTTAATGCGCCTTCCTCTGAACGTGTAGTTCTTCCGGAAATACCATCTTTCACAAACAAACCCTCAAATAAAAATATTGACCATTATAGTGGAAGAAACTGTTTACCTGAGCAGGATAAACCAGCAGCACATTCCTTGTCGTTTACACTTGGATGTTCGCCTCGTGTCGGGTAAACAATAAATCGGTGCTTGACCCTATACGACTTGTTCGGGAATCACTCAACCAATTAGTCACCGGAAACGAATGCGGGCATAGCATTCTGTATTGTTTAGGGTCAGTCCCTGATTTATTCATGTCAACAATTTAGTTGCCATGTTCTTCGAATTACACCAGTGCACAGTAAACAATTTATTACTGGGATATACGAAGACAAGTGGGAGAGCCCTAATCTTTGTGACATTCTCAAAGGGAGATGGCTATTATAGTTATGGATGCGTCGCAGTAATATAAATGTCAACCAGATTTGCTCATTTATTAATGCATGAGTACTTGGGTAGGAATATACGCGATTAGGGTCAATGATTGGCCTACGAGTGGCTAACTCGACGGTGATGGATATCGATGTGTAAGTGAATGTGTGTATGGCAATTATTCACTAAATGAGAAATTCCTTCATCAATCAATGCTAAAAATATTTCTCTCTTTCTGTGAGAGATTACCTCACCAGTACCTTCTACTTAGCAAGGACTACTTTTGACGGATGGTACATCTTGGATTTATTTCCACCAAATATCGGTTAATGTCTGGATTAAAATAGACTCCTCATTTCACAATAAAACATAAAAATCATTTGAAGCCAAATGGAAATCTACTTTTGTGTTCTTTTCGATGATTTTTTGTTTCCAGCCGCAGACCGTAAAAGACTGACGAGTTTTACTGTTTTTTAATGACGATCCATTAAATTGTTAAAAATAGATGCATATTCAATTTTACATGTGATTTAGAAAGAACGAATACCCAATCGTCTTTTGCGTGTAGCTCTAGGTATATGGTTGCGAGAACCCCACACTCCAACTCTAATTGGATTTATAATCTTAGTTTTGGGGAGCACAAGAAAAAATAACGAATAGTGCTGAAGCACACTGAAGACAAACCAATAAACAAACAAGCAGACTGAAATATATATTTAGCTCAATGTTAATTATGTACGTATGCATAAAATCAACACCTTGATGGACTGGTGGGAATATAACCAGCGAAACATGGCGGAATACTAATATGCCGGCTAAAAACAAATGAAACGACGACGGTTGTTTAACGTTTCATTTTGTTTAGAATTTGTTGAACTCTCGGCATATCTAAGTAGAGCGCAGCGAAGCAGTTAATGATGAATAAGAAGAACAAACCGAGTTTGAAACGGAAACCCACATTTACATAACACCATATATTATGAAACAAGGTTCAAAACGCAGACTAATAGTGCACAGGGACAGATTTTGCCAGTGGGTGACCTAAAAAGGGGCCGCTATGGGAGGAGCTGGATTTCTGTTGATAATATAATATATGTGAATATTATTGCTCGCAGTGTGCAAGTAGGTATACCTACAACTATTGTACACTGAAAAATGTGTCCACTCGTTGCAAATATTTTTAGACATATAAGGGTATTCTCACAACCAAAGGTAGGGGGAAAGGAGGTGTTCAATTTGTAAAATGTCAAGATAATGAGTGCAATGATCTTAAACTAGATCTCAAATTACTATAACGGTTTGGCACACGTGTACCCCTGCCCATTGATATGTCCTTTCTTCATTCTTTCTGTGGGGGAATAGACCTAAGGAAATTCATCTTTCGTTTATTTTATTTCATAAAAATTTGGTTCTGAAGTGACGCCCTTGTCGGTGCGACAAAAAAAAACTGTAGTCTATAAATCGAATATTTCGACCATTTAATTAGTATCTACCACATGGTCCATTAAAAGTACGCCACAATTTTGTACAAAAAGTGTGTGGTAGCTAAGGATATCAATACCAATATTTGACAGTTTGACACTTAACAGAATAGCATAGTGCGTTGTTACATAATTTGACATAAACAATAATTCCTACGTTCGCTTTTGAGCGATGCATACATTTTTCGGTCAAAATCCACTGCGCCGTGGCCTTCCTAGGGCCTGTTGCCACTCTCTCTTTTAATATAAAAACGATTCCTTCCGAATTACCAAACAAAATTTTTAACCCTTTTTACTTTTTTATTTGATCTCCATTTAGATGTAATTGACACAGAAACAAAAACTCGAAATCTTCCCTGATTCACGTTTTAACGGAATTTTGTGAAATCACAAAACGTCAATACACATCCGGAACCTAATGACTCACAAACGTGTGTCGCTAAATCGGAAGTGCCATGTGGCCAAGTGTTTATTCTTCGAATTAATCACATTGAACTTTGTTTCGAAAGTATGCAGCGTTTCGTAACATTTTGAGGCTGACGTTGACTTAGATAAATGTATCTCGATGTGTTAGGAATCCCACTTATGGCATACCTATATTGTCACCGACTCTTTCTGGTGAATGACAAGTTTTTTCTCGCTTCATTGATGATAATTTATGCAGTGAATTATCCGAAAACAGTGTATACCTAATGATTCACATATGTTTTCATTGTTAAATCAAAATTCTATCTTTTCACTGCCACCCTGGAGCCAAGTTCACGTACGAGTATTTTTTTCTGATTTTATACCATTCTCGCTTTGTTCTCGAACTATGCGCATATACACACAGGCATCAAAGCGGCGTAGTAACACACTGTTTAGGCACCAAGTGTAACCTCACCTGCTTCGAGGTGCATAATAGAATACGATAGCTGAATGTCTCCCCCTTCACCTTTTTTATACATGAGTGAGTACGTTCGTTCCATTGTTGAACGGATGAATTACTCAGCAGCATTCTTTTACACACAGCACCAGCTTGGTGGATAATGCAGAATTTGAATATCATTTCATTGATGACGTGAATTAATCGCTGTAAAACAATCGATTTGAGTCTTTTATTGGAAATCAGTTGCTCGGATATGACCGTTAAATATTTTTGTATTCAAACAAAGTGGGTTTTCGTCTTTCACCTCGTGCACTGAAGATGCATAGATTACTTTGGGTTTATTTTCAATTTGCACAAACGAACGGTGATTAGGTTTTGCATTTCCAGCTTAAAGATAGGAGAGTGTACCAATGATCAGGAGCGTATTTGGAGCGGCTTTTCAAAAGCGAGGGGGCGCCTACATATTCGACAAAAAGTAGATTTTTAATATTAGCGTGCTTTTAAAGTAACATTTTTAAGAATAATTCCAAGAAAAGCGCGTTCTTCCAAAATTTACAAATAAAATTAACAAAATTAAAATAAATTTATATAGGGGAGAGTGGGTATGTATGGGAAACAGGAGGAATGGGACATAAGCATTTTCTTCAACGTCGTATACTTTTTCTCGTTCCTGTTGATCACAAATTTGCTCTTTAGTGTTTACCCACTGGTCAACGAAGCAGGTCCTGTGCGCAGTTGAAATTACGCAGTGGAGAGCAAAAAAGGTAAATTTGTACATAAAAAGTAAAATAATTGGGTGAAATTTGAGTGAAAAATAATAATTAATGAGTGAACATATTGTACAAAAAGTGAATCAAATAGATATAAACATATATCATGAAGTGAATGAATTCTAATTTTTTTTAGTCTGCGCCGTATTTTAAGAGATATTATGTTTGATCTCTTTGAAGTGCCCTACAGGATGATTGGGACACTTATATGCAGGAGGAATGGGACACCTGTCCGTGAACCGAACAGGGGTCAGGTTCTGGAATCTTTGTGGAAAGCGAGAACATTAGACTACACTACCCCTTAGGTAACCAAAGTATACAGTAGTGAAAGGTGTCTGTTTGGCAGTACAATGGACAATGGATCGTTGTGTCTGAGTGCTCCATCGGATAGTAACACCCCCCGACAAAAAAAAAGCTTTTCCACATCAAAGTCTAAGCAAAGAACACTTAAAAATGTTCGCACGCAAAGTACATTAGAAATAAAGGTTTTAAGATAAAAAAAAACACACTTGTAATACATACCCACTCTCCCCTACCTACCTAATATAAATAAAAAATAAGTATTTGGCGTAACAGGTCGTCCCTAACGCCCTAGGAAGGGATCTACAATTTCATGCGGAACGGCTATTTGAGAAGCTCTTTTTAGACAGTTATGCTCTCGGATGGTTGTCAGGCTTTCGCGAGAGTTGGCGCAGTGGAAAAAAAACCCTAAGTTGGAATTTGGATTTTTTTTCGGCAACCGAACCTGGATCTCGGGCTTAGTAGTCCATCTCACTACTACGTCGTTATTTCAAAACCGATTTTTTTTAAATATGGACCAAATGAAAGTTAACTTCCCGTGGGTGTACTCCCGCTTGGTTTTTTTTTTGTCACAGACCGATGGCCGATCCGTTCAAAAGCACGTTAAACTCAGTTATCCGAGTGATTGTAATTGATTGTAATTGTCCCATGAGTTTTGGGATGTTCATTATGCGATCGCGATGATTGATATTTCGAATCAGAAGTTAACTATAGGTACTTCACATAACACGCATTCATTACGTTATTATTAGGTCAAAAGAAATGAGCCTGTATTAAATGATTCTAAGCCAATTACCTAAAAATTAACTATTAGTCTTTAACCCAAAATGCGGTCGAATTATAGCCGCTGGGATTTTCTAATGGAATGATTAATGGAGTAACCAGAGTTCAAAGGAATGAATCAAAAATAAAATTATATGCAGTCTACGATGAGAATCAATATGACTGCCTAGAACAAAATGCCGCAATGGCAGACTTAGCTTTGAAGTAGATAGTAAAAAATGAGGTTAGTAAGAAGATGAAATAAAGAAGTTATTATGACTTTCAATCAGTGTTCCTATGTGTAGCGGCAAAACCCCCTTCACGAGCACCTAAGCAGAATTGACTTTGAAGGGAATATCGGTGGAAGAATCTTCGAAGGTTCGCGGAAGAAGGGAATGAGAATATCTGCTGAGAACATTTGATCGAAATGGTAAGCGATATGCAAACTTACGAAGGTATGGAAGAAGAATAAGCGGATCACGGCTTTATATTTTTCTGAAGAATTGGAGTAAGAGAACTGTTTTATAATTTGATCCTCGGTCACACGTATAAACATTTTCTCTTACAACAGTGTTCACTAAATGACGAAATAACTTTTAACGTACGTTGAGGAATAGAATAAATATTAGACTTTTTATTTTTACTTTTGCGTCCTTAAATACCAATTAAAAACAACACTCACCTTAGCTTGAAATGTAATCCCGTTTAAGAAGGCCTGCTCTGCATGCAATGGTATCCGAAGATCCTGGTCATCTTGTACCAAATCGTATGGTGTCGAAGGCATCCTTAAGTAATTTAGTATCACTGATTCAGACCACTTATAGTATCAAGAAATTGATTTCATTTTCTTGGCACTGCGCTTGCGTACGGATTTCTTGATATACAGCAAGAAGCCACTCTTACTTCGGGTACTCATGCAAACCACTATTTTATTATTAATTTTCCCCTGATGTGACAGAATTAAATACAAACTATTGAATTGAGCAAACAAATGAGCCGACCTGGATGTGTAAATGTATATTAGATATGAACCGCGCACACAACCCTATAGATACTCTGCACTGCACTGGGCCGCCTCTTGTTTTTCGAAATTTATTTACGGTTTCTTTGAGCAAGCATTTATTTTGGAATTTGTTTTCTTATTCTTTTTTTCTTTTTTTTTTTTTTTTTTGTTCTAAAAAAAACGAATTATTATACTAGACGAATTAGCAAAAAGCAGTTTTGGAACACGAACGATGATGATTTCAAAATAACATAAAATGATATGAACATGAACACGCTTCCTCGGCCGTTTGCTGTGTTCGAGTTGTGCCTCCTTCTTGTTGTTGATTAATTATTATTATTTCCCATTCCTCTTCTTTCTTGCTTCGACTTCAAAAGCGTATCTGGAAATGAAAAAGAAGAAAAATACCATCTGATCAGTGTTTTGTGCGTTGAAATTCAAATCGATTGCCATACGGCTTGTCGGAGCAGTGGAGGAAATATCTAATAAGTGTCCAATAACCTGATGAAAACTGTCCCCCAACAAAGTAAACGGTTGGACGGTGATAATTTTCTTTGTGTAAGGTGAATCTTCTCAGACAAAAGCAAAATTAAATAAAAACTTTTCTTAACTTTTCAACGGACTGGCTGTGAGTGACGTCTCGGGGATCTGGTAGATTTATACCGAGAAATTCCAAACACAAGATACCCAACGGGGATTATATTATTCAAAGAGAACAACGATTACAGTATGACACAAAGAACGAAACGAATCACTCGTCGTTGTTTTTTGGTCATGCCGGACGACGCACGGGAACCCGGGGAGAGATACCTGCCTCAGCCTCACTTGGAGGAGCTGCACTGCACAAGTCGTATGGACTACATAACATATATCTGTGTACAGATTTTGGGGAAACACACCTGGTCTTGACAGGTAAACTAACACAAGCGTAGAAATATACACAATCTGACTATGGACTAACAAAAACCTGGTCGAGCAGACGCGACTCATCCAAATAGTCCATGCCGCCGGCAACAAGCGAGAAGAATTTCTTTTGTGGAGATTTTCAGGTTTAAGTTCTTGATCTTTACTTTGTTACCACATGAGTTTGGAGTAAATCGTTTTTACAACACTAACTGCCAACAAAAAAGGGTGGGTGAGAGAAGAATTCTCGGCTTTTTGCTTTGAGAATTCGGCTAGTAGGTGAAAACCACACGGAAACCGAGAACCGACAGAGATATAAAGTCAAATGTAAATAGAGCCCCAGCCCAGAAAAGGCTTTTGTCTTTAGACTTCATTTGTATAGGTACCTGTATGTATAGAAAGAGAAACAAAAAAAAATTATTTTCCTTTCGGCATGAAGTAAGATTTAACTTTTCCTTTGAAGCCACCTAATTAAATAAAATGTATAATTCATTTATAATTTCACTTGTGACTTCGACTGGCGGGTATCATTTCGCCAAAAAGCTTGGGTATAAATTTTCGATGATCAAATAGAGGGGTGAATTAATGAGAAAACGTAATTTGAGATTTATTTTCATATTTTTCGCTCAGACAGCAGACTGAGGACGAAGTTTTCAATTACGAAGGTGTATCTGAGAAATTGGAGATTTCGGCGTGGAAAGAAATTAAACGAAGCGTGGGGCAAAAAATATCTGCCACTCCTGAAGACCGCCGAGGCCCGAGGGGGTAATAAAGAGTTGCAGAGTAAGCAGATGGACTAAAGTCCAGCACCGCAATGAATATTTTTAAGATTTATGCAAATTAAATAGATTTTGACAGAATATTAACATGAATTCCTCACTAACCTATTAAGCTGAATATGTATCTCCTAAATGCAAGAGAGTAGACATTAGATCACTCAAAATTTCGACTTAAAAATACTATACGGAGAATCATATGCATCTTCTATTTGATAGCATAAATGAACGAATTTGCAATTAGTCTAAAGTTGGAGATATATACCTACATAATTTTAGCACATAAGGACGTATCCAAAGTAAGTACCTGTCAACACTTGGATTTTTGTCAGAGTCGCAGGTTAGCCAATTATGTTTCGGCTGCAAAAAATCAATACAGCAGTTGCTAGATTTGCGTCGTATTGCGCATTTGTTACTTTATCGAATAGTCGAAGAGCCTGTTCGAACTTCGATTGTAGGCAAAGTGCGGTTAATCGAACCGATCACTTACATGGATAATGGAATAGGTCTAACTGTGTATCATTTTGGTTTCAAATTCGAATCAAATTTTACAAAAGCCAACCTCTGCGAGCTATTGTGACTCAATTTGATTGTTTCGAGCTTCAAGTTGTGATTGATGTGAAACAAATAACTAAAAATTGTTATATGATTTGACAGATAAAGGAAGGGGAAATTCGAAAATTTGGAAACTTGGAACTCGCCTCAGTCTTAACTTTAACTGATTGGATTTGACAAATGCCACTTTAGAGACCTAATCAGCGGTCAATCCAATTCTAAAACGACAAAAGAGCGATTTCAAAAAACAAATAAAAGGCCATTGAAAATAAAGGTTATTGGGTACGTTCAGAATATATAATGTTAACTACCTATACACCCTGTACCTAGATGGCTGTCGACTGGATTTATCACATCAGCCAGCAGTTCGTTCGACGTTTATGAATCTGTAACATCACCAACCAAATCTTCTTAAAGTTGGTACTTAGTTGACAGTGAGAAAGTTCGAATTTAACAAGACTTCCTTTGACTGCAAGTTTGACAACAATTTACCACTTATTCACCGTGAAAGCTGTACTTAAAAAAAATAGTAAAATAGTTAAAAGGTACCCAAAATGACTATACTGTGTGGCAACTTAGTCAGTCACGTTTACGTACCGAATTTAGTTAACTTGAAACGACTATAGATCTTAAAATGGACACCCTGTGAAGTGAGCTCTTCAATATTATAGTATAACATACTTCATCCAGTACCCCTATAGGTTTTTTTTTATCAACGCAGCCACACCCAGTTTCCAGATTGCATGCGTGAAGGATTACAACTCAATTCGGAAACCACTTCACCTTGCATAAACCACTTTCACCCCATGAGTCCTCGCAAGCTGCGACGGTACCTGGTTTCGAGCCCGATTCACATAATTCTAATCACACGTCTGCACTATCAATTTCCAATCGAAATACTCTCAATTTCAGAAAATCCAGCACGACATCCACCTCTCCTAAACGACAGTATTTACCAATAAATCGAGAAAACACACACAACATTTTTACTTTCCGACAAAGTAACCCCTTTCCATGTAACTACCAATTTCAGAGTCTCCCCCTCCATACATGAAGTCCATCCACATTTTCCGGAATCGTGAACCAAGACCAAGTGTAGGCTCATCCAGAATAGGAACCATTAGCTACTTCCAGTGCATTCAACTTGTCGGTCTCTTCTTATGGCCCCACCGCACTTCTTCACTTCAGCCCGTGTTATTGTTATCATCAAGATGGTTGCTGCAGAGTCCACCAACCTTCTTTGTGCAAGAACAAATATCATAGCTTACGTTCTACAAATGGTAAGGCCAGGCTACCGCCAACCGCAAGCCGACAACCCGACAACCTCTAAACAACTAACTCCGTGTAGTGGAAGTCTAATTGCTGTGTCGAGGTCCTTCACCTTCTGTCAGTCAGGTGGAGAACAAAGGTAGAGAGGAAGAAGAAAAAATGCACTCTATAGGTACTGCAGGCAGCTGTTGCACCTTTGTAGCGCGATGCGTAAGCGAAACATGTGTGTGCGCGATTAAACACTACAGTCTAGGCCCTGTATAGATCAGCCGCCATTCTCCTGCTGTGTGACTAGGTTTGTTTGCCTACACAAGCTTTGTGTTTGTGGTTTTCTCTGCTCCTCGTTCTCAGGTGGAACGCCAAACACTCACACAGAGACAGTTCATAAACTATAAATTATGACTGTGCATGCGCTATAGACTCCACTTGTGCACGTGCATGTTGGGCTGGGCAGGAAAAACCCGTTTCGACTCCAGGTTGTATCTGTCAGATACCTGAGATTTTGTTTTCTGCACCATGTCTGGCAATTATAAGAGCTGGTGGTGGTGCTGCTGAAGCAAAGCTTTTGTCGGTTCACCGCTGATGCATTCAAAGGCAGACCCTGCGACGAGCTTGCAGCAACAAAACACCGCTTATGTTCTTATGCAATGGCATCCCAGCTTCGATTGCTGTTCACGATTTGTGTGCTTCCATATTGAAGCCTTCATTGCAGCCGTCGGTCGTCGAAACCAACATAATGGCTACTATAGGTGCAGCAGGCCAAGAATGTGATTACAAAGAAGAATTTGCAATGAAAACGAAATTATCCACCAAGAACAATCTGATAGCTAAAGTTTCAAGCATAGGCAGTGCAAGTGTGTCCATGGCATTTGGACGCTTGCAAAAAGTCGCACTTTTGATCACTACCCGTGTATATCTACACATAAAACTTGTCAAATGCTGCCGTGCGGCGGAGGTAAAAAAAAACAAAGAGGCATGATCTGAGGAACTTGAAGATCAGGAACGTCGAAGAAAAATATACACACAGAGTTCTGCACCTATATGGTAGCGTCCATTTTCGTTTTCATTCGGTAAACAGCAAAAAACAAGCGCAGCAGCAAAGTCCAAATCCGAAGCAAAGAAGGCACTACGATTACACGTACGAGTATCCACGACGGTCACTATTTTTAGACTCTCACAGCACCGATTCCCAATACAAAATATCAACAAGGAAAGTATGTAGAAAAAAAGCACACCTCTATATAGTAAAAAAGTTTAAAAAAAATGCTGGAATAGAATATATAAATTAGCATTTTTTGCAAATGGGTCTGCTTTGCTGGCTTAAGACAGGATGGCGCAACCTTTTTGCGATCGTTCAGCAGTAATGGTGGTCAAGCGAAAAGTTGGCAAAGTGACACATTTTCAAAGGAACTACATTTCTTACGTCACACTCTACCAACGATAGGCCTGTTTTTTTGGACTTCGATCTCAGCAAAGCAAAGGAAAGCAGGATTTTCACTACGCTAATTGCAACGCTATACTTGACACTTCGAGACTCGCGATAATAGTTGTTGTAATTGCGTGCTGAAAATCCTACTTTACTTTTGATCGAAGCTCAAAAAAACACGGCTGATGTTGTTAAGCTACTAAACGTCATCACATCCCAATTTAACTCTTTTTCTATTCACAAATTACTTGGAATATGGTATAGCAAGTGTCACAAAATATTACCCAGAAATCAATGATATTTGAATTGTTAATGATTGGTTTTGACAACGCGCATTCATTTTGACATGAGACATTAAGAAATATAGTAACGACAACGGTGCTAAATGTTGTGTCAAAGATTTGGACAAGTCTCACCGTGGGTCTGCCCTATAACTGCAGACTAAGGCCCGATTTCCAAAGGCCGCATGTACATCCTTTCGGAGAACTGTGTCAATCTAGACAAAGGCCTGACAAAAGACAAAATACGCTTGCTCAACGATCTTGAACCTCTCTTCGAGACGGGTAGGTACCTTTAAACCACCAACTATATCAAAAACGAGAAAATGGCGAGAAGGACTAAAGCCAGGGGTCTTTGGCAGGCTAAAAAATGTATACCAGCTCGAAACAAGGTTAGAAAATTAGGCTATCCATCGATAACTTTTGCAGAATTTAAGGAGAGGAGGAGGAAATTTTGTGAAATGTAAACTTCTTTCCATGGCAAAAAGCTGGTTACTTCAGAGGCAAATGACGTTTTTGAGCTCCGATAGATAGAGAAAGGCGAACGCAAAAGACCGCTCAGCTGCGTTAGGAGCATTTTTACTTCTCAAAACACAAAGAACCTCTCCTGCTTAGTTAAAATTAGTAGAAACAAAATATGGTGCTACTTCGTTGTTTGTTTCCCGTATTAAAAGAAAGTGGGGAATGGCGCCCAATAGTAGGCCTTGGTAATTTGCATCTTCCATCTCTAGTTGTTAAAACAGCTTCAACTTTTAGCTTACTACAAAAGCAGTTGCTGCTATTCACTGGTATTTTGGTAGACAGTGTCATCTGTCATTCAAGCTACTAGTTTCGTATAGTTGATGAATGTCCATTAAGCTACGATTACACGTGTCGGTGTCAATTTTGACATGCTGACGTCACTGAAATCTCCTATTCGCCGCTGCCCCCTCTGACAATCATTTCAAAATACCTGGCCCGCTGGTACCCATGTGTACCCTGCCTGCAGACATGAACATATCCCTTGGCCACTGCGCCTGTAGAAAGACAGAAGAAGGAGCCAAGCAGAAATATTTCGTCGCGGGAGAATATATCATGGAGCCGATATGTAGATTCTTTGTCTTGGGTTGTTTCTCCGTGTGCGGCGTTCGTAATAAATTTCAGCATCAGCAACAGCGGCGGTCGCCATCACACACAACAAAGCGGTGGGGGATGCGAGAATGATATCCAACAAAAATTGTTATAAAAATAGAAACGGAGGGAGCCCCAGCAGTACCCCGCATGCTTTTGCTTTTTGTGTGCATCTCATGGCCCAACGCATTCTTCAACAAAATATTTATATTTATTTATAACCTCACACAGAGCGCGTAAACTGAATTCAAATATAAAATCGTAACGGTCACTAAATTACCTAATTTCAGGTAGGTATTGTGTTGAGCCGATTCGCACTCTCAACAGCGGATATGTAGATAAATGTAGGTATACCGGGGGGGGCGGTTATGGTAAACTCGTTGGACGCGTTAACTTCTCGAATCCTTTCACTATCAGCCGGACTAAATAAAATAGCTGATGAAACACACCAATCACAATCAAACACTATGTTGTCCCGACTATAAATAATTAGTTGCCACAGACAAGAACGGCGACGAAGACGACGAGATGAAGACAACGACCACGACGGAAGAGCACAGTGGGTGTAGGTTGTATCCAGAGATAAAGGCGAATCGAACACGAAACTTAGGCCATAGGCAGACCAGACACTCGCGCGAGGACAAAAGATGGCGCTCTTACTTCTGTAACCGCCGAACAACAACTGTCAGTAGAATCGAAGCCAACTAAACCAGAAATTCAAAATACCACACCGACGCATACACACACACACACGGAATTCCAAGCACGAAACACCCAAACCCCAACCGAACACATGCATACGACCAGTTCTGTATTTTTAGTATGCGTTGAGTTTTTTAGTTGTGCATGCTTGCTTGTTGTATGAAATTTATTCGTTTTGTATTCAGTGCTGTGCCGCTGTGCGTTATTTTCGTTCTCTTGCTCTGACTGAATGAGGTTTCTCGTAGGATTCACAAATGTGCTCTGTGCCATGCCAACTGCCAACAGATGGCTGGCTGTGCCGATAGACATGTATGTGTGAGTGACAATGTTTTGTGGCCAATCGAATGGGGCGCGCACAACGTGTTCGCTTTGCAGACTGGGGCTGTTTTGTTTGGTTTTGCTTTTTATGAACGACTGCGGTCTGCTGTTATAGCTGCGGAGAGCATTATTTGTGCGATACCCTCATGGAGGGGTAAGTCGTAAGTGTTTTGGTTTGGCGCGTATCTTAATTCTTAAAACAGGTTTTGGGGAGAACAACAAAAGGTCTGCATCTGTAAGAGAGGTTTGACGTTCGATTCGGTTTATAGAATTACTCATCTTCAACTGAGCTGAGTGGATTGTCTGCTGGATGGAAATTAAAAAAAACTGCAGTTGGTAACGCAGTTTAACAGTCGTTTATTTGAATTATTCTAGGAAACATGACGTGTTGTGTTCAGCGAGACAATGGGGGCGTTCGGATTCCTAGTTTAGTTAATCTGACAGCTGTCTGACTAGATGTGTTTCAGTTTTTATTGGCCCAGAGTGGTAACGTGTAAGTTATTGTGGTTGACGTTTATGGAGGGGAAGCCGACAAATATAATCAAGAAAATCATGCCTGCATATTCAGTTGACATATCGAAGAGTCAAATTTAAAATAAACAGAGTGACAGAGTGTAATTTCTAAAACTAGTCTGGTAATTGCAATTTTCACAGGATATTTAACAGGCATTAGTTAGCATAGCGCTATAATAGCGTTGTGATATGTAACCGTGTTACATATTAAAAGTACTTATTTGAAAATTACATTTCTTTAAATATTTATGAAGGGTCTTTTCCATACAAAAAAGAGGACAAATCAAACGCGAGAATACAAAAACAATTCAAGTTGTTTAGTCAACGCGTTCGGATTTCTGGTCCCGATAAATATAGTTGACGTTTTGCATAAACTAGGTATCCGAACGTCCTCCCCAATTAAGACCCACCACTTGTATTACTTCTCTTAACGAACATCCCCGCATTTGGTTTTGTTTTTGTATTCATTTGATTATTTTTAAATAGGTATATAGGTACATATATATGATGTCAAGAAGTGAGATAAAAAGGTCTATTCGCGTACTTTCCCGAGCCAAACACTAAAAATCTGTCAAACTCAGAAAATTGAGCGAAACTGGATAGACTTCGAGCTACTTTGAGCCACTTTCATCTTTGACATCTAATCTACAATCCATGTCACAAATGAATATACAACTTAACTTTTTGCAACAATTTGCTTAATTGTCATAGCTGTCAGTAGGGTAGACTGACAACATTTTTTAGCGATGCCTACTTATATTTTTTTTTATTTGGAACAAAAACAACTGTCTTCAGCCTTCTACATTTTGGATAATCTACTACAATTCTGAACTAGAAAAGATAGAATAGATGGGTTTTAAGACATTTATTTTCAAAGAACCGTAAAAGTGTTTTGTACGAGTTGGAACTTGGAAGCTTAAATTTGGATTTATTGAATAGCCTTATCCATATCATACCACATCTATTTCCACGTTTTGAGTTCTACATCAATTTTTACTCCTATCACGTCCAATTACATAGTTACCTACCTGCCTATCTGCCTATCTTCAACATGGATATTTCAATTGTAATAGTTCATACTTATTTGTGAACACATCCCTGAAGTAATAGATTTGCTCAATTGCTATCGCGTTTCATTTCCATCTAATTCCACAACAATTTGACACCAGCAAATTTTCTTTCTTTCATCGCAGAACAGTTAAACCGAACGTATGTACCTACTTTAATTTCCTCTAATTTGGTGTAAATTTCTTCGTATTTTATTGAAATTTTTGTCAATTTGCGTCAATTTATAAATCAACTTGATGAATTTCAACGAATATTTTAAAATTCTCTTGTGATGTGTGAAATAAAGTCGGATTTTTCTAACCCCTAATTTTGTTGTGCCTTCTTGCAGTAATCGGTTTGGAACAGTAACAATATGGTGAACGGACGTATCCCATCCGTCTTCTCGAAGACCTATGTGACTCCACGTCGTCCTTATGAAAAGGCGCGTTTGGACCAGGAATTGAAGATCATCGGCGAGTACGGTCTCCGTAACAAGCACGAGGTCTGGAGGGTGAAATATGCTCTTGCTAAAATCCGTAAGGCTGCTCGTGAGCTCCTCACTTTGGACGAGAAGGACGAAAAGAGATTGTTCCAAGGTAAGTGCGAAATGCCTCTCCCGCTGTTGTGCTACCAGTGATGATTTACTTAATAATTTATTCTGACACTTCTTGGCAGAAAATATATTTGTTGAAACCAATTATCTGATACCATTCCATTCTTTTTGTATATGGTAGTTGCTTTCAGTACTGATTTCGAATTGTTTTTCCTTAGGTAACGCTCTGCTCCGTCGTTTAGTGCGCATTGGTGTGCTCGATGAGTCTCGCATGAAGCTCGATTATGTGTTGGGTTTGAAAATCGAAGATTTCTTGGAACGTCGTCTCCAGACTCAGGTGTTCAAATTGGGATTGGCCAAATCCATCCATCATGCACGTGTGTTGATCCGCCAGAGACATATCCGGTAAATATCCATGAAAACTCGCCCAAGAGAGAGATTCTATTGGTTTGTTCAGTAAGACCACTTGGAAGTCGAACAGTATTACTGTACCGGCTTTCAACGTCTTTTGGTATTTGCATTCAAAGCAAATCTGTCGTAAGTCACTGAACTCGATTCCATTTAACTGTCAGCATTGTTTTTATTTGTTCTAACTGATGTCTCGATTTTTAATTGCAGTGTCCGCAAGCAGGTGGTCAATATTCCATCATTCGTTGTGCGCCTGGACTCGCAGAAGCACATCGACTTCTCACTGAAATCGCCCTTCGGTGGTGGCCGTCCAGGTCGCGTGAAGAGGAAGAACATGAAGAAGAACACTGGTGGCACCGGAGCAGCTGAGGAAGAGGAAGATTAAACTGGTCGCAGAATGTGGCAGATAGATTCTGTTGCTCTATCCCGAGGTTAATAAAGTTTTTCTAAAAATACATTTTATTGGGTTTCTTTTGTACGCCGTTGGGAATGTGTTCTTATGAACTGATTGTACTGATAATGGTGGTGGCGATTCGCCTTGCTGGTTCTAATGTTAGGATCTGATCAAATGAAACCTATAAATAAGCAGAGCGTTAATTTATAAACGCAGCCTCATACCGAGGGTCGTCAGTGAACTGAGCAGATAAATTGCAAAGATGTGGATTTTTAGCTTTAACCCGAGGGGGAAGTGGTCAGGTGTATTCAAGGAACTTTTCTGTGCGTATTCATGGTGTATCACAGTATTCAAACGAATTCGCATGCAATCACAAGTAGAAAATCTGTAGTCAAGGACTACTCAAAACTATTGATTACTTCCCCCTCGCTTTTACCAATTATTGGCAATGCTCTACTACATAGATTGACTAGTCGGCGGGTGCGCTAATTCAATAATTGACGCTATGATCGCACTCCAAACGTGGTAGCTTTATTATATACTAGAATTTTTTTAACGTACCGAGTGTCAGCACAATTCCATCGCTGCGAACAATCGATTCAGAAATGTTGAACATCTGTATCGTGTCTATATTTTAGTACCAATCCTTAAGGTGTGTAAAGACCAACAAAACATCGTAAGCATATATTTCATTGTTTCCATAAACATTTATTAAGCAAATGTTTCACTTGTCTGCACAAACCTTTAGAAAGCTACATTACGGCTATAAACACCGACATCCAACAAAATTAGGTAAAATACATTTCGTAAACTAAAAGCGGATATATTTGTAGTATGTTAAACTATAGATTTGTAAATTATAAAAACATCAGATCACTTTGCCACTCGTTTCCTTTGAAGCGATTTCCAAGAACATAGAGTATCCAAAACAAGGAACGTTGCTCAACTTATTTGGTCCATGAAACCTTTGGAATGTCAAAGTGCTCAGTCAGGGAATCCAAGTGCTCGTTGAATTTCTCTACCCGTTGCTTATGCGTCAGCGATGCTTTCTCCAGAATTCTTTTGGTTTGCTGCCAGAAAAAAATATATACATCAGTAATCTAGATTATTGTACTATTTATAAACATTTGTTACCATTTTCTCTTGCATTTCTTTGAAAGATAGTTCTGCTTTTGTGAGTTTTCTTTCTGGGGTTTTGGTTTCCTCCACAAACGAAGTCGCTGCCACTGCCTGCTGGAGTTTCTTTTTATCCTTGCTCTTCTTCTTTTTTTTCTTCTCTGAACTATCCTTAACCTTGAGTTTTAGTTTGTCTTTTGAGACACAATCGTATTCGTCGGACATTATGGATTTTATTGGGACTTACGAAAAATATAAATAATAACACGGAAAATGGAATGTAGAAGCGTATTAGGTTTGGTGCATTCAGCGGGAAATACTGGGTAAATGTAGAATGGATGTGTTCAGCAATTGAAATGTTTATGCATGTAAATAAATTGGACAGAAACCTTCTCCTCCATTGGGCAATTGTCGTTTTCAATTTGGCTTTTACAGATTTTGATTTCAGATTTAAGATTTCTGCTGTTAGATCGAACAAGACGTGGTCCGAATTTTATTGGTACTTGTGAATAATTTATCGACAAAAAACTATCCTTCCAACGATAAACAAATCGTATCCGCCAGATTCGTGCGGATTTCTCAAATATAAGCCTAGTATGCTGTTCCAGGAAAGCTAAAATTAAGCGCCTCTCCAATGTTTCTCTCCACCACTTCGCTTAATGCTAGCTTAATTTTGACAGTGTAAGTTCCGTCAACTTTCTACAGAAATTTCTACTTTTTAAAAGAAATTCTTTTAATAACAACGAATTTCTTTGTGTTGAACTAACCATTCTCCATTGGTACTGTTTCGTTTGAAAATTTATTGCGAATGCCGATATTTTCTCTGATCTGTCAAAATTTCGCTGTGGGAAAATGTATTTTGCATTAATTTGCTTGCTTAAATTTTGTAGAGAGTTTTCGTACAGCGGCTCAGATATTTAGCTTGAACTCTGCGTACTGCTTGGCTTAACTGCTTTGCTTAATTTTATCTTTGGAGATATTTTTGTATGGGGGCTTAATTTAAGCGCGAGCAGCATACTAGGCTATAAGATCAAAAAAAGATTATTGTTTAGTACAGTAATTCTGACAGATATCTGACTAGATGAATCTCGGTTTTCATTGGCTAAAATCGGTCATTTTTGAACAGCAGTTTTAGTTGACGTTTATGTAGGGGTAGCCGACGAATGTAGTCAATAAATTCATGACTGAGTACATGACAGTTCTCAACGCTCCCGACCTATAAATTTTTTGATTTCAGGTTACAATTCTCATCTAGAGAACAATCTAGCCGACTTAAAATAACTAGATTTTTGAATGTGCAAAATCAAAAACAAACTAGGTATAAAATATGTCAAAAATCTTTGGATTCTACAATTACCATCAAAATTGATGATTGAACCAACCGGATCCATAAATACGAACTTATGTCGTTTTCCATTGGGACAGAATAGGCACTTTTTTGAGAGTCTGAGCAGTTTTTCTGCTCTCGAAATCAGCTGGCTGTCATATTTCATGTTCCATTGGGCGAAAAAAATCTGAAATCTGAGAGCAAAATCCGAAAATCCCAATGAAAAACGACATTAATCCGTTATATTTTTTTTTATATTTGTACCAATTGTAAATGATCTACAACCAAACTCAAGTAAGTTTGGTATCACTTTTACACAAGAGAAAAGTGTGTTCTCCGGAAGATGACGCTAGCATCGCAAAATGCTCAAATCGAACAAAACATTTTTCCAAACGGATATTTCGGTGCATATTCAAATTTGACAGCAATTCGCTTGAACATCGCTTTGAACAACTTGTCGAATAAATTCCCTAAAACTCGGATAATTTTGTGGGTTTCTCTTCAAATTTGTGGATAGCCGTATAATAGGACATTAAAAAGACGAAAAACCATCTAAACCTGTAAAAAATGAATAGTTCCAGTGGCACAAGCCTATCAAGGACCAACAAGCCGAACCAAAATATTCAAGTTTACGTCCGCGTCAGGTACAGTTTCTTTTTCCCATTAAACTCTGGTTTTATACAATTTTTCCAAACATCCAGGCCAATCAATGCTCGCGAGAAGGGAATTCGTTCATCTGAAGTAATTGAAGTCCATGCGCCTCGAGAGATTGTCGCTCGTCACAATGTCGACACGAAACTGACAAAGAAATTCACATTCGATCGGTCATTTGGACCGGATTCAAAACAGCATGAGGTGTACGAGGCGGTTGTCGGACCTCTTATCGAAGAAGTACTGTCTGGTTACAATTGCACTGTGTTTGCATATGGCCAAACGGGAACTGGAAAGACGCACACAATGGTTGGCACGGAATGTGCAGAACTAAAGTCGTCTTGGGAAGATGTAAGTTGCTAATTGTAGTTGGTTTTTCCGAATTTTGTACAGCTTTGTGCTTTTCTAAGGATTCCGAAATCGGCATCATCCCTAGAGCTCTGAGTCATTTATTCGACGAGCTGCGCATGATGGAATTGGAGTTCTCGATGCGAATATCATACCTAGAGCTGTACAACGAAGAACTGTGCGATCTTCTGGCATCAGAAGACGCTACAAAAATACGCATCTTTGACGATAGCACAAAAAAGGGTTCGGTCATCATTCAGGGATTGGAGGAGATTCCGGTGCACAGTAAAGATGATGTCTACAAACTGCTTGAGAAGGGAAAGGAGCGCCGAAAAACCGCCACAACACTAATGAATGCTCAATCATCCCGTTCGCACACAGTGTTCTCGATTTTAGTGCACATCAAAGAAAATGGAATGGATGGCGAGGAGATGCTCAAGACTGGTAAACTCAACCTTGTCGACTTGGCTGGCAGTGAGAACGTATCGAAGGCAGGCAACGAAAAAGGCATCCGCACAAGAGAAACTGTCAATATCAACCAGTCGCTGTTGACTCTGGGTCGCGTTATCACAGCTCTAGTGGAACGCACTCCACATATACCCTACCGGGAATCGAAACTGACTCGGTTGCTGCAGGAGTCACTGGGTGGTCGTACGAAAACATCGATTATCGCCACGATATCGCCGGGTCACAAGGACTTGGAGGAAACTCTCAGCACGCTGGAGTATGCCCATCGAGCAAAGAACATCCAGAATCGGCCGGAAGTTAACCAAAAGCTCACCAAGAAGACAGTACTCAAGGAGTACACGGAAGAGATTGATAAACTGAAGCGGGATTTGATGGCAGCGAGGGATAAGAACGGAATTTACCTCGCCGAGGAAACTTACAACGATCTCCAGTTCAAACTGGACTCGCAGAATCGCGAATTGAACGAGAAGGTGCTGCTCCTGAAGGCGTTAAAAGACGAATTGGCAAGCAAGGAGAAGGTCTTCAATGAAGTCAGTTTCAATCTGGTTCAAAAGACCGAAGAGCTGATGAAGAAGGAGACTTACTTGTCGAAAGCACGCGGCGAACTGCAGCTCACCAAGAAGGTTCGTATTGTCTAGAAATGTAGATGAAGCGCTACCGTGCAATATATGAGTATTGTCGCTTTCAGGTGTTGACAACAACCAAGCGGAGGTACAAAGAGAAGAAGGTTCTGTTGCAGAGTCACGTGAAAACAGAGGAAGTCTTGTTGAACCAGGCCTCGCAGTTGATTGAAGTTGCTGATATTGCTACAAGCGATACATTCAAATTACACGTAAGTTCGGTTCTCAGCATTCCTCTGTCATACAAAACAAATCTAACCACCCCCTTTCAGAACACAATTGATCGCCGACGCGACGTAGATGCGAAAATTCAGACCGCCTGTGAGCAGTTCACCAATCGCATGCGGGACTCATTTGAACTAATGGACGAGAATCTGGACAGTTTACAAAAAGACCACAGCTGCCACTTGGAGCTGATTATCGAGGAAATCGCTAACAACACTAAACACCAGGATAAATTCGTCACCAATGCGATGGAAAGGGTCGAGTCAGTCTCTGGCATCTTCGACAAATCCCTCGAGTCATTCACTGGCTGCGTGAAGAAGCATCTGACATCGCTTTCCACTTCAAGTGCCGATCACAAGTCCACCGTTACGGCAATGCTGTCTGAGCTGCGCACAAAAGAATGCGAAATGAGAACAAACTTCGAGCAGCGTCTTGCTGAGATGCAGTCCTTCCTCGACCAACTGCGAGGGTCCATTGAAATTACAAACCAAAAAGTCACAGAACGGATCGTCGAAAGCAATTCAAACCACTCTACCCATACGAACCAGTTAAAGGAACGTCTCCAAGGAATCTCGCAACATTCGAATATTTCATTCGAAGCAGAAATCGTCAAACTAAACGCGAACGTGGACGCTAGAAATGAATTGACCACCCGCCGTCAGAATGCTCTTGCTGAGTTTGTTAAGCAAATGCAGCTGATGGACCTGGAAGATCGTGCACTCACTGAGACCATCACGGATGTGACTGGCAATCTGGAAATCACACAGAAGAAAGTCCAAAGCGATCTAGAGGAGGAGCTGACCACTGCCGATCAGTTCTGTGAAGCACAGCAGCAAGTGATGGGGGACCTGCAAAACGTCTGTCACACCTTCAACAGCGAGGCTACAAAAACCCTGGAAAGTTGCACTGGTGTGTCGCGCGTGGTGCTTAGTCAACAAGACGCGATGCATAACTATGTGGCTGCGCGCTTGGACAAGGTCAATCAGTCGGTTGAAAGCAACTGTGAGCAAGTTAATACAGCAGTTGCCGCACATCAGAAGGAATTCGACGGCATCCGCGATCGATACGCAGCGGAATTGACGGACGAATACGAATTGGTGCGTAACATTGTGATGGAGGAAAATACGCGTCTGAAAGAGCATGACACGCAGAATTTGGCGTTCACCACTTCCTTGAAGAACAACGTTCAGGACTATGCCAATGTGTACCATGCACAGATGAGGAACTGCGTTGAAACTGTTGACACATTCCGGACACGTGAAATGAAGACATACGCTCCAACTGGTGAGTTCCTTTGTTTGGGAAGTATTTTTAGTGTTTACATTAACTTTGTGTACCTACCTTAGGTCAAACTCCGTCGAAGCGAGACTTTGTATATCCCAAGGCGTTGGCATCCACCTCGCCGCACACTCAAATCGTTAAGCGTTTGCGGCAGGAAAACGACTGGTCGGACCTGGAGATGACCATTACTGAGGTAAGCGGTTGGATATTTGTGCTTTCGCGATCTCTTCAGCACTCTAACCTTTCAAGATATGACCTAACCTCAAAATAAATCTTTCGTTGCAGGATAGCGAAATAGGTGCCGATTTATCCGACTCAGAGGTAATGCTGAACTCCACACCCATCGAATTGAACTCATCCGAGAAGAACTGTAAAGATGCGTCCAACAAAATCCGAGATGGACCATATTTGAGTCTCAAAGTGCCACCCAACAACCACAAGCCGAATTCGCGCAAGAACTCGCCAGTTATCGCACCGTTCAACAAGCAGAACAAAGAGAATCTATTTTAATATCCTCACAAAAAGTAGTTTTAACTTTTATTTTGTTAGTTTTACATTTGAATTTCCCTTTAGTTGTTAACTTTACTTATTTCATAATCCTACCCACGCACATATTCAAAGAAATGAAGTCGTCATTTCTTCGTGTTTGTTTTTGTTTGGTTCTAATCTTTTCTTTTAATAATAATATACTATTATGCCATTATAGCTTAACATTTGATGTATAAAGAATGCAGAAAGATTGTGTTTAATTTCTGGAGACCATGAAGCTGCTGCAGTCGGCCTTGCCAGTGCTGAACCACCCTTGGTTTTGTTTTATTTATATTATTTGATGGCAATGTACGGTAGCTATCGAGAATATGCGACGCGGCAACAAGAGGCGATCGCTAAATGGAGATGCAATGTTGAAAAACATGAAAACATTAGCATATGCCAACATCTCTTCTAGCTTCCATTTTGGGACCGATTAAATGCCTTGCACTTTGACTGAAGATTGGGTAACCATCCCAATTGGTCTTGGGACTTAGGCACATAAATTAACGTCTTATGACAATTCGCCAATGAAGATGCTGTCAAAAAACATTTCTACGAGCTTCTCGGCTAGAAGTGTAAGCAGAATCCTGTCTCGCAGTCTTCGATTCTAACCCTTAGAGGAACCCCTTTGCTAAGGATGCACGCAAGTAGTAAAGAGCGTCAAACAACTAGGAGTGCACAACTTGGCCATACAGTGCGAACTATATACCTACAGTACTAGGAATTTATTGCCCAAGTTCCCTTGAATTGCAGTGACACCTACCCATATGTCATGGAGCACACCGTAAGCGAGGATTAGTGCAGCCGACCAACTTGTATCGAATTACTTTTATAAACGAAGAACTAAATAAGCAACACCGCTTTTAAATCAATGTCCGCCGGAACATGTGACCCTAATGGCTCGAGGTTCACGAATTCCACTCTAAATTGCAAAATACCAAAAGCTAAAACCACCCCTGGTCTTACATTCCGAAATTATTTAAGAAACAAGACAATGCAAAATAAAAATAAAAACACCCAAATTATGCACTATGTGCAGGGAGTCTATGAGTCTATGCGAATGACGGGCAACGTGTCAATACATTATGCATCGGAACCGTCAGATATCACTGATGTGGGGGTGAGTCTCTTATTCGCATTTCCATAGACGACACTCTCTGAGGAATACTAGCTAGATGGCGAATGCGAAATGCCTTCTATTATCCAGCTACTGCGCATGTTCCGCCCACCACCCCCATCCAGAAATACGGCAAAATGTGGTGGTAAACACTGAACATCACCCTGCGCCGTACACCGCTTCGCCACCCTTCGGTGTTTATGTTCATTCAACCCTTCGTACGGATAGGAATAGTACTGCGGCAGCTTGCTTGAAAGGGCAGTAGTTGTCATTTTGCCGCGAATTCGTTTGGGGGTGTTCCGCACACGTTTTGTCCTGCTGCCGGTGTGTGAACGAAGTAAACATTCGCGAATTTAGTTCAGAAACACCACAGATTGTGCAAACTTTTGGTAAATGTTATTTAAAAGGAATTATTATTGCTAATCGAACGGAATGTTCGCGGAGCCACCAAAACCGCAACGATTTTCAAATTCTGGTCAAGAACCGCATTGTGGTGGCTTTGTGCGTTGGCATGGAGGGATGAAAGGGTTGTGAAAGTGAAGTGATTTATCGATTTTCTGTAGGTACATTTCCCAGTTGTGTTTTGTTGCAAACCGTTCGAGTTAGTGACCAACTGTAACAACAAACAACACAATTAATTATTTAATTTTGTAATTTGCCTATTTCGGGGCAACAAAACGGAGAACTCTTCCCCCTTCCCCAGTCAAGGACAGTACTGGTGGTGTGTTGTTGCAGGGATTCTGCGCCAAACGAGATTTTTTTTCTTTCAAGCTCCCAATGCCAGTGGAACTTAAGTGTAAATATTCTAGTATTATATCTGCCTGTGTATTTTCCATTTTGTCAATTATACAAGGGTATTGGAGCGAGTGTTGTAGACAGGTCGCGTACCCAGCCACTAGGGGGTGTACCGTGTACAACTTTGGCAGTGGCTCCTGGCCACGGAGACACGTGAGAGTGTGTATTTGTTTGTGGCAACTGTCACATTATGGCTTTTTCAACTTGGAATCGTTTTGTTGTTGCCCGTAGTCATGTCTGAAAAGAGCAATAACCTTTTAAGGACACCATGTGACTGACATCCTTATGTGCGGAGGAGGCTGTTTACTTGTTTGGTTTGTTTACATGTATTTTTGCTGGCTCTGATAGCGTCATCACTATTTTGTCTGTTAACTGTCGCTCTGAGGTCACAGGAGGAAGCGAGTTAAGGTTAGGACAGCCAAGAGATTCATCGAGACTCTCTGGTGTTGCTCCAGCACAGTTTTAAAACAAAAGAAAAAATATATTTCCCGAGCATGAAATAGACTACGATATTGATAATCGTTGGTCTATGATTAATCGGGATTTTTCCTCTGGCCCCTTCGATGAAAGAAAACCCCCATCGATGAAGAGCTTTCTTCGAAACAAATGTCAAGGGCATGAAAACATAAAAACTTCTGTTACTCAACTGGGACTCGAACCCGAGTCTGTGAACGGTCGAATGCTCAGACGAGCAACACCGCTCGCCGACCTTAATTCTTCTCCCCATAAATTCCCTTAAACCTAATTCCATTTTCTTTGCATATTTCCAGGATAACACATATTGGATTCGATTGTAGAATAGCCATCTCCAACCAGATCAAGAAAAGAAATCAACATAAACATCCGGAACCATCCGGAACCGTCGATAGCTTCTAAGCAATGTGTGCAGAAAGATAGCAAAGCATTTGGTTTAGTAGAGAACACAGTTTGAATGGAAAAATTAAAGCTGCCAACAAGATAGCCCGACGTTCAGAATGTGGACCGGATTTGATCGGTGTAGTTCGCGTGGCACCGATAATTTAAATCAGAATACAAGTAACAGCCAACAGGAAACACTGGCAGTTGAAGTTGAGCATATATCAACGATAGCCGGTTCGTTTGTTTCTATTGGAACGTTGTCGCAGGTATGCTCAAAATCAAATTGAATAGAATGATGTTTGGTAAATGCGATTGTGTGATTTCAGTGCGTGAATGATGGCGTGTACGACACAGACCACACAGATCTCAACTCGGAATTCGACGAAGCCGAACTGCGAAGGGAACTTCTGCGAGACGTGAGTAGAAATGTTATTATTGATTGAGTTTCACTTGTAAGTTGGACTTTCTTTATTTTCATGCAGAAATGGAAACTTCTCTTTGATATGGTGAGTTTTTAAACAACAATAAAAAAAGGAAGTTGCATCGGCCGGGAATCGAACCCGGGCCGCCCGCGTGGCAGGCGAGCATTCTACCACTGAACCACCGATGCTTGTGAAAATGGTGGAGCAAAGTTATGTGAAGATTGGTATGAGAGTTCCAGCACTTGGAGGATTTGTAGGGACAAGTTGGAGAGTACTTAGGCCCATTTTATTCACTCGAAGTTGAACACAACTTGGGGATTTTGATATGGAAAACTTGGGGATTTTTATATGGAAAACTCCCCGATTTGTGTTCAACTTCGAGTGAATAAAATGGGCCTTAATTAGCTGGGGCTTCGATCGCTAGCCACTGTTGTCGAGTACAGAACTATGAGCATCTTGATCTAGCGTATATCTATCGTCAAGTTATTTGTTCGGAGTGGAACAACACAAACTTCCAAAGGAAGAAGAACTATGCCAAAATCAGGCAACACTGGAAGCGTTCCAAATTATTATGTCTTTTGTTTATTTATCGCGGTGAGAGATAAGTGATTTGTTAGTTAACTCTCTTATTCCTTAATAAACTGTAATGAATTCTGTTACTCATGTGAAGACTAAGCACGATGACGTTTGCCAACATGTATAGTTTTAGCTACATAGGTTATGTTAGGTTAGGTAAGATGGCTAACTCCAGACACACTTAGAAAATATTAGTAGGTATAGGTCCTTTGTGATACCACATAAGTGAAGGGAAAAATAGGAAGTGGTAAATACTATCAAAGCAGGATATGCTAGTGGGAGCCTTATTGCTTTGTTTATGTTTGTAACGATTTGCCAATGACGTCTCGTCGAAAAAACTAGGGCATAGCGGTGATTTTGATATACCTACACCCTACAGGCTACAGCCCTGCAGTTGTGTCTTTGATTTTGGGGGTCTTTCGTTGGTCAAGGTGAAGGTGACCAGCTGATGATTTGTCCCTGTTTCGAGTGACCGGTGGACTGTTTATCTTCCGATAGAGGAAGGGTGAAAGAACAGAATACCACTTGATTGTTATGCTCCTACAACTCGTTAAAACGAGGAAACTGGGGGTGACTAGTGCACGATGTGTGTTCGGATAGGCGAAGGGTAATCCAGCGACATCTCTTTTAAAAAGACGGAAAATTGGCCACGTAGATCTAGTTAATGCTTATCACAGAGCGAAAACGACCACATAAAATAGAAGAAAAACTATAAGATTTCTCTATGGTTTTCATCCAAGAAGAAAGTCATATTGAAACAATAGAGAAAATCTTATTAAAATGATGGTGAATTTTCTATAAGAAAGCCACATTCTTTTAAAAAGATATCTTATTAAATGTTGATATGACGGCACCTTGAAACAATACGAAAACTTATTGAAAAGTATGTGAAAACCTCTTAGCAGCAATAGGGAAAACTTATCGAAAGTATGGGCCTTAGCAATAAACATTTTTAGTTTCGACTCTAAATTTAAGTAGTTTACAGTGGATATATTTTCCATGCATTTCTCGCAATTATGAGCTTCTGTCGAGACTAAAAATGTTTATTGCTAAGGCCCTATGTATATGAAAAACGATTTAAAAATATATAAAAAACTTATTAAAACTTTATTTGCGAAACTTATATGTACATCTTAAAATTACCTATCTTAAAATTTAAAAAAAATGTTGTATTTAGAATATCTTGAATGTCTGGTCTCAAAACGAAAATTCCTGACCGCAGATTTTCCTTCCTTTGAAAGAATGGCAGCCTTATTCGTTCCTTCTATCCTTTCTGGAAGCGAATAAGTTGAAGCATTAAATTAAGCAGGAGAAACGTTATGTAGTAAATCTAAGAAAATATTAAATTTTGTAATGGTTTAATGTTCCGATTTATTTTTATACAAAAGATTACCTCTTAAATCTACATCTTTCTTCACACATTTTAGCAGTTCCTTGTTCCTTTTATCTTTAATTTTGTCTTCGAATTACAACATCATTTGTGAAATTTTTGTCTTGGGATGAAAGGTTTCGAAATCTAAGATTTAAAAATGTTATACTTTATATATTTACTTTAAATGCATTAAATGGGACTTACCACTTCATATCCATTATCTAATTAATCCGCTTAAAATGTAAATTGTTGGTGAAAAAGATCTACTAATGATTACATTTATATTACTTTCACTTCGCGACACGGGGACTCAGCACTTTTATAAAATATTTTAGTTCTAAGAGGGAATTCTTATTGATCAAAGAAAATTAACGTTTAGACAAATACTTTTAATAAGTTCGTCCTCTCAGAAACGTATATTAATAAGGTTTTCATATTATTACTAGCTGATCCGGCGAACTTCGTTCCGCCCAAATTCGTTAATGTAATGAAAGTAATAATTTCGAGCATGCACAAAGCACATGCTACTTTATGTAGACGCTTAAATACCTCTTTCGTTGAGACAGAATTGCAAAAATTCCGCGGCAACGAAATCAATCCACTCGATGCGTCGACAGGAACATGACCATTACCGATAGTTAGCAGTTGATTGGAGAACACTTCGGCAGATGGATCATTTAGCAAACATGCGATGTCGTCAGCTGAAGTTTCTTCAAAGCATTGATATCATGCAGCGGTCGATCGTGGTATTACTGGTAGCGTTTGCCGGAAATCGCCTGAGAGTAAAATCAATGCACCCCCAAAACGTCGTGCGTCATTATGCAGATCTTTCATATTGCGATTCAGAGCTTCTATCGCACGCTTATGCGACATTGTGCATTCGTCCTAGATAATAATTTTGCTTGCTACCAAAACTTTGGCCATTGCTGAATGTTTCGCTATGTAACATGTTGGTTCTTCAACCGCTTGAAGGTTTAATGGCAATTTCAATGCCGAATGAGCGGTTCGGCAACCTTCCAGCAGCGTAGCCGCTATTCCAGAAGATGCAACTGCTACAGCAATTTCCGATCTTGCACGAACTGTAGCCAAAATCAATGATATGAGGGTTAATGGCGCCACACGGTCCATGAATCATGTTTGTAATTATGACATCATGCAGGTCTGGATCGGTTTCGGGATCTGGAATCTCGGCACATATAATGTCATCAATTTGGTCTGGTTGCATTCTTTCGACTAACCGCATGAGGCAAGCCTCTTTTTTGCCATTCAATCGAATACATCCAACATCGAGTATAATAACCAAAGACACGATTCTTAACAATATAGTCCATCAGCGACCGACGAAATATTTTTAACTTTAACAGCCAAGAAGAAAACTAACCGCACCTATCAACTTGGTTGGTAAGCCTTTTCGCTGCTCTCTCTACACCGGTGCCGAAGGTGTTATGGTACCTTTGAGTTGCCCTCCCCATAACCCTACTCACGAATGAGCAGAATACGACGATTGTTACTCGCTCATTTTTCGTCACAACCCCTACGTGCTCAAAACGCTCCACAACTCCTGTTGCCTGTCATCATTGTCCATGTCATCTCAATCACCCCTACGTTTAAACTTACTCACACATACTTATGCAAGGATCCTGAAAATACATGTCAAGCGAAAATGATGGATTCAATAACCATGAAATAAATCAAATCTACTCCATTTCAAAAACTTACTTAATGTAACATAGTTAACATAAAGAAACGTATTCGGTAGGTTACATTTAAAAAAAAATTCAAAATTGTTGACAACAACAATTTGCTTAGAAAATAATTAAAATAATTGACAACAACAATTGCTTTGAAAATTTAAAATATTTTTTTTTGTATTTGAAGTGTCACTACTCGATTTCTATCCAGTTTATTTTTTTTTCAAAGTGCTTTTCCCCATGAAAAACGAAATGTGTGCCTACAACGCCACCGGTTGAGAATTTTCCGATTTTTCTTTTTTCATAAACCATCCTTGATTTAATACGAATAAAACACAACAAAAATCATTGAAATCGGTTGAGCCGTTCGTGAGTTATAAAGTCACAACGCACTTGCAACAATTTTATATATATAGAGATATCATGCAAAGTGAAAATGCCACTTACGATTAATGTGATATCTCTTTAAAATTTTAAAGAGAAATCTTATAGATTTGAGAAGATTTCCTTTGTTGCGTTTTTTTTTTTAATAAGTTTGACTTCTCAACGCCAAATAGTAATAAGGTTTTCCGATTATTAGTATTATTTAATATGATTTTGCATGTAAAAACTACCTATATGAAAAACTCTTAAAAAAATTAATAAGATTTTCTTCATTAAATCATAAAGAATTCTCTATGGAAATATCATATTATTTAATAGTTTTAATCCGATTTCATAGTAAAGCAGTCCAATAAGGCAATCTTATTGATTTTATATAGTCATTTTTCGCTCTGACAAGACGACCAACGCTTGGTCATGGTGGATCACCTTTAAATTGTATTATCACTCATCACATAGACAGTCCTTTTCTGTCTCGAAGTATTACTTTCATAACTACTTATCTACTTAAAGTTTCAATTAGGAAAAACAGCAAGTATCCTATACAAAGAATCTTTCGCTGCTTACTAAATACTACAATGGCTTTGAAAAGTTGTTCGTTTTACTCTTAACCAAAAATTTAATGTTTTAAGTGGAAAGCATTATTATGCACATAGATTTTTTCATGATTGTCGCAGTACAATTTATTTATAGAAAAGCTTCTAACTTCAGGTTGTTGGCTCTCGGAAAAAACTCAAATAACATTCAGTTCTAAATTTTTGGCTGGGCAAACTTGCATAACATTGAGCCAGTAGTCAGTCAGGCAATCAATATTATTCTATGTGAAGTTGTCTCGCAAAGGTTTTGAGTCTCCTAAATTTGGATAATGAGTCAAACAGGTCCGTTTTTAATGGTCACCTTGACGAAATTTATGTCGGACTCGAGTTGTCGTTTGATTTTTTATATTGTTATAACTCACTATTGCTCAAAGTTAAGAAATAAATAAATCAGCTACATTAGGAAATTAAAATTTTGACCATCTAAGCACAATAATAGATCTTTCACGTCGAAGTGTAAGATATCACTTCGGCGAGTTAGAAGATTAAAAAAAAAGCTCAGAAGATAAGAGGTATACTTGTGTGCAATTGTATTGTGTGATCCAATTTGTAATCGAAGTCTTCACAATTATTATTTTGCTTCGTTACTAAAGCACTTAAATACCCAGAGTATATGAGTATATGACCCCAATGAAGCTGAAACCTGATCTCAAAAGGGGTCAGCTTCGGGGACCGTTTCAAACCACTAACCCAATCCGTCTCACTAAAATTTATCTGAATCTACTACAAATCAGTTTTCTTTTCTTTTTCAGTTCGATCCAGAGGGCTTTGGCGAAATTCCGGTGGAGGATTTTGTAGCAGCTCTTAAGTCTGCGGAATTTTTATCACAAGTGCCTATGAATAAGCGTGAGCTCTTGTATGAGAGAGCCATGAAAGTTAAAGTACCTAATGGACCCGGCTATGTAACGTTTCAGGATTTCGTTAATGTGGTAAGTGATTTCTGAACATACTTACTCCCTAAATACGTTTGAATACAATGAAATGATAAAGTTGTTGGCCTATTCTTAAACATTGTATACTTTTTAGTTAACCAATTTTTGGATCACCCTCTAACCAACTTTGGAGACTGTTTTTCAGTTATTTGTGGACGTAAAGACTTTTAAACTTTCGTCGTGAATTTTGAGAAATTGTGGGATATTTCAGTTGTGTTTTTCTGTCGTTAAAGCCAGAGGATATACATATACAAGCACGTTTTGTACGTGCGAATACAATACTTTACAGAACGTTGTTCACCTGAACGTGCTGCACTTCTCCACGGTTGGAAAATCAATTTTGCAACGGATACTTCTGGGAAACATCTCACTACTATTATGCCCCGAGAATGTGGATGACAATTGTTCAGAAATGTTGTCCACTTGAATGGCATTCTCTCGAAAGAGACATCTTATCAGGAATTATTCCTAAAGTGCGCATTCCTTCACATAAAAGTTGTCCTCTTCATATTGCACTACACTTGGAATTTCCTAGCCCTCTCGCCTGGGGTTATTCCAATACCGAACGACAACACATCGCATCCATATGTTTGCGATTACATCGGGAATCCCTCTCGCTATATGATCCATCGATTGATAGCTACACGAACAATCCACTTTAAGGTTACACAAATCCTACAGGTGAGTGCGCGCAAGGACCTTAAATGTTGTTTTGTTTTGCTACCAATTGAATCACTGGAACACAACAAAGTCAAACCAGTGAACAGTGTGTATAGTTGCACGCCTTAATAACAAACATGTGTGTCAATTTTTAAGGACGCATTTACCTGTTTCGGTGGGCTGATGTATTTTTCCATACCATTTCCACGTTTGGTGGACAGCGTGAGTCGTTTGTTTAGTAAAAAAAAAACAATTTGACTACGTGCTTGCAACAAAACGAACTACGAAGCCAATCCGAAATAATTTTCACAAAGCAATCACATTTATACGAAGCATATCCTTCGAACAGGGAACATGAGGGAGATGAAAGGATTTATTGTCTGGGAAAGTGGACTTTAATGAGCTGGCATACCTGATGAACCTGTGGATGAAAACAAAGTGATGACTTGTAGGATGGCTGCTAAGAAGTCACAGTCTCATTATCACTCCCCTGGGTTGCGTGGGAAATGTTCAGGTTTATGGCATAAATCTTTGAAATCGGATTCAGGACACGTTGATGGTTGTTGCAATGACATTTTGAAATGTTCTGTGTCCTACAGTTTTTTAAAATGTTTTGTTGAAAAAACGTGTTTGGTTTCCAAAAAGGGAACATTTAGAGCCCGAAACTCTCCTAACATGCTATAACAGTTACCGAATTTAATTCCTGTGCTTGATATTTCTAAAGGTTTTAACAAAGTTTGGCGTTATATTCATATATCGTCGAAACCGCACACTTGGAAGATTGACGTGCTTCTCCTTCATTGCAGTGGGAATTACCAATTTCTCCAACACTTCCTTTCAATTCGAGCTCTTTTAAAGAGTTTTAAACCTCCAGTCCGCTTTTTAATTGCTGATGTTCCTCAAGGCGCAACTTATAATCTAAAATACTTATATGTTATTCGAAAACATTTCCAATGCACAACTTCAAATACTCCATCTCTTATGGCACGGCAGCACTTTTAGTTTTTTTTTTTGTTTTCATAGGCTTTATTCGGCCTAAGATTAAGCATCAAAATAGTTCAAGACACATTGCCAACCAAGCAGTAGTTTACAGTTCGCCCACTCGAGTTCGCGATGACTTTCAATGGAAGAATCGCCGGCGAATTGCGAAAGAACCAAATGCGAAGAACTAGAAGAAGTCGACCAATCGATGCTCCTTTATATTTTCAAATAAAATATAACGAAGTTCGCCATGCATTCATTTAGAAAAATGTGTTCGTGCAATAGTTGACAGAGGGACGATAAAAATGTTTTTTTCTTTCTTAAGTTCGATATTTACCAGTCTTGTCATAATAAGAAAGGTCAATGGAAAGAAGACTCTGCGCTTGAAAAAGCACTTCACCCCGACATGGTTAGTAACCCAAATTGGGTCGAAACTACACTTTTGAAGAACTTGTACCCCAGTATTTGAACAGCTTAAATCACTAAACAAACCATCTTTTCGTTATTTCCTAATAAAGTGGTGTCTTCGACTATATATCGATTAACAATATTCCACAGTGTTAAGTAGTCTGCAAACTACCCTAGATTACGTGTCTACTCCTCCACCTTCGATTGCCCTAAATGACCAATCGCCACGCAACGAAAACAAAAACACCCACAACACTAAATGCTAATATTATGTACATATACCAAGTTATCGAACTTATCGAAAGTGATTGGAGTACTGCTTCGTGTATATTTCTACTGATGTAGGGTAGGGCGGGGATAGTTGGACCACTTTTTTTTTTACGCTTCATAGCTTCCAATCTGTTCATAATTAAGCTATGCAACTAAAGTAAATAGAAACATTGAAACTTCGACTTGTTAATGTTATTAAAAAAAAAAACAATTTATCTTACAGTTAAATAATTATTTTGACTCAAGTACACCAAGTCCAAGTGGTCCAACTTACCTCACCAGCGGGGCAAGTTGGACCAGTGAGTGGGGTTAGTTGGCCCGAAACCTAAAAAACTGAAAAGTAATTTTTACAAAATAGAAAAACGCTATAATTTCTTTCTAAAATGTATTTAAAAAGAAAAAACACAACATAAACTTCAAAAAAACGAAAATAAAAAACCGCTTCATGACGTTCTATAAAAGAAATTTAAATAAGAATAAAAATATTATTTCATAGATTATGAATCGTATAATCGTTATTGCAATTTATGCAAATAAAGATGCTTCCTTGTCCTATTTTGGAACATTTTGAATAGGCCCACTTTCGGCAAGTGTGACACTGCACCCACTGCTCCCCAGGTAAACTTTTTGAATATGCTTCCATACACATAAGACAAAACCAATCAAGATTTTTTTCTTCCTTACAACTGGCGGTCCGACTTACCCCGCACTGACTTTGTTGAACATTTTGTGTCAAAAAGAAACAACTACACCAGTGTTTTTCAAACTTTTTGAGTACGCGGCCCCTTTGTTAAGAAGCAAATTTTTGCCGACCCCCCCACATTATAATGTGTTAGCTATTTAAAAACCTTTTACACTGAAGCCTTTCCAAACCCGGTTTAATTACACAAAATTTAATACGTGATGAAATTTTTTCCCGTATTGCCAAAAATAAAAAATAAAAAAAATTTAGCTGTTGTTGAGAATCTTATTTTGCCTGCGTCCTTGGATATGGTTGAAATTATTTTGGGTAAACAGGAGGCAGATGAGCTTAAAAATATACCACTTTCTGATAATACAATTGAGCGGAGAAAAAGTTTTGCAGAGTAATTAATCGAAAAATTAAAGAAGAGTCCACATTTTGCGTTGCAACTAGATGAATCTATAGTGATTTTGCAGACTGTGCACAGTTTGTGGCATTTGTTAATTTTGAAGAAGAAGAAAACATTGAAGAAGGAATTTTATTTTGCGAAGCTCTTCCTGATAATACTACTGGCCAGTGTTGGTACGAAGGCTGTCGCGACTACGAGATTGATTGGACGATGTTGTTTTGCTATTTGTAGCGATGGTGGTAATGCTTTGTGAAAGCAAGTCCTTGCTAAGTCGGCTGTTTAGGATCATATGCGATGAATGGGTTCACTCCATCAAAATCTCCTTTATCACACAGAGGTCAGATGGCTGTCAAAAGGAAAGGTATTGACATGAGTTCTGGAATTAAAAGCTGAATTATTGAAGTGAAGTCACATTCTCTTCAATGTTTGACATTACATAATACTAAGAAGAGAAACAGGCTAAATTTGGAAATTGATTTAATCTTACAAGATAGTGTCAAAGATTAATCCAACATTTCAACGTTTATTAAAAAAACAAACAGGCACATGTCGCACGAAAAAAGTTTGTGTTTTACATTATTTTTTTAGCACAGGTTTTTTGTTTATTAATCTTACCGGCTTTCAACCGCGACCCCCATTGGAACTCTTGGCGACCCCCTAGGGGGTCGCGACCCACAGTTTGAAAAACACTGAACTACACAAAACACTTCAATTCCACACTCGAAAAAATAAAATACAATAACGGGACACATGAAAAATGTTTACCTTATTCTGATATTCGCACCGCTTCACAAAAAAAGAAAGAAAAGAAATAATTTTTTTTGTTTTAGTTTTCACACTTAAAAATACAAATATGACCGACGCGCCCCTTTGAAAGTAAAAATGCAATTTGAACTAGTTTGGCACGTGGCCGTAAGTCAGCACACTTCGATTGTGTGTCATCGTTGTCATGTAGGACTTTTAGTTTCTGAGTTATTCGAGCGGGCCTACTTTCCCCGTGGCCCAACTAGCCCCGCTCTACCCTACTCGTATACGTGCTCCTTCCAAAGTAGCCATTATACAAAATTTATTATTGACCTCAAAAGGAGCCGAAAACGAGGCCAAATCAAACTTTATTTGTTTTAAGTGCTAACTACCCTAGTAGTAGATATCCCGAGTTTGCGGTTGCCAATTGCGTGACCAGATATAGGCTCATTGATTTGTATACAAACACAAAACTCCTACCAAGGATGTGGAAATCCACCGATTCGCACCCTACACCAATGATTACGAGTAAATAACGTAGCTATGCCAAAGAACAAACGCACGCACTATAATATGCGGAAACAAAGCAAGGCAAAGACAGGTGTTTCATCCTTGAGCAAACCGTCATCGTCGGTATACGATGTCTTGGCTATATGCGCGTCTTATTTGTTTTTTGGTCTATGTTGGACCAGGTGCTCCTCTAGAGGGTGTTTGTTCGAGTAGCACGCGCCCTTCCTTGCGAAATTCGAGATGGCAGACGCATTACTTTGCATTTCGGCAAGAAGCTGATAGTCGGAAGGAGAAACGACATAAGTACTTGCCGAGTCTACCTGAGAGAACACACTATTCCACTGTTAAGATGGAATATTTACTCATCATAGACAATGATTTTTATTTCCATTTAGTAAACAACAACTTTGAGGGTTTGGTCGAATCTTTTGTGGCGGGGATTTAATAACTTTGGCAAACGCGGCGATGGAAATTGTGTTTGAAAGGAGACCGTTTTGGGTATAGTTTGAGTGGTTACACGTTAAGTAGCTTTGGCAGAATGCTCGAGTGATTTGCATTTGATTTCATGTTGTTGGTATTTGCTGAGGGTTTTAGTGGTTTATTTAGATTGCTTAGCTATTTTTTGGTCTATCTGAAAGAATCTGTCGATAAAGCAGTTTCTTTTAACAACATCTGTGGCTGTTACTATCGAAAACTAGTTCAAACTTAGCAACTCGAAACACTCTTATATGAAATGTTGTTGTCCCAACTTTGGTCATTATTAAAGAAGGATTACTTTATTTGACATAGAAAAGACATTGAGACAGGAGTCCGAGTCTTTTTAGTGTCGCATTATTCACTGTTTGATGACATTCCATAAAATAGAGGAATGACATAGGTAGCTATTTGTCAGAAACACAAATTTGACGTTTATCAACAAGTGATTGACATGTTGCATTTTATATATTATATTCTCGTCACTTCGGTGTGCTTTAATATTATACATTCATGAACTTTATGTTTAGTTGACAGCATTGTCCTAAAATCAATTTTTATTGTCATAACATAGATGTGCGTAGCGTAAATTCATTATTATTATAATTATTTATTTTCGTAGATTTTTAGACTGCGCTAAAACGCATTATGGGCTGTCACGGCACAAAAAAACTTAGAAGAAGTCACGGGGTTAGGCTTCAATTTCCTGTACATAAAACTCAGTAGAAGATGTTGAGAGATCGATCTGTCATATATGAAACAAATTAAATTGTGAAGACGAACATTTTTTAAACTTCTTGTTCGAACTCTTCCCGCATTTACTGTAAATTTTAAGCCTAGGAGGGGCGGCTTTTTAGAGTTTTTTTGTTTTGCAAATATCTCCTTTCACTCTGACAACTGTTGTTTGCTGTCAGACGCTTTCAAATATTTGACAGGAAACGTATAACCATTAAATTGCTTGACGTTTACAATTCCAAGCTGTTAAACATTGAACAGTTTAATCGTTTCTTAAGTACCAAATGACCTCCACTTCTATAATACATAATTGCATACTTCTATGAGTACCTTAAAGTCCGCGCGCAAAGGTCGGCAGTGAAAGGTAGTCAAAAGCTTTCTTCCAAATTTCGCAGCACGATTCCTACAATTGATTAATGAAACTATTTTTGTGTGTAAGCCGCCCATGCGTCGCGTCGGTTAGAAGTTCTAAATAAAAAAAGTAGACATTTGAAAAACATTATGCACTGAAAGTCTAGAAAAACAAGACCATCTAAGCGCCGAGCATCTTAACACATCTTCGATATGGATGGACATTCCACCGGCATTCATAAGCACCACTTGCGGACGACAACGACTGACCATAGATGGTGCGCTGCTCAGACTAGCTGACGGTGAATGAAAAATCGTAACTCTCGCCGCGGAAGACTCACACAAATCCCTCTAGCGTACATTCAGAAGCATTACGACGACGACGTCGTCATTATATCCACGACCACGATCGACTGCCGTGCCATTCGTTGACATTTGACAAGAGATTGCGCACGCGCAGCCATTAGCAACAATTCACTGGCATTTCATGAATGAAAAGCCTCTAATTAATGAGTGAATTATTGTGCGGCTACTGCGGTGCGCTGCAGTGTGTGTTCAGCAGCAGTTGCACTTGCCAGTAGGCACATTATATGCACAGCACAGCGCCCACATTCCTTTTAGGGACTCGAACGTTTATCCGCAGGCAGGCGCAGGAATCTTTGCTCAGGTGGCACGGAATGAAAGCGCGGTTGTAAGTGCGAGACATGATCTGGTTTTGTTATCATTGAGATCATCATCATGCGATGCGTTTTGACAAAGAGAAGGCCAGAAGGATGGCAAAAAGAACCACTCAGAATGTGACGTAAAGTTTATTCAATTAACCAGTTCCTCGGCTGCAGCCATCAGGCATCGGCTTGTAATGGCGGGCGTGCAGCTATATACTTCTGTGCGTACGAACGCTGCTGAGGTTTGGCGAGTGCCGACACTCGCTCTACGATCAGTGCGTGCATTTATTATTTATGAAAGGACACGAGATATTCATTCTGGTGATGTTCTTAAAAATGCGGGAATTTAATTATCTGTCCGGGACTGCGAGTGAGGTACGCTCTGCGGCGGCTGGTGCCTTGCTGGTGTATGCGCCGCTGTCGCATAGCTTCGGGGAAACTGTCCGGTCCGGACAGACAACAATGCCAGATCGAGTCGAATTCCAAGTGTGCCTTGGTGGGTTTTTCTCTGATAAGGGGCTTTGTGGCCTTCTGCCGCCCCCTCACTTCCCCCACCCACCGCGAAGACTTTTTGCGCGCTTCTGGTTTGTATTTTTGTAAAATCATTAATGCGCCGAACAGATGGACAACATGGATGGATCGACGATGATCAGTTCTGATCGATCGATAGGTTTTTCGTGCGGTGCATAAATAGCAAGGAGGCGCGCGTTCCATCAACCGATGTCACAGACAACTGGCAACTCTTGAGAGATCTGCGCGATCGTGCGGACACTGGACAAGCTTCCATTTAAGGATTTGTCACGTGCGATCTTTTGTTACAAATTCAGTAATCATTCAATTGCGCATTATGCATGCAGGGGAAGAGATGGAACTTGGTTTGCCGCCAACTGCGCGCACCTTCTGGCAGGAGGAGCAAACAAAAACGCGCGGCAATAAGCATCGGAGGTATACTGGGCGGCGACGCTGCTGGACAGTGGTATCCTTATATGGCCAAGGCGGTGGTATGCGCGGTGAACGTTCGTTGGCTTAACGATGAGAGGGGCGCCTTTCGTTGGCCATGTAGAAGCAGACCATATGGTGTTTGGCCGGTACCAATATATAAAATTGACGGGTCCAGGCATGTGTTGTGTATCATCGTAGCGATGTTTGGTTTTTTTTTTCCAACGCTTGGTTAATAATTGCATTTGCAATTACATTGCCAATGGCTGTGTAATGCGTTTGAGATGTGATCTATATCTATATGATATGAGATGAATGCTCGTGTTCGCTGATGGAAATTTTTATTTTTTTACTTAAAACCTGTAGTTTGTGTCAGATATTTGATTCAGACTAGCGAATCGCATCAAACTCGAGGAACATAGTGTACCAGTAGCAGTATTTTTGATTGCTTTGTTGTAAGTGGTATGGCAATTTTTTCGGATTCGTTTCAGTTCATTGCGAGTCTTAAAAGCGTTTAAATTTGATTGTTCTTTCAGTCTTTTAACTATTAACTTTGTGCCAGTGGTAGATTTTTTTGTGTCCTAATTCGAGTCGAATCACTTCAAAAATGACGTAATGTCTGTATCTATAGCTGACATTGACATAATAAAATTGCGAGCTTCAGCTCTTCGCAGTACATGACCTATAGTTTGCTTTCTTTTATCACACAGGTTATACTTATAAGTGACCTAAGAGCTCGTTCCTCTATTCCACCCCACAGTCCAAGTTTTGAATGACATACTCACATTAAATATTTGCAACTTTCTGCCTGATGGAGGGATAAAAATCTGATACAGTCCGGTACTGCGTTTAGGAACTTTAACCTCTCTGAATAAGTAATCCCTCTGTCAAGGGGTCACTTCCAATTAATATGTATTCAAAATACACACATTCTCGTATATGCAGTATGCAGGGCCGAGCTGTAAATATTTCCCAACACCGTTCATCAAAAATCAATAAGCCAATACAAATCGCTATGAATAAGTAATCCTGCCTGATCCACAAAACACAATATCGTCCTCATGCAGTTGCAAAACTAATCAATTTACATTATTTAATACATGATGCTGCACGAGGTTCAGTGTGTGTTTTTTGGCCATCAGCAGGTACGGTATAGAATCCTTTTACTGGTTACATCTATATAGGAAGGAGAATCTTCCGGAAATCCGCAAAGCGCATTAGAGAAATAATTGGATTTTGCGACTGGACATACAATCAGTGGTAGCCACACAATGCCGAAAACCCAGCGCGATGCAACAAATAAGCGAAACAGGACAATTTTCAGGGAAGAAATACTCCTCAAAATGGCAGCATAATCCCGAAATTCCAGTAAATAATCGCTTTTACGTATACTTAGCGCGGCATTCAGGGGGATAATAACTATATTTCAGGCGATACACAGGACATTGTGAAATTTTACATCTACACGTCTGGTTACTCCTTCAACAAGGAGTTCGGATGGTATTATCCTTTGAATGCAACAAATGCAATCCAAATAAGGGATGCAAAGCCGAACTATAATATGCGCATCCATGTACCAGGACGAGTCCGGTCGAATATTAAGTACATTTTTCTGTCAGCCATTTGATGTGGTTACTTTTTTCCAACACAATGTCCTGCAAATGGAGGAGAGAATGAATATTTGCTGAAATTATTGCTAACGACAATGGGGGATTATGTGCCCAATTGCAGTGTTGATTTTTCCCTATTCCTTATTTATTGTCCGGCAAATGGAAAACGGAGTTCTTCCCAGGTCCTACAAAGATGCTCATCCGAAAGAGGGTCAAACAACAAAATGTAAATCGCATTGTCCTGTCAAATGTAGATACACGTTTCATTCACATCGCCACCGAACACCTGTTCAATTAATCAATTCCGAGAGAAATAAACTCTGCCATTGGTTCACCCTTCGATGGTGGTCGGAGGAGCGTGTGTGTGTGTGACCATCTTGACCGGGATTATTGATGGGTTAATCAAATCAATTAAATCTTCATTAGTGTAGGTACATCGAGTGCGTATCGGGCGCGCATTAAAATTGATTGCGGGACCATAATCTGCGATGTCCATCGGTCATCGTGTAAACCCAGCAAAGGAATCAACGCAATCGGACATAAATTGCGAGAGTGGCATCTGTCGATTGGCAGATCCTGCATCGAGGTGAATGATATTTATTTTTGAACTTCGCTATCGGTGTCACATAAATTTCAATTGGATTTTCAGACCACCTATGGCAGTAGGAGTTTTTTTTGTTGCTTTAATTTGTAGGGGCGCTGACGACCCTACAGTACACCTATAAAAACAATACCCACCATTACAGATCAACATATACATTCTTACTTACATTTACAATTACAGTTACACCCAATTACTAAACATACATAACACTATACACTTGTTTCAAAATACTCATAAAAACACTCACACAATACACTACTAGATGGCTGTGGAATTAAAAGAAATTTCATTTTAGGAAGAAAAATAAAAAAATTTCCATGATCCCAAAAGTCGTCAAACATACTTGTAGTCAAATTTGGAGAATAATAAATAAAAAAAAAGCCCAGACTCTCCCCAGTATAAATATATAACATCGTCTCGAATATAAAAGATTGCATTAAGTGCATGTGTGTTCATTGTTTTGTTGTTTTGTTTGTGCGAATATGGTCCATTAAAGACCTTAATAAAATAAAAAAAAAAAATAAATATAGTGCTACTCTTTTCAAATACCTGATATACCCTCACTAAAAAGAAAAGAATATATATACCTACATATGTCTAACCACCCCCAAAACATAAAAGTGTTATAAAAACTAAAGTAGGTAAAGAAAAAGAAAGAAAAAGCAATAATATATATATAAACAAAAAAAATATAATAAAGTGGTGAAAAAAAAAGATAATTACGAAAACAATAAACATAACAATACTACCTATCCTTCTGCAAATCCCGTTACCGGATCATCTACTATTGGAAGATTACTATGCTATTTACTATTAAATAATTTTGTTTCATTCCATCAAATTTGTGTTGCATTCCATTCATTCCATTCATTTCTTTAAATTCTTTTTCTTCTTGTATTATCTTAATTAATCTCTATGCCTAAGTGTTTTATTGTTATTGTGATACCTATTCGTTTTAGTGCTTTTCTCTGGTGATTTTTTTTTGTCTTTGGTAGTGTTTGTTTTTATTTTAGGTACATCGTCCAGCTGCAAGTGCACCTGCATCCAGGATGAATGGTACGTTTTTCTTTTAAATATTTATCTTATTTCTATCTAATAACGAATTCGTATTTACAAATTAGTTGTAAATTTTGTAAATACATGTAAATTTTATTTGAAACATTTTTTTTTTTGTATCTAGTCTCCTTAGGATTCTAGAATAATTTTCTTTTTTTTTACAATTGTTGTTGTCAACAATTTTAAATTTTTGTTTTTCTTGTGTTTGTTATAATAAATATTATGTTTACTATGTTACATTACGTAATTTTTTGATATGGAGTGGTTTTTGTTATTTTAATGGTGTTTGAATCCATCTATTGTAGATTGTTTTCAGGATTTTTGAATTATTATGAGTGAATAGGTTGATAGTATGTGGGGTTGACTGATGTGACGTGGATGACAATGACGGACAATAGGAATTGTTAAGAGTTTTAAGACAAGTAGGGGTTGTTACGAAAAATGAGCGAGTAACAACCATGGTACTCTGCTCATTCGTGAGTAGGGTTATGGGGAGGGCAGCTCAAAGGTACCATAACATCTTCGGTACCGGTGTGGAGAGAGAAGGGAGAAGGCTTACCAACCAAGTTGATAGGTGTGGATAGTTTTCTTCTTGGCTGTTAAAGTTTTCATTTCGTTTTAGAGTCAATCCTTTCCCTATTTTCTTCCTATCCCTTTAATATTCCTAATTTTAAGACTTCCCCAACTAAATTTCTAGGCATGTAAAAGTACGGTAGTCCGCAAGACAAGCAGAAGATCCCACCCCTCCGACGAGCTAAGCACTGGCTTAAACAAGCATGCCTACCTTGCTTTGTTGACCGGACAGCCCTTCCATCGAAGTCAAAATTGAGATTCCTGTGTGGAAGGGTAGCATATGTTTATATGTATACCGTTACAAATTGCAGTGGAGCGTCCCTTTCCATTAAGTATTTAAATGTTGATGGGTTTGTTTTTCAAACGGGCACTACTTAAACACTCGAGCAAAATTCTGGAGGATAATAAAACTATTGGCCCTTGTAGATGGGCAGTTTTTAACTCAGGGTTATGGATCAAATATAGAGAATTCGAATTCGCAACATTTTTACTCTTAACTGTATACCCACGTTTAGTATGGTGGCTTTCAGAGAAATGTTTCCTGTGTCTTTTGGCTTAAAAATTATAATTTGTGTGACAGGAAGCAGATATGTAACTTTTGTAATGTAACCTCAATCTTTTTGTCGTGAAAAGTATAAAAAACAAACTAGGAGCAAATTCGCGAAATATGTATCTCTTTTGAACTTCCAATATATCTTAAAAGTTAAGTGTTGCGATTTTTCCAATCCACCGAATTTATATCCATTTAATGCCAATTAGTAAAAATTGCATGCATAGTCTCCAATTTGTGTAAAATGCTAAAGACCGCATAAAAAAAAATATATAAAATTTAAAAATTGAAAATCGCAGATTTTTCTAACGACTGCGAAAAAAATGGAAACCAAACGATGGAATGTTTACCTCCCCAGACAAAGGATAATAACGGCCACTTGTGCACATACAACACAACTCACCAGTTGGATTTATCCCCGAACGAACGTTCAATAGCAAACAATTTTGTTAATTGATTTCAGTTTGGTTTTGTGTTTTTTTTTTGTTTTTGTTTTTATTTTTATTTCTTTGCTTCTCTTGCACTCGGCGCCTTGTTTATATCGTGTATGCGGCAGCGAATCTGAAAGTAATATCAGGCACCTGCTACAGTGATTTTTATAAAACATTGTATCCCCACATATGATGACTATTCCGTGAGTTAGTGTTTTAAAGGGGAAGGCGCAATGGAAAAAAAAAACATATCCTTGTAGGTACCTGCAACCTACCTCGTTGTAGCAGTGCATAAATCGATTGCATTTATTTAGTCGGTAAACACAGTTGCAATTTGTGAGATTGTTTTTTGATTGTATCAAAAGGACTATGCACATGCAAGGATAATAATAGATATGAAGATTTCAAAACGAGTTCAGTGCAATGTTATTTGTGTGCAGAAAATCGGGGAAAAAATAGCAGAAAATCTGAATACGAAAGTGGTCGCTTGTGGTTATTGTTGGAAGCAGATCCTCTGTTAAGTGATTGCTGTTTTACCGGATACAAACTAATCTAATTGTGAATTGAATTTCCATATTTGGTTGCTTAGTGAGGGACTGTTTTGCTGATTTTGGAATAACTCTAAAGAGGTTTTGATTGAAGCTCTGCTGGTGGATTGATTGGGGTGGTATTTGCAAAATACTGGGGAAAGAGAGAGTTGGCCTTCGGACGAAATATATCTTCGCAATAATGTGCTTCAATTTGCGCTCAACTTATTCGATTCATGCATAACAAAACTTAAAAGAATCATGTCACCAATTCTGATGTACGTCTTCCGCTTAGTGTTTAAATTCTTATACTAGATGCGTTTCACCTGCTGATTTTGAACAAGTTATCTAGGGACACTTAACATTTCGATTTTTATGGCCACATTTCTGCGCGAAAGCAGTGCATCATCTCCCACCGATTTGCTATATTAGGAGCAGCTTCCGTTTAAAACTTGTCCATATGCGCACGTTCCTTTAAAAATGTAGGTACCATTTGTTACGAATACAAATATGCATCAAGGGCTTTGCAAAGATGTTGGCAAATAACGATTTATGCGATTGAACGCACTCGTTTAGACCGCATCAGCGCTGCGGCAAAGTTATCGATTTATTAATTGCAAAAGCTTTTTTAAATATGCAGTACACGTTATTTTTACTCACACAGGGCGCAGAGGGATGGTGGCTATGGGAAGTTGGTTGAATAACGGGCAAGTAAATTCTTCGCATATTTCATAAAATAGCTATCAAAATTGTAGACATTTATGTCGTCCGGCGCCTGATAATCGACAACTCTATCACTGTCGTGCGCTACCAAACATTTGCAACTTGCGGCAGTCATCTCTTTCATTTATAAATCGCAATGGCCCCTGACGTGGTAAGATATATTTTGGTCGGAAAACATACGTAAAGCAGTAGGTACCTAAAAGAAGCAGCATTCCAAAACTCACCTACCTTACAATCCGCTCCCCCTTTCGGTATTCAAACTAATTGCTGTCCAGTTTACAACACTGAGTAGGTAGTGGCTTCAACAAATTCCACTTGCGAACGTCTCTTGTCCACGCAGGCTGTATCAGAAACAACCACTTTGGCTCGTGCAGACACCATCGCAGCCGCCTCACGGCCATCTATCCCCCCAAAGACGAAAGACTATATTATACCCATAACCATCAGTGTGATGGCTTCGTGTGAAATCAATGAGCGCAGCTTTACCGCCTGATAGCGTGGCGTGGCGTTACTTATTAACTTGGTAAATTATGTTGCAACTCACTTGCTGTCCGACTGCCAGCCAAAAGCCATCTTCCACGGATCCGTCGTTTTTTGTACATACATCCACTTTGGCTGCAGAAGTGAACGGAATCACTGACCGTTCTGGTATTGATCATTGTTCCAATTAGTTACAAGAGAGTGACTTCGTGCTACTCGAGAGCTGGCTGGCGTACACCGTACAGGCATTTGCATGGCAAATGAGTGATTTATAATTGTTGCAAGTGCGATAACAGCAGCGGGTCGGTAGCCGGTGTTCCTAAGAAGAAATGCGAGCGCACGCTAGCTTAGATTGCCCTCGTAATTGATGTATGCAAATGGGCGCTAATTTAAATAGTTTAATTGGCTTACCAGTCGGGCGGTTGGATTTTCGTAGCTGTTGGCGGTCATTGTATGTGCAAGTCTGTTTGGTAATTGGCCACCTACTTACCATTTGCTCTAATAACTGTTGGCAACTTTCCTCCCCCGCATTGGTGGTGGTATTATCACCGCACACGTACCATAACTTATTCGGATGTGGTTTTCCTAAATCGCCAAATAAAACAGTTAACAGGGCATCCCGAAAGTATCTAATTACGTCTTATGAGTGTTCAAACTCACCAGAGAAGCCAGACCGACCATCCTCCGTATTGGCCAAGCCAAGTCACACCAACTAATTAAGAAAGGAGTCGCCTTTAATGACCATCATCATCATAAAACTGCACAACGACCATACCATGAAGAAGGAGATCTCCAATATTAAGATGTATGTTTAGGGGCTTCGCCTTATTTTGGCTCCCTCTGGGGAATCTTAAGTTTTTGGTATACTCTCTCATGTCATGAGATTGAGCGGCAGTGAATGGACCAGACCAGTGCGATTGGTATAATTTTCTGTTCTTATGAGAAAGCGGACTGTGGTGTTACCAAATTATTATTTTTTGCTTTTCAGTTAAGCGGATTAAAATCTTTTCCGTTTGGCAGCGGGACTCCCTATGCAGGCATTAAATAAAAACTAAGCAACTATATACTACTCTTAGTGGCTTTAACAACTACTGCATTGTTGGGAGGGGGTTTGAGTAGAAATTCATTACTCTCCTATGACCTATAACTAAAGTTTAAATGGGTTACAAGGAAGCTGAACGCTTCGCTGAATGAAGGAGCATATAAAAGGGATTTTTAATTTATAATAATAATGAGAGCGGTTGGGAAAAAAAAACTTTCACTGTGTCAATTAGTTAATTTAAAGTTATAACTGCATGTAGGTATGCGAACCTAATTATTTTATGCAAGGAACAACTTTTTAGAGCCCATATAGTCCTTTGAACCTCATGTGGTTTCTATGGTGAGGACACATCCTATATTCTGAATATAACGTTATTCATTGTGATGGTGATGACGTTGTGGAAGAGGGAACAGGAAGTTGTCCTATTTTCTTTTTCTGCAAGATAGTTGTGAAGTGGTCCTGCAATTGTTGTGTATATTGTCATTGTTGTGTTTATTTTTATTTGACCATTATAATATAAGCTGATTTCTTCGAGCTTAGGGGCTCTGGGAAAAATCTGTGACAGTAAAACTACGTCCTGATTTTTTTCACAGAATTCTCGCTTATATGAATCTGATTATCATTTTAACGTAAGCACCAACTACATCATCACAAACTACCTTCTGTATTTTTTTGCACATCACTGTCCCATCTACTTTTAACTTCTCAACGTTTTTTGAGAACTTTGTTGAGTAGTCTTAATTCGATGTGTATTCAAATCCACATACAAACTGACAAACTCTGCAATTTCGTTTTCTGTATAGGTTTTTAAAGGTTCATATTGCTTAGGGTCCTTTTGCCGTCTAGCTAACGCTACGAGTCACAAGAGATAATGTGAAAAGCTGTCAGGAGTCACTATTTGGTGTGGAGTGCATTCGTCTCGTCTAGGACGTCAGTCTACTAAGAAATTTTATCAGTAACTGCTCAAGCAGTTGAAATGATAAAGGCTGTAATTAATAGTGTAAAATCTAAACACCAAAGTTGAAATTAAAAAAAAAAATTCTTAAAACCTATGTCAGAGTTTTTAGCCTAAAAGGAAATGTTAAGGCACACAGGTTTTGTATAACTCATCGGTCTTATGCGGCTTAGATGGTATACCCAGAAACCCTACTGATGAATAAGAGCAATACAGGCTTCAAAGCTGTAAGCTTGAACATAACTTGGTGGAGTGCCGTGCTGTCATTCCCCTCCAAAAGATATAATAACAGGGAAAAACACTTAAAAAACGTCACCATCACACCAATTCCCCTTAGAACTCATCAGGATAAAAATTATAAACACATAATTGATATCACAACCACACACACGTTACATGCCTCAAGCCAAACAAATTGTGAAATGCGTTTAATGAACTCATCCGCAAAATAAAACATCTGCTTGGTTCCTTTTCTTTTTTGTTAATTTCGAACAAGGCACACTTCAACCGTCACGAAGAACAGGAACCCCTCAGGTGGTTCTTATCAAAAATGTAAAACAATACCACAAAGCAAATATAAATCCGAGTCCTTTTTCAAGTCTGCAGCAAAGCGTTTCGTTTATTCCGAATTGTGCCCCACCTTACGCACTATACAAAATACATCTGTTTGCCACTTAAGCGAACTAAATCACGGAATATAGTTGCACACGTATAGTTCTCTGCTCTCGCTCTCGCTCCATCACTCATTCGACTTCCGTTTGAACCTGACAGAGGACGACGACGACGTCGTTAATGGCGCTGTCAGGAATCAGAGTCTAGCTACTGCTGCTGCGGCAAAAGTCGCGAAGTATCTTTGAGCAAATGGAAAAAAATCAAAATCAAAATTTCGCCTTCTTCCGAAGGATATGCAGATGTTTTTGTCGAGAAACAGGAAACAGAATGACACGCGTTCGCGATTCCTTTTGAATTGGGAAATCCGCACTCATGAATCGTTAGTGATGTTAACTTTGCTCGTAATATGAGAGGATCCTTTCTGTCGCTCGTCGCTCGGTGAATCGAAATGGATTCGTTGTTTGTGTTTTGTTTACTGTTTGTCAATTGGAGCAATAGATTGAGTGCACAGGGCATAGGATATAGATCCAGCAGGATGCAGTGCAAAGTGAGACGCATTGGAGTGAACATTCCAAAGAGCAATAAGGAACTGGCGACGTAGGTTTGAGTGTATGTGTGTGTGATTTTTTTTTGTGAGGATAGTGCATACCTAAATGTAATTGGATTCGAAGAATGGGAACTAGCAGGTGGAATGCCGAACTACAAATCCTGCAAAGCCTGAGACTGAGTCATTGGCCTTTGTAGCGGACTACAAATTTTTTGAAAGTATACTGACAAAACCCTTCGAAAGAGTTTTTTCATTGAATGTTCGTAAACAAAGAGGTGGACCGAGCTCTGAGCACCCACTTGTCCGGAGGAAAGGACGTTTGTGTCATTTTTTTAAGTTGTCATAGGTGGTCATAATAGACCACAAGACAGATAAAAACAATTAGGAGGGGCGCCCACTCACGGGCCGACCATGACAGGATGTGGGATAATGCTAAAAGTGGAAGGAAATGCACAAAGTTTTTGAAATAAGTCATTAGTCCTAGTATGGCCTAGGAGTTCGAAAGCTTAACCTATATTACCCCCATCACCCTTTAGAGGCGGCCCATATAGTGCGTAAACATTTTAAGCCAGAACACCTCTGCCAAGCATCCTAAGGCCCCCCTAAAACCAACTGCCACCCAGCGTACCCTGTCAGCACGTTGCTGTTGCCAAATCCATTAATCTGCTCACCTGCTTAATGGCAAGCCCGTCCGAAAGTCCCTGAGGAAACCAAATCCTGCGTCATCCGCTCAGTTCAATGCGAAAAATAAATTTCCATTCATCGTGGTCATTTGCCACAGAACCAGCGGTGTTAAGACAAAAAAGAAAAAACGCGAACCATACCTAACCTTTGTCAGTGAGAAAATGCCGCCGTCACCATCAGCGCCGATACTAATACACACACCGACGATGCTGATATGCTCATTAGGACGTGAGTGATGGTCATTGATATCGTGTACCCCACACAGGTCATATATATATAGGTATACACAGATGTTAGTTGGATCACAAGGACACCCCCTGAGATTATCGGTAACGCCAACGCCTGTGGTGATAACACACAAACGAAGCGAACAACCAAGCAAGGAAAATAAATAAACGCCTGGCCAAAATCCTTAAACCAACTCAATTGGACCCGCAACACACACGGACTCGCTGAACTCTGTGATTAGGTGCCAATTATATGTTCATTAGGCAAACGAAGCAACAAAAGAAGTCCCACCGTCGGGGATGTGTTGTGTATTCTGTGTGTTGTTCCGCTTTCGGATGCGTTTTCCTGGGATTCGGTGTATCCTTGTGATGTTTATTATAGCATGGAGCGGTCCCGATTCATCTCCGTGCTGATGGCGAGTGATTAGCAATCGGTAAACATAATAAAAAGTGACTAAATCGATGAGATGATGATGATGATGACGACGGGTCTTCAAATGTATCTATCCCTCCTCAATTACTATGTTTATAGTCGGTGTAGAGAATGCCACTCCGTCATTTTAGCCCAAAGGATACACCAAGTTGATTGTGTTCAGCAAATTAGTGTGTCGTCGTGTTTGTTCGGCTTTGTGACTGTTTCATTAGTCTTAGAGTAGTACAAATGTCTAATCCGCAACACCCATGTCGTAGGAGAGGTGTGCGACGAAATGGCGCAATAACAAATTGCGATGGGAGCATTTTTTTGGTAAGGCTTATTGCATTCTTCTCGGTCTGTGTAATGGGCATGTTTGTCACTAGTATTGCACAAATAAATCGTTCCGTCACATCGTTACCGCACCGAGCTTTCCACTCTTACTCACACATACCTACCACCATTTTTTATGCACCAAGTCCTGTCCTGGGATGCAAAATTGGCACACCCTTGGAATTATTTGAGTGCGGAAATATTTTACAACTTTTCTGCATTTTCGTTGGTAAATTGTAGTGCAGTGCGATGTGGATTTGCAGTGGTGCTGCATGCATTTGGTGTAAGTGACACTTTATCTAATTTTTGTCACCCACAGTGAATGTGGTTTTAGGGGCTGCAGGGAAGGTATATACACGGAGGAACAACCGTACGAAGATATGAATAACAAAACGAGTCCATGAAGGGGTTTCCCTAATGTGTGTATTGTGGAACTGCGTTTCCGTATACAAATGCAACTCTTAACAAGGCCATAGATGGCAATAAAATACGATTTGTGGAGTGAACTGCGGATGAAGAGACGCAATTAATTCTCCATGTTGTAGATTAAATCGCCATACACCCAGTATTTGGTAGATCTATTGCCAGCACGTTATTGAGGGGGGTTTTTGTTGCTAAAAACATATAAACGGACGCCCTATTTGCGAAACTAAAATTTTGTTCAACGCGTCGTAATGTACGGTGACCAGTGTGACCGCTGCGGAATTCTGAAAAGTCACAATAAAAAGGGCCAATGAGAAAAAAAGCCATTTCTTAAGCTATTCACCAAATTTAGAATTTTTGAACGGAGGAATACAAAACACAATAATACTGTTTTATTACATGACCATTTGAACAAACAATTTATTATTGTTGAAACACGTTCTCCAAATCCAAAAATGGCCACAATAGTAAAAATTTGTGGCAGGAACTCAACAAAAGTGCTAAATTGTAACTTAGTCGTACAACGGTCACGCTGTCAGTGACTATTCAAATTGTTCACATAGAACTTTGCGGTAATTAATATCCGATAAGACAGAACTCCATCCATTTATGTTCTAAAATAAAATATAAAGTACAGAATTTTCGGTGATTTAAAAATCCAATTGACAAAACATTTCCAAATATGATTTCCTTTACACTAAATCGAGTGCTTCGGCCAAGAAATGTATGGTGAAAAACTAGATAAATTTTTATTTAAATCTTTTAACACTTTTTTTTTTATTCATAATTTAATTAGTGAGTGGAGGTTAAAAGTCTTGGACTAAGTAATAAAAATACATTTTTGTTCAAAAATGCTCTCAAAAAGTAGGCGTGGCAATGATCCTCATAGCCTAATATCGTGCTCGGAGTTTTAAGAAGCATCTAAAAAAGGGCTCATTGAAATTTCTGTTTTTTTTCAAGTCTGGTAACTGATATAAAGGCCCCTAAAGTTTTATTATATGCATGGACTATATCCTCCTAAAAACGCGTTCGACCTCTTATAGCCTCAGGTCTCGGATCTTTGTGCGTACGGATCTTACGAATCCAATAGTCGTACGCAATTGTATAGTCTTGAATGTCACGTAATTTATTACTGAAATTTATTCCACAGAATTAGTTCAGAGCTTAGCTATGAAAAACACGCGCTTTATCCATTGCTTCAAATTGGCTTCACAAAAATCGTTATTTTTTCGCTTGAAAATTTTCATTTCCTTAGGACATTAGTTGCTTGGCTATATTTGCTTTTGGAGCTTCTTACAGTGTAGACAAATCCTTGAATCACTTGAATAGGTTCATTTTATGCTTTTAACTCTATTTTGGGATCCGGTTTTCGTAAAGTCCGGCTAAAATTGCATGCAAATTCTTTTGTGGAATAATTCAAAAAGGGAACAACATTTTAAGATCACGGAGTGCTTCTTTTTGTTCGCAAAGTTATGAGTAATCCAGTACCAAAGATAGGGTGACCGAATTTTCGAAAAACATTTAATAATCCTTTGCTGCCTTAAGACTATAATAGTGTTGCGACAGGCAACTGCGGGCCATTTTAAAGGTTTGTATTTGGAAATAACAGCATTTACAAATTTCGTGTAGTGTTTTTCCAACAAAAAAAAAAAACGCATACAATTTTGGCAGTGTCTCGAAAAAAGTGCCAAATTGCAACTTTAGTCGCACAACGATTACGCTGCCACCAGTTATAAACAAAATATGAAACGGTGTACGAAAACAAAAACACAATAACCACAGAAAGAAGATTTATTTATTCCATAGTTTCCAATTCTTAACAATCACAATCACCATTAAGTATCAGAGTGAAAATAGTTTGTAATCAACAGATTTCGAAAGCAGATTTCATAAAACAAAATATATTCTTCTTTTAACCGATGATTTCGAAAGGACTCAAGAGTAAATGGTAATACGGATTACACTTCAAGTCCATATTTTTAAAATGTTTAACTCAAAATAGTGTGCCTCGTAAACCCGAGCTTATATAAAAAGAGATTTTTTTTAAATCGATTCCTCTAGCAAACGGCTCGAGAGTATAACATATCTCAGAGGTGATCTTATATCATAGGTTTTCTTAATTTGACGAGAAAAAAAAAGTCAGACCTCAGATATGGACCTCTTTGGCCATTTTTTATTTCACATTAACTTTTACTCGCAGAATATTAATTTCTATAATAGATTTTTTCATTTTTAAAATAAAAAAGTTTTAAAAACGCCTAATTACGATTTAACGTAGATAAGTAGGAGTCTTTTTCGAACGTCCATGTTTTCTTTTATTTCCCTAATAAATGGAAATCTTGCAGATGATTATACGATTTTCGAGAGCTCCAGTCATGCAAATGTCCTTGCAGTTTAATTCCGTCATGAATTTTACCCTCTTTTGGTCGTCAAGTATAACGTCTTCAAGTTTAGAAGTCGTTTATTAGTCCAGGAAATTATTTTAGCCAAGTTCTTCTGAAGGTCCGAGAGGTCGCTCCATACTTGTTTGTGTATAAGGTTTACGAACAAAGATTTTGACATTCAAAAGACACATACGTGTCTTTAGTGGGAAAAGTACAAGCGAATATATTAAATATTGTTTAAGCTTTTTGAATTAAATCGCAAAAGACATATTTTTTTCACTAGAAACATTGTTTTGTTCTTGTTTACTTCCCAAAAAAACATTGCTTTTGGTACCTGCAATCGCATGAAAAATGTTTTCCAAGAAAATGGCATATGCCCGCATCCTAGTCTTAAGCTTCCCAAATCAGAACCCAATTTAGTGTACATCAAAAAGCGTCTCCAGGACCAAGAGCTATTAACATCCTACAGTGAAATGTATTTGTACCACTTTGTCAACAAACAAGTCTCGCTCCAATCCTTTACTGGCCCTAAGGGGACTCCTTCAATGCGCTTGCACTTATCCATTAAAAAGTTTATGTTGTGCTTTCGTTTCTGTTAAAGGCGAAACAACAACCCATCATTCATGCGATCCTTGTTTCGAACAGCTTCAGGTGAGCCATTATTCCGTTCAACCATCAGGGGGAAACTTTTTTATCCTCCCACGTGGCGCGTCTGCATCCTTATTTTCAAAAGTCGATGCAAATTTATGCATAGCATAAGTTTAACCTCATTAAACGCACTGCAAATGCTGAACAAAATGTTCTTTGCTCACTATGCAAACTCGAAAGTGGATCCCACAGCCACTCATCCTGTTTGCAAACACTACCAGGAAGGCAAGAACAAATAACCCAGCTATTTGCAATAATGGATTCGTTCAGCGAGGGTGGTCCAGCAGTTAGGTGTCCCTTGACCAACCGACAAAGCCAGATGGATGTCATCGCTCGCACTGTGACCTTTCTACTGCAAATTGGTGTGTTCCAAATATTATCGCTTTAATTTGCCGCCCACAAAACTCCCAGGATGCAATCATTTCTGTAACGCAATGTATATAGGAAATGATGATGACTTTGTCTCATTTTTTCTGTTTGTGTCAGGAAAAAAATAAATAAATAAATCTCCGAACCCCCGCTGAGGAATTGGCAAAATGTCATTATCAGCGGGCACACAAAGGGTGTAATTTTTTGTCGGTTTTGTTTGTAATAAATATTTCATCTCTATACAAATAGGTCAATGCAGTGCAATTGTTGTTTGGCTCTGACCATGTTCAGTGTTGTAGTTGTTTGTAATTTTCCGCCAATTTAAGGTCGTCAATGCACAAGTAAACCTTTTTGTTGTTTGAAAGGATACACGTATGTGTGGCGGAGTTTTCCTTTCATCTCGTTTTGATACGGGGCTTCGACCGTCTAACCATTGGTACAACAGAAAGTGAAGGAAAATTGCACACAGGACGAGTGAGTACCTATACCAGCGGGTGGTTGTGGAAATCGATTCGGGTGGCGACACAAAATATGAGTGTGTGCATACACGTGAGAGGCCACCACAATCGGATCTAATGTTCGATGGTAAATGTTTCTCCCAAGGACAATAACTTGGGGCGTATCAAATGCACCGCACACCGGAAGGATCTGGCGGAAGGAAATTATTCTATATATTGATGCGATTTGATTGTAGGTTTTTCCTCTTTCATTTTGTAATTCTGGTTTGTTTGGTTGCAGTTTCGTTAGGACGGCCTGAGGGGAGATTAATATCGGTGGATTTCGTTTTGACGTTGTTGAAAAAGCGTGGACTTTCCTCTTCTATATCATTTTGTTCGTCCTTAAGGGCATGTGTAGATTGCCATTCTGTGGGTAATTGGCAGGATTTTATGAGATGCAAAGGATGGTAAGCTTAGCAATCACAAAGTTCAAACTCACCCTTATGCGACTGATAATGATGTGTCCCAGTGCATAAGCATGCACTCCCGAGGCTTTTGCAATGAATCGGGAGGACGAAAGGAGGAAGATGAAACTGGGGCTTGAAATATATCTCATGTCGCTATAGGTAGCTCTATGGTTTTTGAAGATAAGTGTGTCTGAGTAAATTCGTCCAGGAAGTCCCAAAAAAATCGCAAAATATATTTAAGGAACTGTGTTGATAGGAAAAAAGGAATGATTCACAATCTCATCGCATAAGCCTACAACGTTATCTTTGCCACTAGCCTTAAACCCTGTTTTAAATTCCAAGCTCCCCTGTCGAAGTGACATATAGACAGAACAAAAAAAATCCCCACTCCCGATGGTAGAAAAATAAAATTCCAAATGGAATTTCTTCTGTGCACAATAATCAAAGGATATTTCGATAAGAATCCTCCGGAAGAGCGACTATACTATAGATAACGACAAAGGAAAATTAGGACACTTAGGTGGAAGGAGAAACGTGGAAATCATTAAAGATTCCCATCGCAGAACGAGCCCCATAAAATCCCAGTCGCCACCCACTTCCTCTCTCTCTCCATAGCCTTAACAAAGTCCGAAGGTAGCGCCGTTTGTACGTGTGTGGGTCGGTGGGGTGGTTGATGGTGCGCGCGGTGGCAAAAGATACGGCGGAATAAATGGTTGCCAAATTGACCATCGGATGCAGGATATCCTCAGGATTTCATAGTAAATCGAATCAAGGAAATAAAATCGTGGGTAGAAATTTCAAATTTGGTTGAATTAAAATTGCAACTGGACTCGGATCGGTTCGGTGTGGATCGATTCTGCTGCCGGTCGGTCGTGGTAGCTACTTGGAATTGGTAACTTCCGTCCCAGACCATAACCGAGTTCGAGAGTGTGTGGCGATTCCTTTGCTTTTGCTGCCCGATATCCTCCAGAACGATAAGTATTTCTGCGGCATTGTAAACGAGCGAGTTGTGCACGCCAGTATTGTTGAGATTCACATCGCAATTGTGAGGGCCACACCACAAAAAACATTCGATGTCGCTCTTTATCCCATGGCTGTCATTCCTGCCCATCGATATACGGCGCAAAAAAAACACAAGCCCAGCAAAAACACCCGAAACGATTTTCGTAAATTAAATGAAGGACATTTTAATTTTATGGCGCAGTCGGGTGGGTTTTTGTTTTCCAGACAACAGAACTACTCCGGGGCCAGCACTTAATCGCTTATTTATTCTCATTAAAATGTGAAGTGACATTAACATTACATTACGGTACACAGGGCTTACAGCAGCGTGTACATGATGCTGGGGTGTGTGTGTGTGTTTCGGCTATTCCACACCGAAATTAGGGTCGTTGAACTGGTTTTGTCAGCGCTTTTGTTGGCTTCTTTCTCGCCAAGGGGGCCATTGTTTCGGCAAACAAAAGCCAAAGTTAGAGCAGTTTACGTCTTTTGTCCATGGAATTCGATTGATGGGAGCGATTTCTATTTGAAAATTAATAGAAAAATCAGCCATATAGGGGAGAGGGCGAGTGAATTGGCGACTTCTATACCGCGTTTGTCAGTGTTTTGCCGAACAATGCGTAAATTAATTTTCCTCATGAATATATATTTTACTCGCATATAGTTGTGGAGTGGCGAGGTCCTTGTTCGCTCTTGTTTGATGGATTCCTTTGTGAGGTGCACTGTTTAAATAGGTTTATTTCGAATCGGAAATCAGCAAAAGGTAATACAATGGTGGAAGTCAAATGGTTTTGTACATGGAAACAAAAAGCTTGACTTTGGTATTAACACAGCGAATGTTTTGAAAAGGGAATTGTCTTTTGAAGGAGGTATAATTTTAGAACAGATGTTTATTTTTCTTGGCATTCCAAGTTAATGGTATATTTGACGAAGGGAGCGAACATAGAAAGTGCTTATTTCGGGTCGTCGTTGGGATGAGAAATTCATTTAAGAAACTCATTAGGACAGATTTGCGCGGATTTTATTTAAAGTCATTCAAAATGTCAAATGGAGTGAGAGTGAAGAAAGCTTAGAAGTGAAGTCAAGGGGGCCTTTTTTTCTTAAAGCTATTTGGAAATAAGCAAAAGTTAAGTTTGCCATAGCATCGATGATGATGAAGTCTCTTTTAAGAAATTGAATGGCGCCACTACTACTCTCAGTTCGCTCTACATATTAGGGAATTGCTATATTGCGTAATCTTGGAGGTCAACTTCTACATTACTTGACAGAACAACAAAATGCGTAAATTTTAAATTTGAATTTAGAAACCGCGCTGCGAGTTTTAGACATGAAACAATCATAGACCAAATTTATGGAATATTTTTAAACCAGTTTTTTTTACCTAGTTGGAAACCCTTTTTTAAAGTAGAATTTTTTTAATCATAATTCATAATGCATATTAAGTTACATTTCTAATGGAATAAGGCATCATAAGAGACTACCAGACATCCATAAGTCGTGGAAAATAGTTTTGAAAGGAAAAGGAAGATATATGTCATCCACTATTTTTTTTTTTTTTTTTTGTACATGATTCTTGTAAAATCTACCAAAGTTTAAAAATTTAAAAAAATGTTTTTAGCAAAGCACTAAATGTATTATTGATCTAATGTTTCAAACTTTAGGACAGCTTCCATATTTTCTCAGGTTTAATCCTGTTTAAGCCGTTGAACTAATTTCAGTGAAATTGATATGACTTATTTTAGCTTAACGCCAGAAAGAGCAGTTGTCCTGAACTCATCCAACTACCAGTTATTGGTGTTTTTTAAGTGTAGCTCACATTTTCTTTATAATGGAAAATGCAACCCATAAGAAACCTTTTCTTCCGTAGATTTGATGTAAAGCTCAACTCTGAGTCGGCGTTCTGTAAGGCGAAACGTTAAAACGTTTTCGTATGAACAAACGATTTACTTAGAGCAAATCAAACGCGCGCCTTATAGGGAATACGACCCCTGGTTTCTGGATTCAGATTAAGCAGATCGAGCGAAACTACATTTTCGCAATTTGTTCACTCCAAGCATTAAGTAAAAAGCCTGCAAAGTCATAGGTATTAGGATGTCACTAATAGTGGAAAAATGTGGTCAAATAGCTGCCGAATATTCGTTTCATCTTTAGTAGGTATTTTTGACTTGGAAGGGAGCTTTGGATAAAGTGTCCTAATAAGCAGCTTTTTTTTTATTTTGTGGAAACCTGTTTTCATTCAAGTAATATCTACTTCCAAAGAGTTTTCAAAAAGGACGGGACGATTTTGAATGAAATAAAATATCTAAGATGTGTGTGACATACTAGCGAAAATTTTTTAATAGGACTATATGAATGCCATTATAATATGGAATATAAAATCGTTAAAATCGTTTCACGGTCCCCACGTATCCGAGTGGTCGAATTCTTAACGACTCTGTCGTATAGATCCGGGTCAGTTTGAGAAATGGCATTTGTAACGTTGGCTGTAAGGGCATCAATCGATGCTGCTTATTTTCATAGACTTGCGAGCTGCCAGCTGCGACTTTAGGAAACTCCAACAGAAAAAATCTTAGGGTCATGTCGCATGATATTGGTTGCCAGTTTAACTATGCAAGAGATAAGCATATACACTCAAATAGGTTATGCAGAATATCTGCTGTGTGGTTAGTATCCCCGTTCTTCTGGAACCACCTGTCGTCGACCTTCAACAACTTTTATTGCTGTTCGTTTAAAAATATTTATTAAAAATATTTGTAAACATTAATTTATGGTTGTTAGCTAAATAGGAGTATTTTTTAAAATGACAACAGAAAAAATTATGAATTTTAAGCATTCAGTGAGGTATTATTAATATCAATAGTCTGGTAGCACTGTTCGTAGGGTACTTATTCGCTCTTATCCCTTTCTATAAAAAGAATCAACTATATATGAAAATGGTGACTCGTGTATGGTTGTATGGGGCAAAATGCTGTGCAGAAAAGGCTTAAAAAGTATTTTCTGGTTGTAATTTTTCAACAGGTAAGTGTTGGTACTATGATGCGAATTTTATGTAATTTTAATGTTGCGCTTTTCGGATAATACAAATTGTTTCGACTATCTATAGGTATTTCATTTAAAATTGAAGCCTGTCCGATTTATTTAAAGCCTCCACCTCTGGTGCTTGGAATCTGTTTCAAGTATACCTACTCATATATAACAAAAAATACCCACTTGCCGATCTGTCATCATTCTCATTAAAAAATGTTTGGCTCTCTTCAAATCTAGATAAAAAAAATTTCCAACTGCAACAGTGCGATATACTAAAAATACCTACGTAGCTATTTTCCTTAGGTGCACTCAAACACATCACGTGCATGACCATCGACGACACATCTAATGATTACCCTACATTCTCAATAGTAATTTGCCACCTTATCTTCGTGCTACATTTCCGACAATGGTTCCGCTTGGGGATTTACAAGCAAAAAAACTGATTTGACAAAATTTCTATGTGCACACGCTTGCAGTTGGTATAGGTAGGTACGTGTCTGCACTTTGAGTATGGTAACAGAATCACCCACCTCCACCGTCATGGTCTTTAGGAGAAATTATTAGAGTAAATTGCCCTTGAATTAAAAAAGACGAAAAAGCGTGTAGAAGCTACCACAGCTCTGGGTCTCTCTCTGGTCGTCTAATGACAAATAATCACATTGCGTTGCGACAATTTGGACTTTACGGATGTCGGCCAGAGGGGCGAACATCCGAAAATATGTTTGTTTACGAATATTATGTTGTTGTGGATGGAGGTGGTGATGGTGGTGATGTCAACAGGAGCACCTAATTTTCGCAAGTCACTAAATTTGTTTTCTTCTCTTGGGTATAGTTTTTTGGCGAGTAGTTTTGTGGGAATTTCGGAAACAATCGTGTCGCTAGACATCTACCTACCTAGGTACTTTGGGAAATTGCCCAAGAAATAGATACCATCGCAAATGATAATGACCGAGTTGGCCCCCCTATTAGTGTTGTAGGTATAGCCTGGGGGAATTCCAATTGCTAATGTAGCACTAGCGAGGGGCACATAATTCAAGAAATAGTTTGGAGCGACCTACAATTTGGTCATTTCCAATTGCCCGTTTTATAATAGTTTACCTAGGTACCTAATTCGAAATCATAGGAAAGGCAATAAGGCCCATTTTATTCACTCGAATTTGAACACAAATCGAAGAGTTTTCCATATAAAAATTCCCAAGTTGTGTTCATCTTCGAGTGGATAAAATGGGCCTAAGAGTAAAGAGTCCTACACAAACACAAACTGCTTTACCTTAACTCCTATCAAACGCGAAGTCTTATGAAAATCGTTGCATGTAACCTTGTTCGTTGGAGTGAACTTTGCGATAAATTTCAAATGGAATTGGTATTGGTTTTGTTTACATTGTAAACTCCGCCTTGAAATCCTAAATCCCTGTAAACAATATAATAAAAAAGGTCACTTCCAGAGGTATAAAATTTGTACCTAGTTGTTGTCACAAGGCATTGTCCTTTTTCAAAACAAATGGCACGTTCTTATCGATTTCATGGGTTGGTTAGTTAGAACAGATTACTCACTCTCTTTTAAAACCTCTTTTCCTATTTTCTTTTCTTGTTTTACATTTTTTTCATAGCTCGTTAAAGAGAAAAATCCAAGAGATGAAAATGTCTCTTCTGTTCAAAATGATTCTCTAAGAGTTCTCTTCAATATTAACCGAATTGCCAGTAAAGAGCATTTACCATTTAGATTTCGTGTCCCAAAATATTGGGACATTCTCTTATATTTTGAAACATGCTTCTCTTCCGAAATTCTTCTCTTTTAGAAGAGAAATCGATTAAATTTTGTTGGAATTTTAAGTTTCTCTTAGGCCATGTTTCTTTTCATTTCTTTCCTTCAACTTCTCTCTGAATTAAATTGTTTATTTGTTTGGTCTTTACTTTGGTTAGTGGTAAACAAAAGGAGTCGTTCGGAGAGTGGTGGAATGCAATGAATTTCTGTTTTCTGCATTCAGCTGATTTTCGGGAAAATATTGTTAAAATGCATGAGCTGCAGCCGAACCGAGTTCAGCGTAAATAAAGTAGAGGAATTTGTCAATGTGTGTATGCAATGCAGTTTGAGATTGAGAGTGGGCAAACAAGCCAATTACATACTTTTGTTGGTAGAGAAGACATGTGGTCACCACATCTGCTTGTTTACCATCGCTTAACGTTGGCCGTTGGCGTGTGCTGTATGTCGTTCGGAGGGGCAGCATTCGATATAAACAAGTCGTCTTGATGTGGAAATATGTAATACATAGGTATATTTTTCCCACAGACACCACACAAACACATAGGTACCTACTCGGGGCAATTTGTTTTTGTGGAACTAAACTTTGCAACTGCACTACCGTCTACCGATGACTCCCCGTTCCCCCCATTCCCGAACACATTTATGGAATAGGAATGCACCGAAAAATGTTGTTTACATTTAGGGCACTTGCGAAAAAGTTAAAACGGTTCTATTATTTATTACCTATTCAGTTCTCTTTGAGCAGTGGTATTGGCTGGCTCCGGTTTTTGGCAGCTTCTTCAGTGGTTGCGGTTTCAAATATAGTTTGCAAAAATATTTTCCCAACGTTTTTCGTGTGCTTATATAGATTCAACATGATTTCCTGGAGTAGAGTTGTGCTTTATTATCTGTGAAATAAATTAAAGAATGGGTAAGTTTAGCATTTATATAGGTATACCTACCTAAAAGAGAAAATTGTCAGGGAAGCTTGTGTTAGGTACCTAAGATGTGACAACAATTTTAACTGTAACAGTCTTGATTTGATTTAAGTTAAAGGCAAGCTTACTTAGTTGATTGTTCATTAATTTAAAAATTTTTTGGAACCACGCTTTAAAAATCGATTTTCTTAGTGAGGCGTCTGGTTAAAGTTCCAAATCGATATCGATTTTAAGGTTGCCTTTGATAACAGAGGCAGTCCAACGTCTGCTTTCAGATTCCATTCCAAAGTCGTTTGTTGGAAACTCCTCCAACATCGATAAGAACGCCACCAAACCTTTTGGAAGAGAGAGAGAGAGAGAAAAGCCTTCTAAAGGACGATGCGCTATATCTTGTGACCTTCGACTTCATATTGATAGAATTGTAAGAAACTATAGAGCCAGTTTGGTGGTAACATCTTTTAGAAGTGCGTGCTGTAGGTAATCGTACGTTGAACTTAGCAAGCTTTCAGTTCGGTTATATCTGCATATTTTTTAATATTGAAAATGTTGAAACCAAATCTAAGCCTACAGTGTCACCAAACCAAGAACAATAACGTCCACCCCCTTCACAGGCCGGTTACAGTTTGGACATGTTAAGAGTGTGATATGGGTTACGATAGCTATGCATTTTCATGTGAATATCATAAAAGCGAACTTTGGAATGTTCAGTCGGGACATTTCACAATGATTGCGATAATAATTAGAAAAAAAGCTTTTTGTCGTCTCCTCGCTGTAACTCTTCTGAGAGTATTCAAACGGGTCGACTAGTAGGTTACATAAGAGATAAGACCCAAACGATCAAAATGATTTTTTCTTTTCCTGTGATATTTTCGAATTTCCTTCTCGCATTGAATGGAGCAAATGACATTTATTTAGCTAAAACGTGAAAGCTTTTCAAGACTTTTCGAGTCCCGTCCTAGAATTTTACAATCAGTTAATATCAATTTTGAACCCGTCGCGCTCTGCAGGAAACAAATGAGACAAGTCGGTTGCATAGATCTGTTTTGATTGTAAAATTGGTTCTGTCTTTTAGAGACATCGACAAATTCACAGAAAAATCGCCTCAATTTGACTACGTCCCGTCCATTCTCTGATCCAATTATATGTATTAACAAACATGTTTAAATAAAAAAAAAAAACAGCACAAACAACATTCTCCTACATCCTCCCAGTTGACAATATAACTAATTACCCAATTCGCTTTGTTCTCGCAGCTCTCCTGCCAATACATCTTCTACAGGAAACACGCCCTGGAAAACAAATCAACTGGCATTCCGCTCAGTGCCCCATCAATTTACCCATTGTCCTTGGCTTCACAATTTCCTTTTCACAAGCCCCCCCCCCCTCCCACACACTATCCAGCGCACTTAATCTCTGTGCTTCTTAAGAGCCTAAGAAGAACGAATTTACTCAGCACTCGAAACGACGAATGCAATGAAAAATGCGATAAACGCTTGCCTACACCTCCGCGTCCCACCCACTATGCAGATGAGTTGAAAGTTTTTAATTTGTATTCCAAGTACAGCTGAGAAAATTTTTAATTACGAGTAAAATATGAAATTCTCCATCCAATGGATAAGTAAGCGGATGATGACCAGAGGCGATGAACATAGGTGAACAGAATTTAGGGTTGTCAGTGCCACCCTCGCACACAAGCCAAATGGTAAAATTAATATACATCTCGCGGATGAGGTATAAATTTAAATAACTCCACACATTTGTCAGAATGTAAGAGTTTGCTAAATGACGCCAATAACTTTCAAGGTTCCAGTTTTAGTTTTTCTTCTGTTATTTGCGTATAATTTGTTGCGGGAAATAAACGTTTTTTTTTTTTTTTGAAACATGGTTCGTTAATTTTTGGCCCCTAAAACTGAATAATAGAGTTCGTAGGCAAGCCTCGTAAATTGGTGAATTTTATTACACTCCTTGTGTGCTTACAAATTGCTGAATGGATTTTATGTGATTTTTGGTCATTGCACGAACAATAGACCATCACAGTAGCCGGCGGCGGCGGAGTTTGTACATAAAGTTGACTCCATGAAACTTATGCAAATTGGATCGAGCTAATAAATTAGTGAAAATTAAAATTAATTTTCCAGTTGGAGGTTTTTGATGTAGAAAGTTGGTTGCGAGAGATGTTATCCCAACGATTTATGGTTTTATTACAGTTTCTTGTAATCAGGGGCAGGCATCTAGATGGTAATAGAGCAGGATAAAAGTCTTCATTATCTTGGCAGACAAAAAGTGTTGAAATCGGAGCACTAAGTACAATTGATTGACAGTGCCAGTAGGAACTAGATCTTTTTCTAAAACCTGATGAACACATTCTAGATGAAAGAATGGAGACTGTCTGAAAAAGGTTTTCAATTTTTGACGAAACGAAGCACTACTCTTTTTTTGTCGAACTGGTCGTCTCTTCATCACTGTCAAGGAGGTTAGGTGAACATTTTGAAGCTAAGCTCCATATATGGAAACATTAGTCAAATTCTGGTTCAAAATAAGAACGATTTTGCTACAGACTCTAAAGGTTTCCTAACTTTGACTAATCTTATCTTGTTAAATTTATATATTTATGTAAAACTGAATAATAAAATTGTTTGCAAACTGTTGAACCGATTTACAAATTTAATTTTTAAAATGTATGAAATAAATAAGCGTGCGGGTTTTAGGCTTCTGTTGTTTTAAAAATGCAGCATTTGTAGCTTAAAACAATTATGACTTCGCATATTTAAACGTCTAGCAAAGCAGGCGATTGTCCCGCTAGTTGGATAAAAAGTTCTGGCATGTTAGGTTATGTCATTTGTGGTACAGTCGATTTCTGGTAGAAATGGTTGAAGGCGGTGGCGTCTGTGCCTCATGCAAATTCAAGTTTTGTTTATCTTCTACAATATTTTGTTTATATTAGCTATTTGTTAGAAGAACTGATTTGGTTGCTGAAAAACTCCGCCGTTTGCTGTGGTCGAAAAATGCTGCGAGGAAGGCTCTGCAGTTGTTCATTTACATACGATTGAATGTTAAAAGTATCAGAGAACATTGACGGGAATAGTGACAGCAGGATTGAAAAAGCTGGATCCTGGAAACCCTATCCTAAAAAAATGAAGCACTGAGAATCTTCTTGATTCGTAGTGTGAACCTAGAAAGTGTGACCATCTTCGTGTGGCGGATGGCACAGTATATAAGGTTTTTTTCTAGCTAAGCCAACCTCTCCTACATGGAATGGTAGAGCTTGTTTCCCATGCAGTGAAAAGTTCACTTTATGTCTTCTAGCAGATTCCCATTTAGAAGTTTTTGGAAATGCTGCTGAAACAGATCTTCGAAGAGCCTTCATCTTATATATTTCTTGATCAAGTTATCTTTCGAATACGATGTTCTTGCCTCGCTGTCATTTTCTTCTGGTGAAGAGAAAAATATTCATTACCACGGGCATTTTTCGTAAGGGTATCTTCGGCTTCAACTCTGATAATATCGCAGTACTGGGTTGTAGCCACATACGTTTGGTGAATGCATAGTAACAAAGCTCTCAAGAAGTCGGGCTACTCCAAGTAGGTTTGCTAAAGGGTTCAACTTAAAATGTCTGTTTCTTGGCAGTTCTTCATTTCGCATCTTACTACAACAACCTGTATTTCAGAATCAGGATGTTCTCGAGCTTAGATTAGTAGTTTACCATTTGGGGAGATGTAGGTTGCTAAGCTATAATAACCTTGTTATCGTATTAGAAACTACCGCAAGAAATTGGGGAACAAATAGTTTGTACATGGAGACCTCGTTCGACAATTCTGTCAGCGGCATCAGTAGACTTTCGTTTCCTTAGACACTCATACACACATTTTGGAGGTATCTGCCAAAGCGACAGAGAAGTGACAACACGTATCTACTGATATAGCCTTAAGAACGATCGACTTCCAACAAATGCCAGTTCGACCTTCATAGGCCGCAGCTTATTAAGTCTCCCTTTTTTGAGTTTTCCTACACAAGTATCCAACAAAAAAAAAAAAAAAAACTAGGCCAATAACAAACACCAGCCTACCAAGGACATTCATTAGAAAGAAGGTTTCAGTGGGTGAGCAGTAACTACTTCCACCACCCCCTACAAAACGTCTACACCGAGTTATAAAACTTGCAACACCTCGTCGTGCTCACCATTCCGCAGAAGTCGTTACAGCCATTCCACAAAATATCTACTTCCAATAGCAAGAATATGCCAAAAGCATATATACCTCCCATATCTAGGACAAGTTATTTAACAAACGTATACTGCATTATAGACGAAAACCTTTCGAGAAAATTGCCCTCCTCATTACATCGCCATTACCAGTCATCTGTTTGCTTTCCCATTCGAATAACAAACACGAAGTAGGCTGTACTACTTGTATATCCTGCCAAGAACCTCAATAGCCGCCGTAATGTTAATAATACCGGGACATCCGTTCGTCGTTGGCAAGTAACCAACTTGCCAAATACCACCTGTTTCCCATCAACAGTCACCTTGATCTTAGCTAATAAAAGTGCCACTACGCACACCATGATAACAAATATTCCCTTGTCGGCCCATCAGGCCGGACCCGGTCCACACTCTAGGACTTGGTGTTCTCATTAGTATATTATTCATATAATGACCCAAATGGAAAGCCTATATACTATACGGCTTAAAGCTGCTGCGGTAATCGCCAAGCCCAAACCAACACCACATGACACAACTATCAACTTAATCAAACTAATTTAAGTTCTCTGGCCCCGGCACGATGCCCGTGCCCGCTCCTCGGAAAACATGTTCGTTCGCATTCCCGAATGTTGAGCCTGTCGTCGTCGACGTCGTCCTGCCTCTGTTTCTATGTCAACTTGTACGATCTCCTAATGAGATTTCCCTAAGCATCCATATAGAAGCAGATAAGGATATGCGGATGTTGCTAGCCTGACAAGTTGAAGAACAAAACGGCAGAGGAAAAAAAAAACACATCTCCTGCATTTTAATGTTGTTGGCTGGCGAAACGTTTATATACATACGGAACGGGGGCGACGGTTGGTATAGGAGTTGAAATAATTATGCGAGAGGTTGTTGATTCCTTGGGCAAAGTTTGCTGAGTAAACGGGAGCTGTTATCCTGTCAATTATGTGAGAACGTACTTCTAGTTTGAGTTTAAATGTGTTTGTGGATTTCTATCATTATTTCGTTTCTTCTTTCAGTTCGGTTTGAGGTTATGGATGGATTTGGCTACATTGAGAATGAGGCACAGAGTCGGCTTTTCAATGGGATTATAGTGTTGTAGTCAAAGTAAGAGATACTCGTTAGCGTTGCCTGTTCCTTTGATCATATCAGTATTGTCAGGCGATTGACGTGAAAATTCCCACACTGGAAGGTTGAATTTCCCTTTTCCTTTATTTATTTGTGTATTTCTTTGCCAACAAAGCACTAGGCCTTTTTTGGACATGGATTTGAATTTAGTAGCCTAATGCAAATTACATAAATAAGGGACAATAATTGATGAAAGTATATATTAAAATAATACAGAAAAAAGAGCGCCGCAAAATTACGCCCCTGGAAATAACACCTCAAAGAACAAAATGAAATTAGTTCCTTTAAATTAGGCCAATTTTCATAACAAAGGCATGTTTAGGTTGTGGAAATAAAGCCCAAACAAATTAAAATAAACCAAAAAAAATTTTTTTTTTATTTTTAACTATTATTTCATCATTCATTTTTATTTGTTATTTATAACAGTTAAGAATTAAATTATTCTCCATTTACATTAAGGCACTCGTATGGAAAACGTATGGTCAACCCAATAACACTTGCTTCTAACAGCTAAGGAAGCTGTTATGTTTATATTTTTCTTAATTTTTAGAAAAAATAGCGATAATGAAATAAGGCCCAAAAAATATTTTTTGGATCAGATTTCATTCGTAGATCGTAATTGAGTCTTTATTTCATAATGAAATAGCACCCCATTTCTGAAAATGAAATTAAGCCCTCAATAGCTATATCATATTTTTGTTGTTTTTGCATTGCGATCATAATTTTGGGGTCTTATTTAATTTTTTTTTGGGCGCCTTTTCCTGCCGCGTAACTTTGCAGCGGCGAAAAAAAAGCAAGCACAAAACAAATTAAATCTGAGCAATACAATTACAACTAGAAATAACTTAAACAAATTTCGCTTTTGCTTAAAAAACTTGTAAGATGTCCCACTGGAAGTAATTTGATTCATTTTCTCGATTCCTTTTGATTTTAAAAATATTTTCTTCTCTGAAAACACAACGTTCAACAAGCGTGTTATTCATATTGGATCTTTCAAAGGATCAATCCTTGTTCGGAAGCAAAGTGTTTTTGTGACGTATTTTAAACCTGTCTTGAACTTTTTTAGTCAACATTTTTTAAGAGAATTTACGATTCGAACTGATTCACAAGATTTTAGCGCATAAGAGCTCATATCACATAAAATGCTAAGACAACGGTCCGTTTCTATTATGAGTTAGTTACATTTTAACTTGATTTATTTTAGCCTTTTCAAAATCAAGGTGTTTACGAATTTTCTTTCCATTGAAGTTGAATTTAAAAAATGGAGATTCCCGTGTAGTTCTCTTAGCAGACGGTTCTTGTGGCTCCATTTTCTCCTTTCTAGGAAAACTCACAGAAAGCAAAACAACTTTCACGACCTAATGCCACTCACAAATACTAGAAAAAATAAAACTATATAGTCGACGATTTGAAACCCAGAATGTAATTTAAAAAAATAGTTAACCTTGGTTTTCAAAATCGTACCAAACTTTAGACATGTTTCTGAGATCTTTAAAACTCCGTGCAAGTATAAAATTTACAATGCCCCAGTTGCATATTGTCTTCATAATACTTTTTCATAAGAGAAAAATCAATGAAATCCCTCATCATAATCACTTTGCCATTTAATTACCCTATTACACGGACAAAAGTAGAGACGCGTTGAAATGCATGTAATCGAAAATCACATTACAAAACGATAAATCGGGAGTTAACAACTTTTATTGAATATAATTGCATTTTATTTATCCGCTAAATCGTCGGTCTCAATGTGAATCAATCATGTAATTAAAATTAAAATGAAATCAAATGATCGATTTAAAGCACACAAAAGAGTGATTTCGTGTTGAAAAGCGTTTTGCATTTTTTCTCCTCTTTTCAAACTGTAAGCGGATCTTCCCTTATTTTTAATTGGTGCGCATTATTATTAGTTTCGAGTAGAGAAGCTCTAGACAAAAGACTATCAGCAATTTCGATTAATGCGGGGAATAGGTACACCCTCTCAGTGTTTTCATTCCACCAAGTTGTGTACCATCGAGTAGGTACTTTCATTTAAGTTGTGTAAATGAATTGTATGTTACACGTGAATGTGTGTGTGTATGGGGGGTTTTTTGATGAGCTTGTGGAAACTAATACGGTGATGATGTTCGCTAATGAATTGCCAATGAGGTGAGTGGTTTCAAAGGAAATGACATGTCTACAATAAAAGTATCAATCGCTTGTTATTCCTTTGAAAGGATTTTGCGGGGACTTGGGCAGTAATAATGAATTGCGTCATTCTATGCGGAATTGTTGGGTTTTCATCTGATTTGAGAAGATTGTCATATTCATTAGTCAGTTTGCTTTTTCTAATAAAGAATATAAATTAAATCAAATGAGAGAGCATTTATATTATGTAAATAATTTATTTACTTCACTGAAAAAGGTTGTTGAAAAATGTTGTTACATTTTTGTAAGCCATTAGTTCGAGTGATTACCAAATTAAGGACTTCTAGCAAACGTTTATCTTACTTTCAAAGCAAACCACTTCATAAGAAGTATCACCTTAACGATCCTTCCCGTCACATGAAACTAATAAGAGAATTATGTTAGGTTATAAGCTCTTACTTCACAATTTTAATTTAAAAAGAAAACATTTTAGTTACTTTACAAATTTCTTTTAAACGCCCAAAAAAAGACCCAGAAAACATTTCAAAAATTAGCATTAAAAAAATTTACATCTCAAAAAAACTTATTGAAAAACGTACTCAAAAACGCCGAGAAAAATATCCTTAGAAACGAAAACGAAAAATTATCAAACAGCGCCTCACAAAACACAACAAAAAAGGTACCGGAAAAACTTCTCTTCACAAAGTGAAGTGGACTCATTTGCTTCAAGTGCCTGATAAAATGAATTATTTGCAAGGCGTCGTATCTTTCAAACCGTCAAGCTAAAAGGGTGTCAGGCCTGAAAAAGCACATTTTCTGCAAGATCTAAAGAAGCAACCTGATGAGAGAGGTTCGCTGGTGCTTCTGCCAGTTCATTTCTTATACTCGTATATCGACGACTATGATTCCACTTCAACCTTTGAAATCGTGCTGTCATTGTAGCAGTTCCGTATTCGAGTAACATCCAAATCTCACAAGAATTTACTGCACTTTCAATACTCACACCAACCGTTGCGTCAGTCATAAACAAGAGCGTCTCAATTAAAACCTCCAACGTTATATCACATAAGCCGTATATAACATCCATCGCTGCCATTCACTTTGGCGGAATTATTTTTTTATTGCACCTCGTAAATGAAGTAAACGATCCATTGCAAGATTGTTTTTCCCTCCCGCGTTACAACCAGATGAGCCCCATTAGCAGCAGGTGTCATTGCGGTTATCTCAATATTGTCCTTCTACACCGGCCACCGACACTTATTGCAATTTCTGGTCTTAATTTGCGCAATCCTCTCCGTTCCGTTCCGGTGTTTTCACATCTTGTGTACTTGTTTTTAATTACGACCAAGAACTAAGCAACAATAGCTGCAACAGTGTGAGCAGAGGACGAAGACGAGGATGCGCTTCACAACAGGATAATATTAGTTTTAATTAATTACTTTTGCAAGAGAACTTGTTAACGTTATCATCAGTGTCCTGTGCTTATGCCAGGCGGTAAGGATTGCTTACTTACCTGTACCTGTACCTGTATCTGCCGGCCAGCACTGCAGCAGGAAAATTAAACGCGGTCGAGCCATTTAAATTGAGAGCACTCTCCTTATCCTTGTAGATGGCAGTAATATTATTCTTGATTTTCATTTTGATTAGTTTCTCGTGTCGCCATCAGAGTCAGAGTATGCGTCAAATGCAGTGCGCCAAAGAGAAATCGGTTTCTCCACCATCCACACTTTGAGTGTGAATTGAATTCTGCCGGAGCGCCCTTCAATAGAAATTGACAGATGAAATTACAAAGAGGTCCTGTAGCATCGTCGCGTCGCGCTGGCAAATGACACTGTCGTCGTTGGCGACTTTTAATTAATTAGTTGTCGCTCCGAATTTATCGCTGCCATTTGTCCCAAAAAGGCGACAATCTTGAATAGTTTGTCAATAGAATATAGAAATGGCTGGCCCACTGCCACCCATGCCATCCCCCAACCATTTCGCGACAAGGACCGACTCCGACATTATTCGACATTATTTTGAGAGTGCAATAATTTGCGTTTATTCGCTGGGGCGTATACTTGCTATTTTTTTCACTTCGAGTGGAACCTTAAATTATTTTGCTTAACGCGTTTTGTCAGCTATGAGTGTGGGTAGCCATTTATCATAGCCGAACACCTGAAATGGCTAAAAGCTCATAATCCAAATTACTTTAGATAGTAAGTGGATAATGGAAATTAATTTGATTGTCAAGCTAAGCCGAGGAGAATTTATATATTCCCAGAAATATTATTACGCGCTTATGATTTTGAGTTATGTGCCCAATAAATAATTTTCTCCTTCGGCCGGCCTTGGGTGGGTATTTGTAAGGTAAGGATATTTTTATCGGTGGATCTGCGGCTACAGGGAGATCTGTTGTAGTGTATAGTCTCTGTGGGATTAATTGGGTGTGTTGGGGATTTGAAATTAATCAGCTGCGGCATTTTTCTTGACAGGTTGTTTGAGGGATTATGTGTGCATTATGTTGCCAGATGAAAACTAAACAGGGCACAGGTATTTGTAGGAAATAAGAAGGATTTACTGTACCACGGTAATTAAGGTGATAAGAGAATGAAAGCGGAAATAAGCCCTGTTACGAATTACGTCTGCAATAATCCCACAGGGAGAAGACTACGAACAATGTGTAAGGACATCGGAAATGTGTTTAATTGTGAAGTCCATTACAGGAATTGAAGAATATTGGCTGGGATAGATTGGCGTTTGATATGGTGTAGAAAGTTAACACCCAAACTATGATATACGAAAGGATTTTTTTTACTGTCTTAAGATGAGGTAGATTTGTAATTGTTAACAAAAATACGACAGACTCGGAGTAATTATCAAAAAAAAAAAAAAAAAACATGGACGGAATGGGCCGTTTGACGTGTGTGAGTACACTTTGCAGGCGCTGAATACTGTCGCAACGATCCAACTCATGGTTGTTCTATAGACCAGAACATGTTCACATGTAGTCATGGTTGGCGTCGTATGAGTATGGCTAGTTCTTAAAAAATGTATATTATAATTAGCTTTGCTTTAAGGTTATAAAGAAGTGAACATCACTTTCAAATATTGTAGAGAGTTTCTTGAAGTGTAAATAAGGCTTAAATCAATTTAAAAGTCGTGATGATTTTTGAATCGCAGCTCTAAGACTCTGAATAATTTTGTAGTTGCATAAAAGAAAGTCAATGAAATATATGTCTATGGCAATAAATTTCAGAAAGCTATTCAAAAATCTGCCAAGTAGTTAAAGTTACGAAAGTGAACGAAAAAGACCGATCATTAAAGGGAGATTACAACGACTTAAGCACTTGGTCACAGCAATTATGTATAGGCGGCAGATACACTTGTATTTTCGTCCTACATATGCGATTCTGACATATTTTTGATGTTGATACTCCTGCCTTAAACCACAGACTTCTAGAGCCATCTGTTGAGGAAAATATAATCAAAAAAGTGAAATACAAAAGCTAAAAAAAGACCCAAAGTTTAAAAATAATTTCTTTTCACAAAAAGTGAACGAGAAAATCATTACTTTTCCACTTTCTAATTGATTCTGGATTAGAACTTTATCGGACAAAAAATTGGGCTTAAAAAAATCGAATTCTTAAGGCCCGTCATCAGTTGGAAAAGTTTCGCCCCGGATATATGATCCTGCGACGTTTGTTGCAAATATGCGGGAAACCTTTCCATAAACCTTTCCCCAAAAAATTGTATTCTGTTTGATATTTATTACGAAAAGTCTTTGATCCCAATGATTGAAAAATCTCCTCCTTCATGGGTGATTTTTCTTCCTATGAAGTGTACAATAATGTACAAAAATTATGTAATGACTTTCGAGCAAAATGTCACGTTTCAGAAAAATAAGCCGCAATTTAAATAGGTGTTATGTGAGTGATGGCATTCTAAAATTGATTGCAATCCAGGGACGACCTTCAAATTATTAGTTTTCCTTAGGGAGGTACCCTAAACTCATTTGCGCAACGCACAAAATAAATTGGCAATTTGTTTGTAAAACAATTTATACTGTGAAATACCTGACAAAAAAAAAAACGGAAATATAGAATTTCATTTCGATAGGCTTTTTCAATTTACATCGCACCGGGAAATTTTTATCAATGATGTATCGTTTCCTATATATCACGTACAAACAAAATTGTATTTCCCTTTCGAAAAATCCACATGTATCCGCTCCTATAACATCAATTAAAAACACTGCATTCGACTTTCCGCTTCAAAAATATACCTACTCTATATATTTTTTAATTGCAATAAATCGATGAACATAACTTGCTTACGAATCTATCTCTCATGTGCGCGTTTGAATAAAATAATTAAATTCGCAGCTTTTTACTATGACTGGCTGCAAAGAAAACAAAAAAAAAAAAAAATATGAAAGGAACAAAAATGCACTTTCGTGTTGAACTAATTAAGCTAGGACATTGAATTGAAATAGTGCTTGCACCAACCCACCGATTGGCTGAATAATTCGCATGTTGGTCGAATCCAACAAAGTAAAATTTCATATTTTTGTCCTAGATAAATTACCCATACATATATAGGTATATCGGTTTCATCGAAGCTTCGTTCTGTCCTTCGGTTGGGAGTTGTCGGATTTTCTCATTATTTCTCGGGGCAACGCGATGGACGTGATTTTAATTAATGTTAACAGTGCTCCTTGTAAGTCTGGTGTCACAATGCGAGCGATTTTCCAAAAGTTAATTAATGTTATTTTAATGAGATAAATTTTCTCTTTGATCCGTATCAGTTCGGTCGGAGTCTTTTGGTGTCAAGCTTGTTTTTCTTTCTGTTACATTGGCAGTCCTTCTGCTGTGAGTCGAGTGTGTGAAAACACTCGTAGCATGACGGTTTACAGGCATGGGTTTTAATTTGATAATTGGAATGTATATACTCCTCGCTGGATGTGTGTAAGTCGTTTATTTAAGGCTAATTACTATTTTTTTTCGAAAAGAGCTTATCTACTCAAATATTGCGATTGGTTTAGGTTCCTTTATTTAAGACTGAGTCCCTTCTTGGAATATTGTTGCAAAAACCTTTTAATTCTGAAAGTAGATCTTGCCGTATCTTAGCAATAACTATTGATAACTGTTCGTCCTTTTTCTAGGGAGGGCAACTAATATTATTAGGAATTCATAAAAAAGTCTTATTACAATAGAATACAATTGAATTTGTTACTTACACTCTTGAGTGTCCTCTCCCTTGCAATTTCGATTCGAAAGTCCTCTGTGAAACCCAAAATGGCGGATGGAAATATTTCAGTGGCTTAAATTTTGACGTTTGCAAAAGAGTGCGTTCATTTAGTGTTTTCAACAACACCAAATAATTTTGCCATAATGCATTTAAAAATTCGGAACATTTAGGTACCATAACATACATATTTAAAAATATAAACAGTTTCTTCTTGACGAAGTCGTGATCCACCTGGTGACATCTTCTCACATTGCCCTTATCTGGCTGTTTCCTTTTAATAATTGAGGAGTTCTGCAGAAATTCAACCACAAATAATTCAAATGATAAATTACTGTTGTGGTTAAAATTCCAATTAATTCCAGTCTTTTCATATTGTGCTGAATTTTACATTCTTTCTCTAGTAGTAAATTTTCCACTTTTCAATTACTCCTTTATAAATGCAATCTGATCCCAACCAACAAAAAAAAAAGTTGAAAAGCAACTAACATCCAATTGCTGGTACTTTAAATGAATTACCCTGCCAAACGAATTCAAAGCTGCCAGTTGTCCTGCAGGAAAAAACAATGTCAATGGTTCGTTCATAATATCGGTGCGAGTCTACAAGAACACCAACAACAACATCGCAATGTAATTTATTTGACTTCTTTTGTTATTTTTTAATAAAGAAATGCAACTTTGTTTTAGTTTGCTTTGCAGTGTTATTAAATTTCGCACAATCAAAAACAATGTTATCGGCGACCAAAGCTGTTGCACAAAACAAACTTCTCACCTTCTGGAGCGCTGCAGCCTCTTCAGTCATATTATAATTTTTTTTTTGTTAATTTTCTCCCTTTGTAATTTTGTTACTGAACTCTAACGTAAGAAATTCAAAGTAAAAAAAGAAGACCTCTTGGCGCAAAGGGAATAAATTACGTAGTGTGTTTTGTTTTCTTTTTGTTCTGTATGTAGAGTGCAAGGCTTTAAAACCCCTGGACAGAGGAAGCGTGTCAAAGTAAAACAAGCACTCGGTATAGAGTGAATAGGTAATGCAACAACTGCAACGACGACTGTGCTGCAACTTTGGGTGGTAGTGCTTCACGAAGTCTGTAAAGTTGTTGGGAATATCACCTGAAAATGCCTCCTGTTCTCACATGTCTTAGCATAATCTCATTGACTTTAGAAAAATGTTTACCTATTGAATTTTTATTACAAGCGGAGCTATACTGGTTAACACTCCATGGAAATGGATGGTTGTAGAGTTGGCTCCGCTAAAGGTGCATACTGCATTTAAGGGTAGGGAGTTAATTTTAACTACTACTAAAACTTAAACTACAGTTAGAACTACGGCTGGAAGGACAAGTACAAGAACAACTACAACCACACCTACAACTACAACTACAACCACACCTACAACTACAACTACAACTACAACTACAACTACAACTACAACTACAACTACAACTACAACTACAACTACAACTACAACTACAACTACAACTACAACTACAACTACAACTACAACTACAACTACAACTACAACTACAACTACAACTACAACTACAACTACAACTACAACTACAACTACAACCACAACTACAACTACAACTACAACCGCAACTATAACTACAACTACAACTACAACTACAACTACAACTACAACTACAACTACAACTACAACTACAACTACAACTACAACTACAACTACAACTACAACTACAACTACAACTACAACTACAACTACAACTACAACTACAACTACATGTACAGCTAGAACTACATACCAAATAAATAATTGATTTTAGATATCAATTGTAAAGAACGTTTGACATTTCATATTGAAATCTTTTCTTTAGTAGGTTTTGAATGACACGTCGACTTACCATGTGGAGATCAGTTTACCGGCATGAAGTGGGCATGCGCTTTCTTGCTTTCACACATTTTCCAGTGCACCTCTACTCAAGTTAGTCATTCATCCTATTGAATGACGCTTCTGAAAAGCTGTTTACAAAGAAATTCCGTTCGCATTCGTAAACTGCTCAACATCAAGAAGACTCCACCATCAAAAGTTGCGTAAAACTATTTCCTCCACGTAATTACTTTTTAACAGCAGCGCGTTTGCGATTTGCCTCGCTTCCGCCTGTATAAGCAATTAACCAACTTAAAGTTCAAACAGCACGTTAATGTCGTCGCTCAAAGCATACCACAGGCTGTTATGCCATCGTTCACAAACACACTGACATGCACACATTCCTCTGAAATTTAATTGTTTCAATTAATCTCAGTCGCATATTTCCTCATGCTCCCCCGTACACATAGGTCTGCACGCTTTGTGTTCTTTGTGAGAAAATTCCTCGATCTGGAAACAATGGCTGAATGCAGAGCGAAGCCAACGATTTGTTCCCATACTGCGTGGGGTGCAAAACTCTTAGACCTCTCCGTAACAGCACTGGGCTCGCCTGAATTAGCAAACAAATGCATAACACGGCCGGGAATGCAAAAGCACAAAAAAAAAAAAAAAAACGCAAGGCAACTTGCATCATCATAATGTTGACAAAACATTCACAGTTCTCACACTGCGGCTAAATATATGCTCATGAATATTTGAGGACTAAGTTCCTTTATGAATTAACGACAACCGAACAGCTCCGTGGTTATTAAGTGAAGTCACAGTTGTCGTATAGTAGGGCAGGTATTTCTATCCATTCCACAAACTGTGTGGTGAGAAGAACAAGTTAACAGGAAGAAAGCCAGGAAGGAAGTCCTTGGGAAAAATGTATCCTCTCGCTTCCCGCTATTAGTCAAAATAATGGCTTCGAAACGGAGAGATGCAGAAAGGTGACATAGTGGTAACACTAATGTGAAGTCGCTCAGTAGGTATACCTGCGCTACCGTTAAGTGCGGGCACCGAAAATTGGAAAACTGCTAAATTTCATTCACACTCTCGTCTCCAACCCCAAAATGACTGATGATGTCTGGTGAAGTTTTATCATCGCGTCGCCGCCGGTGTGTGCAGTGTGCGGGTATAGGTGGCTTTCTTTGTCAAGAATCATGCTCCAACTTAGATCGGGGACATGCGAAATTGAAAATTATGCAGTAATTCGAAAAGTTTTTACTTCTTCATCGTTGCATAGGTGGGACTATTAGTAAACTTTCCGAAACAATGAAGGCAACTTATTTCACATGTCGTTCTACGTACGAGCATGTGAACTGTGAGTTATTGCTTTGAAATAGAGTTGTGCGCGGTGGAAAATTGGAGTCGAGGTACTAAATTAATATGACCCATGGGAGTGTGCATACACAGTGGTAGTGGTGTATAGCTTTTTGATGGAGAAACCTTGTAACTTTATTAAAATTATTTAACCCGCGTTTTATTTGCAAATACTATACTCGCTGTAAGTAGTCATCGTCACAATCATTTGTAAATATCGCTTCTATCCGTCACAAGGACTGCTGAACATAGTTCGTCGAATGCAAATACACACAACAAATACCCTTTCGCCAACTCAACCAATTTATTACCAAATGTGCGCACTTTTTCTGGCGACTTAACGATCTCAGTTAGTTAAGAAACCTACTTGCTTCCACCTAAGAACCGACTTCATTCACACTTACCAACAAACTCACCAACCAACTCTACTACCCTTTGTTGCTGCACATCTCTAACCTGCGGAAGGTCTGTGTCTGTATATTGTCGTACCCCTTTGCCCGAATACAGTTCGTTCTCGATAAATAAGCTCGTGTGCATTTTGAACATGTGTGAGTTCCTGTCCCATGCGAGGATCCATCTCTAATTCATAATAATACCTGCATAGTGCATATGTCACTAAGAAAACTTTTGCGAACATCAATTTTGCACAAGAAGATGTGAGCTGCATACGTCCTTCTTTGTGTCGTCTCTATACAAACTGGCACTGTTGTGCCATTTCCACACGCAATGGCAGCAAATTACTCAAGCTCATATAAAAGTTTCCCCGCAGTATGATGGCTTCAAGTTATGAAACTAATAGAAAATTCAGCACCTTCCATTGAGTGGTGAAAGATACTTTTATTTTCTTTTATTACAAGCAAGCATATCAACCCGTAGCCTAAACTCAATCCCCATCTCCACCCACACACCATGCACTGCAGCAGTGAAAGGTACTCGCATAGTTGTGCATATAGTGTACATGTTAACTCTTAGTTTCGTATGTACAATTGCGGCAGTGGTTCGCGAAATTAATTAAATAGATACGAGTACTTACCGGAGGCAGACTGTGTGGAGCCCACAGACACGTTCGCAATGCAATTAACATCGACTGCCTGATTATGTCATTCCATTATGAGAGATGAGACATGAGAGTCACGCTACTCAACCTTAAGTGAATATGGCGGCTGTTATTGTTTAATTATCCACAAGGGAAATGAACAATGACAATGATTAGGCGGTCAATTTAAGAAGCCCATCATCAGATTGACAGCGATTCTATATACCCGTTTTGAACATTTTTCTGTATGTGCTAATGAGTACCCTTTCTCGCTTTCCAGATGAGCGGCAAACGGACGCGTAGCTTTAAGTGTGCTGTCCATCATCGTGACCGGGAGATTTGTTCGGAAAACGATTTCCATCTGATGCTGGAGGAGCTGCCGCTCTTCAAGAAAATGGTCCAAGTCATCGCCATCGAAGTGCTGCCCGAGGAGCGGGACCGAAAGTACTATGCCGACAAGTATTCCTGCTGTCCACCGCCTCTGTTTATAGTCCTAATGACATGTATCGAGGTAAGAGAGTATGCAAATACTACCACCTAATGTATTTATGGCAAATTAGTGGCATTAAGTGGCGGCACGTTTCACTGCAACTGCTAATTAATTTAAATTAATTTATCACGCTCTTTTACCCGCATATAAATTAAACAAATAAATAAAATAAATTAATTACTTTATAATAATTTGCAGCAGTATTGTGTTTGATTATGGTCACCACATCATTATGGGGTGTACTGCGCTGGCCATTATGGTAACTGTTCGACATTGATTAAAGGACACGCTTTATTGTTTTATGCACTTTAGCGGAAAGGCTTTTATTTGAATTTGCTGACCCGATTATAAGTCATGAAAGGTATCTATCTAGTCTATGAATAGAAGAGCGAATCCGGAATCCTGTGTGTGTGGGCATCAGGGTGTTGTTCTTTTTTTTCTCTGCTGTACAATGGTTAAAATATCCTTGTTGATGAGCATGATAATGGGTTCCGACATAATTACTTTGCTCAATGGCATAGCCTACATATATATATAATGTATAAATATGAATGGAGTTCAAATCCCCGGGTTGTATGATGAAATGTTGTGCTGCGCTGTTTTGTGAAATGGATCTACTGTGTACGAGTAGTTGTTGGAATGCTTTTAAGTAATTGATGGCTTAAGTAGATGAGTTTCTGCTCTGCCTTTATGTGGAGGAATTTTTCTCAACGAGTAATGAAGTGAAATTGGCACGAGAATTCGCTGTCAATATGGTGTATGGTACTTTAAAGGTTTACGTGCTCATGGAGTATTTATGCCAACAGCCTATCTATTCAGGTTGGATAACCTGAGCTGAGAAATGAATTGTTGATTTGGTGGCGAGCAAATGCGCCTGTTGAACGACAAACTGCTGCAGCACTTGTTGCGGTTACTGAAGGTGTCTTATTATCTCTTATAAGTCAGGAGGTAGGTGGATTTGTTATATGGGCTGTATTTTATGCCATATTTTGAAAGCTCATATTTCCGACCGCAATTGTCGTAGAAAAACTTAATTTCTTCTGTATACGCCATGGCATTTAATTTATTTTTATTACTCTTGTATGTAAAAATAAAAAATGTGACCAACTTTTTCTTATATATTTTTCCCATGATAGGTATTAAGTATGTATTTTGTATAAACTATTTAATTGTTATTGTACCATACAAATTATAAGAAATAAATAATATATCTATCCAAATAATATTTCATGTCAACGGCGAACCATTGTTCTAGCAGCTTGCCACCAGTTTAACTAAAAGAAGAATATAAAAGAAGCTTTTTAGAAGTTAAACATTTTTGAAAAAAGCTCTTTAAAGCTTTAAAAGGTCAAAATCACTGTCAGAGTAAAATTCTCATTTTGGTTCCTTGGCAATATCCCTTCGTTTTTATTTTACACATTTAAATCAATTTGTGGTAGGTACCATTTAAAGAATGATTTTTGCAGCAACTGCCAAACAGCTGCCTATTCCCCAACATTGGCCATACCTACAATTACCTCTTCCTATTACCTATTCCGACAGTAAAGGCCGCTCCGTTCTGTCGAAGTTTTCAACTGAAAGATAGGGGGAACACTGACCCGGTTATAAAAAATGACCCTATAAGCAAGACAGAATGCAACAGCTCAGAGCTGTAAAAAAATCTTTGATGTAGGTATCTTATTGGCAAACATTTCCTCACAAAAATAAGTTTTTTGACAGATACCAGCCCTCACAGATTGAAATATAAGCACTTGGATATTGAGAGAAAGAAAAATGCGGTCGCTGTCATTGTTTAATTGGGTGCGTTCACAAATCACATTGGATGTACAATTGTGAATTTTTCAACTTAACGGCGCCGCTCGAGAAATAGGTTTAGTTAGATTTATTTAACTTTCCTTAATTTGACAATCACATATTTCTACTCCCAATTCCTAATAAAGCTCTAGTAGGAACAGTTTTTAACATTTGAATAAAGTATTTTGTAGGTAACAATAGCTTGTTTTTATATGGAAAAACTTTCCACTGTACGTTTGAGCAACTTAAACTGGACACTAATAAATACACTGGGATATGTTCTTTCTTACTGAGATTGCCCGAAAGTCCAGAGTGGACCTGGTACTGTACTTATTGAGGCTTTAGAACTAAGCCGTGGCCAATGAAAGTAAATACAGATGGCTTAAGAGAATACAATTTTTACCACCAACTGGTTAATTGGCAGGGCGCTAGATAGCCCTCTCAAACAAAGGCTCAGAGCGTTGAGAAAAACTCTTTGATGGATTCCATTGGCAAACATTTTTCATCACCAAATTTTGTTCTAATTCCGCGTACGCTACTGGTCAATCATTTTTAACGTTAAATTTGACGAACCTACAATGGCGAATTAATTAATTCTAAAAATGATCATACGTAAGGCCCAGTGGGAATATTATCAACATTGTGTAAATGCTGTTGGTCAAAAGTACCAGTGAACTCATCGACGAGAGGAGATTCCCATTCCCGTAGACAATTTATGAACTTCTTCCTGTAGGTTGCCCTATATTTAACACACCCAACATTCCCAATCGTGCTTACAATTCATTTATCTCCTACAGTTGGGTACATAAACACAAAGATACATGCATGTAGGTGGATATGCACCTACATCCAAATTATAACGACGCCATTAATTCGGCTCGCTAATTATTTATTTATTTTACAAACCGCACTGTATATTCGGCTAACTCGCCGACCGAATGCACGGGTCGTTGATCTGGCGGATCAATTGATTCGGTAACCACCACCTGCGATTTAACCTGTGAAACAAACAAATTCGTAGAACAAAAACAAAATTGGCGCCTATTTCTGTTTACCTTTGCCCCAGAGCAGCAGTGGCATTTATACACTGCATGCAATTCATTCATCAATTCGCGACTTTTCTGTTTACACACATGGAGCTGGGCCGCGCCGCAGTGGCTATGCGGCCACTTTTATCCACTAGAACAGCATCGCAAATTGTAGCGGCATGCGGGAGCAAATGCTATTGGCTGTGCCGACCATTCATAAACACAGCTTCCAGTTGTTGGCGTCACCGGTGTGTGCTGTGCGTCGCGTCGGCTGGTGATGGTGACTCTCTATTTGGTGTGCAGAGAGGTAGGGACGCTAAAGTTACAGACGACGTCGTCCCGTCGTCGGGGCTGATTCAAATTTGAACAGTCCTTTCCAGTAATTCATGTGGAATTTACACAAGATCCAGTGCCACCTGCCCAGGATACTTTACGTACAATGAATATTTAGGTCTGAGTATTGTACTGCGGTCGTTGAGCCGCCCTCCAGTTTGTCATCCATGGTATTTAGTAGGGACTTTTATTTCACAGTGCAAATCTAGCCATGGCGAAACGCTTAAGAAATGTAAATACTTTTCTCACTGGCAGGGGATAGCCATGGATGCGCTGTAACTGTACTGTCTGTCTGGCATCACCACTTGCCGAATGAATAATTTAATTCGTTCATTAATTAAGTTTCCGTTTAAAAATAATTAACGGTGGCTCAAACTTTTGTATAAAAAATATGAACAGCATACTTCCGGTTTTGCTTAGTTCGTATTATTATCCAGTAGGGTAGCTGTCCTTTGATGGATCGTCGCGGCGAGATGGGACAAGTGTGGTTGAGTCTATAAGGGATGAGCATTTTTGTGTGCTTTTCCTATAGGATTACAGAACTTTGCGATGGTGGTCAGCTAGGAATTGAAGCACCAAAATTTAGTAGATGAAGTTGCCTGTTCGGTTTGAAATGTTTGCAGATTTACAGTAACCTATAGGTTAGGTGGTTGTAATTTGGTCGTTTGTTGGGAGTAATTTTGAGATCGTTGTATACTTTATTGCAAGGTTTTGCAAAGTGACTCTAGAAATTTGTACAAAAAATCCGCTTGCACTTTTTGTTGCCTGCTGATACAGACTACAAGCCGAGCAGCCCTCAACAAATGTAATATTTTCCTTTGACAGTGGTATCAATTTTGTAATGTGAATTCAGGAAGAATAGGTATTATCTCAAAAAAGTGTTTGATTTGCTTCTTCATCTAAAAGATGTAATTTCAGAAATTTATCAAAAATTCACAACTACGTTTCTATATAATGAAGTTGCTCTTCCCCGAACGAAGCTTTTTTTTTCAAACTCTCTCATTAAGTTTGAAAATCTTTCCATTGGAAAACATATTTCCATTATACAAAACGAAAATCAGCAATCAAAAGTATTACCACTTTTTATTCACACCCAGTGACAGTCATCCATCCAACATCCATTCAAGTGCTTGCTGCCTGCTTGGGGAGATGTCGCAGCTCTGAGTAATTAAAAAAGTATCATGTCCACCAGACGAGACGACTGCACGTCTCTCTGGCCTCTGCTTTTGGCAGATTGTCGCTGTTTTTCGTACGTGTTGCGGATGTTTTCCCAGTACCTTGGAACATGGCGCTACAATACATCCGCCAAGCGATACATCACATCACAAGTGGAGTGTTCTGTGTACCTACCTAGTTTACCACTGAATGAACGTGTGCTCCCTCCATGTATGTAACATCCCGGACGAAGGGTGATGTGATGTAGTAGTGATTCCATTTATGGAGCACTGCCGCCGTCGTCGTCGGTCGCCTGGGGAATTATTCATGTCAGTATCTGTGAATTAGGTTTTGTTGGCGGCTGATTAGAGACCGTCCTATAGCCGTCACGTTCAAAGTGGTCGTTTCATTTCTGCCTGCTCGCTGGCTGTAACTTGTGTCATTTTAAATGCTAAATTTATTGACAAAGAAGGTGTGTCGCTGTCGTGACCTTGGGAATGAGTCACAGTCCCAGAGAAGAAGCGCCGCGCCGTTTGGAACGTGTGCAGGTGTACTAGAAAAGCGTGTTTGCGTGATTAAATAATAATGTCCATGGGGAAGTTGTGGTGTGAAATTGTACATTTTAATTATAATGGACGTGCAATTAAAAAAGAAGAAAGCCACTGGGAAAAATCGTCTGCCTCTCACACAGCGGGCGAGTATAAAATCATATACTACACGTACTATTATTTCAATGTTAGGAAAATGTAATTAGGAGCAACTTTTCAGCAAATGTAGGATACGTGTCTTTTGCAAATTAATTTTATATCCTTGCTTACAATTACCATATGTTATCAAGTGAATAGGGCTGATAGTGAGAAATAGTTACTTCAGTTGTTCTGCTTGGATAAAAGAAAATCGACTGTACCAAGAAGGAAATGCTATCCGCGTATGAAAACTATATTGTGATGCCTAAGCTGTGTATCTAAGCATTCAATGTTTAAGCATTAGCATTTTTTTAGGTTCATATCATTACCGCCATAGATAGAGCTAATATTTATACATAGCTATGTTTTTAAGAAGTCAGGCTTAAGAGGTTTTTTATTAAGAGATGTACCTACCTTTGGCGTACACAGGGGGGAGCCCCAAGTTTCAGCCCAACAGCTCAGAGGGATGCGAACAATTCTTTGGCGGATTCCATTAGCAAACATTTCATTACAAATTGAAGCCTCAGCCCAAATCAAACAAAAATCCTGCATACGGTTAGAGCCACCTTAAACTGTTTTGCTTAAAGAATGACATTGGCTTTGTCTGTCTACGTTCCTAATATAGCCTTTGGCTTTTATTTGAAGTAGGGAATCATGTGGTGACTTTGCTCTATTTCACGATATAGTGTTTAATTTGAATCAAGTTCTTTTAGTATGTCAAAGGTTTCAGACTGATGTATTATTGAGCCTGGCAACACCTAACACCTATGTAGACTCATGCATATGTTTATATGCGAGCTGATTGAGGTGTCATGGTGATCTCGATCTTTGATTGAATAACTATAAACAGTTGTAAGTTGTAACTTGACTTTCAACTAATAAAATAAAATAAATAGTTGGCGCTACAGGTCGTAGGGACCCTGGGCCTAGCTTCTCACAACCATTCGTTTTGTGTGAGTTTTCATTTTTGGAACGAATGGAAGGGATCTACAATTTTATGCCGATTCCAAACGGCTAATTGAGAAGCTTTTTCAAGACAGTTATACTCTCGGATGTTTGTCAGACGTTCGCGAGAGGTGGCGCAGCGGAAAAAAACCCTAAGTTGGAATTTGGGTTTTCGCGGGATTCGAACCTGAGCCCCTCGCTTAGTAGTCCAACACACTAACCACTAAGCCACTGCGCCTACGACTTTCTAATAAACACTGAAAACACTGTTTCATAAACACTGAAATTAAACCGAGCTAGTTTTATTGAAGAATACAACACGTCCGTATTTTTTAAGGAAATAGTTACTGATGGCTTGAATAAGTTGGCTATTATTTGAATCTTATGTAAGCTTAGAAATCCCATGATACTAACCAGCAAGTGATACTAAAAAGTTTCTAACCAAAAATTAACCTAGTCATTGAAGACGATTTTTGAACAACCTTTTTTTGTTTAAAACGATTCAATAATGCGGACACGTTCTTTTGGTGTAAATCTGTTAAAAATCTTGTCAAAACAAAAATAATATAAAAATGCCATAGACCTTTCAAAAGTGACCGAAGGTTATCTCTATTGGATGATTTGTCAGACTTTGGAAACGAAGTTTGTATCGACCAACATTGTTTTCTACAGAGGACTCTCATTGGTCGGTCCTCATAGTCCACTTATAACGCAAACACAGTCATGAGTTGGTACTTGGGTGACCTATAGCTGGACAAAGAACTCGAATTTTATCGTCCGAAAACATTCTTCCTTGATTGTTTTCAATCGTGCAACTACAAAAACTTAGCCAGAAAGACCCATATTCAGGGCCTAAAATTTCAACTTCTAGGGAGTGGTGCTTCGGACTTAAGAGGCAAGCCTGTACCTTGAGCGCCTAAAACCCATGCTCTAGAATTGTCACTATATCATAAAGAGGGAAGTCTTAGTTAACGTAAGAGGGAATTTCGTAAATATGTTTACCTATGTATAGTCTATGCTGCAGATACCACTTAAAAAATAAAAGTCGATAGCTCTAACAAAGCCTGCGAAATTTTCAGTGAATGCTCTCCTTTGTATTATCCTCCATTTTTCTGGCATCAAAAGCCCAAATCGATAAAGACAATTGTTATTCCAAAGTTTTTCACCCGCCATTGTTCTATGAAACTCACTGTATCCAACTGAAATAATATCATTGCCCCCCTTTGTTTCCACTTGCAGTTGGGCTTTTTTGCCTACCACACAATAACGTCCGGACAAGCGGAACCAGCCGGCCCAGTACCCATCGATTCGATGTTCATTTACCGTCCAGACAAACGCCACGAAATCTGGCGCTTTATCTTCTACATGGTCCTGCATGCAGGATGGTTCCACCTTGGCTTCAATCTATGCATCCAACTAATTTTCGGTCTACCACTAGAAATGGTCCATGGATCCGGTCGCATCGCATGCATATACTTTGCCGGTGTTTTAGCCGGCTCGTTAGGTAAGATCAAACATCCGCACAATCGTTGCCACAACCAACCAACATTAACATTATATCCACTATATATGGCCTCCCATCAACAGGCACCAGTATCTTTGATCCAGAAGTGTATTTGGTCGGGGCTAGTGGTGGCGTATACGCATTGTTGGCCGCACATCTTGCCAATGTTATGTTGAACTACCACAGCATGCGGTACGGTGTTGTGCGCTTGGCAGCGATTTTCATCTTTGGTAAGTGTTCCAATTTAATTTTGTTTATTTTGCCACTCATCATGGTTTAATATAGCGTCCTGTGATGTCGGTTTCGCCATATACGCCCGATATGCTGTCGAGTCACCGTTCAGTCCATCAGTGTCTTATGTTGCCCATTTAACCGGAGCTCTGGCTGGCCTGACCATTGGTTTTCTGGTGTTGAAAAATTTCGAACAAAAGCTCCACGAACAGTTGCTGTGGTGGATAGCGTTGGGCGCGTATGCCGCGTGCACAATATTCGCGGTCATATTCAACATTGTGAACACGGTTGCGATGCAGCGACTGAAGGTCGAACAGATTCTACCCAGGGAGCCGCTGTACTATGAGTTTGGCGTATGAGGATGGAAGTGATTTGCAATAAATCAGGGAAGCCCGTCCACTGCCGATATTTATTGTTTGTTATTTATTTATTATTTTCGTTATCAATATTTATTTATTTATCCCAAAATTCACTGTACATTTATTGAATTCTTTGTTGTACTCTGTGCATTTGAGTAGAGGTTTTTGTATACTCTAACCGTCCTAATATAAGATCAATCGGCATTCGCTGTCGATCTTCATGTAGATGTAGATTTTGAATAAGTTAGATTTAATTTCTATTAGTTTCTCTGTACTCGCCAGGTAGTAAATAGCTGCCCACGTTTTCAAGACTGCCGCGATTTTTCTTAGTTTTTTTGATTGAAAAGAAAGTTCGAGTATAGCTTTTTTTTTTTTTGAAGACTGATTTTAGGTATTCGTTTTCACCCGTGCAATAGAAAGAATTGTTTTTTTTTTCTTCGTGTAAATAAATTGATGAAGTATTTAATTTTCGTAATTTAAGATTTTCCAATAAAATAGCAACATCTCTCGAACGTTAAAGTACAAACAAAATTAAAAACAAAGAAACCTATAAATTTTGATTTTTAAATAATATTAAAGAAAATTTAGAATAAATTAAAAATAACTGCTAAAGCATTATTCAATGGAACGTTTGGAATTTATTATCACTGCCCGATACGAGAGTCGGTATATATCGATCTCACATTGTATATAGGAATTTACAAAAACTAAAACAAATTAAAACAGCAAATTTCAAAATATTTTTACGAAATTATTTCGAATAAATAATTTTTTTCACCAAACGTGTTCTTATTTCTCAACTAGCTTTGAGCACCAGAGGCAGCAAAGGTATTTACGGAAAGAAATGGTGAGTAAATTAAAACATTAGCCGAAAGCCCTGGTAGCTAGTGGTATTATCTATTAGCAGTTTAAGTTATTGTATTACCAAGAAAGCTTTAATAATAATAATAATAATAATAATAATAATAATAATAATAATAGGATAATTAAAATTAAAACACCCATCTTGAAGAGCACGCCAATAACTAGGCTTTAGTTTGACGCTTTAAGGATACACTTAGTGCGGCTCTATGCAATAGCTCCTAACGTATTAACTCCTAACAAAAAAAATGAAATAAAACCTAAAATTTTACATACAAAGTTAGTAGTTAATACACATGAAAGAACTCCTAAACGTTAGATTTATTTTCATCGAAGTTAGGACTTATTGCATGTTAAAGTGTTAGGAATTATTTCATCATGAAATAAATCCTAACATCATGTGAATGAAATAAAACCTAATTAGGAGTTGTTACACTCAATGTTGTTAGGAGTTATTTCATCAATGTTAGGAGTTACTTCATTTTCCTTAAAATCATATTTCTTAAGTTAATTTTTGTTTCTCAAACAGCATTTTTTTTTTTTTATGTAAACCGTTAAACTATAACAACTTGTCGTACCCTAGGAAATCAATTGGTAACTAGTGTTCTTGTTGACAAGTTCATTCGGTCGCGTTAAAAAAAAACAATGGAATTCGAAATAATTAGTGGAAAGAGGAAGAATAGTCAATTATTATATGTTAAAAGTGAAAAACAATTATATATAAAAAAAACAAAAATTCGCAATAAGCAATATTACGTATGCTATAACCAAAATTGCAAGGCAAAAGTTGAAATTGTAAATAGTGTATGTTCAAAACCAGTGAAATTTGTGGACCATAACCATTCTCCCAATGAGGATCTCTATAAAGAATTAAAAGCTTTAAATTCTATAAAGACAGAGTGTATTGATGTAGGACGTGTCTTAAGCGATGTTAATGCTTTGAGTGGCATTCGCAATACGTTCCAGACGATTTGTTCCAAGTAAGTTCATTGATCTTATTAAACTTTTTTCGGATTTGCACGCTGCATTTTTTAATTGTAGTAACCAAAGCGCAACAAAAAACTTGGATTTCCACAAGTTAAAAAGAACATTGCAGAATTTAACAGCAAAAGTTTTTATTACCTCGCCAAAATCTGCCCTTGAGGTTGTTGAAGCTTTCCAAAGGGAACATATTTGGAATAATTTTGGTGTAGCTTTACACAAAGATGAACAGTACAACTTTTTTAAAGCCTGCATTGCGGAAGAAGACTTTTCCTTTTGTATATTTTCGTCACAGAAAATAATAAAATTAATGGAGGAGAATATTCCACGGGCAAACCGTAACTTCCTGGCGGATGGGACATTTTCTGTGGTCCCTATTGGATGTTTTAACCAACTACTTGTTATATATGTTGAATACTTCAATAAGGTAACTTATCCAAACATAAAAATCAACTCTATTATCGGCCGAGGGGGGTCGCGTACGACGCGCCGACGCGGCTCGCGGCCGGCGCGCCGACGCGACTCACGGCCGACACGCCGACGCGACTCACGGCCGACGCGCCGACGCGGCTCGGCCGGCGGGGAGGGCGCGGGAGTCAATTTCAATATAGTGATTTATATATCCACAGGTATTTCCATTCTTGTTTATCCTCTTGGATAAGAAGTCAAAGAAGTGTTACACAACTATGTTCACATACATACATAAAAACATAATAAATTTGACATGTCAAACTATGATGACTGACTATGAGGTAGCGCTTCAGAGTGCCATAAAGGAGAGTTTTAGCGTTGGTCAAATTTACGGTTGCTGGTTCCATTACTGTCAAGCAATAAGGAGAAATATAGCAACCAAATTTAAAGATTTGGCATGCTTTTTGCGAAGATCTAAGCCGGGCTCCCAGGCTTATCATAAATTGCTTTCTTTGCCCTTGTTACCATCCACGCAGATAAGACCGACTTATGAAATTATTAAGGAAAGTGTGAATACCTTTGATGCTGAAGGAAGGTTTTTGAAATTGTTTACCTACTTTGAAAATCAATGGATGCAAAAGGTAAATACTAACCAATTGGTTTTTTCTTTTTCTTACTTACGTTTTCTGCAGGTCAAACCAGAAGGATTTTCCGTTTTTATGAGGCACACTCGGACAACGTCAGCCGTAGAAGCCTATAATGGTGTTTTGGGCCGGATGATAAACAAAAATGGTAATTTCTTCAAATTTGTAAAATCTTTACAAACAGAAGAATTTTCCAAAAGTAGAGATTTTGAACTGCTTACCTCTAGCGGTGGTTCTCATGGTTCTTCAAAACAAAGAAAGTCGATGTATGTAGAAAGGGCGCAAAAAATTGAAGATGCCAGTAGGGAATTGCTCGCAGGAAAAATAACGGCAGTTATGTTTATCAACAGGATGGTGTTTCCTAAAAATTGCATATGCGTCGAAATGGAACCGGACGAAGATATTTTCGATGTTCACTTGGAAGATGGTGAAGAGCACAACAGTGATGAGGACGATAAGCCAAGCACTTCTAACTCGATACAAAGAGAAGATGATGATGAGTACTTGTGCATCATCTGCTGCGTTACACGACCAAACACTCTTTTGTTGCCTTGTAAACATTTAAAACTGTGTACCGAATGCTTCGATAAGTTACATTCCGATGAGGACGAATTTATTAGATGCCCTGTATGCAGATCCGTAGTGGTTGACAACATCCAAGTTTATAATTAAACATGTACTGACGCTTACTTAAATATATAGAAATATTTTGCACTTTAGGACTTTTTTCATTTGGTACTGCTAGGAATTGTTTCATTGTGAAAGAACTCCTAAATGTTAGGATTTATTTCATGTTTAGGTTAGAAGATATTTCATCCGGAGTTAGGACTTATTTCATTTTAAAAATTAGGAATTGTTGCGTTTATTGTTAGAATTTGTTCCATTAGGAACTATTTCATTAGGAGTTAATACGTTAGGAGCTATTGCATAGAGCCACTTAGTGCTGAAGAATCTAACCTAACCAGCAAAATCTGACAGCAAGCAACAGAAGTCGCAATCAATTGATTAAATATCATAAACATCAAACTTTGCTCTTTCAAAAAAAAAAAAAAAACAATAAGTACCTTCAAACCGTTTAAAGATTAAACCAATAGTTTAAAACTACATGAGGTCAAACGCAAATTGGTAAACTTACCTCCTTATTTCTACTCGTTAATTTCGCTGCATCGTCCAAAAGCTGTCATTATAGTGCCAATTTATTTTTTGGGATGAATGGAATGGTCTTACAATTTCATGCAGGGTCTGAATGGCTTATTAAGAAGGTCTTTCATGACCGTTGTGCTCTCGGATGTTTGTCAGATATCAGCGAGAGGTTGCGCAGTGGTTAGATCCTTATGATGTAAAATGTGTTCTTTCGGGGATCCGATCTGAGACGAATTACTCGGTGGTTCAGCACACTAACCACTCAGCCACTCCGTGAGGTATATAATGCATGAATGAATAGTTTAAACTTGTTAAAGTGATATCGATATTGTGCAAGGATCCAAATACATTCAAAATATCATACCTTCTAAAACTCTGACATTTCTAGACAGCGTTCCTGAACATCTCGTTTTACGTCTTTCTAATACGAGATCCTGCTTTTCAAAACTGCAGATTTGCGGCGGGAAAAAATGATCATGTACCCATATATGATAGTTTCAAACCTCTCGTATGTAGTTCAACATGAAGTGATTTTATTTTCCAAAAACATTCCTTTTTCACAAATACCTACATCTTTTTCTTTATGCAATTTGCCCGACCTTAACTCATTATAAATCCTCACTCTAATCTAGTGACTCTACTTACTTAATGTTGTAATAATCAAAATTTGTGACGATTTGATGTCGTCGGTGCCATAATAAAGCACTTGTCCCCCGGGGCTAGCGCTCCGCATGCATTGACCACTCTCACAAATTCAGCGGAATTTTATCGAGGACATTCACTCCAATCCAACCTCGTCCAATCGACCACACCCATCGGTGATGGGGCCTTAAAATTGATTTGTCAATTTAACGCATTAATTATGAACATCCTTTCACTGGCGATGCTCACGGGTGTCAGAAATGTCCCATGAAGCGGCGATAATCACACCAAATGGCAGCTTTATTGTGGAGCCCTCTTTATGTACGAGATGTGTCACTCTTGACTATAATTCGCTTTCGAATCGAATGCAGTATTGTAATTAAAATTTTACAATTAATATCCCACGAACCCCAACGCCAACCATCTGGCGTGGCCGCATTTGTTTCTGCATGACCATCAAGGATGCAGTCAATAGCTGTGCAAACACATCGAGGCGGTTCGGGAGATCAGTGAAATTTTATTTACTCCGTACATCACATTTTATGATTTCAATTTCAACTTGCAATCCTTGAACAATTTCCACAAGCCCCCAGTGTAGGGTGGAACAAGCGAGCTACGTAAGACGGTTGAAATAAAAGGACGACAAAGGGATGGGGTTTCTTTGATTTGAAAGTTTCCAGTTTTATTGCACTGTATAGTTGTACGGGAGGGAAATCCATCGAGTTACGATTATTTCCGCACAGATAGTTGGCAAGGGGGTTGGCAGCCTGCTGCAGGGCGCGTCTCTCCACAATGGAAGGTAACCGGAGGAAAGCGAAAGAGTTTCATCCATCTGGTGCCTCGATGTGTAGGTACATGTGTGTTTGTGTATATTTGTTGGCCGCCCTCAGCCAAGAGGTGGATTATGGCTTCGCTTTGAAGTGGTATTTATTGTTTTGAGGACTCTTAAATTGTCAAGGATCAAATGGGAGATGAGCTTATGGGATGTGCTCCTGTTTTCATTTTTGCAAGGATTACGTTAGTGAGGCCTTCGATTCATGGGTTTAAAAATTAAGTTTATATAGAGCGAGTACGAGATGTAGTCGTTGGACGGATAAATCTGTCTGGGATAAATATGGCCCTTACATTTGGCTTTTGCGGGTGTCGTATGTCGTCCTCGGGGCGAATGACAGTTTGGCTAAATTAGAAAACTTTCGATGACCACCCTGATGCAGTTGACATTCGGAAGTGGTCGAGGGATGTGGCTTCAAATTAGGATGATGTGTAGATGTTTTTCCTTTTTGAAACAAGTTTCCCCTACTTATGGTATAGGTATATTTTTATTTTTAAAGTCCTTGAGCTACAAAATATACTTCAACAATATGACAGTTTTCCAAACTAGAAAGTCTTAATTTGTTTCTAACGGCATTCGTAAGACAAACGGTCTACCAGTTCGTGAAGTGAAAGTGAAAGAAATCCTTTTTATAATAAGCCTGATAGCAGAGCCTACGAAAAGAGCCTATATGTCGTCTGTACTTTGGAAAAAAAATATGTTGCGCATAATTGGTAACACCTACGGTAACATTAGGGGAGACAATGTCAACTCGATGCCTTTTATTTTGGAGACGCAGTTGATCAAGGGGAACAATCAATGTTCTATGTGCTTACTATATTTCAAACTGATTATTATGTAACAACGGAGATCTATGTCACTACCATTCACAACGCGATTTTCACAGGAGGCTCCTTGCACTATGGAAAAACAGTTCTATCGAAGGGGGGAAGGGGGTCAATCAGTGACTGAATGCCAGAAAAATACAAAAAAAATTTAAATTGAGCATTATTTTTAGCTGTTAGACTTCCTCACCTAGTTTTATTTTAAGCCTCCCTATGGCTGATTTTACTTCGCTTCGGCTCGATAGTGGTAATGATGGATATCTCCAATTTGCGGGCAAAACCTATCATATTTTACAAACAAAATGCTGTTATTTTTTTTTAATTTGAAAACGAATTCATTTTCTGTAATTTTTTGAAAAAAAAAAAATATCTGTCGTTATTTCCTGTGGCATAATTTCCGGCAGCCCAGTCAGTGTTGGGCAACTTAAAAAAAAAAAAATCTACACCCCGAATCCAACCCACATTCTACTCCATGTCATTTTGATGACCATTGCATTGCACTCCCCCAATTGTTCTACCACCAACAGTTCAAGGAACGCAACAGGCAAGCGTCACTTGACCAACCGCTGACTGAAAGTCATACCACCTTCTTCCACTCGCCGGTCATTTCACCAAACATTACCAATATAACCATCAAACCCAGATGTGTGGGATAAGTGAAAACAATTTTATTACACAACCCGCCCAGGGAACTCATTATCCTGATTTAATTCACATATCACAGGAAAACACTTAATTATAAGGAATCCTCATAAACCGCTCTTGCAATCCCATTCCAAACATCCACTCCCCCAGTTGGTTTTCATATCCGCCCCCAGCTTCTGCCGAATTGCTGAGTTCCTTCAGAAGGATTATATACGCTTCCTCCCAATTTTGTTAACCCACCCACCAACTCCACCCCTGCCTTCCGTGTGTATATGCGCTGCTTTTGGGGGGCTGTGAGAAAACTGTGAGACTAATTAGTCGCGTCCACCCCGACGTAAACATCAACACTCATTTTAATTAGTACCACCCCAATATCAAGGATAATAACCATAGCTTTGCCGGCGCACAACAAAATCGCGAAAGGCAAAAAGTATGAAGGAAAAAAAATTTAAAAAAAGGACCACTATTCTCCTTTGCTCCGTAATCCTCTTGGTTTTTCGATTAATTACAGGGTGGCGGCTGGCGGGAGTCCGCCGTAGAGCGTGAGCATATTTTTTTGGCACATCTTTCGCCAGAATACGCTGTTATTAATTTTCTCGTTCGTTCGTTTTGTCTTCTCCTTGCAGTGCTATTTTCGGCTTCCTAAACTGCCGTGAGGTGATTTTGATGGCCTCGCAGCAACCTGTGCCCAGTGCTACCGCCATAATTGTCTTAAATTAACCAATCTGCAAGAACATATGGCCCACTGTTCAACGCACAGCTATACAACAGACAAAGAGAGAGAGAGAGAGTAGGAAGTTTTCACTGGGTTTTTTTTTTTATGGGCAGTGGCCAAAGGATGCGGACTGCAGCAATCTTGTTGTCTGTCCTGCGGCTGGGAATGCCAACAACGACGATGAGCGTTATGGATTTGTTAAGAGTTCTGTGCGTAGCAGGGTCGGCGATTTTAGGACCCATACTGCTTATTAATTTTACCGCCGGTTTCGGATGGCTGTCGGCCGTTTCGCCGATGGAATGCAGATCACGCCCGCCTCGTGTGTCCGATTTTAATTAGTTTTCTTCGCTGCTCGGTTTGTGGTTGCGTCTTGTGCTGTGCGACCAAGCGAGCAGTTAAAGAGGTGATCTCTCTGTGGTCGCGCGGCCCTCTGTGATCAGCGCGCCTTTACCGAGGAGACGCTAAGACGGCAGCAGCAACCGACTCCACTGTACGCAAATCGATTAAAATTTAAAACGTAACACAAAGCGAACACAGCCATTCGCCTTAAATTAGAGTAATTCTCATGGAACAAGGATATTTATGCGCCGCGGAGCTGTACTGGTTAAATTACATTCACCAGTCGCAGTCATCTCGAAAGGAGCGTCCTCGCGCCGAGTAACGATTGCTTTCGGTTCAGTTTTTGCTGGCGGGAGGGAGTAGGCCTATAAACGATTATGTACGAGCAGCGGCGGCAGTGGCTTTGCGCGTTTGGGTTGCATTATGGGATTCTTTGGCGAGTCGTCTGTGGAAGCTGTGTTCTGTGTATTGTGTACCCCTGTTGGCTGGAAAATTGATCAAAAATTCATAGCCCGCGGGAATGATTTTAATTTTTGCTCATCGTATATAGTCCTGAAAGCTGATATTAGGCTTTGGCCAGGATTCATGTGAGGGGCGGGGCTATTGTTATTATTTAAAGTTTCAGCGGAAAGAAATTGCACAAACCGCACGCGGAATGCTGATGTTGGGTGATTGTTTTTTTTTTCGATACATCATTTTAAAATGCATCTATGAGCGGAATTGTCTTAAGAGTCCCGCATGCTTTTCTTCTTTCATTCCACTGCGGGGAGAGTGTATATCGGAGCTTGGCCGGCAGGCAGACTATTCCCTGTGGAGCTATACAAACTAAATGGATGTACGAGTACCTATATGCCAACCCATTTGACGGTTGGAGAAATATTTAGTTCAACTATAGGTGGCACGTCCAAGTCAAGTTCATAATAAATTCCGATATTCAGTAATGATCTCCACGATCATAAGAAAAAACTTCATAATCTACGGTTCAGAACAAAAATTTGTAACCACCTTCAGCTCAAAAAGAAAGAAATTCGGGGGCCGATATTGGATGTTACGGATTGACAATCGGTTGCTACAATCGGCTTCCATGATGATAAATAACACAATCCAAGGACTACACAGGTTTTGAGCTAGAGCTAGAGAGGCAAATGGTTGATATTTGGTGCCAAAATGGAGACATATCGATATCATTGACGAAAACGATCAATGGCCAGCACTACCAGGAAGCTTCCCCGTGAATGACGCGACTTTGGAGTTCGTTTTTAAGCCTCTGCCTGAGATCAACCGATACTTTGATGCTAGATGCGGTCAGGAAAATCCAGATAAAATTGTCATGAGCCCCAAAAGTGGTGCTAAAAAAAAACGACATGCCCCATAGGGCGACGGTCGCATGAGAAGACTATATTTGTACTGATAATATATCCCGCTGCAGTAGATCTGTGAAAGATATCCACAAGTGAAAACTCTCGCGAATGCGAAAGAAGTTCTCATTTGAGGTACATTCCGTTCGCCTTTACTTATGCTTCCAAGAACTGGCAGCAAAAGCTGCTTCTACAGCTCTCCATAAACCTGCTCCAGCTAGCTTTAGGTGCGAAACCCTGACAAGGACAACATATAGCTAGCACTCACTCTATCACCCAGAAGCAATGTATTCTTTTCCCATCCCATAACCACTATTCCAACTTGACCTCTCCCCGAACTGATAAAAATTGCAATTTTTATCGATTCACCCCTAGCCTAGTCCATAAGGCCTGCCGAGCACCTGCAGGCAATTACACAAACCTCACATGCACATAGGCACAAAGCACAGAAAAACCAACCAAAACAAGAGAAATTTCCTAGTGGTCAGTGTCAGTGTGAATTCAAAAACACTCTACCCATCAAGTGTCAGACCAACACAGCAGGAGGCTCCCTCGAAAGCCAGGATTAAGATTGCAAATCTACAGTGCAAAAACCGCACTCAGGTGCAGGATAAAATATGGATGTTCATTCTGGTGGTTAGAAGGCCAACGCAGTATATTCGATTAGAGATGTACGAGTGCATACAAAGTCCGAACGCATGTTTTAGCTGCAGAAACAGATTTCTGGTGTGTGGATGTGTGCCGGTGGTGATGTATGAAAGTCCAATTGAATTCCTTAATGGACAGGAATGCACCACTGCCACCTCATCCATCAACAGTGGAATACGAATCGCTTGGGTAACAAAGCTACCGAGCACACCATATAACCAAAATGCAGACCAGCCGCATATCTCGCACAGCTCTCAACTGTCAGTTGTTGTTCAGAGAAGTAATCCTGCATTTTGCTGGCAAGGATCCACTGACTCTACTTCATCCATCCCAGTTCCAGTACGTAGGCGTTATAAATCTTCAGCACGCGACAGAGTTTCAACGGGATAAATCAGTAAATTACAAAATATGATCCAGACATCCTGACAGGAGCCGCAATACTCTCTCTATAGGAGTGCATGGATATTCCCTTAGAGCAGCCAGCACGCAGCATCACAGTCACAGAGAATGAGGATAACGACAGTGTGCGGATATTTTCACAGCTGTCATCTGTCTCATTGAGTGAGTGAGGCGTGTAGGCTCAATAAATAACTCGAACGGTTATCATCCTGCTGGAAAGGGATCCTCCTCATCCTCATACACGGTAGTCGTGCATTGGCATGCGTGTGTCAATGCCTCTGCATATGGATTTAACGGACAAAAGTAACACCTCGTTGTGCACATTGATTTCCATCGTGATGCTGATGCGGGCTGCACTCTGCAATCCTTGTACCGTTGGCTTATGGCTCCAATATTCATAATTCACTGGCATTCCATCATCCTTTCGAAAGCCATGACGAACTGATATATTGCTTCGATGCCGATGCAACAAGGAGGCATGGACAGGACGTCCAAATGGGACGAGTACGATCTACGATGACATTTGTGCTAATTAAAGAAAAATGTGTATGTATATGTATTGTGACCGAAGGAGGTCGTCCTTAGTGGTATGCAGGACCTACCTAAACGAGTGATTTGTTAGCACACATTTTCTAGAAAAGGGTATTTCAGGATTGTGCTGTGTTGTGTTGGAATGCCATGGCATTGTAAAAGGCGATGGTAACAATTCCCTATAACTAGGTTAGAATATTCATGTCATGCTGAACGAGGTATAGCTCATCACGCGATTCGTATTTGGGCCACGCCAAGTGGAGGGCGTATCGATTAATTGATTAAGCCTTGCACGAGCTATTCAAATGGCCGTGTTTCAAGCCTACAGCCTGTATACACTTTGTCCTGGCGGCTGACTGTATATGAGTGTGTTCATGAGTGCTGATTAATTAAATTCGAGTTGTGCTACGATTTTGGTATCGGGCATTTAAATCGAGCATTTAAAGGACGGGCGTTTCGAAGGTTTGTCGTTCACGATGCCCTTGGCGACTTTATAAACTGCCTAGCTAGGGGAAATGGTTGACAGCAGTTTTGGAACCAAATACGCATCGGGCAGGGTATGGAATAACGTGCTTCCTACAAAAGGGTATTCAGCTACCTGATGTGATGTCAACGTAAAGCGTGCGTGTAACGGGTAAAAATGGTATGTTAATAACTTTGATAAGTAGCTCCATATTGGGGAACAAATTGTGAATATAATTTGTCCATGAACTGATTTTTTTGGAAGGCGACTGAAATTCGATCCTAAATATACTGAAAGATGGTTTGGCGGTCTTGCCACGTTACTTATAAAACGACTTCAACCAAAATTGATATTTGAGCTTAAGTATGTGGGTTAGGTTAAAATGGCTGCACATTAAAAAAAAAAAAAAAACATTATGTAGTTTTGAAATTTGGACATATGTATCTCGAAAACGTTCCCTTCGATCGGAGCAAAATAATTTTTTTAGGTGACATGGCCATTTCTACCTAAATAGTGGATTCAGTTTTTGTCTATATTAATTTACGATGGAGTTTTGAATTGAAAACTTAGTAGGTATTTATAATTTATCTGAAAACGGAACTTGCGATTTTTACCAAAATGGTTACATACAATAAGATTGATGTTTTCGAAATTATCGCTTCCGTCTTTAATTCTTAATTCACCGAAAACCATAATTTTAGAAACTGTTCATGTCTCGAAAACCCTATTGGATGAATCTATTTGAAAATCCAATAGTGCTTACATCCCGAACAATGTCTAATAGGCAGTTTTCAGCTAAGAACTAAACAAATGTATTTATTTATCAAAACTTTTCTTCTTTTTTCAACCATATTGAATATGCACCTTAAAATAATGCCAACCACTTGGAGCTTACACAATCAGAAACTCGCACTTCCAATCGTCCATCGCGATATTCAGTTTTCAACTTCAAACGCATATTCAAAAACAAATCTATAATTCTTATGTTTGTATCTATGTAAACATATCGGTCTATCGCGAACTCTACTTGCAATATATTCCAGTCAGAATATTCCGATCAGAAAACAGAAACTCTTAATACGCTTGTCATTGTACTCAAAACTCCTGTAAGGTGTAAGAGCTTATAAAATAGTACAGTAGGGGGTAACAACTATCTAACCAGAACTGGCGACAATAATTGTCTGTAGCAAGCTTCAATTTTAAGAACTAAGATTGTTATTTAATAAAATTAATTTTCCTATATTTTATATATCTACCGTTCCTTTCAATAGCTTCGCTTCCTAGATGTTTACTTACCTACCTATAATAAAATGAGAAAACAACCAACCAAATTTTTTATGAACAGGAAAGTTTCGTTCGACTCGACTTTATTTTTTGTTCGCCTAAGGAATTTATGTTTAAGAAATTTCTATTGACCTTTTGAGTTCCCGTCTAGGATATATAAAACCTATGAAGCCCGGAAAAATGGGTACTTTTGCGAAAATGTGTCCGCTTAAGAAATCTCCACATTGAATATCGGAAAACATGTTTTATAGAGCCAACCCCATTAAACAATGTTTGCCAGTCAACCAGAAGGGAAACTTGGGGAAGTTTAGGGCTGTAAATGTATAAAGGGTTTGTCTGTCTAAAAATTTGTCACAGAAATACTTGTCAGTGTCCGGTCAAGGGAGTGTCCACTTTCCACTTCTTGGAAGGTGAAATAAATAAAAACAGAAGCAGAAAGCTTATTTAAAAAAATATTCATCCGTCTTAGGGATCTGTCCGTCCAAGCTCTGTGCGCAATGGAAGAGTTTGCTGTGTTCAGGACCTTATTGTGATTATCGACTATCGCCTTTTATCGGAGTGGTGGTGGGCAGCTTATGGAGTCAATTGAATTGGCAACCTACAATCGCAATAGGCACCATTAGCTTGACGCATAGTTGTAGAAAGTTCCTGCAGTTATTCTTTATCCCTTCGCATAAATTCATTTCGGAGACGAAACATGTAGTTTCAGAAATCCGTTCATATTTCCCATAAGACCGAGGCTTTGCTGTGGAACGTACAAAAAATGCATGCCACTGCAGCTACTATTGCGAGCGCGACTCTCATAAATTCCGCTTAGATCCGCACTTCTATGGGGTACGAGCAACTGACTCCCTTAAGTGGTATTCACTCTGACAGCTGACCTTTTAAAAATAACCATAACACACAGTTCACCATCAACTCCGACCAAGAGTATTCTTAATTTGACTCCCTTGCTGCGAGTAGTCCCCCCATCGATAAAAACTTCTGCAAGCTAGTACTCTGGGTCTGGGCATTTCATTGCATTCCTCATATCATTTAGCGGAGTCGCTCCATCGGAAGTGTTCTGAAATTCTCTAGAGCTTATTAAAAAGCAGCCCTGTCCATGATAGCTACTGGCCGGGCAAGACCTCTTATACTCGTATATATCAATACGCCAATGCACTCACCGCCGCTCGTTGGGGTATATTAACCGCACTCCTTGCGAGATAAGTTGCACTATGCAATTACGTGGATTCCCCACAAAATGTCTGGCTCCAAGGAAATACGCGAAATACCGAAACTGACTCCGGCATAGACTTCGCCGTCCCGGCGAAAGGATACTGCATCGAGAATTATAGCCATCGTGGAAAGCAATTAGTTTCTCTTGCATGTCCTGTTCAGCTCTATAACGGCGGCCGCAGCCACCACGCTATTATTACTTCCTACAGTCAGAGTCCTGTGCTGTAGAGAAAGACCCCACTCTGTCTCTATATCTGTTTTGTACTTGAATGAGCACAAAGGATTACTGCTTGATGCAGTTTTTATGCTGTATAGTCAGTTTTTTTTTGTCTCCTCTCCCATCTTCGCACGGGACATTTCTACTCTTTTTTTCCCTTGCTCTTGGATTCGGCTACCTATTATGACAGACATTTTTGGGTAATTACATCATGCTTTGCAAGGTAGGCACTGTAGACAGTCCTGAAGCCGAACCTTATTATGTAGGTAATTTTGAAACGCTTTCGCTGAAAGGATTTACTCATTATCCTCTTGTCGGAGGAGGCAGTAAGTTGAATAATGTACGCTGGATAGCAGAGCGGAAGAACAAGCTATATGGTCCCTCTAATAGGCCGAAAGTATGTGCGCCTCCCATCGAATCCATTTCATTTTGATCTGATGTTGATTGATATACTCGAAACGGGACAGGGCAACCATTTTGTTGCAACATAAAGGATGTCTACCCATGTGAACTTTGTGGAAAAGCCCAACAATTTCAACTGGAAACACACAGTAGACAAAAAGATGAAAGTAATGGATCCTTTAATTGACCCATCCATCAAGTTCATAGTCAAAGGACTTTGGTTGAAATGCGAACACGCGCTTAGTATGTAGTGGAGTTCGCGTGCAAGTTTAACTGTGTGTTTTTAAGGATTTTTTTTATAATAAAAATAATGTTCCAGGCGAAAGCCTATTAAGCGGGCTTTTCCTTTTCAATGCGGTTGAATAATTGGATCTTTGGCTTTTTTGCTAAATGGGATTATGTCCAGCGGTGCCGATTTATGGCAGTCATTAGGAATTTTTTTCTCTAAAAATGTATACCCAATTCATAGCACGGATCAATGCGGATGCTTTATTATGGGATAAAGTAAATTTAATCCCCATAAGTAGAGGGATGGCATAGAAAACTCCAAGGAATTACAAAAACTCGGCCCCAAAAGACGTGAAGTTTACAAGACCTTCTCATATAAGCATGTTAATCTGGTGGGCTGTGGGAATGCCTCGGTTTATCAAGGATAAACATAAACACGCAAGGACAAGGATAGTCCAGACAATTTATGCTAGTACCGGTTATTATGTAAATATGTGCGGTAAGTAATTAATTGGACATGACGCCAACCAGGATGGAGACAGAGCAAGCAATCAAGTTCATGTGTCAGGCAATAAAGGGCTAGTCCTCTCCCAGGTGGACGGAGAACGTTGACCATGAACTTGGCATAACCTTGAAGGAATTTGTTCATTTTTACCACCAGCAAGTTGAAAATTACCTTTGTTGTTATGTAACAGCGGGCAGTGGCATAGGTCGCTTTTATTACACGTCGAAGATGATATGCAAACTCTCACATCTTCTGCTCATGAAAGCCTTTTGACTGTTCAATACAAGAAGGCCGGAAAAGAAGCGTCTTGGAGATTTTTTGGTGGAAAATAAAAAAGCATTATCTCGATATGAAGTCTCTGGAGGATCATCTCTATTAAGCCCTCTAAAACTACTGAAACTGGATAGGAAATGGGCCCTGCAAGTTCGGTAGTTATTGGCCCTATATAAAAATACAACTTTCTTCGTAAAAGACGTTAACTTTAAAGATCTCTGACCGAAAATCTTTTCCGTGGACAATCATTGACTCAGTTATTGATCTGAGGATGGAGTTCTGACTTAGTATTCGTGTAAGAAAACTTTTACAGGATTTCAACTTCGGCTCCTAGTTTAATTGGCTGCTGAAGACTGAAAGTTGGACTTTTGTCTTGCACTGAAACTTGTGACAGGCTTAGTTCAAGCTCGAAAATTTTAACACAAGAAACGGAAACCAAAACGCCACCATCGGTCGAAAGCGTCCTCAAACCTTTTGTCCAAATTAATTAAAACGTCATTTCTTTCTTATAGCCACGATTCCCTCAGACCCAACCTAGTCCTATTCTATCCATTCCTCTGCGGGGTTTAAACAAAACAGCACTGCCAACCGCTAAGTATTTACCTTCAATATGGTTCGCCACAATCCGTTTCCAATTTAATTAAAATAATATTAAAAGCAGAAAGTTCTCATCCCTTAATAATCCGCACAGCAGTGATTCCGCTAAAGGATACTTCGCATAGAAATGCTCGTCTCACGTAGCCACAGATCGCTCGGTCGGTTGAAGAGTATATCCAGGCTAACTTCCGATTTCCATAATAATATGCGAATAATCTACTTACAAAGGGAATTAGTGGAAACTTGCGCTGCCGTTATGCACTAGAGGAGACCAAATCCACTCCAAGTGCAAGGCAACTCCTCGCCGCTGGGCATGGGACACATAATATTTATCTGATCATGAGCGAAGTCCCGCCTGACACCCATTCCGCTCCACTGTATCTACCTACTCTCTAAAATAATTTCAGCTACAAAGTTGGTGTTTATTGTGGTCGTGTCGTGTGTTTCATTAAAAATTAATTAATTTATACTACTGACTGGGATGCAGTGCAACGAAGTGCGCGGTTTGAGATTTCAAAATCTTTGCGCATCATCTCTAACCTAGCAAAAGGAAATTTCCCATTTCCTGCTGGAAGAGCATGTATTTGGATGGGTTGGCAGGGTGGTCCCCGCTTTACAATGAACGCCCTGGGCTATATGGAGGACTCTAAATGAATTCACTTCTGAATACTTTATCAAATGAATGGAACACTGACCGCACCTGAAATAGATAGGGCTACAACGGCACAGTGGCTGGTCTCTCGAGTGCCGGTGCCGGGTCCAACAAAAGGGCGCGCCGATAAGAATATGCAATTTCTAAGGGAGTCGTCGGGTCATTGGTATGCCAGCAGTGGCACGTTTGTACAAAGTTTTTCCGAAAAGAACGAATAAATCTTGTGATGGGGAACGGTTCTCTACTGCGACTACGTGAGCTTGATGAGGAAGTTAATAAGTGAAAACAGGGAATAGTAATTACATCCGTTATGGGAGTTGCTCTGTTTTTTTTTTTGTCTGCTTTCCTTCTCATTTTGTAGTCAGAGTCGGGGGTTGGCAGTATATTTGATTTGAATGCCCAATTTAAGTGTGACGCTTTCATGTTATGCAGTGATTTAGATTCTGCTGAAGAAAGGCTTTTTGTATCCTGTACGAAGTATTGTTTCAACAAACACAAAAAAAGATATCCATTTGAGTATGCAGACTCCAGTGGCTTAAGCTTTACCACTGAGCTATTTCTCGTAAAAGTCTGATAAAAATTCAGTGACAATAATTGCCCTGCCATTTATTACTTCGCACACGACTTATGTATGTTTGAAAGACTTACTTCTCTTTCGAAAAATTAAAAAATCTTGCAAGCGTCTGGTAATTTTTTTCCATCGCAGAAATGAAATATTGACCAATGATCGATTTGACAAAAATTCCTTACTCTAACTGAGCCATAAAACATTTGAATTTTTGACAGAAAATATTTTTTCAGCTGAGAGCGAAATATTTTAATTTTTGACTTGGATACGACGTGAACAAAATATTTGCAGTGGGACGAAAATTTGTTCAGCCAGTCAAATTTAGCTAGCGCTAGCTGCAGAGGCTTTCTGCTCAATTAAAAATATAAATCTGTGACCGTATATAAAAAAACAGTCGAAATTTGTAATCAAGTACGAAATACCTGAGTTTTTGACATGACCAAAAATTTGAAATTTCGACACGACAAATAAAGAACAAAAACAAAAATTCAGCCCAGGATATCTAAATTCAAAGTTCTTACCCGGATATAAGGGAAATTTCGAAATTTAGAACCGGACATGAAAAATTAATTTTAGCAAAACACTTCAAACGTTTGACAAGCAATTTTTAAAACTTTGACCAGCATAAGACAGTACCTATCCGATATTTTGACTCAAACGTAAACCTTTGAAGCGCAAATATGTACAAAATCTAAATTTTGCCTCAGTTTTTCTGGCATCGATTGGGTAGACCTAAGATTTTTTTCTACGTTTTCTGCGACAAATACGTCTTCCATTGATCGCAGATTGTCGGTGACACCTTAGCGGCGGTGTATTTTATTTGAGTTTTTTGCCAATTATTTATTTATTTATTTATTTATTTATACTTTATCTACAAGCCACTTATAGCTAACAGATTTTTCCGTAAATCAAAATACTTCTCCAACAGAACTGTTTTCTTTTGCCCTTAATTGATCGATGGAGGCAGACGACATTCAAGCAGAACGTTGCCTTACGATTGCTACAATTACGATTTTTCATGAACGATTTGAGGGTATGGTTATCTCTCGCAGAGGTGACGCGAATGTGCGATTTGACTCCGCTCGACCTTTTCTTTTAGGGTTTCCCGAAGTCGCGGATCTATGAGTCATTAAAAATTGGACTACTTGGATCAGTGCCATACAGCGGCGGGGCTTTGAACGATATTATATTTCATACTTAATTACAAATATCCTTGCACACGGCTTGTTTTATTCCATTTCAATATCGTCCTTATTGAATAACCCATTAGCTAGTGAAATTTTGTAGCATTAAAAGGATGCTTGTTTAATTGACTTACTTCTAACTTTGCTTCCAAAACCATCATCGTCATGGTATTCAAATTTCCTCGGCTATGTTTTTATATTATCACGTCCACAAAGTAAAGTTTCGCTTTGCGATCACGAATACACCATTTTGTATCTGGTTCCACGTATTTGCATCAAAAGTTGTCTTACACCTAAAAGGCCCATAATTGCTTCCCCCTATCCACTCGTGCCTACACCAACATTTTAAAGGCAAATAAAAACTTTTGCGAACAAAAAATACATTAAAAGTTGCACAAGACTGGTGTTCTGCGTTTAATCTCGACGTTTAAATAATTCTCGTGTACAATTATCACGTTTACTTTTCTTCATACGGCATATTAAACAAGTTCACAAGTTTTTCTTTCACTCGGCCCACACCCCCTGACTCTCGTCCCTTTTCTTGTGTAGCTAAAAGGAAAATTCAATTCAGAACTTTCACATACAAGCAATTATCTAGTAATTAGTGTTGGCAGTACCAATCCGCCATCCGAAGACAACATTAAGGACACCGCGCCGCGTCGACGGTGCAAGATGCGAAGCCCTCTTTGGAAGTTCTTCTATACATAACGTCCAAAGTGTAAACGAGTCATTTGCAATCAACTCGAAGACAGCACTTTGTTCGTTTCAATTTATCTCATTAAAATTGTATATTCATTTCATTTCGCTTGGCAGAGTCAAACTTTTTAATCGGATGATGTTGGCGAAGTTTGTATTTTAATTTCTTTGCTATTGTATGATTGTGTGCAAAACAGGATCCATATAAATGCCGCAGGCTCACACTAGTACGTATGTTTTGTTATTTGAACATGAAAAGGATTAGCAAGTTCTATGTAGAGGAGAACTTTTGTAGTTGTACCTATATTTGAGGTCACTAATGAGAGCACTCGCCGGCTTATGAGCTAATTATTGTGAATTTATTTCACTATAAATGGCGGAGGAATGACTATGAGGCAATGTTGCTAAAAGGATGCAACTTTCAGTGGAAAAAACAAGTAAAATATTTCTCGGCGAAGCGGGCACATTATTCCCCATGAGAGCTGAGAAAAAAAAACTCCATATAGGAGTTCCTGGTAGGAAGAACGTGCTTCAAAACCTTCATGCCAAAAACAAATTTTATATGGGCTATACTGGACTTAAACCGATCTAGCTATTTCGTATTTTGATTCCAAGAGTGGAAGAAAAACCCCGGGCTATAAAGCACGTCCAACAACTTGAGTAACTATTATTATTTAATTTGATAAAAGGTGCAAATTAATTTCACCTTATTTTTAATATTTAATCTCGAAACGTTCCGATATGTCTGAAACGGAACTTCCAAGAAAATGTGTAGCTGTCTTTATTCTCACCATGTCAACTTGTCAAACTGATTGTGATATCGGGGGAGGCTCAAAAATTAACACGTACAGAAGCCAGAGATCATCAGAACTTACCTCAGAAATATGATCACTGTTCTTAGCGATGGTGTTTGTGATGAGAAACACTGCGGAAACTACTTTGGAGAGGAAAGTTTTTATAGGTTGGTTCCTCAAAAGCTGACAAGAACATATCGGAACCAGGGATACCTCAAAGAAGCATCCACAATCATAGACTTAAGCCCTAAGAAACTTCCCTCTATAACAAACGACATTCAAGACATCGATCGGTTGGATTAGCAAGTCTAAAATGGAGAAAGAAATTCATTATTTTCATAAGGTAATCCGTCTTCATTCTTAGCCCCTTATTGGATACATCGCCACGCACGTTCATTTTGATAAAATCCTCCCCATTCATTGGAAGTTCGGCATTGAGAAACACCCAACCATATCCATAGTTCCGGATAATAAGGCAATTTCTCAGCTTAATCTTTGTCGATTATAGGACGCGCAATAGAAAAGCGATCCATGGCTTAAAAGTTAATCACATCTTCCCAGGGGATAGTAACTTTTCCATCAACAATCTTGAAGTTGCAGCCCATTCGTTATTCGTCTTTATTTCAGGAAAAAAAAAATTCGGTAGATATTTCTCCTCTTAGTGTTGACATTCTGAAGAAGACATTCACCCAAAACCACAAGGACACCGCTCCTATAGTCGTTGGTCTTTCCTTTTTGTAGTTGTTTTTTCTCCTCGTGCCTGGACCAACTGCGCCGCATCCAATTAACTTTTTACCACCACCGAATGGTATATGTATCCCGTGTCCCGTGTCCCGTATTCCTTATCCCGAAACTGTCATAACGGCGCTACAGCATTAGAATTATATTGCAAAGCACCTCTATTGTTGGCAACAGCTCATCGAAAATTATAGCCAAGTGGTTGAGAGATGCTTCAGATGGTACCTACCATCATCGTCTGTTGTCGGCTGCATCATCATCGCCACATTCCATCTCGTGCACACTCTTCTCGTGCTGGTTTTTTTCTTTCTGCTTGTATATTTTTATGTTTTCATTCGAATTTATCAAAAAAGATTCGCCGAAACGGACAAAAAAAAAAAACAAATCGAAAAATCCCAATCTCTTGAGGTCGGGGGAAGGGGAGCAAACTATTTCGTAGAGATATCCCTTTCCGCTGCACATCGCACAATCCAGTCAGTCAGACACATTGCATTAGCCCCGTTCAAAGGTACAAATTAAAAAATCCCCAGATACAAAGTTGTGCAATTTAACAGGTGGTCCCGGGGCGTCAGTCAACTTTGTGGTTAGCATTTTGCTAAATGCAAACAATACGACTACGAGAGTAGGTATATCCTTTATCATTTGTCATTCAAGTAGGTACGTGCAGACTGTAGCAATTATTTGAGTTTATGAGTGGACGAGAAGAAAGGAGTCGAAAGTTTTACATGCGCTGAGCGATATAGCGATCGAGATTCATATCTTAATGCGATGGCTATATATCCAATTTCCTTTCTTGACTAGAGAGGAAATTGAAATCGAAATATCACAAAGTTTCAGGCGTTAGGGGGGCTAGTGTCTACACAGATAGTTCTGATTGTGCTGTATGTTTTAAGGCCTTATTTCACTCCTTACAGGGGGACCTGTAACTGTCTGTAGGAGTTTAAAACCACTCATGGAATTGAATTTTTAAGCTGTTCATGTCTATACAATTGTATATTTAGTACTCAATTTTGAATCTCAAGTTTTCAAATAAGACAAAAAGCATTTGCTTATATACCAATACCGCTTCTCTTTCACTGCATCGGAGCGTCTTGGGTTTTGCTGTTAGGAAAGTAATTAAAACACGGGCACAAGCAAGGCCGTCTTAGGCCATCCCGGGACCCTTGGCCACACGGGAATTTAGGGCCCTATTGGAAAGTAAAAAAAAAATAACAAAAAACAAATGACAGTTAAACTCTCGGTGGCGCAGTGGAAGAAAACCTTAAACCTCGTTTCATATAGTCCAACGCACTAACCCACTAATAAATAGGGCCGAAAAAAAAAAAAAGAAGAGACCTGCTCAAACAAAATAAGTCCAAGACACATGATAGATGTGGAAGACCTAGATTGGTCTGTCAGAAATTGTGAAATTCAAGGGCCCTTTTATTGAAGCTATAAGAAACTGAATACATTGGTCCGCAAACAAGTCTCCAAGCAACTCCTAGCAGTAGTAAAGTTCCCTTTGAGCTGATAAGTACATTTTGTGTATAGGTTTAAATCAAATACCAATCCACAGACTTGTATAGAGAATATTTATAGTTTAAGATATTTCGTGCTTATACGGAAAGACAATTCCATTTTGTATACTGACGAGCTGTATTACGGCCATAACTGGGCCTAACAGAGCCAATGTATTTATCAACCCCTTGTCCGCAGAGTCTTTTCGCCATACTAATAAATAGTTTTTGTATCAAGGCTAAATTTTTCAAGCTCACAGCCGCGAAGTTTGATATAAAAAATTGCATATTGAGACCTACAATATAAACATATAAGGTGAGGGCTTCATATGATCATTAGTAAGGGCCTTTGAGTCTTATCCTGGAGATTATTTCGTTCAGTCATCGCTTAAAATGTCTTAGTCGTATTCAAGTAAGAAATTAACGCTTGTGCGCAGTAGGCTCACAGCTATATATGGATGAATTTGTTGGCCCTATTTCAACTCAAGCTGTAGAGCTTCTTAAGTATGCAGGTAATGCAGGTAATAGCTAGAATTCCTCCCTCCCTCCATACTTATTAGCAACCAGTGAAATTGGCTAGCCCAGATTCCAGGAAAACCATTTGCACGATTCAAGAATCAACTCCGAACGACATCATTTTTATTCCATTAGGCCATAAACTCACGAAATGGACTTCAAGCGTTATCTGACCAGTGACCACGTCAAAAATTAGTATTCAATCCACAGAGGCTTACTCTGCCTCGGGCATGTAACAGCAAGCATCACGTCTATTGCGGTTACTGCTACCAATTATTTGGATGTATCAATATCGTGATCGAGTATAGCCTTGTGCCATGTGGGTGATGCGCGAATAGTTTCTGATATATGCTACCCATATGAGTCCGACTTCATGGTACACATGATGAATAAAATAACGCACAAGTGATGCAATTCCAATGAATCCTTAATAAGTAAGACACACCAAATACCTAATTGCTCCAAATAACTGACAGTCAGTTCACCGCACATGGGAATGGGTATACTCGTACTGGATAAAATATGTTAAAGTATTGAATTTCTTTTATTGTTCCGGTTTGTTTTGTTCCCAGCGACAACTACAACAAAGCTGATGGGAGTGCAGGACGACTGCGTTCCAATTTATGGGGTGCAAATCCAGGAAACACATACAACGTTGACGTTGACCGATAGTTTTCAATTTGTTATTCGATATCTTTTGGCCTGGTACTGGCAGAATGAATTCTGTAAGGTTTTTCGTAATTAATCCGATTTTGATAGACTCTTGTGCACGAGTGCAGAAAATGCACTATTACCCGAAGTTTATATACAAACCCCTATACCAACCCAGTATTGCAAAATTAAATTTTAATAGAGCCACCACCGATGGTAAGGGAGACTCTTGGGCAAAAAGTCAATAAATGTAAATGCGGTTATTTGTTATGTTTAATCCAAGGGAATGGTAATAGAGTACTCAGTGCGGAAGTAAGATTAGAATGCTGAATTGGGGAGGGAGGATATATACTCGGAGGACTTGCAGCGATTGAGTGGTCGATGAGAGTGGAATATGCTCTGGGGAGTTTAATAAAATCATTACTTTTCAATGCATTTTGCAGGAAGTATGCATTTCATTTTCAATGCAGGCGCAGATTAGAGTGCATATACACTTATACCGATTTGATTTATACACAGTTTTGATGTAGGTTCTTCTAGAAAACACTGTAATGCTTGCTGAAATGGGAACATTTCATCGTAACATTTATAAACTAAAAAATAGTCTAATAATGATGAGTTCATACACATGCATGAGGGCGAATCGCATTTCAGCAGCAGGTAAGACGTCACTTCAAACGTTCGTTGAAATGGTTCTGGATGAAAACTGAGAGCTCACTAAGTCTATATCTCCTTTGTGAGAGTGTAGTCTCTCTGTTTTTGAAATGAAAACACTATTTTTGTACTTTTGTGTTACTGTACCATGACAATGTAATGATTAAATGAGAAAAACTGAATAAAAGTAACCACCAACCAAGTCAAGAAATTATTATTATTTTATATATTAGGTTAATCTTAAAAGGTAACAGTAACAGCATTAGCTACAGGGCTAACGGATGGGGTCAAGAAATTGAAACTAGTTGTAAAATGAAACAGGAGCAACAATTTTGAAAACAGGGAGACTACAGGCTGCCACATTCTTCTCGAGTGGTGTTACAGTTCATGGTGAAATTGGGCCTCCATTTGCCTAGCTAGCACATCACCCAAGGCTAGGTCTTCTTCCTTTGCCTAGTTCGTCTAGATAAGACTAGAAGACTCTATGGCCCTGAGCATTTGTGTCCGTCCTAACGAGCTGAAACGACTGAAGGGCATTTTGTAGTTGATTTAGGCTTAGGTATTTGGCCTAACCTTCAATAAGTCAATGTGACAGCTCAAGTCATCCTCATCGCTGAAGAGCTTTTAGGAACCAGGAGTCTAGTCCTGTCAATAGTATTCAGTGGAGTTGCTAAATAGAGAAAAATTTTAAATTTATACGATCCTTTTCCTGCGTTTATTACTAGCTTCAGCCAGAGTATGAGCCTGGATTGTACTGAAATCGAATCTCCACTGATGGGTCTAAGCAAGTCAAGGGTCAGGTGGTAGCGTCTTCATTGAAACCGATATCACTAACTGCAGGCGACAATATATTTTTGAATATGTTTTGCAGTCTGATTTTGTCACCTGTAGCGACTGTCCGGCAACGATTTATATAACGCTCGGCCCCGTAGCCCTATCAAATATAGCTCGGTTGTTCAGGGGCTCTTTCAGTTCAGTCTTTGATAGATGTTTGGGTCCCAGGTTGCAGCGAGGGATGGCGTAAAATGAGATTTTCGATGAGATTGGTAAGCAAGGCTCAGTGGATGATTTTTATGCATCTAATACGTTGTGTCGTTCTGCGTCCTGGAACAGAACCACTATTCACTATTCGGTTTCTTATATACTCAATTGTGTAAGGCGCAGCTCTTGAAGAATAAGCCCATGCTCCGAAAAGTTGGTAACATATTAGCGACATTCTTTCAGTCTCTTAGCAAAAAAGACTACATAAGTTACTGGGTTTTTGTTGAAGACCTTCCTTTGGCTAACATTGTGGAGCCTGAAACACCTCGCTCACTGATGAAGCATATCCATTTATTTTTCCTGCTGGAAAACTGACACTACTACCGACTATCCAAACACATATCTGCAGTTCATCTCCAATGACAAAGTAGCCACTCGTAACCGTGTGCAACGTGTATACGTGAAGCCAACATTTCCCTTTGTTCGAATTTGTTGAGCCCTAAAGTTAATGCTGAATGAAAGCAGAATACCAAAGTACGCAACTCAGCTAGAAAGCTCCTTCCATTATACATAATCTCGCTCGCTTTGTCGCATTACATGTTACATCCCATCGTCGAGTTACTTAACTTGGCAATACAGTTACAGAGTCGCTCCTCTGATGACTTTCAGCTGCGGAATCTAACTCACAAGCATCCACACTCTTTTTTGGGAGAGCAAACTCTTAGGTCTTTACACCAACAAGCAGAGCAGGTGCCGTAAGGACTTCTTCACGCAGTGCCAAGTACAAGTATGGTGTGCTCTGAAGATTCCCCTTGCAATTACAATTATTACAAGCACTAAGCTCGCAGTTCACCGCGAATCACTGATGCACGAGGTCATTAAGGGCTCACCACACCGCACCTGATGTGCTCTGTGTGTATATGTGTTGTGTATGTACACCTGAGTCGATTGCATCGAGCGAATGATGGGATGACTTATGCGCCCATGGCATGAGTCCATTCCAGACGCGATATGAATGTCGTCACACTTTATGAATCGAAGCACACGCTCAAGCCGTCTAGCGCTATAATTAGCTGATAATCAAAGAGCACTATCAACATCACCATCGCCATTGCTAGTGCGTCCTCATCACCATCATCATCAGCATTGCAGTCGGCATCGGCGCACCGCACAGTGATGGTAGGTAGTCAGAAACATCAACAACATTATGGCCGTTAATTAGGAAGTTTTGCATTCACTTCCGTGTATGTGAACGGCCCGCGACGCGCCACTGCGCCTCTGCTCCAGATGCAATTTTCCAGTCGAGCGTCTTGTAATAGCCGCGCCGCAATTAAGCACTTGTGCGCACACAGCAATGCAAATCTAAAACAAGTTTAGAGCTTCCACTTGGAGTGGGTTTTGTGCACAAAACTGCCACTTTGTGCTAGGATAAGGCAGGACTCGTGCTGCTACACATTCAAGGTACAATAACAAGGTAGCGATGGTTTAATTAGCGTGGGCCACTTTACACTTGCTTGCCCGGCCGAGGAGCTATTATAAAATCCCGTACATGTGTTTACGGGTAGCATTCATCCCTTAGCCATAGGTCAGTGTATGTGATGAGCGATCTGTCACTGCCTGCAACCGCACACGCAATATATCCTAATGGATCGATTAATTTCACAAAATGGGTTCATGCTCGTAAGTCACACGGCCGCAGGGCCTGTAAACGGATTACGTTGATTAATGATGAAATCCGGGCAAGTTTTGCCTACTTACGGAGGCAGTGTGCTTGCTTGGCATTTGTTTTCCGGTTGTGAGTGTGGTGTGCCATTGGGTCGAGCATAGGTATAGTTGAGGTCTACACAGATTATTTCAGACGTGACCATTATAGATTGGAGTTCATTAATAAGGACAGAGAACTGCCGCATGGAATATGTTATCCTGCAAGGAGCTGATGTTGGCTAAGTCCAATTTTGTATAGAAATGATGGTGTATAGCTGTGGAAAGCTCCGAAATTTATGAGAAACTTTGTCGGGATAGGGTAGGGAATTAAGTTAAGAATTCCATAAATTTGGGTCTTACTATAAATGCGATGTTGATTTACGTATCGGAAGTAGGACATCCACAAATCAGGTGAATCCAACAGTGTGTCAACTCCGGAATGGAGTTTGATAGTTTATTGGTGTTATAGATATTTATGACCCTGTCGCCTAATAAGGGACATAATTTTGAGAGACAAAAATTTGACTTTCTCGTAAAAACGTCTCCTACTCTATTTCTTAACGAATATATGAGTTGCAGCATGTATTAACAAAAAATAATATTTATCCCTCTTTCAATCTTTTGGGGGCCTTATCGTATCGTTTGTGTTCGTATATTGATGAACAAATTCTTACAGCCAACTTATACCTCTACCAAAAGGTGGTCCAACAAATTTGTCAACCATTAGATATCTGTACATCGTTTTTTTTTTTGCACTCATACTTTGGTTTGGTATGGTAGCCAAGAGTGGTCTTCCTTGCAGTCACAAAATGTTTTTAAAACCAAGGATATTTATGGCGTTTTCTTCAATTTTATGTTCGTGGTATAGGTACTCTCGCCCGCATAACCTCAATACGTTTGAGGAACCAAGGGTCTCTGTAGACACTGGACTTTATCAATAACACAATAATTCGTAGACAACTTCTTTGTAAAATCCATCCGTTACTATTTTCTTAAAAATATATATATATATTAAAATGGTACACGTTTTTGGACCGAATATGGCGATAACAAAATTTTATAAAATATGGACCAAATAGAAGGTGACTTTCCGTAGATGAATTCCTTATCTAAAATCGTAATTTTAGTAAATACAAGAAAATCAAATTCGAGTAACCGTTGCTTAAGCCAAATTTAAAGTGACAAGTGACTAAATTAAAAAAAAAATAAAGTGTGTGACTGGCTCACCAAAAGTTTTGACTTGATCATTAGATAGGTAAAAAGTTCAGAAATGAATTCACATAAAATATGAGATTAGGTACCTTAGAGTTAAATAAAATTAATTTTTAGGTCATTCATTCCATATGGCAGTATAGGTTCATATCAAATAACAGTGTGAGTTGATTATACCGATGGACGCGTGGGAGTACGTGTTTCTGATTGTGTAAGCTCCATGTTGTTGGAATTATTTAAGCATAATGGTAGAAAAAAAAGAAGAAGGTAATATTTACTAAAACGAAGTTTTTTTTAGGCTATTATTGCATTTTTGTTGAAAGAGGGCAATGAGATTATTTGAAAAAATTTCCGTAGATATGTGAATTCAGATCGCGATTTCGGTAGTGATTTTTGAGAAATAATTATAAACTGATTTATTCGATTTATTTTTTTGAGAAAAATAAGTGCGGGATCTTATTTAGAAGACGTATCTATATTGCATTTCATATGCATTTTCATAAATTTTTGTAAAATTATACACACAAATCAGTAACAACATTTTGGAACATTTATTTTGAGAAATGACATTGCTTAACTATTTACCTGCAAACTGAGTATACGTTGTCGTTCGGGATATACCTAAGCATTACTTGGTTTTTAAAGTTTTATCGACATCGAAAATGGGGTTTTCGAGATATGAGCAGTTTTTAAAATTATCGTTTTCGGGAGTTTTATAAGGACACAATAATTTTTTAAACATTATTTTTTCTCTAAGTATGCATTTTGGTCAAAATCGTTATCACCGTTTTCAAGTACACCAAAACCATTTTTTTTAAGAAATGCTTTCTTTTTTTAAATCCATTGTACGGTAATAGAGAAAAACGAAGTTTCCAAAAGAATTATAAATGACCACAATACCTAAGAAATTCATTTTTGTTACTATCGTATGGACCGTTTTGTCCAAATTTCGAAAGTAATATTATTTGATTTTTTTTTTCTTAGCAAAAACTGAGCAAACTTGTTAACCTCTCCTCAATAAGCTCAAATATAAATTTTTGGTTGAAACCGTTAAAGGAGTTTTCGAACAAATCAAACTGGTATGAACATTTCATTTTATTGTGACCTAGAAAATATTTAGTATCGAGGCTAAAAATGATTATTAGAAAGGCCCTATGCCCTATGTTCTGGGTCAGTTGTATATCTTACGGGCCCAAGTCCCGACGTTAAAGTTTTGCAAGAGGCCAACTTTTTGAAGAATTTACTTGCTCGGGTTATTCTGTCCTCGCCCGATCCGGTATTCCTTTGCAGTGCTGAAGCAAACGTTAGAGAGTCGTATTTAAAGGGCCACCGCGTCTGCCATAAATATGTTTAATTTAAGCTTTGTTTAAGAAAATTTGTACATCAACTGATTTTTTTTTTTTCAATTATTATGAACTATAACCAACAATTCGGAGAAATTCACAATTCACAAAGCAAATTATCGAGTGACGGTGCTTAACAAAATCGATGTCATTTATGATGAGTTCTTGGTAGGGTAGTCAAATGAAACCCCTCTCTACTCAGTCCACCAGCATTACTCCATTTACCCAAAATTCCTAACGACTTCACCACAATCCATTGCTTGTAACAAAAGCCGACTATTTGCACACACGTTTCCGCTGTAACTCATCCTTGCGGCATGTCTTTCGCTCATAAAAATGAACTTAACGATATTACTTTATTGGATCTCTAGCTTTTACGAGCTTTACGAGCCCATGTCCAATTAATTGGTTGTAATTGCTGCTTTATTGCAGGCTGGACCCGAAAACGCAACCATTACCCGATATGCCTTCTAAACCCGAGGCAAAAGTCCGAAACTATAAAAGGACGACCAGAGCCCATTTGTCATGGCCAAGGTCAGTACAGTCAGTATATTAGCTTAATTAACAATTCAAATCGTAAATTTCTATCTAAATAAAACGAGTCCATCGGCGAATGGAGTAGAGCCGATTAATCGGATCCCAAAATTGGTTGTAAAGAACACCGCCGGTAATCCGCTTCCGATTATATTGCTGGACGTGGCGGCGCGGCGTCAATCATTTTGATTGGACAATCAAAGCCCAAGTTATGGCCGTGAGAACTTGAGTCGCATCACACTGAGTGATATCTGGCCGTCATCGAATTAAGAATAATTCTCTGGCATATTAATTGGATATCTGTCAGTTGCCCAGTAGTTAAGTAGGTAACTGCGTTGTCCCGTTGCCATACAGATACAGAACCCAATATAATCCATTTGAACTTTCTACGCTCATATGGGGGCCGAAGGTGTTTACAAAACACTTGATTCGTGTTGCAGCATTCGTAATCCAGTGCGGTACACTGCGTAGTCCAGTTCGGGTAGGCGTACAGTTGAATTGATTCGTTAGAATTTTCCTGATGCGGGCAACCGGTGACTGTGGGGCTACGACTTAATTATCGAACAATGAACTGACGCAAGTCTTTGAAGATTAACCATCTGATTAGGAATGTTTGGGGTACGTTGGTAAGAACTGTGGGAAATGCCAAGCCAAGAGACGAAGAGTGTGTGTCAAATAATTTGTGTCATAATGCGACGCATTTAGATACAAAATGCAGTTAAGGGGGTATATACTTCGAGTGGGTGTTTCTGACCCACGTATAAATGCCCCTAAGCACATATTTAGTCAGTTGTGTTTATAAACTAAATGGCATGTAGCTGTGAAGCAATAATTAATCATTCACCTAGCCGTGCCACATGCCGACGCAAATATGGTTTTGGTTTTCATTTAATCGTTTCATCATGTGACTGAACATACGCCGTTTTGGCCAGAAATAAAATCATCGCTAATTAGCAGCCTGGTTATCTAAGCCTTTATTGTCGACAGAAAGCTATAGAAACATAAATTTAAATGCATGTTGAAATTATTTGATCGCTTAAAACATTAGGTCCGCCTAATTGCCACAATTTGTCTGTTTTCCGTGGCGGTGTTCGCAAATCACCGATGTTATTTCGCAAATTAGTATTAAATTTTATTGAGGTGAATTTTTGTTTCAACTGAATGATTGGTAATTCGCAACTTGATTTGAATTGGCTGTGAATTGCTTTGGAAATCACGATAAAACTTGTTGGCCGACAAGCACACGGGTGAGTAAATCGCTTGTGATTTAAATATTTTATTCGCATTTAAATGAGGTTCAAAATGATGATAAAGTTTTGGAATTTTTACACTTCCTCTAAAATGGCAGGCGGTATGAAGGCCTACCTAATCAAAGGTTGAAACAGAACCACTGGCAGGTTTTTTGAAGTTCCGAATTCGCACCAAAGCCTAGCTTTAAATATTTTCTTAGTTTCCGTGTCGAGTTACTGAAAGAAATGAGGACTATTCTATATTGTAGCTTACATCTCATTCATGGCCCGCTTTTAGTAGAGATAAGGTGGATAGTGTTAGCACTACCTTTTAAAAATGAGTGCTGTCTTCTTTTATATTTAGTTTCAGTCTTATTCCAAACTGTTATTCTATAAACCATTTTGTAACCTCCTTTGCACTGCCTTTTCTTGGCTATCGTCATTGTCGTGTATTCTTTGGTGTCTACAAAAAACCTTGATGTAGCCCAGTATCTCCACTGTAATTGGACAAATTCGTGGACACTTCCACAATACTGTCCACGATATCTTGAAACTGTCTGCAGGATTACTGTCATCAATTTCATTTTAAGAATAGAATTGTCTCTTTACGTTGCTCACATATGATATTTGAATCAATAGATTAAGGTGTCAAAAAAGAGCAATGATAACATCTTCCCTCTTTTCCAAAAATGCCAAATTTCGTATACTTTCTGTACGAGTCCGGCGATTGCAATAAAACAAAAAGCAGATGTTGTTCTATGCAAAGCCCCATATTATGTATCTATGTATATATGAAGAGGCTTATACTTATGTAGATTTATATCAAATGGTTGAAGATAAAGCTAAAAAGATTTGTCCAATGCACATAAGTGGGCTTCTCACTAACGTTACATTTGAAATAACCAAACTATTAAGTACTGACAATGTAATCAGAAGATTAAAGCGGATAAAGCCCCTTGATCTGTATAAATTAGCTAAGGCAACGATACCCTTCATAGTACTCTTTCATGTAGTCATGTAGCTGCGGCATGATGGGTACTTTACATGGTTCTCCTCGTTATCCTTTAAGGCCTCCGATTGGTGATTGGTAAGTTGTTTTCTAAGTTTTATCCTCACAGTCACAAGATGTTATCGATTGTTGATTCAGCAACAGAGCTTTAACTACCTCATAATAAAAGAGGCCCAAGTCCATTACCATTTTTAGTGACATAGCTGCTGTAGTGTACTTCGGTGCTCGCTGGTATTTTGTTCAAAGACTATATACTTATTGCCAAGATCAAACCTGTGTTAACTCACTGAAAACATTATTTGGGACTGATGCAAATCACTCGAAACGTCCCCAATGACTTAACCACAAAACCACGAATACACTCTCCAAAGCACTCCATAAAAGTACCGTCTGTGCATGACTAACCACTGTTCCTCCGCACATCTTTCAAGGAATTAATGAGATCAAAACAAACCTGCCTCCTCTCGATCAGACATATGTCGAACAAGCGATCCTCAATGGCACATTTGCAAGGATCACCATTGTGATGTTGGAACAAAATCAATCGAAACGGAAATTGTATAGCGGATAAGGAGGATCCACTTGAAACCTCATCACACTCCGCATATGTTGCGTATACCGTGGCAAAAAATAAAAAAAACAACCGAAACAACAAGATCTCCTTAACGGATCTGAGTAATGGGACGAATTAATCTCCTCCACCCTATTTGGCACGTTGCACTGTTATTCGGATAAAAAATATCTTCCTCGCTCTCCTAATAGATGGATCGGCCAAATGACGCAATCCCGGCTCCCGGGTATCAAACACCAGGTAGCCAATTTGTTCCTGCGCAGAATACAATGGAAATCGACTGAATTAATTCCATCGCATCCACTTAATTGAGTGTGTGCGACGTGTGGCCAGCACGAGCCACCATATGGGCCATCGAAACCGAAACTGAATCTCTGAATGCAAAAAGGACACGAAATCCAGCAACATCATCTCGACGTTGATGGAACATCATTCAAAGTAACCGCAGCTAGACAATGGCACCGACTGCAACGAACAACGAACAGACGGGATCTTCACCTTTGCCTTTTTCGCTTTCTAATGGGAAATCCTTGTACTGCATGTTGCGCACAGGATGGCGGATAAAAGTGAAATTAGAAATTCCTTCGGGCCAACTGGTGCCGCTTTCATTTCAACAGGGAGCGGGCAATCTTTTGGCTCCTTGACAGCCACCAATAAACATTCAAAATTATTCTGAGTCCTGACGGGCATGTTTCACTTGGCCATTTCATATCGACACGTTGAATTTGGAGTTATGTCCATCTAGACAGCTGTCCAAACACAGTGCCCGTCATAAAAATCAAAAATTTATTTCCTTTCCCCGTAAATTTTAGTACCCGCACAGGATGTGCTAGTGCTAGTGTATGTGCTCGTGCACCTTACGCCATCCGAATCGAAGTGGCATTTAATTACTCGAAGGAAACGCAATTATGCAAATGTCACAGGGACGCAAAATTATTCCAGCATCTGTCAGTTAAACGGAACATTGACTAAATGAGGTTGTGATCCGTACGACGAACGCCTTAAATTAGCAATTTTGTCACTCATTTCCTATGCTTTATTCTCGGAAGGATCTGCTGACAATCATTTCACTTCCTCCCGCACAGCACAAGCACACAGCGGAATCCTTTTAGCAGCAAACTGCAAAAAAACAACAGAAAAATATCAGAAAAGGATTTCACTACCACTTTTTGCTCCCCGATGCGAACCTGATTTTGTTTCCTTCCCGCCGTCGTCGTCGTCGTCCTTTTTTTATAATTTTAATTAAATGGAGTATTTGAACACTTTGTTGACATGCGAAATGTGCAGCTGAATAGCAGTGCAGCGACAATGTGAGCGCTATATAGTAGAGCGCGCACTATGTGTCCTTGTTTGTGGGACAGAGTGCGCGTGTATGTGTATTCATGTGATACTTAGTGACAAGAGCACAAAGTGCTCACTCGCATCTCATTGTCGATTGAGATAAAAGTGCTCTGAGACGACGAGTCTCGTAGTCGTAATGGAAAAGCGCGATGGGTACATGCAGGACTCACATATGGAGATCTGCAAGCGAAATGGCGAAAGGATGTAGGATGCAGTTGCCATGGTGCTACTTTGTGCCATATCGTGGTGCTCGCTACTCGATTGTGATAAAAGGAGTGTTGCACTCGCAAATGTTCGGTTCTGCTGGTGAAACGTATTATTGAATGGAAATGCCCGTGGGACTAGTTCCTCTTCCTTTGGCGGGAATCGTCGTCTGCAATTTGTTAATCAACCCAGTGGATACGTGCCTTTGATGAAGCTGATCCCTTTGGGTTAGTGCAGCTCATAAAGGGATTTCTCTGATGCAGTGATACACATATTTTATTATCCTGAGTGATTGGAATCCTGTAGGGATTGCTTACGGACTTGTGCATCAAAGTGGATACTTGCTAAGGTGTTTATGACTGCGAAGGAGATGTAGTAAGTGTGCTTCAGAAATGGCAGGAATCGACTGAGTTTTTCTGCCTCTAATGCATTTTCAGTATGGCTTTTAAGATGTGTCCCCTACATTCCACCCAAGTTAAACCTCCCTTATTTTGCACGTTCTCAGGAAAAAGACAAAGTCTGCGCCACTTTCCTGAAACAGTACCCCTCCATTAACCGAACATAGTACCTACACCGTAATTCACCTTCCGGAACATGGATCATCTAATTATGTAAACAAGATTCCGCTAAGTAGACCATCTACTGTCACTCGTTGCGAACAAAACAGAGAACGCGTTCCTACCACCTTTCGCATTTTACTATTGTGATTCAATTTCAGTTATATACGGCTTAAGGTGTCCTTATCGTTAGGCAAATTGCATTTAAGAAGGTTTACTAGCGAAACGCTAAACATCCGCCCTCTACCATATCGACTCGAAGTCGATAGGCGAACAATGCCCGTATAGAATTACCTGCTTAAAAGGGTAAAGGGCTTTCGAGAGGAATCTTATTAAAAAAGAACCATACCGACTGAATAGGAGTGCACTCAAACGCTTGGGGCAAATCCTCACCGAACGGTGGGATCAGCGCGCAGGAGACTATATATAGAACCGGATCAAAGGTAACAGTTCTTCAGCATCTTATGCCACGCGTATTCTTCTCTTCTGTCTGCCGCTCCTAAAAGGCATTAGATAATGCTGGCAAAGTTGTGAAGGGATTATTAAGTCGGTGAAAAGGATTTCACAGAGCAACCTCTTACAGTTATAATCCAGAACGGTTGAAAGGCAGCGCAATAACAACAAACATTAGGCGAACTAACCCTCAACTGAGTGGAACTAAAACTGAATGACCCAATGAACTCTGTATCCTGTATATCCTGTGCGAACTCCTTGTACAGCCGTACATGACATGAATGGAATAATGAAAAAAAGAAAAATAGAACTGCCCCCCAAACTATACGCCGTAGTCATGGCGATGTAGTAGCACAACAGTCACTTGGTTCGCCCCCCAACAATGTCTGGATTTCATGCAACCCTTAATAGTTGCCCGAAACACATGTTTGCTTGTAACACAGCGGGACTGGTGGTGGTGGTGGTGGTAGTTGTTATCGAAAAGCTCACGTTCACGTTCCTTCACCTGGCGATAAAATTTAATTTTCTATTTTTGCAAATGAGTGTGTAAACGGGGGTGGAAAGCAGTAGAGCACCAACCCCTCCCCGCCGTCTCACTCAAAGGCTGTACCACATTCCGGTGGAGTCAGAAAGTATATGTACTCTACGATTGGTGTGGTTAGGGGGAGAAAAAATAAACTCGAATCCTACCTCTAAGGGGGCAACTTACATAACAATTCCTTAATTATTATTGCCGGTGCATAAAAACAGGGAATCACGCGATTTTTTGTCGAAGGGGCGGACATTGACAGGGCATACTGAGTGGGTGCTGAGAACGTGTACCTACTCGTATACGTTGTTCCGATTGTGTGTCTGATTTGTAGGAATTAATTTTGGGTCGGCGAGTTGTTCTTGTTAGCCGAATGCAGACCTAGTCTACCTTGGATTAAAGTCAGACGGATTTTATTGTTTCGAGTGCACACATACCATCCGGATGGGAGATTAAAGTTAAGCAAAAGTGGATGTGGATTGGGCACACTTTTAATGAAATGTACTTCATTTTGCACTTGGCAATGGTTATCGTAAAGAAGTCTTTTAATTCCCTTCAGAGGGCTTTGCTAAAAGTGTCTGCGAATAGGGGGAATGGACTCATCGCCTGTTCAAAGGATTATAAAAGTTTATGGGACTGGAGGTAGTGTAATCTTAGAATAGAAAAGTGACCGCGAGTGGTGGGAATATTTTAAAGTCAGATGGTGGCGATAAGAGGCTTTTGTAATAATTAAGTATGTATGTAGTGCATTCATTTGCAGTTGAATCGGTTTTTGGGAGAATGCGATTTATACTGAAAGGAATTTACATAGACCATTATTGTAGCTTGTAATAGTAGTTCGAAATAGTCTCTGAAAGTAAACAGACCATTCTTTATTCAGAAAGTGGATTAAAGTACATATTGTCGCGCTCTTGGCATATGCACTCATGTTTGAAAAGCCTTCTTTGGTTTAAACATTTTGCAAGGCGAGTTTGAGGCTGTTTTACAGAGTTTTCATTGCGGATATTTGAGTTGACTCGATATACTATACCTGAATATCAGCCACAAGCGAAATTTTTGGAACTTCATAGAAATAATTTGTTTTCCTTCTAGAAAAATCAAGGTTTATACATTAGAAAGTCCCTTGGATCCAACATTATTATTTTCAGAATTTAAGAATTTTTTTTTCAATTTTGTCACAGAAGTGTATAGCTTCAGGCGAACTATGTAAGATCAAAATTTTTAGGCAATTTGTGAATGAGAGCAAGAACATATGACAACAGTTTTATAGAAATTGTTGGTGGCGATCGGAATCTAAAGGCATTTGTCATTTTTCTGAATATCAGTCACATTTGCTTTATAGTGGTATAAACTGATATATTTTCTTGAATTTGTGGCCGAAGAAAGCTGTTTAGATACTATTTATAAATTTTCTGAAGTTCAGTATCAAGTGACTTTATTTTCAGTACATATTTTACATTTTATATACACGGACATTTGCAATTTACAAAATTGGATTAGTTAGGACAACGAAATTTCCTTCGCAAATACCACGTTCAAATATAAGTACCTACGCGATTGTTTCCCATTTTGTCTAATCTGATTTGCAGAATGCTATCGATAAAATGTAAGCATTCAATGCGCTTTTCCAATGGGATTTTGCAGCTGAATCCCACACGTAATATGCATAAAGGACATCTCCCTAATCGGTATCGTAACAATTTGCGGTTAAATGATTTAATTGTTTGCCGGCAACGTGCAAGGGATACCACTGCCACTGGTTCTGTGCACTATTCCCCATGTGCAAACTTGGTCTCGCATGTAACACACACTATATGCAAAACCATCGAACTGAAATGACATTTTTTACGGGCAAATAAAATAAAGAAAGAAAATATCACCCAGCACTTACCTCCGGACCGATATCAGCTGACAATTTAATTATGAAATAGCGTGCCAATGGGACATTACAAGGACACTTTGTTGCCGGCACCCAAAATGGTATAAGAGAATGAAATAAAATGCCAACATTAAGTTATAATGATAATGGAAGTGAATTTGTAAATGTCGTCAGGTGAACAATTCGTGAATAGAGATTGTTTGGTAAGACAAGGACGCGTTTTACGATTGAAATTGCTTGCTTGAGTTGTTATAGCCAACGATAAAAGCATTCAAATGGTTTGTGCTGGGAAGATGATAAATTACTTAAAAGTGGGGTGCAGGTGGGTATTTCTTATTGTTCATCATGTTGACGCGACGAAAATATCCCACATTCAATGGCATTTTGATTGCTCTAACAGGCGAATTGTATTCTATATGAGTTGAGGAGAAGCTGCTGTTGTTGTCTTCTGTGGTCTTACCTTCTCAACTGCCTCGAGGTGAATTACTTGTTACGAGTTACGACTCCCCACAATACGCATGTGGAACACCTTCCACAGTTCCCTTTAGAAAGCTGATTATACTTTTAAAATTCGCGACAGAAGAGGATGGGACAACAAAGCAGTCACAGAAGAGGAATCTTATATCTTACCGGCATTATTTGAAAAAAAAAAAAAAAAAAAAACACTCTTGGTCGAAGTGAATCAGCGACGATGACTGCAGTGTTTTTGAAGCATAGGGTTAGCTACACTAACTGACGTAGTTTTAAGGATTAGAATGGGCAACCTCTTGTCTTGTCATCACCACATACTCTTAGAAGCTACATACGGTGGAAGTAAAATACACAATGATTTTTTAAACATCAATTTTACTCTAAGTATATGCATTTTGGTCGAAACAGTTATCACCGTTTTCGCGTTAACTAAAGAAAACAACATTTTTAAGAAATGTTTTTTTTTTTCAAAAATCCATTGTACGGTAATAGAGAGAAAAACAAAGTTTCCAAAAGAATTATAAATGACCACATTATCTAAGAAATTAATTTTTGTTACAATCGAATGAACCGTTTTCTGATATATCCATATATCTACATATTTCAAAATAATGTTACATATTTGAATTTTTTTTAACGAAATACCGAGTATGCAATCATGTTAACCTCACCTCAATAAGCTCAAACATAAATTTTCAGCTGTTTTCGAACAAATCAAATTAGTATCATTTCATATGGGAAGTACCTACCATTAGTATTGAGGTAGCCTTGCAAAAAAAAAAAAAAATAAAAAAAATACGGCCTCAACTGTAGGCTCACAAACTCAAAATTCGAAGTTTGAACGCTATAGGCCTCTGGACATGCGGACAGATAACCAGAATTTCGATACCCATTTTTTGGTGTTCCTCCATCATCGTAATGTCTGAGTTAATTTACATTTATAGTTCGAAAAATTGTACGAATATGATATCCTATTATTATTATGTGAAAGGCGTTATTGTACTGCGACGTTTTGGTCTATTGCACCTCCTGCTTACGCCACAGAGAAGTCTATTAGCTCAAAAGAGTTCATATCATCATATAACTCCTCTGTGAATCATTTTAGAGCTTCTTGTACTCTTCACTCTCTCCAGTCCAGTTTCATTTAAGAATCTAAGGATGAGAGCTGGCAATACAATACCTATCTTTCTCTTACTACATAATCGAGAAAGCTAAAAATTGTTTTAGATACAACTTTCCCCCTTAATAAAGGAAAGGACTCTCCAGGAACTACGTCAAATCAAAAAAAAAAAAACACACGATATCGCACATTCAAATACATAAATCATCCCCGTCCTCAAAAATTCGAATTTGAGTCCCCAAAAGCTATACAGATTTACTGAGACCTCCTTAATTGCTTGTCCGTATGTCAAGAGCGAGCGAGTCGCACAGTGCCCGATTCATTAGCACAGCAGTTAATCACCACTTAATCTGATGCCCCATTAAGGTTCGTAAACAATTAAACTTTCCCAGGGAAAATCATAATTCTTCGCTTTCATTTGGTGTCCGCTCCTCCTCCGCAATCCCAGACCCTCTATGCCGATTCCAATGGCATTCTGGCTCTCATATGACTAAGTCCAACACTAAGTCGGCTCACTCGCAAATTAAATAAATCGCACTTCGTATCCTAAGCCCCGCACTAGATGCCAGCTGTGAGATGTCATGGCATGTTCCCATAGGGCCAATAGATGTGTGCGCCCCACTGCTCATTGTTATTCCGCATATCTTACTAGGTCGACGGCATTAAAATTGATTAAAATTTCATTGGCATTTATAACTCAATTAAAACAGTGTACTTTGGCATGATTAAGAAAGCGCTACGACGACTACGACGACGACAGCGACTAAGACTAAAACTTTGACTGGGACAAACAAATGTGGCTACGACCTCCGCTCTGTTCGATGCGAGCCCACAACCAGATGTACTAGCGTTCACAAAGTATGTATAGAGAACTTCGGGGAGCAACAGCAGCGACCAAGCGCACTACACAAGACACAACACAATAACACAATGCATCGCGCCTGGGACCGGCATCGGCACCGGGACGTGGTAACAAATTCAATCTGCACAAATTGTGTATTCCAGTCGCTCGGTGTTTGGTGAGCTCATTGCGGAAAGCATGAAGTCATCCTTCCGCGCCAGCCTCTGGGGAACTCAGTCGAAAATATGCAATTGTAAGTTGTAACATTGGGGGCTGACAAAATGTTGTATATACGAGTTGGAAAGTTGTACAAAACTAGAAGCATCCCAGATTGAAAGTAACCACTGTGTTGTTCCAGTGGGGATTCCCGCCAGCAAAGATGTTGGCTCTTGCCATAGAGAAAAGAAATATAGAAGCACAGACAATAGTGGCTAAGGATAACATCGGTTCCTGGTTTTGCCATCGCACAAGTTTTGTTTCATTTCGCGGAATTATTAATTCTCCTTCGCCAGCAGCCAAATTGTGAAAAGCTGGGAGGCTGCCTCCTATTCCCATTACTAATTAAACTATCATGGAAAATTAATTCTATGACCCGAATTTGTAAATTAGGGACTCTTCCGCTGTGGGCTGCATTTAGAGTGAGTTTGAATTTCAACAATTGTGGTCTAAGGATGTTGCTGGGTTAACTTCGAATGCGGGACTTTGTTATTAAGCGGCTAATGGTGGTTTATTTTAGGGTTTGATATATGGAAGGCAGTCGGTAGAAGTTTTTATGAAGTATTTTTATACGGAGACTCCTTTTTTAACTAAGCCCGAGATAATTGCTTCAAGATTATTCGGAGCCTGATACGGGATTTTGGTTATCAAATAGAAATGTCATTGAAATGACTGACATGCGATATAGAACTAGTGAACAAAAACTATGAAGAACTCTGTTGCGACGAGAAATTTTTACTTTTCCGAGCAAGACCACTTCAATTTATTATTTTAGTAGGTACTTTTCACATTTTTTTGGTTTAAAAAGAAATGCTTTCAGAAAAGGCGAAACAATGAAGTTACGATTACACATGTCACCTTTAAACATTTGTCCTAAATTGGTCACTATACGAGTGATCGCCAGTTAAGGGTGTGGTCACTTGGACTGTAGCAACACACTCTGCAATGTCTTTTCGGATGTTATTCCGATGGTCAATATCATCGGCGAATGTATCGTACAATCCTGTCAGCCTCTTTATAGTATTCAATATTTTGTGGCTTACTGCTCATTGCTCTGTTTGCGCAAATGGAAGTCCCTTGAACAAAGGGAAAAAACTGTTCGCACTGCAACTGTTCTTATAACGCTTAAAAATCCGCAAAGAATAAAAGTAAAAACTACTGCTCTTCACAACGTTATAAAATTATGTATTTCATTTCGAGTCAATGCTCTTTTTTATATACATTTTGTTTACACGTTTTGACAGGTGACATTTGACATTTAGGTATAATTTCCCTTTTGTGAAATTTCAACTTGGATGGATGCGTTTAGTACTGCACCTTTGTTGGCGTCATCAACAGGGCCTTTTAAGTAAATGTCTTTAAAGTATCAGATGATGAATTAGGCCCAAAGTACCTCTTTGATCTAAATAGGTAGTTTTGTAATACCGATTAAGTGGTATTTACTTTCTGAATAGTCTGTGAGTCCAAGAAGGTGCATGAATTTCTTGTGATTGATGGTTGGTTGGCCATTTTTATTTGTGCTACAGCCAATGATTTTTTAGATGTCGAAAGCTACGGCATAGCTTTCGGGTTTGAGGGACAAATTTTCTATCAGTCTTCCAACAGAAAGGAGGTCTTCTTGACGCCTAATATCTGCATCTTGTTATTTCCGTGTCATCTGCTATTTTCCTTAAGGTGATTATGGCGAAAAGGTACCTTTTTTCGGTCAGAAATATATTCATCTACTTTCTCCACTGGACACATTTGGGTTAGGCATTTTTTATGCCAGCAGGACTACATAGAATAATGGAACTTAAACTCGAACTAAAGTGGTTGGCCGCTTGTAAGGCTTGGACGAATTTTTAGTTATTTAGCCGGCTTTCCCAATTTGTAGTAAAATCCTGCACGTTCTACAGCATTTCTTCCGATTGCAGAAAGCTTGGTAACGCAACCAAGATGCGGTGGAAGGAGTTCCATCAGGTGAATTTGTCCCCAAGTGGTGGTACTCCCAAAAATAAATTTTAATACACTCGCTCGACCTGACGGCTTCATAAATATTTGCTGTTGTACTCGCCTCCGTGTCGCTCATGCTGGCAACTCCCTGCATTAATCACTGCACCTTTTACGAAAATAAAAAATAATTAAATCAGAAACGCGACTCATTTCCATGGGATTAAGCAAATACACCTCCAAATGAAAATGTTCCCTAGCCACGCTCCATTAATTACCCTAATCCGCTTTTCAGAAAAGCCTTTACTGTATTGCGCTCCAAATTCTCATTAATAACATCACAAAAGCGTAGCGCGACACAACGGCAACGACAGCGACAGCACCGCCGACCAACAAAATGTTTCCCAAAGTAGCCGCATATTAGGGGGGTCTCCCGTCTCCCGTCTCCCGTCTCCGCCCCGCACAATTAACTCCTTTCGAGTCGTTTAAATCCTTTGACCACAAAACACGCACACACTCACAGACAGAAATTGCTGGCATGTCTCGCGCAAACCCAACCCTAACCCGATAAAGGCTCATTAATTTATCATTTCACCTTTTTTGGTGTGAGATAAAAAGCAACCGAAACACGCCGAGTAGCATTAGAGGAGTTTGGGTATATGCGCGCATCATCCTCTGGGTGGGCACCCCATGAAAGGCCATCAGCCAGACCACCTGATTGTCGATTAATTTATTCACCTGAATGAGAATGTCTGCTTATTTATGCCCGCTCGTTAACCCCTCCAGCGGAGATGTCATCTCATTAACGCGCGTTCCACATTCCCACAGAGCAACAAAACTGTCCGCAGTGTCCAAATATTTACACAAAATAAACAGAGAAGAAGACACAGATTGAGAAGAGCAACAAGAAGGATGCGCATAACGAAGAAAAATCACCCGAAATTCTCCAAATGACACTCACGCCACACCGCACACACTTGGATAGACAGACACCCTCGCCGTCGTCGTCGTCGTCGTCACCGCTGCCGTCGCCGGCTGCCCGGCCGATGAAGACATTACAGCCGACGCTGGTGGACCACATAACGCAGTCGAGGATACCGATACGAGAAATGAGCGGCGGCACCTCTGAGCGGCGATGAGATCGATGAAGGTCGCCTGAATAACTTGTTTAGCTTGTCCCTGTCGATTTAATTGGCCGGCCCCGGACCATAAACTGTTTATCACATCGCCCTTAACATACGAAACAAAATTTATCTGCAATAACTCATGGGCTTAATAGTGGATACCGACCGTTTCGCACCACTCCGCCGCCGACGCCGCCGCCACGGCCACCATCGGTGGATTGACGGAGGGATTCGGATTCGAACGAGACGACGAATGTAAATCGACGAATATCTATCTGTTGGTTACAATTTACAAAAGGGGCGAGAAAATCCGACATTAAGCCCCAAAGACACCGACGCACACTGCCAAGCGGAGGTCCACACCACCACTGGGTGGGACTGTGGAAATGTCCAGACACACATCGTTAGATGCAAGATACTCATACCTACTGGTCTCTTGTGTGTATGCTCTAAGGGGAACTCTTGCCCGTTCGTGGGGGGTGTAGCGCCGATCGGAGTTGTTGTCCCCCTCGCGCTATAAATTTCTGACTAATAAGCACTTTTGTACGACTCTAGGTACAAATATGGATGAGTTGTTGTTAACATTCATGAAATGTCACTTGGATGGCTGAAGTTGATGGGTTAAGCGGGACTCCAGTGCGCGGATCAACATCTCAATCTTAAGCAGCGCCTACATAAGTATAGCTCGATGGTTTGATTTTTTGGCTATGGGCCATTACTCTTGCGACTATATCCATCGGCTTACGCGGGCAAGTGTTGCCCAAATAAGGGTCAGGTGGCAGCAGCGAGCATATGAATGAAATTGAATTTTGGTCAGTGAACCGAGAACATGTGCGAGATTTGTTATTCAAATTCAGCTCGAATTCGGATTTAGATTTGGATTTGGACACTCGATGGGGAAAGATTCTAGAGAATGTCCATGAAAGGCTGGCATTCTGGTGGGCTGGCTTGGAAGAGGGTGCGCGTGATCCACCTACGTGATGGTTGTATGATGGGAACTAATATGATTTGAAAGGCCAACAGATGCGATGCTTTTAGAGGTGATGTAGTGTAAATGAGGTTGATATTCACGATTTGAGTGTTCGTAAGGAGGTAGCTCCCACGGGACACAAAAGTCACTTTTCTCTGTAATTGAATTGGGGCTCCGCATTTGGTGAAAGCAATAAATGTGATTAGAAGATGAAAGAGTGTTGTATACGAATTGAGAGCTTGTGGATTGTACTTGAATCTGGAAAAGGAATATTTTATAGCATTACCCAACGGATCTCAAAACCAATGTAGCAATAGCAAATTTCTTGCGCTTAATTCTTGGATCATATTTTATACACACTACCTTTCTAAGATAAAACTATGAAGTTCCGCAATGAACAACAAGTGAGACCGAAAATTCTACAGCCACTTATATGTAAAACTATAAGTTCGACTTATTGCTAATTACCACTGAAACAACATTTTACTGAACTATCATTGTTGCAGATCCACAGTGTCCTTAACGTCCAAAATTCATAATTTGAGTGCGCAGTTTTTCTGTTAGAAACTCGAAAAAAATTATAAAAAAAACCGGCCAAGTGCGAGTGTCACTCGCGCACCGAAGGTTCCGTATTTGGCTAAAGTCCAACACATCAGATATTATTTGAAATCCATATCATTCAATCTTTCCCCTCTTCATGAATTCATCACAATTTAGTTAAATTTAATTACTTAATATTTTTACTCTCAAAAATTACTCGCAGATGAATCTCATTTTCTAATTAGTACTAGTACCCAACCCACGCCAATTTTCCATTCTGTATGCGACCTGTCCCAATTAAAAACTATTGACTAAAAATATATTACTTTTGTTTTGTTCTGTACTCCCCAAAAAAATGTATTATACTCCCCAACGAAATTATGAAGCGACAGCCCTGGTGTCTTTGATTGGGTAAATTTATTGTGCACAACTGCGTAGTAGATTAGAACATAAATGAGAGCAACGTATTTTACATGGTAAAATTATCTTTTTTGAAAATATCTTGTAAACTATTAACTTTTCGGCAAAACAATTTTCAGCACAAATATAGATAACAACATGATCTACAAAAAAGGAATTGATGTATTTTTTTGTGAATCAAGAAATAAACCGTTTTTTGGGCGAATGAAAATATTTTTTTCACCAGATTACTAATTAATCCAAAACCAATGGATGTATTCCTTCCATTGGTATTTGTCGTTTAACTAGAGGTTATACCGGATGTTGTGTGTAAATTTTAGCCTCCTATGTCAATCGGTTCTTGAGATAGACCTGGTAACAAAATTGGCTTAGTGGATTCGGACAGACAGACAGACAGACAGACAGACAGACAGACAGACAGACGGAGAGACATCCAAGCGAAACTAATAAGGTTACGTTTTTTCCCTTTGGGTGCGGAACCTTAAAAAAACAACTAGAAGTGACAAAAAATTTCTCATGAACAATTTTTAAAATATTACCTAAATTGATACTTTTTGCAATTCTAAGGTATTTATGCGGAATAAACTTAAAAACTACTGCACATAATTGACACCTGTTTTCACAGTTGCACTGCAAGAGTGTTGCGATTATAATATATGATATGTTATATCATTATTTACTTTCCAGGAGCAGAGACCAAAGCTGACACCAAAATTAAAGAAAACATTTAAGCTCCTGGCTTTTGTATGCCTCGGTCGATTGGAATAGAATCTATTTTATTACGATTTTCAATTTTGTTGAAAGCATATTTGCAAAGGTGTAAAAAATCGTCGTTATCCTTATGTTGGGCAAGAAGTATTACATTAAAAATCTTACACAAGAAACACAATTTTATCCCGCTTCTCACCAAACCAATTTTAATCAAATGCGTAACCTTATAAAACAAAATAAAAGTTTTATAGGAATTCTTATACGTATTACGTAAATTCACCCTTATGGCGGATAATACATACTTGAAGCATATGGGATTATTGTATGTCAGACATATCGACTGCAAATTAAAACATAAACAGAAAACTACCCGCTGTCCTTCTTCAGTAAGCTAAGTTTTAATATATGTAATTGAATTTAAGTTTTACACAAAATAATGACTGATGGAAACGACTTTTGAAAAACGAACAAATTCATGTGAACTGTAAAGAGTCATGTCTGTTTTAAAATAGCTACCTTGTTGAAAAGACGTACAAAACGAATTTGAAAGAAATACAAATATAAATGACACATAAGTATTATCCCACTCCTGCTGATTTTGAACTATCCGAAGCCAGGTTTATCAGTATCTAGACTACGGAAAGAAGCAAATTTAAAAATTTGTGGTAATTCGTTGATATACCTAGCACTACAAATAGGAAACTTCAAAATTTGCTTTGGACCTAAAATTCTCAATCCTTAAGTTTCGATTGGATTAGAGTTCAATACATTTAAGGTCGAACTATTTTCTGATAGCAAGCCCGTGATTTTATACGCCACTGAAGACTGAAAGTTATCGTATGCCATCTAACAAATCAATCTTTTAAAAAAAATAATAAAAAAAATAGTTAAAGCAACAGTTCCGTAGGGACCCTAGGCCTAGCTTCTCACAACCATTCGCTTTGTGTGAGATTTCATTTTTGGAACGAATGGAAGGGATCTACAATTTTATTTATTCCATACTGCCGATTGAGAAGCTCTTTCAAGACAGGGATTCGAACCTGGGACCCCTCGCTTAGTAGTCCATCACACTAACCACTAAGCCACTACGCCTACCTTCTAAGTCCTATGATTTTTCGTTAAATCCATGTGGATTGGCTGAGTAGTTTTGACGTGATGCGTGTCGAGAGACATAAACTACCTTTACTCCTCTTTACGTCAGTTCACCAGGTTGCTCATTTACTGCTGTACGATAGCCTTCCTTGGCTCTGACACTGCAAAGTCCCCTCAGTATTTGGGTTAAATTTGTGCCGTATTTTTGATGTTTCCCGCATTCAAACTGCCGCATTACTATTCCTATTAGTCGACGCACCCAAAAGAAAACTAAGCTGCTCGCCAGTAGTCATTAACTTATCTTGTTTCGCATTGAATTTATATTAAAAAGGATTAAAGGATTTCTTCACACAATTCGACTGTCAGCGAACACATTTAAGTCGCCTTCTCGTATATGGCTGCATAAGTTATTGCTTTTCCAAAATACGGTCTCCAAAAGGAAGGCAACCGCAAGCCGGTGTTGGCCGACGCATATATGCGTCCAAAACGACACATTAAACGATCGAAGAACGTGAAATGAAAAACCACAAACCAAGGGGGGAGCGGAGAGAAAAAAAAAAAAACAAAACAAAACGAAACTCTTAACGACAACAACAAATAAAAGCAAATCCCAAGAACAAGATGCGAAGAATTTTCTCATCTCATGTGCTCGGAGACGACGAAGCAATGAACCAACAGAACGAACCGAGCGAATGAATTCCCAAACCACACACAAACTGTCGAGACGCTTTAGCGCCCACGCTCTCGAATTCCCCAAAACGATCCAAGTAGGCACATCATCATCATCTCCATCATCGGCGGCGGCGGCGACTGCGACTGCGACTGCGGCTGCGGCTGCGACCACCACCACACCACCATCGTGCCAAGAAGCATGTGAACCAAGAAAGAAGCCCACAACTCACAGCAAATCGAAAAAGAAACAACAGCAATAACAGCCGAACCATGCGTCGTCGAGAGTCGCAGAAGAAAACATACTCCAAGGGACCACAACAAGATGAAGAATAATTGAAGAACCACGGAGCATCATCATCATCATCATCATCATCATCAACAACAGTATCGTCATTGGCAAGATCGCGGTACCGAGATTAAAAGCCATCACAGTAAGCGTGCGCGCACAGGTCACCCACAGGGCCACCACTCACAAGTGGTTATATCATATCGCCGATCACAACATCAGGCCGGACCCAATGGCAGGGGGTGACTTACCCCCCATCACCTTCGGAATCTCCAATCTCGGTGCGCGCCAACAACAAAGAGCTATTTAGCAGCAAGAAGGGTTCTCGCTCTGTCCCAGACGCGCTTTCACGGTCGCACAATAAGAACATCGGCCAAAGTGTGTTCTTGTTGTTGGCGTCTGCGTCTGTGCGACCCACAATCGCAAGGGAACTGAATTCTGTGTTCACACCTAAATTCGTTGTGGGTTTTCGGATTTCATCTTTGTTTTGGCTCTTTTTTCCGATCTGTTATTCTTAATACGGTGTGTGTGGATGGGCTTGAGAGATGGAATCCCACAGATATACAGTACAGATACCCGATGTCCCGTGTCCCGTCGCTGAAATGGTTCTCTTTCTTGTTTTTTTTTTTTTCGAGTGGTGCTGCATTGCATTCGCTGTCTGTACAACCGTGCAAGCGCCTGCCGTGGACTTTGGAGCAAGTCCAACGCGTGGGCTGGCTTTGGCTATGATGACAAAACGCATTCTGTTCCCAGAGGACTATGGTGTGCATGGTGTGACTTTTTATGCGACTCAGGTTAAATGCACTGCGAACAATGTTTGGGACGTCAATCCTGACAATAGTTGGAAGTATGGGGAGGGGTTTGGAAAGCAGTCCTGAACTGTACCGAGTTTTTAAGACTGCCAAGTGAATATCAGGTTCCTTCTGCCTTTCATCTTTTAGAGCTGTTTTCACACTGTCATTGCTTTCCACTACCTTGAGAATTCCATTTAGGGGCTTGATAAAAAAAAAAACAGAGCTTGGCGCCTACCATCTTCGATTGTCTCTCCACTAACTAGGTGCATTTTTGAGTTCAAAACCTCTTCATGTGCCTCCACACCGTACCATACCATAACCGTAACCGCATTTCACCGAGAAAACTTTCAATTCTAATCTTTCCACTTTGAGATCGAAAGCTAATTGCTTGGAATAAGTTGATTTCCATCGTTCGTATGATTCATTAATTTGCTATCCATTGCGCTTCCATTTCTATTCTTTCTCCCCATTTGCGTAGATTAATTTATTTTATTCTGTAACCCACACGTGCCCGAAGAAGAAAGTTGGATACTTTGATATCTACCGCTTGATGCAATTAACATTTTGGCCTGTTTTTTTCCTCCATATAGCCTTGCGAAGAATGCGAAAATGTGCATGAAATGTGGAACTTGTAAGTCATTTCGTCAAGTGAGTTGTAAACTTCCACCTCAGAGAGGCACACACTTGGTCTCTTTACTTGCTGGATTTGTGGATCAGGAAACCCTAAGCAGATTATGTAACAATGAGCTTTTGATTTTTTATTGTAAATTCTAAACTAAACGTAAGTATATAGCTGGAAAAAAAAACCTGAATTCCCTGACGCAATCGTTAACATGCCACATAAAAATGCAGCAAGTAATTTTTACCAAGAAGATTTGTAAGATTGATACTGGAAGTGACATCCGAAATGCTTTTGCATTTTTCATACTTTCAAAATGAAACAATAGTAGCACGAGAAACTAAAATTCCCGATAGGGAATCTTTTTTTTTGACCTTTTGAGATTATTTGAAAATAATTTTCGGATGAAAATTTGTAGTTGCTTTACAAGAAATTGCTTTGGTCTCTTTTAAACGAAGCTGACTTTTTCAACACGATTTAATCTGATGAAAATGAGAGAAAAATTAATTATTTTAATATTTTTTTTATAGTTTTAAAGCCCATCTATGGAATTTTACTATGCTTAAGTTGTTGAACATATAAAAACTAACTCTTTCTATAGGGTTTCACACAAAAGTTCGTAGGACATCTCATCACTTTCATTTCATATGTCATACCAAATGTTCACATTCAACAGCAGAACGATTATGAACTTTTTAAAAGCACTTTTCCCTTAAAGGAACCCCACAAAAAAAAAAGTTCGATCCAGTCATATCCAAAGACTGTGAAGGCCAATTGTGTTTAAAAATGTGCATTTTGGGTACCTACCATTTCAGTTATTTTTGCCACGCCCACTGTAATGCATAAGGTAGTATAGATATGTCTGCTTGAAAGATCGAAGTCGATCACCTCATTATAAATGCACTAAAGTATTAAGGCAACCCCCATGCTTCTGTCTCTTGAGAACCAATGAATGCGTTTGCTGTTGTTTATAGCCATAACTCATTTCCCAATTAATATTAGCAATAAAACATCTATAAGCTTACGTTAACTTAATACAAAACTGGATTGTTGTTTGACGAAATTCTGGCATGCTCAAAATTAGATTACATAGGTTTATAAGACAGGCAATGTCGCAATAACAATTAAGCTCCATGGGGCATAAGCCAAGAGCAACAAAGTCAGCTATAATTGGAACTGGATCAACTTACTTTTAATTCTGAAGACCTGTGAAGTATCGTGGAAGCTTTGGCCATAATTTTGGATCATCGCTATATAAGTTAGAAGGAGTATAACTAACGGGTTGTACCTTCCTAAGAAACAACACAATGAAACTAAATCTCAAAAATGACGATACACAAAGAGATCCACGAGGACACAACTCACTTCCGTTGTCACTGTCCGAGTCACTGTCACTTGAGGACCTAAACACTTGGAACCTGTTACTTTCATGACTTAGATGAATTTTCTGATGTCTCACTGTCTGTTCTTTATAGGTTTTCGGGAACATCGGGATGCACAGCGCTTGGTAGCCACAAGATGGAAGCATATAAAGTCAACCGATGAAACACCTACCTAATGCTAATGTATCACAATGGATTCACATGGACCTAAGTGGCGTTGTATAATTCACCCTGCTCTAACCATCTTATCTTAACCTAACTTGAACCATTTTCAACTGACCAACCATTGATAACGTCCTCCCGTCAAGATGTACGAAGATCACGTTCACAAAGACTCGGAATATTTACAAAAATCTGACAAATAAATTGGTTTTCAAGATCTATCCAGAAATTCTTACTTTTACATGAAGATGTCGCTGATTGCATTTAATACTTTGGGCGTGCATATTCTTCTAATCTTCTCTATTCAAGAGAGAACTTTTTGGATCGCTCGTTACACATCTATCTCTCAACTTAATTCCATTAGAACCGGTAACTGAAACCTGTTACCGATAGCCCCCGAACGCGGATAGCCAAACCGCATCATAATAAGCTGGTACAATTCAATTGCAAAACAATTATACCGGATCGAACGTGGGAAACTCCGCCAAACGGAGGCTCTACTCAACTCTAATCCGCAATCCGGGTATGAGAATTCAAAGTCCGTCCTACAGCAGTCACTGGTATGCGTGGGTGCTGAGTCACCCTATACACTGAAGTCTTGCGCAGCAGCTCAGCTGTGGAATTCGTAACAACGTTCATGACTTGGATTCGATTTGATTTACAATTTTAGCTGAACCACGTGTTGGGTCTGACAGCAAGTGTCAGTAGGCCAGCTGTTGTTTGCTTTTGCTGTATATTATCAAGCTTGACAACATTGAGACTGGATTAGAGAGGCCCGGCGAAGGGGGCAACGATAACGATTTAATTATTGTGCCTCAGCGGCGAGGCCGGAAGAATGTGTGTGCGAGGGCCCTATACAATTGCGTGAAGCATGATTAAACCTGAACGATCGTGAATGGAGAATACGAGTATGCTCGTACCGTCTGGATGACTTTTATTGAGGGCGAGATAACAACATGCTATTGAGATATTCGCGCACAATTACTGTTTTGGTTTTGTAAGTTGTAAGAAGATTAGATGTGTTCTTGGGCGAATGACACTATCATTGAAATACACATATTGAGAGGGAGAGTACGTCAACAAATGAAGTCACAGCTCACAGCCCCAGACAGCGTGGAGATGATGACATTGCGGCAGATGAGAACATGAGTAATATGGTTCGAAAGTGATTTTAATTAAGTCTATTTGCGAAATTAACTCAAGGAGAAAGTTCATTTCCAGCGAGGGGGATGACGTGATTCACTGGGATAATTTTTGAATATCTGATGAAATACGTGAGGGTGAAGCTTTGTAAGGCCTTTGTCAAGTTCATATCTTCTCAGGGAGGGAAAGGAAAAGTGAGCTAAGTGCGACAGATCAAGAAGTGGATAACTGTGAAGATTCGGGCATCTTCCTCAAATCAATGAGCAATTCTGAATACGTCCCAGAATTTAGAAGTGTCTTCCAAAGGTCTTGGCAATGACCCTAAAATACCGCGAGTCTGTGGAAGGTATTAAGCATTCTTTGTCGATAGGCAATAGGTGCGGCATCCGGCAGTAACTTTTACAGAAATAAAATCAAAAGTCGTGCTCAAAGGGCTCTTGAAAAACATCAAAATGTATCGCCTTGCTGGATTATGAAGAACATGAAGGCACTATAGGCAATAAGATATCCGACGAATGTTTTAAAAGGCGTTGGTCTTTGTGTGAGAGTTCCTTCTATCAAAGGGGATTGAAGAAGGGTCTAACTCGTGAAAAAAGCGAACTTCAGGTAAACCTCCATTGAAGCTTCAATAATATCAAAGACGGTATAGCCATCATTAAACGAAACCATAGGATCTTGAAAGTTGGGAGATCCATTTCGAGAACCTCTCATACCCCAATGAGCGGTATTGGACCTGAGTGTGGCCAGCGGTACGCCTCATCTACATCAGCTCACTAACCTAAACTAACCATCACTCAATGTTTGACTGTGAATGACCATTTGGTTGGACCTTTCATCATTTAAATGTTTTAACTGGGGAGTATCCTCACCTTTTACCACCTTTACGTTATAAAGAAAACATTTTTAATGTGAAACTTTTTAAAGCTTGGTCCGTGTCTTCCTAGCTACGATGAATGCGCATGATCAAGGGACTCTTCACGCAGTCAATGAGGTTCATTTACGCAGCCAAAAAATCGCATACTCGGTCAAACATTCGATGATGTACACGGTTGTCATATTTTTGATTCATTCTACATTGGGGTAAATGGACTTAAAGATATTAGTCTTGTGATGGATAGTTTTCTTAGCCATGGACTGTATAAGAATATTTTGAGAGACATTTTTGAAGCTGATGCTAAATAGTGAAAAATCATCTGTATGTTCTCTCACAGAACGATCGCCTTAAAACGGCTCCTGAACTTCAAAAACTTAACAATCCAAGCTTGCGGACCAGTTTTGTTTTGCAATTTATGTACGCGAGCGACTACCTCACATCAGAGTGGAAGATGAACTCAACAGCCTGGTATCGGCTGGGGTTAATAAAGGTAAACAAAATGTGAAAAAGTGAAAAAAAAACTCCGAAGTGTCTGACGGTGAAGGTGCGAGAATTGGCAAAAGCAACTCTACCAGCGAATTGTCGTCATCAAGGTGTGCCGCCGCCTCGCAACCACCGTCCAGTCATTGAGCAAATTTTGCTATCCAGAGGCCAACATTACTCAGCCATGAGTAATCAACGGCAAACACCTAGCGAAACCTACAGAATTACCGTCCCGTCCCGACCACGGTGTGCTTACTTAGATGAGAGGGTGGACAAAATTTACATAACATTTGCGCGATTCGCGCACATAAGGCACGCAAACGCACTCTTAGGTGGGCGAGCACACCGGCTGTCGTGGGAACCAGGTCCGTGGGCACTTTTGCGCATTCTGTCATGTCTCGGTTTCGGTTTCAATGGCACCAATATGTTGAGGGAGTTCTGTGTTTTTTTTTTTTTTTCTTCTAAATCGATCAGACGTCTTGTACCAACTGAAAATATTCAAAATAAATGGCTGCCTGTTGTCTGGCTTATGAACAAGAGTGAGTTTTCGTATGAAAAATGTGCCACACACCCAAGGAGTATAGTGCTGCCGTTTTGCAACCAGTTAGATTTGGTTGTTTCACTATGGCTGTGAAGTAGAAGAAGGACTATGTTGCAAGCCTATCACGCCAGAATCATACGGTAGAAGAAAACATTTCGCGATCTGCAAATAAATCTTACCATTATATGAGTAAATGAGCCCTTGATATTGTGAAGTTAGGCGTATTTGAGCAGTCCGTTTTGACTGCGTAAAACAACTTCTGATAATAATTGGGGTTTACGTCAGATGGACTCTTAACAACTAAATGAGTTATGTGATTGTGTGACTGTCAGGTTTTGCTCATTAGTTTATAGGAGAAACACTGTTGATCTCTGCACTTTTCCCCAAATGCCATTAGAAAGGAACTGATATAAGTTCGCCAGCTTAGCAAAAAAAAACTCTCACACAATAAGGTATATACAAAGATCCTATGTGAACCGTTTGCACTCATATTCGAGGCGCATTCAAGTTTATTGCCACCGCGCTGTGTCTAAGATTTCTGCTTCTTGTTCTATCACTTAAATCCAGCTTTGTTACTAGGCATTAAACAAACTCGCAAAAGTTAGTTCAGAAAATGTAAAGGGTTACATGCTAGAACTCCAAGTGGGGTACCACAAGGTAGCAGTCTTTAGCCACAGCTGTTTTTGCCCTGCTTTAACCCGATCAATGCAGTCAAACTTAAAAGAGGTGATCAATAAAGTTTTTTTTTAAAGTCCAGGGAAGTAGGTACAATATTAAAAAAAAAAATATTTGGCCCTAAACTTCCTTATACCTTCCTACCAAAGTTCGATTGTGGAGGGTTCTTATTTTTTGGACTATCCTGTTCCAACAAAATCCGAAAATTGCTAAGGACCCTCGTTTTTGGTATGGACCTTTATTCACGGTTTGCTGGAATTAAAGAGCTCGATTCAAGCTTGGTCTTAAGGTACATCGCCTTTGAAGATAACTCGATGTATAATTGAAAAAATAGAATGATTTCGCAACCCAAACTCACATACTCACTGCACATTTCCATCGACTTTTAAAAATGTTGACAACCCATAGCTAACCTCTAGACAGAACGAAAACTATTTCTCTCTAAGCATAATCTGCCTGCTTTGCAGAAGAAACTTCACTCGGCAGTCACATGCCCAAAGACACAATAATCGGGCTGACAAAAACTTTAAAAGTAACCCCACTTTTGATTGGTTGCATAAGGAATTCCGAAAGTTTTCGAATTAAGCTAAAAATAATATTTAACCGTCCATAAGGACTGTGTGCAAGGATTTACTTTTGGATTTCACTTCCAAAGTCTTTACCACTAAATCCCATCACCATCAGAGCACACAAAATGAAACACAACACACCGCTAACCATTCATTGATTCTGCGAATCGAAAACAACAGAGAAAGGGAGATTTTGCAAAAGGATTCTCGAATTGGATGGACATAAAATTACCACTTGGTCGGTCCAGCCGTGCAGTCAGCCGAAGGGATTTGCAACTCAACGCTAACATTGAATAGAAAATCCTTTCGATTTCATATCGACCCAACACAAAAACAGTAAAAAGTTTATCACATTGAGCTGGCAGCGGTTGTGATCCTTTTGCAAAATATTGCAGACATTTCCGGGTAGCTTGACCGCACCACAACCCATATAGCCTTTCACGAAAATCCGAAATCGAAGGGATTCTATCGGTAAATGCCAATGCAAATCTCTTTGTACAGTCGCCCATTCATTGGAATAACCAAGTGTTCTTTACCAGTGTAGCTTCCGAGAGATCTCTTATCCTTTATTTTGTCAAGAAAGTGCTACTCTACGACTACATGCATATAGAAGAAACGAACCGAAATCCGCCCTGCTAAAGAGGATATCACACGGGAAACTTATTGAATGTTGCGGCGAATGCAAAAAAAAAAAAAAAAAAACAGTAACCGGTCCTAAATCCTTCAAACAAATCCTGTCTGTGTATGACAATTTGAAAAGAGTTGCCCCGGACGAAAGGTTCAAATTGAGGGATCAACCACAGGGTGCGTAGAGCGAAGGTATGTATGCATTGTTTGCGATATTAATGAGCTCCTAAACACTGGATTATTGCCATTTAAGGATTATTATCCTCATTGTTGTGCTGAAAGATTTACCAATATTTGCCAGTTCGACCTTTCCCCCGGTTAATCCGATAAAGGATTACGAGAGACGTATATGTAGCTGCGACTGACCGTTGACCAGTAGCGACGAATATGATGTCCTGTCGGTCTCCTTCGGAGAAATCGTCCAAACATCTGTCTTTGGAGATTGATTAGGCGAGGATTGTGTCCAATTTCGCAATAAGGCCAATCAGCCAGTCCCACCATTCACAGAGGACAATGCCATCTTCGGTGTCATAATTTGACACATTCGTCTGATAGATGAGATCTCTCTCACATGAATAAGGATTTGGTCAGACGATATGGCAGAACCAGCCAATCTACGTGTGCAGAGCGTGCCATATGAAACCCACCATCATCACGATGGATTCAGATTTCGTTTCGATAATGAAAATCGGATTGGGGCAGATGGTTTCCAGCGGTCGCTTCCAACTCTCCCAGCCAATCGTCTTAATGGATGTGTAGAGGAAAATTGATTGAGCCACGTCCTTGCAGCGTTTTTAATTTCATGCAACTAATTGGTGGAAAATTAGTGCTGCGGTCATTGTGTGATCGATGAAATCGTGAATCGTGGCGGCGGAGACCGCTGTCAGATACACGCGTCACGATTGAGTGGTCGTCACGTCGCAGATGGCCGTTGCATCAGAGCAGCGAGAGAGGAGAACTTTCCACCTGTGGTCGATTGTCGATGGTCGATCCTTTCGCGCGACAGGGCAATTCGAAATACAGTACAAGTGAGTGACACTGACGAGGACGACTCGAGTGTGTTTCTATTGAAGTGTCTGTATGGTGGGGGGAGGCAACTCGCTCGCCTGTGCAGTGTTTTGTTGAATTGAATTGAGCTTGCAAGTTGTTATTCGCTCTGGCAGATGCTTTTCCCTAGGCTTAATTTTCCGGTCGAGAACGCGCTGGTAAATTCGACTATTGTTTGTCGATGGCGTCCTTTTGATTGCATTGCATGACGACGACGATGATGATGATGACCGACGATGAAATTAAATTGCTTCCCTTTGTTTCAGTCGGTTGTTTTGTTATGGGAATTTAATTGAGCAGGTGGACGGTGTTCATTGAGCAAGCACGAGCCAAACGATGTTAATAGAATCGTGGGGGCAGAAGTATGACGAGGATAACGCACCTAATTGCGACAGGTGATTCGAACTTTCCTGCTCTATAGAAAGTCGAGAGAATATATATATATCGAAGAGAACTTGAATGTGGATGAAGCTGAAGTGGGAGTTTTGTTTGACTGGGTATGGGTCTTCGAACTTTGAACGCATTGTCAACTGTGCGTTGCCGCTTTATGACCGCCTTTGGATTTGGAGGTAAGGTTGACTTGCGAGTATCGACATTTTAAAGCCACTCGCAGGAGAACGAGGATTGTTTAAATAAAAAAGCAGCAGCGGTTCTAGCCCAATTCGATACAACTTCCCATGTACGAAATTCGTGTCGTACCTCAGTCGCTCTCCTTAAAAGAGAAAAGGTGGTCCTTTACCCTGTCCCTTACCTTTACCGTGGACTGATTATATATGTTGTATGTTTGTATGCAGTGTAAACTCTAGTAAAATTAAATAAGTAAAAAGAGTTTGCCAGAACAAGTTTTACGATCGCTATCTGATGGACCTTCCGAAATCGCCTCAATGTAGCTCCGATGGACCATGCCCCTTATCAAGCATCACTTCTTACATGGGTCACTACGACAATGAAGTCACAGTAACAGGAGGGTTTTTTTTTTCAAAGACTTGATTAATAAGACATTTGCTTCCAACAGGTCGGAAAAGAAGCTCACGCTTCAAGGGCATCAATGGGCATAACAAATAATTTGCAGCCCTATTATGGCTATCAAATATCAATTGTTTGATACTTGATAACATCTATCAATTCAACTATATTTTGGTATTATGAGTATCAATTGATAGTTTTTACCCCATTGTGAATGCTAATCAAAATATCATTGAGAATGGGTTCTGTTTTGAAGTTTGACGTTTCTAATTTGTATGACATAAAAAAACCAAACCAAACTACTTCATCATAATCCATTTAAAATCAAAAACTACCGATTAAATTTCGGTCTAAAGTCGTTTTTTTAACAATAAAAACAAGGAACTAAATTTTATTATTTGGTGTTAAAAGAAATTTTTAACCGCCGGAATATTTGATACGTATATCAACAAGAAATTTGTGGTTGATAGAATATTTGATGAATATCAATTTTTTTGACAATCGTAATACCGAGTTTATCGATAAAACTATTCACAATAGATCTTAAATCCAACAATATTCACAATTCATCAAAAATGTTGATAGGTTGATAACCAAAATACCGATTCATGAATTTTGTTGATACGTATCAATTATTATCAAATATCGTGTTGATATTTGATAGCCATAATAGGGCTGTTGGAGTGGCCAACGAAACCACTATTTAGACAATGAGTATTAAGACAGATTAACTTTTAACTATTAAAAAAAAGTGTGGGGCCGACCTGTGGAATAGGCTGCTAGCTACAGAACACACGAAATAACCTCTACTCTGACCGTTCGTTGGTGAACCTACGATCAGCTCCAATAGAAGTTATTTTTCAATCGTACGGACATTGAAATCTTTTTACAAAATTAAACTTTTTGTAAAAATTCTATTCCAATCGGTCAATGCATTCCAAAGAAAGGAGATAGTAGGTGTTCGTACAATGCTCGTTTTATTGTACTAAGCTTCGATATCATCACAGATCTCGGCTTTTGAATAGCGCACAGAAAAAGAAATAGCCTATATTACAATCGCGCCATTTACCAATGAAAAAATGAAAGCCAAAGTCCTTTTCGTGCAGAAGTTTGTAAATTTATTTCGGTCAAACACCGGAAATATATTTCAGGCTTATTTAAGTACGGATTCTGATCGAAGTTAGGACCATACCTCCCTCTAGCGCAAGCCAGCTTTTCAGTTGCCTATACCTTTGTCAGGATGTTCTTTTACTGATTTGCACTCAGAACCTTCCTACCCTTACACATCTTCACATGCGGAAAGAAAGCGAGTCGATTGTAAATTGCTTTTATGATGGACTTTTCTTTACACAAGATCGCTCAATTTGAAAAAAAGAATTTCTCCTTGAGGCAACATCGGAAAATCTCCATCCATGTATAGTATCTTTTTAATGACTACCAGTCACGGTGTCCCATCTAATAAAGGTTATCGCACTTGGATATTTCTCAAGAAATGGAAAATTTCCCCATTAGCAGTGATTGTGCCACCATTTTCCAGCTATCAGTTTCGGTGGTCCAAAAAAGGTAAAACAGGTCCCGGCAAACCGTGTCAACCGTAGCTAATATCATGTTTACCTTTTCGATAACACAACCATTCTCGCATTGTGTTCGAGTGCACTACTCGATTAATGAAAATGTCAGTCATGCGATGGCCACCGTTCTGTGGAATGTGACCCATTTCGATGTCCTTTTTCCCAAAAGTGGACACAACATTTGCTGCAATCGTTACACTTTATTGTATGCCTGATGGTCTTCTTCGGTCTTATCATACGCTACTTTCGAATTTCGAAATTCCAAAGGTACCCACACAATGTGTGTATAATTCACCTTCTAGGGATGCATTGATTTTATTGTTTCTTCTATTGCCTGTTGCCTCCTGCTGTTTCTGCTAAATGACACTATCATCATCATCACAGAGGCAGGACATTTGTGCAAACAAAAAACAATGACAATGGCATTCCCCTGGCATACGAGTGTGTATTGATCCTGTTTACCCCTTGGGTTCGAATATATTTTGATTGGTTTGTTTTCCGTATGATAAACCGTGTCGAAGTGATTCAAGATAAACGTCCTCTTTGGAATGACACCGACACGTGAAAGGGCCTCCTTGGTCTGGGTGGTATGTTCTAATTGACCCGACGAAATTTGTTCTTGCTTTTACTGATAACAACTGACAGAGAAGGAGTTCGATTTGGAGTGTGTGCCCTGCCGATAGCAATGGAATTTCTTTTGCCACTTAGTGATGATGGGACTCGGCACGTCTTTTTTCTTTATTTTCTATATGTTCTAGATCTTCATCGTCTTTGGTGTCCAAATTCGACAGGGGGACTGACTAAAAAAAAAAACAAATAGCGCCGGATAGTTTGGTGGCCAATTAAGGACCAATTTCGGGCGCTTGTCGATGGTATCATGTCATCAGGTGAGAGCGCCGACGATTATCCAAATGCCGACAAAAGGACTGGCACAGAAAACAGAAAACGAACACATCACCTTTCCGAGTCATTTAGAACTCCCTAACGATATAATTAGGCTGCCTACGAGCGGTAATCATTGGATGTGCGGTCTTCGTCGGTTCTGTTGTTAAGGGTGTGTGATCGTGACGTTTAAATGCAGCAGACAACCGCCAAACTATTTGTGGGTGGTCACATAATCGAAACCAATAAATATATGGACGCAGTCACGTATCCGTATATGCACACAACCGCCAAAAGGAAGGACCGTGTTAGAGGCGTTGGCAACAAGTTTGTTTTATTTCCTCTGTAGGTATACCTGGGTGCGATCCTGATATGCGTGATCTCTGTCCGACGAAGACGCCGACGACGCGCCGGTCCTCTTCGTGTGTGAATCTCGAGAGTGCGGGTGTCTTGACGCAGCAATAAAGCGTCAGATTATCTCTCCGAAGGCGATACCTTCTCTCACGGCAAAGGTACATATCGCCTGCAGAGCGCAGGATCTTCCTACTGGTGTGTCATTAGGATTATTCTTCTAATTATATGTTAATTATGGACAGCAACCAATTGTGGAACTGCTGAGGTGTGTGGCTCTCTTTCTTCCGCTCCGACAACCTTACGCTTTGTTTAAGAAAGGTTGAGTCTTGAGTGATTTATTTAACATCTGCATTCGCGGATGGTGGGTGGTATCTCTGGTTAATTAAAATGACGATGGGGTTTTATTTCATTGACTAAATTCTTTTTGCACAATGAACATATGGTGGCAACTCATTTCTGGATGATGGGTTAGAAGAAGTTACTCTTCGTTCCATTCGAGCTAAAAATGAAGAAAGGTGGTATCCATGTCTGGAAGGTAACTCCGGAAACTCTATCGCGATCAGGTGGCCAAGTTGGGTCTACTGAGGAGTTGGTATCGATTTAAAATCACTCTAAGTTGTTGGTTAGGATTGTGTGCTCTTTTGACTGAAGGGGCTGAGGTATTGTTTTGCAGTTGTCGTCGGACTATTGCTATTTTGGCGACCTTTGTCTATGTTGTTCATCTCTGCAGATAGTTTCAAGCTAAATTAGCAAAGAGATATCGATTATTTACCGAAGTTTTGAAAGAGAGCAATCGAAAGTGGAGTTAGGCCCCTTTTATTCACTGGGGATTTTTATATGGAAAACTCCCCGAGTTGTGTTCAACTTCGAGTGAATAAAAAGGGCCTTAGAAGATACAAATTCCTCTGCTTAACAAGATTATGCACCTTCATCAACAAATAATGCTACCGTCATTTCTGTTTACACAACTATGGAAACTAAATATTAACCAGAGGTCGGAGCTATAGCGGTCTAGCGGTAATCTGTGTACAAAACAAAAAGGGTGAGGACCAAAATAAAGTCCATCATCGAGAAAATACAATCCTTTTCCCCGTCAATGCGGCCAATCAAGCTGTTTAAATAAAATCAGTTTTAACTTGAAAACGTTTACCAACCAACTTGTTGCAAAAGTGAACCCAATGGAGGACAACAAACAACGAAGACTGTGAAGTCTAAAGGCGACCAAGTAGAGTCATCCATCTGTCCCACGAAGAGGTCACGAATACAATTCAAGCCAAAACCCAACCACATATGATCGATTGACTCTGAGTCTAAGTTACCTTTCCTATATGTAAGCACTTTCATCTTATAGAATCCTTGCGACAGAACCCGTCAAGTCTTTTGAACTCTACCGAGTGGGTGCATTGAGCATCTTAGGTTGATCCTATGAGTTCGGTTTATTTTTTTTTTGTATCCCCCCGCTGCTATTCTATGGCAATAAATCAAGGTGTGCCTTGTGTGTATATACAACCAGCACAAAGGGAAGCAGTTTTTTTTTTCTTCAACTTTCTATGGTCAGATGTTTGCCTCACACAGTAGGTTGTCAGGGACAAATTATTTGTGACAAATCTTTGGGTAAACAACTCTTGCAGAGGGCTGAGGATGAAAGAACGACACTCGCTGGGGAATCGCTTTGAAATTGATGTCTTTATGTGGCCTTTATTATTCGAACCACATTAGGTAATGAATAATTGAAAAAAATAACCGGAGCGATGTTTATGAATGACCAGTTAATTGGAGTAATTTTCTGAACCGAATCTTAGCGGCGATTTCTTGTTGCCAAGGAGTCAAGGTCATAATATTAGGGACTATGAAACTGTGATTGCTCGTCTGATGAGGATTAGTTTCTGTAATTAGGGAATTTCGCGATTTTATCTTCGAACGGAACCGTAGTCACACGACTTTATTTGTAAGAAAAATAGGTAAAAAATTACCACTGTTACTATTGCCCTTTTTTGGTAAGTTGTTCTAAACAGTCTACAAAGAACCAGCTTCTGGGTAAAGGAAAAACCAAGTATATAACTTTAATACTTGCCGAGGGCGTCTTAGGAACGTATTTTTTCACTTTATTTTAGTAGCTATTTCGGCAATGTTAAGTTGAAACTAGGAAAGGGCGAAAAAAAAATTCGTTTTGGTCAAAAAACGGACCCAAAAAGTAGGCGTGGTCATTAAGTACATGGCTGATGTTCTTCTCAGTTACCAACCGGTAACAGACATCAGACCTTCTGCAGAAAGGAGAAAACTTGTCTGCTTTTCCAAAAAAATATGCGGTCAATACTTGGAACGTCCACTTATAGAAAATAAACTACAAAAGTCAATAAACTACAAAAGTTACTTTTTTCTCGATGTTGTTGGAAAGCCAATTTAAGCCTGAACTCAAAAGCGCACTTAAAAGGTGTTAAGAGTGGGATACGTTGCTCTCAGATCTTCAAACCATAGCAGTGCTAAAAAATGTTACCTCGAAAGAAAATTCAAAACGAGTGATCGAAAGGTAGGATTAGTTTTTAGTGTATTGGTCTTCTAAGTAGTGAGGGGTCCCAAGTTCGATTTCCGATAGAATACAAATTAATTTAAGTTTACATTTTTTGCTTGACCAAGAGGACTATAAAACCGGTCCTACACTGAATACTAAAAGGTTTGTAGCAATCAACCAACTTACCCAAAACGCTTTTATATTAGGCTCTCGCAACTATTCGTGTGGCTAAAAGCCTTACTCGAGTTTCTATTGCTAAATTGATAGCTTTTTATCGCCCCAGGCGAGTCAGAACCTTTAAAGAAAAATGTTGTCAAACATTCGTAAAACGTGGGGTGCAGTGGAAACAACATTACATTCGCAGTAGACGGAACGTCGTCCTTTGCCAGCTTGATGCACCAAATCCGAAACAGTTAACCTAGCTTTGACACCATGTTCGACTGTCCTGCTAAGAAAACGTCGCAGCAGTTTCAAAATTTGTGCAATCTGACCAATCCCTCAAACCTCAACACTCTCATTGCTCTTTAAATAGCCTGTGATTGCTAAGGAACCACAGAAAATCCTGCATTAGAAGGAGTTTTTTTTAAAGACTTTTAGTAAATATACCTTACGAGACATCTATTACCAAGTGACGAGACAAATAAGAGTAATAACGTTCCATAAACAGCGATTAACTGCAGTTATTCGCAGAACAAATTAACATTTCCCTTTAATAAGGGAATGAAACGGGATCTCACTTCGAGTTGGCTTCACTATATGGAGCCGGAGCCGATTACCACCACCAAGACTCGAGCAAAGACTAAAGTTCCTTTATGTGCTTCTCTCAAATATATACCTACGATTATAACAAAGTAAAGGATGAAGAAGCAGATCCCAAGCAAGGATTCCATTTGGGTCTAGCTCGTCTGAAGAATAAGAACGACAGATAATTGTTTCGTTTCTTTGGCAGGAGGGATTTTCCTATTTTCAGTATCAGCAAGGAAGATGACACAAATGGAAATTGAAATTAAAGTCGTTAATCCCTCCCAAGGATACAAGCACAAGGCACTAGTTATTATTAAAACGTGAACAAAATACTCTAGCTGCGAATGAGAAGAAGACGAGTTATTTTCGTTTTCTCAATCAGGTTCCTCGGATACGCTTCGAAAATTCCATATAAATGATTTCTGATTGAAGTTGGCACTGAAAAGGGGTCGTATTGAAATAATGAACAATGAGAAAAGGTACAACAGTGGGAAGTAAGACAATCGACATACGTACACTAGAATGGTGATGGCTGGCGGGAGAAGAAATTCTGAAACGAATTAATTACTGTGGTGAAGCTATCGAAATGAAAGCTGATGAATGTCCTTATTGAGTTTATTTTAGTGTGTCTGTAAGAAAATCATTTTGAAATATCTATCTCTGCAAAGGACTTGTTTTCGTTATTGATACTGGGTGGAGTTATTTTATTTCATTGTCCGGATACCGATTAAAGCTTTTTTTTTCCACAGCTAGACCTCTCGCGAAATCTGACAAATTTCCTAGATTATAGATCTCCTGAAAGAGCTTCTTATTCAGCTGTTCGAACTCGGCATGAAAATAGGATACTTGCACCAAATAAAAACACACTCAAACGAATGGTTGTATAAAGGTAGCCCTTAAGTCGTATTTGAAATTATTGCTCCAGCCATTTTTTGATTTTACGCAATTTTGACCTCCAGTCTTTCAGTGTATTTTTAACTGTTTGTTGTCAAATAATAACTATCTTTTCTGTTTGCTGTTTAGTTCGCTTATACACATTGTCTTATAACAAATTTGTATTAAAGCAATTTCTAAAAAAAAGTTTTGATTTTCTTAACGTTTTCGTACAACAATCTTGACTAGTTTTGATTTTCAAACTTTCGAATCGATCAATTCAATTAAATTGAGCAGTTCACCAAAAATCCTTGTGCTGCTCCCATGGGCACCTTCCGCCTTAATAGCAATATCGCAATCAAACCAACCATAAAATAACCATCGCCAACACTCAGTATACCTTTCTTCTTCTTTTTTTTTTTGTTTGTGGTTAAATCGGATCAAAATAATTGGCATAAAATTGCTGACGGGCCGGCATTGTTGTCGCACAACTTCAATGATCCCGAAGAACAATTAGAGCAGCTTTGCCGCTAGTTCCGTATATGTAATTCGGTTTACACAGACCCCAGAGGAAATACAGTTTGGTTTGGTCACGCACAAAGATTATCCCAATGGATAAAGAAATTTCAAAAACAACCTAAAGGCCATCACATAAAAGGATCATGGGAAATTATTTGACTGGAATGAGCAAATTATTTTCATAATTCGTCCTGAGCGGTTTGTTGCATTTAAGAAAAGAGAATTATTTGTCTTCTTCCGCATGTGCGGATATGCGTGACATAGAACAAAAAAAAAAAAACTATCTTAGACGATCCTTGATGGCTGAAGACTGTACAAGATCGGCTTAGAAGGAGTTTTAAATAAGCTGATCAACTAAATTTGCATTCATTATCGGGATGTAGAGCAATTTGGGAGACAGAACAAAAGGTCGCAGAGCTATCGGTTTAAGTGAATTAAATGAAATTACGGGCGGTGTGGTGGAAACTGTGCCATCAGTTGAGCTCATTGATCTGCTTATCTGGCGCATCAAAGCTGAGTCGTGTGTGATGGTATTGTACGATTGCTTCTTATGCTAATTATGCTATTTTTGTAAAAGGGGATTAGTCGGATGATGTGAAGTCTTTGCATAAGTTTTAGAGAATATTTGAAAAAGATGATGAGAGTAGAGCGCGCTATGGACTGAATTGTAACGAACTGATTGGGGGCTGTCAACAACTTTGATGGTAAAGTGATGTGACTTAGTTCATGTTGTAAACAACATTTTTGAATTTTTTTATTGGGTAAGTGTGTTGTTTCTGTCAGCAACTCTCATGCAAAAAGTAGGTACACTCTTCGACAGAAGTATTTTGAAAAAACTAAAAGTAAAATTTTATGAATTCAAGAAAGAATAAAAAAAATAATGATACACAGTTTGCTTATTTAATTTCAATATATATTTTGAAATTTGAAAAGGAAAAAAATTTAATTATTTAGGAAAATAATATATCCGCTGGAGGCTCAATAAAATTCTGTAATTGACTTGGAACAGTTTCGACGAGTTTGTGCAGCATTTCTGCAGGAGCTCAGCGTGATGCCTCTAAATTATCGTTTGTAGATAATCGGGTTTTCAGCTCATTTTTCCATATTAGCTGGAGAATTTCGGGACTTAAACTTGGATTCTTAGCTATCCAGCTATATGTCTCAAATGATCTCATTTATATGCAATTACTGAGTGAAAACTATAGACAGATAATCCGTAGACGTTAGGAACTATGCGCCCCTCGCATTTCGGTCAAAATACTTTTGCCGACTAGTGTATTACCAGACCAGCTGTACTCGCTTGAAAGTGCCAAGGATTGCATTGCCTGAATATGTTCTTGTCTTTCATCATTTGTATCGATAGTTTATTTATTTTTTAGTGATTTTGGTATTGAGACGTATGCCCTCTTTCAGAAAAAACTTTAAATATGAATTGTTCGATATGGGTGACATAAAAACTAGGTGTCACTAAATCAAGTTCTATATGTTGCATTTGAGTAACCAAATCCAAGTTGATGTGATGTGTGTTGCCCATTATTTCAGCAATAGTCGTTTGAAACACGAGCTCTAGCTCGGCACACACCTCGTCGGAACGCGCATTTTTCGAGTAGAATGCCTTTTGAGTGCTGAACAACTAAGCATCCTATTCTTAAGGATAGGTACAAATTCGACAGTACCTATAGGGGAAGAATTTAATTGAATGAGCTTGAATTTTCGAAATTATCCAATCAAAATGCAATTGACTTGGTCAGATTCTTAATGCAAGTAGTTTCACGTTAAAGGAGTCCTTTTTTACATGTTTACGTTTCAGAGCAATTAGTCTTTTCAACATCCCCAATTTGCCACATTGTTTAAATGTTTAAAGCAAGAACGTCTATCGAATGTTCGTAGGTACTTAGACAAGTATTGGGAAAACTTGAATATCAAATCTTTATACTCAGCACCTTTTCATTGAATTCAAAGCTATCTATGAGAGAGCTTAAGCAATAACTTGTCCATTAATGTTGTATGGAGACGGAGGGAAGCTTTCCGAATCGAAGCCTTTGGTATCAACCAATTTGTAGAATAAGTAGACGCCTTGTCATGCGACTTCTTTGTAAGAATTATTCTTAACTCATAGGCCAATAAGGCACCATGACAAAAGCCTGTTCAATTACTTCCAATCATATCGAGGATGTTGATCTTCTTGAGATGTTTACGACATGTACACTGTACAGCGAAGGGTGTATAAAATCTCCACCCGTACAGTCTTCGAAACTATTCTGGGCCTAAGGCATGTTGTATAGAACAGGTACTTAACCAGCTTAGAGTTAGTACATATTTGCTTTATTTGAGTCTTCCTTCGGATATTTGACCTTACAATATAATTTGTGAGCTTCCTGGAGATCCCTATATGAATAGGGCAACCACTGTGCAACTGATATATCAAATGTCCGTCCCGTACCTATTCTCACAAATTTCTCAAAAGAATGGGAGACATCATAACTAGGGCACCATCTTACAAAAACAACTTTAGAATTGTGTTGTTTTTGTTTTTCTAATGTTTATCAGACAGATCGCTCTCCTGAAACTCCAACGCGCAATTATCAAAAACATATCCATATGTCAAGGCTATTGTACTACCTTTGACTCAAATGAAAAATACGACTTTCATGATGATCCATCGTGAAAAGAATCTCAAAACACACAGCATTATGCTAGGTCGAATCATTTCAAAGAACAAGACCCCTTTTGAACTGTGCAGCGTATAGTAGCATGTAACTCGCTTTGAGCTTGAATCAGCGAAACTAATATCCTTGGTGAAAATCTCCTTCATCATGTTAGTGCACTTCTCTGTGGTTTTGCAATGGTTTTGTGAACCCATCCCTCACAGCCAAAACACATTTTGCATCCTCATATCTATGCAGTGGTATAGGGCTTCTTTCTGCGTGTGCTGCATGAAACGCGTCATGCTTTCCATTTGTTTTGATATTTATAAGAAGTTTCTTTGGCTAGAAAAATATGTACTTTCCATTGTTTCGCATATCTCGCGAACTATAAGTAGACACCAGTTTACACTACATCCACAAGTCAAGGAGTATAAATTCACATGTCAGAGAGTGGAGATTTCATTATCATAATTTTGAATTTCCAAGCCGCTACCTAACTAGATTTAGTTGTCTTTGTTTAGGCTTTAGGTGCTCCTGGATATCAGAGAAGGATTCTCTTTCGCCCACTTAAACACCCTGAAAGTGCGGTGTACATGTAGTTGGTTAACGTGATAGTGGTGTTTTGCATCATGAGGAGCCTGAAGTTAAGCGTGAAGGTGGAACTAGGGGGCCGCTGATAAAATGTGGAATATTTGAGCAACTATCCCCATATGGAAATGTTGCTCTCTCTCATACAAGAAGTGTATAATGCTAACGAGAACATAATGAAGGACATTTGTGTGGTTCTTCACAGGTGCGTTATATGTTACAATGTTATATGTTATCTGCAGCTAAACAAGTGGTGGCTTCAAGTCTTTTCACAAAAGAAGAGGGAGTTAAATTTGCATCGCACAATGAAATAGCTATGTCATTTACTTTGCACTTGATGATTTAGTTTGATCCTCAGTGAGACGTTATTTGAGTTTATTGAATCAGCTCAACACTTCCAGATTGTATTTCTACAATCTACACTTTGCCACAGTCAATTAAAATTTGCATGATCTTTTTTGTATGTACTGCGATTCAGAACTTGTTTCCATTTTTTTTGCCAAAGTCGCCTATCTCGCATCGCATAAACAATTGCCCAAAACGTGCCGTTAGTCCCCGTCGAAGGACAATTCAAATTTTGCAAGTATCGCCCCTATCTGCGTCAATAAAACCCTTCGCACATGCACCTGTTTTCCTTTATTTTCCGTTTCAAAATCACTTTATGTTGACTTAAGTGAACCATAACATGCTGATGTTGATGCCGACCTGCATTGGCCATGTTATTTTTTTATTTATTCCCTGTTGGGCTATCAGACATTTCAATCACTTTCTCACACAACGGTAGGCACATCATCCGTTTTCCAGGATATTAACAAAAACAGAAAAAAAAGAAGTGTTTTATTGATTCGATACTGTTACAAGGTAAACACACATCCTTTTCCATGTCCACATTGTTTTATTGGTTTTATTATGTACCGTAATCTGGATTTCCTTTACAATGGCACGACGCACTGAAAATGAGCACTCATGTTGAATATGAATTCGCTTAAGGTTAAGATAGTCATCGACAAGCGGCTAGTGTACAACAACAGTATGCGTTCGCATGTATAGCCCGATGTATGTCTTATATTAGGTGAGGGTGAGGAGGATGACCAATGTCCGTTCGATTTAGAAAAACGCTTGAAAAAGTACTGGCGTGTTGATTTAATTGTCCTTCATAGAAATTAGTTGCAGGCATCCGCCAATGAACGACCAACAATGAGCGGTGTCTTTATTTAAGTGGTTATATAATCTGATGGAACAATTTTTCCCATGGAATATAGCTGCTACTTTGTGAACTCGAAGGATAGTCGTAATTATGGTAATGTTATGTTTCGCTCTAGTGACAGCGTGGGCTCTTTAAATTTGATGGGATTAATGTTAATTATTGATTTTTTGTATAAATAATATTTTGTTAGAATAGAAAGCACATGGGGTTCCGCAAGGTTGTAAGTTGGCATACTGATAATAAATTTTAAACTCCAATATTCAGAGTACCTAGTGATGGGAATGGGGTAACTCGCTAAACTACTAAAGTTGGTAGCGCTATCATTTGACACTCCTGTCAAATTCAGCTGTCAAGTGTCATACTATTAGTCGAATGTTTGCCATTTACGATAATGGACGGATTATTAAAACTTACTACAAAAGTTATGATTAAAATGTGGCCACTTTTCAAAAATTGTATCATTGAAACCAAAAAATGAATGACGCTTGACAACAGCTGAATCGATTTAATATAAGAGTCGATTGTAGCAGTGATATATTATTTTTTTACTTGTTTGTTACTTATTTGTTTTTATTTTATTTAATTTATTGGCATCGCGAAAAGGAAATAAAGTGCACGGACTGGGTCGCACAATCGTATAGACCGTTTTTGAGATATGTCGAAATTTCAAAAGTACCGTTGTTCGAATTTTTAGCCAAAAACTGGGTACGCAGTCATGGTAACCTCACCTACTTAAGTTTAAATATCAATTTTGGTTGAAATCGTTTGGTTGAGCCGTTTTCGATCAAATCAAACTGGTACGAACATTTTATATGGAAATGGGAAGTACCATTAATATTCAGGTTACCTTGCAAAAAAAAACACCTCCCGAACTGAAAGCCCAAAAACTCCAAATCCGAGGTTTAAACGTAATCCGGGAAGCTGTTAAGGCTGTAGGCCTGTGGAAGGACGGACAGACCGAACAGAATTTTGCGACTCACTTTTTTGAGTTCCTCTATCATCGTAATATATGAATTGATTAAAATCTCGAGTTCAAAATTTTGTACGAAAACAATATCTTTATCTTACTACGTAATGGAGAAAGTTAAAAATGATGATAATAAAAAAATTGTTTCTCAAAACGTTATAACTAGTAACAAATTTTGGCAGACTTTTCGAAAGTTACGGCTCTTTTGTGACTAACATGTTGATCTGTTATTTGGCTTACAAATTGAGGAGGTTTGACATTTTCCCCGCTTTACCATATTCACAGTTGCTACTAACTCGATTTCTATGCGACGGTTGAATGTCTTGCGAAATGCCTTTTTAAACTTGCGTATGTTACTTTTTACTTTAGTTTTTTAAAGCAACTGCTGAAAAGTGGAAAACTACTCAATTTAATTTTCAAATGACTTAAAGGAGATGGGTTTTTGCCAATCTTATATCTACCCCAGTTAAAAAGGAACCTCAAAGATCCTGCAACAATTTTAACATCCCCAGAACTGCAATGTCCACTTAACTAGGTAAATTGTAGATAAGATCTTGAGAGTCAAAATTTTAAAAATTAATAATTTCCCAAAGGCATCGCGCTCGCATTCTCCAGCTAGTACCAATCGATAGTTATTAAAGAACATCAATCGTATCTCACAGTAGGCGCAATCAGTTCACGCTGAGTACAATCCACTCGAAACGGTTCACGTCGAATGTGTTTAAACAATGGATCCCGATCCAGAGCCAGACCCATCACCGACCAACACAATAATTCATATCTTTGTTCGACGCGCGGTGCAGATTGAATGAGGAATCGGAATTGGATTTAAAGGGATTCAGTGAGGCGCACTGCTATTAGCCTGTATGAGCTCCGTAATCTGTTAACGCACAAAAAGGGCGTGAATAATCGTGGGAATACGCGATGTGTCGGTGTGATGTTGATGTTGATGTTTTCATTCCTCTTCGGTGTACCGTGTACTTAATACTTATTGGCTTTTCTTCGGGTTGTTCTTGTTCGTCGGGCATTTGTTTTTGTTGCAAATCAATTTGACCGTCGTCGTCGTCGTCTGTCTGTGCGCTGGTGTGGTGATGCTGATGCTGATGCACTTATATTGTTGTCTTGATTAATTAATTTAATTTACCACCCACCGTTTGGGGTGCGCTAGTAATTTATTGTGGCGCGATGGACCACGAATATAACACACGACTTGGTGAGAATTTAATTTTGTGGTGCAACAATTTTAATGAGAATTGTCGATGATGACCTTTGGTTTATCTATCTGATGAGGTCCGTTTAGGTGGGAATTTTTAATATTTATTCTATTAGTTGAAACATGAAAGGAGATGGGATTTCAACACGGGGATTGATCGTACATCATTTTTGGTATAGATGAAGGCGGTTATGGATTGACATCGTGTGAGGGACCATAGGGTTTTTTTTTTTTTTTTTTTTTTGATGGAGTACAAGCTGGAAGGCGTTTGAAATCGAAATAGGTAAGAAATACTGTAGAAGTAATACGATTTGGGCACTAAAACTATTTTGCAGAGCGCAACTTTTTTTTAAAGTTTCTCGCAATTAAAAACAAATTTTATGCACAGTCGCTTAGTTCTTGGAACTAAAAATCACTAATACTACAGCAAATATAAATCTTCCTTATTGAAATGATAAGTTGTTCAAAAAAGACTCTTTGGGATTGGAGCTCATACACAAATAGTTTTTAAAGCCACAATGAACCAAATATTGTTTTTGAAACCTCATGCGCATGTAAAAAAGACGATGATAAATAGGTCTCCTATCGGCGAGAGGACTAAAATGTTTTATTGCTAAGGGCCCTTCTTAAACAAAAAAGTAGTTTGACTTACATGTTGGGCTTAACATTTTTTTGAAAAGAACCACTTACCCTAGGGAGTTATCTAGTGTACTGAAAAATCACACCAAAGCTTCACTTTAGCTGGTTAATATCCAATTTCGGTATAGATGGCATCCAAGGTTGTTATATGGATCAAATAGAAGACACTATTTTGGGTTCTTGTTCTCAGTTGTCATCTAGCTCTCCAAATCACTCCAAATCCTCAAATGAGCTCTCCCAAAAACCACAGGTTCCGCCCGAGCCACCATAGGTATCCCTTCCTGATCGCAATCTTAATGAACACAAATTACTCTCCTCCACACAATTATCCAATGACGTCGCATATTTTATCGCAATTTCAACACCTCGATGTCACGAACTTCTACGGCGCAGAATAATCAAAGTCAAAGGCGAGAGTCCTTTTCAGACCATCGCACCATACACCGCAATCCGTATACTTGAATCTGAATTGCAAAATGCTCCCTGACCCCATGTTCATTTCATAGAATAATGCAAATGGAAACTGTAATTTCATTTTCATTAGTCTACGAGGCCGCAAGTCAAGAAGTCTTGTCCTGCTACAGCTTCCGTTCCAAAGGAAACTTTTTGAATAATGAGACTTTTGGCGACGCATAACAATGCTAAGCGGTCACTGATTTCAGACATCTTCTTGGGTCTCTTTCTTCGACCGGTGATGGTGACGATGACGATGACGAGGACGACGATTCTCTTGCAAAACGAAAAAAAAAGAAAAACCCTCTCCGAACATGCAAAACTTTATTCACAGGTGAGTAATTTCACTCACACCCCGACTTGCCGGTAAACCAAACTTTGAGAACAAACTCTCCGTGGTGGTGTGGGTGGCTGCCAAACTATTGGCCAGATTAAAACTATGCTTAATGGAACTCGGAATGATTGTTAGTGGTGCACTTAGTTTGGGGAATTCAAATTGTTGCTGATTAGTTTGTTATCCTGGCTATCTTAGTTAATTTCAGCCCCAGCCAAGTTGCTCCTGCATTTGAAATGAGTTTATTTAGTCGTTTGCTTGTGCGTTATTTTAAAAATCGCACAACCACATGTAAGGGCATTCTTTCGAGTAGCTCTGTTAATAGTTTACAACTTCCTTTATATGAGGAATTGGCACATCCGGCATTACGTGCAAATCACATAAGAATGTAATTTCCTGCTAGACATACAAGGCGGCAGCCGACATTGTGTATCCCGTGCGCAACACATACCTCATTATACAATAGGCAAGAGCTGCGAGTATGCAACTTACGCCCGAACTTTGATGTGCCCACGATGATGATGTGCACGACAACTACGTGAGCTGACTCAACTAAAGCGGACCTTCCGTTTCAATTGCAGTGCAATTTTCCAATTGACAACGTTTAAGAAAAATAATTTCCACTTAAGTGGTGATGAGGACTGATTTCTTGGCCGACAGAACAGTCATCTGAAATATGGCTGTGAGTGACAGCCGACAAATACCTTGATCAACCCGCTTAACCCTTTTAAGAATTAAAAAAAAAAATGTTTAGCAACATTTTAGGAGCGCAAACTTCAGTGTTTGTTGTAATTTAGAGAGAAATGTGCAAGGTTCAAAAAACTGTTTGCCATAGCCATTCCTATCTGAAGAACGTCCAAGAGTTGGTTTTACTTTTACGAAAGAGCTTCCCAATTCAGCCATTAGGATACGAAAGGAAATTGTACATTACAACGTTGACTATAAACGCCATTCCTCAGAAGGTCAATGAAGAATCAAGACCCTTACCTTCAATACTGTTGGAGATGGAGTGACAAAGTTTCTTTAAAATTGAATCAAGCGAAATAATGAGGAATTTCTGGTTTCAAGATGTGGGACAGTGTTTTTTTTTTTTAAATGGACTAAACATTGGGCATGTGTTGGACTACTAAGCGATGGGTCCCAGGTTCGAATCCCGCAAAAACCCAAATTCCAACTCAGGGTTTTTTTCACGGGAGTCTGACAAACATCCGAGAATATAACTGTCTTGAAAGAGCTTCTCAATCGGCCATTTCGTTCCAAAAATTAAAGAATGGTTGCGAGAAGCTAGGCCCAGGGTCCCTACAGACCTGTTGCGCCAACTATTATTATTATATAAACATTGGGTAACTAGTCGCTTTTCCCAGAGGCGCATAATGAGTCGGGGGCTGCGAAAATGGTCTCTTAAACAAGAACAATACGAATCTTATCCCAGAGGTTTCGACAAAATAGTCTGCCAATACTTTGTATCGTTATCAAGAAGCATGGATCTTTAAGCTCATGTCTTGCAGAGAGTATTTAAAGAAGGACTTCTACTTTTGGGAAGCACTATCTGCACATCATAGCTCTACGGTTTTCTAAGTGAATGCGTAGCCCCGTTTACCCAAACTCTAATTTGTATTTATATTCGTTGCAGGTCATATAGCGCCTATTTCATTCATTTCATTATCCTTCAGTTACTTTGATGGTTTTGTATTCGGTGAATTAATTTTCCCACTGCCCACTTCGCCACATACATCTGTCTACCACTATACACTAATTCCCAATTTATATATGCATTTGAGGAAGCGTTCAAATTAGCCCAATCATCGATTCCTAATGGCCGCCAAATTAATATTGAATGATCACTCAAAATAATTGCATCCCTTACACAACCTCAATCCCATATTTATTGCAGAGCACCCAACATCATTTTCCCATAAACAAATGAACGGCATTTCCAAAAAATAACAATCCAATGACCACGATTCGAAAAATTATTGCAGAACACATTCATTTAATGACCTCAAATCAGCCGCAAACAATACCTGCACCATTAAATTTGCATCCTTAATTAGGCTTGCGGCATATTTCCACCTCGTCGCCCGCACATTCCCATCCATACTAATTCCAAAATGCATATTATTTAATTAGTTGATTAGGTGAACGGAAATTTTGCAATAATAATGAAATTTAATTTTGCGGGCGAACCGCAGATACCCATAAACCACTTGGTGGCCGCCACTGCACCAATTCAATCTGGGAACGGAGTTCCACTCAATGATGGCCTCATAAATCACCGCACAGACGACTGTGGACTGTGCCCGTAAGTTCAGACGTCTCGACGCGCCAGCTTTAAAAAAATAAAATAAAAAACCATCCGCCATCCGCCCCAATGGAATGGCACTCTGGCGGACCAATATTTTACATCAACACAGCGCATCTTTGGAATCCAAGGGAGAAAAAAAAGTACGTATTCCAAAATTGATTGCATATTAGGCGCGGTCGGGACTAAGACAATTCGGTGCCGCTCCCGGTGCCCCCGATCCAAATGAGTTCATTAACAAGGCGATTTGTTTCAAATGCTTCCCCCGGCTCGGACTGTCTGTCGAGTGTCGGTGCTGCTTTGATTTTTGCATAAATTTTTAATATATCTCTCGAGAGTATTATAGGCGCATACCGTTCTGGGAATAGCCGCACTTCAACTCAGTTCCCAGCAGCGCCTGAGAACGCGCCTGTCTGTGTCCCGCACTCTGATCATATGCGAGCAACTGCCAGTGCATAAATCGGGGTTGTGCGGCTCTCGTCCCTGGCTAAGCAGGCCACGCTCCCGATGCTGGATCAATTAAAAATAATATATATTCATAAATTGCAGAAGAAGATCCTTTTTTTGCGCCATCTTTAGGCCATCGCGTTCGTGCCGTAGCTGGTGGTTGCGCTTATGCAGATCACAGGAACAACCTGGAATTTTAATTATTTCTCAGCGAACCAGACCGGTGCTGTGTTCATTTGTATGATAGGAATCCAATATTGTGATCACTGTGAGAGGTGCCCTTAGGCTTGTCATATATGAGGTTGTGGCGTTTCGCCTGCGAAATTGCATTGCTGTGCGCAGAGGTGCATTCGCGCCCTTGATTAAGGGGCGTTTCTGAATTTGTAATAGATTTTCGGTTTTCCCATGTAGCCAAGAGCAGACGACCCGTTCTGATGGGTTATCCAGGGTCAGTGCGTTACTTGATAAATTGCTCCTTGTGCGGGGATGCGGTTGCCAGGCGAATTAATTGCAATTCGTAGACCTCTGCAGCCTGGGAACTGGTATCGAGGTCGAGGTGCTTGTGGAATGTGTTTGGGTGAGTGGGAAATTTGGATGGAGACTGCGTATGGGTAGTGGACGTGGTGTCATTACAGTCCGGTTATAGAGGAAGCTGTGATTTATGGTTATTATACGAAAAACCTTTAGTTCCTCTGCGATGTTCAGAATCTGTCTAAACAGATAGAAACAGACAAAGGAGGACAGATTAAAGAAACTACTCCATGGCGACTTTGACCTAAAACCAGTCGCATGACTAAAATTAAATTCACAGCCTGTTCTGAAACAGAACTATGCTACAAAGATCGTCGAAAACGTCAAAAACGAATAGAAAAACGCATCTGAAAACGTTTCGCAATAGCGTTGAGAAAGAGTAAAAAACCAGTCGCGGAGTGGAACCAAAAATAGTTTAAAACACCAGTGAAATGTCAAAAAAGGAGTTTAAACACTCAATAACAAAGCGTCGAAGAACGATCCAAAAACATCTTAAAAACATGGCGAACAAAGTAAAAATCACGTCCGAAAAGCATTAAACACGAAACAAAAATGCATCTCAAAAAACCAGTCCAACAACGAGTCAGAAAGTGTGTCGAAAAGAGGTAAAATTATTTCAAAAGAGATTGAAAAAGGCTTCGAAAATACGTCGAAAAATTCATAAATACTGTGTTGAAGTTTTTAAATGACCGTATTTTCAGTTTCGTAATAGAAAGTTAAATTAAGTGAATTTAGAAAAAAATACACTTCCGTTGAAAATTGCCGCAAAAAGTAGGCGTGGCAATGAGTGACATAGCCTTAAGCCTTCTCAGAGCCTAAGCACACATTTAAAAAATAGTTTCATCAAAATCTGGTCAGCAGTTTAGACGTCAACCGGTAACAGATTTAAAACAGACTTATTTTTGAGAGTAAGTACCATAGCGATGATGAGGATACAGCATGAGGCCAGTCGACCTCTTGGAACATATTGCCCTGTTCTACCAAAAGTAAATCTCAGAAAGTATAAGTAACTGATATTCCTTAACCATACCTTACCTCTAATACATAACAGCCATTCCACATTGAGTGGGCTCCTTAATTGCGTGCTGACACTGTAACCAATTCACTCTCCAATCATTTTCAAGTGCTTCCTATATGGAGGAAAAAGCTCCTCAATAGGTCATTGGTCATTGCGAAGTGTAACAACCTAACGACGCACACATTGTTCCATCAGCCAACTGCCATCGTCATCTTGTAAGCTAAGCGATTGCTAATTGACCCATTTTTCACTCCGGCTCCCCCATGTCTTGTTGTTTTGGTGCGGCACCAGAGCGCAAAAGGCGACACAGAAACAAAAGTTCCATTCAGCTCCGAAGCACCTATATACCAACCTTTACCGACGACGACGACGCCTGCTGCAGCACCGTATATACCTACCTACCCGAGTTACATATAATGCAAATCATTGTCCGGATAGTTGTAATTTCCAAATAGCCCCGGGATTTAATATCCCAGAAAAGAGTTGCGCACCCAGGCAGAGGCAGGTGAGCTCGCACAACCAGTTTGTTACATTTCGAGACTTTCGTCAAGTGCTGCGTCCTATGCCAAAGTGTTGCCCGGGGACACATTGTTCCATTTAATAGTCCTGCAAGAAGGCTCTTCTCCTGCACTCTCTGTGCTGCAGATGGCATCGCGCTGGTGGCAACTGGCAACATTGTCAAACGACCAAGCGAATGGAAACAATGGGGCGTAAGAGTTTCAATTTGGCTGTGATAGTCCAACAGCCCATTTGGAGTGGGGGTGTTACTTCCAATTACCGCACTCTACTTGCATCGGAATTGTCTTGAGGCGACAGAGCGGAGCCTTGAAAGGGGGGTGGTTCTTAATCACCACCGAGGGATGATTTTATTGCCTAGCAAAGCTATCAAAAATCAAGAGCTGTATGCGGATTGACACACTTGGGGTGTTGTGCATTCATATGGAGAGCACGTACTTATGTATGCAGTACATGTATAGACGTAGGAGGGTTACTGCAGCAGCCCATCGGATTAAGTGGACGAAGCACTTTGGCCAACTTTCGCAGTCATAGTACTAAAGATGACTGGCTGATGAAACTTTGTGAAGGATTTTACTCGACTCGAGGAGACTTTCGAAAATACTTTTCGAAGTGCGCGCGCTGTGAGAAGTTTTAATTTCGTAACGCTGCTGATGATGATGTTAACAACGCAAGTCAACGTTAAAAAGTTTGTTGTGATTTAATTTCCACTGCTTACATGGAAATTTGCTAAAATTTCCACTATTTTCCATTGCAAGTTGTGGGTTAGCCCTTAAAACAGAGAAGCGCGTGTTGGGAGTGCGATGGTGTTTGCTGCGGGTTTTCGAGTGGAGGGGGAATTGACTTTTAGGTGCGGAAGTGATTTCGCCCAACTTGAGTCTTCACGGTAAGACGAAGGATTTCATTTAAGGCGGTAGATACATAAACGTCCTCAGATATTTGGGTAAGGGCTTTGTCAGTTTACACCAGTATTCGGCGGTATTTAGATAACGTAAACTTGAAGTAGTCTATCGTCCCTGAGAAATGGTGTTTGTCCTCTCCTCAAAAGCCAGTACTGATACTGACGTTGGTTCACTGAAATGGGACAAGGTGCTACAAAATCAGATGGCTATGAGAAATATTGAGCGACACTTACAACAGTAGCAGGCTTGGAAGTGATTCCAAATAAGGTATCCATTTGGCGTTATTGGAAGCTCTCAAAAGTTTCTAGAAAGCAGCCATGATATCCATTTCAAAGCTATATGAAAGGCTGAATTTCGGAACAGGAAAATCAACCGGGAATTGTAAAAGCTGATAACTGGCAACAAAACATAATAATAGATGCGGCAGGGTGCAAGTTTCCGGGAGTTTGTGTTCAAGACTACTACTGGGCCAAGTCTTACGGTTGGCGGGAGTTTTTTGTTTGCATTTCTGTCGTCGTATTTGAACTTTTGGCTGTTACAGCGTGCTAAGCTTTTCATTATCGTTTTTTTTTTTTTTTGTAAATTCTGCCACTAATGGGGGCTTGTAAGTTTTGCAAAATGTTCCCAAATATGAGGCTGAAGAAGTCAAACAGCGCATCACCTTCTCTAGATCTTTCACTTGCATCAATTGTCTTAGGAAGTTTGTCTTCGAAGGTAATCGAGCATTCCCCGACCTATTTTCAACACCTATTGCCGAGTTTCGAGGCAGAACACTTATCCCAGATTTATGAAGCACTAGGAGTTTTAAGCGCATGCTCTATTGCGGAGCTATTATTTTCACTCCAAGATACATAGAAAGCAAAAAGATGAGGAACGACTTCTAAATACAAAAGCCTCCATAAATTTGTCTACTTGTTATAAGTGGTGCTTCTATTTTATGACGGACGATCTGCAAAGTAGCTTCCTTCTATCAGCGGGCAGTTGTGCTCAGTTTATTTTAGCACCTTCGCTTTTCTTTTCGAAAAGGGCGAATTTTGTCTTCCACAACAGAGGTTCAAGGCACGCCGTTAGTTACTCGCAATTCCTTCTTTAAAATATTTGAAACTCATTTGAAGAGTTATTTTTTATAATTTAACGGAAGAGAGTTCCGTATTTCGATTCGGTAACCACAGCTCATGGTTGCTTCCCAATTCTGTGAATCGAATTCACTTTCCACGTGTAGCGTGTAGGGCCCTGTACCCTGTGTAATAATTGTTGGGACTTAGGGTTCTTATGGCGGCGTGGATTCCGTTAAAGGTGGATCTTGCCATATGAAAACCATATTGGCTGCGAGAACTCCTGCTTTTCCAATGCCTTCTTTTCTTCACCAAGTATTCCCCATTCGAAGGATTCGGAGCTGTCACTTAAGCTGCAGCTATATTGAAGGCAGTCGTCCACAGAAAAGCAAGCCCCAACCAATTTCAAAGTTCAGTTTCATTTCATTCACAAAGCCACAGCCCTACCTCAATGAAGATAAACTGCCCGCTTAGTCACACAAATTGGCCGACATCCTTCGTTGTTGGTTGTTGCATCATCGCTAGAACGATTAGAGCACATTTATACGAGTATATCGCTGCCCACTTTCAATGGAGGCTAAGACTACGTACCCTTATCGGTGCGGGACTGCGGTAGGCAAATAACCATCAAGCACTCTCGCAGATCGTGGCAGTCGTATTCAGAAAACGTCTCGCTAATTTGTAAATTAGTCGCGCACACGCGTCCATCGTGCCATCGCCATCCTCTCTGTCATCACATAAACGAGTAGAACTATACCGAAGGAACTTGCCAAACCTGCGGTAACGACAACCTTAGCTCTGAGTGCACATATCCACTCGTACTACAAGCGCAAAGTGTCCACAATTGGCACATCCGGCGGCGCGGTGGCAGACCGATCGTTTGCGCCGTCCGTGCGGGAGGAGAACAAATTATTCACATTTTCCCCCCCACCGATTTGACGCAAGAGACGGCATTTTGATTTGTGTTCCGCGCAGTAGTAGGTAGCGTGTATTTTAGTCATCGATTGACCGAATGAGCTGTAATGATGACTCTGGATGGGGGTAATCATGGTCTTCTTCCTCTTGGTCTGATATCTGATTGCCTTGGTCTCCAAGATCGGAACGAGCGTCAGGGGGCCTAATCAAAGTGTTTACGGCGAACGATCTGTTGTGACATTATATATGCAGCGGACAGGGGATGGTTGCTCGTACTCGAGACGGCGCCATAATTTTGTGGCTCTTATTTTGATAATCCGCAACGAAAGTGACTGACATTGAGGGGGCTTGTGGTGCTATGTGTGTGTGTGGTTTTGTGGGAATTTTATCGATGGCAGTGTGACACGAAGTTATGCAGATAACTCGATATTAATGATTGTTGATTTATTGTCCTTTGTGTGAATTTGTCTGCTTTATTAGTGGTTTGCTTTTGAACGCGGACATCACGATTTATGTGATGGAAAAGAGAGGTTTGTACGGGGATACCCTGGCATTCACCTAGACCTTGGGGGATAATTATAGATTTGAGACTAGTGGAAGTAATAGTGGATTGCAAGGAAAGGGGGACCGTAATATTAATTTTAAGGTGATTTTTCTTTAAGTATACGTAGACCTGCTACCGAGCTTATCCTCTTACGAAGCAAGAGTCTACAAACCCCTATGCGAATAGTTGATTCTCCTACAGACCTTTTAGCTAGACAGATTTGAGAGACAGCAGAGAGATGCATTCCAAAATCTAGTTATCTTAAGTCGACTAGAATGGTCTGGACTAGGTGCAGCCTCAACGCAAAAACTAGATTGGTCGGGAACGTCAGTATTCCTACGTTAACGACATATGGAAACTGCGTAAGCTCACTTACTCAGTCATGAATTTCTTGACTAGATTCGTAGGCTACCTCTCCATAATCGTCAACTGAGGCATCTGTTCATATGACCGATCTAAGCCAATCAAAACTGAGATACATCAAGTCGCACAGCTGTCAGACTTTATACTAGATTCAGAAATTATACTAGAGGTGGAAACACCCTTTGACAGCATCATCGCCGATATCAGGTTTATTTGGCCCTTTTTGGTCAAGGAAATGTATAACCTCTACTACTAACCTTCATATAAGATATCTATACTACCTTAGGATTTACAACCACTAAGACGGACTATTGAGAAGCTAAATCTTTTAAGAAAATGGATTGAATTATTTTTCAATTTGAATCAATCAAATAAAATTGCAAAAAGCTTTTAAAAATGTACTCAAGCTTAATGAACCGCACATTGGGTTTGTAATACTTTTAACATTTGACCCCTCAAAAAAGATGGAAGAAGGGACAAAAAATGGCGAAAACGTGAGTTTCTAAAAAAAATAATTTCTTTTTCTCTACCAACGTCGATTGAAGTAAATATTTCCGAAATATCCTAAAGATTTTTGGCCTTTTTCTTTTTAGATCATTCAACTCCATAAAAAAACGGGACATAATAATCAATCGACGATGAGCGTAGGCAATATGAGTACATACATATTTCGGAACGACGATTTTCTAACAGCTAAGATGCAATATAAGACCTATCGAAACAAAAGACAAGCGTATCGACAGAGAAAAGTCTTTCCGCAATTTGAGAGATCTTCGGTATACAAGCTATGCAACTACCTATAGCCATCAGACAACCGAAAATAGTGCTTATTAGCTGTAGGTGAAACAGGGCAGACAAGGACATCTATTCCAATCTACTTGCCAACTTGCATTTTACCATTTTAATCCATCATCCGCACTAATAGTAGTGACCGCCGAAAGGACTCACATTTTCTCGAAAATTAATTCAACTGATGAGACAAATAAAATGAAAAATAAAAATACCGCCCACCTCAATCCGAATGGAATCCATTTTTATTTTAATTTTATTTTTAATTGAAATTTGACAATCCAAGCGCGTGGTTTGACAGCACAACTGTCAACACACCAAAGTTATAAGGCCATGAAGCATGCTGCGCATCATTGCAGAAACCCAGACCAGACCGTTATAACAAAACCACTAGGTGAACGAGTGGTAATGGTCAATATGGAACAACAGTATTTCCGCACGTACTTACCGCGAAATAAATGATTTTGCAATTCTCGCATTATGTGGTTTATGCAAAATGCATGTCCTGTGATAATTACAACGGTAATTTATCCATTTGCCGTGGTATTTCCTTTTTGTTTTCATTTGTTTTAAATAATTAAATTTGCCAAGTCACCCATGGGGATGGTTATGGAAGGGCTGAGAATGGTCCACTTCCGCCCACTATAACTTGCATTCATATAAATATAGATCTCCAATGAATTGAACAGCTCATTTCGATGAAACGATTCCGCTGGGGCAAATGTATCAAACGGGGTCGGTGCACCTCGTTGCCGCCACTTTAGGGCAATATAGGGTCATGTCCTTTTAGTCCATGTGGTATTCACTGATTGCAGCCGACCCATTGCAGGCATAGGCATGGGAGCCTATTTATATCAGTGCGCTTCTGGGATTTGGTAGCGGAAATTGCTCCCCACGCGGATGTATTGAGTGTTTAATCGGGGATATTTTGTATACTCGTGGGCATTATGGGACGGCAGGTCAAATGGATAGTTCGGAAATGCCTAAATGTGATAATGCATCAGTGCGAAGTCATGAATTATAAACGCGCGAAGTAACAGCGATAAACAATGCGTGGGGGCTTACTACGGCGCATGGGGTTTTCACCCCTAAAGTGGCTGCAGATAGGGAGTGCTTTGCGTTTTAGAGGGAGTTTCGCCGCCAAGACCACCATCAGTCGCAATTTATCCATAGTATTTGAAATCCAAACATTCGTTCACTTGTATTTGTGTAGAATTGGGTCTCCTACGACACTGACGTAATACAGCCTCATCCTACGCCACATGAACCCATATATGCTGCTTCCGGTATCGAATTAGGTGAACTACCTCCACACTTGATTCTGCGAAACATGAAGTCCACAAACGAGTTATGCGGCAGACAGCTCCACTGAGCACAACTTAAAGCCGCTCTATGACATTAGACGTAATTGGCAGAGTGGGCATTGGCTTGGCACTCTCTAGTCTCTATCCCGTGTGTAGGAATGGAGTCATGCCGTAGCCCATATGACTACGACCACACTCTCTCCTTCGCATTAAAAACTCAAACTCAAACACAAGCCGCGCACCCCCCAGCAAATCTGTGATTTCATGAATGAACCAACGCGTGAGTCATCACCGTCGTCGCCACCGCAAATTACTCGCACTCACTACTCTATACGCCAACATGTGCACGCGCTCGTTCGAGCCCTAATCTAATTGAACGATCCCGAGTCTGCCTGCAATAAACCAAAACAAACCGCGCAGCGCGCACACACCACAGCCCAAACGTCAAACAGCAAACGGCACAAACGACACAAACGCCAACAAAACAACAAGCAAGACCTGGTGCAAAAAAATATGCAACACGCTCTTGGCTTGGTGTGATTTACTCGACAACAGTCCACTGGAGTAGTGGAGTATGGGCTACGGGATGGAGGAGAAGTGTACCTTATACTGGCGACACTGGCTCCCAGTTTCATGAATGAACCGCCGCGCTGCACCCGCGATTTGTCGTCGCGTCGCGTTTGGATACCTAATGACAGCGTCTGTGGCAGACGGCTTCATAGTTATTAATTATGTTTCCTTCGTGCACCCGTGCGTCGGTCGTCGTCGTCGTCGTCGTATGTGCGCATAAAGCGCGGAACCACACTCCAAACCAAACCTATGCGACATATAGCACAGCACACGTGATGACTGACGAGGTTCCGCAGGGATGACAGCACGAATGCATCTGCTGTAGGCAGAGGAAGACTTTCGTGGCGTGCGAGTGTGCGTCGTGGGTTCCATTTTAGCCGGTTTCCGGACGGAATTATCGACTGACTGATATGTCAGGTAAAACGGAAGAAGGCGTACGCGCCGGAGACAATCGGATGGGATTTTAATGAGTTGGGGGCGGGTGGAGGGGGCCACTTTGGTTGGACTTTTTCATACTTGTTAGGTGCGCGCACGTTTCGATGGGCCTGCGGTTATTTTTAGCTTTCGTCATCGGGTGACTAATGACGACTCTGCGCTTGTCGCTTTCATATGCACTGTGCATTATGATGGCCCGATCGGATGCAGGAAGTTACAAACGGTTTAGGTGGTAGGTAGGTGTACTGTCCCATGTTTATTGAGGCCCTCAATTTAAATGGGGTTCATGGTGCACTTAAGGTCACATTTGCATTTCAAATTTTCGTTGACAGCAGTCGTAAAACGAAAACTATCTCCTACCTACATATGAACGTATATCTTTTGTGGTCTAGAGAATCTAGACTCGCAGATTCATTACAAATGATTTCATGGCGCTTTCTTGGAAATCATTAGCATTTCTAATTCCAAGGACAAAACGCTACGACTCTGTTCTTTAAAGATAATTTCTTTGATAACTTTTTTGTTCGGGGAAAATAATTTACAAAACTGTTTACTGCAATGTGAGCCTCCTAGAATTTGCGAATGGAAAAACACGGCAGGTGGTCCAATCACATTCGCATTTGAAAAAGTGAAACGTAATCAATCCCTAAATTGACATAAAATGCACAGCAAGGGGCTAAGTGTACACCAAGACTGAGGGCCTTCATTTGACAGTTGAAGTTACGACTTGTGTGAAATGCGAGACCGCTTGAGCTTCCGTTTTGGGTCATCTGCAGAAAGGGTCAGTTCTGAATCGTTTGCAATTGTCTGACTTTTTTCGGGGCAACAGTTTTTGCTTGGTACCGTTTTTGAAATTCTGTTTTTTTATGGTAAGAGATACAAGCTTTTGGAGCCAGGTTAAGTATTGATGGAGTAGGTTCCATTTTCTACCAACCCTATTTTTTGTATTGATCGTAGAGGTGCTTCGTTATGATCTTTGGGGTTGATAGACCTCAGCGTTTCTTCTTCGTTTTTGAGGTTATTTTTCATGCCAAGGCTTATGGAGGTAGCATGCTCCTGTCCTATGTCGCTGACCAATACTAGTGACCCTTTCGGTGTATAGTATTATCGAAAAACTGTCTTTCGTCAGTAGTAGTCCCAAGACAACGTTCATGCTAAATTCTAATTTTTATTAACCGATTATTTAATTGCAAGTCGTTTATATAAATATTGGTTTCTCAAGGTATTTTGAAACAGGTCCGCATTTTCGTAAAGTAGGCCCAGGTCGATACTCCGGACTTTGGCGGCACCCAAGTAAGTATAAATCAGCACAAAAATCGGTGCAAACCTTAGGCTAAAGCTTAGAACGTCATTCCCGCTTTTCGTCGCCTTAAAAGGGTAATAATTTCCGTTGAGCCTGACATATATGCCTAGAACTGTCATTTTAGCGGCCTAAAATTAATGAACAGTAAACCTAGGCTTCTTCCAACCGTTCATTTTTTGAAGATTTTATCAGGCTATAGGTTTAAGGAAATCTTTTCTCATTGTTCGGATTGAGCCTTTTGATAGGTTTTTAGACGTTATGTCGGATATGGTCCCTTAAAGATAGTCTTCGAAAATTGTTTTCCTCTTCAGGTTGAAAGCGAAAATGGCCTTGCTATTCCCTCACATGTTCTAGTCAATTAAGACCCTCAGTATGGAGTTTATCGACTAGTCTAAGTTTCCATTTGTTAGAGCTTTATAAAGAGGTTCTGAATCCAAATGGGAAGCTGGCATAGCCTAGTAAAAATATTCGTATACCCTCATCGAAAAGCCTTAAAAGACCTTCAATCTTAGCTTGTACAATAACTCCATCGATCTAGGCAACTCTCAGCTGTCTTTGTCTCTTAAAGCCCGGTGAATACCTACATATACCTGATTAGTTGTCGTAAAACATTGAGCTATCTAGGGAAGCTAGTATTTATATCAGAGAAACACTGATATCAATACAAACTGATTTCGCCCGGGTCTTAACCTGAAATATCTCTCCCAATACTTGACCTACCACTTTCCTAACCTGTACTAGGCTTTGCACGAGTTCAAAATTTGTTTTGAAACGAATAAGTTTACTTTCCAAATCAATTCCAAAGCTGCATTTACAGCTTTAAATTTTAATCCACCGGAATATGGAAATGGCTATCAATCCGATTTTCCTTACTTCACTCCACAACTGACAAGTGCATTTCCCATCAAATTACATGGGTAATCTCCTAAATTGTGCGATTGTCAATAGTAGCAATTTACCGTTTATTATTCGTGTACTACAACAGCTGTAATATTAGCAGCACCAGTAGCAGTGGCAGTCGTAAAATGAATAGATGCCGGCATAGACGCAGTATGAACACGAATTGTTGAATGCACACACACAAACACACACATACTCGGCATACATGACAAAACATTAAATTGTTATGTGGAACAATTATTCTATCCTGTATATTGTTGGAAAATGTCGAGGAAGGGCGGACGCCGTTTGATTCGGTCGCCATCTAAGTGAACCTGTGTGCTGTATGTGAGTGAGCACATTAAATGTCCTCCTATTAAAGAGGGGGGCCGACTCTCTCACTTTATGTGTGCTCTATTGTGTTGGCCGCCCTTTTAAGTAGAAGTCACATGCATTTAGCCAAAACTGGGTCAGATTTAAACGAGAGTGTTGTAGGTTCGTATGTTGGGGACTATTTAGTCCACCAGAAGATTAAGGGCACGCTGACATAAGGGCGTGCATAGGAATTGTTCTTGAAATTGATGGCGCGTAGGGAAATGCTCCCAATTAGGTTTCGTATTAAGGCAATTTTCGGATATAAGTCAGATTGAGTATGCGATAAGAAAGTCGAAACCGATTGAGTAAATGAGTATGAAATGGAAATATTAGCCGGAACGTATATAGCGCTTCAGGAGTTGTTCTGGGAAACAGTTTGATGAGACTAAGTTGGTATACTTGTAACTGGCATGAAAGGAGCTCAATAACAAAGGAAGTGTTATAGGGATTTATATTTAATTCCAAGAGTTGCATCCATATTTTCGTAACCAATTGGATAAACATTTCTGAGCCTGGTTCGAAATTGGAAAAGGAACTCTTAGAAACACAATCATGAGCAGAGTATTCATGAGTAAAGCCAATAGAACTTTGGCATGCAAACAGTCATCACGTATAATCTTAGACTGTGGCGGTTCTCTGAGATGCAAATTAAAATGCATCTCTATTCGATATACAGTCGATGTCCAACTTAAAGATGAACTGTCCTTGAAAGGGGGATGTCTAATTTCCAGAGCGGGTCATATTGAAGTTGGCAATCGACTGTATACCGGAGAATCATTTTTTAGACATCGACTGTAGGTGTAGGTATATCAATTAGAGAATCCTTTTAATTTGCTTCCAAAATTTCTCAAAATTGCCTGCTTTTAACTTTTAGAATATAAGTCAGCTTTTGACTCTAAAAATGAAATGTCTTCCTCTTGACTGCATTTGACTTCTCCAAAACCCCCTTCAACTGGGCAGAAATCACCTTTCTAGAGACCTATCCCCAGTTCAACGATATCTATCTGCATTCAACGGGAGTCGCTGCTGAAGCGTCATAAGTTCGACTTTCCTCTAAAAGAGAAGCATCAATAAAGTTAAACCCTTAAGTAACCTCCACCACATCCTTTATTCAAATGCGTCAACTGATGCACACCCTCTTGACTGACGCACAATCTCATTTCATAGTCAAGCACTCCGTTGGAATGCAAAAATACTGCCAACGCAATCATGCCATCGACGGTCCATCTGTTGCTGCACAATGTAAACACCTCCGCACAGTCATCTCATCAGACGTCTCATTCTAATTGAAAATGACGTCCCTTTCAGTTTCAATATTCAGCCGTCGCGACGACAAATAGCCCATCCGTCTTCTTCCGCTGCTGCTGGAGAAGAGAAAAATTAGACGAGGATTAGGGACAAACAACATGAGACCTAACACCCGGTGGCACACGACAATTCCATCACGGAAGGCATCAAATTACTACCGAGGGTCGGTCGGTCACCAGAAGAAGCAAAACCTGAATGCAACTCCAATCGAAAGGAATTCCTCAGCACACTTGGATATTCCTTGGTTTCAAGTGTCGTCCCAGCCAGGAGGCATAAACAAAAAACCTTTCTCTTCGGAATGACCCACACAGCATACAGACTCTGTGCACAGCTGACACGTCGACCTCTTTATGCAAATACTTGGCTACCTAACCTCCAAATTTAGAAAACAACGACAACAACGGACCGAAGACGACCACGATGAATATGAATGAATGAATATGCACGGCCAAGGTGTTCAGTTTACCCATCTGGCCACGGACTCTTCCGTTGGATTCGGGTTAAAGGATTTTTGTGGTTTTTTTCCTGATAACTCCCAGATGTGTGCTGCCCAAGTAAATCTCAATTATAGCTCCGTCACGGCACTTGGTCGTCGTTGATTAAAAATTCAAACTTCCTCTGTGCTTGTGGTCGGATTGACACGCCGCCTCCGTTCTAGTTGTATACTATTTTTCACGATGCACTCCGTAGTCTGTAGACTGCATCCGAGTGAGTGGGTGAGAGCGGGCAGGCTAAAGGCCAAGTATCCCAAGTCCCAAAATTGTTTTAGTAATTTATCAGAGATCGGAACTGACTTAAAATTAATTAATTAACTGGGAATTTGTCGTCATCGTCCTTGTCATCCGATCAAGAGCAAGAGGTGGACACAAGTCGATTTATCATAATATCGTCCATTGTGCATATGCCATGAGGTTAGGTGACAATGTCATTGCCCTGTCACAATACCGTCACCGGGACACTATTTCTATTAATATGTAAGGTGGTAGGTACTTACTGAATGACCGGGTCCTTAATTGAAATGTTGGCCATACACCAACCTGCATGTGTGTGGCAAATTGATTGGATCCGATGACAGGAAATCAATAGTTCGTGGCTGTAATTGACTTATTAGCTCTATTGGATTGAATTTGAAATAAATTCGGATTGAGGTTAGCCTCTGACGGGTATGAAACAACAAGGAATTTTCAAGTTGCTCTTGTCATGCTCAGCTTTTTGGTATTCCGGTGCCGGTCATAATGAATTTTCGCCTCGGAATGGGGACGATAAATTCAAATAACATCCAGCGGAGACCGCACTATGAAAAAGTTGTGCATTATGGCAGTTGCTGTGTGTCGTCCTTGTTTGGGGGGAATGAGGTTTTCATATTCATTTCCATTTGAGGTGGCACTGCTATCGCTGTGGAAATAAAATGCAATTCAAAAGTATGAAATATGGGACAGATTGCAACGACTAAATTCGTTGGCTTAATTGAAAAAGGATTTTCGAAACTAATCAACTGGAATTAGTTGGCGCGCTCTGGATGAGCGTTTCTTTTCAATTCTTTGGATTTATATACGAGTATATCTCGAATGCAGGCGGCGAATATTCATTTAAAAACTGCACGAGTTGTTGAGGAAAAAGTTATTCGAAATGAGTTATGGCAGGTTTGAGTTTTTTAGAGCGCACCAATGAATTTTTCCTGTGGTTGCTCTTCGGATGCGGGATTTTAGATGCAATTCGTCTGCATGGCAGTAAATTTGTTGGTGGTGCGGTGGAGGTGGCCTGCAATTCGTCAGAGATTTGTTTACTGACTGTCTTTTCTTTTCAATGTACTGGGCAAGTTGGGGTGTGTTCATCAAATGGTAAACAATCTCATCGACGGTGGGACAGTTGACGCGTGAATGCCTTTGATGGAGTTACGAAATGGGTTATTGACTTTTTCAAGTTGATGACTAGTTTGTCCAAATGGTCTAAGATTCTTGTTTGTTATTAGGACAATAGAACTATAGATTTAGTGAACTATTGGTTGCTTCCAAGGTCGCCGTTCTTTTTTTTTATTAGGGCACATACTTAGTATATATCATTTTGCTTCCCTAAAATGTCAATTCTGTCCTATACAGGTTTAAACTACGTTTACTTGCACTTAAGCTTGGTTCAAAAACTGACGAACATTCAGTCAGATGCTTGAAATTCTCCACTAACACAGTTTTTGTTTTGACATAACTCGCATTGGTTTAAGCTCATTTACAAAGACAGAACCGTAATAAGATGCTTTCTAAAATTCGTTTCCGGGCTTAGCGTCGTGGAACGTACAGACTTCTTCCAAAAATTACTAAAAAATTCTATAGTTAATCGACTTAACTGTATGTTAAAATGCGTTTCCTCTCAAGATGTTCTTTTTCTACATCACTATTACCCCAGCTGCGAAATAGCTGACTTCGAAAATAGGCCTATTCAAGCATAAGCAACCGCCCCTTCAAATGACATGCTACAACTCAGTTATACCCCTGGCTCGCAAGCCGCCATTTCGTGGGCATTTTGCATTTTTGGATATCTCAGAACAAAAAAAAAGTAAAACAATTCGAATTCAATAAAAAGAGAAAACTGTTTTTGTTAATTTCTTTGCTTTTTATATGTGCGGTATGGATATTTATGTGGGTATGTATATTTTCGTGTTGAATATCGTGGGGTTTTTCTAACACGGCATGTCCAAAAGGGTATTCTTGCCCCATGCTATAGGTACACAATTTCCAAGCAACTTGCAACCCCCTGCCCCGCAATACCAATCAAAACCAAAAGCAAGCAAAACCTACATACCCTCCCATATTTATACATTAATTGAACACGTTCCATATCCGTTTTGGAACACTACTTGATCTGATTTTTGTCAAGCTACCCTTAAATATTTGTAATTTCTTACTCAGAAACGTTAAATAAATACGATAAGCCTTCACATATCCGAATCAACTCTGGTTTGTCGTAAATCAGAGCGCCCGCCAGGAATGCGCTATATTTATTTTTCATATTTAATTTGTACTACTCTTGACTTGAATTGAACGGAAAACAACTCACATCTCCCTTTCATCGGATATCCAATAATTAACAACTTATGCCACTTCGCACCTCGCTCAAATGTTCCTCGCTCTGTTCATTATAAAAAAAAGAACCAAAATTTTAATTTTCATTTGTTGCCATAGATGCCACGCGGGTGTTTTTAATGGTCCACATGTTTGGCGTGGAGAAAAAAAATACGCTGTAAACAAGAACGTTACTCAATCCTGATATATGCGCAGAACATTTTTCATTCATGTGAATTCGACAGATTCGATTGTGCTTATTTGTTTAATTTGTTTTATATGTATTTGTGTTTTTTAATTTCATTCGGTATAAGGAGAAACTGATTTATAGAGCTGAGCTGTTTTATTTACAAATTTATTTAAATGCGATTTACCAACCAGAAAGTAGGAGCGGGGCTTTTTGTGTTAAGAAGAATATAAACCACACATATATTTACAGGTATGTTGAGAGAGGGGTTAGTAATGGACTTTATGTGGGTGGCATATCGACTGGATTGTTAAAAGGATTTATTGTTTCATGTGGTGTTTGTGTTTACAGCACTCGCAACTTAATTTTAAGGGGAGTGCTTCAATCTAAAATAGGTCGTGGGTATATTATAGGTAGGCAGGCCTTTAGTCAGTACGTAAGGATGCTATATATTCATTAATTTAGTGGTTTTTAAATTTAGACTACAAAGGACACATTCCTAAGACTTAAGGATGGAATTCCAGAAAAGTGGGGCTGTGAGTTTATTGGGACAGTTCAGTTTAAATTGGGAACATGATAGTCATTTTAAATGTGTGGAAAAATGGATTTCTAAAATGGAAATCCGCATTCAAAACAAGCAACATTCGTAAAAGTCTTTCATCGGGTAATACTTGGAGCTCCATAAAACTGAAAAACTCACCAAATCTGTAAGACGCTGCTCTGTCATAGTTTTTCCACGTACGCTATGCTGTTACGCTCTCACCTTCGCGCTGCGAAATATATGTAGACCTAAGTTCGCTACTGGGGTATTATAAGCTTTCACCTGTTTTCGTTCATCTGTTATATATCTTCTCTTCGATCGGTCGAAATAGAGCTTAAAACTTCAGCACGAGATTTGAAATTATTTCCCTCTGCTCAGCAAATCTTTTGAGTGGTATAAAGAAGGTAACTGCTTTGAAATGCTCTCCTTGCAGAAGATGGTCACATTAATAATACGAAGTCCGCTTTAGGCGGTCGAAGTGCATTCTGACTTTAGACTGACAAGCGACACAACTTCACCAGCCCCCCAGAAGAGAAACAGAAAACTCAAAAGGAAAGAGGCTTGAATCGTTCACATTAAACCCTTCTTGTAGTATCGCTCTCATCTGTGTTGAATGTCCAAAGAACTTGTACAAAACCTTCTTCTAAATTGCTAACTGTTTACGAAATGGTCTATCTTGGGTAGTTGGCTTCTTGCTGCCAGACTTGTTCCACAGGATGCATTACTTAAATCTAACTAATGTCACTTTGCATTTAACCCACAAAATGTCCACTTCCTGTTCGAGTTGGACGCATTTGTCGTTTAGTTTGACAACGAAATCCGAATTAAATCCATTTTTAAATTGAATACAACAAAAAATATTTCTATTACTGTTGTGCTGGGATTATTTTGCAAATTGCAAAATATATTCCACCAACTATAGGTAGGAAAAAAAATTAAATCCCCAATCAGCATATAAAAACCGATCGCCATTTAGGATGCAAATGCAACCACGAACAAAAAAAGTTTTTTCGGAAATGAAAAAATAAATGCAATTTAGTGTCAGTCGATTGTAAGCTCGTTGCATGTCATCCCATATTATGAATGGATTTGGCCTCCATAATTCGTGCATAAAGTCGGACTTCATTGGCTGAATTTTTAAGTAGGTATACCAACTATAGGTGCGGTTCAGTCATCTTTAAAATTAGAACCAAATGAAACACCTTGTGACTGGCACAGCTGCCGTTGGCTCCTGATTTGTTTGCGTGCCGGGTTCACAGAAAAAGAATCCAGCTTGAACGACATCCTTTATACGCGGCGTGGTCCCAAGTGGACCGTAATAAAATTCAAGTAACACGCCTAAGTAAGGTTGAGTAGGACCCCTTAACGGAGTCCTGGGTTCGCGATCCATAATTTATAGTTCAACCGAATCGAATCCCAAGCCGGGTGCTGTGCATAGACCACTTTGAATGCGACACGTGCTGCTTGCGCTTGCCTGACACCGGTGACACATGACTTTGTTGACACACACAGCAAATTGAGAAAGTCGCCCGGGCTAAAGGACAACAACAACAACAAGAACGATGATGACAACGGTCGTGCTCTTCGACTTAAGGATTAAGTTACATAAACAACCCGAGTCTGTTACGAAATTTATATTCCTTAAGGTTGCTGAAAATTATCCTCCAAAGCGGATATTTACCATACGAACCGGCTACGACTATATAGTAGCAGTGTGTTGGCTAATGACATATTAACATCCCACTTCCGAGCGAGTGCACCATCAGGATGTTGAGTCAAGGTTGCGCTCGACACACTAAAGTGTTGAGTCGTTCGAGGATAATGCAATTAGTGGGGGACCCTTAACCGTGATGAAGCAGGACTCGTTGGCTTGGAAGAAGCAGAAATACAATTCCTGGATTGTCCTGTTTGGTGGTGGTGTGGTTGTTTATTAAATATGTTTTTTTTTTATGCGTTCAATGTGCGTTATTTTTGGCACGATTCTGGTTATGGTTTCCTGAGCGAATGGGGAAATGAAACCCGGAAACCTTTACAGGTTCGGGTGATTGCGAAATATCGCCAACGCCATATCGGATATCGGCGTTTTGTGGAAGGGTCTTAAATTTTTAACTTAGAAAGGGATATCGGATTTATTTTCACTAAAGTATTTCCTCGTTTATTTACAAGTGTATGCAAATGTCATCAAAACGTTGGATTTATTTGAAAATTGGTCAAAGGCGCCATGTTGTTTGTAAGGCTAAATAAACGCTTCTTGATTTGAGACGATCTCCACATTGGATAGAAGGAAGTTTAGATTGCATTTAGGTTTTCATTTCAAGCCCCGAAGGACGACTAATGCGGAGTCCTTCCACAACCACCTAGGCTCTACTAATGGAGCATTCGGTGGATTCAGAGGATAGACAATTTCCGAAGGCTAGGGGTTGAAGAAAGAACGAAGGGCGGCGATCTTTAAATTGAAAAATCGGAGCAAGCAACTGCCTCTTATATAAACATTCAGTGCACAAGACTCTTCGCAAAATCAGACGGATATACAAGGAACCAATATTGCCGAAGATAGGTACACTGTTTCGTAATAAGTAACGACTTCAGGAGACGGCAACCCCCTGGAAGTCCGAAACAGATGAGGAGATGATTATGAAAATATTGCGAGCTTGTCAGTTTACAAGCGACGCGACGGTTCGAAGAGCCCACGAAATCACGAGATCAGAATGCCCTGGTGTGACTATATTTTTGCAAGAAGAGCATTTCAAGAGCAGTTCCCTATACTTCCTACTTCTCGAGCTGTGTGAAATAATTTCAAATCTCGTATTGAAGGTATATTCAGATTAATAAAAGAGAAGACACAGAAGGCACTCTGAGGATATCTTTTAACCGAGAGCGTGAAGTTGAGAGGGAGAGAGGGTAACAGCCTATAGGTATATGAAAAACATGACAGTAGACAAATTTACACAATTGGATATTCCTGTGGTTGGTTGTACATACCTCCAGGCAATACCCGGTGAAAGTTTTACATGAACGTTGCTAGTTTTGATTTCTCAAAACTATTCACCTACGCTTTCAAAATTGTGTATGCCACCTATTCAAAGCTTCTCGTGTCACAAATACCTTTAAGTTTCATCGATGACTGCTTTATTTGTTCCAAGCCGATGAAACATTTCCTCATGTTTGAAAACAGAAAATAGTCGCAGACGGGATAAATCTAGAGTATTCTGAATAAGGGAACAATTCCTAACTTAGCAATTATGCCAAACATGCTATGACAGGACGAGACCACCTTAAGCCATACTAAAAACTAGCTCGTCAGAGTCCTAACCTCACCAAAAAAAAGTTACCACAAGGCGGCTCACATCAGATCGGTTTGCAACTTGCAACAGTTTTAAATCCTACTTCGCTTAAAACCAATGTTAGGACGTCAGACAAAACCCTAACTCTCCTCCAACGAGCTCGTTCCTTAGATGCCCGGCTGTTAGCTGACATCTCTCTCCAATTGCGACTGTAAGTACCACTGCCATTTGAAATGGGTCCTCCTCATTAGGACTGTCACTAATTGGTAAAACTAAGGACCTTGGGCAAATTCTCCGCAAATTTCCCTTACGGAGTATCAACTAAACACTCCTCAGATGGCTCAAGCTAGCTACGTCGTACACTTTAATCAACCACGAACTAAATCATTGGTCCTTACTACCTGCAGTACACGCACTTATGTCAGCCATACGCCTCAAAGCACACACCGGCCAAATGTTTTATTAACAATGCCCCACACAATGGACCGGACCGATGCCTCACCAGCTCGACCAACTCGCATTACATCTTCCTCAATGAACAGACCCAAACGGCCATGATAAACATGAACTATGTTGCGTTACATATTGTGTACATTATACACGGACAACACTTGCAAATTGGCATGGTTCCGCTTCCGAGAAACATTCTTTCTCAACCCCTCCGTCCCTATACCCATAAACATCCTATCTATATGAGATGTGACCAAGCTCCTTCTTCGGCTGGGGCACCGAAAATCACTCGTTTCTCGACTGATTAATTGGAACATTAGTAGGTTCCGTTCGACTGAGCATCAGACAAATGTTGTTCCATGTCCTAGCTGTGCAGATTTTATCCAGCAGCGGATGGGTCAATAGCATCATACTACAACAGCATAGCCGTACATCATTTCATTATATCCTTTTAGGCTAATTGCCATGTCTTAGGCCGGGGACAGTCACGGGACATTGCCTCACTGTATATCGGCGACGACTTCGCAATGGCCGGCGACAACAATTCCAAAGTTGTATATGTCGATTTGAGTGCCATTAACATCTGAATGGAGCGTGTTCGACGGTGATTACAGTAGTTTCACGACTACCGTTCATCCCACCCACTACCGCACCAGTCCGTGTTGTTCGGGTCCACCGAGGTAAAGGAGCAAATTTGCAAACAGTGAAAATTTAAGAAAATAAATTTGCTGACGTCGTGTTTTTGTGATTTGGTGAAGGACTCTCCTTTTTTACAGGAGAGTCGTCCTTTTTTCTGTTGCGGATGGTTGATGTTTCAACATTTGTTTCTTTATTTATTTTTTTTTCGGCTGGAGGAATGTGTCCGATGTGTAAGGTGCAGCCCAGGGAACACTCCTATTTATGTCATTTTAGGAGTGTAAATTGCGATAGAGGTGTATGCGGTATTTTGTCCTTTTTTTTGCATTTATCAGCAGTGATGTGGATTTCTAGGTGGGACTGTTGGAGGAGGGTTATATACATTTATTTCTGGTTTTATTTCATATGGATTTATAAAGAAACTACTTTGCCTTCGAGTAATGTGGAAATAGTTGTGCAGGACTTTTAGAGGATACATTGCATATAGGTGCAGATACACTGCGCAGTCAATTTAGGTATAATGAAGATCCAAAATCCGGTTCAATGTGTGCGTGCGTCTGACAGGCCAAATTGGCTTATAAGTGAGTGGCATGGCTGTAGTATTTTTGGCCTCACAGTTGTGGTCCGAATCGAAATTGCAAATTCGGAAAAGTGTCTTCATTTCATGGAACAAATGGGTATTTTCAGATGCAGCATGCCAGTGGTCGAAGTGAAGATTTCATTTTGACCAACTGTTGTTCTGGTTACCAATCTTACGTGTCACTCCTCAAAAGAGTGCGTGGTACCACTTTCACCAGTGTTTGCCTATGGTTAGTTAAAAATTGCTTTACGGCATTCCAAATTGGAAAATAATGTTCATTTTTACTAGTCGGATATAGGTATTTAAGTCTTACATATTTCATTATCAGAAGAGTTCGAAGAATTTAGGGTTTTATCTAATAAGGCATAAAAAAGTTAGACAAACCTTATTTTTTTGTGACGAAGACTTATATTTGAGTTAAGCTAAAGGAATTAAATTTCAACATAGCTTATGTAAACAATTTCAAAAAGTTTTCAGTAGGTTTGACAATGCATCAAGAGAAACCTCCCCAGCGGCATCAATTAGAAAACGATCTTCCCTAATCGAGAAGGAAAGCTCTTAGGAGTGTGAAAAATACGGCAACAAGCATACAACCCCGAAATCTTAAATCCATCCCGAAGGTGGAGTTCCTTAAAAAAAAATACGAGTACTTTCATAAAACGTAAGAAATGCGAATGCGAAAATTTGGTTTATCTATCGTTTTCGTCTTCCTCTTTGAAGACGTCTAAAAAGCTGGGTAGCTTATATTGCATAGAGCTATGATCATTATGGCAGTTCGAAGGACACCTTTTTAGTGAAGGATGTTTTTGTGCTAGAGTTGCCAATGGGCACGCCATGAAAATGTTTATAGTTTTTTTGGAGTTCCTTAAAACGATAATCGTTTTCATCTTACGAAATCCGCCCAGCTACACCATTCGAAGTTTACCTTTAGTGCCATCTAGCGCTAGTATAGACATGACATCCAATAGGCAGTAGGTACTTCTTCTTCTTCTTAGGTGGCGCTAGTAGTTATCTAGTTAAACCGGTTCGTTTCTAACTAAATTCAGTTTTCCACTTCAAACTGACTAGTGTCCCCTTACACTCTTGAGCGTCACCTAAATAGGTCTTTCTCTACTTCGATGTTTCTCTGGGATGGAGTTGCAGACTCTATAGAGCACTAAAGGCTGCCATTTTCGTTGAGCCCTCAACCCAAATGGGACCACAAATTTACGAAGGGGTTCTGGTAGGTTCAGAGCGACATTGACATTGTTTCTGTCAAGTGTCAAAATACCCAAGCTCATTGATTTAAACAAACGATTTTAAGGGGAAGCACTTCGAAGAGGCCGATTAGACAAGCATTCTAAAAATTGGCATGCTGCCCCCAAGCAACTCTACAACTTCTTATGATTTACGGGACCACCCAAACTGCAATCTGCCGCCGGGTATAGGTACACAGTCTCCATATCAGCATCCAGCAAAAAAGGACCTCCAGCAAGCGTTCTTTGATCCCTATATTAGTATACTAACTTGCACTTTGTCTCATTATCTGGCCAGTTGCTTGTAGTTTTTTTTTTCCGCTGACTTCTGAAGGAGGAGACGAGAAAAAAAAAGAAAGAACAAACTCCACTCCAGCATATTGCGCCAGGACTCATATTTCACATTCATCTGGATCACGCACATTTACACGGACTATTAGCTTGTTGTCGACTTCGTCGTCCCTATACGAAGCTAATCGTGTTCTATCACCTGTGCGGCAGTGCGGCTATCATTGAAGATGAAAAACCATCGAAGATAGTTAACAAAAAAATCGCCTGGTCGCCCCTGCATCCCCTCGCCATCCCAAACCATACAGACGGACAAGACCTCTAACATCTGAGGAGGGCATGGTAATTTGATCGTTTGATCGCGTGGCCAGCGTCGATATTTCACCTTCTGGCAGAGTAGCCTGATGGCAGGTGTGATGTGTGTGCTTGTGTATTAAAAGGTAGTCTGAGGCCATATTTTCTCCCTTCACCACTCGGCCATCTGATGCACGCTCTATACCTGACCATACCATCCGAGACTGGCATTATATTATGATTGAGTGGAATTGAAATAAACAAATTAATCGTGCCCTTAAATGGCCACTGGGTCCGGGTTCGGGCATTATTCCTCTTCCTTGATAGAAAAGATACTTTCCAATTTGCGATTTTCTCTTATGTTTTGCTATCTCTAGTTTTGCATCCTGAAAGGGATGTATATACGCACGGAAGGATGCAACATCTTTGCTTCCCATTTTTATTTTCCTTCGTTCGTTTTCGAACACCTGGTATCACTGGGATGTTGCTTTTGTTGTAATTTTTGTGTTTCTGTCTTTCACCGCACATTTGTGTATCCTTGTCAATTGCAATCCTTGTTGATTTTTCTGCCAATATTTGCTTGAATGCGATAAGACTGTAAGATTGGTTGTCCTATTAATGCCTTGTGTACATATACGCACTACTTCCTACTTGTATTTGTATTGATTTTCGTTGCTTTGATGTGATTATTTGAAAGTAGAACAGTTCGACGGTCTAAAAGGACCGCAGAATGTAAATTTCAGTGAATCCACCATGGGAACTGATAACCTGTGCAAATATTTGTGGGAAACGGAAAGAAAAGGATCCACATTCTGCATGTGCTAAATGAAAGAGTACCGACAGTATTGTGGGTCGATTAATTGGTTTTTGGCGGTAGGTTTATGGTCTGGTTATCACACCTGTGGGCACACAATGGCGTTGGTATATATTGGGTCAAGCAATCACAGGAATTTCTTTTTGTTGAAAAAGTAAATGTTTGCACTGGTTGACCGCCGATATAAATTTAGGTGCACGCAGTTAAATTGCTGGTAGTTTGTTTTTCTAATCGATTCTTGAAACGGCGCGGCGTATATTAGAAAGAAAAAGTAAAGGACATGCGATTATTACTGTCGGCTTCCAGTGCAGCGGTTGTATGGAATCGGATGTGGGATCCCATCATGGTCGCAGATCGAAATTAAGTATTGTATATCCATTTATAAGTCTCTTACTGTGTCTAGTAAATTGCTTTTGAATTGCCCTCAAGTCACCATGAAAAAGATCGTAAAACAGTTCTTTAATTTCAAACCAAAATCACTTTCCAATCATCGAAAGGTTTTGAAATTGCACTTCGATCCCTTTGCGCGTTGTCCTAAATAATAAGATGGACTGACTTTCTAATTTTTTAGATCCCCCTAGGCCTCCGAGTCAGTTAACCTTCAAGTCTCCAGAACACTCTTTTAGAAACACTATTCCAATTGTGATGGATATGAGCTCACTCAAGTTTAAATTATTTTACCTTTATCCGAACACGCAAATAGCACATATTTTCCATTCGGTTAACACCCAACCACTGCACTCGCCCTAATTGCATTTCTCACCCCATTAAACTGCACGATAACACTCTTGTGCAGCTTTGAATCGCCCGTCGGTCGCTGCAATCCAAACCAATGCAACTTGCTCGCACATTGGAATGTGTTGCCAAACACCACCTACTTCTTGGCTTAACAAGAACCAAAGGCGAACCGCTGCTCTATGTTGGAATTCCGATCAAATCAATATCTTCCAGCCCCGTAACGATGTGATAATTATTTGATGATGCTTAGATAGCTTCGATTCATTAAGTCGGCAGAAGCAAGGGCAGCTTCACTGGGCAATCGCATTAAACCAGTTGGTCGGCGCGCACTGACCAACTGCTCTGCCACAAGAGACGAAGTGCCGCCGCCAACCACGAAGACGAATACACCGACGACGCGACGATGGTCAGATTGTACTATAGCAGGCACACAGAATGACCACGACCAAGACCCAGTCACGACCATGTTTAACCTAAGTGCCCACGTTGTTTCGTACCCGGCCCCGCTTAACGAGGTATCGTTTGCACGGTAATCGATAATGCTAACGCGTTGCTCCGCGGCATCTTATTTGGCGCCCTCCTGGTGTTGGCGTGATTCTGCAATTGCGGTCGAGCCAATTACCAGCGGTATGCATGCGTAAGCGGATCTAGAGATGGCATTTGAAATGGTACACGAACGCGCGGCTATTATCGATTGAAGGTGGAGGATGGCGCCATATAATTAGGCGGATTTCATTCACTGACACACCCAACAGGTAATTAATATCACTTAGCGTTCGCACCTCGGACTGGGCTGGAGGTCATTTGTTTCGGTGTCCGCCAGCGTCTTCCTTTTAATGAGGTGACAAATGCCAACACAATCGACGGCGGACAGATGCTCGACATGGCATGGGGCGGGAGAGCCCGCATTCCGATGCAATGTCCCATATGTGCTGGATTCATCCGACCCATATCCTGCAGCAGTGCGTCCTGAATGCTGATGCATCTAAATCCCGTCCATCAACTCATTGTTTGCAGAGTTCTTTACTTCGCCCCTTTCATCACTTGTCTATATGTCCGTGTGTATACAGTTACAGAAGTGTACCAGTTGTGATTATTGAATGTTTTGAACATTTTCGCCAAACCTATTGGTAGGGGTGGCGTGAATCCTTTTTGAGAAGGATCATTATGCGTTTCGTACGTGCTGACAGAGATTTCGACGCCTGAGGCTCCTCGAAACTGGTTGCACCTGCATTACACACGCCAGATGCCGTTAACGGTGATGTAGTGCGAATTTAAACCGTTCCAGGCACGTTTACCCGTCTGCCGAAGGGTTTGATTGAATTTTGAGAAAACCCAAATGAAATCACTGCCACGAGTGCATGAATGGGAACTCATCAGCACGAGCACTTTTTGAATGGAAATTAATTCCACACGAGTGTGGTGTGGAGGGTTGAACTGTTAATGCGATTAGAAGACGGCGTTGCGGTTTTAAAGGAGTCGAAATAATGATGAAGCGGTGTAAGGAAGTGTATCTTTTGTTATTAAGATAAACGAAGAATTCAGCAGGCGAAACAGTTCAATATTTTTCACACTGTTTCAGGGACGTATTCAAACAAAACGAAGGCGTACGAAGTCGTACATTTTAGGCCAGTTGGGCCAGATCTTTCTAGTCGGTTTCCAGACTATCCAAAATAAGTTTGAAAAGCAAAAGCCGCTCAGGTTTTACATGTAGAAATGAGATCACAGTTCAGTAATAAAAGTAACACTGATCGACTTCTGTGTGTTGACGACTGACAGACCCATATGCGCTCTTTGAAGGAGGGCCTTCGAACTATGTGCCAAGCTAACGATCATTGAATAGAACGTAATGATGGTTTTCATATTTAATCTTGTGGAATATTGTTCTTCATTGTTCAACAAAAACATATAAATAAAATCCAAGAAATCTCACGAAAGCATATTGAAAAGCGTCCCAAAAAAATGCATTAAAATGTTCCGAGAATGATGAGCAAAAACGCATCAAAAACGGGTAGAAAAATGCCGGACAATACTAAACAAAATAAGCTTCTAAATTGACACAAAATCGCTTTGAAAAAACGACCCAAAAACGCATGGGAAATTAATCAAAAAATTACAAATACAAAGCCCCAAGAAACGTTCTTAAAGCGCCTCAAAAACGCATGAAAAATAAACCAGAAAATTCCAAAAACAAAGCCCCAAAAAAGCTCTCAAAACGAACCGAAAAATTGCAAAAACTTACCGAAACCGACAAATAAAATACAAACAGACGAAAATAGAAAACCCTCCCAAAAAACGCACTAAGTAAACTCAAGAATCGCGCCGCAAACGCATTGAAAAAAGTTTTAAAAACTACAAAAATATGCTAATTGTGGATACGCACAACACGACACATGGAATTCTCGATCAAATAGTTCTTTACTCAAACGAGAAAGATCCTTTAATGAGACGGGGTTTCTCTCAAGTTTCTTCCCTTTGACTCCAATTGCTGTGATTGAACATTAGAGTTGAGTTATGGTCTTATGAACCAATATCGAATGCGTTTCATGCATGTAAAAGAATCAAAACCGTTAAAAAATTGCCCATATATTAAAGAAAAATTAATTTCAAAAAGTTATGATAAACAACCCGGAGATGATTCGAAAAATGACACAAATAATGCAACAAAATCGCCGCAAGAAACGTCCCGAAAAAGAGGTTACGATCTAGCAAACGCCCCAAAAACAACTCAAAAAACCTCCACGAAAATGGAACAAAAAATGTCCCAAAAATCGATCCAAAAAACTCAACAAAAACGTCCCAAAAACTATTTAAACAAGTCAAAAAAGACTTAAAAAAATTTACCAAAATCCCATCAAAAAGCGTCAAAAAATACTTGAAAAGGTGTTTAGAACAAAGCAAAGTAAACCTCAAGAAAATAGCCTAAAACCGCTCCCCAAATTTCAAGAGCTGGTTACCTGGGTATTGATAGTTGACTCGAATGGACCAGTAAACAGGAAGTCCCCTACTTTATTCTTACAAGTTTAATGATTTTTTTTAACAATATCTCCGTAAAGCGAAGTGCACTGCTTAAATTTCTTAAAAAGTCACAATACATATGAGAACACCCAGTCACATAGAAAACGATTGACCCTAGATTCACCATAGGCAGATTTTACGTAATCAACCATCAAACATAAATAAATATGCATACGCAAAGATTTCCCGACAACGGCATCCCTTGCTTGGGATTTTTTGAAATGACCACACAAGGACGTTCCAATATTGCTTTCCCCTCCCTTCCTGCGACTTTGGCGGAGGCAAAAATTCAACCTGCGACACAGCTCAATGACAACAGGTACCACGGCCATCACGCATTCAGTGGAATACCTCCTGCTGCACGGACGACAACGATGAAATCAATGCCAGTGTGGCTCGCAGAATCGTTAAAACTGAACATGTCCCCGCAGAACTGTAACAATCGGCCATGCTCATCAGCCATTACATCTCGCTGAAGCAGTTCTATCAATTAAACAACTCATCGCAGAACATGCCCATGGACAGGCGTCCCAGAAGATTGCACTTGTGCGTGGGCCGTTCTCCTTTTCGTTTGCATATGTGCTTCACGGTGCCACCATGTCCGAGGCATTCTGTCATGTTATCATCGTACTTTGTCGTTAATAAAATAATAATAGGAGACCATTAAAGATTGAAAACATCGATTCATCCGGCCCGCCTGCAGTCTCTGGCCAGAGCGCGCAAACTACCTATACGGACTTCAAACGTGATTGCGTGCTCTGGAATCCGGAATAATGTTGTAATTGTTTTTCCATGAACTCGGGAGAGATTGCCCGATGTCATGAGTTACGATTGACTTGCAATTGCAATTGTAATGTGGCCCAGGAGTGCCAGCGTATGCTCTCAAGGCCGACCAACGGACACGGACATATGCAGCCAGTGCGGAACTGCACAAAGTTTGTGCTTGTGACTATGACGATGCAATCAAGATTTGTTTGATTGAATTTGGGATTCGAAAAGTTTCCAAAGTATACAACGCGTACGAGCTTAACTATATACCAAACGAGATTAGAGACTATCTTCTTCCACAGTGAGTGTGCATCTGTGTCCTGTGAGGAGGAGGTGCCTACATGCTGAAGACGGAAAAAATGCACTCGAGCATGGCAATCAATGAGATAGATACAGTTGTTCGCTTACTTATTCAGTAACAATGATGAAATTTTAATAATTCAATAAGTAAAGGACCCCCAGAGGAGTGGTTCGTCATGACCCACCATCCAGGAAGTTGCTCTGGATACAGTGCCATGGCCATCCGATTGAGATGCGGACTTGAATGGGAATTTCATCAGGAAGTTCAATATTTATCTGCATTACTAATTAGCGTTAAGAGAGAATCGCCGGAGGAGCAATGATTTGCGGAACGATAAATGTCCTTGAGTGCAAATGGAGATTTCTCGGTAATGATGTGCTTCTCTGAGGCTACTTCCCGGAATCACATAATACAATCCATTGTGACTGCGCCTTTGTGCAGAGTGCAGTTGGATCAATACTTTTGAGTGGCCAGTGTTAACGTGGAATAAAGCTTTGCATGTTACAGGATGGGATGTTGCACTATTGTCCTTCTCCGATTGGGTTGGGTAGGTTTTTCTGTCCAGCATATAGGATCAACCATCAACTTTGTAAATTTTCTGGACTGGAAAGTGGACCGGCTTTCATGGTGTATAAAGTAAGAATCAATCGAACTCAGTAAAAAAAAATTATCAGAATGTTTTGCAAACTGTTTCCACGATGGTCCCATATGCGCCTTTCAAGACTGGCGATGCCTTTATGCGACATTTCTTTGTAAACAATTTGGAAAGTCGCCTTAATATCGTCACGTCCTTCCACCAGTGGAATTTAAAAACCGCGTCGCAACCTCCATTCAATTCAGATCAAAGCAAGAGCCCGGCGTTCCCACATGAGTGTCGGGAAACATGCAACGCAACCGCCAATTAACAAATAGCAACCAGCCTTTGACGGCCCACTGTCACAAGAAAGTGCAATTTACCTGTCAATGTAATTCAATCGATAAGTGTCCCTTCACCAAGGATGCCACACACACTGACCGTCGCGTCGTCGACTATCAGCATCTTAATTACAGTCGCATCAAGTAATTGCCAGGGCACTGTCCAGTGTGCACTCCTTTTGTATGAATCGGTTCGTCGAATTACTCTCCGATAAAGGCCAAAGGACAAGAGCACCGATGCCGCATTCTAATTAAACTATACACCACGTGACATGGAATCAATTTGCGGAATGTCAAGCAAACACATCGATTCGATTGTGTGTATCTGTATAGTTTCTCTCCTACTACTTGAATGCGCTGGCTGTTGTACAGCAACCTGCCAGGAGCACCGATGATGACTTGGAATTTCTCTTTAGCCATTAGTCGACCACAAATCAATTAGACAACATGAAACATCTGACCGGAGTCTCGGTTGGTGCGGGACCTAAAATAAACACGGCTCCCGGCAACGCACAAAGTCCATTTAATTATCGTGTACTTTGGATCAAGGAACTTAGAGTGCACCTTACTCTTCGCGGCGCAGCTGGGTGAGTGGCTCTCGGTTGGCACCGAAAATCCATCATTCCATTGGAATGGTCATGGCACCACTGTATGCCACTTGAATGACACTCCTCCTCGTCCTGACTATACTGAGAGACAAATTTGCCTTGGCTCTTGTGGCAGCAGCGGTGGTTTTTCAAAGAAGTCGAGGAGGACAACTGTAATCCAATTAGATAAAATTTGAAGTCCATAGTCCTTGAACTGCGTGCGCTCGGACGAAGTTGGGTCTTTATGTGTCACTGTTCCGCTGATGCTCAGATGTGATTACATGCTTTGTTTTCAGTGGATATCCTCCGACCTTACCCTGATGAGCAGTGTTTTCTGTTTCCGTTTAAATCGGACCATGTTCCGTAGGGTGTGTTGGTGAAGTGTCACTTTGTTTACCTCTGCGGGAATCTACGCAATGGCGGCTAACTTTTGACGAAGCTACTGGCAGTTATCAAGTGTGTGAATAAATGCCCGTAAAGAATTGTTTTCTATTAAGAAGGGGGTCTTAAAATCCTGGAGCATTATTGTTCGAAAAGTAGTATTTAACATAAATACAGCATGAAAAAACTTGGTCACAGACTATAACATTTTGACATAACAAAGGTTTCTCCAATTTCGAAAGCTGCTTGCCGAGTTCGAATTTCACGAGCGACAGGCATCTTTTGTCGTTTTTAAGACCTAAATTTATTGGGTCATTTGAGACACGAGTGTTACTCCAAGAAATCGTGATTGCCGCAACTCTAGTATTAGGTATAGCTAGCAGTGGAGGGTGTTTGTATATGCCTGAAAGAGCATTGAAAAGGGATTCTTGTACCCCGTGTCGGGCTCATAAGCTTTGGCTCGTTAGTAGCTGGAGCTCTGAATCTAAAACTATTCATTTTTAAGTATGAGTAGAAATATCGTCATCGTCACTGTTGTCTCAGTTTGACAGAATTAATAGAAACTTGAAGTTTTAGCTTTCCACCTACCTAAGGCTTCTTTGTCTAACGACCAAGTCGTATTTTAAAAGCTTGTTAGAACCAAATGGTTTCAAAATTCTTAGTTCGTACTGTACTGAGTTTTAGTAGGTACTCTCCGTTCAAGGAGGATCATGGCCACACTTGCGGAAAGGCTGCATTTTGTGCCCACGTCTTTGATAAGACCTAATTGAAGAAGAGAAATATTTAAAACTTAAAGACAGGTATGACATCCGAAAGCTAGCTGGCACATGTAAATTTTGCAGAGCTTCTGGGAAGCTACCCAAGATTATGAGTAGAAAAGAAGTGAGAAACATGGACTTTTCAGAAGCAAAAGGAAAAGCCTGAATGCGTGATTAACAATGGGAGCGCTCAATATGTAAACCACAGCGTAAATTGATCTACCGAAGGATGCAAGCGATAGAACAGAATCATCTTGATTTGAAAAATAGGACTAAAGTGTTGGAATAGCAGTCGTTGGTGAGCAAATTGTACGTCCACTCGATCATAAAGTGAGGAAGCAGGATAGAGATACCCGATTTAAGTCCTCTTAGATTAGACGGCTTTGTTACTGCCTTTTCCCCCAAAAAGGACTCCCCAACAATAGGGTAACACATCAAAACTTCCTCGCCATCCACAACACAGCTATATGTTCTTCTTCCTCTTTTGTGCCAACATTTCTCAAAAGGATGCTCTCGTCTCGTCTCAGGTATTTTTCGCCAATTTCTCACCTTTGACTCTGTGCATCTCCACAGCTATACATCGACTTGTGCGATGTTATGCCACAACACATCAACACCATTAACGGCGACGCAAGACGAAGATAATTCGACGTGGCGCCACAAATTATTTTCGTATAGATTATTTCTTTTTATTTTTGTGATTTTTAGCGCGGCTTTGCACAGTACAAACTTTTGTTTGACCGCGTGCGGCAGGCAGGGCGACGCGGCGGCATCTCAACATGATAGAGGCGAATTTTTAATCTGGGTTCTGGCTGCTGGGTAGGGTATTCTACGAAAACGCTTGTTGGCTGATGTTTGACTGGCGGTCGGTCGACTGGTGACTGGGTTGGCAAATGTTTTCGTGTCCTTTTTACGGGTAATTTTGTGCGCGCTAAGACAATATTTGATTGCCCGGAGGCACTCATTTAGCATCAGCATCCCAGTTGGTAATTTGCAGAGTGTTTGTATTCGTGTCTTGTGTGACGCAGCCAAAAGCGTAACGGGAGAATTGTCCGCAGCCATCCTTTTGGGACGACGATGATTTATGAGGATTAATTTGAGACAGTTGGATTTTGGCAGTGGCAGTGGCACTTTTGTTTAGGAAAGACGATAATGGGGTGCGGGTGATGTGGTACTTAGGTGGGATGACATTACCACTCTTTGCATTACCATGAAGCAAATATTTACGCACTCATCTGATGGTGCGCGTATTTTTTTTCTGTATTGTAGGTTGGGTTAATATGGGAAGTGTCTAAGTTTCAATCTGACGCAGTTAGTGGTAGTTTGAACAAGAAAATTCTACTCTAAGTTGCTACGAATATTTATATAGTAGTTCGACCCATATGGCGGTTGTTTGTAAACTTAAATAAAATACTAAAAACAATAAAAAAAAAAAAACTTGTTCCCCCCCTAGAGCTGTTTTCTCCCAATCAAACGAAATGGCATTTTCCAGAATTCAGGTGTGAAACAATGACACGACTTAAGAGGACCACCTATAGAATCTGTTAATGTGTAGCAAACAACTTCAACTCCAAGCCGTCTTTGTTGTTTGGCACTTTTATTGCTCGTACTGACAAAGTTCATCCATTTTGTCTTTATTACCCGGTTTTACTGTGAGAACATTTCACAGACTGCCATCCGCACTGCATGCTGCTCAAATTAACAAAACATTCAGCAAAGTACTACTGGTAACTGGTGACTACTGCACATACACACAGAGAGTCATAAAAGAAAAGAGCAGAGAAAAAAATCAAAGAAATCCAGGCTATGAACGGATTCGACATGACCCCACCGACCGTTAAATTTTGTTCCGTCTGCTTCCCATTTTCATTTTTATTCCCACTTAATATTTGGGTTAATAGTGGCCATTGTCTTTGGCTGAATTACGTGCTGTGAACCTCTCGGTTAGCGGTTTTCGCGAAGATCCGTCATAACGTTTCCGAAATTTCGACTACCGTTTGAGCATATGCTATGCCATATCTTGTGGATGAATTTGCGACGCGCTCTATAAATCCCGATTGGGTCAAAGATTGGCCGGCTTGCATGAGATGCATGATTCCCAAATCTCGGTTACGGAACTAGTGTGGTTTGGCAGCGGCTTTTTTAAGAGGCTTCCTTCTACTGCCCTGGCATACTTTCTCACGCGGGGGGTCAGCCTCAAATTCAAATGAACTCTTGGCCAGAACGGTTCCGAAGGTTTTTTTTTTTTGATTTATGGGTTAATCGGGGTAGCACGTTTTGCCGTACACCGATATGGCCAGCACGTCTCTTATCCCACGCACATCGCCATCGTCTCCGGAAAGATGCTCTAATTAATTCCGCCGCCGCAGCCGTCGCTGGTGGTAGTACTCGGCCTCGGCCATTATCGGTTTGTATGTCTTTTGCTGGATTTAATTCGTTTTTAAGTGCAATTACCCAGCGGTTATTACTGCAACAAAATCCAGCGCAGATAACAATGTAATTCAACTAACAAAATTGGTGGCAACAGCCTTTTTAATTGTTTTTCCCACGCGCTGTTCCTATTGTTTAGTTTGCGCACCGCGGACCGATTGTTTGTTTTGTTGTTCCATGAGGGGAGCTGGTGGAAATCATGTTGACACATAATTGAGGGCGTTTTGAAATTTAAACAGTTTTCGGGGGGATTTGGAATTTTCTATTACTTAATGCTGGGTGCGCGGTGCGGTGGCAACTCACAGTTCACACCCAGAGGCAACGAACAATCGCGGTTCGCTGGAAATGTGCAAGGAATTTGGGTTAAAGTTGTTTACCCCAACCGAGCGGGTTTTAGGTTGTGTTTTATGTGATTTAATTTGGATTTTGTAGTTGTTTTATAACTTTTTTGTTTGGATTGGAATTCCCGAATTCGGATAGGAGATGACGCCGCCGTAAAGAGGTAAACACTTTTACGGGGCCAGATAAATACTGTTTTGTCACATTCTTTGGTTAGACGGATTGTCACCAGAGAATGTTTATGGGAGAGTGGCGTTTTGTCGGGAGGTGCGACGACTATAAATCTTTAGGGGTCATAAAGCAAGTGGAGTGTAGTAGCTGTTCCATTAATCGTCGAAAATATTGTTAAGTTGTTGTCGTTTTGGTGCGGTTTTGCCATGACAAACAGTGAGATTATTTTGAGGTTCAGTCAGTTATAAGACTTACAAGGGTAACCTGAAAATCTGAGATGGGTTTTTCAAAAGGAAGACGTACTTTGGCATTTATTCAAATAAATTTCCAAAAATATCTATATGGCTTCGAAGTTCGAAACGACCATTATGGTCATCAAAAACAGTAGACAATTCCTGTCAGTGATTTTTACAGGCATAAATAAAGAAAGAAGTCCAGATGCTGCTGGCACTGCCACCTATCGGGTTTCAATCAAACTATTTTTTAAAATCACTAACCGCAGAAACGCAAACTGCAGAACTTTCAGGTAAATCGGTCAAGTAGTTTTCGACACATTCTGACTTTGCTTTTTATCGACTCCGTCGTCATCAATATACCATTAGTCTTTACGACTTTTTATCGGACAGATTACGGCGTTATTTTGAAACCATTTTTTGCGAAATATGTACCAAATGAAAAAGTGAATCTTTACAGGTATATTGGCTCATATGCCGTTTTTCACTAGCAATAAAAAAAGGAAGAACCCTTTCATGAGGCACCTAGCCTACTTCATGCTATCGACTCTAAAATTTATCATCGTGTCTTCTAAATAAATACGACGATTAAAGGAAGTGATAAGTGATTCTTTTTTTTCGGAAGACGTACTTGACGTTGGTAGTTTCGAGGCTTAGGAAAAATATATTTTCGAAGACGCTTGGTCAACATTTCACCAAAAATGTTAAGTTATGCTCACGTAACTACTTTTAGGGCACATTTTGTAGTACCGTCCAGTCTTGAAGCCTTTCTACCGATTATTTGCTTAAAAGCTTCAAAGAGGTCTCCCAGTGTTATCTGCTATAGGAACTTACACTCTCTTGAACACTTCTCCGAACCAGCTTGCTGCCATCGCATACGGAGGACTTTTGAGTCTTTTCGTTGTGATTTTGTAACATTGAAGTCATTCATTAGTTCCTCGCAAAGGTGTTCAAAACAAAGACATTTACACTCCAACGATAACCCCTCTGGTCATCGACTTTTGAGGCCTGCTGGTAAGTTTTGAGTTCCGCGATTTCCGGGCTACGTTCTTTTCTGTTCCGAATCTCAAAAATTTATTTATAAGATATAGAACTCGTGTACTACCTAGCCTGGGTAACGACCGTCTCTTCAATATAGCCTAAGGTTGCTTGGTTTTACAAATGAGGCCCGTTTGAACATATGCGGCGTTGGTTGGTTGATTGGTTTATGTTTGGTTTATGTAAAAAACATAATCAGCACTTAAGCCTCTTTTTATAAATAACTATAATATAATATATAATTTTTGGCGCAACAGGCCTAGGGTCCTAGCTTCTCGCAACCCTCGCTTAGTAGTCCAACACACTAACCACTAAGCCACTGCGCCTCTTTTTGGGGCCACAGAAAAGACCTGTAGAAAATGAAGACGAGGTAGGTATGATACAGAAGCTCAAAGCAAGCCAGAGGATTTATGGGAATTGAAATTGATGAATTGAATTTCCAAGAGGTCCTTTTAGAATGGCTTGTCTAGTGCGTTGTTTTTGATTTTGGGTAGAGACGGGTATTCAAAACGGGTTTCATTCTCATTTGCATTAGCGTAGCTATACGGCAGTGGGTGTTATGGGGTAGCATCGAGCTTTTGAGAAGACGTTGTGTAAGGTTTGAATGAAGTCCAGAAGGTAAAAGAATGATCAAGAGGTAAGATAGGACTATGTTCCTGTGGTCAGATTTTAAAGACCCTGGAAAGGTAAGCTTTAATGAATGACATTGAGCATTACAGTAGCTGCTTTGAATATATCGGTGGCGTGTGTAGCCCATAATGCTGGGATCGTCGAAGGAGCCATTAAATTACCGCAGGCTATAAATGTTTGCACTGAAGACACATTCAAATACTCATCATTATATCTAGGACCCATATATACGACTCGCTTGGACCCGATTCATTGGTTGACCATGACCTCTCTCTGGGCGGCCCTTTCAGAAACATATGCACTTCGAGTCGATAACCCAGGATCACAACCGTCTTGTAAAAATAATAAATATAATATTCATTTCCGGGATGCATTGCTCAGTCCGTGAATGGATGCGGAAATCGGATTGCGAGTCCGCATCCGCATGCATACTATTTACAATGTGTCAGGGACTGACCACACTGAACAGTCACTGCCGGAATAAACGAGTCACAGAGAAATTGCTGAAATATTCCAGCGCAACAGCAATTAATTACCCCCCGAGGTCACTGTTTCCGATTTCATCGAATTCCCTTCGTTAATCCTACCCCAAGCGCCAAAAATACATTCTCTGCATCTGAGTGATTTATGCTTTCGTTCCTGGGAAAGGCGAACGTGATTTCGTCAATTTGTAGGGAATAATGTCAGGATTTCAGAATGACACACTTTTACTGCAGCTTGAAGGGTGATAGGTTGTTTTAACATCGAACCCAAAGGATGTGTGGCAATTCGGGAACAACACACAAAATATAAGGGAGCCGGGAGCCCTCGTGTGCACTTAAGGAAAATTGCATTTGAGACCAACAAAGCTGGTCCATTGTTGTAATTGACCTTTTTCACATGCACTGGCATCTTTATGGCGGCCAATTGAATATATCGGACCAAGTCAATGGTCGCCACTAGCCCTACAAAATTCCTTGCAGGGAAATGGGAACCACAGGATTACATTATACGACATATTCATTCCGGAAGCACGTTTTATGTTCAATAAATTTTTGAAGAGCCAACAATGAACCTGTGAAGCCTTTGGCCATAACGAACGAATTTAAGGCGCCCACCCTCCTCCTAGTAGGATCTTTTCTAATTTATCTACGGAAAAGGGGAGCCACTTCTTTTTGTGTATGCACACATTCCGAAACGTAACATACAAAGTGCAGCAGCAAAAGGATCGACGACGGACGCGCACAGTCAACTCTTTCGTCGTAATCTCCAGAAGTTGGAATTCTAATTAAATGTCATGTTAAAAAGGATATCGCATTACCTCTTCGTCTACATGGTTTGAGAGAGCTTACTGCTGCTTGTGAGGACTGGACACCAGACAGACCAGTGTGTACAATAGTTGTATATGGGCGGTTCCAATATAGTGAATCCTTGGAGCGGATCGAAGTCGTGTCCGGGTGAAATGTGAAATAATAATTGTGAATGTGGCTTAGGTCTATACAGGAATAATTTGTAAGGCATGTCGTCGGAGAGGATGTACAGTGAAGGCTGTCACTGCAAAGGAAACATACAACTCCTGATGATATGGTGCTGCGGGAAAGGGAGTGCATAGTTGTATGGTTTCGGTGGGTATGACTGAAGGTATTTCTTTTCTGTTCATTCCCCGCAGACGGTCGGTCTGTAATAGGAGATATCAGTTAGGACATTTGCTTCTGTTATAGGATAACATTTTCCACTTTCTGTGGAGTGGAAAATATAAAAGTGCTTAGGATAGGTTAGGCATAGGCATGTGGTTGCAATGGATTGTGGTTACCGCACAAGAATGACTTTCATATGATGACACGTGAACCAGTCTACAGTTAGACGATGATATCAATACTTTGTGGGAGTCAGGGTCAGGATAGGGGTGCAAGTGGTCATGGAATACCATGCGTGCTTTGACAAAGTGGTAAGTTTTTGGTTATGTATGTTACAGCGAAGGAGCACATGTCACTATTTTAACGAAGGTGGAGTTGTAGTTGGTTTTAATGCCTACCCTGGTTATAGGTGGGCTTAAGAACGCCTTGCAATTTAAAAAAAAAATCAACTTTTAACCAAACATCGCAAGCTTATCTTGTTCGCTCATTTAGTAAAAATCGAGCTCCAATATTACGAAAACACTCAAGGCGTTCCTAAACAAATATGGTTGGGGAAACTTCTTCTGCATTGACACCTTGGCATTTTTTACATTGTATACGTCACTAAAGAACGCCCATTGCTGTCTAGCTTAAGTGTCGCCTTTCTATGACCAATTCACCGCCATCCTCGCTCTCTTGTAAAAATAATCTTTCAATACGTTTCTGAGCCGAAGATGCAAATTTAAATAGGCTGAGCCTTTCGCAATTCTTTTAGCGAAGTTCCGACAAATATTTGACATTATAACTGCCCACAGAAAGTTTTTAACTGGATACAGATAGGTACAGCATAAAATTTGTATAGGTTTCATTATTAAAATAAAATCTTCGTCAACAAATATAATAATAGTAGGTAATAGTAATAGTGAAAAGTGCACAGCTAAGGTCACAGTATTGAAGCGGTCCCGCTAATCGATGAAAAAAATGAAATGTAACACATAAAGAACAATAATTATATAGATTCTCCATATGGACATCTTGTGCTGAGTATTTTATCTCGTTTCAATTTGTAAGTACCTTCTATGAAGGATGGTAGTAATTATCACCTTTGCTGGACTTCTTTTCAAATTATCCTACTGACTCACTGCACATACCTCTTCACATTATCCTGTCAAGGCTGTATTCCAATAATACAAACGATGAACAAAGCAATAAAAACAGCAAAGAATCTCTGACAAACAAAAACACATTATGCAACCAATCCTACATGTTGTAGATGTGGATATATTGCCGTTCAAACATAATTTGAATTTCATTGTCCTGGCTATAATTCTTTCGAGAGAGGCGCCACTTTAGATGCAGCAACTGCGAGTCAAAACTCGTAAAATACACCGAGCGCAAAGCCACAAATAAACAAGAAGCACTCGAAGCAATTAAACAATTATATTTGACAAAAGGCGCGCAAAGACCGAGGGACAAAGAGTTGTATGTGCTGTGCGTGTGCATTTACCTAACCCGAGGTCATATATGGTAGCCGCCGCTAAATGCTGAGCTCGAAAATCTGTCGCCACATGACCTGTATTGCACTTTATGATTGCAGAACAATGCCAGAGCAACCATTGTCGAAGAAGGAGTGAGGAAAGTGAGATGCAATCACAACGAGGTGGAGGAGAAGGACATGCATTTAATTTATGATGGTGCCAGTGACATAACCCTTTCTCATCAGTGACCTTGTAAAATTGTTTTGTTGTGTGTCGGTATTTACCTGGGTGATGTTTTTCATTGCGATGGTTCCACGGGATAATGATTTTTGTATTGTTATTCTAATTGCGATGCTAAGAGCAAGTCAAGGACGATTTTGGTACGTTTTGTGATCAAGTTGATGCGTGGTTGCATTTCATAGGGAGAGTTTTTTTTTTCACATTATTTAGCTGTAAAAATGTTAAGGGGAAATCAGTATAGGTTTGCATATGAGTAAGCTGGCTTAAGCCACGGTTCGTCTTTGTAGATATGCGTCGGCGGATCACGTCTTGAACTCAAGTCCATGTTTTTATTATTATAGACCCTCGTAGATTGCAAGATTGTGAGTTTTGTTATCAAAGTAAGCACTGTGCTCTTAGAAAAATCTTCCAAAAAGGTGAGGTCTTGAAGCATGTGGTGAGGATTTATCGAAATGCTCGCCCAGAATTCCACTCAGTTAACTGGCAAACAAAATTTTTAAAAGCAGCGACCAGACTATTTTCTGATGAGTGAGTGTCAGAATTTTTTTCAAGTTAATACCCCCTACGGCTAGCCAGGGAGTGACTCCGAACTACACGGTGAAGCGACAGTTTGAAGTACAGGCTATGCACATGCGAGTCATGGCTAGGCTAGACGTAATCTGTTTATCTAAAATAAAATTTCCGGTATCGTATTAAAAAAATATGCAATTTTTCCTGTTTCTTGAATTTTTCGAAACCACAAAACTACAAACAAAACTTTTTTTTTAACACTAATTCAGAAATTGTCTGCATTATTCTGATGTGAACACGACTTAAAATACATATTTTCATTCACTTCTGAACTCTGAACACAACACCATTTTTTTTTTAAACAATTTCTGAACACACCCACTCAATTGGCAGATCAAAAACTTTTGCAACTTTATTGAATGTGTTAAAATTTATGTTTTTTTTGTATGTTTTATTGAATTAAAAAAAATATATATTTTGTTATTTTGGTTGTTGTTTTTCTTCAATTTTTCATTTGATTTTTTTGAAGGTGTCCTCTTTTTGCATTGCTTGGATCTGGTCACCCTTGTCATGCGTGGCTTCCTATAGGAATGCGTTCCTATAGGAATGCGTAAGAAAGTCATTGATGTCGCATTCAAGGTCCTTGAAATCTCTAAAATGGGCATATCTTTGAAATTTCATTAAAAACAAATTTTAATAATGTTTCACTTAGATTTTCTTGAAAATTTTATTTTTACCTACCGAAATGTCCTTGAAGTCCTTTGAAAGGATATTTCGTCAAAGTGTTTTTAAATGAACTGTAGACTTTAATTTTCATGGATATTTCACCCTTAAGTCATTCAGGCCCCCAAAAATGGTATTAATCAATTAAAAATTCCTTCATTTCTTGTGGCCAGCATTGACGAATACTTTTCTCACTAAAGTAAAGTTAAAATCTGAGTTTCACATTACAGGTATCAATGCCCAGTAAAAGGTACTTGGGAGCATAATGAACTCTAAACTGAAATGTATAGTTCATGTTGATACCTATCCCATAAAAAAGTGTTTACAACGCCATTTAAAACTCTCAGCGCCCACGAGAGCTCTCACGCATCAAAATCATTAGCTTACAGCACTTTCTCACAAGTGATTGCATACATTCAGGATGATAAAGACAAAGTCACTTTGAATCATACCATATATCATTTCTTGGACAAACAGCTACCTTAGTCGGACAATCATTGTTTCGCAGTCACTACCTGTCTAACTGATATTTTGCTGAATATGTCGCCGTCCATTCGAGATCCCGTTCAAATCGCGTGCGGTCTTTCTGGGTCTGGATTTGGAACGCCACATAAATACGTACACTTACATAGACGTACAGCTTTCTCGCTCTGAACATACATAAAATGCACTTAACCAGATGTCAGAACTCCGTTCAATAAAAACGTTTCTACAAACCCTCACATATTTACATACACAACTAACCTCCATAGTGAAAGTGCCATAAAACGACCACCTCTGCGCCTAATTAATTGTCCATGACTCGACACATCTTTTTCCCTAAAAGAGCTTTGTTCACTACCAACCAGCAACACTGTCCAAATTTAATTTCGCCTAGTGCATCGGACCGATAAGAACGTCACTCTGACATTTACTAATTACAATAGTGTGATACAATCTTTAATTGCAAAAATTTCTGCAAGCAAAAATGAAGATGGCGAAGAAAAAAATTAACTCCTTCCACCTTACCGCAGCAATTTATTACCTGTCATCCCGCATAAGAAGGAGTTCAAAAAAAAATTCACTCTTAACTCCAAGTCATCCACACAATGCGGCATCGCCAAAGACCACCCTCACTTGGGCTTCATTAAAACGGTATAACCAGTTAAAAAAAAATAACAAAAATCCTCAGGTGACATATTGTGAGTACGCTTCGGTGCATCCAAGTTGCATCGTAAGGACTTCTTTCATTTGGCTGTCCTTCTTGAATTTTTTTGTCTTTCTTGCGGAAAAAAATTTGCTTCTTGCAATAAATTTTACCAAACGAGGACCTGGTGCTGATGGGGTGGTAGCTGCTATGTATAAGTGGTAACATGTGGTCGAATCGGCATCGATCATCTTCACACAAAATTGGCCAATTCGGTCGCTGCCGGTGCCGAATTCGTACTCGCCTTCTTTAGGTTGTAGGCGCACATGGGCGCACCAGTTGTTCAACGTATTGGTGGCAACCCTTGCTAGTTAGCCCTTCGTCTTTGTTTTATGTTTATTTTCTGTCGGCGTATCTCTGCAATTTTATCGCATCATGTGTTACCGTTTGAATGCGGTTTCTTAATATTTTTTTCCTAAATAAATTCGATGCAAGTGGATACCGATCGCAAGTGCCACGTGCCGTCTGACTGAATTACAAAACGGTTGAGTTCATGTATCTGATGAAATTTCATCGCAGCCCTTTTTCGTTATTCGGGGCAATTATTACGGGCCACACCAACACTCGAGACGCGTCCTGCGGCGGTGTTTCTACCTGTGTGGCACTGCAACAGCGGGGCACATGGATTGGATCTACAATCTACATATGGCTGAGTGGTGGCGATAGCGGCACTTTTGAGTTATTTAACCCATTTGTGTGAAATTTACTGTTTGCTATATAATAGGTGAGTTGGTGATCTTTTTGTTGGTTTGTGCCAAGATTAAGGATTGTGTCATCGAAAGAGATTAATGTTACGCTTCTGGCAAATCCTATTAACTGTGCTAGTTAATCTAAGGAACAAAAGGTGGTTAACGGCGTTAAGAGGCTTGGATGTCCTCGTTCGAGTCTGCGAATTATTACATATTTATCTAATCCAAGACATAATTTGAGCATATCCTAAGTTTTTGAAAAATAATTATAATATTTTGTGTAATGGTTGCTATGTCAGAAATTCTCCCTTGAGAGACAACTAAGTCCAAGACATATAAGTAAGTAAAGATTAGAGATGCCACGAATATAGTTATTTGGCCGAATACCGAATACCGAATAGTTGCCGAATATTCGTGGCATCTCTAGTAAAGATCAATTTACGTCCAAATCTTACAATCGCATGAGACCATTTAACCGAATCAATTTTCTACAAGGACGAAGGGGAATAACAGTGCTGAGGTCGTCTAGAAGAATACAACTGACATTCATTATTTTACTGGGAGAACTAGGTATGATTTTGGATTTACCTGGACATTTAACGCCTGGTTATGAGGTGATCCTCGTTTTATCTTACCTCTGTCATAGACCTTAATTTTTGGGTCAAAAATCGTATTTCAGTAAGACTGAATTAGTTAAACAGAAAGGCTTTTCCGTGCCTTGAAAGTCCCGATTTATTTCAAAACAATGTCATAAGCGATTACAGTTCTAAGCCACCTACCCGCTCTTTCCACCTATGCGAAACCAGACGAGTTTTCAATACGAAGAAGAAGAAAATATAAGTGAGTCTAAAAGACCACAAGGGTTACCTATACGTTATACGAGATTTTTTTTAACTGGTGCTACCACTAACTTCACCAACTCCGAATGGAATGATTAAGAGACGCATGTCCGCTTTTGGAGTAGGGTGGAAAATATTGAAGTTAGACCAGAATTTTTAAGTAGCACCTACAACATTTTGAAACTTGACGCTTTTCTTTTAGACGGCATTAATCTTGGTAACCCTACTTTGGAAAAACGAAAACAATGGTTACGTTTGGTATGCTTACAGCTTGAGCCCCGTAGACGGTTTAAATCAAGTCAGCGGAGTAAGACTAAAATAAACTTTTACTAAAGCTAGGATTTCATTTGGATAGACAAGTCTTGCTCATACCTCATGTCTCCATATCAACATCAGTTAAGTTTGACTAACATATCAAAGCTGACAAACAACCCATTGACGACACTATCAAAACTTATTTATCACTTGGGTTACACTTTCGTTGTTATGTGCTAACAGCTCCCCCATAAGCTAATTTTACGTCTGTGAGACGGATTATCCTTCCGACATCCGACATCAACATCAACATCATGCACAATCTTCATGTGATAACTGAATTTTGCCAACTACCCTGATTCTTCTCGACCGCCGACAAAGACGACTACGCAGCCTGCCGCCCGTCGATCGAAATGAAATCATTTGCTGGCCATAACTCTTGCAACAGTCAAAACATTATTAAGCAATTTTTATGAACGTTGTAAACAGTCATAAATCGAATCTCCTGTCATCGATCTTCTTCACCGATGGTCGGCGCTGAAACGTTGATGGACCTCGGGTCTCCGCCCCCAGCTATAAAATAAAAGAAAATTAAGGAAACGAAAGGGAATTTGTCTTCGGATGATTAATCGACATCCTTGCCGATTCAAAGTGTGGCGCACATGTACCGAAATGCACTTTCGAGATAAATTACACACGTTTCACCCTTTTTTTTTTGTGTTTCATGCTTGCCAAGGAAGGTTGCCATTGCCATTGCTCTGCCCATAAATTGACCCATAAAAATGATTTATCCCTGCTTGTGGGATCAGCACTTTTGATTTTTATTCTTATCCCTTCTTTGTCTCCCCACAGAGATGAGGGCGATAAAGGGTCCCGTGACTGAGCAAAAAGTAGAGGAAAACTAAAAGATATCCTGGCATCGATTTGGGGTAAGTCTCCTTATGTTGCTATTTCACGGAAGACCAACTGATTCGGATTCGATGACAGTTCGTCCCGGTCGTAAATCCACAAACTGGATGCGACTCGTAAACTGACGGATTGATTGGATATGCCAAAGAGATGGGGCGCGTCATAAGATTCCATATTTTATGAAGTATGAACATATTGACACGCTGGTTACTGCTGATGGGTGCTGGCACACGTCGACCATCCGGTGGAGAGACCGAGAGACCGCAATCGGCGGTAGGCTGTGTGCAGCTGTTGCGGAACCCGGTGTTCATGCCGCTACCGAAACTCAGTAATTTTCGATTTTTATTATCCTTTGAGATGCGGTGACAACCAATTGGATAACCGACAAACATATGTTTCGCTTTCGTTGGTAGGACATTTGTCGGGAGAAAAGTGAAATCGCTTTCAGTGGGTCACTTTCTAGTCATCTTCCAAGTAGATGTCGATTCCAATCGCTTGTGCGGGTGCAAACAGTTGGTCGTGTATGGTCAGTGAGAGTCCTTTTTCGTTTCAATTTGTCAATGACATTGATGTGACATCGATAAGGACGGACAACGTCAAGGGATAAATTTTTACTTTCGTCGAGTCGGAAGAGTAGAAAAATTATTTTCAGGGTAGACTTTGAAGGTTACAAGACATTTGTGGGTTGTGACAGATAAATATCACCATCTTAATGGGTCCTTTCGTGTCCGTGGTTGTTCTGTTTCGCATCGTCATGACTAGGAGAAGCCGTTTAAATATACAATTTTATTTGGAAATTATTGGGACGACCAGGACTCCTTATGTGAGGATGTCGCTCATAGCTACCCCCATGTTTCTACTACGATGCAAATCATTTTCTTTTAATATATTTCGTAGGTGGGTCCATTTACATAGGAAAATGAAATGTGGAGACTGCCTTAGAGGTGCATGCTTGAGCTGCCTTAAGTGCAAAATTGAAAATAAAAAAAAAGAAACTGTTCCAACTCTGATGATCTAAGTCCTATCTATGATTATAGGCATGAGCTTGGTGCTTTTAACGAAGCTGCGAAACTTAAGTTGTTCGTTATATTCCTGAAGGAACTTTGAAAGACGTGTTCGGAACACCACCAATAAGCAGCAACTTCTCGAGACAGTATGAAGTCCGACTTCCAAGATGGGAATGAATGACCTACAATCTTGCGCCACATCATAGTATAGCTTAATAGTGTAATTGTGACCTAGACTTTTGGATATTTTTCAGGTGGTCGTTGCCTGTTGATGTAGAAGCTCCCACAAAGTCTTGTAGCAGTTTTTGGGAGTCGAACCTGGAACCCCTCTCCGTAGCTCCGTAACCTCTGTTTACATAGCTTCTTACAATTTATAAGACGTCAACACAATTTTGTAAGGAGGAAAACTTCGCACACGTCTCGTCAGATGTTTTTTTTTAAGGTTTTACGACCTTTCGAGACTGTTCCCCATTTTCCCATGTTTTCGGTTCATCTTGATAATTCCACTCCTACTCTGTGAGATAACAGTGTAAATTTCACTTCACAATAGCAAAAAAAAAAACTGCTCCAAAGTTGACTCCATAGTAACCTACTCATTATACGTGAAGTTGTTTGCGGTTTAATTTGTTAAGCACCTGCTCCATCCTCCATGGCATCTCTGCCACATCATGCAGAAGCAGATGCAACGCTACCAAGATAATAACGCTTAAGAACTACGAGTGCGTTCCGTATTCATGATGACATGCAGTGCCAAAGTGGAATACTACACACATGTCATTCGCACTTTGTTCGTCGAGGATATCCCTCACTAGAGTTAATGAGCACGAGCTACAGCATATTACAATCATCCGAAAGTGAATCCGCTTATCTAACATGGCACCGGGGATTCCTGTATACATTCCAAGCGTTCACAGTTATCAGGAGCTGCGCGACTCTAGTGTGTACTGTTGATGTAGCGATGTGCCTTCCACATGTCCACTTAATAGAACTCGTTTCGTAAAATTGATTTCATTTCCTTGCCAGCAGCAGTTGGTCCGAACCGAGTATCAGCAATGTCCAGGTTCCGTGTAATGCATTAAAGATCACCGGGCTTACAATAGAGAACAACTACGATGCTCGATGCCCACTGAACTACCGACGACACTTGTGCTAAAGTTAATGATTGCATGCATGTGGCCGATACATTTCCCTCCTGGGGGCTGCCGACAGTGCCACGAGTTTGTTGTTCTTAACCGGGTCCCTTTTTTTTTACTGTGACTGCCTTCTGTGTTTCCTACATTAAGTGGTTTTTATTTCAGCACGATGGTTCGATTGCCGCCCCGGAATTCATTTGGCTCAGATGCACATTGATCAAGATGCATGTACGCGTGCGCGTCCGATTTAAAATCGACATTTCTACAGAATGCTGAATGAGTTGTACAGTGAGGATGGAAAGTTTTTCATGGTTTTTATTTTATAACAAATATTTTTGAATGCAATTCCTCGTTCTAATATATAATGAGGCATATGAAGTCAGGGGGAACAAATTGAAGAAGCACTTGCATAGCAGGCACCGAATAGCTGAACCTGTGAAGGAGTTTCTAAGTAGCGGAGGTTAAGCGTAAGAATTGACACAAATCCATTTCGTTTTGATCGCTCGTGGTGGCGGTAATTCGACGTCAGTTATAGTCTCCTTTGGTTGTTAAATGGTCGTGAGAGGCGATGCAGTTGACGCAAAAGATTTTTGGGGGTTGAACCAAAGACCCCTGCTCAGTAAGCCATTGAGCTCAAGAATCAAGGTACTGCTGTGTTGTGATCAAATATAATGCACTTGCTAATATAATTCAATGTAACTTACCCATTTAACCATTAATTAATTTTTTGACAACATGTAACTTGTAGCCTATTTTACCATCTGATGATAGTATTTTCAGCGTCACTGTGTCGCTTATCATATAATATAATGCAAGAATAATCGCACATAAGCCTTTGCCAAACTGATCGAACGATCTAACCGAACTACTTCCAGTCGACATATACATAAGAATTTACTGTACTTCTTTTGTCTATAAAAGAGAGTTCAAATCTATTGTTCACACAGTTCGATATTACTGATTAAAGACATTTATACCAGCGAACATCTTTGTTGTTTTCTCTCACGTCGTTTGTGTCCGTTAAAGTTCCCCTACAATTTTCAGAAGTGGGATAGAGTACTTACATTAGATAAGCGCGCAAAGTAAAAATTGCTTTTCTAGTCTTTTGCTGAGATTTTTTTTTCTCTTTGATAACTTGTGTACGTGTTTTTCGTGAAGAATCATGTCTGACGAGTGGACTTTGTTCTTTGAGTCAGCAACTGTGCTTGTTCTTAAAGATTTGTTAAGAATGTTGGAACTCCAAACAAGTGGTACAAAGGCAGAGTTAAAGCTCCGTATACAGGAAGAAGTCAAAGAGTACAACCAAGCTGATCTCAGGAAGCTGATGCACCAGGGGGACTCAAAGGAATCAACGCCATCCGTCGACGAACTTTCTGACGACGACGACGTAGAAAGCAACGAAAACCACCGTTCAGAAGAAGAAATTCTCGATGAGGAACTGAAAAAACTTCGCAACATTTGTAAGAAAAAAGAGGAAATCGCAAGATTGAAGAAACAGATTTACGAACTTCAAGTGCAGGAATCAGCAATCAATACCAAAACGACTGTGGCTGGTAGTTACAAGGACATTGAGGACTCAATACCGGCATTTAGCGGAGATGATAATTTACCTGTGCAGCGCTGGTTTGAGCAGTTTGAGGAGTGTTCAGAAATTCTAGGACTAGACGATAGAACAAAATTTCTTTATGCCAAAAGAATGCTCACAGGTACCGCAAAAATGTATATTAGAACTATAGTATTAAAAAGCTGGTCGGAATTAAAAAACCCGGCCAAGTGCGAGTATCACTCGCGCACCGAAGGTTCCGTATTTGGCTAAAGTCCAACACATCAGATATTATTTGAAATCTATATCATTCAATCTTTCCCCTCTTCATGAATTCATCACAATTTAGTTTAATTTAATTACTTAATATTTTTACTCTCAAAAATTACTCGCACATGAATCTCATTTTCTAAGTATTACCTATAGTACCCAACCCACGCCAATTTTCCATTCTGTATGCGACCTGTCCCAATTAAAAACTATTGACTAAAAATATATTACTTTTATTTTGTTCTGTACTCCCCAAAAAAATGTATTATATTCCCCAACGAAATTAGCAGGCGGGAACCCTGGTGGGGTTCTGTCTTTGATGGGGTCAATTGTGCACAACTGCGTAGTAGAGATTAAAACTTATGAGAGCAACATATTTTACATGGTAAAATTATCTTTTTTGAAAATATCTTGTAAACTATTAACTTTTCGGCAAAACAGTATTCAGCACATATATAGATAAGAACATGATCTACAAAAAAGGAATTAATGTATTTTTTTGTGAATCAAGAAATAAACCGTTTTTTGGGCGAATGAAAATATTTTTTTCACCAGATTACTAATTAATCCAAAACCAATCGATGTATTCCTTCCATTGGTATTTGTCGTTTAACTAGAGGTTACACCGGATGTTGTGTGTAAATTTTAGCCTCCTATGTCAATCGGTTCTTGAGATAGACCTGGTAACAAAATTGGCTTAGTGGGTTCGGACAGACAGACAGACAGACAGACAGACAGACAGACAGACAGACAGACAGACAGACGGAGAGACATCCGAGCGAAACTAATAAGGTTACGTTTTTTCCCTTTGGGTACGGAACCTTAAAAACGCTCTAATGAAAGAATTTCAAAAAGTGGTGACAAGAGCAGACATATATCGTGATCTTCAGAATAGAAGTAAACATCATAACGAGACCATGCAACAATACGTTTTTTCTATGCAAGAAATTGCATCTCAAAACTATGTCGAGGACGAGGATCTCATGCAATTCATAATAAAAGGGATTGCGGACATTGAAATAAATAAATCGATCCTGTACAACGCCAATAACATGTTAGAACTTAAGTCAGCCCTGCGTAAATATGAAAAACTGAAAATCAATTGCCGTGACAATTATGCAACCAATAGACCAAAAAGTTCGCCAACTAATTTTCACCTGCACAACATTCCACCAAAGCGAGCAGAGAACAACGGATTTCCAAACAAAAGCAGTGCTCATCCACGATCCGGGGGTAAGAAAGAACCAATATGCTTCAAGTGCGGACAGCAAGGCCATATATCACCGAACTGTACGGCCAAGAATTCAGTGATGATGTTGCAGCAAAAAAGCAGTAATCAACCTGGAGCTGGAGAAACTTTTGCATCATTACCATCAGAGAAATATAATACAATAGAGCGACAATCATCCAACAACGAATTTCAAAGGAACGTCAACTATCGATTTGTCAGTGATGAAATGGAAACCTCAACGACATTGCTATCGCTGTTGGACTCTGGGAGTCCCATCAGTTTTATACAGATGCGATTCCTACCGCCTTTTATGATATCAAAACTGGACATGGGAAATCATCGGTACTGTGGAGTAAACAACAGCCCTCTGGATATTTTAGGAAGTATAAGTAGTATCATTTTTTATGAGAATTCGTTTATCAATTTGCAGATTTTAGTAGTAAAAAATTATTCAATGAATTATCCTGTAATTTTAGGAAGGGATTTTTTGGAAAAAATTGGTTTGGTACTACAGAAAAGAAACCCAAAGTATTCAGCTGGATCTAATCAGGATCTCCACTTTACATACGATGATCACCATTCAGGCAGTTCAGAAGAGCAGGAAAGTGAGGTCAGAGACATGGAGGACATCATTCATCAGATTTTGAATATTGACGTGAGCAGCAAAAAGAGTGAGTTAGAGCTTAATATTAATTCGAAATTGCCGGAAATTAATAAAAAAACCCGGCCAAGTGCGAGTATCACTCGCGCACCGAAGGTTCCGTATTTGGCTAAAGTCCAACACATCAGATATTATTTGAAATCTATATCATTCAATCTTTCCCCTCTTCATGAATTCATCACAATTTAGTTTAATTTAATTACTTAATATTTTTACTCTCAAAAATTACTCGCACATGAATCTCATTTTCTAAGTATTACCTATAGTACCCAACCCACGCCAATTTTCCATTCTGTATGCGACCTGTCCCAATTAAAAACTATTGACTAAAAATATATTACTTTTATTTTGTTCTGTACTCCCCAAAAAAATGTATTATATTCCCCAACGAAATTAGCAGGCGGGAACCCTGGTGGGGTTCTGTCTTTGATGGGGTCAATTGTGCACAACTGCGTAGTAGAGATTAAAACTTATGAGAGCAACATATTTTACATGGTAAAATTATCTTTTTTGAAAATATCTTGTAAACTATTAACTTTTCGGCAAAACAGTATTCAGCACATATATAGATAAGAACATGATCTACAAAAAAGGAATTAATGTATTTTTTTGTGAATCAAGAAATAAACCGTTTTTTGGGCGAATGAAAATATTTTTTTCACCAGATTACTAATTAATCCAAAACCAATCGATGTATTCCTTCCATTGGTATTTGTCGTTTAACTAGAGGTTACACCGGATGTTGTGTGTAAATTTTAGCCTCCTATGTCAATCGGTTCTTGAGATAGACCTGGTAACAAAATTGGCTTAGTGGGTTCGGACAGACAGACAGACAGACAGACAGACAGACAGACAGACAGACAGACAGACAGACGGAGAGACATCCGAGCGAAACTAATAAGGTTACGTTTTTTCCCTTTGGGTACGGAACCTTAAAAACGCTCTAATGAAAGAATTTCAAAAAGTGGTGACAAGAGCAGACATATATCGTGATCTTCAGAATAGAAGTAAACATCATAACGAGACCATGCAACAATACGTTTTTTCTATGCAAGAAATTGCATCTCAAAACTATGTCGAGGACGAGGATCTCATGCAATTCATAATAAAAGGGATTGCGGACATTGAAATAAATAAATCGATCCTGTACAACGCCAATAACATGTTAGAACTTAAGTCAGCCCTGCGTAAATATGAAAAACTGAAAATCAATTGCCGTGACAATTATGCAACCAATAGACCAAAAAGTTCGCCAACTAATTTTCACCTGCACAACATTCCACCAAAGCGAGCAGAGAACAACGGATTTCCAAACAAAAGCAGTGCTCATCCACGATCCGGGGGTAAGAAAGAACCAATATGCTTCAAGTGCGGACAGCAAGGCCATATATCACCGAACTGTACGGCCAAGAATTCAGTGATGATGTTGCAGCAAAAAAGCAGTAATCAACCTGGAGCTGGAGAAACTTTTGCATCATTACCATCAGAGAAATATAATACAATAGAGCGACAATCATCCAACAACGAATTTCAAAGGAACGTCAACTATCGATTTGTCAGTGATGAAATGGAAACCTCAACGACATTGCTATCGCTGTTGGACTCTGGGAGTCCCATCAGTTTTATACAGATGCGATTCCTACCGCCTTTTATGATATCAAAACTGGACATGGGAAATCATCGGTACTGTGGAGTAAACAACAGCCCTCTGGATATTTTAGGAAGTATAAGTAGTATCATTTTTTATGAGAATTCGTTTATCAATTTGCAGATTTTAGTAGTAAAAAATTATTCAATGAATTATCCTGTAATTTTAGGAAGGGATTTTTTGGAAAAAATTGGTTTGGTACTACAGAAAAGAAACCCAAAGTATTCAGCTGGATCTAATCAGGATCTCCACTTTACATACGATGATCACCATTCAGGCAGTTCAGAAGAGCAGGAAAGTGAGGTCAGAGACATGGAGGACATCATTCATCAGATTTTGAATATTGACGTGAGCAGCAAAAAGAGTGAGTTAGAGCTTAATATTAATTCGAAATTGCCGGAAATTAATAAAAAAACCCGGCCAAGTGCGAGTATCACTCGCGCACCGAAGGTTCCGTATTTGGCTAAAGTCCAACACATCAGATATTATTTGAAATCTATATCATTCAATCTTTCCCCTCTTCATGAATTCATCACAATTTAGTTTAATTTAATTACTTAATATTTTTACTCTCAAAAATTACTCGCACATGAATCTCATTTTCTAAGTATTACCTATAGTACCCAACCCACGCCAATTTTCCATTCTGTATGCGACCTGTCCCAATTAAAAACTATTGACTAAAAATATATTACTTTTATTTTGTTCTGTACTCCCCAAAAAAATGTATTATATTCCCCAACGAAATTAGCAGGCGGGAACCCTGGTGGGGTTCTGTCTTTGATGGGGTCAATTGTGCACAACTGCGTAGTAGAGATTAAAACTTATGAGAGCAACATATTTTACATGGTAAAATTATCTTTTTTGAAAATATCTTGTAAACTATTAACTTTTCGGCAAAACAGTATTCAGCACATATATAGATAAGAACATGATCTACAAAAAAGGAATTAATGTATTTTTTTGTGAATCAAGAAATAAACCGTTTTTTGGGCGAATGAAAATATTTTTTTCACCAGATTACTAATTAATCCAAAACCAATCGATGTATTCCTTCCATTGGTATTTGTCGTTTAACTAGAGGTTACACCGGATGTTGTGTGTAAATTTTAGCCTCCTATGTCAATCGGTTCTTGAGATAGACCTGGTAACAAAATTGGCTTAGTGGGTTCGGACAGACAGACAGACAGACAGACAGACAGACAGACAGACAGACAGACAGACAGACGGAGAGACATCCGAGCGAAACTAATAAGGTTACGTTTTTTCCCTTTGGGTACGGAACCTTAAAAAGGATATAGTTAGGATAGTTACACCAGCTTTTTCAATTCAAAACGATCAAAAACCCCAGAACAATGATTTTAAAATGAAAATAGTTTTGTCTAAGGATAATCCTTTTCACTGTGCGCCTAGGAGATTGCCCTATGCGCATAAACTAGAACTTCAAAAAATATTAGATGACCTAATAAAAAAAGGAATAATTCGTGAATCAAATTCCTCATTTGCATCTCCCATAGTTCTTGTTAGCAAGAAGAATGGGGAGCTGAGACTTTGCGTTGACTTTAGAGAGCTTAATAAGATTACTTTAAGGGATAACTATCCCTTACCCTTAATAGAGGATCACATTGATCGTCTCAAAGATAAGAAATTTTTTACAATTTTAGACCTTAAAGATGGTTTTCACCATGTCCAAATAGATGAAGAATGTATAAAATACACGTCCTTTACAACACCTTTAGGACAATTTGAATACATAAAGATGCCATTCGGGCTTAAGAACGGACCTTCAGTTTTTGAAAGATTTATAAAACAAATCTTTAAAGACCTTATTTCGAAAGGAAAAATTTTAAACTTTCTTGATGATTTTCTTATTGCCACAGAGTCCGTGGAAGAAAATTTAGAAATTTTGAAAGAAGTTGTGGAAGTATTGGTAGAAAATTGTCTACATCTGAGAATGGACAAATGCCTATTTTTACAAACCGAAATTGTGTATCTCGGATACAAAATAAACAAAGATGGCATAAGGCCAAATGACACTAGCATTAATGCTATCGAGAATTTCCCAGTACCAACCTGTACAAAGAAAGTTCACAGTTTTATAGGACTTTGTTCCTATTTTCGAAAATTTATAAAAAATTTTGCGAATCTGGCAAAACCTCTCTATGACCTTTTGAAAAAGGATACACCATTTGTCTTTGGGATCAAACAGGTTGAAACTTTCGAGTTATTAAAAAGAAAACTAATGGAGGCCCCAGTGTTATCCATTTATAGTCCCCACAACATTACAGAGTTACACTGTGATGCTAGTAGTTTGGGATATGGAGCAGTCCTTCTTCAAAAACAAAAGGATAATAGATTCCACCCAGTTTTCTACTTTTCGAAGCGTGCGACAGAAGTTGAAAGCAGATACCACAGCTACGAGCTGGAAACACTGTCTATCATCTACGCTCTAAGACGATTTAAAATATATCTAATAGGAATACCTTTTAAAATAGTGACAGACTGCCAAGCGCTAACATTAACTTTACAAAAAAAGTCCCTAAATCCACGTATTTCCCGTTGGGCGCTAGAGCTACAAAGTTTTGAGTATAACGTAGAGCACCGCAAAGGAAATACGATGAATCATGTCGACGCTCTTAGTCGATCATTTAATATTCTTTACGTCGACGATGAATCTTTCGAGTTTGTGTTAGCAGCAGGACAAAGGCAGGACCCTAATATACTTGGTATTGTTAGAGAATTAGAGAAGTCAGAAAATTCTTTTTTTGAAATGGTTGATGGTTTAATATACCGCAAAACAAGAGACAAAATTCTCTTCTATGTCCCTAAACACATGGAAGAACAAGTGATTCGCACTCACCATGAGGCAATGTGCCACCTAGGGGTTGAAAAGGTTTTCGAACATCTGTCCGGGTGTTACTGGTTCCCAAAAATGAAGGATAAAATACGAGACTACATTCAGAGATGTTTGAAATGTATATATTTCTCTCCAAGTTCGGGGAAAACTGAAGGAACACTGCATTCTATACCAAAGGGTGATATGCCCTTTGATACTCTGCACGTTGACCACCTTGGTCCTTTGTCTACGGCAAATAAAAAGCACCTACTCTGTGTTATTGATGGATTTACAAAATTTGTAAAGCTTTATCCGGTTAAGACAACTCAAAGTAAAGAAGCAGTAGCCTCCTTAAGGTTGTATTTCGAAAATTATTCGAGGCCAAATAGAATCATTTCCGACCGTGGAACATGCTTCACATCAAAAGAATTTTTGGACTTTTTGAACGGAAACAACATCAAACACGTTAAAGTCGCAACTCATTCCCCTCAATCTAATGGCCAAATAGAACGAATAAATCGTGTCCTTGTTCCCATGTTAGCCAAAGAATGTGATCCCCAAACAACGAGTGCTTGGGATAAAAACATAGCCAAAATTGAATTTGCAATAAACAACACCTTAAACCGAAGCACAGGGTTTTCGCCAAGTACTCTTTTGTTTGGAACAAATCAAAAGGGGGAGCTTTGTGATCGTGTTAGGGAATTTTTGATAAGTAAAGTAGGAGCAAAAAGAGTTGACTTGGAGGAAGTAAGAGTTAATGCTCGACAAAACATTGAAAAGAGCCAAATGTTGAACAAGATTTATTATGACAAACGTCACAAGAAACCATTGGTGTACAAGCAGGGAGAATTTGTTATGATAAAAAACATTATAAACACCCCAGGCATTAATAAAAAGTTATTTGCTAAATATCGAGGACCATACGAGGTAGAGAAAGCTCTGCCAAACGATAGATACCTCATTAAAGATATCGATGGCTTACAATTGACGCGATTACCATATAAAGGGATTTGCTCACCAGCTAATATGAGACCATTCATGCTGAAATTATCTGAATTCGAGAAGTGTGATAACGTCGTCAAAAATGGAGATCCTGATCTGCTCGACAGCCTAAAGTGAATATACATTTTAAAAGTCATTTGAACAAAAAAGAAATTTAAGAAACCAAACCCGTTTTTCTATCTTATTTGCTTATTATAAAAAAAAAACAAATGATAAAATATGTTATATCCTTGAAATTTAAAAATATAAAATGTGTATACCAGTATATGTGTATAGAATCAGAAAGTATCTACGTACGTATAAGACTATTTATGAATGTTAATTTCGTTTTAATGTATTTTAAGTATATATGTTAATTGTTATTGTTAAGTGGTAATATTTTATTATTTGGAAATCATATGTAATCGGGGCGATTACTTGATCAGGTTGGCCGAGCTGTAGCCTATTTTACCATCTGATGATAGTATTTTCAGCGTCACTGTGTCGCTTATCATATAATATAATGCAAGAATAATCGCACATAAGCCTTTGCCAAACTGATCGAACGATCTAACCGAACTACTTCCAGTCGACATATACATAAGAATTTACTGTACTTCTATTGTCTATAAAAGAGAGTTCAAATCTATTGTTCACACAGTTCGATATTACTGATTAAAGACATTTATACCAGCGAACATCTTTGTTGTTTTCTCTCACGTCGTTTGTGTCCGTTAAAGTTCCCCTACAAACTAAGCTACCAATTAAATGTCAAATAGGTGTAGTTTAGTCTCATAACTCCTGCAGCGCTGCACATAAATCGATCATCTAATTTATAACCTTCAAGAAAGTAACGAATTTTACTCATCTTTTAACATTTATTGAAATATTAACTTTTATTGCATTTATAGGGTATAAGAAAAGTCTTCATCGCAATCAGGAAGTTTTTAAGTCCACTAATGTCGAAATAGCGAATAATCAAATAAAAGTCAAATCAACTTCCACCTGTCAGCTGTCAAATTGTCAGTTACTAAAAAAAATGTGTTGCCAGTTCCAAAAATAGTTTCGAGAAACTTTAGAGCTTCAAAATAAGGCCCAAATCGAAAGGCAGGAACTCAGCCATCTCATACTACGCAAAAAATACGTTCGATGGCAGTCCTTTGATTTAAAATCTACAATATCTCCGAAAGTCAAAATGCTATCAAAGTGCCAGCAAACCTGCAGCGGCGACTGTACAACCACTGCAAAAGATCCCTTCTTCCGCTGCAAGTCGACCTGACGATCGCATGCCCAATGCTTAGACGCACAAATGCTGAATAAAATCAGGTTCTGTGGAATTTTAATTCATATCCTCGCATTCTTTTAGGACTACAAGAAACGCGTGTCTCTTGCGGACAGGTGCAATCCATCGCATTTCACTGTTTTGGCGTTTGTTGTTATAGCCTCGCACACACACAGAAACAGCTATAAAATTTTTGGATATACCGGCCGCAACCACTTGAGCATTGAGCACAACCTGCTGTCGCATATTCATCGGTTGTTGCGTTTTTTTTTTTTTTTGTTTTATTTGCGCACTATAAACGGTGCTCGTTGCGATCAGCACATCGCATTCATCACGGCAGGAAGCCGGCCATGGAATAACACCACACCATTGGTCGTTGTTGTCGTTGTTGTGCTGTGACTCTTGGTGCACTGCCAATAATGATGATGATGATGATGATCAGATCAGACCTGATCAATGGGCTGGTTTTAAGCTCAGGCATCTTGCCGACTTCGAGTCTTTATCATCATTCAGTTGTTGGTTGCCTCCTTTATGTCTGTTTGTTTGGCTGGCTGGACGAGCGGGTGACAATTCACTTTTTGACGCGCCAGAAGGCATATGGTGATCCTGATGTTGTATAACCAAACGAGTTATCATTAACAGCGCGTTTGCTTTTCATAGCAATAAATTAATCTTAATGTGAATCTTTAACTAGACGCGGACTGTGGGCAGACAGGCACATCTGGCTGATGACGATTGGTTGCTGCTGGCGAGCAATATCCCCACTAGGGAAACTAAGATTGCTATATTGATTGGACCGTGGTAAGGACGCCCAATGGGTGCCTTACGAGTTGGGTGGTAGTGCAGTTAGTGGTTGCTTGTTGGAAGGAATCAATCGATCAACATGAGCATATAAAAAAAAAAAAAAGGACACAACTCGACACGTTGGGGGAAGTGCTTGTTGTTCTTTGTTCATCACTTCACCACATCGATATTATTCTCCATTCCCTATTGCTGCCATCCACTCTTTTTGGATTAAAAATTCCCAACCTCATACACATCCTTCGTGTGAAGTCTCGAAATGAGTTCACTTTTTAATATACAAAAGGATCTCTAGAGTCCGGCAGCAAGAGTGTTAATAACCATGATACACGCTATGATGCTGCTGTGCACAGTAACCCCAGTGTTATCCATTCATAAAAATGCACTTTGATGTGTCACCGTGGCAGAGGGCTTTCAACTCTTTTTTGACAGCTTTTTTTTCTGTTAATCCATTCTTGATAGTGACCAACAAACGGCCAAACAGCTTCGCCAATCGTATGCCAGGTACACTGGCTTATAGGACAAGCGTTTTTCTGTTCCCAATCTGGGTGGACAAGCACAATGCACCAGCAGTGTCTGTGGAGGCAGGATAACAGCACGAAAAGTTATAAATCTCCAGTGATGACAAGTTTGGAATGAAATCGCTGAAAGAATGAATAAGCCGTAAATGAGCGCAAATTTATGAGATTTTCTCGGGATTTTTTTTTATTATTTGTTTGCAACGGTATTGTGTTGGGTTCATCCTCTTGTTGTTGTCAACTATATGCATATCCTGATGAAAGGAGTTTATTTCGTATTTACAATCGCGCAAACAAGCATTATTTGTTGTGAGGCGGGATGGTGCAAGGAAAACAGATTCAGAAATGGAGGTTCGTTTTTTGAGGACTTTTTTCTTTTGGTTTGAATATCACGATTGCTGTCACTGAAAGCGCATGGAAAGGGACAACTTTTCAAATCCAATCGAAATTGGAAAATTGTCCGCAAAGCAAATAGAAGACACAACAAAAGGTTCCAACGGGTTTTTAGCTTTTCGCAATAATATGGTCGCTGTCTGGGCTATCGCTGCCGATGAAGGTAAATATATTCGTGTTAGCGTAAGGACGAAGATGAACATTAAGAATATGTAAATTTAGCTTTGCACAGAGCCACTTTAGTGCATTTTGTATGCCCTATCATAGTTTTCAGTGAGTCGCAGTGTTGATGCTGTCAAAACTTTGTGGAGCTTGTTCTGTTTGAATGAGTGCTTGGATTTCTCACAAGTTCATAGCCCCATCGACAAGTCCGTGTTGGTAGTTACGACTCTTCGAATCTTTTGAAAACCTCCACACTGAAACAGCTCAGTTAATAATGGTGCAAAAGATAAGTATATGCAGGGCGGTACCTCAAAATTAAAGGCTTGAGAGTGATGCTCAACAAAAGCATGTCCGAATCCACTGACAAAGCTTGCCGCTCCGTTACACAAAATACCGATTTGGCTAATGACTACTGAAAAAGTCAACGTCCTCCTTAGTTGGCTCTTCATTCCATTTACGACCTTCACAGCTGCATATCGGGTAGCGACAATTCCGTGTGCAGTGGCCCGTAAATGTCTTCATCAGTAGGTACCCATCGACGACCACCATAGGTGAAATGAAATGCAACGGATTAGGGCAAACAAATCAAATTCCATTACGTGGTTGAAACAGACAAATTGATTAATAATAGTGCAGTCGATCCTACTTACTGTGTATGTGTACCATCTGCATATATTGTTGCGGGATATTATGCAGCCTCCAAGCTTGGAATTATTTCGGTTGCCCTCCGTACTCTAATTAAATCCCCACAATTAAATCAGATAATTGTTCGCCCAATCTCCAACTGAGTTGATTGAGGCCAAGACCGTGGCAGACGTTGACATACATCATGCGTGTGGTCATAATACGATGGGACAATAATACACCTACCGACACAGGAACAATGCATCGGTGATCGGACATGGTCGGAATGGAAATTAAATTAAATCCATCAACACAGTGTAGTGTGTACCTATATTCCCTGTTCAATGGATAACGATTTGGAGGTGAGTCCTGGGGGGGTGTAATCGACTTGATCCTATCAATTAAAATTAAGCCCAAACATAGTCTTAGTTAATATGGTAATATTTTGCATTTCTCCTTCAATCTCTGCAGAAGAAGGGGGCGTTCTGGAGAGAGCGCAAGGAGCTGGAATGTAATCAAATATTTATTGCTCAACAGCAACAGGGTACAAGTTTGATTGTGTACATTAGGTAATAGAACGCATGGCTAATTAGATGATATTTGTGAGTTTCAAGTGCTCATTTGTTGGAATCGATCAGAGACACACGTTAGGATATTGCCTACTGTACGCAGCTTGCGTTTGAAAGTCCGTATCGATTTTTCAGGGGAAAGCACATTCTGTTCCACGAGTAGATGATAGAAAAGAAATATCTTATGGAAGCCCTGGACAGCTGGCTTCTGAAAAGGAGGCTTTGATATGGACTGGATCCTTCCACAACAGCAGGTGAAGTAGTATACAAACTTTCCAGCATGTCCTTACAGAAGACACTACAGTATTAATCTCCTCCAATATATTGCCAAATTCCTTGCATATTCTCACAAGTACATTCACTTGAAAAATACCCACGATCGCAGTCCACTTATATCTGCCTCAGCTGTGACTGTTCGGCGGCCGCGGACAAAGGTGAACGCCAACAACAGTGGCGCGATACTCGCTTAATATACAATTACCGATGGATTTCCCAAGTTGTACCTATTGCACCGTGTGTCCCATGGCGACCCGATAAGAAAAACGTTACCATAGCTCCATAAAGTACACAACAAACATTGCCAGACAGTGTTATTTGTACCGTCCTTCAGCCCACCCAGTGCAACCTGGTTGGGAAAACCCTCAAGATTTTGGGCAAATATTTGTCCATGATTAGGAGCGACACACACGTATCCATGCATCAGACCTGAGACATAGTCTCTCTCTCATTTGCCGCCCGCTCTTCCCCCCATCAATCAAAAGAACAATATACGCGCGTTTCGTGGACGGTGGGAAAATTGCCTATTACACTTGGGCCGCGTCGTCGGCCGTCACGCACTTGTCGTCGTTCTGGCAAGTGTATACCGCCTCCGTCATCGTTGTTATATTGTCCTCTACATCGTTGGTAATGCGGTAGCCACCAGCTGTCAAAACGCCAACGCACCACACACAAGGGCCAGTCGCCGCACGCAAGCCAGCGCTGTGTACATTTGGCGCATTCTTAGGCGTAGCCAACAGCTTGAGGTTCGCAATACCTTGCGCAAAGGTGTTTCAACGTCTTATCAGCTTCGTCAATATTTACATAAATCGAATGACACCAATTCTGGCCAAAGTGCGATTGTACTATGCGAGTACACTGAAAATGTTGGCCCGCTCTGTTGCGGTGCAATCAACGTTGCTAATGAAGGTGTTAGGGACCATAGACCATACGCTGTGGCATGCCCGTGTACAAATTAGCATTTGTATTGTCGACAACGAACTTGTGTGCGAGCTGTCATATTTCTTTTAATTACCTTTAGTAGATCAATAATTTTGTGTATGGATATTGAGGGTAGTATTGTTTGAATGAGCCCTGCATGCCGTCATGAGTTTGGTTTTCCACGTAATAGTCGCTATATGATCGGAACGCTTTGGCATTTAGTGGACAGTCACACTCACAGTTGCAGTTCGAGATAGGTGGTATAGAGGCGTGTTGGACCTTTGTATGCGAATGGGCTTTCACTTGGCAATTTGCTTCTACTCATCAGTGAGGTCTAAATGATTTTTGGGATTGTCAACAAGACGCAGAAGCTGATTTTTTTTAACTTAGGTACAGTTGAGTACGGGCAGGTTCTTGCTAAATTTTAGTCGTTTGGGAACTTAAATTACAGTTTAAAAAGATTTTGCCCTTGATTCGAGGTCTAACTCCAAGAATTTGGTCAATCATTGCGCTCAAGGTATTACTGGGTTGTAAGTCTTTATTGGACATGAATATTAGACAGGCTTTATGATACCTTTGCCTTTGTTGGATTTTTTATGATGAGGTTATTAAGAGCAAGGTGGTGGAAAAGTGCAACAAAAAACAAAGCACTGTTCATCTTGGAATACCTCTGCAAGAATATGCCGCACCACAGCACATCTTTGTTAAAAATGTATTCATCTGTTTTTGCCAATTTTTAAAAATTGATAACTTTTGTCCACCAGTAAAATTGCTCAGTATGGGCCATTAAAAATCTGCCCTAATGAGCACATATCACAGAAGGATAAATAGGGTATGAGGATTCTATAATATAATACAGTGCCCTATATTCAACAATCTGTCATCGTACTTCATAAGGACATCTTTCCCACATGGAAATTTCAGTCTATAAGCTAAGACTGTGAGGAACCAAGGTGGAAGTCCGAAAAGAAGGAAACCAGTTTATGTTTATTCGTTTATGGTGTCAGTAAAATCTGAAACATAGTCTAAGAAACGATAGTCCTGCTGTCGAATGTGCTCTGACCGGGATTTCGTAATTACAGACCGCCACAGTAGATAGAACCGGCTAAAGTATGTTATATCAACCTACGTTAGACAATGAAGCAATCATAATCGATGCAAGCAGCTACTTTCTAGGTTAATTATAGACTAAAGATGGTAGGTACAGATAGGTAAGTGATGGGTGCTCTTTTGGTAGTTATCATAGCTTCACTTAGACCACCAGTTGGTTCGATGGTGTCCAAGAGAGACTAACAAGGACTGACTCTTCAGACTAATTCAAGGAATAATCTGGTAAGATATTGAGAGACCATACGAATTAACTAGTTTATAGCTCTTTATTAAACAAAATGTTGCATACCTTCTGGCTGATTCAGAACATGTCACAAAAGCATTATCAACAGATCAGATACAAAGAACTTTATGGGATTGCCATAGAGCACCATCCGCCAGGCCTTAAAATAAAAATGAATAGGAATTGCACGAGCTGCAGAAGAATAACAACGCAGTGACAGCTTTTTGATTTATTTCGTTGCTTTTGGTAAATTAAAGCAAAGTAGAACAGCAAGCAACTGAACGATTTCGAATTTATGCATTTGGCATAGGCTCAAAATCTCTACCGATCGAAAACTTCATACTTTTGCTATACCAGCGGGTTTTCAAGTTAAAAAAAAAACTCTTTTCGAACAATCGTCGAACACATAAAGACTTTCATATTAATTGGCATCGTCTTACTTTCCTTAACATTGAAGATACCTATTGCTGATGTTTGAAACCATTCAGCTTTTTATATACCTGTTCTAATTATTTTTCTAGAATCTTTAACATGGAAGTACTATTTTCATTGAAATTGAGATTTCTATGTTTCTTAAGACTAAAGATCGAACTTGTTCTTGGACTTACATCTGAAATACGTTTCAGCTTTTGAGTGAGCGATGATTTCCTTCCCCTTCTTTCACCTGCGCACCCTATATTTCCTTCTGTAATGTTTTAGCCTTAGGGACATGTCTTTTTGAAATGGTAGTCTACTTAAAATTAAGGCTAAGAGGCTGCTCGAGGAGACTAGTTGCATTCTTCCATTCCTATAGTAACCCTTACTCATGTAATTCTATCCGATTATGAAAGATTGCTTCGAGGTTGAACCCTTCTCATACTTTCCTCAAAATTTAAGATATCTATTGCGGAGGTTTGAAACCATCCAGATCGTTTTTTCAATGTGCTTGGATTTTATGAAAAGGCACAGGAAAATTATGCAAGCCATGAAATATGCTTCTTCAAAACTGATGCAACAAACAGTACGGTGTCAGAGACAGGATACATCGCATGTTTAATGTTTATAGAAGTTACTATTAAACTAGTTTCACACCTCAAGACGTTTGAGCTCAAAGTTCGTTGCCATTAAACACATTCTGCATCTCGTATACAAAATGAAAGTCTACACCAGAGAGCAATCAACAATGCATACACCCATACACCCACCGACCGCCATCGCAGTCGCCGTGTAACTTGTCGTCATTCTGTTGTCTCTTCAAAGACAATTGGATTTGATTGTTATCGTGTACTTGGGAATAAATCACCCAACTTCATGAAATAGTTGCAGTAATTATGCGGAAACCAAGCGAGGAGTTAATTCACTTCGACTTTGGGTACTGGAAAATTTGTCTCGCTCGCAGCCGCTGCCGCCAGCAACGCTATATATATATGCTGCCTACCGTTGGTACTGGTGGGAGAACAAATTAAGCCCCAAGGCGAAAATGCAACTATTTGGTGTTTTCCACGCAGGCAAGTGAGTGTTCGGGTTGACAAATTACTGTTGAAGAAGATTTCATGGGTTTGCGTCACAGCGTTTGGTTTGCTTTCCACGGCTTGACGCATTGATTAGATCTGAATTGTGGTCGTATTCACGGCGAGTTAGTTTCGGTGTTAATACAGCTGAAAGAGATTGTAGGGGTAGGGGGAGTTGCAAAGAAATATGAAGATGAATGAAGGTTTGGATGTATAATTAGCTTAAGCTTGGTCAATTTTGCATTTGACTTGTGAAAATGTGATGGAAGTGGGGAAATCGCATTATATTTTGTTCGTATTTTGAAATGTCTGCAAAATTTGGAATAAACACTGAAATTTAATGAGTGTGAGTTTGAAAATACGTAGGTATTAGGTACACCCTAGACTCTATTACGAAGTTTTTTCGGTTCGGAAGTAGAAAAGCTGATCTTCTATTGTAAAAAGAACAAGATCTTAGATGCACACAATTGCTGGAAAAGGCAAGCTACCCAACCCTAGAAAACTTTTAAAAAATTGATAATACTTTGCGAAGCCTTAACCTTTGAGCTCATGGTGGAAATATATCGTGTATGTATTATAAGACCCCCAGTTTACAAAGAACTAAGATTTGCTAAGTCACGCACCGCAACACGCCCATTTCGTCCGCTTCTAACCATAAATCCTGCGGTACTCTGCTGCAAGTAGTAGGTAATAAAACTGCCTTTTCATATATCTTCATCTTTAACTTCTGACAGCATTTGAAGGCTTTTGTCAAAAACAGGTCACAGACTAACAAAGACGCAATGCGATAAAAATATCGAGTCACAGAACGATGTTTTGCTGTATGTGTCAGTCTCACATTTATAGTAAAACCCTCGAGAAAATCCTTCCTAATCGCCCCTGAAAACGAGGTGCCCAATCGATTCCAAATTCAGCCTCGCAACCAATAACAAGCTCCAAATAAATACATCCCCAGTTGCTGAATAGCTATTCTAACAATATTGCTATTTCCTCTCTCTCGATATCGATGGCTTAGATATATCCCCATTAACTCCAAGGCGTCCTGTATACCTGCGCTAGCCCATGGAAAGTTTAGTGTACCTCACTACAGCCACTAAATAATAAAATCTCAAGGTCCCCGACATTTGCATAGTTGATGACCCAGCCCGAGGGAAACTATATCCAGTTTCGGGGAAATCCCACATCGATGCATGTCCATCGACGCAATTAGTATTCCTTCAACTGCACGGATATATAGTTGTTATCCTTTGACCCAGGGTTTCACTTCATGAACGAAACAATGTACACGTCTTGTCCGTTACACGTACGCACGATAACACATTTACCCCCAACGAAAGATCATTGCAAGGCAAGGGAAACGTGTCCCCAATATCAATACCCTCCGAGAGGACATAAAAACAAAGCCAGAGAAAGTGATTATCACGACAAAGCCAAAAACCCAGTCAGATCCAGGAAGAAGGAAGCATTATTAAGACATCAACGAAATTCGAAAACCGAATCTGGAATAATAAAACCCAAGAACCGGACAGGTAGCTGATTTTCCCACACACAAACACGAACCATAAAGTGTCCCCAGTCATTATAATCATCATCATCCGTCGTCGCGTCCGTCTCTCGAAACTGATGGCAGTTCTTCGAAATTATTACAACGGCAGCAATGAAAATTCAGTGAAAACTCAATGAGAGGGTGAACGTATAAACCGAAATGCAGCCAGATATGTATCGGTAATTTATGATTCTCTTAGCGCCACTGCACCTTCCGAATTCATGAATGAGAAACCATACTCCTAACACTTCGAGGACAACGATTCAGAATCAGTTTCATTTTCACAGGCGCACAACCACAATATGTATGTGCTTGTGCATATATACTACAGATAGTGTCCTTGTCGCGCCACACCTTGTGCTGTGAGAAATTATCCGTCTAAGCACCCCGAGTGTGCATTGTTATCCTTCCCACATTCTGTGCCAAGAACAATAGGACATCTCCACGGCGTGCATTATGATTAAAATGTCGTCGTTGTGTTGTGCACAAGTTACAAATAAAAATAGAAATAGGTGTTAAGGATGCGATCATAACCGCGATAGTGCTGCCGTTGTTGGTACACTGAACAAGGACACGCCACAGAGGCACCACACCGTACAATCTCGCGCGATTGAGATGAAATTGATAACGAATGAGGATTCCTTTACTTTCTCCTGCGAAAAATGTCTCCCACCCGTTATGATATATTTTTCAAACACTTTGAGCTCGCATATAAAATCCAATTTATGTCCTTTCATCCTGCGGCACACGTATGTACAAGTACATATGTTCCGCCACGATAACACGTAGTGCAAAATAATATCCTCCCAGCAAAGATGCTGGTGGTACACGACGAAGAGGACATTTTTCTGTGACATACTGATTCCTTCGTGTTCATGTGCAGATAACGAAGAGAAAGCAATAAAAACCAAGCAAGAGCAGCACATAGCACAACACTGCCATTGGAATAAAGTTGTTCCGACAGCGTGTTCTTGTTGTCCGAAATTATGGTCATGTTCATATAGGGAAGCGATGTCTTGGCCTACATGAATTTTTATTGACTTCGCTCTGCAAGATCTGAGGTAGGTAGTCCCTTTCATTGGCAATAAACCAAAATCCAAGAGTGGAAGTGAAGAATTTGTAAACGCTCGCGCCCAGCAACACTTTGGTATGTAATTGTGTCAGGACAGTCAGGAGTGTGGCGCCGGCACTTGAAATTTTCATGAATTGTTTTTTTTTATATTCGCCGGCCCAAGACTTTGTCCCCCAATTGGGGAGAGCACTCCAGACTAAACTCAGGTTAGCATCTGCCAGTGAAAACGGGTGCGTGGTGGGTCTATAAAGTTTAATCGATTGTTGGATGGAGACTGGAGAGTTATTTTCTTCTCGTTCTCGTTGTTGTTGACTTCATCTGATGGCGGCGGGCTATTTACGCGTTCGAGTGGTTCTGGGCAAAAGTATTCCAGACTTTCTCAGCTTTGTTCTGTTTTTTTCCTGTTGATGGCAAATTTTTCTCTGGTGATAGTCAGTCGGATTGGTCTTTGGCAGTAGTTGTTGCGAGTGAGTAGAGATTTTGTGAAGGTGGAACTTGTGACCTTTGGATCGGAGGACATCTTTTTGCTATAATAAATACGGAATTTTTGATCGATCCTCAGGGTTATACGAGGTCAGCCTCGAAGATAGAAGATAAAATATGGAAGTTGGAAGATGGAAGACGGAAGATGGAAGATGGAAAATGGAAATTGGAAAATAGAACTTTTTTTTTTTAATTTTAACTCTTGTTTTCTTAATACATACGTATTTTTATTTAATTAAATTTGGCTTCTTTTTTTTAATATTTAATCTTCTTCATTAGATTTAATTGTTTTAATATTTAATTTAATTTGTATTCTTTCTTATTAATTTAAAGTTTATTTCTATTTTTGACTTTAAATTTAAAATTTTTTTTTTACTTGGAAAAAAGCTGAAAAAGCTGAATTTTATTGATTTAAATTTAAAAAGCTGAACTAAAAAAACTGACTTTCGTTAATCACAATTTTTGTATGAGAAGACAGAATTTTGAAATAAAAATTTCCACCCGCTCCTAGTTAGGACACATCGAACCACTTTGCAGCAAAAACGTCAATGAATTCCAACTCCATATTTTTATGGAGAAAGTCAATAGTGCCCATAACATAAGAGATTCTAAGCAAGTCGTAGATTAATCATAGAAGTTTGGAAATTTGAAGTTCACTGAAGTTCATATTCACATTTGAATATCCCGGTGCAGCTACTACTTAGCCACAAACCGTCGTTTATGTTCAAGGATTGGTTCTATACTTTCACTGCGCATGTTGCCATACTTCAACGAAACACAGCATCCTCACTGGAGGACAACCAAATGGGTATTACTGTCATTACCCGTCAACATCATATTCGCAACGTTGAAATTTAAAATTTACTACCTAATATTATCTTATCGCTCCGAAGGAAGGACATATTGCGGTGATTCCGATGGCGTACCACTGACAGTGACTCCTGCTCATGGTCAACACGACAACGACGACGACAACGTCCGACGGCGATGATGGTGAACGCCAATTGATTTCATATCATATATGCTAAACGCGAAAGCAAATTTTTGTCCATGTACTCTTGACCATGTTTAATGTGTCCACTGACCAGTGACCAGTGACGCGTGAGCCATACCATACCCACGGCACATAATACGAAATTCGATTGAAATTCCAAGATTAGGAAACGACTGACGCACATCAACGAACATGGGACAACAATAGCACCATCATCATATACACTGTGGCATTGGTCGTGGCACTACTTCAGAACTAGTAGCAGCAGGCTCGATGTCAGATCCAGAGTTGACAGTACGAGTGTATGTGTGGTATATGCGCGGTGTTATGTTCCGTTTTGTTTTTCGTACAATGGTTATGCAAATTAAATGTGTAGGTCTATATAGGATCGAGTGCAGCGATGAAACATACACGGCGCTCACCACCACGTTGAATGGCCTGGCTATCAAGGACAGTTCCACATCCACATGAGTTCCTACAAAAAGTGCGGTAACACATGCCACCCCACCGACGATGACGACGACCGCCTCAGTTGTTGTAAATATTTCAGAACTCTCACCGCGTGAATAGTACACGGCGTGAAATTGTTGAAGCCACGAATTTTATTCCATCTCTCACAGAATATGTACCTTGAGAAGGGAATGTCGTAGTAGAGAAAGATTCAAGGAGAGTGGATACATATATACTCTCTTATACCCGCTGTCGCAAAATCGCTCATCAAAAGTTGGATATTATTTTTCTACGACAGCTGTATAGAGTGCACTCCGATTTTGTTTGGCTGGCGATATCTTCGAATCCCAACCGCAAGTGGTTCACTGAGGCTTCACTGAGGCTGTAATATAAGTTACGAAAGTTTATGTACAAGAAACTGAATTTGGTCATCGCAAATGGAAATCGGGAAGCATGTACCACAAATGCATGGTAGTCTGCTCTAAAAGAAGACGCTTTTCTTCAGAGGAACGCTTCTCAGAAACACTGATTCACATCCTTTCAGAAAGTTTTAAAATGGATTGTCAATTATTTGACCAATCGCAAACAATTTGTTAAAATTGGATCCGCGTCATATTGGTCCTCTACTATTTCTGCTTTTTATCAACGCCTTACCCTCTTGCTCATAATGTCTTTTATACGCAGATGATCTAAAAACCTCTACAAGACAGTAAACTGTATGTCAGATGTGTTAGCGTTACAAAAGGATTTAAACCGTTTCAATGACTAGTGGATTTGTAATGACATTTATTTTAATATGAAATGATTAGCTCAGCAGTTTCATGTTTGTAAAATGTTGGCAAACCAAATGAACTTTATAAAAGAAAATTCCTAGAGCCCCGACAGCTTCCTGCAGAATTTTCGGATTATCCACTTTCCAGAGTATCGGTTGCGATATATGTGTCACATTTTCGAAAACGAAGGCATTACTCACTTTGTGACGTATCCACGTAGGGTAAACAAAAATTGCATTCCAATTGTGGCGGAATATTTAATACAAGGATACGCCACTCATATTTTCTTCTTTTTAATATGGCTCGTGGTACGTATAAGTAAAGAAAGAGAAAGCTGGAAAAAGACACCGAATGTTGTACTCTTGTAGATCCTTCGTTCATATATGTATCCTCTTTGAGTCGCCCACGCCAGTTAATCATACACTTTATCTTTATGGTAAGTGAATGTTGCTTTTCAAAAGGTGAGTGGCGATAGAACTGCTTGGCCAATCTTGGGATGTCTTGATTCGATCCGAAATTCTACATAAAGGGTTGTTGGACAATATACATATATGGTCTAAAGATCATCTACCCTAATATAGCTATGCAGGAAGAAGATCGCTTGGCGATCTGTGCGGATTCATATATACCTCGCGTCGTGGATATAAGAAATCTCTTTGCAGTACTTTCCCGGGATTTCTCAGAAAACTGAAAAGTCTGAAAACTGATGTCGAACTTTTTATAGACTTAAAAGAACGACGCCCACTTGTAAACAAGTACTTTGTTTGGAATTATTATTTTACTTATCCTTCGGACTCTCCATATCAATGTAGGTTGACTTTTTGGAATTATTCAGTTTTATTCAGTGTTCCAAATTTAGCTACAGAACTAAACCTAAGTTTCTTTAGAAATTTGTTAGAATACATCCAAAGGAAACTAGTTACCTCTGTCTAAAAAGAGGCTTCTCCCTCACTTTTCTCTCAGTGCACCTGCCCATCGCATGTTGATTTAAGCGCCCAGATAATGATTGCAATTTATTGGAATAGACAACTGCCTTCTTATTATTCCGCGTTATTTACCCTCGGCCATGGGAATTTAATGCGAATGGAAACAATTACATGGCCAGTAGTGCAGGCACTCCCAAAGAGACAGAGGAAATATAGGAAAATAGCAAATCTTCCCCTATACCCATTTGCGATGTTAACGACCGAAACCTCACAACAATAAGTCCTGATTCTGATTTGCTCTTGGTCTGCGCTCTATGGCCTTAATATTCGTCGCATTATTCACCACTCAAATGATTGGCAAATTGAAGGCTTCTTCGGATGCGTGTGACATCGATTCATTGTGATAACGATTTTGATTTATTTTCAGCCGCACCTCATCCAGAACACATACATATCCGCCGCTGAAGGGAAGTACTCAGTACCTCGGGTATCTTTCGATTTATCTCTCTGTCATAGTAGACATTAAAAATAAAAATCAATTTGCAAAAGATGCAGAGAAAAGAAAAAAATGGCATTTTGTCAGCAACAGGCCTTCGATGCACAATCGAAATCCCTTTCAGGTCCTCACAAGACACGCTCTCGATGGCAATGGCCAATCGTTACAGTGCTTTGAGTTTGATGAAAGCGTTCTTTCTTCGACGATTTTTATCTGTATCTATATGGCTGTCATGTGCATTGATTAGCATTAGACTAACAGAATGCATATCGTATCAAGTGGAAGCACACACCACTCTATATGAGCATTCGTCCTCCAGCCGAGTGCTGACTATACTGAGGAGGACAATGAAGAACGAAAAATCAAACAGAGTGAGGGTGCAAATGTAAATCCAATTTCAAGAATTTCCTCCGGCCGATATAGCTCGTACTGGCACTGGCAGTAAATTGAATTTTCTTCATCTGCGCCGTATGTCTCTGCTTGTCTATATTATGTATGCGAAACAATCGAACTGGATAAATAGGATATTCCTTCGATTGCTTGCTTTAGTTTCCTTTGGTCTGTTCTCATTTGGCAATCGTATAGCCCGAGATCTATCTGTAAACAATTGATGTTTTTCATTATTCAGATCCTGACGCAGGTCCACCTCATATACGATAAATCTAAAGCTCACAGTATAAATCACAGCTTTAATCCCGTTCCCGATGCGCCTGGGGTTGCATCAGCCCGAAGAGAGGTTGCGGCGTGCTTAAGTAGTTTGCCAACCCATCCATTAGCATAAACGGCGAAAAGCGCGAACGCTCTGCGAGTGTAGTGGTGGGATTTTCGATGCGATATGTCACAGAGGATGCGGCAGCATTAAACATGCAGCACATTTAAAGTGCGCAGATTTTGCAAGTGACAAACCTCGAAAGCCATCCGGCATGGCAAATGGATTGATGGAACGTTTTGGTGTAGAGGGAAATTTTGATGCGGTCCTTGGGTATGGAAATGGAAATGCTGATTTCGATTGAGCATTGACGTTGTAGCTTCGGCGGACATATTTAATCCGGTAACGCAAATACGGTGTTGATGCTCTTCGTTTGGTATTATTCATCGTATACAAAAGGGGTGGGTTTTAGCAGCTTGTGCAGTTGGATGCGGCACTGGGATTCATATTCAAAAAGCAGTCGCTGCTTGAGAAAGATTTTTCTTTAATTTGTTGCTTTACAGTCGCGCAATTGCCAAATGAACCCAATGGAGTGGTGGTTGGTGGACCGCTTATATGCGAATAGCCAAAGAGGCTCTTAGTAGGTGCGGCTGTTTGTTGAGTGTCCGGAAAAGTGAAAATCTAGAAAATTATTTTCACTGTTCCAAGCTTCTCACGGATTATGTACATAAGAAGCTTTCAGTTGTTCTAGAAACAAAACTGGGAAATACGAATACGGGGCGGGTAAATGGAGGTTTATATGAACCAGTTGCAAACAATACCCTCTGTCGGTGTGAAGATTCAGAGGCGGTCTGTGGATCAGCCACTTAGTACGCAAGTGGTTCAAAATAATACGTGACAGATACGTTACTCATATACTGCGGCGTTAACTAAAAAAAATAGACGACATGTGAGGGTTCCGCAGAAGTATCTCTCTTATAAGATCCATGCTCATGCTTGGCCATAGCATTCCAATATATTCGGCTTGTATTGCCACAAGATATGTGTCAAAGACACGTCAATTGGTTTGGTTACCCATATTGCACTTAGCTGTAAATCTAAAGACTGACAAGAGTCTGTAATATCAGCACGACACACTCGTCGAAACATGCTGAAAAAAATTGATGAGAGACTGCACTGAATAATCAGTCACGTGCGTCTCACAGTTTGAGAAGCGCTACTCACTTTGACAGTACTCTAGGCCAGAGGTATATAGTATATTTATTTTTATTTTTATTTATTTCGTCATATATATATTTAGCGAAACGGTGGAAGCCGGGTTTTGAACATTTGCAATATATTTAGAAGCCTGCGTAGACTGCTTCAGTATGTACGGACTTATATGAGCCTGCAACAATTAAGGACAAAATCGCCTGGAATAAACGGTTTTTGTTAGGGTTTTAAAATCTTACTTACTCCAGAAGATTAACAGACGGCGTCTTTTATTATGCCCAAATGATTTACATGGTTTACAATAATATAGTGTAGTGGGACAATTTCAATGAATTGATTCCAAATTTGAATTTTTCGATGAGTGACAAGCCTCATCTTGACACTTTTTCATTTTCACTCTTCGGTCTTGCTATTTTAGGAGTTTATTGGTCTTGTTTATGTTGTGAATCGTTTTTGAATCTATGAGGATGTCGGAAGCCTGGTGCGGAGAGTAGATACAACGTTCACCAATAGGTGGATAAGTTGGCTTCTCGAAGCTTACAATTGCAAAGTTCTATGGTGATTGTCACTGAAAAGATGTTGCAAAAGCGTTACAAAGCTCTGGTCAAAACGATGTTGGCGGAGATTCAAAAGTCTTGGGTGTATATAGTGCACTGAAGGAATATATGAACATGAGGGTTCACTTTTAAGGATTTAGTTATAAACCAACGGATGGTGAACCTTTCATTTAATCCTATATGTTCTTTCTAACAATTCCAACGAATTTGTCGTACCATTTGCAATCAAAAGCGCTACTAGTTTAAAGGTCAGTTTGAGTCTCTGAGCTCATTTTTTCGTAGGTAAGGTGAAGGAAGTCTTACCATGACAGTCATTTGCCCTGGTTACTTATCCGATCTACAGGTGAAAAAAAATGTTGCTTCATTTTTTCTGGGGTATAAACTCTGAACTTCCGCTTAGAATTCTAATGCACTTATAACTGCTGCAACAATCAACATATTGGCAGAAACTATATTTCCGGTGATGCAACGTACTATATTTGCTTACATATAGTCCTATCTAAGGAGTGCATATATGAGAAACATTCTTCAAGTCTTAAGGAACCTTGATCTGAAATATTCCAAAGGTCTTTCTAGACGTAGGTATTTTCAGTAGACTCACCTATTAAATACGCCAATGGAAGAACACATTTCCTCAAAGAAGTTGCGATTTAAATTCCCCACGTGTCAATCACCAGACCCACCATCTTTTCATACATCTCTACTATAAAGAGCAAAGGTCGCTCCTGTCCGTCAACTTCCTTATCCCCTTCCACCACTACCTTCGACTGTCATCTGCCCACCACCACAAGATTAGTATTTACTGACAGTCTTCACTGTTGTAATCGAAAACGGATATGGCTCCGAGGAGCAAATCCACTCGTCGCCTTTCAGCCACATATATACACATAAAGTGAAAAATTCCAAAGCCATTTTACGGTAATGTCAAACGTTCAATTCTCAGCTGTCTTCGCGTGCAAAATGAACTTCACTTTGCCGGTTTGCATTACACGCCGAGCAAATTGCCCGAACCGCACTGATCGAAAAACGTCCAAAGGGGCGTCACTGTCGTCGACTCTACCACACTCCGGCGCATAGTTTCATGACAATCACATTTAATGCCAGCCACATACACGTACCTACTTACATACAAACAATCGACAAGGACGTTCATTCTCGCCGCCCATAGTTCCCAGTCCCATAGTTCGCTCGGTATATATATTCCTTATCCGTATCTATCTTTTCGAAGTTTTTTTCTTATTTTTGTCTTCGAATCGAATGCAACCATGAAAATTTATGTAACAATCGCCTGGGGAAATATCAAAAAACCGCACTTGTCACGGAGTAGCAGGTTGCAACACATCACTCCTGCCACTTTCGACTTTTGTATTTATGGCCGAGCTGTACTATCCTCGTCGTGCGGAGTAGGTATACTCGTGGTCTTGCTTTGGGTTGTCGCTTTTCTGTGTTGCCTTTGTTACCGCAGTGTCGTACGGCGAGTGATGTGTCGCCCCATGGCCAGCTTAGCCCAGTTCAGTTCAGTTCAGTGCCAGCACCATGTGCAGATACGCCGTAGCGCCATATAATGGCCATCGCAGACAGAGAAGACTCGCCTGGTATAGGAAATGCTGCCCGATACTCTCTCGATTCCTTTGGTATCTTCAATATTCCCTTCTTTTCAGGGGACCTATACAGGAGCAGCAAAACCATCTCCCAGTGTTCTACAAGTCTTTTTCACCCGTGAACATGCTGTGTGCCTAAGCACCAGCCATCCACAGTATATGCGAGCATCCTTGCATCGGAGTAGTTAGCTTGATAAACTGCAAACCACTGTGCAGCAGTGACTGGCACTTCAGCTGGTGGGGGCTGGGTGGGGGGGACCGGGCTCTGGGATGATGGGGCGCGTGCAGAAGGTGATGGAAGCACACTAGCTTTGACTGACGACTACTGGATAATGGGACTGTCGCACGTGACAACGCCTAAAATGGATCTGGATACTGCATCCCAGGGAGTAGTTGAAAAATGCATGAACTACCCGCCCGCCTGCAGACTTTTCTCCATTCTTTCCGTTCTTTGTTTTTTGTCTTTTACTTTCCATTAATCTCGATGGACGCTTGGCAGACCAAACATAGAATAGTAATGTGGGTTCAACTCCCTCAGCAGTGTACACCAGATACTATGTGCTCAAGTGGTGACTAAAATTCGATTTTATCTTGTCAAGAGTATCTACCGTTGGTGTTGGAGCGGGCGGGTGAATCTAATTACATTGAGTAAGCAATTTTCTTTATAAATCGATGGGTAGCTATAGACACAGGTGCGAGTGGTACTCTACGAGGAAGAGTGTTTTGGTCAAAATAAAACAAATTGGTTGGTCAACTTAGAGGTGGGGCGGGTAGTGTTCTCGGGGCTTCTAAGGGTGAGAAAGGTTTTCAATTATCACGTATATGGATTGAAAATGGAGTCAGGTGGAACTTGACCTTTAAGTGGGAAATCACTCAAGGCGAACAGTTGCTGGCAATTCCGTGCATTTTGAGTTCGATTTTGCCAAAATTGGTCCATTTACATAGACAAAAACCTTCAACTTCGAAGCGATAAGCTTCGTCTTCCGAACTTCTGCCAACGAAATCAGCATCGCGGAAATCAAGTAAGGTCATATCGAGATAAATCATGGAAACAACCCCTAAAGGACCTTTATTCAAACCCATATAGCGACGCCGACTTCGCTATAAATCCAGTCTTTAGGGTGGCCAAATATTGATTTTTGTCTTTTAGAAGTCATACCTCTAAGTGATCAGGTGTAATTGACCTTTAGGTCACATTAGCGCCTACAAATTAGACGTATTGGCGCATCAAAAGAATAGTCAAGGAAATCTTTAGTTACTTATTCATTTAGTCGATAATAAAAGCTTTCAATAAACAAGAAACATCACAGCAAAAGCACGAAAACATGCTACGGGAAATCGGAATTGTCAGCAAAAGGTTGTTAGACAACTTAGTTCGCAAAGTGCAAGCAAATCTTCTTTTTTCCGACCGAACTGTCTAGTTGCCATTGCTGCGGTAGCATAGAAACGGAGCAGTACCATTTACTTATCAGTCGACCTGCTCTCATTTCTTTATATGGACTAACGAATACCTAGTACATAATGCATGGATTACTGTAGATGCGTTCCCTGCTGCGCTTCTGATCTATGCCACAAACAGGGATTTGTATATGAATTCCACCTTATATCGAAGGATTAAGTAGTTAAAGAGGTTCTGTGTGTGATATTTTATTTTCTTGAACGTCGCTTGCGGGATCTCTGAAATCTTTGCAAAAATCAAGGGGTTGTCATAATTTTCTCAATCTCCCTTATCGTCCATTTTATGCTAATGAAATATGCGTTCATTAACCTAAACGGTCAATTTTATGGATTTTTTGCGTTTCTGTAAAAAAGAAAAACCGAAACGAATTTCAAAAATTCAAAGAAATAGTCCATAGTCGGAAATTTGCTTCATTTAAATCCTTTCGTTTTCCTTTTTCGCCAACGTTGAAGAAGCGGTGGAGTATAGTTCTCACTGTTTGACTGACAGAGACAGTAGCACCTTCACATATCTATCTTTCGTTTTTCTGGCTCTGGTTTCCGGACTTAGTTCTAAATTAGTCGTGCTGCTGTACCACAATGAATTAGCTTTCCTATATTTTTTTACTTTCGCTTAAACGTAAATCGCTTTCGTTTTTAAAGTTACATAAAGCAAAACGTTCGACAAATCTTGAAACCAATAAAGGTTTCCATTTAAAGCTTACAGAATCCCAACCTTGTTCTTAACTTCGGAACTGAGTAGGTACTAGGTGTGGAGGTCTGTCATTTCGATTAAGTCCTAGCTCCATTCCCTTCTTTCACTGCCAATTTTAGATGGCTATCATTACCTATTAGTTCAGCCGAATCTAAAACACTATCCCCACCTACTTATTAACAAAACCTCTTCTCAACTGAAATAAGCCTCCATTAAAGGCTTCAATTTTAACTGAAATATCGACCGAATTTTTTGTACGCAATCCTTTTACCGTGAATACCAAAATATTATTTAAGCGAGTCCGCGCAAAAAACAGTTCTCATCTTACCCACTGCAAAAAAAAAGAAGAAAATCTGCAATCGGATAATTGCACGTCAATCGTTAAATAAAATTTTTATTTTTTTAGTTCAAATAAAATAGCGTCATAAAATCCTCGGCCAAAACAAAACAAATAAGCAGATACAAATCCTCGCGCAATAGCAATTTGTCCCATTGGATCGGTGTGTAATTCACCCAGCGTAAATCCTTCATTTTCTCATGATTTATAGCACTCAGTGGGGACACTTTCTAGCTCGGCCCACTCCTATCCACTGCATTACCACATGGGTTTTTGTCTGTATGACTTTTTTTTTATTGTTCGCCCGGAACCGTATTGGTCATTTGGCCACTATTCCACATTATTCTTCTTGATTTTGTGCTGAGCGTGAAATAATGTCATTTGCATTGGACAAAATCGATATTTTGCTTTTTTGTCTATGTATCGTTGCCCGGTTCAGTTGATCGTTGGTTACCGATAAGGTCTCAAATAACGTTGAATCACTCGATGTTTGTGTATGTGGGGGGAGGGGGAAAGCATTGTGAACTCGGTAAATAAATTCAAGTACAAACAATGAAAGGATTGAGACTGGTGATTTTTCTTTTCGAGGATAACCATTGTTTATGTTTATATTGTACAAAAAAAAAACCAACAAAAAACCACATGGGCAGGTATATTTTAATCGGCAGAGAACATGTCGTTGATAATAATTGATCAGCAAACAGTGTCAATATGTTAACGTTACAAATTGGAAAAGCAAACGAATAGATTACACACCATTGAGGGCACAAATTGTGTGTAAGGATTTCAGCCGTAAAAAATTAATCTATTTTCGAAGGGCTTTTTTATGTGACAATGGGTATATTATATGGCCTCGTTCGATATGTGGAAAGGTTATTGGGGTCAGGTCGTCTGGTTGTGACATTTGAGGGATTTTTTTTTGGAAGTTCTGTTGAAATTTCGACTTTTCCAGCTGCTGAGCTGTTGAGTGTTGAAAAGATTTTCAAACAGAACTACTTCTTAGAAAATTCACAAAAACATAACCTTGGATATTCATACAACAAGCCCACATATTCATTCTCCAGATAACAGCTGGCTTAAATGTGCTTCCTATATTTTTCATTTTCATTTCCATTTCCAAAAAAGGCATTTCGCTCCCACATTAGCCAGATACCGGTTTGCATCAAATTTAAAAGCCAAACTCCGACTCTCAAAATTTCCTGGATTTTAAAAAACCGTCGGGATTTGAAAAGCGCTGCACCCCACTTCTTTGAATTGTAAAACCTCCCTCCACACTCTTAAGGAAGAAAAAAATCAATGAAAGCTAACAGTGTACAAACTTCCATCCACGCACATACCAGTGGACATCATCAGTCACTTTCAGCACATCCAGCCAACACTCCTATATTATGTTCAACGAACGACAGTGCAACGTCACTTGCATAGAGATTCCTGGCGCAAATTTACTTCCAAAGTGCAAATTCGTGTTCAATGGTTTGTTAAATGTTCCCACAGGGCGCCACGTCCTGCGGTTGTTATACTGAGTCATCGAACTTTTTGTGCTACTCCCTTGATTTTGGCCACCCACATCCGCCAGGCAATGGATATTCGACTTTCTGCGGTGCTTTTTGGGGATTCCATTTGCATTTTCAATGCAATTAGATCTACCCTGCGAAAAAGGCACCACAGGACTTGAATTTGATGGAACTTGTTCTATATTCACCCATCGGCGTCGCACCATCCACACAAATTGAAAGCAATTTTCTTTCAAATGGAGCAGATGTCCACCATACATGAACAAAGAACCATCCATGTGTATACCTGAGCCTCGCATCATATGTGAAGATTAAGCATTAACCACTTCGGCTCCCAACCACAGATCAGCTTCCTTACAAATCTGTTTACTGCCGACAAGTGTCACAACAGTTGCTACATTGAAACAGCCATGTTCAAGTTTGTTCGATGGGATCTCCATGTGCGTGTTATTCCCAAATGTAGACATCCCAGAAGACCCCTTCCTAGGTAGGTAGGTACCCCTTCCTATTAGCATCAAAGTGAAAATACCGAGCAATATTTATCGTTAATAGTTCATTATCGCGCCATTCAACGCACTGCCCCCACCTGGTGTCATCAGTGCCACCCAACTTTCTTTGGAGGATGTGTGTGCGTGCGTATGCTGTTGACTCCATTGTGAGTTCTGGGTAAATAAACAGACAAGTGCAAGTGTCGGGACAGTGGAAACCCGCGCACAAGTAAGGTAAACAAAAACGTATTTTGGTTCACGTCATGGGAAATAAACTTGTAAGGAGATCAGGTCTATTTGTTGGATGGATGGAGAGAACTCGCTCCTTTGGCTACATTCATATTTCATACAAGGGAATGAGATAAATCGATGGGAGTCTTCGGCTGAACTTTCTGGGAAATACTTTTCTCCACTGTATGAAAAGGATGTGGCTGTGAACTGTGATATCATGTTTGGAATAAATATCAAGCAATGCAAATAGTGTCAGCGGAATATCTTTTTTTTTGTTTTTTTTTTTTTTTTTTTCTTCGGGTCAACAGGACAACAGGAGATGGGTATTTTTCGAGCTTTGATAGGTCAACACGTGCACGGTATTGTAAGATAGGGCGTTCCTATGAATTGGTTATTTATTTGTTTGAGACGTCGGTCGCGTCGGCTTATTATAAATATCCTACCAGTAAACTTTAGAAAATAAGGTTTCCACGGAAATTTTACATTGCAGTAGAAAATGAATATTAATTGAGCTCTTAAATATTTTCACTTTAGGCGGTGTCTAAGGAGGCACAGTGTTTTCTCTAATTTTCGGATTTACCTTAAACTTGGGAATGGAACTCCCAAATTACTAATAATGGAGCCCGTACTCATCCAAGCATTCTCCAAAGCTCTGCACTTATAAGATTGTGCGAGACATTACATCAACGCATTCGTTCTTTTGTCTCCTTTTATTCTGTACTGGTGTTTCTGGCAAAATTTATAGAAAAAATGCATTTTTCTCTTTTATAAGCACCTGATTTACCTAGGTACAACGCCGTAGTTGGAACGGAAAAAAAAAGTAGAGTCTATTATTGATTACTGGTAAGACACTTGCAGATGGAGATATACTTGTGAGTTACTCTCTAATACCATGTTCCCACCAATGTAATTTAGCTCATGTGATTTATAAATCACGAAATGCGTCTCCACCGAACCTTACGTGTTTGAGTTTGACAGCCAGGAGAAAGAGTAGTTCTTCCCCTTCGGACCATGTAGTTTTTTTTTGGTGTTGTTTTTGTTTCGAAGAATATTGGATTTAAAATATTTTTTTTTGACATTTGTTTTTGTTTTTTTTTTTGTTTGTTGAATAAAATTGAATTGAATTGAATTGAATTGAAACAATAACAGGTATGTTCGATTTTATTTTGTGTGGACTTGGGAATGTACTTAGTAATCACGTAATTTATGAGATGATTTACCTAAATCAAGTGGATTTAGCTAAATCACGTTGGTGGGAACATGGTATAAAAGGGGTTACAGAGTCTTAAAAAAAAAACGGCGAAGGGTTTTGCACCCCATCGGATTGAATTTGAAACAATGCGAAGCTAAACGGTTCGTCATTATAGAAGTTTCCCATAACAAAAAATTAAATATTTATTAAAAAAAAATGTGTTCATTTTCACTTGTCGGTTGCGCCCCCAAAAAAATTGCGACCGTTCTAAAGCTTCTGTGAAGATGCAAATAGGAGTCCCAGTGACGTTAAATGTAAACAAATTCACTATGCGCTGAGACGTCAAACCTGATGGTTCAACCAGTAACCACTAATTTTGTAGCCCAGCATAAAGACCAAGTTACTAAGCCCACAGCGAGTTACAGTTTGCTGCAGGATGAGATTAACTGAAATAAATCGGCAGAGAACAAACGTTATTACGAGCGGCTTAATATCAGTAGAGAATATATGGGATATGAACAGCGATGGCAGATGTGGGGTTCCCGGGTCTGCCCCAGGAAAACCTATATCAAAAATTAATTAAATAAAAGACTTGTTTTTTTTATCTGTTCAACTTTAAAGCCAACGCCCAACGTATAGTCAGTTAATTTTGTATTTCCCCCCAATGTGCGAAATTTCAGCAACTAAAATCTGACATCACTGGATATAGGATTTGTATTGAAGCTTATATCTGGCTCGAAGGACCAACTTTTGCTGTTATGAAATGTTTTTGTCACTGTACTATTTTTTAAGTGGGTCTACAGATTGAGACCTGATATACTGGAGGATAAGGAATGGTTGTTCGACATAAAGAGGTTTTTTTTCAAAAATCCAGCTTCCGCCTTTACTCTTTTGTTTCTGGAGAAACCCTTAAAAATAAACAAAAAAGTTTAATATCTTCAAAACCAGCTACTTAATATATCGCAAAGTGCGTCGCCGATATTGATCCAAAAACTACTCGACCGTCTCCCTGAAAATTAAATAGTTTATTCTTATCAGTACCTGTAATGTTTAAAGAGTGGTTTGAGTTAAATCCGACAGGTGGCACTATATACCATATTTATAGTTCGAAAATGATTTAAAATTACTGTTTGCATATAAGATTTGTCTAAGGATTTCATAGCTCATGGTAAAACTTGGATACCGAATTTTCGTTTAAATAAATAATTTTAAAATTTGACCCCCTTATAACCCAAGGCAATTTTTAAAATGACAAAAAAACACTATAAACCATTTTCTCTATGAACGTATATGCTGTCAAGTCATAGCAATCTACGCTTCGTGAATTAAGAAGTAGTCCCTGAAAAGGGGGGTCATGTTCAAAGTTGTCTGTGTCTTGTCTATCAGTTTTCGATTTGTTTTATACATAGAAACGTCAATACTGTGCATCATTACATTTTCTGTCATTTTTAAGAAGTAACTTTGCTGCCGAAGTCCATCATTTGGCTTCCCAAGAGCCTGTTTATGTTCAAACTTGTTGTTGAATAGCTTACGCAATGACTTATTCCTAAGACTTTTTTTTCTTAACCAGACATTTCAATAGGATTCGACAATTGATTTCGCCCACCTCAAGTACAACTTGATTTGCGGCCCATAAGAAAATTTCCAAGACAATCGCCTTCAGCCCCATATGGAGATGGACTATAACTCACTAGAGGGAAATTCACATTATGACTTCCTTGCCCTATAGCGTTCAGATTTCCAATCATAATCAAATACATATTTATCCACTTGATTTCTTATCGGTCGTCGCATACCGCGCCGCCATCAACAACACATCAACATCATCCATCAAAGGGAAGCGATTACTTCTCATCACTCATTTGGTCACATATAGATCTAGTGCCGGCCGGCCGGGCCATTTTGGTATGAGGTGCACAGTGCACAGAGTATACGATTCCCAGTTCCATCGACCACCATCCACCACCATTCTCCACCATCCACCACCATCCACCACCACCTCCATCATCAGGCAACAGCAGCAGCTGAGGCGGCGGCGGCGACCGGGACCCGCCTGAAGTGTATCAACACACGAATCTTCTTTTCTTATCCACTTGTCGCACAATGTTGTTCTTGATATGGCCCCATGAGAAAGTAAACACTGGAATTCGCCCAGTGGGAAATTCCTTCCACATCCAAACCAACATCCATCATCGGGGGAAGCGACGACGAACGCGACCACGAAAGGTAAACCTCTGGTGAAGTTCGGTTGTCTGCCTCTATCAGTTTCTGCTGCCCCTCGTCCACCAAACCTTCTCCTACTCCACGATGACGACCTCCTCTGCGTCATCGTGAAAATAAAAGAAAAATTTGAGGAAAACACATAGACGAGGAGGAATACTCGTACTTGGTTTGAGTAGGATTCGATCGGATGGCAGGTAGAGCAGCTACCAACTACTAATTCCGAACGAGATTTTATGACGCTCTGCAGTGGAAGAGGCATAGTGGAAGAGGCACAGTGGAATTTATGCACTGTTACATTATTAATAGCAGATCCCGGTCGGAGCGCAGCGACGATGTTGTTGGCTTAATGCTGCTGCTGCTGCTGCTGCTGTTGCGGTACGGCTTTTGCCCCCGACAATGGGGGGATAATTAAGAGCAAACATCCTAGAATCGTAAAGCGAGTGCAACACTGCATCTGCATCTATGAGTACATCTGCATTGCTGCGGTATAACTTCTTCAAATAATCATCGGCCATGACAATATGAAGCAGCGGAGGCTGCTCCGCTTCGCAGTAACACGAAAATGTTTCCACGGTGCCACAGGCACAACAAAGTGATTTGTTTGTAAACAAAACTGGGGGACCGCGAATGTGGCTGCGTGTAACGAGTTTATCGGTGGTTTGGTCGCACCTGTACCGGTACCCGAGGGATCCTATCTGAGCAGTTGTGTAAACTCGTATATGTGCATATTGACTTGGACGTGTATCTATAAACAGTCGCTCGATTATTTGCCTCCATTTTTATTGCCGTCCTAATTGATATCAATTGCTGTGTGAACCTGTGGCTGCAGCAATGCGTGCGACCTGGGTGATCTCGAGTATCGGGTGCGAACCAGATAATGAATACGAGTATATCGTGGGATCTCACGACGATGACGATCTTTGTCGGGATTTTAGGTGTTGATCCTGTGTTTGCTTATGGGGGAGGAAAATTCAATTTAAATCGATGAAACCTTATCAGGATGTGGGGATACAATTACAAGGTGTACTTCCTCATGGAAGATACATTTAATAATGGCAGGGGCAGAACGACTAATGGATTCAGTCAAACTCCTTCCGGAGGTTTTGATATACCATCGGGGAGGGGGCGAACCAGCTTTATTAGCATGTTGGTGCTGGTTTTGGGAGGTGTTTTTTGTCCGTAAAATTGAACAGGAAGTAGCTGTCGCATTGCAGTCCTTTATGACCTTTTCTTATAAGAAAACTCTTAAAAGTCAGGGGACTTTCTAGTTGTATGATGGATTTGAAATGGAGCGCTGGTCGTTTTTTTAAAGAATAAAAAGCGGGCTCTGGTTTACCTACGCCATTGGAAGGACTCAGACGAATCTTCAACTATATGTAATTATGCACCTATATTAAAAGCAAGAATCGCGTTGGAGGAAGAGCTTATGTAAAGTGGTTCCTAGGCTATCCAAAACTTAACCAACTGGTGACCCTATTGATCTGTGAAGTTTGTTAGTTGCAACCTTGGCCCGGCAGCTTAGTGACAGGTTCATTTAACTACTAAACAAGTGGTTGTAAGTGCCAACCCGGGAGAACAAGAGTCGCCGATGTATAAAAAAGTTCCAAATATAGGTATGCCTGCGGAAAAAAGGAAAACTGGAAAAGGACTTGGGCCATAGGCTAAATAAGAAACAGCATTTCAAGTGCTAGCCAGATGTGTATGTGGATAACAAATTATTCGGACATAGCTCTTATAAATCAAAAGGAAGCTCTCCCCTACGGTCGCTAATCTGGAAGTTCGTTCATAAGCCGAAAGGTAAAAGCTCACAAGCGTACAACATCTACACAGTTATTAGGTAAGGTTATAGAATATAAAGGGCTGCTTGATAAAAACTTGAGAACTTTCCACTTCTGCTTTGTGCGGGCTTAGAGGTTAAACCCCAATTCGCTGGTGGAAGTAAAACAAAGAAGAAGAACAAGCGAAGGTAAGGCGTATCACGGGACTGTCAGAGGTCTTAGCCGGGAATAGGCAGCTTCAGTCACCCACATTTTCCTTAAGACGAACCGGGGCGGCGTTCACAGGATAAAGCGTCATGTATCATTTGCAGTACGCATCCACAATTCAATTTCAACCACAGTATGGTCGGTCTAAATTTATCCGGCTTATCTCTCAATGAGCCTACAAGTCTTGCTTGGCGCGCATTACCACTTTCTCAAAATCTTAACTATATCGTTGTGCTCCATTCTAAACTTATTGAACAAGACTTGAATGACGAATCGCCTCAGTTACGTATATGATGCGGATAGATGATCGAATTATTTTTTTCTAATTTTGCCCATAACTTAATAGAGTCCTCCTTAGATAAATAATATCAGTTGTTCTTGTTCTTTTATGCGGTATCAATTATTTGACAATATGGCTATGTCTGCTTGACTTATATGTTCACTTTCAACTCCGTTTTTGTCAAGGCGGCGGCCTTTTCGTAACCATCTATATACTCAGCTCTTAGTAATTTTTATAAATTAATTTTAGCTCACGATTGTTGTCATTATTTTCAGTTGTGATCCCTTTCTCTCTAAAGGAGCTGGAAGCAAACCTACACGACCAAACTTACACGGCTGAATGATTACAAAGAGTATTTGAGAGGAGAGGACTGAAAATATTGCTCTTCAAACCAAGTCCAGTGCTTTTGTGCTCAAGATGTTGAAGGCAAATATAATCCAACCACTTATAAAATCGACTTTCGTTAACATAAGTGATGAATCCTTAAAGCCCACAGTATATGTTTTATTCATCATCCCATTTGACCCCTAATTGCCGACAACTCCACGAATACATGTGCCAGTAAAGTAAATCCCCAGAGCACGTCAAAACACCTCGCTCGTATACCTCCAAAATTACCTCTCATTACATTCAGGCACTGACAGACTGGCAGCTCGTTAAGGCTACCAAATGATTTATTAGAAAATGTATTCCCCATAATCTGCATATCAGTGAATCCCTATATGCAAACGACTTACAAATCCTCATATGCAAATGTGACAGTTATACTGCCACGTCATTCAAAGCGATACTTTCTCTGATTTTCGAGTTTCCCAAATGTTTGCTTTGCCTTTTTCCATTTCCGTCCTCGTTTTTTGATTATCCTTGCTCTACATTTGGAGCGAACGGACTAGAAATTCAGGCCGACAGAGAACCTACTGCTAATATCCTTTAAAATGTGGATAAACGGTTATAAAACTTGATATTAACGACATATGCATATGTGTGGCGCTTATCCGCCTATTGGCTGACACAGAATTTTCTTGGCATCACGTACTATCGCTTGCTCAGCTGCTGGCCGAGAATCAAAAGGGAACTTCCGTAAATATTCATTGCTACTGCCAAAAAGGATAAACCAGATTCGCCAAAGATAATCGACTCAAAGCGCATACCGAAAGAGAATAGAAAAGGCAATAAGAACAAAAAAAAAACGCGGAACTATAAATTGGTCCCAAGGTCAGCCCAACATTCCACCAGCACCATGGCAGAGACTTGAGTGCAATAAAACGCATTCAAGCCGAACACTCGGCGAGTTCCGTAAAACACTGGAAAATACCTCTTTAATGCCCATCTCCATCGGAATCCCACTGGATGCTGGCAGTGGCAGGCCAGCGCCCAAGGTAAATGAACTTGAACACAGAAGCGCGCACAACATCAGTTGCCCTAGTTCCGGGAGTCGTCGCGCTAAAAGGAATTTCCCCTGCGGGATTCTAATCGAACGTTGTGCTGAGTTCTTCTTTTTTTTTTTCGATCATTCTCTGGCGTCGATGGTGCTGTTGCTGCTGCTTGCTATCCCACCTGCAGTATTCAATTGCCTCCTTTGCTTGCCGGCGAGTAGCAGGCATCACTTTGGCCCCAAAATCATTTCTCCAACACTAGCACCGGCAGTAGCATTAAATGCACTTTGGTAGTCTATACCAGGTGCGCCTCTCCTCGCTGCCGCCATCGTCATCTCGCCGAGAATGTGTGAACTCCCATTGTGACCGCGGAGCACACCACACTGAGGGTTGCAAAAGAAGAGTTATTGCATTGTCATTGCAGAGTTGTCTGTGCGCTCTCGAGAGGAAGAAGCAGGCGGCCAAGAAGAAGAAGGTTAGAAAGCTGTGATGCTGATGGTGATGTTGCATGCCTGGTCACCACCGACCACAGGATTGATGTACATTGTACGGAGCAGGCAGCGGGCCGCTGGTATGGTGTGTACCACACTTACAACTGAAGCACATTAGCTGAATGAAAATTCAACTAATTCCGAGGGGTATGCCGAAAAAAAAACGGCGAAACTGTTGCAAACTGTTGCAGCTCTGTGTGCTGGAGTGCGGAGAGTTGGCATTCCAATCATGGTCGGTCGGGTATATGTTTTGGTGGCTCGCGATGCTCACACGTGGACAGGCGAAGCGAGGAGTACACACACGATCGTTGTCGTACCTACGTTCCGGTATGGTGGTAGTGGAAGATCAGTGGAGCGTTTCGCTCTGGGCGACAGGTGCATTGCTCTGGAGATGCGGTTTCGTTTTTGCAGGTTTCGATGTTGGCTAAGTGGAATGGTGGAATGTTGCGTATTTTAAATGGAGATTGTAGCTTCCAGCTGTTCTAAGTAGTAGAGAAGGCGACGTTATCAAAGGCTTAGGATAAAAAAATTTGAGGTCGGGGGAGTGTATGTGTTTTGAGCCCAACAATACATGCATCTTACTAAAATGAGCTCCATTTAATAATAACAAAAAAAAATTAAATATAGATAGATATAAGGCCGAAACGCAATTATTTTAAGGATAAAGTTAAGTTTAGAGCGCTCGCTAAGAGCCAGTAAGCTAGAATTAAAATAAATGTTACCTTTAAATTAGATTTAATCGCATTTGTCTAGGGTATAAGTATAATAATAATATGAATAAAAATTTATTTAAAAGTACGTATGCTCCGTTTAATACAAATTATTTTCCGTCTTTAAAATATTATTTGTAATATTATACTACTTCCATTACCTACCTATGTTTAATGAAAAGTATATTTCAAGTTGTGCCAAATATATAGTTTTTATTTATATTTTAAGAGGTTTTGCTACAAATTAGGACTAACAATTTGTAAACACTTTAGAGAGTTTCTTTAATTTTTTTTACTTTGATAGGTGCGTAGTGCTTGGCTCGGAAAGCTGCAGATATTTGAAAAATAATTGTGATACAAACAGTTTCTTACTAGTTCTTAAAAGCTGCCACCAAAAAATATTAATGCTGTTCTAGCTAAACTGCTGAACCGACAGTTCATTTAGAGAATTTTTTTAGCAGAATTTGTCGCGTTCTTTTTAAGCGATGTCTGTACAATTATGATTACAAAGTGTCTTATAAAAAATTTAAGTAGAGACACCTTACATTTTCAAACATTAAAATTCATTTCTTATTTTGTCCATTAATTTATTTTTTTTTTTATTAAAAACTCGAGGACACAAGAAAAAAAAATTCCTTCTTCTAAAGCTTTCGAAAAAAATTACTAGAAAAAATTCAGCATTAGCATTGACAAGAAAATGAGTTCATTTCACAACCAATTGCTGCTATTCTAAGACTGTCATAAATCTCGCCGTCAGGTCGTACTTCTTGTAAAGCCAGGTCCGTAGTCTTACCCTTCCCTGAATCGAAAGGTTTCAGTTTTTTTTTTCTTTTTGTATTCCTCATAACTCGTCAACTCACTTCAATTAATTGCCAATGATTTTCCAAAGCTAGCGAGAAATATCTCACCTCCACCCGCTCAATATATAAAACAGAGAAGAAATATTTAAAACCCTTTTCGGTCATAAATTGCAAGTTCGTCGATGATTGTCCAAAATGGGTCACGTGCCACTTGATTGCTCACTGAGCTCACTGAGCTCACTTTCGCACTTGTGCGAATCTGCGAAACTATCGAAATTCTTTTGTGTGATTCTTCAGGTGTTACAAATGGAACAAACTCCTTTATGAAAACGGAATTCTACTCGTGTTCTATGAACCGTAGTTGGTCTTTGTAAAGTTGGTCAAAACCATTTGCTGGGGCTTAATTTAGCAATTTCCGACATAAAGCATCCGCACGCTGTAGCCGTAGGTATATAGAGTTTTTTCACACCTCAGTGCGGGTGCGCTTCACCGCTCGCGCGAAAAAGTTATAACTGCGAGCGTAACTTCTTTAAGTAAACAACTCAATCGTGTGCTGTTTCTAGTCTAATTAACTCCATTCCACTAACACGAATCCGTTCGATTCGCCGGATCGAATAGACTTGACTAACACAGTCATTAACTCTGAAATGTAGATATGGCAGGTGGTGGTGGGTGGTGCGTGGAGGATTTAATTCTGAAATTTCGAAAGCGAATTTTAACAATTTTCCGCTCGTTTCCTATCATAACCAGTGTGTGCATCTATTTGTGTAGTCGGCAGTGATCTGCATGCGGTTGGTGTGCGCTTCTTTTGGGCCCGAAAAGACCGCATCACGTCCAATTGTGGGTAAATATTTGGCAGATATTTCTCTGTTTTCGATGTGAATTTCCCGTCACAATGTCCTGGTTTTCACCCGAGTCGTTTGTTAAAAAGTTTCCACGCTCTGGGAAATACTATTGAGTCGTCAGGCCACGGTATTGTCATGCCGCGAATTGTTTGCCGTATATATTTCATAGATGCAGTCATCGCAATGGGAAAATATATACCTCCACCGAGTGTGTTTACATGGTCACTGCGGACTGTTGCATTATTCAGGAGCATCCCTTCGCGTGGGCGTGTGTGCTGTGAGAAAACGTTTCATTGTTTACAAATTAACCTGTTTATTTGGCCTTTTTTGTGCGCCATCTTTTGCGTACATCCGACAGCGATGTTGCATCAGGCGGCCACTTCCGCATGTTGGAAAGCAGTTAATGGGGCGTCATCCTCTTTGATGTTTGCTCGAGCAAGGCGCGTGGGTGGTCTTGATTCGTCTCTGTCCTCGTTGCGCAGCGACGACGCTTTGAGGCTGAAAATGTGAAAAGTTTTGCAGTTATCCTTTCTCGTGCAGCATCGTTACTTTTTCGGTTGAAATTTGTTTTTACTTTGGGGCTGTCGTATATGTACAATGTACACGGATAAGGATTTGTCTTTCGTGAGTTCGCTTTTTCTCCTTGCCTTGCTTGTAGGTATGAGTTTCCATTTTTACTCTGTCCCAATGGTTTGAAGTTTGAACTTCTTAGTTTAGAGATTTTCGTACAGAGATATATATTTTTTTAGAGCACCCTAAACGAATGGGTACCTACTTGCATGAGGGAGCACCGCACTGGCGTGAGGACTTGAAAACTTCATAAAACTTGGGGCAACAATGGATGATATTAAATTTTTGTGATATGTTTGTTTTCAGGGACGGGGAGGGATAGTCCTTTTTTTCATTTTGAGATAAGGGTGCTTTGAAGTGAGGGCGTAATGCTGGTTTCATTTTGTTTTTTATTAGGGAAATGTAGCGTGGCAAAGTGAAAAGTAAATAAGTGCGGGAGATATTACTAACTACTTGGAAAGTTTTAGCAAATCTTTCGTATATGTGGGGAGTCGTGCCCTCTCTTGGAAGTACTTGTCGAAGGTATTGCACGATGTTTGTTCAAGGAAGGACATTTTATGGTAAAATGTAAATTCGTCAGACTAATGGGATTGAGGGATGTGTCTCCACACAGCTTCTGTTTTAGGTCAACGATCCAACTCTACTTTAAGGCGCAAACAAGAATGAATACAAAAGCATCCCTTACGTTGATTTGATCGTCAACAACTCTTCGAAGGAAAATCGTAAGTCTTCTTTTTGTTGGAGACATTTACGGGACAATTTCTGGGCACTTTTGGATCATTTTTTTTTAGAGCAAATTGGAGTCTTTTCGGGTCATTATGTCATCGATTTGCTTGACAAAAGTGATAATACTAACCAGGAGTGTATATCCTACAATTTCATCTGTCATTGAAGAAGATCTCTTTGTCTTCTTCAAAAAGCAGTCGGAAAACTCTGAAGGCCTTTCTCTAGCTTAATGTTGCAAAGGTGATATCGTAAACTGTGGAAGGTACACGTCAGATACCATATGAGATTTTCAGTACCAGGTGGCCTGGAGTTAAAAATCCCTTTCGCTGAAATATAAGACTAGGACAATCCCTGAGAAGAGACCTTCTTGGAATGCACTTTTAGACTCTTCTCCTCAGCCAGCTTGTAATTACATCTCTAATTCTCAGATGGCTACAACAACTTTCTTATTTTACTATAGAAGTGCCTAAACTTATTTAAAATTAAGCTCAAGGCATTTACAAGTTTTTGGCTGACGATATAAATAAAAGATAAGACGGCTTTGATGTGCACAATTCCGGAGTGGTAAAGGGTTTGACACTCTAACTGAAGCACATTTGAATTTTTTCTAATTGGTATTCTCTCTCAAGTACGTTTCAGAACAATACGGAACTTTAACTGGAACTCAGTGGCCGAACTTCCAGTAAGGTGGGCTACTGATTCTCTGTTGGAGACATCCCTTAAGTATTGCGAATGGGTACAAAAGGTTTTTGGAAGATAGTCCGCAACCGCGCCAATCATATTTAGTTCGGGAAGGTCAGAGAACCAGAACTATTAGGTCTATTATTGTTTGTAACAAACTTGCTAAGCTAAGTATAGCTACTGTATTGAAAGTTGTGTACAGGAATTTAGCCCAGTTGGGCTAGCTTACGTGGGTACGAATAAGACGGAATATTCGTACTTCTTTGAATGGTATGTGTTTTCGGAAATGTATTTAAACTTCTTTAAACGGTGTCTGTTTCAGCTACTCGTAAACTATGTGTCTTCTAAACCGTCTATATGCAAGTTTTGCTCAAAAGCAAGTTTCGAATAGCAAGCCATTTATTCACTTCCATATAGCCTGAAAGCTACAACCCAAACACACGTTTTAGCTATGCTACCGTCGCCGACATGATTGATTGTTCGGCTGGAGCCGAAAACCCATTGCTTTTTGCGCAAACAAAAACCCGTCTATACATCAAAATTTTCCAAAGACGTTGTATAAAAATGGCAAAGCAAACCCCCTGATAAAGGTCTCGATTTATTGCATCTTCTATACGGAATCAAAGCAACAATTTACTTGTTTCCCCCTACCATTCACATAAATACAAACATCTCATGTGAAAACTTTGGAGAGAAACATTTTTGGCAAACGAGCGTCTCCTTATCGTGAAACCATTTTACGTGAAATACTGCAACCTCGTTCCAGGTGAATAAGCATCGTACCATAAAATTTCTAACCAGCGTGTATCCCGGGCTCATTCTGGTTATGTTTGGTAGCTTTACCTCTATTCCTATAGCGATGATGCAACATTGTTCGAAGGCTGCATAGCTGCAACCATTAGTACACTAAGTCTGCGTAATAGTGGTGGATGATTTGAGTTTGCTTGCGGGCCCGTGTATGCATGGGCTCTAGGTAGCACTTTTTTGTTTGTCTTCGGATCGCCTTGTTTTTTGTTGTTTTTTTTTTCGTCAATGATTTTGTGCACTGCTGCGAAACTTTTGCCTGTAAACAGACGATTACGCTAATAAAATCAAAACCCCAAATTTATTTCCCTTCAAGGAATAGTTGGATAGGTTACCTACCCCCCAAATTGTTTGTGAGAAAAAATCAAAAGATTTATGGCCACAGGGGTGTAAGCTGTAAGCGTTTGTTTTCGTCGACGGCAAAGTTCCCACATTCGCTGGGCTTTAATGGAGTGTTGAAGGAGGACACGGGATGATTCAAGGAGATTTATACACTCACCTCAGATGGTTATTGCACAACAAAGACCCTAATCCGGGATGACACTGAGTGTGGATACAATTCCCCAAACAAGCTGATAAATTATTCGCAGATATGATAAATTATTTCCGAAAACCGACTATCCTCGTCCCAGAAGTGGTGGCGAGATTTCGATTTTAAGATCCAAGTGTAATTAGGAAGAAGAGTCATGCGCCCCTGCCCACATGAGCGCTCTGTGCTTGTTTTAGGAAAATTACTTTTGTATCTAAGTGCTCGAGTGTAAGGGACTATTTGGAAGGAGATTTCTATGGAAGGACACACTATCCCGTGCGGCTGTTATTTTTGTGAAAACTGTGAATTTCTTTAAATACGCTCGAGGTCTTTTGTCTGCGGGAGCGGGCTTAGGAGCTTTGGTATATCGACACAATTCTCTGCACAGAGAGGACCGCACTTAATTATGTGGATTTCCCATGACACTATGTGTCGCTCATGTGTCTGATTTTCTAAAAGCATTTCTTTGTGGGAGCATCGTGGTTGAAAGCTTCGTTTGGCTTAGAGGACGAGTGTTTTCACTATAATCGCTTACAAGTATATATGTCGACCGTATATGCGGAAAGATGTTGTCCTTTCAGTTGTATATCGGATTGACAATGAAGGCTTTGCTTAAATCGTTTTTTTATGTGGAGTGGAGTGCACTTGAATGGAAATTGACAGATTTGAGTCTTAAAATACTTAAATACCCCTGGATGTACACAGGAATTGCTGCAGATGTTCTGTAGTTTTTGTTGAACTGGACAAAATTCTCAACAGTTTCACTTACAACCATGACGGTATACTAATTTGGAGAAATTTGCAGAAAAGAAAATGAAAGTGTTTCGATTGCTTTCTTTTTGTACAATTCAACTGATGTACCCTATATCCTTTGGAGAATTAAACTCGAAGTACAGCCTAGGACATCTCGTGTCCTCTTCGTTCAATAGTCATTAAAGGCAATGTCGCGAATTGCAAGATATATAGAGACAGACAATTTAAATATTAATTGTTTTTTGACTGTCTCCCTAAAAGCAAAGTTAACTACGAAAAGTTTTCAAAACTGAGAATGACTTCTCCGACTGCAGCAATGTAACATCTTTTGTCTGCATCACTCTTCCACCAATGGTCTTTTGAGTTCTTTTGAGACCCCCAACTCCTTCTTTTCCATAAGATTTTTGCAGAAAATTCTGAGTTTTTTTAAGTCTTACTAAATCGGCGAATTATGCAAGTTGCAATGCATGTCCACTGCAGTAACTAGGCGCCTCTATGACCTTTCATCTGTTAATCGCATGTATAGGGCCCCAAGAGTACTTAGTAAAGAATGCCAGAACTGTATTTTCTTAACGAAGTGATTTTTAGCATGAACCATAATACAAAACCAAAGCTCTAAAAGGCTTGTTGATGTCAAATTTAAATAAGCCTCTTTTAAACTTCCATTGCTATGATTTTCAAAACACTTATTAAAACTTTATTTGACTCAAGGAACATTTGAAGGCCTTTAATATCAGAAGTCGCACGACCCTTGAAGGTGGTATCCGGAAGAGGAGTAACCAGCTAACACCAGGGGGCACATATTTTTCTCGAACCTCAAGGCTGCCACATCTTTTGGCAAGGTTTTGCAACTTCGACTTAGGACAAATAGGATGCTGAGCAAAAAAAAATGAAAAATGACCGCTTGTCTGAAATCACCAACTTATTTCGAAAACCTATTGACTTAAATAACAGATTGCCCACTGGAAAAACCTCTGCACAAATCGAATCATGCTTAGACAAGCACTTCAGTCTTTTTTTGCCAGGAACTCAACTTTTCCTTTAAGCAAGCATATATTGTGCAGGTACATCCAATCCAAATCCAAGTCTGGCAGTTGTACATGTTTCCTCAAAACACACACAAACTTCACACTCCAATACATTGTTCGGCTATAAAAAGGGGCTAGCCCGGAGTTCCCCTATTCTATTCGATTCAATACACCACCCCTCAAAGTCACTCGCCCCATGTGCTCAACTGACCACGACGAGCCCCAAGCTAGATCGCCTGTCCTAACCCCCTATACAAAACAGAGCGCACAACTTTTTTGCTCTCCCACTTTCCCACTCGTACGTCGTACGCTTCGCGGGTACAAAGTGCGAAATGAGCTCAGTTTTTGCACAATCGGCGGTCACCTCAGCATTCCAAAGAACTGTAGTAGCAAGCAGATGAGACTAATGCATGCCAAGTGAATGCTTCTTCTACATAGGGCCAGCCATAGTTCGAATGAAACTCCTGTAGGCTAGGCGGTGGCGGTGGCGATGGCGATGGTGTTCTAGTCGCATTCCGAAAAGCCACATCTCATGCAGCTAGCAGTTTCATGGAGTCAAACTTGCGGTCAAATGCATTCGCGATGTTACTGTGAAGGTGAACCGAAGGCAAGGTGATGGTGGTGCCAACAGTGGTTTAGGTGGCTTCAGGCTTCAGGGCCAGTAGCACATAGAATCGCGCTCTGCGCTCTCTCTCTCTCTCTCGCTGATGGATGCGACTGCATTCGTTTATCTAGTCGTGCAATTAGTTCAGTTGCATGTTTAATGTATTTTGTTTGTGCTTCGCGCTCGCATTCTGGGAGGTTTGTGTTTTTTTTTGTTGTGTCTTACTTCGTGGAAAGTAATTTCACGTGAGGAATGTCTGGTCTAGTTTATTGGAAGCTGGAATTTTTTTTGTGTTGACGTCATCTAGATGGATGATGAGTTGGGGTCAGTCGAAGTCCATATCTCGCTCGATTAAGAAAAAAAAACTCCCAGCTATCAAAGCAGGCCCACTCACTAATTTGTAGTGTGAGCTCAACAATTTGTCAATTCCTGTGAAACCCAAGACTACCCCAGAAAGGGACACCAAAAAACAGACGCGGATAACCATCCTCACCTTAAACGGAAGCAACATTTCAAATTTTTTAATAGACTTGCCTCGGCGGAAGCAAACTAGAGACCGTTTATCCAATCAATACAGCCAGCGTAATTCAATACCTCTACTTCCTTTGGTTCCCCACGAATTAAAACAAGAAAACATCGCCCATGCGTCTGAAGTGTGAGCGCAACGGCAGTGGCCTTCAAAAAAACAATAACCAACAGAAAATAGACATGCACAGGTAGTACTATAAAATGGTTGGCTCTTTTTTTTAAATCGTACGATGTCCCAGCCACAGCCGCATAAATATCCCAAAAGCAACACACATTAACACCACGACCAATAAATTAATTATTTTTCAAAATTTAATTCGCTTTGGCAGATTGTGGAGGCGGCACGCTGCCACACTCACTGGCACTGGCAGATCGTTCGATTTTGTTGTTTCTCTCAGCAGCTTGTTCTTGGTCTTATAATCACTGAAATCGTAATTTAGTTAAATTTATTCCGATGGCTTATACTCAATGAGATACATTTCATTTGGCAGTTTTATTCTACATGTCGGGCGATTATTGTTTTAGGTGGGCTGGTTGCTGAATGGGATTTGATATATAACACCAGACACTAAAACTAGCTGGCAGTGACCATAAATATTGACTTTTTGAATGAATGGAACAGGGGTGTTTAATTTGATTACTGGGGCTAGTTTTCTTAATGAAAATTAAACTTGATGTGAAACAAGATCGGCTGTCACGCATGGTTTAGATGATCAAGGAAGATGGACGGGATGTAGTTCAGATGATAGGTCTGTGTTTCGAATTTATTTACTTTCTGACGGAAGCTAAGTTTTGGAAAAGTTTTCATTTCACAAATAGTTAATTTCTTAACTAGTTCCTGGGTAGAACCTGTGGACTGAAAATCACGAAACTGCTCACTTGAATCAGGCATAAACTGCAAAGATTCAGACACAGAAAATGAATTAAATAGAGTTACATATATACTTTCTGAATAATATTTTGGGAGCGGGTCAAAATGCTCCAAAGTTCTGTCTTTTCAAAAAAAAAAATATGTTTTCTTATAGTTTTGATTTACACAATTCTGCTTTTCAAATTTAAAAAAAAGATACATAAAAAAAATTTTACAACTGATCCTTAATTCTCACAACCATTCGTTTTTGTGTGTCTTGGGTTTATGGGACGACACTTTTATGCCTAGTCCACACGGGTAATTCGAAAGCTCTTTCATGACAGTTAAGCTCTCGGATGTATGTCAGACGTTCGCGAGAAGTGGCGTAGTGGAAGAAAATCGTAGTCCAACACAGAAACCACTACGCCAGTGGGCCTTAAGCAATTTAAAGCAATATAAATATGTTTGTTTCCAAATATGTTTAAACAAAAGAAAGATAGACTTTAAATTTATGAAAAAATTAAGTTTAAAAGAAACAATAAAAATAAGATTAAACAGGTATTAAAAAAAAGCAATATCTATTAAAACAAGAAAAAAAAATACCCGAAATTTGAACAAAAAAAAAATTATGATAGAGTTAAAACTAAAAAAAACGAAAAAATTAAATTAAAAAAAAAATATTTACACACAAATTTCACAAAAAACTACAAAATTCTGAATGTTGAAAAAACTAAATTTAGAAAAGCTGAATTTTCAAAGAAATTGTAAAGCATAATTTTGACTAATCCAGAATCTTAACCCCAAACCCCAATATTTTAGATAGCGCCACACAAGGATTTCTATATGAGCACCCCAAAGCAGTACAACTATCACAAATATTCGTTGTTGATATCTTTCGACGTAATGAAATAAATTTCATTTTAGATTTCGGTCTATGCTCAGCTCAGCTTCTAGATGACGTACAAAATTTATTAAGAGCCTAAAATATTCAGACAAGTTTTGGCTTCACAATGTGTTTTTGTAGTAAGTTATAACTATTTGAGTAATGGCAAGTTATAAGTTAAATTAAGAGTTATAAGTTAAATTAAGAAAAAAAATCGTTTTTCTCAAAAAAGCTATACCAAAAGTAGGAGTGACAGTTAAAGAAATGGCATATGATCGTTCCATAGTCTTCAAAAAAAATTAGGAAATAAATAGTTGGCGCAACAGCTCCGTAAGGTACCCTAGGCCTAGCTTCACAGAACCTTTCATTTTGTGTTAAATTTTCATTTTCGTTACAAATGGAAGGGATCTCTGACGCCAACTCGTAACAGACGTATAGAACCGCCAATAATTTTATTATGTATACCATCAACTACCCTAACAATGACCGGGCCCTTAAAGTTTGTATAGCAAAACAATAGTTAAGGGGGCACAACGTATTTTATAATGAAAAATTATTTTTTTTGTCTATAAAAATACTATAAACTTATAAATAATAAGGATTTTGAAAATCTATTCAAATATTTATCACATTTTCTAATATTGACCGACTGGATCCTAGCATTGACCACTTTCTTGATAACTATTTCTAACAGTTATAAATATTTAATTCAAGATATTACCCTAAATACTTCATAAAACTAGTTCTTTAATATACTTGTAAATAAAAGGTTAAAATTAGGTTTCTTTTAATTTACAATATTTTAAGTATTAAAAAATCTGCCGGTCTTTGAGGGATGTCTTTTTGTCATGACTCTTTTGGCTCTCTTAGTCTCAGTCTTAAGAAATATTTTAAAATCTACTTCATTCTTAGGGATTGGTCCAACGTAGGTTTGTTCTTACCTCCCTACTTACTTTTTATGTAAGCTTTCAAAGACGGTCTCCTTATAGCTTCTGGTCCTATATTTCGCTTGAAAAACACTGAAATTACCCCCCATAGTAAACAATCCAAGTCGTTATCATTTCATAGTTCAAGCCATACTTACATCCCATCAAGGCATCAGCCAAATTGATAGTAACAGCGTGTTTGCTACGACTCACCATCATTCACCGACCACTTGTGTGGCATCTCTCAACTTCAACAACTACACTTCAAATGTGCATACAGCTTCAATTCACATCGCCGGGATACTTAATCTGATCGTATCTCAAAAGCATTCCCCATCTTTATCTCTAGCTCCTTCCTACTTAATACACTCGAATGAACCTATAAAATTGATCCATTTATCGCCCGTCTATCTGAGTCTCATCGCTCAGTGTATACGCATCGAATCGACCCTTTGAAGCCATCAACATTCCATCACCCACCAGTGTAAACAGAGCCACCTCGAAATACGAGTACTTCACCCACCCACCGCTGCCGCCATGCACATGTAACCAACCACTCGTCAGCTTTGGGCAAACGTAAAACAAAAAAAAACAAAAAAACATAAAAACAATTTTATAACCAGGTGCAGTGAAAGTTGTACTTCATGGATCTATTTGTGGTGCGCGACCACAGTCTGTACCACGAAATCGCACCGCACTTCAACACCTACACCATACGCATTCGGCATTCCTCCAACGCTGCGTCGTCGTCTGTTTTTTTTTTTATGATGAAAACAGCGTAAAGCTTCACTAAACAGATGACCATAAACTTTTATAAACCCATCTTCTCGGCGCACTATCGATCTTTTTATACCGTCGGTCGCACGTCTAGGATCAGAGTTTATAAGATGTGGCGCACCATAACACGAGGCTGCAGACAGATGGACTCGAAGAAAAAAGAAGACTGGCTCTCACCTTACCTTCCACCAGATGTGGGCCGCTGAAGCGTGTGTATCTGTTTATCTAGAGTAGGTACTGCGACGGGTGACGTGCCTCCCACATTGGGATGGATATCTCTCAACTTATCCCCCGGCGAGTTGGAGTGTAACATGCTTGTAAAAGAAATGGTAAATAAACAAACGGAATTCTCCGGATAATCCGTGAGTGAGAAATTTAGGAAAAATAAATACGAAGTACACGCACTCGAGTGTGAACGGATTGCATCATTTCTGATGCACACCTATACACAGACATACCGATGCATCTCTATAAAGTGTGCACCGTAGATACAGTATCAGCATAAAGTTCGTGTTGTTTTATCCGATAGATAGTGGTCGATATTCGCCGAACAGGGTTTTAGAGAGATAGCCCATCGAGGGAGGAGGAGGAGGAGGAGGACTCGTCCTTTGGCAGTCGAGGTATACTACTCGAACGAACGAGTTGAAGCTTATAAATCGACACTTGAATTGATTGATAGATTCTATCAATTGAGCGAAGGAAATAAATTGAAAAGTTGGGGCGGATGTAAATGGACGGGGATATATTTTAGCGCCGGCATGTCCTCGAGTGTGTACGATGTACATCTGCATGTGCGGGTGATTGGGGTATCCCATGGGAGGATGGGACTATACCCACTACGGGAATTATTCTGAAAAATGGTCGTGGTTCTGACACTTAAATGTGCAAAGAGGGATCGATTTCATTGCGCATGAATGAATGAATAGGACAGCAAAGTTATGGGATTCCTTTTTCAATGATTGCAAGTTATGGCACACGAAAAATGAAACCAAGCAATCAAACGACGCTAAGCGAATTGGATGCCATTGGTGGATTCAAAGGCTGACATTATTGAGAAATGTCAGCACTTTTGAACATTAAAAGAAAAGTGGACCAACTGTGAAGGATAATTTTAAGTAGATAAAAATGCGTATTCTTATGGAAACTTCGCTACTTACTTAAACCAAAAGGCGACGCTAGGACTTCATTAGTTTCATTGAGGTTGTCGATGGGCTTAATTTGAAATCGGGATAGGAATTCGTTTTTCGAAGGAGGTTTTCTGCAGGTATTTGGAATGATATTCATTAAATAAATTATGGAAACGTTGAAATTTGGTAGATGGTGTTCAATTTTGATTGCTAGAAGCGAGGAATTTGACAAATGCGCCTTTAAGTTTTTTGTACCTACTATATGAATGTTTCCGCAGCTTCGTTGGACTTCTTGAATCAGTCCAAAACAAGTAATAGAAAAATTATGGTGGCTCTCTTATATGAGGACACGCATAGTTAAAAAAAATTCCTACTATTTTGCTTAATTCAGTACTATTTGACTTTGCTGGGTGCGCCAGTGCCACAAGTTTCAGTACTATTTTTGAAATAGATCAAACATTTAAGAACTCTTTACTTAGATTCAAAATAACGACGTCGTTTTAAATATTTTCGTTTAGTGTTTGGTTCTAGACTTATGAACTCCAAATATTAAGTAGGTACTATTTTCTACGCTTGAGAACTATTTTTTTTTTTAGTTATCAGTAAAATTTAGAAAAGTCGATTTTCATCACTGGACGACAGTGATTTTTCTAGTGCGAAAAGATTTTTGAGTCACATAACCTACTGTCTTCTCCGGGTCTTGAGCAACATTTTATAAAAGGTTTCATCAAATTCTGCTAAGTGTAACAGATATGTACGCCAACTGGTAACAGATATGTATATAACCCCCTACAATTTTTATATGCGTAGAGTGGGAGCTCTTTGATTACTGAATATTTGTTCAACGACTCCACAAGCATGTGTGCCACTATCTCCACAATGATAACCGTAGAAATCAGGAAGCTTAGGTTGGTTGAGTCTTTTCATGCATCAACGTTGGCCAATACGGTCCGCTTAGCTTTTGAAAACGGTCATCCTTTTAGAATTTTTCATAAATGGACAATTATGATTAAATGGAAATGCGAACTGCAGCAGTCCGCCTCATGACTATTATAAGTTATAAAACCATCACGATCTCTATCACAGGGAAGTGCCCAAATTCCGTCTGCCTGATATATAGTAGGTATTCTCACTAGTCTCGCGAAATAATGAACGGATTTGAGTGCGGTTTTCATTCATCTGCATTTTTCGAGTTAGATTTATAAGTAATGAAGTTTTTGTTTACACACGCATCATTTAAGAAAGCAAAAAAATGATTCAGTCACCCCCTAGATGATTCTGATTTTTTAATCTTTGGGTCAAGACTTTTCGACAAATCATCCAAAACGAAACAGGCGAAAAGCCGAGTCATTCAAATGGAGAAGTTCTTCTGAAGTAGGTGCAGTAGCTCAGTGGTTAGTGTGTTTAACTATTGAGTGAGAGGTCCCAGGTTCGATCATCGGGAAACACACAAATTTACATCTTAAGGTTCTCTCCACTGTGCCACGAACGTCTGACGAGCATCCAAGAGTAAAATTGTCATAAAAGAGCTTTTATATTCAGTTGTACCTCCCTTCCATTTGTCAAAAAATGTACAAAAATTAAACGAAACGTAATACTATGGAAATTTTGGCCTAGTTACCCTTTAGAAAAACTACAAACTTATCAATTTTTCTTAAGCACTTCTAAAGCGGAAGGCCGAACGAAAAGTCGTCCTTCATCACAGTTCGATCGCCGCATTGGTTCTCAAAAACAAATGGAAAAAATATTCTAAAAGTCAGAGAAATGGAGCCTAAGGCACAGCTGTTTAGATAGCTCACCTCTGTGCGATACAAAGTGGGATCAGCGATGGATATGGGCACGGCTTACATCAAGGGCCTATAGCACAATGCGACAAGTCGACAAGTCTTACAGGTGTCGGACAAGTAAGTACTCCCAAGATTAGAATAGAATTTGTTACAGAACTGTGTATCCGTTCTAGAAATTCACTTATTCGACAAGTACTTGTTAAAGGCCCCTGGTGATTATATTCGACTTAAAGACAGACAACACTATACCTAGTGTGGAGAGGAAGGAGACCTGTTTAAGATAAATATGATCGACTTGACATAAGCAGTACCTGAAAAAGTTCACCAAATAGAGCAAACATGCGACACCTCAGCGTTTCCTAAACCTTTGACACACGTGATTGCTACTAGAGCCATTGAAAATAGGGCGTTAGTAATACCTAAATACCTGCGTGTCAACTCTGCTTATAGATCCAGCCCAGTTAATATTTTTAATCAATAATACGCTCGACTTCATTCACACTGAGTCGCATAACTCCTCGCCATCACCTGGAGCGGCGCCTGCCATTAAGGCTGAAGTCAACTTTCGTATAAACCCTACAACTTATCGTGCGTTCCAGTCACAATATCTCATTCCACTGGTGTGAAGTTTAACAAGCAGACACATCCATTTAGCCGCAAATCGCCTCCTTCACATCCATGCCGTAAGTTATCCGAACTAATGTAGTACACTATCCCCCGACCATCTTCATTACGATATACCTCCTCCATTAAGCGGTAAAATATCGCCGACAACGCTTTGATATCTTTCTTTAGCCCATAGTCCATTCTCGCACCGCCCAAGTGTTATAGTACAAGACTCTAATCCGACTACAAGTGTCCGGGGAATCTTCTCGATGGGGGCGCTCCCCAAAATGGAACATATCTCCATCCAATAAATATCACAGATACGCTTAGACTCTGCTCGGTGTCCCCCTCAATATTAAGATGTCACCGGCAACTTTATAGTCAAACATGCCACCCAAAGGCCATTTGAATAGGAAAGCAGTTAAGGTAAACTATATCTATACTGGGATCCAAATTGGAATTCTCCCCCTCCACTCGCTCTGCTCCGTGGGGATCAAACCGTTCTTACACATCCGCATTCTAGATGCTGGTCACTGCAGGTATATAGCCAACAATGGTTCCGACGAGTCAGAGTCACTGCCAAAGACCAATAGCCGATAGCCAATTAATTTGTTTCTTTCTTTTGTAATTTGTTGTCTTTCCACCGCTCCGTTGCAGGTGGGTGGGCAGGTGACAGCGGTTAAGCTGGTGAAATAAATGCGAGAACCCACACGACTGGATGTGACTCGTTTCATTTGGTGTAGCCAGCTCCGAAAATGGGCAACGCAATGCGTGATAGACATAGAACGACATATTGTTCTGCTTTTTTGGAAAAGCTGAATAAAATATTAATGCCCACCACTATCGGATCGGATCTGATTATGTCATCTTCAATGTCGGCGAGGGAGTGGACCTGTGTGGCTGTGGACCACTCCACCTGCCAGAAACGTGTGCAAATGCTTACTGTATCTATATTGACTCCACAGTGTCTATCTGTCACGATGATGATGTGAAAGTATTTCTGCGGCGGGGAGTATGTGGTATGTTTTCGAAACAAACGAAAAACGATTTATTGTTTCATGTGAACGACGAATTGGTTTCAGTTTTATTTTTCGTTTGATTTTGTGTGGAAATGTCAAACTGAAGCTGTGCAGACACGTCTGGTTGTGAGGGTGGTTTTCGGGGAGGGGTGGCGACCATCACCAGCAGCAGAGATTTATTTGTTTTTAATTGGTGTGTTCTTATTTTGAGCGCTTTTATTTGAGTTTTTCTTTTTGTTTGTTGCTTGTCGCCCGACAGATGCATCTCTGCGTGAAATTTATTGATAACGTTTTTATTTTCACTTTTTTTTTGTGTGTGTTTTTTTTTTTTTTTGTTTCAGTTATTTTTGATCTGACAGATACTGATACAAAAATAAGATATTCGGTATGGCGTGATTCGAAGTTAGATCGCCTGATGCAGTATTTTTAGTATGAAATTCGTAGGAAAAAGAAATAATTTTTGAATCTAAATATGTTTTGCCGATGTTTGTGATTGTGTTTGCGTTTGCTTGTGGTCTGGTATTGTCAAGGCTACGTGCGTGGCGTGCGGTTTTACGAATTCAATAATTTGGCAGTGATGGAGTCTTGCAAACAAAAATGTTTGTACATTTTGCGTCAATTAAAAGCTTGTCCAATTTTGTGTGAACGTTTCTCCGGAGAAGGGCGCCTTTGGGAGGGCCTCAGGTGCATTGAAAAGATTTTGGAAATTGTTGTCAAACGTTGGAATATCCTTCAAAAAGCATTTGGCTCCAATGTAGTGGATGGGATCGTCAGTAGACTTACCGCGATACTAATAATCATATTTGGTGGCCAGTCCAGTTTACATTTTTTGAACTCACAATGACGAAGTTTTCCATACATATTGTGACCTAGAAAATATTCAGTGTGAAGGTGAAAAATGATTATTAGTGAGGCCCTTATTGTCTGCTGATGTTAAGTTTTGGCTAAATCATGCCAAAACTCATTTTTGGAGTTTGCTAGCTAAATTTAAAAAAAAAATGTTATGACTTTCATTAATCGATTATTCGAATGTTTTGAAAAAAATATCGAGGTTCTTTTAGGAGACCTGAGATCGACTGTCGTTACAATTTTTAAAGAAATATGTAGATATTTCCACAGGAAGAAAATTGGCTGAAGTTTGAAAGTTATTCAACCTCAAATTCGTTTTAGAATGAACATATTTTGCGTGTTCTCCAAACGGATTGGGTTTACTTTTTCGAATATTAAGCCAATTGTGAATTGTATAATACACTTAGCCTTCCTTCCTTCGGACTTTTAAACAAAATTTTCTGCGAACTGCACATAACGGCATGCGTATCTAAGTTTGATTTTCCTAGGCAGTAGGCACTGGTTTTCCTCTTTTTGGTCAGAGGCATTTTAAGTCCGTAAATGAGTGGTTTACAATTTTCAGTATTCGTCTTTACCGCTCTCTAGGAGGTACATTAAAAAAAAATAGTTGCAAAAGGTGGTTGCATTCGAATTAGGAAGGCCTTCATTAAGTCTTTACTGATCTTTATTTCAAAAGACGAAAGTACTGCTTCAGAATGTAAGGCGAAAAAGAAAGTTAGACTTTTCCTTTCTGTGTTAACGCTGTTCTTAAGGTGAAGCTCTCTTTGAAGATTATCTTATGAACCACTTTTAAACCAAAGTCAAAACCTATTCCGGAATAGCAGAGGTTTAGATTTAGATTTTTTGACTTAGAAAATATTTTACATTCAGCTTGAAGGTTGAAGGCTGAAGGGCTTAAGTTAGTTTTAAATGCTGCATCTAGTTCATTTAGCTAAGCTATCTTAAAATGTAAGTGCAGACTATGTCGTACGAAAAGCACGACGCCCCTTATTCAAAAATTTTCAAAAATCTTTGTTATACTAAAACGATAGAAGATCCATTTCGGAAAAATAATAATAGGTAATAAAGATGCCGTTTAAGATATAAGTCTTCGAATGATCTTAAATCTGCAGCCCGATTACGTTTTCAAAAACCAAGAGGTGGTGCAGTTAAGATCAGATCAAGAGACGGTTAAACAGAAGTCTCCTGAGTATTTAAACCCAACTTAAATCTAGCGACTCATACGAAACTCGACAGATCTGAGAGTTTAAATCACAGGCCGCTGGAAGTTTTAGGTTTTGAGAAAATATACACGGGGCTTTAACACAAATCTTGTCATTAAAGTTACTCGACAAGAGTAACATATTTCTGTCACACAAAGTCCATATGCAAAATGTTGATCTTATCAGTAAGATACACGAATTTTCCCTGAGCAAGCTTTCGACTTGCTATGATTTGTAATCGTCCCTGGAAAATATGCTTCAAAGTTCGTATAGAGGCCACATATATGCTACTGGTATATGTCAGCTTCATTTCATCTACATCTGTCCACGTACTAGTTATACATACACCCACAAGCCACGCCATTACCTGACTTATTTCCACTCGAACCCATAATTGAACTCAGTTCCAATACGCATCTGTAAATCCACGGGACTAGTTGAGGCTACATGACCATGGCCATGCACATTCCCTCCCAGAGTGAGCGCTCCGTTTCGCAATCCGACATAGTCGGTTCATCATTTCAGCAGTCCGAAAATGCCTTTCGATGAGTCAAGTGGGATATAGTTGAGCAAGGTCACACAGCAAATGAAAGGAATAATCTCAAATAGAAATTCGCGTGTGGGCTCCACATCCACTTCCACCAGCATTCCCAATTTGGAGGCTCGCATTGCACCCATGGCCCATGGCTCATTTGCAAACTCCACTGTGTGACACACTTACTTTCATTTCCACACACAACGTCCGAGGGCAGCACAGCCAGCGACAGCGACAGTTACAGCGCCTTCCTGTGGCATCAATAGAATGCGACAAACCATCACCTCCTACCAAATATGTTGCTGTTGACCATAAATTGTCTACCCCCCTCTCGCACACTGGCCTTATCTACCAAACTGACGTAACGCGTCACCGCTTGAACACCTCCATAAACACACACACACAGCCGACCAGGTGTACAATGACGACTAAGACATGATGTGCGAGAGACGAGACGAAGATGAACTGCACGGGCAATTAAACCCGAAGACCAATTGCTTAACATGTGTAGCATGGTCTCTCTGTTTCGTTCGCATCTTCATCTCATTCGGAGTCATCTTCATGGTGCTGTTCGTTCACTTTGCGTTTGCGGGGCCCTATAGGATTTTGTAGTTCGCGGTAATACGTCTGGTGCGGTCGCCGTTAATGATGACCACTGGCAGCAGCCAACGTTTCGGATGTTGCCCATGGCAGGGCATGGCGGTGTGTTTATATTTGCCTCGAATGGTTTTATTGTGCACAAGTCGTAAAGACCTATCCACGCTCCGATTTATAATTTCAGTCGTATCGGGGCTTGGACGGTTCTTCTCTTCTCCGCTTCCCGTGTAATTCGATATAAACTATTTGTTTATAACATTTTTATAGTGCGCTGTTGGGCTTCCTAGAAAGAACTCCTTCCCCTCGGACTGACGCTCATCACGGTGTATTTCTAGACCGGCAGCAGTCATAACAGACTCACTGGCGCAGCAGATTCGATGCGATCGAATGAGGGAGGTGTGTAACTTCATTTTTCGTATCGAGATATTTTGGAATGGAAGCGCTGTTTGCTCAACTCAACTAGAGTCGTGTTGTTGTTTATCCAGACATGAGATACTTTGAAATATTTCTGAGTCCGCTCCTAGGGGATACGAGTACCGCAGCAGAGAAAGGACGTGGATAGCGCTCTCAGTCACGCTGTTCTTTGTAACTAGAAGTAGCCAAGTGGGGAGCGAATCTAAAATTGTGAAAAAGAAGCAGTGAGCTCTACAAATCAGCAAACGAAATCTAGTTAAACCAACGGGCACAGCATGTGACTTCGTCTGCATTCTCATAAGTTCCCTTAAAAAGCAAAAATCCTCCAAAGTATATATGAAAAAGCCGACCAAAAGACACCGTCGACATCTTACAACGAACCCTCTTCTCGATGCTTCCTCCTTTTCGTTTTCTTTTATAAGCCTATGCTGTGGCTTAAGCTATTCTCAAAAAAAAGTCCAAAGTTCAGAACTCATTGCCAATATCGATTTAGAATTGAAATTCAAACACCGCAACATAAAATCCTTCGGAGCTTAGTTGCTTGTCAAAATCGTCTTAAGCTGAAGCTCGAGCTTCGAAGGCTCCGGCGGTTTCCTGCATTCCAGAAATCGATATCGGTAGCCCAACGCTTTATCTGCGAGCAACGGAGAGAATAACATCGATCGTTTCCTGCCGGTCTATACTTGCCGAGCCATTTTTTGCGCATTATAGAGCCTCGCTTGATACTTTGTGAGGTGTGACGATGACATAAGCAGGAGCACTTTGCAAAATTCCATTACAATCTCATTAGCTCAACCGAAAACCGTATCTTAACTTTTCATCAGGTTCGGGGATCCAATCCCAATCCCATTCCCATCGCAAGGTAATTCTCTTAAGTGACTTTTTATAAAACAATTGCATTCGTTTTTAAATAATCTCCTTTCGTTGCTATTAAAAAACAATTTAAAAACTTTTCACATTACCAGAAGGTCCGTGTTCCAGACGACAAAATTGCGAAAATAAGTCCTCACCCAATTAATTATGCTATAAGCCCTGTCACGCGGATCGTTGCGCCAACACTCGCTCGCATGAATTTATTTCGGACAGAAAGAAATGTAACACACACACACAAAGAGAGAGAAAGAGAGGGACAGACTGCACGCTGAACTGTATCATTATTATTATTCCCACAAGCATTGCGCTTCGATTTAATGTAAAAAGTTCGACTTTTGTATAAAAGTCGTAAATATCGAGGAATAAAGGACTCTTCGCGAATCCCCCAACGTACGTGTACCAGTACCAAGCGCAGCCCCCTCTCAGCGAAGCATAACAATCGAATGTGTCTATGCGGAGCGCGAAGACTACAATTTGTATTGTATGCTTCTTTAGATGAAAAAGGATGTGCTGGATGTAGATGGGTAGGGACTACTTTTACAAAATATGTACATATCTGTTACTTCCGATGGAAAAAAATAAAAAAACATAAAAATTGATAAGGACGACTCCTCAAGAGAGGGCTTTGCGCCTGCAGCTATATGTAATGTGTATCGGTTCGGTTTTTGATGAAGTTTCCTTACAGCAGATGGGGTTAATCCGTTCGTGTACATGAGCATAAAGTCCTTGATATCGTTGCATTCGGTTGGGTTCATATCAATGAGGACTGCTTTTGGTTATTTCACTTATGGCATAGGTATACGACGTCTGCGATCGACGATGTGTGCAGAATTTTGTTCCTCTCCTTTCTTTATATTTGCCAGAGAGGCAGAGCGGGTACCTACTTCTTTTGGCATTTTGTTCAAATTTCGTGTTCACTCGACAGCTTTTGAAATATTTATCCACAGGGTGCTCGATTCTCGATTGAGATGTTCAGCATATGCTGTGCACATACTTGGATTCACTTTGATCCTTGAAGATAAGGTTGTGTACACTTTTAAGTTGAGTGAATGATATCGGTTTATTTATTTGGATGTCAGTCTTGGTCCGCTGGAGCGAAGTATTTTCCCAGGGGTCACCTATATGTTACTGGAGGGAACCTAAGCCAATAGCTAAAGGCCCAAAAAGAAGTAATTAGCTCTAACCTATGGCTATTGTATGGTAGCGTTCTGCTAACCCTTCTCGGCCAGGGTTTATCGACGATCTGGAGCTTGACAACGGAGTCCCTACAAGTGTAGTATAAATGATTGTAATATAAATTTGTATTTATAATCAGAAGGAATCAAAGAGTTGTCGGACCGTGCTGTTGTATGGCACGCGAGTCTGTTAAAAATGAAGATCTGTTGTCAAAGTACTGATAGACTTGTCAAGTGCCGCCAAGAAAACCTACAAAAAGGAGCCGGACTGTGAGTACGTGAAGAGCGGATTCATCACTCTCAAGACAGTCTGCAAATAGGGTCCGGCGAGACGCCGATGCAGTGGAGATGTTTTTTTTACGAGATCATGGCCACTGATTATTATTCCTGTTATTATCAGATTTTTTTTGTCGAGATTAATCAGAAAGAGCGATTTTCCGGGGGAGAATTTAGGGAAAAAAAAGTTCGTGGCTATATCGACTCATTATTCTCAGTGATTTTCTTAGATCACTTTGACTGTCAAAAGAAGGGGGAATTGCAACTCTTGGTTCGCCAATACAAAGACGTGTTTTAATTTGTTGTTTTTGTATCGAGTGCTCTTACTACTGCCCTTTACTTTTCCCATTGTAGAGAATCTTTTCAGTCAGTGCTTTCTCTGGAGAGGCTACTAAAAACCGGGACATTAACATCAACTGTAAAGCTCTGCAAATGGTCCTTAAAGGTACACTGGAGTCTGCGAGCGTCTCTATTTTGCTCGAAGACTTCTTTCTGTGTTCATGATTTTGTTGCCAAAAAGTGGTATAGTTACCACAGGCAAAGACGCATCTTTGGTTGTAGACATTAGAGGTTTAAGCAAGCTGTGTCAACCTGCAGCGAAAGTTTAAGATTTCTGCTAATGTGCTAATTCTAACCTCTTTCAATCGAGTTTTTTTTAAAAGGACGCTACGAAATCTGTGACAGCCATTGCGAGGCAAAATGCGAACTACTCTCAACCGACAGCTAGCTTTAAAACAAGGACGCTAATCAGAATAGTAACTCGTTTGATTTTCTATATCAATTCGACCATAGACGAAAATATATTTGTTCTTTAAATGAACCCAACGCATGCATCACGCCATCTAGTGAACAAACCAAAGTATGTACAATTTATAGACAGTTGAAAGAGTTTAATTTGCAATTTAACACTGAAACCTCTTTTGCTTCTCATCGATATTCAATAATCTCCTGCAAATTCCCAGTAACGTCCCAACAAAACTATACGCACTTTCCTACAAATAGTTGCACAACTTCAGCCTTCAGCTCCACCCTGTCCGCACTTCATAAAAACTTGCCAAAAACTTCCCTACTTCCAAACACAATTCACACAATTCACACAATTGACCCACAGCGGCAACTTGTCTGGAATAAAACGAAAAAACCTTCAGCCAAACTCTGAGAATTCTTCCTTCGCTCATCGCCTATGTTCATGCATTTCTGTAGCACCGCACTACGTGCTCATATAACATTCGATGGCCTCTCAGACCTCATATTCAAGTCGAATAACGAAGTATTCCCCTTCGATGGAATTATTTTCCCTCCAGCCGTTGTTGCACCAGACAGTCGTCACACCCATGCCAGTTGTATGTAGGAACGCAGCAAGAACGGCTTGGTATCCATCAGATATTCATGCGAACTGCAAAGTTTCAACTGCATAGCCGACTGCCATTACAACTACCACTTAGAGCGGCTTTGAATAAATTAATAGAATTTATTTATATGGATTTGGAAAAACAAATAACTTTTCCATCCATGAGCAAACACTCGTGCGGCCAACACCTGAAACAATCAATATGCCCAGGCCCACACTCGCACTGCCCGTGCCCGTGCCCGTGCCCATATGCCCATGGCCATGCCCAGTTGCCTATACAAGAATGGCAACAACATGTTTGGCGTTTGTTGTGCGCTGCGAATGCTCAGCGTTGCGTGTCGTCGGGGATTTCAAAATGGGTTGCGATGTTAACTGCAATTGTTTAGTGCAATTAACGTAGCATCGCGGGACGGGAGACGTCCTGAAATGATGATTTTTAATGAATCAAAAGTGGAATCGAATTGCACACGCACGCATGCAAACGAAAGAGAAAGAGGGAAAGAAGTTACAACAAGACCACGACACGACCAACTAATTGTCAGGGTAATGTGCTGCTGATTGACTTTGACAGTTTTGGACATTACTTCTTGGAGTGGTGCGGCTACCTGTCTGCCAGTCATTAAGGACTATCCGCCTTCAGTGTATGGATCGTCATACAGTCATAATAATCGAAGCGGGACAGAGGACATCGGACGGCGGTTTAATAGGATTTACACGGATAACAATTAACAGGCCAATGAGTGCTAATTGGATTATAATTTGTAGCACGTTAGACTGTCTGATTTGGAGTTAATTTCATTAAAATGGCCATCGCAGTGCTTGGCTAATAAGGGTGGGTTGCTGGCACACTGCTTGGTGTTCCACTTAAGAGTGGAGTGTAATTGAAAAGTCGTTCGGCTTGGCTACAGCTATTGGTTTGCTGGCTAGTGATGATAAGTTCAGGACCTTCCTAGGAGCTACCTAGAAGCTACCTCATCGCCTACGTGCTACGGCTAAACTTCGAACTACATGACTCGAAAGATATTCTTATCATCAATTAAGCCGAAAAAGTCAATAGAGAAGCTTCATGTCATTTACAGTCTTGGGTGTTTGTTGGACGCTCGGAAAATGTCGGCAGAAAATTACTTTTTGGTAATTTAGGTATATTCGGGGTATATGGTCAACCAGACCAATCGCTCTAGCTAAACTGTGATTCCACAGCTTACGACTGGCGCAAATTTTCTTAAGAACGATGTTAAGAAGTCACCTTATTTCAGACTTGTCATTCTGCTCAGCCTGTTGAGTTTGGTATATAAGTCCAGGCAGGGCATGACTCTACATCTACATATATATAGTTTATCTCTATAAGTGATGTCATATCTGTCACTTAATATTATAGGAATATTGGCATTGATGGGCTCCTTCGATCGGAAGGTGAGTACCTTGTCGCTTGTAACCTTAATTCGCACTGGTATAGGGAATAGGGATCAATAAAACTACGATTACACATGACATATCAAATTTTGACATGCCGACGTCATTATGACGTAAACATTTGTCCTAAATTTTTTACTACTTGTGATCGCCTGTCAAGTGTCGGGTCATGCGGACTGTGGAAGCGCACTCTCACGAAAGATACCTCATCGAATGACCGAATTTTTGTGACGTCAGTCAAAATTTTGCCTCGAAAAATTACACATGTAATCGTAGCCTTACCAAAAATGCAACTAGAAATGACGTCAAGCAATTGCTTTCACCGGACGTGGCAAAAAATACTAAGGCTCTAGTTAAACATTCTTTATTTTCAACACTTGGACATGAGTTGGGTATATGGTATCCAAAAATAGTCTTCCACTGCATGAAATGACTTGGTTGATGTACCCCTACTGGAATATCCTATATCTGACCTTATTTGGGGTTTAATGGGCAAAGAACTGTTAACATGCTTTGAAGAACAGGGTGACAAGGTGGATACTACTGCGAATCACGTTGCCATTGCTGTGTTGCCTAAACTGTTTGGAGAAACTTATTGTTCTTGGCCAGCAGCTAATAAGCTGAGCGAATTTAATAGTTCAAAATTCTACACATCCATCCTAAATCTATAAATGACAGACGCTTGACAGTTGAAAGAAAATATTTGGCTTCTTGTTAAACAGATGATTTCACTGGAATCCTTACAAGAAATAGTTCAAAAATGTAGTGACCGATTAAAGTTAGATCAGACTGTGGCCGGGAGCGGGTGTGGGTGCTTATGAACTCATAAGTCAACGAAATATCGCCATCAATTGAACTTGAAATACCATTTACCTTGAGTTTTCTAGTCTTTATAAAGGGAATTTATAAAGACTAGAAAAAATAAAGGGACAAGTACCTACAGAACCCTGATGAACGCTGTTTTTCAACAATCGACACTCACTCAAGACACTATTGGCATTTACTCTCCTACATTTTAAGAACGATTGCAGCCATTTAAAAAGGTTACCTCGAAAACCAGCGCTATGAAGTTTGCTAAGTAACAAATCATGGTCCACCAGATCGAATGCTTTTACCATGTCTATAAACAGCATGCATGCGGTAATACATTTCGGACTAGAAGCTCTCAAAAAAACCATCCTCAGTTGACATGTCTGCTCTAAAACCATACTGGTTGCTACAAAAGAAATAAAACTTGTCTAAGAATGACAAAATGCGAGCTTTAAGTAGTTTTTGAACAATCTTTCCAAATGTGGAAGTAAGAGAACTAATCCTATAATCCGAAACATTTTTTTGTTTCCTTTTTTGAAAAGAGAACTTGGACACATTTCAAATGTTCGGGAAAACAGACCCTAAAGTACGTTTAAATAAGACACTGAATACATCAACGACAAACAACGCAATATGTTTCAGAAGCACACTTGAAACACAATCACTCGTGCAAGAGTTTTTATTTTTTGTAACGATAGGATAATAGTGTAAATTTCTCTAGAAGTTATAGGCTAAAAACAAAACTGTTATGTTGTATAATGTATATATTCGACAGGTAAACCTGAAAAAATTGAGCACAGCTTGTGTATGTTTCAACAACTGGTTTTAATTATTAGAAACTTTAGTGAAATAGTCGTAAGAGATGCTGCATAAGGCAGTTTCAATAATTCCTTCCGTTTCCGTTCTTTCCCAAATTGTAATCAACCACTCTCCGTCTCCATTCTTCACGAATATTACCGAATTCGTCTCTTGCTCTTGGATATGTTGATGTTATGAGTGTGTTCTATATTTGTATGCATTTTTTTGAACAAGTTTTGAAATATTGGAATGATTGTTTTATATATTTTAGACTTTTTTTCTATAATCTGAAGAGTATTGCTATTCCAAGGCTTTAAACGTTTCTTGGAATTTGTTTTTTTCTTTTTAAAGGAATTCCAAGGGACTTAACAACAGTCTTAAGCTTTCCGTCGCCATCGCGTTCCATTAATCTACAAATTTATTTAGTCAAAATAATGTCTCTCCTTAAGTTCCAAATAAATTGGCAACGACGCGCCAGGATGCTCCTATAATAGGCCACCAACAATTTATGTTGGCATAAACTTTTAATTACCGCGTTATTTGCACTTTCAACCTTGTTTGCGTTGTTTATTTGATTCTTAGAGAAACAGGTGAATTCATTTTTTTATATCTTGTTCCGATGAAAAGTCTTCCACAGCGGAGCGCTTCCGTTTCCCAATGGGTATAGAGGATTTCCTTTGAAATATTATGTACTCCCCACCATGACTGCAGATGTTCGAAATGCCGCATAAAGATATTATAACTTTGCCTCCCCCTGAGCACATGTATGTAAGTGCTATTTATGCGATAGGGCGCCTTCAATTTTTCCAATTGCAAAATAATTTCATTTCAGTACCAAGAGCGAATCCTTCCTCTTATACCCGACATGCTCGTAAAAGTATCTGAATTGGATGCTAACACGATGCAATGGCAATCTTAGTCGTTCCTTGATTTAGTACCGCACCGAGGGTCCGCCAGTTCATTTTGTGTGTGCGTGTGCCGCCGCAATGTTTACGCGTTTTCTTGGGAAAGCGCATGAAGCATTGTTGAACATTTTTCGAAATCTTTTGTGGGAGCGAGCTCGGTTTCCCGAAAAATGAAACTTACACACACACACACAGAGAAGAAAAAAGAATCGACTTCCCCGCTCCAAATAATAAACATTGACGCGCAACCATAAGACACACTGGATCAGTGGATACGGCATACTGGGTAAGGTGGTGAGATACCGGCGAAGGAGTAGATGAATCCGCTCTGCTTGGGCGTGCCGCTTGCGTTCGCGTGGATGATATGCGAGAAGAGTTTCTAATTTAAGATGCTATAAAAGCGAGAACGAACATGGTGCATCGCATTTATATGGACTCCTTTATGCGTTACAAAACGATGGGTTTATTAGGTGTATATGTTGCGTGGTACCGTTTTCACTGTATCGCGATGTTAGATGTTGTTCTTTTGCGGCGATTAAGAGGAATCGTATACGAACTGAAACAAGGGGACGATGCGACGTACCCACTACATGGCAATGTGCGAAATTTATTTTATCCGACTCCGATGAGTATTGCGTTAGATGTTGTGGAGTTAATAATTTATTTGATGGATCTATTGGATTCTTACCAGAATTGATCGTTGACAATGTAATGCGAGAAAGGGAACACGATTGACTGGAGTACTGAGGATTTCGAATGCTGAGTTTGACTGGTAAACTTTACCGAGGTATTGTGAAGTTGAACGGATGATTGGAAGTGGTAACGTAGTTCTAAATGCGATTAGAAAAGAACTGTGTAGTACCTGTGTAGTTCCTGTTCGGCTCTTTTTAACCCCATTGGGCATAGAAGGAGCGTTTTTTTTTTTTTTGTAAATGTAAATGGTTGCAGTAGTGGTTCTTAACCGGTAGTCCGCGGAGCAATTTCTTGTGATTTCTTGATTGGTTGTGGTATACCTACCTACGTCCAAGATGTCAAGAAGTCAAAAAATAGGACAGCCTGCCAACATTCCAGCGACAAAACCAGCTTTCTGGAGTGCTTCTGGGAACCGTTTATTTGCATTCATTTTCCTACTTTATACTTTACTTTGCTGAGATCGAAGCTCAAAAAACCACACCTAATGTAAAATAGTCGTAAAATATAAAATACTTTTAGCTTTGCACTGACTCGACATCGCTGTTCCAAAGTCCGCCAAGCAAACCAAAATTAATGCGTCTGAGGAGCCGAAGTAAGTTCGATTTGCAAAGCTTAGAGTCAAAACAAACAAACGTATTTAAAAATGCATCTCAACACATCTGTCGAAGACCACCTTAATCAAGAAACTCCAATATTTTGCAATCTTTTGCCAGCACTGCTTGGTGTTGTTGTTGCTAAGCTGACCAGCTGTCGCTCGTTAAGTCCACCTACTGCTCAAAGTTACCACATAACTGCCCGTGAGACTGACACTCTGAGATTGAGGCTTCTTCTAATTTCGTCCATCGAAGTAAAAATCAATTCGCTGCTCACAAGTGCCCGCATGCATCGATATTTCAGTCCAAAACATATATAAACAAACCGTTCGTCCTCAACCCTTTGTCTGACTTTGTTCAGAGCCAGACTTTATTATCATCATCAATCGTTGAGACACATCACAACAAACCCGCCAGCCATGCCACAAGAACCATTTTCATTTTAGTCCGCACCACCATCGAGTGCGGTGGCGGTGGTGGTGCGGTTCATCACCATCAATGTTATCTGCGCGGCTCATTGTTAGCTCTGCCCCATCGAAAAGATGATCACAAAAGATTACAAAATTGAATTTTTGGTTTTCTCGCAACGACAAACAAAAACGAAAATAAAATTGCGCGTTCCAATAGCCGGGCCGAGGACAGGCCAAGCTGCCCATACAACAAGGACCGTCGAAGAGTCTTTGTTGCGAAATGTCTTTGCACGGTATACGCCGGTATATGCTTCGTATAACTGGGCAAGTTGTCCATCAGAATTATAAAACAAGAGATCAATCCATCAAAGTATCTTTCATCGAATTCTGCTGTCCCTGTGTGCGTCTGGTACAGATGCATTCGCAGCATCCTATCCATGGCGGAGACAAAAAGGCAGCCCCAACATCGAGTCGCGAAGAGATCTTTCGGATGGCGGCGGCCGCGACGAAGTGCAGACGAAAATAACACGCAAAAGTTCGGTGGAATTGAATGTCCCAGGCGCCGACTTACACCTGTCCTTTTCGAATGAACTCTAAGGAATTTCGCCACACGATCCATTCGTGGCTATCCGCCGTCCGATGTCCGATGTCCGATTGTGCGCAGATCAATACCACGATCGCCGATCGATACATATTCCCAACGATGTGGCGCAGAATGTTATATATGGAATGGTAATATCGTTGAATGATGGTGATTCGATTCTGTTGGCATGAGGTACTCATGTCTCCCCTCCTTGCCAGAGTGTTGGAATTGTCTTCGACGGAATAATACAGAAAATTCAAAAACCAAAATAAGAACAATTAAAAATTCAGCCTGCATTTCAGTTGACTTCCGATGCGCGTGTGGACAGGCACAGGATCCGAAAATGTTTTTCGATCATTTTTGGAGTGTCGTCGTTTGGGCTATGATGGTGTGCCTTTGTGTGTCCATATTTGGACTCTCCGAAGATTGTGTCGTCTGCCATGGACACATACAGTATCGATAATGGTGGCTTCATTATAAGCAGAAATTATTTTTCGTAGGTGATATTTCGGCAGCGACGAATACAAGCGCATATTGTGGCGGAGTTCTATGAATACCGACTTAATATGCACGACCATTACATCAGGCATAAATGTTTCCGATAAGTGATTTAGAGGGAGAGGGGCGAAAAAAGAAATACCTGGATTTCCCATTGTTGATTATTCACTGTTTCAGTTCTTTGTTTCAGACTTGTTTGGTCGGTGACCATTCTACAGACTGAATGGTTGGATGATCGAAAGTGTTTTACGATAGACGTTGTTGTTTTTTATGGACAGTAGAAAGCAGTTATTACGACTTCTTTGCAGGTTTAACTACTTACTTTTGAATTATTTAAGAGGCTTATCCCAAACGTGGACATTTATCTGTTTTTGAATGTTTTGCATTTGCGCAAGAAATATTTGCTAAATGAGTGAAGTCTTCTTGAAGTCGGTAGGGAGCTTCGCAAATGTTATAAAAATGAGTTGAAATAATTTTAAGTACGAATGCGCCTTAGAACTCTAGTCAGAACTCTTCGGAACTCCGAAAAAAAGATTTTGAATTTTTCAATTTGCTCTAAATCTTTGTGTTTGGGTTTAGAAATAAATTGTTTACTGACTTTTTGTTGCGTTTCTCGAGCACTATCGAGAACTCGAATCAGAACTCATGCAAACAAAAAATATCTTTTTGAATTTTTATCAATTTTCAAAGTTCTATAACTTTTTTGTTTATATTCCAAAGTTTTGTTCATGTTAAGAGAACTCCAGAACTCTTGACGTAGTGCAAATCTTTGAAAATGGGGTGCTGTCATATAATCGAAAAATATTTTTTTTTGCCGTAATTTCGCAACTTTTTTGAAAAAAAAAAATAATAAAAACTCTAGGAGTAGTGAAAAATTTTATATTTTTACAAATGGGGTGCTCCGTGAATTTAGCAACCCAGAGCTAAAAAAATTTAAAAAAAATAATACACGAACAGAACTTTTCAAAATGTTTAATATGAACTCTAGAACTATTGTTTAGCAATCCGGAACCCTAAAAAAAACAAAAAAAATTAAAATTGGGGTGCCAAGTTAATGCACCCTTGCTATTGTACTGTTATCTGTAGGTACTATTTGAATTTCCCGGGTACGCAAGTACCTACCACTTCTCAATTTTGAGTAATACTTGTACTATTTTTATTTTTTTAAATAAATCGCACATATATGAGGTTATTTCACTTACGGCCATATTATTTACTCCAAAAATTAAGCGCAATTATATAATATTCAGTCCTAAGTCCGATTAAATTTAAACTGCATTGCGGAGACCTGTTTAAATATTTTAACTCGTGATAAAATTCAATTTCATAATATTGACATTTCTTCGTTCAGAAAATAAGTAAAAGTGAGATAAAATGTAAAATGTAACAAAAAGAAGCTAAAATAAATGGATTTGATGAATTTTTATGACTTCGTCGTCAGAATTCATCGAAGAGCCTTCGACTTTATCGAATGCACAAGCGGGCTAGGACTTAAGTCAATGATTACGATGTCGTGGATTATCGGCTAAAAAAGAGTCATATTGGAGGCTAAATTCATGAATAAAACAATAAACATGAAACTCAACACACAGCAAATCAAATCAATTGCCAAGTGACAAACAATAAAAAAATAAATTTTATGTGAAATCTAACCTTACATAGGTTTAAATCGTGCAAAAATCGGTTTAAGCTCCGCGTTTAAATGCATTTTTATCCAGCGTTGTTAATGCACGCGTTTTTGAGTGAATATTATAAATGTACATTTAAATCATCGGACTTAAAAAATACGGATTAGGGGTTAAGATTAACTTAAACCTAATCTAAGCTCGTAGTGAATAACATAGCGGACAGATTCAATTAAATATGATGATTTTTTATGAGACTCAACTTATATCAAAAAATACAGAACAAACAATCTGAGGGCACAAAATCAAAAAGACCACCCCAGTGCATCTTTATGGCGAGATGTCGCCAACCCAGATTATCTCCGCGAAACGCCCTCGCCATTAAAACACTCCACTGCCACACACTCGAGTCTACCGCCAGCCTACCTGGTACAAGTGGCACTGGCAGTCGCAATCACAATCGCAATCGCAATTGGAATCGGAACCTTCATGAAGAAATCACTTTCCTCACAAGTAAACAAATCGGCGCTAACGTCCCTACTAATTATGCACTTAGCGCCGACCAATTAACCCAAGCAAACTTAATTTGCTCATAGCTGCTGTCCAGTCCGACTCCGAATCCGAGTCCGGATTAGATGTGGTGCTCGTCCTCGACTGCACACTGTTCATGCGTGGCTAATGCATTAATTGTTCGCACTATGATAAGGATCTGGAACAACAGCAGAGATATACACAAAACAGGCGGGGCACCTCGAAATAGGGACATACACACAAATTTTACTACCAAAACAACAACACAATAAGAATAGTATACGATGAGAAAAAGGTCGAGCAATTATTTACGACCAATCTGACCTTAGTGGCCTGCAAAGCTGGTCCGAGTGGTCCCAGTCCGCCTCATTATTCCCATTTGAGTATGCGCAGTGGCAGAAAGATCAGCACCCCAGCATCTAGCAGCTAATGTTAACAAGATATATCTCACTTGCATAGCCGGGAGCGCGCAACACGCTCGCAGGGCAAGTTGCAACACAGCCAGCCAGCGCCTAGAGAGGTGTGTGCCTCTTTATGGGCACATTAATCCGTGCTCACCTACCTATACCTCTGTTGCGGCTTCTTATGGTTCTTTTTGGTCGTCGGCCAGCCGTCTCTTCTGCCAACAAGCAGCAGAAGAACATCCTGGGAAAATGAGTAGGTGTTGCCTATGCTGCATGCGCAAGCGAATGCGAATGGCAAATTTTTTGGCGCCATCAAGTATTTTCATTCACCTTGGCTGTTGATGTTGCTGCGGATCATCGTGATGCTGCTGCTGCTGATGATGATGACGATGATAGCTGGATGAGCAGTATGTCCTACCTAGATCTGTGCACGGTGTTGGTGGTGGGCAAATGGCCGGATCATCTAAGATCCGATCTCTAGGACTGTGAGGCGAAAAACTATTTAACACCGAGTTACATTATGCAGGGATGTGGCGGTTCTCGGAACTGCAGGAGGCCCACGCAAAATTTCTCGATTTTTAGTATTTACTGCTGGGCCCAATTTTATTCTCTTGCGTGAATGATCAAGATCCATATATGCCAGTGAGTGCGATGTGTGTACTGTGGTATGGGGGTCGCACGAGGGCATCTTTGTGGACGCTCGTACACCCATAAAGGGCTACACGCTGTGTCTGGATTCGTCTACGTACCGATCCCTAAATTCGATGATTTAAAATAGACCAAAGTGCGAGTACACGCAAGCGATTGTTGGCGCATCATATATGGGGGGAATGCATGTCTGTTTGATTGGTTCAGTTGTACGTCGCGTCTGTCTGGCTGCTGGCGAAATTAATTAGCTGGGCATGGAATTTTGAAGTAATTGATTGCCTCTTCGGAAGATTCCACAAATGGGACGGGAAATCGCTTTGTTAACTGGCGCCTTTGACGGCACGATGGTCCAGGAATCAAGGTGAGCTGGTGGTTTGTGTATTAGTTTATTCAAAATGTTGCTTCTGTGTTGCTCTATATGGGTGGCCTGTATTTTGGGCTTCAGAAATCAGCATAATTGCAACGGCTGACTCATTGCATCATGATTTTTACGATTCTGGCTGCTTCTACCTAAAAAAGTATTAAACTCACGCTTATAAATCTGAATTCCTCTTGCAGTTATGTTCGGTCTCTTCTGTAGAGTAAGGTTCGCTAAGAATAATTAAAAGTAGGAACGGTCTCAAAATTTTAAACGCAGTAAAAAATCGGACGCGATATTTAAAAGTCGGTAGATACAAATCTTTAGCAAATGAAATTCTTGCCAGCTTTACGTATACGAGTAAAGAAAATAAGAAGACTCTGTCAATGTACCCCTCCATACCGGAAATTCAATTTTTGTCAAGTACCCGGTTACCCCAATAGGAAAATAACGTGGAATACCTCGAGCTCTGCTGCAAAACGTTTACTTTATCTAAATAAGCAGCTTATCTACAGAAGAAACGACAATAGTTCGTTGAGAAGAATAATATAAACAAAAATGAAATGTACAACCGCTGGCGCACGCAATAGGTACAAGTCACGCTCTTCTGTTTCTATTCTACCAGGGATGGTTCGATGACCTTAATGGAACCTTTTAGATCTTCCAAGACAAGCCACCAATTCACTACTCGTTCACTAGAAAACATTAATTTCTATAAAATTTCACAAAAATAGGTCTCCAAATTGATTTTAATAATATTTACAAAAAAATCTCGTTAAGAACGCTTTTGACCTTATGTCTAAGAGCTTATTATTTTATTTTTTAAAATAAACTCGCATCTGAAATTTTTTTTTTATTATTAGAAAACAGAAAACTCCCTTTGGTGGACAATCATTAGGACAGCTTTCTCTGCATACAATCGGCAGAGATGCCCAACAAGTTAATAAAAGACGTGCTCCATCTCTTAGCTCTACCCACATATAGTTCAAAAAGCCTTCCATTCCGCTTCCTATGCGGAAAAACCAAAACATTATTGGCGCAGTTGTAAGCAGCAATTCCTTTTCAAGTTTCATTAACCGGCAAATGCGTCGACTCTTACTTTCCGTGTGCTGCCATCTGACCTCCAATTAGCTAAGAGAAAAATGTTCCCCCATGAACTCTACCTTCAAACGTGAATTGTCCAAACGTTGATTTTAATTGGCACAACCCAGCAGTGCATATCCTCGTTAAAGCTATATCCCTTTCGAGTTATTTCACTTGAAACGAGAATTCTCAGGAAAGACCCCATCGACGGCAACATAATCACACATACAACCCGGGTCAGATGTTTACAGCTACGTTCTTCATGAGATTTCCAAATTCATGTTCGTCCTTCGAAATTCTTTTCAATTTATGTCCGTCCTCACCCTTCAGCTGGATTCTTATTGCCGTCCACCATCCTGAGAAAGGAAGAAAAAAAGCACCCCCCACCGTGGGTATACATTCCCACTGAATCACACTGCAAATTTGCTGCCGTCAATGCACACAAAGCACACCTTGTTTTTCACCTCCGATACACCCACCGCCGCCTCACATACAAACGACTTTATCCCTTGCATTTCCGCACCTGTGCGCTCATATCCGTTTGTCAGATGCACTCCGACTCCCAACTGGAATTTTCACTCTTCGGTTAAATTTCAAACTAACGACAAAAAATGAAAACAGAATATGGCAGTCAAGTTGAGAGAAAGCAAAAAAAATGGAAAGAACACCCAGCAACAACAATACGGACGTTCAGGAAAAAGTTTCATAATAAAATTTTATTCACTGCTGTTGTCTGGCAACGACACGAGGGTTCCCCACAAAAATCACACGAAACAAAAAATAAATAGAACCACCCATCCGATCCTGGAAAATGTCAGCGAAACCCTCTGTATAACCAACAAAAACAGCAGCGACAAAAATATTTGCGCATATATAAAAATGTCCTCGGCTCGTTGTGCCAGCGCTGGTGGGTTTGTTATTTGTTTTATTACTTTTATTACACTTAATACTTGCATATATAGCTGTACAAGTACAACATCGCAAAATAAATAGAAACGGGAACTGCAAAATACTACGCGCAAATTATTGCAAAGCAACAAAAAAATGTGAATAGAATTCAAATCCTTTGGGTAACATTTTAAATTTATTTGCAAATACAAATTATTCCTGTATTCGCCTGAGCCTGACACCTCTCTCAAATCAAACGGTTTTCTTTTTTGAAACTCTTCACCCGTTTGAATAAGAGGTCCTTCTACCGTTGAATCAAATTGGGCATTTCGAATTGAAAACGAGGTAAGCGTGCTTTGGACGATGTCTCGCTATTTCAAGGTAATGGTTATGGTGATGTCCTTGGCCAAACTATTCTGAAAAAAACATGGAAAACTTTTGATTCCACGTGGAGTTCTCCTTCGATCGTAATCATGACACAATTTTGGCAGTCGGCATGCAAATGCAGACCAACTTTTAACTGAAGAGGTTGCAGGCAAAATTGCCGTAGCATGCTTCAGTGATTATGGCAGCTATTTGAAGTAGATTTGAAAGTTTTCAATGATACCAACAGCCTCTATGAGAATGCCTTTCTTTATAGCCGCCATAAATATTATTTCTTTGGGGGAGTATTGAGCAAATGACGCCGTTGAGCACTTTTGGAAATCGGCCGACAAAGGGGTACCCAGTAGGTCAAGACCTCAGTCGGAGGAAGAACCGCTGTGGATTGGTAGTGATTTCTAAATACAAACAACACATTCAAAGTCAAGAATAGTTACTACTGTGGGTAGGGGAATATCTACCTGGCGGCTAGAAAATAATGTCCCACATGCAGCCGGCATTGTGGGAACTTTTTGTAGTTCAATTCTCTTAACATAAGCTTTTACTAACTTGGCCGATTATACGCGTACAGCTAAAGCAGGCTCATCAGTACGGACGCTCATTCAGATATGTAGGCCAATAGCTGATGAGATGCACCACTTTTGTCTTATTTTATTTTGACACCTTTTTTGGTCACTTTTTTATGCTTCTGAAGTTTCATTTTTGACTGTCCTGTTCTGAAATTATTTCACTGTCTCTTATACACGATTTTGAATGCATTTTAGAGGAATTTTAAGAATGATTCTGTCTAGGTTTTTGACCAATTTTTAGAATTTTTTTTTTTTTCGTGAGTTGTAAGTCTGCATCCCAGGTCCAAGATTCAACACAAGTCTAACAAACACATGAGAGTTTATATAACTGTCCTTAGATAAAGCCTTACCTCATCTTTTTCAATACTTCGAATACTTTTCTCCCACTCCCACTGTGTCAAATGCTTACTGCTCTTTTTTTAATTGTCTCACTTTCTTCAATTCAGCTGAACTAACTTTTAGCTTGGCCAAGCCCTCCGACACCATACTGCGACTATATTCTAAGCAAATCGTTCTTTTCTCCACAGCGCAACAAAATCTTGGCGGGTAACGATTAACCTACCACCTCGACCGCCTATTCTTAGGTTGGTGATAAAATCGGCCACCCATTTATTTAAGATAACCTTAAAATTCTAAGACTTTACAAAACTGTCTTTTAAGCACCAAAACCGGTTTTGCCACTGTTTATAGGATCTTTTTAAGACGAGCGTCAATATAGGGTTCACTTTAGACATACAGGTTCTGATACTAGCATTGCCAACTATGGGGTTCCTCAAGGAAGTCATCTTAGTGCACTTGTTTTTATCTTTACTGTTAATGATGCCTACAACAAAAACCGGCCGATTTACTTTTAAAACCTTATAAAGACTTGAACTCGTTCTATTCTTGTTGTTACAAAAGCTTTTTAGAGCTCAACGTCAGCAAATATCAAGCCCTAACTACGAGTCCTGTGGGCAGAACTTTGTCACCAAACAAATTGGGCAATATCTGTGATGAAGAATTAAAATCCAAATCTCTACTATACTAAATCATGACACATCACCTCTATAAAGCCTTCCTTGAGCTCGCAAGCCATAAGTTTAATCACCTTTCCGTACAACCCTCCTTATAATATAAGGCGTACAGTGAAGGCTTGTAAGTGTTGCCTTTCGCGGTATACCATTTACTAACAGATACAATCTGCTTCTTTAAATGCGTAGGCCCTTTACTCTTGAAAGTTTGTCAGATATTCGCGAGAGGTGGTGCAGTGGGCGTAGCCTATTAAACCTATCCGTCTACAATTTAGCACATTTACCTCTGAGATCTTTGACATTTTAAGACCCCCTAACTTTTAGAAACATTTGGCGTGACTAATAATCATTTTTTACCTTCAAGCTTTTTCCTTGAAATTAAGAACTAAATTAAATTAAGAATAAGTAATTAAACTAATATTTAGTAGGTTGCAATATGCAAATTTTGTATGGAAAATTTCGGCCTTGTGAATTCGAAAAATGTATCCTGGACACTAAAAACGATTATTAGAGCTAATGGCTTATATTCGGTTTACCGATTTTTAGTAACAAATGAGATTGTATTTTTATTGTAAAAAACGCGATTTCTATATAATATTACCTCCTCGAAAATAACAAGTTTTCGACTTCCATTTTTAACCTTCGCGCTAAATATATTCCTTATGGATAGTTTTACATTCAGACTTTTCCCAGTAAAATAGACATACAAAATGATTACTGGGACCGCACATTCATTATCCGTATACACAACACATACGAGTACATCACCTAAGCCTAAACAGGGAACATTTTTATTGGCAACGACTTATGTGTGCTGCATTTGTAATAATCTCAAATTTCCACTTGTTTATCCATTAAAACATCCGAAAAAATAAAAGAAGTCTATCGGAGGAACAAAACGAATCGCAATCCTGTCTTTTACAAAACTTTATCCGCAGTAAGGACATTCAGTGAATCCCAAATCATGTGATGAATTTCTAATGGAATGTGTTCATGTTCGTTGCCAACAAACAGGACATGCACATCTTGGTCTGTTGTAAAAGGAAGCCAAACAACCAAATATGGCGGCTCGTACATGCATTTTCTAGCCAATGCACAGGAAGAAGTTCTAAAAGATTGTCGCAGCCTTGGAAGTACATTTTGTTTTAGTGTTTGCTATTTGTTTTTATTATTTTGTATTTAATGTTTATAGTCGCTCTTACACCAGCATACAACGAAGATGCACTGCAGAATTAGGTGAACGAATTTGGAACATAGCTATACTGCAGTGCGGGGAGCATTTTACACGCTTCTTGCTAAACTATCGGTGAGTCGTAGTGCAGCAGAATTCTGAGAATCCTTGTTCAGCGGTGATATTTTATGACAAGCTAACCGGACAAAAGTGAACAAATATATTTGCACGAGTGAGAAGAATGAAATTTCTGTTACCTTCTGGGGTGACCCAATTTAGTCCGACAAGTATAAGTTCTACCTTAGACTGACTGCGAGTGGTACAAAATCAACTCTCTTTTACATTAAAGTGCACAACAAGCAAGTGATGGGGCTAAAACAGTGTTGCTGCTGGAAAATATTAAAAGGAGTATAAAAAGGGGCCCGAGCCAAAAAGCGGCTTCCCATAATTATATACTTACGAGTATATAGCAGAAAAAAAAACAGCAGCAAAAATATTTATTTATAACAAAAAACAAGTGTTTTCATTGCAAAACCCTTTTTTAAATTTTTCGCATTCTTTTTCGGACAATAAAGAGTGAAATCTTACTTAAACTTATAAAGTGGCTATTTTGATGTTTTTTTTAAAAAAGTCGAAATCAGATAAGGGACTCGTTAAAGTGTTTATCTGCGTTTTGACAGATCAGAAGATCTGTTCAATGCCTTCAAGTCAACATGTAACTCTCAAGGCGGTCGGCGTCCAATTGATTTCGATGTGAATCTGAGATATTTTCCGAAAAGCAACGCCACCTCTGTAAAGCTCTTCTTCCGTCTCCATGTGGTACCGAAGAGTGTTGCCGCAATAAAATACTATTCTGCTACCTTTAGATCCCTACAGGCGCAGAAAATGATCTCCTATTAATTGGTATTAGTGTCTCGGTCCTGGCTTCGCAGAAAGAGGCCGCATTTCTAAATTTTTATGGGACGGGACATAAAACAAAAATATAAGTACCTACCTACCTTCTGCCCCCTTTTACGGGCTAGAAATAAAATCACATAATGCGGGTGTCCAATGTTTCACCAAAGTGTAAAATTACACAATACTGATAGGGTTATTGGTCTGAAAGTTGTAGCCCCTAAGGAATGCAATAATTTTTTTTTAATTTTGCCCCTCTAAAAGGGAGTATATTTTAAGAGGCGGTGAAACTAACGTTTGACAATTTTATCTTCTCCATCAACGTACACAGTTTGAAGTTCTGGATGACCCACTAAAAAGGGCAGCAGGGTTCAAATCTAAAAATTAATTTTCAGTGCCCGTCTAAGATAGTGAAATACACCTAAGAAATGTTCGTGACTTAACGAAACTCTTTTAAGATTGAACATTATAGCCGACAATGTTTCAAAAACGATTACATTCAGACAATGGTTGTAATATCCCCCTCCACGACGAGGAGGGGGAATATTTTCAACTACCAATGTCAACCATCCCAAACTGCTAAAGTGCATAATTATGTCGCCAGAAATTCATAAGCGATTCGCAAATCAATTACCTTTCAAAGGCGCCTCCATAAATATCCCCATTTCAGGCATATATTAAGGTTGTTGCCTCTGCTCTGCTCCGCAATTATTTATACAAATGGCAGGCAACAAGCTACCTTTACGGTGGAAAAGGACCATCCACTAACTAAACTACTAATCAATCGAAAGTCAGCGAACCTTGATATTCCAGCAGCCGCGCCGGAGCGAAGGAGCAAATATAATAAAAGAACGCACCACCATGCGATGCGCCTCTGAAATTGGATACACTCTCCCGGGGGAATACCATTTATTTAGTGATCAAATGTCCCCAGGGGTCTCCATCAACATTGGCAGCAGAAGCCACAGCAGCACCAACAGCACAGTCCCAGGCCAGCCCGCCACGACATCATTATCAACCGAGCGACAATAACGAATCGAATACGTTTACAAAAGCGGATCAATCTAACTGAAGCGCGCACGGACCACACCGGCGCGACTGGAATTTGGTCAAATTTGGCATTCCAGCTGCGATCGGCACAGCGACGCGAATGCGGAGAGATCATTACTCAAATCCTCCAAAGGATATGCGTCAATCAGTGCTCAATAAAATGCATTCCGCGCTCCTCTGGGGGATCACAATGAAGTTGTTCGCGCAGATTAAGTGGGATTGGACCGCTGTGCTCTTCTGTGTGGCATCAAATCGCCCAGCCATGTATCCACTGACATATTCACTCAAACGTCATTCGATTTGTACGTCTCCATGTTGGCGATTTAATGAAGACCTCTTTCTTGCGGCATTGCTGGATGTCCTCGCTGTGAGCAACCGCACTTTTTTTTAGTGTCGCTCTCAGTTGTATGGCATCGACATTCGGGCTGGCAACCGAGATGATGAGTCCTTTTCGAGGAAAATTATGAACGAAAGATCGCCGCCTAATTGGAGGACAACTCGTCCTCGTTCGATTCGCGGAATATCTTCGAAGGCAATTTAATCGGCTGGTCGACATCGTCAGTCGGGCGCAAGTTCAATGGCCACGGTCAAGACACAGATCAGCCTAATTGATGCCTTCTAAATGCAAAGGACCTGGAATATCAGCAGGACCTAATCCCAGCAATTGACAACCGAACAAACATATCATAAAGCCAGAGAGATCATCCCAACCGCCAATCAGTGGCTGAATATGGTCGGGTTTGCGTGCAGCGGCCTAATCATAAAGCCACATCGATTCAGGCCAATCGACGATCAATGTCTATTTGCGGTGTCTGCCTATAGCTCCTGTGGTCGTCGCCGCTGCAGCTGATGCTGTTTGGACATTAATCGACCAACCAACCCAGCGATCAAGATGACGACGACGATGTGTGTATAGGATCTGCGAAGCCCTGAAAAAGATCGGAATTCTGCAAGACCAACAAAAAGTTGAAACGCAAATTTCACCATCGAGTCCTGTTTTTTTTTATGCCTGCTGCCAAGTTCCGAATCATTCAATTCATGGCCAAGAACATCAATTAGAGATTTTGTGATCATTTCGAAAATGCAAACCAGTAGGGCAGGGGCATGGATGCCATGGATGCGTTTGGTTTCTGACAGCAACTGCTGGCCGAGACCCGCTGCCGATCTCATGCCTCGTCGAAGGCATCAATTATCAGTTTTTGCGTCGAAGTGGGCATATACATTTGGATGCCGAAAGGAGATCGTCGGTGGTTGAACCTGAATTAAGGATGTGTGCCTGACTTGCGAGAGAGATGAATTAACATGCGACCAGGTGTGGTTTTGGTACAGGTGCTAGGTGCACATCTTGTTCTCCTCTTTCCTTTTTTTCGTCCCTCTCTTGTCCGCTTTGTGTATGTATTTTTTTCTGGATATCGTTTTTGTATGGAGAGAGAGAATGTTGCGTGCAAGGAAACATGTAAGGCAAAGTGATGCGCAAAGGAAAAAATGTTGAAGCTCTTCCGAAAGCCAACTGCTGGAGGATCATCGCTCAAGGAGCGGGTATTGTTTACGCTTTGCTTATAGAGGAAATAATGAAACCCCAGGCGGAGTTGGTGTGCTAGCAGTTGAAATGTGGTGCGTAGGAGCGTTCAAGTGATATGCTGACAGCTCGACATAGCACAGTGGTGCTTAGAAGTGTGTTTTAAACATACGAGCTGCTTATTATACTATTCCACTTTGACCGTGTGCGTGTGGTACGAGTATTGAAGAAAAGCAAATAGAAATACCAGACCGATGTTCTTCAACAGTTCAAATTCTAGCAACTCCAGTGGTACCCCCTCTTAGCGCTGAAGCTGAAGTCGAATCAAGCTTGTCATGAACTTGCAATTCGCGGGATTTCTTATCGGGAACGGTTCGATTTTATTTTGCTTATAAATTCAATTAGCAAAATTATCACTTCTTACAAAAGAATTCTGCTTTTCTGAATTTCGTCAGTTAATTTTTATTTATTAGTTTATTAGGTTTATTCCACGAGAACATCCGATAGTACAACTGTTTCATCTCTTTCATATTCTCAACTCAATTGGCAGTTTTGACTTTACATAAAAATTGTATATCCCTTCCAAAATCAAAAACTCACACAAAACTCACACAAAACGAATGGTTGTGAGTAGCGTTTTCCACTTTAGGGACCAAATGACAGGCTTTTTGACATTCAATTGGCCCCGACCTTCGTAAAAATAATCGAAATGACCCCTTTTTAAGTTTAAGTAAGATTTCATTCTTTATTGAACGAAAAAGAATGCAATATAAAATTAGAAATGTTCGGCAATTAATAAATTAGTTTAATTTTTGATATAAATAAATGTCTGTGCTGCTCTGTTTTGTTTCTTTTTTGTTTGTGCTATATTGTTTTTTTTTAAGTAGGCCCATTTTTGAATTTGTTCAGTGGCAACGTTGGTTGTGAGAAGGGTCCGGTTGTGCCCACTAATTATTATTAAAAAAAAATTTGCTAAGTTCGATTCCATACGTTTCTAAAAACGTAATGCAGTTCCTTACCTCACATGATTAAATAGTTATCTATATAAGTGAGTTCGATAGTTCTCTTTAAATTCGATTTGACTTTGAAAACTTTCTTGACACAGGTGAAAGTTCGGCAATGAGCTGAAAAATGACTTCATCGAACTCATATGCAACTTTGTTAGCTCACTTGAAATCAACAGCTCTCAGTTCTTTTCAGTTCGATAGCTTACCCTTATATTATCTGTGTTTGTTCCTTTAACATACTTGAACTTGAGTTTTAGACGGAAGCTTACTTTGATAGTTCAATTGTGCGATAATAAGTCGTTCGAGCACAGTGTGGCCTAAAAAAGCAATACCCGTTGATTTGATTTTTTTTAAACTCTTTCCACGCCAAAAAAAAATAATGCTGTAAATGAAGAAAAATTGAATAACACAGATTGTTAAATTTTTTTTAATAATTTATAGTTTTTATTGAATTTTTTTTTGTTTTTTTTTATATTTGATTTTTTGTAACATATTCTATTTTTGGCAGTGTTTTCATCTCTTTATTTTTCTGACAATTTTCATATAAATTTGCATCAGCGACAGTTGTGTTTTGCAACGAAAAGGGTTCATTTTGTTTACATTTAGTACAAATATTGTTTTTTTTTTTAATTTTTAGCGGAATATAAATCATTGGTAATTAAGTGGACATACATATTTATAGTTTTACTGATTTTCTTTTTTTTTTGTCTTCTCTAATACATTTACATATAAATTCATTTTGTTTTTTTTTATAGTTTTTCTTTGGTTTTTTTTATACTTCTTGCTATTTCATTATAAATATTAAAATATTTTCTTGTGTGAACAAATAAACAAACAAAAATAATAAGAAACGGAAAATATTCGTTGTATTTTTTTTTCTTTTTTCTATATCTTCAACTGAACGTGTTCAATTTGAATTAACAAAACAAATAAAATATTATTAATTAAAAAAATTATAATAATAAATAAATATTAATAGTAATAATAATACTCTTTTGTGTTTCATTAATTTCGTAAGCCTTTCTTGAAGAGAGAGTGAGTCTGAGTTTGTTTTTCTTTTTTTTTCTTTTGTTTATAAAGTAGGATATTTGGCGGCTTTAATAATAAATTAATTGTTTCTTTTTATTTTCTTTGTTTAAATGTAATAATAGTTATCAACAACCTTAAAGTTAGTAGATATTGTAGGTTTTTGTTTAGTTTTAATGATATTTCCTTTATTACAATTATTATTATTACTTTACTAATTTTATGTTTTTCTTTGTTTTATAATAATAATATTGAAATGTCGACTAGTTAAGTGATTAATATTCTTTTTTGTTCATGAGTTGTTTTTCTCTTTGCGAAGGATCTTTCGATTTGTTCTATTTTTTGTGGGTTTTTTTTTAATTTTATTGGACTTTGGAGAAAATGACAAATTCTTTCGAAAATGTGTTTTCATACTTGAAAATCTCTTTCTACTTGGGAGGCTACTTTCAACCTGTAGTAAACATCGTGAGTCTACACAGCGAAAGTGGCCGTTCTGAGTTATGTTTTGCGCATTCGAAAAAGAAGAGAGGAGAAGAAAAAAAACTATTTCACTTTTTTACACACTTGGTTTTGTTTGATTTCATATTTACACAAATATCTATAAATATTTTAACTTTTTGGATTTTTTTTTGTGTTACTTTTACTTACTTACGTTTTTCTTTATACAAATCAGTCTTTGGTAATATCACAACAGTTTGTTTCACGTTTTGGGATCAATTTCATAATTAATTATTAATTGAATTATACTTACAAATAAAGAAAAAAAAATTATACAACATATATTCACATCTAAAAAAAATAATAATAATCAAACAAAAAATATATATATTTGTAATTTAATAGGAAAAAACATTTAACTTGCGAGTGTTCTTCTTTGTTATTAAGTTAGAGATTGAGAATGTTTTCTTTTAGGTCGAATCGATATAAATAATAATAAATATTGGGGGAAAACAAAACTAAAAAGTTCTTCAGGAAAATTAAGTGTTAATAAGGAAAATAATTTAAATTAGAAGTTAATATTATTTGTATTGTTTTTTTTATTTTACGAAACACCCAAATCATGAAGCAAATGTTGTTTCATTACTTCACCCTCTTCTTCGAGTATTTGCGCAGTCACTGTATTTATCAGATTGAATACAATCGCGAATATTGTAAATGCAGTATAAACACCTAACGCTAACCACCACATGAGATTCTCATGGGTCTTGTGTTCGAAATTTTTTAATACTAATAAACCTATTGTTAGACCAGCTAATGCTCCTGTAATGTGTGCTATATATGATACAGCGGGCGCTGTATTCGGTTCATTTACATATTGGGAATAAAGTGCGTAGCCCAAGTCGCAAGATACTGGAATTAAAAGAAGAAAATAAAGAAGGAAATTAGTAAAAGACGAAAGATGGCAGCACCATTTTCAAAAATGACTCAATTCTACTAAAAAATGTGGTTTACACAGCAAAATTCACCCGATAACTCTATTCAGGCCTAGTGTATCACTGAAGAGTTGCCGCTGTCAATTTTGTTACTACTTTTGCAGTGAGTGTTGCCACTGAAAGATACTTTAAAAAGGTGAAAAAAAACTTACCAAATATCAGTACCGATGCCAACTTCGAGACAGCATACTTCATTTCGCCAAAGTTCAGCATTAAATTCGCTAAATGTGCAGCCAACAGCGCGTACACACCACCGCTAGCACCAACTAGATACACCTCGGAGTCAACAACGCTCGTACCCAGCGAGCCGGCAAACACTCCCGCTAAATATACACAGGCGATCCGCGCCGAACCATGTACAATTTCCAGTGGCAAACCGAACAGCATTTGCACAACGACATTAAATCCCAAATGGAACCAATTCGCATGCAACACCATATACGATACAAATCTCCATATCTCCTGTCGACGATCCGGTCGATAGATTAGCACCGAATCCGACGATATCGGACTGTTCAGCTCGGGCTGGAAATCCACTGTCATGTAGTCATAGAGAAAGACACCAATCTGTAAGGCACAAACAAATTCAATTAAAAATTTTAAAAATACACACGCGTTAATAAATCTTTTGAAATGTCACACATGCGAGGGTGTGCGTTCTATATACACCAAGGACGAGAACGCATTACCGTCTGGGCGATGTCTCCCCACTGGCGTCATCCATCGGACAGGAGACAGAACAGAGAAGATGAAAGGCAGTCTAAGAAAATGTGGGTGGATTGGATGTTCACTCATGAGATTTCTTGGGCGGTGTGTGGACAAGCCCCAAAGGTACTAAAATTTAATCAATCTAATGCAAAGTGTCCCGTACTTGAGGGCAAGTGTGCCTGTCTGCCACCCTTCTTGGATAATGGGTTTGTTGTTTTCTTTCCTTTCAATTCCCATAACTCTAAGACATCGTCGCACAACAAAGACACGCATTCCCATCAAGAGGGAGGAATTGAAGCCAGATACTCACAGATAAGACATAGAGACACCATCCACCACCCAAGCTAGACAACTTGAAACTTTTCAAATTGTTTTTGCTGTGGTTTTGCTATGACACACACACACATCTGTGCGTGAGTCGGCAGCAACGTCAGACAGATTCCTCGATAGGGTGGTCAGTAAAATGAGGTTTTCCTGGTGGGGGATTGATAGTTTATTGGCCCGTTCTCTACATAAAACTTTTATCGTAATGAATGACTCAGCGTCGAGATACGAGTACTATACGTAGCCTTCTAATGGGATGAGATTTTCAAGTGGCTTAGGGGTGAGTTGACAACAATAAAATGCCTATCTGAAGTGGTAGAGTGGAGTTTCTAACATTTAATGGGCCAATTTAGCAATTGGAAGAGAGCAGGTCGCAAGTGGCAACTCTGTGGCTGGAGGTCTTATTCTCTTAAATCTGAAAGTCGATGGTGAGTAGTAGAACAATATGTTTCACAGAACCTGTGCAAAGTTGTATCAATTTGCCAAGTAAAACTTTTTTAATAAAATTAATAAAATAGTCCCTATCTACCACATAATTTGGTAGGGCGAAGCTGTATTTCCAAGCAAACTAGTTCAATTTTAACAGAGGAACTTGGTGGTGAATATTTTGAAGAGCCCCTTAGTAAATTATGAAAGAAAATAAAAGCTCACATCTAGGCTCCCTAGGCTTACAAAAGGCTCAGCGTTTAAATATCAATTTATAAGTTTTATTCTTCTCCAAAAATGTAATGAAATAGTCGCTGCCAAGTCGTACTCCCTCTAACTCTGTTAAAACTTTAAAAACTTCAGCGATAAGTCTGACTTATTTTCAAGGACTGGGTCTGAATTATCAACAGAAAATTACAAGACACTCTTCCAATCGAAGAACGAATTTGCATAACTTAACTGGAAAATGCAGCTGCTTTTGAAAAAACTTAACAGTATGGGTCCCAACTGGAAACCTTGCGACACACCAAACAACGCTGGGTAAATTTTTGCATGACATTTCCGCACTAAACATAATCCGTAGAGCAAAAGTCAAAGTGAAACTCACCTCAAGTAGCGATATCATTATCACGAATACGGGCGGCGGACAGCACCTATCGTAGTCTGCATGGTATTTCTTCTCCTCTTCCGTCGTATAGGTGATTGCGTTCTCCACATAGGTGCTGTCATCTGATGGAATGTCTATAACAGTCGTTTGATGGTGACGTTGATGCTGATGTTCCTCTTCGTCCTCTTCTTGTTCTAGCGGTGGTAGTGATAGTGCTTGCTGCTGCTGCTGTGATCTCTCTAGTTCCTGTTGAACCATTCTTGGTTACTTAGTCTCTGTTGAGTGTAATGCCGTGATTCACTCTGGAATTATGTACCACACAGTGTGTACATAAGTTCCAAAAGCTCACAAAACACTCGTTCAATTAAACATGGAAAGGGGCGACCGCCACAGAAAACATCAATCCTCAGCTGATGATATTCGCTATTATTATATATAAGTCTTTTGTATGCACTCTAAATTTAATGCAGTGCACAGTGCACACACAGTCTTGTTGGTAGACGACGACGACAACGACGACGAAGACGACTTCTTTCAGTTCAGATCCCGCATCCAATTGCAGCGTAGAAATGTTGTGTTGTCAGTCAATTTGGATGGGGATTTCCTTTTTCTTGTACTTTTGCCAGACGCCAGCACTTTGCTCTAGACGTCGCTGCTACTGCTGCTATTTGGTGTCGTGGATGTCGTTGTCGAGTAATTAGACATCGAAGCTTGCTGTTCTTCTCCAGTAGATGCAATCTGCAAAAAAGGGAAATTCCAAAATTAGAAAATCGAGTCCAAGGTTAATTTCCATAAAATCGACAATATAATTCGCTCTGTGTGTGCGAGTGTGTGTGTATATTTGTGGTAGGATTGCAGTAAAAATAGACAAGACAGAGGGATAAAATGTGCGCCACTTTGATGAAGAAAGCCGGCTATAATACGAAAGAGACGAAATTTCTTCGCCTTGACGCCACCATTCATCATCAATGAATGGAATAGAGTTTTTCCCTCTTGGTTCGTTTGTTTGGCAGTCTCATTATGTATCCATTTCCCTGCCCCCCCGCACAAAATTTTCCACCAACAAAACGGAGACGAAAAAAGTGCCGCAGAATTTTCCTTCTTGTCGTCGGGACATTTGCCAATGCCAACCCGACACAGTGTCTCCTGGCTTTCGGAATCCTTTTTGGAAAAACCAAAGTAAAATAAAAAAAAATAAGCAAAAGGGAAGTGGAATGTGTTCCACATGCACACACTTGACACAATCCATTGGCAACAACCCCATAGAAAACTATTTTCATGTCTAGACCTTGACTATATGTGGCGCGCAATGTTTCTGATTCTTTTCGCTCATTTTATTACCTTCTGCAACGCAGCCCCACCATATAGTTCGTGTAGCGTGTATACCGTGTACCGTGTAGCCGCCTGACTTTTTCACCTCGCCTTTTTGGCAACAGGAAGCACACGCCTTGGCAACTCTTTTTAAGGGTGGAAACACGAATGTTTTGCAATTTAAATTATTTGCAGGCAAAAAGAAAAAGGCGAAGAAGAGCCCCAGACCGCACATTATAGACACAAACATATGGCCAAGGTATACAACATCATCATCAATTAAAAACCCAGCAGAGGAATATAAAGACGAAGAAAAGGAGAAGGAAACAAATAAACAAATGAGCCTACACAAAAGGTAAAAAAAAGGACAAACAACAAAATTGGAGTGAACTCTGTTGGTGGCATAAGTCGTCGTCCATGGCGATATATGTCGGTTTGGATGATGGCAATAATGATTAAGTTTCCACTGGCACTGGCACTCGCACTGGCACTGGCACTGGCACACACCCCCGGCAGTTCAAATTATATACTCGTACGTATGGAAAAAAAGGGGGAAAAAACGGGAGGAAAAATAAATAAAGGGAAAACAGATTGACTCTGTGGAAAGTGGAATGAGAGACAGGAAAACAAACAGCACATTATGCCAGGACATATAATGCCCACACCACAGACGAACCACCAACCCCTTCTGATTTTTTTTTCGGACTTACGTGTTGGCTATCATGGTACACGTTTGGGTGTACGACACTACACCTGTGTACTTAGGGGTGGCAAATGAGTTCTTGATGTGTGCCGTATGCACGAAAGAGGGCTGCATATACATAGGCTACATTTTTGACAGGTGCACTTGCTGGGGTTTTTTTTTTCTTAATTTTTTGTGACTACCCAGACAACCAGTAACCACGACAAGCTGACATTATTTGTCAAAACAGAGTTTGGAAAAATAGTACCCATCGTTTTTATGAAGCCAAAAGGTAGATTTTTAAAATCGCGGGTCAACACGTAGGCAACGCCGAATCAAGTTTGAGCTCATGATGACCAAGAAGAGTTTTTTTTTTAAAAGACAGCTGTAGGACTGGAGCTGCGATGCAGGCGGTTTCGCTTCCCAGGTCCAAGACACTAACTTTCTTTCCAATCAAACAAAAACTTAAGCAGTTGGGTGGGGTGCCTCTAGGTACACATGTAGGGTAGGCCCTGTTTTATTAATTGAACTTTTATAATTCTTAAACAGGCGGAAATTCAACGCTAAATCGTTTTTAAAACTGTTTTAGGCAGTTCTTTATTTGAACCTTCAGAACTGATTTTGAATACAGCGCTCTTTTCACAATAGCCATCGATTTTCGAAAGAGCTTTCATATTGTAGGTGCTCGCATAAATTAGGCCACCCTCACATCTAATCCAAATCGTCAGAGTCAAACGATACATTTCGAACTCCCAAAGCCCCCGAATAAACTCCCGACACATCCGTAGCGGCTTCGAGTGAAATAAATTGTGTCGGCCTTGTCGCGCCCCACTTAGCACACGGTGCTCATAAATCCCTCCAAGTTGAACAAACAAGCCCATTTCAATCGCCCCTGAGAGAGTCTACCCTAAATTCGAAGACGTGCGCGTCGAATTCTAAAACTTGACACATATAAATACTTCCTCTTTCGATCCTCTAAAAAAAATGTTTTCGTTTTGCTGTTACTGCCTGCTCCCTTGGGCTATGTTGGGCTTTTTCATTTTATGTATTTTTTTCGCCTCTAAATCGACTGTCTGTCTGGTTTTATGTCTGCCACCAAAGTGCGGTTTTTTTTTATATTTATTTCACTTTTTATATGCCACTCTGCCACAAGGGGGAGCAAACGAAAAGATCAAGCAGCAGAAGCAGTCAAAGAAGACGAAGCACATAAACAAAACTCGCGTTATGTCTACCTCCCGGTCACATAAGTATACATTTCGTCTGCTGGTTTTCCTTGGAGACACGAAAGACTGGCGCGCATTCACCGCGATATTCATTACGAAATTTATTTTCTATTTTTATTCATTTTTATTTGTATATTTAAAAATATTCCCCCCAAAACTAAATATAAACTTTGGTATTTTATTTTGTTTGTCAAGGTATAGAACATCGATGGGGACACATATAAAATGGCAACCCTCGGTGAATTGCGGTACTGTCATGACATCTGTTCCCGAATGTCCTTTTCCGTTGAAAGTAATTTCAAGGATGACGACACAGAAATAACCGCACCAACAAAAACGATAATAATAAAAACTCTCGCTCATCATCTATCAAAAAATCATGAAGGTCTCTGTGAACCCTGGAAGTCTGAATTCTGATAAGGGTAGCAAATGGCAATAGCAGGTTGACAAGCTTGTGCTGCCGCTGGTGTTGTTTTTGTTGTTATGGGGGCAAAACAAACACGCATACAAGGACTCGTCGTACGACTCGGGGAATACATATATATGTGAAAAAAAAATGGAAAATGCAACTAACATTAGCATAAATCATTTCGCAGGTCCTTAGCATAATCGATGGATGGCATGGCGAAAATGGTTAAATAATTAAATGGCTGCACATATGGCGGGAAGAACACATAAGGCAAAAGGCAATGTGGCGCCAACTTGTGGAATCGGACTAAAGGTTTTTCTTGCTGCTATACCGAGACTACTAGTTGGTGCGGTTTTGGATCGATCTGTGATCATCACTTGTGTGTGGAAGTCTCTAATTGAATTATAGACATTTCGGTGGGGGTTGAACCGTATATTAGTTGCTTGTAGGTGAGGGATCTTTCGTAGATCCCTGTTTCATCTTTAAATGGGTTAAATTAAGCAGACATCAATCGAATCGAAGTGGCGGCGCTTCGCGTCAAGAGAACAGAGTTAGGGGTCGAACCCTAATGTCTGTTAGGATTTTCTCCGAGCCTTTAAAGTAATAATAAACCACGATAAGCAATTGATTCGCTTCAAATCAAAGGAGAGCAGTTTGAGATATCTATCGACTCTAAGGCAATTGGGGGTCGAACCAGGTGACATGCTGGTAAAAAAAATCCTATTATTTTTAAATAAAATAGATGTGATTTTCCATAACGCTATTATAAAGAATAAATTTCTAGAAATATTCGGTGGTCGAACCCTAAAAATTATATTCACAAATTCCAATTCACAGTTGATCCAACAGTGTTAAATGTAGAATAAGACTATTTAACATGTGCGGTAGCTGTACTTATGTGTGTGCTAAAAATTTGGTAGTCGAACCATTAATCATTAAGTTCAGACACCTTTGATGTAGATTGCTCTGATGTAGGTATTTAGATGATTTTGTTCCACTTGCAAGGAATAAGGAACTCAAAAACGCATTTCAAGAGGTTGTTCACCACTTCGTCACAGAATAAGTTCAACAACATACAACAACATGCCTCCAACAAAATAGAAACCTACAAGATTCCCACATAAAATTATGTCTCGTGCGTGTATGCTTTCTCACAATTGCTTTCGCTGCTATTATTATTGTCTTTATGCCCTGGGAGTCGACTACTTATTCACCTGTTATTCTGTTGATCTTCTTCGTCTTGTTCAATCATAAAAAAAATGTTAAACCTTTAAAACTGCATCTCTTTCCACGGCTAGACATTTAGGTGCCACAAAAGAAGCAACTAGAAAAAAAAAACCAAATACAAGTTCTTCAAGCTTTTCTTCAGAAGCAAAGGAGAACAGATGCGAACAAAAAAAAAAACGAAACTAGTGTAGAAGAAGAAACTTTGTAAGTCGGTACAACAATTCGTTGCGGGTCAGTAATTATTACAATTTTTTTTGTTCGTTGTATCTTTTCTCTCTGGCGGTAAGAAGGTTTTGCTGAGTGTATCTAAAAACTAAATTGAGCGCATTGAGCCAGTGCGAATTATTTTAGAGCGCGCACAAATCAAAAACTTGACGCTTTCTTCTTCTTCTTCTTCTTGTTTCCTTTTGAATCTGAGTTCTTTTTTTTTCTGGGAATTTCTATTGTTATGCGGTACAGTGTGTGTGTGCAGTCAGTGGGTAAGTAAATGACAGTTGGATGACTTTCTTTCGGAACGGCGCTTACACTTGATCAATTATCTAAGCGGTTTTTTTTTCACATAACGTACTGCGTGAACCAATTTCAGAGCAATATAACCATTAACTCGTTATAATTGAGCAAAGATATGAATTTGTAACGCACGAGCAGCGCACTAGATCGTTTAGCGAAACCAAAGTTAGAAAGGAGCGCTGACAATATATTATGGAAGTTCGACAGATTGTTGTGAAACCGGCACGGATTGGAAGGTGAATTTTTGGTCTTGAATAGGAGAAGGTTGCGTGTGGTGCTTTATTGATTCTGTGTTGGGTGGGATGCATTGTTTGCTGAGTGAATCCAATAGATTGTTGATGCAGATTTATTGAATCGAATATTTGTGTGTCCCTGTAAATGGAGTTGTCGATTCACCCAGTGGGTGCCAGTTTTGGAGGTCGAAACATGCAATCGATATTGCCATAATTATAGTGCGCAGATTTGATAGGTTATTTGGCGTTGAAATATGTTTTTGAATACTCAAGTAGAGCGGTGTCGTTTGTTGTTACATCTTCAAGGCTTTTGGGGGTCGAACCATAGTATCAAATGAAATTTACGACCGCTGATTTGAGAGGAATGTGTTACTTTCATGAGCCAAAGCAGAAAATGTAAGTGGGGGTCGAACCGTGGAAATAAAATTCAATATCTTACTTAGGTGCCTACTGAAAACTTATAGAATTGTTATAGTAAATGAATACTAACGAATTAAAATATTTCTCAGTTTCTGGGGGTCGAACCCTGGAAGTGACATACATAATCAGTCGTCTATACACCCAAAACTGATAGAATTTCGTATCTGTTCACAGTTTCATTATGAATGAATGAAAGCAAAAGGACTTAACATCATTTCGAACTCGTTTGAATTTTTGGGGGTGGAACCGTACCTACCGTGATATAGGTAAGGTATACCAAAATTTAATCGTTTTTTTTTTAAATTTGTCTCAGTTGTAGCAGGAGAAGTACCCAATTTAATCGCACTGTGACAATCAAAATTTGCTGTCTACCGCATTATGTAGATCTAAAATCTGATCAAATCACTCAGTTTTTGTGACAAATTTTGAGGTAGATCTGTTCGGCGTTCTTTGTACCTACATTTGAGGGTCAAACCAGAATGGAAACTTTCCTGAATTTGATTGATATACCTTAAACAGTTGATCAAGTACATCGCTACCTCAATCGCAACAAATTCATTTGCCAACAACAGCATATCGAAAGATCAATAGGCTAATCGAATCGGGCTCCAATTAGATACGAAGCACTATTTTTATTGGATGCCAATGTCAATTTAATCATGCACGATAATCATTGATAAGCCGTTCGCTTTACAGTTCTAAAGTATAGCTAATTCTCACCTTGAGAATGTATCTAACGTTCCACTTGATCCATTCATCTTCTGGTCAATGCGCCTGTACATCAAACTGTGAACTGTGCGTGCGCGCACAGCACTTGATCGTAATGAGATCTTGTTATGGATGCAATTATGTTGAGTATGTGAGAATGATTAAGAAGAATTCTCCCTCGTGAGAACCAATTTCAATGCAATCAGTACAACCCAAGTGCATATTTTTCATTTAACACTTTACCATACACATTACGTGGGTATTTGTATCTACATCTATTATGAGACTCTGTGGGCATTTCAATTTGGTGGTGGTCCTGGTTTTGTTATGACAACGACAGCTAATGTTCTTGACTGTGAATATATCAATTAAAGACGATGTGTGCATGAATGGGACCTGCCCACTAGGGTGGAGTGATAATTTTTTTTTTTTGAAATTAAAAAACATACCCCCCGCAAAAGTTGCGTATAGTCATGAGAATCTTTTCAAGAGTTTTTATTTTTTTTTGTTTTGACCGCTAGGGGTCGCGCAATGCAAAAGAAAAAAAAATTTTTTTTTCTTTGAAATTCAAAAACTTGCATACTGCTGTGAGATGCATTTCAAGAGTTTCACCTTTTTTTTATTTACACCGCTAGTGGTCGCGCAATGCAAAAGAAAAAAATGTTTTTTTGGTTTAATTTTTTTAATATATTTTTTTTTAGTGTGTGAGGTGTTCTACATTTATAAAATGTATGAACATTTGAACAAGTTCAAGAAACCTATTTTGTCTTAAAAAAAAACTGAACTTGTTTATTTTTACGTGTAGTGTGATTCTTCCAACATTTTCTTTTAGAAACCAATTTTTCTTTTTTATAAATTATATTCCATACAAATTTCGTTTATCTTAATGGTAAGATGTTTTTTATGTGAATGTTTTAAAAGGTTCTGTCGTTACTATTATCAGTAAGCAAGCAATTAAATTTTTGTGCAGTTAAAAAAATGTCAGTATTCGTTAAAAAAGAGTGTTCTTGGATTTTTACTTTATAGATTAGTTGTACTTGGTTTAAAATTCAAAACTTAGTTGCCTTGCATTACCGTTCACGAAAAAAGAGATTCGGATATTTAAGTTTTAAATTAAATTACGTATTGTGTCAACTATTTTATTTATAGAAACAAGGTAAGTTTTATAAATCAATTGTAAGAATTGTTTTAAAAACCATTACAGTTTTTTTTAAACAACTTTACACATTTACTGGTATTTTCCAATAGAAATTAAAAGCAAAATGGATACACGTTCCCAGAAAAAGGTTTGTCAAATACTTGGAGCTGGAAAAATTATGTCAATGCGTCTTTTGCCAACTAATGAAGATGTTTGTCGCTACCTCACCTTTCTCGAAGAAGAAGAAAGCTCCTTGATGAAGCGAATATCGCTTACAGCTACGAAGGTCATGTGTAATATGTAAAGCAATCAGTAACGGTGTCCGCGAGGGATCAATTATTCAGAAGAATCCTGGAACAATGGTACATTCGCGATGGCTTACGACAGCTAACCGCATTCTTCGAGTTTATGTGTCAAAAGAAACCCCAGAAGAGCCATTAAAGCAGATAGTTCAGTACATTGCTAAAGTTTATGCTGTTATGTGGTTTGAAATCAAATCGCAGCCTTCTTTTGTCTATGGTGCGAAACATTTTTACAGGACCATTAAGCTATCAAGGTACTTACCAGACAATTTAAAAGAAGTAGTAAATGCCGTATTCTCGCGGAATGGATATTTTGGACACTGTGAGAACATTTTGGTAGCTATGTTGTTCGATGATCGTCAAAATATTAGAGAGTTAGCTCTTCGCCGTATACTTATAGCTAGAGCAGCATTCAACAGCAACACTAGTGACGAAGTTGTCCGACAGTTTAATCTCCCAAACTTCCGTTTCGAAGCCGTTGAAAACTATGAGGTTATAGATTGGTGGCAAATTCAAAAGAATGGTTTGACTGAACCACCATTACTCGTGAGTTTTACGCAAGAAGACCTTTGGGACATTGTGCGGCAGAAAATAACCCCTAAGTCAAATTGGATAAAGCAGCTTCCTTGCCATAGCCAAGCAGTTGAAAGAGCGGTTAAATTAGTGACCGAGGCTTCCCAGGCTGTTTGTGGGTTTAAAAGCAGAGATGGACTAATTAAAAATACTTTGATTTCTCGAAAAGAACTGCCAAATGTAGAAACCAAAAAAAATTATCTTAAATAAAAGTTGAAAATAAAAGTAAAAAAATGCATGTATGCAAACACTTCTTATTTCGTTTATTTTTTATGAAGATATTAGTTTAAATTTTTTAAGCTTAAAATTGTTATGCGCGACCCCAAGCGGCCATTCTAAGAACTAAAAAAGTGCTTACAACTAAGAAAATGTCTCAAACATTCTTTTGGGAGGTATGTTTTTCAGGTTCTTTGACGTTCTTTTTCGTTCACTTTTAAATAACGATGCGCGACCCCTAGCGGTCACCTTAGAAACTAAAAAAAATCTTAAAATTATTGAAATAATCCTGTGCAACTTTTGCGGGGGGTATGTTTTTCATATTTTCATTTTTATTTTTTTCCATATAAGATCACTCCACCCTACTGCCCACGCACTGTATATATGAAAATGTTGTTTTACTGTTACTACCAACTAATATAATGGTTGGTTATGATTTCATTTCGTTTATTTTGGGAGAGACGACGACACCACACCTTAGGCGGTGCGGCGCAACATTGGAGGTCTTCGCTTAACGATTTTAAATATACACGTAGGTATCTCGACTCGATACCTTCATCAAGATTGGAATATAAGAACCCGACTGAGTATGTATCTTTCTCTGTGTGCATTGTGTATCTGTGGGTATAGTTATTGTGGCCCTGATCACCTGCCTGGCTGCGTGTATAACGACATGAACAATATGTTCTCAAGGAGGGCACAATTCGCGTAATGCCACTGCTCTCCTCGGCTATTATTTCTTTTTTTCCCCCAGCTCGTACATGTGTCGTGTTTTTTTTTCTTCTTCGGTGCATGTTCCGTTTTTTATTTCCGTGTGAATTTCCGCTTTCCAATCCCTCTGCAGCAAGTAATGTACCTGCCTGACTGCCTTACCTAGTATTATAGTCGACGTCGACGACCACCTTTGCTCATTTCCTCATGTCCATATACACTTCTTCGTATAAACATTACCCATTCATCCGTAACATGAGCAGACTTCTAATGGGGTGTGCACGATGGGTAAATGTTGTTCTCTTTCACACTCTAGCCAGCCAGCTAGCGTCTGATCACACTAGTGCTATATGGACGCGTATTAAGTGCTTCACTCGGCGAAGCACTATTAGCTACTCGCACTCGCGCCGATATAACTTAATAAGCAGCATATTAAATTAACGGTTAACTCAATTAAAACACATCACTGATATCATTAAATGTATACCGATGAATACCGCACCAGCGGCACCATCACTACCCGAGGGCAGCTAGCGAGCTTATTGATTCTTCAATTTCAATCTTCATTATGCATATTATTATTTTGCATAATGCTTGGAGAAAAATGCATTTTCTTTCTCTTGAAAATATGCAAATAGTGAGGAGACAGGAAGAATAATTGTGCAAAAACGAAAACCAAAGGATAACGATATTTTCACAGAGACTTTCAATGGGGTTGTGGGGTAGTCGGCGACGACAATGGAATGGGAAGCGTATGGGGCTGGATATATAACTATACACAGAGCGAGACGCATAGAAGGGAAAATAATGAACATTGTCATTGCCGCAGGGAGACAATTTTCACGATGGCGAGAAATTTCTCAAATTATTATGAATTTTCATTTCTCGTATTCTCTTGTCTTGGCATTCGCAGTTTGAAATATGGAAATTTGGTGTAAGTTAGGGCAGAAATGGCAAGCGCTCTACAAAGGGTTGCTGTGGCTTGGTTGATGATGCCGAGTGGAGTGCAGTTTGAGAGAGAAAAGGGAGGGGGAGTTTTTTTTTTCTTCCTGAAAAGGGTGGCGCATACCTAGTTTTTTCAGGAAACACCGTGCTGCATGTGATGAAATGACTGACTTGGTGTTGGATTAATGCAGTGCCGATGGGGTGCGTTGCTTAAGTTTTATTTTTCAAGGGATGAGGTTAGTGTAAAAAAAAGCTTTGAGTTTAGGTACCAAGTTGAGTAAGGTTCTGTGAGGTGATTAAGAGAGATGAAGTTGATGGGCAATTTTAGATGCAGAGGATTATGCTTATTATTTGGCAGCGTATGTTGGCAATTCTGATGAAATTAGGAAATAGTTACCAGACGATAGAAAGCAGGATGGCCAGCAATTCTGACTGAACGAGATAAGTTTTAGGACTTTAAATGCAATACTTTGAGTATTTTATTTATTTTTTTATTTTTACCTGGAACAGAAACTCGAAAATCATTTGTAGAACTTGTAAATCCGGAGCCAAATTGTTTTATCCGTGAACAAACAAGACGTTACTCAATTGGCACGGCAATTTCGCCGCAGTTTTCTATGTCTTCCTATGTCTATGTCTCGTGATTACATTTTTGAGACCGAATAGAACAAGGAATGTACCCACGGCTTCATAATTCAACGCTTAACATCAAGCTGTCGCAATAAAGACGACATTTCCTACAGTGCCTGACAATGTTAACTCTATAGCCTGTTGCCTGTTCCAACTGTCAGCTGCAGGGAAATAAGGAAAAGGATGTAAGTTTTTCCAACAACTGTGCAAATTTACAGGATTTAACTCTTTTTGGTTGGGTTGTGCTGTTGTGCCTGTGCATGAAATTTCTCGAACTAAGGCAATAGAGTCCCTCAATATTGGCCCAAAAGTGGGGGAGAACTGGCCTTTTAAGCGGCAGCAAGTAATATGAAGAGAATAAAAATATGATTACGTGTAGCTCAGCAAAGCAATATAAAAAAAAATTAATAAGAACCGTCCAAGTCCTTCCATCAGATAACAAAAAATGATGGAGATTGGAAGCGAATTTAAACTCGTTGTTAAAGCATTTATTTCCATGTCCAATATAGGTACTAAACAGTTTTTTTTAGTAGGTACCTATTACTTTGCTGCAATTTTCGCCGATCTACTTATTTCTTTTGGAACTGCATCTACATCCCTGCACAGAATCACCACGAACTAAATTCTTGACAGCAATGCAAAGAAAAACGGATAAGAAGGTGCAGCACTTTATCCGGAAGACATGCCTTCCAGTTACACCCGCAATTCCAATTTCATATCGTACCTAACCCTACAGCTACATCGCTTCCATTAACACTGCAGCTGAACTATACCTATCTGTCAGCACATTCAAAACGAATTTCTTTCAACGTCCTGATGTTCTTTGCTTAATCCATACCTCTCGCTTGACGTTGCAAACACAATTATACCTATGATGACACCTCTGCCTACCTCTAGTGACTCACTAAATGACAGCCTTCGCAACTATTTGCACATCTTTGCAAGAGGCCACCCCCTAAACATTCGTTTTTGCTTGCGGATTCTCGAAAAACCCATAATCAATGACAAATTCGTAAAACTCGCACCATCATAAAACCCCCCAGGCCCCGCCTGGTGACAATTGCTTGTATTTGATGTCATCACTCGCCTGATAGGTTTAGGAACTACCCACCCACCTCCAAATTCTTGTTTGGCTAACATAATTGCATGCATCGCTGCCGCACCGCATGCCAAACAAAAAGCAGGCGAGCAGGTCGCCGATAAAAGAAACACCTGCCAAATTGTAGTTTGCGGCCCTCGTCGTTGGGTCACTCAGAAACACAACTTTGGTATTCAGCGGTGGAATGCTCGCCGTCACTTTTCGCAGTCCCCTTACACACACTACACAAATATGACGTTAGTCATAATACAAATTACAGTGACTTGACTAAAAGGTGTCACTAAACTCATGAAGATAACTCACCTCGCAAAATACTCAATCAATGGTGCTGGTGTAGTTTCCTTCCGTTTTTTCTTTGCTAGGATGGGACAAACACTCACACAAGCACACTGTCAGCCAAGTTGTGACGAGAGAGAGAAAAATCCGTTAGCACAAGTTGCACCGAATGAATAAAAAAATTTACAACAGAATTTGTTGTGTGCAGCCGCGCAACAGCAACTGTAGTAAAGTGTAATCCAAAAATATTTCACAACTTTGTCACTTTTATTATTTTTTATGAATGTAGGTATTTTTTTTTCTTTTTTCTTGTCGTCGGCACTTGTTTTACACAAAATTTATTCGATTTAAATTTTTTATTCGCACAGATGATAATTTTTGTTGTTGTACATTTTCACTTGAAATTTATTTCTTCTTCGATCACAAAATCACACACAGATACACCGAGATTGGATGAGGAATGATTTTACGATACAAATTGATTTACTTTGCAAATGCTTAGAAGTAAATATCCTTTTTTGGTCGAGAGTACACACGGTCATATAAATATTTAATTTTATATCGTTCCTCTGCAACGAACCGTTCGCAACTGAATGTGAGCTGCTGTCTAGCGATTAGTTTTATAGAACACCTCCTCCGGCACAGGCGATTCTTTTGCTTCTAGCGATGTGGCCGTTCGTTGCTGTTGCTGAGTGTTTTCTCGGCACTGTCTGCATTTCGTTGTTGGTTCGGTGTTGGTTCGTTGAGTGCGAGTGAGCAGCGAACAGGACGGCCAGAGCCAGCCAAAAGCAGACGAAAGAAAAAGAAGCAACCAAACAGCAAAAGCCATCGGCTCGGCAGCGGCAGCGGCTGCGGCAGCAATGTGCGAAGTGCGATGTGCCGTTCTCTCTTTTTCGAAGAGAATGCGCAGTGTATCGGGATACGAGTGGTTGTTGTGTTGGTTGAAAATGTTTTGTTGGTGTGAGTTCGAAGAGATTGGCTAAATGGTAATCTCTCTTAACACTGAGCGACGGAATGATTAAATGAGTCATTTTCACCCGATTTTCATTTTCACCTTGGCCGAGGCGAGATTGTCGGCTCTGTTTGTTTGTGTGTACCTTTGCTGTTGGATGACGGTCACGCTCGTGGTGGACGGTGTGCCGTGCTTGCTGCCTGGTAGACTTGGAGCAGCGAACATCTGTTGGATGGAAGCTAAAATACAAAATAATGCAAAAATTTAGTTTTTTTTTTAAAAAAGGGGCGATTTTTTCTGCAGTAGAATAACAATAGAGTAGTGACAGTGACAGTAGAAAAAATCGTTTAGAAAATGGGCACATTCAAAAATCTAGTTATCTTTCCTTAGATTGGTCTGGACTAGATTGATGTAGGTAACCCTAACGCAAATAGCAAGGGTAATAATAGCATAAATGGTTTACTCTTCGGAATTGAAATTTGAATTCGCTCGGTGCATCTAAGTCACGTGTATTGTGAAATTTGACGTTTTGTTTTGTTTACATTGCTATGCATGAAAGTTAATCGACAAAACTAGTTTTGGACTCTTGATAAATAAAATAAATAATAATGATGGACTGGTGGTAAAATGTGCATTTGTTTATGTAGGTAGGTAGGTACCTTGCGCAAATACCTAGATTGTTCGATGACGTCACTTTTCCTACGTGAAGCTTTGTACGTTGCTCGAGCTAAATTTTCGCTCCCATACAAAATTCTCTCCTAAATTTAGCTGAGCTAAGTTCAAGCGAGTCCATTTAGCTAAGTGGTACGCTGCTTGAGCTAAAAAACAAGCTTTTGTTTCAGAATGTACATCTGTCAAAATTTAGCATGCCCATTTAATTTTCTCAAGCTAAATCTTGACAGATCGTTGTGTTGTTTTGTTGGGTTTTTGTATAGCGGATAGCGGTAGAAGTAAGCAAGGATGATTTTGTTTAATAATAGGTAAAAAAAAAAGTAGGTACCTAAAATCTGAAATGGTTTAAATTAGAGAGAGTTCAATTTTGGAAGAAAGTTCTTTTCAAAGAAAAGCTGTTTTTTTGTGACATTTATCCACAGCGCTCTCTATGTCAAAATGTGGCTTGCACTTTAGCTGATGTTTGGAGAGAAAAGTTGGAGACCAGATAAAATTTAGTTTAGCTCGAGCAGCGTACGAGTCACATATGCGAACTGTCAACTTCATACTCACTCTCGAATTTCTTGACTAGATTCGTTGGCTACACGTCCGTATAAACATCAACTGAAAAAAACTGTTCATGTGACCGATTTGGCCAGTAAGAACTGAGACACTTCTTGTCAAACTTATACTTAACTAGATTCGTGAACATCCTCAATTGAGAGTATCAATATCGACCGACTACCGAGCATCAAGGCTGTGACATTTCAGGTTCTGTTTGGGAAATACTCTTTGGGCCTTACCAATAAAAATTTTTAGTTTCGGCTCTATAAATTTTTGAAGTTCACAGTGGCTATATTTTCCATACAAATTTCGTTTTGTGAGCTTTCGTAAATTTCGTCGAAGACTTAAATTTGTCATAAGTACGGCGCTTTTTGCATTGATTTCATGTTAATTTAGGAACGAAAACGGCAGAAACTGTCAAAAATTGTAACAAATTTCGGCGGATGACATTCATCTATCTCGGAGTGAGGATTAACTCTAAGAATGGTGGATAACCTTCGGAGACCTCTGACATCTCCTTATTGGAAGGATAACATTTACGTTCTGCGGAACCGGTATTCAGCAAGATCTGCTTTATGGCATATATATCGTAGTTGTTGTAATTAGCATGCTGAAAATCTTACTTTACTTTGCCTTGCTGAGATCGGAGCTAAAAAAACTGGCTTATTCACGCAGTTACTATCAATGTACCTACCTAATGCGAGTGCGCAAAATGTGCTACAAGTCAGTGACTCAAAATAACGCAGTGTTCATGTTTTCCATTTTAACTACCTATGTCTGCTTCCAGTGATAACTCTTTTACTTGTTGTACCTACCCAAAGACCAAACGGTTGACAAAATGCTACCAAATTGACGTCACTTCAGAAATAGGTACTTTCATCAATTCCTTCAGGCGTTGCATAGAAATATGTACCTACCTATTAGGCGCTAGGCCCCATTCATCCGCAGTGCGTAGAGAGGTATTCATTATAAACGTCATTCACAATACCTGCTTGTTGCAATGACTCAATTTGCAGAAATGTCGCGAAAGCGTCGGGAATTCCTCACTACAGACAGATAAGTCGAGCCTACATAATAGACACTCGGACTCAAGACTCACCATCTCTACCTACAGATTGTAGCATGCAGCTACAGCATGATTAATAAATAAATCGGAGAAAAATCGGGTCGATGACGCAACTATCGGCGGAATCGGAAGTGCATTCCGGTGAAATTTTTCGCGATAAACAGGTATCTTCACGGATTCTTTACAATTATTCAAACTCATTTTCATTTTACCATTCACCACACCACGACTCAAGTCAAATAAAAGCAAACTCACCTTTAATTCCAAAGAGATTCCAAGTGGGATTTTCTGAAAGAGATAAGGGAAGAGATCTACTGTGCTAAGAGAGTGAGGTGTGCATTTGTGTTTCATGCAAGAGAACGTGTCCCAAAATCAAGAGACTTCGTCGAATTGCCCTCTTTAATTGTTCATCTCCCTTAGTAACTCTTTCACTCAGTTTAAATTTAAAATTTATAAATTCAATTTCCCCGCTCCCCCTTCCACTTCGTACTGTTATGTGTTATCATCAGGTAAATTGAGTTAACTAACCCATGGGCAACGGCGAGTGGCGAGACGCTCGACTGAAAGCATCGTGTAAACAAAATAAAAAAAAATGCTCTTTAGCGGTCGAGGGGCTGTAACCGATCATAAAACTATAAAAATAAACAAGAACAAATGTTTGGTCTGATCTTCCAATCAGTGCAACGGGTTTTCAAGTTTTTTACCTGGATTTGTGTGGTGGAAAAAAATGGTGAATGGATGGATGTCGAGCATTGGACGAACGTGACGGTTGGGTTACCTCTTTGCCAACGTCTTCTGTTCCTTTTGGATTGTGTTCGAAAAATGTAAACCCAATGAAAATGGAGATTTTGAAATGGTTTGGGACAATTGACGGACAGTTGCCCCTCCCAAAAAAATTCGACACTTTGTGCAAAGGTTGCACCGAGCAAGGTGGAGAAATATCGGAAATGTTTTAGAACTAGACTGGACAAGTCGCACAAGTCTGTTTTTTTTTAGAGTCAGTGGCGGAGATTTGAATGATTAATTTGAGTAGGTAGGTATTCAACATCCGTATAGACCATTCGGTGAAGAGACGTGACGTTTCAAGATCAATGAATAAAATTTAAAACTACCTATCAGTGGCGTAGCGAGGGGGGGGCAAGGGGGGCATAGGCCCCGGGCGGCTTTTGCCAATTTGGAGCTGCTAAAAATTTTAAATATATAAAATCTATAAAACTGATTCTTATTCCTCTTTAACGCATTTATTTACAAGGTTTAACAACATTAACACTGGTTCACAGTAAGAAAGAGGCATTCCTTGTGTTGCTTACCAACAAAATGAAATGATGAATGAAAGCTGCTCCCTAGTGTTCAACTACATTTTATTACATATTGCAGGCATTCTTCTCTGATGAGTTCGTGTAGTTTTGTTATATTTTGCTCAAACGAAGTGAAGTTTGCAAACATACACAAACTTTCTAGTTGGCAATAAAAGTTGCAGTCTTGTCTTGTTGCCGTGCGCTTTATTATTGAAAATTCATTACCCAGGTACCTAAGAAAAAAAAATTCTGAGTCTTCTCACATAATAGGTCTGTCTGTTCCTTTACTTTTACTTCTTACGGATTTTTACTCAACGTTGTTCTTTAACTCGAAAAAGCGTCGTTGAGAGAGCCAGATATTACCAATCCATTGGGAATCTTACGAATTTTTATTCCACAAATTTCATGGTTTAAGAATTGAAAAGGATGTCCATCACCTTACAATTACCATATGATTTGAAATTGGTTGCCCTGTTTGGCATAAATGCGTGCATTTGTTTTGATTTTTTGAGTATTCAAATAGTATCAACAGGCGGAAAAGATTCAATATTCAAGATTCAAGATTCTCAAGATTCTTTCGAAATTCTTCCTCGCTATAGCAAGGAGCAATCTCCACCATGTAATTCTCAATGCAGAGTCGGTTTTTCCTCTTCTCGAATGCTTATAGTTCAATCAGTTAAACTCTCCCACATACTCGGATTCATCCAGAAGAAGTTCGACTAATTTCAGATCACTTTCATCGCTACTTAGATGATGTAACTATTTTTCTTAGTAAATTGCCAAAGTCCTCGAGCTGAAAAGTTAAAAACACATTATTTAAAGATTTTCGGTACCACCTTTTTGAATATTTGAATTATGTATTTGTTATTTTTCATAGATTACTCCAAAAGCGTTAACTAACTTGCTCGTAAGTGTCTCTCTCTGTGAGAGAATTTATCCTCACCAGTTCCATTTTGACAGTCTTTTCCATTTTTACTCCAAAATTATAGGAACAGACCTAATTAGGGCTATCGCAAATAAGTTCCGATGGAAATGTTTCCCTTGTAAGCAATGTAAATAAGCTTGCTGAATAGGAAACATTCCGGGGGAAATATTATTCCCGATAGGGGTGAATGTAGATACGAACAGTTAACATTTGTGGCACAGTCAAACTACTGATATTTGTACGAACAGACAACTCAAATAAATTCGTATAATTGTGTTTTGTTTTGTTAATATGAAGTCAAGTTGCAAACATCTCAGTCGGTAGTAGGTATAATAATAACAAACAAATTAGAATATAACAATAACACAAAATAGAATATCTGATTTAAAATATGTAGGTACAAGTATGTATTACCAAAAATTACCCGATTGTTTGAAACATCTTCTAAATAAGAAACAAATAATACGTTTTCTCCTGGACCCTTCCTGTTATTTAAGGATGCATTTATAGCAAAAATGTAAAACTTTTACTAAGTTTATTGACATACATATGGGTAGGTAAAGCTGGTTGAAACCGAAGACCAATTTTTTTTTTTAAGCGTGAAAAATCTACTATTGGGGCGGCATAAATTGGGTCTGCCCCGTGCGGCACCAACCCACGCTACGCCACTGCTACCTATTGACTCCTACTCGGCTCGAATGTTTTTAAAACACGAAATAATATCTATTAGCAAGTTATACAATTTTGTAAGCAAAGTTCACGGCTTCTATAAGCACACAGTGCAGTTTACTACCTATGCGCCACATTCTCCATTGAAGTCGTGGAAGAGAAATCAACGGCTGACCGCTCAAAGGTAGTCTCGCAATTTTTGAGTGCCAAGTCTGTGCATATGAAACTGTAAGCGACGACAGGACAACCCTTCTGTGGAAGCCTTTCGACTGCATAGCTACCTACTTCGAAGGACGATCATGTACCAGAACTTAAAATGATTTCTACCTTTGGAGGAAGCCCGTTCTCCAACATTCAGTTTCCGAAAAGAGACATGCTGCTACGTAAGTGGTATACCCACTGTAGTGTACTAAAGTTAAGGTAGTTCTGGCAACGCTGTATCAGAACATTTATCTCAAAGGTTGGCACTATCTTTTATGATGGACTTGTCTCTTTGAGTGGATTCGTTCTGAGGCGGCGATTTCCGGTTTGTTCTGTCTTGTACCCCGGCCTGCGTAAGTTCGACAACTCCTAGTTATTAAGTACCTATTGAAATAAAGAATTGAATTATCACAAGTCTTGAGTGTTGTAATTCCTCCCTAATTCTCAAACATAAAACCCACAAGTCCCAAAATTTACCATATACCTACCTATGTAGGTATACGACCCTATCCACCCTTTCAAAGTTTGTCAAAAGTGTAAACACTGTCAACCAACACTCAAAAGGCTGCGAACTCCACTACATAATACGACACCTTTCAAACTTGCACTGCTGATCGAAACCCCTAATCCATTAATTGCTATCGAGACGAACATTTTCAATTTCTCACAAAGTTTTTCCCCATTTCATACCCATGCCTGGGCCGGGGCACTTGTATATATACCAAGTAGAGTATCGACGAACAATTTCCAAACTTTCACCCCCGAAGAAAAGTGCATTTGGAAAAAGCGTGTTTTCCATTAATGGAATGACTGCGAAACTCTACCCGGGAGCTGTTGTTTTTGAATGTATTAGTGCGGGCTTCTTTTGCTCTATTCAAAATCGATTTCTCAATGCAGCGCACATATTGGCACTCCAACACGACACACAAATGCCGGAGGTAGTTCTGACCGCATCCTAATACCACTGACGCTGGGATTATGTCAACTGATTTATTTACCAACCCTTGGCGTGTCGGTCGTATAGCCACCGAAAAACCTGGTGACTCTTATCACCGCACCAGGCAGAGGCCAATCCCAGGGTATGTACATGCCAAATGCATTTGCGAGGCTTCCTCCCGCAGTCACAGTAACTGTAGACAACACTTTCGTTAGCCTGATGCACTCATATATGCGTGGCAAGGTGTATCTACCTTTACCGCGTTCATCAGTTATGATGACGGAAAAGAAAATCGCGTCATATAGCAGGCTACCTCAACACCATCACGGTGTCCGATTACAAGTTACAAAACATCTAGGCGAACGATGGGGCTGGAGCAACCCTTGCACTCCCGGACGGGATTAGTGTCGACAGCGTAGGCCACCTCGTGTATGGTTTGTGCCCATAATTCAGGGTTGCCGGCGAGCCGAGTATGTGACAACTTTGTTGTGTTAATGCGGATTAGATGCCCGAGTGCACCGAGTTCCCGAAACTAAAAAATGCGTACATATACGGCGATGGCGACCTCCAACCTGGATCGCACTTGCCAGTTGCCGCACCCTCTCTGATGCGGGTAAGTTATATGTCTGAAGGGGTGAAGGTGCATATATCAATTACACGTCCATACGCAATTTCCTCAACAAAACACCAGCAGTCACTAGACAGTAGTCCAGACGCGCAATGGCAAAGGGGTGCGTGTCCGGGCCGTGAGAACTGTCACTAACCCCTTGGAAGCGTTTTGATTTCGAACGAAGGGTGCGTTCGGTCAGTTTTCGGTTGCGCGATGTCACATTTGCTTTGCACACGAGATTAGATGTTGTTTTTTGTTTACTCCCGTTGTCCTGTGCAGCGAAACAGGTCCTAATGACGCTCGGACCGGTTAAGTAGGCATGTCCTAGCAAAACTAATTGAAGTCAACACCGAACGTAATTAGACCAGGTGTGTGTTGTTCTGTTCGATAAATCGGTTGGTATTATGTGTGTTTGTGTTTTTTGGTGCTGCAAATGCTGATTGCCGGTTTCGCTCGCATAGGAGCCAGTGTCTGCAGTGCCGTTGTGCAATTATCCTTTGTTCTTGATTTGGGTCATTAGCTGCGTTGTGTTGTGGGTTTTTCTGTGCCCGTGCCTATATCTGCCGCACTGGTTAATTACTTGTTTCTGTATTTGATTTGTCCATGTCTCTTGCAGCTTGATAGGCGGCGTAGAAGTTCTTCTATGAGGAAAGGCTGTTGGAAGGCGACTTTAAGCCAAATTGCCTCGACTAATTTGACACCCAAAACGTTCAATAAACGGTCATTTGATAGAAATTTGGTTACCTACACTATGGACTGAAGGGCTAGCTTGTCACTCAACAAATTTGTTATGTAACAATTTCCTGTAAAGTTGTACTAGCGATTCTTGTAAAAATTGTGATCAGCGCTACCGTCGTAACATCCGACATTTTTAGAGAGAGAGAGATAGAGAGAGGGAGAGAGAGAGAGAGAGACAGGGAGACCACGGACGTAGCACTTTCAAAAAAGTTTGTTATTTTCACTTTTTCAGCTCAATTTCACAAAAACATTGGACTGCTGAGTGCTGATAATTAAATTACAAAAACTCATCACTCGCATATCGCCAAGGCAAGATATCCCAACTTAAAATGTCTAAAATCCGCTCTGCGATCAGTGAATGTAACACTGGATGGGGTATTTTAACATATAGGCGCCAAGCAACCCAGGTGATTCGCATTTCGTTCGCTTCGCATTTCCGCGGAAGAAGATTTTGTTCACCGCCGAGTTCATCCAAGAATCACGGGCGATAAACGTTTCGTGAGAACAAATTTACGTCTAGGTAAATAGAAGGAGGAGGACAGGTGCTCGGCGCCCAAATCGATATGGACGAATAAGATGCGAACATCTGGAAGAAGCTTCCGCAAATCTATTTAATGAAATAATTTACTGGCATGCATTCAATGATTTTGAGCTCGAAAATATGTACAAGACCTTTTACCCCAAATTCATCACATTTCAAAATTTTTTATTACACTAATTTTCTTCATTTAACAAATTCAAACCACGAAAAACATTCTCTTAATTCCATTATATCCAGAACTTATTTTCTAACGTTTCCATCAACTCCACGGTAAGGAAATTATTTATCGTGTGTAGGTAAGGTAAATTCACATTTGCCATACTCGACCAAATACTTTTTTTTCTGTATTGAATGTTGTTGGATATATTTTGTTCCTTTAATATTTTGAAAAAATCGTGAAAAAAAAAAACAATTTCCTATTTCGGAAAAACAAGATTTTCAGATTTTTCACCTGGGAACATTGGCGTGGCTTACGTAATTACAATAATTGGTGTGCAGGGATATAGATATTTCTCACAGTACAGGGACGAAAGTTATAAATTTGCTTAGGGGTCGAAGTGGGACATAAATCCATTGAAAACATCTACGGAATTATGTCCCTTCTTACATGTTTGCACAGAGCTGCCTTGCCAAACTCTAAGCATCCAGCGGAGCCCATTGTAGTTTGGCGTTTCATTTAAACTTTGTGAATTTTAAATTTTAATTGTTTAAAATGGAAAGCAAAATATTCTCTTTATCTTTTATTTTCTCAAATTTAGAATGAGTTTAGTTCCAGAATTTTTTTCTTGGGTGTTATTTTTATGGTTACTTGTAAAAAAGGGTCTGAAACGTGGGGTTTTAACTTTTTAGTGATAGCATATTCTTCTACTTACGAAATGTTGGAATTATGTCCCATCTATGAAAACAAATTATGGACTTATAGCCCACTTTGGAGGGACATAATTCCACAGTCAAATTTTGAACTTATGTCGCACCGAAGTGGGACAAAGGTCCATTATGAACTTATGTCTCGTGGGCTTATGTCCCTGCGCCAATCCACTCCTGAGTGAAGAAGAATAAGCGATGACTATGATCAGTCGGTAGGTAGTCTCCTTGCAAATAGTAACGCCAACTTAATTAAACATCAGTCGATATAAAACGACTACCCAAGGCTAGATATGTGCTTAAACCTTTCAATTACAAGCCTTACACAGAATAAACATAAAACAAGCATTCATACCTACAGACAATAAACACGTCTTCGCGTCACTCACAATAAGTATCGGCACGTACGCCTGCATGTGTGCTGTCGATGTGCACATGCAATTCGACACCGGAACAAGTTGACGCAGCGTGGTAGGTTAATGCACGAAATTATCCGCTGAGTTCCTTTCAATCCTCGGTGGAGGGTATTTACTTGTTTAGTTGTTCTTGCACTACTTAATCTACAATGTGTTTGCTTCGGTAATTTCTTATAGGTGCACCCTCGACCCTTGAACCATGTATTCGGAGTCCTTGGATTGAAACATAACCCGACCAACGGTTGCCAACATATTGCTGTCCTGCTCAAAGGCAGTGTGAGGGTGTCTCACATGATTTGCCATTTGCCCTCTCGACCCACATAATTCCCAAAAGCAATATTTCATCCTTCATCGATGTAGCAATACAAATCTCCTATCGGTTGAACGATGGTTCAATGATTCCGTTTCGATGCCATTTATGTGGGTTAGTATCGGAAAAAAATATGTTTCATTTCCACTACGAATGTGTATACGACCGAGCGTAGGTACCTAATCCTCCTGCCAACGAAATTGATTCAAATAAACTATAGCTGAATGGCTTCTCTCTCTTTAATCCTTGCTGCACAGCCACTTAAAGCACATACAAGTCGAGCGGTTTCCAAGAGTAAAGTGTGCCACTTAACCAATCCTGTTTGTGTGGCACGATTCCACAACAAAAAAGGATTTCCGTCTATCACAGTAGAGAGAGCACATGTGCACAGTCATCTATGCAACCGAAAACAAAAGCCAATGCACAACCAAATTTGATAATCATCTCCTCAGCTCGTTGCCAAACTATGTATACTCGTACTCGTACTACGAGTGTGTAATCTCGTTTACCAAATTAAGTGATTGGCATCGACGTTATCGTGTCATCTGCTACACGGCCCTCGTTCTGCGTAGAACAATTGGACCCGTCTTGAGTTACAAGGATCTGCACAATACGTGTCGTTCTTTCGTCATCCGCAAACAAACCAAAAAAACACACATACAAGGACCAGATTCGAGGATATGACATGCAAAACTATGCATAACCCCCGAATGAAGAAACAAAACAATAACCAAGCAAACAAAAGCGGAAGGCGAAGAAGAAGACGACGACAACGAAGGAACTCCATTACAAGGATCCTTACCCGCCTCGAGCCAAAAGGCCGGAACAAAAAACACATATTGTCAACCCCGGACGAACAGTGCTCCGAAAACGCAGCTAAACACCATCCCCTGCGATAGCACGATGACGAAGAGCATGTAATTCGAGACGATCATCAAAGACGACGACGCATCACACTCCAAGCTTCCACACACGCTGCTGCTGCTGCTGTTGTTGTTGATGCACAGGAAAGGTGCATATCGCAGAAGCTGACGTAGATGTAGATGAACGATGTAGCTATGGATAGCGATGCCGAAGGATAAACATATAGTTGCGCTCGCTCGTGCCATACCGTAGTATAGAAGCGAATACCTTAACAGATGACGGCGACATAGGGAACATGAGTGGCAAAGGGATTGGATATCCGGCATGTGCAAAAATTTCCACTTTTCGTCATCCCACTTGGCGGATCGTTGTCGTTTCTTGTGTTTGTATCCTGACAAGCACCGGCAGCAGGAGACCACCATTGTGTGGCGTGCGTTCAGCGGATTTCGTATACTATCTGACAGACACAATCTGCAAATCAAGACAAACGCTACGCTGTTGAGTTTGTTTTTCTTCTGTTTACCACGGCAGTTATTTTTTATTCGGCACTTTTTTTCGCTGCTAAATGCATGGACTCGTTCTTCGTTTTGTGCTAAGGGTTGGGGTGAGTTACCAGCTTGCGTGGTCGTTATGGGATACTCCTCACACATGGTATCGCTTTTAGTGCAAATAGAATGCGACATGATAATTATTACCTTGGTATTTTAAATTTGTAGTTTGTGTCGAGGTTTATAGAGTAAAAATACGAATAGGGTGCACGGGGATAGGGTGTGGCGCTCATGCATGAATCGGAATTTGAATCTGAGTCAAATGACAGCTTACATCAATGGGTATATGGGAAATGTGAAAGGTGCATCTCGCGTTTAATTGGGCGGAACAGAAATTTGAGAACGAGGCATGTGCTGTATTTTTTTTTTTTTTTTTCTTAATTTTTTGTTGATCAATTTTGAGTTGAGGATTGGATAGGCTCTTACAATGAGCTGAAAATAACTCTGGTGAAGCGTCAACAATGGAAATTTGCATTTAACAGAGAATGCAGAAACGGACTCAAAGACTGGTGGGCTTGATTGCAAATCAAAGTAGAGGTTGACCAAATTATAAACTCAATTTACAACATGAACCCAATTTTAGTTTCCACTGTGCGAACTCGCCAAGCTCAAGCGCCCTTGAAAGTCAGATGCGAACTGCGATGTTAACTCAATACCTCTGACCAGCGTTGCCGCTGAAAAATTTCAAAGAGGGGACTAAGATGGGGCCCGAGCCGAAAAAGGTGCTTCCATAGCCCCCTAAAGGGGCCAAACGCCAACACTGCCTTCGAATCACTTGACGATCTGCATTGTGCACAGTGGAGTCCCATACTAATACTATTATACCTTTGAGCGGGATTTCTATTCTCAATGGAGTTGTACCTGCTTTACAGTGTAACAAAATTTAAATGCTTTTGCTTGGCAAATGCACGGTCAAAGTTGAGCATGAAAAACTGGAAATTGGAAAAATGTAAATAGGTACCCTGAAAATTTGAAAATTTGAAAATTCTCTACATTTATTTTAGGCGAATATCTTACAACCTAAAGTCAGCTGGCAGAAAGGATCATTGGATCATTAAAAGCCGATTTCCACAGAACTCAAGGACAAAATAGAAACAAACCGAAATCTTCAAATGGGAAAGACCTTGTCAGTATAGTATTGATAGCTTTGTATACATCCATTTCAAGAATATCAAGAACGCTGATAAGTGAAACAGCTGCAAGACTAACTGCATAATAGAAAAGGCGATCGGGCATCTTGGAGCCTGAGTCTGTAAGGAGACAGAGACTATAGTGATGTTGTCAATAAAGTACAGACTTTAGTTTCAAACAAATAGGCGCATATAGTCGAAATCACCTCAAGACGGCTAGCTCAAAATTTACAGAGAGCTGAAGAAGATGAGGATGGAGGACGAATTTAATAAAAATATAAATCCAGACGAAGGTGCTAAAAATATATTTTATTTGATCAAATCTAGAAGTAAAGACGGTGAAGGATTCTTTGTCAATCCAATTTCTTAAATTAAGACAAGATATCGCGGTCGCAAAAATTCGTGACTAGTTTGATTCAAACCTTGACCATGCGGCAAGCAGCTAATCTGGCTGTGTTCATCGACTTGAAAACCTTAATAGCAGAGGTCCAAGACTTTTCAAAAACTTCACTCGACAAAGACTCCACGAAGCTACTTCATATAACAAGCGAATGTGCTATAGTGAAGCTTAGGTCCGCTCAAAGCCTCTGGAGTTTGAAATGGTAATAGAATTTTTCTATTCATAACCGACAAAGCGATCTTGTCCTTGACTACCGATTTAAAATATGTATACCTACTCCTACTCGTATGGAATCTCTGGATATTGGACACTAGAATCAAACGTAAGTGAACCTTCAAGGCCGAGTTTAATGAAGTTCGGCTTCGAAACGTATGCAATATCAGATGAAATAAAAATTGGAATAGGAAAATCTGTCAGGCTTCGATGTTTACCTGAGGCTTCATATAAGACCCCAAAAAAAAATGCACTTGAACCATAAGTATCAAGTTGTATTTTTTAGAGTGTACACATTTCTTTAGCACGGAGTTACAAGCTCAATACACGGAGCAATTGTGTGCGGAAGCTTGAATAATACTGCATTAAATGCGGCCAACTAAATATCTTACTTTTGCGGATAAATCCGAAGAATGACCACAAGTTCGTTGATCGAAATTATGAAGTAAACCAGTCGACAATCTCATGCAAAAAAAAATAACTTCGATAATCACAAAAGACAGGACACGGGATAGCCGACCCTGTGTGGAGTTGAACAGGAAGGCAAACATATCTGTCGCTTACATACTTTTCGCTTATAAGAACCGCATTTGCCAACAATGTAGACCAATATATAATGGTTATTTCATTGCAATCGGCCAACTCACTCTGATTCACGTTTCACGGACACAGCTAGTTCAATGATATAAATCACCTGCCTAATAGCCGAAGGCATAAGTTAAAGTTCGCATACAGGCTGAGATGAGCATGACCTGTGAAAATGCGAGCCTATCGTGACCGCCAAAAAGGACTTGTTGGATGGGCAAAAGCTGTAAATGAATTGAGCAAATATTACAATCATCTTCATTTTTTTTTTCAGTTACACTCACGTCACCCTCTTCCAGAAATCTGATTCACTGTTCCTTTTCAAATAGTCACCTTCAAAAAGCATATTATCCGGCATCCCTAAAAGAAACACCACTCATTCATTATTAATTCCATGGTTCGGAAATTTGGAAAAACCAATCTGGGGGCGAATTATTACGGTCCCAGCAACAGCAATAATCCCCCATTGCACTCGGATTAATCTGCGACCGACGATGGCTCCCCCAAATTAAATAACCGTCAACCCTGGCAATAAAACGGTTCATTTACTACCACATAATGCCGGAATTATTTCCCCCGTCCCACTGCACCCTTTGCCTTTCCCTTCGTAGGGGTCAGAGTCTCAACTCACAAATAGCCCTATAATCCCTGTTTGTTTTTTTGTCCATTCCCAACGACGCGCTTAAATCGAATTACACGCCACAAGAGTCGGTCCGCTAGACTCAATTTTGAATATTGCATGGGCCAAGGTTGAGTCGCTTTTAAAAATACATTTAAAAATGAAACCCTTTACAAACTTACTACCGTGCGTCGGTCGTATTTTGCACCAACAACATCCCTTTCTTGACTCTTGTTTCCTGAAGAACTATTTGCGCTGGGGTATCCCAAGTGTACCACCACGACAACATGGCGTACGACTCCAACGTGAAGCTCAACTCAGGCGTAGACAAGTCCCGAATTTATGTGTGTGTACTCAGGTTGGATTTTAACAGTGTAGCCGTTGGGCTCAGGCACAAGCATAGTACAGCTAAGTAGAGTCGAATTAGAGCATTCATATGTAAATTTTGAATGAATTGAATAATTTAGACGTACGTTGTTTCGCTTTGGAATAAATTCCAAAACACGCGAAGGAGGTAGGTACACACGGGAACGAGTACGGCAAAACGGGAAAGCAGGCTCCGGTTGGGATAAATAGCTTTTCAGGGGCTGTTAAGTGCTTATGCAAGTTGATTTGGGAAGTTTTCGATATAAACTTTTGTCTGCCATTTAGTTCCGTATCAGAGTTTGAAATTGTTTTGCGAGATATTTCATTGAGTGCGGGTGGATATGGAGCTCAGCCAACAATGCAGGTGCTCTGCTATACTTCTTCAAGTGTTGGTAACTTTGTACTTTGTAGTGAGTTCTTGTTTTAATTAGAACTGCAGGTTGTGGGGTTTTAAAAATGGAAACTTAATGTACACTCGCCAATCGCCAGGAATTACATAAAGCAGAGGTTGAGAGTTACATACACCAGTACATAGAGCTGCCTTTTAGGTGTTCAAAATCGGTGTTATTTTAAACTTTTAAGTTGCGTAGTTACTAAAAGTCTGCTAGCAAAAAAATATATATTCCGGGGATAGCCATAGTATTCGTCAGATATATTTGTAAGCCTAAACGGTATAACAAAAATGGTCATATTTTTTTATGAAAAAGGCATAAACACATCGATCCGGGTTGGGATCACTGAAGAAAGTATTAAAGGACCTTTTTTGACATATGGATTTGAATACAAAACAAAGCTAAGCCAAAAAACGAAGACTTTTAAATAAAATAGTATCATAATAAAATCTAAATGAGAAACAAATAAATTAAATTAAGAAAATAAAGAAAAAAATAAGCACGTATAAAATGCAAATGTCTCTAAATAAATTTAAGTTTAAAATAAATTTTGCTAAAACAAAACTGTGTATATTGTATGGCTGAGAATATTGAAAAATATGATAATAATAAGAAAAGTGTATTACGAAAGGTGTAGTAATTGTTTTCTAAGCTACCATAAATAAATTTTGTAATGTAATCGAGCTCTAAACAAGGGGATACGTTTTTAAAGCCAGACCAAGGAAGACGTCTTAGGGCAGACCGAAGAATTTTTTTTTTGCCTTATTATGTAGTATGGACATGGACACCAAACAATTGACGAATATTCTAACAATAATCAAACAAATGACAAATATAAAGTTTTTATGGCGCTGCGAACACCCTGCCATAACGTTTGAAGCATTCCCCATGGTCTATTATCTTTATTTGTAATATATTCAACCTGGTAATTGAAAGAAGGCTTACAAGATAATTATTAAATCTTTTATCAAAGACTTAAGCGGAATAACATTACATTCGAAGGAATAAGTGTACAATTAAGCCGAGGTAAGACGGCCAAAGTAATGACCGAACATCTACTAACATTAAGAGACAATTAGTTTTTAGAGCACCACAAAACGAATTTTTGCAAGATGTGCATTCCATCTATAAAAACTGTTTGGATCATTGCATGACGAGTGTATTTTGAAACCATCGGCAAAAATCAGGATATTACAATGTGGTACAACATCAAATAAGAGTGGGCCAATGTGATTTCCTTGTGGGACGCCGGATGTTACCATGATTTCTACGGATAAGTGGCTTTGAAATTTTACAAATTGGTATCTGTTTCTAGGATGAAAGGCATCTAAGAAAAACTGTACGAAAAACTGCACGTTCAAGTTTGTAAAGAAGAAGCTTGTGGTCGGTCAAACGCTTTGCTAAAATCAGTGTAAATGGCAGCGACCTGATCACCCTTAGATATCTCACTATAATAACAAAGTTTGTAGAAAAGGAGAAGATTAGCGACAAATTTTTACAGAAAAAGTTCAACCTACCAGTCACCAACTCGTCAAATAGTTTAGGGATGGACTATTGTCTACAGATCCCTCTGTAGTTATCAATATTAATCTTCCTACCGCTTTTAAAAATTGGTACAATAAAAGAAAAGTTGCCATTGAAAATTTGGCTAAGAATATGGAATGTAAAGGACTGGCACACATTTTCAAAAAGCCTGTTGGAATACCATCGGGTCTAGGATTAAAATTTAGATACAAATTTCAAAAGTTTAAAGCATCATATCTTCGGGAAAGCAAATAGACTAAAATTGGAGGGATGTGAAATGTGATGCACCTATAAATAAGAAAACAAGTTTTCATCCGTTGATGACTGATGATTAAAAAAATATTGCAAGAATATTGCAGATAATGCTGAGAAGCCGGAAATCCTTCAACAATCTTTTGTGAATTAACAAAATTTCAAAAATTGGTTGCCAATGATTTGGTTTTTGATTCGATATCATAATAATAGTCTGAGTTTATTATATTAATAAAAAGAAAAGGTTTTGTTTCGTTTTTAGAGCAGGTAATGCTCATGCTCAGTATAAGTATAAAAGCATAAAAAAAATAAGAATAATCTACTGACGATATGAAAATACCTGGCAAGACAAACAACACCTGAAATACAAGAAATTCCTCGCATTATAATTTTGATTAAAAATAGAAATTCAAAGCGAACTCAAACATCTATTTCTGACCTGCTTTCGAATGCCCCTCGCATGCCGACAGGTGCGGAAGACAGAGGCCTAATTAGGAAATGTATATTTTTTACCCCTTTAAAATCGCCCAATTTATACATAACTTTTTAACAATAGCAAACAGATTTAGCCAAGGGCAAAAAATAATTATTTTTGAATTACACAAAGTGCATTTCTATAACGCATATATTTGGCATGTCCTTTGGGGATACCATTACCATGTACCTAGTACTATCAAAAACGTTGTGTTTTTTAGTTATAAATTTCCAATTATCAAAATGGCTATAGGTATGTGCGAATCTGTTTATCGTTGGCACTCGAGAGAGAGATGAAATTATTTCCCATCCATGACAGGACTTCCAAAATTATCTATTCATAGCTAAAGGGATCATTCTCTAAAGAGAAATTAAGTCCTTATTGCATTCATTTGCATATATGTATCATATCACATATTTGTATATGCACTTCATCCCGAATGCAACAACAACCTGTTTCACCCCTTTAATACTATGATGGTTTAACACACGACTACATGCATGGATTTTCGATTGATGCCAAGCATTTATGGTAGGAAATAGTTATGCATATTAAATAACTCAGTCAAGGTAATCCTTCTGTGAGTTGGAGTTGCATTTGCAGTTTGCCTTGCTTATACGGATTTCGATGCACTCTCAGTGCGTTATCGGAACAACACTGCAAAGAGAATATACTATAGTTATGGACTTTGCATAATCCGAATGATGTTAGAAACTTCTATTGTGTGGCATTATTCCATACCACTTGCGAAACATGCGTGTCACATTCGAGTGTTTTTAAATAATATGGGATTAAGTGTGCTTAAAAATGATATATACCAACTCAATTGAAATTCAATCATGACAAGGGAATGCATTGACAGACGGGAATGCCATTTTAGTCAGTCCCAATATAAGTGCTACTCATTAGATAGACTGATCACTTTTTGGTCTGGCTGTTCTGACCACTTGACAATTAATGTCAGCCCAACCCACTTATCGCTGTGGGGACAACTTTTTTTGCAAAGTGAATTCTTCGATGACAAGTGTACTTTCAAGTGCTGTTAAAAGGAAACAAAAAAAAAACGAATCCAACGGACTAAAGGATCGGATAACAATAGTAATCCATTTCCTACACCCACTGTGGTATTTGTTTTCTAATTTATAGGAGGGAGATGAAAAACACTTCCAAACGAGCGACGTCGCCACAAAGCTCCACCATCCTAGAGGATTTGCCAGCGTGTAATACGATTTTGCAATTTGTATCAAATTAAGTCTGTTCGCCAATTGTTTTAGGGATTCACCAGTCACCACCGATTGGCGAAATAGCTTTCGAAAAGTAATAAAGGATTATATAAAATGCTTCTCATTTAATTTGTTATATTCCCGCAACTGGGCCCTTTCGGAGATCTTCCCAAAAATGCCAAACAAGAACGCCGAATGCAGAAACTTGCAGTGCAAACCGTAAAAATTTCAAGTTTTCCCTATTCCGCTGGCAGCTGGCCAATAAAAGCCACCAGTTTGTCGCCACTTCTGGAGCTATTGCCCCACATCGACATTATTTTTTTTTCTCCACATCCCATGCGAAGGGCTTACATTATTTTTATTTTCTCGTTCCCACTCTGCAGACAATATAAATTCGAATAGGACTCTGGTGTGGGAAATTCTACGAAACTCTAGAACGCAGCAATGAACGTCACATTGTCGTCGGACTTAATTGTCCTGGCTCATGGTGTTCTGTCTATCGGATGTTTACGTAGTGTGTAGTCGTGTTCATATGGGAGAAGGAGAGAACATCTCATTTCTGTCGGTCCATTGAGCACAGATCCAATAAAAGATTCAACTCGTTCGTTTCTCTCGGGCGAACACAAAAGTTAGATTGTTTTCGAAAACCAATTGCGAGCGCAAAATAATTGAATAAAATCAAGGAAAGGAGAGTCGTCCCTGCATCTTACAACTATATGTTCGGTGGCTGATAAGAGTTGTGTTCCATACATGGGTGACGGCTGAAACAAGGAGATAGCAAGGTCCCTCTCTCGTATGGCTACTTTCAAGTTTCAACATTCAAGTTCAGACAATATATTGTCACTTGGGGTTGAATCAATATTCATGAGGACAAGGGTGCACAAAGTTGGCCCATAAGTCGTCTGGCTATCGCCTTTAAATGTGTTAAGCCTTTTATCAATTTCCCATTAAGTTGCATCCCCCTACCCATGATCTCATGATCCATGAATGGGGAAAACTTGTTTTTTCGAACAGGTATTGAAAAATTTCTATTTTTTTATTGAATTTCAAAGTTCGAAAGTGGTTCTGCTTGGCTGTTTGTTTAGATAGAATCTCTGGAGTATGTTGCATTGCCACGGAAAGAACACATTCGTTTTCTTGGGCTTTGTTTCTTTATTATGAAACCACATGATTCCGGAAAATTTTATGATGTGTTGGGGTATAATATTTGTCCGATGATTTTTAGTATCCATTCGAAGAAAACATCCGGCGCCATCGATTTAAGTGGTCGTTATTTCTGCACATATGGAAAGTACCATGATTTTTAAATTCCATAGGAAGAGAGGTGAATATTCAGGGGGAAATGATAGGAATTGGACTTTTGGCTTTCGGAGATTAGCCTCAAAAAAATAATTTCATGACATGACCTAACTTAAGTAAGAGTATTTAAAATTGTTCGATATTGCACACCTCCCATTTTTAACTTTAAGTCGCTTACTATATTCTTCTGCTGTTTAAAGAAATTAATTCGATTTCTAATAAGTTGCGGTAGGCAATGGTCCAAAAGTTATAAGATCACAAAGTGCTTCTAATTTGTTGATTTTTTTTTTTTGAATACATTTAAAACACAGCACGACGTCGACCGCTTTTATAAGTGTGCCAATTTTATTTGAAATCTGTTAGTGAATTGACAGACTACCTATGGTGGAGTGATAAAAACAAAATGAATAAGTGCCTCGAACATTTGAAATTATACGCCATTGGATGTTGCCAGCACTGTAAACTTTTATAGTGTGCTGTTTAGTATTTTGAGTTGATGAATATCAAGTTTTTAAAATATTCTTTATAAAAAAAAGAAAGAAAGAAAATTATGAAATTTTCAATGTAACGAGTAACTCTAGATTCTAACAAGTTGTTTCCTTTACGGATACACAGATCACAGATGTCGACTATATTGTCAGACTCAGGAATATTATTATTATTATTTTATTAGCATAAAAAATTAATTTTTAACTAATACAAAGGTAAAAAAGAGAGCACTAGCAGCAGAGGCTTTCAGTCCTAATCAAGAGGTAACGAAAGAAAATCTTATATTATCACGTTCTCTTTACGGAGGAAATTATAAACTTTAGTTACATTATCGTTAGCATTGTCATAAAATCTTCAAAAATAAAAATCATTTAAAAGCAAGTTACTGTCTGCGACCGAACGAATGAATACCAGCAGGTTTTGACTGTTCATTCATATGATAACTTCGCTTCATTTGGTCGTAAATACTCTCGAATCCAATGAATGCTGAGGTGGTCTAGTTGACGGAAAAGGATGAAGATCACTATTGTGAACGGGAAGTACTACTTAAAAGCCGATAATTTCACTTTCGAGAACACTGGAACTCTATTCCTGTGCTATGAATTTCGAAACAAAATTAGACTTAAAGCTGGGATTTAAGCGTTTTTCAAGTCGATGTGTATCGGAAATAGTGCTAAAGATCTAACCTGACATTGTTTGATGTCCTCAGTATTGGGTCGGGTTCTACGTTGATTGGACGTACATAGTTTCCTGTCTAACCCAACTGTAAATGTTGTTCTCAAACGACTTGCAGGTTCTACTTGTTGGAAAGCCGATCTTTGGATCTATTCCCAAGAGCCAAGACGATAAGGTTTCTTAGGCTATGTTGAAAGCATCCAATTGATTACACACGTTCGATTTGTTGTCAGTTAGAGGTAGTCAGTTTTACGTTTGAATTCGTCACATAATTTAGAAAAGTATACCATTTCTCTCTATTTTGAAGAGCGCATCCTCTCAAACCAAATAACAAACTATGCACAACGGAAATACCACGGCCAAAGTTGCGTTCCCAGCTACTGCTTCAATACGAATGCCCATGAATATTATGAATGACCAGAGGGCACTTGCCAAGCATGAACATCTCACTGCGACTGTCACAGTAGCGTTTCTTATTAACAAAAAAAATTAATTCTTTTAATTAAAAATAAACCCATCCACCGGTCCCTGTATATACCTAAAACATGTAGTCGTGCTTGTTGCTATACAGCACTTCTCCCCTCTTTTTAGTAGCAATGCCTTCGCCAATTTTTATTTATAAATCTCATCCATTTCACTTAACCGAAGCCGAGGGACTCAACTCAACTCAATTCAGCCATCAGCCTACATTTAGTGTAGTTGGCGGCATGTGGTGGTGGTGGTGGCGGCATTAAAATTCCTCCGCTACACACAAAAGCGAATCAAGCACGAGTGCACGTACAGCCGACTATCAGCCGAACAACGTGAAATCCCGTGTTTATTTCAATCCGATTATGAAATTCACGTGTGTAGTGGCATTTTTCGTAAGCCAAAGCTACACCCCTGCCACAGGTGGGTATTGGGTAATCGGGCGCAAAGGTGACACTCTGTCAGCAAAAAAATGCGGCTGCCACTACTCGTTGTTGCAAGAAAACGCACTCATCTGAGGCGGTGGATGCGGTTAGTCGCAGCAAACTTTTAAGTTCATTACAAGCAGCTTATAGCACTGCGTACTAAAGAGACATTTCTTTTCGATTTGAAATCGTACAAGTGGGAATAGAATTAAACTGCTTATGGGATTTCCTTCAATTTACTGACAAACTACCTTTGACACCTTATATGCACTCGAATCTGAATTGATCCACTTGTGAGTGAGGGAATAGACTATTTATGTACTTAGCACAACCACTTTCAAGAGCGTGATTCACTTGTTCAATTTCAACCTACTCCTTGGTCAAGAACGACCGGAAAGACGTTCTCATCACGTCTGCCGTCTCATCAATAACATCAGTGATCAGTTCATCCTTCGCTAACATTTATCTATGACGTATGCATGACTCATATGACTTGGTCATATCGCCCACCTGCTAGCACAAATGACTGCGAATGCGATTTTTCTAAATCTGTAGAATTTCTCATTGCTCATGACGTCACAAGGCGAATGGTTTTTCTTTCTTCTTTTTTTAAGTGTTCCATATACCGACCGTTTAACCGAGATTACCCTCAGCCCATAAAAATTAAGTGCCGCTTGGTGCGGGCTCACCTGGATCACCTGTGGGCCGTGCCGCGTAACTTGATAAAATTAACCAAATGCGTTTATTTTTCGCTCACTACTTCCGAAAATATCATAACAAAAAAAAAAAAAAACTCGAGAAAGAGAGAATGAAAATTGGAAAAAAAAGAAGAATAAAAAAAAATTCTAATGAAGTTCTTTTATAAAGAAAATTCGTGTGTTATTCTTGCCGCTGCCGCAAAACAAAATATAATGACATCACACACAAGGTGAATAAATATTTTGATTACCTTTGATATAAGAAAAAAACGAAATGAAAAACACGGCGCAGAGCGAAGAGCTATTGCCGAGCCACCCACCATGTGGGAAAATGTGAGTGTTAGATGAGAACTGGGTATTTTTTTATCAAAATAATTACGATTTCATTTTTTTTTTGGAGAAAGGTGAGTGAGTCCATCATGAAGTGGGAACGTTTTCAATTTCAAAGTGCGGAGATGGTATTAATAAAAAAAAACTAAAAAACACATGCAAAACTAATTAGCTCTATGAGCTCAAAGTTCATAAATTTGTTATGGGATTTGTGAAATGGGTTGTTGTGGAAAAATCTAACTTTGAGTGGTGGTGGATAGTAATCTATCTTTGGGGATAGTAAAAGGAAGCCAGAGGTCTCACAAAATCACGCCGACACCAAACTGACAGCCTCGACAAAATAAAAGACCATGCTCGATGGAGTTAGAGTGTTCTTATGAAAATCTAATGCGATATATATATTTGGAGTTACGGCGAATGCTGGTGGTACAGTTTCTTCGACTATCAAATAATATCACATCACATCATGCTTTTCAATGGTAAAGCGAGTTATGGCTTGCACAGTATTCGTGCTTCATTTTGTCGCAAAAATTCCAAAAATGTAGAAAAGCAAAGAACAGGTTAGATAAAGAAAAGTCAAAGATGACATTCTGCCCCATTCAATGCGCAATTATTATAATCCAATGCCACTCAGTGCTACCACATCAAAAAATAAAAAGTGTGGTAAACTGACAGGAAAATTGTAGTAGATTTGAAGTTCATCGGCACAAATCACATGTACACTTGTACAGAAAAATCTGAAAAATATATATCACTTCACTAATGTGCGATTCTAGTATAAACTAGCTGGCCCGACGAACTTTGTTCAAAACTATAATTTGACTTACGCAGGCGAAATGGGCCGCTAATCTTACTATAGCCACTACTTAGAACTGCGATGGAAATCCATATTCGCTTAAGCTGAATTAATCTCACTTAATCCAGTCCTCGTTTTCAGTTAAGGGATAATTTTCACCGCCATAGGCCTTACTGACTGAGTTCTCATGTTCAAATTTAAAGACCTGTCTATGCCTATATCAAACAATTGAGATGAAGTAAAGTATTATTATTGTATACAAGACATTTAAGCACTTTCAATGTCAACTGTCACACATTTAATCAAGCCATTCGCATGTAAATCACCAGCCATTTAAATTCCCCCACAACAGTGTCAAGCACCCACGCTACCAATTCATTGAATTTAAATTACCACTCATTCAGTACATCTTCCCTTTATTTACAAAATACTCTCGAAGTCAAAACACTTTCAAATTCATAAAAATAAAATTAATATAAAAAAAAGGAAAGCGACATCCATACAGCAGCCGTTAGGCAAATGTAAATTACTCTCGTTCAACCTTTGTCGCAACCTATGAACCGCCTCGTAAGGATATATGATAAGTGCCATATTTATGTCACCGTGTTCAGAAATATGTGATAATTGGGAGGGAGAAAACCGAATTAAGTGCTTCCCTCCATGCGTATGAGTGCGCATCTTCATATTGTCCTGGGTGGAGTGGAAATCTTAATGTTCCCTAAGAGGTATTTAACGAGACGCCTGCTGCTGCCTATACGCTTATCGGTGAAAAAAGAAAGGGCACATGCCAGAAAATATTAGAATCTAAAAATATCCCTCGGAAAGAGGAACAAGCATGCGGGCTTGAAATTCCAATCGAAACAGCTCATTTCCAACTGGCACAAGGATTAATGATTCTCCAGTTGAAAATGTCAAGTCATGCCAGCCGAATAACAACAAACTAAAATTAATTCGATTTGAATTTTTGCAACTACACCAGAATGCACTTGAAAACGATTTATATTAATTGAGAGTGGTGGCCCAAAGTTGAGGGAGTTCTAATGGATCCCATATATATCTAAACGTTCACCCCTAGGGCTGCGGTGGGAAAAATCACAGAAACTTACACGCGGGCATGACGAGGAAAAATCTCCACAACGTCATATGTGTGGGACTGCTGCCGTTGCCGCCTGTGAAGTTCTAATCTAATGACTCTACGTTCTACAAGAGTATCGTTTAACTGCATTCAATCGGTTATTGGGGATCGTTTTTGTACGTGCTGAGGTACTCCCCGCTGATGGGATTCTGGTCAAAAGTGAATGTGGTTTCAAAACTGGGCTAAATAAATGTACACAAACGGTGCCCCTTGCTCAACGTGTTGGTTCTAAAAATAGTGGCAGTGTGAGAGTAATTAAAGTGCGGATACTTTTTCACCACAAAACTTTGGTGTTTAATCCTAGAGGTATATCGTGCACCGGAATGGAGTGTATTTATGTGGCTCGTAGACTAAACATAAACACTGCAACACTATTTTCGAGTATTTGAAGTGCATTCTGGGTGAAGTCGATTAATCAAACAGTTTTTGAACTTTGGGAGGCGCTTCTTATATACAAAAGGGAGTTTCAAGCTGATATTGAGGTGGGAACATTGTGTGGATGGCATGCGATGGGAGTGATATTAATTAGCTAATGCCAATGGAGCGACGAACTGAATCAAAGCAATTGAGATCTAGACAAGAGGTAAGTCAAAACTGGGCGCAGGAGTGAACATAATGTCAATTGCACGGTAGATAGGTTGTGATGATTTACACAAGTCTATGAGAGGGGCACCAAAATGAAGGCGGCAAATTACTATCGTTTGCAATGTGCAGAAGAGAACTTAGGTGCAGTACGGCCTGTCTACGAGCAAATAGTAAAGAATGATACTGGTTATCACTTTTGCCTGCGAAAATTGACAAAATCGGCGTTCGACTTTGGACACGAAGTCAACGTGTGTCGCTGTATGGCCTGCAAAGTTTGTGGTTGAAGTTCCTACCCTCAAGGACTTTCTTTCTCTTGGAACGTCGCAACTTAAGCTTGCACAATATAGTTTGTACACACCTGTATGTAGCATATCCTGTACACATAATAAATACGTAAACAGTTCAGTAGATTTTGGACTTTGACGTCTTTTTAATTATCCTCTTCCAGTATCGGGTCTACAAGTTCAAGCTTTTGCATCATACAGCAGAACCGGTCTGATATATTGTTGTTAGACCTGGGACTTAACGTATTGGATGGCTCCTAAGCCTAAAGAAAAAGCAATTGCGAAGTGTAATTATCTACTTATTTTTTAACCCGCGACCTCAGGATAACATGAACGAATGGGGGTGCCTTACTTACTTACTTAGGTGGCGCCACAGTTCGGGGTTAACCAGAGCCTCAACCAACAAGCCTCTCCCGCTGCGCACTTGAGTTGGTTGAGTTCATTTTATACTTGTGCGCGCCACCTTTGGCGGGGTCTTTCTTTACTGCGTTGACCCTCCGGGTTGGATTCGAAGACTTTACAGGCTGGAGCGTTGATGTCCATTCTCTCTACATGTCCTAGCCATCTCAGACGTCCAATGCCCAGGGTGCCTTACAACTCAGCAAGATATATAGTGCAACTTCTCACATCTCCAGCAACTTATTCTGTCAGACTTTGTACAATGTGGCATGTAACAGATATCTATTAATATTTTGTTCAATATACAATCATCACGTTATAGCTATCCCCAAAATCAAATCACCGGAAGTACTCCCCATCTAATTCTGTAGCAAATCCAATGTTCGTTTAAATTATGCAGCACACAATGTCACGGTTGGCAGATTAATAACTCCACGGTGCAACAAGTTGCTGTTTCCACTGCCAACAAATCACTTCAGACTTTTCCACCGAGGTCGACACTAACACCGACGATATGCAATTGCAAGGCGGGTGGATGTTCTGTTCTACGGTACGATGAAAAGCTAAAATCTGAAAAACGTCATTAAGTCTAGAGCAAAGGCAAGTCAAAATGTCACCAATACGCACAACTGCCGTCGGGAGGGGCGGGCAGCATATCAATTTTCCAAAAATAGATGCAGTCTGAATGTGATTTTGCAAAGAGTGCCGCCACACCGATTCCAAATGTACGCAGACATTGCGGGGCATCCTGTCTAGACGGAAAGACGTATCTGACATTGCTTTCCGTTGGGCTGTCAGTGTCACCCCCTTTTCTCGCACACTCGGCGATTTGGTTAAATGTGTGAGACACGGCACTGTCTGGTGTGCTTTCTATCCAGCTGGTGAGATAAATGATTGTTCTCAGTTCACACTATAGGGTTTCAATGGGGCATCTCTTCGGCTCCTTCATTGTCGGAGTCGGACGATGCAAGTTCATTGACACTTGCTTCTCTTGAGAGTAGTGCAGAATTAATGGTTTCAGTGAACTTTTGCGAGGATACTTTGGGCGAATCATCATTATCCGGTGGTAGGTGGTATAGACCAGCATATGTCAAAACACTTAGGGACTTCAATAACACAAAATAGTTTTATTGTGCCAGGGAAACTTGAAACTTATCCAAAGTGTTTTGAGAATTTCCAAAAACTTTTCCCATATTGCTACTGGCGGCGGCGGTTGTGGTGACGTCGCACCATGGCGTCGAAAAACACAAAACATCTGACCTATAGTAGAAATTCGTTCCGTACAAAAAGTTTCACAATATCGCACAGATATAAATCAAGCGATTCACCATGAACTTTCCTGACATAGAGAACGCTAGCGCCCTGTATAGGGTACAGCGTAGCCACAAACATAAACAATAACAAAACACTGAAATATTGTGGGTGAGGTGATGTCTTCGTTCTCAGCTTCGTCCTGTACTGTGCTGTATGATGTTCTATTAAAGTAAAAGTCATCTTCATTCAATTTGTCCACCTTGTTTGAGGTTTTCTGTTTCGAAACTTCAACTAAGGTGCAACAATATCAAGTGGGCGACAGGGGTGACATCTTTTGAGTGAACTTTGGCACCGCTTTCATTGGGGGCGAAGAAATTTGTTGGAAATATAAAAAATTTGGCGAGAAATTCTTATATAAATTTACAGGTTACCGATAACCCATTGAACAACTTGTCAGAGTCTTAACCAGGCAAATTGAAGCTCTGACAAGCCGTGACAGTCACTAAACTAATGTTTTAAACATATTTGTTAAGTAAAATATTGGTCAGTGATCAAACAGAGAAAGAAGACAACAGCAGAACTTTGAAAAGCTTAGAAAATTATTATTAACTGTGTTTTTTAGTTTTTGAACATTAAAACTAAGTAAGTATTACCAATCTTTCTCTCTGAATGTAGATTATAAATTAATCAACGAAAATATTGAGAAGTCGAATACAAAATTTAATAAGAGTTTACCCTTGAGTCGAAGGCAAAACCTTTTGCGGATACTTAAATTCTAGCCACATGCTTTGCTAAAGTGTCATTTTTATTCTGTCATGGATGTCATTTTGTTTGCATGAATTTCCCAAAGACGAGATAACACTTAAATGAATTCTGCAACTAAGTTTGAAAAAAAAAAAAAAATACCACTCAGACTCAATAGAACGTCAGAATAAAAAAATACGACAGCAGTGTCAAACATAACCACTATTGGTAGTGAAACTTCGGGCGTTATTAAAAGCATAGGCAAAGTAGCCTGGGAAGGAGTGCCATAACTCGCAGAACGCAATAGAGCCAGTCGTACTATAGATGGACTAGATCTGGCTTAGACGTAAAAAAAAATTATTTGCCTGTAGCATTTATATTCAAATATTGTTGAATACAAATACGTAAAGCAAGATTTAAGTTCTGCAATTATTTAATGTGCATTTTCCATATTGTTACAAATATGTCAGCAATTTGCAAGAAAAACATAATTGCATTAATCTGCTTTGATTTGCTACAAGTTTCTTAGCTGTCAGTTGACTTTTTCTCCTTCTTATTTGGCAGTTGACACTGACATTGTCAGGAACTACTTTATTCTCTTGCCCCTGGTTCCTTAAATCTTTGTCGCCATTTTGTTTTCTCTTTTAATTGGGTATATACGGCACTTGGTATCCGTATAAGGTAACACAAGTCAGCCATTTTGATTTAAGTAAATCATTAACCGCGAGTGGGCTAAAGTGTAAAGAAGTTTTCAAGATTTGAGACAGTAGCTCATCAAATAATTTTAAAATTGCCAATTTTAGCTTGTTGGACAAGAATTGACAGGACTGTATTCCAGCTATAACATTGAACAGCGGTTTTTTATTAAATTATACTTCCTACAATAATTAGCTGAAGGCTGTGATTACTTACGTCACAGTCAAAATTGATAGTCCATTTCTTTACTAAACAGTAACAACTCGTGAAGAGACGACAAATGTCCTGCAGATTTCGTGACGTTGACAGCCGTTTGAACAGCTGGGAACAAAAATTAAGGCATTGGTCTTATTTTATTGACTAAATATTGCTGAATATAAAATTTAGATTGTTAGAGAACGTCATTTTCATACATTACTACAAACTTTAAACTCATTCGTTAAATTCTTGACCAGATTTATCGGCCACCCCTTCCATTAACGTCGACTGAAAAACAGTCTTCTGATCATTGTAGATATACGACGTTAGCCTGCTGTCAGACTTATTGAACGCACCCATTACGTTCACGCGTTCTGCGGATTTTTTTTGGAATAGTAATAAGTTTTTTTTCAACGAATTAAAAACAATTGAGCTCTATAAGGGCTTTAAACCAAATTCTTCCACATTAATCCTAGAAGGATATCCAACCTACACAATGCAAAACGTACTAAAGCCATTTACAAACGATCGTTGGAATTCCTTTATACTATATATACGACCACCCGATTGTTAGGCAAAAATCACGAACGAACGCGTTCTATAGCAAAAAAAGAATCAAAAACTATTCGCTATTTCGTATTTCCTATCGGAATAAGGATATCGCTTTGTACCATCCGGTAGGAAGAAGAAAAAAAAAAAAACAGCCCACACAAAGCAAATTCCAACTGACTACCTTCTGACAGATGTTTCGGCCGTGTATACAATAATTAAAAGGAACCGTGCCATGCTCCTTTTCTAAGATGGATGTAAGTATCCTTGTGTTTGTTAGAAAAATATAAAAACTATTTGCAGGTCTTATTCCATTTGAAGTGCGTTCCATATCGGATTTCACTTTGTCGATGATGCTGTCAAAAGGTGCTGGCTCCGGACTTTTACTTGTGCACTGCCTCTGGCGATATATAGTGCTCCACTTTTCAATCGAACCCGGAGATCCTTTTAATGTCGATTAATGGCATGAATTGGTAGAACTTGTTCAGACTATTCACAGCCTTGAAGCGGAGTATGTATTGCACATAGAAATCGAATGCAGCCTAGTTCCTAAGTTCGTATCTAGGACACAGAGTGATGGTCCCATTTAAGAGAGTACTCGCATTCAACAAGGACGCATGAAACACCGGACCAGATGAAAGGAGAAGGCGGTTTGATATTGAATGAAATCGCTCTGCCTCATAGTAAAACGCACGTGTCATTGAATTCATTTGAGAGATCCTTCCCCTCGCCGAATGCACTGTGCATACTTTCACTTGTCCCGCAGGAACTAGTACGTGTACATTTGACGAAGGAACGATTTAATTCGACCGAAAAATAATCGAATTACATTTGTGAGCATCTCCTACAAAGGATTGCCATTGCATTGTTATCGCTCGCATTATATAGTTATCCCTCAGGCGCATTGTAACATCATCAGCTGTATCCCCCAGTATCGATTTCGGGCACGTACTTCGCACTTTTCATCTTCCTCTTTCCGATCGGATATCTATGCCGATGCCGTATGTCGGCGTGACGGGGGCATCTGCAGAAATTTTCTTTAGAAAGCCAACTCCTCACGCAGCAGGTTACTCTGGCTGCCGCTGGGTGCGTTCAATATGCGGGGTGTTTTGCAAACCACGTGCGTCTCGTGGTGGGAGATATTCATTTCAGATTTTCCGATATTCCGATACCTAACACATTTGGTCTATTTTATTATATTGTTGTGCTGATTAATTGCCGCACATTTTCAATCGGGCTCTTGGGCAATCCATTAGGTTGACTAATAATGCGTACAGGCAGATTGCCTTTGTCCAATAAATTATCCCGACGAAGGACGCTTTTGAATAAATATGCGATTAAATGGAAAATTATGACTGAAGCAGTTTTACGACACGGTGCGATTTCAGGATCAAAATGAAGGAATTTCAATTTATCCTGGTTTTGGCACGCACATAAAAATGCTACTTTTATTTGGAAGGCATCTGGTGCTGCAGCATGAGGCCACTTGGATTCCATTTCGGGACTAATTGGTCCCATGGGGGAAGGTATTTCACCTCTAGATACTGCTGGAGCATGACTTCTTGCACTGCAATGCGGAGAGAGATTGCTGACATGTTTACACATGTAGGTGATTATTTAGGGAATTTTGATTTATGACCACCCGTGCGCTGTCACTTACTTAGAATGTCGTCCGAGTACCATAAGTATAGGAGTGTAAGTGTGTAGTTCAAGGAGGTGGTTGTTTTATGGTTTTCCTCTTGCCAGAGGCAAAAGATCTTAAACTTCCGGTTGCAGGGATCACGGCGGGCCGAGTGCGAGTGAAAAATTACAGCGATTTGGAAAAGATTCTTGCTCGGGAATGAATTGGATTTTGTGTGTTCTGCGGAATGTCGGCTAATGGATGGCGATTTATTATGGAAACTGTGCTAATGGACAGTCGACTCGGAAATACTGAATTGTGAGACGATCTGATACGCATTAGAGTTAAATCCTATCAAGGGCAAAGTTTACCTATAAGTAGGTCAATCGCACTTTAACATAACAAAATCGGGAGCAATATATTCGAAGAATCCTGTCCTTGCGTAAAAATTCACAAAACCAATCACAAAAGGATCAGGATTTCAGTGAAAATATACGGAATGATTGACTGAACTGCATTATCAAATGCGTGTGCTTTTTCGACAACTGTTTTGTTTGTTTTTCACATGTTTTTTCTTAGAACTGCCTATGCCTACCTACAAATGTAATAGTTAATAATGCTTGGAGAATTTTTTCTCTGTGGAGAAAAGTTTTGGCTTGGTTGGTTCAGCCTTGTTCAGTCTACCTGAAGTGGACTATCGGTCGTCTTTGCCGTTTAAACGGTATCAATAAAAGTAGTTTTCATCAACACCGACTGTGACTCTTCGACCAGGCTTCCTTCCTCATATTTACAAGTCTACGTTCGGGCCTTGTCTTGTCTTGTTCTCGACAGGTTCTTTTCATCTTTTAGTAAAGCTTACGAACACTGTTTCTCGGTATTTCCTCGATCGCGCGCTGTTTGGCATTTTCTTTTTCCTCCCTAGAAAGGGGCATTTTTTTCATTACATATTAAGCTTTGTATTATTGGCTCGTATTAGTTTGTTAATTTGTAGAAATTTTTTGTGACGCCAGCAGATGGAAAGAAAGAAAGGATCACTAAAAACAGTCATAACTTGTATGGTACGTCCTATTTATGTAACTTAAGAATTAAACTACCTACCTACTTACAACTAAGGCCCTAGTTATAGCCATTATGTAAAACGAAACCGAAAAAATTGTCTTTTGCTTTTTTAGAGCAGTTAATCCTAATGGTTGAATTCATCCTTGATCTTTAAATGTTGCTTATAAATTATAAAGTTAGTTTATCAAACTAACTAACAAATAATCTTTAAATTTTCTAGGAAAATAATTTATTAATTTTTCCGTACAAAAAAGTTTTGCCGATCTAATTCTCAGTCAATTCCACAACAAAAAACCAGATCATTCCACTGAAATATTTCATTTCCTTACTGTTCCATCTGTCAGGCATTTTCTGACGGAATTTTCGCTACGACCGCCTACCATATCAATCCAATTAAAAATATTTATTTAATAATATTGTTTTTTTAGAAACTAATTTAAAATGTTATGTTCAAGTATGCAACAAATATGCAACAAATATTTCACCGCGTAAGGAAATTAGTTTACAATCCGTTTGGTGTGTAATGAAAAGCTTACCGCAGTTTGCACCTCTGGTCCGCTTAGATTGCAATTCTAAGACGAAGTAAATGACAGCGGTTGAAGCACGAAATTCCAGAAAAACAAACTAAAGTTAGTTAAAACTAAACATTCTACTTTTCATAATAATACTCATGGATGGTTTGTTGGCATAATCCAGAAAGTGGTCGTTTTGTTACATTTATTAATTTGTGCATTAGAAGATGATGAAATCAAAAGTGGTACGCCTACGTTTATTAGCAGCAGTGCGTTCAGTTTCTCAACCATGGTTAGTCCCGTTGTAACCGAACCATAGCTCTCCGCACACACAGGGAATACCAAGCTTGACTGTCATAATTAAATCGTCACTTCACATAAATTTAAAGCTATTTATTCAAAAAACACTCGGCGCAAACCGTTGCAATTGCATTTTTCTGTAAATGTGTTTACCAAAAATGAGTTTTAAAAATAATTTAAATTAATGCATCCTGCTAGTTTCCATTTTTCATTATTCCAAGATTTTCTGGGCGTTTTAATTGTATGTTAAAAGAATAAAAAAAACTCTCACCTTTCTGCAATGAAACTTGTGAAACAATACTTATTGACGAACTGCGAAACATTTCATAAACATTTTTTTGTTGGTCGCGGAATACATTTATAGAACGAAAAAGCTAAATCTCAAAGGACAGGAAATTTATTCGATGTGAAAAATATGCTTTTGGATTTTTGTGTTGTAAAGGGTTGAACATTTTAGTCTGGCAACGTGACTGTGTGGCTTGGCTATCGTTTACAGCACTTAAGAATAAAACAAACAACGCAGCGAGAAATTGTAGAATAAATTTTCATATCATGATTTACGATCTCGATGAAAAGCAATATCATTTATGCTGTTCTTGTAAGTGCATGTAAATCGATGATCTATATTTTATATGGATCATGGCATGGCGGATAATAAACGACCGACGGTTATAATATTGGAGGTAAGGTAGTTTGTCGATGTTCACTGCCGCAGTCTGGAATAATTGTAAGTAGCCTTTACCTAAATTGAATTGACATAGAATTTCATACAGAGTAAGTATTCTAAGGAAGGGTTTTTTCAACCAAAGAGGTCGCGAAACTAGTGTGAGAGGGTCGCGAGCTTCAAAATCAGAAATAAAAGCATGAGGACTATTTAAATTTGTTTCTAGTTTTATATAGGTATATTAATGTCTTGTCTTTTGTTGACTAATTTGTCAAACCATTTCGTTATTCTGGAAACGTTTATAATTAAATCGTCGTCCAGTTCCACTCTGTTTCTGGCCTTAGCCTTTATGGTAAATGTATAACAAATAACCTTTTCTTTCTCCTTTTTTTTTAATTCAGAAAAGGTCCATCCTATGCGATTGAAACTAAATTTTAAGCATTTCATCCAGACAAAGCTCAATCAGTTGTGGTCAGCTGATTGCATGGATATATCAAGAAAATGGTTGAGTATCTACATTTGCTTATTTTCGGATTCTTCAGATTCGTGGAGAAAGTAGCTTATAAGACGATATTGCAAGTTTTCTAGGCCAATAGTCATGCTAGGGATATAAGCACCAAGATTCAGCGTTTGAGTAGCTGAAACTTCTTGAACTTCTGAATGGTTGGAAACGATTCAAACACCATATTTTGGAGGGAGAGATAAACACTCGTATAATGGCAACTTGAATGAAATAAGCATACACAGTTTTTTTCGCAATCATAAACACGAACATCAGCGGAATCAATCATTTTTTTCGTATTGTGAAGGTACAACAGAGAAATGCGCATTATAATTGCCGTTATGTGAACATTGAAAACTGTAGGAAGCCTACTATATAGCAACATTTTACTAGACACCCACCTTTAATATTACTTACATAGGATGTTTTGCCAATTTGGTTCTTATTTCAATTTGAAAGAGGGTCGCTGATTTTTTTTATGTGCCCCCCCTGAGCGTCGTTATTCTGAAAAGATTCAAAAACACTGTTCTAGGGGATACTTCCTGACCTCGTCATCAACAAAACTCAAATACAATTCACCGCCTACACACATCCTCCACACAGGTGAATGAAAACAAACTTAAACAAATATAAGTGATTATCGCTGCAGTTCCAATTAACACTAACTGTATTGTCGTTGTTGTTATTGAATCGCAATAAAAGAGATTCGATTTAATTTGTATTTTTAGATTTAAATGGGCTTTCGACGGCGCATAGCGTGGAGGCAGAGCCAGGCAATGATTCTATATAATTTTGGACTGCCATAATTTAATCCACATGAATCGGAATCGATTCGCATTTTCTAAATGTGTCTCACTTCGAATTTTATGTAGCAATCTTTCAAAAAGATATTACTGACATTCGATTTATCGCCTGAACGTAGCTACGCAGCTCCAACGTCAAAATTATTCAATTCCGGGTTATAGCACAATCATCCCTAAATATGCTTCAATTTATTATAAAATCTTTGCGCATATTTCCGTTGCGTATACATTTTCCGGGAACCACCAAAGAAAATCTCCAGCTATTTTGTTGGCCTGAAATTAATTTTGTTTACAAAGAAACAAATTCATATGTACACACACATGATTCGCCGAAATGTTCAATTCATTTGATTTTCAATGTAATAAATATACAAATCCTCGTAAGGCATACTATAAGGCCCAGCACCTTTGCCATAGCTCCGGCAATGACGTCAGTCAGGTGTTAAGTCTATCTCCAGATCGGGCAATTATAGGTTGTTTGGCAAACTGTTCGGTGTAATTACACTGATGCTAACAGCGGCGCCCCAGAAATTACTTATTCATATTTCCGCATAAAAAGTGGAGATAGATGTTTTCAACGGTTTTCACTAATTTACAAAATGTACAACATGCAGTATGTGTACAATGTATTTCGTGTGTTTATAGTCCTACCTAACTTCAGGAGTGTGGAAGAGGGACCACATCTCTATTATTATAATGAGTTCAATTTAAGAAAGTATTTATTGAGGATATGTGTTATTTTTGAAAAAATAACGATTTATTGACGTTAATTAAAAAGCTGCCACACAGTTCCACGTCCTCCCAAAAGCAGTAAACTTCAAATCGACCAATTTGGTGTATTCCGATTTGGGCAAATAAATAAATTTCATTTATGGCGTTGATTCAGTTTCCGTCAATCAAAACAATCGATGAATGTTGAGCAACAAACATAATGTTTGCACATTATGGAGTCAAATAAGCATGTGGTGCAAGAAGCTCAGTTAGTGCCGGAACAAGGTGCTATTTCAGAGAGACTACAAAACTTTGGGCTGGTCAAATGTAAATAAAATAGTTTTACACTGCCTGTTACTGGGGCAATGTCAACATGTCTTTGTGGGGGATTTTCCTGAACGACTGAAGCACATCCCTACTACTTCTTGTTCCGGTGAATAATGAATTGGGAATTTTTTTAAACAATTTGTTTATGTGAACATAAATGGCCGAATGAAAATATGTGTACAAGTGAATGTAGTTAACCTCAAATGAGTTGAGTATCTGTTAATTATTTGAAATTTTCTATGAAGTGATTGGTAATACAGTGCGAACGACCTGTTTAACCGATGACAGCTATTGTTTCGGTTGGTGTATTTACTTAACGAAGGCATGGGTCGGTATTGGTGAAAGTACATCGAAGCGGTTTGGTTTCAACATGGACTGTTGTAGAAATGGTGGTGAGGGTGACTTGCTATAAAGCGGATATATGAACCAAGTTTTCACTGAGCGGGCAACTTAATTTTGTAAATTATCGTTGATTTTCAATTTTAAAATCACAAAATTAGTTATAAATATCAATAAGCGTATTAATAAAAAATACAATTTGTTTTTTGACAAGTCTAAATAAATGGGTATGTCTCCCGATTGCGTATGGCTGTATAACACTTTACCAAGTTTCACTATTTTCTTACATCGACATGACGGCATTGGCTCTGACCAGCGTTAATTATCCGCGGTACTAATAATCATTCATAGTGTTCAGGCTAATTTTTGTCCAAATCACAATGGCGGAACTTTCCATTTAAAATTGCATATTGTGACCTAAGAAATATTTAGTGTGAAGGCTAAAAATGATTAATAGATTAGATGATTTGTATTAGCTAGGTGATATTTTGTATGATCACAAAAATGTTACAAAATCAATTTAGTTCTGAAAAGCACAATTTAATAAGAAAAGAAATCATCACATTATATACGGATTCAAAACAATAGGTTCCAGTCATTTTAGTTTTAGAATATTTGTCGATAAGAAAAATAACACAAATGAGGCTGGATTGCTGGATAGGTACCTCAATTTTCGTCCAAGTCCGGAATTTTTGTTTCTATCTTAATTTACTCATCATTATGTGAACCCAGTAAGTTGGGGTACCAGAAAAACAAAAATATTACACCTTAAGTTATTTTGCCCAGCACTATAGCCTGCGAACGTTTAACAAATATTTAGAGTTTTGTCTTTTTTTTGTTCTCTTTCTTAAAAACCGAGATTTGAACACATTTGATTCTTAATCAGAAAGACAAGTGGTATCAGATGTCATACATGGAATATATCTGTCAACTAGTCCAAAAATTCAGCAAGATAAAACATTATTGACCGAAATAGTGCTAGATTATTATCGCATAGTCTTGAGACAACTTCTCGAACCACAATTGTGGTTCCTGTGTGGACGTGTGGCTTAATTTAATTTTGAACGTCAATAATTGTAATTTGTGCATTGGAGTCAGCCACCTTATTTCCACCAAGTTTTTGTACGAATTTGTTAGCGATAAAACATTCTTAAGGTCGCGTGGCAGTTCTGTAGCGAACCTAATAACTTAATTTAACACTTTAGTTAAATATAAATCTAGATTTTTAAATACGTCCATTTCCATAGAGCAATTTTAGTTTTTAGGCAAAGAACTGTCATTCGTTGTAGTTTGCCTTCGGACCAAGACATTGTGGATGACAGAAAGCTTAATCTCATAAAATAGCAAAACTTTTACCGTGAAACAGACAGGTCTTGACATAAGGAAATAATGCGTTTGTATAGTAGCCTTTCTGACTTTGCATCAGTAGATTAATAAAGCTTTGGTTGGAAGAGAATTTAAATTTTGTTAGATAACTACCTACTGGGGAGCGGGTCGAAAATCTGCTTTGCAAAATTCTGCCTTTTAACACAAAAATTATGACAGCAATATTTTAAACAAATAAATTCTGCTAATTCTGTTTTTTTTTTTTTTTTTTTTCAATTTACGAATTTAAAGAAAACAAATATTTTTCAACTTTGTCAACAAATTGCAATATATTTTAAATATTAAGCATTAAGGTACACAGATGGGTACCAGGAACACACAAAAAAAAAAACAGACAAAAAATTACATTATATTTTCCTTTATTAATTACAGATACCAATATTTATTTTCACTCAAAAGAATATTTGTCTAAACCAAGGGAGCAAACTTAAAACCAATAACAAAACTACTTTTCCCTCTTCTTCTATAACAAGTCAGTTGGTAGGTATAATGTTAAAAGCGCGTGCTTTTTAACATTTTCCAAACCTTTTTTTTACTTGCAGAATTTTGAAAAGCAGAATTTTGAAAGCAGAATTTTGTAAAACAGAATATCGACCCCAATCCTACCTACTGACTATTTTAAAATGAAAAGGTTCCATGATTATAAAATAAAATATATTTTATAAGCAACGAACTTGGTAGGTATACCCACTAAAAATGTTTTCTCAACAAAATTTGTTACAAAAAAATGAATGCAGACTTACATTAATCATGTTTTGACGTTTTTCGCTTTAATACCAGCATAACAGTGGTCAAAATTTGATTAAAAAAAAAACAAAGAAAGACCTTACCTATGTGTAAGGTGACTGCACCTAAACAATTAATCTGCATATTCTCAACCAGTTCCCCTGATGTAATGATTTGAATCAAGACCAGCAATAATAAATGTTTTTTCCCATAACAATTATTACAAACCAAACTTGTTCTATTACCAACTTCAATTAGACTCATTACTCATGTTAAAACCACAATCACAAAGAAATACATTTAATTACAAGCCGTCTTGAACGTCATTCAGGGTTGCCACGCATTCCCCAGAACATATTCTGTGGCGCTTAGCTTCACAAAGCTTTTCAGTGGCAAAACAGAAGTATCTGCGAACGCGAAGCGAAAGTTTCCATATCTAAACACTTTTGGAGTTGGATTTTCAGTCTGAGCTCTGAGAACTTCTCCGCGGCGGCATTCCACTCAGTTGTCGGTTTGTGTTTGTGGTGTTCGTGTCGATTTCTGTTCCCCGGAGTAGGAATAGTAAACCCAATAAGCGAGTGTGAAGAACTCCCGATTTCCAAGCCCCACAAGTTTGTCATTTTAACAATCGCAAATTCGCAAGGTGTGCCAAAGAAAGTAAACAAACTAATAAAAATTTGTATAGTAGATGAATGTGAATTGTAAGAAAGTGTGTTGAACAAATTCGTGTAGAGAAATTTGACTAAAAAGCTGAAGAAGCTATAACAACAAACCAAAGACAAATCAGCAACAATCGCTTGGGTTAATCACAAATCATGTCGGCGGCAAAGGGATTACATGATTTACAAGACGATCAAAGATTTGCTTTGATGAAGGTAGGTAGCCCTCCAGCTGATGGGGTGACGTTAATGTCAGCCCTTCACGAGACTTTTCATTTTTGATCGTTATTGATTCGCTTAAGCTGTATTTGACAGCTTATCAATTAGCAGTAGATAAAGAAGACCCAAGCAGTTATCTGTGCGGCAAAGTTCCCAATGAACAATTAATAACACAAATATTGTGTGTACTCGCGTATGGTGGCTTATACAGTCACCGACTTGTACTTAGCCGATAAGAATTTATTTCAAAAAACAGCTGAAAGTTGTCATTGCAAAAGAATGCATCGTTTTGCGTGACAAGCAAAAATATCTCTGTTTGTTTGGTTAACTGCCAATTGCATTTAAACCAAACCGTGAATAAATTATTATGTTAAATGGAAAAAGAACTCCTTAAATACGTTGTAATTGTTTTATTATTTTTCGCATTCAGTTTCAATTTCCTTTTCCACTCCAGTGGCCAAGCTTTTTCATTTGTTTTCTGAAACTCGTTTGTGTGTAAAGATGACTATTTAGCCACCGACAAGACACGACTTACTCATGTATTGGAAGAGTTTGAGTTCTGTGAAACTTATGGCTGACTTTTTTTCCCTATACCATTGACCGGAACAATGGTCATGTGCGCAGTGACATTGAAAAAATACATGTTTTTCCACTGTGCTACATCATATATGTATATGCAAAGTTAATGTTTCTCGTGTTTGTCTGAAAATGACATTTCGCTTTACTACTTGTTGTTGCTTGGGTTTTAATTAGCGCCTCTTTATAATGACGGAGTGCACTGAGCACTGGTAATGTATGTTGCCCTACTTTGAGAAATGTGTGCGATAGAAGTGATGGTAGGTAGGTGGGCACTTAAAAATGTCATTCGTGTTTTATTTTGTTTCAAGTGTTTTACAGCGAAAATGAGTTCATTACGTTTTAGCATATCTTTGTCTTACAAACAAAAAAAAAAACACTTTCTCTGAATAAAATGGTGCCGCGTCAGTTCTCCTCCCAATACAATTGCAATATCCAAAATGTCACAATTTCTCATTTCTCAAAAACCTGTGGTGAACACCACAGTTTTGTTGACAACACGCGTGAGTTAGGTTTTAATTTTTTCTATAGTTCTTGTTTCTTGAATGTGCATTAGGGAAAGGCTGATTATAATGAACTTCTAGCTTTTTTTTTTGATCATTTTGACTTGTAAAAACGTAACGTGCAAAAAACCGAATTAAAAAAAAATTCTACTCTTATACCAAACTTTTAAAATGTCATACGTCATTCACTCCCTTTTGACATTTCCATGAAGGAATCTATTATAGATTTATTTAGTATGATTACCAATGAGTGCGTTCCATTCAATGTAAATGACTAGCTGCGAATCAAATTTCCGCCGTATCCATACTCGTATATCAATGTAAGGCGGAAAATGAGAACGCACAACATATCACTGCAGCGCCATTGATATGTAAGTGCGTGGGATTGAATTCGTAAGTGCGTACATAGCCTTTAAGTTTCCCGTATTCGTGGCACGGTAATGTCAAACTGTTGTGTATACCATCTGATAAAAGGTATTTGGTAAAACAAAATCTAAATCTACTACATACCTACAAAAATTTTCCATAAACGTTTTGAGAAAAAGGAGAGAAAAGCTGTCATTCCAAATTAATAAAAAATAACAACACCTTTGTCATTGCTGTTCTACCGGCTCTCCCCCTACAATTAACGCAAACCTGCTAAAAATCACACACACACAAAAGTTAGGATAACTCCCCTGTCCCCTACGTTTTGCGAAACGGCGGTGATACAAATAATAAATACCTGCACGCTTCGTTCGTTTGGATTTGCAATTAATTAAACAAAAATCAGCAAGAGGTGCTTCCTTGTCATTTTCTAAATTTTTGGAAGCCCGGTAATAAATCGGATATTGCACAGCAATTAAATACTCATTTGGCAATCACTGAACTGCTAAAAGAGCCCATAAAACTCGAAGCTACCCTTATAGTCCTGTTTTCGTTTTGAAAGTAAACAAAGAAATTAGCCAAGCAGTTACCCACTACATATATATAGGATTAGGTGAATGCAAATCGGTTGAGAAATTGTATTGCTTCACTGAATACTAATCAATCCGGAAATTTGATGATGAAATCCAATAGTTTGCCAGCAGATGTTCCACGAACATATTGAAAGTGGCAACGCAGCGCTTTCCGCTAGTTACATACATATACATACAAGCCATGCTCTTCAGTGAATATTTTGTTAAGGTGTCTGTTTGCAAACACTGCCTATTTAAGTAAGACAGATCCAGTCCATTAGATTTTTATAAAGCTAAAATCACCCATTCGGATGTGGCACACGCAAAGTCTTTATCTTGTTTTTCGAATCAAATGTAATTAATGTTTGCTATAACGATTGTTTTGTGAAATATACCTACGAAAATTTACTGAAGGCTGCTGGTCTTTGCCAAATTTATGACTTTCTATCGCCGAATACAAGGTTTGAGTTGAGTACAAAGTTCAATTAGAGAGACATTTCCAATGCGATTTTCCAAGTGCGTTTCAAACAAACCATCTATTGTTCTCTTATATTTTTGGTCATCAAGGGCGAAGAAGTTGTTAAAATATATTAACCGATTTTGCGCAATCTGTTGGTGAGGCTTAATAAGAAGAGAAAAACATTCAGGGTCAACCCATGCAATTATCTTATAGTGGGAATATATTTACAAAACAAAAAAAAAAGCGAAGACTTTCAATTTTTTGAAATTTTCCACACGCTGTGGGTAATTTTGAGAAGTGTACGTTTGATTCTTGAATGTGTCTAATTCATTATCTTAGAACTTAATGTAGTACACGTCAGAAACAACTTTTAGCAGTTGATCAATTTATAGCTTTTAGACCGTCAAACCCTATACTGGTATTGAGTTTGAATAAATAATATTCCTTCATTCTGTGCTTGAGATATCGGTTAGTTGGTTTAAGTGGCTGTATTCCCAAATAACGCATTGAGCGCCTTTTTGAAGTCACAACTTACGGAATTTGAAATTAAGGGGGAGAAGGATGTAAAGGGAGTTCAAAACTAGCCTGTGGAGTTGAGAAATTTTGATGATATTGTTGAAATAGATGCTTTGGATGGCCGAAATGTTATCATAAAAGGGATGACCTAGTGCACTGCGTCTGGTTTTGGCTAGCGCCGGACACTCACAAAGAAGATTGAACACTGTTTCACTCTTGGGTGTGTCATGCCAAGCTTGGCTGCGTGAGTTCCTAAGGGCCAATGGCCCGTATTAATTGCTGTTAGTCTGGCGAAATCTACACGCTTTTTTTGTATTTTCGGTAAAATACCTACTCCAAGGGTTAAATCCATTCGATGACTTTCACAATTAATTTTGTGTTAATTTATAGAACCTTAACTTTAGCTCGTTTTACTGTTTACGAAAAAGTAAATCAATTAACCTTTCCACGTGCTCCATTCATGTATATACACTTGGATGGACGTGAATATTGATTTGTATAAAATTAGAATTTGTATTCGCGTTATTCATAGAACGTATAAGCGGATCCGTAATTAAAAGTTGTAGATATAGGTACATAAAAGGACTATTAATGTTATCTGGGTTATTCGTTGATGATGATAGCGTTGAGTTAAAGTCTTGTATGTATTTATTTCTCAATACGCAAATTTAGAAAGAAAAGATTGCCATACTGATTGTTTTACTGGTTGCGTACCAAATTATTTTTGTTTGAGATGGAGTTTAAATTTGCTGTAATTAGAATTAAAAAGATAAAATCGCTTTAGCGCGATTTGAGTGTCATCTCATCGCTCATCCAAGAAATTTATTATTATTCGAAAGTTTTCTTAAATTTCTTAAAAGGTAGCATTCAGTCTGCTTAAATGCTTTGCCTTGTTCTGAGAGTGTGAAAAAGAGTCGAGGCAGTGGTCCTCGAACCTTGTCTGATTAACACGAAAAACATGTTTTTGTATTGGTATAGTCAAAAGGATTACAATTTGACCTCAGCTATGGATTTTCCAGAAATTGGAACCTTTTTTATTAACTAATTCCAAACTATATGGTCCTCCGGATCTCCTTACAACGTTCTTACTGTCACTATAGCGATACAAATTGGCAGGCAAATAACAGCAATACTGACGGACAATCAAGCCACTAATTCATTTTCAACAACAATAACATTTTGACAGTTAATTTTCCGAATGTATTCCGCTTGGGAAGACATTGTTTCTTCTCTTAGGAAGTATGTCTTTGATTCGCCATCGATTTTCCAAACAACTGCTGTCGATGAGTATTTTTCTCATTTTCCCTCTTCTTAAACGAATGCCCTCATCTGAAAATGATATCTCCTGCTTCTCTCCCTCAGTAGCTTTCTTATTAGTCATACCAATTTCTCATAGTCAAAGGGAGGGTTTGTGGAAGTTCGTCTCAACTCTCAAACAAAAAGTACCAAAATCAAATTTTGTATAGGTGGGTAGTATTTCTCTTTCCAAAACACGCAGGCTGACAGAGCCGGTACACACTCTATTTGTGGAGTGCACATAATAAACGTTTTGTAATAAATGTTGAAACCAATTTTTGAAACATGTTTTACTTTTCATTTGAGAATGTATCGATCTAAGTATAAGAATTTCTGATTGCTTCCACCTTTTTAAACTGTTTACTTTCTTTTCTTATTATGTATCTAAATCTGAAAAACATGAATTTTAAGATTACCAAAACTTTTGAGGATTACCCTGTTGTAATTAAAACTAAAGTCTAATTTGTTCTGCGACTGCACTCACATATTCGTACACAATAGTGCCGGTGCCCGTTTGCCTTCATAATCCACATAATGTATATGATGCAACCCAGAAGCGTAGAAGTATTTTATTTTGCACCCTTTTGCACCCTCTAAGTTACCTGGCGTTAAGTTGCAAGCCAAAAGTCGTGTACCCAACTAGCTCTCATTAAATAAAACAATTAAATGTATATTTGACATCGACATTCGGAGTTACTCACTTGTCTTTTTTCTTAAATAAAAAATATACCCACCAGTTACCTACTATACTATATGTACGACATCATTTTATACAATTTGAACTAGTCAAGGAAATAAAATGTTTAGAACTACTTTCTATAAAAATTAATTACCAATTACCTCACAAATAAAGAAAAGCTTACCTGTGCCATAAGTCAGTGAGACTATTAAAATGTTGATTACAAAACCACGAAAGCAGTATTTTTTTATTCAATTAAGATTTTAATTATTACCATTGGCCTATCTGTAGTAAACCTGTTTCTGGCATAAGTCAGGTAGGTGCTTGCACTATAATTGCCCACGTAAGTACTTCTACTTATATAATATTTAATGTTGCCATCAAACTTTTACATATAAAATCGTATGCTTTTTTTGTATTTATTTCATATTCCACAACAGACAGAGTACATACTTTAAATTCACTTTGATTATGTAGCAGCCTGCATATTATATAGAACAAACCCAATAAATAAAGTGAATATTTGGACTTTATACTGATTGGCAGTAAATGTACTTCCAGTTCATAAGCTGTCATTTTAAATTTCTTAACATAACTGCAAAAGTATTGCCCAACCCACCTTTGCTACAATAAAAAATTAAAACAAAAGCGTCACAGAACCTGTAATTTGTATTCTTGAATAGTTGTTATTGATAGGTTTTCAAGCATGGCGGATTATAATTACACTTCTTTGTACTGGCATTGGCAATTAGTAACAATTGTTTTGGTAGTATACCGATTAAATAACAATTATGTCCATTTTATCCGTGCAACATTAATTTCTAAATGATTTTTCGAAAATGCGATAGTAGATAGGTAATATACATCTGCTATTGTAAAAAGTAAAGCCTCTGCGAACAAAATGGGAGGCATTCAATTAAAACCTACGAACAATGGAAAGCAACGTCTAATCATCCTATCGATCTCCAATATAGGTTAAGAGACTACACCAATGCACTTTTACCAACCGGAAAAGAAACAAGATTTTTGTATAACACAGTTTAAATTGAATTCTGATCTTATTGTACTAGTATAGCTTGCAAGTTAAACAAGTAGAATGGAAACTTAGTATCTATTGTTTTAAAAATGTAATTTGAGTGCGATTATAAAGCAGAGTAGGTCAAGCGATAGCGATAAATACCGCAATCACTCGCCTGAAGAAGTGTAGATGACATTGAATACAATATTGTTCTTCTGTTCCAAAGAAACTAATGAAGCAAAGTAACAGATAAACATTTTTTTATTTAAATGCATATGTAAATATAAAATATATATGCCATCAGCTAAATACACTGGTTTAACTGAATAGATAACAGCGCAGTATGTATTTGCTTTTACATTTGAATGAGCGTACCAATAACAAAGTAGTTTAGCAGTAGTTTATCCCGGATCCAGGAAACTTATATATTGTTCAAAGACAAAAAGTTCTGTCAAAGCCTGACTTTGTGAGGCAAAACATTACGGCTAATGGACTAAAGTGAAATAATTTTTAAGTATTATTTCATATTTTTCATACGGATTGTGCAAAACAATTATGCGCCACCCGTTCCATACAAATACATTTTTTATTGGTTTAAATTATTATAGCTAAACCAACTCGAATGCGATCACCAAATTTTATAATTTATATTCTAGCCAATCGAATCTGCGTTCTATTCTCGATTTATAATCAGACCAAGTTATAAAATGTGAATTTTTTTTTATGCCAAGATAAAGCTGGAATAAACAAATTTGTTTATTGCAGATCATTCGTTTATCTTTTCAACCGTCGATGATACCAGGTTTAATTCGAATATAAGTGGATAATCCATACAGGGTGTTGAGATAATGTGGGTACCTATAATATATTTGACTTTTTGTTAGAGTTTTTTTTTTAAGATACGAGTACAAGTGCAATTTCGATTAGCTTTCAATCGCTTTATCGAACAAACAAAAAAAAATTAGTAGCGTTTGAATTATATTGCATATATGCCTTAACCATGAACCGAACCATTATAAGATCAAAGTTGGCAATTTTTCATAGCCTAATTACCTACGCTACAAACATTTTTATGTGGTACTTAAGAAATGTTCCTCTGAGTCCTCTGCACCATATTTCTGCTGCTATAAAGTGACAAGATGTAGCAACAAAAAATGATGTCATTTGGACGAGGCTTAACCTATTTTCTTGAGCATGAGCTAAGAAGACACGTATCGATATCATACAGTACAAGCCGAAAGAAATTCACTGAGATCTTAGTAAAATAGAACAGTCACTTGTTAATCGTTATTCGTTACTTTTGCTGATTTTTCAATTTTCGTTAAAAAACTACTTCTTTTTTAGTAATTATCTACGTATTGTTGACGTTTTGCAAGTCGTGACACTTCTCAATACAATTATTTATGTTCTTAAGCCCGTTTGACCCAAAATCAGACTTTTAAAATGAAACTAGAGCAGTACGAAAAATTACTACGAAAATTCTCGAGTGCGTACACACCAACCTAATGTAACGATGTCAAAAAAAATGCATTGAAAATGTATTCAAACTGCTGGCAGTTTTTCTGACATTTCAACATAATATGGCATTTGCCTCCCGTGATTGAATTCTTTATTAATTTCTTCAACATTTCAACATGATTAAATGTGAAAAAAATGAGGAAAAAATGAGAGAAAACTGTGTGTCATCATTTTAAAAAGACAACTTTCGGTTTATAGACAAGGAAGTGTTATTGTCCCCGAGATGAGGCTCACCTCTCAGTCCACCTTGCCACCAGTTAGAGATTTAACCTGTGCAATATGTTTTCTGTCATTAAACAAATGAAATTTTATTAATTTTTGGGTGAAGTGAAAGCTATAAGTTTCTGACAGAAGAATCTGAATGAGGACATTCAAATTCCAATTCAACTGCATTAATTTATTGAACTCACTTAAAGGAAGCTATATTGATGGATTATAGTGAAGTAATTCAAAATACGTATGATTCCAACGGAAGCTTTTTGAAGTTGTTATCGATACATAGATTTTTGTTTAATGAACTTATTATATCCCTTATAATTCAATGTATAGCAGTTTATGACCGGCTGAAAACACAGTAACTGCTCAACTTGCAAAGTGCATCTAAGCAACACAGTCGCGGCACATGCACCATTCCAAATAAGGTATGCTTCCATTTTATTTTATGCGCCTCTGTGATGGTTGTATACCAAATTATTGAGTCATCACTTCATTCGTTATTGCGTGCGATATGAAACTTATATCCGGTCCAGGCAGTTACCTACACATAACTGTTACTGCTTCTTGGTTGCCGCATCTGGCGCAGGTGTTCACACGTTTTGCACACAATATATCATGAGTGTGCCAAGCCGCCGGGTATGCATTTCGCAAGTAGTATTTTTGCTTGGTTATTAAGTTGTAATCTTCTCAAGTGCGACACGACAATTTAAAGAAGAAGTGACCGAAATTGTAAATGCCGTGTCTAATTACACCCTTCTACACCATCCGAATGCCGTATCCTATCTAAATGGTGTATATCGTATGCGGATTGTCAACTTTAAGTTTACTATCGCGTTTGGTATTTAGGCCCATTTTATTCACTCGAAGTTGAACACAACTTGGGAAGTTTCCCATATAAAAATCCCCAAGTTGTGTTCAACTTCGAGTGAATAAAATGGGCCTTAGTTTATTCCGGTTTCACGTCTAGACTTTCGCAACTGGCCAATTGCCAACAACTTGTTTCAAAGAAACTTCTCAAAGTTATCGATTCAAGTATATAACTGTATTGGTAGTCGCTCGCTTGTAACCGGCCAACCTCCGCTGTATCTGGTTCTAGGTTTATTTCGCTGCCTGTATGGAGTGTTTAATGTCGCGAGTCATTTAATCGTTGAATTTATTTACAACACCACTTACAGTACTTTTCCAGCACCATGCTTCATGCTTAAAAGCGCATCCATATATTGACTGAAAAGTACTGAAGCTTGTTAAAATAATTACTTGCTGACTTCTGCAGGTACCTTCGTTTAATTGTTTGTTAAGTAATAGTAAAAAAAAGAAACAATTGAAATTAAATAACCCAAATCCCGCTCTAATGAAACAACTCGTACGTATATTGAATTGAAGCGTGAAACGATTTCATAATGAGCTACAAATTTACACAGCAGCTTATTGCATTTGCAATTGTTATTCGTAAATATCACTCAAATATAGTGGACAGAGAGAGCTCTATGCGCAATTTAAATAAAATAAACAATTCGCACGCAATGAAAGTGCAAGTTTGCAGGTAAATCACGAGGCATCTACCCGTTTCGCAACTGTATCGAGTTGCCAACGGTATGTCGAAAGTGATATAAAACCCACCATAACGAATTGGATAGCCGATATACCTACTACAAGTATGCATACTTATGGATTTAGTTTATTTAACTTGATTTGCTTTCCATTTGTTTTTTTACAGGTTCTCACTATTTTGAGATATTTTTGACCGGAAATAGATACCGTCAGATGAAGTCGCTTCAGAATCGGATACACCGGTTTGATTTAATCGGACTCGCATGCACGTACACATTTAACACACATGTGTAGCTCACGAGGTTGCCTGCAGCCGAGGTGAACTAAGCTATATCTAATGCAAATTAATTCTGAAAGTTGTGGTTAGTACAAGGAGGGGAGATGTCTTTGACCCCAAAGCCGTTCGTTTTGCCTTGTTTCTATTTTTGTTTGAAAGTGAGACCGACACGACCGGACATGAAGCAAGCGAGTATAGGGAGGCCTTAATTAATACGTGCTAAGTGTCAGAAGACGCTTGTGTAACACGGCCACAAATAGTGGCCTTTCGCCGGTGTGGCGGTCATCTCTGGCACATGAATACGAAATAAGTTGTTCGTCCTCAGCGGTACAGATATACGTGCATTACATTTTAAATCTATCGTATTCTTTGCGATAAATAACAGCGAAGGGGTTAAGGTGAATCTGAGAGGTCAAGTATGAACCGATGTCCAATGTGAAATTATGCACCTGTCACTAATTACAGCCGAAGAAATAGATCATAGGGCTTCAAATGACGAGAAATTGTAACAGACCGCCACACCGCGCTGCAAAATCGTATCCGTTTGTCATATATTATGTGTCAATTTGACTGCGGAACAACGCAATAGTGCGTTGCAATTACATGACAATGTTTAACGCCAAATAAATGCGTACACAATATCACTGAACCTTTTTCAATCAATTTCGCAGCAAATTTTATTAGCCGTGGTTTCTTTATCTATTTCTATCACTTTATTTGCTTTCTTCTATTTATTTATTTTATAATTTTTCTTACAGTTTCGCCGCAGTGTCGCAGACGTTGTTAAACCTGAACACGACGACTACTATCTTCTCCGATGGCTCCGGGGTAAGTGTCGTAACAAGTGAAATTTTATAGTAATCTACTACAAAACTAGATATAGGTGACATTGTCGGTTTGTTGTTTAATTGTAACCGGATCAGTAGCTCTGGGGATTGAAATTGGAGAAGTAATTGGGTGGATTTAAAATACATGGGCCAGTCGTGGAATGTGTCTCGAGTTTTTATTTTGTTGCACAAATTAAATTGGGAAAAAGAAAAAGTAAATTCACTCGACTATAGCGCAGCTTAATCCATTTGTTGCTCTAAGTCTGGTTGTAAACTTCAATTAAGCTGTCACTTAATTGAGGTTTATGAAAGGTAGCCGACAAATATTGCCAATTTTGAAACTGACATTTGGATTTGTACTGCTGATGTAATAAATGTAGAGTTTCCGATCAATTTACTTATCCTCGTACATTTTTATAAATGGCTACCCGAAGGTAACTTAAATTTGTTGTATTCAAACTGACTTTCGGTTAGTTTCTAGGGGAAATCTAGTACTTTTATTTGAGACTTTCATGACATTGCTAGAGAAGTTTAGGTAACGATCTTCAGCCTGTTTTTTTTTAATTTCGATCTCAGCAAAGCAAAGTAGAATTTTCTGCATTGTGTTAAAACAAATACGTTTTACTTGAAACCTCGAGGCTCGCAATAGTTGTATGTACATAATCCTACTTTACTTTGCTTTGCTGAGTTAGGTAAGAGTTCGAAGCCTTTCAAAATTAGACATGACATTTTTACACAACAAATTGTTCACCAACAACAACTTATGTTTGTTTTGTTTTTGTTTCATCCCCTTAGCAAGAAAATGGAACGCAGAAGCTGCAGAGAAAATGTTGCGCACCGTAAGTTAAACCATAAACTCCGAAGACCCGGCTTATCATTCATTCTTTACAGAGTTTGAAGACCCGTGACATGTGGGATGTTGACAACATAGACAAATGGGATTGTCCCAAAGTCTTACTTGACTTTGTTCCAAAAGGACACGTCGGCTACGATAAAGAAGGATCTCCAAGTAATATAACCTCAAATCGTTCTAAAAAAAAATATATAACAAAAACCTCTCTCTAGTTATCGTTTGTCCCTTCTACGGCTTGGATATGTGGGGTCTTCTGCACTGCGTGACCAAGTTCGAGTTTCAAAAGTACACAGTTCTCCTCATTGACCGATACATGAAGGCTGGCTACGAAAGCAGTAAGACATACGGCCCACAAGCCCGGCAGCTTGTTGTCTACTTTGATGTTGCTAATTTCAACCTAAAGCAATACGCATGGCGTCCAGCTGCTGAGCTTATAATGACAATGATGAAGCAGTACGAAGCCAACTATCCAGAGCTCCTAAAAATGTGCTACATCGTAAATGGTAAGGCTAACATTTGGGTCTACCTTAAGATTTAAAAGTAAATTTTGACTTAACCCGCAGCTCCAAAACTGTTTTCGGTTGCCTTCAACTTTGTGAAGAAGTTCCTTGACGAGTATACCATGAGCAAGATCAAAATTTATAAAACAGGTTCGGACAAATGGAAGGCGCATATTTTCTCTCATGTCGACCCAGAGATATTTCCAAAATGTTTTGGCGGCAACTATGTAGATGAGACTGGTGATCCCGATTGCAAATCTATGGTAGGTGTACCATGCAATACATAATTCGCAATACACTTAAAGCTTTTTTATATACTTATAGGTCTGCTTTGGGGGGAAAATACCCAAGGAACTGTACACCCAAAAGAGTGATGACAGCAATAATACCAAAACTTTTGTAGAGGCCACCGTCAACAAGGGCAAGAAACTCAAACTGGAGTTTGATGTGTCTGAGCAAGCTAAAGAGCGCCTACTTACATGGGAGTTCCGCACCACGGACTATGACATAAAATTCGGCATCTACAGTCTGGACAAGAATACTGGCGAAAAGACCGATGAAATTCCCCTGGGAACAGTGTACTCAAATGAAATGGACGAAATTGGATTCATCAACTGTCGACCAAACTCTACTTGTAAGTTATTGTACAATCGCTAAAAGTTTTCCTTTTCTACAGCTTTTTCCCTTACAGACTTTGCTGTTTTCGACAATTCAAACAGCTATTTGCGCAATAAAAAAGTTCGCTACTGTGTGGAGCTAGTGGCTGACCTAGAAGATGTGGAGGAGCTTACTGAGGATTTCAAAGGAACATCGCTAGCCGAAAATAATTGAGTCGCGTTATGATGTTTATCTAAAGTATTGAAAAGGAATTCCTTTATATTGTAATGTGTAGTATAATTGTTTTTATAAGTGCGGGTATAATGTATGTACATGTAGTCAAGTGGTTTTATGTAGTTAAGTGGCAATTTTTGTGATTTTTTTTTTTATTTACGAGAAGCCAAAACAAAAAGTCCTAGCCAACCAGATTTGTGATAACTTTATATTAATATGTATAATTGTTTGTTTAAAATATCCAATAAACTCCAAGGAAAATGGAAATTTCGCTTTTATCATCAGGGAGAAGTGATGCAGCATGAAGTCTTTCTGGAAGAAGTATTTTATGTAGATCATAACATCAATTTACGGCTTCCATGTACCAACTTAACCGATTGTGGTTTCAATTTCTGATAGATTATGGTATTATTTCAATACATCAACCAATATCGGACATGAACCAATATCACAACCCTTACAAATGTAATAGAGTAGTTACTGTTGCAGCAAGCCGTATGTATTCACTATTTCAACCACTTTAGCGAAAGCGGAAACATACTTGAATTGTTTGCTTCCATTACTTCGACTATTTTAAAAGTTCAACGTTAAATTTACAAGAAATATCGCGTTACCTACTGAAATCGCAGTGTTTAATTGTTTTGTGTTTCGAATTGAATTTGTTTCGTCTTTGTGGAGGTTTTGATTAAATGGAAAAAATTGTGAAATGCACAGTAGAGAATCCCGAATTATTGCATTAATGTCCAATTCGTTAACTCGCTATGCTAGAATAGAAATGAGCAAGTGTGTGTGACTTCATGAATCTTTCTGAAAAACTTTCTGGTTATAGGCAGCCGCCTTTCCACTGGAAAGTTATATGTCTCAGTATTCCCGCATTATCTTTGATGGATAGACTTATCATTTACACATCGGTTGAAGCTATGCGGACAATTCCAGTGATCTTTTATCCAAACCAGCAAACGAACGCACCCATGAAATTGACACTTATCATCGTATCATACCGTGGCTTGTTGCTCACTTTTTTCAGTCTTGCCGCACTTTTTACATTTTACAGCTCAAATACACGTTCCTGATTTTACGTTCCTACTCTCCTAATTTCAATTTAAAAAAAAGCGGACTAGGAACAGGTGCATTTGATATTTAAAATTCAACTGAGTATATATTTAATATAATTCAGGAATATCTTGACAGGATTGATAGGTCAACCACAATTGTAAAATTGGAAGGGCACTAACCAGAAGTCGAGCATTCTTTGAACTGAGTGTGTTCTTCTGATCAGTATTTTTTGTATTCCTTTGGTCTCAAACACTTTTATACAATCTGCCCATCGACATTCCTAAGCAGTTGCAATACTAAGCTAGGCTCAGATTGTTACTCAGACTGCTGAAGAGATTTATTCTAAACTCAGAGCGCTGATGGGGAACACTATCTTTTTTGACAGTTAAAGGTCAAAACGAGTTGTAGTTCACTACTGAACATTGCTTTGAGTTTGTTCACATTTGTACGTACCAATTTGTATTTAACTTGCTTATCGACAATCGAACGGAAACAGTCCATCGACTATCGATCGGTTATCGACATTCACAATAGGGGCCACTGTTTAGTACATTTATTAAAATTTTAGCCATCCCTGAAGTAGCATGACAGGGATGTTAACATTTTGTTCCTATAATTTAGTACGGCCAAGTGAACAAGTAAAGAAAACAACTACTAAAAAACTCTCTGCTTTTGGAAAATACCTTTCTGTTTATTTCCTAACAAACTATAATAGTACTGTACTAACATTTATCAGAATTTCATCTATTGGATTGGCTCTACTTTGCATTCTCAAGAATCCCCCGCAGCCTGCATGCACACACTATTTTTTTGTTTACATTTTTATTCTTCATTTTACGTATAAAAAAAAAACACCATCATGGTCTTCTTTTTCTTCTTCTTTCTCCCCTCTCTACTGGTAGTTGGAACATGTTTCTTCTCGTTTTTCGTTTTTGTTAAATTTGAATATTTCCTCATCTCTTCTTTTATGTAGTATAAATTAATTAAGAAAACGGATGTTGGGTCAAATAATATAAGAAAACGAAATTAATATTAATAATAAAAATAATATAATTATAGTAACTAAAAACAACTTATACTTAAAAATGTATTAATAACTTAAACATTTCCTCTCCTGGGTTGCTCCACTCCATACACAGACACACAGCATTGCAACTATACTGCCATCGTTCCTAACTTACGGTGTTTCGGGCGGTTCCTCTTGCATTAGAAGCCTTTGTGAGTTCTCTAGGCCGGAAATGACAACGGGTGAGTATTCCTCGTGCACCGAGTTATCCTCGCCGTCGGAAAAGTTTGACTGGCCAGAATCGTCTTCTGGCAATGGCACATACTCAACAGTTGGATAATCTGTTTGGATATCTGTTGGATGTAGCAAGGGTATATCTACTGAAATTTTCATCGTCGTTGTTGTGGTTTCTGTCTGTAAGTCCTCTGGAGTGGGAGTTGTGGTGGTCGTTGTTGATGTGGTCGATGGAGTTGTGGTAGTCGAAATTGGCTCTTCAGTTGTTGTTGTCGTCGTTGTTGTAGTACTTGATGTACTGGTCGTGGTGCTAGTGGTCGTTGGTGTAACCTTTATGTATGGGGAGATGATCGGTGCCAGAATTGGGGGTAGGAGCTCCGCCTTCTTCAGCGGCTTACTGAAGTGATGTGGGGCTGGTACGATGACCTGTACAAGCGGCTTTCCATTGGACACTTGCTGATTTAGCTGTTGCTGAATAATTAGGGGCAGATTTTCGGTGAGTGGTGCCTGCAGGATTATTGGCGGATCAGTGCAGACTTCTCTGTCGTTTTCGTAGCATTGTGACTTGCCACGAATGCGAGCCTCCTGTGAAGCCATAATCGGACAGAGTTCATTCACTCGCTCATCGTCGCACATAATAGGATTATCTGTTGAAGGGAAATATCGTTTAGTTTTGTTTACGCACATGTGGTATGGTTAGCGAACTTACTCTCAAGCCACATCTCAAGTTTTCCCGGAACCCCGTGGTTGGAGCACTTCGTCTTTGACACTAGATCAGCAGACACAGAGGTGATTTGGTTGTGCATCAGATTCGCTTGACAGAGAACTGGTAAGCCGTGGAAATCTTTGACTAACTTCGTCAGATTGTTGTATGCCACCTTGATGATTTTAAGTGATGGAAGAACCGTCTGAAAGTATACGGAAGGAAGCATTAATCTAAGAAGCATTTACCGTGTTAAAAATAGAACAAAAATCACGAAATTCTAATTGAACTTGTGCTTTAAGTTTTTCACCCTGTCTACAGAAAACCCAATTTCAAAAGAATTTTATTCGGGAAGACTTTTATCAGTTTTCTATAGTGAAATATAAGCGTGTGGAATAAAAAAAAAATCAAGTATACGCAAAAATCTGTGGGAATTCCCCCTTGACATGGAGCCCCAGGCTTTTGTCAACTGATGTCTTAGGGCCGACGCGAAGCCGGGTTAAACCTTATCTGAAGGTCATCTCTGGAACTACTCAACCAATTATTTTCACTAAAAAAATGCTACCCTATCCCTCAGTTATATAAGCTTTAGTCGCCGGTCTACAGAAGGGTGCATCCAAGAGAACATATTAATTTCCTCTCTCTTCAGTGTTTATTTTTAACGATTATATGATTTAAATTAAAATAAAATGAAATCAAATAAATAAATCGGGCAACAAGTACGTATGTGCATCAGGCTTATACCGACGGTGAACGCATATAAATTTCTCACTATATAGTTTCACTCTTCACAAGAGAAGGCGTACCTAAAAGAAGTGCATTTTTTATATTTTCCGGAAGATTAACCCGTATAGCCCCTCGCTCTCTCACTATATATTCCAAACAAATAAAAGAAAAGTGTCTCTCAAACTTACCGTTGAAGTTTCTTCCAAGGTCAACAATTGATTGTGTGACAGATCTAAAATTTCCAAGCCCTCCAGTCCAATGAAGTCATCTGGCAGAATACGTTCAATTTGATTGTGAGTCAGGTCGAGTGTCCTGAGTTTATTCAACCCCATCAGAGCGCCATCCAGTGATTTCAATCGATTATGATGCAGATGCAAGTCAACCAAAAACGAGTGCTGATCGATGAGATTCTCTTGTCGTCCCGTCAACTTTTGAATCTTATTATACGAAATATCCAGCGATTTAAGATACTCCAAGCCTCGTATCTCGTTCATGGAAAACTCGTCCATTTTATTGAATGAAAAATTCGACAGACACAACCGTTTCATCGGCAAAAGGGAATTGTTCAACGATCTGATGTTGTTGTACGCCAAGTCGAGCACTTCCAGGTACTCAGCCTCGAGGAACTCATCCTCGGCTAGGTATTCAATTTGATTGTGGAACGCCTTGAATTCCTTCAACTTTTTAGCATTTCTCAGCACACCATCCAATGCCTTCAGTTGGTTATTCTGAAAGAACAGCGATTCCAGATTTGGCATATACTTCATACTTTGAGGCAACCTCTCCAGGCTGTTGTTCTGTGCCAAGATCAACTTGAGATTCTGTGAAGGGGGCAGTTCATCGTCCAAGACCTGGATGTTGTTCACGTTGATAAAGAGCGACTCCAAATTATGCAGATCACGCAATGTGCCATTCAAGGTGCTGAGCTGATTGCGCCCCAAATGCAAGGAAAATAGTCCCGGGGGGAAGGCGCCCTTATCCAGCCGCGTAATGTTGTTGCTAACCAGTATCAGGTAGCGTGCCTTCGATATGCCCTTAAAGTCGTCTTGCAAAACCGCTTTTATTCGTCCTCGAGCCAGATCTAACGTCGATATTTTCGGCAAATGGTTGAGCACCTGTTTGGGTATCTCGTCCAAGTCGTTTTCGGCAAAACTTAAATACTCCAAGTTCGATAGACCTCTGAACGGCAATTCGGGAACATACCTACAACGAAATTGAAAATTTATTTAAATACCATATAAATACTGGTGCGAAAGATACTCTGCCTGTCGCATGTTTGTCTTGTTTCATAATTGCAATCAATAAACCGACTGCGTGATAACGTCTTCTTCAGAGCTAAGACTGTGAATCACCAGCGTCGGTCGGTTCCATTCATGAACATGTTTTACTTTTTTTATGTGTATTCTTCTTATAAAATTACAATGCAACTTTGTTGCTTAATTGACTTTAGCTTATCGCAATGTTTTTCGATTCCGATTCAGAAAGAACGACGTAAGCATTGTTGTTTGCATTGATTTGGGGTTTGAATGTTATGAGGCCTGTTTTATTGGCAATTTGTCTTAAGGTAGGGTTTTACATACAACAACTACGCACTCTATTTAACTCACAAGAATTTCTGGACGAATGTAAGTGACGCGTGTCCGAACGATCGATTTGAGAAGCGCTTCCATATGTGCGGTTTATGTTTCTCACCAGACGTTCGCGAGAGGTGGCATGAAACCGAATTTTTATTCTATGGAAAACTATATCGAGTAAGCCAACAGAGTAAAAGAAAAAAACATTGGCGATTCCATTTTTTTTACAATGCGCAACTCGAACGAATCCTGATTGGTTCACATTTTTTCTATATGAAATACGTTTCTTTAGAGGTTTGGTTTTTTTTTAAATTGGCTGTTTGTATTGACAGTCAAGTTGACAGCTGACAAATGACATGTGGGGCTTAATGGGCCCATTCAAAAATCTAGTTATTTTAAGTCCACTAGATTGGTTTGGACTAGATGTAGGTACCTACCCCGAACGCAAGAACTAGAATAATTGTAACGCCACTTTTCCCAAGTCTGACACTGTCAAATTAGTACTCAATCATGAATCGCTTGACTAGATTCGTTGGGTATCCCTATAAACGTCATCTAGAAAAGCTGTTCTGTGACCGATATAGCCCAATCGAAACTGAGACACGTAAGGTTAGCCAGCTGTCACTAGATACTCGAACGTCGAACGTCCCCAATAAGCGCGTAGTGTGCGCATATTTCCGATATACAGCGTTTCCCTTCTCCCTTGTTCTAAAAAGTGCTCGAAAATTGGACGCATTAGGGGAAGCAGAGTTAGAAAAACAAAAAACGTTTTCTTACACTTAAGGGACTATCTATTTTTGGTTACAAATTGTGTCTGCGCATAAACGTGACTCGCAGCCCACATGAACCTATTCACCGATCCTAGTAAAATTACCATTTAAAGTGATAAACCAATTACAAGTTGTTACCGTGATTAATTACATCTCAATGATGTAATCACTTCCCACTTACACAACTCGCATCAGCATGAGCACGATTCAGCTCATTCCCAACACGCATCCTTGTCGCCATTGCGTAATTATTTCACAATGTCAATTTCTACAAAATGCGCTTATGCCTATTAAGCAACCTGCAAAGCATACTTTATCACAAAAGCGCCGTTAATTGGAAACACTCAATTTGCATTAAAATTAAAAATAGAACACTGGCACCACACAAGAATTTACCACCGTCTCTAAAAATAGCACCGCGACGCGATCATTAAAATTCTTGCCTTCACGGCATAGCGCCAGCGATTATGAAAAAATGCGTAACGGAATGCCAATGAGAGAGTACAAAAAAAAAGGGAGGAGAATCCCTAGAGAGAGGATGGCAAAGGCGCACAAATAACTAGGAAACGACCGCAACAGCAGAAGCCGGACTCGCCTCATGAATAATGCATTACAAATTGTATCACTTCAACCAGTGAATGGCGCTCAGCCAACAGGTGATGCTTGTTGTAATGTCGTCTGCGTCTTCTCATAAGAGACGTGATCCTTGTCTGAGAACCCCACTGTCAATCGAGTGAGTAATGTCTAACCATTTCACATCTGTAGGCCTGGCATTTTAGATTGGCAGCCGCCGGCCGTCTGCTGCCTGCCATCCGCATGATGTCAACAACTGCACAGCAAGAACATTGGACTTATTGTTCTATTAGTGATGGTAAATTCCACGACAACGACATCCATCACTCGCGGTATCAATTAAGTGTTCAGCGCTGAATAAGGGCTCCCACAACTGAATCGAGTCATCATCGTCGTGTGCTTGATTTAGAACAACCTGACAGGAGTGACATTTCGATTGCATTTCTCCCCGCAGCGAGCGCATGATACATCAATAATTGTTATCGTTATAAACTTTATAAATGAATGAATTCGCAAATCCAATGAATGCCCATTGAAGAGAAAGAAACAAAACTTGAGAATAATAATTGACAAAGATTATCGCGCCACGCCAGAACGAGGCGACTGAATTTCAAAACATTCACTTCAATTGCAGAGCAAAGGCCAACAATCAAATTCCCATCGACAACAACAACTCGTTGAGGTCTCAAATCTCCTTCAGCTTCAATAGAGCCAAGTATCACTTTTACTACATTTATGTGTGTGCGAATGACGGTTGTCAAAAAAAAAAAAAAAATAATAATAATAATTAAACAGACAGAAAACGAACATGAAAATCTTCACCCATTGTTCTCAAATGCGTGCCTTCATTAGAGAGCAGCAATTGACTTAGAGAATGAGAGAAGTGAACTACTTGGCGCCAGGCGTCATGCGTTGAGCTCTAAAACACTTAGTACAGCTTTGACAAGTGAAGTGCGTTCGAATCATTAGCACGATTAAATGCGATTAAAATGAACGAGCATTAACTTCAGCGTCAGTGGAAATGAAAACTGACGGACAACTTAATTAATCAGTTTATTCCTTCCTTTACTATCCGGTAGTGTATTTAGTTTTTTATTTCTTTTTGTTTTGTGACAGTAAGCTTAGAAGAGCAATCTCATTATAGGCACTATGGATGGCGCTGAATGCGAGTATATTTCTGAAATCTAGTCTTAAAGAAGTGACTCCAGCACTTGTAACGTTTAACATTTCGGCAAGTCGGTTATGGTGCATTGGGTTGGGTATACAATATTGAGAATTGAGAAATGGTATTAAAAGAGAGGGCAACATTGTGTGTGATGGCTGTTTCAATAGACGTAATTTTGTACAGACTCGTTCGTTGCTTTTCTCCACAGCTTTGTTTTGACAACTTTGACGTTTATTTGATACGATTTCATTTGATCAACTTTTCAGTTTTAGAGTTTGATATAAGCTAGTGAAGCTGTCAAAATGACAACATCTCAAATAGGTTGATTTACCTGAAAACCTAAAAAATTCCTTCTTGTTGATTCTCATCATTTAAGGTCACTTATATTGCCAAAAATTCTTGCTAACTTAAATAACAATAACTTAAATCCATATCGGACGGTGTTAAGGAGAAAACTACTATCTCGCCGCCATGGATGCTCAGATTTTTCATAGCTATAATATCAAAAAATCTTTTAGACTTATCTGAACGACAACAAATTCAAATCTGCAAGACGTTATACAAAAATAACCAAAAGAATATCTTAAAGCTCTCGAAAATTGCAGGGATACTAGGCAGCTACTATCTTTATGTTTTCAAAGCGGACTGTACATGTACTAGAGGCTTTCACGGGCAATTGAGAAATATGCGAGTTGGTTTGTATTGACATTGTACAAAATAGAATAGCAACAGTTCCATATAAGACCATCGTAGATGCCAAAATTTGTATTTTTAGGCCGAATCTATGCCAAATCTAAACGGCTACAGGGTCATTCATTTCGTGGTTTTAAGTTGGTAGCGCAGGCATTTGACACCTGTCAAACAGAGCTGTCATTTTAAGTGTTATAACATTAGTTGAATGTTTACCATTTACGATAATGGATCGCTTAACAATCGAACAACGCATTAAAATTATTAAAACTTACTACAAAAGAGATAATTCAAACGTAGCCACTTTTCGCACATTTCGTGAAGATTATGGTCGTCATAATCGACCGACTACGCAAGCAATCGGTATTGGGAAGAAATTTGAAGAGAGTGGAAGCCTTACTGATGTCGTAAGGCCTGTGCATCATCGTAATGCACTCTCAGTCGAAAATATTCCTGCTGCAAGAGTGTTGCTGATGATCCCACCTGATCGGTTAGAAAATCAATTTAAAGTTACTCACTACCAGTTTAAGATGAGACGATCTATTGATATTATACCTATCTCTTCTCAAAACTGCCAACGTGCCTGTACGTTCCAGTAAAAGCGACAATATTTCTTCTTTAGCAAGAGGAGCAACCAAACACAACTAAACCCCAACACCTAACTCACACAACGATATTATCAGAGGAAAAATGTTTTCTTGGAATCAAATTAAATGATGATCAATTGTTTTTATTATTACGATCAATCAGAGGCCAAAGGCCAAATAGGTCGTGTGACAATTGTATTAAAACCGATCAAGTTCAGTGAATGTTGATCTGACGTTGTTTTTATTTTATTACGCCTGATGCCATCCCGCCCGAGTCAATAGCATTTATTATTTCTACAACCGATGGTCACTGGTTGTTTTGTTCTGGTTTCGCTTAGGTTCCGGCTCGTCTTTAATCCATATCGATGGGATTGTCCTCGGGTCCGACAAGAAATGTAGTTCCAATTAAGTGAAAGAGTGGTTCTTATGCGGTTATACACGCACGAAAATGAACGCTGATATTGTCCGAAAAGATATATAAATATTTGCTGGATTATCCTGAATGATTTGTTTTTGAAGTTTCCGAACAAAATGGCTGCCAAAATGGATTATTTCCCACTCGCAGTATACGAACGTTTTGCAAAACGAATTTATATTAAAAGATAGCAATCAACGCAACGAAACTCGCAAGTTAGATCGTGTACAAGTTTAAGGTTTCATAAATCAATGAGCGAAACAGATAAATTGACCATTCTATCTAAAGTTCCACTATTTACTCGCATATGTATGTGTGTTTTAATTTTAGAACGAATGGAAGAGCACTACGTATAAAAAAGGGAACCATAACTGAAGGCCTGAATTGTGAAGTTTCCTATTTCATAAGGGGTAACTTGAATCCTACGTATATGGACCTGTTTCTCAAACCTGTAAAATGCACTCGGTGGCATTTTTTCCAGAAATAGGAACCTTCACAATGTTCAATTGTATAACAAACCTAAAATTTCCAAGACAAATTTTTGCCTCAACATAGGTACCGCTGATGATCTTCTCTAAATGACAGTTTCGAAAACGCCTTCGCTACAACACAAAAGAATCCATAAATAAATCTCTCCGATTTGCAATCGCATTGTGAAAGTATATCGGAGAAGTAAACGATCGTGGTTCGCCTTTTCATAAAGTGAAGATATCAGGAATAGCAATGCGCAAAAGTTCCACGCCGCCGTCAATTTCGTCAAAGATGAGCGACTAATTGAATTTAGTTAAGAGTCGTATACACTCATTGGACGCATAGGCAGCAGAAATATACAATAATAATTGTTTGAATTTGATTTGGAAATTTCTCGAATTAGTTACTTCCTCATTTACATAAACAAAAGAACGACCTGCCAGTATATATAATGTTGACTATAGTAAGTAATAGTATTGTAAATAGTGATATGCCCTCTTCGGGCCATAATTGCTGCTTCAATTTGATCTGTTAAGAAATTGCGGTAATTATAATGTATTATGCTTTTTACTCAAGGACCAGATGAGCTGTATAGTTGTGGTGGGTTACTTTTACGAGACGAGTAATTTCACAATTAAAAAATGTATTGCCAGCCAGAGGTATGGGCGCATGGGTAAATCGCATATGCGAAAGATGTGGCGCAAGCAAAGTAACTGAACAAAGCACTATAGGTACGACCTTTGACCTTTTCGAAAAGGCTTAGAAGTTGCAGAATTTGATTTCTAGGTTGGCTTATGTCATAGGATTTATACCCATCCTCGTTCGTTCCCTTGATTCTTAAATTTTAGCAAAACCAATTTTAAAAATAAAAATGTTATACAGCTTGCCTGGATTGTATTTGCCACGACCCCTAACCCGACTTCGTATATAGCGCTAGAAACGTTCGCGAAAGACTGTCTATCGATTTCGTTTAAACGAACAACCAAGCCGATCAAAACTGAGACACATAAAGTCAGCCAACTATCGGACTTTCTGAAGTAGATATACTTGAACTTGAATACTTTATTGCATTCGAATTTATGTCGTACATGTTGCGCCACCTGTTGTCAATCATTTTCGTATGAGCACATTGAGGAAGCTATAAGCTCAATGGACTGCAAGTTTTTGAGTTTTGCCCTTTTGTTGCCCCAGTAAGTAAATACATAGTAATAATTACAATTATTATTGCAAAGTGGATACAAAAGATTTAAAATTGTCATTGGCATACAAAATATCAAATAAAAACTATCTTATTCAATCTGAAGCTAACTATACCTATACCTACCTACATTTACCTAGCACCAAAGAGAAATGTGTACCGGTATTTTAAATTGACAACATCGATGCAGAAGCACAATCAATGCCTGCAATCATAAAAATAAAAACAAATAAACACCAATTCATTGCGCTAACATTTTATGCAATGTGTACTTTTTTATTTGTTGTTAACAAACTCTAAAAATAAATGCACAACCTCTTATCAAAATAGCATGAGTTTTCATTCAGAATCTCAATATAAGTAAGAAAATCGCATGCGGCAAATTTATTTTTGGTACCAAAGTGCAAGCAAAAATAAAAATTGAGATAACTTGAAAACAAACACACACATATAAATAATTCGACCGGTTTCAATTAATCAACACCACAGGACACTCCCCGCTTGCATTTAGCGTTTACACCAGTAAAAAATCGGCGCGTTTTTGTCCTAAATCGGTCACAAATGTTCACTCGATTTTTCACACAATCAAACACGAGGAATGTTTTTTTTTGTATTGCATTTTAAAAAAAAAATACAAAAAAAAACAAAAAAAAAACGATAACAATCGTCACAATGAAATGTTAATTGGCAACTTAACATTTCGTCCGACGACGACGACAGTATAGTTGAAAACGAAAAAAGAAGAAAAACGAAAAAACCAAACGTCCAATGACTGCGCGTTCAATTGGTCATTATCACGTGTATATGAGTGTGTAGAAGGGCAACAGCAACAACAGAAACTTATATGAACATCATTCAACAACTATACAAAATCATAATTAAATACCGCCATAAAAAATGATATTCCTGGCGCCAATCGTAAAAATGTCAAAGTGGTCGTTAAACGACTGCTATCGCAGTGAGCCCCAGCGATAAGAACGTACTTGTCCCTAGTCCGATCAATGTATTCGAGTATCGATGGCGCACGGCATTTCGATTTGGATCGGACTTGCCGGGTTGACTTCATTCGTAGAGAAAGGTGTGCTCGCTAGGCATGCGAAGTAAAGTTTAATTAGTCGTATCATTTACAAGTGCGAAAAATCAATAGTCAGAAGGTGGAGATAGAAAATGACATGAAGGTTATTCTGAAACGAATACTATAGCGTGACAGCGCAACGGATATTGCTGGAGCAAGTGTTGTCGTCCGGCCATAGTTCGTTACATTCATTTTAATTCCATTTCCATTCAGTTTTGCTTTGTGGGAATAGTTGTCGACGATATTTTATATACAAGTGTTATCAGCAGTTAAAAACTGCCACCAGATTATGATTGGAATCCTTTGAGGCACCTAGTTATTATTTATGTTCATTCAGATGACCTTTAGGTACATTCCATTGATAAAAAACCAAAATAGAAATAACTGGTTAAAAGAAAAGTTTTTTGATTGTTTATCACCTTAGATGCACATGCTGGCTGATAACACATGAAATGAACTGTAAAATCACAAATGCATTAGTTAGGGTGGGTTTATATACGTGGCTTGAGAAAAAATTCAGATTCACTCTCTGCTCTGAAATAAAAAGATTGTTTTTTTTTTCGTAAGCAACAAAAGTGCTCTGAGAGCGCCCAATCGAATACCACATTAGGGATGTACGCCCTTATGCAGTGTATATTTATTTTTTTGAAAACAAAAACTCTAAAAGAGTGCAGTGTAATATTTATGTCGTTTACACTAGACGAAACACTTGTCTATGGCTATGTCTGTTATGTGCATTGTTATGTGCCCGAAATACTCGACGAAATACTACAAATCCCGCTTAGTAACGATTGAACTAACATTAGTTTCTACTTGGCGGCAAAAGTCAAGTATAAAACAAAATACAATGTGCGAAACTAATACCTAATCATATTCAGTGGCCAGGCTAGATTTTACAAACTCTCAATGTAAAATTTTCCATATAAAACTACCCACTGTGACTTACAAAATTTTTAGTGTGAAGGTTAAGATTTATTATTATAAAAAGGGAAAATATATTTTAACAGAAAGTCACTTACAAATTTTCGTAATTTGACAGCGCTGATGTGACAACTGATACAAACAAGCTCGATGGACACTTCTTCACTTATGTCGTTTTCCATTGGGACAAAAAATCAACCTTTTTTTTTATCTCAATCTAAATGTAAATCATGTTCCGCATTGGGCAAAAAAATCAATATTTTTTTCGATACTTATATTTTTGCATAACTCGATATTTTTCTCAGATTTACTTATACTGCCAAAGTACCAGTATATACTTTGCACAGCTGTTTTGCGTCATTTTGAAAAGTTTGCTTTAAAGAGAAATGGGCATAGTTTCGTGAAAACCTAAATAACGAAATACATAAATAGCCATTGATATCTATAATTTGGAAGAATAACTATCTTCATCGTCTCCCTCGTCATTTTACATCTACAATATTGGAAAAAATTTCTTCAAAAACCAATGCAATTTGAAAAGCTGATATTGCTGCCAAATAACGCACTAATCCATTCACAAAAGCAGATCATTTTCGTTGCATGTTTCTTCAGCAGCGTAAAATCTGAGATCTAAAAAAGATTTTTGGTGGTCCCAATGAAAAACGACATTTAATTCGCAAATACCATTTTGGAAAAGAAATACTGTTCTTATTCTTTTGAGCGAAATTTTTGAGTGCGGGAACGGAGTTTGACCAAATTTGGCCCAGTAGTTCTAAAATGTTCAATCACTGAAAATAATATCAGATCTGAAGATTACTAACAAAAATTACCCTTCTGGTTAATAGAATAATGTCACACAAAAGTCAAAGTCAATGGCGCGGTCAATACTCGTACAAATTGTGAAACTGGTACAAATGCAGATCTGCCTGCTGTCAAGAATTATTGTGTAACGCATTATTAATACAATGTTTGAAGTCCTTCTTTTCGATGTCTTTAATTTAAATCACATGATTGTTGGAACGTTTCTAAATTGTCTAATTATTTTTTATACAGGAACAAGTTCGATTGTAGGCGATTGTTTATGGATTTTTTAATGCAGAAACACAAGTTGGGTTCATGCCATAGAAAAATTTAACATTTGGAACTGTCACTTAAAAAAAAAGTATTATATTGGATGGGGTCTGAATTACTTTTACTAGGGAAATTTAAGACAACATTCGTTTAGATTAACTTTAAATTATACTTTTTAATTGGTACTACAAACTGACAGCTGAAATTCACAAACTTTTTCTGTGGCGAAGAAAAATTTTGATGGGAAAGAAATGTCAAACCGTATACGAGTATTTATTTGCTCGTTCGCAAATTGATCTAATAGCTTTTACATCAAAAAGTACAAGTTTTTCTTTAATAACCTGTACCTGACTCTTTTCGAAAAGAAAGGAAATTCTTCCAATCAATTCAAAAAATTCGCTGTTATTTTATTGTTTTTTTTTTTTTTTTTTTTTTTGTGGGGAGATCGCAACATTTCTTCCAGACGTGACAGAAGAAAAATGAATTATTTTTTATCAAAAATACAGAAATTTGTCTTGTGCGAATTATGTCACAAGTCACACCTTAGGTGTCATATTTCGCAAGGGTAAATGGACCCGTGGCTCTTGTCTACCAATAATGAAACAAAAAATCAATTTTTTTTTTTTGATCGAGATTGCTTTTCATGTTCGATTTGCCACAAAAATCAATCTTTTTTTTATCGCAGATCACTTTTGAGAAATCTCAATTTTTCATCAGATTTTACACATACTTTCACTAACACCAATGTTTATGACACACAGCGTCGGCTACGAATTGTTTATCGTTGGAAGCATGTTGGAAGGATTGCTTTTTTAACTGAATTATTTATTTAACGCGTATGGATCGAGTTTTTATATTAAATGATTTCGAAATGCAGTACTATAAATGTGTGAAAATCAATTGAAATGGATTTCGAGTGCAAGTGCAAATATGTTTCTTTTTGCCGCCAACTCAATGCACACATACCAATATAATTCAGATTTCATGTTCGATTTGGCAGAAGAAATCTGAAATCTCAGATCAAAATCTGAAAAGCCAAATCGAAAACGACATTAATTGAAATTATAACTTATACTTAAGAAAAATCGCACCCATTTTGGTTAGTGTTTTAAATTGTATTGCGAAAATATATAGAGCGGCGAATTTCAAAGAAAGATCTTGGGTTGCGAATCTGGATTCGTTTAATTGTAACTTGAGTAAACCAGTAACTAATTACGCTGATTGAATGTTTCGTATTTGTTTTTATCGCAATTTTAATAGAAAATCTCCACCAAAGACCTACAAATTTTAAATAACAAAATCAGAAAAAAAAATAACCACAGAGCGGAGAAATTCACCCGCTTTCATATGAGAAATGATTGTTGTTATCGCGGAGGTTCCATTTTTTTTTCTTTTTTTGAGGTATGTACCATACATACATTCCTCCGTTTGTTATTGTTTCAGATTCGAACTTTTGCGATAACTCGGCCCAAAAGATCCTCACAAGTGTCGCGATTTTCACATCAGGCTAATTCATAACCGAATGGCAAAGCTAAGGTCGCGAAGATGGCTTTGGGTCGCTTTCTTTTCTGACATCATAAATAGCAACAATATCAGATTCAATAATCTGTATACAGACATCGCACTTCGAGAGAAGGAGAACACTTGATCTTAAACACGACGAGTTTGTAATTCAAAAATGAAGCCAGATGATAAGCCCGTCTGTATATATTTGTTCAAAAAACACACACACAAACTGGAGGCAATCGCCCAAGTTCGAGGGAGAATATAGACTTATGAAATATTTGCGAAAATTCTCGCCGAAAAATTAAAACAAAAATGAGGAATTCTGCTGCGTGTGGCGTATATAATATAATTACCTTAAGTTATCCGATATCATTCGTAGTTTGATCATGTTCAGCTTCATTTCCGTAAACGACCTCATCTCCAAATCATCCAACTGTGAGTGGGATATTTGCAAGCTAATGGTTTGGTTGGAGGAGAACTTGCCCGACAGGGCATCGACGATTTGATTAAACGAATCGACTTTCTCGCAGGATAGTTCGACACGATTCGACGTGAACATGGGTTCGCAGGTGCATGGTGAGATTTCTGGACGCATCGAACAGTGCACCGAGGCTAAACCCCAAATGGCATACACAAACGATTCCATTTTCGGTTAAGTTTTGTACACAATGCGCCACAGATTCACACTGTATTATATCACGACAGGGAGAGATGAAGATTTTCTGACCAACCGACTATAATATCTATTACACTTTGTCACTGACACACAATCACTATCTGCTATTTTTTATTATTATTTTCGAGACTTTTTCAAATTATATTCTTCTTCCTTTTTTTTTTGTTGGTCTGGGTCGGGGAAAATCCCCTTCAGTCACATACAATTAACATTCAAATGAATGCACGCGGATACACAAATTCCACATCATTACCAGCTGAGATCCTTGAAAATAAACGGACAAAGGACTTTTTCCCCAGATGTTTGGGCTTTCCAACACGGCACGTATGGAAAGGTTTTGCAATTAGCGCGGTCGTTAATAGGAAAACCCGGTAACCAAATTGTACTCTTTGCAGAAAAATACCAAAATTACACTTTGAATATCCTTGTGGCAGCAGTAGCAGAGAATGTATGTGTTTTTGGAAGAGTACGTATTTCCGCGAGATACGATATTTTCACGTCTGCATACCAGCACGGTCTGAATTCAACTATGGAGACGATAAAGATTTTCAATGGAAGAGCCGCGATTGAGTCCCTAAACGATCACCACCATCATCATCAACAGCAGAAGCAGCGGCATCATTGTCGTCGCCGTCGTCGACGTTCTCCTCTTCGTATTACTACTCGGCCAGGGCCCAGCGTCAGCCGCAGCAGTAGCATTATTATTATCATCGCATCAGAGACGGAATACTCTGAGAAGTTTCACAGTAAAATAGAGCACATCGGTGGCGATGGCGAGGCGATCGGCGATCCACAAGATCAGTATTCAGTATCAGTAGTCGGCAAAAGAGAGAGATGCTGTAAAGGAGTCTTCTCTCATCTATACGTCTACGTGGTTGTGATTTTTTTTTCTGGATGAAATTTGTGTCGTAGTAGCCGTCACCAATCAGAAATGACATGCCCTCTCTACAATCTAAAGAATTCGCGAAAAGATTGTTCACTTTTCATCTGGAGAGATCAACAAGCTTTCACCCCTCCACCTGGTTGACGTTCGATGTGTGTAAAGCTTTAGATTCGGATTGGTCGCTGGATAAGGTGTTGTTTGGGGGCCCAGATAGATACTCTGCTCATCAACCCCCACAGTTAGCCGGGGGGTAATTTTAATTTGTTGTGACGTTGGAACTTGGAATTCGCGGATACAGTCATATGACGGGCTGATGCTTGAGATTTGTATTGTTTTTTTGCGATAGATTGTATTTAGCAATAAAAGTGCTCAAGTCCAGGAAATAGGTATACAAAGCTGATGGACTCGTGGGAGATAATTGCAAAATTGACGTCAAACGTGGTCTGCACCGTGCGAAGACTTTTCAATAGTATGACATTTAGTTTCATTCATGAAATATGAATAAAGGATAAATTTAGAAAGCCAACTCGAGGTTGGTCTCGCTCTTCGCAGTCCGAGTTCGTTTTGCATGGTTTTATGTCAAGAGTAGTGTCATCCCACGTTTTTTTATGATCACGCATCCCTTAGCCAGAAATAAGTTACAGCCACGCACCGCCTACACTAGCTGCATTTTAACCTTCACCTAATATTCGCTTTCTAATATTCGCCCAAACGACTGGATTTTTGATCAAAATTTTGCCAATTTAATGTAAGGCTGGGCATTTACACAGCTGGTTTTATTTAATGTTATTCTTACTTCAAAAGAAGTATGTAATAGGTACCTAGATATTCACCTTACAACTTCAAACAAAAAATATAATTACATGCAATAGCTTAAAAATGGAGGTTTTCGATTAGTACCAATATGTAACCAGGATATACCTACTTTATTAAACTTTTCTTTTCTATTTTAGCAGAGAGAATATTGGAATAAGACTTTCGGATTTTAGCAACCTGATGTAGAAATCAATAAGTGGAGAATCTTATTGTACGAAGGGTTGTCTTTGCTCTAATCGTTGTCCTGTCAAAATAGACCAAAAAGCCGAATTACCGAATTACCAAAAACTAAGGAAAGAGTAGTTAGCTTTGCTGAGACCTTACGAAGAAACCTTGAAGCGCATTTCGCAGCAATAATCTAGTTTAGAATGCAGAGACAACTTTGGTAGGTAATTATTATTTTTTATAACGGGTGATTTTTTAGCTGGTTTGGTTTTGGCAACACTGGTTTTGACAGCTGACGTGTGTTTAGTACCTTGTGTCACTGTCAAACAGCTTCAGTTTGGTTTGCAATTTATCCATGGATCGTCTTACAAATGAACAACGCTTGCAAATTATTGAATTTTACTATCAAAATTCGTGCTCGGTTCGAAATGTTCATCGCGCTTTTTTATCGAAAAATTGTGTTCAGCGATGAAACTCATTTTTGGTTGAATGGGTACGTAAATAAGCAAAATTGCCGCATTTGGAGTGAAGATCAGCCAGATGCATTGCAACAGCTACCAATGCATCCCGAAAAAGCCACTGTTTGGTGCGGTTTATGGGCCGGCGGCATTATTGGGCCATATTTCTTCAAAGATGATGCGAATCGCAGCGTTACTGTCAATGGTGAACGCTACCGAGCGATGATAACAAACTTTTTTTTGCCCGAAATGGAAGTTCTTGACTTGCATGATATGTGGTTTCAACAAGACGGTGCCACATGCCACACAGCACGCGAAACAATGGCGCAATTGCGAGGCGAGTTTGGTGAACAGTTAATTTCACGTTTCGGGCCGGTCAATTGGCCGCCTAGATCGTGCGATTTGACACCATTAGATTATTTTTTGTGGGGGTATGTCAAGGCTAATGTGTATAGGGACAAGCCCGCTTCGATTGACGCACTGGAAGCCAACATCCATGCATTCATTCGTGAGATACCGGCCGATATGTGTGAAAGAGTATGCCAAAATTGGACTCAGCGGATGGGCTACCTGAGACGCAGCCGCGGTCAACATTTGCATGAAATTATCTTTAAACATTAAATAGCAAGGTTCAAACTATCGATTCAAATAAATATTTCATTCATTTTTTCGAATTTTTTGTGTTTTTTTTTTTTTTTTTAAGTTCTAAACCTCTTAAAAAATCACCCGTTATAAGTGCGTACAGTCTGTCTTGAATCTACGAATCATTTTTGGAGACTTAAAACTTGTTGCTAATGTTTTTATATACTTTTTGTAGTTTCACATTCTAAAATTACTCCATATCTCTTATAAATGATATGATTACATTTGAAATGATTGTATTCTCATAAGGCATGCAGCGACAAATGAACCGAACATAGACAAAAGCAGCAGCAATCAAGAAATGGATTAAAAATTAATATTATGTTTCTTTACTTTTGACTTGACTTTCGGCGCCTTAAAGCAACTTTACGAAACATGACGTTTTTCTTTTACAAATACAATTTTTAAGTTGAAACCCAACATACCTTTTTGTTAGGTTGTGGTGCTCTCATTAAAACTCCATAGTCATTTTTTTTATTAGATTTTACCTAAACGCAAAAACTACTACTAACTGGTCGGTAACGTCACTTTAACTACGTAGGGCACGCCACCAAATGTCAACTAAGTACTCAATCGCGAAGTTCAATACCAAATTAGGCGGCCGCTTCAAAAACGTCAACTGAAAAAACCTTTTCATATGAGACGATATGCCAATCAAAACTTAGGAACGACTTACTAAGCTAGAGTCTTTGAAAGTTCAAGAGCAAGAGCGAGTCTGATCTGATTTTAAAGTCAATCTGTCATATTTTATTGTCTTTGTTTGCGTGCGTTACCTATATTATATGTACTGCAGCAAAAGTAGTCCTGGAAAAGTGATTTCTTCGCTGTCTTATATGATGCTTACATATGTGTCAATTTGAGAGCCTTTTTTGCATGTTTCTCCCCCGACAGTTTTTTATAAGTTAATTTTCTAAATTCTTGGTCCACACCCACCTTTTTGGGTGGAACGAAAAGCCAATTCGTCTCTTATTTCGACCATGGGATGACTATGAATCAGTAAACATTAAAGTGTTATATTTAAAATAAACCATTCATACAAGATGACAGACAAGCGGGTGGAACTCTTTCAGACTCACATTATAATTCATCAAAATCATAATATGCTAAATGAAATTATACAAAAATAATATTTTAACTTTATAGATGACAAATTTCAAATTCAAACAAATTCTTTAAGAAAACTTTTTTTTTCTCGTATACCTACTCATCTGAACCTGAATCCAATTGATTGTCTCACCTCATCGCTGTGATTATAAAAATGAGCTCCTTTTGACGTAAACGATTAAATAATATTATTTACTTTGAAATCGTTTCACTATAATCTAAAATATAAAAAAAGACACAAAGCCTAAAAATATCAAGCCTCCCCACATTTTACATATAGAAACACAAACGGTTAATCCTAATTTAGGGCAACCGTCACAGCTCTGTCAAACAGCGTGTGTTTAACATTTATTCTGTCAAGGGGTCAAGTGCACAGATTTGTAACACTCATTGGATTCAAGGTGTGTGGGAGCTATTTACAGTCTGTTGTTGCCGGTAAACAAGAAGAAGTGTCAATCTAAAAATAAAAATCATTTGTTGATATCAGAATTAAAATACCAATATTTGTCATCGTATTTCAGGATTAAAATTCCTGAATGAATGTTAAACAATTTATAAAAATAGAGAGGCGCCACAAAATAATTTCAAAAAGACAAATGGAGGTGGTTGGTGGTGAATTTAATAGTATTGAATATGCATCCCACACTCTTTACCAGGCAGTCATTAGTACGCTGTCTCTTAAGTTGATTTTATTGGCTTAACGCTATGGATTAACCAGGTCTGAACAATGATAATAATTTGTTTTTGAAGAACATTTTTGTGGTGGTGTTATTCGTCGAGACATCAAAGACTCGTGCATTTAACGATCATGGATTGTCTTATTTGTCAAATGATTGGTGGTCAAAATGTTGTTTTATAAAAAGAATGGAGGTGAACGGAAAGCAAATAACATTTTCCACAAAGAAATTAGTGAATAATTTGAGTGTAGGTATCAACATGGTAGGTATAGGAGTTAAAAAGAAAACATCTTCACCTTATTGCCCATTTCTCATTGAAGACTATATAGATGAAGAATAGAAAAGGGATCTTGAGGAATGTTACAGTTTAATCGTCATCTAAGCATTTGACGTTTTTCTTTTTTAGTTCAGAGCTGGACCCCAATTCTCAAGTTCCGCTTAACATAATTCGTATATACGAGCAAATCCACCTGAAATTTGCGCATAGGAAAAAAATTGGTATTTTTTCACCGCTGCGAAAATTATATTCACCTTTCGAATGAAGTAGCATTTTACAGCGCGTCAGTAAACAATTTTGATAGACTGTTAAAAAAAACAATACCCAAATTTCAATTGTTCTGCGAATTTGTGTTTTCGATTGACGCAAAAGAAGGAAATATTAATGTATGTATGTTTAAAGAGCATAAATGTGTTTTCGCAGTGCTACTTTGGGAGATATAAGTTCAGCATTTCTTCGATCCTCAATGAAGCAGCTAGGCGAAGTCGAAATATACCGAACTTTCCGAGAGCCCCAAGACTACTTTGAACGAATGGCACTATTTCCGAGCATACATATTTATGTCAATGCGAAGGGGAAGGATATCATTCAATAAGTGCTCTCATTTAAATTGTTTGTTTTATTTTAATTTGACTCTTATTTTCTCACACACAAATCAAAAAACAATTGAAGTACCTATGAAACTCATAATTCCGTACCTATACGAGATGCAAATCCGCATGGACAACTCAGACGAGTAAAATTCGGAGAGAAATTCTCGTATGCGGGATTGGAGAGTTGCAAATTTCAGTTTTTCGTATCGCAACGGAGATTTTGACAGATAAACGTATGCGGGAATTTTTGAGAATTGGTGTTCTTAGCACTGAACTGAGTTTGAGCATTATGAGCGTGCTCGCTTCAGAGCTTCAGATAGAAAAAAGAAACACAAATTCGAGCTCTGATGTGTCTGAGCTAAAAAAGAAACACGAACTTCTTGTATAACCTACCTAAGCTTCTTCAGAGCATACCGACTTCTGTGTTCTGTATATCTTATTACCGCTGATATGCACTATTCTAACTAGTTGCTTAACTTAAGCGATCTAAAAGTACAAAATCGCATAGTATTCCCATCGCAACGTGGGTGGGTTTAAAATCGCTCGACTGCATTTGTAAAGAAACAACAAGAAATTCCGTAGCGTTTCGTTCACGGACACCAATAAAGATTTATGTATAATAGCTATACTCATATAGTGTAATAGACGTATCTGATATGATCTGTTGACACTTATTCCCAGAAAAACTGGATAATACATTTTAACAAATGATCCCAAATGACCCAGTAATTATAAAAGTCTAGTAAACATCAGTCCCAACTAGGCGCCCCCTTTCTTGTCTCAAAGGAATTTTATCCGACCACAATGTATAGCTACCCATGTGCAAAATGACAAATGAACCTTGCACTTTCTCTGATATTTTAAATTGCGACGTTCAACAAATCTCCTTGATGTACCCTAAAATAAGTTTAATTAACTTATTGACCAAATTAAAATTCCTCAACGAGTAGCATCTGCCATAATATATTCTGGCTTTGTGGCCAAAAATTCCGAACTCTCTGACTGACGACAGCCACAGCATTCCAGAATAATTTGTTTTCTGAGTTCTGACGTCTTATAGCAGCAATTTCCATTCAAAAGTTCACATATTTGCTTCATAAATAACACACAAAACAAAAACAACCATCCCTTGTTGTTCATTTCGATAATCTCCGCAACTCAAATCAAAATCAAAATTACTTCTTCTGGTGTGTCTCGTATACACTGACTGAACATTCTATGCCAGAAAGGACGTACTTCGTTGCATCAACTTGTGGCACTTGACAGCCCCACGTCTTTGTCCCTCCTAAACTCGAGTACGTCATCAAATCACAATTGAAAATGAATGTGAGTGCACGCAATTAGCCAGGAATATGGCGAATGGCGCCCAGGCGCCATGCCATCCTCAAGTCGTATAGTGAATCGTGTTTAAGGTTATCTCTTGGTAAAAATTTCCAAATGATTTATGCTCAGAAATGAAGAAACGCCACTTAGTGAAATCCAAATCTGATATAAATGTGGACGACTCGACTGTCGACTACAACAACTGTGTTATTATGTGTTCGAATTGGTATGCGAAAGATGCGGCCGAAGCTGGCCGGCACAGCGCATCGGGAATGTGCCGAGATAAATCTAAACATGATAATCCATCTCCTCTCTGATCGCTGAAGTGTGGGGTTCTATTAATCATGTGGCAGTTGTGGTGAGCTCGTGGCCTCCTCATTTCGATTCGCGCTACACTAAATGCCATGGTAATTGGGTGTCTGCTGATCCTGGAGATGGTGATAAAGTTGTTGCTGATGGTTCTGCGGCTACTGTCGCCAATCTATAGCCGAGACCAAGTTATGGTAATGTTGTAGCATATATGTGTGTTGAAAATAACTTGACTTCCGTAAGCGACTCGAGATCGAGATATGCTGGTGCACTGGCTGGGTTATTAACTGCATGTTTGCATGTGTCCGATGGATCGTTTTACAAATTGGCTTGGATTTGAGGCGCCAGATGTCTGTTTTATACTAGCATATGCTAATTGAATGGAAATTTAATTGAATATTTCATTGCTACTGCACTTTTTCGAAAGTGTGTGGTGCGTGCTACTGCGCTACCCTTTGCCACTTAGAATTAATGTCAGAAGAAACTACGTCTACGATACAAATTCGCCATTAATTGACTTGGTCGAGGCGAAAAATATTTTGTCGCCTTAGTTCATATGCATTATACATTTTTGCCCGCACGGATAGTAGAGGCTGGTTATACAGGTAATTTAATCACTTTGTGCGAGTCGAATTTTATTTAAAAACAGTTGAAAAAGAGAATTTTGGACCGGAAATAGACGAGAAAAAGTAAAAGCAATACCAAAAATTGGTGTCATGAAATAACGCCAACTCTCAACAATTGGTCTTATTTCACTCCGACAAAGTGCAATAACGCCAAATTGGAAACGTCTATAGGGGGGCATGCTGCCCCCTGCAACCCCCTGCTTGGGTTAAATGTTGGATTACGGGGTGGGTGCAAGGTTGGTCTTATTACTCAAATTTTGTTGGCGTTATTGCGCTTTGTCGGCGTGAAATAAGACCAACTGTTGGAAGTTGACCTTATTACACTATTTAAAAGCGAAATAAGGCCAGGTTTTAGAAGTTGGTCTTATTTCACTTGGCCTTATTTCACGGCACCCAAAACAAATATGTTAGGGTTCGAGTTTTATTTATAGGTACTATGACTACTAAGCGAGGGGTCCAGGTTCGAATCCCGCAAAAACCCAAATTCCAACTCAGGGCTTTTTTCACTGCGCCACCTCTCACGAACGTCTGACAAACATCCGAGAGTATAACTGTCATGAAAGAGCTTCTCAATCGGCCCGTTTGGAACCGGCATAAAATTGTAGATCCCTTCCATTCGTTCCAAAAATTAAAAAACTCACACAAAACGAATGGATGCGAGAAGCTAGGCCCTGGGTCCCTACAGACCTGTTGCGCCAACTATTATTATTATTATTATTATGCATTTTGGTGCACAACTGGTCATCAGAGACCAGCGAAAGATCCAGATCACGATCTGAGCCCATGCACCTAAACACACGGCTGTCATGCAATTTGTGTCAAACAGATTCGCTAATTAAAAGCTTTATGTCACAGTTGGGTTGCAATTACATCATTAGGGCTTCTTTTCTTATTTTACTTAAGTACATGATATTGTTGGACTTCTTATCGTTGTTCTAAGCGTTGAAAATTAATGATCTCTATAGATCATGTCGGTAAACAAGTCACAGAATAGCTGATAAAAGTCGCCTAATTAATTTAAAATAAGCTCCAAAAATTTTAATTAAAGCCCAAATTTGTTTTACGGTTTGCATATTTTTGTGAGCTTTTTATAGTTTAACCCGACTGCTCACATATTTGCGATAGAAGGTGGAAACCTTGCAAGAGGCGCTCTCTCTATCATTCGCTTTGCGTTGACGCTCTAAGCGCGTATTCGAACCACCACGTCACTTACAATGGTCCAGTTTTCACTATTCTGGAATACCTATGTAATTTACAACATTACCTATCGGGATTTGGCCACTTCCCAAATTTATTCCGTAGCCCGATTCTCTCCGTTTCATATCGTGGGCAATGAAAAAACATGTTCTGCGTTTTCGAAAACAGCAATGTGGACAGTTTGGGCCTGTTTCATGTCCGCGAGATATTCTCTGTAACAGTTTAGACCCGTCAAGAACTGAGTCAGATATAAGTTTGTTTCGCCATGAGCACGATTAATCCATACATCGATCACTGGTATGAGACGATCGGCCCTAGCGAGGTATCCGTCGGAACGGAAAATTCTCCGCAGCGCATACTCTGTCGGAACAGCAAATCGCATTCGAGGTATCCGTTCTCGGAAAAAATAACTGAAATGCGATGACGCATTGACTTCACAATCCTCGTATTGTTTGGTGCTTGGTTTTTCGCTAGATTTTGCACTGGAAACACAAATTTAGTCAATAAATACACACAAATTCGTTGCTATATAGTTTATTATTAATTTATTTAACACTTTACCGCAAATCGTGAATAAATTCCGCGACTCATTGTACTCGGATGATATCGTAAACAAATTCCGCAACCAATTTCTCTCGGAGGATATCGGAGCCTAGTTGTCAAAAATTAAACAAGAAAATGCACTTCATCGCACTTCAATGTAATTCGCCGATATGCGTTGCAAAATGTCGGAACAATTCTCCGAACAGTTGTTCCGAAGAAAACCTCTCAGCAAAAATCCTCCGAATCGTATAAAATCGGAGAATTTTCCGTTCCGACGGATACCTCGCTAGGGCCGGATGTGTCCATCTTTCCTTTAACGATTCGTTCCATCTTTGTTGCCAAACAGCGATGCTACAATTTCTTTCGTATTTTCTCTTTCCGTCGCCTTCTCGGCCTTTTCGGACTCGCTCGGTTCTAAGAGCTTTAATTTCTTCAGCGAGCAAATCGGTAGGTAGCATTGAAGATACAACAAGTAGTGTAGCATCGTTCGAAAATTTCCGAAACGCACAGCCGACTCTGGACAGATTTAATTCCTCTCACAAAAGACTTGACTTTCATAACATAAGTATCGAACTCGCAGCCCCGCAAGGAGTAGCTTTTCACTCTGTCTCGAGCCTCCGATATTACTCATCAGCCTTGAAAGTGCACTAACAGTTTTCAACGACCTTTTGCGTACCTACATGCTCGAGGTGGTATTTAAAGCGTAGACGTGCGTCGATAATCAATCCGAATTGTTTAATAGACGCTTGAGAGACCACTATGAACGATGTCGTTTCTCGTACTTTTCTACTCGTTATAAGCATTGCTTCCGTCTTGTAATATGCAAGTTGCAAACCGGCAATAGCTAAGCATACGTACAGTTGCAACGATCTCGTTACAGTGCGACATCTTCTATCGTTTTTGTCACAACCACCACGGAGATATCGTCTACACTCTGCATGAAAGAAGGAGGGTGATGTGTTTCAAGTGTATGTAAGTCTGTTTCGACGTGACCTCCTGTAGCCTAGACGGTTTGAAGGATTTTGAAGAGTTTAAAGTGATATCGCTCCGACAATCTGTGCTGTGTACTGTGTACGCACACAATCCCATTATGTTGGACCTGAGACAATGTGTCAGTTTCCAGTAAAAACAGTTTGATATACCTATTTAAGTTTAGATTTTTTTTTTTAACTTTATTCAGTAAAAGTTCAAGTGTTCATTATTATTACACAAATTCGTTAAATATGTTTAATAAATTTAACCGTAATCACGTATAACAGAGCTATTTTCTCAGTCATCAGAAAAAAAAATTACAAATACATACTAAATTGGGTTAGTTTAAGTGAAACAAGGAAATTTAAACAACCAAATAAACGTGCCTAAACTACACAGCAAACCCAAAGAAAACTCCATAATTTTATATGTATGCATATTGATTATCTCTATACAAATATAGGAAGAGGACACGTTGCGTCGTGCCTGTGACATCTGTAATAGTAGTATTGTTCGAGTGTGATGGAATTAATGTTGTTTAACAGTTACATGTCGACACAATCACCTCTTATATGTGAAGCAATCTAAATTGTTTCTTACTAGTTTTATTTCGATTTATTTACAATACTTTACCCCAAAAAACGTTAAATTTATAGCTTATTCTGTTGCAAGCGTTGTGTCATTTATCTAAATTTTAAGCAATGCAGAGAATGGGATGCATATTATAATTACTATATAAACAAAACTAACCACAAGTCTAGATTAATAGTGAAAATGAAAAAGCGCTAAATAAACGAAATAAAAAAAATATGATAAAAGAGCAAATAATTTAAGTTTCAAGTCTGGCGTCTCCCAGGGGGGGCTTGGGAGTTGCTTCGCTTATTTCAGTTTGTATTTTATATCTATTTAAATTGTGTGTTGGTTTTTTTATGATTTATTTGTATTTAGTGCAATGTAATTATTATTTTAATTTTGTTTGTTGAAATATGTCGATGTATGTGGAAATTTGTCAGCCGTAAAGTCGCTGTCGGTCTTAAGTCGTTCCTTGACATTGGAGCGGAGTGTTTCACAAAATGAAGCCTGTACGGAGGAGTCTGTGGCGATTGCATTGGCAATATCATCTGTGCTGTTAGCTGGATTGGATGAGGAGGGATTTTGTAGGCCAGTCGTTTGGATTGCACGTCGAACACTCTCGGCAACTAGCGATTTGACGTCATGTGATGGTTTCGTACTTTGAATAAGTTTTCGCCTCTTGGCAGACATGCCGGAAATGTATGTGTCTGAAAATGCTGGCTGAGTTGCCTAAAAGATATGGTTTATTCGGGACTTCGGTTATGGGGTTCTGCTGGTTCTACTTACTTGTCGTGTCTGTCGTTGAATATCACGGGTAATAATGGGGAGCCAAGTTGCTGGGAAATTTCTATGCCAAGGCTCGGATCCTACATTTATTAATGGCAGGATTTCATCGCGTGCTCCTGGTGGCATTATTAATGTGTCGAAGTTACTACTTGATGAGGCAGAACCCGAAGCTGAACATGAGTCTGTATCCATTGGCTGTAGGAAAAAGTGATGAGAAGATATTTTTGTATTTGCCCTCATTAAATTGAAAGTACAATGTGCACAAAACAAAGAAACAACATTCACTTTTGTATACGTCGGTAGTGAGAAACTCCGAATATACACAACAAGAAGAAACGTCAGCTATTTTAGAAATGGAATGCACTTACTGTAACTTCATTGTTGCTAGATGTGACTGAGGGATCCCGCAGTACCAAAAACGGCTTGACATCGTCAATTGTTGTCTCGTTATCTACGTCTGGTGTGCGGGTTCTAATATGTGTCTGCAAGAAAGTTAATGCTTCGTCTTGGAAACCTATAAGAACCAATTATATCGTCATGAATGCCTGATTTGAAGGACACCTTCACGCTACTTACGACTACGAATCGCCAATATAACCATCTGTGTAATTTGAGTCCAATACAGCTCAGCATTCATTCGTCCCACGCAAACAAATAGAATCACGAACAGCCGTCCGACTAATTCCTTCAAAGCGTCACTCAAGCGCGACTCAAAGTTTAACCGATCATTGGGATCCTGTATAAGGTTTATAATCAGAGGCAAACTAGTGCGTACCAATTTCTCGACCGACGCACGTGAGTTATACTCGTGCATGTCGTACTGCGGCAGAAAAATGAGAATATCGTTCAAATATTGAATAGCTTTCTCCACAGCTGCCGACATGCCATCTGTAGTAATTGGAGCGCCACTGAACATTGAGTCTCCGATGAACGAGAGGTATTGGTTACGCAAACGATTAATCCTGCTAATGTTGGCAATTATGTTTAGTTGTCCAACGGTAGCGCTCGTGCTACTACCGCCGCGAGATATTGGCGATCGAGAACGTGTCGGTGTTGTAGAAGCTGCAGCGCTATCTGTATTGGCAGCTGCTGGAGTCGAGTTGGGCCTTCGAACGCGACGTAAAATTCTAGTTTGTAGACGCGGTTGTGTGAACTGCTGATTCACGCCATTGCTGTTACTTGGACCCTGGTCGTGGGTCTCTCCATCGCGAATATGGTGACTGTTGCAGGGTAAGAATCTAAAATGGGCATAGTAATAGAAATGCGTTAAATAACTCGTCGCTGCACTCACCTATCGAAGGACGATAACATATTTGCGGGTATCACACGGGTATTCCAAGCCGATGGTATATTTGCGACTTGAACCTGTGGACGGGCTGTTGAGCGTGTTTGAGTTGATGTTGTTGGATGAGTCGCTGTGGTAACACGAGCCTGATTCGTATCACCCGAAGCTGCTGTATTTGAATCCGATGCTGCATTTGAGGGTGTAGCTGTCGTTGCAGTGGACTGCTGTTGTTGAGTTGATGATGCTGGTGTCTGAGCTGATGTCGATGCGGCAGCAGTAGAAGATGGTGTTTGTTGTGGACGTACAGATACGTTTAATGGTACACCAATCGACAGAATGCTGGGCGCGTTTATTTGAACATGAAAGTCTGCATCGATAGGAGCTGAATTAACAACGGCTTGAATGAGACGGGCCACTTGCATTTGATGGTTTGCTGTGAAAGTAAATGAAATCATTTGTAAATCACTGTTTATGCACATTACTTGTTGACTAAATGTTATCAGATCACCAAAAGAGTTAAACTTTAGATTGGGTGGTATAACGTGTGTTAATAAATGGAACCAACAACAAACTCACACAAAGGAAGATAGGTCTATGGGGAAGTTTTTTTGTAAAGGATTTAGTACAAAACTGAGTTTATATGATGTGATAGGATTATTTTATAATTATCGTTCAACTGGAGCAGAGAGGATATTCATATTTCGTTCGCATTTCACAGCCAAAGCCATCAACGTGCCTAGAATCAACGACGACGATAACCAACGCTAGAAACATTGGGAAAAGTCCTTCACGAATTATATTCGCTCGCTGTGATAGAAGATAAATTAGTTCTCAGTAGGATTCAGGACATCGCATTCTTTAGTCGATGCTATAAAATCCAAAGCAGTAGAGGGAGAACACAAAAATACTGGGCAGCTGTACGGATACATGCATGAGTACAGTTGCTGTGTAGAGCGGTCTTTTTTATTCAATTTTATGGACAATTTTAAAAACAGCGACAAGCTCTAGTGAGGTAACTTCTTTACAGCCCGAAAAGAATGCACTGCTCAGCTACAGCTATTCTTTGGGAGATTTTTATGGAAGCGGAAACAGAAAACAAGACTTCAAAAAGAGAACTTTTTTGAACACCATTAGTCTGGTTAAATATTAACGGAAACAAAATTGAACAAACTCAGTTAGTCACATGAAAATAAATCCAAAAAAGCATTTAAAACGTACGAACGAAAACTCTTCTCGGAGTAAGATCAAGTACAACCTCTAGTTCATTCTCATCTAGAAAGCAAAGAAAATATAATATAAAAAGCAAAAGCACCGTTACATACAAAATGGGAATCAAATGTCAGAAGGCCCATTCCAGCAAATAGCTCAATGGAAATAAATGCAAATAACTACTGACCTGATAGGTTTTGTGTTGGTGGAGATCCGTTTCCTGGTTCTGCGCTTATTCCTATCCACGGAGGAGTGGTCGGCAGTGTCGCTGTTGGAGTAGGCGTGGCGCCTGAAGCTGCCGCCGTTGTTGCTGCATTCCCTGTAGTACTGCTTTCTGCAGGTTCTTCAGATGCGGTTGATGTTGATGCCGTTGGTGTGGCAGGGGTAGTAGGTGCAGTAGATGCTACAGGCGCAGCTGCTGGCGTATTTACTGACGACTGCGGTGTATTCCTTGACAACTGATGTCGCGGCATAGTTCCAGGAATAATCGCTGGACCACTTCCCGACGAAGGATTGTAGGCCATGTAATTGTTGGAGCTCACATATCCGCTCTGTTCGACTAAAATCGGACGACAACACAAAAAACGTGGCGATGGCTGCGACACATCCAACATCAAGTCAGAGATAGCATGCTGCGCATGGGAGAGATAGTGGAAAGCTTCTGACACACGATCGAAAAGTCGTTGTGTGTTATCACGACCAGCGGTGTCCTGAAAAAAAAAAACTTACAAATAATATCTGACAGCTGCTTCAATTTCACTTTCTTACGTTTTCCCCAAATGTCGGCTCATTCTGTAACAGCTCATAATACTGATCGATAAAGGGATTAAGACGAGCTTGGACAGTTCGCATTTGTTGGATAACTTCCGCCAATACCCGAGTTCCGGTTCTCTGGCGACTCGGACTTTGATCAGAGTTTTGTGAAGAATTCGATGTTGGACCACCGTCATCGGGCTCAGCAGTATCAATTAATGGTACAGTCGGTCCAATCACGATGGGCGATTCAGTATCATCAATTGAGACTGCATGCTCTGTTGAAGCGTCATCCATAGTCTCTGTTGAATCACCACCGCTGTTCGACGATTGATTATCAGTGTCTGATTGCTCAGAAGCCGGGTCAGCGCCATTCGTACCAAACACGGTTGGCAGTTGCACAACAGTAACGTTTGCATTGCCATTTTGACGAAGTGCTGCCGACACGGCACCCTGCAGAGCCTCGACAATATTATGGGTTTGATTTTGTTGGATATCAGTGATACCAACTTCCACCACGGTCGATTCCATGGTCCAGCGGCCCTGAGCCAATATGTCAAGTGATGTATTATTAAGACCCTAAGAGGAATTAACATTTAACATGTAACAATTGGCCAAACAAACTAGTTATAGCGTCAATCCAACAAAGCACCACTACGTGTAACCCAACCCTCTCTTAAAAATGCTTACCCTTTCTGGATCTTCCAAATACGCTGCAATATTGTTGGCACAATCCAACATATGACGAGCCACTGTTATTCTATTCATACAGAAGGACGATGATGATGAAGTCAACGGGTTGATCGTTGTTTGCTGATTTTGCTAATAAGAACAATGAATAGAATTGTGATATTTTGTACCCGCCACGCAAACTTACCACTCCAGCATTCATTGGAATGGCCATAGCACCAACTACCATGCCGTCAAGTGCTCGAAACAATGGAGAGCTACGCATTCCGCGTGTTTCACCGCGTTCGCCACGCCTTGTCGATGATGAACTCGACGAATTTCCTGAAATTCTTGCCGATGGCGGAGGCCTTTCAGCCACATGTACGACTTTTCCATCGACATCTACAAACAAGCCAGAAATGAATAAGTATGACTGCCGAATGCAGCTTTATTTATGCAGCTTACCATATTCCTTGACCTGTTTCTCATCGGCCAAAACTCGTCCACAGTAAATGATGCGTTGTTGCTCAGCTGCAATGTTGGTCTTTTCGGCAATTTTATCTTTAAACTGTCTTATAGTTATCTAGAAAAACAAAACCGAGAAAATTCTGTCACGCAAGTCAGGGAAAAGTAATACACTGGGGTTAAAAACAGGTTGTCAACAGTCAAATATTTAGTTGATTGTATGTTGCGCCCTGGACTTTTCGTTAGCAAAAAGACGATGTATGCGCTGTGAATATAAGTGGCGCCATATTGTTAAAACCTCCTATTGTGGAATGCGTTGAAATTCTGACAATAAAAGGTATATTAACGTTTATTTTCACCCTACAAAAAATTAGCTTTGGATTTTATATAAAAAAAAATCAGCAACTTAGGCGCCTTAAATGTTGAATAAATTTTTTTAAGAGCTTGGCTTCGATTGAATTGTTTGTTTGCGTTAAGAAGCAAGACCAAAAATGTTACTACATGGTGATTTCTGATACTTTTGTTATATTATAAATAATCACAGTTAACTTCATAGGCCACTGGAAAAAATAATTTTCCAAATTGTCAACACAGATCTCCCATCATCTATACCAAAAGCCAAATTTTTAATCAAATGGGTGTCCGATGGTGCGAACGTTTCAGATCATTTCACTACAAAGCGCACATTCCACTCATCTAACACTATATACCTACTACAAGAGATGGCGATGTGACTCACCCCAAAAAAAAAAATAAATCATCTCATCATACAAGAGGAAAAAATGCACTTCCGAAACGAAATCGATTTAAATACCTACAAGCATTTCTTATAAACACCTTACCTCATTGTCTATGCTGAATTCGTGGGTTTGCGAGTCCAGAGTCTTCACCTTAAGGTTTATAATCATTTTGTTGGGTTTGCTGGTAAAATTTTTCGGGCTATGTAGTGCCTTGTCTTATAACGGGGATTACACACTTAATGCAATTTCGCGTTAATAAACACTTAATTTCCTTACAATAGATGTGCACAGAGTATTCTAGGAGCACTGATCCTGAGGAAAACTATTTTTTGCTTGGGTGACGACAATGGTAGGTAATTGATAGCGATAGTGGCCACAAAACATAACCTCGACAACGGAGCTGTCAGTTTTTGTCGCCTGTCCGTGTCTTTTTTTCTTTCTTTTCACTCTTTCTCTTGATATGCGAACGCCTTCTTCTCATGCAAGATGACTGGAACTGAGTAAAAAAAATTTCACGAGCTGCTTTTTTCAATCGTAAAATTAACCGTAGAAAACCACTCAGTCGGAGAATTGACTCTAGCAAAATGTTCTCGAATAATTTAGAAGTAATTAAATGGTAATATGCATTTATTTTACAAATTTTGTAGAGGGCAAAAGTATTCGAGAAACAAGAGCACTTGGATACGGTTGACTTTTCACTTTTTGCAAACTTTTAGACAGATGGGTTTACACATGAAAGTTTGTGGACTCTAATCTGCAGCAGTAGAAAATTATGGATTTTTTAATAATATGCATTGTGAGCTAAGAAAATGTGTTATTGTGAACAGAAATGATTTTTTTCCGTTTAAGGGTCTGCTTAGATGATTCGATTGAATTTAGATGTATTTGTGGTAATAAAAAAGTGGTAAATTAAATTGTACCTGATATCTCTACAAAAAAAATATCCGTTATTAACTACATAGTTCGAAATAAAAGCTGTATTGACGAGGAAATATGACAACAAGAAATAAAATTTTTGTAAATTTTTCTTTTCTTCTTCTCATGTACCTACCTACATAGGAATGAATCACTTGTGTCGTTTTGATTTACCAAACAGATCGGAATTTTTGATCGAGATTGCTTTTCATGTTTGATTAAATCTTTTTTTTGTTATCTAATGTCGTTTTCGATTTGACAAAAAATCAATTTTTTTTTTTTTTTTGATCGAGATTGCTTTTCATGTTTGATTTGTTACAAAAATCAATCTTATTTTTGATCTCAGATCACTTTTGAGAAATCTCAATTTTTACTCAGATTTTACACATACTTTCACTAACACCAATGTTTATGACACACAGCGGGGGTTACGAACTGCTTATCGTTAGAAGGATTGCTTTTTTAGCTGAATTACTGAATTAATAATTTTTTATATTGAATTATTCCGAAATGCATTATTATAAATATGTGAACATCAATTGAAATGGATTCCCAATGCACGTAAAATAGTTTTTTTTTACTTCCAACTAATGAACACAAGAACCAATAAAATTTGGATTTCATGTTCGATTTGACATTAGAACTCTTAGACAAAGAGGCTGGTAAAACTCTGCGTACAATATTTTTTTGTTTTCCAGGGATTGTTGTAGGTTATAAGAAAGAAAAACTTGCAAATAAAATTCAATTTGTATTTAAACACTCCATATAGCTACCATTAACCTTGCCACTAACTTTACCTAATAAGATTAAAGTTTCCTGTGAACAATAAATGTTGTATGTGGAATTTAGTAATCCCGCAGATACGGCATGTTCTGCAAAACGCCGCACACCTTGTACTTGCTTTTCCCAAGCTGGCATAGCAGTAAAATTCCCAATCAATGCTATCCAATAACTCTTCATTCGGTTATCATCAGATTCTTGAGCGCTTTGTAGTGCCCATCCTCTACCTTCATAGATATCTCCTTGAGTGTTAATAAGAAAATTGTATTTGATGTCATCCTTCGATAGGACGTGATCTCCTTGTATATTACGCACTATATAAATGCATTTAGGCTGAAAGAAAGACGTAATAATTTTGAGGTTAGTTCTTTTAGCTTTCCAAAGTTGTATGTAACGGAATAGATAAGCTTTGTTGTATTCCAATAGAACACAACTATTTTTAATGGACCACATCCTGTCAAATGGTTTTTTTTTTTATAAGTATTTAGAAAAGATACCTAGCCTCTCGTCCGATTCCAAGTAGATACTGTTGCACACAAGTATGTATCTTGCTGTCTTAGGTTTCTTCAGTGCTCTGCAATAAATTAGCAGATGCCTATAACGCCTATAACAACCGTCTATAATTTTTTTAAGTCGAAAATGATTTACTATCTCTTACTAACCATAAAATGTCGATGTGTCAAATTGAAAATGTGAAATATGAAAAATAACTATTTTAAAGTTTAATGGCTTAACAGGTCAGTGTGTCACTTACAGTGTGAATATCAACATAGAATCACATCTATCAGCAATGACAATGAGAGCTCACATGTTATAAGGCCATGAGAGTAAACGTGAGAGATAAGTAAAGATATTCATGGCGTGTAACCACTCAGAGTATGCAAAGTTATGTATACGAGTATTATGTACCTACTACAAGAACCAAATTTTCAATCGGCTGATTACATTATTTCTTCTAAAATGTTACAATATCTTGAACAATTATTATTAAAAATTAACGACTGAATTTTCTTGCTCAAATTCATTTGTCAACTAATTTTAGCTTTAAACTGTGCAACTTAATAAATACCATGTTTACCTTCATAGAACACTCCTCTGTTTGAGTATCAGTTAAAATGATCCTTCTTGCCGGATGTTGAAGTTTGCTTATTGTATTATGAGCTGGTTGTGCCAGCCACTCATTGCGTGTGACCATAACAAGTCCAAAACATGGTCCACTACTGGTAACATTTTCGTCACATTCCACCGTGTCAGACATGACAGATTCACTTGAGGGCTTTCCATCACCATCCACAGACGGATCATCTTAAAAGTTCCCATTAAATTGTCAGCATTGAACTTCCAGTGAGAATAACTTACTTATGTTTGAAAATAAAACAACAATATGGTAAATGCCAAATATAGCTATAGCCACAAGTAGCAGGCTGATAATAATGCTTAGAAAACGCATTTTTTCTTATCGCTTTGGTTACAGTTCGAGAGATAACGTGTATAGGAACGTTAAGCTTGCGGTTAGATACCCTAAACTGTCTGCTGTTTGGCAAACCAAATGGAATTGACTGATTAGGACGGAAGTCTTTTGTAAATTTTATTTGCAAGCAATGGCTTTATCTGTTATCTACAACCCTGTTGATGGTGTTTATAAGAGTATTGCAAATTCTACTGTGCAGGAGATACAAATACAAGTGTGTATTACTCTGGATACGATTGTTATCTTTATCTGCGTATGATGAAATTAAGTTGAGATATATACAATGTACGCGTATAAGTCAAAGTTTACTATCTTATACCATGTTCCCACCAACGTGATTTAGCTAAATCCACTTGATTTAGGTAAATCATCTCATAAATTACGTGATTTACCATACATTTTCGTGATTACTAATTACGTGATTTAGACGTGTTTAATTTTTAATTACGTATCTGTCATCGGAAATCCACACAAAATAAAATCGAACATACCTGCAGCGCTTTCAATTCAATTCAATGTTATTCAATAAACCAAAAAAAAACAACACAAATGTCAAAAATATTATCCCAAATTCAATTTTCTTTGTGTTTCGGTGTATTTTGGTATTTTTATTAAGTACAACAATCATAAATTATTGTTTTATTTTTGGCAGAGGTGTGATAACAAAAGAAAAACAACGACAAAAAAAACTACCCTCTCCGAAGTGGACGAATTCTTTCTGCTGGATGTCAAACTAAATCACGTAAAATTCAGTGGAGACGCCTTTCGTGATTTATAAATCATATGAGCTAAATCACGTTGGTGGGAACATGGTATAACATCGTTTGTCGTGTTTTTAATCAGATGATAATGTATGAAGAACATTTGCTCTGGTGGTATTTAGACAGTATTCTGTAACGCAGTCTGTGTAGAAGTGATGCAGAAAGGTTTTTTTAAGAATGGTATGTGCATATAGAGGTACTACCTACCAATATCTTCAAGAACGCTAAAATAAAATAAAAGTGAAAAATGTCAGCATTCTGATTGGTAGGTTATTCTCTTCATTGCGGATGCTGATGTTTCTTAAAGTTGTCAACAAATTTGCATATTCACATTTCAGTTTTTTTTTTTGGTTCAGGTGGTTCCAATGGAACACGATACACGACCGACATAAGCAAAACCCAAGTGACAGCTAAGAATTTTGTAGGAAAATAAATCAGAAGGTCTTGTTCTGCCAAATATTTATTTATTATTATTAATTGTTGAACGATAAATTTTCTATAATGCGGTTCGATCCGAGTCGAGAGATTAACCCAACAAGCACTAAAAGTACAGACGTACATTATTTAACTTTTCAAAGTTGAAGAACATCACAGTTACATCATCCGCGATCCGCTTACGCATAGATGTCAGTTGTCAATATAAGAATGAGAGTTAGAGTTAACTGCCATGCACCACAATAGGGGAACAAAACATTGCTTAAGATTTGTCGGTAATTACCTTTACCAGTAGCTACACCAAAATAAAGCTATGGGGATAGTGTTAAAATGTGACCTCTTATTTGGAACAAGTTTCGCTGGTGGTCGAAAATCTACCTTTTATATGGAATGGTTTATATATGAAATACTATTATTTTCGATAATTATGTTGTGATTTTATAAGCGACATATAGATATCGAAAAAATATGCCCCTTTGAAAATAGTTTTACTCATGAATCATGATTGATATTTTTATACGTCACTATGAAAATTTGGAGCAACAAATTTGTTTATCCACCGCTAAAATCATCGAAACCAACCGTTGTCAACAAATCGCAGATATTGCCCCTGAAATAAAATTAGGTGCATGGTATTGCTTACTTTTAGGGGTAGGTAAATTGCATTAATTCGAAAATAGGTTCTAATCTAAGATGATATATATTTGTAAAGACGTTACTATGGCAACGGGTCTTACGAATAAAAACTAGCATTTGCTTTGAGCAAAAGGTTGTTGCAAAGTAAAAGCCTTTAGCAATAATTGCTTGGAATCGGTATGAATGAAATTCTACTTAATAAAGTAAGTTAGCATTTACTTCGCTGTATGTGTACTTCCCTAAAAATTGCGGCGTAGTGTATGTACCCAAAGGACTCAGAGTACTCGACGACAATTCAGTTGTTACTTGTAATGAAGAGGTATATAGGTAATATAGGTGGTGAATATTTTCATGCATTAAATCCCAAATAACAGACAATCTTTTGATTGCCTAAGACTGTTTCTAGTTCAATCACAATATTTACCTTTCCCTATGCAATGCATATTATCTGCACACAATGAACAAAGAATGAATCATCATCATTCATCATCTTTCAAAATGCCCACAACCTACCTTATGTAGGTACATACTACATACATCTGATATACAAGATAATCATTCACGTATACGATTAAACTGATGAAAGCCATCTAAAAATCATTTTGTCAATTAACAGAAGGAGAACACATCAAATTTCCCCATATTTAATATGAAATCATTCTGTTTTGCAAAATGTAAGTCCCGCTCCAACATCCAATCAGAGGCACATTAATTTGATTCTCCTATTGTTTCTTTATAATACGGTATGCTTCCCCATGACTCGAAAAGTAAAATATTTACCAAATAGAAGCTTATCTCTATATATTTTTTTAAGATGGTGTTTCCCCTGCAAACGTCATCGATAAAGCCACGTACAAAATGCTATCGACAACCGCGGCAGTCATCATTCGTCAGCGATCATTTCTCTACTCTCGTTTAAAACGTTTGGTGGAGCTGTTTTAATTTATAAGAATTACGTAAACAATGGATTTGTCAAAACTGCTATTGGGATTAATATTGTGCCTTTCAAGTGGCCTAATAGTTGCCGATATATCGGTTATATCGAAAGCCGACTGGGAAGGTCAAAATGCAGATGGAGAGATAGATAGTTTGGCGGTACCCGTTAATAAGGTTATTATAAGCCACACTGCTTCGGAAAATTGCAATGACAGGGTAAGTTTGTCGCCATTTGCCAATTGAGTTCATAATAATACTAATAATGCCATTATTTAGTCATCATGTGAACAAAAGTTGCGGAATATTCAAAATATGCAAATGGATTCGCTTGGTTTTAGTGATATTGCATACAATTTCCTTATCGGAAACGACGGTAACATTTATGAGGGCAGGGGGTGGAGTAAAGTCGGTGCACATACAAAGGGCTACAACACCGGCAGCATAGGCTTAGCTTTTATTGGAACTTTTAGTCGGCAGCCACCTAGTGAAGCGGCAATTAAAGTAGCACAAGACTTAATAGACGAAGGTGTTCGACTCGGAAAAATATCAACGAGCTATAAACTATTCGGTCATAGGCAATTTAGCTCTACTGAAAGTCCCGGGGATGCTTTGTACAAAATTATCAAAAAGTGGTCACACTGGTCCAGGGGAATAAATTAAATCTCCAAACTTATATACAAACAATTTTATAAAATTACGATAACATTAAACGACATTATGTGAGTGCACTTACTTTTGTACTTTTGTTAAAATTAAAGCATTAATATTTTTTGTATGCGCCAATATCAATTGAAATAAAAAATGCATTCCATGCTAGGTACTGTGTGTTATTTACAAGAAATTTTTGTTTTAATATAAGCATATATAACCATCTACATATACCTATTGCTTTTTACTCAAGAAGTATGTTGCTGCGTTTATTTTATATCCGAAATGAACCAGCGGGCTTGAGACTGGTTCTAACGAGTGTTCTTTTCATGTAGTTCTTCTGCTTTTCTATGAAACACTCTGATCCAAATGTCCATATTCGACATTATTGCTTATTATAATGACTGATAATGACAGCAAATACTAAACTAATCACAACTCTCGCCTCAGACCGAAAAGCCCGAGCTCTGCTAAAGACACTTTTTTCTTTCATTTGTTTTAGCAATAATTTATACGCAAAAGTTCCTAGAATCATCTTTAGATACTGTCACCTTCCTAATTCGTTTAAGTTGAGTGATAAAATTGTTTTGGAAAAATTGTGTGAAATTAAAGTTAACATTTCAAATACGCCGAATTCTGTATTGATACTTTCAGATTTCGTACCGAAAATACCAATACGACAGATACCAGATAGCTAGGTACAATAATTTTGATATTTGTTCGCAATGATTTTATTCTAGTGCCACTACCTAATTCAGATACATTAACTTTCAAATGAGAACCACAGGAAAGTAAAAAAAACTTTATGAAGAGATGGCACAGATCTTCGCAGATGGAAGATAAAATTGTCCTCAATTACAAATAAAAAGTTTTTTTTTACGTCTACAATAGAAATTTTAAGCTTTAAGCCTGGTATGCTGCTCACGCTTAAATTAAGCTCCCATACAAAAATGTCTCCAAAGATAAAATTAAGCAAAGCAGTTAAGCCAAGCAGTACGCAGTTCAAGCTAAATTTCTGAGCCGCTGTACGAACACCTTTCTACAGAATTTAAGCAAGTGTATTAATGCAAAATACATTTTTCCACAGCTAAATTTTGACAGATCAGAGAAAATATCGGCATTCGCAACAAAATTTCAAACGAAACAGTACCAATGGAGAATGGTTAGTTAAACACAAAGAAATTCTTTGTTGTTAATTTAATTTCTTTTAAAATGTAGACATTTCTTTAGAAAGTTCCAAGTGACGAAACAGAGCAAGTCAATCAGCTATGCCAACACATTTTTTTTTTATGTCGGAACTTAGAGTGTCAAAATTAAGCGAACATTAAGCGAAGTGGTGGAGAGAAACATTGGAGGGGCGCTTAATTTTAGCTTTCCTGGAACAGCATACTAGGCTTTAACCTAGGAGTGCCCTCGTTTCTTCAATGAAACATAAAAAACCTAAAAAGAACACTTTTAGATTTGATCTTTTGATAGAAAGGGCAATTAATACTAAACGCAGATACGTCACTATCATTAAAATATTGTAATCTTGTATTTCTTTGAAAGTAAGATTTATATCCGATGCCTTTGGCAGGAGATCGTTAAGAAATTTGAACATTACTGTACAAGAAAAGAAAAAACGTTGACTGTAGTCGTGTACAAAAAAACAATACCCTCCAAAATTGTCGTGGCACTACCAGCATGTTGACAGCAGTTGACAGTACTCTGTTAAAAACCACCCTTCAAGATTGCGTAGTGTGACCAGCTAAGGTAAAAAAGAATAATAAAAATAAAAAAACAAAACATTGCAACGGCAATTGGTGTTTGTTTTAATACTGGAAATTCAATTTTATTCCATTTTATTAAATCCTCCTATTTAAACGCTAACGGTTGAAAATATATGCTTGTATATAAATATGAACTTAAAAAAGAATTAATAAAACAACTAGTAAATTCCAACAAAACTCAATTATCAAGGTGGAAGATAGCGAGTATACATAAACATAATATATTTATATATAAATGTATAAATTAATATTATTTCCATTTCCCTATCTAATAAATCTGATTCTTTCGATCGGAAAAGTATGCGATTAGCCACTTCCTGCCGACGTCAGCCGATGTGTCGTCACCTGATTGTTTCCTCAGCACTTTTAAGCACATAGACTCGGATATATTGGGGCTGTTCTCTTCCAGTTCTTTTAGTTCCTCTTCATCGTCAATGATGCATTCCTCTTCGCATTTAATCTTTTCGGAGCTTTTGTAGAATGACCGTTCGGTTTTCCGCAAGAAATTGTACAACGCAACACAGCCAAGAGTTATTTTTCGGGCATTTTCGGTGTCGATCCGAAATGGCGCCGACAAAATGGGAAATATGTTGGTTAACATCCGTAGGGCACTTTCGGAGTTGTATTCTACTTGGTCCATGGCATAGCAGTATTCGTATTCGGGTGTGCCGTAATTGAACCATGTTGAACTCTCACTACTGCTATATGGTACGTATTTAAGCGTATTCAAAAGGTACGTTTTAAGCGGCAGGGCACCATGACCGACAAAGTAATAGGTTGGTCCGGCTTCAGGTTGTTTTGGCAAATTCAGCTGATCCTGTTCTATTAGATTTTTGATGGTTGACGATTCGAAGACATTTTCGCTATTGCTGGGACTGGGTCCGACATCAGCGTAGATGAAATTGTCGTTCGAGTCTACAATGCCCGTGAATATCAATGTGTCCTCGCCATCTGTTTGTTTAAGCGGATGTTTGTTGAACGTTATACGCTTCATTGTTAGGCTACCAATGCAATTTGGAATTCGTGTCTTTTTGTAGTATGCGTTGGAAATGGTCTTCCATTCTTCTTCAGTCTTTGGGGTGGAAATGAACACATCCTTTAGTGTTTCGTAGATATTCAAGCAAATGTCGCCGATCATCTTCAATATCACAGGTTTTGATGCTCGAAAACAGTAGTTTCTACATGAATGGAACTCGCCTGCAAATGAGAAGAGAAAAATAAGTCAGCATTGAACAGTGTTTTAATTGTATAATAGAATATTTGCGTGAGAGCCATCGAGTTGTATGGCAAGTATGTAAATTTCAGTTATGTCTGTTTTAAAAAGAATTCTTATTGGTTGCGTCGTTCAACTGACATTCAATTAATTTAGCCAACACAATTCCAATTCTTACAATTCTTTAATGCGATATAAAGGCATTGGAGAGATATTGCGATTTAACTCGAGAGTGTAAACCGTCTTTGGAATAATCGGTGCTGATATTTTTTTTTATAGAACGTGTTGAAAAACCCATAGAATCGGCGACTAAAGTATTCACTGATGACTGATCAGTGATCGGTGTGCTATTGGCTCTGTCAGTTGGCTCTGGCGCCATTCTGTAAAACTATAGACGAATGTTGGAGTCGAGAGAGCAATATCCTGCAGTTTAAAAGTCCATCAAGACCAAGGAAATACAGGACTACAATGATACTATCACTGACATGCAGGCATATCCAGACAGAGAGAACTATAAATTACAGCTGTAGGATGAGTCATTAACTCATTACATACAGCACAATGTGACCTACACGCGAAAACCATGCGACACATTAGCTAAAGCCACTTCATTATGATGAAATTTCTCAAAATAAAGGTAAGTAGACAAGTTACAGGGTGGATTTTTCATTCCCATTTTCAATTGTAACCATAGTTCATAGAAGAAAAAACATTTCCTTAACAAATCGCATTGCCGTATACACGTGTACGTTGTACGAATCCAAACGTTATAAAGCATATCATGGAATTCAATGAACCTCAACCATATTTGATGGTAGAAGACTACTAGATAAGTTTATATAGCTATGTATTTATTTAGTAGTGTATAAGACTTATTTAGTAAGGATCCAGTAAACAACTAAACCTAAGTAAAACTTCCCTTAGATTTGCCAGTTTGGACAATTATTAAGTTTACAAAAAGCTTCAAGCTGCTGAGCATAATAAATCATGTCCCAATTGAAAGTCAACCCTCTAATTTCTGATTGCATTCGACCACCACCCTAAGCAGAATTTCCCCAATCGATTTTTTTTCCAATTAAATCAAATGCGAACACTTTTTATAAAACCTCTGCATAAACGGCCCCTATCGCTGTTGATATACTACTCGCTCTGTTGTTGTTTTTGATGAGAAAAAAAAAAGTGAAACAACAACAAACTTTATGTGTGCGTGATTCACGTCATGCTTTTGTCTGCTCAAGCAAATCTTTTTCATCACTTCGCCAAAAAAAATTATATATAGGTATATGAACAAAAAAGGACACACCCCATATCATCCCAGTCCGGGATCAAAGTGCATTATGTAAATCAAAATATTTGATTACACTCCGTTTCCCATTTTCCCTGCAAACATCTTATGAAATACATACAAAAAACACCTCATCTAATGAGTCGTAGATACAAAAAAAAAATGTAAAAATAAACTCGATTTCGCCCATCAAAAAATCCATCACCGTTTTGTGTTTACAAATTACAACTCACGAAAAATGGCCCCCAAATAATGTTGAACAAGAAAATTGTTCCTTTCGACATGCTTAGGAGGAAGTAGGAAAATATGCGTTCCTTGCTCACTTACCTGTAGCTAGATATTTCAGCGTTATGGCCAGGCGTTCCTCGGCACTAAAGAACTTCTTCTTGCGATGTGGCTGATAATTTGTGATGAGTGGTCCCAATTTATTGACTAAAAATCTAAATTGTTTCTCTGTAATGTCAAAGAAACAATTCAGATGATAGATTTCGTTGGTGCGGAATTGGATTTCTTTGAGTATGTTCTCCTTTGCAGTGAATTGGTCTTGATTTTTTCTCAGCCATTCTCGAGTCCATTCAAGACGTCGTTTGCAATGTAAAATGCCAGCCAGGTTGTTCATGTTGTCCTCCCGTAGGACTCCGATGAATTTGATTTTCAGATTATCCATACTTTCTGAAGTATTTGGAATTTATGTAATTTCGTTTTCGATTTTTTCTGTCGTCGTAGTTGGAAGAATATTTTTTGTTAACGTTTATTTCGGAATTTTATTAACAGAATGGAGGAGCTAATCTTATTTAGAACATTTTTTTCTGTGAAAATTTTATACAAGTCTGTAGATTGAGGCAGCGTTTCAACTTTTTTTATTGAAGTTTTCTTCTGTTGCAGGTTCTGCTGCTGCGATGACAAAAGGAAAACTTCTTGTTTACCTCCTGCTTCCAACGAAAATATAAGCTGGACGTCTCGCTCGCCGGAAATCAGCTGATTACTGTTGTGTGAATGAGAAGTATAGATTCTGTTTTCTGAATAGACGTGTATAATTCAGCAAATTTTGGTACAATTGGAAAACGAAACGTAACGCGGTATCGAAGTCTATTCTATTATGTTCCTATTACTTTCTTATTGCGAAATGTTTTGTAATAAATTTGTAAAGGTAGGCATATACATATTTCATTTTTTTTTGTAAGAATGACATGCGTTTATGAGATAGACGTTGAATAACGCATGATAAAATATATTCAGCCCTCTGGAATCTGAAAAAGATAACTTATTTTGTATCAAACGAACATAAAAATTGCTCTGAAAGCAACAAAAAAGTGCTCTGAGAGCGCCCAATCGCATACCACATTAGAATGAATCCCATAACTACGGAAAAATTCTTGTTAAGTCAAGGTATATAGTAGGTATTCTATATACCTTGTTGTGAAGTAATATCGTAAAATATAGAGCCCACTTGGTTCAGCTTCTCACAGCAATTCAGTTGTGTACATTTATTCAATTCTAGTACGATAACCTTGTACAAAATTTCGTTACAAACTGTACATATTTAGTACGATGGTGTTTACCCGTGAACACACGTTTCAAAAAAAAAAGCCGACGGTTACTTTGACATTTCATCACAGCGCATTCGTTAGAGCTTTCACAAGTCACAACAAAAAGGCCCAGAATTTGTTACTTTAGTAAATAGTAAAATGTTTAACAACGAATGTATAGCGATTAAAGATATAAAGCCTGGTTTGAAGAATATCAATGTTATATTTATCGTACTTGAAATCGGAACAGCAACTGTAACTAAAGAAAACAGAGAAGTGCGTAACTTTAAAGTAGGAGACCCTACCGCCTGCATAAATGTTTCCATTTGGGATGAACCTGGTAAATTAATTCAGCCTGGAGACATCATTAAATTAACAAAGGGATATGCATCTATTTGGCGTCACTGTCTTACTTTATATTCGGGAAAGAATGGAGATATCTTTAAAATGGGAGAATTTTGTCTCACATTCAACGAGCAACTGAATATGAGCGAACAGAAACGACCCGAAATTCAAATGGTAATGAACCCTCAAATGCCAATAGCCGGTCCAGGACAAATGCCAAATAATGTTGCTGCAAACAATGGTAGTCAAATAGTAGCGAACAGACCAACAACGGTACAGCCAAGTGTTGCTGCTCCGGTTCCTCTTGCTGCACAAGCTCAAAAAATGCAAACGCAGCAAGGTAGAGTTATTCCGCCAGCAGACCCAGCTAAGCCAATTGCTGGTATATCAGGCCAATCCAATGTACAACAAAAAACCAATCGAGCTGGTCGTAGCAATCAGTCCAGAACGAACGTAAAGGCCGATCGTAGATAACTGTAATGGGAGCGATGTAGTTTTAAAAGGTGGACAAATATTTTTTTATTTAAAAATTTCATAAATGTACACAAACATTTGGTTCAATAAATATAAATGTTTATGCGAGAGTAAGAACTACAAATATTGAGTTATTTAATGTAGAAATCTAAAGTTTCAGGCCTTAGTAAGAGTGGTCAAATTCTGTCTAGCTGCTCCTTATTCTCACATAGCTTATAGTTGGACAATGTTAAATGATATGCCCGCGACTACGCAGGCGCTGACTTGCCGCATACATTTCGATTATAACAACAAATCAAAGAATTTGATCAATAAGGCTATAAAGAAATATTGACGAGAGTCAGTACAAGCTACAAGGGTACAAGGTTTGTAGTAGCGATTTTAAGTTTGTGGGCGTACATTTTGGGGCCGCTTTTTTTTACAAGGTAACCTCAATATTATGGTATATTTAAGGAAGTGAAGTTTACAAAATTGCATACTCAGTTTCTCGCTAAAAAATCTATTAATGTTAATTTTTAAATTTGAACATATCTGGAAAACGGTCATTAGGATTGTAACAAAAATCTATTTTTAAGGTCATATGGTTGTTTTTAACTTAACAGCTAACTAGTTTTTTTATTTCATCGTTGAATATTTTTTTTTTAAATTTGGTTTTCTTTAGTTACCTGAAAACGGTAAGAACGATTTTGACCAAAATGCATACTTATAGTAAAATTTATGTTTTAAAAATTATTGCGAAAACCCCATTTTCGATTTCGACGAAACCTTAAAAACCAAGGATCTCTTGGTGTATGTCAGCCAGTGTTGCTGAATTGACGATTTCATCCCCAAGGATATAATTTTTTTTTTTTTTTTTTTTGTTATAGATACTGTAGTACAGCATTTTTAAATTTCAAAAACAAATCTCTAAATGCTTACATATTATATAATCTATGTAAAGATATCTGTCTAACCCTACTTCCAATCAAAGACTTTAAACCAGTGCTACTAATATATTCCCAGTCAAAAATAAAAACATGCCCCAGCCTCAGATCAAAAAACAGAAGCTCCTACTACGCTTGTCCTAGTATTCAAAAATCTTGTAAAGTGTAGACCATACTAAATAGTACCTACAGTACTTATAAAAACTCACATTGCTATTTGATATTAATAGCTGCTGCTGTATTCGACTTCTACGCCTTTGTCAAACAAGATTCAATGAAAGGCATGACAGTATTGTTTCCTTTGAAGAGCTCTTCAAATGCATCTCAATAAGTCTTGAAGAAATAACGAGCGAAACGTGGCGATGTCTTCGAAAGCATCAACACTTTTGGAAGCGGTCCAACAAAGTGATTTCCTAGTAAGCCTGTTTGTATCCTACAAAACAATTCAGTTTAACGCTGCCCTCATTAGTTTCCCTACAGAAAAAATTTCTTAGATTTCGTTTCTGCCATCGACCACACAAAAGAACGTCTGAGTTCTCTTAAGAACATCAGGGAAAATGCCGACGATTTCTTCATAATGCAATTTCGTTGTCAGCTGTAAAGGCTGAGTACATTCTTTGGTGCGAAGAAATATCGTCGAGTGACCAAAGATTTGAAATTGCTTGATATATGTGAAAGGGCTTACTTATGAGATGTAAACTTTTTTCTGTCGGTTTTGGCCACGCTTCCAGTGACCACAGTTAGTGTTGAAAGAAGATTTTCAGTGTCCCGAAGCGTTATGTTGAATGCCAGATTAAGCTCACTTGCTACCTATGCTATCTGTTCATTCGGATATTAATGCGCATCCGCATATAAGGTGATTGATCTCATGTCAAAAATAAATTAATGTGGTATTCGTTTGGGCTTCTTCAGATTTGCTCTCAGATTTCAGATTTCGTGTGCCTAATCGAACATAAACACGTCACTTGCTCTTTTTTGTGTTGATATTCGTGCGATTTGAATATGTGTAGTCTTCGACACTTTTCTAAGCGTTTTACATTCACTGGTTAAATTTTATATTAAAACATTAGAAATATCCGTCCCGATTGATTTCTAAATAGTTATACATAAATAATTTACAAAAATAGATTCACCCGATGCAATGCCTTTCTTTGCTGGGGAAAAAATTCACTAAAAATGTAAATAAACTCCATCAGTTGTCAAACTCAAACGCACTTGTATTGGTAATTCTGAGAAAATATCTAGATTCGCAAAAGTGCTCTGAAATCTGAAAAAGATTGCTTTTTCCTGTACCAAACGAACATAAAAATTGCTCTGAGAGCAAAAAAAGTGCTCTGAGAGCGCCCAATCGAATACCACATAAGACGTCTTCTGCATGTATGTACAATAAAGTGCACAACTGGGTCGCACGAAACTTTCTCGTTTCGTACGAGTCTGACTGATTTTTAGAGTCTTCAGCAAATCGAAAATTGAGTACACAATTTTAGGCAGAACTTTGCGACCCACTTTTTTGAGTTCCTCTATCATCGTAATATCAGAATTGATTAAAATCCCGAGTTCGAAATTTTGTGCGAAAACAATATCTTCCTCTTACTACATAATGGAGAAAGTTAAAAATAATTTAAGTATGCTCGTTTAAGTAGGGTGACGTGGTCGTAAATGCACCACCCTTTTTTCAAACGACCATAACATTTTTAAAATAAGTTTTTTTTGTTTGGTATTTTGACATACATTTTATGAATTTGTTATGGAAATATGTATAGAGTAAATTTGTTGATAGCATGTGAACATTTTAAGTTAAAATGAATTGTTCAAAAAATGAGAAATGGTGCATGGTGCACCATGGTAGGTACTAAATGCACCAGTTGTATGTGTATAATGCACCACCTATTATTTTAAAAATTAAAACAAATATTTCAATAGATAAACATAGTTTTATTAGACAAAAAAACAGTTCATTGCAACTTTGAAGAACATATAAATAAAAATAAATACTAATGACTTCATCTTCACATCAACATAAAAATAAGTTAACAATAAAACAAAAATAACAAAAATAAAATAGGAATTTAAACATAAACAAAATAAACAACTTAAAATTAATTACTTAACGAATATTTAATTTATATACAGATTCTGAGAATTTGTATAACGACTGTTGCCTCTTCGTTGGCCCCGATACAGAAGGATCTTGGTGGTGCATTGTGCACTACTACGGAATTTTAGGTTAAAATTTAAATAATCTGCAGACAACGCATCAAGGTTATAAACTCTTTATTATAAACCAAAAATAAAAGGTTAAACAATCATTTTATTAAAGCTAAATAAAGAAAAAAGTCACTTCCACTGAAGAAATAAAAAAATTAACTTACCCTTTTTTTTTCGTTTTTCACTGCAATTGTAAAAAAAAATTCGCACACGTCCGCGCACAAAGAAATCCACTACCAGACTGAAATCTACTATCGTTGCCGGAAAAAACGAATACTTTTGAGTGAGGTAGACACAATTACATCTGTCAGTTAGGCAGATGGAGCTATGGTGCGTGGTGCACCACTGGTGCATCTACGACCATGTCACCCTACATACGATTTAAAAACTCATAAAAATCAATGATTGAATTGGAATGTACCTACATAGTTTTTTGTTTAAAGAATTCCTCGTAAGATTTGGAAGCAAGCCTTTAAGATACTAAAAGTTCTTTATTCGGACTCCGCTAAAATGCAGAGTACATTCAACAGGCGTTTTGAAAATACTTAATTTTAATGTATTCACGGAACACGACTTGCTCAGGAAATATGGATTATATTCACCCCATTGAATCGGTTTCCAAAATGCGAAGCACTATAAAGTCACAGATCAGATTTTGTATTTCAAAAAATTATCCAGTTTCAGCCAAATCTAATAAAACACGGTGGAGAGAAGCGTGTTGTCACCAGCAATGATTTCACCATCATACAACAATTTAAGGCAAATCTTCCTATATTACCATACCTTTCGAAATTCGATTTTAAAAAAGCATAATATCCATACATTAATGTAAAATAATTATGCGTACACTATTTAAACGTTATAACGTTTCGTTCAATTTGTTTTATTTTCAATAGAAATTTCTACTGATATTTATGCGGTTATTTATAATTTTCATAATTAACTTAAACTTGTCGCGATCGATTGTTGGGATCCTATTTGCCAGCATCGTTCATGTTCTTGGGTAGGCTTAGCAAGGAATTTATTAACTCCGAGTTACGTTTGGGCATTGGTCCAGACAGTCCGCTACCATAGTATTTGCACTGATTATTTGGAACCGGAGCTTGGATAGCTGATAGCCAATTAAGTAACTCCCTGGCATACTGACCGAACAAAAATTTGTATCAGAAAGATAAGTTTTATTTACACTTATATTAATTAAAAAAACTTACTTCCTTATCCAGATATCTCTCTTCATCAGGAGTGGGTAGTGAAGCGGTGAGGCCTAGCAAGATACTAACTACTGCCAACACAAATGTAAGTAATTTAACCATATTGGCGAGGGTTATTTTTTGTTTCGAATAGTATTATACCACTTTTGCAAGACTTGACTCCTTTAACGATAAACAAAGGACTGATAACAATTGTTTCATTTCTATTCCTTATATAGTGGAAAAAAACGTAAATGATACCTGTAACAATGTCAATTTCAGGATAAATAACCAATGCAAGACCGCTAAAACGTAAATTACCTCAATGAGATGAAATATCCCCTTTTTCAATGTAGAAAATGTGCTTCGCAAACAGTAATAATAACTTGTTGCTAGGTGAAACAGTGCGTACAGGAAGCCATCAGAATCGTAGTAGAATAATGTTGAATCATACACTAGTATACTAGCCTTTCACAACTCACTCTGAATAGATCTAGCACGCTATCGAGGTATAACGTCATCGAGTTTCTTATTTATCTAGCGATGGTCCCCTACTTAGGATAAATTTTAGTGGGGGCAATACCCCCATATATTTGGCTTAATATAAAAAAAGAATCTCAAAAGTGGTGCGACACTACGTCTGCTAAGGAATTTAGAAAACCTGCTAGAAACTATAGAAAGCACCAGGTTTCCACGCTTCAATATTCTATTAGCGGACACGCCCGATTCCAAAACAAAAACCTGTCAACCAAATTCTCCATACTTCGATCGAGGCCAACATAGACCCAGATCACTACTTCGTATTCGTTACCCTGACTTCCTATCGCCGTCGATTAAAATGTGCTGCTAGCGATATCCTAATTCTACATCCTTTTTTATATAACTGACCCCATTGAATACCTACGTATTTCCACTGGGTATATTTTAAACATCGTGTTCGAGAACAATGGGGGGATGTGATATTTCATCACAGCTTGGTCTGTTCTGCTAGTGACAAGCACCTACAAGAATGTATTCTATATTTGCTTACCCCCCAGATTATAACATTTAGTTTGTCAAATGCAAATATGTTTATTATTGTTGCTTTATTTGATTTGACGTAACTTTTTATTTGCTTTCGATAGAGAGTATGAAGCCATACGCTGTTAGTACCTTACGTACGTTTTTAGCAACAGTTAAAAATAGAAAAACAAGTGGAAGGAGTTGTGATAATATAATGCCATACTTTTTACATTCGAGTGATTTAGACCATATATCTACTTCGATACTGTTTCATTTTCCATTTAGACTGCTTTCAGAAAATCATCCTTCGTACCTAAAATGATTTTATTTAGGTACACAATCCCAACCCAGTCCAGCTCCAGTTCTGGGGGTGTGTTGAATAAAAGCAGACACAGGTAAGTAGGAGCTGGAGACACCGCTCACCCAAGGCGTGGGAATTTTTAACATAACGACTTAGTCATTGATTTCGCTTTCGAAAAGCGAATTCTCAAAAATTCTCGCATACCACTTTATCTATCAAAATCTCCGATTCGATGCGAAAGACTGAAATTTGCCATTCTCGAAATCCGCATACATTCGATTATACATATGTATTTAAACTTATTTTATATTTTGTAACAAAAGTATTATACCTATACCTATGCTGGATTCAACATTTTTGGGACTTAGTTCATTTCAAATCGTGAATTTTCGTTTTAATTTAAATAATTTGGGAGTAAGTTCATTTCGGTCCCACTATTGGATTTTAGTTCATTCTTATATCGGGACTTTGTTCACTCTTAATTGGGTCTTAGTTCCTAAAAATTGCGGGAGTTAGTTCATATTATGAACTAAATCCAAAAATTTCTGGGACTTAGTTCGTTTTGGCTAGTGGTAATTAGTTCCAGATGGGACTTAGTTCGTAGGGCCGAATTATGTTATGCGGAACTTGAGATTTGGGGTCCAGCATTACAATTTCAAATGTTCCGCCTATCCATTTCAACGGTATAAGATACTTAAGTCGACTATCCGTAAGGATAGATGTTAATGCACTAGGTAGGTACCTCCCCCGAACGTTTGACAAACACCCATTTAAACATTTTCTATTCCGTTGTTTGGATTCTACATAAAATCGTATAGGTCTATGTTTAGGTATCTGTCTGTTTATTGGTTTTAAAACGATTTTCAAAAGCACGTACCATCAGGGAATAACATAATTATTTCGAAACTAGTTTCTGGTTTCCGAGTGCCACAACATACAGTAAGATAGCTTGACTTACATTACATAAAAAGCAACCTATATTTCAATTGATTATAAAGTAACAGGTAAAAATTTCCTCTAAAATGCAAGGAGAAGGCAAACATTGGTGCCCTTAACCAAGTGTGTCATTCACTGCAGCAAAATGGGAAGGTGGCTGGTCTAAGGATTAACACCAATGACTAAAATTATGCATACTAGCCAAGACCAGGTTATCCTGAGACAGGAGACCATATAGAGGTGGTCACGCATTTCATCTATTTTTGTAGTTATGTGTCGCTCGATGGTGGATTGGTCCATATCGTCAGAAATAGACCATAAAGCTTATAGTGCACTTTTAATCCTTTCTCCAGTGTGGAACTCCAGCATTGTTCGAGTCCAATGTAAAATCTTTTGCTATACGCATGTGAAACGTGGCAATTCACCGCCAACATCTCGAGCAGGCTTAAAGCTTTTGTTAAACGCTGGCCTGCGTTACATCCGATTTCCAACAATGAATTGTAGCGTGACTGGACAAACAAAAGTGGATGTTGATATCAAAAGAGAAAATGGCAATGGTTTGGCCACTGAGGAAACCAGACGATAACATAGCAAAGCAGTGCCCAGAACAACAACTACTGTCATGACGGAAGCTTAGTCCCAGAACTTGCGATCGTGGAAACAGCTGAGGTATCGAGCTCCAAACAGAGAGAGGTGGAAGGACCGGTTTGTCGCCCTATGCTCCAGAAGAAGTTAAAGTGTTGCTGTTAATTGCAGCTACCGGAATAAAGAATAAGAAGGTATAAATACATCACAAGTGCTCACCTCACCTCATCAGTTTGTAATAAAGGTACCCAAGTGCGGCAGTGAATGCTTGTTTGAAAAAAATGGCGCTGACATGCATTGTAAAGTTATAATAATAAATAATAATAATAGTTGGCGCAACAGGTCTGTAGGGACCCTGGGCGTAGCTTCTCGCAACCATTCGTTTTGTGTGAGTTTTTAGATTTTGGAACGAATGGAAGGGATCTACTATTTTATGACGATTCCAAACGGAAAAGCTCTTTCAAGACAGTTATACTCTGGGATGTTTGTCAGACGTTCGGGAGAGGTGGTGCAGTGAAAAAACCCTGAGTTGGAATTTGGGTTTTTGCGGGATTCGAACCTGGGACCCCTCGATTAGTAGTCCAACACACTAACCACTAAGCCACTGCGCCTATTGTTTAATTATAATGCATTTTATATCCGCAAAGCAACTTTTGAAAATAAATAAGTAAATTGATAACAGAAACATTTAATTAAAACTTTTTAGGTATCATTACATTCGGGAAGTAAATTCTAAAAACAATTGTACAATTAACTCAATTATCCTCTTCGAACTTAACTATATGTAGGTAGGTATACAACTTATGGTACGGTTTTCCAATTAACGTTATGATCTACGTTTCAAATAAAAGGTTTTTTTTGCAACTAGTCCATATAGGCATCCTATGTTCCCAGAACGAGATGTGGTGCATTGGATAAAACTTGAGATGTATATAATTTGTGTTTTTCCGTTGATCAATGGATTACCAGGTAAAGGCTGGTACGCTGATCGAGTGAAGTGAAATTTTCACTCCTCTCCAAAAAGTGCTGTGAAATAGAGAGTGAAATATTTTGTTGGAGATTTTAGTTGGAGAAATTTATGCAGGGTGACTGAGCAACAACAAAACAAAATTTGTTTTGTGGCAGTTCAAGAAAACAGCTGGAAGAAACAAATTGGAAACTTAACTTTTTGTGAATCATGTGATACCTACAGTAAAATGTATTGACCTATTGGAAGACATTCATCCGTGATCGACCACAATAACAATAAGTTATTGCCATAAAACCAAATTCAGCAACCGGTATGGACCTACGGGCACCAGTTGTGGGTATGACCGCTCCAAACGTATTTCTAAAAAATTAAGGTCTTTCAAATATATTACAAAGGAACAAAGTCATATTCAATGCACAACGATGATCTAGATATTGAATCAGTATAGAAAGAAGTCGAACAATTTCCTTAAATGCACTACGCTTCTCAACCATGTTAGCTTAGAAACAACCGAATTTATAAATAAAGGCAGTGTAATCAGGAGATTAAGGCGGATAAAACATGTTGATCTATAAAAATTAGCTAAGTCAATATATTTTCTAACAAAAAAGTTCCGAAATTCTACAAACGAGGGATCTTTCGATTAGTCGAATGGCTAGGCACATTCACATTCGGTGGGCTCTCGGGAGGTGTTGTATATCGGCTGAAAGGCCTTCCCTATTGTCGAAGGTCGAAGCATCTCTCGCGTACCTACTAGTTCTCGAATGACTTTCGATGATTTTCCCTTCCGTTCCAGCGAACCTCCAAAAACACAAAAAAAAAAAAAAAATGGTTCGTATTTTGTTCATGACAATTTGAATAGTTTTCAATTTGGCAAATAATACCTCATTTGTAAAATAGACAGGACAGTCGTCAAATTTAAATATTTAACAGTGCATGGAAATTACACATATTTTCAAAGATCATCTGCTGGTATTGCTTGAACAAAACTGGGTAGAAAAATATTCTTGAGGCACCCTGCTTATGGAAAAGGTCATCCATGCCACCAAATATTTGTACACCCAACATTATTGCACTATATTCAATGAAAAAACAATTTTATAAGTGCGAAACACTTATTATTCTCTTAAGGAAACATCTGAAATTCCAATAAATTTCTAAACCGCATCCTACAAATCATTTTTCACGCTGAAATGTCAAAAAAATAATGCGACGGACAATAAAAACCAAGTGAAATAGCTGCGGAGAGATTTTAATATCGCCACCTACGACTCAGTTTTGGAAGCGATATTTTCCACTCGAACTGCGTACCGCCTAGTGAAATTTTCATTCGGAAAATTCATTTTGACATTTCGCAGTGAAAAACTTGTATGAAAAATTGGATTTCACTTGAACTGCGTACCAGCCTTAAGTATTATTTGTGGGCATTCTAAGACCACATATTCGAATCGCGCGAATATTAACACAAATGAGAGCAAGTGCCGCTTTTATGTTCTATTAGACACATAATATCTGAAATCTGAGAGCAAATCTGAATACAACATGGTAGATCAAAATCTAGTGTGTTAAATCATCAAAAACCAAATAAAAATCTATTTCTTTTGTTACTACTTGTATAGCCCATCTACACCTCACCTTAAAGTCTATTACATTATTATTAAAAAAAATGTCATCACCATCTGTCACTTTCCTTGGATTTGCTTTTAATTTAGCACGTCACTACCTATTTTTCTATACAAATTTCTTAAGAAAGAAAAGTTACCAAATTATTTATTTATTAGCATATTATTATAATTATAAGTTTGTTTATATTCCCTTGTTCAATTAGCTGTATTTCTATCAGAATAAGTGCGCTCGAATCCAGCTGGATAAAAAACTCATTGGTCTCCCATTGTTTGCTTTTATTGTATAAATTTGCTACGAAAAAATTGTCTGCTATCCAAATTAACAAAATTGTAAAAATTTCGAGAATTCATATTGTTGGTGACGTTCTAAAAATTGCTTCTTACGGATGTTGAATAAAATCATATTATGGAAAAATTTCCACTGAAAGGCAATCGAGCAGTCGCCGCAGAAGGGAATAACTACATCACCGCATATCAGTCTGTCTTAAAGAAGGTAAGTGTGGCAGAGGGGGATTAAATGAGATGGTGCTGGCAAGCATTATTTAATTAAATGCACAAAGTATTTGATACGCAGTCACCGACTATAACAATATTATAATATAGTCGACCAAATGTCATTGGCATTACGGCAGAGATTTAACGAAATTCCACTTGAGAAATTACACAAAAAACGCCCCATTTTATTAGTACATTACATTGGTGTATCGAATAACACATGTACAATCAATGCAGCTTCACCTGCTGCCCTGCCACAGAATTTTACAGGTGGAAAGAAACTGATTCATCGCATCTTGCTTTCTGTGTACTTTCTTTATGAATACGTTATAATTGCAATCAACAAAAAAAAATTACATACGTTCACGTGAGAATTGTAAGACAAATGTTACTAACAGCTTTATGGTTGGCTAACGATAGCTTCAATTTTTATACGTTTTTTTTTTTTTATTCATTTTTTGTTTCGCTATGACTTGTATAGTATCGCTTATTTGGCTTGTCGTTAATACGTTCCGTAAATTTCCAGTCAAACGGTCATAACACTGCAGATATCCAAAAGGAGCATCCACTGTCCACGACAACAACATCGCTCACCGCAGCTGATGACGATGAAATGATTGATATCACACCACGCACAAGTCCAAGTGAAGCCCAATCCGCTTTGAATTTAGCAGACAGTAGGGATACCCAGATGGATCGGACCCATGTGCCAACTCATAGTGCTTTTGGCACCGATTACAATGATCCAGACGGTATGTATGTCAAATTCTCACAACTTCATTTGAAACCTCGCCAATCATGTCTATATTATTGTTTATTGGAAAACCGGTTTCCATTGCAGTGTACTATATCTAATTTTGTGCTTTTCAAAACAAAATCTGACTTTGATCATTAATAAGTATTGAAAGCAATTATTGCCTGGCAAACAGAGAAATTAACACTGATCATCAATAAAATTAGTACATCTTTAGGAAATTATTAAAATGAAATGATGATGAGATCCAAGATGGACTTCTCACATAACAAGATTAATGTTCACCTTTGTGTTTTTTTATTCATTAATGCATTTGTTTTGATTTTTCTGTGTATTGCAGGCGCAATTTCGTTTTATGGCTCGCAAGGTAAAGTACTTTTTTTGTTTATATGATAAAGCTGGAGCAGCACTAATGGCATGTTATTGATTTTCAGAACCTCATGATGATATACCCGGTATTGGGCAATATGATGATTTTCACACAATAGACTGGCAGCGAGACATTGCTAGAGATCGCATGCGACACAGATATATAGTTAAAAAACGGCAGGACTCATTATGGGATTTAATAAAGGTAAATATTATGTTGCGCAAAAGTTGTGCAAACAAGTCCTGTGATGTGAACATCTGGCATATTTTTGATTCTCGACGACATTCAAATTATTGTAGTAAATGTGGGAACTACAGTAAATTTGCACTTGACTAAATCAAATTCGGTAACTGTCATGTTGAGTGGGCGGCATATAAGTTCAACTTGACAGCAATTGGTTTCTACTTGCTTGAGGTACCTACAACTCTAAAAAGCCATTAAACGATTCGGTTAACTGTACTTGAGACATTGTGATCGAGGCAATTATTTTAATTTGGAATTTTTTTGGGGTGTAAAAGTTGGTTGAAGTGCGAATAGGTATCCCAACTTGTCAATATCGAAGTGTTTATAGAGACTTCACTGCCAAAAGCATGCATTGCAAGATGGTTGCCATTCCGTGGTACCGGATGTTGCGGTGAAATCGACTGCCATCCCCTTGATGGCTGCTTTTTGAACCACATGCAGACCTTGTGGTTCGAGTTTGTGCTCATGTATTTTCTCCTCAAAGCATTATTGTCTTACCAAAACGATACCATTACAATCTACTTTTTTTTTTCTTCAACAGGGAGCGCACGACGCATGGTCGGGATGGCTGTGTGTTCTCTTGGTAGGTATCGCTGCCGGTTGCGTAGCCGGTATGGTGGATATCGGAGCAAGTTGGATGTCAGATCTCAAGCACGGTATTTGCCCTCAAGCGTTCTGGTTTAACAGGGAACAATGCTGCTGGCCATCCAAAGAGAGCGTATTCGACGATGGCAACTGCACAACGGTAAGAAATAATCCTTATGAGTATTAACCAAAACCAAACACATTTTAATTGCAGTGGAAAACATGGCCCGAAGTATTTGGTCGAGCCAGGAGCGGTGCAGGATCGTACATCGTCTCTTACTTTCTTTACATAATGTGGGCGCTTTTGTTTGCCACTCTTAGCGCTTCGCTTGTGCGAATGTTTGCACCCTATGCATGTGGCTCAGGTATACCCGAAATAAAGACCATCCTATCCGGATTTATCATTCGTGGCTACCTTGGCAAGTGGACGCTGCTGATCAAGTCTGTTGGTCTGATGCTCTCTGTATCGTCTGGGTTAACTCTGGGCAAAGAGGGTCCCATGGTTCATATTGCAAGCTGTATAGGAAATATATTTTCCCATCTGTTCCCCAAGTACGGTCGAAACGAGGCGAAAAAACGTGAAATACTGTCCGCAGCTTCCGCAGCCGGTGTATCGGTGGCGTTCGGCGCACCAATAGGCGGCGTTCTCTTCAGTTTGGAGGAAGTCTCGTATTATTTTCCATTAAAAACGCTGTGGCGGTCGTTCTTTTGTGCGTTAATAGCAGCTTTCGTCTTGCGTTCCATAACGCCATTCGGAAATGAACACTCGGTTCTGTTTTTCGTTGAATATAATAAGCCTTGGATATTCTTCGAGTTGATTCCGTTTGTCTTGCTTGGTGTATTGGGGGTGAGTTGTCAAAAACTGATGTTTAATCTTTTCTAATGCGCTGAACTTTTGCAGGGTATAACTGGAACGGTGTTTATCAAAGCGAACCTGTGGTGGTGCCGATACAGGAAGTTTAGCAAATTGGGTCAGTATCCGGTTGTGGAGGTGATTGTTGTGACCTTAGTAACAACGATTATCTGCTACCCGAACCCGTTCACAAGGATGAATATGAACGAATTGATCTATATGCTCTTCAGCAAGTGTGGAGTCAATGACAGCAATCCCCTATGGTGAGTGAAAATTAATACAAACGAATGAAATTAACGTGGCCCATTGAACAGTGACTATACGCGTCACAACATAACGAGTGCAGCAGCAGCAGCCATAGAAATAGCGGAACCTGGTCCGGGTGTATACAGAGCTATTTGGCTGCTTATCTTGGCATTCTTCCTAAAGCTCGCGTTGACGGTGTTTACCTTTGGTATGAAGGTTCCTTGTGGTTTGTTTATTCCATCGCTGTTGCTTGGAGCCATAATGGGGCGAATCGTAGGAATAGGTAAGAGTTTGTTTGTGAATCTGAGTTTGTTACTAAAAGTAGTGTACTTTAGGTGTCGAGCAACTGGCTTATAACTATCCAAACATTTGGTTCTTTGCGGGTGAGTGTGTCACGGGTCAAAATCTTATAACACCCGGGCTGTATGCAATGGTGGGAGCGGCGGCTGTTCTTGGTGGAGTAACCCGCATGACTGTCTCGCTGGTGGTCATAATGTTCGAGTTGACTGGAGGCGTTGGCTACATTGTGCCCCTAATGGCGGCAGCCATGGCTTCCAAATGGGTCGGAGATGCCCTTGGACGACAAGTAATGTGTTAAAGCCTTATAATTGCAGCAGTAATAAATTCTCTCGTTTAGGGCATTTACGATGCACACATCGCACTGAATGGCTATCCCTTTTTGGATAGTAAAGACGAGTTTGCGCACACAACCCTGGCGGCTGATGTTATGCAACCAAAGTAATTTCGCTGCAATGCAGTCAGACAGATCACAATATTAATTACATTTATTTCATAGGCGCAATGAGACGCTATCAGTTATAACACAGGATTCCATGGCGGTAGATGACATCGAATCACTGCTCAAGGAAACCGAACACAATGGATATCCGGTTGTGGTGTCGAAAGAAAATCAGTATTTAGTTGGCTTTGTTCTGCGTAGGGACCTTAATTTGGCAATTGGTGAGTGTGATTGCTTTTGCGAACAATACGAGCAAGCCCTACAAACACATCTTATTTTATTTAGGAAATGCAAAGCGACTCATTGAAGGCATCAATGGCTCGTCGGTGGTGCTGTTTACTTCGGCAACGCCGGTACAGAATTTAGGCCCACCTCCGTTAAAGCTTAAGAAAATTCTCGATATGGCGCCGATTACGGTTACAGATCAAACACCAATGGAAACCGTTGTGGATATGTTCCGCAAGTTGGGACTCAGACAAACACTGGTTACACACAATGGGTAAGTGCTAATAAATCATAAACACAAAAAGTCAGAGCATTCACATGGTTGCTCAACACCTGTTGACTTCACAAGTCAAGAAGTGGTCTCGTGCTTTACCAAAAATAACCGGCTCACAGCGTAAGCAGTGAATCATACCACAAACTAAACATCGACATGTTTTGTTAGATATTCAGAGTGACCTTGAATACGAGAAACACGATGCATACTTTCCGCTGTCAAATAGGCTTATCTATAAAATATCGGCAGCTTTTATAGCGATTGTTTTTAATTCATTCGTTTGTAAACAAAAATGCAATTTTATGGTGCATTTTCTGCTTCAAATACGTATGGAAAACCCGTGTTCGTCATTCGTCCTTTGGTCAGGTCCTTTTGTAAACAGCTCCAAGATCGTGGTTTCTTATATAAAGAAACTTGACTAAGGGGAGACAATGAACTTATCCCGTAATTTGTTTGGGGCTAATATTTGAACTCCTTGCACATACAGAAAAATGCTGCGCACTAGAGACTGTTACCCGCTTTTTTATTAACGGGTCACATCTTCTTTAAAGCGTTTTTGTTAAGTTCTTGTAAAATAAATAGTTGCCACAAAAGGTGACCATAGGAATAGCTTCTCACAAGCATTCGTTTTGTGTGAGTTTTTCATTTTTGGAACGAATGAAAGGGATCTGCAATTTTATGGCGAGTCGAAACGGCTAATTGAGAAGCCGAGAGGTGACGCGTAGGTGAAAAAAATAACTTCTTGTGCTCCTCCAAAAATGTTAAGCGAATAGGAATAGGTGCTACATATTAACTTTCTTTATTGCTTGTTCATATAATAGATACATAACCTTTTGGTTTTCTATTTCAGTCGCCTGCTTGGTGTCATCACGAAAAAGGACGTACTACGGCATGTCAAGCAAATGGATAACGAAGATCCAAACACCGTCTTATTTAATTAAATGTCTTTAATATTATTTTGAAAACTGCTAAGAAACGATGGTCTTAAAGAAATTATTATAATTTATACTCTCAATATCATAAAAAGATTTTAATTGTTTTTAAAATTTACATTAGCAAATTACGTTGATACACCTGTTAAACATAAATCGTTTTATTTTTTTTTTATGTATTCCCCAGCACTATTCTACAAGTATCAGATATGTTAACTAGTAAACATACATTTTTTGCACATCATCAATCATTATGTTCATTATGCATCGGCACATATTTTGTTACAATTGTTTTTGTTTTTTTATAAGAGTTGAGGGACAATCACACTTGCAATTTTCTGATATCAGACTCTAATGAATCTTATGAGTGTGGGTAATTGTTAATCCTTAATTTGCTTTGCAGCTATCAGTCTTCCTACATGTGTGAACTTCACAAAAAAAAAACAGGAATTCCTTAAAATTATTATTTAAAATAAACTAAAAGGTGTGCCCACTTCTCTGACTGTGATTTTATTATGTAACTCTGAAAATTATGCTTAAAAAAACACATAATTGCTATAGTTTTGTTTTCTCATTTTTTGATTTACATTTATGTTTGTCTTCTTCGGACTGTCTACAGAATTCACATTATCAATTGAACAAAAATAAACTAAATGATAATTATAGTCAAATATTAATATGTATATTTAAACCAATGTAAATAGTTAAACATAAAAAATACACTAATGGTAAAAATAAAAACAGTATTTTACGGCCCAACATTATGAAAAGGGGAAGTATTGTTATTTTGATTAAACAAGCGGAATGTTGAATTTAACTATTGGCTGGTATAACGAATTTACTAGTGTTAGCGGGAAGATACTAAATGGATGCATAGAAGTTTAATTCATCCAAATCTCTTCTACCTTAATTACAACCGAACGAATACGTTCTTTGCTAGGTAAATTCTCCACTGCTTTGGGCTATAGTTCCAAATGAAGTGCTTCTGTAGATGCTTCTGCAAATGCTGATGACGGTTGTCTTGTTTGCCAATTCCCCGAGCGATTTAAATGAAGTATTTAGGACCCTCTACACTTAGACCAGGAACTGCAGTCGTATATGGCCTAGTTTAGAAAGCCGCACGAGTAATTTTCACAAAGTAAAAGAAAGAAAGAGACCACAGTTTGTCGCCATAGATGAAGTGAACAAATGCTTTTCAATTGGCATAAACTTCCTCCAGAGGATCTTGCATTTGTCGGGACGTAGGTAACCAATTTTAGCTCACCCATACGAGGGATTTTCAAATGGGTTAGACGAGGAACATGCAGCAAACAAAATGTAAAATGTTTCTCCTTTTTTGCAACATCTATCTAGGTTTTAACAGAATGGCCTAACAATCTCGGTTTGTGCATAATTATTCTACTTTAAACTTAGGCTAATCTAGAACTGCAAAAATGCTTTTAGGGAATTCTATGTTTAGAATTCCATTCATACATAACCACCAAATTATCAAAAAATTCCACACACCACCCTGCCTATCAACACCAAATCATTCTATTACCGAACGTGCCCCTAATGTGACGTCTTTCTTCCTTTTTTCATGAAAAGTGACGTGTGTCACATCTTAAAGTGACAGCTTTAAAAACTAATTGTGGCCGAACAATTGGAAAAGTTTCTTTTTGATAGTTTTTAATAATAACTATATAATCTTAATCGAAAATGAGCGCATTTATAGATCCACGTCGCAAGGACAAGGTAAATAGATATAAAGCACCACAAAATCAAGCTCAAGGTGGAAATGGCGAAGATCTAATGCCGGACTATATGAACATACTTGGTAAGAGAGACGTGTTTCCATAAATTTCTTATCAATTAATGTAAGTAAATTCCTTTGATCATTGATATTCACATAGGAATGATATTTTCAATGTGCGGCTTAATGATGAAACTTAAATGGTGTGCTTGGTTTGCTCTATATTGTTCGTGTATCAGTTTTGCCAGCTCCAGAGTAAGCGACGATGCTAAACAGGTAAGTTGGTATGGTGAATTTTCCTTTACCCAAGGATAAAGTTACCTTCTATACAATTGAGAGTTGGGCAAATAATCATTTTTAAATAAAAATCTTGGTAACTATAAGATGATATTGTTATCAACTACTTTTCGATAAGTTTTGAGCATCTTATCTTATTAGCCGAGAATCTGGGGGAGAACTAGGACAGGCGATTGATATATTGATTTATTAGACGAAATTAAAACAATTAACAAACACTAACGAGACGTCTGAAGATATGAACAAAATAACAGTCTTCAACTGATTTAAACTGTTAACATAACATTCTATATTTATTCCATTATTCATTGTTACAAGTTATTGTTATAATGTTTCGACTTGGACAAAGTAGTATTATAATTACAGTTTTTTTTTTATTCATCTACACCAAAGTATCGTGTTTCTTAAACTTTATACAATTTATCTATATTATTCTGCGTATTTTTATAATCTGTTTATCCTGTTGTTTTATCACTGATAAACCACCAGGCCTTAAATATTCTAGCAATTAAGAAAATGTATAATATTGCTTTTCTATTATCACTTAACCTCTTTATTTATATATGTTTCAGAATTGAAAACATAATCGATACGAATCCTATCATTTGCTATGTATATTTAACTGGTAACGATTGAATCAGCTTAGTACCTACAGTTAGTTGTTCTATTTATTGTTGTAAGGCAACTCTCTGAAGTTTAAATTTATACGTGCTTGAAATTAGATCTAATTTATTTTGATTAACTTTTTTTTTTTAATTGTTTCTCTAATCACAATGAATCCCTGGAGTAGGAGTATGTTTGCATTTTCACCATTTGGTAGATTATGAACATGTATATGAATTTTCTTAATTATTTTGCGCAGCACTAGTAATCATCTTCATAATGAAATATGACATACAATTGAAAATCCCTTCCGTTCAACTCAAAAACAAGTCTCAAACAATCTAATGCTTGTGAGAATATGGTCTGGGTCCTAAATAGACTTGTTGAGGGAATATTTTTGGTATTACCCTTTATCATTTGATATCCTTTCAATTATCCTCTCTCCAAATGATTATTAGTACTGCGCATATTTCTGAATACAAGGTAAAAATAACTGGATTGATTCACTTTAATTCGCTGCTAATAAATTTGTTTTCAATTAAATTAGTAATCCGGTACCTAACTATGAATTCTTAAAAACTGGACTGAGTATTTGTATAATTTGAAAGGGTGAAGTTTGGTTTCAAAATTAAAGACTGGAAACAGCCAATATATGTTTTTGAATACAACCCTATAAAATAATGCACGCCACACAAAAGAAATGGTTTGGCCCAGCATATTTCAAACAGAACCAATTAGGAAATAGGAAATAGATTCTCATATATCTTCTTCTTTTAAGTAGACCGAACCGTTATTTCTTAGTGTTCTGTTTTTTTTTTTTTAAACTAAAATCACCGTCGAGGAAATAGATCGGATTATATTTCTTAACAATTTATTTAACAAATTTCTATGGCAGATCTCATAATGGAAGGCTTTGTTGAATAAATTCCATTTGATCATTATTCTCATTTCTTAAGTTCTTAATTTTTTTTATGTTCACTCTTTCCAGGTCTTGTCATCGTTTATGCTTAGTGTCAGTGCCGTTGTAATGTCGTATTTACAAAATCCAGCACCAATGACACCGCCATGGGCCACATAACACTACAACGCTTTGTATATTATTATTACCTTCTCAATTTTGTTGTTTTTCAAATAAATAAAAAGCCAATTAGTCCTTACGGTAACAAAGCAAATAAAAATGTATTGTATGACGTTTGTAGTGGTCTAAATTTTGTTAGCAATAGTTAAATAAAATTCAAACATTCTAAAACAAATTCTAATCGAGTGTAAATTTTGTTTAAATAAGCACTAAATAGAGTACCGAAATAAATATAATGAGGTTTATTGCAGCGACGGTATATACTCAAATCTCCCCGAAATTTGTATGACCAGTTGATTTGGCGTGTTGCTGAGCTTGAACCTGCCCAACCAACATAATATCGCATTGCATACAGCGTAGGGAAAACTTCTCGACATCGGTGAATTGGCGTGATGATTTCGCTTCTTTTGCCAGCTGTTCGGCTTGTTGGTAAACGGCAAGTTCCTCAATTGGAAACATCGTTGCAGGCACGTCTCCCTAAAAGAACAATGGAAAATGTAAGTTTTCAGCTTTTGATAAAGTTTTAAGAACACTCAATGGGAAGACACAATTTTACAATATCACTTTAAGCAATGAAATTGACTGGAGCAGAACGCTCAATATACGTCTTTGTTTCGAAAAACATTGGTAAATTGTCCTAAAATTTTATTGATGGAGTACCTTACTTAGAAACAGTTGTGATCAAAATATACTAAGCACTTCACTTTAACGAAAAATCAATAACAAAAAATTAAGAGTCAAAGTAACCACTCACCGAAGCAGACTCCATATAAAGAGGATCATAGTGGATGCCATCGAACAGAAGAAACACTCGTAAACCGTAGTTTTTGTCCTCACCAAATCGGTTTATAATGGAATTTTGAATGTCTACTACATCGATTTCCATTCCATAAAAGTTCGACAATATTGAAACCTCAATGGCTCCACCCCATGACTCCGGCTTTTGAATCCATTCGCAGTATTCCTCGTTCGGTTTTCCAAGCATTCCTTCATTATACGAAACCGGATCGCTGGCTACTTGCTGGGCAATGATTTTTCTCATAAAACTTCCACAATCTGTGGAAACTTTTCCATTCAAAACATAACCAACACTGGTGAAAAGACAAGAGTTATCTGCAGGTACGACTTTTTTCAATAGTATTCCACCGAATGGATTGAGAGGATCTACGTTTACTAATTCACGAGGTGTCTGAGCCTGCTCTTCTTCTTCTTGTAATTTTCGAGCTAAGGCAGCGTCTTCTTCTATACTGACCACAACTTTCTCTTCAACGATTAGCGTGTCACCACTAGAGATGCCAGTCGCACTAATATGCTCACTATTTTGGGACAAATCCAATGGTTTTGGAGGAAACCCTATTAGAATGTGTAAATAAGGTTCCTGGATTTGCGTAACTTGTGATATTTTTGTTTTCAAGTCGCCTATCGTTGTGCCAGCACTCAGATCGCTTACAACATATTGACCGTTTTTCGATTTCAGCTTCAACGAATATCCCGTCATAGTGTAAATTATTATTCACTCTAAAATTTAGTTTAGCAAAAAAAGGAAAGAATTCAATTTATAGTCCAAAATGGAATAAAATAAAAGTTTTTTTTTTTTGTAAATATGTCCGTCGTCTGACCTTTCAAAATGGAAAAAAATGACAAGCATAAAGATTAGTACTGTTTGATTTTGAGTTCACCATTACTCAAGTGTGCGCTTTAGGGTTGCTGGGATTGCTAGAAATCAAGTAGGTAGGTACCTAGGTAGTTACCGTAGGTAATTTGGAAAAATAAAGCCTTTGGACCTTACCAATAAATATTTTAAGTTTCGTATCTAAATTTTAGAAGTTCACAGTCACAGTGGCCATTTTATCAATACAAATTTCGAAACTTGGAGCTTCCATAAATTTTAAAGTATATACAAAAATTTGTTATTATATTAGTATACGGCGCTTTGTTTTTTGTGATCTTAAAAATAACAAACACATGAATTTTTTCGTTTGCACGGTAGGAAAGAAGGATTTTTTTAAAGATTTTACACAACTGGTAGAGTTTATTTTTTCGTGAATTTTTACTACAGCAAAGAAATGAATTGCATCGCGTGAATCTATTTTTGCAAATTATTTATGCATACATATTAAGAAATCAATCGAGACGGAAATTTTGAATGCTTTAACATAAAATTTATCCAGTGAATGGAAATCGTTAAGAAAACTGTCGACACATGTTCGATTAGGCACACGAAATCTGAAATCTGAGGGCAAATCTGAAGAAGCCCAAATGAATACCACATTAATCTGAAATCTGAGAGCAAATCTGAAGAAGGTCAATCGAATAGGTACCAAATTATAAATCGCAATCAAACAGAGCGTTATTTGCAAATTCTTCCGAACAGAACTTCGCCATATTGTTTCGTTTGTTCTTCCTTGCCGATAGTTATTTCGACTGTAAAAGTTGCTGTTTTGTCACTATTTTATTTACAATCTGTATAAAACTACGCAAATATGAGCATTGAGGGAAGAAGATCAATACGTGAGAACACCAGTCAAACCAGAAATACACCAGCCAACCATAGTTCGCAAGAGCAATTGTCGGAAGGCACGTCCTTTGACAACGATGAATCCCTGGAGTCATTCTATGACAGCGAATTGACAAACAATAGTTCAATACCGAAGGAAAAACGAAAAACGCTGTCTCCACCCCCTGCCAGAAAAAAATACTTCGGGACGCCAGAAGCTTCAATAGTTCCTGAGAATGTAGGCCGAAACAATAGTAACCAAACAAAATTTCAAGCTACTAAAAGTCAAAAAGAATGTGTTCGCAAAAGGTTCAATATAAGGTCTTACCGTTGGATAGTTGCTATTGTACTTGTACCTGTGGCTGTGATAATCACATGGTACACCGTTTGGAGCGTAGGCACACTACCCTTCAAACCGTGCAACTTCTCGAATTTGCGGGCCCAATATAAAAATGAGGACAAGTACCTGTGGACCCACTTAACATCCGGAGTAGAGAACATTTTAAATGATCATTCCGACAAGCCAGCCGTGTATTTGTTGGTACATAGTGGTGGAAAAGTGACGAAAGATCTTATTAAAAACATCGCCAAAACGTCCTCTTCTTGCTTTGGTAAGTAAATCGATTCGAATAAACTAAGTTCCATCAATAATTAAATTTTCCCTCACAGATTCTTCTATGAAGCCCGTGGAAATAGAGACTCTTGACTTTACATCTGAGGAAGCCGTAAAGGATTACGGCTATGTTATCAAAAAATACAAGGAGAAGATCCAGGAGGGAAATGTTATTTTGGTAGCCAATTTGAATGAGGTAACAGATTGCATATGATTTCTTAAGACGCTTTAAAAAGGTTGAATTGTAACGTAACAGATTCCAGCCAAAGCAGCAAAGGCTCTTCATTCAATTTGCGATACATACAGTCCCATTGTGAAAAAGGTTATTATATTTCTCTCATTGAAGGCCGAGCATAAAGAAGGTGAGCTGAACCTAACAAAATCTTTACATCCATCTTGCTAAGTATTTTATTCTTATGTACCAGGAAGGGTTGTCGATACCGCCCAGGAAGCTTTGCGAATACTTTGGGAACCAACGATAAGTCCTAATGAATTGGATCCACTTATAGCGCGGGTAACTGATGAGGTTATTTTACTGAAAAGCAAATAAAATACTTTTAGAGAAGATGTGATTATATTTTGTACTGTTTTAGACTTACTGAAATCAATTTCAACAATTTCAAATTGTGCTATTCTTAGTTTTATCCATCTCATTAAATAAATAAAAAAATATTTTCAAAAAGAAACCTATATAATACTATTGGCTCGTACTCTGATGTTCTGATATTTTTGTTGAATTGTGTCTACCGTCGATATGCTTCATCTGTTTACAATTAACGTAATTTGTGATATGCCGGACGTGACATACAGTAGGGTTGATACGGAGCTTCGACTCCGAATCCGATATGTCGGAACCTCCGGTTTAAATTACACCTCCGAATCTGGCTTCGGTTCCGATATAATCATATCGGAGGTTTTTCGTTCGGAATCGGTGACGACCGATAAACATGAACGACAAAGAATTATCGAGTTGCGACATGTTACACTTATACAATACAATACGGCTGTCTTTTCACTCTTTTATTTACTTTAAATTTTATTTAAATATTTTAATAATTAATTTGTGTCTGCGTGCGACCTCCATCTCCGATTCAACTCCGACTCCGCGGAGGTCGGTATGAGGCTTCCGACTCCGGTAAAACCACCTTCGTAACATCCCTACTACAGCAGCGAAACGAAAAAAATTCTTAACCATATCACGCAGCGGGCAACCTACCTGATATTGGGGCTATCGATAGTATACGCCCCGTAAATAGTGTCAACACATTGATCCATTTCTTAAACTCATGTTGTACTTAGGTTAAGTATGTGGTTGGCGTAGAATACTCCGTGCCACACTCAGGTCAATATTGACCCATTGTGATGTGCATGTGGGGAAAAGGTTGTCCCTTACCCACAATAACCCTTTCTATAATACCTGTGCAGTCCATCTACCGTTCGCCTCACTTATGGCCTTTCTTCCTGCTTCAAGCTTGAGTTAGCAAGGCGGCACATCCACAGAGGGATCAGCTTTATCTGTTACAGTTGCCGAGCCGAAGCTAATTAGTCCGCTTTCTCATTGAGTGGAATGCCTTCATGTCCCGGAAGCGGAACCCAGCAGAGCAATACGTTACGCTGAGTGCCAAGAACCTTGAGTCCGTCACGGTAACATTTCACAAGCTTTGATTTTATTACCTCTGCTGTGGTCGGGTGGGCGTACCGATTTTGATATATCCACCGACTCGGGGAAGTCGTGTTAGGTACGAGTCCGTCTCTCTATTCTCCCCTGCTGTGAAAGGCGCTCGAGCAAGGTCTTGTGAACTCTAAGTAAGGCGCAAAACATCTACAGTTTAATTTCGAGGGATGGTTCAAAGGTTTTTTCATAATTCCACTTCAGGAGTAGAAGGCCATTGTTTTTTTTTATTCTCCCGTATGTGTTCATCCAATTTAATTTTTTGTCCAGTACAATTCCCAAGTATTTTGCACAGAAGATGCGACAAACAGTGGCATTTTCTTTTTATCTGTGAATATAAACCAGTTCGGTTTTCTGGGGACTTAAAGTTAGGACGCAGTTCCGGGTCCAGATGTCGAGGGTTTTGAGAGCGCCACCAATTTAATCGGCGAAAATAAAATTCCCTCTTGTTCATGTTTTACAATTTTTTTGTTTTATTTTCCAATTTTTTATGTTTTACATGTTTTTAGTTTTTTTTTTTTTGTATGTTTTATATTTCACCATTCCATGGTATCTATGCACTCAAATTCAAATACAGGTTTCTATTTCAAGTGTATAAAAACGGACATTGTGTGTTATTATATCCTCAAGATTGAATGAAATTCTTTCTGGTTACCTGGTGCGGGAAACTGTTCCACATTTTTAACCAAACTGTGATTTCAAAATACAAATACTAGTATGCACACTTTTATACTTAATAAATGGATATAAGAAAAATATTTTGTTTTTTTTTTGTTAAGTGTTTTCCACAGTGGGTAGGATTGATCTTATGATTGAAAAATATAAAATAGACATTTGAAAATTCCATAATGCAACTTGTTGCCATCAGAATTTGATGTTTTTTTTTTTGTTTTTCATTTTGTTAGAATAGAGATAGTAGTAGGTATAACAAAAATTGCAAATTTCAAAAGGATGCCGCATGCATCTTGCTCTGGAAGTGTTAATTTATATTTGATTTTACATTCAAGACTTTGACAATCAATCTTACTTTTTGACGGTTTTTTCAACTGTATAAAATATGTATTTGCTTTGTTTTTCATTAGTAGATGTTTAATAATTTTCACACACAAATATCTAAAACGATTTTAGGATTTAAAATTCACATTTAAAAAAAATATAATGAAAAACAGTCAATCATACGCAATCTAGGTATAATTTAAGGAAAATAGGTATTTAACTTGTTTTTTTTTTTACAATTTATTTGTGTTTGCTTTTGCCACCTGAATAAAATAAATAATGCATTACATTTGAACTTGTTTTTGTTTCTCTTTTGTTTTTCAAAAAAAATCATATATTTTTTAAAAATAAAAAAATGAAAATAATAAATATATAACGAGATTTTCTTAAAAATAAAAAAAAAAGATAAAACAATGTTGCTTTTAAAAAAATAAGTCCATTAGGAGTTGCCTCGAATTTCAAAAGAGTCTAGTACACGTTGCTGTACTAGTCTTCATAATTTCCATTTGTGTAATGCTTATTTGATTTTATTGTGGGTTGCTTTCTTTTCTTATGCAGAACTTTCGGTTGTTGTATTTTGAACTTGATGGCCAACGTCCTGCTGTTTTATACAGACACAGAATGGGGAACGGAAAATAAATAAAAAATAAAACGAAATGATAAGCGAAAGGTATAGGTAGAAAAAACGGTAATTGAACGCAAAAAGAAAAAAGAGGAATCTCCTACTTGTGTGTGTGAGAAGAATTTAATGTTACTTATGTGAAATGTCTGGCAAAAAGTTAAGCTGCTCCAATCGAATTGGATCCTCCGTCAGAAATTGGAATCTAGAATTTGGAAAGAGTTTGATTTGCTGAAATCTGCAAACCGAATAGGTAATTGGAGGGGGACAGCAATACGTGTTTTTTATGAATGAAACAAAAAGGTAGGACAAACACTGAATCAGAGAAATAAATAGAGTTCGATTAAATGACTGTAGCAAAGAGATGACCTTAACTATCAACAAAACGAGTTGAATTTAAAATTCTAGACAATGAGTAGCCGTATTTATTTAAAAAACAGTTTGCTTATGCTGCAATTACACAAGCTACTACGTAGGCGATTTTTTGTAATCTTTTGGTTGTTGTAAGTTACAGAATACAAAACACATGGGTGTACATAACCAACTAAATGCGGAATGGAAGAGTGCGTCGAATCGACCTCAATGGTTTTCCCGATATGTTCTTAATAAATGAAAACTGTATGTGCTTTGTAATTAATGAACACCCATTAAAAGCATACAATTCAAAGAGGCTTCAGAGATCTACCAACTGAGCTAGTACTAAGAATTCAGCAGCAACGTGGTTAATGACATATTCTACGGCTCGACATATACGCGGTTGTGGCAAATACGAACAGATAACTTCACAGGAAGGCATAAATATTTGTACAAAAACTGAAGTTGCCTTGCAAATTAAAATTTTCATACACCTTACCTTTTTTTTTATAGAAAATTTAGCATTTAGTTGGAAATAATCTCGTCTGTCTACGTTTCCCTCATTTCATGTTCTCCTAAACGGCCATCCTCTATTTTACAATTTCTTCAAACAAACTCTAAATTCCAATTGGGACAATGAAATGCGATGAAACTTTTTACCTGACCCTATTACGTACGTATATACATCATATTGAGTGTATTAATGAAATGGGAAAGATGCAATGTTTAGTATGTATGTATATGTTTTATAATTTTACTTAAGATTTCATGTGTCGCACTCGTGTCTATAGCACCCTAATTTACCTGCTGTTGAGGTTGTTGGTCACCTCCATTAGAGTTTCCCCCAGCATTGTTTTGCTTCCTGGGGTTACGTCGAGCGCGAGGACGTGGATACTCTTCCTGGTCTGGTACTGCCTGTCCTCCCTGTCCTCCCTGGTAGACTGTGTAATGGAAAGAAAAATTATGCATTTACATTCCACAAAGCTAATTCAATTGTACATACTCTCTTCATTACCACCATCGGCACTGCGGGGGCGACGTCCTCCTCCTGGTGGTCCACGGTTACCAGAGGTAAACTTACGCCTGAAGAAACGCCTTGGTTGTTGACCACGACGTTGTTGACCTCCTTGACCATCTCCACGTTGACCTCCGGATTCAACAATATCATTTCCACCCTCACCACCACTGAGCCCACCATCACCGCTCTGGTTGTTAACAGACGGTCTTTGTTGGCGTCTGGGCCCATTGAAGTAGTTGTTATAGCCACGTCCACGACCACGTCCTCCACCGCGACGATAGTTCCTTTGTGGACGTTGCTGCTGCTGCTGTTGAGGTCCCTCGGGCGCCTCACCTTCGCCTCCAGATTCGCCATTGTTTGTGTTGCGGCGTTGCTGTGGGTTGCGGCGACTTCTATACAACCACGAGCGGTATGTACGCTTCTTATCGGCCGCAAATTGACTTCCACGCACTGGTTCACCAGATGGACCAGTCACATTGGCAGCTTCATTTCCCTTCTCTCCAATGACTACATCAAACTCAACCAGCTCACCATCGCCAACAGATCGCACGGCCTTCTTGGGGTTGTTCTTAGCGATAGCACTTTGATGAACGAATACATCTTCTTTAGTATCGTTCCGGTTTATAAAACCATAGCCACTCTTGACATTGAACCACTTCACAGTGCCACTTACTTTGGTGGCTGTAATATGATCAAACAAATAAATTTATGTAATTAAACTTGGTACAAAATATTAGTTCTTATTCTTTCTTACTCAATAGAATGAGCACAATAAACAACAAATGGATATTTGTTATAGGTATTTGGACAGAAAATGTCCGATTGTATCCTTTATTCTGTTTGGACAGAGAAAATACAAAGCAAAATGATTTTTTTTCTGGGCCTGAAAGCTATAAAAAGCCGCCCCATTACAAAAAAAAAATTTAGCTTAACCAATGCAACGAAAACCATATGTACCAGTCGATTGATATTGTTTTGACTTTACCTGTTGATTGTTTTTGTATAAAAACATCTTATCAGTCGATTTGTAAAAGTCTCTTATCAAATTTCAAACATACATTTTGATGGCTGAATCGAATCCATACAAATAGGTACAAACTGAGAATCTTAGTTGGTCTGTATTTTGTATGACATTTGCATATTTATAGGTACCTAATTAATCATAAAAACAAATCAGTGAGAGTAACATGAAAATCTATTCAAATTAGCCTTACGAAAGTTTCGAGAGCGGTGTGCGTAAAGAATAATTACCGTTGCTATCAAAATTAAAAATATGTTACGTATGTAGTAAACTATTAAAATCTTGCAAGCAACTTGCGTTATTCCTGAACAAAAATGTAGGCAAAACACAAAGGTGTGTATCTGTTCTGCATCATTTGTTTTGCCGGCCAATTTGAAAAAGTTTGAGAGCCTCCGCCGAGATAATCACATTAGAAACAAAATGGCGACGTCCTGATTTGCTCGGAAAATCGATATGAAAAAATGTGGTCACCGGCAGATGCGTAACCCCATTGTTTTTTTTTTGTTGTACATTGACTGGTTTTATTCTTAATTATTGATAAAACTTACCGATTATTTCCTTTGGAGGAGCAGCCGGTTTTGGTGGGGCTTGATTTCCAGCAGCGTCGACCTGAGAATCATCTTGCTCTGGTTGCTGCTGCTGTTCAGTCGATACCTTCTCTGAGTCTGCCATTTTTTCACAATTAGATGTTGCAATATTATCTTTTTCTTGGAGATGTTTTATTTGTGTTCAGTTGGTATATTTTAGGGACTCAACTACTGTTGTTATTTGTTCTTTGAGTGATGGATGGTAAAAAATCACTCTTCCAATCCTTTTTTCTCTCTATACGATGGTGTTGTCCGCTTTCCAGATCTTACTCGATTGACAAAATGGCATCTTCCGCTAATTTAACAGGGGCGATGGCTCATTTTTTCTTAGCACAAAAAGTGCTGCCAAGCTCTTTATGTTTTACACAATAAATAAAAAAAAATTACTTGCAGTTACTTATTGAAAGCAAGCTTAGGCAATTACCGTAGGAAATCGAATTATTAAAATAAGTTGGTGACCAGTTGGTGACTCACAGTAGTTAGTTGATGTAATTGCGTGCTGAAAATCATACTCTACTCATTATGTTGAGATCGAAGCTCGAAAAAACAAGTCAATTGTTTTTCATGTTTTTTTTTTTCATCTGAAAAATCTCATGTTTTCCAGATTAACTAATTAATTTGACTAATACCAACGTCTATGACACACAGTTTCCAGTGGAAGCGAACATCATATTCTATTTTTGCGGCAACAGAAAGAATAAAATCTGAAAAGTCAAATCGAAAACAACATAAAAGTGTGTTGAATCAACTCAAAAGTCGAGACCATACATAAAGCAAATAAATATATGCCACCCTATTATTAAACACTTCTGAAGTTATCTTTTCGACTTTGCTGAAATATAAAAGGATTCTTAATAAAAGAAAAGAATTAAGATCTGGGCAAAATTTAAAAAAAATATTAAAAATGTGAGGTTCCCATAACATTTATGGAACTGCGAGGAACAAACTCGTATATGCGTAGTTTTTCTATATGTTTGAATTTCTACATTTTAGTGCACTTTTTTTACTGTGCCTGATTTGGCAAATAAGAATTGTCGTTTAGTACATTCATGCTCAGAAAATGTTGATATTTTTGATTAGTACTTCATATTTTTTTCTGATAAATTATAGCAGAATGCGGCATAGGTAGGTACCTACCAGGTTGGACACACTGTAGAATACCTACCTACCGAAATACAAAACATCTATACATGATCTATACATACATCTCGTTACGGTGAAATGACATCAAACAGCTGACTTGAAACTTCAAAAGTCCATGCCTGTTTTGCAAATCAAAATAATTCGAACCGCAAACTGCATTAAAATGAATCAACTAAGGAATTTTATTACAAGAACCTATTTAACAACACCCAAATCGTTTCTTTGCGTTAGAGCATTTGCGTCATCAGAGAATCCTTTTACCAAAACGTTTCCATCACCCGAAGAACTGTCGCGCAAAGAAGTAGAAAACGCTTTGGATATCGAGACCAGCCTCTTTGAGAACTCTTCAAAATCACACCAACCGACATCAGCAGCACCACAGCTTTTGAAAAATTATACGAGAAAGGTACGTGAATCATATGCAACAAAGCCTGCACAGAGAGTTCAAAAACCGAAATTTAATTCGAAAAACTACGAACCCACAATTATTGATGACAAAGCCCTGGGACTGAGTTTTACAAAGTTGAAGTTGAACGACCCAATACTTAACAACCTCCTAACCACGGTTAGATCACGTAAGCGGCGGGACAAAAATGGGCAAATAATCATTGAGGGTCGCCGGTTGATTCTAGAGGCTCTCGACTGTGGTTTGAAACTGCAAACTATTGTGTTTAGTCAGAAGGACCAATTGGAACTTATAAGTGAACAAATTTCTCCGCTCAAGAAAGCCATCGAAATATACAAGGTGCCCCAGCATGATTTAAAGACCTGGTCTACGTTAACAACACCGCCAGGTTTGCTTGCTATATTCGAGAGGCCTTTAGATGAGAAATTGCAGTTTCCTGCTGAGTACGAGCAATTTCCCATCACTGTAATTTGCGATAACATCCGTGAGCCCAACAACTTGGGAAGCATCATAAGGGCATGCGCTGCTATCCCATGTCAGCGGGTAATTGTTTTGAAGGGCTGTTGTGACCCCTGGGAAACAAAGGCACTACGAGGCGGGTGTGGCGCCCAGTTTCGAGTACAGATTAAAGATGACATTGAATGGAATCAAGTACTAGACTATTTGCCCGATGAATTCTCAACCTTTGCTGCAGAAAATAGTCTTAAAAAAGTGATGAACTACAAGTTCTCGATTCCAAAAGAGCAATTAATTAGGCCGTATCTGGATTTAGGAGGAGACAGTCCCCATTATGTCATCATTATTGGTGGAGAAGCACATGGTATTAGCAATGAGGCATATGAGTAAGTTGATTTACACAGTTTGTTGAGGTTTTTGAGTGAAAATCTTTGTTTTTGTAGGTTTGTTGATCTGGCAGGTAACAATGGCTCTTTCATACATATTCCATTAGCAAATGGCGTAGAGAGTCTCAATACGAGCTGTGCGCTCTCTTTGATTCTTTTCGAAATAAGAAGGCAAACCGAGCAAAAAGTCCAGTCCAACACAGTAGATGATGATAATAAATATGCTAATGTTGAATAAACATCTGTGTATACTTTTATTGGGGGATTAGAAATTTAAGAAGTCTTGCAAGCCAATAGGATATCAATGTTATTGTGCTTAATTCAAGGAATAATTTGACGAAAACTAACTGCAGCGCTTATAAGCTCAAATTTACAGAAATAGCTGTTTTGTTAGTTCTTTGTAATGTTTCTGCGATTGAAGAAATCAAAGTTTTACACTCTCCTGTTTCATACCTACTCGTAAGCAGAAATAAAGTCACCTGCCCAAACTACCCTCATTTGACAGTTCGAAAACTAACCTCAACTAACTTGGACTATTTGGAATAATTTTTGTAAATGGTTCAGTCTTTTTTATTTTGTTTTCTTTTTGCCCAAGCGTTGCAGAAAAAGATTTCTGTAATATTACGTGAACCCAGGAAGAGAATTCTTGAACCGTTTTTGACTAACATTAATCTGTTTGCTGCAGGTGGGGGGGATAATGAAACATCATCCATTGCAAAGTTAATGAACAAAAGTAAATACGTCTGAGGAATTATATACCTTCATACCTACATCTGTTTATTCGGTTGTAAAGTGTATTATAATCTTGTATATAATATACTCGTTTTTTATTCTTTTTAATATATAGCCTTTGTTACATAATAACTTGAAAATAATAATAAAAAAAAAATAATAAAATAAATAAATCTCAGGTTTAATAAACGAAAATATACAAAATATTTTTAAAATTCAAATATTTTATAATATGTACATTATACATAACAAAAAGCAAAAAAAAAGAGGAAGAATTTGCGTTAAAAAAAAAAAGTGCAAGCAAAACAACAAAATTTTCAAAATATCGTTAGCTAAACAAAGAAACAGAACAATAAATGGAAGAAATGCTGTAAAAGAGCTAAATTTAGTTGGGTTTCTCTCATTTGTTCGTTTTTGTGTCAAAAATCTAATAATTAGGTTTCTTGTTTTTTGTTTTCGTCGATTTAAAGATGTGTGCATGATAAATTGTGGTTTTGCTTAGATGACGAGCGAGCTAAATCGATGGCAATGATTCAAGAATGCAACCCTCACATTGGTGAATATTGATATTAACTTCGCCCATCGAAACATTGAACAAACAATTTGTGTCCACTTAGTTAGAAATTGAAACCGCCGTGAGGGGCTGACTGATCTGGATTAAAGTTGTATTGGTTATTCTCCGCAGATGGAGCCACCCGGGCATCTTCTTCCTCATTGCCGAAGTATTGTTCGATGATGTAGAAAGACTTGTGGTAGATGTCTCGGTTTTCGTGCGATTGCAAATACTCAATTTTGTCAAGACCTGTAAGTGTTTAGAGAGAGTAAGGGAGAAATAAATGCGATATCAAGAGTTCTTAGCCTTACCTCCACATTCTTCGATTAGTATTGCGTAGGGATTAGGTCGGGTAGTTATCTTTTGGCCGGCCTTTAGTATGTTCTCTAATGCGTTTAGTGCTACTTGGACAATATCGGAATCGACCACAGTTAGAAAATCACACATTGGTGGTATGCATCCAACGTGAACCTATTCAAAATGGATTCAGATTAAAACAACGTCGCATTGGTACAAAAAAGCAAAGCACTCACTAGATATCGGATTTGTTCGGCTGTACCACTACTGGTTGCGTTCGTTATGGCCCAGGCAGCTTCTTTTTTTGTCTTGAAGTCCGCTGTCTGTAGTATATTCATAAGAATTGGAAATATGTTCGCATCGATGACGGCCTGGATTTGTTGACGATTTCCAGCGGCGATATTGGAAATCGTCCAGCATGCCTCCTTCTTAATTGTTTCTAGTTGAGAACCTAGCAGTGCACTGATACAGGGCAGTGCATTGCAATTTAGTATGACCTGCGTTTGAATATCATCGCCGGTTACTATATTGCCGACAGCGCGTAGTGCTGCGGTGACCACAGTATTTTGAGGATGCCTTTAATTTGTATGGAAATTAGTAAATAATGGACCTTGCTGGGTAATGCAGCTTACATAAGGAGTTCGACTAAACGACGGCATACACCAGCGTCGATGACTGCCTTAATTTTATCGTTTGGTCCGTCGGACAAGTAACTTATGGCCCAGCAGGTATCACTTAGGATATCAGCATCGTTGTGATTTAGGAGACGTGCCAGTGTAGGCAAACCTTTGACAATTGTTGAGAAATCAGCTGGTGGGTTCTTTCCTCTGCACAAATTCGATAGCGTCCATACGGCGTTTCTTGTCATCGTGAGCCTCTCCTCTTTACTTAGAACTCTGTAATATAGGTTAAAAACAATGTAGTTAGAATAACATTAACAATATGTTTCAATCTGAGGTGTAAAAACAACTAGCAAATACGTGTGCAATTTAAAATGCATTAAGATACAAGAGACTTCAAACATAATTAGGTGTATTAAATTCAGTTGATTTGACTCACTGTAAAAGGGGTGGAAGAATACCGGAATTCAGCAAATGATCTCGACACATGGGTGAATCACCAGCGATATTGCCCAAAGCCCACACGGCCTGTTCCTGAACATCGTCATGAGGACTAGACAAAAGCTCAATAAAAATTGGTACAGCCCCAGCTTCGATAACAATTTTTGTTTGCTGAGATGTGCCCGACGCAATGTTCGTTAATGTCCATGCAGCCTCGAACTAAAAGATAGATCGCCAATATTAATTTCTGTGCCAATAAGTTTGTGTAAAAAAATTACCTGCAAAGATGCGTTCAAGTTATTTTTCAAAAATGTCACGAAACGTGGCACTATACCACTTTTTATAACTTCCTCAATAGGTGGATTCGGATCCCGAGACAAGAGTTTTCGAAACTTTTGTGTGGTAATCAGCTGTTGAGTTTCGTCCTCAGTATAGAGTTGTTTTATCATTTCCTTTTTGATGATCGCATTCTGTTGGGTTTGCATTTCATCCTCCTTTAATTGGAAGACGGTATGTTTACATAGAAAAAACTGCTTCATAGTAGGCAAATTTCATTTCACTTTTCACACTGTCGTCTGGCTGTGTGTGTATGTGCGTGCATATTGCTGTTAGAAAATCGTTCATTTGGCATAACGACCTTGTACCAGAGATTGCTTACCCACATATCTCTTGCACAAGGCCACAGGTTCTTTGAGCTTAAAAAGCGATCATATTGGAGTTTCGCAGTCTCCATGGAATTCTGTTTATAATTACCTGAATATTGTCACTTTCCATATTGACTGGGACATCAACATTCCTTCTTTTAATTAATTGCTGTTCGCGTTTCTGTTTTCGGATCTGAATGCCCTCCTCCTCCCTCCTTCGGCGCATTTCCGACGAGTCCAAACCAACATTTTTATATCGGTGCCTGTGAGTGGTAGACATCTAAAGGGAAAATCCTTTTATATTATTATATTAGGGAAGATTTATTGTTGAATATAAGGAAATAAAATGCTTTCAAACGACACTTTCACAACAGCGCAGTCAGCAGTACTGCAGTAGCACTTAGCAGAACCCGACTACTGTCACTTTTCTCTACACGACAATTTTCCAAAGCAACCATCTTGAAAGTGTCATACCATTGATGAGAAGTTCTTATCTAAATCGCTGGCTGTAGCATTCTGTGTACTTTCACTTGTATACAGGTAAATATTTTAACTTATTGTTAAATAAAAAAGTGTACCCTTTAGAGTCAAGTGTTTACCTTCAAACCTTTTTAAAGAATTTTCACAGAAAAATACTGCACGCGAATGCAAGAACTTACAATTAGTGAGAATTAAGAAATTCCTTCCAACTGGAGAGTGGAGACTAGACAGCAGAAAGAGAACAGTCAAAATTTTCGAAATGTCCAATTTCGAGAAAAAGTTTTCGATTGATGAGCTACAAGTAAGGTTGGGTAAATTGGTGGAACAAATCGAAAAAGATCCACCACAAAGCGCAGAGGAACAAAAGAGAGAAATTATGAATTTGTTGCATGAATTCAATGACATTAAAGATGCCACTCAGGTGGTTTTAGGAGCACTTGCAAATATTGACGGAGTTACTATTAGAGAGATGCATCTCAAGTACGATTTGCCAATTGACTGATCATAATAAAAATTAAATATGGCCCCAGAACACGCTTAAGTTTTTGAAAATTTGCCTTTCTAATATAAAGAACACGGTATTGTATGCGTAATTACAAAGTAATTCAAGGAACCCCACTTTTCGCAAACAGGTGTAATAGCTACAAGAACATGTTGCTCTTAAAGCTCATGCTTGGATTAATTGCAGAAGGCATTTTCTTTTACTTTTATGACAATATGTGTGTTTTTTATCTTCGATCTCAGCAAAGCAAAGTAAAGTAGGATTTTCAGCACGCCTACACTGTACTTGGCACTTCGAGACTCGCAATGTTTGTTGTAACTGCGTGCTGAAAATCCTACTTTTCTTTGGTGAATGATATTTAGAAATAAAAATAAAAAAATGCTTTAATTAGTTGGTAATCCGGTAGATGTATATAAAAAAAAACACTAAGAGGTAAGCAGCCAATAATAAAACTTGTAGAGAGTTAAATTCAATTTATGGTATCACAAAGGACCTAAATCAATTTGGTCTAAGTGTGTCTTTCTAGACAGCCATCTTACCTAACCTAACCTAACCTTAATTCAATTTACATCCAATTTACATTTTTTTGTTCCATCGAAAAATTAAGAGAAATTTTACATACAAATATTTCTTCATATTCATTTTATACTAAATAAGAATGTAACCATTACCTTACGGAATTATGCGGAGAATAGAACATTGCATCGGAATTCTATGAAATCAGCACACCGATTTGGAGAGTTTGTATGCGGCGGTGAGGTTAGGACGGTTGTCAAAATTCTAGTTTCCCAAATAAAGTTTTTTATTGTAAGAAAACAGCAAATAAATAACTATTGCATAAGTGAGAATAATGGCAATTTCATATTCCTGTAATGACTTTCTTGGATTTCAAGTAAATAAAAAAAAAACTGCACCCTACACGGTGTTTCTTTAATGTTATCAAATTTACATGCTGTGGATTTTCATCAACAGGAGGCGCTAAAAAAGATGAGAGATTTTGACGATAAGATCATCTATGCCCTGAATACATCACTGCCCACAGAATCGTTCAAAGGACAAGTTAACTCCGAAAGTACCTGTCACGATCTGTACGATAAACTCAAAGTAGGACACCAATACCGGGAGGACGCAATTAAATCATGTATTTTGGTGGCTGCCGATGCGGTTAAATCATTGAAAGAAACTCGAGAAGCCAATAGGGATAATTTTGAAATTGACAAAAAGTTCAAGTCAGAGCAGAGAAAGGTATAGCTTTCAAAAATTTGACAAGACGAAAAACAAGAGCACTTTTGTATCATCCACTAGTTGCGCGTATTGCAATCGGAGTTAAATGTAGAGGATATTGTTAAGGACCGTTCATATAAAGCTTTTAATGAACGTTGTAGGGCATATTTCCGGGCTGGTGCATTATGATATGCAGCGACTACATGAGTTGGAAGACTTGTTTACCAGAGCAACTAACTACAGTAGTGGCTAGTGCGTGAAGACCACCAATAAGTTGAAAGTTTGTTAAAGCTATAATTTTTTTTTAAATAAAATCCAAAAAGCCAGATTAGTTTGCATTTGAAAATGACAAGTGAGTTGTTATTCAATTATAAGACTCGGTCGTTTTGTTTACATAAAGTTTACCTAGTATAAAGTATACCTACTTTATGTACTTAAAATCATACAAGTTCTTATCAGAAAATGTTCCTAAAAAAAAAAAACAATCGAATCAAACGAACGCATTTTCGAACGTGGTAGTCAGCTGTTTAAACTCTCCACGGCATGGTTACGTGATAAGTTTGGCACAAAACGTCAAAAATTAGAGAAGTGATAAAAACCAAAGAAGAAACTTAAATCGTGCGTATAGGTACCATCGAATTAGTTGTATAATAATTATTTTTACGAATATTTATTGTTCCCTCTGAAAGCACAAAAGCGTAGAGGTAAGTCTAATAAAATATTTTATTTCAAAGTTAAAAGTTTTCCTCGATTTTACAGATGATTGGAATTGGAAGAAATATAGCAAATTTGGTGATCAATCGAGGATTTTTTGCGACAAGGGGCTTCTCACTAAGTACACTGAGAGCCCAAAATGTTAGCAGCAATCATAAGCCTGATAACCTAGAGAGAAGATTTCTTGTGTGGACTGGCAAGTACAAGAGAATTGAGGATGTACCCAGCCACGTTGGGTGAGTTAAAGAACATAATGTTCCTAAGTACCTATGCATAATTTGTTGTAATTACCATTTTTATCGCGTGAGTTGATGGATTCTGATGAAATCAAGCTAAAATTATTTGGGCAGCGATCAGTTCTTTTGATTTAGATATTATTTTGTTTTCTAAAATGCGCTCTGTATTTATAGAATTGTGATTGACGTCGATACGCATAAGGTCTGGCATCTCCTAGGTCAAAAAATAATAATATTTGTAAAATGCTGTCTACAGTTTGCGCACTTAGAAGCTCAACTGAGTTTGCTTCGTGTTGTGTATGTCAATGTGCATCAGCTATTTTTAAACATCTTTATTCTTTATCATCATATTTATTTTGAAGCTGCGCTCATAATTCAGCTTTTCTAAAGAATATATTGAAACAAATGAGTTAAATGCCGGTCAAAAATAATAAACAACCTACATTGTGTGGAATCGCTCTACATATTCCAAGATCCTCTGAGTAGACGTAGAACAGTGATCAGCTGCGATTTCACTTGTTAGTATTTTAACTGAATATCAATCTATATATTACAACCACAACTTCTGGAAAATTACCACAATTTAGAAGATGGAAAAAATCAGCAATTAGCTAAACAATCCAAATTTCTGTAATGTAATGTAAACAATTATTATACATAAGTAGTGTATTTATTTCTAGAATTGGCAGCATAGGTTCCCATTTTCATTTGGTTGTTTGCAACTTAAAAAAAAGAGCTGAATATGTATACCTACATCATTTTAGTAGGATTTCGAAAGAAAAGTATGTACCGTATATATTGATAAAAAGTACAAAAAGTGTACCTATATCTTCTTTTGGTTGCGTTTTGTTTCGGTAAATAGGCCAAAAAAAAACAAATGAATTTGAAACAGCTTCCTCCCTCAGGCCATTTAGGCTCCAGTTATAGCCATACGTAAAATGCAAACGAAAAAGTTGGAACAGTGTGAAAATGATATTTTTTTACGTTTAGGCGGTCATAGCGAAAATTTTGTCAGAAAATTGTTCCTACGAAACAACAAATCAACCACCGCTGATTGGATTCCATCAGAACAAAAATTCCTGACAGCAAGAGTAAAGAAATCAAATATTTCAGTGGAATTGTTTGGTTTTTTGTTGTGTTGTTTAAAGACCAAACTTAAACGCACTTGTGTTGGTAAATCTAAAACAAATCTGAGAAAATATCCAGATTCGCAAAAGTGCTCCGAAATCTGAAAAAAAAAAAACAGTTTTTTGTACCAAACGAACATGACAATTGCTCTGAAAGCAAAAAAAAAGTGCTCTGAGAGCGCCCAATCGAATACCCCATTAAAGATCCATTTTGACGTTGCGTTCGCAACATCTAATCAGCAACAAATATTGTTCGCTACTTTTTAATGCAACTGTTCTCCAAATCTAACACAGCCAGGCATTTGCGAACTCAAAAATTTGGTTCAGGTCCCATCACATACTGATTTGTCAATTTAAAGTAGGTAAATCCAAAAATTCGCCAGCTGAATTTATAAGAGAACTTAGTCATGAGATCGTTTATTAAAAAAGTCCAACCGTAGAGCGCCAGTTAAACATGGTTGCTTTAAGTGCCACGTATCAAATCTGACCTGCGAAAAATAATAATTAAAATAAATAAGTAATTTTTGCTTTTAGTTGTGATGAAATGGAACGTTGCCGAAACAGAATCCGTATCCGTTTGGCCAACATCTTGATGGGTCTCACCGTTTTGGGATGCATTACAATGATTATCAGCGGCAAGGCAGCAGCAAAACGTGGTGAAAGTGTTTCGAAGCAAAACTTAGATTGGCATAAAGCTTACAATGATTCGGCTGCTGCTAAAAAGGAATAACTTGGATCGTTCCTAGCTGAAAAAAAATTGGCCGTGTGCTTCGAAAGTAAAATCAATTCAATTGTGAAATAAATGCTGTGAACTGGGAAAGGAATCTGAAAGTGAAGAAGTGAAAAGTATTGATTTTTGTAATTGCATATAGCTGATCGAGCCGAAAATGAATATATTTTTTTTTATCACCTAGTTTTTTTTTTTTTGCTCTATAATAGTATAAAATATGTATATTTTGTGTTCTTTTAAATAAAAATATTTTTGCAAATACGTTTTTAAAATAAAATTTTGAGTTGCATCGAACGAGCTAAATGATTGCAGTGGGAGCCTCTTTTTTCGGGCGGTTACAAACAAAATCAGATTTTTGAGTCGGTATCAATGAACGTGTTTTATTTTTTTTCAAAAGAGATAGATCGCTAATGCCAATTTATTTTGTACTTAAGCGTTTACTGTAACAATTTAAACACTGATATATTTATAAGTCTTGTAACTATTAATGATAACAACATTATTTCAAAAATGAATTAGGAACAAATTTATTTATAATTAAAAGTTCGTTAAAGTGTTTTCATTATATCGCATAACTGCATAACGATAACTGAAACACCATAGTCAAACGGTAAAATCTCTTTTAATTTGTCATGCAGTAAAATATTGTGCCCAATCTCTGCTGGTTTCTCATTTACGGAAGGTTGTGTACGGTATTATTATTATTTGAGAGGGGTTATTGTACTGCGACCTTTTGGTCTATTGTACCCCCTGCTTACGCCTCAGAGTGGTTTATTCCCTCAAAAGAGTTCCCCTCATAGTATAATTCCTTTCGAAATCATTCTAGAGGTTTTAGTACTCTTCTTTCTCCTTGGCGGAAGAAATTCGGCCTATAGCACTCTCTCCAGTCCAGTTTCCTTTAAGAATCTAAGGATGAGAGCTGGCTCTAGTGACTGTATTTCCTCATCAGATAGTTGGTACTTGCCCAAGTATTTCAGTCTTTTGTGGGTCAGTGCCCCACATGATCCCAGCAAGTGTTCTGGGATTTCACTGGACTCATCGCAGAATCTGCAGAGACCTTCTTCAGATATACCCAGTTTCCTGAGGTGTTCCTTGAGTCTACAGTGCCCCGTTAGGAAGCCCGTTAGGATACGAAGGTTATTTTTGCTCATGCCGATGCAAGCTTGGAATCTCTTCCGGTTGTATTGCCCCAGAAGTTTCTTGGCCTGCCTCATGCCCTGAGTGTTATGCCAGGTTCTTGCCCTGTTTTCTTTCTCTAGTTTCCTAAATTCTTCTTTGAGGGTGTGATCCCCTATTCCGCAGAATGGTTCAGGACCTATGAAAGTTTCTGATGCTCCCTTTCTTGCTAGGGAGTCGGCCATTTCATTCCCCTCTATTCCTAGATGGCCAGGCACCCAGCAGAGAGTTATTTTGTTCCTCCTACCAAGTTCATTAAGTTTTTGTAGGCATTCCCATACAAGTTTGGATTTAATGATGTAGGAGTTAAGTGCCATAATAGCAGCTTGGCTGTCTGACATTATAGCTATATCACAGTTGACTCTGTTTCTGTCGAGGTTAATTTGGACACACCTGTCTATGGCATAGATTTCAGCCTGAAAGATGCTGGTACTTTTTCCCATTGGTTCAGAATATTTGGTTCCAGGCCCAAATACTCCCGCTCCAGTTCCCTCATCAGTTCTCGACCCATCTGTGTACCACTTTGTTGTGTGATTGCTCAGTCTGTGAATTGTGGATTCATTGCTCCAGTTCTTCTTATTGCTGAGCTTAGTAACAAAGTTCTTTTGAAAATCAAATCTTTTGATGATATCGTCTCTAGGAAAGGCCAATAGTGGTTGTTTTTTGAGTAGTACGTCAAACTGTCTCAGTGTGATGCACTTTCCTCTTCCTATTCCTTCTTTGGCCATTCTTAGGATCGTTTTACTTGCACATTCCTCAACCATAAGGTGCAATGGAGTTAATTCCAATAGCACTTCCATAGCTGCGGTTGGGCAAGTTCTCATAGCCCCTGTAATACACAGGCACGCCAGTCTTTGCACTTTATTGAGTGTCTTCCTTGTGGTGGAAAGACTGGTTCTTTTTGCCCATGCAATCGCTCCATACGTGATCATTGGTCTCACAATAGCAATATACATCCATCTGAGGATGGTCGGGCTACATCCCCAGGATTTGCCAGCTAGGCTCCGGCAAATCATTAAAGCACGCGTTGCTTTCCTGGTTATCTCTTCTGTGTGTTTTTTCCAGATGAGTTTACTGTCTAGGTTTAGTCCCAGATATTTAACTTCATTGACTGTTGTCAGTGTTGTACCTGATAGCCTTATCGGCCTTAGTCGTTCAAGTTTTCTTTTCCTCGTGAATGGTACTATTGTTGTTTTTGCCGGATTAAGGCTAAGCCCAGCCGTTACGCACCAATCTCGAGTTATTTTGAGTCCCCTTTGTATAATGTCACATAGGGTTCCCTCAAATTTACCCCTGGCAATAATTACTATGTCATCAGCATATGCTTGACAATTGATGCCCTGGTTCGTCAATTTCTCAAGTAACTCGTCCACTACAAGACTCCACATTAGGGGGGATAGAACTCCTCCTTGCGGACAGCCTCTTGCTGTGTTAACCTTGATAATACCTTCTGATGTGTGAGTCTCTGCTGATCTTGTGCTCAGGAGTTCATACATCCATCTTGATACTGTGTTATTTACTCCTTTTCTATCAAGAGCTCGAATAATTGCATCATGCGATGTGTTATCGAATGCTCCCTCAATGTCCAAGAAGGCACACAATACTATCTCTTTCGCTTCAAAAGCGCTTTCAATAATCTCAGTTAGCTGGTACAGAGCAGTCTCCGTAGATCTGCCCGCTCTGTAGGCATGCTGACGATGATGAAGAGGCGATGTACTTAGTACATCTTCTCTTAAGTAGTTGTCCACAGCCTTTTCCATCGTTTTAAGAAGAAACGAAGTAAGACTGATTGGTCTATAGGACTTCGGTAGACTTGGGTCCTTTTTTCCCACTTTCGGAATGAACACTACTTTCGCTCGTCTCCACTGGTTTGGTATGTAGCCCAGTGCCAGACTGCTTTTTAGAATTCTTGCCAAATGTGGAAGCAATTTACCTTGCCCTTTTTGTAGTAGGACTGGCGGAATTCCGTCCACACCCGGTGATTTATAAGGCTGAAAGGAGTCAATTGCCCATTCTAGTCGCCCTCTGGAGAAGATTTCGGTTGCTATTTTCCAATCCTCTTTCCGAGGTCTTCGAATATTGGTCGTGCTCCTTTCGTCTGTGCTCGGATGACTGCCAGGGAAATGAGTTTCTAATAGAAGTCGTGCCCTCTGTTGCTCATTTTCTGTAAAGCTGCCATCCGGTTTTCTGAGAGACATTGAGATCCCTTCTGTTTTTGCTAGTGCTTTATGCACTCTGGCCGCAACAGGAGTATGCACAATTGTATCGCAGAATTTCCTAAAGCTTTCTCGTTTAGCTTTCCTTATTTCTTTGTTGTACGAAGTCAGTGCCATGCGGTAGCCCTGCCAGTCTCCAGTCCGTTTCGCTGTGTTAAACAGTTTACGTGTTTTCGACCGAAGTCTTGACAGATTGTTGCTCCACCATGGTACCTTATTCTTCTCTGCACTTCTGCTTATTGGGCAGCTAGTTTCGAACGCACTTGTGATGGCTGATGTTATGCCCTCTACTGTGTGTTCCAATTCTAGATGATAAGCTGGAGCTCTCCTAGTATGTACCTGGACCCCAATTCTCGAAAATTCTCGCATACGTTTATCAATCAAAATCTCGGATGCTATGCGAAAAACTGAAATTTGCAATTCTCGAAATCCGCATACGAGAATTTCTCTTCGAATTGTACTCGTCTGCATTTTCCATGCGGATTTGCGCCTCGCATACGGAATTGTGAGTTTGACACTTCGATATACTTCAAATTACGGTTTGTGTTTTGAATTATGTATATTTCCATTGCGCCTAACTGCTCCATACTCCATTGTCAAATCAACAAATGCTAAGCCCAAATCACCCAAACCATTGCAAAAACACATAAATGTTCACTAAACATACAAGTATTTTATTATATCTCTTGTTTTTGTCAATCAAAAATTATAACACGAAACCAATTTAAATTTTAATATTGCTCTTTGAATTGATAAGAATTTTTTTTCACAACCTGTCAAAAATCGGTTACTTGACGTACTCAAAAACTCTACCTCATTCGAGAGGTGAATATAATTTTCGCATAGGTGGAAAAGAAAGCCGAACAGCTTTGAGAATATCAATTTTTTCCGTATGCGAAAATTTCAGGCGGATTTGCTCGTATACGAATTATGCTATGCGGAATTCGAGAATTGGGGTCCTGCTCCAAATTATTTTCGAGAGACGATTCAAAGAGATCCCAGTTTGTCTTTCTTGGATTTCTAACTGGGTTACATGTGATGCGAGTGTTATCTAAATCAAAGGTAATAATCCGATGATCAGACATAGATGGCTCACTAGATACTCTCCAGTCCCTAACAAATCTACTCATACTACGGCTGCCTAATGTGAGGTCTAATACCTCTTGCCTAGTTCGAGTTACAAAGGTGGGGGTATTACCTACATTGCATATTTCAAGAGATGAGCTTAAAATAAATTCCAATAATGACTCACCTCTATTATTAGTGTCGGTACTCCCCCAAATGGTATTGTGAGCATTAGCATCACATCCTATCAGCAACGGCAGTTGGAGCTTGTTTGCATGCTCCACAAGGCGTTGCAGTGCCATTGATACTGCTGGTTCGTCCCCAGCGCAGTAGGCTGATGCGATGATGATGGTGCGGAGTACTCCTCCCAGTTCAAGGGTTACTTGAAGTGGCACCAAATCTCGCGTAGCATGTTCTGCAAGTAAAATAAAACTAAATTTTTTATTAATAAGAATGCAGGCCCTTGGATTAAGTACACGAGTGTCCCAAATTACCTTCGCATTCTGGCATGCCAGTCCTTTGACTGCTCCTCTCAGGATCCACGGCTCCTGAATCAACACAATGCCCAGTCTGTTAGCTGTGAACATCCGTGCTATTACGGCGGATGCCGCTATAGCATGATGGATGTTCACCTGGGCCATTTTCAGATTGGGGGTCATTGCGTAGGTGGGGCTGTTGCCCCATCATCCTCCCGAAGTAGGATGTCCTCGTCCATCTCTACAACCGTCATGTCATGTTCCTCATCAGAGAGCGAGCTCTCCGAGAGGGACATATACTCCTCTAGTGTCTCTCCCTCAGTTACCTGTTCAGCAGGAGGAGGAAGTGATACAGCCTGCTGTGGATCAGGTTGCTCCACTGCGGCTTCTGTACTCTGCAAAGCTGGATTCGAGAGGGTCATTTGCCCCTTACTCTCCTCCGACTTCTTAAGTCCAGACACTGCAACCTTGCCGAACCTATAGCTGAGGGAATTGTTTTGAGCCCTTATGGTGTCATAGGACTGCTGGTCGATACCGAGGCCCAGTACTTGCCCGGTTCCCTCTTTACGTCCATTCAATATCTTCCACGTTTTGATGTTCAGGCCATCGTTTTGCGCTTCGAGGAGTGCCAATGTGGTTTGGTGCTCCTGGTCAGCGCTTCGTGGGAAGTATATTGTAATTGAATGGGCGCGTGGTATTTCCTTCCCGCACATTGCAGTAAGGCCCACTCCCTTCCAATTACTAAGTTTGGGTGCCACTGTCTTCAGCCATTCCACAGTTTGTGGAGTCTCACAGTCGACTAGTAGCATCCCCATCTTGAAATGTATGCCCTTGAACTTGAGCTTATGCTCCCATCCACGGGCCATTTCATCCACTAGAGCATTCTCTAGATCCTTGAGCTCGTCGGTATTCAGCATCTCCCTAGGATAATCGCAAGGGATAACCGCCACCTGCTCGGCCGTCACCGTCATGGCACGACTTCCACCAGCTGCAGCTGATTTTGCAGCCGCTGCATAGCTTTTGCCGTGTGAGACAGCAGCATGCTTAGCAGGCTTTGCCCGCGACCTCTCCAGTTTTTCAACTACCTTTGGCTTCTTCTGCGCATTACCTACAGAAGGTGAGATGGTGCTGCTGCACCTCTTTGCCGCGGGTGTCGGACCAGAACCAGGCTTAGCCTTGTGTTCTTCGGCCTTCTTCCTTGCCTCCTCAGGTGCAAAGCCCTTTTCGAGGTAGCGAAGGTACCATCTAGTGCCTGCACCGCTCAGCCCCTTCCGAAGAGGGTCATCCTTACCACCAGGCTGGCCCGGCGGTGGCATCGGTGGGCATAGGCGCCCTTTCCTTTTAGCCGTAGCTGCCGCAGGTTGTACAGCTTCAGGTATACGAGCTTGGCTCGTTGCCGTCCCCATACTTCCCACAACAGTCTTGGCCAAAGGCTGAGAAGCTAGAGCTTGGCTCCCACTTCCCAGTCTGGCAGCTTCAAGGCGTTTAGCCAACAAAGGTGTCGACACTGGAACATTGGATTTGGCAGTATTTTGGCTGGTGCTTGGTTGCACTTGCCTAACACTGCTTCCTCGGCTTGTTCCAGGCTGACAGTTAACCAAGTTGTCACTGAGCCTTTGCTCTACTTGGTAAACCAAACCAGATGCGGTGTCACCCCGCAATCTGTTCAGTTCATTTTTTTGTTTTTGTTTATTTTTATTATTTTTTGGTTTCATATCCCACGAGTAACGCGGGAAAGGGTCGTCCGCCACGCCAGAGCCCCGTATAACGTGGTAAGGCCAAAGTTACTCCCTGAGGTGGCCCGGTATCAGAGAGGCTCCGTTATAATACAGTCGGTTACCCCTGACTGCAAACCGTATCCGATAAGCACGGGTCGCATGACTCTCTCGGATTAGGGGTGGCAGACTTAGTTCACCAACCCTCATCCCCCTTCGACCGAAGAAACCTCACCAGTGACCGGTATACAATAAGGTGCTCCGATGGCTGGTGGTGTTGATCCCGTCGATGGGTTCAGTTGAGTTGGCTTAAGCTCCCGCACCGACGTCAAAGTGACGCCATTCGCCAAGGTGTCTGCGCTTGCGGGAGTTGTGTACGGTAAGTGAAAGCTGTTCGTCAACTGCGTCAAATAATTATCTTCGGTCAATTTTTTCACATAGATGTTTATGTGTGTTTATGTGAATATTGAAAAGAAACTGCAATCCTCCAAGAGACGTTGAAAACTCGCTGAATAACCTTGTGGTAGATACCCTAATCATGGGCAAAAATAGCAGAGGCTGTCGAGTGGTAGTTTTTCGAGTTTTACTGTATAGTCAAGGGCCTTACCAATAATCATTTTTAACCTTCACACTAAATATTTCCTAGGTCACAATATGCAATTTTGTATGGAAAATTTCGCTATTGTGAGTTCAAAAAACTTAGCCTGGACACTAAAAATGATTATTGGTATCGCGGAGAACCTACGAAGGCTAGCGACTAGGGTTTGCAATGAGGAACTACAGAATTGTTTTTTTTTTTTTCCTCTGCTTAACAACTTTCGAACGTCTGAGAAATACTGTATTACTGTCCTTAAAACAAAAAGTCCGCTGTTTGAAAACGGCACATACATAGCCCATGCCAATATTCCAAATGGAAGCTTTTTGTCCGTATTATTGTTATTTTTAAACAAGTAAATTTAATTTAAATAATTCATACAAATAAATTACATCGCTAGCTACAGGGGCTATCGGCTATTTGAAGTTTTATTGTCTTTAATTCAGAACAGAATTTATATTGGAAAGCAGCAGCCTTCACAGCTTTGTGTTTTTTGTTGAAACTCTAAGCATTCATTCGACGAATCCACAAGCCACCAGTTTTCCTAATGGAAAAGTACACTTACCTAATGTGTAATGTGCAACAAATGTATTCTGCCTGATTACGGTTGAAAAATATCCTACGTGGGTCGTTATTTTTCACGAAGTATGTGCTCAACGCTATCTCCTTATTCTCCTTTCGAATTTTCACATTTTTTTTATACGACTGTTTCTTGTTTGTGTGGCTGTATTGTGTATCCCCAGTATATAGTCGATACACCTATCTGCAACAAGCCCAAATTCTGTCTGAGCACAAATTATTATCCCGCCATCCATTCAAATTGTTGAGACGTTACGTTTTTTTTTTCTTCCACTCGTTCGTGATCGTGTAGCACATGGGTTCAACTTGGGAAGACGTACAGTACAAGAAAAGGTAAGATCAGATTTTATTTTAACGCATTTTTCCACTTGACTTCTACACTTTTAATGGCACTCCAGGGGTTAGGCTATTTATATTCTAAAAGGAATTATCGTTTCGTTGGTGATGAAGTGTGCATTGGACAGGTATGGTATATTTGGTGTTTTGTACAACTGTGATGCTGAGTCACATTTGCTGGAATCCTTGAATAGAATATACAAATCCCTTACCTGATTTTACATTTTCATTATTTTCGCCTCCATTATTTTTACAGCAATGATATTTTAATGGATTTTAAATGTGAAGGTCAGAGGCTGACATGAATCATTTTCGGTAAAATTTTAACGGGAAAACTAGGAAATTCAAACTTTAGATACCCGTAGAAGTTAATTCTTAGTACACTTGTTTTTTCTTTCTATTTATTCAATCTAATTGATCGATTTTTATAAGATCTTGCAGAGAGAAAATATAGAGAGACAAAAAAAAAACGGGTTTCCAAGAAAGAAAGAATGAAGTGGGTTGGCACTTGAGCATGGGTCCATGATAATCGGAAAATATTTATGCATGCATCTTGGAAAGGCTTTACCTATACAACAGCAAACAACTTGAAGTCAAAAAATCATTTCGGCATTCGGCGTATTCTCGTTCCCAAAGACATGAATAACTTGTTTTCTCTTTCGTTTTTGTTTTCTTTATTTTATCTTTGGCTTTATAGACGCTGTGGAGTGGACATATTCGATATTCCATACATGTTACAGAAATTGTGAAATTATCTGCCACTACCGACGTGGTATTTCGTGTGGAAGCACATCACATTCTTCGCAACGTTTTGACATGGCTAGGTAGTTGGAATAAAACGCCTACGCAAATACAAGGAGTTTCGGGGAAGGGAATCAATTTGCCGGCCGGTTTATTACTTGTTAGAGAAACGGAATATGAACACCTATATATAGGTATGTACATATAATAACGCTTTTCAATCAGTATGTGCCAAGAGCAGAGAGAGGGAAAAAAACAGAAATTGTTCCAGTTTTAACGGAATGACTCAGGGACTAATCATTTTTCGCACCTATTTTCGAATTGGAAGAAATTTATTTTAACTAAACAAAGTTTATCCATGGCTGGAGATAGAGTGCCGGTGTATAGAAATACGAACACTAGAGATAGATGTTGTGTCTATTTGAGTTCATCACGACACGTTTACGAAAATCGGTCGAAAAACAAAGGTTAACCAATTATTTTATTTGCAAGTTGTTAAAAATGCATTGATTTTTTATCAATTTATTTGAATTTCGCACAAAATATGCGCCACTTCCGTTAAATTTTAAATTGCATTTATTTTAATAAGTGTACTTTCTAGTAGCCAATCAAACGTTATTATTCGACTTTTATAAATATATAAAACTAACCAATAGCATTCAGTATTGTTAAAATGTGGTATTCCCGAACTCTATAACATTCCCCCACTGTTTACAGAATTTATTTTATATTATTTGTATGTTTTTGGCATGTTATACCGATTTTTATTCAATTGGTATTTTCAGATTTCCGATTTTTCGTGTCCAATGGAACATAAAATGAGATTTTTATTTCTTTGCATTTGTGCATTTCAATTTATGTTAATATCCATTGCAGCGACCAAACCTATCTTTTTTGCATTTTTTCACAGACTTGTCGTCTAAAAACGTAAATAATAACACTTTAAAGTTTGGCAAATGACAAATGTTTTGGTGTTAGTGTAAGTAGGTGTAAACCTTGTTCAGAAGTCGAGATTCGTAAAATTGCCCTTGCTTTTCAAAAAAGTTTGTTTTTTCCGGCCAATGGAACATGAAATCGGACAGCCAGCTGATATCGAGATCAGAAAAGCTTTTACTGTCCCAACACCGATATGAAAAAAAAAAAAATTGCGAATGCATAAAAAAATTGAGGAGGCCACCGGCAAGAGGATTGCGAGTTGTCTAAGTATTCACCGCTATCGAGGTATCCGTTCGGAAAAATTCCGATACGAAAGTCAAATCCGATCGGAACTAAAATTGCGTTTGAAGTATCCGTTTCGGAACAAAATAGAAGAAGCATATAAACGCGTTCATTTCGCATTCAAATATTCCGCTGCAATTAGTTCCATGTAGCTGTTAAAAGTAAGTGGTATAACGCGGTTCCACGCAATGCGACACGGTGCGCTATATGTCATCGGAGAAGTTTTCCGAAAGTCGTATCAGAAAGGATAACTCGAATCGAATTTCTCCGTTTTCGTACAGATCGGAGAAAATTCCGTTTCGAACGGATACCTCGATAGGGGTGATTGTCTATGGTAAGGATCACCATTTTGTGGTATAGGTTCTTTCTACACTTTTGCGTAATGCCCAAAACACATGTACATAAATTCTGGGCGAAGCGAAGAGTGCAGTGCTGCAAGTAAAACAGATGTGCAGAAAATTATTTGACATGCATATTGCATCTTCTAATAGGGCTACTGTCATTCATCGACTAGGCAGCTGATGTGTTTACAACAAAAACAAGCACGATCAGCAGTAACAAAAGGCGATGTTGCCAAATACTTGAAATTGCAATTTATCTTTGTTTGTGTTATGTTATCATTGAATTTTGAAGCAAATTTAAAAATAGAGACATGTCGCAGAGCTGCAGTGAGTGCAGAATTTACGTGTGTCTTTTATCCATATATACATTTGGTGTATTCTAGTCTTGCTGCACATTGAATTCTGCAAATTTGTTTAGGGCATAAGGAATTTTCATTCAGAGTAATGGAATTTGAAATTGAAATAAAAACACAATAGGTATGTAGTTTGATATAGGTAATATGTGAATATATTTTTTTCTTTATTAGAAAGCTTTAGTAATGGAGTTAGAGACAGCCATCATCATCAGTTGTTCAACGCATTCCTATAGCGAATGCTCTCAAATTTATTATTGTCCCAGAAAATATTAGAAAATACCTGACAAAACTGTCAGCACTGTACCTAGTATTTTGACACGTGGAAGTAAAAAATATAAAGCAAACCGAGCTACCTCTATTGTGTCATTGGTAACATTAGGATTTCTGTGTTATGCCGTTTTCGATTTGGACAAAAGATAATTTTTTTTGAGAAAAGGTCCATTTATTTTTATCGATATTGATTTTCAAGCTTAATTTTTTCTCATATTTAAACATACTTCCAGTAATACTAACGTTTATGGCACATAGCTGGCGGTTACGAGTTGTTTATCATTTTTTAGCTGAATTATTCATTTTACGCATAGGGGAGCGATTTCGTATATTAAATTATTTTGAAATGAGTTGTTATAAATGTTAAAAATCAATTGAAATGGATCTCCAGCTCAAATAAAAAAGTTTATTCTTTGCGGCCAACTCAATACTCAGAAAAGTCGGATTTTATGTTCGATTTGGCAGCAGAAATCTGAAAAGCCAAATCGAAAACGACAAGGTTTCGAATGTGTCCAATGCGTACAACCCAGTGACTGCTGTTAGGACCACCTCAAACTGACGTCAAAATCCATTTTTCCATTATGGGACAAAAGTCAACCTTTCAAATCCAAATCACTTTCCATGTTCAGTTGGGCAAAGCAAATAATTTTTTTTTTTCTAATTTTGGGGGTTTTATTATCTTTATAGTCTTCCTTGTTCCTTGTCATCTGAGGACTACGAACCATCAAAAATACTCTATTTTTATTTACAACAGGTTATCTTAACATTTTTCAAGTCGATATTTATTGTTTACAAAAGCATAGCAATATCGTTGCATGTTCCATGAGTCGCGTAAAATCTGAGATCTGAAAAAATATCTGGTGGAAAACGAGATTAGAGTTGTAGCGCAAATCGTTAGATGTATATTTTTGTATGTAGATTTTGACATTAAATTGACGTGCCCCTAGTGATCAAGCGATCAGCAACTTAGCACCGAGACTTGCAGGCATTTTAAAGCGTAAGAAATATTTATTTGATAAATTATAGATTCAATTTCTTTAGAACCGCCTTCGAATTAGTTATTTGTTTTGTTTGCAAAATAAGAACAATAATTGTTAGTTAAGTGACTTTGGGAGCTTTGGACACATTTTCATTTATAACGTTGATGCGATTAAACTTTAACTTCTTAAGACCGATCGATTCCGATATGTGATTGTATTTCTTGTGTAAAAAAATATCAATACTGTTATTGTTCTGTTAAATCTGGAGTAACTTTTATTACTTTAGTATCTAAAACGACAACATGAAGTTGGGCCCTGAATACCCACATATTTTGTAAGTGCTGCTGCTTTTGTCACTATGATCATCACTTGTTTTATAGTGTAGGTATTTAAATAGGTATTTAAAAAAATAATCATATCCAAACAACAACTACTAAACAATTGCACAAATAGATCGTCGCCATGACCGCACCAAGTAAATAACATTATTTTTATTTTGTCACACCTTTTTGCTTTATTTTCATAGGTATTCCCGTTGGTATACCTATACTTTTCCATTCGCATGCGAAACTGCACAATAAGAAGTCAACTTTTCGATATATAGCACACTTACTTTTTTGTTTGATTATTTGAAGCTTGGTTATATAATTTCTTGATTGTAGATAAAGCGCTAATATTAACTTCGGTAAGCTAGCTTTATGACGTTAAATTTCACTCATACAGCTAGATAACCAAAGAGAACCATAGCACGATTTAAATTCTTGCATATAATTATATTAACAATAATTCCATCACTTTGATCGACACTTAATTAAAAACTACCATCACGTACCATGTTTTCTCCACAAATGCACACGCTCCTATAATTTATTTACTCCAAACTCTTTCGAACAGCAGTTTAAATTCGAAAGAAAATTTTAAATCAGATATGGAATGTATATAAGCACCTATCATACCAAATATGTTCGCCAAGAAAATGCGACGAGTCAAACTGACCAATGAAAATAGAAAATTAAACAAAAGAAACAATTAGGTTACAAGTAACTGTGAAAGAAATAAAAAAAAATGATAATAACCCAACCACCAGACGAATATTATTTAACTATTTTGAGAAAGAAAAAAAAAACAGCTTTGCTTCCTGGTTTTTAGTCGTTGGCACTCTTTTCATGTTTCGGTTGGTCAAGTGACTGGAACGATGGAATAACTCAGTTTTACTTTTGGCTTACGACAAAATATCTGTTTTCAGTTTTTCATTAAAACAAAAAAGAGTTCTCACAGTGGTGAAGTCTCTTCAGACATGCTTCGCATTCTTTCTTTATCACTACTGCCGTCGGTGTTGTGTTAAAGTTGCTTTCTAAACCTTCAAATACAGCGGAACGCTAATGCCTTTTTATTGGAGAAGAACGAAGAATATTGCAAGAAAAGTATCTAAAATGGGTGCAACCATACTTTCAGCTGATTGCGTTCATTCAACTGCGTGGGTGGATGGTGATTCAATTGCTGATTGTTCTTTCACCTCATTCCAATTGGCGAAGACAGTGGGAAAATCATAAAGAAAAAAACATGAAAAACAGGGGGAGAGTTGGAGTTCATGCCGAGTGTTTTCCAGACCTCTCAAGTCTCAATCACTGGCGAGGTATAGAAAACGCTTAGCAAGGTAACATCCTACTTTGCGTGGGATGATTTATGTACCTTGAACTTCGACACAGTACAATGAATCAACAACATTCACCCATTATGCGCACGGTATAATAGCAATCCTATGAAAAATGATGCTCAGGTGCATGGGAAGATTTAACAAAAAACCCGGTAGACACCATCGTGGATGAGTTAATAGAAGACCACTCAAAAAGTACTATATTTACCGCAAACAAAAGAGTTGATAAGCGAACTGGGCTTGCTATTGAAACTAAGTAAAGTGTTTTGACAAATATCGGCACACATTGTGAGGGATTGTTTATGAAATGTTTGCAATATATCGGGGACGCTGTTGATGGGTTAAAGGTTCGCTTTTCTCTAAAGTATTGAACAAAAAAGTATAAGGTCCGAAGTATTGAAGCTTCAATACAAAGCGATACAAACGCAACGAAACACTAGACGTTTAATTTTTGTTTAGATTCGAATTAAATCTTAAAATGTTAAAAGTCTGACATGTATATTCTTAGCTATATCAATAGAATTTATTTATTTCGTATAAACTCTGTGCTTACCAAAATTGGATAGATTATTGTTTTGTTTCACTAGGTCACTTCAAGCTCAAAGCCATAAATAACAAATAGTAGACAGCCGCGTCTCGGTGTCATTTCTTGTTGAATCCGACGCAACTTGCACCAACGAAAAACTAAAAAAGTTGAACAATGCGGTAGATAAAAGTTATGCTGTATATTACTTCGAAACAGCTACGCGCAACGAGGTATACGAGCTCGCACACAACCCAAACACTTGTCCAACAACGATCTCCAACCATCTCCAAAATACGTTGGGCGTACAGATTTAAGAATAAAGTTTTGAACTCGTTTTTAACAAACGTACCTATAGTACATGACTGACATAGAAAAAAGCCGGTTGCAAGTTTCACCCGTGTTCGGTTGCATTTAAAGAATTCAAATCTTATCCGTGATTTTTAACAATGGAATCTAATCAAACAAAATGTTTAGCTGACTAAATTAGCTCAAGACTGAAAAAAAAACCTTCCGAGTTGACATTTCAAAGGGAGTTTAGCGTTTTTAACCAGATATAGTAAAAAAAGAAGAAACATCACGGGTTCAACCTCGAGAAAAACATTTTAATTCGACTTCTAAATTTCTTTTAGGACGTGGCGGCGTCTTCAAGTTTTGAAGGAAACCTGCCGAAAGTTAACTAAATTCCATCAAACCGCTGGCGCAAGCAAGATTTCCTTCAGAAACATTTTAAGTATAGGTAGAACGTTTGTTTGGTTTCTGAGCCTCCCCCTTACCAGGCTTTTTGACTAATTTTCAATAAATAAGTCAGTTAAAAGAACAGATTTAGCGGTAGAAGAACAAGTATATACGTGCCTACTGATTTTCAATATTTTAAGTTTTGTTGCCTTTGAGGTTCTATCACCAATCATTTTCATGACCTGAATATGGGAATGAAGACTAATACCCTATAAATATTAAGTTAATTTAACATTATTTCTCAACCCATGCTGAAGTCTAGCTCAGAAAACAGGACCTAGAAACGGTTAACTAATGCATGCTTTCAACAAGATTATACATACTTTGTTTAGGTCATTCATGAAATCGACGTTTTAATTGTAGTAAACGATTTCTCAAATATCGCTTATTAACTTACAAGATAGGTTCGATAAGGTTATAAGCCGAGGCCTGTAGCGAAGATTTTCGAATTTTTCAGAACCGGTTCAGCTGTATCAAAAGACGATAAGGCCATAAGAACTCTCAGCCTCAAAAAACAGAACAAAATGTTAAGGTGTATTTTGTGAACTTACGGTGACTAGAAAAGATAGCTTTAGAAAAAGCTAACATTTGCCTTGGAAATATAAGCCGACTTCTCTTTGACCACCTTACAATGCTGGCTTAAAGTTTACATATTTCAGACATGAAACTGTTTAATTTGAATATGACAGTAAGACCCATTGGGTAGAATGTTAATGAAAATTATTTTCGTCAAACAAGTTAAGATGATGGCTTGAAAACGACACCAAACATGAACCGTATGCGACAAACGACAAATGAATGTGGTTAAGAATTCCGCTTGCTATACTTTTATAAAATTAAGAATATTTTTAGTCCAGTAAAAAACGACTACATATTTGGATACATACCCTAATAGGAATATAGTTTCAGTATAAAAAAGCGTGCTCTAGCATTAAAAGAAATTGTTACCTCCTTATTGTCAAAAAAAAAACAAGGAAACTATTTTGAAAAACAATTTAAAACAATTTTAGGAAAATGTGGCCGGGCCGCGTATCTACAAAATATTCAAATTAGGTACATTCAACATTTCTTATGTAATATGTAAATCTATAGACAGGTATAATGACGCATCTATTCGAATTGCACACTTGTATGAAAAATGAAAAACAATTCGTAATGAGTATTACTAGTCGCGGAATTGCTTTATGATCACAACTAATAAGGAAGTCCAACAACCTCACTACAATGTGAATCACATTTATTACTACACACAAGTCTACAAGTAAAGAACACAAACATCAACGGTTTTTCCCAGGAAAGTTGATTAGCAATTTAAATAACACGTGGTGGTGTGATATTTGTAGAACTAACGCTAATAAAATTATTTAAATTAATAAATATATAGCTTACCTCTTATATCATTTGAGTGTCCCGCGCTAGGTTTTCTATTAAGTTTCATTTGGTATTTTTATCTTTTTTTACTTTTTTTTTATATTTGTCACAGCCGTTATTTTTTTCAGTTTAGAAGCCGGATGTACAAACTCACTCGTCACAGCCTACATACCTTTTTTCACACAAAGTGATAGCGTCATAGTTTTTTATAACTGAAAACTAATTTCATTACAATTTAGCACTCAAATGTCGGATTTATTTTTTTGAATATGAATTTTGGAAAAAGAAACAGATGACGTTGCGAACTAGGTACCTATAACCTAAAAACGTATCCAAAACTATTATGTAGGTATGTGGACAAAAAAACTGTATTGAGCTACAGAACCGTGTCGTGTAGAGTCAAGTGAAAAATCCGGGCTCAAAAAATAAATAAACTTGGCAATATGCTCGGATTCACTTAATTTGGTATTTCCTTCAACGCCAAACACTTCTAGACTAATTTTAGTTTCGGTTTTAAGACTTCGATCGGGCTCCAGATCAATTCTCGAAGTTATTTCATACCTGTGCGGCGGGTAAGATTTTTTTTCCAGTTGTTGTTGCTTGCTTGTGTTTTGTTACCTGTTATACCTACAGGTATGAATATACAATGGAAAAGGTGAAGTGTATAGCTCTGAGACTTGTTGTTGTTTTGTTACCTTTATTGATTTTTTTTCTTTTCTTTTCTTCAATAAATGCGGGAGTTAAGAGAATGAGAGAGGGAGAGAAACCAGTTCTTAACATTAAACATTTTTCAAATGAAAAGGCTAAAAGTAAAAAGACAAAAAAAAAAAAACACTCAACAACATAGCAATAGCAGCAGCAAGGAATGGACAGAGCAGTAAGCGGCAACGTATAAAAGACAAAAAATCAGTTTGAATGTACAGATTTTTTTTTTAGGTACCTACTCCCATCTAAATAAATAAATGTGAGAGTAGATGAATATATATGTATGGATACGTGGTCGGTGTGTACATCCAATGGATCTTATATGTACCTACGATGAAGATGGTGAATGATAATCGTTTGTATATAGATTGATGTGTGCATGTGTAGGCATGTTTGGTGTACATTTTGAGATTTTTTTTCGTTTCGAAAATGTGAAATGCGGATGGATTGGGGTTAAAAAAAAGTAACGATGTAAAAAAAATCACTGTCATTTCTCATCTGAAATTGTTATTTTCGGTTTGAGTTTTTGTGGTTTCTTTTTTAATTTGAACGAAAATATTTTAAGTGCTGGGAAGAGAACAACAAAAATGTGCATACCGTGGCGATCGAACTGCTCTTGACCGCTAACCATATAGGGTAAGGAAAAGTTACTCCTTTCAACGGTCAAAACGAAGGAAATTTCACTTCACAACCTCGCTTCATGCGCAAAAATTCTAAGTCCAAGTGATTTGGGACTCCATTTTGTATTAGCAAAAAAACGGCTTCATTTTTTCATGAGATCATAGCCATAGTTACACTACGACATGTGGTATGTATCATTGAACTTAATGTTTTACGGAAGCAAGTAAAACTATAGTTCCTTCCCAAGTGAAAGTGACTTGATCTTAAACGCTGATTTGATTTCGAGTTGTGTTCATGCTGGTAAAATACTTTCAGCGCCATTCTCTTTCAGCAAGCGGGATTTAGTAATCTAGACCTACAACAGAATATATCAGTTTATACCTACCACTTTTAGACAAAATTGATAAATAAAACAGTTTTTTTGCACTTACTTTACATTGCTTCTATGGTGGCTCTATACAAAAAATGGCGCCCAACTACAGGTACGCAATAGGCTCCTTTAAGAAGTCGTAAACTTTTTTGTGTAGTACAGTATTCTCCAATCACTTCTTAGAAGGAATTCGATGACAGAAACTAGTCTTATGGATTTCATAAAGTCCGTGCAGCGGTTCTCATCACTTTTTGTGATGAAACCAACAAGTGAACATCCGGAACCATCTCTAAAAGTCTCCACAGTAAAAATACCATAGAGGTATGTACCTTATACGATACCTCACATTGTAATATTAAATCATGTGCACCCTTCGCTTCGTTCGGTTAAAGAACACGAAAACAAAAAAGATTTCTCACACAGGGATTCACTTTTTGACAGTGTTTGCACCCTTTGTATCAAATAACAAAGGAACAGGTAGTTCTGGTTTTTATGTTCGTTATAGGCTGAAACGCGTATAGGACTCAGGTGCGGTGGTCCTTTTTCCTGTCCGCTTCACATCTTAAATGTAGTATAATACCTCAAGCAAATCGATTTAAAGTCAATTTATTATATATGTCATTAAATACATTATCCAAGTAAATAATTGCTTTCGTCTTCCTTTGTAAATTGTTTAGTCCCGATTAAAAAGAAAATGTTGCAATACATAAATTATATCTGTACGTAGTTTAAATGCTGAAATAAGTCTTACTTAATCTTTCTAAATGGCTTGCGCAATGGGTCCGATATAATCCTATAGGGCTAGCTTACAAACAACCACTCGTTTGTGTAACTATTAACTTGGCGAATGGCTGAATTGGTAAACAGCAAAATTTTGTCATTTTATATCGCCTGGCTACTATATAAATATGGGAAACGGAAACTCCCACCCAACACTCGCACAATACCACAGGTCTGGCAAAAATAGCAGATTGACACCACCCGCACTGGAGCGGCTGGAGCCATTTTTAGCCGAGCTTCCATTGACCGCTAGCACATAATATCCCAGATGTACGAACGGCCACTAGAGCTCTATCGTCCAGGTATCATAAACATGACAATTGGTTTTGTTTTTAACTCTAAAAATAACGATTTTCTTACGAAAAAAAATATAGTTTCACTATTCGATTTGTTCCGAATTTTACTGACGAACTTTCCCACGCGTTTCGTTTGTTTTCGAAATCTGTTTACTTTTAATTAAATTTGATTGATAGCTCAACGTTTTTGTGTTCTCTCCCATTTTTTACAATCCATCAGATAATTTTGTGCTGGATTAACTAAATTTCCCTTCTCAATTTGTACAAGAGCTCCAGGGCAAATGATTTGACACACTGCTAGTCGTTAAGCGATCATTAGATCGCCAAACAGTTCATCAGATAGTTAAATTCCAACCAAGAAATAATATTTGTTGGTGGGTTTTCACAATCTTTCGAATAAAAAAACCCCTTAACCAAGTTTCAAAATTTGATATTTTAAACAATTTTACAGTAAAAAGTGTGAAAGAAAATCGTATACCTAGTTCAGAAACAGTCTTTGGGATTGTTTGTTCCTATTTGTTCTAACATATACCTATCACATATTTATCATTTTTTTTAGATATACTGCTTCTTCTTTGTAAATCTTGACGTCCCATATAGATCCATTCTTTTGTCTCTCGGTGACAGCATATCTCACCACTTGCTGGTTTTACTAAGGTAACAGACTTCGACTTCGTATACTCTCTCACTCGCTTCCCTCTAGTGACATTATTATAATAAACGATGATCTAATTGAATCATTAAGGATTAGTCGGTAGATTTACATTTGAAAATGTGTAAATTCTTTCGAATAAATACTAAAACTTGTTCGTATTCGATTGATCATAAAGCGAGAATAGACGAAGAAGAAGGAAAAATGTCAGTACACGCATTTAATACCACAACGATGCGATGACGACGACGGCTATACCACGGAGCTAGAGCTCCAGCTAAGCATCTCAATGAAGGTTAATAACATTGTCTTTCCGATTCGAATCGATTGGCCGTTTTTTTTATTTTTTTTATTGTTCCTCTTTTTTTTCAACTTCATTAGGTATATAAATGTATGGCCCAAGGTATATAGGTATATAGTCTGTGGACCTAAAAAGCAAATGTGTTGCTTGGCGACCGCCCGCCCCGGCTTCGAATAGAAAATTTGGTATTCCGAATTGACTGAAAAGTTAAGAACTGGTTTTGTTTAAATTGCTTCCAAAAGAGATATGCGAACACGAGTGATTTTCTCCAGCGTCGCCATCGCCATCGCCATCGCCAGTGGGAGCGAGCGGAGCAGTGACTTCGACTTGAGTCTGTGGTGTGTTTTCAAAATCCGTGTGCATGCATACCTGTGTCTTGCGGGGTTCTTTTTCTTGATTTTAACCGGTAAGAGCAGAGGATGGCTAAAACAAAACTGCTTACCGCCATCCGCCACCGCCGTCGTCGTCGTTGCGACCGCGTTCATTTAAATTCGTATTTGCTGTTTATTTATACACTTTGGGGGCCCCAAGATCGATTGGACGGATGGGCTCTCTAGGTAGGTACATGCTTGTCATAATGGTATATAGACAGCCATACAGGTATTCTCTGATCACACGACACGACGCATGTACCAAAATCTAGAGTGGATGAATATGGTAAAAGTTAACTTTGGTTAATATTAATGAATCTGCTCCGATCGCTTTTGTTGGTCATTGTTCTTCTTGTAGGTATCGATACTTTGCATAATTATATAGGTATGCGGGAAGCTATACCTGTTGGTTGGAGTTTGCTTAATAATGTCGCAAATAGGTACGGTGACCATATTTTAGAACAACAAATAATGAACAATAGAGAAAGAAACAAATTTCAAACAGCACTTTATAAAAAAAAATAGTGCTTGCATACTCGTTCAGCAAGTAGGTGGACTTTTCTTAATGTTAACGTTATCTTTTTTAAGAATTTAAATGAAATATAGAACAAATAATATTTATACAAAATAATTCATATCATCGTCTTCAAAATCAGAACTGCTCAATATTATAATTAACGGATGGTCACCCTACATATACGTAACTTTGTGACACTGCTCGCGATAAGGATCTAATTTGTTTACAGCTCAAATGGCTTCTTAATTTCACGAATTTATTCCATAAATGACAGCGCTACAAACGCACCTGTACTAAAATGGGCAGCGTAAGAACGCCCCCATCAGAATTTAAATTTGTTTTCATATAGATATATTTTTTTGTGTTCCTTTTGTTTTTCGGCTAAAGTTTTGCATGTATTTGTGCAGGCTAAAACAGTGAATTTAAATTAAAGAAATTCATGAATTATGAGCGAACAGCAGTCGCTGTTTTATGTAGGTAATGGTCTTTTGGAAATTCAGATCTGATTGTGACTGTATGACTGGAATGACAATTAGGCACACAGGCGAACGATGACTGCGCCGACTGCGTACTCGTACGCTATCGGTGTTCTCATCAGTGTACGATTCCTTTTTTGGCATCAGAAACTGTATCGTGTACGAGAGTGCGAATAAATGAGCAACTGCACCAAATAGTATGATCCAATCGAAAGAACGCTTCAATTTTCGTATTCGCCTAACGATAACGATAGACATTTACATACCTATATTTGTCGTCTTTGAAAGTTGTTTAGTTTATAAAATAGTTCCTATATAGGAGATCATTATGCAATATGGTGGAGAATGTGTATAGACCGATTTGACATTAGATACATACCTATAGTGTCGTTTGGTTAATGTGAAAATTATTCAGAATAGTCGCACTGCGCTGACTTGTGATGGTGATAATGAGTATAATTTAAGCATATTCGCTTGGGTTTGAGAAGAACGAGATTTAGGCGGTTTATGGAAACTGTTTAGGAATAGAAATAGGATTTATCTTCCGTTATGGCAGAAAATAAATTAGGGGAAGACATGAAGTCTACAAGTACCTAACAATTGAGGATAAACAAAGTACCTATACCTAGTTGGGGCAAGAGGGGTCTACAATTCGTTTGGCTGGGGTTTTTTTTTTTGACGATTGGAAGGCAGCTAAAATTTTATTTAAAATACGAACCGCAGGATTGACTCTTTTTCGGGAAGTTATACTCTCGGACGTTTGTCGGATGTTCGCAAGAGGTGGAACAGTGGAAGTAACCTTAAGATGTGTTTTTTTTGTTTGGGGATTAAACCTATAGAGCCCCTCAATCTGTATCCCAACACACTAGCCACTTATTCTTTCCGTTAATTGCAAACTGTAAGTTAACTTCAAAATTTATTTTGAATTAATATCTGTATAGTGTTTGCTAAACTTTAATAAACCCGGCAAAATTTCACATATGTCAAATAGTCAATTTAAATTTTTAGAGGTTTTTTAAATACTTTTTGCGTCAGAATTGAATAGTTTTATATTCCCACTATTTCTATGTTCCAAAACCTACTTTAACAGACGGTTTCACTCAAATGTTCAAATTTGACAGATTTTAAGGGGGCCTTTTGCGCTAATACCATAGGTTCTTTCTACTTTGTTTTACCTTGATTACTACTAAGCTCATTTTAGCCACATTTTAGCCAATATGCTACTAGTTGTAGAGAGTAATTGAAGTTTGTATTTCTAGTGCTGTCTCAACCGTAATATTGTGAAAATCACATGATTTCCCCGGCATGTAAGGTATATGTAACAGAGACGATACTGAGACTTTGGTCGATTTTTCGTTACTAACCTAAGCTACCTGTCACCCCTATCGGGAATAATATTTCCCGGGAATGTTCACTTGTCAGCAATCTAATTTACCCGATAGGGGTGTATATGTTTATGGGGTTGCAAATGCTAAGTGCGTTAGTACTATTATATATAGAAATTTGTATTGACTAATGTCGCACGTACCTAACTTCAAAAATAAAAATATATAATAACTAACCAATAACATTCAGGCCCTTTTGTTGATACTACTCATAGCGATTTAAGTTCTACTTAAATACCTAATGAGCTATACTTTTTCTATGTCATAAACAGTCACATAAGATTTTAATTGGAACTTAAATCACTATGAGTAGTCTCAGCAAACGGGTCTCAGTAATGTTAAAATGTGGTAGTCCCGTGTCCCGAAGTCTATCACATTCCCCAACGGTTGGCAGCGGTTGACAGCATTTATTTTATATTTTTTGTATGTTTTTGCATGTCACACGTATTCTAAATTGACATAACACAGATAGGCAAACAAAATGGCGAATTTGAAAAAAATTGAGGGGGCTGCTGCAAGAGGATTGCGAGTTGGGGGTCTCAGTATTGTCTCTGGTCTGGTATGTAAGTTCACCATTTATTGCCCACACCTTACCGATTACCGCATGACCATGTATTATTTGTTTTTCAGGTATCATAATTTATCGAATTGCTAAAAACAATTCATAATTATGTACTTCCTACCTGTATACTGAAGTAAGAATTCTCTAAAAGGCGTAGGTACAACGTACAAGTAGGGGACAGCTTGAGTCCATAGATAACTACACACACTTGTCGCTGTCATACCAAAACATATACCCAGAGGTGTAACTAGCTTATGCTGATTATATTGCAATGAGTTTCTGTGCAATTCTACAAACCCATAAAAGTAAGCAGTAGGCGCCAACAGTGCTGTCCGTGCCTTTAGCACATAGCAAGTGTAGCAGATTTGATATGCTGATGTCGTACTCGTAAACCATTTAAGGCGTTGTCATTGTGTTATCAACAAATCAAACAAGCCAGCATAACTTCGCTGTGAGAAATTAAATGTATAGTAGCAGAAAACTTGTCAGTTTTTTTTTTTTTAACTTTTGTGTTTTCTCTAAAAACGTTTGACTGTTGCATGTACCTATACTGAGCATAATGAAAGTTAAGATTCGTTGAGTTAAATGTTAAATTACCTACTCCTCAGTATTACAGGCGATCTTCTGAGTACATCGTGGTGTGGTACGACACACGATGCTGAGCGTCAATTCATCTGGCACATACTTTCAACCAACCCGTGCCCCGAGCCTCACCTCTGTAGGCTCTTGGTTAAACTTTCGCATATTAGGTCCGTTCGTGTACTTTCAGCATAGAAAAATGAAAAATGTCAAATCTCTAAAATCGAGAGAGAATTCTCTTAAATTCAAGAGAAGTAGGTACCTTATCGGTTTTCTTACAAAAAGTTTAAGAAATGTCATTTTGACATAATCGTAAAATGCAGCATCTACAAAATAAGTTGGAATTGAATTTTTTACAAGCTAAATAGGTACCTATTAAACTTTCCATTTGAATGCGCTGTTATGTTCTAGGAGGACATTCAGTTATAACTTGTTCCTCTGACGTCGTTAAAGACGAAAATAAATAGTTTTACTTGTCAAACTTTTGAGCTGTCACTTAGTTGGCAGTTTTCATTTTTCAGTCAGTCGAAATTCAGCGAGTAGAAAATTACGAAAAAATGAAAAGAGGAAAAATGGATTTCTGTCATTTTTTTTTTTTTAATTTTTTCAGTACGTGGTCGCATTTGCACAGTTTTTTTTTGCAATAATTTTACGTTTGCAAACAAGTACCCGAACGAACCTATTTTCTCACTGTAATTATTGCACTTTTTTCTATGTTCTACGACCCTTATGTTATGCTCGTAAAGCTCGCGGACAGCTCTCTAACTGACAATGTTCCTAATAGGCCTTTTTTTATTATGCCCACATGATCTATATAGATCAATAATTTCCACGGTTTACAACAATTGGATCACGTAGGTATTATATAGATCATGTAGGTAAAATAAAAAACGATTAGTGTGGTATTCGATTGGGCGCTCTTAGAGCACTTTTCATGTTCGTTTGGTACAAAAAAGCATTCTTTTTCAGATTTAAGATTTCTTGATTTTTTCTTAGATTTGCTTCAGATTTACCAATCCAAGTGCGTTTGAGTTTGACAACTGGTGGAGTTGGAAAGGCAAATTGTATCGAGTGGATCTATTTTTGTGAATTATTTATGTATAAATATTTAAAAATCAATCGGGGCACAAATTTCCAATGTTTTAATATAAAATTAAACTTATTCGAATCGCACGAATATCAACACAAAAAAGAGTAAATGATATTTTTATGTTCGATTAGGCACACAAAATCTGAAATCTGACAGCGAATCTGAAGAAGTTCACTCGAATGTCATAATAAAAATTATAATTATTGCTTAAGTTTTGGTGGTTGCTGCGTGACTGCCCAACATCGCCAATTTGGTAGAAGCCAATTTGAAGGAACTTCAAGTTTGGGGATAGGTAGTTCGCAAAGCAAAACAACCGCCCATGTGTATAGCTATCCTAAAACGAACGAAAACAGGCGTTGCAAACTATAGAACGTGGCTACAAAAAATACAACAATGAAAGCCGTCTATGATATTGATAGATTTTTAACTCATTATGACAACTCCGCAATTTAAATACATCTCTGCTACGACGAAAATGTTTATTTATGAGCTTCCATCTAACTTAAGTTTGTCTTTTGGGAAACGGCTATCGCGTGCATGATAAATACCTAGGCACACAAAATGGTGGCCAAATTTATCAACTTTTTTGATAAGCTATATTTTAAAGGTGGCAAAGGTAGATACGTTTTACGGGGGGCTGTCATTTACTCCTTTCTCCATAGTCACGTATCTATAGTCCTATACACACTGCAATAATTCAGGTGTAAGAAGAGGCGAGGTTTCACTTATTATTATTAAGTAATAGGCCCTGTACACTGCGACCAGAAGAGATCTATTGTGTTGAGCTTTTACTTAGTCCTAGCCTTTTGAAATCTGGCACAAAAAACAAATAGAGATCAGCATAAAAAAAGTTGCAAATGAACGTTGATTGAATTCATTTAATTTTATTTTATTTGATTAGTCTGTATACCTGCCGAAACTTGACTTTTTATTATGCTCACGTATAGTCGCCGACCGCAAACTCGTTTAACGTACGATTTTAGATTGCTTCCAATTTCCAAATATCATGCCAATCACCAAACTCCTACATTAATATCGCTTATGATCAACACTTGACCCTATGAGCAATAAGTTGTCGTTCATTTTCAACAGCCAGCCACCGCCGGGTGATGAGTGGGTGCGCAATGGCGTACAAACAATATGTATGAGCTACAAGCTACAACGCCTCGGCTATGCGTCATCAAGGCCCGTGTGTCTCTAAGCGGATATCAGACACCACTTTCGAGGATATTATGTTTGAAAACTGGCCTTAATTTTGATTTTTATCTTCCCGGTTGTTTAGAAACATCAAGCTCTGCTATCGCCATCACCGCATTAATTAAGGTTGGTAGTGCAAGAGAGAGGTAAACTCGCAAACTGTACGATTTTATAGGGGACGAAATCATTTCACGAACTTCGTCAGTTTAGTTTCGTATCATTGAACTCAATCACCCCATTCCGAGTAATTTCACCTCCAAGTATCAGATCGATGAATTATGTATGTGCCGCTCTCCGGCTCAGCAGCCGTCGACAACGAAGACGACGACGAGGAGGTGATCATTTACCTGGCTCACTTTTTCTTTATGGCCAAACCTATGTAATGTATCTTTCTCCTCTCAGTTTTATCATCGACGAAACTATGAAAACCAGTTTAATTTCGTAGCTCTAAAGATCGTTAAAAGTTCTTAAGTTCAAGCCATTTATATTGAAGACACGTCGACTGCCAGGGGGCTCCTTTTACCAGTTTTCATCTTCGTGCTCGTGCTCCGTCGACGATGGTCGTGTACATGCAGCTTATACCATTGGAAGGCCAAAAAGAAAATGTAACCGAAACAAGAATCTTGTTCTTAAAGAGATTTTAGATTGTTTATTGTTTCTTTTGGTTTGGTTTTTGTTTTTTCGTTCGTTGTCTTGGCTGTCATTTATTGTGTTTTTTTTTTTTTTTTTTTTTTTTCGTATTTTTGGTTCATTGGGCAATCCAAGTAAAGACACGGAGCAGAGTCAACTTCAGCTCGATCCCTACGGAGATATAATCAGAGAGATATCTCTATATACATTTGCGTGTATAGGACCCCAGCATCCGAACAGCATCGCATCCCATTTCATGTCCCATGTAAGTGCCCACACACACAATCCGGTATATGTGCATTTTGAACTTGGCGACTAACCTACACCTTGGAGTTGGGAGTCCGCAACAATTCATCGTTAAGCCAGCAGCATAACAAAAAACGAAGGAAATTGCTATCTGCTGGGATGCTGCGGCCTTAAGTTGTGCCTTGTTGTGGGTATATTTGGATAGATAGATAGACACACACATCTCGCGCGTTGGAGGCAGGAGGATACTTGTACCAACCGCGCGCTAACAATCTCTCTTGTGTATAAGGTCTTTGCCTCAGGAGGGACATAAACCTGGCCAACAGCCATTATGCGAATCGGATTTTTGTGCGCGAGCTCTTCTGGTCCGGTTGTCGTTCAATATAAAAAAGATTCTGCAATCTGCACCGCGGTATAGGGAGGGAGGATTATGCCCTATATGGGTGTGAGATATGTAGGCAGAAGCGAACAGCAAATGGGTGGCGGACGGTGCGGCCGGCGGGACGATTAACTCCTTCCTATCCAAGGCGGCTTTCATACATGCAACCTTCTCTCTGCTCAATGTAACTCTTATTGCATTGACGTTGCTTTATTTCGCTCGCCTGTATCTTCGTTTTTTTTTTGTATATATATATCTCATTTTATTTGCTTTCGGGAAATTTTATTTATATCTGCTAAATTGTCGGTTTTATTTTTAGAATTATAAAAAAAACTCGTTGTTGCCGGGCAGGTCCTTCTTTCTTTGGGAATGCTGCGGTTGGTTTGGTGGAGCGCGCGCGCTCTTGGTGCTCAATAAAAGGGTACAGTTTCGCGCGTGTACAAAAACTACATTCCATAGAGATGCTGATGTACATTCTTCAGCTATTCAACAACTGGATATAGCCAAAGCTGGAATCTATATTTGGTATGATTTAGTTGCCACCGGAAGTTGACCTTAGAGAAATTGTGTACCTACGAAATTTATGAGTAGGTATGTAACTGTAGTATGACAATAGGGGATAAAATTATTTTTGTTTATATGTATTCAAAATGCTTGTTCAAACAATCGTTACAAGAGGAAGGAAGCAAGGGACTGCGTTGCCAGTTTGGTGGTACACAATTTTAATCTCTACACAGATGGCGTTGAGATGATTATGCGAATAAAAGAAAGAACCGGGGGCTGCATGTAGGCGCAGTGGCTTGGTGGTTAGTGTGTTGGACTACTAAGCGCGAGTCCAGGTTCGAATCCTGCAAAATCCCAAATTCCAACTCAGGGTTTTTTTCACTGGGCCACCTCTCGCGAACGTCTGACAAACATCCGAGAGTATAACTGTCTTGAAAGAGCTTCTCAATTAACCGTTTGGAATCGGCAATTGATCGAACATTTACACATTTTTAAAGCAGTACATTTTGTAGGTACCTACATTTTTGTTCGTTTTCCTTTTGAGTAGGTACGCTCAGTTAGGTACGAGGCCAACTAAGTTATAAACTTTGTGTAGATCGACCTATCGGTTCCTACACATTCCTTAAAAACTGCAAATCATAATGATAAACCAAAATAGCGAAGATGTTACTTATATGAAAGAAAGAGCAGTTTTATTTTGTCAATGCAATATTGCTTCTGGCAGATGCAGAGATTTTTTTGCTGGAGTTGCGACTTGCGAACTCGACTTATTTTTTATACCTACAGATTATGAGAATATGGTTCTCGACAGTGGAAAGGCTATGCAAATGAAAATCGAGGCATTATTTCTAAGCGAGTTGCTGATTTTCTCAGTTCAGATTTTGCTTGTTTCTAAAGAGCTTGGATAAATGCCTGGCGCGTTCAGTACAAATTTCTAATGTGTGCACAAAAGTAGGGGGAGCGGCTTAGAGGTTAGTGTGTTCTGTATTGGACCACTCATGTCCTTTTCAATTGGAAAAAGTTTTTCCTCTGATCGAGATTCGCACCTAATTACACTTGCACCAAAACATTTGTAATTTGTCAAAATTTAAAGTGTTTAATTTTATGTTTTAGAGACGGCAAGTCTGTGAAAAATATTAATTAACATAAATTGAATATATTCTTAATTACAATTTTAGAACAGCTGACTTTTAAAGCACGTACCACCTCAAATGCAAAGAAAGAAAAATCTCATTTTATGTTCCATTGGGCACGAAAAATTTGAAATCGTAGAGCAAAATCTGAAAAGACCAATGAATAAAGACATTAGCCGATTCCCGAAAACACACAAATTATATCTTATAGTTTTTTTCTTTACCACACTTCTCGCGAACGTCTGACATCCGAAAGTATCACTGCCATGAAAGAGCTTCTCAATTAGGAGTTTGGACACGTTATAAAATTGCTAGGAGCAGAGTTCGTCTAAAACAAAAATGATCACTAGTTTGAGGCGACGAGTTTTCAACTTGAAGTTGACTCAAATCCTTAACCAGTTTATTATTTGTGCATGGAATTTATGTTGAAAATTAAATAATTGGCTTTATTGGGTTCACATTGCCAAATTTAAATTAAATTAAAAGACAGCATACATTTTTGTTAGACCTAGGAAGAGGCTGAATGGGAGATTGATACCATAATAATAAAAAAGTCTGAAAGCACCTTAAGTAAGACAATATCAAAATCAAAAACATATAGTGCTATTTGATTACTTCAAACGTGCACAGTAGTGCTCTGCAGTTGTGTCAACAATGTGAATATTTTGATTTTCTTTCCCAGGCAGACCGTAAGAGATCCTTGGTTGGTAGGAAAGGGCGAAGTTGATACTAAACTCCTTGGAAAGAACAATTTTTTGGTTGGGTTTGTGTCCTGTGTACCACGAAGCCGTGTGAATAAGATATTACAAAGAAGTCAAAGCATTTCTTGAAACTAAAATCCATAAAGCCTTTCTCAAAGAATTTCGCAGCCAACTGAAATGGGTACTTGACATTTTCAATCAGAGGAGAATTATGCCAAAATGATTATGAATAAAATAAGATCTTAAGCTCGTCTTGGCCTTCCTAACAAAAAGACACAAAGATCAACTTGCTTTTGTTTACACAAGTTTTATAAAACCTCGTGTTATATATTTTACGCTAAGTAAACATACATTTTAACAAAAATTTTAAAGCTACTGATAAACTAGACCGTCAGTACAATCGAACCTCTTCGATAGAATACCACTTTGAATAAAAATTCTCTTTGCTAATTTGTTTCTTATCTACAATATTATACAGCAGTGCAGCCACATTTTGAAGCTCTGATATTTGCGTCTTATAGGCGGTAAACACGAGGTGCCACTTCATAAGTATCTCGCACAGGCGGAGGTCCTTCGAGAGAGTCATCCTTTGGAAATGTGTATTTAAAAACACTCCAAACCATCGCAGAATGCGTAAGTCTTCCTCAACTTTATCCGGACAATCGGGTCTCTCTTCAAGACAGGTTTGGTTGCTGGTGATTAAGACGTACAAGTACTCCAGCATTTTCAAAACATCATTATATTCGATTTCGTTGCTGATGTGTGCAGAAATAGACTTAATGTCGAAGGAACATGAAAGAATTACGTTCATTAGATCTTTCCGTTCCTTCACGGGTTTTACTTCGTTCACACAGGAGTCAGCTAGTAGATCAATGTTGGGGAAATCACTTCCGTCGTCTGACTTGTCAATGTCTACGTCCATGTGGTTGTTGCTGTTGCTTGTGCTGTTTTCAAGAGCTGTCTCGACGGGGGTGATTTCAAAGTCTTGTAGAACGTATTTCAGGGTCTTTACCAATATTCTCTCGGAAATACTTGTGTACCGCCGAAGACAAACAGCGATATCTTCAACTAAATCCGCTTTGACAAGTACCCACAGAAGTTTCTCTGTTATTTCATGCTCACTGGCACCGGACTGTTCTAGTTGCTTTGCTATGATTTGTACTTCTTCTGTGACAAACCCGGTATCATAGTAGTTGGACATCAAATTTATATCAATGTCCGCATGTGCTGACTCTACCTGTACTAGTTCGACATGGACGTCTCGGTTCATCAACTGATTGAGCTTGTTATAGAAACCATCAGCCCCCTTGAATGGAATTGATTTTCCATCGGCGAAGATCGCTTCTTCTTTTTTGTTTTCATCTTTTGTTCGAGGGCCGTTTTGAAGATGCCCTGGAGGTGGTTTCTGTGCCTCTGCAAAGTTAAGATGCTCTTCGAGCTCTTCCTCTTCATTGACAAGCTCTGCTTCCACGGTGTGCGAGAAGTCATTCGATATCTGTGAACCAACCAAGTCACAGAGCATGCCTTTGCTTATTTGGTATGAGACAACAGAAAGATTCTGTCCCATTGCTAGAAGAATATTCGATCCCACCGACCAAAGGCGAGAGTAGTTGAAGTAGATTTTGAAAAATTGTTTCGCTTTGACCACTTTGAACTGGGTATTGTAGATAACAAGCGAACCCCCTTCTTGAGTGCTGTTCCCTCCATAAATAGCAACACAATGTGGGGACAGACCTATGATGGTTAGTGGAGTGTCCACTTTAAGGTCGGTGAACATCGACACGAACTGACCTGGAGAGTTGCGACTATCCAAATTATCGACGAGGTTCAAGAGAAACACTCTGCCATCGGCCCCTGAAAGACACAAATGAAAATAAATATTTATGAAATGCTCTAAGTGCAACCGCCTGCAACTCAGTTTCCTCTCGTAAGTGTAATTGGCTTTAGAATGCTAAATCAGTGGAGGTAAATTTAAATTGCACACTGAATTTGCTTTTTAAATAGGTATGATTGGGAACAAAGTATTACACAAATGTTGGGGTTTTATAACTTGTGACTACTTACAAATTGTCAGCAAGGCGTTCGAGTCTTCAACTTCAATTACTGAGTATCCTGCCACAGCAACTTCTTGCCCAGCACGTTGTAGGATAAAACTAGCAGCATCACCGATTGGCTTCAAGTTTGTAGAATCCAATTCCACTTTTAAAAGTTCGATGGCGTCCGTACAGTTTTTTGTAAAATAAGTAAAAAATCTTCGATCATCTGGCGTTTTAATAATCTTTGGATCAATAATATTGTTCACTGAAAACATTTCCATCTGCAGATTGTCTGCTTTGTATTCTTTTCTTGACTGAATGGCAGACGATAGGGATTCACATGTGCCATCAGAATAAACCAATAGTGTTTCATACGAATCGTAAACCAAGTCAGCTATGTTCTTGTGGAACTGCAAAGTACAAATGGTTTCAAATTTGGTTGTTTATAGACATGACTGCAGCTGAACGTACCTTAAGTTTCTTGCATTTATTGATATCACTGATAGTGTCATCCCATTGCCGCAAAAAGCGGTTAGCAAAGACTCCAACATACTGCTGACTCTTGGGGTCATACACGACTTTGCAAGAGAATTTCTCCAAAACCGACCAGCTACGAATTTGTTTTTGAGTTGAAATCTGTACGTAGGTAATGTTTGTAAAATCATGAATGAGTTTATAAATAGGTATTTGAAGTTACACTTACCTTTATCACCATGGCTATGTTGCGACCCAGTGTGGCAATGATGTTGCCATTATCGCAGTCAGGCGATAATCCTAGAAATTCGTTGGTGTCGTGTAAGGGACATAAATTGTAGTATGTAATGAATTTTGTCATTGTTCTTGAAATATTTATTTCAGAAAATTACTAAATCAACTTTAATTATGCTGTACACAGCACACGTGCTATTGTTTATATGTTTTCCCGAAAATGGCTGACGTTTCTATTCCAGTGACAACTCGAAGTTTTTAAAAAGGTTTGTTTGTTTCGTGAATTTATTCAATAGGCGTTTTTCTTTTTTAGTTCAGAGCAGAACCTAAACTGTTATACAAGAAGTTCTAATTCTTTTTTATTAGAAAGCTGATTACACATGACATGCACACTGGCAGTCCCATTTAACAAAAAAAAAAAAAAAAAAAACTCTGAACGCTCGGTTCAGAACGCGCTCATACTGCTCAGCTCTGAACTAAAAAAGAAAAACGCCTAATACTGTTTTTCAGGCATATAGGTCTGGCTCCACTTTCGCATGAGCTTCTGACATACATTAGGTAATCGCCAAGAAATGTTTTATTAACCACCCCTATCGTGGAATACGCAGGGGGGAACGTTTCACTCAAATTGTACACTTTGCTTTGCATCGTAGAATACATTCGACGTGAAAGATTCACCTGTCGGTAAAGTGAATGCGTTTAACGCCATAGTTGAAAACGATCGAAGTGAAACTCCCCATACAAACTTTGACATTTCAAATACGCGTATCCTATCATTTGTTGTGCGGTTTCGTTGTGATTTTCCAAAAATTTTGTACGTTCGGAACATCAAAAACATGAAATTGTTGGCTTAATTAAACGAAAACACTTAGTGATCATGAGAGATAAATAAACTTTATAAACAATTTGAATAACAATTATTGTATTTCAGAAAACTCACGTCGAATCCGAAAGTTACATGATGTCCTTTGCAGTTCCTCTTAATATGCACACATTTTATTGTCGTAGGATGCTTTTTCCATGTTGTTAAATAATATAATCTACTCAAATATAAGTCTACATTATAAATTTATTTTTAATTTGCTTTCTGTAAAATACAATTTAAATTGCTTTGCTCTATGTGCTATCTCTGCTGCCATGTAATGCAGCAGCTGATTTTCGTACCAACTTTGAACGAAAATACCTGTCGATAAGGAAGTCTCTCCCGGCGGATTCCACGATGTATACGGAAAGTGAATCGAGTAGGTGAAGTGAATCTCAAATACGCCGTATTCCACGAACAACACTAAGAATTCCAATTTCCTCTACTAGGGCGTCTGTGTTAAGTTCGTTGAAAAGAGAAATAATAGTAGACCTTACGATAACTGTCATCAAAACTAAATTGAAATGCTTTGAACATTTTATTTGTGTCGCATAAACACAAGAAAGCAATGTTGTATAGCTACAAAACATGGACATTAAAACGAATATAATTCAGAAATGCGTTCAACTTGTCTCAGTCGCCTTAGAGGTAACTGTTGTCTCAAGCGCCACAGGAGTATCATCAATGGTACCCTCCTGAGAAGGTGCTTCCACTTTTTCCTCAACTTCAATGGGCTTCTCATCGTGCGAAATTGTGACGTTTTTATTTGGTTCCTCGATAACGTCTACGTCCATGGATGTTTCCAGTTTCTCCATCTCTTCGTCTTTGGTCCCACCAGTAATGTCGCTTGCCAACAATGAGGAGCTCACCACATCCGTCGTAACATTTGTTGAAGTGGCCACAGCACCTCCTGCAGGTGTGTCCTCTTCCTCCTCTTCCGTCTCGGACTCGTATTTCTAAAATTGAAAATGTAGAGAAAACCACATATAAGATAAAGTTCACTGTCGAAGCTTTACCTTTGCTTTATCGAAAAGTTAACAATTTTTGATTTTCTTTAAATGCACTGAAACGCTTAATAATTTGAAAATGGCGGAACTAAATAGCAACTTTCTATGCACTGCGATCGATACGCAGTTATTCAATGTTTCAAACTCATTTCATTGGCATCGTTCACGCTTCTCAACTGGACAACAAAAAGGAAAAAAAACAGGTTGTTGGGGGTAATTTTCAAAATTGAGACTCACCTTCTGAACGTAGTTTCTTTTGGCGGGCAAGGTGATGTGAAGTACACATGTAGCATCTTCGAAAATATTCGGCACTGGTTCCTGACATACTACACCGCTTTTTTCAACTCCACAGCCGCGGAAGAGAATTTGTTTCTTGTCTTCGAGAATGTGTTTTTTACAGTACTTACAACTGGGCATGGCCTTATCGCCACACTTTACTCCGCCCTCGGTGAAGACGCACTTGATGTAGGCGAGGGATTTTTGTACAAAGCCTTCGGTTGCTTTTGAACGTTTCTCCTTGAACTTTTTATGGAGAACAGCTTCTATGCCATGGCGCCTATGATAATGATTAAGAGCTTTGAGTTTCTCGTACAACTTACGCTCGGCTGGCGTCTGCTTCGACTGATCGTGAATGCTACCTGTGATTTGTAAAAGTAGTGATCTAAGTGAAAACTTCTTTTAAAAACTACGATAAATTATGTGCATAATTATTACGAGTAAACAAAGAAGCTGAGTGTATCTTTGTTCAAACGTGTTGCCTGGGATTTATGCGTATTTAAGCTAAAAAAAAACTTACACAATGTCTCCCTTTCCTTGCGAATTGCATGCAAGTACTTTCGCCTCTTCTCCTTTAGAATATGATGCAATCTATTAATTTGCTCCATATATAGATTCTGTAGACTAATAAGTTTCTTTTTGGATATTGCAAGAGCCTCTTCATTTGTATAAATACCAGCATGCCTGCAGTAAAAGAAATGATGAAATTACGCTTTTTTTTCAACATGTCGTAATTACTTCAACAAATCGTCGTCCTGTGAGTCGACACTTTCGTCGTCAGAACCATCCCATTCGTGCCCCTTTGAGGTGTTGAGTATGGTAACTGGCTCTGCATCTGATGAACTGTCCGAAGCATAATCAAGGATTCGCCGCTTCTTTTTTATTAGATTATTGACCGTGTTCAAGTCCGAGATCTGGTCGTAGTTAACTAAAACCGAATGAAAATACTTTAGTATTTTTCAATTTCTAAACAATATAATTAGTTCTTACCGAATGGTCGTATATTTGGCGAAACCACATCGATCTCTTCGTCTAGCTCACACGCAAAGGTAGTTGGAGGCGGCGTCAATGGCTCAATATTCAAGTGATGTGACAAGTTATTTAGCAGAACTTCATTGGTCTCAATTTGTTTGAATTTTTCAATTTTACTTCGAGTCTTAGTGAGTTGCGCCAGGCGACTGTGCTCGAAGCAGTAAGTGGTCAACGAAGGATCTTTTTTTGTGTCATGTTTTGGAGTAGCCTGTGGGCATTTCTTTCCATTCGCAAAAGTAAAAGTGCACGGTCTGTAGGGTGCCCGTGGATCTTTCAAAATATGGCGAATGCAATACTCGTAGCCGTCAAGTCTGGGAATCGAGCAATCAAATGTTGGATTGGAGCAAGCTTTTGATTTTTTTTCAATCTCGACGTGCAATTGTTCACGCAATTCTTTTTCCATATCAATAGTGTGCTTTGTGGCTACTTCCCTAGGTGGTAGAACAGTAATTTTGTCCATTGAAACGTATTAAACTATTTAAACTGGACAATTGAATCAACTTTTTATATTTTTCCAATTGAAAACAAATACGAAGTGCAGAAAAAATGGCAGACACCAAAACCAAACCTCATCAACAAAAATCAGACTGAACGCTGAACTAAACGGGATGTGTTCCATATGACGAAGCGAGCAGCATCGCCAGATTAAAAAAAATAAATCCAAACAGAAGTAGGTATCACAGTACTTTTCCTATAAAAAAACGGATGGTTCCAAACATAAGTTATTGTTTGAATTAAATGTTTTTTTTTTTTTTTTTGAAAGTGGCGCTTTCAGTCGACCGAAGAAAATACTTTTGAAAAATACTGCAAAATTGTTTCAAAAACGGATGCCTGATGCAGAAACAGTGAATTTATTGAAAAGGAAGATTTGACAGAAATAAAGTAGCCACCACGCTGGCTGTAGACGGGCAAAGTTTATTTTATTTAAATTAAAAAACATAATTTTTTAGAAAGACTGAAAACGGTGAAAGTATTTGACCAAGCTTAACTTATGTCGTTTTCGTTTGCCACACAAATCAATATTTTTTTTAGATGATCTGAGATCTTTTGAGAAATCTTAATTTTTCCTCAGATTTTACACATACTTTCACAAACACCAATGTTTATGACACACAGCGTCGGCTACGAATTGTTTATCGTTGGAAGCATGTTGGAAGGATTGCTTTTTTAAATGAATTATTTATTTAACGCGTATGGGATCGAGATTTTATATTAAATGATTTCGAAATGCAGTACTATAATTGTGTGAAAATCAATTGAAATTAATTTCGAGTGCAAGTGCAAAAATGTTTTTTTTTTTTGCCGCCAACTCAATACACACACATACCAATATAATTCAGATTTCATTTTCGATTTGGCAGCAGAAATCTGAAATCTCAGATCAAAATCTGAAAAGCCAAATCGAAAACGACATAAAACACATATGAAACGCGATATAATTATCGGGAACAAATGAAATGGGAACACGGAAGAGAACGTCAAAAATGGAATCATTATAAACAACTTTTAAAGCTATTTTGATTCACAAGTTTTTTTTAGTTTGTTACTGAAGAAATAAAGCATTGATTTCCAAGACAATTTGTTCGCTCTTTAATGAAACAAAATTAGATATTTATTTATCAATTCATTAAAATTCATCAAAATTACAACCTATTTACTGAATGCCTGACCGCTCCCATAATAAGAATAACCCTCTCACAACTTTCCAGATGCCAAAATAAATAACATCACATTTAATTAAATTTTTAGCCTAATGAATATTGCCAACACTAAGAACACAAATTTTAATTAAAATAATAGCACCTTGCACTATATTTAATTTTTTAGCCTTCAAAATTCATATAGACAGTTCATCAGAAATCAGTGAGAAAATAAAATTTCCCATTCATACGCCATTTTCTGATGATTTATAGCAAAATTGTGACGTAAAAAAATTCCCTTCATGTTGTGGGTCGGCCATTCTTGCGGATACAACATCATTTCTGTGAAGTGCTAATATTTTATCAATTTTTCACATTAAACTTACATCGATTGCCGCAATTCGATTGAAAAACGAACGCGTTAATGCGAAACGAAGAAATTAATGTATTTTGAACAATAAATACAACACGGAACCGATAAAACAAGTGAAAAAGTCCGGAGCCCAATTCCGACCAACTCGCGACTTCACGTGAACTTTTTTATTAAATGGCGTCTATCGTCGTCGCCAATCCCAAGAATAATTTGTGTAAATGCACGCTGAAGTGAGAAGGAAAAACAGAAAAAATCGTCAGCATTTTTTCATAATTACATGTATGCAAAATTTATTCTATTAATTATAGGTTTTATTTTTGTATTCATCTGCTAAAGTTGGCATTAAATTTTCGCCTTCTCGCTTGAGTTTTTGGTTTTTTTTTTGCTGTTGCAAGAAAGGAGTGAGTCTCAAAAAATTTCATTTCATCATACATACGGGGAAATTCGTGTGTCTGACAGCGACGAAGCGAAGGGGAAAACAAAAGTACAAAGAAGAAAAGGGAACAAATTTAAATATCCCAAATAGTTTTGTGACAGCCTCGTGTCATTTGTCAGTTGAAAAATTGGCGCTACTATCGCCAAGTGGTGCGAAACAGTGCGAAAAACAGACCAAAACAATCGTCGGCCCCAGCGCGTGTCTATGGCTGGTGTTGGTCCAGAAGTAGAATCAACACATTTATTTGTTCGATAAAAAAATACAACAGATAAAACAAAAGATCAAAACTTTTTTGATTCTCTTTTAAGTTTTTATAATTTGATTTGAATGCAGAATTTTGTTTTAGTTGATATTGACACAAGTGATCAAGTGAATTGCATTTAGTACTCGATAAACCGTATTTAACTGAAGTTGAACTCAATTTTCGTTTTGTTTTCCGATTTTTTTTTTAATTCGCGACGATTCTATTGTATAATTTTATTGATACAATAGTGCGCGATAAAGATTGGCTAAATGGCGTCGAATAGCATTGCCTCTGGCAATGGCAGTGGAATACCCTCTACCACCACCAGCAGCAGTGCATCTACAAGTAACACAACCACTGAGGTCAAGGAGAAGGACAGTATTTGGTACTTCTCGTCGGAACAGTTGGCAAGCTCTCCCAGCCGCCGACATGGAATCAGCACTGATCAGGAGCTATCTTTTCGACAGATGACTGCCTATTTAATTCAGGAAATGGGCCAACGGCTGCAAGTGTAAGTTAAAGAGAAGCTAGTGGGCCTGAATGAGACTTAAGTTGTGCTTTTGATTTACAGATCCCAACTGTGCATAAATACAGCAATTGTGTACATGCACAGGTTCTATGCATTTCACTCGTTCACGCATTTTTCGAGAAATGGTATAGCGTCAGCTAGTTTGTTTCTGGCCGCCAAGGTGGAGGAACAACCTCGCAAGTTGGAGCACGTAATTAAAGCGTCTCAAAAGTGTCTGGGTCAGCCGCCAACATCAACATCGGATGCGAGTTACATCGAACAGGCTCAGGACTTGGTATTCAACGAAAACGTTCTCTTGCAGACTTTGGGATTCGACGTGGCCATCGATCATCCGCACACGCACGTCGTTAAAACTTGTCATCTAGTAAAAGGTAAGTCATGTAAGTCTTTGAAGTACATATTTCTGTTTAAGGTGATGGTTAGTAATGTAAACAGTAGTGGTTAGAATTTTACATAATTTATTTGAGTTATAATCAAGTCAGAAACTGAGATCTGAAAAGCGTTTGAATATAGTACTCGCCTTTGAAAATTTATTATTTTCAACAGGCACCTTGCAAAATAGATTTTGAAATTGTGCCAACTTCGTTCACTCGGACTCAAAAAACTTGGGAAACACAGGAGTGCATAGGTTTTTAGGTTATATCTATCCCGATGGAACTGGATTTCCTAACTTACTTGGTCGTGCTTAATTGTTTACTATTTAGTATTTAGCGCAATATAGCATTATTATTTTTTACATCCATTTTACATGTTTACATATTTTAAGAGTCGCGTGTGGGAGATGCTTAAATAAAATTGCTATTTCTGTTCAAAAGGAATACATAGTTCAATAATTTTGAAATTTCAGCTCCAAGTTTATTTCGTCCCAAAATGTCTTTCTGAAGCTGTAAGCATTTTATCTGTGTCTAACACCTTTTTACGAAAAACATACTTACGCATCCATCTGCTGAAACACATTTTGTACATTTGCAGACATTATTAAAGTCCATTACGAACAAATTCTTTACATCATATAACCAGACATAAGCCGACACAGTAATTTAAATAACATTTACGGAGTTTCCTACGGTAATATCTTCAGGATCTATAATCACTTAAATTTAAATATTGTGAGTCATTAGCGAATCTTTATATAATATTGTTGTAGAGCAATAAAAGAAAGGTGCTCAAAATTATAACAGGCGGGGACACATGTCGAAAAAGTACTTCAGGTAGTGCAGAAGGAGACACACCCAGTAAGTGACAAAGAATTCCTAGAACCGCAACTATGTTTACGATCTTCCGCGAATTTTAAAGACGTAGGCGAATTTTATTCTTAGAATTCATTTCAACTGCTGTAACTGAGGAAAATTCTTTTTTGTTTTGGTCGAAAAAATTTGACGTTCGTAAACTGGGACCGAACAATTCCGATTCTGCATCGCTACATAAGAGGCACAACTGGAAATTTTATAGAATTTTATACTCACTGTCTAGTGTTTTTTTTTTTATGGGCATTCGCGTTTGGAAGGTTTTTTTTTTTAAAGAGTGGTTTAGAAGATTGGGATAGAAGAAAAAATTAAACCAGCTACTGGGGGTCAGCGATTTACTATATATGAGGTCCTCAGAAGTTCATGATCTACGTAATACAACTAGCACCTAAGAAGTCACGATTAGTCGGTGACTACACTTAGATCCAGCAGTTGTTTTTATAACCGCCGACAACTAAGATACTACAATGAAAAGCACCAAGCAAGACATCGTACTGAAGTGTAGTTTTTGTATAAATCTCCTGTGTCAACAAAAATATTCACTCATTATTCCTAAATATTTACAGCCTGCAAAGACCTGGCACAAACATCCTACTTCCTAGCGTCGAATAGGTAAATGTTTGTAAAGCCCAAACTCTGAACACTAAATCTAATCAGCTAATGTAATTTTTCAGTTTACATTTAACGTCTATGTGCTTGCAATATAGGCCAACAGTAGTTGCCTGCTTTTGCATTTACTTGGCCTGCAAATGGTCCAGATGGGAGGTAAATACAAAAGTTTGTTTGTTTGCGTGTGAAGAAGGAGCCAAAAATATTTCTATGTTCCTCGTTTAGATACCACAATCGACAGAGGGCAAGCACTGGTTCCACTATGTCGACAAATCGGTGACTATGGATCTGCTAAAGCAGTTGACTGACGAGTTCATTGCGATTTATGAGAAGAGTCCTGCTCGACTCAAGTCAAAACTAAACTCAATCAAAGCACTGGCCCAAGGCGCGAGCAATCGTGTAGTCAGCAAAGATAAAAAATCCCAAGCCGAGGATTGGAAGATGGGCGATATGCTGAAGCTTTATCATTCATCGATTCCAACAGACTCATCATCGAATGGTAGCGGCGGCATGACTATGGATCAGCAAGTGCAACAATATCAGCAACAACAGCAGCAAGAACAACAGCAGCAATTGCAGCAGCAACAACAACAGCAGCAGCAGCAACAACAACAACAGCAGCAGCAGCAGCAGCAATTGCCCCCACCTGCACCACCCGCGCAACAGCAACCGAGACGATCGGAATCCCATTCTAGTCATCATCGAGTGCATCATTCCTCCACGTCGCATCATCATTCCAAGCAAATCTTGCCACCCAGCGAAACAGGAGGTAAGTTCTCACTCGATTAGTATGCGAATTATGTTAAGTAACATTTCTCACTTTTAGTAGATCACAAGACGGCGATTCACAAGCAACCGTACCCACCGGGGAGTCGACCGCAACGTGAAAGCTCGCAGCCATACCCCACTGCGGTAGCTGGGCATAGTGGTAGCAAGCAAATGCAGCCTCCCGTTCAGCCGCCAGCGGTGTCTTCCCGTCCTTCAAGTACACTGGGACGGCAGCCCGCAACGGCCGTTCCCCAAATAGCCCAACGACCATCGCAGCAATCCCTGGATCCCAACTATCACAAGACGTCAAGTCGATCGAGTGTGGCACCTCCTCCACAGCTGAATGCTCCGCCCACAGTACCCAACCACAAGTTGATGTCTAAGACGGAATCGAGCAGCAGCAGTAGAATGCTGCACAAAGACCCCAACGGCAGACCAATCGATCCCAACAAAATGTCCTCGAACAAATTATATCCCTTGACATCTGCGCAGAACGTAGGAGTCGATATGACTCGAAGTATGCTGCAGCAGAACGTTGCCCAGCAACAACAGCAAAGGCCTTATAATACCCAATTACCAATCAACTCACAAGCAGCACCTCCGTCTTCAATTCATCCCGCATCCTATCCGAGTAGAACTACTAGCATAAGCAACAGCAAATATGATCAGCAATTATCCGTCCAAATGCAGCAGCAGCAGCAACAACAACAAATCATCCACCAGCAACATCAAAAGCAACAACAACAATCTGTAATCGAGTCTTCCTACAATCCACAACTAACTCAGTCCTCGATATCGCATCAGTATTCGAGGCAACAAGTGGAGGATAACTACGGCAAACAGCCGCAACTTCCACAGATGCAACAACAAAGCGACCAAATGGAGCTTTGTTCTCCTCCAAAATATTCTCAATATGCCACTCCGCAAGGCTTTGTTCCTCCGGTTCAACAGCAGCAGCAGCAGCAGCAACAACAATCATCAAAACCGTCATCGATCTTCAGCCCTGAATGGAACGAAAAACCAGTGCAGACTGCGAATAACGGCGGCAAGGTAGGAGGCTACAAAACTTCGAGTCGTGACAGTCCGAAAAAGTCTGAACGCAGTACACCAAAGAAGGAAAAGAGCCGTTCATCGTCGTCATCCTCATCGGTAACGTCTTCCGCTGCAATGATCGATGTTAATGCTGCGATGTCAGCACGACAGGTGCAAAACCAAGCTCAGATGTTTGGGATTGGCAAACAACAGCTAAAGCAAGAGCAAGTCCCTGTGATACCACCGACATATGGAACTGGCTATGGAGTCGTCAAACGCCCATCCAGTAGTATGGACCACCAGATAAAGGTAGAGGAAGATCTTATGCGCGACTCAAAGATTCGCAAATTAGATTCGCATCCTGTATCCCCGCCCCTATCATCATCATCAATGAAAACATCCGCCTTCCCTGGTGGAACGGTGAATGGCATTGAGACTAACCCCGACTTGGTCAGTAGCCTGCTCAAGGAGAGCCTGTGCACCGAGAATAAGTTCTCAACGTCTGGCTTTATCAAAACCGAACCTCTGCCGATGATAAAGTCCGACTATCAGGATCCCATGCAACTTTTTGACCCCACTATGACAACTTTGCCCGAGCAAATTCTTCAGACTGCACCTGCGGCCATCAAGGAAGAACAAGTGATCTCCGCAGCCATGGAAATGGAAGACCACAGCGACTCTGTGAAGACGGAGAAAAAGAAGAAGAAGGACAAGCACAAGCACAAGGAGAAGGATAAGTCCAAGGAGAAAGACAAGGACAAGGAGGAGCGTAAGAAACACAAAAAAGACAAAGATCGCCATAAGGACCGAGAGCGTGGCCCCGAGGCCTCTGAAAGCTCAGAGCCTGTCAAAATAAAGATATCCAAGGACAAACTAAATTTATCAGACTCATCTAAAAGTGGCGTGGCACCGGTATTAGGATTCAAAATAAAGATTCCCAAGGACAGAATCACTGGAGATCTCAGCACCAGTGTAAGCGCGGGAAGCAGCTACGAGGGATCATTATCTGCATCATCTGGGTCTGCTCCGCCTCTGAAAATCAAAATTTCCAAAGACAAACTAGAAAGCTACAGCAGCAGTGGCAGTATGGACCCGCAAGCAACGGCTGCTATGACCGGTTATCAATATCATGGCAGCAGTGCGGCTGGGGGCGGTCACACCAGCAGTAGTAGCAGTAAAAAGAAGGATCGCGATCGCGATCGTGACCGAGAAAAGGAAAAGAAGCGCAGCAGTCATGATCACAGCAAAATGAACGGTAGCAGTAATGGTGGTGGTAGTCTAGCGGCGGCTACTTCCGGAGTCAACAATTCAACAAACTCATCGTCCTCAACAAAGGGCCAGATATCGAATAAGGTGAGTTATTAGTGTTTGTGTGAGTATGTCGGTTGTTGCAAGTTGCTTTGTTTTTTTAATTTCTCTGCATGTTATTAGAAACGTAGTTGTAGTGATTGGTTCTTTTTTCAAAATTGGGTAGTAATCATACGACAAGAGATATGTAATGTGTATAACATCTAGCCATTGAAGACATAAAGAGGGGAGAGAGGAAGAACACAAATCATATTTACAATCGCATCAGCTACACAAAGGCAAAGGGAATCTATCGAATATGTTGAATTTAACGTGGTTACTACTCTTAGCTCTTAAGGCGTTTTTTTCTCAACTACTTAGATTCCTCTTTGAATTTCCTACGTCGTCCTACCCTAGGACTGTGTTTTAATACCGTTCTTAAAGCATTCGCGAGAGAATTATACAAGATATAAATGTATAAAGTGCTAAGGAGATAGACTCTTCTGGCAGTTGAAAGTCTACACTTATTAGATAACAAACCTGCTTAAGTGATCTTCATATACCTAATTTTACAATACCACTTTCTGTACACTTGTCCACTTCGCTGATCACATGCCGAACGGCACAGAAAACTCCCATGCCGCGTAAGGCATTTTCCACCTTAAGAATTTACATTGAATACCTATTCACCTCTTCTCCAAAAGCCCTTCAACGTAAATATATAACAAACAAAGATCCATTCATAGCGAAAAGCATCAGTTGTCAAGAATTATTCTTCGTTCAAATTGAAAGCAAAAGAAAGACTGAAGTTAATTGTCTTCTTCTTTTACATTGTACCGCTACTGACAGCAAACACTGCTCAACAGAATTCTATAAATCTATTTCACCTGCGGGACTTTTTACTCTCGTAAAACAAATCGGATTTTGAGGGGCAATCCTGTCTGCAATCAGCAAGGGAACGAGAACCCGCAGTCATTATCCAAATGCACTAGCAGCGATTAAACTAAAACACATTGTGACGTGTAGACTCAAGAAATAAAATACATACATGTAGCCATGTACGTTTCCACCTCCTTCCTATTCCTAGTCTTAAGACCCAAACCTTGTACCAAATGTGACTTATCAACTGCACAAATCATCATATCTATCAAACAAATAACAATTTTAGATGTAGTTTGCGAAATTAAGAAAGAGACTCAAATTCGGTGAAGGCTTCAAATGTTTTTAGTAGAAACTACATTAACGCGTCGAATTGGGGCATACGGGAAAACCTTAACAGTCATCAACTTCAACATTTGTAAAAACGGCTAATCCTACAAATATATTGTACTTTCCATCACAATAACATGAAAGCGACACTAATCTTAAAATTAAGTCAATTCATGTAGCTATATCATACACAACACACACACACGTACTCGAATTAAAGAACAAACAACAAAGGTTTTACAATTTTTAACTCCACAAAGTTGCTTCTCGGGACATGGCTAAACAAATAATTTATGGAATTAATTTGAAAAACTTACACAAAAAAAAAAACAACCTCTTCATGAACAACATCTAAACAAATGAAATATTCCATCCAAAAAAAAATGTGTGCAACCAAAAACACGCCACCAAATTTTACAGATTCACCAATACAGCAGCAGTAATATGAGCCACTTGTTTGGAGAGTCAAACGACGACGATGATACAGACGATGACGACACCAACGATACCATTGGTACGTCGCCAAAGCTTCCACCAGCATCCTCCTCTTCCTCCTCACATCATAAGTCGAAATCGTCCTCGTCACACGGATCCTCTCGTCACTGTTCCACCGACAATAGGTATAGTAGTAATGCCACTAATGGTATGCAACAGCATATATCTCAACATCGGCGTCAGTCCTCTTCCTCATATCAAAAGAGCAATTGGTAGTTGTGTCGCATGGTGGCAGAGTGTACTCCTCTCTGCTTAAGAGCTGCCCGCTAATCTAAGCTAGGAAGTGAAGTTTGTCAAAAAGTGTTATCCTGCGCGAGAGGCTCAATTCTATGTGTGGTTTCCACTGCATGCGTTTTTTTCCTCTAATTAGCTTCCGTTTAATATACATATTATGTATACATTATATTCGTTGAAATCTTTCGATATTTTGTTAGTAAAATTGTGTCTAGCTTAAATTGTATCGTTATTTTTGTAAAAAAAAAAAATAAATACCCACATTATAGATTTTAAACAAAAAACAAACTCTGCTCTTATTTAATTTTCAGTTTCATGCAGCGCAGTTTTAAAATAAAAAAAAAAATCTTAAATAGGAGAACGCTTGTTTCACAAAATTGTAACAATATTCGATGACGCGCACTCTCTTCAGTGGACCTAAAGAGTGGTGTGCCGATTTGATTTATCTTTGTTTCCTTTTTTAATTTGATTCAAAATCGGTCGACGCGACGTTGTTAATAACATGATCATTTAAAGAAAAACAACCCTGCAAATATTTAACAAACAAAATATTCATAAGTAGTAAAATTGTTGATACTGAATAAAAATAATAGCGAAAAGAGAAAGAATGTTCCTTCATTCCATGTTTAAAATTATATAAAAGAAAATATAAGAAGTAGCAATAACACTATTCATTGTAAAAAAAAAAACACAAGAAGATACACCTAAACTTAATTTTTGAATTTTTTTTTATTTGCCGAACAACAGTAATAATTATACATAATTATTAAAGATTTTAAGAGTTAACAATATTTATTGTTTCTTTTTTATATGTCAATATATGAAAAAACAAATAAATTAACTATAGATGTACACTTAAGTATTTTTCAAAACAAACAAAAAATATTTATAAATGTTCAAAAGTGCAATGGTTTTTCTTTATTTTAATAATTTCCCGTGTTAAAAGAGCACGCACCTTAGTTTAGGACTAAACGAATCGGATATTGTGCGCATATTTTCATCAGGCTGCCGGATAAGCCGACGTTTGATAAAAACAATAAAAAAAAATATATATATATATATATACATATAAATAAACTATAATACTGCATCATAATTAAGACACTAGATATATCGCATATACTCGTAATTAATCGGCTTTTTAACACCACATACATAGACTCATAAAAAAAACAACACCACACATACAGAGAAATAATATTGATCTTACAATATTTACGAGAAGAATTCGCCGGATTTTTTACCCATCATTCCAATTGCAGTAAGGAGGAATAGTGATTTAAAAACGTGTATATATAAATTTTTAAAATGAATTATTCATTTACCAAGTAAATTTGTGTTCAGATGTGTTCAGAAATACAACCTATTTTTATTTTTTAAGTTGTTTCTACTGAAAATTCCAATTGGCAAGCTTGGAGAATAACTTAGATCACCTTGTTGGGAAATTCAGTTGTTATTGAGAAGTTCATTTGGATAATAGAAGCCAAGGGACTTCTTAATTGTTTCCTCTAATTAGTGGTCGTAAGTTGTATCGTTTTTCCTCATCGCTTTTAGGCGAAATGAGACAATTTCCATCTCAAATGGATTTGCCGCAAAGTCAAAGGCTAGAATCGTTGGTAAGTTCAAATGTAGATTTGTCGGAACTTAAAATTTCCAAAAAAACCCGTTGATTAACTACATTTTAGTAACGACAATCTGACTACAGAAAATACACAACATTTTGCAAACTGTAATCAAAGGTATTGAATAAAAATAAATACATAAATATTTAAAAGTGAATTTAAATGACTTCTATGTTTTTTTTTTTTTTTTTTTTTTCAATTCTGCAAAATATTTGGACTTGCTGAACCTGACTAGCAATTCTGTCCGAGATTTCACAAAAAATACTTAATGAGAAGTTGTTGCTCTTGGAACGCAGCTCAGATCATTGAGATTGGTTGATAGCTCCACTTTAAGGTCAACCATGCAATCGAAATGCCAACTAAGTACAGAGTCGTGAAATTCTTGACTAGGCCAAAGAAAATTCCGACATTTTTGAATGCAAAATTTGGTCTGAACCAAGGTAGATCATATTGTGTCCAATATGATGTAATAGAATATTGCGGTAATATTTCAACTATACAACCAACTTTCAGCGAAAATGTATGAATAGAAACACGAATAGTTGGAACTGACATTTTGACAGATCTCATCCAGTTCGCGGCTTAATGAGAAACGGTCACCTGGGAATTTAGGCTCGAAATAATTTGAACGCAATTGACCTTGATTTTATATTGAGGGATTTAAAACAGAAAAAAGTGGTCAATTTCTTCAAACACGAGTCATTGTGTTCCAAAAACTTGTAGAACAAAGCCTAAAGAATGACAGAACAATACGTTTGCGGGTGCGTTCGTAAAATACTTTATAAGTTAGGCGGTGTTTACATTGGCCCTAGTGGACTTCCTCATTTTTACATCTACTGATTTTTATATATCTTTGGTCCCATTTTGACGTTTCTGAATGTGTCACTTCTGGAATCCAAGTAAAAGTCTTATTCATTTGTTTTTATTGGAACATTTTTTCAAAACCATGCACATTATTTAAGGCTCGTCAATGTTGGCACTGTCAAGAAGTGTCAGATTTCAAATTTGCGGCCTGTCCTAGTTTTAAAAATGAAAAGCTTATGTAAATGCAAATGCAAATGGGAATATAATATTCGGATGTCAATACGGCACTAATCATAAAAGTTGTGCTTTTGTGAACACATCCAAGTCGGTGATATCATGATTACCTACATATTTTAGTGGACCTCGTGAATCTTGAAATTACTCTTGATAGTGATGCTGAACTTGTAAAATATACAGTTCTGCGACTAATATCAAGTATGTATTTTGAACTAGTTGGTTGAGGCATCAAAATTGTACTTGAATTCACTTAGGTTTTACGTTAACTTACGAACCGCGAATGCGGATGTGCTTACATTTTTTTTCAAATTAAATACAGTTGCGCATTTGTCAATGCTACTTGAAAAGGTTCATCGCTTATTTACTCAAGTAAAAATTAAGCAAATCGTTTTACGTTATAACCATGCATTCTTTCTCCTTATTGCAAGTGGCAGCTTTTTGTTTACTCTCCTCCTTCGCACTCTATATCTCTCTAGGTCACCTAGTTAATAAGTAAACCAAATACTAACCTATCTCTTAACTGTCCATTATTTTATTACGTCAAATATAGCATTCATATTGTGATTGACCAACTTAGTTTTGCATATAACAATCACAATAATATACAAAAAAACAAAACATAAGAATAACTATTTTTACGTATTTTTTGTTAACATAATTTAGTTGTTAAATATATACATAGAAGAAAAATCCAAATAGCGCCGTTTGATGAAGCCTTTTAATTTTTAATTTATTAACATGCAATTTGAAATACATCATAATGTATGTTAACATTTTGGTGAATATTAACTGCAAGGGCTTTCGGCTCTATGTTATCATACATAAGTTTTGACATTAATAACATACACTTTTCTACGTTGCTTATAATTAAATTAGCTTATTGTTTTTACTTAAATTTCCCTATTCCATTTTGTATACCTATAATATCGTCATGAACAAAGTTACTAAGTATTCCGTGTGCTCATGTGTTTGAATGCAATTCGGATTTGCCTATGCCTAAAAATGGTTTATGTCGATGTTGGCGTTGCATATTTGACACAGGGTATATCTGTTTCATTACATAAGATATTGGTGTGATATACTTTGCATCGAATCATTTGTATATTGCTTCGATAACATTACCATGACCTTCTTCCTCGTGGTCAACTGATCTCAAGTTCTCATGATCAGTAGCTGAGAAACCGTTTGATGAAGTTACGTAGCTGAGTCATCCTTTGCTTAATGTCCGCCACGTCACTATCATATTTTAATATACAGCAGCACATTTACCTTTAGCTTGAAATTTGCTTTACAATACTCAGGCTCTCAGGCCTTCTTATGACGCCGCTTATGACACACATTGCCAGGAGTGATGTCATCGGTGTCAAAATCTCTAACCCGACGCGTTTAAGGCTTCCAATCCGACTTTATTTTGATTTTCAATTAAAATAACTGTTTTCTAACATCGTACGATACATTTTTCTGTCTTAAAACGACATATTTTTTTATTTAAATAACACTAAACTGAATTTTTTATAAGCAACAAAAATATAGTTTCTGTTTAAATAAAAAACAAAATAAACAATGCTGAATCTTAACAAATAAATGAATACAACTTAAATATAAACATATAACAAAGAAACGAATTAAATCTATATAATAACGGTATATATAATTCTATTGTAACAGATTAACTATTATGTATATCCAAAATAGATTAAATCAACAAATTGATACTACCTTAAGTAACAAATCAAGAATGTACCTATAGATGTTTTCGCGTTTTCGAGGGAACTTCATTATAAAAAAAAAAAGAAAGGAATCAAAAACAGAAAAGCCTTTTATTTATAATTTAATTATGAATTTTTCCTTTTTGCTTGCAACTCATATATCCATACAATATAAATGCATAATAAAATGTGTCCTTTCAGTTGAAATTACTTAAGGGAAAACTCATGAAATACTATCGACGATGATTGAATTTGTTTGGCGAAAAGAGAAAAAATTATATCAAGAGCAATATATATAATATAAAACAATTCTTTGAAAATGCATAATATATGTATATTATTTAAGAATACAAAAAAAAAATATTATTATTGCAAAACCAGTATGTGTATGTGTGATTATTACGCCTGAAGTTATAAATGAAATTGAACTAACAAAAAATGATAAGAAACGAAATTTTTAAAATTTGTTGTGACATGTTGAGGAAGTAAATAACTTTATTCATCTCTCTGTCATTATTATTAAGGAACAGAAAAAAACTATTTAAATACTTCAATAGACTATTACAATTATTATTACTTATATTATTATTATTATTAGTGAATACAATCACCAGAATATTTTGTATTTTATTTGTTAACATTAGAATAAAATGTATGATTTACGAGTATACAGAAGTGGTAAAGTAGATTATGATGAAACAATAGGAATACAATATTTTTTTTTTCTGCCACGCTTTAATTTATAAATTTTTACATACTTATACTTAAAGAAACACTGTAAATATTAGTGCGTAGTATCGTTTAATTCAATTTTCATTAATGAAAAGCCAATAAATTATAAGTTTTCTTTATATAAAACCAACAAACAATGTGACTTTTAATGATTTGTGGAAATCGGATAACCGCTTAAAAATATCTGCACACAAAGAGCGTAAGTACTGTAGGATATGTAGTATGATCTAATGGAGTGGGTAATGCTTCGTTTCGCTTATCTATTGCAAGGGTCACGAGTGTTGGATGCTTAACTCGCCAAATACATGGTGTCATCTTTTATGCCGGTATGTGAATAAAAAATGTAAAAAAAACAATCGACTTCCATTTATGAGCTTCTTTTATTCAATTTGGTATTTTACAATTTATTTGGACTAGGTATGCAGCTAAAAACGAAAAATGCCAAAGTTATTCAATGTTTACATACCGACGTGAAGATGGCGCACCTTTACTTGTAAGACAGTTGAAATTCGAGAACTTATACAAAATTGTCTAACACCAAACGACAAGTCTGTTCACTTTTTTTTGACAATAAATGTCACGCTAGTATCAACAACAACAACAGAATTTCGGTCAAACGGACGGACTGTAGTTTAAGAGTCAGCATAAAAAACATTTATCTATTTCTACAGTCAAATGCGGCTTTTGAAGCAGATTGTGATAGTCATTGTACAACGTACACACCTTTCGTGGAATACGGCGTATTTGAGATTCACATTCCATATACATCGTGAAATCCGCCGGGAGAGACTTTCTTATTGACAGGTATTTATTTTCATTCGAAGTTGATAGTCGAATCATCTGTTTTGTGTTAAATGGCATCAGATGTAGAGCAAAGCAATTTTGTATGTTAATATATTTTACAGAAATTAATTGAAAGTAAATGGGTACTAGGTATAGGCTTGTATTTGACTATAAATAAACAATATGGAAAGAACATCCAACGACAGGAAAATGCGTCCATATTATAAGAAGAACTGCAAAGGACATAAACGGAACTTTCGGATTCGACGCGAGTTTGCTCAAGCACCATCGGTATTCAAATTGTTAATAAAGTTTATTATTTTCTCAGATTTACTAAGTGCTTTCGTTTAAATAAAGCAACATTTTCCTAAGCTTTTGAACTTACACAAGTTAGAAAATTACAACGCAACCGCACGTATTTGAAATGTCAAAATTTGATTGGGAAGTTCCACTTCGATCGTTTTCTACGATGCGGTGTTTAACGCATTCACTTTATTGACTATTGAATCTTTCACTTCAAATGTATTCTACGATGCCAAGTATATGGAATTTGAGAGAAACGTTCCCCTTGGCGTATTCCACGATAGGGGTGATAGATCTCTGACTCAAGATCGACGGTTCTATGTATGAATCTAATATACTATTAAGAAAACAATATAATGCCAAAATTATGCCCACCAGTAATCTTCGATTAAAACAGTAGTTCAAAAGACAACTCTTTGTTTATACCAAACACCGGTATAAACTGGTATTATCGGGTACCTATTTAGACAGTTAATAAAAAATCTGAATCTAGAAGAGTATAAACTAAATCGATAATTAAGCAAATATAATGTTCATATTTATTTTTTATCATTTTATTAGATCCAATACCGGAAAGGGAAATTAAAAGAAACATTACAAATTTATAGATTTTGTTCAAAAGCCGGACTATGACTAGACCCGCGTAAACAAGTTTATCTACTTATTAAGACGCGTGCGAGTGCGAGTGCAAGTCTCATATGACTGCACTGAAGGCTATATATGCGTAGGTAATTAAATAACGAGATCACCCCAGTCCTCAGTTTGGAGAGAGAAATGCCATTTGCTAGATATACAATTTCGTATTTTCTTTAATTACTTCCTCGGTTGACGTTAAAACAAAATCAATCAATATTCTATCCTCAACCTTGAATTTGATTACATAGAATCTATACTTGGCCACCTACCAGATTTAATGAGCACATGCAAAAATGTACGAACATACTTGTTGCTGGTTTGCGGAATTATCCGGTACGTCTCTACTGAGCGGAAAGAATAAACTGTCCCACCCTCTGACCTCACGCAGTGACACTCTGATGGGAAATCATCTTAAGGTCTTGTTTTGGTAGGATACGAGTAAAATACGATTACAACTATCGTGTTTCCCTTATTTAAATTCCGTTGCAAACTGTGTAAGGAACAAGAATATGGAAATTGTTCTACAATTAAAAGCGGTTGTTATTCGAAATCCGTATAAAGTATTTGAATTCACATAGTAGGTCGGAGAAGCTTTTAGTTGTTGTAAAAAAAAAATGTCTTATGCAAGTCAGAATCAGGGGTTGAATTCCCGCATTCGTGACTGAATTTGTTATTGTTTTGCTTGTAATATCCACAAAATTCAGTGACGTATGGCTCGCTCACGGATGCGGTAATTCAGCCCCTGTTTTGGATTAAATTCAACAATAATTCTCTCTCTGATCCAACCATCAATCAAAGATTTTCAATTTGGACTATGAATTTTTGAGTCGATTCGCCGAATCCATTTAGCTAAAAATATGAAGTATGCTTATAGATAATTGTAACATTGTTTTAAAAGGTCTCATTTACAAAAACTGTACGCATTTTAGGTTCCGTGTTTAAAAGACATTGTTCGATATGGTACAAGGGAAAACAGCTCCAATGAAGTTTAAAGGAGAGTTTGCCGGTTTTCTTTCACTATCCAAGTGAGGCAAACTTCATTTATCAAGCTGACTTTCTCTTAACTCATTCAATTCTACACGATACTGATGTAAAATTGTAATTCTTAAAGACATTCTAGGTGGATCTTCTTTGATGCGTGCGTTCAAGTTCACCAATCTTATCACTCGTATCACCGCGGGTGACTGCAACTGACAGCGCGGGAACATTTGCCGCATCACGATACTGCATAAACTTTGTGCATAAATTTATCTACTCTGCCAGAGGTAAATAAAAACAAACATCTGTAGTCAATTGTTATTCATCGGAATTTATAGCAAGTACAAATGGGTAATTAAAAATACAATGTATACCGTTACACCAATTCTGAATTACCTAGCATATTAACTTACAACCGCTCACTTCGATGAAGCTACCGCAAAATCCAGATTCAATGTTTAAATCAACACACTTAACAGGGCCACAAAATGGAAAGTGACAAATATCATATCGGGTTACAATGGAAGTGAACCGCCACTAAACACTCATTATAGTAATGAGCGCTTATTTATAGAAAAACTTACTCCAGAGTCACAGCAGAGCATGTACCATGAAGCTATTCCAAGAGGAAATCTACCGTCCATGTCTGATATCGTATCAGTTGCTGACACTGTTAAATAATGTTAAAGAGGAAACAGCAAAAATTCGAAATTTCCAACCGTGATTCATCGTTCATTGAGAGATGCAAACTGGCGCTCACATTCTGCGCCGAGTATTCGAACAGCTACTTTGTCCGTGGTTAACTATACGCCACAGTTAAGCGGGTAATTCACCCCTTTACTCCCACTTACATCTCAGTAAAGAGTAGAGAGTTGTATATCTTAACACACAGCAACCGCACGCAACGTCTAATATTAGTATGGATTTGAGTGGCTCCGCTGGGAAAAATATAACTCAACTAGCAGCGACCAACAACAAACACGTTCGCATACGAGCACAGCAACAGCTGATCAACAGTATTCTTTAAAGTTATATGGTTCTCGAGTATGGTGGCTCAAGTCCAAGTGCTGTGCGAGTAGCACTCATATAAATTGATTTGAAGCTCAATCGTAAGACTTAGTTAAGTGAAGTGCACCCGTTCGTCTGCACCTTTGGGTAGGACAACATATTATAACTCCTTTCAAAGTGATAATCAGGAATTTGCCAGTCCTAAAACCATAGACAAAGACTCTGTTTGGCTAGTCCTGACTATAGAAAATATATAGAACTAAAAATTTGCTATTTTAAATATGACACCGAAACCACAACAGGAACTGAACAGTGGTCTGACGCCTCCCAGCGTCAAGGCCAATTGTTCAGCTGCAACTAGTAATATCATTGGGAATAACAACTCGGGCGAAACGGCCTTTGTTAATGGTGCGTTCGAAAGTGAAAAGGGTCAAAGTGTCGGTGACGCGAACGGTGGTTGTCTTACATTGCAAGTGATGGGTGGCTCTGCTGCAGCTACACCTGCTGATAATGAAGAAAAGCCACTAATTGACTTTGACGACCTGTTGCCGATGATTGGTGAATTCGGGAAATATCAAAAGTTCTTGTTCCTTTGCATGATACCGTTTGCCTTTTTCGTTGCATTTGTGTATTTCTCGCAAATTTTCATAACTCTAGTTCCCGAGGAGCATTGGTGCAGTGTTCCCGAACTGGACCATTTAAACGCAACCGATAGGTAAGTCCATCTGTATAAACACTGTATTAGCATTAACGGACATACTATTTAGAGTTGATTGTCACATAGTACTGCTAATTTGTCTGATCATGGAGGGCATCTAGTTTTACGGACAGATTTACATGTGACAATTAATCGCATTTAAACGATTAATTATGGTTTGCGAACCAGTTTCATCTGATTTATGCAAAGAGGCGTAAAAGAGTGAATAACTATAGTTTCAACATAAAATTATTATTTATCTTGTGTGTTTTTTGCGTTTCAATAAACTAGAAAGTTGTAGAGATTTTTTTGGTACAAAAAAAAGAAGCAAAAGCTGAATAATTTATTAATGTTATAATAAAGAATAACAACTTTAATTTATTGGCCTAAGAATATTGTGTTGTTTCGGGACTCATTTTATTGAACTGAATCGAATTTTATTTTTCAAATCGATTTTCCGGGTGCTCTTAAATTAGTTTCACTTTCCTTGCAGAGAAATTAAGTAATAAATTCATGGCCTGGTAAAAATAATACCTTTTTATAGGACAAGAGAGAAAAAACAGTTTGAAATTTGAATGGTAGCGCTGGCAAGATGTTATCGACAATTTTCAGCCATCGAAACTTGTGCACGCAATTGTTAAGTTGTCAGATAGATTATAGATATTAAAATGATGTTGGTACAAAGTAATAGATTTTTTTATCGCTCCTTTGTTTAAAATAATTTTAGTCTTTGTTGAGTTAATAACAATTAAACGGAAGTTGGGTTCCTACATTGATTTTAATCGCCTGCTATTGTGTAAAAAAAACCGAGTGCAAATGTATTCTTCTCCAATTGTTAGATGTATCAAATTTATAGTAGGGATGTGCTCCTGAACCTAAGCAAAACAGAGTTTCAATAAATTCTGTTCCCATAAGTCAAATTTTGTAAAAAAAATCAATAGGAACATGTAACAGGGCTTTAAACTTTTACTTACGTCAAAATAGTGACACATTACTTGTCATTTTTCTATCTCATAAAAATCTTTCAGTAGTTTTTGGTAAATTCTTTAGAATTCATTGGTTGCCATTCGGTTTAAAAATAAAAATCCACCCAAACGAATGGTTTTAGAAGCTAGACCTAGAACACAACCAACAAGATATCATTTTTGTAAAGAAAATATTTTTGAACTATTTTACTGACTTCAAATTTGTATGCTTAAAATGGTTTTTCTTTTTCTTTTTATGAAATTGGGTTTTTGTTTATATTTAATCACATGTTATTGTAGTTTCTGAAGAAACGAAATTCTCTTTTCGAGTTTATAAACATATATTGGATTTCCAAAAGGGTGTCGTTTATAAAGCATACTACTAACTACGCACATGTGGAAACTCCACAATAACTTCAATGTTATACCTGTCAATCACCTTCTGAATAATGCGGCACGCGAATTACTTTATTCTTTGTTTGTGATTAGTGTATTGGCATTTGTATCTGACTTTGATAATAATTTCAAGACCAATTCTTTCGCCTGACCTTCAATTGTCAGTGTACAGCTAATTGCAAATAATCAATCCCTAGACTTGATTGTTGATTGGTAAAACTAACACTAAACTCCCATCTGTTCTGGTAGTAACTGAAATACTAACCGCAGGCTTATTATAGTGGTATATGTGAAACCTGTGTCCAACTTGTGAAACCTTGTTCCTGAACTTTACGACCGCACAGCAACTAACATTATACATTCATATGTATTTCACAAAAAATAAGAAATTATTTTTATTAGGTATAGGTATTTTTTTTACTCGTAGGAGCATAAGAAGATAAGACCGATCTCACTTGGGAAAAGCCATAGGGAGTTTTTTTTTTCCGAAAACTGCTAGAAAAGTGTGATTGTAAAACCGTAACTAAATATATTTGCTTGCAATCATACACAGGGACTTATACGATTTCCAGATTTTTGTTATCTCTTGCCTACACAGAGACGGCAGACGGGAAATGTTTGATTATCCAGTGACTGGCGCAAATATATGGCAAGTCCGACTACTGTTTACTCTTTAGATTCAACGTTGAATTGAAACTAAAGGTAATATAATTTTGAAAAGTTAATTTAGGACTTTTGAAATGAATTGGAGGTTAACAAAACCGTAACTATGGTGATAATATATTCAGAACAAAATGTAAAAGCTGTTAAGTTTTAAGTTGCGCATTGTTTGCTGTCACTTAAAAACACGCCGTTCTTCCACATTTGTTTTTCAAGTTGCTCACATTCATTATTTAAACAAGCAATATATATTTTTCTTTTTAGCAATATTCAAAAAGTGATGAGGTGCTTTAAACTTTTTTTCAAATGTTTACACTTTTTGTAATGACAGATCAAAAGAGATGAAACTGAAAGGTTTTACATTGTCTTATAAAGTAATCTAGATTTTTTTATACTAGATCGGCCCCGTAAAGCCACTTTTCACACGTCAGCCACATATACGAACTGTCAAATTGGTATTCTCAGTCACAAAATTCTTTACGTCGACACCCCTCCATAAACGTCATCTGAAACAGATGTTTATATGATTTCAGTCAATCAAAACCGGGATAAATCTAGTCGGACACCTGTCAGACTTACTAAACTAGATATTTCACATCCGCAATAGTTAAATGTCGCCATTTTCTTCTCACAACAAATCTCAAAAGTCGAATGAATGCATCCAAAAATGTATCCCTGCGCAGCTAGCTTGGCTAATACGAATTGATGACTTTTTAAATGCGATGACAGCAATTCCGTATGTCTGGTATTTAAAAGTTTTTATTTTATTTATTACCAAGCGCTGCTTCCTATTATCTCAGCTTTGTTGATGTGTGAAAGTATTTTTTTTTATAGTAACAAGGCATACCAACTGCAATTTCCTATGTCAAACTTTAATTGGACTAGTTTTTTGTAGAATATTTCTGTCGTATTCTGAATACTGACAGCTATATTTTAATATTATTTAGTGCCTTAGGCTGTTTTCCAACCCACTTAATTAAAAATCGAAAAAAACTGCGAGTAGTAGGTACTCAGATTCATGAATAACACTTCCGTTCTTCTAATTATGTATATACCTTAAATTTTGTTTCTATTAAAATCTCTTGTTTATGTCATATGCAACAAAGATTTTTGTTTCTATTATCAATCTTGTTTGTGCATAAAATACAGAAGTCGTTAGCTATAGAAAATCACCGATTAAGAATATGCTGTTCTACAACTTCTATCGTAATTACTCTAATGCAAACGTATATTATATAGAAAATCATTAATCACTTCAGAACAGGAATCAAATTCACAATAACTTTTACTAAAGCTATCGGCTACTCTTTGTTTTGTAGATAAAATAATAATATACACGATTACGGGTCTTTGTCCATTCTCTGCAATCTGACATGCTTAAGTCGTTGAGGGCATCACCTACCAATCACTTGCAAACAATATTTGGGAACACAATGAACAAAGCTCTACTACAAACTACAAAGACAGCACATTTTTAAAGCTCATTTCATATAATTTTCAATTTTTTGTAGTGACGGAACTTTGCCATATTTTATTAATACATTTTGAACTTCTAACTACATAGATCACTATAATTGCTGGTTAAAGATACTCGAATTAATCAATTTGATTTTCCGAACACACCCGATGTAAGTGAGTGGTCAATCAAAATTGTGGAATCAATCTACTTCTTTTTTTCTGCAACAGCATTCCTTTTTTTCCAGTTATCTCCATTCCGTTTCATTTAATGCGTCAACTCATAGAAACGTTCTTATTTTATGGCAGACGTTAACTTTCCTTTTGACAGTGGCACCGCATAAATCATTGTTAATGTCTCGTTATGATATTCACCGAAGCCGAAGCATAATAAGTTAATAATAACAAACCATTTTTATAAACCACAGAAATTCCAGTTAGTTACTAGTTTTTCTTTTGTTTTTGTTTTGATCTTTCAATTGGAAGGTCACAACTAGGTATCTACTGCTGGCAGCATTTATCCCACGAAATCAATCATTAATAGAATATTGCAACTGATTTGATTAACAAAAAGAACTTTTGTTTGATGAATATGTCTAAAACAAGAACGTTATTAAAACAATCCATATAGATTGGTATATAATAATACATAGTTTATCAATAAAGCAAAATTCTTCCGTGCAGATAAATTATGCACATTTTGTTTTGTTTAAAATAACTCTGCGACAAAACCGTACACAGTTAATTATCCGAAAAGGTTAACGAAAACGAAAGTGTTACTGGTTGTTAACGAACAAAAGAATAATAGCTTTAGGCTAATGACTTTTTGACTAACAATGAGTAATTATCATGCAAAGCCTCTTATCGGTTTTTTTTTTTTTTTTGTAGTATCTATTCTTTACACTTATTCAATTTAATGGCATTAATTTATAAATGCAACAAAATCGGACAGTGGACTCCAACACATGTATTGTAGTAGACTTATGTAATCATGCTGAAGCCTTGTCCGACAATGTTCACATTGTTCTTCCAGTTGAATTTCAATGCCAATTGGAGTCATTGTTCTGGCATAAGTACTAAAAATGGTTAATTATTTAAGTTGATAAGTACCCATGTACAAGTGGATACCGGTTGTAAACAATGCCAAGCTGTCGTCTAAGCGTTTTGGTAGCAAATTACCCTTAATTGAAGCTATCCACAGATACAGATCTATGATTTGATATAGAAACCTGCCATTAATTGCTGAAGGTGCGGTGTACTCGCGTATCTTAATCAAAGTCTTGTACGTAAGAATTTGAAATCTAGTAAGAAAAAAAACTTTCAATTGCGAATCTCCGAGGCAAATTCTAGAGCAGCATCATCTGTAGTAATAAAACTGATTGAGGGTAGCTTAGCCCCTACTTCTCAAGATGTGAGTTTTAGAATTAAGTAGAACAACTGTAAATTGGTAAGTGTTTGAAAAACGATTAAGAAAAATGCGGTTATACACATAGGTTAAGAGCCACATTTTAGTTCAATACTATACCCAATGTTGAGATAAAAAGGAGTCTGGCATAAACTCCCGAAAAACTGATCACCTGGAAACACATTTACATTATGTGGATTTTATTCAACCGAATCAGATGTGAATGAACTATTATTATAATTTAGACCTCCTCCATGGAATTATTTGAACAAGCGGGCCATATTCGAGGACGTGACGCAATGCCTTGCGCAGACGTAGATTTTTCAAGTTGTAAAAACAAGAATGGTCATTATTTTGAAATGCTACTTTTGTCCGAAAAATGATGCATAAACATTTTAAGAATGTTTGTCGAGAAAACCTTAAAGTTCTAGGTTAGGATTTCTTCCTTCTGTTTGACAAATTCAATTTATGTCTATTTGAATTGACCAAATCTATATTATGGGTCGAGTGTTTGATTTCAGCGTCCAAAATGTCATAAATCTTTCATTTATTGTGGTGGAACGTAGAGTTCTCTCACGATAGTTTTCAAAAAAGTTCGGGAACGCTGTAAAAAATTTGGAAAGTGGGCGGTAAAAGTTGAAATATCAGATAAGGATTTATTAATTCTTAGGTACCTTTAACTGTCAAATAAATTTTTGTTTTTAGTTAATTTAGTTAAAAACGAGTACAGAGTCCTGTTCGTAGAAGAAGTTCGAAATGTCAACTTAGTATTAAGACAGGATTTTCTTGACTAAGGTGGTCCTAGCTCAATATCAACTGAAGAAAGGGTCATGTGATCAATCTAAACCAACAATCAGACTTACTGACCTAAACGTTCATCCGAATACTGCTATTCCTATATGATATTCTATCTTACCGTTCTCCTTTCATGTATAAATAAGATGTTTGGCCGTATTGGGTTAACAATTTTGAGTTCTTACATTACGATCTATAGTCAGCTTCTAATGAGACGATATTGTACAAAATACGTTCTCACAATAAGCCGCGCTTGAATCGAACTAATCAGTTATGCACCTACAAGTACACAGGTTGATAGTAAGAACTTGTTTGTTAAAATGTAATCGACTTGACGTATACGAAAATCAATTGTCACCAACTTGTTCAGTAAATTAATTACTAAGTTTCTATCGTCACAGATGTTAGACACACATACCTAGTCTCTGTGTCAAGGTAGAATAATGCCCATCAGAAAAATCTTGTGTCAATACGAATCTGAAGCGCAACAAATGACCATTTTCTGGGATTTAATTCACTTTGTAGATCAATTACTGCAAAGTAATTGTATGGTCATTCGCAATTACTTGGATTTTTGTCAAAATGACATTTAAATGTTTCGAAGGCTATGAGTTTAACTAATTTGGGAAAGAGAGATAAAAGTTTAACGGCAGCAAACTACACGCTTTGTTTGTTGGTCTTCCTTGTATGGCTGCCTTTTCTGCCAAGGTCCAATTCAATTCATAAAAAAGGTTAAAAGCAAGATTATCCATTGCAATTGAATTGCCACAATTGTACACGCTCGTACACCGCAAAATACAATACACTGACCCGACATCGTCAGAGCGCCTGGCTTTGTGCCTGCCTCAATCAGACTGCTGTTGGCTTTTCGAAACCGGCTTTAGCCGGTATGAGTAACTAAACAGATTAAACTAATACAAACTTGTACTACGATGCGATAGATTTTCCCAGTTGAAGTGCAGTTGCAGTGCAACAGCACACGAATTGGGCAAGTGTCTAGATTTTTGCTGTTTTTTTTTTCAGGTGAATTGCAGATTACTTGACAGAGCGCCTATACACTTATGCTGCAGTGTAAACAGTCGGCGGTTTACTTTTTCTTACGGTGTTTGGCAGTTGATTCTCAAGGTCTGAATGTTCGATTTAGCAGAACTGAAATTGAAGGCTGGGTTGATGTTTTTTTCTTGCACCAACAACTGGACGATAAAATGATAAACCGTGAGGTGCTAAGCAGTGTTAAACGGCTTTGATTGTGATATTTTCCAGGGCATTACTGTAAGAACTTAGCAACAACTCTGGCCCGATCCACTCTAAATGTATTGAGGCAATTATAGAACAGATTCTGATGACGGCTGTGTATTTTGTTTAAATTTTGGGTATAGACTCAGTGAAGCGAAGAGATAGAAACACTTTTATGAGCAATTCTACACATGCAAGTTATTCAAGTAAGGTAAGCCATGCGATTTCTGTTACGATCGTTACGATAGACAATGCAAGTTCGCAGGGTATTTTTGAAAAAGACAGACATTGCTTAACTAATAAAACAAGAGAACCTTGAACTGGTAAACATTTTGACAAGAAAGACGAGTACATAAACAAAGAATTCAGCATTACTAACAATAATCTATTACTTTATGGGTAGAGATCAACAAAAAAGTATATCCAATTTACGAGCAGATTAAAGAAAATCAAACTGCAGTTACATTTTCTGCAAGTTTACCATCTCTCTCCATTTCTGGTCTTTTGCGTCATGACAGTGCAACTTCCAGAACAGAACTTCGATAAGAAAGCAAAGCGTAGACTGTTTTATTAGACTCGTTTTTGACATGTCGTTAGCTGTACAAATGCAGAGGAGTTTGCAAGTGCATGCAATTTTCAATTGACACCCAAATATTTCCGAAATATTTTTCGTTCTTCTTGCAACATATTTTTGTGCTTATTTACTCTTTTAATCATACCACGATTTGGTGGCGCAGTCTGATAGTTTATTACAATATAAGGACAAATTTTGAAATGCCAGTTTTCAAAAGTAGAAGATGAAGCTGTATGATTATACAACTTCTGACTTGTCTCGAATGACAAACAAAGCAGATTGTGTCTCGAAGAAAAGTCAGTATTCTAATGCTTGAACCGATGGAAATTGTTTTCGTTGCGTAAGAGTAATAGGCTTAATTCCGCCAACATTTATTATGAATGCTTATTGACTGATGCGGCGATTCGAAAACTGATGAATAAAATTTAACTGTTAGTATTTAGGCTGAAAATCTTTGTCTAGCTCTAGCCCAATCATGCAAAAACGTTGCTACTATACTCGAAAACTTCGGTAAGAACTGGATATGTAAAAGGAACGTTTTCAATCCAGTACTAGATTGAGCATTGAGGGAAGAAATTTAAAATAAATTCAAAGAAATATTGAAATATATATTATATAATCCCAAGTGTAATTAGTCTATTATTCAAGTGAAAAGAAACATTAAAAACAAAAATGCGGAGCTTATATTTCGCTTGTGCAAGGGTGAGCGTTCATCTATCTTGCTAGAATATGATAGACATCTACCGGTCGTCTAAGAAAGCTACAGCAACATTTTTTTCTAAATGCACTAGGTTCTAGGAGAATCACGATTTAATTATCGTATTTATTTTTTACAAAAATTATATATTTATCCCGCTAGCAACACAATCCACAATCTGCGGGGAAAATTAACTACTTTGGGTGGAGCCATATATATAGATATAAATTAAATCCTTTTATGTGATCACGATAAGCAAGTGTCTCGATTTGAAGGTGCTAAACGAGATCATAAACTGTGTTATTTAATCGCCTGTATACGACATCTTTAATGTTTCTTCCCAATGGAATTTTCCTAAGATGTCATCATCTTCTGAAATCAATGTGACATTCGATTTAATTGATCTCCAACGTTTAAAATTTATAACCTCCGATCTGTGGCGCAGTCTAGGTACCTACCATTTCTTTAGATCTGGCTTAAACTAACTGTCACGACTTAATTAGCGATTACATAGGTGACACTTAACTCTGTATTTACACACTGCTAGTTAGAGTAGAGTTTTCTTCCAATCGCTATCAATGGAAATGTGTTAATTAATTTGTTTTTCTCCCCCTCCTTTCCTTTCAGATTGGCACTGGCAATTCCACGTGAGGGTAACGGCCATAGCAAATGCTCTATGTACGCAGTCAATTTCACTGAAATGCTAGACAAAGGCATCAAAGTTGCGGATCCGTCATGGCCAGTGGTGCCATGCCAACGCGGCTGGTCATATGACTTTACAGAGATACCTTATGCGACAGTGGCAACCGAACAGAATTGGGTTTGTGACCAGGCAGCTCTGCCAACATACGCTCAATCGATATTCTTCGTTGGTGCCATTGTGGGTGGACTGCTCTTCGGGTGGATAGCAGATCGCTTTGGACGCATTCCAGCATTGATATGGAGTAATATGATTGGGTTCGCGGCTGGTGTTGGTACTATTTTTGCTGGTAACTTTTGGCAGTTCGCCCTGTTAAGGTTCTTGGTTGGATTTGCATTTGACAACTGCTTCACCATGATGTACATATTAGGTAAGTGAAAAGTAACTTACCTACTTGGTAAGTAATCGGCTGAAGTTTTTGATGCGGTCGTGTCTTAATCATAGAAAGATACCGATTATACTGCCTCAGGGAATAACCGGATATGTTAAACTCAAATTATCTTCCAGGGTAATCAAATGTAAACTATTCTTTGCCTGGCTGTTGGAAAATTGCATTTAACTAATAATTACATGAATACCTACCATAAATTTAATATCTAAGGAAACTTGTTTAATATGTATGATTTGATCGAGTTACTAACCAATAAAATTAGAGTCGCGCTTATTTATACAGTCTCGATCAGTAATTAGGTTAATTGCTAGTTTTGCGAGAAGAGGTTTTTTTCTGTGGTACCATATATGGTATATAGATGATATATAGCTATAAGATGGCGTCCTTAATTTTCAATCAAATACATTGAAGATGGTGGCACTAGCAACAGCACATTTTCTAGCTTCAATGGGTTTCAATAGTAAGAAACTTACTATATCTCAGCAACTCAGGTACTAATTACGAGCTTGGTGTGTAAACGTAGAAAGTCTTTAGTACTGGCAACATTCTAACGCCGAAAACAGGCAAACATTTTTTTCTAGTTAAAGCTACTGGCACTTTTTTTTTAACGGTTTTGCAAAACATCCTCCCTTGACGACCAAGATAAGTAGATTCCAAATTGTGGGCTATGTGATTCACTATGCTGTGCTACTGAGCTAACGGTTTCAGCTTCAATCCCAAAAGAAGTCCATATAACAGTTAAATGTTCTTGTCACTACTGCAACTTTCGCGAATGACTGACACACCTGCTTCTCAATTTAACCGTTCCGATTCTGGTACAAAGCGTATGACCCATTAAAACCCAAACAATTTTAAGATTAGGAATAGCTGTGTGGCTAGAGCAAGAATTCCTTATTTATCTGATACCTCTCTGACGCCGCCAGTTTAGTTTGCTTATCATTCTTAATGAAACTAAACATGAAATTGCATTTTCTGTTTCTCGACTTTGATAGAATTAATTTGTTCGATAGAAATGAAAATTAAATTCACTTCCATTAATTAATTTGCGGTCTTCAGTTTCCTCGTGAAACAGTTTTTTGGAAGAAATACACCCAACGATTGATTTTCCATGCTCATTCACAAGTCGATACATTCCCAAACAATGCACAAGTCATACTCAAGGCTGAAAATAAATGTTAATGAGGGTTCCCCATCTTCCGTGATATATGACTCGTTCAATTTCGAAAGCCTTGTTCGTCGACTGATTGGACTTCCCTTAACCTCAGTGACGTCTGGTCTTCTAATGTGTGTAACTTCTTTCTTTGTTCACATTAAAAAAAAAAAAAAAAAATACGTTGTACACCTCAAACTAAATTGTGAGATGAGAGATGCGGAAACATGCGTCAGCAATTAAAATCTCAACAAGAAGCGTCACTATGTAACGTGTTCTCAATATGAGAATCACAAAGTACGTAGTTGCTAAATAAAACATTTTTTATTTCAACTCGAATCAAGTTGGATCATTTCACCTGCCGCCAAGGCCGTACGTACCAAACGTAAAAGTTAATTTTGCGTTTACATTTTTATGTACAACCAGAAATCCGCAACAATGAGGTCCGGTTAACTGATAGACCTAAGAGATAAAATATTTTAAATTCTAAAGCACCAGTCTAGTGTGAGCGGGTTTTATGAAGTTACAAATTATACGCTACATCAAATGGGTGTTAAAAAAAATGCAATTACTGCATTCTAGCTTATAACTAATACGACGTAACACAGATTTTCCAACGGCAATTTACTTAAACTCCGATTACATCGCGCATCTTGTTAGATTCATGTCTGTGTACATTAAGTGCGCATATGAAGAACTAGTACAATGTCAGAAAATGCAGAATTGTCAGTTCGGTGATGGAGCCAATGATTGCCATTCAATAGCATGCAATGGAAAAACCTGTTGATATGGCCATTTTGGCTAACGATTAACCATTTTGTAGCGAAACTGTCCAGCGGTTAATGTATGTGCTAATAAGAGAACATTTGACTTAATGTCTTGACTTAAGTATCATTTTTTTTGCCGGTCTTTATTGAAAGGTGGCCTTAAGCACGGTTTGTAGAATTATTAAAACAAAAACATTCCAGTAAATTTTGCCCAACGAATGTACAGCTAACCTTCTCTGATTTAATTGCGAAGGCAATTACCGAACGGCGACAATGTTCGAATGGCAATTATTTAATTAGCATATTTAAATGGTCTATTTTGGTTCATATCAGATGGTAATCAGTGGGATCTAATTTTCATGTATCTGTTGGGGCGGCTAAACCTCTGGAAAAGAACTTAAAAATTCAAGCATTGGCTCTTTAATTAGCTGTGCAAAGACTTTCGAACGTATCTACATTCAATCGATGCAATGTTTCTTTACCAATGAAGTATGAGTTAGATGCAGAGTGCAAAATGCATTTACAACAAGTAAATTGTATATAGTGGATTCTCTCATATTGATTTAATAAAGGATTCGCATGGCTATGGGTTCAGCAGTATGAATTGATTTGCATAAATCAAGGTAGAAACTAGATATCGGATACATGAATTATAACCTATTAAAAAAATATGACTTAATTGATCATCTGGTGGACAGAATGATAACAATGTACATCTGAAAGTAACAGGTAATTTGTTACTGCTCTTAGCATAGTTTGTGGAAGAAAACTTATTTAGAATCAATAATAATTGCATTTGTGTTTATCGTCACTGTTGTTATGCAGTCAAGGTTCAATTTTTCAGCGCAAATTCTATGGAACCAACAAAACATATATATAACGAATCGGAAAACGGTAAATACAGTTCTTGAATTTTGAGCCGTAGACCGTAACTATCGCTTAAGACTTTAACATTTGTAAATAATTCGATTGAGAGGCTAATTTTGAACTTCAATGTTTTTATTTTGTTTCCAATACGTCTCACAAATGTTTGACAAATACTCGTATCTGAGTAGCTCTCAGCGCATATGTGGAATTTTTTCTTTTCATCCCAAAAATAAAACTTCCCCAAACTAATCATTGTTATCGGAATGGCTTGGTAAACATGACGGTATATAGCATGAAAACAGATTCGTTCTTATGTGTCAATTGAACTCCGAATGATATGGATGGGTCTACGACGCAGTTTCAGGCACTACTTAGTTCTCACACCCTCTTAAAGGCGTTCGGGTAAACGAATGGCGTCATAAATCGTAATGAATGGTATTATGTTTCCAGGAGAAAGCTTTACAGCAAATAACTAATTAATGTCTTCTTTTTCTAAATGGACAAAGCACCAAGTCTGTAGGTTGCAAAAGATGGTACTAGTTTCTTCTTCCGCTTGTCTGTGTGTATTCGAAGACGATTCCGGCTCAATCATTGGTTCAAATTGAAATTGTGAATACCGCAACAAATAAAGTAAATTTAATAGAACGCTCAACATAACCTCTCCACCTTAGAAGCCTCTTCAACAAATTGTTTTCCTGTAGGGTTTATACTTTTGCACCTTAGTGCACTCCCAAGATGATAAGGGTTTTTATTAAGCATATGACAACTTCGAACAAAAAACTGCCAAGTGATAGAAGAATGAAAAACAAAACTCAGGAAGTCCAACCCGCTATTTGATGGACGATGTAAAAAGCGCCAAACATACGTCCACCCGGTTTCTCTTTTAACTCAAAGTTTTTGTTTAAATTACCTTTTCAGTTCTGGAATACGTTGGACCCAAGTGGCGGACATTTGTTGCAAACATGTCAATCGCGGTGTTTTTCACAGGAGCAGCATGTGCTCTCCCATGGATCGCCTACTTCTTAGCAAATTGGAAGCTGCTGGCAATTGTGACATCTGCACCTCTACTCCTGGCGGTTTTCACTCCATGGGTTGTCCCCGAATCGGCTAGGTATGCAATCACATTCAAAACATTGTCCATAGCTTGTAATTATTCTTTCCCCCGTGCAGATGGCTGGTTTCGCAAGGCAGAATTGAGGAATCCATTACGATCCTCAAGAAACTGGAGCGCGTGAACGGCAAGCAATTGTCACCACAAGTTTATAACGACTTCCGTGATAGTTGCCACAAAATGCAGGAAGAAGACTCTTCCCACAACTCGTACTCGGTCCTGGACCTCTTTAAGACGCCCAGGCTGCGACGCATCACTCTTCTACTGATTGTCATCTGGATGGCTATATCTTTGGTGTTCGATGGACATGTACGAAACGTTGGCTCACTTGGATTGGATATATTCTTCACATTTACGTTGGCATCATTCACCGAATTCCCAGCCGATACGTTGCTCACGGTAATCCTGGACCGATGGGGCAGAAGATGGCTGGCTTGTGGAACAATGATAGCCAGTGGAGTTTTCAGTTTACTGGCCACTACTGTACCGGTTGGACCGTACTCAGCCACACTCGCCATCGCCGGACGGTTCTTTGTTAATATATCTTATAACATTGGCCTTCAGTATGCAGCTGAGCTATTACCAACAGTAGTTCGTGCACAAGGTGTTGCCTTCATCCATATCATGGGTTATGTTGCAAGTATTATCGCTCCCTTTGTTGTGTACTTAGCCAACTTCAATCCCGCGTTGCCGCTCATCATTCTTGGCATACTGGGTATTGTGGGAGGTGCGCTGGCTCTTCTACTCCCCGAGACACTGGGTCACGAACTGCCCCAAACATTAGCCGATGGCGAGGAATTCGGTAGAGGACAGCGAATCTGGGATGTTCCATGCCTTACGAAGAAGATCGACGACGAGATCACCGACTTGGAGAAGAACAAGGTGCAACACTTTGTGCGATCTACACAGACTGGAGCATCGTTGCGTGCATCGACCCGTGGCGAGGCGCAATCAAGTATTCTACGCCGATCTGTGAACGCTAGACTTTCATCTAGACTGTAGGTGCGGCACAGCTAGGCGATATTCTCCACTTTACCATTGGACTTGTTTCCCAACTTTAAAAGTAGGTTAAATCATTTAACCACCACAACTAGTCTCAGAAGTTCTGTAGTTTAAGTTTAAACGTAGTAAATTGTCCTTGGATGCCGAATGATAGAAACTAGAATGTCTTAACTGATTTGCTTAAGCGGCGCCATATGGTGGCGATCGCTTACGATAAATCGTATAGATTATAAATAATTACCATGTACTTGTAGTAAATATGAAATAAGCAGTTCATAATAGATAAGTGCATTCTTTCTCAGTTCTCAGTATTATATACGATCACATGGATACAAGTGATCAGTTTAGGTCTTAGATAAATTTGTATAGCTATTGACACTCGTTGTGATATTGGTAGGAACATAATGTAGCAATTTTAGATTATAATGTTAAATGAGTAAAATAGTTTATGTGACATAATAAATTAATGATATTTAAGTAATAATAAAAGATTTGTGTTTCATTTCTTTATAGTGACAGATGAGCTTGAATATGAGAGCTCAACACATGGATCTAGTACACTTAAGCCAATCTGTCATATCAAACGATTAAATGTCACAATTCGAATGTAGAAGAGTTTTGTGTGAACGCAATTACTTTTTAGTGATTTTTCGACGTTAGAACTTCTTTTGGTGCAATTTGTATACACCCCATATATTTACAAGATGGCAAACAATGACAGCACACGACACCAAAAATGTCCAACAGCGAAGACATAGGGTGTCATTAAAATATGAACGGTTGGTGGAACTCTTATGAGGGGATATACCTCTCTGAGGCGTAAGCAGGTTTGTACAATAGATCAAAAGTTCGCAGTGCGACAGAACAACCCCTTCCAAATAATAAAAATAAGTCTAGTTTAGCAGATGACTTGAAGCATCTCCGTTTTGATTGGCATATTGATCGATCACATGAACGGTTATTTCAGTTGCCGTCTGGAGGGGTAGAAAAAAAATTTTGTGGCTGAGTACTAATTTGGCAAGCCGTTTGTGTTACTAACGTACGAAAAGTGGCGTTGCCGACAAATATAGTTTTTGCAATCAAGGTACATCTAGTCAAGACTAATCTAGTCGACTAAAGATAACTAGATTTTTGAACCGCGCATTCCATTGACTGTTAGACGTTAGATGCTAAAACAAAACATCATATTTATTTGTATTCACCAACCTCCAAAAATATACAATCCAATGAGATCATTATATCTTATCCCTTGAAGACATTATTCCGAAATTTTTTTTGACGAGTGGCATTGATAGCTCGCTTTTCTCCTAACAGATAATTTTGCGCTAGATTTAATAAAATTCCCCTGAAAAGCTATGTGCAGAACATTCCAAATATCTTTTCTGTGTCCTACTACATTAATACTTTTCCCAAATTTAAGAACGTTTAACCTTTAACCGCCCAACAATACACGAATAATATTATTGCCATTGAAATACTTTTTGCATTTCATTTTGTCCTAGTGAATTAGATCTTCTGAAGGAAAAATAAATCTTTCATTTTAATCATAAGACCAAAACACCCAGTCACTAGAATCGAGTAGTAAAACCTGCCTGGACATAAAGCGTATCCAATTCAAACATTCCAAGGCATCAAAGTCCCTCTCGAAATAGTAGTTAATACACCTTGGATTAACAAGGACTTGCAAATATCAAAATCATCCAAAAAGAAGAAACAAAAATAGTAAAAAAATATAAATTAAGAATATAAACAAAAATGGTACGTATACGACACAGTGAAAATTTAAGTTTATTAACTAACCATAGCATTCTCAGCAAAAATGTATTTATCTATTGTCTTATAAACAATTAGGCGAAGGCAAATAGTTAAGAATCAATTTCAATACCTTTAAAAAAATGTAAATTCAAAAATTGAAAGTAATTCGTCAATTGAGAACGGCTGGGCCGATTTAGTTAAACATTTTTTTCTGTTGTTCGTAATTGTCAGAAAAAGGCCTTTACGAATTTTGGGGAATCCTCTGGAAAAGTCGGGAAATTGAAAAAAAATCGAAACGGATTTTTTTTATGGGAAATGTCGAAAATTTGGTGTGGAATTTTTTTCGAATGACTTTTCGAATGGAAAAATAGAAAATTCTCAGTGCAAAATTCCGGAAAAACTTGAATAATTAAAATAATTTTTTTTTTGACGAAATTTTGCATTTTATCGCATGATTGGAAGGTGGAAAATTCGTTTTTAAGCTTGGAGAATTTCGTCCATACACATTTATCGAAGCTCCTCGACTCAACGAAGCAAAATATGTATGTAGTTTTAAAAAAAATAAAATTTTAACGCCTAGCAACGCAGGCTTTACTATAAAAAAAAATAACAATTTTTGTTGGAAAGATTGTGAAGAAATACAATTCTGTATATAAGCCAGGTCACTAAATGGTAGAATTTCGGCCAATTTATACACAGATCTTTGTCGCAACTTTAGGCCAAGTTTTTCGCAACCACTTGTTCGTATAAGACAATGGTTCTTTGTTAAGGTTATTATTGCACTCTGATGGGAAGATGATTTTATGAATACTGCAACAAATTCCGTAGACATATAAAGGCAACTACCTACATAGAAGTACAAATGTTGCAGAAATGAAATGCATACTCTTGAATTCATGGCTAGGCAAAATGTGAACACAAACCCACTTAAAGCTTATAAGGTATGTCACCTATTTCAGTTTTGTTAGATAAATACTTATTTGGCAATTATATTTCAAACAATGCTATGATAATTATAAAACGACCTCGTCTTTGTTGATGTCTTCCTTAACATAACATGTATTATCTCCATTTATTTCTAAATAAAACGAGAAATTCTTTCCAAAAATCAGTGGAGAAAGTACCGAATTATTATAGTCTTGTGAGCTATCAATCATATATAAGATGCTATCAAAAGGTTATCTCATAAATTGCTACGAAGATTCCTCGTATGTGTTTGTTTATGCCTGTCTATACTTATAACAATATTCACATGAAAATAAAAAATTAAGGAATCCCCTTTCGTGTAACTCATTTTATGGGTACGGTAAATCTTGACGAAAAGGAAAGCATTCCAATCAACTTCTCTAACCAAATCTGGAAAAACACATCCACTTTCAATTTCTTGCCCACACATATTTTGGCATACCGGCTGCGTGCCGTCTTGGATGTAGACTGCGTGTATATTTCCTACTTTGGGGAATTCTATACTATTGATTACGTAAAATTTCCCCCTTGACGCATTGAAGCAAAAGCTCACACACTCTACTCAATGACTTTACAGACTCCCAGTTCGGTATTTGCTGCCTACGTCATGAATAAGCTTTTCTGTGGTGACACAATGTTGGAGTCTAGATCTTGACAGCAGGCTAATATTCAACAGGTCTTATATTTCAGACAGTTAACAAGCAACAACATTTTCCGGTAGTTGGTTGGTGAGCTCACACCGTGGGAGCTTGCGTCGGTTAGAATTTTTTTTTGTGTTTTTTTCTTCTTCTTATTTATTTTTTGTTTTTGTTTGTATTTTGTAAACAATTCAAAAAAGTCCCCGTAAGCACTCTCGTTACGTTCGGTGAATCAATTACACTTTTTGAAACTTAATTTCCGTCGGTACAAAAGTTCCAACGCTATAAAATCATCATGAATACCTCAACTGCTTGGCTGCTGGCTTTGTTGGCCTTCACGGGGAGCTGCTACCATTCCGATGCCCAGGTGATACACGCACACACGATTGAACACAATTATTTTTTTATAATATGCATGAGACACAAATCATTTGACAACATCCGTGAAAAATGCCATTAGTATTGTTTTTGTTAGTAATATATTTGCTTTTGCCTTTGTTATGCTCAATGAGCGATTATTTATGCATATTTTTGTTTTCTTTTCTAAAATACGTTAAGAATTTTTTAGCACGCTTGCAACAAAGCGAATTTCAATGCGAATTGATAAGTCAAATGATTGAGTTAAAAACATTTTGTTGAACAAATGCGCTGAAAGATAATGAAATAGATGATTATATGGGGGATGTTTTGATTTGTGGTCCATTTTCTGATGTCATATTACACGCGTGTCTGTGGAACAACATTAAAGCGGCTAGTTGTGGGTACTGACCCCTCTTACTTACTTACTTAAGGTGGCGCTACAGTCCGGGGTGGACCTGGGCCTCAACCAACAAGCGTCTCCAGCCAGCACGATCTTTGGCCAGCTGTCTCCAGTTTCGCACGCTAAGTTGGTTAAGGTCCCTTTCCACTTGCGTGCGCCACCTGAGTCGCGGTCTTCCTCTACTGCGCCGTCCCTCGGGTGTGGATTCGAAGATCTTCCGGGCTGGAGCATTCACGTCCATTCGCTCTACATGACCCAGCCACCGCAGTCGTTGGACCTTCACTCTTCTGGCTAGGTCGATGTCGCTGTACAGCCCGTACAGTTCGTCGTTGTATCTCCTCCTCCATTCACCGTCAATGCAGACGGGACCGAAAATTACCCGAAGAATTTTCCTCTCGAAGCAACCAAGAGTAACCTCATCCGCTTTTGATAGAGTACTGACCCCTCATAATTGTAAATAATTTCTACTAAACAGTAACATAGTTGGATTCGCATGTAACGACAGATGATCGCAGAGTTTCAAACGAAAAGCAATATTTTTTCTTATAATCTAAAGTTGCTCTCTAACCTTTAATCTTCTCATAAGACGATGTTTCGCTCTTCAATTTGAACTTTAATGCTGATGCGAAGGTGACTTTTACCACTAATAGCCTTGCGAATGCAATAGAAAGTTTGGTAGACACATGCGAGATGAAATGTTTGCAGAAGTGTACGATTTCCTCGTGAAGCAAAGTAAACAAAAACCCACTTGAAGTCTTACTGTCACCTACTTAAAGATTGTTAGGTAAATATCTGTTGAACAGTAACATAGTCTCAATAAAGCCATAAGGGCAATAATTACAATATAACGGGCTGAATGTTTCTATTACTAAATTTTATGTCTTAACCTCTCTTCTGCTCTTACATATGCATATTAAAGTCTGGATTAGATGGGATTGCATTTCGAATTCGTCCATATCAGTGGGGTAAAACATTTCTAATAATGAATCGACTTTTGAGCTCAATTTCACGATTAAGTATCTACATGCTCTTGAAGCCACTATTATTATTGGCTTGTCAATTGAAGGCAAAGACTTCAAATTCATCCAAGTTTAATCAATAATTATTAATGACATGCTATAATAAAGAGTGGGTCAATAATAGTTTCGCCATAAGTATAGTAATTATAATTATCAATGAGTGTATTTACGGCGCTGGAAATGATATGAAAGCGTAATCTACAGGGGTGACAGTTTTCAAAGGAAATACAATAAAATCTAGTCTTGAAACTCGACGTAAGGTGGATCGTGGGAGGTTTTTGCGCGCAATGATGAGCTGATTGGGCTTCTGGCCACTTCCTGTGCAAACACGAGGTGAAGATTTCACAATGTGGTACCGCACGCTCAGTGAACACTCAGTTGGCCCATTAGTAACAGCAAAAATAACAAAAAACTCCTAATGTACCTACGATTTGAATTTTCACAGTAACACATTCAAGTTTTGTGCCAACGATTATCTGTCCATGAATAATCCACCATTAGGCATTTAGATTTTAGTTGCCACTTTCATGGTGGAATACATATTTCCTCACCCTTTACGTCTTTTTTTATAACAATGATAACCGCGTTAGATGACAGAGGACGATTGCCGATTCTCGGCAAAACATTCAACATTCTCAAGGTTATAGTTGAGAGTCTAAGGTAGGTAGGAGTGGCAGTTAAGCTTAAAAACCCAAGTAGCACCATGTGCCGTTTTGTTACCACAACTCATTTGACCTGGTTGTGTAACATTATCGAATAGGAGGTTTTAGATCCAGCCTGTGGAATTCAAAAAGGTTATCAATTCCCTAATGCTACATTTCGAGACCTGTTCTAGGGAGTCAAAGAAGGGTTTACCAAGAGATCGTTGTCTGGCACTAGCTAGTGCCGGAAAGACGCAGAGGTAGTGAGTGAGTGTTTCCTTTTCGGCTGCGTCATTGCAGCTATGGCAGTGTGCCTAATCTAACTGCGTGTTCCCCTATTGGCCAATGGACTGTGATTATCGCTGTTATTCTGGAAATACATTTACGTGATTTACTTAGGAGGTAGGTTGTTTTTTCCGTGCTGTAGTTTGGCCACATCCTTCTGGATATGATACAGTTCGTCAGCCTTCCCCATCTGAGGTTTGCCTTCGATAGGAATTCTGAGGGGATCTTTGCTTTGACTGCCCCGAGCGGTGTGTGAACCGATTCGCAAGTGAACAGTGAAGGGCTGAGCCTTGCCTGACCAGCTCTTCATCATGTTCGTTTCCGTAAACGATGCTATGACCTGGAACCCAAATCAGGGTAACTTTGAACTGGTCAAGCGAGGCCAGATCCTGACGACACTCTAATACTAATTTTGAGGTTATATTGACTGAGGCGATAGCCTTTCAATAAAAATGTCAATTTGTTGCCTCGGAACTACGTCTGTCTGTAGTTTGATTTGACGACAGGCCTCGCGGATGGCCAGTAATTCCGCCTGAAACACACTGGCCGTATCCGGTAGCCAAAAGGATTTTGCGATGTTAAGAGACTCAGAAAAAACACCTGCACCTACTTCACAGTCCATTTCTCAACCGTCTGCGTAGATTGTTGAGAGGAGCTACGGTTTCATGATGTTTAAGGTTTACAAAACATTTTCTTCGGATTTGTTTATAATCATTTTCTTCTATTTATTTAGATAGGAAACTCCTTCCAGTTGAGGCATCCTGATGACAATCTCCATCTCAACCAAGTGCTATCTCAAATCTTAGTTCCTCGTGTGGTCGGATCGCCCGGACATAAAGCAGTACGCGAATTCATAACAACGTAACAGCTGTACAACAAATTCCATAGAGCCAAATAAAATAAATGAATTTTTCTTTGTAGCGAAATGCAATCGTTAGGCTTTCAAACAGATATCGACCAGTTCACAGCACCTGTGCCAATTCTTGGCAATTTGACGTTCTCAAATGTAATAGCAACTTATAATCCGGAAGCGGACATGTTCTTAACTTTAGCCTGTCACTACGATAGTAAGTACTTCAAGGAGAATCCTAATTTTCTTGGGGCTATAGACTCTGCTGTACCGTGTGCCGTTATGATAAACCTGGCTAAGACACTTTCTCCCTACTTGAATGAGAATATTAAAGGCAGGAGGGACATTGGCTTAATGGTATGTAAAGTCGATTTAGTCAGTTGTTATGTTTGATACATTTTTGTATTTTAGTTTATATTTTTCGATGGAGAAGAAGCATTCCTAGATTGGAACGAGCAGGACTCAATTTATGGTTCAAGACATTTGGCTAGAAAATTAAGTAAATCAACAACAACATTGAGGGGCAATAACAACATTCGTAACATCGACAGAATTGTAAGTATTAATTTATTTTCGAACAAAGACAACAGGTTGGTAAATTCTTTTTCGGTTTCGGGAATCTTTATTCAAACTCTGGTTGATTTTTACGGAACACGTTCTGTTAAAGCCATACCAAAAATTAATCACGTCTATCACAGGATCCGTCGTATTCGGAATTTTGCTACGAACCCCGAAAGAACTATCAAAGAATCCGTCATAGAGGAAATGTTTGCTATGGATTTCGAAGTTCGTAGCAAACATTTTCCCCTACGACGGATTCTGTGATAGTTCTTTCGGGGTTCATAGCAAAATTCGGAATACGACGGATTCTGTGATAGACTTGGTTGTCATAATCTATCTTTTTCGTAATTTAAATATTCTTTTCTTTTTAGGAAGTTTTAGTGCTCCTAGATTTGGTTGGTGCTGCAAACTCCAAGTTTTACAGTTTCTACCCCAATACACAAAGCCTACACAGCTCGTTGAATCAAATAGAGAGCTCGCTGAACAAACAGAGGCAGTTAGAAGGAAAGAACGTCATGTTCATGCGTAGATCCTCGTCAAGTTTTATTGACGACGACCACCGTCCATTTTTACAGCAAAGTAAGCGCCCATTACTATGCAAACGACTACTAACAAAATACAATTTTCAGATGTTCCTGTTCTTCATTTGATCACAGTGCCCTTCCCCAAGCAATGGCATACTGCCGCAGACAACGCAGAAAATCTTCACTGGCCTTCGATTCGAAATTTTAACAAAGTTCTTAGAGTTTTCGTCTACGAATACCTCAACAGACACACCGAAGACATCAGCTTTAGAGCATAGGCATTGCGATCCATATATTTTACGTGAATTTATTGGACTTTTTTTTTGTGTATACCTTATGTTAAATATTAAAACAAATTTGATGTTCTACAATGATCAGCGCCTCTTCCTTCCAACGGCTGGCTTTTTACCGGGCGCCCTCTGCCCTTGACCACCCTTGGGCTTTTTAGAAGCTTTGTGACTGCCTTTTCCACCGCCACCTTTCCTTCCCTTTTTACTCCTCTTTCCGCCTTCCTCAGATTCTTGTTGTTGTCGTCTGTAATAAATGGAAAGAAAATTGATCGTTATAACGCCAATGGGCTGTGGGACTTAGATAACTTACTCGACTCTAGCTTCGCTCTTTTGTAGGGAAATAGCGCGTTCGATATCGATCTTGGGCTTCTTATTGAGGACACTCTTAATTAGGTCTAAATTAGCTTCTTTTTCTGGAACATCGCCGATATGGGATGCCTTTCGTTTGGCTCCGGGTATTAGCTCCTTGACACCGATACCGCGAGCTTCCTTCTCTTTCGGTAACTTGTTTTGGAATTTTCCAACAGATGCTGTTGAAGATTTTGCGACAGTAACAGCAGTCAACAGCTGACCAGACGATGCCGCTTCTGGACCAAGATATCCCGAACGGGGAACTTGCATTTTTTTGGCGCGAACAATATTCTTCATACGTTGGATCTCATTCTTGGCAACCTTTTCGCTCCGAAGATCAATCTTCTTCTGGAACATGTCTGAATCGGGGTCGACATTTTTAGGCACTTCCAAAACCCAATCCTTTTGTTTCTCTGCATCGGCTCGTTTGAAACCGTACGTGGGCACCCATTTCTGAAATTTACAATGGATGTCTTGTATATTATTGGACAGGACAATGTGTGCTCCAAGATGAGCCACAGATTATAAAATACAAGAGGTCCTAAGGCAAATAGACGGAACCAACAGCTTATTGTTGCAGAGCTTTTTTGCCGGTCGATGTCAAAAAAATCAATTTGCCAACTTACATCCAAAACTTCATCAAAGACCTTCTTGTCCTTCTTCTTCTTCTTAATACCCTTCTCCTTGGCGAATTTTTCCCACTTAGTTAGTGGTTTGGGGCCAGGTGGTTTTCGAAGTCTAGGCAAGACTGTAGTGGGAGCCGGTAACTTAGCAACTATGCATTCATCAACTCGTTCTGTTGGTAGTTCCCAAATTGCATTGATCAACAGCTGTGTGTTATCTCTAGTCAGGTCTTTAAGGTAGGTTTCTCTATTATTCCTGAAAATATTTTTTTAGCACTACTTAAGCGTACATTTATGTACAAACTTACTTCAAATCTTCTTCGTTAAAATCGTTTGGATCTGAACATAGCATCATTCCCACATCAGTGCGAACTTCTAAATGTTTTTCAACCGTAATCGGTTTATATTTATCCAATTCACGCTGTTGCTTCTCCAGAACTTCTTTAACTATATCCATTTTGATTTGTTGTCTCCTCGCAAATTTAATTATTTAGAATAAAATCAGTAGTTTTAAGGCAGCATGTAAATCGACCGAAAAATGGAACGCACGTGTTTGTTTATACGTCAAAATAAAGTCTTTGGGTGACAGCTATGTCATCCGGCGGTGATAGTTGGAACATAATTAATGATCGCATTCAGCTAAAGAGATTTCTGCTTGTTACTTTTTCTTTTAAATTGACGAATGGAGGCTAACCCCTGGCGGCAAGTTTTCGCATCGGTAGGTTGCTATAGATTTTGACAGCTGGTGTGTTTTTATATGAAAAATCAAGAGTTATTGTGAGAAATTGTGTTTTTAATCGAAAATATACCTTTAATACAAGAAAAAGAAGTAATTTTGTAACAGAATAATAATATCTTAAAAGTGAGTTCGATAAGTGTTTATATAAAAGTGAATACTAAGTTCTTATTTTTGTAGAAAATGCAGAAAACAATCGGAGTTCATTGTGGTGTACCTTAATGCAATTCATAACGCGAGGGAAGTGGATTGTACCATCTTCCAAAAGAAGGAACTCTAAAATTCTTTTGGTTAAATGGGGTATTGTGCTTCTGATGTTGAAAAAAATTTCCCGAATGCTGCAGTCTTCACTTAGAGACATAGACATTTTGCGACCGAATACACGGGATGGTTTTCAGCAGTTTTCAGTATAGAAAGGAGCCTAAACCTTCCGAAATCAGCAACTCCTTCGAAGACACCAGGCATTATACGATTAAGGCAGCTAACACTACCACGTTCAGCTGCTTTTATCAGAAGAAGGTACTACAAGTTACTACATTTCGTTTCCACTTTTATTTAATGATATACGTTAATTTATCCTCTAGTTCTACTCAAGAATATATAACACATCAAGCCACAAGTTTGGCAGAGAATCCTACTGATACAGAATAATCATTCAACAACTCTACTGAAAGTGTTCGTGTTCGTATCATAAGGGTGCAGCGTGCAGGCATGCACGCCCATTCACTAGAGACTAGATAAACTGCATTATGGGATACTGATAAGCCAACTTTCAATTTCTAGCTAGGAGCTATATTGTAACAAACATAGAAACTTCTAAGCTGGCTGTAAAAACCATAATTAGCACACATTTTATAAAATAAAAATCAATCAAAATATATAAACAATAGCAAATTTATTACTTGAATGAATTGACTCACATTATGCAAATTTCGTACAAGTAGTACTTCGACTTGCAAATTAAGTTTGTTTTTAATTAGTTGGTTAACTTTTTAATTGATAATTAATTTCATTTCTTACACGTACAAACACGTATTCCTTATCCAAGTCCCTTGCAAAACAAACAGATGTCAAAATTCTATAGGTCTCTACATATTTCTTTTTTCTCCACCAGGTGTCGCAGAAAAACTTTTCCATTCGTCAATAGGCGTGTTTGTGCAACAAGACCTTGACTATGGATTTAAATTAGATTTTGTTTTCCTTTTTTGTGTATATTATTCCCTCTATTCTAAACAATATGTCAAACAAGTGACTAAAACCTTTGTATATACAAAGCTTAAAGGAATATTGTGATTCAGGAACATCAAACTGTTGAGCGGAAGTAATTATCAATTGAATGCCAATTTTAATTGCGCAATGGGTTAATTTTCTATGAAAACAATAAACAAAATAAAATTAAAATGAAACTTAAACATGTTAAAAAGCTTTACCGAATTCTTTTAGAAACAGAATAAATTCTTCTAGAAAAAAACATGTCACTGCTGTCTAAAAACCACATTCTTTAACCGTGAGACCTAGAACTATGCAATACAGATTACAAGAATTTTGGTTTGCGAAAATAATTCAGCATACGTTTTGGCATTGCTGTGTAGATTAAAGTGGAATTTCGGGCTTTCTTACGACCCCTTGGTAACAAATTCACGTAATATCATAAATTGAATACAGAATACGAATATATGACGGACCCCGGGAATGCATAATCTTGTTTTCTGTGATTCATGATTCTCGGCAAACTAACCGCGGTGGGATTGGAAAATAGTAGGTACCCATCCTCATTATTTCATAACTCAACGATTAACCAACAGGCTAGAAAAGCGTGGTTAAATTGTTTAGTGGAAAGCATATTATTTATATTTTATCCAATGTTATTTTTTTAACAAATATATCACATACTAATTGTCGACATTTAAATTTATTACCACTTACAGTAAATTACAAAAATATATAAATATGCAATTACATTTCTTAAAAGTAAACGACTTTAACAGAGTGACAAGAATGCGGCTTTGCCTTGAAATACTATTTACTTTTTGTTCCTAGATAAATTAACAATAAATTCTGAGGACTGGAACATGCAATAACAATAAAAACTAATTGTAGCATAATTAATCACTCCATTGCTGTATGTTGAGCTCATGAAGTAATCTCCAATTTCCCTACCGCCGAAGAAGTAGAAGTTTGAAAACGCCGATGGTATGAGTATTTGCGTCCCGAGGAATGCATATAGTCGCTGCTGATTCGATGGACTTAGCTTCTGCGCTACATTCCTCGTATACCAATTTGTGCCAATGGTGTACTTGAGAAGCTTTTCCAATATCAGACAGGCCACGTTGAGCAAACTCCATATAAGAATATGCAGATAGTGTCCGTGCCAAATATATACAAACATAAACGTACCAAGTGCTGATAGGATTTTGCGGGTAGATGACGAATTCTTTGAGCAAAGTTCAGCGTAGATGTGTAGAAATAGAAACTCATAGAGACCCTGGTCGAAATATTTCCACATATCTGAGTAAAAGTTTATACATCCAATGCATTTTGGAATGTTGGGTGGATTTAGGCCGTCAAAAGATGCAAATGCAATGCCAAGACCATAGGTGATCACATAAAATATGTGGAAGAATTGTCCCATAAAGTACCCAAAAGCATAAAGGCCGTATGCGTCACTCAGAAGTTTAACAGCGTCAATATCTTTCTCCGTGTAATGGATATATATAAAATGCAGGGAAAATTCTAAGGCGAAGAGCCAAAACAGTACTTTCGCTAGTCTTACCAAAAGAATTTTGTAACGGAAAAGTTCGCTGTGTTCCGATTCTTTGTCCTTTGTGCATGCAACGTACCGACGAAAAATCATAAAGGGTCCATGAACAAAGACCGGGAAGTACACTGTGTAGCCGAGAAAATTTCCCAAACTATAGACATCTATTCGCTGCTTATCATTTGCCTTGCTAAGATTAAAACTAAGACACTTAAGAACACACCATGCCAGCGATATAATAAGTTCGTAATATTCCCGATGGCCAAGAAATTCATAAAGTTCGTTATTGTTTTTGAAAGCGTTAATTCCACACATCCAACAGATTGCAATGCTCCACGTAAGAAATTTCGAGCAGACCTTTGAAGCAAAATAAAATGTGAACAGCTCCAGCAGTATTACCAGAAGTGATTGAACTTTAAATGTAGTCGCCAAGAAAGCCAAACCAACACAGGCGTGTGCAATGTTTCGATATCCCGGTCTGACAACACGGCACAGCTCCACTACGAACAAATGAATTCCATACCAGTGAGCGTTCTTCAGGAGGTAATCTTTAAAATATTCAAGTTCATCGTTGGTGTCATCCTGGGGTCGTCCGATCCAACGCCAGCCAGAACCAAACTCCAGTTTTGAAATCGATAGGATCTTATCTTTCGTTTCATACAGCTTGGAGAGTCCGTAGGCCAGAAAAAGAAGATATACGCAGATGTAAAAGTAAGCTTCGTGTTTGTGAAGGAGCATCGTCTTGAAGATTTATCGCAGATCACAGAAACTGAAGCACCGGCACGAAGAAAAAAATTGAAACTGAACAACTGCCAGGCGAATGTTTTGCATTCACTTCGAGAAATTTACAGTTTCTTGTCTAGAAGCTAAATTGTATTCAAAAGTTTTTTGATATTTTTTTATTCGTATATACCTATATATATATCTTGCCTCTGATAAGCAAGTGATTCACGCATTTTTTCAGTCCCAATTAAAGTTGCGCACTAGTGTTTAGCATCTCACGGAATGTAGTTTATCGCTAAATAAAACATTTTTTATTTATGAGAAACTATTATTGGCGGTCGGGGTCGGGTAGGGATTTATCGTAACTGTTTGTCTATAAACAAATATGTGTCATTTGTGAGAGTGACAACCACTTATTGCCTGTGGTGGTATCTATGAGCCGATATGTATTTTAATGCGTTAACATTAGGAACATATTTCTGAAATAAGCTTTTGTTTAAAATGCAGTGTAAAAAATAAGAATCAGACAAAATTACAAGCAATCGTTTAAGTTTTTTTAATTATAGCATGACACAAATGCTTCCTAGATATTTTCAAGCTGATTGATAAACTCTTCGATTTAATGATTTTTAACTGAGAAAGCTTCACTCCAGATTGTGAGTGAAGCTTTCGATTTCAAGGGCCTACACCCAGATGTCACCTAAATCGCATTCGAGAGTTCCGAGCCTGACATATAATCAATGGCAGCCATTTTCTGTATATGTCATTTATTCTTGGGTGAAAAACACCCATAAAAATAACTCTTCTTGGAGAAATAATCTAAAAGCTTGTTTTAAATACAGGTATAATGTCCCGGCAAACATCTCGGTTAGATACAAAAAAAGTGGTATGTGTTCCAATCAGTATTTAATTAGAAATTAGCTTCGTATTGTATATTTATAAACTGAAGAAAGACTGGTCACCCTCATCGGCTTACTTCGATTTTCTAGTGAACTGCCTTTAATACACGGAAATCCTTAACGTAATTATATCAATATATTTTAACGGAGTATAAAGAAATCACAATGGAAAACTCCAATAACAACGATCAGTCGCAGAATAATCAATCGCAACAACAACAACAACAGCAACAACATCATCAGCAGCAACAACAACAACAACAACAGCAACAAATAACCCAACTTACCCAGGGTGGCCAAACGACACAATTGCAGGTCATTCCAGTAATGCCCAATGGAGGTGGACCACTGATTCTGGGCCAGCAAGTCCACCAGCCTCAGCAACAGCTCATTCCAATACAAGGGGGTCAGCTTATGCTACAAACCTCCCCGCAGCAGTCTACACAGCCTGTTCAATTTGTGCAGCTGTCCGACGGTCAGGCGTTTCTCTACCAACCAACTATGTCAGTAGATGCTAATCAAACGGGAGCCGCTTCAAATCAACCGCAAATCATTAACATAAATGGACAGCTGATTCAAATCCCAGCTCAAAACACACAAGGCTTACAAAACCTAGCGAATTCTCATCCTCAGCTAATTGTAATGCCGCAGACCGCAACGGCTTCCGTAAACACAACTAATGTGGGTCAAACATCAACGGGAACCAGTACCAATCAACAGCCAGCTGTTGAAGCGCAACAACAAAATTCAAACAATACCTGTGTTACAATTGAAGATGAGGCCAAACCCGACGCGGAAGAGGAGCCACTTTATGTCAACGCTAAGCAGTACAAGCGCATTCTCATCCGCAGACAAGCACGAGCGAAACTCGAGTGTAGAATACCAAAAGAACGATCGAAATACCTTCACGAGTCCCGTCACAGGCACGCTATGAACCGTGTGAGAGGTGAGGGTGGCCGGTTTCATTCTACGCCTGGTGTACCAGAGAAGCATAGCAGCTCAAAATCACACCACAGTTCTCGTTCGGCAGCGAGTCGTCCCGTAACTCAGCCGAAGCTCATTGCTCCCCACCAATCGCCTTCAATAACAATTACCGCTATCAAATAGAATCCTCCATTGAACTTTTATAATATGCCCTATAGTCTAAGAATAAAATTGTGTTTGTCGCAAGGTGAGTTTTTTAATTGCTTCCTCCTTTGACAGAATGCCGAGTTCCTAACGCTCACCTATGGTGCCTTTGTTACGCAAATGCTCCGCGACTATGAGAATGTCGACGACGTAAACAAGCATCTAGAGCGCATCGGATACAATATGGGCATGCGGCTGATTGAGGACTTCCTGGCCCGAACCTCTGCCCCACGTTGCTTGGAAATGCGAGAAACCGCAGACAGAATTCAGCACGCATTTCGGATCTATCTCGGTGCGCAGCCAACAATATCAAATTGGTCCGCAGCCTCGGATGAATTCTCATTGATTTTCGAAACAAATCCACTGACAGAGTTTGTAGAATTGCCACCAGATTTGACCAACTTGAGGTACAGTTCGATTCTTTGTGGCTGCATACGTGGTGCTCTCGAGATGGTCCAGCTAGAGGTGCAGTGTTGGTTTGTGCAGGTTTGTTGATATCTATGTTAACTTGCGTTTTTTGTTCACTAAAAAAAGTTGTCTTTCAAGGATCAATTAAAGGGCGATAATCTTACCGAGATACGAGTCAAGTTCATCCGACGTCTGGAAGACGCCATACCAGCTGGAGAAGACTAATCACGAGGTGCTTCTCCTTAGTATAATTTCGTATATCTCTCAGTTTAGCATTCCTTTCTCATCCAATGGCAATGATTTTGAATTCTGAATAAAAATTGCTCCAGCTGCACTTTATGGTATCAGCAATATTTTTTAGTGTTCAAAAAATATTTTTCCGTGAACAAAAGATCATCGTTGCTGGAATGAGCAGGTGAGTAGCATGTAGCAGTCAAAACTGAGCCTTTATAAAACATCGCCATAGCCAGGGTGACTCTATTCCCATTGTCATTCATCAATTCGTGAAAACATCGACTGGATTCCGGTCCGATATCGATATTGAGTCCATACACTAAATCACACCTGGTACTCTTAGATATAAGCTATAAACTGGTGTTTTGTACTCGTGTATACACCCTCATCGAAGTCGATAAGAAACACGCCGAATGGTGTATTGTTATCAAAAAATTGGCTTGGTGTGCTATGGCCATCGAATGCTTCAACGCAAAACAGCAAATTTGTAGTAAAAAGAAAAAAATATCGGTCAACACAGAACCCACTTTTTACGAACTTTTCCTCGCAGAATTTGGGACATAACCTCAACGCTCAAAAAACAACTCAATGATATCCAAAACGCAATTCACAGAAAAGATAAGATAATTCGCAATCGTCTTCCACAACCACCCACTCTTCAGCATAAAATCCAACGCAGACATTTACTTTAATATATTTATTGCACATATAAATTGATTCAGAGTTTTTATAATCTTCATTAGCATAATAACGACATTCTTAACAATTTCATCTGCTTCCGTAGCGTAGGGTAACATAAATCAATAGACAGTTGTCTAGTTAGTAGGTAGTAAACAAAAGAACAACAACAAATAAAATAAAAATTCTTTACAAATCAATATGGTAGATCTCATAGGTCATAGACTGGAAAACAAACAAATTACAGACTAAGCAAAGGAACATGTCGTGTCCTTCCGTCAAAAGCAAAAAATGCACATTTGGTTATTCGCAAGCAGGTCCAGTTACTAGTATACTTCTTTTTTCTTTGGTTGCGTTTGTTGGCACATATGGGCGACTAAACAATACAAAAAATTAAACAAAATTGGAAACACATAGGCTATTTCGACGCTACACCACTGGTTTGGTGTTGATCTGCTCCCAGATTTGGACACAGCATGAGGTTGATGTTTTTGCGAGTAAGTACCCTTCGCAGTGCCTGAAGCGTTTTCATGCATATTACAACACAACATCCGTTGGCGACCCCTTCGGCTGGACTTTTGCATGTGCATGATGAACTCTTCACTGCAGCTGATCCTTTCGGCACAGTAGCTGGCGGCTTTGGGGCCTCACTCGAACAACAGCTCGAAGTGGATTTCACTACTGGTGGCGGCAAGGTTGCTGGTGACGATCCACACGTTTTTGTTGCGGTTGTTTTCTTGGAACAGCACGAACCACCGCCAGTTTCCATTGATGCCAAGTTTTGTATCAGCATAGCAACATCCTCGATGCTTTGGTTGACCTCGGATTTCTTATCGCCACAGCAGCCAACTGCAGCCGGAGGAGAACGCACTACCTGGGGTTTCTTTTCGGGGCAACATCGGCTGGGTTGTGGCTTTTTCTCAGAGCAACATCCACTGACTGGAGGTTTGGGAGCTTCCACCTCAGTTCGCTTCGACTGACCACAGCAATTGGAAGTGGCTGTTGGTCGTGCTTTGTTTGTGTCGACTTTCGTGGATTTCTTTCGGCGGCATGTTTTGTCATTGGAACACCCACCTTGACATCCAAGAGTTTGGTCGCATTTGCAATTGGTGCAGCTGCAGATGCCGGCATCCGCAGTTATCTGCTTTAGAGTGTTCGGCTTCCCAGAAGCGAACAGCTCACTGGCAAGAGGCTCCTCTTCGGGAGGAAATACTTTTTGGTTTCCTTCGATCGTCATTAAAATGTCATTCAGCAATGACTCAGTTTCGAGATCGGGCTGTGGATATGCTTCGGATCGTGCAGCTTCTTTCAAGAGCGACTCGATATTATCCGGAGAGTTTGAGTACTCGTTGGGTTCAGATGGTGACGCAGAATGTGTAATACTGTTGGAATGATCAAACTGAATGAAGTATGAATCAATGTCCATAGTTGTTGGCTGGCTATCCGGTGAGGACGGCTCAAAATCCGGGCGGATGTTCATAAATTCGTCTGTACCCGATTGCTGAATATTCATCACAAAAGCTGGAATGAGTGCGTTTGCGCTGCTCTCCTCCATTTTAACGTCCTCTATTTGACCACCAGTGGCCTGTGCTGGGTATGGCAATTGCGGAATAGATTCCAGTCGCATCATGTCCAAATTATCTGAAACAGTGGTGGCATTCGAAGTCGGAAGATCCACAAAACTTGGCAGGGCTGTTGGCAGAGCAACACAAGCAGGCGTAACTCGAGCCATTGGTATGATTGGCTTCGAAGCAAGTACACCTGCATCAAACCACGGTATTGGAATTTCTTCCTCTGATGCATACGCCAACTGAAGGGCCTGTGATGTTTCCCTGGGAGTGTCCAGTGTCTCGATTTTTGGAGCCACTACGAATTTGTTTTCCTGTTCCTCGACGACTTCTGTAATCTGAAACATCGCTTCCTCTTTCGATATACAAGTTTCTTTGGAATCGGTAGTCTGGCTAAGACAGTCATCAACAAAACCACTGCTCTCGTTCTCACTTTGCGAACACGAATGAGTCAGACTGTTTGGGCTGTTGCAGCGCTTTGATTTGCGCTTTCGAATTTTTCGCGGCTCCGACTGCCGCTGGTGGGTTTTCTTGTGCGATTTTAGACTGTGCGAAGTACTGAATGATTTCTGGCAACTGTTCTCGTGGCATGGATATGGCCTTTCGCCGGTGTGTGTTCGAATGTGGGTTTTCAAGTGATGCGATGCTGTAAATGCCTTTCCACAGTTGTCCTCTGGGCAGCGATAAGGCCTCTCCTGGGTATGGGTGCGCATGTGCTTCTTTAAATCACTGAGGGTTGTAAAGCATTTCTGACACTGCTCACAGTTGAAGGTTTTGCCGTTGTGCAGGCGCAAATGTGCATGTAACCTAAAACGAAAGTAAAACTTTAAGAAGTCTTGAATAAATTAGCAAGTAGCGAGACATTCAAGAATCTCGACAAAACCATTACATTTAAGCCGATTGCCGCTACCCTTACCTATATCTCGTGTTGAATGCTTTATCACAGCCACCGACCTCACATTCATATGGCTTGATCTTGGTATGAACGCGAATATGTATCTTCAAGCTATAGGATGTTAGGAATGCTTTGCCACAGCCCTCCTCATAGCATTTGAAGCGGTAGTCTCCTATTCAAATACAAAAATAGAAAAGTTTTCACAAATTGTAAGCGAATTGACAAAAATGCAACAAACCTCGATGTGTTTTCAAATGTGTTCTTAAATTTCCAATCGTACTGTAGCTTCTTGTACAATTTTCATAATTGCACCTATAACGGCCGAGTAGTTCCGACTGATCACTATTACTCTGCACAAAATGTGGATAGATGTTAAAAAACTGCGCATTCCTTATTCTAGTTAAATTAAAGCATTTCCAATCTAATTGTTAACCAAAGATAATATACTAAGTAGACGCCAAATCCAATCGAGTACATATTTTGTTTAACTATGAATAATTTATGCTACGGCGGTGGCATGCAAAAATGTATTTAACCAAACAATGCATGCTATCAAATTTTTGTAAAAAAAATGTTTAAGTAGATACACCTAACGCGAGTTAAACTGATTTATTGTGCAATCATAATACTGTGCCCGGTTTATTTTTTACAAGTTTTTTTTGGGTGTTTTTTCAACCTGATGGAAATACTAACTGAACGTAGTTTTGGAGGAAGCTATCTTGCTTTGTTTCTTGTGGAGTGGATGAGTGGAGCAGGGGCAGTGCAAGTGGTGAGACAATAAGCAACACCTTAAAAAATATTAGTTACAAGTTAACATAAGATAATCCAGGTACCTACTACTGTTTTCGGCAAACGAAGTATAATCTATAGACTAAAGATCGATTAAAAGCAGTGGGCCTTATTAAAATTAATTTTTAGGTTATAATGGGTAGCCTGGGACACAAAATATGGTTTAGTTTCGTGCTGTGAATTTTATCAAGGTTTTTGTATTTGCGAAAATGTATACCATCACAAATTATACAATGATACGATCTAATGAGTAACCTATCCCAACTTTAAGAGATTCGTATGGCAAACTCTATTCCAATTGTCATAAGTCTCGGATTTATGCGTGATCAGTATAATCTATAATGCCTATTAAACCAGTACTCTGATAAAGGTAAGTGTTATATGTACATAACAGACTGCAAGATTTCACAACCGTTGCGGTGAATGTACCTTTTTTTTGAGAGAAAATCGAATCAGACCACCATTGACGGCTCTCTTTTCGTCTCTCTACCACTGTAAATCTTACCCAGCTAGACTCTCTGGATTTCTCCAGAGTTCTTCCCTGGGTTCGATTCCTAGTGTTAACGCTTGCATCTGTTTATGTGAGATCTGTTTCATCGACCGGGTCTCCACCTAATGATGTCCCAAGATCTTCATTCTTCTGCCAGCCAAAGCTGGACATTGACACAGTATATTTGCCGCTGTCTCCGATTCAGATTCCTCCAGGCATAGTTTCCAAGTATTGGTGGATGTACCTACTCTGCTCATTAATTTGAGCTAAGCGATACAAAACCTGTTTATTCGATCTCTTTCCAATCTTAAATGTACGATTATATAGTCGGTCAAAGTCTTACATCATAACTGTGAATTCCCTCCGAATTTCAATAAAAAATAAAGTATAGATAGGCTTGGGTGTAAACAAGTATAGCTACATTAAAAACAACTAATATCAGACATCTTTAAAATTGCACCTACTTACGGTCTCCTCTACGTTCTAAGTTAAATGTTCCAATCCAAGTAAGAATCTAGAGATGCATTTAATATTTACAGCATTGTTATGGTTCTACGGACGTGTTTTCTATGGCATACATACCTACTTAAAAATAACATCAACCTCTGTCGTTAGCTTTAGCTGTTTATGTTTGTTTACTTTCTATAATACAGAGTTATTCAGGCTTCCTTAGACCTTAGTTTATTAGAATTAGAGAAAACCAATTACGAGTATATATTAGGGCCATTTAGTGGATTACACATTAGTTTATAGCTGTTTTGTTGTAAGTTAAGAAAAAATACACAACATCATCTAAATAGAGAGAGAGAGAAACTGTTCTTTTGTACCTCGATTGTGAGAGTTGCGTGAGTTGGTGGATCCGTGGTAAACTTGTGTAAGGCACCGGGGTGTATACATAGTGAGATTTCATCAGCCTGAATATTATGTTCGATGCAACTAAAAATCATTGAATGTATTTGTTTTTAATTTGCACTTTTATATAAAACAAAAAAAAAAAATTAATGTCTAAAGAACAACATCAACAGCATACAACGGCACAGCGGCAGGCATTTAAAATATTGAAAGTAGCAACAGCCAGTTCAACTATAAATTGTTTTCCTCCAAACAGAGAGATAGATACTGAACAAATTTACAGATTTTTAATTTAGCAGCACACACTCATTTGTTTAGAAAATCAATTAAATTCATTTTAGGGGAGAAAAAAACAAAAACAAAAGTATATGGTAAAAATAGGATGCATTTTTTTTTCTCTGCTAAAAATAGAAACATTCTACAGATTAATAAATTAATAGTTTTCCACCAATCAGAAGTGGAAAACGATTAGATGAAAACTTTACACATTAACCAAAAGTGCGAGTACAATGTCAGAAGCTCTATGTACACGAATAATGGGAGAAGAAAAAAAAAAAAACATTTACCCTACAGTAGGAATGTGAGATCCATCAAACGAAATTCGGCGAAAGTCCAAAGCAAAAGCAAGAAACTCGCTCGAGTTTAAACAAAAAAAAAATGAAATGGTCTTCGTTAGTGGCAAGGCATGCTGCGTGGGCGAGGCAGCGTTTCCCACCTGATAGATACATATAAACGGTGTTATACATCATAAGCAAGCTTCTTCATCATCAAAATTATTATTAGGTGCACAATAATTTCTAAGGACATAACGACACATATCTCGCTCGCATCCACCAATAAGTTTAATTTTAGAAGTTTATTTGATCTTTTTTTAGTAAACGGTCAGCTGCAGGAGGCGGGGGTGCTCGCGCACGCAATCAATGCAACAAAACCACACAACTCTGGAAACGCAACGGGGGTGGAGCGCCAACACATGCTCGCACAAGTGATTCTACCTGAAGTCCCAACTATTCATTTCCTGGCTATTGCTGCTACTATCGAAAATTGGTGATTGCGTGTCGCCGCTAAGTGCAGAAAAGACTGTCGTCGATTCGAACGAATCGCTGGTAATCCCATTGTTTGTGAATGTAGCAATGGCCGGCTGAACTTGTACAAGCTGATGATCTTGGAACTCGTATTCGAAATTCAGACAAATGCCACTATCAGTGTTGGTCATGTACATCGAGGGAGATGCTACGAACTGATAAAGCGGATCCGGTGTTTTCCTATTATCATTTTCGGAGGTTCCTAAATCTTCTAAGCTTAAAATATGTGGCACCTGTGTCAGTTGCTGCTGGTCACCGTTGCTCAGCAGCATAAGGCTGCTGTCTACACCGCCACCGAGTTGGAAACCTTCGAAGGCTGAGTCACTAGAATGGATGTCACTGTTGTTACTGCTGATTACATCCGAATTTTCCAAATTATCCAAGTTTGAGGTTTGATCGTCGCTTAAAAGGAATGACAGTGATGTGGATACATTTGAAGCAGTCGATGGCCCGTCGTCACTTAATCCTCCCACGAGATATGAACCAGTGGTGGGGGTAACCGATTGTATTCCCAAATCGCACTTATTATCCATTTTTAGATCTGCAAGCAGGATCTTTTGTTGTCCAATTTGACCCACGGAATAATTAATTTTCGATCAAAATTTAGTATATCACTGAATTTAGAAAATTATTTTCACTTTTTTTCAATATTTTTCTTTGGATTTTCTCTTGTCGCTTTGGTCTGGTCTGACACTTTAATCGAAAAATGACAAATAAAGATCACGGAGATCGTTTTACTTTAGAATGGAATATTTTCTATTCAAAAAGAGAGAAAGAAGAGTACATACTGGACTGTCACTCCCACACAAATTTCTCTTGCAACAGCAGCTGATTATTATTCACCATTGTGAACTGGTACGTGTCAAAATTGTTTTTGTTTTTCGGATGAATTACAATGGATCTGTTTCCGGGTGCGATAGATCTAATGTGGTAATCGATTGGGCGCTCTCAGAGCACTTTTTTTGCTCTCAGAGCAATTTTTATGTTCGTTTGGTACAGGAAAAAGCAATCTTTTTCAGATTTCAGAGCACTTTTGCGAATCTAGATATTTTCTCAGATTTACCAATACAAGTGCGTTTGAGTTTGACAACTGATGGAGTTTGTTTACATTTTTATGGAATTTTTTCTTCAGCAAAGAAAGGCGTTGCATCGGGTGAATCTATTTTTGTGAATTATTTATAAATAAATATTTAGAAATCAATCGGGACGGATATTTCTAATGTTTTAATACAAAATTTAAGTAGTGAACGGAAATCGCTTAGAAAAGTGTCCAAGACTACACATATTCAAATCGCACAAATATCAACACAAAAAAGAGCAAGTGACGTTTTTATGTTCGATTAGGCACCTGAAATCTAGAATCTGAGAGCAAATCTGAAGAAGCCCAAACGAATACCACATTACTACATATGAGGAAATTTGTGATAAATCCTCTTCTCATTTGCGGAAATTCGTAAATGTAAGTCTATGGAGAACAGACGTGATTAATGAACCAAATTCCATATTTCTTCAAGATTTTCCAGTTGGACTGTATCATTTGTGCGAATGTTCAAGTATAAATATTGATTTGGAAATCCGTAGATCGAGAAGAAGTTATGGATAAGTAGAGGGCATTTTTGGTATGGCCGATCAATAAAAAAACAAACAATTTCCACAGTTTTATTGAAAATAGACGAACTCCTTTATTTTCGCTTCTACCTATTTGCATGAACGCAATAACGTGCTGTAAATATACACATATGTTCACAGTTCACATAATTTCAGTATGTAAAGGAATCACATGCCCGTGCTTACACTCGACACAGCGCTTAAACTTTCGTTAAAAATGTCAATTAATTTAAAGTGAATAAAATAAATAGTACCGAACAAAGCGTGTCTCACCGTAAATGCAAGAAGAAAACAAATACGTTAAAACTCCATTGTGACCGACAATACATTTGACACTTCGTTGTGGATGCTTCATGATTTTCACGCCTATTCGGCTCATTGGAAACTCTCAAAACACGTCATACGAAGTAGAATAGGCGGCCCTAAGAACAACGACTATATTCACTGCGGTGTTATTAAATGTTGGACTCTAGTATTAACCGCTTAGTATATTTGTTAGACGAATAACTATTCTGATTGAATCATGGAGACGCTCTACCATCAAACAAACAGAATTCTACAAGAAATTGAAAAGAGTTTCCAAACTTTGGCCACTGCTCCACCAAACGATTTTTCCACAATCGAAAATGATATCCATATGAAATTGACCACAGTTAATTCGTAAGAAATCAATGAATTGGGTAATAAAATATGTAATTAACAAATCAATTTTATTTAAGAAACTGCGATCGACTAGATGTGTTGCTCTACAAAGTGCCAGTCACTCAACGACCGAGTGCCAAAATGCGAGTGGATCAATTGAAATACGACACAAGGCATCTGCAGGTGAATCAAATTCCTTATAACGTATAAAAGTATGTTCCTTCATGTATTGTACTTATTTTAAATAGAATGCACTAGAAATGTACCGACAAAAGAAACAACGACGACAAGTAGAAATTAACGAAAGGGAACAACTGTTGAATCACAGGTTTACATCCAATCAAGAAACTTGCCTTGACATTGACTACGCTTTGCAACAAAATTCATCACTCAACAACGCCCATACAGGGGTAGACGAAATGATCTCGACTGGAAGCAACATTCTGGGAAGTCTTATAAATCAGCGAGAAACCTTAAAGGGAGCTCACAGACGAATCGTGGCGATTGGCAGTACATTGGGCCTTTCAAATCACACAATGAAGCTTATCGAACGACGTTTTGTTGAAGACAAATATGTAATGATAGGCGGCATGCTTACAACGCTGGTTGTCATTATTTTGGTAATTTATTTTATTGTTTTCTAAAGTTTCTTTGTGAAGAGTGACGTCGAGAATGTGGCTGATTCCAACAACTGTTAATGTAATATATTTTTCCATAAATACAAGGACTTTCTTTTGCATTTATCGGTGTCGGACTTTTTTGATGATGCGGGCAACTTTAGATGCGGAGTTGGAGTTGCTGGAGTTGAGCTTGTGCTTAGCACTGCCACTTGGTGTGGTGGGATCCTTATTGTTACTGTCTCTTATAGGTGTGTTTGAGCCTCCTTCTGCTAAAATTTAAAGTCGTTAATGCGACTTGCTTTGCTCCCTTTTCGTCTTACCGTCTTTTTCATCCTTTCCAGTGGTTTTTATTGATGTAGCTCCATCGTGAGCGGTTGTTATGTTGTGATTTGAGTTGATTTGATTATCGCTAGAATCCTCATTTGTTATTGAATCCGATTCACTAGCACGATCAGCTGCGAATCGTAAGAAACTTTTGAAATGTATTTCTTTACACAATCCCGACTATACTTACGATTGCATATAGCCATCGATGTTATACTTGACTTTGAGAACAGCCTTTCAGCTTCTTTGAACTTTCTGTTACGTTTGTCAGCTTTCGAGTTTGTCGCTTTGTTTGATGTTAAGTATCGTTCCCAGCCACGGATGATGTTCCCATACAGCTGGGTGTCTTCTAAATATGAGCCCTCAAAAGCATATATCTGACGCTCTAGGTTGGCTAGTTGTTCCTATGACAAGAGGAGAGGAGGTTTTAATGGTTTAGTTGTTATTTGGGAGCTTATAGTAACATTTACCGAAGTTTCTGCTTTCTTTTTGATCAAGTCCGCCAATTCAGCACGCGTATCAAGATTTGATGATTTTGCTGCCATGTTTGCTTTGGATGACTTACGTTGTTTTGTGGCACTAGCATCTGCGTTGCTTTTAGTCGACGGGGAGCTCATTTCACCAACGAAATTATTAACAAAATAATGTTAATGATTTTATTTACTTTTTGTATTTTATTTACGGCCAAACTTCTCCTTTCATGAAATGTTTAACTTAAGTCAAGATGACATTCAAGAAAGAGTGAGAGATAAAATAGAGAAAATGGTCTGGTGCTACCAATACCCGATTATAAATATCACTATCGAAATCGTTTGGAATTGAAGTATAATAAAGAGAGATACCTAGCGACTTTGAAGATATTTGAAAGATTATTGTGCAAAAATCATAAAATACAATAAGAAGGAAATTATCTAAGCCTAAAGTGGAACCAACTCTTTACACATTATGTTACTAATTCTCCTTCTTCGGTTATTTTTGATTAAAACTTTGAGACTAGCCTCCTACCAATGTATACGATTTAAGACGGGATTACCCTCTAGTTTGGCATCACTGAAAAAATACCTTAAACTGTCAAATTTTCTTTAAAGTTTGTGCGAAAAAATTGTTTCTAGTCGCAGATTTTCCCGTAGTTCACTTGTTTTTCTTTTGTTTTATCAAACATGACAACATCTGAAAGCAAAAGTTATGTACCCAGAGTCAACCAGGTTTGTTAAATATATTTGCCTTACCATTCAGCTAATGAATTTTCTGGTTTACTAGTTAGATGCTCTTCATTTAAACAAAGATATCTCGCGAATGATAAGGGAGAATCTACTGCAAAACTTGCAGGCTTTATCGGTAAGCATAGACATACCAGTCTACACTCTTACTAATGGCCATAATATGTATATCATTTGCATAGCCAATACTTTTTGTGAAAGTACAACCAGAGCTCGATCTCCTAGTTCAATCGATACTGTGGTTTCGATCTGTCGGCAAAAACTGCTCTACGTTTGGACAACAGCTACTTGTTCTTGCATACGATTCTGAAAAGCTTACTATATCTCGTTTGTGTATACATTTTGCACTTACTGTTTTACCAAAATATGCTAAAAGCAACGCAGAATACAGACTAACCAACAGAGAATGGGTGCATAAAGCCATTGAATGGGCCGAGAACATAGCTCTGATTCTATCAGTCTTGAATTTTTTCCGTTTTCTGAAAACCGGCAGAAAACCTTCCTTAATTGACTATTTACTGGGGCTCGACTATATAAGCCTCCGTGGAAATAAGAGAAGGGAAATAGGTTACAAGTACCTGACACGAGAATTAATGTGGGGAGGGTTCATGGTTTGTTTAAACCGAAGTTTAGCTTTCATTGTACATAAAACTTAACATTTTTTTCTTGTAGGAGCTGCTTGGACTTGTCCTACCCATAATAAACTTTCAGAAAATCAATCGACTTGTTCGTAACACTGTTTTCGGAAGCGGAAGTTCTTCAGGGAAATGTGACATCAAACAGCCTAAACTAACTCTCAACTCGTGTTGTGCTTACTGTGGCGATAGACCAACATTACCACATCATATTGGATGTGAACATATCTACTGTTTCTACTGTTTGCAAGCAAACACTTTGACTGATTCTAGGTTTTGCTGTACTGTATGTGGAAGAGAGTGCTCCGATGGTATATTCCCGGTGAGCTACGCTGCGTAGATCACGCAGAGTAATATTTTAGCTTGGTTATAAGATTTTGTTCTTGGACTTTTTGTTATATTATAATGAAGACTTTTTTTTAAATTTTAATTCAGTCTGTTTTATTCTTCTTAACGGTTTTCGGATCTTCAGATGGAAAGGTGGATTTAGAATGGGTATTACATAGAATGTAGGTATTTTCATAAAACGCATTTTTGAGGATTTCTGAATGAAATCTATAATTGCCCTTCAAAAGTGGCGAATTATCAGCCACATGTATAGATAAAGTAGCCATACCGCGAAATGTGAATAGAGCCAACTTTAAAGTTGAATAACTCTTTCTCTGAAAAGGTACTACTCAACGTAGGAATTTATTTCCTAGCTATTATGAACTCAGTTTCAAGATTCAAGTATCCAACTCAATATGCGTCACAAATTTGAATTAACGAAAAAGAACATGGAACAAATTCAACCGCAACGACTATTTTAAACATAGATGGCAGCATCATCACAAGGGAGGTGTACGGCCGACAGACGTCAAATGGTTTTTAAAGCGCGCGCTTTTCTTTCGTCTCGAATAATTGCGATTTTTGTAAATAACAAAGTGATCCTAAAAATTAAAAAGCTACTTATCAAACACAAATGAAGAACATCTATCCATTCAGAATATAAATAACGTATTACTGATTCACTGCTTACTGGGCATTAACGTTGGAACTCAGTAAAGTACTCCCTGTCACCTGCACATCTCAGCAACCCGTAACCCGTAAGTTCGTTTAACTAATTAGAAATCCAAGCATAATTTTATTGTACTAACGTAGATACCTATTTAGCAAAGAATAGCTTATTTACAAAATATTAACATTTTTGATAAATTTGTGACGAGAAAAGAAAAACAAAAAAAAAAAAAAAAAGTTTTGTTTGTGGATCGCAAAATTCATGGAACTTATCCCAAAAAGTTGTTAGCTTCACAGCTGTCAGTGTCATTTCGCTCTCAAAAATTCGTTTGTACAGAGAAGACAAAGAAAAGGAAAACAAGAAAAAAGTGCAAAATAATTAGTATTTTTTATAAAAAACTTTTCCCTGATTTCGATAATTCACGAAAGATATTTTTCACACTTGTAATTAGTCAACTAATAGGAATCTGAAATTTAAGTGGCATCAGCACTGTGCAAGGGCATTTCTCAAGTTTCATAAGCGCTCTCCAAAAAGAATTTGCGTCGTAGAGAATTGTTTTGGTTGTGGAATCATCGGTAGTGGTTGTTTTTAAACAAAGAAATTTTCTTCAACTCAGGGTGAGTCTTTGTCGTCACTGTCGCTGATGCTATCGCCCATAGTTTCGTCAAAAATACTAAAATTTGAATTATTCTAGATAACGTATCGTATAATTCTCGGTTGAGAAAATGCTCGACTTGGAAGTTGTTCCCGAAAAATCACTAGGATGTGATAGTTGGGAATTTGTTCTGGGCATGCATTTCTCTCAGGCCATCGCAATCATTCAGTCTCAGGTGGGGATAATCAAAGGTGTGCAGGTTCTGTATTCAGATACGAATCCACTGGGTGTGGATATAATCATAAATCTCCCGCAAGATGGAATCCGATTGATTTTTGATCCTGTCGTCCAGAGACTGAAGACAATCGAGGTGTTCAGCATGAAGTTGGTGAAGCTGAAGTACGGTAGTGTGTTCTTCAATTCGCCCGAAGTTCTTCCATCAATTGAGCAAATTGAACACTCATTTGGAGCCACACACCCTGGTGTTTATGATGCGGCCAAGCAGCTATTCGCACTGCACTTTAGAGGATTAAGTTTTTATTTTCCTGTTGACAGTAAACTGCATGCTGGGCATGCACACGGTATGGGTTCTCTGGTGTTTCTAAGTGGTGCTTCACCGGTGGTGTCCAAGATGTCTTTATACTCTGGCAGTAATGTGGCTGAAAACAGACCACCACCGTTACCTCTATCTTGCTATAACCGACAGCTTCACCTGGAATCAGCTTCTGTGCTCCGCAATCCGTTGGGTATGACGCGCGGCCTTAAACTCCAACTGTTCACCGAAGGATCTGGGAGAGCTCTGGAGCCTCGCAGACAATGCTTCACCAAGGAGATTCTGTTCGGCGACAGCTGCCAAGATGTGGCAATGAATTTGGGCGCACCCAATCGGATCTTCTTTAAGAGCGAGGACAAAATGAAAATACACTCATCGAGCGTGAATCGCCAGGCCCAGAGCAAGCGAAGTGATATATTTTTTAACTACTTTACCATTGGCATTGACATTCTCTTCGACGCTCGCACACAGTCATGCAAGAAATTTATTCTGCACACCAACTATCCGGGACATTTCAACTTCAACATGTACCATCGGTGTGAGTTTCAATTCCAACTGAAACCCGACAAAGTGCTCGATGGCGACAAGAAAATCTCGTCACAATCGGTCCCAATCACAGCGTACTCTAAATGGGACGACATTAGTTCGTCGCTGGTGCCATCCGAAAGGCCAGTTGTTTTGCATCGGGCCAGCTCGACAAACACTGCCAACCCATTTGGCTCGACATTCTGCTACGGCTATCAGGACATTATATTCGAGGTGATGCCCAACAAGCATATTGCCTCAGTTACCCTCTACAATACGTCGCCATCAAAACAAAAGGAGTACCTATGGCAGAACAATAAAATGCAGGAAATTCGCCTAACAGTAGCGTGAGAGTCTAGACAGACTAAGCGTACCACATGCCAAATATAGGCGAAACTAACTCTTATATTGTTTCTACACATACATACATATGATGATCTATTTTTTAAACAATTTCCTATAATTAAGTCCTTAATATAATATTACTGTGTTTTGTATTTTTATTTTTATTTGATTTAATGTGAAGAAGTTGTGTATTAAGTAGTGTTATGTTTAGCTGTTCATATACAATAGAGAGTAAATAAAGTAAACTTCTGTACATAATACTCAACGGTGTATGATGATTGAAATTTCGTTTGAATTTCAGCTGAAATCTTATTGTAGATTGTGTCTGGGCGGTGTGACATCATGAATGAAGTCGAAGAATCAGAAGGAAAGGCGTTGGCCACACCGAAATATGATCCAAGCACTCTTCCCGATATGCTGCCAGTGTATTACAAACGTTTGTTTCCCCATAAGCCATTCTACCGCTGGTTGTCGTACGGATTGTGTAAGTGTTGCCAGTTATTTATAGATGCGAGTGCATTGACGATGTGTTTTCTTTGTTTCAGCTGAACCAGGTATATTCACAAATAGAGAAATCTCCTTTACATTGGGGGATGACATTTACATACGCTACCTGTGCTATGATACGCAATCGCAATTTGAAAAGGATTTGTGCGCCCGAAATCCGCTTAAGATCGATATCGGAGCAGTGCTACAGAGCAAGTAAGTTGAGGTTTTTGTTGTTATTCTTGGTGAAGCACTGCAAAATGTTCGATTGTTGGTTAAAATTTGTCGCAAAGCTTCGGTGATATTTGAGTGATCTACGCCAGAAGGGAACTTTAGTTATCTCTGGAGCTGACAAACTTTTTTAACATCAATTGCTGAACAAAATTAAGGTGTTTTCTGTTTGGTTATTGCATTGGAAATTTTTGTTTTGACTTTTGCTTCGAGGTCTATTTTATTTATGTTTTGATATCACACAGATATCGGTTGGGTCTCTACTATTTTTTTGTGCAAAAGAAAGCACAAAAAAGAGTCTACACCTCTAGGCGCAATCTTTATTGAGCTGTGACACACAACAGTAATATAAAGAGTATCCATAGCCCATTGAGGGGAAGAAGCTTAGAAATACAGGATGAGATTTGCAAGGGTCTGTCTTTTAAAAGAAAAATTCTAGATAGATCTGCCTTACTGTCCCTTTTGCAGTTCTAACCAAAATTTTACTAGATAATAGAGCATCAATTTTAAACACAAACATATCGTACCCGTTATACCAATTTTAGAGCATCCAATAGTCAGTTCTGAAGCTATTTCACAATTACCCTGCCCTAATCATAGTTTTACCCATTTTAGGCCCTCCGTTCTGCGTATGTCTGCCAAGTCCATGATACCCGTCCAACGAGAGCTCGTTTTCGATATCGATATGACTGACTATGACGATGTGCGAACATGCTGCGAGGGTGCTGCGGTATGTACGAAATGTTGGAAATTCATGACTGTCGCCTGCAAAATCTTAGATCTAACAATTAGAGAAGACTTTGGGTTTGAGCACATTCTGTGGGTATTTTCTGGTCGTCGTGGTATCCATTGCTGGATATGTGATCATGTCGCACGCCATTTGGATACAAAGGGCAGAGCTGCTGTTGCCGAATACATGCAAATAGTTTCACACGCTGTCGGCGGAGATAACAGCGGCACTGTGCGCGCAGTAATTGGCGAGCGTATGCATCACAGTGTTAAACGTGCGCTAAAGATAATAGAGCCCATGTTTGAGGAAGTCGTCTTGGAGGATCAAAATCTATTTGGAACAGCAAAAGGCATTAGCAAACTTCTTCAAATGATTTCCGATGAGAATGCCCGTAAGGATGTCGAGGCGCACCTAAAAAAGCACGAAGGCGCTAGTTCGAAGACGATTTGGACAACCTTCTCACGTTTCGCCAACTCGATGCGAAGTCAGGGCACATCAAATGTTTGGGCCAGGAAAATGAAATATATCGTAGAGGAGATCCAGTTGGCTATCATGTATCCGCGTTTGGACATAAATGTCACGAAGGGATTCAACCATTTGCTGAAGGCTCCCTTCTGTATACATCCCGGTACGGGGAAGTTGTGCGTTCCCTTCAATCCAAATGTGGCGGGCAAATTTGATCCCATGACGGTGCCGACCGTTGTGTCGCTAATGGAGGAAATTAACGCCTTCGATGAAAAGAGCAAAGAGGAAGATGCCCCTGAAGATAAGAGCCGCATTAAAGACTTTAAAAAGACCGGTATGTTCAAGCCTGTGGTTGTGTTTGAGGAATTCCTGCGCAAACTCGAAAAGAGCTACAAAACAAAGGCGATCGAAGTGAGTGATGCGACAATGGAGTTTTAGACAGTTAAGAGATATTTTTGTTATTTTATTAAAATTATTTTTCAATACAATCGTTTTTAAATTGCACGGCGAAAATGGCTAGAGTCAAGAAACTGGACGTTCTTGACATGGAATTTCAATATTACAGGTATGAAAATCATTAGCAGAGGGAAGCTGACCTTTCCTCGTCTTGTTGCAGCTGTCTCCTTAAAGATCTCGTGTTGAAGCTCCCGAATCCCCATGAGCAGAAGGTAGCCACTGTTTGGTTTCGCAAACTAAGCGATCCTGCTTACAATGCGGACGCGTTGCGGGAAAAGCGAAATCGCTATTTATTATTGCTGACGATATGCACGTCTTTGAACTGCTTGAAGCAGCCATTCAATAGATATCCTTCCGATGATACTCTCAGAGAGGTGACTTATATTAAAAATCCAAAGACATTGGAGTCGGCCGCTAAACCTCGATGTCCATCAGGTGGAGGAATACCGCAGACCGATCAAATGTGCGATTTACATGCCACCGAGTGCCCCAACGATGACGATAACATTGGGAAGGTATTGAGCTTGGTTTTCTGTGTGTTGCAAAATAAGTTAAACAAAAATTTAGGTGTTGGACGAGCAGTTTAACTTTCTAATCGATCAAGCCGGAAACTATGTGTCACTGTTGTCAGATCTATCCGATCGCCGGAGGGGTCATACATGGGTCACTTACCTGTCTTCGATTGACTCCAAGTGCTTTCATATGAAGGGAGTCCGCAATGACTATGCTATGCTGTTGTCGGGCTATGTGCTGAATGACGAATTGCCGGGACCATTCCTCCAGCTGCCTATTAACAAACTTGTTCCACTTCAAGAGTTGGTCAACCTAATGGATATGAGGAATCATATGATCATTGATCCTTCGCACCCGAAGACTTTGAAATTTTTCAGAGATGTGCCTCACCCGGAGGAGGGAGCGTTTGCTTTTATCGCCGTTTCGGGGGAAATTTGCAATTCATTTCTAAAGAAAATATAAATAATGCAGGGAAGCGCTGAATGCTTAGCGACTTGTTATTTGAGGCTGAAACTTTCAGAAAAAATTCCTCGCCATCTGAAAAAGTCCTTAATTGAAAATTACCTAGAAGCTTCGACTTAACAGACTCGTTCCATATTGAAACAACTACAGTTGTAAATTTAAATTTTAAATACATTTATTTAAATATTAAAAAATAAGCAAAACGAATTTACAGACATCTAAGCGTTATAACAGTCGTCACTCCATCCTCCTTCACATCTACGGATGCTTCGACTTTGAATTTACCCTCGGGTGTGGGCGCTGCACTAACACTCACATCGCTCGTTGTATCCTCACCCTTGATGTGAAATACTTCTAATTTCTCGCCCTCACCAGCGCTGGCCTCGTTGTCGTCCTTTTCTACTTCAACAACGACTACTGCAGGCAGCAGCGACCCGCCTTTGAGTATAACCGTCGACTTTTCAACAGCCTCACCGTGCCACATTTTCAAATCACTTGGCGTGAATAGGCAGACTTCCTTGTCGTTCAAGTCCTGCCCCTCGGGATCAATTAGATACGTCGCCTGGCGGGCGCAGCCAATTGCGACCACTTCGTCGGCTGCATAGCTTGAGTGGAGTTTCGCCTCCGGAAACCGACTAGCAATAGCTGATTGAATCTTGGGTATCTTCATGGTAGCGCCCAGTAGCACTATTTCGTCGATCTGTTTCACGATGCTTGTATTGTCGGCAAACAGCTTATCAACAGCTTCGTTGAGTGTCGTCATAAACTTGTTTATGACCGGCTGGATAAGACTTTCGAAGCGGGCTCGCGACATCTGCATGCTGAAATCAACACCATCCATCAGCGAGTCGATGTAGATTTGGTTCGATGGCAACGCGGTCAGGATGTGCTTACAGTTGGTGGCTGCGGTGTAAATCTTAGCCATTGAGCGGCGACTCTCCTTGGGATCCAGGCGGTACTTTTTGTAGAACTCCTGACCGACAAACTCAACCAGAGCTTCGGTGTACTGATTGCCACCGATTGCAAAAGGACCGAGTTCTTCCAGCAAAGTGTACATTCCACTGACAACCTCGTAAAGCGTAAAGTGGCTATAAATACCGCCACTCTTGATACAAAGCACAATTTTAGCCTCAGATTCAGTAGTTTGTGCCTCACCAATGCCGTATGCCAGAGCGGCAGCCGTCGTCTCCGAAATTATCTGTGCCACATGGAAGCCAGCTTCTTCAGCAGCTGCTGCGAGATTTGGCCACGATTCCTTTGGATAGCAATTTGGTATTGACAGCACCACCGATGGCTTGGAGTCCTCGTGCAAGTACGACTGACGGGCCAACTCAAACTCGGCCTTGTAGAAGTTCACACAAACTTGGTGCGGAGAGATTTTAGTTACGATTTCCTTGTCTGAATCACCGCCACCCTTGGATTTCAATTCGAATTCCTTCGTCTCTTCGTTGTAGTAGCATGTGATGTACTTACATGCTTCTCGGATTTTTTCTGGCTTCAGTGTGGATTGTGAAAGAAAGAACTGCAAGCTGTTGGCTATGCAGGAAGCGGGTTTTGATGCCATTTTCTGCTTGGCCGTAAGTCCGCATTCTATTTCGTTGCCTTCAGCAAGCAAGCAGGCTTGCGATACGCGGTCACCTTGTTTGTTGGCTATCACCTCGGGGTTACCATCGGATTTTACGGCTGCTATGCAAAGCGTGCTATTGCCGATTTTTATACCGAATCTAGGCCACATTGTGTTATTTAAATAGTTTTATAGAAACTAAAGAGATGTTGGTGGAATTTAAAAAAAAAAAATTCGATAACCTCGCACGTTGTAAAATGTACCGACTTGGTCCAGGGATTATCGCTCACTTGACAGATGTGCAACAGAAAAAGGTTTTTTTTCGCCTTGTCTGTGTTGGTCGAATTTTTTTTGACAATTCCGCAAAACACAATCCACAACGTGGAATATAAAATCCATTTTGGGTGTGTTCGTGAGGTGACAATGATGTGTAATTTAGCTTAGCGTTACGTTACACGTATTTCTAATTTCCGGTCGAGGTTGAGAGAAATGGTTTGTTTTTTGTCACCATTCATGCTTTGTTTTAGTACCTACAAATCAATAAGTTCGAAATTGTGTTCTTTTCGCTACCTACGTTTCTACATTGCTATGACTGATAATATATTTGAAAGTTGATGCAACACATTGATATTTGCAATTTATTTTGTTGGCTTATGGTTGTATAATAAACAAAAAAAAAAAAAAAAATTACAATTAATATTAATTTTTATTACATCTTTACATAACTACGTATTTAAGCAGCTTTGCCCCTGTTAAAGATCTGCAGACTATAAAAAAATAATTTTATTTATTGATGTATGTCAGTTATATTAAGTAAATTTTAGAACTTTTACGTTCATTCTGTGGCGAGTAACACAGCATTAGTAAATCCGCCGAAGATGTTCTCCTCAATCGTGTGACCCTTTGTCGACTACCTGCATTCGTAAAAGATTTACTACGAACATGGCGTCTATGGTGGGCATTTCGTTTTTTATTGCTAACTCTAAACGGGTTGTTAACATTGCCAAAACAAGAAGTCGGATTCTCACTATCTGAATGACCAATTTGATTGTCCTCAGTAGCCCCCATTTCAAATCTACAAGAAATGCTACCACTGCTGTGTGTTGAACGGTCCCTGTTCTTACTGCTGTTGGGCTTTTCCACTTTTGGTGAAATTTGGATTAAAGCTCTTAAATCCAAATCTATATCCTTTTCAGAATACGGTGTTTGAACGTGGGATCCATTATTGACTTGGGTAAACAATTCAAGTTGATTGGATGTTATCGATGGTAGTCGATTATTATCGATTGTGGGTGAAGGGTCCCGTGATAGTTCAGAACCAAAGATACTGGCATTGCTAAGGTAAGAGTTTCTATAAGAAAGGTTCATATCTCTCTTTTTTTTTAATTAGAAAAGTAAAATATGCTTACCTTTCAATTGGCAAATTTGTTCCGTAGTTTAACGATTCAGCGGGCTGCAGGAAATCCGTTAAAAATGTTTCCGGTGATGAGAAAGTGTGTCTTAGCCGCTGAACTCGAAAATTTTGATTACCATTATTAAATACCACCCATGATCTCTTCAAATACGTGTTTTCTGTACAAATATTGCTTTTTGGACGTTGTGATTCTAAAAGAGAAGAGGCAACATCTACAAGATTCATGGATATAGTTTGATTCAGAAAGCTTTCAAGTATGCCCTATTAGGAAAGTCAGCCTTAGCATTCTAGGGACTTATGCTTTGCTGAAGTCAACTTCGAACTCTATTTAGTAAAACCATGATTTGTGTCATACTTACTACCATCACTCCCCGTTAATGTCTGCGGGATGGCTAAGGTAAACGAAATGTTAAGGGATTCATCTCTAAACTCATTAGAGCATTCCTCAAACTGAGTTGGCGTGCCCGACGAGCTTGGTTGCTGTGGTTGATGTTGGTGGCTGACCGGGAATTCCGAACTGCCTGTGGGTAATTCACCCCCAATGGAAATCGATGTGGCGCTCGTTGCAGCCCCCATGGGTTGGTTCGATGCACACCTGCATTGTATCTCTGTACCCGGTTCTGCAAGGTCTGCAAGTTAAAGTCTTATTTAAAATTAATTAAAATGCAATGTTAAACGACTATAAGCATTGCACTTACCACACACAGTAGTTGCTGACAGGACTCGGCTTGCTAGCTCTTGCAATGGATTAGCCATTGCACAGGGATCAGCTGCCGCTGACGAAGTTGACGGTCCGTATGTATGCACAGTCGGCTGAAGGGGATTGTTAGGGTTAATATTTATTCTACCATGGCTATGTGACCTAGTCTGGTCATGACGATGTCGTCTGTGTCTTCTTTGTCTTTGGCGTGATTCGTGAATTTCCTGGTCCATACCGATTTTTATCACTTCTTCGTAGTCTGGTGGAGCTTCATAGCTTGGAGGCTCATCGGTAGTAAGTTCTTCTTGGCGGTCTTTAAAATAAGAGAGAATATTATTCCCCAGACAGAAGACTGTAAGAAGCCTTACCTAGTAGCTCACTAATTGTCTGCAAATGGTTCTGCAACTCTCGTTGATGTCTTGCGCGAACTCCCATTCTATAAAGTATCACCATCCATCCAGAGAGGACAGCGAATATGCCCAATGTGCTCATGACGAATATACCCGTAGCTGTTTTTAAGTCAGGGTATTGTTCCATTTTTGGAAAATAGTAGTTCGGCTTATGGGAATACCAGCGGCGATCATTTTGCAGGTGAGACCAGTCCTCTTCACACGACTCTGGTTCATCACTGCCGTCTCCACAGTGATCGAATCCGTCGCAGTGTAAACGAATTGAAATGCAGTGATTGTTGTTACACAAAAACTCAGAACCAATGTAGCAATCTGTTAATTTAAATCTTTAACCTGATTTATTTTGATATAGTCAAATAAAACTCACTTAAGTAGTTGAAAACACTGTAGACAACCGCCAATTTTGAAGACATTCCAAAGACTCCACGCAATCGAATGTAATAGCCAGTCAAAATGGGTACAATATGACTCTCTTTACTCATGCCGTTATTTGGCCATACAACGTTCTCAACGCTCGGTGCATCAGATGTCGTTCCCTGGCGGATAGTTAGTTCAGAGCGCGAAGCCATTCCGTAAAAGGCTTCTACTCTCAAAGATATGTGAGTTTTCATCATCATGTAGTTGTTGCCGGGCTTAATGATCCAAATACAGTCGTAGAGGCGAACGTCTGTTGTATTCTCGATCATATTCATCATAGTTATTGCGCCTCCCGGACCAGACACCATGCCACCGCAATCTGAAATAAATCAAAACAAACGCATACTTTGTAGGTAACTGAGAACATTTTTGTGTCAATACTCACCTGTATAAGGCATCAGCTGTCGATCCTTAATATGTTTAGAGGGAAGAAAATTAACCTCGGCTCTATAACCTGATCCTGTAACACCGTTACCCCGAAACTGTAGCAGCAACGACTTACCACTGCTAATAATGATCGGTGGACGGAAGTGTTCACCAGTGTACGAGTCCAACATTTGACCGTTTGAATCGAAAACCTGAAATTATACGCAAACGAGGATTCCCGGACAATAAACACCTAAAAATGTTTCAAGATACCTCCAGAGTCGACGTCAGTCCCAGTTGAAAATCTGTGAACTCCAAACGCACCTGGCAATTGTCTGCCTCACACGTGAGAATGTGTTCGATGCCATAGTCACGAGGATACGACATTGGGAAGTAAGGTGTCGATATAATCTGCGGCATGAATTGCGAGTAGTTGCTGACGATAGATTGCGTCGGTGAGCCACTTATAATTTTCACATTTCCTTCGCACAAAAACAAAAGAATGCAATTGATGACGTGGGGGGAAGAGAGAAAAAGGTTTATAACGTTTCAATTAAAGAAAATGTTGTTGTATATCGTTTTCAACCCTTGTTTATATGCGTTATACAATGATATCGATTCTTTGTGTCGTAATGTTACAACGCAGTTGGTAATGGTAATAGTTTACCGATTCAAACATTTAACTAATTTGGGAGGAGTGCCTCTATTTTATACGACGAGACGACCTGCATGTTTTTTAATGTTGACTAAATATTAGTGCTCGATATGCGTAAGGTGAATAAAATTCCAGCTGCACTCAAGTCAGCGGATCTACACGATTTTATACGCCAACATAAATTCAAATTTATGTGGAAAATTCACTTATCGAACAGATCCACTAAATAACATCCACACGCTCCACTGATCATGTTCACGTGCCTATATGCAGATTGGGGAGAAACTACCGGAGAAATGGTGTCGCTGTCGGTTGATTTGATGGCCACTTTTTAATTTAGAGCAGGCAACTCTTTGTTGCCTAAATTGGAGCACGTCTGCCTGCAAACAACAATCTTATTCAGTAGAGTTCTGCCATCAAGTTTCCTGAGATTCGATGACTGCAAATAGAGTCGAAGTAAGTCGGGCAAAGCGCTCGAATAGGCACAGAATCTTCGCGTCACTCAGATACAAACGAAACAACAATTCGTTTAGATTTCGTTTGGTTCGAGTTTTCGGGAAGAAGATTTCGTTCGCCAGCGAGTTTATCGAAGAATCTCAGACATCTCACACGTTATATGGAAGAACAAAATGCAAACATCTAGAGGTAGCTTATGCAGTACACAAAAGGAGAAGAATAAGCGAAATAAGTGTCGAAGATTTATATTTTAAATGTCAATTGATCGTTAACAATAGCTGCAACTGCTCCTTGGTCGCACAAATGAATAGCTCCAGCTATAAGTTTGTCTGCGATAGATAATAGAAAACGTTATGTGCTCCGAGAACACTATCTGAACTTATTGATTGAAGGAGAGCTAAACCTTTTTCTTTTAAATTATATCCGTTCGTATTCATCATGTTTTTTTTTTAGCTTACAAAACAATGCAAATACCAATGAATTCGATTTCATTGTACTCCGCTTACTATTTAACTTACTTTCTGAAAAATACTGCAAAGAAAAGACATGACTGTTGGTGGCACGATAGAAAAACTTCAGCAAAAGGGTTCTTGTTTTGCTGCGAAAAACCTTGCCATCGCCACAAAACTCCTGACCCGAAATAGTTGTATCATAAGGTGGTTCCGAAAACTGAATATGTTCACAAGGACACATATTAGGTGATTTGCCAGTTACGCCACTATTGGTCATTCTCTCACATGTCTTGGAAAAGTTAACATAGGTGAAGGTTATTCTAATTACACACTCGGCGCATGTAACCAATTCTAAATTGCATTGGTACCAGACATCGGCATTTGTGCGATTTCTTATGTTGATCGGTGTATATAAAGTACTCTAAAACAAACAAATATTGGAGGTTATCGTTTAAAACAAAAACCGATTCCTTTAACTAATGGACACGCACCCGATATGCCGAAGTGGTAACGTTACGGGCGTGCAAATCGCCTCTTTCGCCCAGTTCCAGGAAATGTCTACGCCCATTCCAATGACTACAAATATCCAACTCCCGAAGACTGTTTCCCGAATATGCGCTACTCCCGGCTTGCAAAGCAGTTATAAACACAAAACCGATAGACACTATAAACACAAGGCTAGATGCCTGTTCCATATTCAGGCTTGATTAATTTGATTTGAATTATTAGGTATTTATTGTTTGGCGTTTTGAATAGTCCTGCAAAAAGTGCGAATTGAACCGTTCGCGTCTCAGTATGAATTTCGACTGAACTTAGGTCTAGTGTCGGTTGGTTAGACATTTGGGGAGACACTATTTAAATTGCAGTCGCCATTTAAACAACCCCCAACAGCATAATGTTAGAGGTACGTTTCGTGGAAGCCATAAAATGTCTAAAGCTTGAGTTCTTCTCGTATCTCGCAGTGGGGATGACACTATTAAGTTTATTCTTTAAAATTTTTTTGAAGAATGGGGAATGCTGCAGACATAATAATAATAATTAATCATCCACCGGTTGATGTTTCTGTTGTATCTATGCTCGTACATGCATGTCAGACGTCACACAAGACTATTTACCTTTTGGCTTGTTGTGGAGGTAGATAGGGTCAAACGGTAATGGACACTTGCAGGGATTCAATAAGAAATGTGCTTCCTCATAAAAAACTGTACTCTGTGTCTATTACCTTCTTAACTTTGTAATTCAACTTTGAAGGGGCTGCGTATATGATATTACAGACCACACATGAGTATTTTGTTTGCTTACTTAGCAACTACTTTAATCGGAGTAGTGAAAGCCGATTATGGTTTCCGATAGACAACAGACAAAATAAAATAAAAATAGAAAAGAGTTTCTCAAAAATTCATTCGAGAATTATAATCAAGAAAACCGAAAAAATGGAAATTTTCAAGTAAAAAATCAAGCTATTGATGCCTACTTGTTTATAACAGTCTTTATGTATTATAAGATACTTACAAGTTCCACTGTAACTATCTTATTGAACTCAAAAATCCAAAATCTTATATAGGTCCGTTCTCGGGTCTGTTACTTAATCAAGATAACAAAACGTAATCACACTCTTGCTCCAATTGAATCCAAAGCTCAATTTTCTTGATTTGTTTTCCTTATCTTCTCATTCTACGCGTAACACGTTGCAGTACGTAGCATATGCAATTGAATCGATTTGAGAATAAATTCGATTTATTCTCCTCGCCATTGGCCTATAAATTAAATTAAGCACGCGAATACAAAAAGCAGACCTTTAAGTAGACTTTATTATTTCCACAAATATTATTCTGATTGGTATAAAAACGAAGTCACCTTCACGCAGTCTAATGATTCTTTGAAAAATAAAATTGTGTTATTCGTTTTGTAACTACATATAATGTACTCGTAATGCACCCGCCAGCGGTCATCTACAAATGCGCCTTACTATCTGCACTCGATACAAGTCATTGCGAAAGAGCCACCTTCAGATTGTCGGCCAGTTTGTCAATGAACTCGAATGTCTCCAAGTAGTCTTTGCGCTGTACGTTGTTCATGCCCTTGATGCAAATGGCCAAATCCTTGGTCATGAAGCCAGATTCAATGGTCTGGACGCAGACCTTCTCGAGGGTTTCAGCAAATCTCTGAAGTTCAGCATTGTTGTCCAACTTGGCACGGTGGAGGAGACCCCGGGTCCATGCAAAGATTGATGCAATTGGATTGGTTGATGTTTCCTTGCCTTGTTGGTACATCCTGTAGTGACGAGTGACAGTTCCATGGGCAGCTTCAGACTCAACAGTCTTTCCATCGGGGCACAGCAACACTGAGGTCATCAGACCAAGGGAACCATAACCTTGAGCAACCGAATCAGATTGTACATCACCATCGTAGTTCTTGCAGGCCCAGACGAAACCTCCTTCGGACTTCATGCAATAGGCGACCATGTCATCGATTAGACGATGTTCGTACCAAATGCCAGCCTCCTCGTATTTCTTCTTGTAGTCCTTCTGGTAGACTTCCTCGAAAATGTCCTTGAAACGTCCATCGTATTTCTTGAGGATTGTGTTCTTGGTACTCAGATAAAGTGGGTACTTCCTCTGCAAAGCGAATTGAAGGGACGAGTGAGCAAAGTCTATAATCGATTCATCAGTGTTGTACATGGCCAATGCGACGCCAGCCGCTTTGTATTCATGGACGACCTCCTTGATACCTCCACTACCTCCGTTGGCAGGGGTGAACACAAGCGACAGTGTACCAGCTTCTGGAACAACGAAGTCGGTTGCCTTGTACTGATCGGCATGAGCGTGACGTCCGATAATGATTGGTTTCTCCCAACCGGTAACCAAACGAGGAATATTCTTGCAGATAATAGCCTCACGGAACACTGTTCCTCCGAGAATGTTACGAATGGTTCCATTAGGTGACTTCCACATTTTCTTCAAATTGAACTCCTCGACGCGCTTCTCATCGGGGGTAATGGTGGCGCACTTGATGCCAACGTTGAACTTCTTTACGGCTTCAGCACAATCAATGGTGACCTGGTCGTTGGTCAGATCACGGTTTTCCATGCCCAAATCGTATGTGTGCAAGTCAATGCTCAGGAAGGGCAGGATCAGTTTATCCTTGATTGAGCTCCAGATGATGCGAGTCATCTCGTCACCGAGGATATCAACAACGGGACCGGCCTTGATTTTGCTTGCCATCTGAAATGTTCGAAAGAATCGAGACATTATGAATCGGATTAACTACAGTATTTCGATAATAAAAAGGTGTAAAAAATAATAAATGCACGTCCGATGGGAACAAGTAAATGCTTCCGAACACAGAAAACACAACACGGCCTTAAATCGTCGTTATCACCGCCGGACACAACACACAAGCGACAAGTGCAATAAAATAATACAGTACTATAGATTCAACTGTCAAAATGAAGTAATGCGTTTTTTATCAACGAGTTTGATTAGATTGGCGGGGTTACGCAAGAAAGCTCTTTGAAGGAACTAGGTACTTTACTCTTTCTACCAACAAGAAATGACTCGGAGATGGGAGCTATCTGTTTCATTTTCGTTGATAAGTATTTCACTTTAGCTATGTAAATATAACAAATACAAAAAGCTTTTACACTTTACAGTGTGGAACAAAAGTGAGCACGTAAATAAACAGAAAATTAAAAAAAAAAAAATAATAATAAAAAAGATTCAGATTTCAAACTGAGACTGATGTCGTTTTCGATTTGGCTTTTCAGATTTTGATCTGAGATTTCAGATTTCTGCTGCCAAATCGAACATGAAATCTGAACTATATTGGTATGTGTGTGTATTGAGTTGGCGGCAAAATAAAATATTTTTGCACTTGCACTCGAAATCCATTTCAATTGATTTTCACACATTTATAGTACTGCATTTCGAAATAATTTAATATAAAAACTCGATCCCATATGCGTAAAATAAATAATTCAGTTAAAAAAGCAACCCTCCCAACGATAAACAATTCGTAACCGACGCTGTGTGTCATAAACATTGGTGTTAGTGAAAGTATGTGTAAAATCTGAGGAAAAATTGAGATTTCTCAAAAGTGATCTGAGATCAAAAAAAAAGATTGATTTTTGTGGCAAATCGAACATGAAAAGCAATCTCGATCAAAAAAAAAATTTATCTTTTGCCAATAGCCAGAGCCACACGAAATCTGGAATCTGAGAGCAAAATGCAAAAACATAAAAATAAAAGGGAAATAAATGCAGCCAACCCCGACCAACCGTAGGGAAATATGCTAGAGTTCGCGAATACCATATTTTTACATTTCCGAATGTCATTGGTTAGTTTAATATATATGTATGGTAAAAATGCGAATAATTTAATTTGTTTGGTTAATAAAGCTATCTACGGGAAATTCTTCATATACAATAAATATATTAGGACAAACATGTTTACGTGTAATATAGCTTGTAGGCAAGTAATTTAAAATCGGCCGGGGTTGGGGGTTTTTAATTCCCAGTGTAACTACCTACTTAACGAACATTTATAATGGAAACCTTTCAATTTAAAATACCTTGCGTATAATTAATAAGCTTTATAGTAGATAAGATTATTGTTGGTTTTTTTTATGATATTGCGTACAAGTGTTTTTATGTTAGATAAGGTTTTATCACTGATAGTGATTTCAAATCATCAGTGTATCAACTTTAAAAGCAATTAATTTACAGCTCTGTGTACTAGCATAATATATAATAAATCTACGTACTTGACAGGTGCCTACCTAACAAAAATTGATTACTTCAGAGACAAAGTTTAATCGGGGGTTACACAAAGTAGCTTGAAACACTAGGTCTGTTCCCTTACTTTTGTAGTAGTAAGAGTGGAAAGGACAATTAAATTGGCAGTGGTGGGGATAAATTCTCTCACAGAGAGAGACACTTATGTCGTTTTCCATTGGTTTCACTCGGGGATCCACTCATTCTGTAGTCCAATGGAACAAGAAAACTGCTTCTGATTGAATCCACAAGAGTATTGGTGAAATGCCAAAAAATAATCTACGGCAGCCGTCAGTTGACTTGTATAAAATACACAAACTACACTTGTGTGAGTGCTTCTTGAGTGGATTCCGACTTCAAATCAAGAAGCGAAATTCTCTCCTCAGAATCACCAGAAGAGTATTTTTTGTGCCAATGGAACGGTTTCAGAAGTGATTTTTTCGATTCCGGACTCTCCCGGACGCTTCTTTTTGCCCAATGGAAAACGACATTACGAAAAAGTTAGGGAACCCTTTTGTAGTAAACTATGAAAAATGACAGATATGACGGATAAATAATTCCATAAATTGCAGTGGTAAAGAATATTTTCAATACGATGGAATGTGCGGGGAGAACATTCAATATTTATTTTGCCTCCTGTTGATACCATTTTAATAGAACGCAAGAAATCAAAACAAATTCAATCGAATGTCAAATATGACAAGAACTTTCAAATCAGCTGTTAATTGTTTGGTGACTGACAGCCCTTAAAATTTCTTACACCAAGAAATTTGTTGAGTAAAAATTCGTAAGATTCTCAGTGGAGGGGTAATATCTTGCTCTCTCGACGACGCTCTCTTTTACTAATTTTTCGAGTTAAGGAACGGCATTGAGTAAAAATTCGTAAGAATTCGTAAAAATTCGTAAGATTTAAAAGTGAAGGGACAGAACTAGTGTTTTAATGACATAATTTTTTTTTTTTAATTTCAGTGAACTAGATCAACTAAATTAAAAAGTCAGATGCCTATCTGCCTAGTTTAAAATATTTACATTAGATTAGATGTCGAATAATTATCATCCTCCCGTTTGTTCTTAGTTGAAAGCGGTAGGTACTCGCCCCTATTTTTATGTGTCACATCTCACATCTTATGTTATTACTGATATTAAATAATATACACACAGATGAAGATATTGATGTTATTTTATTTCTTCGAAAGTATAAGTAGGTATACAATTTTCTAATAATTCTACTATTGGTAAAACAAAATTACGTGTAGCGTGTACTTTCTATTTTTGATACGATTCATACGTAATTGATACGCGCAATTGAAATCAGTAGCAGATAAGAATTCAAGTTCATGGAACATGTCATATAGCACTGATTGTATTTTCATTAATTTTATAACTCATGAACCTTGTTGATCCTCCCTAACCCGAAGTAGTGTATTTTGTTATTATACTAAAGTCAGGCAAAGTTGAAAATGTGCCGATCTATATCAAAGAAATATAATTTCCACAAATTACGCTAAATGCCTATTTTGAGGGTTTTGAGAAAACCTATTATTCGGAGGGAATACAAAATTTGGAAAAACGCTGGGCTAAGTGTATCGAGCTAAAAGAAGATTATGTTGAGAAATAAAAAAAAAACATTGAATTATCAAATATAAACCTCGTAGACCAATCAGAGGATTCCGCTAATTAATTTAGTAAAATAGTTTGCAGGGTAAAGCCATTTTGAAACACAAGTAATGTGTTCGAGCAGTTATCATTACACAAATCGAAAGTGTCACAAAAACATTGCGAAATTAAAATCTTCTATTGAATTTATGTGAGCTACTTCCAGTCATATTTTAGCCATAAAAAACTTTGCCTTATTTCGTTTTCAAAGTTGTTTAGTTAGTCCCCATTAATTTGATGCACATTTAGTGATTTGTTTACAAAAAAAAAAAAAAAAAACGAGAATTATACGTTGCCTGTACTTTAGACAGACACAAATAATATTGAAATCTTTTGCAGAGGCTTTGTTAGTTGTTGGGAGCACACAAACTTGTTTTTTACAATTAAAATTAGCATGTTGCATCGTCATTATATCCATTCCATTTGAATCTACTACAAAATAACCAAAATGGTCGTTACTGATACCGACGATTGACAAAATTATTCTGTAGGTATTTTTCCATATTATCTGTCGCCATATGGTATCATACAACTAAGAACTTGACTATTAAGTTGAAGAGACCAAATTAAAGAATAAACTTTAATTTCATTTATTATATAATAATCTTGCTTATGCTTTCGGTGACAATAAGCCACTATCTTATCACCAGAGGGGTGGTGTTTACGCAAGCAATCACTTTAGATGACCGTTCTCCAAAGAATCAACAATCTCAACAATCAACTCCCCCCCACGTACAGTAAAATGCTGTTTTCAATATTCTAAGCTTTTAAAACGATATCATACTTAACTTCAACGTCATGCAAGGAATTTGAGTTGCAGAACAGAATGGGCAAAGTCCAAATGCTGCACAATATTGCAGCTTTTACCACCTGTCTGACTCTTCCCCCTTGGTTTCAAAGAAAATATAAAAAAACAAGTTCTTTCATTTTACAAACAGAAAAACCCGCAACAGAAAAATACAGTGTAACGAAATTCCAACGGAAAGGAGAACAGATGAACTTTGGTGGAATAGGTAAATAGGGGCCAAAGACCAACTAGAAATCAGTTTTATTTATTCTTCAAATTAAAAGTGAAGAAATAAAAAGAAAATAAAACGACTTCGAATGGATTAAACCTTAGCTCGCAGTGAAAGTTCATTTTTACATTTTCATACATGAATATCAGTTCTGGGTTATGCGAAACATATCTAAAATCACATTGCCGTTTAAAAATGGAGGTGAAATTCCTGATAATGTAGTTCTAATCTAGTAACTAATGATAATAATTACTGGCGATAGGTAGTTACCTACTTCGCAGTTGACTTACCTTTACGGATTTCTCTAGATATTTAGAAAAATTGTGTGAGAATTGTTAAAACACCGGCAGTAGTAAACAACTACGTTCCAATTCCAAATAGAAGACAATTTCACACGAAGCACCAAATTGAACCCAACCACTCCCAAACGAACACAACGACTGACTGAATGAGAAAATAAAATGCTTCCGGCAAAATGGCAAATGGCAATTCATTGATGGCGAGCGAAAAGCGAAGACTTTTGACAGCGAGGCCGTGCGCCGTGGCCGAGGCGGCAAACAACAGCGTTTGTTGCTGCGTGCTGCCGTTGTTCAATCAAAGTGGAGCAAGAATATAATAAATCTGACTGTTTTGGAATCACATTTGGCTACAAAAAGTGTCACCTGCTATGCAAGAGATATATCCGATATATAATCGTTTTTCTGTACCATCTGGCTGTGCAAGTGTACAAAATTATATAAACGTGTAGCAAGTCATCGTCTTTATTAATTAAGAGAATAACATCCAAGAATCATCCCATTCATGCCATATCTAATCCATCAACGAACAAAATACCACTGAAAAGCAACAAAATATAAATCTCGCAAGCAACCGGAAGGATACATATATGTAGACATTCCTATTGGAACAGGCGACGAGAAAAAAGCTATTTTATAAGAGTGTTACTTGAAATATGTCTCGGAAAACGTAATTTGCTTCGCTTCAGTTTTCAACTCGACTGAATCCAATGTGACCAATAAGATACCGATCATCGATATTTGGCAGCACCGGAATTAAGAAAATTAATGAGTTTTGTTTGGTAAAATAATATCCTATGTGGCTTTCCAAATGGCGGTAAATAGGTCGGTGTTACTGGTAAAATGTTTTTTTTTTTATTTTCAATAAATTGCCACTTGGAAAACTGTTTCCAAATAGAAAAATGCGTTTCGCCCTATTGTAATACTGCATTTACAATATCATGCACACACATTTTTGTACAAGACGGGTTCATCAATTCATCAGTCAGTTACCTATATGAAATAAACATAATGGGCGACCAAAGACGTGTCACGTATTTTTACGTGCTGTCCTTTCTGTCACACGGCATTAATTTTCCGTATAAATGACACATTATGACATGAAACATTAAGGGTAAATCCACACTTTGAAGGAATTAGTTAATTTTTACATGCTATTTTTCTTATAAACATCAGCGTTGATGATGCCAACTTGGTAAATAGTAGTAAAAGGCGCATAGTACCTATGGTAACTATGTTGTTTCCGGCTGACCGTTGGAGTAATTATTTCACAAGAGCTTTCATGAAATGGTTTGTATCTAGGGTTAATGGGAGATTATTTTGTGTATAATGTGCTGCATACTTTTATGCAACATAATTTTTAAATTTTGAATTAGGTAACGCAAGAAAACAGACAATCTAAAATTTATTATGATTGAATCTGTTACATGCATCGATGAAGAAGCCTTTCACTAATAATAATCTTTGATAAAATTTAACCAAAATTAAGAAGTGATAATTTTAGTTTAATATTTATAAACTTTTTTAATCAACTGTCAAAAAACACAGATTTTAGGAACAGTTTTAGATTAACTTGTATAGTGTCAAACAACAGTGGAACTAAAAATGCAATCAGTTCGTCTAAATCTGAAAATTTTGTTATAAAAAGTCCATAATACGCACCAAATTCAATTTAATGACGTAGATATACGAAACAAACCTGCATATTAAAAATAACTTTATCATTTCCGAAATCAATCAAAAGGTGTGTTTCTCATGCATTCACAGCCGCATACCATTGCTTCCCTCAAAGAAAGCAAAACAAAGAATGATGAAGTGAATTAAATCGGCCAATAAATCAAAAGATTATAGTCATAGAATTGATTTACTATAGTCAAATATTTGGAATAGATCTATAGGCTTCATGCTGCGGTTCGAATGTAATTAATTTATTTCTGTTATCTTACGGATAACTGCCCAAACAGAATGGTAGCTACTGCAGACGTAACTGCATGTGTTAAAACTCTTCCATGTTCCATATGCAGCTTCGATTTGTTGTGTTCACCATCATTGGATTTGTGTGTACATATTAAACATTTGACAGCTTCAGAAGCAATAGGTTTTGGAGAAAGGCGTGTGTTTTCTTTATTTGTTAAAACGTTCTTATGTAAAATGCAAAAAAAAAAAATGAAAACTTTCACAAACGCAAAATGATCACCAACTCCATTAGCTGTCAAAACTTAAAATAAATGTAAATGGCTTCTGGAGGAAATATGACAGCGAAACCGAAATTAGCAATATGTAGGTATACTTAATTTAGATTGTAAAAATATTGTTTCTCTTGTGCCAATCAAAAGTTATGTAGATAAAAAAGCGTTTTTTTTGGATATAGATACAATAATTTTCCAGTTGAAGGCTGCTTTTTTTTTGTTTGTTTATTCAACAAAACATTAATAAATCGTTGATTTTCTTATCTTTTCTTGATCTTAATGGTCTTTGTTACCTTTTGCTTTTTTTTTTGTCGGCTAAACCAACCATTTTTCTAGTAGATTGACTAGTCAAGGGTAGTTTGACGAATCCAATTTATGGAAATCGAGGTTTTATGATAATAACGTTATATGAATTTTGATATTTTATTGGTATTAAAGAACATCTAGAAACGCATCGCTGTATGGTGGGTGCTCAACATACCATACAATTTGTGCTAGGTAAGGTTAGGTTAGGTTAGGGTGGCTGGCCGCCTCAAGTGCAGCCACACTTAGGCCAAATTAGGCCCATTGTGTTACCACAGGATCGATAACGACTCCTTATCTACCCGTTGAACCAGCCGGAGCTAAGAATGAAGCGATGGAGGCAGTTGAAAGAAATATTTTCCGAGGTGTAGTTTTCTACGGAGTGACAGTGCTGGACACGTACATACGAGGGGAGTTCAATATATTCGCGGTATCGACATGAAGGAAAACACGAATTAAATTAAAAATATTTTTATTTTTCAATATAATCTTCTCTTACATTAATGCATTTTTTACATCTTGAGATTAACTTTTCTATACCCTCAAAAAAATAGTTTTCATCTTTCTCTCCAAAATGTTCATTTATTGCAGTTTTGAGCTCCTCATCATCGGTAAATCGCTTACCACGAAGGTTTTTTTTAAATCTGGGAACAAAAATTAATCACTAGGGGCAAGGTCCGGACTATAGGCTGGATGTTGAATTTTTTCGAAACCACAATCCCGTACAACAGCCTTAGAAATCCATGACGTGTGCACGGGAGCATTGTGAGCGATGTGAGCATTCGAGGCACCCATCTTGCACTGACTTTGGAAAGACTTAGACAGTCATGAAGAATGGTGTGTATGGTACCAATAGAAAGGTTAATCTTCATAGCTATCGTTTTAACCTTTACTCGAGCATCCTCAAGTACAAGTTTCTCGACTTGTGTAATATTTTCTCCGGTGCTGCCAGTTAGTGGGCAGCCTGAGCGAAGTTCGTCTTCAATGCTCTCCCTGTCCCTTTGAAATAAACTTGACCACTTTTGAACAGTTGACAACGAAGGTGCAGAACCTCGAAAAGCAGCCACCATCTCTTCGTGAATATTTTTTTTTATTTTTCCTTGTTTAGTAAGAAATTTTATCACAGCGCGGTTCTCAATTTTAGTGATCATCGCGACACCAGCCATTTCACCTTCGTTCAACGCAAAATACAAAGCAAACTTATAATCACAGCAACATGAAATTTTACACTAAAACACTTGAATAACGGGGCTACTAAAATCACGAAATAATTTTTTCACATCTTTGGAGTATCCCCCCCATACCGCGAATATATTGAACTCCCCTCGTAGAAGGTGCAGAATAGTCTCCTCCTCCTCCTCGTCCATACAGCTTCTGCAGAAATCATTTGAAGGGAGGCCCAATCTGAGAGCATGTCTCCCTATGATGCAGTGTCCCGTGATGACACCTACTAGAGTGCTTATTATGGGTCTTTTCAGTGTAATAAGACTTTTTGAGCGCTTGGAATCCAGCTGAGGCCAGATCTGTTTCGAGGTGTGGCACGTTAAGCAGCTATAGACCACCTGCGATTAGTAGCGCTTAATGCGTTTTGTTTAATTAGGAGCTTGCAAGTAGCAAGAGGCATATAGACCCTCTTCTTTTCTGGTAGAGTCGTCATAGTAGTGCCTTGTCTGGCGAGCTCATCGGCGATGCAATTGCCTGGAATGTCTCTATGGCCCGGCACCCATATAAGGTGAATTTTGAATTGTTTCGCCATCTCGTTCAGAGATAGTCGGCAATTGAGGGCAGTTGTTGAATTGAAGACGACAGAATCCAGGGATTTAATGTCGGTAAAGATGGTCATATCCTTTACAGATATTACATTATACCGAAGCCATGACAAGGCCTCTTTGATCGCCATGACCTCCGCCTGAAATACACTACAGTGATTAGGAAGGCTAAATGAGATTTTACAATTTAGATCAGAAGAGAAAACACCCCCCCCCCCCCCCCCCCCCTACTCCTGTCTCAGTTTTGGACCCATCTGTATAGAAACAGACAGACTCCTTACGGGGTACTGTTTCATTCTCCCAGTCACTCCTGGAGGGTATGTAAGTTTCGAAGTTCTTTTCGAATTGAAACTGAGGGAGGGTGTAATCAGTATCTTTTGGAATGCATTCCAATGTATTTAGAATAGATGAGTGACCAGTTTGGCGACTGGTCCACAACTGAATTGCTTTCATCCGAGTGGCTGCATTTGCACCCTTCCCCTTCCAGTATTAGAAGTAGTTCATTCACTACTAGGTTCCAAAGAAGAGGTGAGATAACGCCACAATTTGTGCTAAGAATTCAAAACTATTTTCCGCGGTTGCAAGCACCAATAACAACTTTATTTTTGTTCCAAAATCTTTTGACTTTGAAGTTTATAAAATAAAGGCCTTGCGAATGTTGCTCTAGGCTACCTTGTTGAATGTTTTTCTTTCGACAGTTCCTAGCAAAGTCGACTTTGTGATTTCGTGTAAATTTACGCATATTACTTCATGAAAGAACAATTTTTTGATGTTAATATAAATTATTCGCTGGCTTAAATTTTCTAAAACAGGAAACGTATATAATCTGCTATTTCGACATCAAGTATTTAGGATGTGTTCGGGAATGTTTATTTTTTCAAGTTCCTTCTGATTATTTTTAATAGCCCTGGGACTGTTAAACAAAGAGAGGCAGAATTAATTCAGACTAATCGATGTGAAAGAAGAAGAAGAAGAAAAGAATGATTTCATAACTTTAAGAGTATACCTAGATTGTTGTATTTTAAAGATTTTATGAAACAAACTTACTGCCAAAATAACTCTCATCAACAAATCTGTCGTTTAAAGAGCGGTATACCAAATGATGGTTTATAGATATTTAGTTCGTACTACTGTCGGTCGTCAAACACGGTTACTTATTTACCAAACGTGTATGGTATAGGAACAATTGATGTGTTTCATTTGTAGAATTTATACAGCTTATGAGTTGTCACAGGAAAGCGGCTCAAAGGAGGGTAAAAATAAAGTAAATAGTTGACCCAATAGGTTTAAGTAGGACGGAAGATCGCTTCCCACAACAATTTATTTGTTTAGTTGCATTTTTCTTTCGTCTGAATTAAGAATTTCTCTCAGCGTAAAGTGAGGCGGCAGAAAAGAATGCTGTGTGCAGCTTGTATTTTTCGCATTATCCCATGGGACCGCTCATAGTTCAGCAGGTAATCACTGAGCTGGCTTTTGTATTTGACAAAAGAATGTGCGGTCGAAAATGCCTGTTATTATGATTCGAAGTCACCCATTTTTATGTGTCAAACCAAAGTAGGTATACCTCCTTCAATTTGAATGTCTCCTCAGCCCTCCCCAAGGTTGTCTACATGAAAATACCATTTCCCATCTATGTACCAGTACCTCATTGATGTCAGTTTGTAATTGGCCAGTGTATTGTAATACGCTCCGTTGTCTTTGCCTTCCGGCACTTATGGTTCTCATCGACTTAAATTTCGATGTGAAATTCGAAATACCCACACACGGAATCTGTCCATTCGCAAAGCTCAATGACTCGTCGATGACGAACGTCGAGTTGATTCGACAACTCCATGTCACACTATTGATTGGCTTTTATCGAAACTCGCATCTAAAACATTTATTTAATCTATTCTGCAAACACAACATGTTTACACTGTCCATTCTCTAATCATGACAAATAAAATAATGCCTTAAGATCTATCTCTCCACTAGGAATCATTAAGTGAAGATAAATAATAGAGAGAATAATTAAAAAAACGGGTACTACACAGTTCACACCCTCGAAGACTGTTTCCCCGGGCTATAGGTTGCGATAAAAGTACAGCTTTCCAATAGCACACGATACTTTGGTTAGAAAAATATCCACGGGCGCCAATGTGATTAATTAACTCTCCAGAATGTACCAGTATCAGTTTGCTGCGAATGCCCACCAGCGAGGCGCACACTTTTAATTTCATTCATCGCCCCATGGAGCCCGGTCCCTGGCCCGACGCACTGACCAAGTTTAAGTCAACCACCTCTACAGAAGTATCGCGGTTCTATAAATTAACTTTCAAGACTAATTTCTTACAAATTTCTTCGAATTCCGGCTAGGGTTCTGTTTTGGTTGCACCACGCAAACCTGTACGCTTTTGTATTTTTTTTTTTTTTGTTTTCCTTACTTTTTTTTAGAGAAAGTCAAATCATTTGACTCTCATATGAGCGGGAAAGATTACAAGGTATGCTGCTCCTCTTAAGACCATTATGGTAAGTGTGCGGTGTGGCACCACCTCCTCTCCGGGGGTGGCGGCTGTGGCGGCGTTCACTCGCTCACTACAAATATCGTTTGGTTATGAATGATGGTCGAGCATTATCATTTCCCGCATACCACTTAAGAAGATACTCATTTTTTGCACTATTGTCTCGAAAAGAAAAGGCAGCCTGGTTTCTAGAAAGCTGTTGAATGTGCTGGTCTATGCCGCGCTCTCGACTTGAACTCGTTTGTTATGCTAAAGACTGTGCGAGTGTATTCCATCGTCGTCGTCCATTCCCAAATGAAGCGCATATTTGGCCTAAACTATGAGACACACTCAACTCGTACAGCAGTGAAGGAATACGCATTTAGTCATCATCGCATCGTTTGTCTATCAAACGATTGACCTATTAAGCGGCCGAAACTGTAACGACCATAAACGAGAGCTGTGCAGGCGGATGGCATGCATGTGCCAGCTGACTGGACTGTTAAGTTCAAAATTCATTTAGACTGTTGGCTCGGTTTACTGAATGAGTTGTTTGTATACTTGAATGTGTGAGTTTCTTTTCGCTTCAGGCTCACAGTGATGGTCCGATTTTTGGCATAGCAAATTTCGGCTGCCTTTCTCTGTAGTTTTGATTTGGCCCAAGTTATCAATCAGATACGTTGGCAGAATTATGACAATTTTAATGAATGAGAGTTTGACTGTGCTGACAGGTGACCCGCTGTGGCGCTCTCATCAAGCTATGATCACCTCTTAATTGATGCGATCGAACAGAAAATAAAATTCTCCATTTTTGCATTGTCGGGAATTTTCACAGACAATGAGAGAGGAGAACCCTACACCTACATGCCTGTGGTTGTTTTTCGAAAGCAAAACCTTCTAGGATGGTGCTTTCGAAATTGAGTCGTATACCGGTGGAGCTTATCATACATTTCACATCGTACAATGCTGCACATTCGGTGGCGTTACGCTTCAATGCATGACAAGACAGTGGGACCTTTAAAGTGGCAGTTCTGGCAACTGTCGCAGATTGGATTTTGCATTCATTAATTGGCGGATGGGAACTGTTTGTACCGGTCATTTACCAGTTGACGCCACAGAAATTCGGCACAGCTAAGCGGGAAACTCTTCCAAATTTGTGGAGAATCTAATTTGGATGTGGGTTTTAATAAAACTTTCGTTCAAAGAAATACTTAAATTTCCTGATTTATCGTTTTTGTTGTAAAATTTGGCAGTTTTTCGACCACGAAATATTTGAGATCGTTCATTATGACGTAGTTTTTTGGGAAGCAAAACACGCATGTGGCGGAATCTTTTATACAAGGCAACGTCACGCATTTGTTTTCTCTTTCGTCCAAGTCTCTTGATACGTATAAACAAAGAGAAGGTGCAGACATGAAATTTCCATCATTCATGTGTTTAATCCAAAAACTATTAAAATAGATCGTCATACAAACGGTTAAGTGCGCGGAAGCTGAACGTCTATTTAATACTTAGTTTATGGGTTGAATAAATGTGACAATTTAGGCTTTCAGTTGTAAATTTTGCAGCTTACTTAAATAAACTGGTTGAGCTCTTTCACTCTCGATGTTGGATTATTATTGTCTCCCTTCATCTTTATTAGCTGAGCTTTGGATGACACCAGAACTACGCTTATAAATTGGGACACCGAAGTTGTGTTGCTTTATGCTTTTCGAGCAAACCCTTTTTAACTTTTGACGGCTCTACAGCACCTGACTGAGTCAGCATTCCTCCCCAGTTATCTCGATCCAATGCTTATAGAAATGCATTGCTATACATAGCTTCTCTTGTTTAAGGTCTAATTGTAAGTCTCTCAGAAAAACTACAAAATATATCGTTTTTAGCGCTTACAGGCCGGGGTGGACCACGGCACAACGCACAAAACATATCCGCCATGAGAAAAATCCCAAAACTCATAAAGGGAACTGAACGTCCCACTTACTGCGCCTAATAATATTTTTTAGCATTCACCCTAGGTCCACGAGGACCTAAAGTGAGGTATTGCGAGGCTCACCCTGATCTACCTAACCTAACCTAGCATTCACCGTAAATATTTTGTAGATCACAATGGGTTATTTTTTATGAATAATTGCGCCATTGTGAGTTTGTAAATATGATATATCGTTCTGCCTTGGTAACAGTGTCCTTCGCAATTGAGAATAAGTTTCTCATCTTCCCCTACAAATGTTTTCAGAGCCTGTTGGCGGTGCCACTGTCAAGTCAAGTGCCACTGAATATTTATACTAGCTGCTTTCTTGCAAAGTATTCGATGCCCTGTCGGATCGAATGAAAATGGTCTTTCAATCCATCGGCACAGCCACAGCCCATCAGCGAGTCCAATTCGCTACGCTCTGACCTTCTTCGGCACTTCGGGCAACTCTTGAACTTGCCCTGCATAGATAAAATATCGTGCACTGGAACACATACAAGCCAAGTCAAGTTATGGTCATGTGTACGGAACATGATCTAAATTTGCCCCTCTCGTCGAATGTGACCAATGCACAACTGCAGACTATACACACAGGTGGAATTTTCTTCTCTCCGTTGCACGGGTCGTCTCGGGAGTTTTACTTTCTAATGAGCTAATGTTCGCGAATACCCGGTGACATTTTTTTCTCGTTTTAATATTTCTCTTCTTTTCGTTCTTTTTATTAGTTGGTAGATTATATTTTTGTCTTTTATGGAGATTACCTAAATGCGCGACCTTAGGCAATGAAAAGTGAAGCTTCTGTGTTATTTTTTTTTTTTGTCTGTCGGTTTAATTGAAGTACATGTCAGACACTCTCGGTTGTCAAATGTGTATTAGGTATAACTGCCGAATTTCATACCACAGAGATAGAGACGAGCAGCAGTAGAATTTGAGAAAAGTGTAAAACGTGCAATTATACCGCGAAGCGACAATTAATTAATGTTATTCGTGATTGGCGTTGGAAACGAAAGTAATTATTTATACATCTTTGATAAATGGTACATATTTTATTTTCATTCATTTTATTTCCTAGTTTTTATTTTTTTTGGATGGAAACGAAGATGCTGGACAATGATAAATTTCTTAAGGCAAAAGTGAAAATTTGAATGTGGAGTATTGTCTCTATAAAGCGTAGGCATGTTGCTGTGTGGTAATAACGGAGAAGAGAAATTTTATTTTTCTTGTCGTTTAGGAAAAAGAAAGAACTTTTAATTGGTAGGAAATTATCAGAAATTTGCTTCGTTTTTCGTTGTTGTGTGGTTATTGTTAGTCGTTTTGGATTTTATACCCCACTGAAAGGGCAAACTTTTCGCCATTGTTGTGTTTCGGCATGCGCATATGGCAGATGATGAAATTGAGTCTCAAAATGTATAATGTCCAGTGGAAGACTTGATAGTGAAAGGGAAATTATTGACGATTTTTGTGAAAACAGTTGGAATAGCGGGACTGCTGGTTTTTGCATTTCATTTCACATTCTTCATTCTTTTTGTAGTGAAAGTGATTCGCATATCTATCGCAGCTGAAGGATTTCGAGCTTCCAAAAGCGACAGATATGTGTGTGTTGCACTAAGCATTTTTCTTAGCGCAACAATTTGAAGTTAAGGTCTTTCATTAGGATCTTGACAACTTATGTTTTAAATAAAATGCAAACTACTTGAGATATCTCAACAAAAATATTCGCTTGAATTGCTATCAAAACATCTATGAATGGAATCCGACTTCGTTCATATGTCCACCACGGGAACGTATGCAGCGGTCGATACATTGAACCCAATTTTTTCACATATCTATTTCTTGTTCAATATTGGCTCTGAGCTCCTCTAACGTGCGTCGCCGGCTTGTTGAACCAATGATTTAATGTAGCCCCATAAAAAGAGTCTAGAGGCGTTAAATCACACGAATTCGGTGGCCAATAGACGGATTCGCGAAAGCATAGTGATGTGATTAGGCCATCTGATGTAAAAGTACTCTGTGCAGCTTTGCAAATGCCTATCTCTTTAACTTATCATTTTATTGAAATTCAGCCTGCATTCGAAAATAACAATTTCACTTTCCCATTTAAAATAAACGCAGCTTAAAGTATTTTGCTACTGCGATCAAAAAATACGTGATTTCTGACAGTCATAACTCATAAATGTCATATCAACCAAATATTTTGTTTTTTCAAGTATCCTCTCACAAAGTTCTTTGAAGATAGCCATTCTGAGCTTTAATTGTCAAATGAAAAACGCCACAGGTCCTGCGAACTCCATTCACATCAGTGCAAATGGCAACTTTGCCATTTCATTTACTCTCAAAACAACAGCTACAAGTGTAAAGTCACACATACGTTTACCAAATTCTTCGCACACCCATGTCAAATAACACTTATTATAATAATGGCATTGGCTGCATGACCGCTACTTTGTTCGGGTGCATCAAACTTGCATCCATTGCCCATTACGTCCGCCAACCGCCGGCTGCCGCCGTCACATCGAATCATTTTAAACTTCATGTCAGTTAAACCAATTTTCCACTTGATTCTCCCTCGGAGGAGGCTGAACAACAACAAAAAAAAAAAGCAAATGCCTTGATTTCGTAGCTGTTACTGCACACAATCGCCATCATTTAGCTCAATATGACAGCATGAAAAACAACAAAAAAACAGATGAACACAAAGCAGGAGGGACAACAAAAAAAAGAACAGACACCAGAAGAAGAAACAAATGACGACGGACAAATGGAAAGAAGTTGTGAAAGCTGTATTCTCAAAGAGGTCAGAATTTCCTACCACATATACTACCACACAATTCTACCCAGTTTCCAGTTTTCCCCGAAAATTTCACCTTATTATGCTTGCATAAATGCGTTTATGTCCTACACGTTGCCATATGACGGCCGGCGGCGGGACAGCGTCGGCCACAATGCATTCCACGCATATGCGAGTATACGGAACCGACACGAGTACAAACCTTCTTGGAATGGCCCCATATAGAACCTAACGTTGGCGCGTATCATCTTTCACCGTGAGCTGGACGACCGACACGGGGGGACTGTGGACCGGACCGAACTTCTTTACACGTTATGTAAATTGTACTAAATGTAATCTGCGGCTGTCTTATCTGTCTTATATTCGGACTGTTGGTAACTTTGGCGGAACTTCCGCGTTATTACTTCGAAGGTTCTGCACTTTGGCAAGTTGATATTTTCGGTTGGTTTCTTCTTTGCGCGTTGGCCTGCTGGCGTGTAAATTTGATACGAGGAAGGATTTATAAGGTTTGATGAGAGTGCACGTGGGCGCAGGCAGGGGGATGTTCACATAATTGATGATTTTGCCGCATTTTTGCATGGAAATGTATTTTGTTTTTTTCTTTTATTTTTTAATTCCCATAAATCAGGTCAACAGCGCGAGGTTGATTGTTTTAGTGGGTCTGTTGAGTGATGTTCGCATATGAACGGTTTTTACAGCAACGGGAATATGGGATGCAGTAAAGGAAGTGAGTTACTCGAGTGGACACGAATCGGTGAACGGTATGTGGGTTAAATAATCAGAATTACAGACCTCTCGAATCTATGAATGTACTTTTACCGAGAGCGATGACAGGAATCCGTTTGCAATGCGGATCAGGTGAAGCTGGTCTTCAAGTGTGAGGAATCGGTTTGAAAATGGTCTCGACTTGCATATTTCGAGTTTAGCTGATATGAGAGTAATAATTTGATTTTCGAAAGTGGCAAGACTTTAAATTGCAACGATACAGGGCCCACATAACTTTTACAACCTCAGAGTGAGTGGATTTATGGACAAAGGTAGTTGAAGTCGGACGAATACTTATTCCGCGATACCAATAATCATTTTTAGTGTCCAGGCTAAGTTTTTCGAACTCACAATGGCGAAAATTTTCCATACAAAATTGCATATTGTGACCTAGAAAATATTTAGTGTGAAGGTTAAAAATGATTATTAGTAAGGCCCATTGAAAATTAATATGAGATTTGTGGAAGCTGGAAGTAGGAAGCGACAGGTGCAGAGTCAAACTGTGCGCACCACCTTTAGGGCAAGGTCTTCGTCTACGGTATTGTCAAGGTTGCTCAAAGATCTTGGAGTTGGTTTTCAATCGCTCCGCACATGTCCTACCCATTTATTGGACAAATTTTGTTGTATTTGAACATAAACACGTCCACTTGGACACTTGTTGGACAATTTTCGCAGTAAGTCAGTGTCGCTGGAACAGGTCGCCGAGTTCACTGTTCAATCTCCTTCTCCAAAGCAAACGGAACCGAAAATCCCTCGAAGAATTTTGCGTTTGAAGTGGCAAAGGATCGTCTGCCTTTGATAACGTCTATGCTTTTCGACCATACAGCTGTGTTGGAATGAAAAGGCTCTGTATTGTGTCTTTAAAAGGACTTGTCACTCAATTGCCTTTATAGCTAAGGAAGTCGCGATGTCCAAGTGTAACTCTGAACTGATTTAGAAAAAGCTTTTAACTGCTCTTAAAGTGACGACTGCCTAAAACCACGTTATGTCCGATTCATTGATGTTTTGTGCCCCTAGACTATAGACTCTTTCTCATGTTCATCAGGTTTAACCCTTTCGCATATTGTCTGAGGGATCAGTTACAACATTTGAAAAGTTGTTTTTTAGATAGGTATCCGTTCAAGATACCAGGACAACCTCAATACAGAACAGTGCGCCTTAGATTTTCTTGTTGTATTACTCTATCTCACTCTTTTAAGTGAGCACCATGCATTTCGCTTTCGAAAACACTGCTTCGCAAAAATAATCTGGCAAATTACATTGGCAGGAAATTATTTTCGCTTTCCAAGAATACTCGTACATCAAATTCAAATTTAACGAAGAAGCGATTACGTGAATTCAGTTCGTACACCAGCGTCCATCAGGTTGACTGTCTGCTTCAGCATAAACGGACCGTTTCGTTGCTCCCGGTTACTGGGTCAAATACAAAATTACATTTGGCCGACACCACTAATCCTTTTATGTGAATAATCTGAGGAATTTTTTTATTTCAAGTTCCATATTTGACCGAAAGAAGAAGAAAAGTGTTCGGCGATGGCGCGGTCAGCCAGCGGTATGATGGCCATGCATCGAGCTCTCCTCTCAGCACATGTGTGACCAAATATTAACAAAAGTCAATATAGGTTGCTTTCGAGAAAAACAACGCCGCGACAACAGACAACAACCAATGGACAATCGCTGCGGTCCGATGTCCGAGAACTGAGAGTAGAAAGTTTATCACATCACATTGCGATTGCGTTGTCCGCGGCGGTAGTTTTTTATTTTTCTTCTCATTTGTGTCATTTTTATACACATGGCCATGAGGAAGATGTTCCTCTTCATCCATCATCGGCGCAGAGTAGTCGATATAGCAATTGTCTTTATCATGCGGCACCGACGACTGACTGTAGTATATGCGAGTGAGTACACACAGATTTATAAGTGCTGTCTGCAGCAATTTGTTGTTGATTAGGAGTGTCATGGTAGAACATATTATAACAATTTCGCCAAACATTTGCGAATAATTTTGCTTGCTTGTTTTTTTTTTGCGTATCTTTCGCTTGATTGAGAATTTGGGTACCTACTTGTTCCATCAATGAGAATAAGCTCGGCAGCGTCTTCTAACTGGGTAAGAGTGCGACCCAATTCGCCCGGCTACGAGTACAAGTTGCTGCTGTCAGTCTGAAGGACCATGAATTTTAAATTCAATTTAAGAACACACAGCAGCACTGGGTCAAATAGTCGGAAAGCGTAGAACAGCACTTTTGAATGTATATCTATCGGCTATCGTCTATGGTGAGGGTTTTTGTTTCTCTTTGGAATAAATCTTGTGAATGACTCTTGTGGTCGAAGAACAGTTTGTGTATCCACTGCGAAAAAAAGGAAAACCCACTAGCAAAATGTTCGATTAGGTTTCGCATGTCAAGTAGATGTAGCTATTTCAATATTCTTGTGATATTTTTAAGGAGTGTGGCTGTGGCATATTTTGGGGGCAATTACAGCTTATAGGTATGGCTGCTATATAGGGGGAAAGGAAATTTTGCAAACTTTCCTGGCCCAGGGAAAACTTTCACTTTGCTTGTGGGTTGAGCGGGGGGGTCATGTGTTCGTACAAAAATTGGCGATGATTTCATACTCCGTGGTGGGTGCGTAAGTTTTGTGATGGACTCATGGAAGCCAATTAGAATTTACGTTTGAACAAATCGGAATAGGAGTTGTTCACCCCTGTGACTGATTTGGGTGGCATTATGTGTACACGATTTGAATGAATGCATTTTTAAAAGCGATGGGAATTGCTCGTAATGGAGAGTATAACCATAAGATAATAGTCTAGTGGTACTTTCTTGTAAGCAGAGCAGGTGGCTGGGGAGGCGAGGCATTTAAAACAAATCAGTGAAAGAAAAAAATAAAAATTTTTCGTTAATTTATTAAATAACTTCCTTTCCATTCACCCGGCAAACCAATTAGCGAACGCGCTCTCCCAGGTGAATGTACCGCAAACATGAATTTGAGATAGAGATAAATGATTATTGTATAAACTTTATTGCTCATTCTTTAAGGTAGCATAATTCACATACCCATAACTTTCATATTTTGCATTTTGTTATTCTGCTTGCATTTTGGCGATCCTGATATGAGCTCACCGGCGAACTAAACCTTCTTCCGACGAACTAAATTTTCTTCCGACGAACTTTAAGTGAACGAAACGTGAGTTGTCTTTTAATTGTTCCCACGAAGGGTGATCATATTTCACTTTTCACCAACTCAAATTGTCAATCTAAGAATAGAAATAGTTTTTAAGTAAAATTGGTTCTACTTTTTCGTTAACATTTTTGATCCAAAATTGCGATTTTTCTAAAGATTTTACGGGATTTAAAAAAATGAAACCAGCAAAAATTGTAGAAAAACCCCAATTAGGAGATTGACTAAAGCGCATTTACTTAAGCACTGTATCAATCAAATTGCACTTGCCAATTATAAACGGGAATTATTTAAGAAAATATAAATGTATACTGTGTAGTAAAATTAAAAAAAATTGCAACTTCCAAGATTATAAACAAAACAACACTTGGTGATATTTTTACTGAAAGACCCACTAACACAATAATTATTAACTGACCCTCAAAGAAGACGGATCACTTCTACGAGTATGTTAAGTTTATTCCCAAATCTACTCCTGACAAAGTATGGTAATAAATTCAGGGGACTTGAAGAAAGCTAGAAATAATATCAATATTTGCGGAACTCACATCAACTAATAAAACACTATTTGCTGTCAACGATGTCAAGTCAACAAGGTAGAATAAAAAAATGTAAATGGAAGCAAAGACTGCGCTGCACAGCATTGGTTTGTTTTTGTATTAGATTTTTCGGTTGAGAAACGCTCATCACTTGAGTCTTCTTTTATGTATACGTTTTATAGGTCGGGTAATTATAAAGAAATGCGGGTGTTTCAATGAAATTTAATAAAAAAAAAATGAACACTATGTAATGTCGAATTGCTGAAGTTTCCGCACTTTTGTTACCTTTTCCCCCAAAAATCTTTTGAGACTTTGAAGTTCAAATTAAAATGGGGAAAAAAACCTACGTTCTTTGGACGTTTCTATGATTAATATTGAAACACAGAGCGCACTAAAACATGATTAAAATCCCAACATGTCGGTTTTTATTGTGTTGAAGTAAGCGGCTCTTCAAAATAAATTCGTTCAAGGATAGATTCATTCAACTAATCAAAACTCAAATGACTCTACTTATTTGAGTTCCGAAAAAATGTTTCCACTCGATTTTGATTGTCATTAATATAATAATTTACCCAATCCATTGGTGTAAGTTTATGTAATAGGCGCCTCTATTACAGAACATACCTCTGTGCTGTCAATCTGTTTGTGTAGAAGAAATCTTTCTCTGTAGGTAACTATTATTTTCGGAAAAGACTATTATTTTGAAAGTTCAAAGGCAGATTTGGATAAGATCAACATTTCTAATGACACACTCTTCACTTTCTTTTCATTATGGGATAGCGTTCCAAGGTATTTTTGATTTACATTTTTATGACAGGTAAAGAAGACGAATGTTTAGATTAGTTGTATAGTTATTTTTTAATTACAGCATATTTTCCATGCCACACAACGATTTTACAGAGGCTGTCTTAATTGGTTACAGAAGATACCTTCCGGAAGTTTTTTTTTTGTTTTTTTATTAATATGCTGATAATTATGCTGCTTACGAAAATGGATGTATTGAGTTGGCGGTCGCTTTTCTTCAAGTTGAGATCGTAAAAATGACGAATGTTCGGATCAGCTTGGATCGGTCAACGATTACCGCAATGGAACATAGAGCGAACATTTGCAATACATTTTGGGGTCATCTGATGTAGGGTGGTTGTGGGTGCGTCCCACCCATGCGAGACAGGAACAAGCGAAGGCAAAACTAAAAATGCACGCCAACACCATTCACCTAGGTTATTGGAAGGAAAGTACTTGAGAATACCTACTTAGTGGAACAGCCTCTGGATGTGTATCTAACAGCATCACACAGGCGGTAGGTAGTCTCGGCGCAGTAGGAAGCGGAAAATGAAGATCAGCAAAACAGATGAAGAACAAAAGAAAACAAAATAAATAAAAAAAATCAGCAAAAACAACAACAAGGCGAAGATAAAATTGAGATGAAGATGAGGAGGCAACACAACCAGCCGAAAAAAGAACCAAAAGCCAAAATAAAAAGAAAGAACCAACGACTTTCTTAATTCTTTCTCTGAATGTGTGTTCGGGTCGTATGTATATGGTCGAATGAGCTTCAATCCTACTACTATACTGCGGCTGTTGCTATGGCTATACAGACAGCTAAATCTACAGCTACAACTGCCAACAACGATCACTGCCAAAACCTCTTCTTGTGTTCCCTTCTTCTATTACTTTTTCCATTTCGCCTTAAGGTCTCTCGGTTTCGGTAGAAAACCACTGCAGAAGCATGAGCAGAGCAGCAGAAGCGCACACTAGCAAGGTGGTAGTTGTGTCGTATGTAGAAGCCAGGGTACCACTTAACTCAGCCACAGAGTGTGGAGTGTGGACTCTGGCTATGCCTGAGATGGGGCAGGCAACTTGTGCGCGCACACATAACACTCACATGGTATGGGGACGGTCTCTTCAATACACTACAGCAAACAGCACTAGCAGAACAGTCGCGCGATCGCCATACTCCTCGATATTAGAGAGGTATATGTTAACATGTTATTTCGATTCTTCAGCTCAGTAAGTTCTTAAGTCCGCTGATGGTCTGGTCCTCTTCAGTTGGTTTCTGACCATCGAATCGATCGCACGAGCATTTGCCTTTTGCCCCCACATTCATCGATCGATCGACTTGTTGTTGATCGTTGCTCGACAGAGTGATAAGCAGGTTCAATTAATAAAATTCATTTTGGGGCTCAGTGATTAAGATCAAAACAAAAATATTAAATATTTGAAAAAAAAAAAACCGAAATTAATTGTGCCAAGTGTGATAGAACCGATAGTAACGATCGCGCATCAGCATCATCACCGATCACCATCATCGGAGGAATTTTGAAAAGACTTTTGCGGACACACCAACCATATTCTGCTTATATAACGGTGCAGAGAACCCCACTTGCAACGAGCGAACCTTTTTGAGAATCCACTCGTACACACACGATCCATTCTGGTGTCACTGCTTGATGTGTACCCGCTGGATGCATTTGCAGCAGCCGCATCAGCAACCGCAACGAGCCTAGAATTTATACCTTCTGTGATTGTTGGCCGTTGGTCGTCGTCCGTCGTCGCGCGAGTGTATATTTCGGTTTTGAATTTCGCGAATTTGACCGCTGCCCCAGGAATATACACAGGGAAAGGATTACTGCCTTACAGAGTCGTGTGCTGGGAAAATATAAAAAAACAAAAAAATAAAAAAAACTTCTGCATAGTTGTGTGTATCTTAAATGTGCTCAATTAAAAAATAGTAAAGGTCTTCCACCACCACTGGTTGACGAGTTGTAACCAGGCTTGTCACCAAACGCCGGCTTATTACAGTTGGTTTACAGAGCAACAGGTTGCGATTCTGCTGAAGAGACAATTTTTACTTTTTTGCTGGCTTCGCGTTTGAACTCATATAACAATTTCGACGGTTTATAAGCGAAACAAGACTAAAAGTGCGATCCAACAAGTAAAAGGAGAAACAAGTTGTGTGTGAAAAATGACGAGAATAAGACCTCTCAAGCAGACCTTTTTTATGGCTAATCGAGCGATGGTAAGTGAATGTTTTTTTTTCCTCTGTTTCGTTTGTTCTTCTTTTCTGATTATGATCCGTAATGATGTCCTCGAGTACATTGAAATAAATTGTTGGCTCTTTATTTAACCGCAAGTCCTGTGGTGATTTGTGCGGTCTCATGGTGGTGTTTCTGGAGCGGAAACTCTGCAGTCTGCACAGTGGCAAATGGATTTTTATTAATCTGTTTACGCGAGTGCTGAGAATGTCGATTAGGTCAAGTAGTCGGCTGTCTGCATACAATTTTCGTTCTATTCCAATCGTCCCAAAAATTAAAAACTTGCGCTAAAACGAATGGTTTTGAAATTCGAAATCTTCGACAAAACTTGCGATGTGGAAACACTTTTTCGGGCTAATGTAAAGACTCACATAGTCTTTCGAACCATTTTGCTAATACAATTTAATTCGAACAGTACAAGATCTTGGGTTCAGTTTTCCATATATTGTAATTGATTAGCTTATAGTCGTTGTACCGCAAGATATCGCTGGGCTTCTTACAACTGTTGGTGTGAGTATTATTTTTGAGACAAGTGTCAATAGGACAAGTAAGAGTAACTTTAAGTGGATTCCACTCGCTATGGCAGTCCACGGTGTTTTATTCAGTTCAAGAAAAAATCCTTCCAAACATATTCTCGTATACAGCAAATATAGCAAAAATCATACAGATATCTCAAAAAATGTTTGTACTTATAGAGACTTCAGTTAAAGAGTTACTTTTCATTTATACCCACCTCGTTTTGACCGCAGTGGGTTATAGGTTATTTTTTGTGGCTTGAACAAAAAGACACCAATGATTTGTTTTTTGCTGTTTCCTTTCTTGATCCCAACGCTTAAAAAGCGTTTATTAGCTTCGAATCACCAGGGTTCGGACTTGGGGAATTCCTTTATGCAGTAAATTTTTCGAGAAAATGCAGTGAAATCAAATTTTGCCCAGAAAATTTGGTTGCTCTTGTATTTTCTTTGTAATTTGCTTTTATGCTTTGTAAATCGTTTTTGTTATAACCTTGTCGCCAATAAGACTCAGCGATATAAGTTCCACAAAAATTTCTAGCAGCTTATGCCAGAAAGTAAAACACAAGTATTTAAATAAAAAATTAAAACGTTATGAGTCTTGTCACAAAACGGCTCTTCGTCCCATGATAAGCTTGTGGATTTGGTCTACTTCGGAGAGTGAAAGATTTCATTTTCATAAACCAAGTGAGTCTTGGAATATAGAACCGACTTACAAAAGCGTTCTTTGTTAAATAATACTCAACATAAACGTAAAAACGACAGTATGACTTGAAAGTTATTCCTAAATTGGAAGGTCTTGCTTTGCCTTTACACGTCAAATTAAAAGCTTAACAATTCAACTTCACAATACCCACTGTAAGAACGATCTGAAATCAGATCAATTAAAGATCTTACGGAATGGTCTTCTAGTCCTCAAATTCACATCGTTTTAAATTCGGTCTAAAATCGAATGAGTCCAAAATCTTAAGGAATGATCTTCTATAATACGATTTATCATTTATCGGCTATATCTGTTGAAATATAAAGCCAGATTTAAGACTTCTTGCACCACAAACAATTTTCATAATTTTGTCTTGAAAAGCCACAAATTAAGTCTGGAAATTTCAGCAATCACCACACTCGATGTCTCGGTTATTGGCTCTTGAATTTATGGTTATGGCAAACCTCTCTTCCCTTTATTTACCCAGTCTGTTGATTGCCAGAAATTTGTGCTATTAATCTCCACCATCGCAATAACTCCAAGCACTCCATTGTTCGTCTTCCCACGCAACACCTTTCGTCCTCTATCACGGTCGCCTATATACCAGCTTACAAAGTCAATTTGTTATGTTTCGGAATCACTAATTGATTAGCTTCTGAAAGTGGCTATAAAAACAAACCGCAACCATCATCGTGACGAGCTGAACAAAAACAAAAACTAGACCGTATGAAAAATTCGCATGCGGGATTTTTTAACCCACACACACACCTGTTGTTGGTATTGCGGCTATTCCGAAATTCATCTTGCATTCTAATTTGCTGCCTGTTTATGATTCAAAGTAGCCGAAAAATCAAGACAAGCAAAAACAATAACAAAAGTAGGCCAACAACCTATTCCATTACTCACTTTGTCAGGCGTCAGTGTTTTTGTTTTTTGTTAGAGATTTTATTCTCCCCTGTACTTTCATGGATTTAATTACTAAAATCAGCATGAAGCTGGAATTGCAAATAACCCACCGTTAGAAGTTGAAAAAAATAAATAATAAAAGAAAAAAAAATATATCGCAAAATAGCATAAAATTCCCAGGGCAATTAATTTACATTAGGGGCGGATGTAAAACCGAAATAATGGCTCGTTAAAATTTTACTTTATAGATGTGCTGTTCAGCGATCTTCTTCACATCGACTCGAGCTATAAGTTAAAGCTACAATTTTATGATCCTTCTCACCTGTACCTGCAAATGAAGAATAAGTTAATTAGGTCAACTGAAGACGAATAGAACCGTTCAGCGATAGTGGTGATGCTTATTGCTGAATTTGCATACGTTATTTCTGTTCGACTTGACGGGTTTCCAGTTTGATAAATCGCGGGTATATGTATTGAAATAAATTGGCAGAATTTCGCTAACAAGCGCTTTTGATTGAATTTCTGATCATAACATTGAGAGATGAATCAGCGAATTGATTGGTTGGTTATTGCTTGTTTCTGATGTTTTTTAAATTTGTGGAATTTAATTCGCCCCCATTTGGCTTTCTTCCTATACTGACTTTGGCCATTTGCATAATTTTATTCATGGAATGCGATTGGCTTTTCGTTTTTTGGCGATTATGTTGGGCTTCTTTAAAAAATCCTAGAGCTTCTTTGGTTACCTTTATATGTTTTAATTACAACTATAGTAACTGAGACAATCGGTAGTAACTTTAAGAAAGTATAATGGTGACAATCACTGTTGAAATTTCTCGAAACAGCATGTCCCGTCCCTGTCAGTGGCAAAACTCTGACATTTCTCTAGTTGCTGTAAGCTATAATATATTTGTGCAATATCAAATATCTTTTATTGACGAAAGGTTCAAGTTCTGCAGACATTGATTTTTTCTGGATCTATAGTCATGGCCAAGGCCAGAATTCGGATTTCCACAGTTCTGAAGTCACTTTACGGTTTTAATAAGTCGTTGTCGTTATCAAAAGTCTAAAAGCGTAGCATTCTATTCCTTTTCTGTATGACTGAATTTAAAAGCTTGTCTTAGGAGGTTTGTTAGGGGGCTAAACCGGCACCACTCGCGATCCCTGTATCTATTTCTAAAGCGGCTTGTTTTACTAACCTTCAGGAATCTCTTAGAAACATCACAAAACCATAGAGCTGTGTCCTATAGTCCTCATCACATTCGACGCATTTTTGGAAAAGACTTTGCAATAGAAAAAGAACGCACGGAGTGTGGCAATGCTAAATGTATTGCCATTGCGTCGTCACTTGTCACGTCGAGATTATCGATGAATTGTGGCATTCAACACAAATATCTGTACAAACTAATTTGTTATAGCACATACTAATATCAATTCAGATAGCGCCCCCCTGAAATCTTGTTTGAGTACCTACTAAGTGTGATGGCACTGTCAAGGTGCCGTCATTTCCAATTCACGTTCGCTGCCCCAAGAAGGGGTTCAACGTCTTGTTCGTTGTCTCGCTCAGATAATGGAACAAAATGTCTGCAGGCGGCACGGATTTATGTATACATCCTCTGCCTCTTATGTATATGCACTGCGCATGGTGCAAATTACGGAAAATCCAATAAAGGAGGAGTGCATCCTGCACGTCATGCTCGTCTGCCGCCCGAGGATCGTTGCTAACAATTTTGATGGGATTTTGCACCATCAGGCACGCACATTAACTGATATCTGCCTACAGACATCTCCTTGGAAGTTGTTTCATTGAAAAAATGCAACAACCACGTGTGTCTGTGTGTGGAGATAAAATAAACAACCCACGAGAGCTAAAAGATAAACGATCATCATCCTCATCATTCCTAGTGTTATATAGATATCCAGACCAAACTTTCACATAGCTGGCGCATTGTTCGATTCCTATCCGCAAACGAAAGTCTTAAACCCTTTTGTCGAAATTTATGGGACAGTATTATGGCCCACCACATCGAATGGGTTCTGTAAAAATTTCTCCAAAGAAATATTCTTTTCATAGTAAATGTATCTATACTGAACTGAACTGTGTGGATGCGAAAGTGGGTCTTGACTTGACTTGGCATCTTCCATTGATGAAAAAGCAGATGCTTCCTATACAGTGTCTCTAATCGGATCATCGTAATCATCATCATCAACACCAAGTGAATGGGAAGCTATCAATGGCACAGAAGTGTTGTTGTGGCACGCGTTCATTACACTTGTCGGGTTAGAGCTGTTAGTGCTGCTTCGGTGGTTCTGTTTTTTTTGTTGTTTTTGTGTTCTCTTCGTTTATTTTTTGACCACTTAACCAATGATATGTAGTCGTATATGGAGGCTCATGAAGTTTATGGCAACAAGGTTTCATTGCCACGGTCGCATCCAAATGTGGTGGGTATTTAAAAGGAATTCAATGAGCGGCAATCAAAATAAAAAAAAAATCATATTTTTTTTGGTTTCCAATTATGAATATACCTTGCATAACTGCCACACAGACGCCTTACTGGTTATACTCTTTTCATCGTCAGTTGGGTCTGCCAGTTATAGTTTACTTGCTTTTTTTGTTTATACTTGCCCCGTTTAGTAACCTGCATCTGGAAAGCACACATCGGCTTTGCCGCCGCAACAGACAGCAGCCAGTGGGGTTGTGTGTTTTTTTTCGGATGTAAAGAAATTGGAAACAGTTTTATAAAATGCTTATTATATCTTTGTACTTCTCGATGGTTCTTAAAAGTACTCCTTTGTTCAAAAATGATTTAGGTTTAAAAGAAAACAAGATCGCTATTCAAATTTAGTTTATACTTCATTTTGAAGCATGGACATTGCACCTATCTATTGCACCTATTCACATGATCGCTCCAAACTTTAGTAGCTCTGTCCAACTTTTGTTGCGGCTAAACCACCAGCAAATGTTCTGCGGCATTTATACTATGACAATTTGTTTGAAAATTTATTTTTGACAGCTACATCTGTTCTTAATGACGTTTGCATGGCTTTTGACTACCACTGCATTAGGTATCAAATTTGGATATTTCCAAAATATAATTTTGTTGTGTTCACTGAGATGTACGAAAAGGAATCAGTTTTGACAGCTGTCTTCATTACCGACGGGGTAACTTTTTTTTTCTTAGATCTTTCGACAAAGAAACGAGAGTGTGCAGTTTATTTTTTGCCTTAACGAACAAAATATTAACATTTAGCGCAGCTTTTACACTCGAAAGAAATGTAATTTATAGGTACTTTCTTCTTTTGTTCTGCTTTTTTTTTTCCATAGTCATCACATCCAAACTTCAATGAAGACGTTCTAAAACTAAAGTTCCTTCTTAAAGCCGTCTTTCTTGAAATTTGTTCTATTTCGGCCCGTTTTTTCATTATTTTCAGTTGAATTAAGCCCTTAGATTATAAAATATAATTCTCTTTTTTTTTTAAATTAATTGCACCTCGGTCACGTGGATGTAAATCACTTTCGTCGCATTTATGTTCACATTTTTTTAAGTTATTTATATCTCAGTCTCAGCCTGTCAAAAACCGCAGTTTTCCAAGTTCAATGCCAACTTTTTGTCGCTCTTATTCAGAAAATTGTAAAGATAGAGAATAATTGCTCATAATCATTTTGAACCTTCACACTAAATGCTTTGTAGGTCACAATATGCAATTTTATATGGAAAACTTCGCCATTGCGAGTTAAAAAAATTTAAAATAGCATAGTTTGACATAAGCACGAAGATCTCAATCGATTTCTTTTTATTTTCAAACTAAACATGTAACGCTACACTAATCTAGAAGAACGAGTTCGTCCAGTGTTTTGTTGGGCGCTGCAGACCTTAAACAGTTCAGAAAATTGTTTCCAATCGGTCATTTTAAATTCGTCAATGATACATTACTTACTGACAGAGCCTTATTTTGAGCGATCAATTAACCTCAACTCAGATTTTGATGCTTAGAAATTTGAGATATATTTGTTCGTACATAAGTCTATAAAGGTTAAAACTCCTTCCCATTTCAGTAAATTCATTTCCCCCATTTGAAGTCGGTTCTTAAAACTTTGTTTATACACCATCTCTCGCGAATAAAGCAAAGTTATAAGATAAGAATAAAGAACTTCCTCCATGTTTAGAATTTGCCTAAAAGCAACAAAATAGGCGTATGCGAAAATTGGAAACATGGTGCGAATGACCGGGTAAATTGCATTACAAGCTGGTATATATGGGACATTTTTTGTTTTATAAACACACATGTTCGAACATCAAACATTATACCTTTACGGTGTCTACACTAATTGCTGACCTTGGCAAGATGATCCACTTGGTTGGAGTTGGGTGCCCGTATTTCAGCGGTACACTGGGATTTACCTGACTTATGGCGTGATTTTGCATTATTTGTTAACACTGCAAAGCAAATGTACACGGGTGCAATATTGCTGAGTGTGTCAAATGGGTTTATTGGCCTTAGCATAAGGGAGTGTCAATGGGAAACTTAAATTGATTACGATTCTACATGAATCATCATTTGTGGTTTATGTCATTTCTTGCTTTGGATAACTTTCTGTAGGTCGCATGCTGGTGGCACTTCCTGCTTCATAGAGGTTTGCACACTGTACGATGACGCTTTAAAATCTGATGCAATTTATTATAGTATTTCTAATCGGATCGAAGGTTTATAGAATATAAGACTGTATAAGAGTCGCATACATTACCTACCTTGCTCATGACTTCAAAACTATTTGGCCATAACTTAGCCCAATTGTGTTCTCCACTGATTCACCCCACAGTGCGTCGATATTTATGATTGAAGTTCAAGCATACGTTCGTCGACCGTGCACAAGCACTCTGACTCTGACGTTGGCAGTGTACGTTATACGAGTACGAGCATACGATACGCCAGGTGAAGGTAAGCCTGGCGTGGCTGTGAAAAATACGCTGTCAACCCAAGGGCAGGAGGAGCTTTGTGCGGTGCAAATAACATTCGCATCTATCTCTTCGATGGAGATCACATGCATGGCTCTTTCAATATTCACGAAAACGACGGCCTGTGTGCTTCGGCGGATGGATCTCGGAGTTGCTTCTGCTTGTTCCATTTGATTTTCTCGTTTCTGGCGGCGGTGGTGGCGGCGTGGTTATCTGGTTATCATGGAGGTATTATTTAATTCCGCTGAGTCAGTTTATTTTGCGTGTATAGTGTATACGGTTATCCGGAGAGTTAGCACTCCTTTCTCCGTGTGCTATCCGATTACGCTTTATGGCAAGGAATGTGCGTTAGTTCGCACATGAATGTTTGCCGTGGACAAACACTCAGTAGGGTATAGGTGCAAGTGGTTTTGATTACGTAACCCATCCATAAGAATTCCTTGCCAAAAGTTTACAGGAAGTCATGCTAATGGAAGTAAAACAAACTGTGGAATGTTGGAGGCTGTTTTCTGTTTTGTGAGATTGCACTCTTATTGCACCTCGTTATGGCCGGCGCACAGGAAATAGACAATGTTGGCCGTTTCCGTTTTTGCGTTAATTAGTTCGTGGAAATTCGGATTTCCAAGGAGTCGGACCTGCCTGTTGGGAAGATTTATAGTCGCAGTTAAATAAAATTTTATGAAGAGTTCCTCTTAACCGTAGGCCCGCACAGAGGAGTAGTACTGCATTCTGATATGGAGTGTGTGAATGATTTCGCATCCCATCGTTGTGTGCGCTTGTGATGCTTCATTTGGATACCACTTAAGATTCCACATTGAATTGATTATTCCTCACTCCAGCGAACAGGTGAAACTCCACAAACTGGCTGAGGCTGAGGAGAGAAATACCTGATCGCACAGCCACAGGTATGGGAATATATACAGCGATTCCATTGATCTTCACCGATCTCACTCACTCACGGGCACACGTGATTTTTTGCGCCGAATTCTTGTGCAGGAAGTCGAAATGAGAGTAAGACTTGGGTTATGGATTCATAATGGGCATAATAATGCCCTCACAGGATTATCGTGACGTCGCCTTCGGTCGGATTAACCATTAACGAACCCAACGGAGAGATCTGCAATTAATGTCGATCGCTTGATGTATGAGTATGTTGTATGTGTGAGGAGGATAATCTGGTGCAAAGCCAGGTCAACGAACGCATTAAAGTGCGAACTGTTCCGAGAATTGTAGTTGTTAAGTTTGTAGGGCGGGACTGTATAATCAAAAGATGATTAAATGCGAGGAAGAGATTCTGTATTTTTTCGTTTTTTGTTTAACTTAAGACACACTGCAGCAGGCGACGCATGCAATGCAAGATGAACGCAGGGCTTTGTTGGAGTTTGTTTAAGAAGAGCTCTCTGTTGCATACATTATGTTATGCTGTATGGCGACTTGGAAGCATTTTCTGGGACACAAGGTGTCTTTATATGTATAATTGGAAGAGAAAATATGCCCATGGCATTTAATTACTTTTGATTGCAACGAGATGCGTTTAGTATTATAACTTTGGATTGAACCCCGTGACGTGACTGTCGTGACCCATGCGATGGATCGGAATTAACAGAATGCTTCTCGAAATCGTTTGTGTTCGCTTTGTTATCTGGAGAGCTAGGGGCTTCTTGGTATGAGAAGCTAGAGTTAGGATTTCAAATCGAGGCCTTTACAAACTGCATATGACACCTTTTAAGGAATCTTTTGCCTTAGCTTATAGCAGCTAAACGGATCTACTGCAGATCGATGCCGTCCGTTTAACACTTTCCACGGACACTAGCCAGGTATCAAAATATTCGGCTTTCTTGCCTGTTTTTTTATGTTTTTCTGGCGAACACTTTTGGATACGCATACCTTTTATAAATCGCTTTAAGACTGAAGAACGCAATTAAATCGCTTTCCGTCTTGCACTTAAATCAACCTCTAACTATACCTACACCGAAATGTTTTTGATGTATCAGAGAGAAGCACAAATGTTGATGTCACTGGTCATGAAATTACACTTAAATTGTTGTCCGACACTTGAGTGGATAGGGAACTTCTACTGAATCATACTCGGACACATAAGTCGCCATAATTCTTACTACACATTTTATTCAACACTTAATGGAAATTATTTGCTCAATTTAGTTCTTTATGGAAATTGTCTCGAGTTGTGTGTTTTTATTTTCGTTCGCCGTCGCCCTCCTTTGTCTAGACAATTGTTGGCAAAAATAAAAATCAAAACTAAATAAGCACGTCCAATTAAATTGTTAAAAATAATTTTATTGGCATTGATATTTAGGTTTTTAAAGTCGACCGATTTTTAGAATTGGATATGGTCCCAACTTGTTGTCAAGGAGATCCATACCTATTAAATTATGAATTAGAACTGCAGATGTAGGACGGTTTGCTGCGCCAATTGAAAGCAAATTTAAGCGACATTGTGGATAAATTTTAAAATAATTTATACGCATATAATGTAACCCCTAAGCCCTAAACGTTAACGGGTAAGAATTAAGTATTAAACACTAATTATCGATAAAATTCAGTCGAAATTCTGACAATTATCAGGGTTATCATCGCACAAGTGTTAAAACCTTAATCAAACGATATCAGTAAACGACGTCAAAAAAATTGTAGGTACCTACTTCGAGTGAGTTTAAATGTCAAAATGTCAGAAATGAATGACATTTTTATGTATCAAATTTTCTGATCACTATCGGCCTTACTAATAATCAATCACTAATGTCGACAACTAGTTAGATGTCAGCTTTAGTAAAAATGTACAGCATTTGTGAAATGGTACCAATAAACAATTAGACCCCCACATTTACTAGTCCGACTATTTCTATTGTTTTCTAATATACCTCGCGATTTCTTTATGAGTGCATTTGTGTCGTAATAACATCTCTTTCATATTATTCAATAAACGAACCGCACAGTTTAATTGAATGGTTTCATTTATTCGTAGGCTGACGATGCAAATCAAAACTTATTAGAGGTCTAAACATCACAATTGCGTCGTTAGCAAGTGAATATTTTTGAAAATAGAAATAATAGCTGGCTCAATCATTTCAGAATAAATAACAATCGCACGTAGCAAGCGTGTAAGAATTTTATCGCTTCCGGGTTTGAAAACAAATACAATTTAACCTACAAAAAATTGTATGGCTTATATACCTATTACTTAATTCGGGAAACTCAGAAACCGACAAAAGTTGAAATTCGAGCTGAAAAATATAAAACGCAATTTTTATGCACACATATTTTCGTACTGCCTGTTAAGATGTTACTCCTCCAGAAGTTAATAAACTTGTTATTTTGCATGTATTTTGCTGAATGCTGATAATTCTATTTTTATAACTATATTTTCCGCGAAGTGAACCTTTTCACATCAACCATTGTCTCATTAGAGATCCTCATTCTCGGTAAACAAACTCCTTTTGCAAAGAGTTTTAATAGGGTTTCTACCTGATTCGCCTGAGGTACTGAGAATTGTTGAAAAATTGTATGAGCCGTCCAAACTTAGGTAAGAAGATATTTTTTTCTGTTTGCGACGACTGTCAAGAAAGTCTAGGAAATATCCCAAACTTATATTAAATTAATTTCGTTGCTCGCAAACTATTTACAAAGGAAAACCAATCAAAAAGCAATAACTAGCGGTTAAACAAGATAAAACAGAGAAAAATATATGCTTCACGTGTTTAGAAATAAAACAAATAAGCAATATTTTTCAATATTTTGCATACATTTGTACAAATTTGTGATTGTTAGACTTAAAAACCATTTGCATTGTTGTATTGCAATGAATAAAATTAGAAAACATTCACAATTTACTAAAATTAATTAATAATTGTAAACGCTCAGGCTGAACAACATCGTATTAAATTCTCTCCTATTACGAAATTTGCTATCGTGATTTTGGATGGTTGGGCAACAACTGTCTTCAAAATGACATAAGGGAGGATTTATTTAGCTAATGTCCGAGATAAACATGGCTTTCTCAACACTAACATTTAACCCTACAGTTAGCGATGATCTGGCAACTACTTATATTTGTTTATTGGTAAAGGGATTTTGGAAAGTGTGGAGTCTTTTCGTAAAGTGCCAGACTAAAGTTGATTATTGGTAAGGCCGTATAACTACAAAGTACCTTAACAATTTAAATCAACGAAATGAATACTTTCAAAAAGAAATGCAAGCGCTTCCACCATATAAACGGATGCACGAATACTTATTTAACTGTCAGCAAGAAAAAGAACTCGAACTGTCACTTCTTTATGCGGAAATCGCTGAATACGTATTAAAATAACAATGCAAATACAATTGACAAACTGTTTCCATAAGCTTTCAAGAAAAATCTATCAATAACAATCAAACTAATTAAAAACTCTTATTGAGCACTTAACCGAAAAACTGAATTTTTTCCAGCTGGATGTGGAAAATTTTCGAAAAGTTTTGCACTCAAAACTTGATTACAACAAACATTTTATATAGGCAAAGAAAAAGTACCTACTGTGCGAATTAAAAAAATATTTGACAGTCAGTTTCACCTTTGAAGCACGTCCCACAAACCAGCGAACAAATCGACTGGTACAAAAAACTCCAAACTGACAGCTTATTTGCGAATTGCTATGGAAAAAAAAAAAACAGTTGGGCCTATGTAAGGTTAGGTTTGGTAAGATGACTGTCTAGAAAGACACACTTAGACCAAATTAGTTTAGGTCCTTTGTGATACCATATGAGTTGGGCCTATGTAAGGGCAATGTAATATTTGCCCGCTCGAGCTCTATTATTCGTACTTCCATATGAAGGTAAAACGATTTTTTTTTTAACTTTCTCCATTACGTAGTAAGAGAAAGATATTGGTTTCGTACAAAATTTCGAACTCGAGATTTTAATCAATTCTGATATTACGATGATAGAGGAACTCAAAAAAGTTGGTCACAAAATTCTGTCCGGTCTGTCCGTCTGTCCGTCCTTCCACAGGCCTACAGCCTAAACGGCTTCCCGGATTACGTTCAAACCTCGGATTTGGAGTTTTTGGGCTTACAGCTCGGGAGGTGTTTTTTTTTTTCAACGTAACCTCAATATTAATGGTACTTCCCATATAAAATTTTCCTACCAGTTTGATTTGATCGAAAACGGCTATAACGATTTCAACCAAAATTGATATTTAAGCTTAAGTAGGTGAGGTTACCAGGACTGCGTACTCAGTTTTTGGCTAAAAATTCGAAGAACGGTACTTTTGATATTTCGAAATATCTCGAAAATGCTCCATACGATTGTAAAAAAAAAATTATTTCTGAGGTAATGTGGTCTTTTGTAACTTAATCAGTGCTGCCACAAGGGGAAAAAATTGCGTAGCAAATTTGTGTAGCAAAACTTAATTTGCGTAGCAAAACTCAAATTACGTAAAAAAAAATTTTTCCGAAAAAGTATAGTTGGTAAACTATATATTTTACAAAACTATAAGTAACAAATTCCAGTCAAATTCGAACACTAACACATCCGAAGAAATGGGTACTTGTTGGGAATGGTAGAAAAGAATATAAGTTGGTGTGGGAAATTGAGTAAAGATTGAATATACTTTCGTTTATATATTTTTTTTAAAGAAAAATTCCAAGATTTACGTTGACGTTTCGCGATTTAAAAAAAGTAGCAAAATAGACGTTCTTACGGAAAGTGCGTAGCAGCGTAGCAAGTTGGCAATCGCGTAGCAGTTTTGCTACGATCGTAGCAAAGTGGCAGCGCTGAACTTAATAGCAAACGATTTGCTGAAGACTCTGAAAGTCAGTCAGACTCGCACTAAACGAGAAAGTTTCGTGCGACCCAGTCGTGCACTTTATTTTTCATAGAATAACAAGTTGCTTGTTTGTTCTTTACATGTAGGCTACAAATAAATGGCTTATGCGATGTGTTTTTGTTTTAACTAATCAATCTGGGTCAAACCCTTGTTCGATAAGAACAATAAATTTTATTTCAATCGACAACAAAGTAAAGTTGGAGGCAAACCAATAAAACGCATTTCTCCTTTAAATGAGTTATTTCTTTTAACATTGTAAAGTCCTTAATTTCAAGATGCAACTGCTATAAATATTTGTTTCCGAACAAGTTCTTATAGTGACAGTTGTTGTCAGAAGACAAAACAATATTTTGCAATTTACCTACATGCGTTTATAATGGGATAGCAATTGGCAGCACTGATAACAGTTTAATGTAGAGTTGTGTTAAAAATTGTGATTTGTGACAGAGTTAAATAGAAGTGCACTGCTTCTAGTATTTCGTTTAAGTGACACTTGTTTTTACCACCAACTGTCAAATTCTTGCCCTAATATGACTTTGTAATATGAATTGATTTTCAAATCCATTTGAGTTTTTTTTTGTGGTTTTGATGTAAAAATCTTCATCTAAAAGATCCTTTCAAAAGCATTTTCTGAGCTTCAACCAATGTCAGTTCCAGTTCTTCATCAAGACCTCAAGAAGCACCGCAAAGAAATGAAATTCCTTGAGAATTCCTTATAAACTGTCACTACTCCCGACATGTTGCCATAAAATTACCGTACAATTAAAACCAGATGGCTAGAATGGTGCATTTTTAATTTTCTCCAATTCTCTATTGCCGCACTCAGAGTGCGCATAGCACTTACCTACTTGTCCACTTGAATACATTTTGCTGACATTGGCGCATTGTAATGATCCCATGGAATGCTACTGCTTCTTTACAAAAGTGTCAACCATCAAAGTGGATGAGGATGGTATCTTTTTAACATGCGTATGCCATTGAATATCATCCAAGCATATATAGGGAGATGATAAATTCCCAAATGAAGGCCAAGACACCAGACACATCATCGTTCTTCCTACATTCAATAGTCATTGAATGTGCTGTGCTGACGATTTTGCAAGTGCTGAATATATTTCCTGCATTGACTACTGGCACCACCACCACCGCCATCATCATCATAGCCAGCAACCAGCAGTAGCAGCAGCGAACCAAAGAAGCAGCCCATCGACCAAGTAGCACAAAGAACTGTTATTGCTGCCGCATTCTTTGCGTATTTGCTTTTTGAATCATCTGAAAATGGACACCACCAGGAGATGCTGTCGATCGGCTGAAATTGCTACTTCTGGTGAGGCTGCGGCAGCCATTTGCAGTCACATGACGATGGCATTCGAAATATGAATTGGGCATCGATTGAATGGCACAAATGAATGCTCATCCTGTCATGCGTTGCCAAGCCACACACATACGTATACCAAGGCCACATGTGCGTCGCGTATATGATGACATTTTGACTGTGTCCCCAATAAATCAATAAAACACTAAAAAGAAAAAGCCATTCAAAGTCCAAGAGGAAGAAAAAGCAATTAGTTTAAATTAAAATTATTTCCACAAATAAATGCTCAATTGATTGGTTTTGTGTGCGAAATCGATTAAATTGCTGCGGCTTGCAATGCGAATTTGCGACACGCACGCAATAAATTCGCGTTGATAAGGTTGGCTACCTCGACACTGGCCAGTTGATCGGTAATTTTCGCACAGCCTGCATTGGCTGTACGTCAAGGAAAGTGCTGCCAATTAATATTTATGAAGGTCGCTTAATCGATTTTTGTTTAAAAAAAAATCTCGGTCAAAATGTTGGCAAATTGTTCACTGAGAATCTGGTTCTGGTGATTTTTTGACACCTATCGATGGAAAATTAAATATTTGAGTTGAAGTTTTTTCTTCTCACTGGCAGAAGTCTTTGAAACTGCGATCTGCGATAGGACAGTTCGATTTGGCCTAAAATTGTCCATCTGTCCCGAAAATGATACTTACACATTTCATAAATTTTCCACAAGCTAGCTCTTTGAACTGTCATTCGCAATATGTGCTAATTTTGGTTGAGCTTTTTAGAATTTTGCGTGCAAGAGGGAAATTTCGCTAAATCAGAAAAGTTGATTCTTCTTCAGTTTCGTGAGAGAAAAGCATTCCTATATTCTTAGCTCAATATGACGGATCGGAGTCTAAAAAGTCTACCCACTATAAATTATGGCGACTTATTTTGATGGGCTAAACAATTTCCTATCTAAAAAAATTCACAATTCGAAACGTCATTCAAATACCAATCGGTCTTTCGAATTCAATTTGAACTATCCGAAAATACCAAAGCCAATTCCTTGCGTCTTCGCCCTAACTAAGGTCACAATAGATAATTTTAGATGGACATTTTTTTTGTTTTTTTTTTCTTTTTTTAATTTTAAATACTTGGATGTATCAGATCAGACATTACGAAAAGACTTATAAGTGCCTATTGAGTTTGTCCCCAATGGGGTTTAAGATCGGCATTTAACTTTCATCTTTGGGTCACAGAAATGTCACTTGTTCTGCGACTTGATCTACAAGCGGTTGTCACGTTTTGTTATAGTTATTATAGCTTACTGGATTTGGACTCTAAAATAGATAATTACTCCCTCGATCGACACCCAACTCCACATCTACACAACTCGCCTGAACGAAGTTCCCTCCATGCATAAATATTTCTTTTCATTATAACTAAAGTTTATGTAATTGTAATTTTGCACATAAGGGCCTCCCAAGGAGCACCACATCGCTTGCTTTTATATTGTTAAGTGTGAACTTAAGCCGACCGAAACCAACCGAGTTAAATAGAACATTCCATGGATATAGCCATGGGAATATTGTTACGGTATATCAGCTTCCTACAATTCCAATCCCATGTAAGGCCGCATTGAATACGATTTGGTGAGATAGCAACATGCGCACAACGCCCGGCTACAGCGGCTCTACAGGTGAGTGCGATGTAAGCGCGGGATCGGGGGCGCTAGCCGCATATCGTGTGCACCTCAAGTGTGAATGTAACATGATCTACCATTTCCTATTGTTGAATCTGCACAAGATTTAGAGGCACACTTAGATGACAGGGAAGCCACTGGCAGTAGTAATAGAAGCCTTTCCCCAAACGCCAAGTCCAAGTTCTAAGCCTCTCATATTCTTAGATTGCTATCGCTTCGGAGGTTTCCTTTTCTATTGTGTACATATTATATCTGCATCCATATACACGAAACGACCGAAACGAATAGGCGACGACACACGGGGAAAGAGAATGACAAAATGAAGAGAAATTGTTTCGTGAGTTTCGATAAGGATCAGATAAGAGGAGACGAAGTAGAGGAAAAGGCAAACCTTACACCCTATAGAGACAACATCAACAACGTATTTAAGCCGTCTGCCACGCCGCCGAGCCGTTCTCCTCGTTGTTATAAGCCATTCACTGTGCGCTGCCCAACAACAGGTGAAATTAATGATGACGGTTTATTCAACTTGCAATTTCGTAGATTGCCACCTTCGCTCAAGTCACATGGTATACATATATATGGTCCTCAGCGGAGACTGGATGTAATGGAGGGAAATGTTGTCGTTGTCGCTGAAATTAATTCGTTCCACTCAATTAACACAAATTTAAAATTTTAATTGGAACGCCGCGCCGCAGCAAATGCGCCATTTAAAGTGGAGTGAGTGGCTCTGAGCTTGGAGCTCTGGGACTCTTTCTGTTTTCCTTTCCCAAATGTAAAATCGGATTAGGGAATTTATTTTTTAATTAAATGTTACAAAGTTGAATGTGGAGCGCGGCCATTGCACTCGCAACGGAAAGAGATCGAACTACACTGATTTCCGGAAATGTTGCATTGGTGACATCATGGGTAATTGAGCTTTGTGACGGATGTCGTTACACGTATATGCTGTTCAAATTGAACATACTTTAGAGATTGAGTTCAGTCCGAAGGCAATCGATACCATACTGGATTTATCAATGAATTGTGCATTTTAATCTCTGCACTTGTTTGCCCATATACTCGTATACTCGGCGCGATAGTTTTGAGATTTCGACTTGACACATTTTTGGTTTTTATTAATATTTATTTTCCAATTACGAACTCGTGACGATAACAATTAAATCCGATTAGATAATAAAGTACTGATTGGCCGTTCAATGCAAAACAGGCTCCTACTGACTGTTACTTGTGTAAGGGTTAGGTATATTGGATTTTGTTACTTGTGACTTGTAAATTTGACAGATGACAGATGACTTCTGCTCCGTACCAATATTTTGTCATTTTATTAAAATACAGTAATTATTACATTAATCACATTGAAGTCAATATTCGCTGCCGCAGCCGTCACGTCGATAAAGTGGTTCAGAATTGGGCTTCCAGATTGCACTTCCTACGTTGATAACTTTGACGTCTTTCAAAAGCTCTGTTGAAGTTTCTTACGAATTTAAGGGAGTAATCGTTTGTGTACATATTTCTACAAAAAGATAAACATAAAACCTTTTTTATCAGTTTTAAGGTACATATATACTTAGCAAGAAATCAGGTCGGTTTAAAAGTATGTTTTCCTTTAATTTAATTTATCATAAATTGAGTATGTTTCCGCATGAAGAACTGGGTTATTCTCTATCCGTTTTTACGCAAGACCCGTTTAAAATAGTTTTATTAATAAGTTAGCATACCTATTTTTCTTCATATCAACTTTGGTAGTAGTATACCGTAGTTGTTTTATGTAGAACACGCTGTCATATTTAGTCTATGCAGTTATTATAAAGCTACTCATAATTGAGCGCTGATCCCCCGATACAAAGTGGTAATCTATGACGAAGCACTCCGCCATTCTCAGAGACGATAACTTAAATTTAATATACATATTTGCCTTCAAATTATCAGTTATTTCTATTTGAGAAGAATTGAAAGCATCCTTCTTCTTTCTTGTGATACCTATAACATTCTCTTTTTGATACTAAATAGGAAAAAGTATTTTCCTCATAAGTGCTGCTAAATATAATGCCTATTTTAGAATACACTTCCGGTTTATGAATTTCGGTAACTTAATGAGTTCCTATCACCATGATGGGTATTAATTAAGCTCAATTATATAAAACCATTTACTGGATTTTTTGGCAGCTTTCACCAACGCTGTTAAGCGACTACATTCAGGAACATTTTAAGCAGCTTATTTTTATATGGGGAATTTCATAAGTCTTATTTTTAGGACAGAAGCGTTTGGTTCTATGACAGTTGCTGATGCGACAAAGCACATTTGTCATTGAATAGCTTTTATTCTTACAGCTGCGATTCATTTTTTGAAAAATGACCTCAGTAAGTCAGTTGTCATGCAACTATCTTTCATTTTGTGTGGTAGTCCACATATAACCGAGAAGAAATTATTATAAGTGAATCAATTCCGTTGCAAATGAAAAATTATGCCTACAGAAAATTTAAGGCTATAACGCATATTTGCTAATTGTTTTTTTTCGTATCGCATTGATCTTGGCATTGACATTCGCCGCGGCATTAATTATTCCACACAACAAATGCATCGGTTGGGATTCGCTGCTGAACTTGCCGGCGAATAAAGTCCTCTTCCGGGAAACTAGAAGCGAACGAAATACGAATTGCCTCGCTTACTCGGGAGTAAGAGAAAATTATTCTGCATGGATTTCAGAAGATAGTAATCTTTGGCAGAAAATTGCTGACCACTTTTAAATTGAACAAGTACTTGTTGTCGAAATGAGCACATTGCTGTTTTATTATCTACACTTATATTCCTCGCAGTAGTTTTCATAGAAATGAAAGGCAACCTTTTAAAAACTAGCCAATATTATGGTTGCCTAAAATCCCCTTCCGTTGCAATTCTTCTTAATCTGTCAAAGTTTTCTGCAGCTGAACGGAAACAGAGTCAAAAGCTGCTGCGTGAACAGATGAACTTTGCGCTCTATTTCCGTTTCGGTTCCTGTTTTTTTGTGTGTCACTAGACAACTTATAGTGCTTTGTAAAATACATAAGAATCCTCCGTTAATTTTCTTTTACTGTCAACAAATTATGCTCCGTCAGTTTGTTTTTGCTTGGAATTTGCTGTGTTAAGGAGGAAGTAAAGAACTGAATTCGGTGGCTCAAAATCGAGCTTTGAAGAAATGTTCACGTAAATAGTTCCGCTGTTGATTGTTTATCTCAACTGACACATGTCATTATAGCATTTTTCCAAGGCTCAATTACAAGATAGGTCAGATGAAGTGTCTAAATGACGAAATATGATCCATACTGGAGTCAGCACGATATTTCTGAAATCTACTCACTTGTCGCCTTGATGGTCAGCAGTGACCGCAAACCTGAAGGCACTTGAAAGGTTTCACCGTACCTCCGATCGTATATGAACTTGACCGCTTGGACTATATTTGTCATTCCACAAGGGAGACGAATAAATATACGTTCAGACTTCAGACAATTGTTAAAAACTATCCGAACTGTAACTGAAACTTTATAATTATTTCACGTCACGAATATGTGTTTCCCAAAGTCTAAATTCAAACTATTGCTTTTCTTTTCTTTTGCAGATCTTAGCCTTCCTGTTGGCCGCCCTACTAGACCACAGTCTGGCCAGCAGTTTGGGATCGAAATGCCAACATGACATGGATTGCACAGACTTCATAAAAGGCAGTTCGTGTTCGATGAATGGATATTGTGAGTGCGCACCATATTTCGTCCAGTACAACGTAACCACTTGTTTGTCATGTAAGTATAGAACATTTTCCTATTTTTATCCTCTTGCTCCTATGGGATGCAACGGACTGGAACATATTAATTCTAGGTTGTCTGTCCGTCTGTTACTCTGAGGTTTTGCGTTTTCTGTGGCATGTGTCCTCGTTTCGTATTACAATGGTGGTAGTGATGGCGGTCGGCTCTTGTAAAATATGCCGCATGACCACGACCACTTAGAATGTAACGTGCACCGCACGCCTGCGCCAGCATAAATGCAGAGTTCAAATATTGGCATCCGCCTTTGGCTGTTTGCATTGGTAATTAGACTGCCCTCCAGGAGATAGGCGTGTCCTCCTGAATTCCGTTGTCTCGTACCGAATTTAAATTGTTAACTTGACCATCCCAGCCATATTCGCTAGATGGTGGTAACGCTTGTTTGTCGTGGCTCTCTGTTGTATATAACTGGAAATGCATTCTTGAGAATTTTCCATCCACACTACCATTCATCCGTCCATTTCATTCAATATTTGTCCACATTGTTGGGCAAACATAGTGGGACCCTGTGACTTTCAGGAATGTTTCTAAATGTCTATACTCACACAAAATGATTCTTTTTCTTTTCTTTCGTTTTTTTTTCTCTTGTATACAGCACAACTCCTCGGAGGCGACTGCGTTTTGGCCGATCAGTGTACGATGAAAGTGTCCAACAGCAGTTGCTTGGACGGTGCCTGCCGTTGCGTCGAGGGATTCTTGCAGTTCCGGAAGCACACATGTCTTGGACGTAAGTGATTCAATTTCTATGATCATTATTGCCGTCTGTATGTTGGCTTTGGTAAATAGCACACAACTTCTCATCGATGAGCATCAATCATTTGTGTAAATATACTTATAGTGGATGAGATGAAAATGTTTACATCTGAGCTGTTGCGGTTAAGTCAATAAGATGCAAGAGCTGTCAATACCGATAAAGGGAACTGTTCTCTCCTCCGAAGAGAATGCAATAAATCAATGGGGTCATACTGGTGAGCTGATGCTTGGCAGCAGGCTGCGGGAAGGCATAAAGAGCTCGTCGGCGTTGTTGTGATGGTTTACTGCCGCCGTACAAGTGTGGGTTCAGCTACAAAGTTGTTAAAAGTTTGCAAAACGGTTCGTCTCATTTAGCACTGTGGAAGGAAATGATTTTTGCTAATTTAAGCTGATTGATGATAACTAGATAACTATAACTTACATAATAAGGTACGCGTACGGCTCTTGTTATTAGTGTAACTGGTTGTTTTATGAAAAATACAGATTAGCGAGTTTTGCACTATACTTTTGAATAGGTATAGACTATCAGTGTCGTTAAGGGGCAAATATCGATCTCGATTCATAGGTTGCTGAGTCGATGAGTCCGAAGCGGCTTCGAAGTGATCTCGTAATGGTTACGGAAAGACACTTTTTTTTGGTGGTGTAAAACTTTTGATGTCGCATTTCGGCCGCCGTACATAAGTCTTCGTCGTTCATAAGCTTTTATAGCGACTTCCATCAACTAAAAGGAGCACAAGCGACTCTAAGATATCAATGCCAAGTTCGTGTGAATCTATTTTCAATCGTATTAACAAATTAATCACACAATGAATCTTGGAAATAATGTCTTGGTTTGAATTGCATCTGTGTCTAACCACACCACTAATTTACGATTTTATACTCAGCCTGAAGTATTTTTGATAAGACATTTGAGTGTTGGAGTTCAGTGTATTCTGAAATAAATTGTAGGTCACTTTTATTGGTCCCAAAATTAAAAGCTCACACAAAATGAATGGTTGTGAGAAGCTACTCCTAGGCTACAAATGCGCAGCGCATGAAACAATCTGGAATCTGGCTCGCTGGGACGCTTTTATGATGCTTCCTTTGCCGACCGCCAAATGAGAACTATTCATATTAATTTATTTTAAATTGCATTTTTTGGTGGTAATAACTTCCGATAAAGTTTGCAGATAAAATACAAATTTTAAAATTAAACGTAATAGTTTCAATGTCCTACCTTCCGCCAAGAGTCCAATTCTCCACTAAATCTATATACGCTCACCACGAGATTTAAGTTGAAATAAATCAAAATATACTATGTGCAAACCGTACAAATAAAAAAGAATCTTGCGTTTTCCAATCATTTAATCAAATAAGAACAATAGTTGTTTTTGTATAGTAGGTACACTATAGCTCCACAGACATATCTAATTAAAATTACATTAATTCACATAATGAGCAAAGAAAAATAGATAGGTACTTCTAAGAGTTTTTAATGAATCAAAGAAAAAATCTCAGGAAAACTTAATGAAAGCGTAATATAAGAAATCTACTACATTCAGTAAATAATATTCAGCTTTCCATATAAATGTAAAAATACGTTTTTCTTTCATTTATGCAAATCAGATCATAATACTGACGAATAGCCTCGAAAAGTGTCCCACATGATTCTGAATAATTGAAGCTTATTATTATTCATTTTTCCTGTGCCCTGTGTAAAGACTGATGAGTGTTGGAATTATGAAATTGAAATATCAGCATCCAAATTTACATAAACATAACCACCTGCCTCTGGGATCGTTAAACTGCCCGAGGCTGTGAGCAACGCTTAGACTAGTGTTGCGTGCTGCACGTAACGTAAACAGATCTCAAAAATACATGCATAGTAGAAATTCCAGAGAAAACGAACGCATCAAGTGCAAGTCCATCACTTCCTCCTAACGAAGTGATCTTTAAAATAGGTATACTCGTATTTAAAAGCAGTCCAAAAACTTGATCTACTACCAAAAAGTAGGTGATGGCAATTTCGATCCCATACCTTACGAATGCATACTCAACGCACCATGTCAACCCATTCGAATGCCAATCGAATTCCCGCCGTATATTCCAGTGATTTTCTGGTCTACAACACTCGCAGGTCGCAGCTCATTGTGATTAATCGGTGACAAATCGAACGCGATTACTGTCACCACACGCAACACAACAAAATACCAAACCACAATCCGATCGCATTCGCGTCCAGTTTGTCTGGTCTGGTTTCATGTTGGACACCGCCGCCGCCGCTGTTGGACACATTGTTGGACAGTAACATGGCAAGCGCAAGAGGCCAATACATTTATATATATACGGTAAACACGATGGGATGGTGCTGCTCCTCAATTGAATTGTTAGCGGCTAATGAAAGTTATTTTGTAATGAATTACGTGTTGCTGTTGTTTTCTATTGCGCTCGCCTGTTTATCGGTGTGATCTTGAAAATGTGTGTCTTACCGCATCATATTTGTGCTTGGCTTTTTCTCTCTTTCGGATATGACGTGCGGATATGGTTGGTATTTTCGAAACGAAATTCCATTTTTGAGGTGAATCTAATTCGCTGCCATAAATGCCTACATATACTCGGCTAACGTTCGATGACGTTTTATTGGCGTACAAACGAGTGCGAGTCGAGTATACTTCGAGTACGTTTGCACATCTGGGAGAAACCACCTTTCCCATTCGCTAGGAGCGCGACTTTGGCCGCACAGATTGTAATGAGGCTGCGCACCACGACCACGATGTTGGTTGTTGGCTCTGATTTTATGACGGACGCGCTCAATGGCCGAGTGCGGAGTAAACATTCAGTGCATGTTTTTCCCGGAAATCGCCAATGTGTGTGATTGAGCCATGTTTTTCTCTGTTTTACAAGCACAATTTGATTATTCTGCGATATTTTATGCAGCTTTCGTTATTTTTCTCTTTTTTTTTTCTTCTGTTTTTTTTTGCGCCTAATCCATTTTTATTTTTCATTTTGAAGCATTTATGGCAAAGAAGTGGATGAAAGTGTGTCAGTGACAGAAGATGCGCTTGGAATGGTAATTCCTTTGATGAATATCGAGTGAGTCATATTTGCACCCATAGAGAGCTCTCCATATCGGAATTTTATTCTAAGCACACTGGGTGTGCCACTTTGGACGACACCAGTTGGTTTTCTATTATTACGAGTATGGTGAGACTTTCGGTTCGGCATCGGAATGCTCATTGGACATATGGGACTATAAAAATGAAATCCCGGACATTGAACAGATGTCCATGTCAGTTCTCTGCAACCAGTCAATCTAGTGAAGATGGTTACTTGCAGTGAAGAGTGGGTTATTCATGACATAACATTCGATCAGATACACTTATGGCGCCAAAGTGCTCAGCCTCTTGCCGTCACAGAGTATGTACTCACGCCAGAGGCAAATGAATCATGAATCACTATCGCGGTACGCTTTGGTCTACTTAAGGATGCATCTAGAGGCGTGCATTTATTATTCAGTCTGAGGGTGAAGCTATTTATGTTGTTCACCAAGATGGATCGGAACGCAACACCTTTATGATGATAGTCGTATGCATGGATGTGTGTCTTTATGATGCATAATCGCACAGTGGGAGCTCCCGGGGGGTCCTCCGGTGGGGAAGGAATCGCTTAAGATTGAAATAAAGGATAGTGGAATCTTTATGACGACGTCACATTATTAAATCAAGGTGTAATTGGTTGCTGATGGTGGCAGGGATAAGATTTTTCTTCGATGTATTTGGATGGTGATACCCACAATATATCCGTTTTCTAGGAATTTGCGTGGTTACCAACTCAGCCAACAGTAGATCAAAGCAGTTGCAGCACTTGTGAAATGGATTGCTTTTTAAATAGGTAGCTTCTGCTCCGAGTTCGTTGCCGACATGTGCATATTGGTTGGTGTTTTAGAGATGTCACTTTATCTTTAGTAAGAAATAGAAGTGAATACGAGTTATTGAAATGCTGATTAGGTGGTTGTGGTCAGCTTCAGAAACAAAAGAATTTATTAGCTCTATATTGAAACGTCCCAATTTAAGCAACAATATCAGCAACGAGTTTGAAAAGTACCAAATGGCAACCAGAATTTGCCAATATGTGTGTGGAAGCTACGTCAGAATCGGATTTTATTGCTAAATGATGAACTACTACGAGCATGTCTAAAACAAAAGAGTTGAACAGTAAACTGGGTTTTGCGAAATTTTTTTCAAACAATAAATGGACGGCTCGGCATTCGACTCAGCAGCTAAAATCAGTCGATTCGAACCGAAGTTGGTAACAGTTAATTGCCAAAGTTTGTCAAATCAACTGGGACAATTGCCCGAGGGCTGTATAAATGTTGTGCAGCACGGAAACCTTTAAATGTTTGCAACTAGCTGCTGGACAGAATTCCCTGTTAGGTCCTTTTTGGGAGCTAATCATTTTGTAAGGCATTCTCGACGAGATTGACAGATATTGAGTTTTACAGATATTTTACTATCGGTTAATAGTCTATTTTGCATTTTCGTGTCACTATCATGTAAACTTCAATCCATTGCAGTGTTGTGAGCACACAATTTTTTTTTTCTGTGATATGCAACAGTATATTAGGCGCAGAGACTCGGTGGTTAGTGTGATGGACTACTGAGCGAGGAATCTCAGGTTCGATCTTCCGGAATAACGAAAGGGGCATCTGCGAAATAATCTTGCAAAAATCTGACAAACATCCTCAAAAATCGTCAATCGGATTCGTCATAAAATGGATGTCAGAAAAAATTAGAACTCGCACAAAACGAATAGTCGTGAAAAACGTAGACTAGGTCACCTGTACGGATTTTTGGCCCAAAATATATTATTTTGGTATGCAGAAGTGTTATTATTTTGATTCGGAAATCACTGTTCGGGATTTTACCGAGAGGTTTCCGATTTGATTTTTACTAGAGTTCTCATAGCAATTTAGCCAACAGGTATACTTGCGAAGTGCGGCTCGAGGTCAGTTTGAAGACGCTTTGCACTAAGAGTTGTTAGTAAGCTTTACCAGATAAATAAATTTATTAAGAGTACTTGCTCAGCACTATTGCAAATGCCATGCGAGTTACTTTTTCGGATTTCGGCAAATATCCGCCAGCTTTCTGCAGAAATTATTTTAATAGCAGACTCCAATTTATCGGCAGAAACTATACCGATTTCTAATTTCTTAAATCGTTTTAAACTGATGGCCGAGTTTGGCCGGCATATAATTAATCTACACACACAGAAAACGTTTTCTAATATAAATTCCTTTCTAGAAATTCAATTAGTTCCCTTCTACATAACAACACGAAAACTTTTTCATCATTAAAAATGGTAAACAATCCAGTAGCCGAAACCTTTCATCGCAGACGAAAAACCATCTCGTCGGCTTCCCAACTCTTTTCAAATGCAAATACCTATTCGCATTTCTCAAACGAAAGCAAACTTAATTCCCTATTCTATCCAGCGGTAAGATTTATTGTAATTCCAAGAGGAAATCAAATTTTTCGAACCACCAACAGCTTAACATCTAATCATGCTTCGAGCTGAATGGAAAACGAAAGCAGAATCTACCACGGAGGTGTCTCGGTGAATCTTAATGTTGGTTAACCTACATCTGAAGAGATTTGTCGCAAAAAAAGAGTCTAAATTCGAAAGCTCTATCCGAAATAGATGTTGAATGTTAATTTTCTTGAAATCTAGGTGAACCGTTTCCTGACTTTTTTACTAATTTCCCCAGTTAATCTGCGTGAAATCTTCGATTGAATGTACGGCCGAAGAAAGTTCACAACTGGATTCTCCTCAATTGTTCATCTCAATTTGCTGATTGGCCGTGTAATAACGGTGCGAATTCTCCTTGTCCACACTTAGCTTCCTAGGCAATTTGTGTTTCAATTTGAAGAAATTGAAATTCGTGCGCTATTCTGCGGTTGCCTGACACGAAAGGTCGATAAACCCTATTCTAAGCACTCAACCATAAACCAAGGGAAATAGAATCTATCCGGCCAGTTAATTTCCATTAACCATGAGTCCGTGGAAATTGGTTTTGAATTTCAGTTTCAAAATATTTGCAATTGATGCACGCTTCCATTCCGTCCGGGCCGTAATTAGAAGGGCGGACGACCCCTCTGTTGGTTTATATGAGTCTTTTAAAGCGAATTCTATTCATTCCCCGTAAATAAAACACTACAGCCGGCTGAAGCGAGTGCCAGATGCATTTACACGCTCATAAGTTGATGCACGTTATCGCCGGTGTAGGTACCTATCTCCTCTGGCGCGGGCCGAAGCTGGCGAATGTGTAGAGCATGTGCTGCAGATGGCTCGAGGCTTTAATTTACGAAATTCGCCTTTTCGTCTTTTCCGAATTAATAAAATTAATGAGAGAAGAGGCTGACTGCGCGATCTTGTCTAGAGCACTGCTCTCTGCTATGTACTTAACTTGTTCTTTAGCATTTTCTAATGATGGGTTAGGTTGGAGCACATAACAACGTAATGCGGTAGTTGGGTCGGCACAGAAATCGTATACAGTTTTAATAATCACTTGGCAGCATTGAATGTACTTATATACGTGTAATTGGACACTAATGCTGCATTAGGAGGTGTGGAAGATACAATTTTTCTCTTTGTGGGACAACTCTTTCACTCTTTCGATCTTGAAGTGGGCTGCTCATTCAATTAAGCTATTCGGAACAGCGCGCAGGTGAATTTACTATCGCCTACAGCAGCACCATCTGGGGAGTACGTAAATATGTAACGGAAACCGAACTATTGTCAGTACCTACATTCGTACGTGTATTATTATAAATGGAAATCGTGCGAGTGTGCCAACGTTTCATTGTGGAAAGGTTTTTTATAGCCCCGTTCAGGTCGTAAAATTTGTTTACCAATAGCGAAGGAATTTGACGGAGTACAAGTATATAGTTAAAAGGAGGTTTTAAGGTAGAAATGCCACTACTTGCTTCCTGGCAAATTCTAGCAACCTAATTAGACTTTTGTTTATTACCAGCTAAACGAATACAAATACCGTTTGCAATTAAACGCGATAGTAAATCAATTTTAAGCATTCCTCTGGCAACATAAAACAAAAGACTAACTAGCACTGGCAGAAGGAAGCACTTGTGTTGGATGATGTATTTATACGTGTTAGCCCAGCAGCTTAGCCGGTTGTGGTGTTGTAGCAACGCATTTAACTGCTAAGTGGAAGATAGCGTGTTGTAGTCCCAGCGTGTCTGTGAAATAAATTCCATTAAACGGGGAAAAAAGAATCAGAAATCGAACTTCTAATGACTGAGTGGAGAAGCTAAACACTTATAAACTAGCCTGAGGAGGGCACCTGTCTTCAAATCGTTTCTGTAAATAATCGCTCACAGACAGAGAGTATTCCCACAGGTAGTCCAATTGTAGGCAGTCTCTACAGACTGTAAATTGATGAGATTTTGCGAAATTCAATTCAATTCAATGATAGCTTGCTTTTTCTTACAAGGGCTATGAAAATAGATCCGTAATAATGTTTGTCTTGATCCTTGCAACCACTTTAATTAACGGAATGCAGTTTTGTCAAAGTTGGATGAACATTTAAGGAAGTTGTTTACTATTAAAAATAATTTGGCATTACCTTTTCTTATCTCTTGGTAGAGTGTCACTAATGCACGATTAACTGCTGTTGGTATTTTTTAAATTACTTAAGCAATGTACACTTCAATTTGAGAGGAAATTCTTCGCACTTTTCTATTTTACAGGCATTTTCCCAGCGTGCACATGTGTTGCGATGAGGTCGCACCATCGTCCACCTGGTGCATGTATTACAGACGCAATTCCAAGCAGTGTGACGATGGTAGATAGTGCTTGTTTTATATCTTATATCCATTTGGATAATAACAAGTTATTGCGAATAGTGCTGATGTATTTTTGGTTGTTGCTAGTATTTGACTACGGAAGCCAATAACATATTTTGCACAGACATCACTGAATGCAAATATTTGGGGATTAACTTTTCCTTGATCTAGGAATTACATCAAGCTTCAAGCACCAGCTTAAGGATTTCTTAATTGAAAGTGATTTTAGTATTCCAGTGAAATAATTAGACGGAAAAGGGCTTAAAAGTGATACAAGGATGATTATTCAGAACGCCACAAATTGTCTTTAATTAAAACACTCCTACTCAGCAGCTACGTAAAATTGTTGTGTGCCATCTGACATCTACTGGTTAGCTTACTTCTGCAGATTTGATTATTCGTATGGTGTTATTTACTAACTAACATGAAAACGCTCTTAGATTTATTACACAAATAGTATTAAGACCTGGGATTGAATTACCGCATCCGTGATCGCGTGATACATGACTGAATTTGTTATTGTTTTGCTTGTAGATTCCCCAAAATTCAGTGACGTATGGGTTGCTCACGGATGCGGTAATTCGGACCCTGATTCTAAACCACTATCCATTTAATTGAAATTTTAGTAAATCCCCTCGATTTTCAACTCGCCCATAAATATGAATATACTCCTACCCTACGCAAAATCAATCCACCGTCAATAATTTATACTTTGCCCTGTTAAAATTCATTTCCCAATTTGTTCATGCTGCCAATTATGTGAGCCGTCACTTGGAAAGACGTTTGCTTTTTGTGTTCTATTCTTTTTCTTAACTTACTTGCGATCTAACCTAAACTCATAAGAAGAAAGAATTTGTATGGGCTACTTTTCGCTACTGAATTTTTGAAATAAATAAATAAACTCACTCGCAGTTTTTTTGGAACAAGATCTTTTTCCATTTGGACAGCTGACAGCTAGATGCGCGAATAATGGCCTACGAAGATGATATATAAAAAGAAATTCTTAAGGAAAAACTTAAAAAGAGAAGGGGCACATTCAAGAATCCAGTTAACAGTTAAAACGGCTAGAATGGTCTGGCTATAATATGTAAGCTGAACGCAAAAACTAGATTGGTCGGGAACGTCACTTTTCCTAAAACGTTGACGTTGCACAAACTGTTGTGTTTTTTTAAACTGAAATGGAATGTTAGTCGATATTTGATGTATGGGATAATTTGTAGGCTTTTTTTGTTCAATACGCTTAGCATCCAAACTGACAGCAGTTGTATTGCAAATTGTTTGTTATGATTCTAAGGCCCGAGCTATAGCCATAGGTATACGTAAAACAGAACCATACAAAATTTTCTTTTGATTTTTTTGACCACTTAAACTTATTGGTTGAACTCAATATTGGTAAAATATAAAGGAAGTAAATCAAAAAAAAAAAAGGAATTTTTTTTCTGGTGGAATCCAATAGGGGTAGTTGATTTGTTGTAACTGTTTTCGTAGGGAAAATTTTTTCATACAGAATTTTCGCTATGACAGCCTAAACGAAAAAAATGTCATTTTCATACTGTTCCGACTTTTTCTGTTGCATTTTACGTATGGCAATAACTAGGGCCTTACTTAATTTTGGCCATCTTTAAACGATTTGTTGAATCACTATTATATTTTAGGGTTCCAATTTGCAACTGCGTAATATTTATCGTTGTCACCGCACCCCATTATTTTGTTTACAATTTTGGAACTAAGCCACGGTTAGTCAATGCAAATTTATCGAAATATTGACTCCGGCTGATTATCTGACAGTTAATTACCAAGTGGTGCCAAAATGGGAAATACAGGTGGTCAAAAGTAGCAACGCGTTCATGGACAAGAAGCGGTGAAGTCAAGTGTTCACGAATGCATTCATTATCTTTTATTTTTTTTTGAGGAAAATAAATTTCTATTTATTACTTTAATCGAAAACTTGGTTCTATTAACTTTATATTTTCACTGTTTTCGATTCCAAAAACTGTGTTCAAGTGCAGCCCATCTTGAAACAGTTTTGTATTCTTTGACATGTTTTCATCCACCTTCTTCTTGAATCAAACGTGCAGATTTCACGATTTTCATCAGTTTGAATTCATTTGCATTTTCTATGCAACGCCTTACCAAATCCCGAATGAAAGAAATTAACCAAGAGGCATACGGCTCATTCGCGTACGCACAAAGTTTATACACATTTACATCCCAAATGACCGAAAAATATTGAATTAGCTAAATAACGAGTAACGAGCAGTTCCTCTCTTGGCACGAAACAGCTCATAGAACTCCAAATAAATATGTCAAAAGCAAATGCACAAGAAACAAATTCAAAATGGGTCTTAAAAGACAATTGTACACAAAAGTTTATATTTATATTTAACACAAGTAGGTATCCCATCTGTTGCGGAAAAGCTTCAATTTCTTTCATACAAAAAGCAGCCTCCCACGTATCACATTACTCTCCCATCATCACCCATGTGATTCGGTAAACACACGTTTCGATTCCAATTTGGACGAGAGCCAAACCCCTAATCTGCGCCAATTTGCGGGATGCAATCTAAGAAAACAAATTGGACATGTACTAGCCTACTTGATCTCTGGACCAGCAGCCAAAGGGGTCAACCCATCGCTATATGTTTCCCAACGGTTTTCGGTCGCCTAATTTGTGGTCGGCCATCTCTAACGGCTATTTAATGCATTGAGTTCTGAACAAATTACCCAAGAAGGAAGGGGAAAATCCGCATAGAACCTAAGGGACCACGTCCAATAGAGATGTTTTCATATGTAACTGCCAAAGTACGCTGCACGGCTGTATATGAGGAATTTTGTGAAAGCACCTTTTCTAAGCTGTTTGCCAAAGTATTTCCCAATGCATTCGATTATCTCAGCCGATACGCTGTACGTTCATTTATCTTGCAGTTATTGACCAATTTGCACTGTCAGTGCCTGGTTAGCCTAGCTGCAACAAGGCGTCTTCTGCATGGATCTTGTTAAGTAGGCGCGTAGGATAGAGTCAATTTTACCCATAAGTGTTCAATTCCGGGATAACAACGGGACACGTTGATGCTCATGTCAGAGGTAGCAATTGAGAGGCAGCAACAACAACTGTATGCCCAACCAAGTGGCTGATTGGCTTGGACTGTATACTTGGCTCTGGGTTACGACGACCCAATTGACCATATTTGGGGAGTGCTTGTGCGCACAGTGCACCCATTGTTGGATTATCCTATTCGCCATTCCAAAACCGGCAAGCGGCTGACTACGAGTAATTATTGAACGTCAATTAGGAGAATGTGCGCTTGGGCCCCCGGTCTCCCGGTCTCCCTATATCCCGCCGCAGTGTGCATCAATCAGACCGTGTACGGCTTACATCACGTACACATTACCGATCGACGACAACGCATCTCAGATCTCACCCATCCAACTTTACCAAAGCGATTCTCATTAAATTGAAAATCGTCAATCAGTCTAAGCCGGCTCCAGTCCGCTGACATGCACCATGCACCATGCACCATGCACATTGCACACTGTGGTCATGAGAAGAATATGAACGTGTATGCACTTTGATTGAATAAGGTGGAGTGAACGATGCGATACACGATCGATGGACTAGGTTACCAAGTCGGAAGGAATCCCGTCTCGCGTCAATGGTGCTCCAGCGCACGTCAGATCGTCTGGCCTGATTTTCTTTTTCTATTTTGTGCTCGCTGCGGCTCGTCTCTATAAGCCACTCAAACGGTACACGGTGTACGTTTTTCCTCTCCCCGCTGGGTTGGCGCTGGCTTTTGACTTGGGTACGCATTGTGAACACACTGGATCCATTGGCTCTTGGGAGAGTTCTCAAATTGATGAATGTTTGAGATGATGAAGCGTCTTAAATCTTCTTAAATTCTATCCGACGGCGATTGAATGCGGGTATGCGCCTGTGCACCTTATGGGAATTTGTTGTTCAGATTTTTTCCCGCAACACAAACGATAGGGGAATAGAGAGAGGCAGAGAGCGAGGTTTCCATCGAGCTAAGGCGGGAGGAAAAACTAAGGAGTAGCCATATAATAACCGTCTTCAGGCTAACATGGAGGGAATAAGACGAATGTGGGTCACAAGAGATTTTGCACAGGTGCGCACACAGTGCACACACATCGCAGGCATGCCTTTTGAACAACCTAGGCTATTCAGAAGTGGAATGTGAGACGATCGTTTTGCTTTTCTTCTTTTTTTTGTTGTTTTCCTTTTTCATTTTCTTCGATGTTTTTTGTTGTTTTTCCTCCTAGTTTGTGGAACCACAATGGTTTGCAGTGATTGCCTATTTTCGCTGGCAGGCTTTAACTACATCTGACATGGAAATTTCTATTTTTAGTGTCTTGTTGAAGGTGACGCCTTCAGGTTTTTGTGTTATGGACTTTGAAGGTACTTTTAAATGTTTCTGAAGGCTTTCGAATTTTTCTTAAGTAGCGTAGTCGTTGCATGTTGTGTGGAAGGATCTTTTTCAAATTAAGGGCCGTCAATCAGGCACTTTTTGCTGGTGGGTGCTGTTAAAGCATAAGCTGGGCTACATTGTTACGAATAAATGGTAAATATTGTCCGTCCTTCGTTGAAACGTCTTATCTAAAACAAACCAACGCAAATGGGACCGGGTCTCTTACGAAGTACTTTTCCCTCGAAGAAACTGAGTCTTCGTTGCTGGTCGGCTCTTTGACATTTTAAAAAATTGTTTCTTGGCGAGCCACTTCTTTGGTCACAGTTTTTTTTCCCACAGTTTTGAGATAGGTCAGGAATTGCCGAATTTTCGAATGCGATCTGCTCATTATCGCCAAACCCTGTTTAGTCCAATCCAGTATCATTTCTAAGTTAAAATAGCTAAAGCAAGAAACATTTAACAGACATAGGTAGCTTCATTTGACAGATCAGTTGGTGCACATGATCCTCAACAATTTCTCTCTAGTTTCTTTGAAGAGCTCGGCCGTTACGCAGCAATCACACGTCTTCTAGAGAAAATCATAGAATGCTTCTCTGGTGGTGTCTTCATTCTCGTTTGCCAACAGCTCACGAACTACATAAATATCATAAATCTAAATTTCTATACACCCTATCGACTTCCAAGTTCCGATTTTAACAATTCCACTGTTTTTCCTTTACAGCCGCCCACCCGGGAGCCGTTTGCTACAGTCACGCTCACTGTCAGATGAACGACAAACGAAGCCATTGTGATTTCCTCATCCCTAACCTATTCGGACGTTGCCAATGCACAGCACCGGCTAAGCAATACGGCGGAACGTGTGTCGGAGAAGACGCCAATGCCATTGAGAACGATGCTGTATTCAGTCAGCCATCAACTTATAGCCCGATGATAACTCCACCACCAACTGTCTTCCGTCCAATTGATTTGATCTCCCACTATGAGTCCACAACTCAGGGTAAACCTGTGGTCATTATTGCAGAAGTTGTCTTGCCACCATCAACCGAAAAGCCGGTTGAGGTTACAAATGCGCCTGAGCTAAGTACCAGTGCTTCCAACGAGCTTTCTGGCGGTGAAGATATGACAGATGATACTGAAGGCTTTGACCAACTAAGCAACTATCAGCTTTCAAGTTCGACATCAGCACCCGTAGAGCTGTCGCCACAACCGGTGACAAGTGATGATTATCCGTACAAAATCGACAACGAAGATCAGTCGGGTGTCAGCGAAGATCAAGCTGAAGAAACCAAGCCTGAAATTCCCGCTGAGGAAGTCACTGTAGAGGAAGCTGTGCCGACAAATGAAGGACCGAAAATTGACAGGACTATTTTGGCTGAAGTTGAAGCAGAGCATCACGCAGCTGAAGGAGCGGGAGATTCCGAAATAGAGCAGCAACATGAAAAGGAACCAGAATCGGTCCCAGCTTCTACCGAAGGTGTCGTGGCAACATCGACTGTAGTGGAAAATGAAGAAAAGCCGCTGGAGATCGTTGAACCTTTACCGTCTACATTGGACGAGGAGGTTCCATTAACGCAAGAAGAGCAGGAACATGCTGAAGAGCCATTGATCGCCGAGGTTGTAGCTGAGGCGACACAACCGGAAGAGGCAGTTTCTCACGATACTGTTTCTGAGCCTGAAAGTGAGGGGCCCTCAAATGAGTCGGAGAAGATGGAAGCCGTAACAATTGAACCAACACCAGCTGAGCAACAAACAGTACCAGAAGTGCCAAGCAATGAAGATAAAGTTCAACCCGAAATTGTTGTTTCATTAGATGTTAACCTGCCTGAAGAAAATTCTATCCTTCCAGCTGTTCAGGACCCAGAACAGCCATTGGTGCCCGAAGAAGAAAAAGATTCCTCCACTGTGCCCATCGATCAAACTGTCAGTGAAGAAAGCGTGGAGCCAAACAGAGTAGTTGAAAGTGCCGAAGAACAAATGAACGCAACAGCTGACGAACACCCAGGAAGTGAAGAAGAAGCCAGTGGGGGTCATATGGAAGAGTCCCACTATCGTCCCAGCTCCGATTTGCATGGCCAAGATGAGCCCGCCATCATTGACGAAGAAGCCGAAGCTCATATCGACATGTACGGCGAAGTAGGTACCGGCAACTCGCAAGAGAACAAGGATACATCAACTACCCATGATGAAACGGAGCTCGGAAGTGGTGATAGTGATGCCCCAGTTGTTCCAGAGATGGAGGCAGTTAAACTCGATGAAGACAATGTAGAGTCACAAAAGGTTAACCTTCAAGCCGAAGAAATCCCTGAATTGACTGATGAAGAGCATGTTGTGTTAGACATGAATATGACAGACGAGACTGCAGAACAACAGCCATCTCAAGGAGCGGCAATTCAAGAGATGGCTCAAGAACAGAACGTGGAAGACGCAGCTCAAGAACCCGTGGAGCCCATCGCTCAAGAGGGAAGTTTGGAACAGGCACCTCAAGAGCTAAACCCTGCGTTGGGGGAAAATGTGGAGCAGATTGTTCAAGACCAAGTTACAGCCGACGATAAACTCGACACCGTAGCTGAAGAGTCACTTTCCTCACCTGATGGAGCGCAGAGTGCTCTAGATGAAGACAACAAGGTGACAGAGGAGTTTCTGCAACACCTGCTGGTAGAAAACAGTAATGAAGCAGTGAAGGAAGAGAACATTGCAGAAAAACTCGAAGAAGAGTCACTTCAAGTTGTCCACCAGCCACAGGAGGCCGAAGAGAATACATTAAACGACGTGGATAGGGTTGAAGAGAATGCCTCACAGGCGGAGCTTGATCAGGCACCAGCCGATGCACAACCAATCGAACTCAATAACAATAGCGAACCACTTGGAAACCAGGACTTTGCCAATGAGGAAAATCAAATTTCGGAGCATATTGCTGAGTTGCCAGTGCAGGAACTAGTCCCGGGAATAATTGAAGATGTACCTCAAGTAGCAGCTCAAAAAATAAATGCGGAAGTAGCTCAAGAGGTACCCCAAGAAGAAGCGTCTCAGGAGGCAGCTCAAGAAGCCGCTCATGAGGTGCCCGAGGAAACAGTTGCAGAAACACTTCAAGAAACAGCTCAAGAAATTGCTGAGGAAGTGCCTCAGGAAGTAGTTGCAGTAGGACAGGAAACAGCTCAAGAATTGGCTCAGGAAGCATCAAAAGAAACTTCGCAAGAAATTGAACCACCATCAGATCCAGAAGCGGCTGAAGAAATATCTGGTGAGTTAGCTTCCGATGTGGAACAAGAGGCAGTTCATGAAGCAGTTCAAGATTCAGTTCAAGGAACAGATGAAGAGTCATCTCAGGAGGCAGCTCAAGAAGCGGTTCAAGAATCATCTCCCGAAGCAGATCAGAAAGATGATCTAGCTCCAGAAGAAGCTCAACCTGCAGTTGAAACTTCAGTTTCAGTTTCGGAAGAACAACTTGATAAGTTTCAGGACACACTTCATGAAGCACTTCCAGAGGCTCCTCAAGAGACAGTTCAACAATTGACTCCAGACATAGAACCCGAAGAAGATGAACTCATCTCGCCTGTGACTTTGCAAGACGTCCTTCAGTCACAAGAGGATTCACAAGAAGTCCAAGATCTAGTTACAGATAAAGTCTTAGAGCTGAATAATGTAGAAAATCAAAACCAGTCTCAAGAAAGTGTAACGGAAGTTGCAAGCCAGCCAGAAGAGTCCTCACAAGAAATTGAACCTCAAAAGAAAACCCAAGAAACTATGTCGAATGAGGAAAGCGTTGCAGTAACAGAAACACCGCAAGAGGAGTCTCAAGAAGCAGCAGCATATGAAGAAACAGTTGCCGCTCCTGAAGAGGCTCCAAATGCACCACAAGAAATTGATCAAGCCGTTGATGAATCCACGCCTACACCAGAGGTCGTTGCAGAAACATCTTCCGAAACAGCACCAATAACTCTAGGAAACATTTCGCAAGAAGGCGCCGAAGACCAAACCCAGAACTCAGTTGAAGAACAAGCCACAGAAGTAGCAGCCGAACCACAGCCTTCCAAAACACTGCAAGAGCTCTTGCAAGGCGAGCTTCCCGCTCAATCTCAAGAGGAATCCCATGAAGCAATCAAAGGCCTTGACCAACCAGAAGTTTCCAAGCCCGATACACTTGAACCTACCGACCCAGAGAACCCCAGTCAAGTCACCTCCAATGAAGCAGAATCTCAGGAAAATCTACTTCACGAATCCCAAGAAGCACTCGCGACATCCGTCAAAGCAGAAGAAAGCAATGAAAACGCAACCGTAGAAAATGAAAGTTCCCACGAGGCCCCACAGCAGGCACATGACTTGGACAACATTATCGAAGGAGCCGAACCTGTGCACATTGCCAACGACAATAACCCACTTACCACAGCTGACGCAGTGCCAAGTGAAACTCTCACGGCCATCAAAGGTGAAGAAACTTTGGCTTCCAACGAGAAGCCAATTTCCAGCGAAGAAAACTCCATCGGCGGCGTCGAGTCCGATGAGAAAATCGAAAGTGATGCAGAGCTTGGAAGCGCTCCAGAACCAAAACCAATCGAAGAGGGAGAGAACACGCATACAGCGGAATTCGAAATCGACCTCGAAGTGGATAATTCAAATGTGCACACCGAACTCGAAGAGAATGCCGATCACGAACCAATAACAGATGTGCCGACACCTGTCCACCCAACTTTCGAATTGGAAGACCCACTACCCGCTGCGAATATCGATGAGACCGTAGCACAAGTGGAATTTAATGCCAATGAAAGTGAAGCCGAACCTTCGGCGACAGAGAGTCAGACAGCGGCCGCGCCCGAATCTGATTACAGTGAAATCGAAAAGTTTGAACAGTTTGAAGATCACCATCTGGTCGATGAACCCTCTGTAGAGGACGAAGAGAAGTCGCCCGTCAAAGCCGAGGAAGAACTTTTGATCACCACAGATAGACCAGTTGAAACCGATGTGGTCAGTTCCACTGAGAATGAGGTGAAACCGGACGAGGATGTAAACAATTCCGAAGACTTACATTTCAATGAGAATGACTCAGTTCTGAGCATCCTCAGCGGCTTGATGGACGATGAGGAGAACAAGGAGGATTCCTTGACCACCTCACAGCCGGAGAACGGTGACGACGACCTAGAAGCCGAGGGAACCGTACATAATGACCAAACACCGGCCTCAGCGATCTACTATCCAACTATTCTGTCCGAGCTGCTGATGGGCGGCGCCCACTCCGGCGAAGTGAATACAGACGAAGCAACTACTCCCCTCCCACTGTCCGCTGACGAAAAGCCGTCATCACAAACCCTGTCACCAGAAGATATGCCTTTTGATCTGTCGTTTGTGTCTTCCAACGATCGTGAGGAGTTGATTTCGGATAACCTTGTTGTCGAAACAACACCAGGGTCGCTCTTGGACAACAGTATCGACGTTACCACGGAAGTGCCAAATATTTTGGAGATCACCACACAGACGATGTTGGGCCTGGCCAGTCGGGTTACTCTGATGGAGCCAGCTGCTCCGGTTTCGACTACTCTAAGGCCGTACATGACGCTTGAGGATGAATTCTCTACAACTCCATCGTCGCATATGAGCACCGATTCGTTTTTGACCTCCAAACCAGGTAAGTGGTTAGGGGGGATTTGGAGCAGGATTAGCGAGCTAGCAGGCAGCCACTTGTTCCACTTAAATTGCCAATTAAGCAAAACTTTTTGTCCTTAGTGTGTTGAACTACTGAGCAAGGGAAGGGAAGCCCGGTTGAACGTCGTCTTCCAAACATTCCACTGCTTCTAGACAATGTTCGCATTGCTTCTCACTTGAACTCGACCGAGAGGTCCAAGGTTGAGACCCCTGAATGCTCTTGCATTTCTGTCTCGCATTCATATGGTCAGCTGTGCTCAGACATTTAAACTGACTACTCAGCTAACTATTTCTGCTCATAGAGTGCGTTCTGATCATGCTCTGCGCTAAGAAAGAAACACCGACTATTTTAGACAGTTTAGGGTCGACGTTCTGTAAGGCGAAACTTTGAAACGTTTTCGTGTGCTTGTGTACCATATAGGCCAAAAATTACCTCGTGAACCTCCTCATTCTTAAACGGCGTTATAAATAATTTCGCCATAGGAGGGCTTCAAACCGTGCTTTTTGTCCAACACTTGCCTGCTAGTTCCGATCATGACCCACTCAACTATAAAAAACAAAAACTCACTAAATCCCCTTCCGTTTATAGCGATCCGCAAGCGTGTAGAACTCGGCAACGGTCCAGTTTCTCTAGGCCTGAAATGCAGCAACGACAGACAGTGCCAACTAGCTGACCCATATACCGTGTGCAATGGCCAGGGGATATGTGACTGCGCCTCCAAGAGACAGGCAGACAACCAATGCAGCGCCGCACGTACTGGTTGCAGTCCAGGAACATTCCAGGTAAGTCCCTCTGCAGACACACATATGCACATAGAAAGATCAACTCGCGTACACTGTCTCCGCTGCTCATTTGGCAAATTATAAATAAATGGTTTTAATTTCGAACAGTGCCGCTCGAGTGGAGTCTGCATCTCATGGTTCTTCGTATGCGACGGCCGCCCAGACTGCACAGATGCCTCCGACGAGGAATGCACTTTTAATGCACGACTTAACCAAACATGCCCACAGGAATCATTCCGCTGCGAGCACAGTGGACGCTGCATAAGTCGTGCCGCATTGTGCGACGGTAGGAAACAATGCCCACACGGTGAGGACGAAATCGGATGTAATTCCTTGAGGACCGAAGGTGGCCAATGCCCACCGAACACGTTCCGTTGCAACAGTGGCGAATGCCTGCCGGAATATGAGTACTGTAATGCAATTATCTCGTGTAAGGATGGCAGTGACGAGCCGCCACATCTCTGTGGATCACGATCTGTGCCGAATATCTTCCTGAGAATGCTAACCGCTGCAGTCGTTGATGGCAGCAGCAGCAGGAGCAAGAGCGGAGGCATCAATGCATATTGCCCGCACAGGTGCAGCAACGGACGATGCAGATCGACAGCTATTGTTTGTTCGGGTCGTGACGGCTGCGGGGATGGTACGGACGAGGAGACGTGTTCTGTCTGCCGTAAGTTATTGCGCATAGGGATACTGTGATATGATTTTTTTTCTATTGTTTGTCTTTATTTCCCAGGTTGCCCGGCCCCAGCCTATATCACTGCTCCAGCTGACTTAATAGCACAGCAGCCACCAATGCCATTGTGGAAGTGAGGGGAATGTTTCGAACGAACAGTCAACAGTGAATGTCAGAACGTCAGTTCGTTGTTATATTGAATTTTTTCTTTTTCGAATTTAGTTTACACGTCAATAATTCGTATGTAAAACTTGACGGTATTATACGCTCTAAATGTAATTGTTAATTGGCGCCTTGCTAGCAAAGGATAATCATTATTTCTTTACTGAGAGAGAGAGAGAGTGATGTATTATTTTATTAAATTATTGAAACCCCTTATTTAAAAATTGTTAAAATTCGACTTTGAACTCTGATCATATACCTACCTGCGGCGACCGATGGCGAGTATAAATGGAAGATTTTTCGAAGTCGAATTTTCTTCTCTATCCTCTGAACTAGTGATGCTGTCAATTGCAATTTAGTAAACTTATTTAATACAGAACAACAAATTTCTATACCGTAATTTATAAACGAAAAAGTATTATTCAGTTTGGCTTTTTCTTTTTCGAGACATTTTGAAATGTTATTTCGTATTTAATGTTGTATTTTATTTTTATTCTTATTATGTAAATACGTTTTAAATTGCTCTTATATTATTAGTTTTTATTTTTTTTAATTTGAATTTATTTTCGAATATTTATAAATAGAATATAACAAATTGAGTATGTGCTAGCTAAAGCATGAGACAATACAAGAGTGGAAAGACATTTAACTTGAATTTATACATCTAATGATATAAGTAAACGAATAAAATCATCTTAATCAAAACAAGTTGGTCGTTGTTTTTTTGACATTTGGAAAGGTGAGTAGGGCTTTGGTAAAATAGGGTGGGACGAGCAAAGCTTCCTAAAGAGGTCTGTGTGAAAGGGTTTGCGATTCCAATCGATGAGCAATTTCACGAAAACGTGCATAAACTCCACTCGTTGTACAACTGAAACTGAAACTGTATCAGTATCAGTAAATCTGGAGCAACTCTGAAATCAAATCGAGATTCAGAAAACGAGTTCAAAATGTGATCAAAATCGAGAAAAAGTGTTTCTTCTGGGCAAATAAAAAGCAAGTGAATATAAGATGCGACTATTGCAGAAAATATTTGGATTCATAACTCCAAGTAGCTTATTTTGAACTAAATTAAAAGAAAGACAAAAAGTGATTTTCTAAATAAATGAAGAAGTACACCTACACACTGCTAACAAGCAAATTAAATTCTAGAGCACTCCCATCACTAGCATACAATTTAGTCCACTATTTGGCATATAGCGGAGTGTTTACAAAACTTATAAAGACACAGCTATCTATGGAATAGACAATTTTAGTCCACGCATTTCCGGTCATTGTTTCGAAAATATTTAAAAAACACTACTGCTTTCCACCCTTTCCAGGGCTTTTTGCTTCGTTACACAATCGAACAATGCACTGACTTTCTGTCTAGAATAAGTTAACGTTGGCGAATTTATAACGTTACCGGTTCTGTTCAGTAGGAGTGTGATAAATTTATTTAATCTCGATTAGGTAGGTGTATGATTATTTAAATTTTACCGGAGCCTTCTTCAAGGTCAACATCAAAGTACGGTCAGAATACCTTATTAAGTAGAGAGATGAAGAGGGACAAGAAGACGTTTCTTTTCTGATCTGATTTTAATTTTCAAAATCGTCATCTCTTACATTTTGGAGTTCTTGGACAAATTTATTACTTCCCCTCTTTATTTAAATTTGTTTTTTAACAACCTGAATAGGAGTAAAGGGAAGCACGTTTAACTTGTTATTTTGAACGTAAACTTAAGCCCACTCAGACCGCAAATATAGCCGTGGATTACTCAACATTTAGCATTGGCTAGTGAATGACGGTCTTAGTGAACTCTTTATTTGTAGTTAGTTCTAAAGAAATTGCTAATGAATCAGCCGGGTCTTAATTAGTGTCGAACAACAAATTTTGATGTATTGAACTCATTTGAATATAAAGTTGCTTTATTTTGTCATATTCGTGTGGTGGGAATTCAATCAAATTCAAGTAGACAGTTTTGCTATTAGTTGACCAGCAAAGGCTAAGTGGTGTTCAAGTGCTTTTAGTAACTATTAAATATAAAATAGTCAATAATGGACTGTGATTTGTGAACTCAGCTTTACAGTGTCGCAAAGAAGTCAAAAAATATGAGCAGAGTTTTCAGAAGAAACTTCTTCCAGAAACTGTTCAAAGTTGTGCTTGTCTTCATTGTTACAATAATTGTAGTGATCAAATTCAATAGATCGATATCCCTGTACTCAGGAGAAAATAATGTGACTCAAATTGACATCGGTAAATATTTTAAGAGTACAACTTGGAATGATTGTTGCTAAATGTAAGAAAATTTACTTTGCTATTGTAATCCAAACATGCCCCCTAAAAAGTCACTAATCTCAAAAACAGTTAATCCAAGTTTGACCAAGTTCTAGGAAATAATTTGTTAAGGTTTCCCCTTCCACCAGCAGATGCAGACATCAACGATTCAAGCATAACCCATCATTTTGCTGGCACTCACATGAAAGGCAATGTTCCACCGCCGGGTTATCTTGTATGGACCGACCACTGCCGGATGCCAGATGTCGATCCCTTCACCCCAGACGCAATGGCCATTTTCGAGAAGAGGAACTACTCTTCTTGTTCAAGTCAGTTACCCCTCGTAAAGGTGGCCTTTGACATTAACTCGCGAGCCTATAGTCTGCACATAGACCAAGTTGCCAAACAGATGCTGGTTGACAGCGACGATGATGTGACGTGCTGCTATGAAACCGTCATACGTACTGGAACGGGCTTTCGCATTGACAAGGACTACAAGTAGGAAATGAATTGTAAAAACGTGTAACCCTGTAAGACATACAAAATAGTTCTCCTCTATAGCTTAACCGAATGTGAGCCTTTCGGCGATGGTTATGTGGTGCCGCCGGATGTAGAAAGTTTGATCATAACATGTGTGTCGGTGAAAGAGAATACCACGCAAGTTCAAAAGGATGCTTATTTTATTGTCAGCGAAAAGCCAGATGTGCGCGAGCGGCTTAAGACTTCCGCCATGGGAAATGACGAGGAGCGGCCGGTTAGTGTGCTTCTAATGGGAATCGACAGCATGTCAAGATTTAATTTGCGGCGGACAATGCCGGAGACAGCTGCCAAGTTACTGAACAATAGCTGGTTCGAATTGAGTGGGTACAATAAGGTGAGTTTTGGTTTGGTTAGCTACTCGCTAAATTGGTCAATTAAGTACATTCAGGGGATTTTATTTGATGTCAATTATTTGATAAGGAGTTTGACATGTCGGTAATCTTCTAGGGTTTAAAAGAACGCCGGCACTTCTTTAAAGATTCAAGACATAAATCACTCGCCACTCGTTACTTTGATATTTCTTCCTTTTTCTGTCATTTTTGTGGTCGATTTAATTATTGCACTTACATTTTAAGGTTTTTCGCCCTGTCTTACAAACATCGCGACAACGAATGTTTAAGAGAAGCTAGATATAGACCTGTTGCGCCTGCCATTTATTTTTAGCTTCCTTCTAAATTCAAACAAATTCAAATTTGCTTTTCCGCAGATTGCCGACAATACATTGCCCAACTTGATGGCCATCCTTAACGGGTACAACTTGACAACAGCTTTCGCTAAATGCAATCTGCCAAACTACATGGGCGGCCTGGACGATTGTAATTTCATTTGGGACCTATTTCGCCAGAGTGGCTATGTAACCGGCTACCTAGAAGACGAGACCTGGACCTTTTCTGATGGCCATCGAGGATAATCTAGACGTGACAAAATTGTCAGGCATGAAATTTTGCATTGGTCTTCGTCACTCGGCGGAGTATGTGTACGATTTTGCGCTCGATCTCGCAACTCGATATAAGGGTGAACCATACTTTGGACTATTTTGGACTAACAGCTTTACCCACGAGTCCTTTGACGATGCATCAATTATGGATACCAGAATAGTTAGGTATATCGAGGAAATGGAAGAACGCGGTATCTTGGACGACTCGATTGTGATCCTCTTCAGTGACCATGGCTCGAGATATGGAGCTTTGAGAAGTCTCAAGCAGGGATTTCTTGAAGAGCGACTGCCGTTTGTCTTCATATGGCTGCCACTTTGGTTCCAAGCCAAACATCCAGACTTTGCACATGCGCTTAGAGTGAATCGACACCGGTTGACCAATCCATTTGACATTCACATGACTTTGAAGCATATCATCGAACTGAGTGGTCGAACCGGCAAACTGCCCCAGGCAGTTGACTGTCCCAATTGTCAGAGTTTATTTGTGTCTGTGCCTGAAGAGAGGTCATGCAAGGATATCGCCATTGACGATCACTGGTGCACGTGTATTCCGTACGCAAATGTCGAAGTGACAGACGAGAGAATTGTTAATGCAACCAACGCTGTGTTGGCACATTTGAACGCTTACTTGGAGAGGCGCGAACTCTTTCCCAAGTGTATACCCCTAGAGCTTAAGTTTGTCGAGGAGGGACAGATAAAAGTGGAAGAAACAGACATCTATCGCATACGATTCGTTGTCCAGTCAGACGTTGAAGCGAAATTCGAAGCTAGCGTAGCCTATTCAAGAGCATCGATGTCATATGACATTATCGCCAAGGTAAGTCGGCTGGACTCGTATGAGAAGAGCTCAAATTGTATAAACGACAAGAGCGCGAAGATGTACTGCATTTGTGATGCAGAGTACGCCAAAGGACTGCCAACAGAATCGGTGCCAATTATTTTATAGGGAATAAAGAAAATCAGTTATGAGGTTACAAATGGTTTGTTTTTAATTTTTACTATATGCGGTTGGTATATGTGTATCAATGTAGCAAGGTTACGTATTGTCAAATAGTAGGTACGTAGATCAGTCAACGTATGCAATGGTATATAACATTGATTGACTTTGATTTTCGAAACGGATACCAGAAAATTATTGGTCTTCAAATGGCCAGCGGACAATAGTTTAGGGACATTTCCGTCAGCTACTGCTAGCTGCTACACAAGTAGCAGTGTTACCAGCACTGGTTTTTTATCTCCGATTTGGCTAATCGAACTTTCACTGGTTTCTAAAATTTTCAGTTGAGATTATATATGCTAATTAAGGCTGTTTTTAAAGATTCACGATTCTTAGGCTCCTTAATTTATTTTTGCAGTTTTCAGACCCTTAAAATGAAGCAAGAGGATTGGATACTTCTACGAAAATTTCTGTCAGTTCTATATAATATGAAAATAATGTGGTTTTCCATTGGGACCAAAAATCAATCTTTTTTTTGATCTAAATCACTTTTCATGTTCCATTGGGACCAAAAATCAATCTTTTTTCGATTCAGAGCACTTTTTGCAGATCTCGATATTTTTTCCGATCTACACACACTCTCACAATACCAATATACTTTGCGCAGCTGTTTGACGTCATTTTAAGAAGTTTGCTTTGAAGACAAATGGGGGTAGTTTCGTGAAAACCAAAATAACGAAATACATTAATAGCCATGGATATAATTCAGGAGGAAATATTATCTTAATAGTTTTCCTCGTTATCTGAAGACTACGAATCACCAAAAATACTCCATTTGTATGTGCAATGGGGGAAACATTTTTCAAGGCGATATCCATTTGTGATTTTTGCAAAAACAAATGCAATTTGAACAGCTGATATTGCTGTCATATAACACACTAATCCATTTACAAAGGCAGATCAATTTCGTTGCATGTTCCATTCGCCACGTAAAATCTGAGATCTGAAAAAGATTTCTGGTGGTCCCAATGGAAAACGACATAAGGCAACCGAAAAACGTACTGTGTGTCTGAATGAAGATATGGATCATGGATCAAACAAAATACTGCCTCATCAACTTAATGACATCCAAAAAGAACCTCCTGCCAGGTCGCACCATACCCTATAGCTTCGCACTGAGGGTAAGGGCTACTTAGTTGCAACACCATCAAAAGCACCGTAAACATAACAGTTGGTGAACTCCTTTCTGATAAAACCTATTGACACTTCAAAAGCTTATAGAAGCAATTTCACACTCTAGTTAAAGCTTATAAAATCATGTCACTATTGACAACAAACTCAAGAATGAATTTAATCTACGGAAGTCTATGTAGTTATTAGGTTAGGTTGAAGTAGTTATTAAGTGACTGATAAAAAAGAAACATACATACGCAGTTTATCAGGTTTTGCATTTTGTCAGTCAAGAGTTGGCCACATTTTCCGCAGAAGACCTGATCGCTTTTAGCTGCGGTGTTGAGCACTAGGAGCACGACCATGAGCAACGTTTTTAGAAAGCATCACTTTCAGCATCTGTTTAAAGTGGTTATAGTTTTAATTGTTTTGGTTATAGTGATCGAATACAGCTACTCGATGCTGTCGACGGCCTTGAACTTGAGGACCAAAAATAATAAATATTTCGTCAGAGGTAAGTCAATTTTCAAGTGTGCCACGAAACAGTGATTGAATAAATCTCCACCAAACAGACGACCCTGTGAACAAACTCAATACTACTCCGGTGGGTCCTGGCGACGATTATGCACCACCGCCGGGATATCTTGTTTGGAACGATCATTGCCGGATGCCGGATGTGTATCCATTCACCCCAGATGCAATGGCAATATTCAAAAAGCAAAACTATTCCTCGTGCTCGAACGAGCTGCAGCTGACAAAGGTCCTTTTTGATATTAATTTGCGTTCCTATAAGTTGCACATAGATGAGGCTGCAAAACGAACATTAGTCGACAGTGACGACGATGTGTTTTGCTGCTATCAGTCGGTCGTCCGCTCGGGAACGGGACAACGCGTCGACAAGGACTACAAGTACGAACTAGTTTGTGATTGTGTGTATAAAATAAGCTTTAAAAGAGCACTTTTTATTTGGACAGGCTAAGTGTGTGTACGCTTTTCAACGATAGTTATGTGTTGCCTGTAGATGTAGAAGGACTGATTACAATGTGTACGTCAATGAAAAGGAATAAAATCATCCAAATGGATGCTCACTTTGTTGTGCAGGAAAAGCCAGAGGTGCGCGAGAGGTTGAAAACGTTCGCCAAGCGAAGTGACAAAATCCGCGCTGCGAGTGTGCTCCTGATGGGAATCGACAGCATGTCGAGATTTAATTTGCGGCGGACAATGCCGCAGACTGCAGCCAAGTTCCTGAACAACGGTTGGTTCGAAATGAGCGGATACAATAAGGTTAGTTCGGGAAATTTAATTAATTTTTTAATTTGTAATCGCATCTCGTTGGTGGTTGGATGTTGGTTGGTGGAGCTACCATACTCGATTAACCAACACTTGCGATCGATCAGATCGTTTGTCGAAATTCGAACCTGAGTCGCCGCCCCTTGCCCACTCGAAACACCATTTCGACCAACTTTCTCTATATCGTTTCCTTCTCTACAGGTCGCCGAGAACACTCTGCCCAATTTGATGGCCCTGCTAAGCGGGTACAATTTGACGACAGCCTACTCCAGGTGCAAGCTACCGGAGCCGGGCGGACTAGACAACTGCAATATAGTTTGGGACCTCTTCCGAAAGAACGGATATGTGACCGGCTACCTAGAAGACGAAACCTGGATGAGCACCTTCGATTATGTAGTAAAGGGATTTATAAACGTCCCAGTTGACTACTATCCACGACCTTTTATGATGGCTGTCGAAGATAAATTGGAAGTGAAAAAAAAGTCCGGGATGAAGTTTTGCGTTGGCCCTCGCCACTCAACGGAGTATGTGTACGATTTTGCGCTTGATCTTGCAACTCGATATAAGGGTGAACCATACTTTGGACTATTTTGGACCAACACCTTCACTCATAACTCCTTCGATGACGCATCTATTATGGACACGCGCATAGCTCGATATATAGAGGATATGGAAGAACGCGGCATATTAGATGAATCAATTGTGATATTCTTAAGTGACCATGGAACGAGATTCGGGGCTTTGAGAAAACTTAAGCAGGGTTTTCTCGACGAGCGACTGCCGTTTGTTTTCATATGGCTGCCCTATTGGTTTCGGGCAGAGCATCCCGATTATGCTGAAGCTCTACGAGTGAATCGATATCGATTGACAAATCCGTATGACATCCACATGACCATGAAGCACATCATCGAGCTGTCAGGCCGAACGGGCAAGCTACCCCAAGCAGTAGACTGTCCGAATTGTCAGAGTCTATTCCACCGCGTTCCCGAACAGAGATCGTGCAAAGATATCGCCATTGACGATCACTGGTGTACGTGTGTTCCCTATGAAAACATCGACACCAAAAAGAGCGTAATTGTTGACGGGGTCAGAGCAGTTCTGGCCCACTTGAATGCCTATTTGAAAAATGGAAAATTCATTCCGCGTTGCGTGCCCTTAAAACTGCAATCAATTGAAGAAGCCCAGATGAGAATTGACTTGGCCGGGGAACATGATGAGAATACGGACATCTATCGCATTCGATTCATTGTCGGGTCAACATCAGAGGCCAAGTTTGAAGCTAGCGTTGCTTATTCGAAAACAGCGCAGACATACACGATTATCGACAATGTCAGTCGGCTGGATTCGTATGAGAAGGACTCGAGATGCATCAATGACAAGAGTGCAAAGATGTACTGTATCTGTGATAACTGATAAGTATTAGGTACATGAAAACACTGATGGCAGCATCGGTACTGCCAGAAATTCTCTAGAAAATAAAAACATTATCAATAACGAGTATTTGTTTGTGTTCTGTGTGGGTTACCAACTTGACATATCTTTAAAATGGGTTAAGGCACCAAGTGACAAAGAACAGAAACAGAAACTGAAACAGAACAGAATTTTTTTTCGTTTTGTAGTAAATTCTGGTTATATTTACGTTTAAACAGAACCAGATCCAGATATTCTGTCGAATTATGTTTCGTTTGATTACATTTTAGCTTTGACTTCAACGAAAAAACGGAACAGATTTTGGAAATGTTTAGCGAAGACTATTTACATGAAGCTAATTGCGGAATTGCGGCGTATAATTTGTAATTCAATAGTAGGATGCGAAACAAATAGCAAAAAAATCCAAACAAAAGAAAACTCCACGCCAGACATTTTTCTGTGGCTAAATTCAGTTGCTGAAAAAAATGTTCTGATCCTTATTCTGTTTCTGTTGCAAATGTTTGGGATTCTGTTTCTGTTCTTTGTCACTTGGTGCATTTAGTTTGTATCGTGTTCTGTCCAAAAACTTTTCAAATTCCATTGGCATTGATAACGTACGGGGTAGCGTGTGATATGTTACATCCGGCGTTGTGATGTGATTGATAAGGGGGTGTAGATACTGATAACAGACGTGTGTTAGCTTTCATTTAAATAAATGCTCTGGGATAGATGAAGTTGCTGGTATGTGCATTTGCAATGGAAAGGCGCGGTTTTGGTGTCGTAATATTCCTTCCTTCATCGAAAAGCGGTATTTAAGTATTTTATTTTACTGCGACCCGAATGACAAGTATACGGGAGTGAAGCTCGATTTAGCTGTTTCGATTCTGCATAAAATTGTAGGTTCCATGCCCTGTGGCGCCAACTAGTTATATTTATTTCAATGGTACTCTCTGCTGGAAGTCATCTTCTTTCAATGGACAGGTCTAAAACATAAATTGCATCCTCTTTACAATTCTTGCGGTTGCTGCAAATAGAGTAGTAGAGAGTAGAATACGTGTTGCATAGATTTTAGTCGAAAGGATTAGTTGAGAATATTCGCTGCGAGCAACAGGTTGAATAATGTCCCCGTAAACAGAAGAAGACACCAGAAACCATTTATCGATTTTTGGAACGCCTAGTGCATCCAGTCACACGAATTGTGGAGCACGTGGGTCATAGTTTGCAGTAGTATAGTTAATTTATGCACAGGATTTACATACATGAATTGTCTATACCCAACACATTTGAAGCGTGTTACTCCCACAACCATCAGCCACAGCCAGTTAGTGATTATCCTTGTTACCATTGTTTCCATGACTACACGCCAAGCCTTGGCCTCAAATACGGCATACCGCATAAACGGGAATGCCTTCGCCAACATTGCAAATGCAATTTTGAGTTGATATTTACTTTTACTCTGTATGACAATTGACAAGACAACACCAGCTACGACTACGACCACACCACGCACTGCTGCAGTTAAATAACTCATTTCGAGTTTCAGTACTGTGCGCAGAATCTAAATTCTGTCTCAAAATGTGCGGTGTCTTGTAATTTCTGCCCTCTTCCTCTCCACTATCCTCATCATCACCATCAGTCCTGACTCCTGTGAACAAAAATGGAAGCACTGTATTACATATATAAATACATGCTTCAAATTTCAAATATTTTGCAACCACTCCACTTTAAACTCAAAAAAGTATGAAGGTGGTAATGTATACCCAACCCCACGGTTGCCACTTGCTAAAAAAATTAGCGACCAAAATTGGAAAAAAAAGTTACCACACCAAGTCAAAAGTTACCAAAAATCTCGAAATTGGATAAAACACACCGAAAGAGACAAAAAAGCATAAACTATCTTCTTGAGCCAATATGAATACGATTTTAGAGTTTTTTTCAGATTTACGAACTTAATACGCAAACATTTAACTTCAGTGGAAAAATGTATACACATGTCATAGTTTTAAGAAAAGCGTAGAATTCACATCATTTTATTTTTATTTATAAAATACATTTTTAAAACATAAGGTTGTAATTCATTTAGGTACATTAGTCAAGTAGGAACTTTATGAGTCTTAAAGCAGTTAAACAACGGCTACTATACTCACCATCTGTCAGAATTGAAGAAAATGAGTGCATTTAGTAATTGTTTGAATAAAACAGGTTTTCATGAGTGGAGCATGTGTAATGCGTTCACTCAGAAACAGTAAAGCAGCATTTACATGTGGTGATATCGAACTCATATGTTTGGTGCTCTTGTTCAAAAAGTTACCAAAACCCGATAAAAATTACCAAACTACCAAAAATCACAAAGCAACAAAAAAATTACCAAATTTGGTAAAATATTACCAAAGTGGCAACCGTGCCCAACCCAACTGTTTGCAGTGCAGAATTTGTAGTAATTTTGTAGTCGATTGAATTTGTGCTTACCCTCGTTGGTTAAGAGTGTTACCATTGTTAAATTTTGTTATCCCAATATCCGTGCTTTATGTATAAAAATAATAATTTAAAAGGACATCTTGAATGACTGAGATTCTATGAATTTATGGAGAGCATAGCGAAGAGCTCTAGTTTATTTCTTCAAAACCTGTATTAGCTTCAGAACAAATTTTAAAATACTAAATACAAAACTGTATTCACAAACTATTAGGTACACCGTTTTTTATTGGAATAACAAAAATCATATGTGAAGAAAGGTCCCAACAATAGAATCCTTCATTTCTTTTTCAACGGAAGAAAAATAGGCCCATGATCCGTCGCACAAGTGTTGCGTACAATATTTATTGCAGAATAATAATCTTTGTTTCACCTTATTCGTCGCCGACTGTGCATTGTCTCAATTCATTAAACGAATATGAGAGTTTTGCTTATTCCCCATTTTTTTCCAACAATGAATGTGGGTTGTTTTTCTCAGTGAAAACAACTGTCGATGAAATCAAGGAAAAGTAAGGCATATGAGATGATTTTGCGTCATTTTTCATTATTTGTCAGTTACATACCTTGCGGATTCTAATTTTTGGACTATACTCTGAAAATTCTTGCATTACGTTTGACACAATAGACAATTTTGTTGTATAAACAACTATTTCAGTCACTTAACGTTTACAGCACGGTAACCCTACTGCGAGCGAAAACACAGGGGTAACATGATACATGACTACATGAGTCCTTCGTTCCCCACAACTTACTCATATATCTCTCTATAGTAAAGCGGTAGTACTCATTTTGAGTGTCCTGTCAGAAAATAAACACACACGAACAAAAGAGGATGTGGCGCATTTAATAACATTTTCGCTGTCAGAAAGGGAGACATAAAAACACAGTTCATAGTTATTTGTACAAATCTGGACAATAAAACAATACTAAAAACAATTCGAAAGATGGCTTAAGTTACTGGTGAGTAGAAAAGAAATCGTATTTGCGTGAACATATGCCAAGTTTGAGGTGAAAAAAATGTGAAGAAATCGCGAGTTCATCTGTGATATTATTTTGCGAATGGAGAAGAATTTTACTACAGCAAATTAGTCAACCATTGATTGTGTGTTGATGATACATTTCATATACAGTTCATTCAGTAGATTTAATTATATGCAGTGCAATCGACCCAGCTACGTAGGGGCATTTAAAAACAGAAACTGGCTGTAAGGACAAGTTAACTAGTTTCGAAGAACGTAGCTACCTACATTACATACACACAGAGACTTTGAAGTGACAATGACACTTTGTGTAAATTGATTACTTCATTATAGATATAGATAGACGTCCCTGATCTTGGGACTACCCACAGAAAGGATAATATCTACTAATTATTTATACATTTGTAACATATGCAATAAATGGGTAGGAAGGACATTAATATCAGTCAATTAACTTGAAACAAATTAATTTATACAGACAAATCCGAATATCGAAAGGCACATTGTAAACAATTGTGAATCAGCCAAATATATAATGTTATTTCCATAAGGGTCTCACGTCCACTCGAATAATACATACCTACATGGAAACGCACGTAGTTATGGGTGTTATGTAGTATAGTTCAGTAAAATACATTGCACACTGCAGCGCGATTCAAAGTAACGACATGGCTGTAAAGTACACGGATACTTGCTGGTAATTAAATTGAACTTTGGCGTGGTCTAGTTATAATTATTATAAGTGGATGGTGGCGTGTTTATCCACCGGTACCGTGAAACTAGTTCTTGTAATGAAATAAAATGAATTAATCGAAAAATGTCGACCATTTTATTGAATTCATGATGCGAAGGGAAAAGTCGTACCTATCAAAATTTAAACAATGAAAATTAACGAGCATTCATACACATTGCTTGATTGTAGGTTTACTTTGGTGACTGATATTTTTGATTTTCCTAGTAGCCTAGGACTATGCAATGGAAATGGAAGATGTTCGTGTTCAGTATTGCCATCAGTGTTGCCCCCCCAACTGGTTGGGGCCGAATTCGCCAGGGTTTTCACTTCCTGGTGAATTTGAAAACTTACGTTAATCCGGAGTTTTTTATTCTTTTTTTATTTTTTATTTTTATTGGAGGCCCCGGTTTGTTCCACTTCGATCCATGCAAAAATAAAGATCCCAACCGCTAAACCGACAGAAATATAAAATTCTGAATATGGTCCATTTTTGTTTGTTTTTGGGTATATAGGACTTAAAAACAAACTCCAATCAGCGAAAGGTGTGGCAACGTATGTCAACAACCTCCTCCGAGTCAGTCTGACATTATGGCATTGATCAAGTTGTTTTTTCTCTGTTTTGCTAATCTCAATTTGGGGAGATTTCTCGTGAAATCGTGTCCAAGGGCCCGGTTCTGGGACAAATATTCGGGTTTACTGCAGAATGCAACCTTTACGTGGTGGAAAAGTGTAGTGTAGTAGTAAAAGTGTAGTGTGGAACCACACGAGTTTAAATGGCCGTAAACTGTAGTTGTTGTGCATTGAAGATTCTACTTCTTTACTTTGCTGAGAGATGTCCAATAAAACACGGTTAATATAAATTACTTGAAAATACGGAAAAACACTCGTGGAAGCAATTCTTTATTTACAAACTGCAGAAAAAAACGCCCGGGTGCTGTACCTAATTTAAAATGATAGGTACACAAAACACAATTATACACCCCCACAACCACACTGCCACTGTTTGTTTGCACTATCCAACAACTAACTAAATATCTTCTTTTCTGTAGAATAGATAAGGAATATAGCATAATAATTATGGAACCTGGAAGTTGAATTTGACATTGGAATTGAGGGAAGGTTCTGCGTTTGCATGAAAATCAGTGCTCTTGCGCCCCAATTTATTTATTCGAACTAAGTACTTTGTACTAATCTGATTGGAAGTATCATATTGAGTAGGTACCGTCAACTGGGGTAACTTTGACCGATGGTATAACTTTGACCGAAAGTTACAAAGACCTTGTTTACATTATAAATTGTTTGCGCTTTCACTTCGTTTTCTTAAATATCAATCGTTCTTACGCTGTTTCTTTATTAGTCACGCCAATTTTTTATTTCAAAAACCATCTCGCCTCCAGTCTGTACTTCTTGTGTCTCACTTATAGTAATCATTCCTAACCTCAAAAATTTATTTGCTCTACGACCCTTTTACAACAGGTGAATTTTATCAATGAACCATGGGTTTTGTACCACAAAACTCCAAGTGAATTTAAAACTTAAAAAGTAAGAAATTTAAAATTTCCCTTCATCCTGCTACAAGAAGTATATTCAGAACTTAAGGGCGATCTTATGTTTTTTTCGCTTTGACATCTCGATGTGCAAAACAAAAAGCAGAGAACATCTATGCATTTTGGGAGATGCTGAAGTTTATAGTTTAGTAAATCTGACAGCTTTCTGACTTAGCTATGTGGTTTTCCATTGGGCCCAAAAATCAATTTTTTTTAATCTAAATAACTTTTCGTGTTCCATTTGGCAAAAAAATCAATCTTTTCGATTCGGATCTCGATATTTTTAAAGATTTAAACATACTACAACAATACCAGTATACTTCGCAGAGCTGTGGACATATTGGCAAAGTTTCGTTAAAACCAAAATAACGAAATACATAAATACGAGTAGCCATGGAATTTATTTTGGATGAATAATTATCTTCAGCGTCTTCCTCGTCATCTAAAGAGTACGAATCACCAAAAATACTTACCTACATTTGTGTATACGACGGGGGAAACATTTTTTAGGTCGATATCTATATGTGATTTTTCCAAAATTGAATGTAATTTGAACAGCTTATATTGCTGTCCAACTCACTAATTTATTTACAAAAGCAGATCAATTTCGTGGCATATGTTCCTTGAGCAGCGTAAAATCTGAGATCTGAAAAATGGAAAACAACATTAATGTGTCGCAGTTTTGATCGATATCACATGAACTTTTTTTTCAGTTTGTCGAATTTTAGAATTTCGTGACTATGTTACGTGGCTGATTAGGAAAAGTTGTATTAGCGGTCTTGGTCGTGAATGTGTTTTCGACGAAAACTCGTCGATGCGTTCACACCGATCACCAACGTTTGACGTTTCAATCAGCTGTGACGTGAGACACTAGTCGTTAAACTTTTTTGGTTACACATTTCGATCGCATTAATTAACAAACAAAATGAATGTACTAAACATTTCAAAATAATATTAGCCCGTTAATTAATTGTGGAAAATGATTTTAAGTTGTAAGTTGTGACATTTGTTGGGTCAGCCACTCTGCTGAATGTGCTGAATATTGCAAAGGGTGTGTTTGTTTCAACAACTCAACGATTGGAAGTCGTTTTCGTGTTGAACGACTCGGTGTGAGAAGAGAATGTTTGCTGTGATTAAACAAGTTTTCGGTCTTTTAGATCGCTCGCCACATGAGGTGTATCCCGGCTCTTGCAAAACTATTTTTGAAGAGATTACGAAAACCATAGCTTCTTGGGCTACATTCGAAGATATTTTTTTAAACTGTATGCACTGGCTATGCACTATACCTGTCGCATGCATCGAAAGAAGCGATAAGCTATTCAAAAGTCCATTACCGCCAGTCAGCACTTCAAATCAACCAAATCCAATTGCGCTCGCCACCACGTTACCTACAGACTACAGTCAATAATATGCACTCATTTCCGATCTACTGACTGACACTGAACGACCTACGTACAACTGTATGTATGAATATATACGTCACCCATTATCTATATAAATATATTCTTGTTTTTGTCGAGCGTTTATGCGCATGTCACCCGGTCAAATAACCAATGCATCGATCAGCAATTTAGTCTGTACAATTGCGGGCAGTTGGATAATTTAACCGCAATCAGCAACACTAATTGTTTTGCTCGAAATTGTGATTACAAAAATGAACCGAAACAATGATACCAAATAGATATCTACTCCTACACCTATGAGTCATTTTGTTTAAACTTGTGCCGTGAGTACGCCTCTCAATATGAACCTCTGCAATCAGGCGCAATTGTATTCGCTCGTAATCTGAGTCTTAAAACCACTGTCGAAAGATAGTGTAATGTACAAATCTATGAACATCCATTCTAATTCATGAAAGACTATAATTAAAGTCGTCGTCAAGACAGCTTTCAAGCAGAAGGCCACACGTATAACTGCCTAATAACTCATCCGCACCGTCATACACCTAGCGCCAAAGGCTAGACTTATTTTTGCGTGAGCAAGCAAAATCACCGGCCCAAGACGAATTGATCGCACATAATTCTCATTCTCAGGGTCATTCTCACGCATCAGCCACATTAATCAAACCGATGATTAGCACATCTTATGCTCATTAGCGTCTTTGTATGGTAAATAAAACAAAGGCAAACAAATCTGTAAGTACTCACACTCTTAGACAATGCCTCGCAATGACTAAACACTGGACAGAGCATAAAACATACTCGCATCAACGGTCCTAATATTGGAGTTGGAGCTTAATTTGTTTTATCATTATTGTGGTGGGTACTTTCCCCTTTGACACTACAGCTGCATAAACATAGACAGTCGTCTATTGCAAGAACGGCACACAACAGCCGATATATCGCCTGAATATTTTTTGTTTATAATTATAAACATAAACATTTATAGGAAGATTGTTCTCTCCCTTAAATAGCGAGCGAAAACGAGAGAGATCGTCCCAACAAAGCACATATTATTTTTGGTTAAATCAAATCAGTATACGACGCTAGCTAGCGTCAAATCGACCTAAATGACTCTTTAGGTTGCCCCCGTTCTCTGCCGCAAGACCCATCCGATCCAAGTCACAGTCCAAGTCCCGGCGGAGCGGCATAGCTTTATTAGCAAAAATTATTTTTTAACGTACTTACTCGTAGGCACCAGCGTTTGCATCCATTCAGTCGGTCTGCTTCCACCCTGTCGGTTTGTATTTGTTGTACATTTAAATAGACGCGATTTGTTGTGCGCCAGAGAAACACATGCCGGCGCGGGTTCTTGTGATAATTTCGACATCTTGTCGTGCGCAAAGTTTTTTTTTGTTTGTGCTTTCTTTTTAAAAAAATTGAAAGTGTTTTCTGCGACAAGATCAGTTACCGACCTTGTCTTAGTTTCTTGGTGTTTCCATCAGAGTGGACATAATTTTATTATGCAAAGTGAGGGAACAATGAACAACGGAAAGCACAAGTGTTAGGTAATTAAAATTAGAAAAAAGATGACATTGCATTGATGTTTTGTCGGTGTCGATGTCAGCTAATACAAAAAGTGTAAACAAATAAAATCGTTTGTGAGTGAGTATTTCTATGCCATGTGCATCAGTGTGCTCTCTGCAGTATTTATAATTTTTAAACAAAAAATTCGACAGTGATCAGTGATCACATTAAGTGAGATAATGTTTTGCATTTTTTGTGTTGATTGAACATCCGTGTTCACTTCAGTCGAATCTTCAAATGGCATGTAAACGTGTACCCACCTATTTGCAGCAATTTTTTAATTAACAATAGAATAATACCCTTCGAATCAGTTATACACAGTTTTTCTATTATAGATATATTCGGAAATATAATTATAGTAACATCTAAAGTGGTGTTGTTGTTTTTTAGTAAATATTTATTCACCTCGTCTATTGATTCTATATATTTGCACATCGTCTCAGCTACAGGTTTGAGCATGACATGCCAGGGACGTTGCGTGTTAGTCTTGTTTAGATCTACTTTTCAATACGGCTTTTCGACCACCTACGGAAACTTGTTGAAGAAAGTAATTTTTGCAGTAGGTAGTTTAAGTGATATCAATTCTGTCTTGTTTTTTTCTTTAATAAAATGAGAAGTTGGCGCAAGAGGTCAGTAAGGGAACTTCTCACAGCCATTCCTTTTGTGTGATTTTTTGTAATTTTTGAGAGGAATGCAAGGGATCTACATTCTACAATTTTATGCTGAGTCCAAACTGCGCTTATTTCATGACAGTTATACTCTCGGATATTTATCAGACGGCCGCAGTGGAAAAACCCTTGTTTGTGTTTTCCGGGCGGTTACTGGTCACAATATTCACTTAATTTCAGTCCAAATCGGGGTTTAAACTGATGGGCGTAAGTTATTGACAATGCGCGATATCATTTTAAGTCTCCAGCTACATTTTACGAACTCACAATGACGAAATGTTCCCTATAAACATATCTACAAATTATGACCTACACAATAGTTAGTATGAAGGTTAAACATATTTAAGGCATTTGAATATCAGATTTTTAATACAGATCCAGCTCAATCAATATTGTACTCGTCTTGGCGTCTTAAATTCACTGTAGATTTAATCATTTGACGTAACATTTTCGTCAATATCAAAACAAAAATCCATGAATGGTAGATTGCGGCAAATTTGGCACCAAAATCTCAAAGCTTTATTGTGATGAAATCGGCATACTTATAGCTAAGAAGTTTAAAATCTATAAATTGACATTTAAGGTTTGAAAGTAAATAGAAAACTTTTTAAAATTACGAAATACTTATATTAAACACGAATATTGAAGACTTCAGGCGATCATTTCAGTAATGATGGATCGCGAGAGCTAGAAAATGTAATGAAATTTGACGATAACCGCAAAAAGTTAATTTCGAAAATAGGTGTTTTTTTTTAGAAAGATGCACTTATGTCGTTTTCCATTGGGATTTCAGATTTTGCCCTCAGATTTCAGATTTTTCGTGCCAAAAATGTCATTTTTTTTTTCTTTGTATTTGTGGTGGTGTGTGATTTAAAAGTCAGCTGTGTGTGTGTTGTGTTTATACAAATCTAATTAATTTATGTTAATATCCGTTGCGCATGCCAAATGTAAAGTTTTCTCTATTTCTCAGAGACTTGTCGTCTCTAAAAACTTAAAATTATAGATTTGAAAATAGCTTTATGTCACTAAATTTTTATTTACACAAAACAAAAGCAGGCACAGGATTGTTCCCTAAAAGCCTAAATTTTTGAATCGAAAAGTTTCTATAAGAGATTACTCATTTCGACCACGATCGCCCTATACCTACGACTTGTTTTTTCATTTAAATTTAATTTAATTCAATGGAGGTCTATGAGCCATCAACCTGGCTGAGTTCATTTGTTCATTAAGTTCATTTTGTTGCCAGTGGTCAATAAGAACTATTGCAGTTGCTGTCGACTCTGCGGAGAAGAGGAGGAAGCAACGGAACACATACTCTGCGAATGCCCTGCTGTGGCAAAGAGAAGAATGTTCCACATGCAAGGGGCGTTTATAAGTCCTGCAGATATAGGAAACATGGAACCAAGAAGGGTACTGAGGTTTATAAAGAGCCTCAACAGCTCCCTGGGTTAAATAATAAAGGCCAACACAATAGATCTCTTCTGGTCGCAGTGTACAGGGCCTATTACTTACAATACAATACAATCGCAGTTGCTTCTCCATTTAATACTGCAAATGCATTCTGTCTTTTCTATATTGTATAAGTTATCTTTTTATGTTTAAAATCTAATTAATTCTAACCAGCATACACACGTATGAATAGTTATTAGAGAGCTAAATAAATACTTTGTGGGACATCTCCATATAGCACTTAAGGTATTGCTTTCAACAACCAGTCGCTGGTAGATACGTATTGTTGTTCAAAATTGATAAGCCTTGCTATGACTCTCCCACTCGTAGCACATAGCACACCAACCTCCTTCACCGTAAATACTTTGTAATAAATAATTTTAAATGTAAAATGTTTTCGGAAAATGTGCCCATAAATGATGCACCGCGTAATGTAACCATATAAACAATCGATTGAATAGATATAGCAGACAGCAAGCTAAATAAAAGTTTAAAGCTAAAAAGCATCCACTGCATAAGTATACAAAGTAGATGTAAATGATTCGTTTGAGTGTTTTTTTTTCTAAGAATTTCGCCTTCAAATCAATAATTATACCCTGTGAAAAGAAACACGTAGGACGTAGGTACAACTAGAAACAACCAAACAGCATAGAACGTTGGTTTACACTATTGGTAACCCCATCTCTAAGTGAACACAAACAATACACAAAAGGTCAGCGTCAGTGACTCTGCACATCTTTATTATTTCACTGATTTTGCTGGAGTTCCGACAATTGTTTTGAACTGCCTGAATATTTTTACAATAAGATACAAATAGATCCTGGAAATATGTAGGAAAAAACGATTTCGGTAAACAACAAATTTGGTTTTAGCCAAAAAGTCTGTTTTTGGTCATTAAAAATTAATTGGGGGCAACTTTTGGGGTGAAAACTGAAAGGCACTGATGGTAGGTACCTACTACCAGTACTGTTTTTTTTTTTTTAATTAAGAGTTAAAAATATATTCTTGCACCCATTTTCCATAACGTCTACCTTTGTCTTTAGTTTGAGCTTCCTAGGACCAAAACGCTCCAAGTTATTCATTTGAAGGAGGATGGCTAAAAAGGACAAATTTCTTGTTATTATTGAGGGATATGGCTAACAAATCACACAATTTTTTCAAGTTGGGCTAAGGTCAGTAAAAGGCATTCTCTCATCCTTATAAAAAATCGTGTAGCCACCGACACCATTTTGTAAACATTTTTTCAATCATTAAAATCAATCTGCATTGAAAATGGAAGTGGCTTGTACCTGGTTGGTTGGTTGGTTTAGGTGTCTGTATTTCCCGACGAGGGAAAAACACAAGTAGCGCATTGAGCGCCGTTTTGAAACCACAACTAACGGAACCTGATATGAAAAGGAGGTAAAGGAAGTTAAAAGAGCTCAAAACCAGCCTGTGGAGTTGAGAAATTTGATAATCCTGTGGAAATGGATGTCTTGGATGGCCAAAAGGTCATCAAAAAATGGATGACCCAGTGCACTGCGTCTGGTTTTGGCTAGGGCCGGACACTCACAAAACAGATGGAACACTGTTTCACTCTTACTTGTGTCATCACAGCTACGGCAGTGGGTATTGTGGGGGATGCTAAACTTGGCTGCGTGGGTTCCTAAAGGCCAATGACCCGTACTAATTGCCGTTAGTCTGGCAACATCTACACGCGATCTGGATAAGAGGTTGTTTGTTCTGGCATTATCGTAGGTTGGCCAGATCTTCCTGGAAATGACACAGTTCGTCAGGTTCATCCAACTAGTCTCAGCACATGAGGTGAAGTGCTGGAGGATTTCTCTCTTTACATATCCCAGCGGAGGGAAGACTTCCTCCGCGTGAGACACGCACAGAGCTGAGCCAATTCTGGCAAGTTCATCGGCTTTCTCATTCCCTTCAATGTTCCTATGGCCGGGAACCCAGACGAGAGTGATATAAAACCGATGACAAGCCCTGGTCAGTGTCTCCCTGCATTCCACAACAAGCTTGGACGTTGACTTAGTTGAACCAACAGCCTTAATCGCGGCCTGACTATCGACGAAGATGCCTATTTTTTTCTGGGTGTTGCAATATTGTGGAGCAGTCTGCACGCCTCCTGAATTGCAAGTACCTACTTCTGCTTGAAGGCTTATACCTACTCCAGTTCAAGAATTCTTTGACTCTTTTCCCTCACTTGAACGGAAGCCGATAAAGTAAAACTATATTTTATGATATCAACCCTCTAGCTTATCTGCCATGGAAGGCTGTATATGCGAGCATGTGTGGTCTATCCGTACATACTATGCGAATGTGTAAATATGGATAAAGTTATCACAACGGAGAACCGAGCTATCAAGGAACGGAACTCAGAAATAGAAGTTTCAGACGAAAAAAAAAAAAGGAAATAGAAATATTGATGAAGAAGAAAAATTTCAACAATTGACTTGACCCTCCGCCTCTTCTCTGAGTCTTAAACCATTTTCTAATATAAAAAAATACTGATAGGCGAAGCACAATGCTGTATTTTATTTGTAGGGCTGTATAAACATTTGAGGCAAATGTGAATCCCGGAGTAGGTACAGTAAATTGAATCACTTTGATCGAAATGCAACATCCACGGCACGTAAGTAGGTACCTACTGCGTTAGGAATTTTTGAGTTACCATTAGCGTAGACGTAGATTGTGTGTATTTAATACACTATGGACTATGCTATGTTTGACAGACGCAAATGGGTTCTCAATGTCTGTTTATTTTTATTGCCTTCAACAACTTTTTCTGTGAATTTAATCGATGTTTAAATTTGTTGACAGTACCTACCTGAACAGCCTTACTATCAATATTTTTATCTTATTCCTGGATTCCTTTTATTGTTAGTTTCAATTATAATTTGAAGCTCTCAGAAAAGTTAATACGTCTTACGTTACTATCAGCGAAATGCTTCACTTAATGGCACGCTTCAAACGAGCACCACTATAGTCCCTAATAACCAGTGTGAACTTGACGAATGTGTATTCTTAGACTTTTATAAACCGTCTTTAAGTCGTAAATAAGACTTGCAAATTAAGACTACACCCTCTCGTACGTAAGTTAACAATACCGCACTGTTCAATTAATGATTTTATTTGTTCCCATTTAGACATTTCAAATAATGACCAGCGAATATGAGCACCGTAAAATCCAGTGACAGTGACGATAATCTCCTCGAGCCGTTACTCCAACAACGAGACGATAATGATGACGGCAATGACAATGACAATGTCATTATCAGGGAGAATTGGACGTCACAGTATGCAAACGGAAAGAATAATAAATCTGAAGATCCCGCCACTAGTGGAAAATATAATAGAAATGCATCCGGTCATTACAAAAAGCCAGCCCTCACCAATTCAACCAATAACCTATTCAATCGACGAAAACGAACTATCGCCATCATAGTTGGGGCATTCCTGTTCCTCTGCTACATGAACTCCATGCTGATGAACAGGAATTCAGACGAAAGGATACCAGTGACTCACCATTCGCATGTGCCTGGGATGAAAGGTGAGTACCGAAGTAGTTGTGCCAATGGAGGCTTATTGTTTTATACGATCGTTTACTTTACCTTCATGTAATACTTTCCAACGTAGCTGGGGGACAACTGTAGCTGGTTTCATGGATAAAAAAAAATTATTACTAACTTTTGCTGACATCATAAGTACTAATCTCTTTGGTTTTGAATATATTATTTATTTTAATTTACATTTTTTCCCCAACTGACCACATACCTAATATATCTACTATACAGTGTAATGGAGGTATTTAAATATTATTTTTGCTTTAACCGATTGGATAATAATTATGTTTGGTCGTTCTGTCTTCTGTCCGATAGACATCGACGCGAAGTCGTGCTAAGCTTCGAGCGATCGATGAGTGTTGTTATTTTTTCTCTTTTGTTATGAGCACCATGAATTTGTTGGTTTTCTAAGTTTCATCTTTATGTGGTAGTTCGTAACGTGAATATATCTTTCCGTTGAATACATCACTATAAACGAATAAATTCAACACGGAGACCTTGGGAAATTGGGATTTTTTTTTTGTTTTTTGTTCACTAAGGCGAAGTTCATATGTCCGGATTTCTGTTAAAAAAAAAAGAAGATGTTCTTTTTCTTTGGTATATGTTTGTCAAGAACAAGATTTTTGTTGAAGATCGAATATACCTATTGGTTTGGATCCAATTCGTATGCGTGGGTTTGTTTACGAGAGTTTTTGACTTTGTTCTTGTTTATCTAAATATATAAATGCTTCTCGAGTATATTCTTTCTTCAAAGCGAGAAGCGAAATTCTCTTCTCAGAATCACCAGAAGAGTATTTTTTGTGCCAATGAAATGGTTTCAGAAGTGATTTTTCGGATTCCGGACTCTCCCGGACAAATACACGCATTTCTTCCCCATTTTTAAGAAAAAAAGTCTCCAATTCCGACACAAGGAAGTGGTATGAAATCCGTCCCATAATCCAAGTGTCCTAAAAGTATGATTTGATAAAATCTGACATTTTCAACACGTGCGGAGATTGTCCGTGATGATTTAGATTTTAGAGTCGACTGTGATTTAGAGAGGTTCCACCTGAGCATCTTACGTCCGTCACTCCAGTAATAATTTATAAACGGTACATCATATGACAGGAGTTCTTTTTGGCAAGTTCGGAGCAGAGCTTAAAATGTTAAAAAAAAAGTTTGTCTGTCTTTTTTTTTGTTTAGTCAGACACATTAGTGCGCTGAATTTGTGTTTCTTTCTCCGTTCAGATCATGATCAGAGTGCACTTTATGACCTCAGAAGAGGTAAATACTCGCAGTTTAAAAAAAAACATATTTTGACATCTAATTGCTGATCAGAAAAATGAATGGGCGTATTAATAAATCTAGCTTTGTTTAGTAAAACAGATTGGTCGGGATCAGATGTAACCTGAAGTGAAAAACTAGATTGGCTGTTAAAGCTATTCCTTTTCCTACTTCACCGCAATTTCTTGACAATAGACGTCAATTGAAAAAGCTGTTCATGTGAACGATCTAGGTCAATCAAAACTGAGACACAGCAAATCAGCCACCTGTCAGACTTATTAAGCTAGATACCTTCTTGAAGGTCCCCAATGCTTTCACAGAAAAAAAAGAAAGTAGGTTCTAAAGAAGTGCAATAGATTAACAAAAATTGTATCAGACTAAACAAAAAAATACAACAAATGATGTATGGTCATATGGCACTAGTGTTTCAAAAATTAATCAGATGATCGAGCTCCGTTCTAAACGAGAAAAGGAAAACACTTATTGTCGTGTTTGGTTTGCTCTTGCCGAGGATTCCTCGATCTAGAACTAGACGTAGTGGGATCAGGTTCAACAAAGGAGGAATCAAGCACTTTTAGTAGGGAAGAGTTTAATTAAAAAAAATAGAAAGTAATTCCTACCCATACTAGTAGTTATAATAATTGAATGAGGTATTGAGAACCATAAGCTAGAAGACGAGACAGGAACTACTGATCCTTACGTTACAGATATTTATACTCTCTGTGATAATGCAGTGTTAAAAAATTAAAAAAATTAATTCAAGCTGACAGGGATAAAAAGTACTTCGTCTTGTTTTCCCTTCCATGAAAACAACATATTTTCGGTTTTAGACTGTAGGTATTAAAAAATCTCTATGCAGCTTACAGACAGCCGTACTACGAATACTTGCGACACTCCAAACACTGTTGGCACTTTAGCGATTTTTTCGCTATTTCTAGCGTATTTTTAAAGCTCTCGGCGATTTTTTAATAAAATGTTGTCGCTAAAAAATATATATATTCAGTATTTAATATGATTAATAGTTTAATAATTAACAATTTATTTTAAAAATAAACATATATTTTTATGAACTTATTGACATTTTAGCGATTTCTAGCGGGTTTTCGCAATTCAGAAACTAACATTTCTAGCGGATTTTAGGTTAGGGTCTAGCGACAATGTTTTTTCCTCAGCGGCAACACTGACTCCAAAGGTTTTCTGCTGTCTTATGGAACAAAAATTGAAACAACTTTGTGGAATCAATTGCTATTTAAATCAAGAAATTCATTGCAATTACTTAGACATAATTATACTCCTGTAAACAATAGTTTGGCACATCTTTAGTGACCCCTTTTGCACTTGTTTAGTTGAAGGCAATGTCTTAATTAATTTTCACAGCAGCCACTTCATCGTGTACGAATACTCTCCATTATGATCACTCATGGTACAAGTTTCAATTCTTTTTGTAACATTTCTGTTTCATAAAATAGATTGTTGGACTTTTTATTTTGTATATGTATACCCCGTCTACTGGGAATCAAAATCACCCCTCACAACATTATACTATTCCCACGAACCACGAACTTAAATCACATCAGCACCACACCATATATGTAAATATTGGACCACCCCCTATTTTCATTTCTGTTGGTACCTATAAGAGAGATGAAAATTCCAAATTTTGTCTCACTCTTGCAATTTTTATATAACTTAGTTTTTCTTTATTGTTTTTTTGCATGTGTGCTTTGAATTTATGTTGCAATGGAAATCTTTGAAAAAAATTAAATAAAAAAAAAAAATGTAAACAAAAAATGTTTTTCCAAAATTCGATCAATTGCAACTATACGATTCAATGTGATCGAGATTTAAAAAATTTCACGCGAATTGCAACAGCAGAACGACGACAATCGACTACAGTGGCGATGACTATGAAACCGGAGAAGATCCCCCGAACGACCCGATCGACACATGGTGGACAATTGATTCCACTGCGATCGACGGCGATGCCTAGGTTAGCCACTGCGACTACTCCTCGTACTCCTACGGTTGTGAATACCACTACAATTGCTTCCACACAAATCACCACCTCTAGCAACTTAAGTACAACTATTTCGACTAATTCAACCATTCTACCTCCTCCATCAGGATACCTGGTATGGAGCGATAAGTGCAAAATGCCCAGCATCGATCCATATACTCCGGAAGTTATGCAGTTCTTTAAGCGGGAAAAGTACGAACCCTGTTCGACGAGCAAACCCCTCACGAGGGTTGTGTTCAATTCCACAGCGAAAAAGTACGCTCTTCTCATCAACGATGACCAAGTTAAGTATTACACGAAGTCGGGAGGATTGCTGGACTGTTGTTACCAAGTGATTGAGAGAAAGTCCAGTGGGAAAAAGGCGGACCAGGAAGTCGGGTAATAAAAAATTATCTCTTTTAAACTGTATTTCCCTCTAACTTGTGTGCGATTAGTTTAAGCGAATGTATGAGCTTCCGAAATTCGGTACTTCTGCCAAGCACCGCCTACAACATTTTGGTCAAGTGCAAAAGTAAAAAGAAGCAAACCTACAGCAATGGTCATCCAATGATGCCGGAGCGACCGGAAATTCGGAAACGCCTAAACGATTGGAAGAATAAGGGGACCGAGAAACCCGTCAGTGTCCTTATGGTGGGCATCGATAGCATTTCCAGGGTGAATCTAATACGAGCGATGCCAAAGACTGCGCAGTACCTGTACGATAATGAGTGGTTCGAAATGAGCGGCTACAATAAGGTAATTAGAGTGGATATTAAAAAAAATCGCTGAGTTGTATAATAGCTATTCGTTTCTGAATTGAATTGTAAACAACACTAGTAGATTTCCGTATCAGTTCTTAATTCGAATGCACTTTCTCTAGATGTTCGCAATTTGTTATCTTGCGTTGATTTTTCGGTCACTCGCCTTCGTTTCTGCACTGCAGATTACGCGATATCAACCATTTCATGAAATGTAGCGCCTTAGATTCCCGGATGAACTCGCTGGCGAACGAAATATTCTCCAAGAGAACGTGAAGGGGCAAGTTCTTGCAGTAACAGTCGGACACTTAAGTGTTGTTTATTTTTATTAATAAAATCTTTATGAAAACTACAATGTGCAGTAGTTATGATTGAAGGGTTTAGAAGCACTTTGCTCTTAGAGCAATGTAATATGCCGCAATTTTGAATTTATTAGCACAGTTATAGAACAGTAATCACCTCGGACGCATTTCCTTTACTTTTTTTTAGATGGACGATAATACGTTTCCCAATTTGATGGCGATATTGACTGGCTTCAATCAGACGACAGCGTTTCACGAATGCACTCCGACAAAGGTGGGAGCTCTGGATCGTTGCCCGTTCATATGGAAGAGCTTCCGCGAACACGGCTATGTGACAGCTTACGCAGAAGATGAATCCTCGATCAACACCTTCAACTACCTTAAGCTGGGCTTCGAAAAGCCACCTGTCGACTATTATTTGCGGCCGTTCCTGATTAGTGCGGAACACAATCTGACAATCAAGCGAAAATCAAATTTAATATTTTGCCTTGGCCATCAGCACTCGGCTGATTACATTTATGACTATGCCATCGAATTGGCCACTCGCTACCGCGACGAGCCCTATTTCGGTCTCTTCTGGGCAAATACTTTCAGCCACAATGCAATTAGCGATTGTTCGTCAATGGACGAGAAAATGGTGGACTATTTAAAGCAATTTGCAAAACGTGGCATCCTTGACCGATCCATTGTGATATTCTTCAGTGATCATGGCATGCGGTTCGGTCCGACGAGGAAATTCCTCTCTGGCCACTTGGAGGAGCGCCTGCCCTTCATGTTCATATGGTTGCCACCTGGTTTGAAGAATTCTCATCCAGAGTTTGTCAACGCTCTTAGCGTGAACAAAAATCGCCTGACGAATCCGTACGACCTGCATATGACACTGAAAAATATTCTGGAACTGTCAGGCCGAACCAAGAAATTAGGACCCGCTCCCGATTGTCCCAAGTGCCAAACTTTACTGCAACCAGTGCCACACAGCCGCTCATGCGATGATGCTGCAATCGAGGATCATTGGTGCACATGCATACCTTACAGTAGTATTTACAAGGGCTCGAGTATAGTTAAGAAAATTGCTAAATTTACCATCAACTACATTAACGACTATGTAGCTGAGTATAAAAACGGTACAGTAGCTGATAAGTGTGTTGTTCTGAGTTTGCACGACATACAAAGCGCCTATCGTGCCCTACACGCTGTCGACAACGGTTTGAATGCGACTATTGAAACATACAGGATAATTTTCATAACAAAGCCGAATGAGGGATTATTCGAGGCAACTGTACGCTATACGGTGGAGACGGACAGCATGGAAGTTACCGGAAATATAAGTCGCTTGAATATGTACGCCTCAGATTCACATTGCATTTCTGATGGTGGTGCGAAGAAGTACTGCTCATGCGGCAAGGGCAATCACCATGCGGCTGCACGAGCACCTGCCGGCTAGGTGGTGCCTACACGGATGGCGTTATTTTTCAGTTCAGCACAAAATTGTGCACAATGTAAATGACCTTTGATGTTCGTGGTCGATTTTGGAAATTAAAAACACAAATTCATCTGACAATGTTACGCCATCGCGATAAGGCTTTCCACTTTCCGTTAAACCAGTAAACCAGTGGTCCAATAAGTTTATGAGAAAACAAAAACAAGCTTGCCAAAATACACACCAAATTGTACAGTAAGAGTTAAGGAATAAGACAAATTATTTTTAGAAACTGTTAAGGTGAGGTACTAACATACTTAAGACGGGTTAACTTACCACACGATATAGTTGATTAGTATCCTTGAAGAAAATCAATACCTGCCAGTCGCAAAGGCTCAATGGCTGCGCCTAATTATGGGTAGCATGTTGTCAAACATTTTCAACACTGAGGTAAGGACCTATTTTGACTCAGGGGAAGTATAATTTTGACTTACAGTGTTACAACCTGGTTTTCTTGAAGCATATTGTCAATTATATCCTTGGTATATCCAGGGCCTTCAGGAAGACGCCATTGAAGCAAGCAGCTTGCTTGCGTAATCTGTGATTACTATTAACAAAAAAAAAAAAAAAAAAAACTGTTGAAAAACTCTATGCTCTCTTTTTCTCTTCTCTTTATAACATTTCTCATGTTAACAACTCAAATTTAATATTGATATTAAGTAAACAGATATATTGATTAATGTATTAAAGTTTTGTGTGCCTTTGTAGACTGGAGATATCCTTCCGAAATCGGCACTAGATTACTTATAGTGAAATGTATTTGTTAACTGAACAACCTAATTGTAACAAGAGTGCTTTAAGCAAATTAATTGAAATAAAAACTATACAAATGTCATTATTTTAAATATGCAAGTATGTATGTTTTTTTAATGTCTGTAAGGCGAGCAGTGGATGAAAGGCATCAGGCAAAAAATACTCTCACGGGACGGGGGCTCGTGAACTACCTAAGTAAGAAAGTAAGTACATTGTCGCGCAATCTTCGCGGTCGACCATTTCGAGAATATTAGTTTAGCAGCCGAAAGAAGTACTCGTTCACTTTTCTCAAAATAAAACCACTTCCTTTCAATGCTATGTTATAAATTATTTATTTACTAAAACGTATGTGATGTCCGTCACCGGTTGAACGTAAGACCAGGTTCGTCACTGTATAATTACAAACAAACAGGAATTTCTCAATACTTTTAAAATGTTTTTAAATTTAAAACAATCTGCTTTTAAAACCTACTTGTATTGCTGATACAAAGTATTTTAGATTAAACATATTTTTCTTCACTTTACTAATTGTTTCTCTGTCGCGGAGTGTGCCGCCGACTCTTTTTCCAGCTGATAGATTCTCTGTTTTAGGTTATAGTTCTGCATACTACACTTTAGTGCGCTGAAAAACTTTCTCAGGGGGTCCTTTTTACACAGCTGTTCGGTGCTGCTCAATTCCACATGCAGAACACTATAGTTCTTAATGATACTAATCGTCAAGTATCCCTTGAATTGAACTGCAAAATTAGAGTTCTGACGACGTTTAATGCTCAGTGCTTCAGTTTGTTCCAATTGATATTCCATAAACGAAGCAGTAGTATTATTTTTCTGCATCTGTCGTCCTGACCACAAGTCCACTTGGCAGGTGACAGCCCACTTCCACGGAAGTGGTGTCACACTGCGGTCGGTTTCATCAATTTTTTTACACTTATTGTTTCGCGTTGGCGATAACAGCGTCATATCGATTCTGTAGACGTCGGTAATAATTTTCTCAACAGCGTCAATGTATTCTTTGGCCCAGAGTTTTTGCAATTCCAATGGATCGGTCGCAAATTTTGCAAGAGATTTGACCTCATTTTTGCGCGGAATTATATCGAAGGACATGGTACCGCCTAATGTGTTGGTGGGGTCTAGTTCATGAGCTGGGAACATGTGCGTGATCTCTTCGATAATCTCCACTAACAGAGATTTGTAGAGATTTTTCATCGATATATTCGACTCACAACATTTGCTATGGGCTAGCGTGATACACTTCTTGAAATATTGCATATTGGGCTCGGTGAGACATTTGCCAACGTTTACGTTCAGACAAAACATGTCTTGCACGCACACCGGACGGTCCAATTGCAGTTCCTCGAGTTCCCCCATCGTTGCTAGCATCTGGAGTTGTGCTTCATATTCTGGATACCTGTACTGTTTGTTCTTGAAGTCCGATCGTTTGATGACCTTTCCCAAGTAGGGCGAGATCACCAGATTCTGGAAGTCAAAGTTTCTGTAGAATGCGAAGAATCCCTTTATAAGCTGATGAACGTTTTGACTTTTATCAAATGGAATACCTCGTGTGTTGAGTCCGAAATTCACACCGTTAACGATGTGCTTCTTTGCGTTCCGCTGGAGAATTTTTACAGAGGCTAGGACAGGTGGTGTGCTGTGTTGTAGGTAAAATATAACTAGAGTAATGAGACAGTAGTTCGTCATGTTAAATGCTCCATGGATGTGCATGCTGTTTGACCAAATCTTCATGAACATCATGAGCTTTCGTATTCTCGTATCGCAATTAATGAGATCTGCAATAAATTCACTGTTGTGAACGCCAAACGGCTCGGATGTGTTGATGTCCAGATTAAAGCCCGTGCTCTTGTGTACGCACTTGATAATCGGTACTCGAGCCTTTCGAATGGGATGCACGTCAGAGAAGCATTTGCTTCGAAATAGCATTTTTGTGATGATGTTGTATGAGTGGTTAGCGTCTGCATCTGGTAGACGACTAGAGATATGCAGATCGATGTCACTTGCTGTAAATATGAGACTCTGTTGCCGTTAATCTTGTATTGATTTTAGAAAAACTACAAAATATGCAATTCGGGAAGAGACTTGCTTTCAAATAAGAAATAAGACTGAGTGTTTTGTGCGTGGTTCTAACAAACCTTTAAAAAGTGCGAAAACCTATAAGTTCGGGACCACAACCTAGCCGAAAAAGATTAGTCACCAGTTATCAGTTAAGTTACAAAAAGTCAAACACATTCGTAGTTATGATACAGCTATTACTACGAAAGAGGTCTTACAGAAAACTGATGCCAGCATGGATGAGATATTGCTATAGGATATTGAAAACATGGAGATAATCCACATATAACGACGAGCTGTCTAAAAATAGAAGTCTGAATGCTCCTTAATAGGTAAAGAATTCATAGAAGGAATACCTGCCCACTGAACAAACAGTAGCATGATCGCATCCGCAAACGAGCAATATGTGAATTCCTTTTTCTCGTTTATTGTAAATCAACTACTACTACAAATTAACTAGAATAGCTACTAAAATAGGACTGCGAGTGCAGAGTATAAATTGCAGAGTATCAATTGTGCAAAATAAAAAATCTTCCACCATAACCAAACTTCCCTCTACTTCACACTACAGCACTTACTTTTCAATGCTAGTCCAGTTGTGACAGATCCAAAAGGATCTATCGAAAACGATCCTATCTTATCCAATTCCGCCTGCAAGCAAGTGTGCACCCGCGAAAATATGAATTCCAGATCTTCTTCGTTCATTAAATACTTCTTGAATATAACATTGAGCTCTGTACCATGGGTACAGTCCATTATAGCCTCGACGAGTCCTTGACGAAATTTCTTTTCGTCTTCGCCATTGATGGTTTTCAAAACGGCATTCACCCTACGCTTTAGTTTGTTAACTGGCAATCTTTTGACATTTTTATTCCCAGAATGTGTGACTAGCTCATGTTTTAGAACATCTTGAAGACTCTCGTACTTTTCGTGACATATTTTGCATTCGTGACTTGTGGGTTCATTTCCGTTTTCTTCGAGTTTCTCGACAACGATTTCCTCTTGCGATTCGCCCATAGGGTTGCTAAAATGAGAAAGGAAATGGTGTGACATGAAGCCAATGGATACCAAGAACATTATCTTAGTTGCTATTTAGTTGAGTAATGATGTGTAGAAATAGAACAATAGTTGGTTTTTCAAAAGATCCAAAACGTCAGCCTTTGTGCAATTGCAGTCTATTTGGCGATAGATACATACCGTTCAAAAAATATAATATTCCTATTTCGTAGACAATGCACAAGCGCACTTCAATCAATGTAATTAATGTAAGAAACTGCGGGTATTCCCCTCCATAAAATTTACAAAAATGCGCGAGTGCTGGACTGAATAAATAAAGAAAACAATAAATGACTGCTCCCTCTTGAAGAGGTATACAATTTTTATTTGGTTTTCATACAATTGTCTGTCAAGGTAATTATTTTGGTTGTTGAGCTTCCATCGGTATAGCCTTTCCACTTCTCCTGTCGACAAATTTCGTGAAAAACTCGGGACTTATGACACCATTTATACCAGAACTGAGAATTACATTGTTTTCCGACCGAAAAAATTCAATGCCCTTACTAAGCGCAAGTTCGCCGTTTATATAGATAAGAACCTCACAGTTATGCCGAATGCCACTGATTCTATCGTTTCCGGGTAACAACTTGTCTGAAGCCGAGAAGTGTATGTGATTGCGATTCATTCGTTTTAAACCTTGCCTTTGAATAGCTGGTAAATTTTTGTAAAACGTTCCGTGCACAATCAATGGCATTTCGGAAGCACATCTAATTTTTGTCAAATTCAATTCAGATACCTCATCCATTGAGTGCCCCTGGTTGGCTTTAATCAGTAACTTTTTGGTGTTGGGACATGTAATGACCGAGTATCGGTTCTTTGAGTCGGCTTCGACGATCCGCATTACATCTTCTGCAGTATAGCGGCGATTAAAGCTTGAATGCGATAGAATTGAATCTAATGCGATATATCCATTGGAGGCAATGGGTAATCCTTCCTTGATAGCACCATGCCGAAGCAACCAAGACAACGTTTTGCCAAGTTGAGTATCAAAATTACGTGGATAGCTCATAGTACACTAACGCGCCTTAAACACAGCACAACAACACAATTTATTGCTAGATATTTTCTGCCAAATGTATTTTAATCGTATTGTGAGCAAATTTATGGCAAAATGGCAATCTTTTGTCTTACCTTTTAATTAAATTTATTGAAGTATGGTACGCACGACATATAACATATACAATTTTCTACGATGTTTAATAGTAGCAGTACCAGTGATGCCAGACCCCGGACTTAAAGACAGAGTAATTCCTCGAAATCAATTAGGTAAATACTTGTATATATTTTTTTGAATTATACGAAAGCGGAGCAGAAACTTCAAAAAGCAATTTAAAAAGTTCAAGTACCTATCTAATTTAGTGAGTCTGACAGATTACAATTTTCTGAAGGGGTAGAATCTCTCCACAATGAAACATCTAATGGACCGCTTTTGAGGTGTCGCTTTGTCAAAACTAACTAATGCTTGTGACACACATGTGGTTTCGATACCATGGTATCGAGATGAACCACATGTCTGTCAGGGTATACTACGCTAATACCAGACGAGCAATGTGGTTTGAGCGTAGTATCGATACTAGGGTTTTTTGCGTAGTATAGCCATCCCCCTAGCGAAAACAGCGACACTCTCATGAAGTGGAGCATAGTCTTACTTAAACTACCTATCACTTTCATAGAAAATGCTATAGTATTCTTGCGATGGAGTCTTTACTAGGTTTGTGTCACGGGTTTTATTGTCTACCCGAGCATGGTAACTATGGTAACTGTCAAACTATACTACGTTGAATAGTGTGTCATGCCTGTGATACACATATGGTTTCGAAACCATGGTTTCAATACTATGGCATCGTCAATACTATGCTAGGTGACACACTATACAACGTAGTATAGTTTGACAGTTACCATAGTTACCATGCTCGGGTAGACAATAAAACCCGTGACACACACCTAGTATAGACTCCATGGCAAGAATACTATAGCATTTTCTATGAAGGTGGCAGGTAGTTTAAGTAAAACTATGCTCCACTTCATGAGAGTGGCGCTGTTTTCGCTAGGGAGATGACTATACTACGCAAAAAACCCTAGTATCGATACTACGCTCAAACCACATTGCTCGTCTGGTTTTAGCGTAGTATACCCTGACAGACATGTGGTTCATCTCGATACCATGGTATCGAAACCACATGTGTGTCACAAGCATCACCTAGCATAGTATTGACGATGCCATAGTATTGAAACCATGGTTTCGAAACCATATGTGTGTCACAGGCATAACTCAAAAAATGTAGGTACACCTAAGAACGGAGATTTTTTCTATTGGGTTTTACATTGGTCGAGTGGTTTTGACCATTTTTTTATAAATAAACAAAATTACTAGACAAGAATCTTATAAACTAGTATCACAGAGATTTTATTGCCACACTGTAGTTAGACTTGATGTTATCTTTGTCCTCTTTCGTGTTCATTGCTTTTGATATTTTTTTCTTTTTTTTTTTAATTAATTCATTGCATTCATAAAAAAATATATGAGGAAGGTGCCAAGGTGAGTCTGGCATCACTCATAGAAAACCGAATTTCTCAAAACAAACAGTTCTAGTTCTGACATTTTGCTGTTGGTGTTGAATTGAACGTTTATTTTGTTTATTTATTTACTAAAGTAAATTCATTCGCAAATAAACAAATAATATAAATTTCAATGGAAAATCCTGAATCAAAGTTTCAAGATCTTTTTAAAAGCAAAAACAAAATTGATTTGCAAAGAGAACGACGTCAGGCACTTTTAAAGGTGCAGAAACTGCAGCGTTCTCTCCATCAAGATGAGTCAAGAAATCTTGAAAGATTCCTCAAACAAGGACACAGTAAGGCTGGCAAATTCAAACCAAAGCCGAGAACGTTTAAATGTAAGTACCAGACCGATCACAGGCTACAACTCTCCGAATGGATTAAGGATAAACCAGAAGATATCAACGATTGGTTTTTGGTTCCTTGCCCTAAGGGTCAGCGATGCATGGTTATCGCGTGCAATGGCTACACAGAAATGTACAACAAAACTGGGAAGTTGTACGATACATTCGAATCGTTGTTGCCGGGTAACGTTGGCTCAAAAAAAGACGTCACAATATTGGACTGTGTCTACGTCGAAAGCAGGTCTACATTCTATGTCCTGGACGCTCTTGCCTATGGAAATCAAGATATGCTAAATTGCGAAGCGCAATTCAGATTCTTTTGGCTGACATCTAAATTTTGTGAAAACAGTCTGAACGAGATCAGTCCGCGAAATGAATATGCGTTCAAGTGTTTGAAATTTTACGATTTCGAAAAAACTGAACGGGTGTCTATGGGTCTGCAACAATATCCTCTGTGGGAGGATAACTGTCCAGAGTTGGATGGATTTCTGTTCTATCACAAAGAAGCCAGTTATACGTGCGGAACAACTCCGTTGGTTGGTTGGCTGTTTGCGTTTATGGTTCCAGAGGTACTTGGACTTGCAGTGAACCCAGCGTATATGGATCAGAAACCCGAGGATTATACCGATTACATTCGGTACATAGTAAATTTTGACGAAGAAATGGCAAAGAAACGGCAGAAATACCAAAATAAACAAAGCTGTAATGGGGCGGCAATGGACGAAGATATTTCAAAGGAAGATGACGATAATGCTGCTCTAAAGGCTCTTCTTAACGCTGAGAGGGACTTAGAACTAGGAGGCGAGGCCGGGGATTTGCCCGAAAACTATTAAGTAGAATGTTTATGTATATTACTTTTAAATATATGGACGTATTAACTGAAGTTACCTCTGTTTGGATTTATGTAGTTTGCGATGTTTTTTATTGGGGAAGTTAATTATTTCACCTACTGAGTGTTGACAAGAGTAACTATTTCGACAATGTTTGGTTTGGCTTGTGAGGGCACCAGCGCAGTTTACCTGAGTCTTATTAATAAGCCTTATCACATTCCTGCGGTTGCAGTTATAGTGAGACCACGATAGAATGCGTAAATGGGAATATCAAGGACAAAATTAATGTTGATATGAGTCATTACATAAAAATGGTTTCAAAATAAATCTGGACTGTGCAAATACCGGTACTAATATATTTTTCGAAAATATACCGCCAAGATTTGAAAGAATTCATCAACGAATTCCGTACGCATGCTTTAGAAATTATATATCAATTTTTTCCTGGAAATAATCAATATTTTCACTTTCACAAGTGGGTGGATGTTTGTAAACAAGAGTCACTGTAATTTCCGTAAATAAATATTAACCAAATTCGAATATTTTGTAAAAGTGAAAATAGGAAAAAAAAAATGGTGATCCAGCGAAGTTGGAAATTACAAAACGAAACGGGAACAAATATTCTACAAATGAGTGCAACATCCTCATCCGAAGACTCAAATGGATCGAATCAAACGATTAATTCAGTAGCTACAAATAATTCCTCATCAAAAATGGATTCAATTGTGAGTATTATTGAACTACATATTTTTAGAGGCATCAAAAATGTACTCTAAAACTATAGCGTAGCCAGACTTCGAACTCAGCCTTTTCCCATTTCAAGAGGTAATTTACTTTCACTTTAAGCGCCCCAGGAACATGGTGTACAGTATTAAACTGTTCTCCTCATTCTAACCAGGCGATTCTTTGAATATACGCAATACAAGATAAATAAAATCAAGCCCTATGCACGTAATCTGATAACCACTCGTCGGAGTCCTTATTCTAACCAGGCGATTCTTTGAATATACCCAATACAAGATAAATAAAATCAAGCCCTATGCACGTAATCTGATAACCACTCGTCTGAGAAACTCGACTCTGGGCTAGAAAAGAAGCGCTTTGGATGCATCAACGTGTTATTTGGTTATGCCACTGCGCCATATCTTCACATGCACATACGACGCCAACCAGACCCCAAAAGTAGGCCTATCTTCTTGTTTGCATTCCTTTTTCCTTTTGAGAGAAAACATCAATAAACTTACTTTGCCTCGTGCATTCCTGATATCATTTCATTCGATAAAATTGTAATGAGGTGTTTAACGAATATTTTTGTTATTATTTCAGAAATATGTAACGACCCCTCAGATGGCCGAAAACGTGCTAGGCAGACTGAAGCAACGTTTTGGAAATCATGTAAGCGGACGTAAATCATCTTCAGATGCCGCAATGCGATCTTTGGAACTTCTACGTATCACCATTCAAACTGCGTTTGACAAGGATGTTGATACCATTATTAAACAATTTATTGAGGTAGCCTTATAGATAAATCCACAAAAATACAAGTACAAACTTAACCCGCCTGCTTCTCACTTGTAGGTATACTTCAAGCCAGCAATTAAAAATATAAAGGAGAACCTTGGAGACCACATTGTTACTGAAGAAATGGTAAAAATGTAGAGCCCATCAAATACACTCAATTTGTATGTTTCCTTTTATTTTTAGTTACAGAAAATGATGTGTGCGCTTCTGGAGAACTCAAAGTCCCAGTATAACTTACATCGAACAAAGCCAGCCCCTGCATCAGCACCAGCATCAGCACCGCCAATAACCCCGATAGCTATCTCAGAGCAAATCACCATAAAACCAGAAACTTCAACACAAACAAACTTTGCAGTCAAGAGGCCAGCTCCGAGGACTTTCACGACTGAGATATCAACTCAAGCTTCGAAGAAACTTAGTCTGACTGTTTTCCAACAGCAAGAAACACCTCCACTTCCAGCGCCAACACCTCCAACCCAACAACAGCCATCCACTCGCCCCACTGCCATCCCACCGAGGCGACAAATTTTCTGGAATACAGCCTCCATATCGACTGAAACAAATTTTGTACTCGATGTACAGGCAAACCAGGCATTTGGTTTCGGCACAGATGGTAAGGAGCGCCTGGCCAGTAAGCACCCGGAACTTATTCGTTACCTCCCAGACGGACAAGACCGCGACTGGTTGGTGGATCGGAAAATAATTCCATCACAAAATCGTAATTCTCGTTTTCTATTCCTAATCTACGATGAAGTCAAGAAGCTTGGTCAAACAGATCTCTACAAAGATCGTGACAATTTGAATCTATCAATCTTGCATATCTTCAAAATTCCGAATTTTATTATTCAGAAAATGAAACTGTTCTTCATAGATTTGAATATTAAGAGCCGAGGGCTCATCACAAACTCATATTCGGCTATGGCGAACAGCAGTCACTTACGGAATGCCTTGCTTCAAGGCACTAGCCAAGCGACAACGCAATCTATTTCTACAACTTCCACGCCTATAGCCAGTACTTCGGTGAATAGTGTCTCAACATCCACTGATGCTGTGTCCAGTCCACCGAAAGTCAAAAGTTCGTTGAGTTCCTCGCATGCTACTTTGACAGCTTTACTCACAAACAATAGTGCGACAAACGGAAGCTCAAAAATGGTGGCGCCCAATGACAAACGAGCCAATGACAATAGTCAGAGTGGGTCCACGCCGGAAGCATCGAGTATTAAAACGGATAATTCAACCAAGGAAGTGTAAAAATCATAATAACAGTAATAGAAGTCAATTTCGATCTCGTAGCAAATAAAAGTAGTACTAGATTAATTTGTTGTTAAGAAGAAAATCCGAGTGTGTCAAATATACACATTTATGTTTTGTCTCATCTTTAAATTTACGATGCTCACAATTGCGAATATACTTCAATTCCAAGTCGTGACCAAAAACGGTTATATATTGAAGCGAACAAATAAAATTTGCTTTGCCAAAGGGAATACAAGGTTGTTTTAAATTGTTGTATGCATTTGATTGTGGTTCCCGCCTTGCATCTAGGGGGTATTTATCAAAGTTCGGAATAGTGCAGGTTCTACATATCTTACCACATGAAGTTGCTATAGTTTCGTCTGCCATTCCTACAAGATCCTCTTCCGTTGAACTGCAACCGAACGAAACGTAAACCGCTTGATGTTCTGGGGCAGTCACATTCTGCCAACGCAATTTCATATACACGTCGCGCCGGCCGGTCAAATCCACTTAAAGAGGACTGCTTATGCTGACAATAAAAGGAATTACCAAGTCCAAGTCAATGCAAATATGTAATTCACTCTAGCTCAAAACCAAAAACAAAACATAACTTCCTTTAAAACACTTTTGCATTAAATATTTATTTCAATTTACACATAAGACTTCTAAAGAACATTTACTTTTTTTTGCTTGTTTTAATAAAATGTTAAATCTTATTTTAAGAAATGCACATTCATATCGAACGACTAAGAACTACATCATTATCTTAACATTTTCATTACAATTTGTGTAACCTTAATTCTATTCTCGTTTGTTGTTCCTTAAATGTTGGTGAGGACAAATTGGGCCCACATGAAACCTGCCTTTATTTACAGTTTTTCCCGTTCCTTATTCTACCATGAATATAAAAACCATTTTCATCTACTGACATTTCAATGTATTCTTAATGAAATATATAAATAAATACCATCATTCTCTATATAAAAGTAATTAAATAAATACACGAAATGAACGTTAACTGATAAGGCACTGTATTATACGAATTCAATTTAGAAAATAAATTCTCACAAACGTTTAAGAAAACATACATAAAACGAAATCGATAAAAATTGTTATGTACCTTTACTAGAACAATACACCTTAACGGTTTTAAAGTTCTTTGACACACTGTTAAATTTTTTATATGTAACAACATTTGTTTTTTGAATTACTTAAAACTACTTTTCCCCTTCTTTGTTTTATAAATAAACTCTGACTCTGTTTATTTCTAAAAGAAAATGGCACAATCGCACAATATATTTATTTTATTTATTTATGTTTGTAAAGATATTATCTTAACAACATTCAAATAATTATTTCCAACTACAAAAATTATTTTGATTATTTTTTATATTTTTTTTTATTTGTGCCCATTTTGATCAAAGGTAATGTATTCTGCATTTATATGATTTGTACTCAATACAGTCCACGAAGGATATAAGAAGCCTCTAAACTACCAAAAAATTAGTTTCTTATATCTGAGGTGTTCCTATATGAGAAGACTTATACAAGAAACAAACGCTAAATTGTTTCCACATGCGTTTTTTATATGCGAAGTGTTCTTATACGAGTGTTTGCTATATCCGCCGTTGACTGTAACTGAAAAATTAAGGTTGATGACTGATTGCGTGGTAGTTCTATTTATTTTATACCAATTTGGCGACGATTACCTACAGAGCCATCTGTAATATGTGGAAAAGAATAGATTACTTAATATCGATTGACAAAAACAAAAGCGAAGTACGCAATCTATCTATTAAAAGGAACACAATTACCTCTGATTTTAATGGACGATATTGATTTTTGTTTAACATTTTGTATTTCTTTGCTTTTCAAATATAAATATGTATTTAAATATGTATACGCATGTTCTTAACATAGTTCTACCAATATCATATGTATAATAAATATGGTCTTGTACTTTCAATTATTTTATTTTTTTTAAACACGGCTTTTAATGGTCAATTTAGAAAGCAGCTAATTATACAAACATAGTAAAAATGGCAAGCATAGCTTGGTTCAATTGCGAAAAAAACCTAAAGCATGCTTTATGGAAGAATGAACATAGGTAATACGTTTGCCCCGTCCTCGTTCTGTTAACGAGAAAATGCTAGGTGAGCCATAAACCTAATTCTTTTTGTAAAAATGGGCAATATACAAATGTGTTAATAATTTTATGGCTTTGAAACCTATCCCATTTTTGAGATTTTTTTATTTAATAATCTTTTTTACTTCATCTCTCATCTGGACTTTGCGTCTCAAAAGAACTCCAATTTTTCGAAATTTGTAATTCCACAACATTTTTATATTCGTCAAGGTTAACAGTTAACATGAGATGAAGTCTCGTCAAAATTAGACGCAGAAATGACTGTTGACGCGATAGAACACCAAGCTTCAGTTTTTAAATAATAAGACTAGTTTACGAAGACAGCTGGCTGACTTGTTTTTATTGGCACAATTGATAACGTGAACAGTTTTTCCAATTGACGCGGTAGACAACAAATATAGTCAAGAATTTCTTGACTGTGTACTCAGTTGACAGTCCAACTATGTGTCTGAGGTAATAAAATCATCAACGAAAAATTTAAGTATTCTGTCCAGAGGAAATCTCGTCGACTTAAGTGACATTTGAGAGACATGAGAGCAATTTAACATCTGTTACAACTAGCCGAATTTATTTAACTAAAATTAAAGATATTTTGGAAATAAACTCAAGTGCTAATAAAGAGTTACCCACTGGTTACACACCTGCACGCCCAAATTTTGTATTCCAAGTGAAGTGTGGTAACATACCGATCTGACTTGAGCACATTATTACTCCGGGCAAAAATGTCTTTCGGTCTCTTTGTGTCATTTTTCCGTCAAACTTCATTTCCAAGCTTTTTCAAATTGGTATTCTCCTCCAAGAGGGAAGTTAAGAGGAAGACATTATAAAAGTTTGCTTTACTCAATTCTTGCTTAAGAACTGAACTTTATCACTGTATCGTTGGAATATTTAGAAAACACTTATTTTTGTTTGGAAGTAATTTGGGGACTTTAAATTTTAAAATTTTGGTAGTAAGACTTAAAACCAATTTTTTTCATATATAACTATTGCCCTATTTATTACGTTAAACCTAAACGTTGTGTGCATAACGATTGGACCTTAAATAAATACATTCGCATATTATGTCGGATATAAATAAACACTTAATAATTGTTGTCCAAAAAGGCACATACTATACAAAAGATAATTTATAGACAATCTCATAAATTGATGAAAGTTTTGTGTGTCTTTTTTAAGGTTAAAATTACATTTATGTAGCTACTTACATTTAAAAACGTACCAAAATGTTATCTGTATTCAACAACGTAAACTTAATGCAATAATTGTTTTTTTGGCATAACTGCTTACTAATAGAAAAATTTTGATTTTCATTTACGAGTTGGAGGTGTTCGCATAGTTTTAATACCCGTTGCAACGAATCCCATTTAAATAATTCTTATCTGCTATCGAACTTTTGTACACTGACTGCAATGAGGCGCTAATTTGCACATCAAACTGTGCACCATCAACGGAATTCTCAATTTCCCAAGGTTGAGGACTCAGAGTATCAGCTTCGGATTCATAGTTGTAGACAGAATCGTAAGGACTTGAGGGAATGTTCAAAAATGTCTCGAAGAAACGCCCAATCTCTGTTGAGCCGAATGCTTGTTGAAATCCTGGTAAGGGTTTGATATCCTGTAAGTAGAAATTTTACATCATCAATGGAGAACTGTTCAACAAATTTGTCACGATAGGGTGATGTATACCTTGATTTCCTCGCGAATTTCCACAGCTTGAGGCGGTTCTGAACTCCGTTTCGACTTTTTGCTTCGTATGAGGTCGCATTCTACGACTCGATTCTTTGTCGCCTCAAACGTAGACTGTGTACAAACGGGGGAGTATATTCGCTTCTTTCGCGGATTGGGGCTAAACGGTTTAGGACTGAAGGGTTTCGGGCTGAATGACGAATTCTCACTTGTTTCACAGTGAATGGGAGACCATTTGTTGTGGGCAGACTGATATCGATGTGGCGACTGGAAGCTTGATGTTGGATGGGTGTTGGCGACAAATGGAGTACCACAACGCTCGGGTGTAGGAATCTAGAAATAGTCATCAGTCAAAAGGTTATTTTAAATATTTAAATCAATCCCACCAACCCACCAAAAGGCAATGGCCCTTTTTATGCTGTAAACATTTTCTTAACTATAGATTTGTCGGTAAGCCCTCCATAAATGTCAACTGAAAAAAATATTCCAGTGACCAATCAGGGCCAATAAAAACTGAAATACATCAAGTCAGTCAGCTGCCAGACTAAGGCCCATTTTATTCACAGTGAATAAAATGGGCCTTACTACACTAGAAATCCGAACGTTAAAAGTTTCTGCATATCTTACACTCCAGTTAACAAAAAATAAAAATCACAATTCAATGTCGCATCCACTTGACAGTCAGATTTCGCTATACAATAGAAGCTTTCTATTACACTTAACCTTAATTAATGAAAATCAATAAGCAATTCATCGCTCAATTTTGATACATCGCAAAAGATTGACAAAATAATCGACCGGCATCTGCATCTGAAAGCTTTTCAATATTCATCAGAGTTATGCTTGCGTTAAAAGTCAAAAACAAAAAAATGCCGGTCGATGAATGTGGGTGTCACATCACCACCCGTCCTAGTTAACAGCGCTCATGCGTTATATTTCATACGAAATCGCAAATAACTGGTCATTCTGTGTTGGCGGCGGTCGATGAAGCGAATATTTTCTGCAGAAGGATTGCAATATGCGCGCCAAATGGGGTCGATTAACGAAAAATTCTAGGCAGGTACCCAGAAATGAGAAAGGGGATATTAACTAAAAGCTCTCATTTTCGAAGGCGTCATTGCTTTGGGAATTAAAAACGGACTTTGGTGGAGAAAAGTGTTTGTAATACAAAATGTTTTTGAAATAAAAATAAGAGCAGTTAGAAATATTTCGAATAATAACAAAGGTTGTGAAAAGCTTAAATAAGTGGTATATTATGTAACTACAGCAAGCTGTGCCAAGAGTAGGTACCTCTTTTGATATTTAAACAAATGTTAACGGTTTTGATTGTTAAACTAATTTGTTTAGCAAATCTAGTCAATTTGAAACGACTTGAGTTTTGAACGTGTTCTTTTTCTTTCATTTGTTGGTGATGTGCATCAAAATTATAACAGCAGTCACAAAGCAGCTGTCTGTCAAAATGAATCCGTGCGACTCTGTTCAAATTATGTAAAACCAATAGGTCCGTTCGTGTACTTTCAGCATAGAAAAATGAAAAACGTCAAATCTCTAAAATCGAGAGAGAATTCTCTCAATTTCAGGAGAAGTACCTGATCGGTTTTCTTACAAAAAGTTTAAGAAATGTCATTTTGACATAATCGAAACATGCAGCATCTACAAAATAAGTTGGAATTGAATTTTTTACAAGCTAAATATCTTATTAAACTTTCCATTCGAATGCGCTGATATGTTCTAGGAGAACATTCAGTTATAACTTGTTCCTCTGACGTCGTTGAAGACGAAAATAAATAGTTTCACTTGTTAAACATTTGAGCTGTCACTTATTTGGCAGTTTTCATTTTTCAGTAAGTCGAAATTCGGCGAATAAAAAATTACGAAAAAATGAAAAGAGGGGAAATGGATTTCTCTCTCATTTTTTTAAATTTTCTCAGTACGTGGTCGCATTTGCGCAGTTTCTTAGCAAATTTTAAATAATTTTACGTTTGCAAAAATGTACCCGAACGAACCTAATGTGTGATGAGTTAGCTTATGGAATGTCAACATTTTTTACCAAACTTACGGATAACTATAGACATATGTAAATAGCCCCCTACTTGCAAAATTGTATTTTTTACTTTGCAGTCATTTTACAGGAAAAAATCTTATAGAAATTGAAATTGATTGTTAAATAGTTTCCGCTGCTTTCGCATTTAAACACATCGCTGATGCGATCAATCAAATGACGCTGAATGTGGCAGATATGCGTTTTTTTAAAAACTGTTGTAATTCAAAGCACTCCCAGCGGGATTACTATAAAAATAAATTGTAAGAGATACACATATCTACTGTTATAAGTCTGAAAATGCCCTCCGATACACGCAGAAATTTAAACCTTAATCGGGTGGAATTTTTGTTCGGTTAAAAAAAATGGGTTAAAATTAACTAAGTCTCTGTAGAAAATAAACGAGTATTTGTTGTTGAAAACTAGCGAGCTTAACTTAAAATGGTTACATCATACTGTTAAAAATAACACACTTTTTCAGTTGGTCAACCATAATAGGTATGTTACTCTGTTGTTATTAGTTAGTTTGTTATTTACGACCGAGAAAATTTGGAGAGGAAATTAATAAATCAGTTATTTTTAACCGAGTTTCGTTAAACAAGTTGACTCGGTAATTTTTAATCCACTAACTCTGTAGGAGCTACAATAACAGTAATACTTGGTTGTTTGTAACCGAAAGTTGATTGATTTTAAATAAGTGCGTGTACTGTTATAAGGCGGTGTTTCACTGTTCACCGACCCAATAACTTTCGAAAAATGAATTCATGTTATTCGTCAGTCAAATTTTGCAATTCAAAAGCTTAGCAGTAGCAAAATACTCGTATGTATTGAGCTCTATAGCCGAGCGGAGTTATTCGTTACTCTATATTTTTGCTAATAACGTTAGCAATTGACTTTAATTCGAGTAGGTACTCGAACTGTGCTCATGTCAGCCGTTTCTGCGTGAAATATTTCTTTGGTCGATAAATATAAATACTTTGTTCTTAAATGCTTTTACTTGTATTTTTTGGCAACAATTTTTAGTTACAAAACAACTCAAATGAAAAGGGTGTTTCTTTAATTTCAGTGACGAGCAAATTCTTTAGGTAATTAGCTCCTAAAACTTAATTCGGTTGTTGGAGAATTTTCAGAAAATGTTCAAAACCTTATCGCGATTTATTTCGTTAAATGGTCCAAATGCTCCGATTGCCGACTGAATAAAGTTCAATAAACCAATATGCCAGCCAATTAAATTTCGCAAAACTTTCCCGAGGCGCGGTAGACCAAGATGGCTTTCCGTTTTTCCCTATCAACCAATTACCTACTGAGCAAAGGTTATTTTAACTAGTATCCTCCCAATTAATTGAGCTTAATTAGCGAATAAATTCCATAGGACTGAAATGTCGAGGCATTTACATTTGCCACCGCACTCAGGCAAAGAAAACATAATTTACCCAACGAACTAGAAACTGACTAATCGGGATATTTAATTTCTGTCTGCAATGGGAGTTACATATATATATACAGTTGACTGTAAATTGATTAAGGGGCAAGGCTTACTATGATAAGGTAACTAAAGGTTGAATGCATTTCATGACGAGTTCCAGTTCGAAAGTAAGAACCGAAATTCATTCACAAATTCTGTCAAAGTACTTACCATAGGAGTTGAACAGTCTGTCCTTTGACTGGAAGCACATAGTTTCCCACTGAATGCTCTTTCACTTTCACTTGGGGATGGCGATGACTTGATGCATGCTGGCTTTGGGCTAAATTGATGATCTGGAAAACAAGAAAAGGTCAAGTCAAGCATAAATAACAACTTTAGGCCTGAACAGCTTATCATAGTGGGTAATCAAGATATCCTTCAAATTTCCGAAATCATAATACATAAGTCCGGCACTTGCGTTGCCTTTCTTTTGCCAAATACGAGTAGTACATCTTTTGTGTGTGCGTGCATGACATCGGTTCATTTTGCACACAAATGATAGGGAAATGCTGATGGGATTTCGTTTGCGTTTTCTTTGTACGTACGGTTAATAGTTCCAGGAGCCCCATGAATATACATGATGCCATGCTGATGGGTGGTTGGCTATAGTTTGTGTTATATCTGGTGAATCGATATTTATGGTTTACCGTGTTCGGAGGTATATTATATTCCAGGAGCAGGAATCTCAAAAAGAGAAGAAAAAGGATAAAAGCGGCACCTTTTTGTATTTCGGTCAGGGGGATGATAAAGAGTTTGCACAAAAAAAAAAAAAAGCCTGAGGATTTCTGCCGATATGCGTCGTTGCATAAATTCTTCGAAGCTTGACAAATGCGAAAGATCTTAGATGTAGGCGGCGGCGATGATACAGGAAGGAGAAAGAAGTTTTTCGAGGCGAAATGATAAAAAAGCGGGATTAATTTATATACACATTTCAGTGAGCAGAAAATCAATAAGAGACGTTGTCTTCGGTGTGATGGTGTGCTGATGATGATATGAATGTCGATAAGAATTTGTTAAAGGGAATTATTAAATTTGAGGTTGATCACGAGTGCAGACGATAATTTTAAGCTTATTCATTTATTTTCTGGTCACCATTTGTGTTCGTTTCTGGTAAGCGTTTGGAACGAATGCAAGCAGGGAGCTCTAGGTAGCTACGTTCAGAAGTTTTCGATGCTTGTTAATTATTTAAAGTGGAAAAATATTTATGTGATATGGAACAGAGACGTTGAAATTAAGTATACCTACATACTTTTGAGAAAAAGTTCTTGAATGTAAATAAATAATTGAAACATTTTTTTTAATCAGATTTCCGCTTAATGTATTCGAAAGATTTTTGAAAGGAAACTTTTTTTTTCACCTTTCGGCTTGGCCAGTAATTTCGAAACTTAATGAAACGAAAACACGACAGGACAATATGTTCGAGTAGCTTATTCTGAAATCTTATGAAACGAAAAAGCGACAGAAAACAGGAAGGGAGGGGTGGGCACATAGACGTAGCCGGGGCAGTAGGTATGGTCCGTTAGCAGTAATTATGAAATGTGATGAAACGAAAAAACAACAGGAAAGGGGTTGGATATCTTTCGTGTTGCACTAAGTTAGTTGTCGACAGTGGTCGACTACGTGTTCTTAAATGCTTGTGATTCATCGTCGGTGTTCTTGTTTTACCTATTTATAGCTTCATGTTGTTGTTTATGATTTTCTATTCTATTCGAAGCTAGCTTCTTTTGCCTGTATCTGAGCTTAGATCAAGCTCATTTTAAGTTGCCAAGTAATGACTGGAGCATTATTTAGCAGGACTTATTTTTCACCCGTCAAAGTAGCCAAATAGAAACTCTGACAAATCGCATCAACCAGCTGTCAGACTTAGTAAACTAGTGCTGGAAACCTTTGTAGTTGTTTTTATGATTTTGTGGAATCTATAAAGCAACACCTACATATTTATCTCACTTTTGGTTTTTTTATAAATAAGCATAAATGTTGAATAACCGGCTTACATTCACAGCTTTTTTATGAATTGATGTCAATCTGACCTTCATTTTTGAAAAGACACTGGCAGCGTTCCGCTGATCTCTTCGTAACCAGTAGCATGTCAAACAATTTACATATAATAATAACTGTCATTTAACCACTTGCGTAAGTCTGTTGACAAATCCCAAATGGAAACATTTAGCTTAAATCTATATTTACCTAAAACTTCTCAGACAAAGTAAGTTCGAATGTATTCAGTTTCAATTTGAAATCACTTCGAATTTAGAAGCGTCTCCAGTAGATCTGATGATATTTTTATAATTACACCAAACGCACTATAAATATTTCGAATTTAAAAAGAAAAAGAAAACAAATCTGGTATAACGGTCTTCGATCGATCTTAATCGGGCGTGGTATAAAGGAAAATAGTCCCCATTTCCCGCAAAATGCCAACTCTCTCCGATTACTCTTTTCCCGCTGAGAAAAAAACAAACACGCGGTTGAACCGAGAAGTAAATGCCATTCCATCAGGAACCAATTACTCATGAAAAAGTTCCTTATCAGTTGACAATTCACTTGGCTAAATAACAAGCAAAAAGCTTTGCTATAGGTCCACGCATTTCGTCCCGGTATATACTCCCTCACATTACCATACACACTCGCGCTCTCTGGATAAGGGTTAATATAATATATCGATGGTGTGGGTGCGGGATGCGGGTGCGGGCATTTCACAATCCATTTCTCTCCCAGAGAGCATATCGTGAAATAAAATGCACATTCGCTTTTCATATACCAAAAACAAAGCTCTGCCTTTCCAAAGGCAAAAGGAAAACCCACCAAGTTGAATGAGCATCAAATTAACCCCTAAAACGCTCTCTTCCATGGAGCTCCTTACTTTGTATACATAGCCAGAGCAACCCCACGAAACTTCACACTCACGCGAATTGTAACACAACTGAACATGCAAGAAATAATAAATAAGGGAAGAAGGCGAAACGTTGAAACTACCCTAACGACGCAACTTGTTGATTGCCGTCCATCGCGCAATCAGCCATTCAACTTACCAACACACAGACACAACAACTATGATGCAATGGAATGTCTTAAAAACTTTCATAGCAAACAATCGTGGGGGGCGAGTCGACACCCCCACCACCCACTTCCAGACTTTAAGGACAAGAAAGCTTCTTTATATTCACAACTTATTTTGTTGACGTGTTATGCGAGTGTTTGGCATTCTACGCTCTCTGTCAATTGGCAGCAGCAACAGCAACAACAACTGGCAATGCAAAGTCGAAGTAAAGCTTATTTTCTTGTCGATTTCGTTTGAGAGATACTTGTTGAAGTAAAGTTATTAAATTTCGCTTATAATAATGCATATAAGAGCAGGCTCTCCCCCTTTATTAGCCCCGGCGCAAACTATTCACACTGGTGTTCGTTTATTGGCTAGAGAGGGTGGTTGCACCTTCTCGCATTGGACAGATTTATGTCATGTCAAGTTATTGATTACGTTCGTGTGATGCGCTGAAATAATTATTGACGTAAATTAATCGAATATAGGTATAGGTATGTGTATGAATTTATTGACTCGCCGAGTTGTCAGCGATTTGAAAACAATTTTGACTTTAATCCAATTAAATGTTGGTAGAATTTATTAAAACAAAAGGTTTATAATGAAATGCGGAGACCATGTCGACATAGAGTGACGATTTATTAGGCATTCAAATAATAGAGTAACACAAATGCAACGGGGTGTTACCAGATGGTGGATGGTGTCAGCGACTCGAAGGAAGTCATCGTTAAAACTAAACAATAAATGGTTTTGACTACACTTTGTCCAGGAGTGGAGCTGAATTGGAGCTTATTTAAGGGCTTCAGTGTATAATCTGAGAAATAGAAAATAAATACGCGTTTGCTTTAGAAATGTTCGGCTTGTTGAAGTCTGTTTAATCTTTTGTGCAAATCGTTTTATGCATTGAGGAGATAAAACAGTCGATTCTATTTTATGTATTCCAAGTGTCAAATCGCACGCACTGAACGCCCCAAGCAATATTACTTAAACGCCGTATTGCACAATTGTTCGTATTTTATACAGAAGAAGAAGTAATTTTTCTCAAGCTCTTCTCAATTAGAGTCATATCTGTTTTTAGTACATTGAGGATTTTCGTCACAGACGTGCTCTGTTCACTATCAACTTGTTGCTCTAAATATTTTATCGAGTATACATATATTTTGTTTGGCTCACATTATATAAAACTATTATAATACTTTTCTTTTTACCACAGTACAATATGCAACACAGAATTAACGCGTCATGTGTACGATGGTACAGCGGATCGGACCGGGATGGCCATTATTTAGGAAAGAATTTCTTTTTAAAATAAGCACAAGTTATAGTTTCCAAAAGAATTTTTTTTTATGTGAAAGCTATGCTTCCACAATAAGTTCATTAAGGTCACTGATGGTGCCGTTCGGCTTGTTTTGTATTCTCTACTCTATCTGTCCGTGTTGTAAAAATAATCCGGAGTTCAATACTTTATAGCTTGCTTGACTTATTTTGTAAGCTGTCTATATACGGTCAAACGCAAGCTAGAAAAAAAGAGAGAGAGAGATAGCGGAGTGTACTAACGAGTGACATTCCAAGAACCATTAGAGGATGACAGTTTTTTTTTATGCTTTTTGATGATTCGTAGAAATGTTTGCTTTATAAAATCAGCAGCATTAATCGCTAGTACTCGGAAAAGATAACACCAACAATTTTCGTTGGTTAAAATGAATCTAAATAGAAATACACAAAATTTTGATTGAAGAATGAAATTGTCTTCAATGATGTTAGAAAATTGTTGTGGAGAGTTCTTACGCTGAATACCAACTTTATTCTTAAGAAATTAAAAACGAGTTCTTGTTATCGAAAATAATAAGTCAAAGCAAGAATTTTCAGCTTACTATTTTGCAAAAATCTCAAAATTCTCGACTGATTTGCGGATTATACTGAACTTTGAATCACCGGTTAGATGTTAAATTTTTATTGCGAAAGAGATAATTTTAAAGCTTTTCATGTTATTTTAATATGAACTGTAACAAATTGAGCTGCATCTACAAGACCGAATAACCACAACCTGACATCATTCTGTTTCGGATCCCATTCATTAAAAACAATGTTAAATGGAAGCTGCAACCTCTCGAACCGCACTGACCAAAAATCAGAGAAATTGCCTTCGCATTCCATTTCCATCTTCAAATCGAAGTCCATAAGTTATTTGATCAAAAACCATTTGCCTGTGGTAACCACTCATGCATGTGGTTGCGTGAAGTGAAGTGAATTTAACTTTGGAGGCGAATCATTTGCGGTTAATTTGGGTTTACATTTAAAACTCTTCCGTAAAGTCCTACAAAGATACCTATACTGAATGTATGCAACTCGAATGTCCTCCAATTGTTTTTATTTTTTTTATTTTTAAATATTTACATCGTGAAAATGCGCATAAATTTCGAACTACCATATAATTTATAGCTTTGTATATGTACGCTGTATCGAATCCAATTTACACAAGCGAACATCCGTGCGGGCAGACGGTATAGTCGGCAGACTATCCGCAACCCAAAAGCCATTTCCGATGATTATTCATTTAAAATGTAGATTTATGCTGCGCCGTTCATTTAATAATAATTTGCCATCATGTCGACACGACGACACTGAATAGAATCAACAGCCGGTGGTTAATTGAGTTGACAGATTTATCAATAAATTTATAGGTTACTGTGTTAGATCCATGATTTAAGATTCACAGATGGGCGGGCGTTGCTAGGTAATGATGGTGGGAGACTTTCGCTTCGCGGAATGTTTTTCGGGCGGTTTCTGTGGCTATTTATCAGAATGGAGTACGTACGGTTGATTTAACTTGAGCATTAAATGGCGACAAAGCATGGTGGCTGAGGGCTCTTTCACACCTTAATAGCGAGTTAATGTGGCATTTTGGAACTTGAAGGTTATCTATTTGTGCGTCTATGGTGTAAATGTTGTATAAAGTATGAGTCTGTGGATAGTGTTATAGTACCTACTTTGACAATTTTGAAAGAGGCTTAAGCCTCATTTTCCAAGCCATGAAGTATGTGGGTTGTCGATAGATAGCATTGACAAACAAAGAATGAGTTCATAAGGTAACCCTTGTTATCTAGTTTTTACGTGGAAAACCGCTGTACACACAGTGTACATACGCCTAAAAGTATGTAACACTTCTCTTATCGCATTAAATTAGACCGCATTAATGATCAAAGGCTTTTTTAGGAGGTGATAGTATAGTTTTGTAGCACACAGCTTCGATTGGACAAGGGCTTTTTACAACAAAAGAACTGCACTTCTGAACAGCTCTCTCTATGTTAACAATTAAAGATAATGATAACACCCCTGACAAAAATACGTTAGTTTTGTGACAGAAATCAGTAGTTCAAAGCTAAAAAGTCAAAGCCAAAGATTCGCTTGGCGATGTGCCATGAGTGCCCGTCAGTAAATCTGCATTTTTTCGAAAACTTTTAAACTCGTATATCTTCTCAAGGAACTAACCGTTTGCGATGAAACCTTACCTGATGTCTGGAAAGTCCTGAACTGGGTGAGTAGTTTTAAAGTGATAACGTACCATATCCACATTTAATCAAAAACGCGATTTTAGGATATGTGCGAAATTGCGGATATGCCAAATGCATTCGACTTTCCTTATAATCAAACATTAATGTCGACAATTACATAGTTGCCAGCTCTATTAAAAATGTACAGCATTTGTAAAACGGTAGCAATAAACAATTCATCCTCCACATTTTATAATGCGACAAATTTCTTATAATCTATTACATTTGTTGTCATCGCAGAATTCAAATTCCATAATTTATTTTCGTGAAAAACAATGTCAATGATTTCTATCACAACCATGATTTTATTCTAAGAAAGGAATACATGAATTTATTGCAATTGAACTTGCCAAACAGATATTTTCCAAAGCTTATTATGAGATGAAAACAAAACACAAAATAGGAAAAGCACGAAATATCCGCTCATCTGTCAAATATCATATGCAAATCAGTAATGCGCTATCGTTCGATCGGACACAATTTTCGGTACTTTTTATAGTACGCTTTCCATCGTTTTCTAATACTACTTCACCATTGTTTTATGAGTGAATTTTCAAATTATTCAGTAAACGGAATACAATTTATTAATGTCTTGTTTTATTCGTAAGCTGATGATGCTTGCAGTGGACTAAACATCACAATTGAATCGTTAGCAAGTGAATATTTTTGAAAATAGAAATAATTTCTTGTTAATTCATAGATAGTTATAAGAACCTACCGCCTTCCGTTTTTGAATAAAATAAATACAATTTGATGTTTAAAAAATGCAGAAAAATATAAATCCACGGCATACATTTGTATTCACAAAAGCTGTCATGTTTCCTCCTCTTTGAATTCACACATATACTACCGGTTACATCTCCGGAAGTTCCTAAATTTATTCCGCGATACCAATAATCATTTTTAGTGTCCAGGCTAAGTTTTTCGAACTCACAATGGCGAAATTTTCCATGCAAAATTGCATATTGTAACCTAGGAAATATTTAGTGTGAAGGTTAAAAATGATTATTGGTAAGGCCCATTATTTCGCGTGTAGTTTGCTGAGTGCTGATAATTCTATTCTTGTAACAATATTTTCCGCGGAGTGAACATTTTCACACCAACCTTTGTTTATTACAGATCCTCTTTCTCGGTAAAGAAACTCCTTTTGCAAAGAGTTTGATAAAGGTTCGGTTGCAACCAAAAAATATTTACCTGAGTCGCCTAAGGTACTGATGAGAATTGTTGAAACAATGCCCAAACTTAAGTAAGAAGATATTTTCTTCTGTTTGCGACAACTGTCAAGAAAGTCTTGGAAATATCCCGAACTTATATAAAACTTAATTTTTAGTAAACATCCAATGGTTGCTTTCAAACTATTTGAATGTCAACCAATCGAAAAGCAAGCACTAGCGGCTAAACAAGATAAAGCAGAGAAAATCGTCGACCATTTCATTTAATCAAAAGTGTGTTGAAAGTAATTACCTTTCGTACTGGCCCTGCATTCGTCGACCATCTCTGGTGTTGCTGGCAGACTCCGATGAGCGTCTTTAGCCGCACTTCCGTCTTCGGATCCTACCCCGCTGGAAGCGGCCAATGAATATTCGCCAGAATAGCCCGCACTCATTGTGACCGTACTGATTGGTGTGCTGCCACAACGTGAGCTTCCACTTATCCCACTATCGGTGGTCGTGCTTCCGCTCGCCATTGGAGATGCAATCATTGTTACGCCCACAGACGACGATGTTGCTGATATATTCTGTGACTGATGTGCATAAGATGCTTCCGCATCCGTCGTGATATGCTGGCCATCACCATTTTGCCGTCCATCGTCCTTTGAGCTAGCAGGTTGGCGTCCATTAACTGTATGCAGATTATGTTGCCCGTAACGTGGCTCCGATGTGAACGGGTGGTAGGGGTAATAGTGCAGATATTCCCTTTGCTGGGCGGAAGGAGATGCGGAAGACAAGTGATGTCCATACTGGAATGCACTGCTCCTTGCCGCTGCTGCCGCAGCCGTGTAATGCAACACGCTTGACGGCGTTCCTGGCTGGTGTTCGTAAACTTCTCGATAAGGATGATATGCTCCAACGCCACCAGCGCCGCCAATCATTCGCCCGTTGTACGTGCTGTCGTAATGCGGCGGATGATATAGATGGTGTGAATGTTGTGCATGATGTGTGTGATGGTTCAGATATGCCGCCGACTCTCGCCTTCCTAGATTGCCATAACTAAGTCCGGCAGCGCCGTACGATGCCGGATGGTAGCCAGCATAACTCACTGGCGGCAGATACCTTTCAAATCCATGCTGTTGCTGAGGATACAGCCTTTCGGAGGAGTGCAGTGCTGCTAGTCTATGCTGCTGTTCTTGGTATCTCAGCGCCTGCTGGTGCCTGTGGCCAGCCACCAGTGTAACGTTGGGCGCCAACCGATTGGGTGGTCCACCTGAAAGTACCGCATCACCAACACGACTCGCCATGGGATGAGTTCCACTATAGTCCGAGTACTTACTGCAGCAGTCCATGCACTCAAGGGGGCTATAATATATTTACGGGAATTGATTTTTCAGTTACGTTCGTTCGTCCTGGCACTCGTACCACCGACACCACCACCACCACTACCACCAGCCAACACCAAATTGGCCTCGTATTCGAGCCCGAGTTTGGAATGCAGAAATTTTGGGCAAAAGTCCTTCGTAGGCGGCCACACACAGAGTGTGTGGGCTATGTGTGTTGTGTGCGCGCCGTGACACTCCCGTTTTACACATTCATTCCACTCATTCTTTATTGATTTTTCACCCTTTCCTCCTGGCTGTCGGGGAGTGACTATGCGACACGAGGTGACAACTTTTCGCAAAAGTAGGAAATGGAAATTGATTTTCTTTCTGTGGGCGCTTGCTAAGAGAGGCCCTTTCTTTTCGGGTAGATATCTTTCTATATACCGTCCCGATGCCACTCGTAGACTGTGTATTTGAATTCTGTTTAATTTTCTCGATTGACTTTGTCCAATCGGATGGATAGGAGAGCTGATGAAAATTTCAAATTAAGTTGGTCTCCGGTTCATGTTGATTCGCCTGTTCGCCCTTCGCCCTGCCTGCCTGCAAATAAACCAAAAACAAGGAACTAAAAGTTACATTTCAACTTGATAGGAATCCTTTATACAGGTATAAATATTTCAGTGATGAGTTGCTATGGGGCCAAGTCAGATTTGATTACAATCATCAGGGTATGTGTGCTATGGGGGGATAACTAAATATTATCCTCATGCAAATATTTGTTGACATGGAATTCCGATTGCGATCGGGGCCAATTGGTGTATAAATGCTGCGATTGACTTTCTGATTGGATTGGACGTCTCTCATCGCATGGTTAATATTGACCCGTAGATCGGGCTTTAATGAAATGACAGGCTGTGTCGCGAAAAATTGGATAGAGCCATGCAAATAGCTACAGATGAAATTATCCATAACCAAACGAGGATAACTGGGTTATTGGCCAGGGGTATTTTTTCGAGCTGTAGCCTATTAAATTAGCGAATGCATGAGTTAATTTCATTTATCCATGATAAGGGGAAGAAATCAAATTAAAGAAGACTCTTAGCGTTCAGTGCACAACGAACGAGGATGGAACGTGTTGTAATGATGCATTTGCTTAAGTTGCGTATATTCGAACTATGACTGGAATTGCATCCAATCAATGCAATGCAGGCCGACTGCTACTGTATGAATGAATACTTTCATTCCAAGCTGTTTTATAATAAATAAGAGTATTTAACAGTTTGGGAGGAAACATAAAATTACTCCGCACTTGAGTATTTTTGTTACGTATACGACCCCGATACCAAGTACTACAAATTTTATTTTTAACTTTCTCGATTACGAAGTAAGAGAGAGATACATAATAGTTGTGACATATTTTATCAATGAGGGCTTAAAAAACAACAACCAGCATTAATTCTATTCATTTATATAACTATAGATGTTTTCAGATGACCCAACTATTAGCTAAACTTATATCTCAGTGTGAGGTAAAATAAAATGGCAGCCGGATTTTGTAGACTGTAGAAAATCGAGAAAAAAAAATCTATTGGGCAGCTATTAGAGAAAGAATCAGGTAATATTCGCTTCAGTTAGTACCGATGGTGTATAAAGAATGTTCGGCAACGTTGACGGCGCGTGTCGAAAACCTTCAAAGAAGTTGTGAACCGTATGCGAATGAAAAGACACCTTCGGTATAATTCCTTTCAAAAGCTAAACACCTGATCAGTTGGACTACACTGCTTAATAGCGAGTATAGTTCCAAATATTTTTACAGGGCTCTGTTGCCAGAAACACAACAAAAATTACTTTCACCGGTAGTATATTGTGCTTTAACTAAGCTGACCCCAAAGTGGACTCGGTATAAACACAGCTTTTCCACCTAAAATCAATAACCCACACCTGAATGCATCCGACTTTAACCAACTTCCTAATTATAATTCTCTCATCCTTGCTGAAAAACATAACAAACTGCATAAAAGCAGGATACCCAAATTTATGAAGCTTAAATTTCTTGACTTCATAAAGATATACCTACTGTACTCCACAGGAATGAAAACATCATAAATTCGCAACTAATCACTCAACTGGGAGTCCTATTGAAGAACTCATATTTATCATTTGAGCACTTTCTGCTTAATTAGTTTCGAGTACATCCTCTCTCTAGTGCTCTTCGGATTTCCCATTCATAATATTGAAATAGTTATTTAGTTATTCTCTTCCCTTCAGAGACGGGAAATCCATTTAATACTGCAGCGCACCAGGCTTGCAAATAAAACGGTTCATCAATAATTTTAAAAGTTTGCTACCGAAATATTTAATTACCTACGACGCTACGAGTACGAGTACACGTACGTACCTACCGTTTGTGAAAGTTCTTCTCTTTCGACGGAAAATCCGGTATTCACGAAAATATAAGTACTAACGCGAGTAACCAGCACCAGCACATCGCTCACACTTTCCAGTTAATTAGAATCCTTTTTCGTCTTTAGCCCCAGCTATATAGCTGTGCACAGTACCATAAGCTCCTCCAACAACTAACCCACACATATTTAAATGCAGAAACTACCCTTTTGCTGTTACCGTCACACATTCTCACGTCTCATTTGGTATCTTTCTCTTGCCATGTGGTTCGTCTGTGGTTCATTAATGGCTTTGAACAGAATTTCTTGTGCGCATTCCGTCTAGTTTATCATCCGTACATCGCCATGATTGTACCACACAGATTGTGGCGATATAGTCAAGTCAGGCATCCACTTGGTAATGAAAACGCTCACAGTATACAGATGGCTGTAAAGGCGAAGAATCAAAAGCTGATGACGATGACGGAAGTGGTACACAAATCTCAAGGATTTTGAACTCTCGCTGATTTGGTTGTCTTGTGTTACGACGATTTTACGGTTTTGATATCAAATTTAAATAGCAGTCCCCTTCAATTGCTGATTCATGCAACAATTCTGAGGTTCAATACCCTCTATGGAGTGCATCTATAGAGAAATAGGGTTGGAAAAAGAATTATCTTCTGACAGGAAATTTCCGTCTGACTAAAGTATGTGTCATTTCTTTTTTGGTACGGAATGACACTTGTCTGAGGAGGAGCATTGTGTTGTGGTACCTTTGCCGCTTATTGTTTTAAGGAACTACAACTGATTGAGACACATTTTTGGACACAAATTTATAGAGCAAGCGGTTTACTAAATTAATTTAAATAATTTGGAGAATCACAAATCACAAAACACTAAATACTCCTCGAACGGAAACGTCATTCAATAACTGACGGATACTTTAAGCCATAACGTTAAAATGTCTATTGCGAATGTCGAAAAAAGTCCCCATCAGTCACATTTACTTATTTTCTACCACCCTTGAGAATAAAGTTTGCAATAGTGCTCAAAATATTAAGAACCCTAAGGAAACTCACTGTCCAATAAACAATCAAAACCCGTTTGTTTACTTCACCACAGATTAAGTACAAAAAAAACTATCACATTTCCCAAACGCAAAGAATCACTTTCAAACAAATATCATCAAAGACCCCTTAACGGACACAACTTCCTGTAGAAGTGAAACTTTTTTTCTCTCTCCCCCCAATAGAACAAGTCCAATTCGTTGAAAAGAAAAACTTAACAATTTAAATTCAATCTGGCTCACACCCCAAATTGGCCACTTGTTGCTGAGAGTTTTCTTGTCGTGCATCCCCTCCTGTTGACTGCTTTTCAACTGAAGAATATTGGTCAAAGAACCGAAACTGAAACTGAAAACCAACCCACCCACCAATGGAGAGTGCAGCAATAATTCTTAGAGCCCGACAAAGGGAAACAACCAGCACACCCAATGTTTCGCGTCAAAGAGAAGTCAACAATTTATTATTGTTATTAAACTGAAAGCATTTCATTGTGGAATCTTTCTTTGTGGTTTACTTCTTCTTCGGTTTTCTTTGCCTATTATTCGGGTTAGTGGATGGGGCAGATGGCAGCAGGTGAATAAGTTAACATTAATAAAGCTTCACTGCTGCAGTTCTGTGCTGTTACAACGCCTAATCTAGTAGCGAGTAGCCATATTTCATAGAGCGCTCACTAAATCAATAAAGTTCTTTCATAATGGACTGCATTGAGGTCAAAGGAGTTACCACTTCGCACTCGCTTACAAGCGAATGCGAGTATTCTAGGCAGGGTTTGTCAGGGAGTGGCTCTTGGTTACAATTGTCAATGAGAGAATCGTATGGTATTTGACGATAAAGAGATGTGGGATTGTGATGGAAGCGTAGATTGAAGGGGGCTGAAACCACCTAATGGACTATGCAATTTATTAATAATAATTTATTGCGGTAGGTTCTGAAAAAGCGAGTGTATGTAAGATGTCATTTGTCGCGTTGCGATATTTTCTTTGTCATCGGACTATATCGATTGTGAGCGGTATTTCAGTGGTATAATAGCTGAACAAGGACTTTAATGACAACTATTGACGATAGTCATAAAACTAAGAGTAAGAAAATTACTTGCACAAAAGGTATAGTTAATTGGCGGAGGAGGTTGTACATGAGGAAATGCGTTCTTTTAGCGAGTATACAAGGTCGTTAGTACGAGCAAGTCACCGGCGTTGTTAGAAAATTCACTGAGATTTTATAACCAACAATTTAAATAATAGGTATAGTAGGTACGTACCCTTAACATTAACTCTTATACGTTGGGTGGTAACCAAATTTTGTCGGTTCGACATATAAAGAGAGAGTTGTCACCAACAAAGCTAAATATTAATATTCGTCAACCTAAAAAGATCATTAATATAAGGAAGGAGTGAAGTTGTGAAAGATATGGAAACTTTGGGCAATCCTGCGTTTATAGCAAACCAATACAGCATTTACCATAACTTAATTGAATCGATCTGCCAATAAAAGTGTTTGCTTTCATCCATAGAGTTATTACGCCACTTCATAAGAGTTGAATCTGCTTAGTAGAGATACATTCGCTATGCTGTCCAAGTCTGTAAGTCGATTACATAGTTTAACAGATCTCAATTTTTTTTAAGTATACAGAACTTTAAAAAAATGGTAACGAATTGGGTGTCGACCTTGTTAGAAATACAATTCTGCAGCATTGCTTGGATCTTTAGGAGATATAAGCGGCTGAGTCGAGTCTAGAAGTCTTATTTTACACTAAGAGCAGATGTCGTTTATCATTGGTGTATTCTCTTAAGGCAATGGCAAAGGTAACTCCACTCACTGTGAAATGTCAAACCAAAGTGCGTGACGACTATCCGTTGTCAGCCTCTAAAAGCACACTTTATACCTATTCACACCGAGCCGAAAACTGGGCTTTCGCGAAAACCCTCGAAAACTTCATTAAAAACAGAAGCTTCACACACATATTTCAGTTTTCAAAACGAGTAGTTTCAAGTCGTTTTCCACGAAAACACAACAAAATCGTTAGGTTGTTGAAACCAACACACCTTTTGCAGTAAATTCAGCAGAACCTTACCGAACATATGTCACAACTCACAACTTTAAATCATTTTCCACACGTAATTGATGACCGTATATTATTTCGAAATGCTCTGATCATTTTATTTGTAAATTAATGCGATCGAAATTGGTAATCAAAATAGGGATGTGAATAGGGTATTAAAAAGCCTTACTAATAATCATTTTTAACCTTCACACTAAATATTTCCTAGGTCACAATATGCAATTTTGTATGGAAAATTTCGCCATTGTGAGTTCGAAAAACTTATCCTGGACACTAAAAATGATTATTAGTATCGCGGATTATTTTTATATAATCCGTTCTACGTCAATGTTATTGCATTCAGCGGAACAAACAGCCCCATACAACACTCCAATACAGTTCAAATAATAATAATTTTCCCCTCACAAAGTGTTTCGTTGACCGAACTGTATTCGCAGTTATTCAATGACAGTTCCTGTTCTCTCAATATTTCCTGTACCAACTCTCAACAGATGTGGTGGAGAAAAAAGTGAAAAGTAAACCTATATTTTATCCGTGCCATCCCGCACCGGGTCTGCTTGTGGGTAACCTTCCCTAAGCAGTTGTGTATTCTATCAATCTGTCAATTGAATACATTGCCACAAGGGACGTGACAGTTTCTATTGGAGGGGCCCTTAACGCTCCATCATTCATCAGTGATTGCACGTTCTAAATATAGTTGGCGGTTCCAGTTCTACAAAATTGGAAACTAAAGCTCCCCGAAAATAATGAAAAAGATATGCATATTTTTGAGATGTTATTGGGTACTGAAAAATACAAATTGGGCCATATTGGGTGTTAAACTAAATAGATACCCCTAGTTCAGCATTCCAGCACACTAAGCACTGAGCCATTGCACGAAACCGATTGTAGTAGTCTTGCTGTATTTATTCCGGAAGCTTAGAATAATTATAACTTTTTGTTTCGATGATTTTTGGCTTCGAGTCGAATTGAAGGCTTAAAATATTTAGGAAAGTTTTAGCTAATTTTCAACTTGCTTAATTAATATTTTACTAATGCAGAGCTAAAGGCAGCAACACCAGAAATGGAATGCACTTTCGTTAAAAATGCTTTAAAAAAATAGGCTTCGTAATGAACGACATAATCTAAAGCCTTCTCGGAGCATTAAGAATTCGTTAAAAAACAAAATTGAATCAAGATCAAGGGTGTTTTTTAATATTTTCTGGATCATCTACCGATCCTGGCCTTGAATGGCACAGATCCGCCATATAGAGCTTTCCCCTCTACCTTTATACTTTGGATCAAAGAATTTGTTTGATAAAAGTGAAAGGAAAATATTATATCTTTTTTATGAAATACGAGTGAGACTAATTTGAAGAACTTTCTTAATGCTTTAGAATAAGTTCATGGGGTTATGAAAATATTTTTTTTGTTCTTTTTTGTATGAGGGGCTTGAACCTGAAACTTCTTTGCTCAGTAGTCTAACTCACTGCCAATTGTAAAAAAGTAAGCCCCAAATTGAATATGCAAAACTGATTTATTAATATCAGAATAACACATATACTTTTGGAAAAGTTTTAAGCTTGAAAAGTGCTACCATCTGTTCAACGTGAGATGTCGTTTCACATTACAATTAAACTTTTTGTACACGCACATATTCCTTATAAGCCTGGACTTGCATTTGGCAAAGTTGACTACACCATACAGCCAGTAACCCCTTTGTAAGTACATATAATGCATACATACCTACAAAACTTTTTTTTGGATTTTTTTTTTTTTGAAAAGCCCCATCATCTAACGGAAAAATGTCCCCCATTTCAAATGAAACACACACTTACAAAAGAGCCGCCTTAAAAAAAGCACACACAATTTGAACTACAACAGCCAATTGAATAAGCTAGGTATCCGAACATTTGATGCAATCGCAGCTAGGACAATATGCGACGAAGACATCAGCAAAGAGTAATCCTTTTTTTACATCGCACTCAGCGTCGTTGTTCAAATAAATCAATAAAAATGGAGAGTAACGTAAAACTAAGGAGTACAACAAAATTCACAAGCTCATCACGCCTACACGAACAAACATTATCCCAAGAAAATGGACAACAAATTTTAGTTTAACACTTTTTGTCTATAGTTAGTTAATTTGAATGTGCAGCATACTTACAACATCTGACAAGATTACATATGGGAATAGCTGAAAGGATTTTCACCTTATAAACAGAGCAAAAACGCGCGCACTAAGAATAGGGATACGCGCCCGAAATTTATCGATGTGCTATTTTTTACACTTTTCACTTTTGTTAAGTTTTTCTACAACGATTTGAAAACGTATGCAAAAAACAAAAATATTTACTCACTTCTCGACCGAAAAATTCAAATGTTAGGAAACTTCCGACTACTGAACCATAGTTGTCAACCGTTCGGTAGAAATTTATCGCAAAGACTGAAAATGATACAATAGAAATTTTCCGCACACATGGATTTCGCTACGCGCCTCGCGAAGGAAGCCTTCAGTGTGTTTTGTTTTGCTCGCTCTGCTGGCGTTTGTCTATACGAAATGAAACCGCATACTAAAAATTTCGATCGGGTATATTGAATTTTTACATTTCGGGTCAAAAGAACGAAGCTTTTCCTACCCTCAAGCGATGAGGCAACCATATCGTCAGGACAGGACACTGACGACAATTCAAGGGAGTTCATGGATGGAGCTTTTTCTTCTCTGGCGAAAGTGCGATGAAAGTGGAATCCGGATCAAAACAGAGAGCGCTTACCATCAAATTTAAATAGTATATAGGGATGGGGAAGAGAGAGAGTCAACATTGAGACGCAGTTGGGGTGCATTGATAAGAAAATCTACACCACCCGCATACAAAAAAGAGAGCAAATGCATGGGGTTTCACGTTTTAGCTTAATTTCGCCTCTCTGGGAATATAAGAAAGAAAAAGGAACTGGCAAAAAAAAAAAAAACGCTTATTTAACCGCTCTTTTGTTTTGAGAAAAACGGAATTCCCACAAGGACAATGTTGGTACGATATGATGGATATGGATATACGTAAATAAGCAAGGGTGGCGGACGCGCTTTTCTCATCGCATCCAGGACTGTACTTCAGCTCGGTGTAAATTTAAGGACAAAATATCGATTACTAAAATTTACGGGTGGACCGCTTAACATATGATCATGATGTGTGAAATATTTTGTTATAGTGATTTACTTTATGTGAAAATGATTAAAGGGTCAGCCCTAGTTTGGTTATCACTTCCTCAGTCTTAAATTCTAGCAGCAGACACCGCCAAAAGTTAGCTGGGCTCATGACTCCGAATTCCGATTGATAAAAAGCACCTCGTGGTGAATATGATTCTGTATTTAGGTATATGTTGAAAGGAATACTTCTTTCTCTTCGTTAGATAGTATTGGCAGTGATTGCTAGACATTTCCCATTGGATTCAAGGACTCCTTGGTGCCGACCCCTTTACTAAAAGAGTTAAGCCAGGCTGTTCAAAAATGTTCCATAAGTCTCATTGATGGTTTGACAGATTGTTTATTAGACAAAATTTACCCTCATGTCCCTGTAAGATATTACTTCTTCAAAAAAAGGGACCAGAATTCACGTTACCAAGCCAAGATTTAGATTTTTTCCTCGCAAATATTAATAAATGTGTTTTCTGCAAGATGGCGCTATATGCATCACTACACTCAAACATGTGAGAGTTTCACTGTCACGAACAAGCTTCTCACTCATCCGTATGGATCCGACATAAATTTCAAGGTTTCTATCTATTCGTGCAAAAATTATAACTTACTCAAAAGGATGGCTGTGAGCCGGGGCCCATGGGGTCCTATACGGACCTGTTGCTTAAACATTTTATTTATTCTTATAATGTTGCAAGTAACAGTCTTTCACTGGACTTTAGTTTAACCTCTAGAGTCGAGACACATTGGCTTATGTACATATTTCATAAGATTAACGTTTCAGCTAAATCGATACATTTGAATGTAGATGCTATTGAAGTTTGCCTCCACTCCATTGTGGATGGAGCGCAACCGTATAGGTAAACTTGTATATTTCTTTAATTAAATTATAGAAAAAATCCAACACCAACGGGATAGTGGAAGTCCAATCGATATTTCCCTAGTTAAGCAGCCATGAAACAACGCAACGCATATGGCATATCCTTTGGTCAATATACCCGCCTTGCGATTGTGACTTTTCTGGACATAAGACGACTGGGACTGGCGTTGGCGTATTTCGTACACTCTCTGTTGGCATTTTCCCACCGTTCTTCTTCTTTACACCTTCATCTCTGCTCTCAAAAGCTAAGGTTCATTCATTTAATTTTTATTAAATATTGATTTTCGTATATAAAACAGGAGGAGAGAAACACTCTTCATGAAACAGTGAGAACAAATTCTCTGTGCGTATGTGTTCGTTATTTACACGGAAAAGCTCAATAAATCCACGTGGTACACTCGGGTCAAATTGCTTATGAAAAAAATCACCATACCGTCCGTATGGTGCAGTATCCCATGCTCCCTGTATTGTTTAGGTTGATGTCGGCTGCGTTGAGTTAACCCCAAGTAAATGAGGAATCCTCTCTCATGTGATTTATCCGGCTTGCAAGATGGAAAAGAACACATAAATCGGGCAAACCGAAAAACGGTTCTGCTCATGTCAACATCGTGGAATATCTGAAGTGGTACCTAGAGGCGTCTATAAGTACAACGTACAAGTACACCTACTCGTACATATGGAAAGACTTTGTTAATATCGATGCTATGGTGTGGTATGATGACTTCTTCTTGCACATTGTCGAAATGAGTGAACGTTGTCGGAACCGGAAATTGAAATTGTAACGGAAATTGCATTAGTTCCTGTTTTTCACTTGCGAAATTCAACTCAAGTTGTTAATCAATAATTTCCATCAAAAGGTGCCTCGCAAATCTGGCATACAATTGAGCGTATAGTGAGACGAGAAATTGAAGTCAGTTACACGCAGGTGCTATGTCAGTGACTGCGGAGACGGCCATGAAGCTTTCGCACTTGCACTTCTGAAGCTAAACAAAAAAAAAAATAATCAATCAAATATGGGCTGCGCTGCATCGTCTTTTTGGTTAGTTACTTTGGGGGAGCAACAAAATAAAGGCCTCCTGCGTTACAACACGCTTCGAATGCCGATGGATATAGTAGCAAAAAAGCTTGGAAACTTTTCCCGCGAACCGACAATCACCGTGAACAGGGTGGGTGGGGATTGAGTATGAGTAGAGTATACACTAGAAGATGTTTCCTCAGATTGCAAAATATTTTAGGCTTCGAGGGCGAACTATGAGTAAATTTGTAATAGGCGTTGATAGGGTTTATGCATGAAAGTCGATAAAATCGGGATTATTAGAACAACATATGGAACGAGGTGTAAGTCGCTTCCAGAATATGGCTTTCAGCTTTAATCCATTACGGGCGAGTTTTTAATGTAGGTAGGTCTTTCGACAAGCATGGGATGAGTAATGCATTTCATTTGAGAATTTTAAGGTGCCATATCAGCTGTAGGTAATAAATCTATATGTGCGCAGGTCGGTGCAGGGAAATAAGTCCACGGGAACTAAGTCCACCGAGGGACTAGGTTCCCACCTAATGGGAAATAAAACCACTTTCGTGAAGTGGACTAAGTTCCCATGTAGGGTGGGAACTATGTCCACTTTCTGATGGGAACTTAGTACACACTCAAAAATAAGAAGGGGGAACTTACGTCCAAACTAAATTGGACAACAAACTCACGATCTTTTATTGGAGTAACTCCGACAAAGCGTAATAACGCCAACAAAATTTGAGTAATAAGACCAACCTTGCACCCACCCCGTAATCCAACAGTAAATCCAAGCAGGGGGGTTGCAGGGGGGCAGCATGCCCCCCCATACAGATTTCATAGTTTGAGAGCGCAATAACACCAACTTGACGTTAAAAGGGAAATAAAACCACTCTGAGTTTTCGGAATTTATTTCCCACCCTACATGGGAACTTAGTCCACTTCACGAAAGTGGTTTTATTTCCCCCTTGGTGGGTACTAAGTCCCTCAGTGGACTTAGTTCCCGTGGACTTATTTCCCTGCACCGCGCAGGTCCATGGCAATATTGGAAATTTCACAAGTTTTGGTAACACATTTGTGTAGCACAAAGTTACAAGCTCAATACTGATCTTTTCCTTGTAAAACTTGTCACCTTAGCGCGTTTTCCTGTAGGTCTCAGATGGTCATAGGTTAGGTTAGGTTAGGTTTATGGGTGGGTGCGTCAGAACGGGTTCTTAGATCAATGTGGACCCCTTGTTATGCCCTTATTGGGGGGTTAGTTGGCTATAGTATTTCCTTCTTGGTTACTCGACCTTGTCCAGCCATCCTGATGCGTTTATGAACCTGTAAAGATTAGATAAAGATATATCTGAAAGTTCATGTAAATCATGGAAGTAGTATCTTCCAAGTGTCCTATTCCTCAAGTGACAGAGAATTGGGCATTGACAGAGGAAGTGAGGTGTGTCCTCGTGTACCTCCTCGTTGCCGCAACCCCTGCATATATCGTCATTCTTGAGTTTAAGTTTCATTGTGTGGTATCTTAGGAAGTTGTGACCCGTTAGGGCTCCTACCAGTTTATACATCGACGTTCTATCAAATCGCAAAAGCTTGATAGTCCGACTTGGATTGTATTCCGGCCATAACTTCCGTGGTATTTCGCAGGTAGTTAGTTCTTTCCACCTGTTGTAGGGTCAGCCCCAGGTGAATTGCTAGCACAACGCTCGCGAATATCACTGGACTGCCTTTCTAGAAAATCAAGGGCGTTTTGAAGTCTTTGTTTGTCCTTGTCCTCTAGTTGGTGCTTCTTTTTTAATTTCTTGATCGTCATCTTACAGTTCAGCACTCTTTTCCTAATTGAAGCTGTAGACGATATGGAGAATTTGGATGAGCTGGCGATTGAGCGATTGTCATCGTCCTCAAGAAATAGATTCTCGAGTCCGAAGTCAACCGTTCTAACGCTTCCCTCAACCGAAGCGGCCCTACTAGTTGACGGTTCTTGGAGTAAGATATTTTCTTCCTCCTCCGTCATGTTCGTACGAGAATCGGTGTTGCCGAAGTTCTTGGTGCCCGATTCATTTACACCAGTCCCTTTGTTTTGTTTTTTTTTTTGTTTTTAAATTGTCTATTTTGGACCCACGAGTAAGGGGGAAGCGGAGGTCATTCTGTACTCACCCCCTGTATACAGAAAGGGTGAATTTGGATTTAAACTAGAGGCCCCCAGGTATCTAGAGTTCACCGCTAAAAGACACATAACATTGTGCCATACATCCCATGGGCACGGTAGTTAACCCGGGATTACGGGTTTTATAGAGTTATTCCCCTCTAGATCCTTTATATTTCGTCTAAAGCAGTGGCACCTCGTGCAGGGTGTGGTTCTTCACCACGTATAACGGTCTTGGGCAGTACCCTTGGGAACAACCCCTGGTTTCTTACCACCCAGATGGTCATAACAAGCTCTATACAATCGCATAAAATATAAGCAGTGTCCTTCTTACTCTAACTTTAAAATAAACATATCTCATTGGTTGTTTGTGCGATATTACTAAAAATAATGTGTTTTTTTTTTTATAAAATCTCAACTATCAATATGCTATCGTTGACAAGAAATGTGGTTAATTATTTATCGCAATGGGAAAACTCTATATTCAGAAATTTTAACAGGTTTTTGAGCAACATCATTGCAATCATCATTATTATACATACACCATACAGTCCCGTTAAAATTGAGAGCCCCCGTGTGGTAATTTAGTACACACTGTATCATTACTTACGCAACGCCAAAAATCCATGGGCCCAACTAAAATATCCCTTATACTTGTGGGTAGATTTCCTTCACACATTTTCCACCGCACAATGTATCCCAAAGGAATTCATTAAAACATGGTCATTCTGTGAAAGCTTAGCCCACCATTCAGGGACGAGCCGGTTTATGGTGTATCTCATTACACCTCATTTTGCGTACACGACATAATAGGACATTCTATAGCATTTTACATAATGAAGTTGACACATGGAAACTCTCTGTGTAGTATATGCATATTGTATATAAGTATTGACTGCCAAACACCCGGGTGCTTCCTGGAAAGAAGGAAATCAACGATACAATGCGAAGCAAAATTGATTTTTGGTATTTATTTTCTTTTTGTTGTGGCTGGTTGACATGTCACTCGCCCTATCAATTGTTCGCTTCAAATCCTTCTATTACATTTTCCACGGAAACGGAAGCAATAGCTTATAAGGCAGTGGCAAATATATTAAAGCCCACAAAGAGTTCAGTGAATTGGAATAAGATGCAAAAAAACTTCCTTCCTGCACACTTCAAGTAAAACTGTAAGTACAAGAGTGAACACAACACACAAGTAATATACAAGAGGAAGTGCATACATCTATGTAGGTATGCTCTCTATATTAGGAAGTCTGTTCAAACAGTAGATACTTTTACTGATGCTTAAATGCGATCTGCGACGGTAACTGAAAGGAACCTTACTCCACTCCAAGTCAAAAATAATGCTGAACAATTCTAAAGACGAAACGATAAATAATCATCGCTGACCCAAAACGTGCCACCAACAATTAACCAAGGTAACGAAAAAAGAAACCCTGTTGGTTCCATCCAGGATCGAACTGGAGACCTTCTGCGTGTAAAGCAGACGTGATAACCGCTACACTATGGAACCACATGTAATTCGTTGATCTATATCACAAACAGTATTTCTAGTTCTAATTAAATAAAAACCCCACAAATGTTCCAACCAGTAGTGAACAAAAAAACAGAAAAAACAAGTTCAGCTGATTCTATTTTTCCAACATGACATTTGACGTTTACTTTTAACAATTTTCACCATACTGCGCAGCTGATGGCATGGAGCTCGCAGGAAAATTGAATTTAGAAAAATATACTTATACCTATATATTTTATTTAGTTTTAGCAAATAAAAATTGTGCAGTTAGGCTATGAGTTTCTTTTTGGACATTATACGTGCCTTCATCCGGAATATGTTGCAGATACTGTCGTTCAGCAAGAAGACCATCAAGAACTCGCTCAGCATCTATGTGAAAACAAATACTGGAAATACACTCACTGTGGACTTGGATCCGAAGTGGGACATCAAGAATGTGAAGGAAATAGTTGCACCACAACTGGGACTGCAGCCGGATGAGGTGAAGATTATTTTCGCCGGCAAGGAGCTTTGTGATTCCACAACTATTGAGGTAAGTTGCAGTGTGCTTGTGAGGAAAACAAAATATTGAGCCTTATTTACCCCAGGAATGTGATTTGGGACAACAAAGTGTTTTGCACGCAATAAAAACAAGACCACGTCAGGACTACATCGAGAGGAGACGTCTGGATTCAACACTGACCGAAGAAGAAATTCAGGAGGAACCATCGAAGCCGCTGTGTGAAACCCTAATCGATTTGCAGCTACAGAGTGATGAACGGGTTAATATTAGCGAGGAAAGTAAGTAGCTATGCCCATGCCCGCTGCATGTATTCGCATTAACTGATTAAAACCCCAGATCGCCAACGAACCAGAGCGCAGTTCTTTGTGCACTGCTCTCAGTGCACTAAGCTATGCAAAGGAAAGCTTAGAGTTCGCTGTTCCCTGTGCAAAGGTGGTGCATTTACAGTGCATCGGGATCCAGAGTGCTGGGATGATGTCCTCAAGTCGCGGAGAATCCGGGGACACTGTGAAAGCAGTGAAGTGGCCTGTGTTGTAAGATAAAAACACAATTCTTTTGTTGTTGAATGTTTGAGTACAAAATTCTCTAGGACAACGCAATTGGTGATCCACCGTTTGCTGAATTCTACTTCAAATGCGCCGAGCACTCTTCTGGCGGTGAAAAAGATTTTGCAGTGCCATTAAATCTTATCCAAGTGAACATCAAAGATGTCCCCTGTTTGGCCTGCACTGACGTTAGGTGAGTTTAATTGCGTTGCTACATAAATTTCTTACGAAATTTCAAACACTATTAGCGAATCAGTTCTTATCTTCCCTTGTGAATCGAAACACGTCACCTGCATCGACTGTTTTCAGCACTATTGTCGATCTCGTTTAATGGAACGGCAGTTTATGCCTCATCCCGAAATCGGGTATACTCTACCTTGTCCGGCGGGCTGTGATAACTCCTTCATTCAAGAGATACATCACTTTAAACTTTTGTCGAGCGAGGAGTATGATAGATATCAGCGTTTTGCGACAGAGGAGTATGTCTTGCAGGCTGGTGGAGTTCTCTGTCCACAACCCGGCTGTGGCATGGGTCTTTTAGTTGAACCCGACTGCAAGAAAGTTACCTGCCAGAATGGCTGTGGGGTGAGCTCCTTTATATTCCACCTAACACACTGGTAATCTCTGATTTTCAGTACGTTTTCTGTCGAAATTGTCTACAAGGCTACCATATTGGGGAATGTCTTCCCGATTCCGCAAACATCACGACCAGTGGAAGCTGTGAATACGCCGTCGATCCCAATGTTTGTATTTAAATCATTTGTGTTAAAGCATTTAATATCCTCCATCTGTTTAGAGGGCAGCTGAAGCTCGATGGGAAGAAGCAAGCAGCGTCACTATCAAAGTCTCGACCAAACCGTGCCCCAAGTGTCGCACTCCAACCGAGAGAGATGGTAAAATAAATGCTTTAATTGGGCAGCCAATAGAAATAAAGCTGTTTTTATATCTTATAGGTGGCTGCATGCACATGGTGTGCACTCGAGCTGGTTGCGGCTTTGAATGGTGCTGGATATGCCAGGTGCAATGGACTACAGATTGTATGGGAGCACATTGGTTTGGCTAACTGAGTCGAGGTTGCAATCTGCTGATGTCGGTTATTCCAACCTGAATGTGAATGACTTTTTTTCTATAGAAAATTGTCTCTTAAGAACAAACGGTGTAGCTTGTTATTTATTTGTGCCATCGGAAAAGCCAATGAGGTACTCATATATATTTTTGAAATGTTTTCAAACAGAAACTGGGTTTGTTTGATTTGAATACAGTAAGGTGAGACAGATTGGGGTCCTGCATAACCTAGTTACATGTGAAATGCATCTTCGTCAGGTGTTGAGACGTATATGAGTCATATTATTGGGCCATTTCTATCGGTAAGTCACTGCTTCTGTAGTATTTGGGGATGGGGCATGTGTCTTTTTTCGTGGAAGGCCATTTTCTCCATTCTATAAGAAACGACATTTTATTTTTTATTTCGTTTTCTTTGTTAATGAGAAAAATAATGGATAAAATACAATTTTGTTAAATAAAGTAAAAATACTATAGCTAATCGAAAAAAGAACAAACTCATTGTAAACATGCAAGTTATGCGGAATGTAAAACTATTTTCCCAGCAGTAACGTTCGATCGTTAAAAGAAGAGGTGTACAACTTTCCATGGACGGGAACGAAAACTTAAAAAGAAATACTTCGTTTCGAAGGCTTTTGATTGCTCTTAGTTAAATTGTTCTAATCTATCTACGGGAATGCCGGTTGTAACGACGATAGTAATTGATCTACTGTTCAGCTTTAAGCTGTTTACTTGTTCCAATCGGGGATCAAGTCGGGTTCGACTGTAGATGCATTGCTGATGATGGATGCATTTGCGTCGCTCACGCTGATGTTTGTCGATTTCAGGGAGTTGTCGGTCATGGGAAGGGGTTTGGCCACTCCGATGCGCACAACTCCCTTGGAAGCGCCCTTAAGTGCTTGTACAGCTTGATCTAGTGATGCATTTTCCAGATTTATCGAGTTGACAAACAACAACCGATCTCCGGGAATGAGACGTCCGTCTAATTGCGCAACACCGCCTGGCACTAATGAACGAATAACAATCAACGTGTCGTTCGGATCGAGAGGATCTTGATAGTCCAATATAGAGAAGCCAAGGCCGCGATCACCTTTAACCAGTTCGATTATTTGCGGATCTGAGCTCCACATAGCCAGTCCGGTTAGTGGTTCCAGGGATCTAGACTTGAGCTTGGTAAACGATTCGTCGGGTCCACTGCCAGCAGTTGCAAGACTTCCATCGGACTTGGCTTTCACCAAGCGATCCGACGCCGGAAGGAGATTCTCCAGGTTGGTGCTGAGTTTCTTAAGTGTGTCGTCCGAGAAGGGAATAAGGGTGTTTTTGCCGCGTCCACATACCATCCGAACGTCTTGGGGAAGCTCCTTGAGAATAGCAACCACTTCGAGGTGATTCATGCCAAGCAAACGTTCGCCATTCACCTCAAGGAGTTCATCGCCCGACTTGAGAACTCCGTTTATTCCCACCGGACCGTCGGCAAGAATCGAACGGATATAATGATGGGGACGCACCTCACGACCGCCTTCAACGTCAACTGTACCCTCCAGAGAGATACCCAAACCGCCAGCTGCGAATTTCTTGATCTGCGCAACAATAACTTCGACATCTGGTCCAACGATTTTTCGCCATTTCCGCAGGATCTCCTGCTCAGTTTCAGACGTCAACTCTGGTTCGGTGTAATACTTGTGACGCGCAATAATTGCCGTGTTTTTGGCATGAAGAACGTCAGGTTCCTAAAAGAGAGAAAATTACAGCGTTGTGATTAAGACTGCAGTAGATAAGTGGTTTGAAACGAATTTTATGAAAACAACGAATGACAGTCTCTAAACGATACACTATCAGGAAGATCAATGAACTGAGCATGAGACTAACTACGTAGTTCACACTCGCGTGAGAAACAAAATGCGGCGACTGAGGTCATAAGGACTATTACTTTTCGTTATCGATGAATGCCTACGATGTACTCGTATTTAAAGCGCGCGCAAATACCTCTGTTTGGATATAAAATATCAATGTTTTAGAAGAGAAGAGCAGACAATCTCCGAGCCAGGCCACTGTTAGCTTCCATGTGATCTATAGTTCGTGGTCAAAAGAAAAACAAAAACAAACAGTATGAAGCTAAAAACTTGAACGAGATTTTCTCCAGGTTGTAGAAAAACACTAACACTAAGGAAGGGAGATGGTCCTACAAATGAAATGAACTGGAAGACGCCAAATTACACATATTCATCTTTGGCAGAGTAGTTGCAAGCGCGACATCACGTCTCGTAACCGACTTGGGCGAAATGTGACCAGAGTAGTTGCAAGCGCGACATCACGTCTCGTAACCGACTTAGGCGAAATGTGACTACAAAAAGCGATGTGTACATTTTGATATTTATAAGGGACGTGGCTGTTTCGGGATCCACCAAGGATGGACTGTCTGTCACTGCTATCGTCTGTGCATACAAAGCTATTTTCCAATGTGCAATTTGCCCATTTCGTTCCATTCTCTGTCTGTGGAAAATACCAATCCTGCATGGCGGTCATTTTGTAGGAAATTCTCGGTACTTCATCCGCTTTATGACATCGGTTTTCCAATTTGCATTCCGGCTATTCTGATTTGCTTTAAGCAACTTCTCAAAGTGAGCATGACTCCTAAGTTCTTGATCATTAATGGTTTATTACTCATTCCTTTTTCACCCTCAGTTGTACCCGTAAACAAAACAGAACAGATGCGTGGGTTTTCCCACCGGTAGCTAACAACAATGCAACTGGCTTGACACAATCAACACGGGAAAACCAAATTCAGCATTGAGAGAGGGTGTCATATGGATGTGACTGCAAAGTGTATAATTTCTACGTGTACCAATTTTGTACAAACATGGAACAGGTCAAAAATTAGAAGAGAAATCGATGAAGTTGTTCTTCTTTAGGAATTTTCTTTGAAGCTCAAGTCTTAATGAGTTTTTAATGGGACGCAGCACTCAGCACCCTTCACCTTATATATTTCGTAGTTCACAATAGTAATATGTAATTTTGTATGGACAATTTCGCCATTGTGAGTGCGAAAGATTGACACAAAAAAATGGTTATTAGAACCGCGCAGTGTCAGTAATAATAAAGAATCCCAAGCACCAGCATGAGGCGAGGCAAAACAACAAACGCCTACAAAACCGAATCAACTGTTCAACGTACCTCAGCTAGTTCATCAACTTTGATCTCTAAAGTACTGGCAACTGGCATGTCCGTGGGTATGATCTTGGGGCTGTCCAGCGAATCGCGAGTAGCCATGAGTTTCTTTCCGCTTCCAAAACTGCTTAGATTCAGTGACTCGTCACTTTTTCGCGGCAATGGGGCGTCCAGAGTATCATGCGATTCTTCTGCAACCACCGGCTTTGTCGGCATTGATACTGTCCTTTGGGGAGTGGCTGGTAGGGCGCGTGAAGGTGTGGACGGAATACTGTTCGGCACTTGATCGTTTGCAGCAATAGCCTGCTGCAGCTGCTCGTACTTGGGTCCCCGCAGGTATCTCTCCAGACGCAAGTTCACCACTTGTCCACTCTTCTTTAACAATTCCACGGCTTGATGGTTCGAAAATCCCTGCAAGCTCTGTCCATCGACCTCAATTATACGATCGTTGACGCGGATACGACCACTCATGTCGGCGGCACTGCCGGGCGAGACGCTCTTCACAAATATTCCCGACAACTCCTCCTTCTCGCAAACATAGCCGGCGATGGTGATACCTAAGCCGTTGGCGTCCTTTGTCAATTCCACTTGCAGTTTCTCTGTCTCCGGCAGCTCTAAATCATCCAAGTCGATCGGAGTGGCCATTGGTGGCCGCTTGGACATGTCCATCTCATTGCGGTACACAAATCGTTCGTCTTCGGTCGTAGTTTGGGGCGTCGAGGCGGTAGAGCTCTCGCCAAAGATTTCGGGATACCCAGCAGCAATCAGGTAGCGTTCCAACTCAATTGGATCGACTAGTACCCTCGATGGAACGACTGCGCAGCCAGGTTCCAGTTCGTATTTCGGTTGAACTTGTTCGATAGGACGGGCAACTACTAAACGGACGTGAGTTCCCGACTGTCGCAGCACGGAAGCGACTTGCTCCGACACCATATCGTGTAAGTTGACGTCTCCAATTTGTAGAATATGGTCGCCACTACGAAGACGGCCATCGCGATCGGCAACTCCACCTGGGAGGATGGTCTTCACAATAACCCCAGAAGTTCGAGCCCCAATAATACCGAAACCCAATCCCGTGCCGTCATTCACCAATTCGATGGCCTGAATCTGAGCATAGTCGGAGCTGAACAGATCGACAGCGTGTTTCGATGAATCGGAGACGACCGATTGGGGGCGCTCTTCATCGGCACTGCGCGATAGGTCCGAGTAACCCCGAGTTTTCTTCATAAATGTTCCCTGATCTTCTGTTAGACTGTGTTCTGTAAAAGAAAATTCGTAAGTACATACCATCGATATGAAATTACATTCCACGACTTACCAGCTGAGCTCACATTCGGGTAGTTGTTACTCGCTGGACTCCCAGGACTTCCGGGCGACATCTGCGCCGATGATAGCCTTGGTGTTTCATCTCCAAAATCGTAAACGACATCGGTTGGTACACTCAGAACCAAGTTGCCACTCACATCAATGTCGAAATCATTGGGTAACATCGATGGATGCTGCACCAATTGGGTATTCAACTCCGATAACGAGTCCTGCACATGTACGATTGTTCTAAACACAGGGTCTTGGAGAATATCTAAAATAGTCTTTAGACTCTCTGCAGTGTTCATCTGAAGTTTGGGGTCATCGCACTCATCGATACCCTTCTTAACAGCTTCGATTTGCTGCAAGGCGCTTGATATATCTGCACTCAGATGCATTATGCCGTTCTAATGAGATGGTGCTCCGCCCTTTTGTGTTGTTTAGGATCTGCTTCACTAATTGAATTAGTGAGTTGTCGTGTAAGAACTTTCCTTGAAAATGCGCTCAATTCTTGCCACTTTCACTTAATATTCGTAACAAGACTTAGTTCGTGTGTGTTTCTGGTAATTGTTTTTGCTAATTTTACATTTTATTTGCTAAAAATTCAAGTGGAAAATTAACTTTTCTTTTTCGCGAAAAAATCTACGGAACGAAACAACCCGACCGACGGGGAAATTTTTTCTGACAATTGATAAAGTGACAGGTGAAAAAGTATATTTTGGGATGTTTTACGGATTTCACCATGGTGTGGGCGATTTCGATAGTACAGTACAACCTAAAATGAATTTGAATATGGGATTCTTGTGAATTTGCTAATTCACAAGCAACTTTCTTTATATTCTGGAGAATTCTTAAAACAAACTTACGTTAATCCGGAATTTTTTTTTTTGGTTTCGTTTGTTTTTTCCACTTTGGCCCATGCAAATATTTAAATTTGTTTGCTTTTTACTGTACGACTTAAAACAAACATCACATTTCAGCCAAAGTAAAATACAAAAGCCAATTTCCAACTTCCTCCGAGTCAGTCTGAAATTTCGCAAGCGTTTAATAAGTGTTATTTATTTGATTACGAAAAGCTTGTGAATCGACTCCTGAGAGTACGATACCGGATCAAATAATCAAGGTTTCTGGTGAATTCCTTACTTAGATTTTTCTTATTGAGTTTGGATGATGTCTGCAATAAAAGCACCGAAAAGCACAATTGGCTTAAACTTTGGTTGGTGTATTTGATAGAGTCGGCGCTTCTCATGTTATTACAATCAACACGAGTCAATAATAAATCATTGGAATAATTTTGTTTGATAGGCTTTTTCTGTTACTGCTATAAATTATCAGTCAAGGATTCTGTTTGGACTTCTAATTTCGTGGGAATTGTGGAAGTTTGTTTCAGAAATCTGCCAAAAAAAAAAAAACTATTTATTTTAATAAATGTCCATAAAAAAGAGCGTTTAAATGGTCTTTCGTAAAATTTTCTAATACAAACAAAAAATAGAGCGATGACAGAAAAGTATAATCGTTTCGCAAAAGTTGAGCCTTGATTAGGCAAACCGTGGAATTGGGTGTAGGAAAATGTATTTGCTGTACATCCTTCCACTTCTTTACTCGGTGCCTTAAAAGACGTTCACTATCACCCGCTGTTTTCATTTATTATCTCCTTACACGATCAGAAAGTGTAAACAAATAGATCAATTTGTTTCTTAAACCTAAAGAATCGTTTTATTTAAATTAATTTATACAATAGAAAAAACTAAAGTTCACGCAGTACTGTTGTTTATCCCGCATCAGCGATTGTCTGAAATAGAATGGACTACAATGGAAACGGCGCATTACACACAAGTGATTCTACTTACAACACAACACTTTCACAGCTCTTAGGAGTCCACCCTGCATGCAGCTCAAAGCTACAAATCTCGATTTAACTGTCTTTCAATTTTCAGCTGTATTCGTCTATTTAGTACTTGTTCTCTCCAATATGTGACCATATAACTTATGAACCCTATCGCTCCGCAACACACTACAAAGATGATGAAGTTCCTCTGTTCTATTTCCGCTACTCGGTCGCAGCTTCGTGTCACAGTTTCACCGCTTTTACATCGTAGCACCTCCTTGTAGTGCGTATTAATGCACACCCCGAGAGTTTTGCTAACGATTTCAAACTCTGTACATGGATGACAATCTTGGATTACTGTGTATTCTTCCCTTAACCAACATGTGGAGTTGTTTTCGATCACAAATGGGGACTGAGAGTTTCGTTTTTCCTCGACATCGATGTTGGACTCAATTATAAGGACAATTATCGTGCAAATTACCAAAATACCCAGACCGATGAACATTCGATTTCGTGGATAGCTTTCGAGCATTTTCGTTTGTTTCGTGTGTCGATACAGGCTATTTCAATTGATTGTTTGGTCAGTTGCAGGAAATGCATTCAACTGTGGACGTGGAGGTTAAGAATTTGTTTTATATTTTATTTGAGAATTCTTGTTTCAGTAGATTATTTTGTTAAAACACAACACCACCCAAATTTGTATGAAAATAAAAAATAAATGTCAAAAAGTACGTGTAACTGCAGAAGTGTCAACAAACAGCTGCGAATTGTCAAACGATTTTTACCGAAAGAGTGATGCCAAGTCTTTTCGACAGTTCTATTAGGAACACAATATTTATTGCAATCCTAGTTGATATACCAACTATAAAACCTTATAACTGCAAAACGAATGAAACATTTTGATAGTGCTCTCTATTTTTATTACAGAGTTGAAAACGACATTTCCGCGGATTAAATCCATCTTTAATAAATTAATTGTGCAAAGTATATAGGTATTGTAGTTTCTGTAAATCTGAAAAAATATCGAGATCTGTGATCCGAGTCAAAAAAAAATATTGATTTTTTTTCTCCTTTCGAAATTAGCTGGCTGTCAGATTTCATGTTCCATTGGCCGCAAAAGAACAACACGTTTTTTGAGAGTCAGAGCAATTTTGCGAATCTCGATATCTGAGCAAGATACACCTATACACTAACACCAAAACATTTCTCTTTTGTCAAATTCAAAAGTGTAATTAATCACGTATTGAAGAGAAATCTGTGAAAAATAGAGAAAAATTTTCATTTGGCTGCAGCAATGGATATCGACATGACATTGAGCTGACATTTAAAACACGCACTACCACAAATGCAAAGAAAGAAAAATCTCGTTTTATGTTCCATTGGGAAACGACATTAGATCAACAAACAGATTGATTAATCCCAATTAGACGACATTACTGTACTCATCCATTGATGCCTGAACACGTCTTCTACCGAAATATTCCCGCCCATTTGAAATGACATTTCATTTTGAAATGTGCGAAATTTGGGTTTTGTTTGTTGTTTAAAAATTACATTCGAATTTAAATAACATGGATAAACTAAAGAAGAAAATCTCACAAGCATTCAAATTGAGTGGCTATGTCATTCGCTCCGAAAACTCTGCCTTCCTAGCTGAACAACTGTTACCTTTCGAACAGTCAGAGCACGACAAGTGGTTGACCACTGTTATCGAGAACGTCCAGAATCTAAAGTTAGATTCAGCAAACGTAGACCGTGCAGTAATCGAGAAAGCTATTGTTGAAATTAATCGGGTGGGTCTGCAAGAACATGAGACCATATTCAGTGTCATCGGTGCCTTCGATATTCCTCGATACGTGTACAATACCCTGAACAAAAAATTCGAATTGGACAAGTCACATCGTTCAATGCTCAGCAACCCTGCTATGCAGGTTGGATATCTGCGCCAACGCTATAATATGCTCTACCAGAAGACAATTCGCCATGAACTCTTTTCTCCGTCGATTCTGCAGAAATCCAACTCTGAGGAAACGAAGAAATTCAAACTGCTTCATGCTGAGAATCTGCTTGCCTCGACCGAGGTGAAGGAAGCTGTCATACTCGGTCAACTAAATGAGATAGAGGAGGGTAAGTTTTTTATTGAGGATCCTACTGGTTATGTACAGGTAGATCTGAGCTCGGCGCGCTACCATTCCGGTTTCTTCTGTGAGGGATCATTTGTCCTAGCTGAGGGTTCGTATGAAAACAAAATTTTAAAAGTCGACGGGTTGGGATTTCCACCTGCTGAGCCAGCCTCAAGCAGTCGTGCGTTCTTTGGCACCGCGAACAGTTGGGGAGGGTGTTCAGAGAAGCTTCTTAAATACTCAGTGGGCCTCCAGGATGCTGAAAGGACAAACACTGAAGCGACGATGGTCTTCCTCTCCGATGTGCAACTTGATATCCCAGAAGTTATTCAAAAATTGCGTAAGCTCTTCGTTGGATATGACTCATGTCCGCCTGTTTGCATTGTCCTAATGGGTCCCTTCTCCACAACAACACACAACTACTATGAAGTCAAAGACCTCTTCAAGCAGCTCGCTGATGCAGCCAATGGATGCGATCAGCTAAAGAAGGAGACTGACTTGATCATTGTCCCCCATGCTGATGATCCAGTGGCATTTGGTATACTTCCCCGTTTACGCATCCCTGATGTGGTTTGTGCGGATCTGTTAAAGGTCTGGCCTCGCACTAAACTAGTTTCAAACCCCTGCCGGTTGCAGTACTGCACTCAACAGATTGTCGTCTTCCGGATGGACTTAATTGCGAAACTGGCTCGTAACGCAATTCACTTTCCCGACACAAAGACGATTGATAATCACTTTGCCCGAACGCTAATCTGCCAGGGACATTTGACGCCGTTGGGACGGTACGTGAATCCCATCTTCTGGGACTACGATACTTCCCTGTGGCTCTATCCACTTCCCGACTTGGTCGTAATTGGCGACACCTGCCAATCATTTAACATTACACAGCATGGCTGCACGATCCTAAATACGGGATCTTTTCCGAAGTCTAACTTCTCCTTCAAAATGTACATTCCCTCGTCGAGAACAATCGAGGATTCAGAGATTCCAGATGGCTTTGGAGACGATGACGATGAACCGCCGGAAGAAGAGGTTCCGGAGGAATTCGAAGACTATGCCGAAAACAGAATTATCCCAAACACTGGAATTACTGGAAAGTTTGTTGTTGATGTGAACGTTGAAAGCACAACGGCCGATGAACCACCTGATGCGGATGTGCCGGGCCCTTCTGGATTGAGTAGAGCAGCGCCGGCGACGGTAATTGTCGATGATTCAGAGCTGCCTAGCGTTTCAGGAGTCGGAAGAGGGGAGGGGAGTAAAACGATTACAAGTTCTCAATTGGAAGTTCCAATCGACTCCGATTCCAGTGATGATTGAAAGCACCCATGTGTGGCAAATTCCTAGAAATAGTTTGTCCTATAAATAGGCTTTATAATTTATAATTTGTTGAATAAATTTTATTGAAGAAAATAAGATATGATTTTCGTTCTGTATTTAGACAAATTTCAGACGTACGGGGGTTTGTATCTGAAGTAGATTGACTTCGCTTCGAAAGCCTTCGATGGGAGAGGGCCTAGCCTGGAACGGTATACAAATTGGTCTAGAAGTTTCGTTGCTAATTTATTCAGGGTGCGAATAGCCATCTGTACGTTGACGGAATTAAATTAATTTTACAATACTAAAGGTAAAAAAAAAACTTACTACAGCCGAATCCAAAAAGCTGTAGACCAGCATTCTACCGATAGAAAAGAGACTCGAGAGTTTAAGGAAAACGAGATCAGCGAAAGGTAGACCTACTTAACTTTCTTAGTCTACAAATGAAAAATTTTCATTTCTGGCAACGAAATTCCATCATCTCCACTTCAGCCTTCAACTATACCTATCTTTTTCAATATGATTTATCGTCCCATCACCACCCCCACACTTTTCGTAGCGCAATAATAGTGATCGTTATCCTAAGGATACACTTTACTCTAACCCAATCACAGGGCACCGTAGACCATCCAACTCACCCTATGCTTTGACTGCCAACTGGACACTCAATTGAATTTAGTTGACTTTTATGAAATTGACACTTTTCCTTCCAATTTCGATTAATAAATCTCCTCGGCAGGGTGAGTGTATAGATTCCGAAAAAGAAAGAAGTTCGCTTTAGCTTTAGGGCAAGGCAATGTCATCAAATGGAATTGGGTGGGTGCGAGCAGAAAAAAAAAAAAAAAAACTCATCTGTTCAGAAACACACAACATAAAAAATCGTTCTTCGATGGACTGTTCCTCAGGTCATCCCCCAGACACAAGACAATGAGGGATAAAGTGAAATAAATAAAATATAATGAGATAAGAGGCGGAAGGTGGAACCCAGAATTGATGTTGTACCGTCGTGCGAATGTAGTTTCATTTGATTTCGCATCAAAGGATTCATCCGTGAGTACTAAATGCAATGATTGTAAGAAAAGTGCTATTTGGGCGTTTGAATTTGACAAATTTAACACTCTACCTACTCCATTGACCGGAAATAAAATAGAACGCCAGCCACCAGCATCTTATTTCGATGATAGAAATACGACTGGCCATATTTTTAATCTCATTCGATGGGTCTCAATAAAAATGAATTGACACCATAAAATAATATTCGTCCTCCGTTTTCCGTTTTCCCGTCGCCAACACTGTCATTTTACAGTTTTACTCCAACAGGGAACAACAACAACTCGGAAAAGCCATTTGAAACGAAATAGGATTTTAGGACTCTCCTACCGACAAAAATCTGAGAAAAACATCAAAAATAATGATCCCACGCATAAGGACCTTCTTCTTCGTTTTGCTTCTTTGGTTATTTTCCGAGAGAAAATGTGTTATTCCATGATGGGAAATATGCCAAGAGATGGAGAGAATGTATTTACAGGAAAAAAAAAAAAAAAAAAAAAAACACCAAATCCCCACCCGTATTTCGTAGGAATCACAATAAAAAGATGGCAGTGTCATAGACACCCACACTCATTTATACAACTTTAAGGACGAGTGTGACGAACTGATAAGCGAAAGCGCCCAGCATGTGTTTTCGAACAGTATGTGAACGAATAGGTTCCCCCTAACGACGACGATGGCATTTGTAAGATCCTTGCGTGGCAAAATGGAACATAAAATATTTTTTTTCGTTACAAAGCCGATTCCTGAAAATATTGTTTCGTACACACTCACACATGTGTTGTTTGGGTGGATTTTTTACTATTATACTTTTCGGGAGCTCACGTCAAGCGAAAAGTGGCAAAAAGCTGTAAAAAGGATAACAGCTTGAATATCATTTCGGCTGCTGAGTGTCAACGGGTTAATAATTCCTTTGGCTACATTTTGCAGCCGCCAAACTCCACCTCTGATGTGTACACAGCAATCTGCTTTAGTTCTGACGGTAAAAGCTCTCGCTCAGTTGAAAATATGTTATCCTTCGTCAGATGAATTTTAGAAGTGAGAATTAGAAAAGTCAACAGCAAAATAGTAGGAATAGAAGATAGTAGGAAGTGTCTACTGGTCTCAGCTTCATAATTAGAGTTTTGTTTGGGTATAGTAATAGTAGTTGCGGGATAATCCTTATGACTTGTTTTAAGTGCCTTTTAGTGGACGGAAACATCTGATATTTTGGAAAACAGGCAAAGATGCATGTTGTTGATGGTGTCCGGGCTTAGTTTGAGAGAGCATAGCAGATGGTCTTGGGCTAGTTATATGGATTTAAGGGGACCGTGATGAAGATTTGGCTTAGGTTTTGGGTTTTGCAAAACCCTGCCCACTTTATTGGTGTTTCCTTCCACAATGTTGCTTAAAAGTTTATATAAAAAAAATCGAGCTGTCGTGGGACGGCCGAAAGAAGCGAATTATTGGACGTAAAGTATTGGCCCGTGTTACGTGGCGGCCTATTTAAAATTCATTTTAATTTTTCATAGTGCCAGTTAGTTTAGATTACACTCTCTGTTCCTCTTTCGCTCTCTACACACATATATTTAAGAATTTTTCGACTTTTCTTTTTTCCTAAACCATCCCTGAATCAAGACGAACAACACAAAACAAAAATCATCCAAATCGGTGGAGCCGTTCTAGAGTTTTCATCTTCCAAGTGCGCCATGGAGGGGGAAGTTAACGCTACGGTGACGATTTTTTTCGGTTTACTCCCCATCTTTTTGAAAAATTTATATGCGTGACCCACCGACCGTCCGTAAAAAAGCTATATTCGCTTCAAAAAAGCCGATGCTCGAAGTGTCTGAGGGTGGGTTTATTTTCTTCAAGGTTAGTCCACCTTCGAAAATACTGTATTCTTCGCAAGATTCTTAAACATCTTCAAGCCGAAAGAATGGCTAGTCAAACGGTTCATCGGCCTTTTCAGTAGCTTATGGGTTGTAGGTATCAGACGTCTCGCTTCTTTCATAATGGTTCAGCGTCCTGAAGGCTGAGGCTGACGATGCACTGTTCTCCATAAAGCTTACGCTGTCTCTTTCCAGGACATCCAGAATTTGCCAAGTATTGAGCAAATTGACGCAATTGCTCTTTAAGCTAATCCAGGCTCTCCGACACACAAGTTTGAACCTAATTTCATAAGCTTCTTAAAGGCTGTTTGACTAAGTTGCGATTTCTGTAAAGATGCTGGGACCTATTTCTTTGGCCATTCATTCACCAGTTCCTTTTCTAAGAGTTCTTGACCAACTTTAACAGGTTGACCTACTTATCGATTGTGAAAATGCTGGATGTCTCTTGCACTAGTAGACCAATATTCCACTGCCAATACCCTCCCAAGAAGGTTTAAAATTTGTAGGTATGTCCTTAAAAAATATGTACGGGTCGACCACGATGTACGCAATCCTCTATTCTGCAACACTTCAAAAAAGTCATCGCAGTTTCATTTCTATAAATTTTTCAGTTGAATAAACTTTATATCATTCCAGTTCAGTTCTTCACTAAACTTTGCAAAATGATTGAAAGAACATCTTCATCTACGAAATCTTCTCATGATTTATTACATATATCCCTTCAGCCTTCACAGTGCTACACAACACAAAGGAATTACTATCCTTAAGACAAAATCCTGTCACAGCAATCTGTAAAACTCATTCTTTTGTTAAGCCAAACAGATGAGTAAAAACAAATTATATCCTTTATCCCGCATCCCCGCACAACAAGCAACCAACAACAATTAACAAACCGCTCAACAGTCCACGTCCAGATACCACATTCTCCGATGACGAAACGAACCATTAATCAAAAATGTCCGCGAGTTATCAGAATAATCCGGGATTTTAAAAATCCAACACAACAATCACAGTGCGGTTATAGTGATCCGCTTTACGTGGTGTAAAAGCGGACAGCGGCAGCGTCAATACCTACTCTACACAGCACCAGAGATAAAATATAAATGTCCATGGGTACAAATTATATAGTAGGTGTGTCTGTGTATATAACAGTAAGACCGAATGAAAATCCTGTGGAAATCGTGCCTGCCTCTGCGGTATCGCAGCATAACGCAAAACCGGGTGCTGCTTTGTTGTTGGCTGGGCGATTGCTATTTCCCACCAGATAGACACCAATCGCCATTGGAGACATAAGCCGATTTCCGATTTTGGTCCTTCAGCTGAAAATACGATTTTGCTCCGCACCAACCATTATCCGACCCCACAAATACGGAACATCATCAACGAAAGCCCGCCATCTTATATGTGGTGTGAGTGTGGGGCTGCTGGCTGCGGACAGAAGACAAAATCTGGTACTATAGTGAATTTTCGGATTGTGTCCCTGCCAGCAGCGGGTCAGAAGTGCCATATAAATTCGACTTTGTGTAATTGTTAAATTTATTGTTTTTCCCGGGCATTGTTCTCCGTTTGTTAGGATTGTGTTTTGTTCTTGTTCGTCCTGATAGGCTGTTATCCTTTCGTTCCGTAGGCTGATTAAAATATTGTCACCGAGGATTTCTGCTAAGTGGTCAAAAAGTGGCTCAGCGGTGATGGCGATAAGCTCCCCTTGGGAAAGAACGAACAAAAAAACAACAAATTTTCATCCTGTCAGTGTCTTCAATTTAATTAACGTCCGCACAAATGCGGAAAATTTTAAGTACATTAAAAGAAAGTAGGTAGACTTTGGAATGACGGAGCCATGCCCATGGTACATGGAGGAGGGTTACAAAAAGAAGAGAGAGAGTAAAAAAAAAAAAACTGTCCACAAGAGTGTCCTGTCTCCTGTGTGGCTTATTATTTTATTTGAGTATAGAGACAGAGAGCAGCAAAATAAAGTAATCTGCGGAAAAGCCTTAATTCAATTTTACGCGATGATGAACTCGTTAACACGATTTCTCTCGAATGCATTCCAACATTTTTTACCGCATGTTTTGTTACTCTTTTTTGTTTTTTGCTGCTGTAGTTGACGAGGGGGTAAGTCGCCTTTGGCTAAAGTTAACAAGGAAGGGATGAAGCGCAATTTGTTCGCAATGCTGTGCGTATAGCCATTGAAGGAGGTGTCAAATCTGACTGAATTAATGGATTGTGGTGCTTCGGCTTTTTTTTATGAGGTATCTGTGAGGATTATGAATTTTTTCTTTTGAAAACAGTTGGGATCGTTTGAAGGGGAATATAATCATAATGTTGTTGACATTTGATGAGCGGCTAATCGGCGAAGAAGAGTAACAGTCGGGGATATGGGATTTCCGATTAACCATTGCGGAAATGAGTTTTTTGTTCCACAGATTCCAATTTGATTTGATTTCCATTTGAAGATGTACGATTATCTCGACTTTTTAAATTTGGTCTTCACAAAGTTTGAGTCTACCGTAGCTTCAAATACTGACGCTCATTTTCGTATCAAATAGTTAAGATACCTAAGACCAGTGTCGCCTGTCGCACTACTGAAAATCAAAGAAAATATATCGAAATTTTTGAGAGAATCAAGACTGATTGAAGTTTGCATTTTTGCATACTCAGTTATGAAAAAACAAAATTAAGGTAGTCTTCACTCTTCAGTAGTCAGCCGGGGGGCTGTTAATGTGTTAATACCATAATAATAATCATAAAATGCACATGCCTTCAGCATATTCGTAATTATATCACTTTTACAACTTCACTTCCACTATTTTGATTTTTGATAAAGCACTCGTATCCTGCACTTATGAAAACTGTACGCAGACTTATATTTTTTGCGCTCGAAGTAACACCTGTGCCCATGTTGTGTAACTCATGCGATAAATTTACACATCAGAAATATAGTAACATGTTTTTCAATTTGTATCGTTTTAGTGATAAATATATCGATGTGATAATTACAGAACATGGGCCCTGGATTGAAAGGAAATGTTACCCAAGAGAGTAGGTACTATTTTTTGTTTGGAATGGAAGAAAGGCAAAAACATTTACTACTGCGCTGTACTTTGTATGTCAGCGGCTGACTAGTGGAGGGGGCTGAACTTAGGGGTTATCACCGTGCTAGAGCTCCAGCGCAAAAAGGGAAATGTCTTGTTTTTATATGAAGTTTGACATTTCGCTCGTCGTCAATACCTAGTCACTAAAATGTCACCTAGATTTATGTGGACTAGGTATATGAGCGCATTGACTAGTCGCCTTAAATTTTTTTCGTATACACTTTCTTGTTTATTTTGAATTTCGACTCTTCGAAATGTCAACCGAGCTAAATTCGTTCGTGTTCTTTGTAAATTAAAATAGAACTGCAAAGTTCTTTTCGTCTTTGCAAAATTTATAATTGTTTTCACATTCACTTACGTTATCGAATTTTATTGCTTAAACTAACACAATTTATTCAAAATTTATGGATATATATTCAGTTTTGAAACAAACAGGGGAAACGAAAGTTAATTCACCGTTAAATGCGAATTGAGACATATAATTTTTTGACATTTTGATTAAGTGTGAATTATCTTTAAGAAAGTTTATGAATAACCAAAAATGAACCCTAATTCAGCTCTGAATACACAAAAATTAGCCCTAATTCAGCTCTACTTAAATGTTACGATCATGGCTTTATATACATAACAGCCTACATAGTGAACAGGATCACTTTATCAGATGGCACCAAAAACGGTTTATATACAACCCTGGATTCGTTAGTCGATGGGTTATACTCGTTTATGAGTATTTCATTTCCGATCTGCACACACGTTAAAAGTCGATTGTTAAAAGAAGTCCATGATAAACATCTATTCCGGGAAAAGTTTAACGAACCAATTACCTCCCAAGTACCTTTTGCAGGAAAATACTCGAATACTTCATCACAACGACCTCCGAATGCATACAACTTATGGCAACATTCGGCGATAATAGATTTCGCTTGTGGGAAAACCTTCGCAGTCCATCTATTAGTAATCGGATCATAGCACATCATTCTTTTGTTCACATCTAGGGCATAGAGCAGTCCATTAACAGCAGTCAAACATTCCCATCCACTTTGCGTGGGTTGACGAGCTATGTCTTGCCATTTGGCTTTTTTGAAATTGTACTTCTCCATCGAAGTCAGCAAATACAGACTTTCGTTAAAGCCGACGCCTTCATTAACTCCCACAATGCTGGGCAAGCGACGTTCCTCTTTCATTGGGGCCAAATCACTCCATCGCTTTGTTTCGAGGTCTAAGCACTTCACCGAACTCGTTGGGTAGCCATCGATAAGGCCTCCAGCGATAATCATCTTTTTATTAACAACACACATTGAAAACTGTATGCGATTTGGCGATGGAAGCGGCAGATTTTCGAACGACCAACTATCCGATTCAGGGTCATATGTCTGGAGCTCTAAGCCGTCGGAGGAGGTCAAACTCGCAACAGCGAGCTTCTTATACATTTTTCGGGGCTTAGTATCTGCTAGCGACAGTTCTGAGCGCTTTCCTGGGGAAACGTGCCACTGCAGCCACCTCGATATCAAGTCGTAGCATTCTGCCGTTCGGCACACCAATCGCATGTTGTCGATAATAAATTTGTGCGTAAGCGATGTGAATCGGATATGCGACAGGAGTTTGAATATTAATCCCTCACGATCGGCTTTGTTGTACTCAACCCAATCAACCAGACTAAGGAACACTTCGCCCTCTGAAATCACTTGGATGTCGTCCCGCGAGATAAATTTCACCAACTGGTCTTCATCCAACTGGAGGAACTCCTTTTCGGCGCACACCTTTTTAAACTCTTTGCAGGCGAATGCAAATGAATTTTTAGCAAGTTCAGTGCAGTTGTATTGTTCTGCGAAATATGCTATACCCAGGCAGTTGCTGACATCCATCTGATCTGTCATAAAATCACAACAGACGGTTATCAAAGTTTTTATCTGGAAGAAGTCGGCAGCCTTTAGAATACTTTCGACAGTTTCGCTGCAAAGCGGTATCGCTCCTGTGTACATGAAGCCGACCACCGATTTCAGGGTAACGCCATCGATTTCCTTTATTTTGACATCATTGTTCTTAGCCTCATTCAGGGTATTACGAAACAGTGTCAGGAAATAATAGCTCGACGCACAGAGAACATTACGGTGGACATTGACTTTGCTGCCGTCGGCTTCGGCAATCAGAACTGTGTCGCAGAACTCCTCACTCTCGTAGAACTTGTAGAGTTTCTCTAAAATGGTGCTTGCATTATCAACACTCTCGCAGATTTGGTTTTCATAGGTGAAAGAAGATAGTAGGGCTCCCATTATAACGATCCTAGATTGTACCAAAGTAGGGGTAGGTATAGTTTTTGTAAAATTATTTAATACCTACGCTCTTTTGATTGGAACAACAAGAGGTTTCGCACCGTGCCGATGTTCAGCGTAGCGTAGATCGTCTTCAAGCAGTAGGTAATACACTTTACACACGATGTTAATGCATTTTTTAAATGCTTTCGTGAATTGAATCGTTGACACTTGACAGTTAAATACCAAAAATTTATTCCGATCAGTGATACCATATTGCGGGATTTAACATTTTTGCTCACTTGAACGCAGAGAATAATCTCCGCATCTGCAGTTCTGCTTTCTGCATCCATTTGTTTTTATTTTAATGTGGTATTCGATTGGGCGGTCTCAGAGAATTTTTTTTTGCTCTCAGAGCAATTTTTATGTTCGTTTGGTACAGGAAAAAGCAATCTTTTTCAGATTTAAGAGCACTTTTGCGAATCTAGATATTTTCTCAGATTTACCAATACAAAGTGCGTTTGAGTTTGACAACTGATGGAGTTTGTTTACATTTTTAGTGAATTTTTCCTCCAGCAAAGAAAGGCATTGCATCGCGTGAATCTATTTTTATAATTTATTTATGTATAAATATTTAGAAATCCTAATGTTTTAATACAAAATTTAACCAGTGAATGGAAATCGCTTAGAAAAGTGTCGAAGACTACACTTATTCGGCCTTACCAATAATCATTTTTAGTGTCCAGGCTAAGTTTTTCGAACTCACAATGGCGAAATTTTCCATACAAAATTGCATATTGTGACCAAGGAAATATTTAGTGTGAAGGTTAAAAATGATTATTGGTAAGGCCCATTCAATTCGCATGAATATCAACACAAAAAAGAGCAAGTGACGTTTTTATGTTCGATTGATTAGGCACACGAAATCTGAAATCTGAGGGCAAATCTGAAGAAGCCCAAACGAATACCATACATAAGTTTGTTTTGTTGCACATATTTTTGAGTTTCGTATTAAATTTGTTTGGTTTTTGTGGACGTTTTGATTAAATTAAGAAAAATAATACACCAGTAGAGAATACCGAATTCTTGCATTACAGTCCAATTCATGAACTCACATATTGAAATAAAAATGAGCAGGAGTATGTGACTTTGGGCCTTACCAATAATCATTTTTAACCTCCACACTAAATATTTCCTAGGTCACAATATGCAATTTTGTATGGAAAATTTCACCATTGTGAGTCCGAAAAACTTAACCTGGACACTAAAAATGATTATTAGTACCGCGGTTTATGAATTTTTCTAGAAAATAGCTTATAGGTCAAAGCCTTTCCACTGAAAGTTATGTAGTTTTTCAGTGGCTTGATTTTGTGCGGCAAATGGAACGTGCGACGAAATTGATCTGTTTTTGTAAATGGATTAGTGCGTTATTTGACAGCAATATGACAATATGAGTTGTTCAAATTGCATTTGTTTTTGTAAAATCACAAATGGATATCGGCATGAAAAATGTTTCCCCTATTGCACATAGGTACAAATGGAGTATTTTTGGTGATTCGTAGTCTTCAGATGACGAGGAAAACTATAAAGATAATAGTTCATCCTAAATTATATCCATGGCTATTAATGTATTTCGTTATTTTGGTTTTTACGAAACTTCGCCCATTTGTCTTGAAAGCAAACTTCTTCAAATGACGTAAAACAGGTGTGCGAAGTTGAATATGGTATTGTGACAGTAGTGCGTTCGTGAACTTTCAGCATAGAAAAATGAAAAATGTCAAGTCTTTCAAATCGAGAGAGAAGCCTCTCAATTTCAAGAGAAGTACCTGACCGGTTTTTTTACAAAAAATTTAAGAAATGTCATTTTGACATAATCGTAAAATGCAGCATACCTACCTACAAAATAAGTTGGAATTGAATTTTTTACAAACTAAGTACCTATTAAACTTTCCACGTTGAATGCGCTGATATGTTCTAGGCTAGGAGAACATTCCATTATAACTTGTTCCTCTGACGTCTATGAAGACGAAAATAAATAGTTTTACTTGTCAAACTTTTGAGCTGTCACTTAATTGGCAGATTTCATTTTTCAGTAAGTTGAAATTCAGCGGGTAGAAAATTACGAAAAAATTAAAAGAGTTCCCCTCTTTTTGATTTCTCTTTCATTTTTTTTTAATTTTCTCAGTATGTGGTCGCATTCGCACAGTTTCTTAGCAAATTTTAAATAATTTTACGTTTGCAAAAAAGTACCCTAACGAACCAGTGTGTAGATCTGAAAATATATCGAGATCTACAAAAAGTGCTCCGAATCGAAAAAAAAGATTGTTTTTTGGTCCCAGTAGTGGAACATGGAAAGTGATCTAGATCAAAAAAGATTGATGTCCCAATGGAAAACGACAGAAAATGCGTATGCGGCATAATATTGGGCAGTTTATGTGGACGCTTCATAATTCATAAATTGACGCTTTCAGAACTCTTTGTTATACTCGTATCCTTCAATATTTGGCGAACATTAAATTCATTAATTTCGTGATGAAATGTCTACGGCTATTTCAAAAGACACATAGAGGTAAAACACTCAGTACCTACATCTGTCTACATATCTTCAATGACTATACTATACAAGAAGTCTACCATACGACTCTTGTTTAAATATTTATTACCAAAAAGCCAACCAATTTACACTTGAAAAATCAGGAAACCTCAACTGAAACTGCCGGCGGCTTTCTGCAAATTACCCACAATCGCTCATTCCGAACTGAAAGCCACAAAGTAAATGAAAGAAAAACCGAATCCTTTCATTTGAATAAACACTTTGACCATATGCGCAACAAATTGCGTTCCGGTTACCATCTGAGATTCAGGCCTTACGAAAATGACGACATCACATCGTCTATGAAGCCACCACGTCATATGGCATATGGTTGCGTGAAAAGAATTCAAAGCAAGCAAACCCGTATCCTACACAAATATCCCAAGGACATTTCCTATTCCACAAGAGAGTGGAAGCGCAATCAACCCCTTTCGGATGACGTTCTTTTGAAGTTGTTTCTTTTTTCTTTCCCCTGATTACACCGTGTACAGCGCAAATAAGCTCCATCACATAACAAACGAGATGTCTCCCCGAATGGACACTTTATCCCATTCAATTAATTTCCCGACAGGATATCAAAATCGGAACTCAATTACTTATGTTTCGAAGAGGTACAAATCGTGGACACAACTTGTGGATGTCGTGATTAATCGATTTCACGGTCCAGAGGTTGTTCCTCATCTGGGACTGCAAGGTGGAGAAATAAATGGTTTCGATATGAATCCTCCGACAAGTCAAGTGTCTGGGCCACTCCCAAAGGGATAATCATTCAATTAATAGGATTTTATTGGATCTTTGTTTGGCGGATGTTGGGAGTTAAAATTTTGCGGGAGGACCACCCGAACCGCGACACGTGTTCTCATCTAGACGTGTTTACCAAACTGATGATAACACCAGAAGCCATCAGTTGGCGTGCGTGTGTGTTGGCTGTAAATTAATGGGCGACACGTGACCGGCTTGCATTGATAGAGCTGTTTGTTCACTTGATGTCAAAAGTACAGCTTGTTTAGCTATTTGTGAATTGTCCTCTAAATTATATTTTTGTTTTATTATTCCAATGATATGTACTTATGGCAATGTCTGTCGGGTGTCATTTGCGAGCTTATGGTCCAGTAGAAATATATTAAATCTTGGACCGTAAACGTGTGAAGGAGTAGATATGAAATGGGCAAATCGGATTAACACATTAGAGCACATGATACTGATAAGGGAAATTTATTCAAAGTTAGGGCGATACGTTTGTGAGAGCTAATGGCGAGGTAAAAAGAAAAGAGAATGATTTATATAAAACGGCTTATGATTGGTGTTGGTTTATCATACATCATATACTGTCTTCCATTTGCGAGAAATATTTCTTAGCTCCTTGCTAACATTAGTTTCTCCTTAATTTTTTGTAGGAGAAATAATGGGAAGCATATAGTGGCTGTCATATCGTAGAATGCAAGAAACCGATGTGATGCCAACACCTTTCAAACCTGAGGTCAGATTCTGTAAGGCAAAACGAACCAACGTTTTCGTGCGCACGAAGGATTTGTCCTATGTTACACAAGCAAATTTTTTCGTGGACACGAAAACGTTGGAACGTTTCATCTTACAGAATCTGACCCCTGACTAAGGATAGAAAAGACCAGAGACAAAAATTGGTTTAATGAGATGCAAGAGTCTATGAGAAGTGGCCTTTAAAAATCGATCTTTGGCGATCTTAACGCCAAAATAGAAAAAGGGGAGATCTTTGGTAATTCTCGGGCAAACCATAAACCAGAGAACGCTTGCGACCTGATGCGCTTGCTAACCCCAAAAAAATCTCTTTTGCTAAGTTCAAGTCGACAAGACTAGTTGCAGCATTGATGTGGTAGGTTTTAGCAGGCGACCTCAATGCAGAAACCTAAAGTTCGCTGTCATTGTAGTCGCTGGATGTCAGTGCTTTGGCACTTCTAAAGATTGTTAAACACTGACTGCGACCAGCATTCTGCGCTCAGGCAATATTCCCATGAGTCGTTCAATCACGGTGTTAAATAAAGCCTGAATCCAAAAAAAATCGTATAGCTTTTCAATTTTTTTTTCTGAGACTACTGGAAGGGACCTAAAATTTGAATGCCATATCCTGAGAAAAACTTAAATTTTAAGGTTTCTTCCGCCAACTCTTGCGCCTGAGGAACATCCGAGATAATTGTCATGAAAGAGCTTTTCAATTGGTCATTTGGACTCGGCATAAAATTGTAGATCCCTTGAAATCGTCTCAATAATGAAAAACTTACACAAAACGAATGGTTGTGAGAATCTATCCATAGGTTCCTTAAGTTGCGCCACCTATTTATTTATTTGTTCTTATCCGGTTGTTCGACTTTAGAAGCTCGTCCAGACCAATTATACTTCTCGATATTTTTCAGACGTTCACCGTTCACGAAAGCAGTCTGTCGCTTGGCACCAGTTTATATGTGAAATTTTGTCGAATGAAAGTATGTGGAATGTCTCCATCGTTTTTCACGTCCTGAAAATGGAGATATACTTATATATGTATTTATACAGAAAATACCCCAATATACGTGCACATGAGCTTTTCTTTGGCCTTGCATTTTGAGCAGGCCACTACTGCCATCGTTTGGTTTAGTTATAGATTTGCGGAACTGACTCCGAGACTTTTAATTTTTTCCATTGCTAATGAAGCGCATGTTCATTGGCTTTAACCTTTTTTTTGCTACAAAATATCTCAATATCTTCAAAACTAATAAAAAATTGTTCACAATATCTAACAGCAAAATTACATCCCGGAATGTAAAAGCTGTAATTAGCTACTTCCACACCATGTCGGGCTGTAATAAAAGAACTTTCTCATCACTGGTATCAAGATCAATTAGAAAATTAATGACACTCGTAGCTTAGATGGCGGTGATTAAGCCATCTCTAAGGACTAATACTCTATTAAGCTTGGTTACCTTCAGTATAGGAGTAAAAAAAAAACTCCCCGGCGACATTTTGTCTTATCAGTGTCACGAGGAAGAAACAATAAAAGAAGTATTTATCTACCGACTCCCCTAGCCGCGTTACCTTGAAGACATAACCTTCGAATTCAATTATTATTCATGCAAACGCTGCTCCACCGTTTAGAGGAATCAATTACAACCCCTAATCGCATTTACCAAGAGTTGACAATCAAAACCGCTAGAATTAGAATTTTTTGTTCCTGCATTGCTTTGCTATGGAAAGGAAGTGTGTACAGCTCGTGTTTTCCGAGGAAGACTATAATAAGAACAACAAAGGGTGTCGATTTCAAATTCAACCCCAAAGGCATAGATCGCAATAGGTATAGGGTACAGATAAATGAAGGGGTGTGTCTGTATGTCGTTCGTATGACTATACGAAACAGAAGACAAAGTTCGACTTGCCGCAGACAAATGGGTATAGTTGGGGCGGGTGGCGGTGGGTTTGCATGGCAGTTAAAATATTTTATTTTTGTTTTAGGTAATCATTCGGCATGATCTTTCGTTGAATGACGAACCTTAGCAGAACGGATGACTGTAAACAATTCTTGGTTTGAATGATGAATATAGCGATGTTCGCTGTGGCGGAGCAGAAGAACAGTGCGCGGTTACAAATTTAAATTGTCAAATTAAATGAACCAGAAGCAAGATTGTTGTGGAAGTAGTTAGCCGTAAATGGGGGACCTGCTGTGATAAAACAGACAAACATAAATCTGTTTTGTGATATTGTTTTTGTTCAAAGATTGACTATGTTGGAATGGATGGCATTGTGTTTTTGTGTGAGACTGAGGACATTTAACTAGAAATTTGTTGGCTCGCCATCGCTGTATATATAGAAGAATGATGATGAAGTACTCGAGAGCGTCTTTAAAGCTTAGGTATCATAAACGAAAACTATTCTCGCCAGCTTCTTTAACACAATTCGCCTCTCAGGTAGGTAGCAGGTTTACATGCGGCTACTTTTAAAAGCTGTCGATACTTATTCTATGTTCAATATTGGCTTTTAACGAAAAAAAATATTTACTTGCTTATTCTTTCAGTTGCCAAAAAGTAATTTTGATTTTACATAAAAAAAAGGATAATTTAGCCAAAAAAATTATAAATGGACTTAGCTTAGGCTTGTTCGTAGCCTTTAGGCAGCCCGGTGGAAGTGCATTACAAAAGGAATTAAAATACTCCGGCCTTCTCGGTAACCATAACCAAAAACGTAAGTTAGGTAGTCAAAACTTCTTATAGGGGCGTTCTGCAAAAAAATAACAAATTTGTACAAGTTTTTGACTTGTTGTACTATTTTTTCTCAATAACTGTCGAATATATCCAACAATGAAGAGAATAAATTTGTGGTCAGTAAAATTGTGAATACAACTTGCAGCCTTAAATCTCTGCATCGAAGAGTTGTAAAAATCAACGTGTACCTACCTATACTGGAACTCTCGCCACCGTTTTTGAAAGAAAATCCAGAGTATAACTTGAATAAATACTCGTATGTAGTTGTCGCAATCATTCTTTCTTTTAAATGATTGGGGTAAGATCAAGAAAAAAATTCTATAACTGCTGTGGCAATGTTGGTTGGTGCCCAAGGTATAGGTTTTTGGTTTGAGGAGGAATCAACTCCATTTTTACATAGGTAAATGATTGAAGATAAATACCTCTGAATTCGAACAAAGTCTGTTGTGCACTTTGCGATTCTTTTTTTATTGAAACAAAAATGGAATCATAGTAAAGACACCGCGGAAAGGAAATAGGAAAAAATGTAAACAAATAGAATTACATTTCAATAAACGAATATTAAAGGTTGGCCAGGCGGCAAAGAAGGTTCTCTATAAAAATATATAAAGTTTTAAATAGTGAAAATGTGTTCGTGTGTCGAAATAATTATGAAAATCTCGGATCTTTGTTTTGAAATGGAAAGAAGCAAAAGGGAACCCAACTAAAACACTGTCAAGAGTCACACTATAGATTGGGCGAATCTTTTAATAGACCCTTAAAAAGGGGCGTACACATAAAATACGTACCTACTATATACCTACTAATACAACAAAAAAAAAAAAGCAGCTGACATTTATTTTAAAATTTTATTCATTACGAAACAATTATTTTCATAAGTTTGCACTCTTTTTCGTTCAACAACGAATAAAATCTTACTTAGACTGAAAAAGAGGCCATTTTGATAATTTTTAAGAAAGTGATGGTCAAGGGTCTTGAATATCAAAAAGGGACAACGCTGTATTGGAGGGGGAAAAAATACCCATATCTAATCAAAGAAAATTCCGCCATATTGGTATTGCAACCGGAAGTGAAATTTGCTTGTTCTGGACCCGAAGTCAAATTCAAGAAGAATATGTAGGTATGTAATATATCATTTAAATAGTATTACAATTAATTTTTTTATAGTATCGATTTTCGACTATAGACAATGGATTTGTGATAAATTGGATTTATCGGATTTGTTTGGGGGTTACAAATTTTCATTCGTTGGGTGGGTAGAGGAGGTTCCGGAGAAAAGCTTAAATTTAATTTTCACCGTTTCATTTTCGTTTTGTCTATTATTTTATTTGCCTTTAAAATTTTCAGATTTAACATGCAAAATCCAAAGCTGACAGCAGAAGTGTCATTCGCACAGATACACTACACAGTCTCTATATTAATTGATTTTTATTCTTTTATTAATCCAGAATTGTTGCCTGAAACACATGATACTCGTAGACTAAAACTCACTTTAACTTCTGTCAAAATCTTGAATCAAGCCAAAAATGAATATTACTTAAGTTGGATTACTCCCATGCTAAGCTCGTCTTATTCTTCCTTCACTATTTAGGTAGGTATCTTCCATACATAAATCGAGGGGACTCTTTTAATTAACTTGGGAATTGATTCTTGAAATATTAGAATTTTGACATTTTGTTTCTTGTGTAGGTACATCATTCTTAAGAACACATTTCTGACAGGAATTGTACTCTTTACTTTGCTTCGTCGTCAGTTGGCTTAACACCTGCTCCAGCTCAGCGATGAGCGATTGAATGAATGACAACAGTAACTCACCTTGTGTTACTTTACAGTTACTTATTTTGTTAATCGTTTAATTTGGAGATTGCGGAGTAAGTAGTTAACAACTCTTCAGGCTTAAGCGCACAACTTACACTCCCGCTCAACTGAATAGGTTCAAAAAAAGCTGTTTGTAATGTATCTTCTCTCTTATTTACTTTTGTTGCATGCTTTGAAACTTAATTTATTTACACAAAACATAGAAGAGAAAAATAATTCAGTTTTTGTCATAATAAGCCGTAAAATATCTGCATTTTTTTGGCTCATCAGATTAGGTTCAAGACAAGTCATGTGATCTTTACCTATAACGCATCGACCGACGTTAACTTTTTTCATTTTTTTAATTCCGCTGTTTTTTTTTTTTGTAAAATGGGTCGTGGGAAGCAATTGAACGAATTTGAAAAAGGCCAAATAAAGGGATATTTGGAATCTGACCTTGCCAAAAGCCAAAATGTTGTTAGCAATTTTATTTGTAATGAGTCCTTTATTTATTTAAGAAATATGAAAAGAGGTGTTCAATACAGCAGATAGCCAGACCTAGTAATCATAACTGCTTCAAATTATCAACGTTCTGCTGCCAAAATCAGCGAAGAATACAAAGTTAATGCAAGTCTGGCAACTGTAAAACGGATTATTCGGAAGGAGAAACATTTGAAGAGGCTAAAAGTAAAAAAAAACTCCTCCCATTTATGTGTTTAAATCTGCACGCTTTCGGTTCGCTCAAGATCATATGACGTGAAAAACGGAGTTCCAGACTGTCATGTTTTCCGACGAAAAAAGTTCAGTGGATGGACCCAACGGCTACAACTATTTTCACGATCTGGTAAAGGGGGAACGTAATGTGTTAATTCGGCACCCGGGTAACGATCAGGTGCTGATTTAATTCTATATAACCTAGGTATTATCGAAGAATTACTAGGGACCTTTCTATAAGTTGTTTTTTGGCAATCTAAAGAATTTGTTGAAGGACTAGGTATATAAAACGAAAGACTTGTCAGTGTTTATGGATATGAACACACCTCAGGATTTTGAAATAGGTAGGTACCTACTTTTATGCCCCTAGTCACCTACTGATTTAGTGTCATGGTATCATAAACAAAGTAATATTTATGCGACCACTTGACGGATTTTATTGAAACACTTCATAGCACCAATAAAAAACAAATACATATTTACCAGCAACTAGAACTACTACATTTATTACGAGTCCGTTAAAATTTTACAGAAACGGAAACCGCATGTAGTAGTCTTGTAATGACGAACCACACACCTCGGAGGAACATTTTGTTCGCCGACAAACTACTAAAATAGTTATAGCACCAGATTTGTACGGTCAGTAATTTTTACAGCTGTAATCCGCATAAGTTCGTTAAAACGACTTTGATCCTTTAATGAACTAATACCAACGAAACAGTTGGCAGAATGCGTCGGCCTTTACGGCCAAGATATAAAATCGTCGGTAAAATTCACACCCGAGCATTGAATTTGTTACCAGCACTGACTCCGTGTACCTATCCGTTCCGCATCCTTTTGGGCAAGAGAGTCAGTGTTGTGCCTTGTGCGTCTGCTCCGGCTCTCGTGTTCGAATCGAATGCCGAATTTCGACTTTCGAATGGAATCCCCTTTTGCGATGAGCGCGTTCTTATTTACTCGCCTCTATGGAGGGCGTATCCGTGCGCTGTCCTATAGAAAAATCGAAATGGAGTCTGCTTAAGCTTTATGAAAATGGAGCCCTCTCCTAAGGACGCACATATGTCGGCGGATTGTACATAAATTCCATTTACCCGTCAACCACCCTCCAATGGGGCTTGTACATAGGGCCTTTTATATCTTGTGTAGAGAAACATGTGTGATGTGTGAGAATCCGTATGGACTTCGAGAGAAGACACATATGATGGCATATAAACAACTCCCAGTCCTCGCCCCACACACGGTGCCCATGGCGTGAGCTGGTGCTGGTGCTGGTGCTGATGCTGGTGGATTCATAGCTCCTGTCGACTTGAATCTATACCCTCCCGGCCTTGCGGCGGCGGCGGCGGCATGGTGGAAAAGGAGGACTAAGGCGGCGGCGAACATGTTGCTTTTCGGGAATATCTTGATTCTTTGTGTTTCTCGCTGCCAGGATATGTAATCGAGGGATACCTCGAATATGGAGATGGAATATGGAGTTCTGCTGGCAGAGTGGAAATGTTTTGTGCGAGAAAACCAAACAATTATCTTCTCCATCTTTATGGAGTTGGTTTTGCACATTTCTTGGTTAACACTTTCGTCGTGCTTGCTGGGAGAGGTGGGGTTGGCAGAATTAAGGTGGATGTTGTGTTTTTTTTGTTTTTGATTTTCATGTTTTAGATTCTTCTTTTGCTGATGGTAAGTATTTCCTTTGCCATCGCCTTGGGGTGGTGGCAGTGGTGGTGTTTGTCGACTGATGATCGGACTTATGATTTATGTTGTCGTTGTCCTTTCTCTTCGTCTATGATTGATGGACCGAATGTGTTTTTAGCTGCGAGGTATATTTCCATAAATGAAGAAATCAAAGATGGATGTGCATAACGGTCCTTGATGAATGAAGTAACGTCCAGTGCCGTTTGTTCAAATGGAATAAATTGTTTGAGTTGGGAAATCAATCAGGATATTAATGAATTCGTCCGGTTTAGTGCGGCGTTGTTCATCGTTTTATATTATTCATTCATTGTTGGTGTTTGGGCTAACGAGCGATTAAGGGTTGCTGGGTTGTTGTTGCTAAGTGCTCTTGTCACGGAGATGAAAGATTTGATTTGTCCGGGGCTTTGAAAAATGTGCATACACTTGGACTGGGTGCGAAGGTAGATTTCCGCCTCAACGGGAAAAAGTTATTATGGTAAAATTTGAACGGCTAAATTCAGAAAGGCGTTATATCATAAAATTGAAGATCTGTGTCTTTTAGCAAAAGGTATCAGTAGAAGGTCAAACGTGTGTAACAGGGACGGTGGTTTTGCTGTTGTGGTAGTAGCCCCGTTGATTTTAATGAATAGCTTTTAAGATAGCTTGTCAAAAAACAGCTTTAAAATTGGGTAGAAACGTATGCCTGATGAATAATCTACATCAGGATCGTCAGCTTTTTAAAACTAAATTTATCTGCAATTATCTCTAAGGCTTTATTGAGCGCCGTCTAGCAAATACCATTTTATAATACGGTACACAAAAGGTCTCCGAAATATTGAGCTCAAAAAATCATAAGCAATCGTAAACTTAGCCTTTCAAAACCATTTGTTTGGATTTAATGGTCAGCTGATTCATTTCACAAGCGACATATCTTTATAAAATTGTCACAACTGTACCCATGCCGCAGAGGTTTGATTTGTAATCGATAATCTGTAATCGATACAATATGTAGGTACCCTGTCATTTAAGTTGAGCCAAAATAACTGTTCCTGGTTATTCTAATCGAAGAAGTTTAAATTCATCGAAGACTAGGACTCATAGAGCGGCAATAATCGCCCCAGTTCGGATAGACAACGTTTCTTCGAATGGATAATTCGGTATATAAAGACAGGGGTCGCTTGTTAAAATTGTCCCAGACCGGTCTTAAGCCTATAAATGTTAAATTTGCAGAAAATTGGTAATACCAATAAGCTATGTAATCAAAATACTGAGATTTGGTACCGTCAAGTGCCCTAATTCCTAGCATTGACCAGGGAAGCAATAAAGATTTTTAAGCATATTTTCTATATTTTTTTTTATGTATACCTACATATATTTTTTAATACTATAGTTATAATTTTAAATTAAAAGAAAGCATTTATTTACAAGAATGTTAAACTAATATTAAATTAAACTACGAAGAATAAGTTTTATGAAGTATTTAAGTTAATATGTTCAATATTAAAAATTTTAAAAAAAAAGTTAAAAAGAAGCAGTGGTCAATGTTAGTTAGGACCCAGTTGGTCAATGCTAGGAAATTCTATAAATTAATATTCGAAAAACTTTATTTTTTATAATCATTGTCTATTTTTTTTATAGACAAACAAACATATTTTTCATTATAAAAAAATGTTCAGCTACTACAAACCATAAAAGCAACAAATAAATCGGTTATTTGGTTTATCGTCTACTTTTCTTGTCAACTTTTTGCGTTCATAAACGAGTTCATCTGAGAACCCGAATAAACATAGTTCACTCACACCTAATGTTCACATCTAAGAGCGAATGTCGAAGAAAAAGCCGTTGGCGAATCATTTAAATCAATTATAGACATCATTTATTTGATCTAGAGGAAACCTTTGCAAATGCATATAAAAATAGTACGAAAACATCCGGAAGTGGACTTCGCAAATATTAGGGAAAGTGTGAGCTTTTAAATAAATCGTTCTGTTTAAGAATTTTCAGTATTTGAACATTGGAACAATTTTTTTTCTGAATTGTCCAATGCTTTGGGAACTATTAACCTTAAGCACTTTTTAACACACGCTAAAAGTGATATGAGAAGAACTTTATTTTATTTATTTATATATTTTGAATTAAATGTGACTGCATTCGCTAAATATTCTTCAACCTATTGACTTTTTTCTGGGTAGCTTTTTTTACTTTTAAATTAATTTTTATTGGGATTTTAATTAAACTAACATTACTAGACAAAATCGATAAAATCTTATATAAAACAAACATTTATCTTATTCTAGCTTACTGGCCCTGAGCGAGCACTCTAAACTTATCAATATCCTTAAAATTATTGCCTTTCGGCCTTAAGTCTATCTATATCTATGATTTGTTTTGTTTTTTAATATTCAAGAAACTTTAGAAAACTTGAAATCTTTATTATTGGATTATTACTGGGTAGTCATCCAGTTGAGGTCATCGTCTTGCATGCCATTCCATGTGTCAAACATGATAGGCGCCACACTCAAATCCTATACAAAATCAGGGTATACGGTTCGTATCCTTCCCCGCTGAATGGCATATTTGAGGTTATAAGCTCAAAATCGATATCTATTGTAAAAACTGAATTTGTTAACCTTAAGTTGAAAAAATTCTAGAAAAAAAAACCGCAACCGCACACCTTTTGTCACAAACATATTTGCATAGCTTCCGAAGTTAATGCTACCCACATGAAGCCGGAAAAATTACGGGCTCGGCAAATTCCTCTATTGGCAAAGATTTATTGCACATAGACATCGGAATCGCTGAAACCTTTCATGTGTAATAGATTCGTCTCCCTCGCCAAAAATGTCGCTGAAATGTTCGTCCAGAAATAAAGAATCCTGCGCCAACATTTCCCACACCACATCTTCCGTATGTCTACCGTACCTACATATGAAAAGTTTGCCACAAAAATTCTGGAGAAGCTTCCAACCTGGGCATATGTGACAGCTCAGCACGGCCATACATCAGGTAAGGATACATTTGTTTTTTTTTGCTCCGTATCCTCTATATCTGACTGTTTGGCATTTTTATTTAAAAATATTTTCGCCGCGGAGAGGGCGAATGATGTATGATTCGGCGGTTTGTTTGGATACGAAAAAGGACACTAATTTAGTGGAGGCAACCCTATAAAGCAGCAGAAAATTGCATACATTAAGGCTGTATTGTGGTATGGATGTCCGTGCGTCGTGGGTCCAGATTGTAATTTGGCTAAGTGGTCATTCCTCATTTTAATGTTCGAGTGAATTCGTAATGGAGGTCGCGTTGATTAAATGGCCGTGGCCGCTGAATAGGTAAATATTTTGGCCGTTTCCTTTATGCTTATTCGATGATTTTTGATAGAGTTATGGGGAGGCCGGCAAAGAAGCACTATTGTATTTAAATGCTGGATCTGCAAAAGGGTCGATAAAATGTTTTGTAGATATTTTTTCGCCGACCTTTGCTGGTCAGTTTTAGTGTTTTGTTTACGGAGATGAAGTTGAAAATCATCGTGAATTTTTATAGAATATTTGGACGCCAGTATTAAGGGAGGATGTTCTCTAATATAGACACACCCTATCGTGGTAGAATTTAAACAGTTGCGCTGTCATTATCTCTGCGGTATTGACATGGCCGATGTCTCAACTCACATCATATACTCCCTTCTCCACTGAAACCATAGCCCCGTTGCACGTAGTTTGCCCCTTCAAAACAAATCAATTCCACAAAACCGATTGCCATCTAAAATTACTCATACCACCATTAGTGGTCCTTTTTCCTTTCCCACAAAGATACTACCTACATAATACAAAAAGCAGAAGAACAATAAAACAATTCAAGACAAAAGGCACCCCCAATTCTAAATTTGCAGTAGCATATCTCATCCATTCATTGAACTACATATCCACCCACATCCACCAGCGGTTAAGTTTTATTCTTTTCATTTATTCGTTCACTGATAACTAAATTATTTCCATAAATTTTTATGAATCCGCTTAAAAATTCACCCCGCACGCTGTGCGGTCGCATGCTTCTTCTGCTTCTTCTTGCTTATCGCAATTACAAACCGGTAAGCAATTGTACGCGAGTAGGATATCATTCCAGAAGCCAAGCAGAGATTTTTCCTCGCGTAACCACCCTTAGCAGTAAATAGGGTTATCCCAGTCAAATAACTTCGGGTGGTGAATTATAATTTCCTTCAACTCTTGATACAGTAATTAGTAAAGAATGAGAGTCCCACTGTGTAAGCCATAAAGCAGTTTGTTCACAGGACCCATACCAGGGAGGCAATGAATAGCAGACGTGGAGACAACGTTTAAGTCGCGCTAATCGCGGGCACGTATCCGCTTTATGCTTCACGCGACAATTTAAAATATGAGTTTGGTGGTAAATTCACCTGGCGGTTGGCATGGAAGCCATCATTTTTGTTTGCAGATAAGTTTGCGATTTTATATTTGGAACGGCCGAATCGTGAGATACATCCTTAAGGAAGTTGCCCGAATTTTGGCTGAGTCGCAAACATAGCTCACAAAAGTTCCATAAAAAAAAAAACGAGGGGCGTCAGATCGAAGGTCCAACTGCTCGAAACTATTTACTCCAACAAATTGAATGTCCTTGTTTGTTCCGCCAGGGGGTATAGTGTCACTTTGCATAAACAACCGCAATTATTTATCAATTTCCATCCCACACTATATCGAAGGATTGATTTCGCATTCTTGTGCGTTCCGGATAATAATGGGGGACAACTTAGAGAACCGCACTTCTCATTCAACCAGACTCATGGTATGAATTGTTTTTATGGCTACCGTATATCACATTTTATAACGGTATTCAGTTGAAAAATTTAAGAACATTTCAGACTTTTATCATTTGATTATGCAAATAACCAAGAGACGACCCTTGCCATACGGGCACTAGTAACAGACGGCGGGGGAAAAAAACAGTTACTGAAGGAATGGCTGTCGGGGTGGAATGCTTCTACAGACGGTTCTGGATGTGTGAGGTTTCCTTCTGTATAATAAAAAATATCGCACAAAAAAAAGAAGATATTTACGATTGTTTGGTTTGATTTTGAATGTTCATAAGTACACATTGTGGCGCTCTACTCATTTCCGGTTGGAAGTTTATGCACCGGAATTGTGGACTACTTGCGAGCTGTTTACGCCAAATATTTTTGAAGTCCTATGTAGATGAGACTGGTGTAACTTTTTTTGTTCAACCTTAAGATGTTTATGAAAGTTCTATGATAGTTTTTTTCAGGAAACAGACGCACATTTTTCACTAAGCCCTCCTTTGTAAAGGGACCAACTAAAAGATCAAATTCTAAAATCCCAATGAGCTTGTCTAAGGTACCTACCTACTATATTTTCACAGTAAAGAAGAGTCAAAATAATTTGGTAATTGTCCCCGACTCTATCAAATTTAATCCGGGGCAATCAGCATGCCAATATGAAACTTCTCATTGGGGGTTTATAGGAATTGAAAAGCGCTGATTAGAAATACTGACACACAAAGCATGCGCGCCTCCCTAAGCCAACAAGTTGAGGGCTTTGGGTTCACTCCTGATCTAACAGTGCCCTCTGTAATTGAAAATACGTTCAACACCTACCACTGGTTTACATTCCTCCGAGTAGTATAGTTGTGAACAGTCTTCAGTGATTTTTATCATAACCGACTTTTCTTTATGGATAGTACTCTTCTGCATAATGCCAACACCAGATTCAAGGAGATGTTGTGTATTTGCGAACACAACCCAACCTTCTGCTAACAGCAATGCACCCTAGAGGGAATATAACTTCGGCGAATCATACTTCCTTCTGTCAAATAGAGATACTGCATGGACGGTCTCTTTTCCCTAACCTTCAAACTATCAGGTCAAGTTATCTCCGCATGTTAAGAATTAATATTAATAAATGAAGTATTTTAAATAGGAAGGATTCTTTCATTTTCCCTACGGACGAAACTTAACAGTGGCGACGAGGCAGGAGAAATAAAATAAAATTCTACCAACCGAAAGGTACATATTAAATTTACAATGGACCCCAATCAATTGAGGTCTCTACTGGAGGCAATTACAAATGCAGTACAGGGCAACAATGCGGCCCAATCTCACCATGAGGGAATCCAACTAGAAAGTTTCAACGAAGAGAATGAAAGCTGGGAAATCTTCGTCAAGAGGTTGGAGAATTTTTTCTGCTTGAAAAATCTGACAGGGGATACTAACGAGGTGAAAGAGAGCAAAAGGAACTGGTTGGTTCATGCAATGGGGGCAAAAACCCTTCAATTACTTTGCAACTTGACCAGTCCAGAGGATCCCAAAACGAAGAGTTACGATGAACTTATCACATTGGTAAAAGATCATCTACACCCAGCGCCAAGTGTTATAGCAGAGCAAAATAGGTTTACCAAACGTGTACAACACGAAGGTGAGAGTATATCTAACTTTGTCGCAGATCTAAAAAAAATGTGCAAAAATTGCAATTTTATCTGCACATCTTGCAACGCATCGACTGCAGATGCACACTTAAGGCAGCAATTTATAAGCGGCCTCCGAAATGCACATTGGTTAGAAAAATTAATTCAATTACAAGAACCCAAAAATAAGTTCACAGATTGCGTCACGGCCACTCTCGCAATGGAGTCTGCACAAAAAGACTCAAAGGAAATTCAAAATTTACAAGCTACTTCAAACAATTACCAAAACCAAATTTCAATTACGAATAAGCCAAAACGCATTAATTATCCATCAAATTATAAAAATCAGAAAGGGATTAATAATACACAAAAACACGAGCCAACAAATTCAAGTTATTGTTTTCGATGTGGCGATAAAGATCACTTAGCGAATTCATGCAAACACAACCGAACAATATGCTCCAAGTGTCAAAAAGCTGGCCATTTGGCTCGCGTTTGCATGAGTAGCGGCTCGACGTCCAACAAATCACATACCCCTACACCCGTTGCAAAGCCTAAGAAAAGAAACTACAGTAAACAAAATCAATTACACTCGCTATCAACACCTTCGGATGACGAGGAGCAAGAGGACTACTACATGAATCAGCTCAGTAAGTACGCTCTACCCGAAGAGAGGAAAAAACCAAAAAAATTCATGCTGTCATTAGTTCTGGACGGAGTCTCAAAGCAGTTAGAGTTGGACACAGGTGCGGCGGTGTCGTCAATCTCTTATCATGAATTTGTTAGTACTTGGCCTGCAAAACAGATGCATGAATCGAATGTGCCATTTCAGACGTATACTGGAGAGATCATCCAGCCGGTCGGCTATACGACGTTTCACGTAAGGTACGGCAACGAGGAGGCAAATGCAAATATGTATATTATGCCAGGTAGGGTGGATGCAATCTTTGGGAGAGAGTGGCTTAAATTTTTTAATATTCAATTGCCCAAATTAAACCATGTGAGTGATGCCAGTTTACCAACACCAAAGGAAAAAATACTACATGCTCTAAAAACCAAGTTTAGTGATGTGTTTTTACCTGGTGTGGGAAAAATAAATAACTTCGAGGCAACGTTATTTGTCGATGATAACGCTAAGCCCATTTACATACCCGCCCGTAAAATACCTTACGCTCTTCAGGAGAAAATGAAGCTGGAGATCGACCGTCTAGAAAGTGAAGGAATAATAACAAAAATGCAATATAGTGAGTGGGGAACACCGGTAGTGCCTATAATGAAGAAAGATGGGTCTATGAGATTGTGTGCCGATTACAAAATTACATTGAACAAAGTACTCAAAAATGACCATTTCCCGATTCCTCACGTTGAAGACATTTTTGCAACATCGATGCTCGGTGGGAAGATTTTTACGACATTGGACTTGAGCGAAGCGTACCTGCACATGCCAATGGATATTCGCAGTGCCGAAATGCAGGCGATTTCAACTATCAAGGGCGACTACAAGGTGAATAGATTAATGTTTGGTACAAAGGTGGCCCCCGCTATTTGGCAGCGTTATATAACCCAAACACTTGATAACATTCCTGGAGTGTGCGTGTTCCTAGACGACATTAAAATCCAAGGGTCTACCTTGGATGAACATACATCCCGCCTGGAAGAAGTTCTTCGCCGATTAAACAATGTTGGACTGCGAATAAAACTCAACAAGTGCAAATTTTTTGAAAGTTCAATTACGTATTTAGGCCATGTAATTTCGGAAATGGGGCTTAAAAAAACTAAAGATAAAATCCAAGCGATAACTGATGCACCTGCACCGAGAAATATCACCGAAGTTAGAAGTTGGCTCGGCCTGGTAAATTACTATGGGAGATTTTTGAAGAATCTTTCCTCAAAATTGCATCCTCTTTACAAATTGCTACAAAACGACGTAACTTTCAACTGGAATCAGGAATGTGAGCAGGCGTTTAAAATCATCAAATCGGAAATAACCTCAGACGTTGTTCTATGCGCGTACGATCCAAATCTACCTCTTTCGTTGGCGACCGATGCGAGCCCATATGGGCTAGGAGCGGTGCTCTCGCATACTTTCCCAGATGGGCAGGAACGTCCGATCGCTTATGCCTCGCGATCTCTTTCCGCTTCGGAAAGAAATTACAGTCAAATAGACAAAGAGGCAACTTCAATATTTTGGGCACTAAAAAGATTTTTTAGATATTGTTACGGACGTAAGTTTTCTTTAATAACCGATCATAAACCATTGGTTGCTATTTTCAGCCCAAGCAAAAGTCTACCCAGTATGGTGGCCACACGCATGCTGCATTATGCGCAGTTCCTACAAGGTTTTAACTACGACATTGTGTACCGAGCGACGGACGATCATGGCAACGCAGATGCGCTATCCCGTTTGCCTCTAAAATTGTACGAGCCAAAAGATGCAGACGACGTGACATACTATCAAATGCAGCAGATGGATATTGTTCCTGTCACCCAAAAACAAATTGCAGAGGAGACCAGCAGGGACCCATTGCTGAAGGAGGTGTACACCAATCTACTGAGTGGGAAGAAATTAGTCAGCCCTGGCTTCGAAGGTAAAGATCTCCAATTTTCATTAACCAATGGTACAATTCTCAGAAACAATCGTGTCGTGATTCCTGCGACCTTAAGAGAAACAATACTAGCCGAATTGCACACTGCTCACGTTGGTATAGTGAAAATGAAGGCGTTGGCACGTAGTTACGTCTGGTGGCCTCATATCGACGTGGATATCGAAGATTTAGCGAAAAAATGTTTGGCTTGCAGAAATGTTCAAAACCAACCGTCGAAAAAGGCACAACATCCATGGGAATACCCATCTACTCCATGGCAAAGGGTGCACGTAGATTTTGCGGGGCCGTTTTTTGAAAAATATTTTTTGATAGTGGTCGATGCGCATTCCAAGTGGCCGGAGATTTTTCAAACAAACAATATGAGAGCAGCAAAAACCATTGAGATCTTACGGGAACTTTTCGCTCGGTATGGCCTACCATTGACATTGGTCAGTGACAACGGGCCCACTTTTACTTCAAGGGAGTTTAGGAGTTTTATTAGAGGAAACGGAATTAACCACAAATTCACAGCCCCGTACCACCCCGCTACAAATGGTCAAGCCGAACGGTTTGTTCAAAATATGAAAGTAGCACTTCGAAAAATGATAAAGGATCCAGGTAATATCTCTGATAAACTTTCTAATTATCTCATGCGTTATAGAAAGACCCCAAACTCTACAACCGGAGTAGCGCCGTGTACACTATTCCTGCAGCGGGATATTCGTATTAGACTGGATTTGGTGCGTTCAAACAGTATCGACAAAACTAAGGAAAAGCTGAGTGGCCCATATCCAAGTGGAATAGAATACTACCCGGGAGATAAAGTCCAAGTTAGGAATTATACCAGCAAGGACCGAAAGTGGGTTTTTGGCAAAATTCTGCGTCAAGACGGACTGCTTCATTATTTCATCGATGTTCACGGAAGTCTTTGGAGAAGGCATGTGGACCAGATACTGAAATGCAGCGTGGATCCAACACAAGTGCCAAGAGATCCTGAGGTAATGGAGCAGCCTCCTTCTTCGAGTTCTCGTTCTACAGGCAGTGATTCGGCCGCAAATACACCAACGCAAGCAATAGATTATGGAGATCCGCAGATAAGCCAATCATCAGGTGGTGGTTCTACTACCGAATTGTCACCTCTGCCATCAGCAACACAGGGAGCCGAATCACACGTACCTGGTGAGGAGGTAGCACAGCGGCCCTCAAGCTTAGCAGAAACGCATGATGGGGACGGAGGTGTTAACCACTCATCGACGGTTCGCAAAAGCAGTCGCATCAGGAAACCAGTGGACCGTTGGGGATATGCTGCGACTTAGAGGGGAGGACTGTTGTGTATTTGCGAACACAACCCAACCTTCTGCTAACAGCAATGCACCCTAGAGGGAATATAACTTCGGCGAATCATACTTCCTTCTGTCAAATAGAGATACTGCATGGACGGTCTCTTTTCCCTAACCTTCAAACTATCAGGTCAAGTTATCTCCGCATGTTAAGAATTAATATTAATAAATGAAGTATTTTAAATAGGAAGGATTCTTTCATTTTCCCTACGGACGAAACTTAACAGGAGACTTGTGCGACTGAAGCCGTACCGCAGATATATTACGTTTTCGGATAATTGTTGTGGAATGTTTTCTCTGCTGATGTTCTTTTGGTATAATTGATCCAGTAGTCGAAAACCGGTAGGCTTGCATAAATTAACGTTTTGAGCTGCCATAGAGTCGGACAGTTATTATCTTTACTGTAGCTAAAGTACGAACTCGGAAATAAAATAACTGCGGAAAGATTTTACCTTGCATTCGAAACATGTCATTAGAACCCTTGCCGATCGTGTATTCCTGAACATATCGGGAAGTCTTATAGGTATAGCCAACATCAAACTATCTAAGAAGTTTCTATATCCAGCCAAAATAATACAAACATAATACCTACACCATTTCGTGTCCACGACTTGCTCAAATGAAAGCATACTTAGGCCCGTTCTATTCACTCAAAGTAAATAGTTGGATCAGTACATTTCGATAATCCATAAATACTTCTTTAGCTTACTTTAATGTGAACGAAGGATATGAAAGCTGAAAGGATGCACAGCATTTAAAGAAAAACAAAAGCAAACTACGTCATTCATAGGTGCGCGTAGCGTATATTTCTGAAAATGTTTCAAAACTGCCTCTGAAATATTTTTTAAGAACAGTGCAACTGCACCAAGTTTTATGCCATATTTTTCTCTTTTTTTAGCTCGCACTGCAGACATTAAGATAAGACCAATAACTGCGAGCAAATCAAAAGGCTGACAAATAGACCATGTATAATTGAAGATCTTTTGCGATACACCCTATAATCGGAAAATATTTGATATTATTATGTAGAAATTGCCACCCTCGCTTACGATGCCAATAGCTTAATCCTAAATGTTTCTAAAGCTCATCCCTTCATGCAGCAAGGGCCCAAAGCCAGGTACATGCAGATGGATGAAGCTATTCTATTCAACCGGCTAGCTGCAGGCTCAAAAACCAATTTCTCCATTTGCATAAAATCCTCCCGCAGCCATTTACAAAATAGCGAATGCTACTGCTTTGCAAGGGTTGCTCCACGCCTACGTTCTACGTTTATTATTACCCGAGTAGCTCATTTACCCAGAGCGCGTATGCCGCCACATTCCCCCAACGGGAAACGTAAATCCTTTTTGGAGGCTAAAATATGTAAACAATACCACGACTGGCTTTCACTCAACCAACCATCAGCCATCCTGCAGCAGTAGCAGGACCTGTCGCAGACGCAGAAAGGCATGGAGGTACACAATGGATGAGAGCCTTTTATGGCAATCGGCGTTGTACAACTGGGGGATGATTTTTATTAGCTTAAACACTTTAACCTCTTAAATGGGATGTTAAGCGATTGTTTTCACTCGGGCTATTTATGTGGTGCCGTGCCATCAGGGATGACACTAAATAAACATCAGTTGGTTTATTCGTTGTGTCGGCTTGTGGTGTAGGATACAGTATTTATGGTGGTGTGGTGACACCTTTTGTGGTGATGTACATTGTACAAGTTCCACGGGGTAGGTTAAACGAAGGCATCTAGAAAAGTGACGGTAATTTAGTGCGGCTAATTAATTTGTTGTCAGTTGAGTATAGTAGGTAACAATATACCTAAGGGTGAGCCAAATGGAAGCATTTGGTAGAAATTTATTTTTATCAGTTTTTAGATCCTAGTCTACATGCAGGTATGAGAGACGATGGATATCAGTAAAGGAACTTTATAGTCATACGTATCTAGCAAGACTTGATTTTTTTGAACTACTAACGATAGTGGAAATTATGGCACCAACACCACATAGACTGAGCTTTAATCAGATACTGGCTTACAGTTCAGTGCCGAAAAAGTAGACTCAGCGCTTGGGTGTTTTTGTCAGTGCTTAAAAAATATTTAAGTGTTTTTTTAACGCTGTCACTGCACGCCGCATTTTTGCCTACTTTACAGCCATATACCACAGGGGCAATTACAAAAAAATTAAATGTATGTACCTATGTTTTTTAAGTTTTATTGAAACTTTTGTTTTATTTTACAGTGCACTTGCAATATGACTGAATATGAATAAGATTTTGTTGTTTTTGTTTTGTATTTCTATATTTTTTGTCTATTTTCGAGCTGTTTTAAAAAAAAACTGTAAGTGTTGGTGCCCATGAGGTCAAAATTAACGCTAAGTATCTTAAAAACGGTGCTCAAAAGCCAAAATGACTTGGCAACGCTGTATATGATTTGGACAAAACTTGCCGACCATAAACTGAAATTATATTTACATAAAGGTGCTCCGGGCACGAAAATCTAAGTCTAGAGCGTCCACATGATCAGATGATCAAATGATTTTTTTTGTAACTAAAACGAATCTCTCTTAAGTATTCATGACATAATGACCGTCGCGTCGGCGCTACTTACGCTGTACGAAAGAATTTGCAGAAATATACAAATGAATAATTTAATGTTTGTATTTTGTTAACGAAAGGCATAAAGTAAAATTCTGAAGATTTCCTACTTGTTTGTGGATTTTGGGACGCATCTTGCTTAAACAACTCAGCGAATATTTATATCAAATTTTAGGGAAAACAAAGTTCATCATATATTTTAAATTTGTATTTATTATGAAGAAGGGGATGTTCATTTTTCTACCTGGCAAAAAATCTCATTAAAGGTTATTTCTGTGACTTGACAATATTTTATTTTTGTTTACCTCTTAGGCAATTGTAATAGCTCACCATGACGTCCGTCCCTCGCTAATGTAGAAGGTACAGCAGTCTAACAGAAGTCTTAAGATCCTCGGAAGTTCTATTTTGTTAAGCAGTTCGTCTTTTTTTGTAGCTTTTTTAGACTAAAAATCAAATTTTTCGTAGAAATTCTACAGGAGCTTAGCTATCATAATGGTGAAAATTATTCTTATTAAAAAGCTAAGTTGTCCCACTTTAAAGTTTCAAATAAAAATGTATAAAACATATCGAACGAAATTAAATTGTCAACAAGATTGAGTCTTACGATATTTTCCCTATAGTCGATATTGTAGACTTGATATCGATTCAACTCCAAAAGAAAGAGATGCACTAAATATACGCTTTATTATGTTTATTTAAAAACTTACGAGTTTCTATTGAATAATGAGAATTATATAAATTATTTGAATGTACCTATGTATTTAAGTCAAAATTGTGTCTAAAAATATTAGGGCTTGACGAAATATGTTTCAAATCCTGGTTCCAGTCTAAATCCTAGTTTTACACGAAGGAAAGACCTTCAATGCAATTGGGAATAAACATTTTGCGAAGAATCGTTCTTCCGAATTTATAAAAACACTGTTTTTTTTATAATTGATTGACTATAATCTTTATTTCCTATTTATGTGAGGTTACAAAACAATGTTAAAAACAAAGTATTTTATATACAGCTTGGCTTATCAGCCGTCTGTCGTTTAGAAACTTTAAAAATTATAGAAAAAAAGAGAGAATACATGATATTGTAACAAAAAATAATTTATAGGTAGGTAACAGGTTTTTTATAATTAAGGCAGCTGACATTGAGATAGCAATGTATTTTTTTCAAAGCGAAACATTAAATTAGAGCATTTGCAGCTAACAAATCCGTTTATTGTAACTCTCTAGCTGAATCCGTGCTCTTACAAATGTTTTTGAGATAGCGTATTCTGATGTCAATCAGCAGAACCTTATGCCACTTTGAGGTGGTTTATTTTCTTACGTCTTCACAAATGGAGTAGGTATCCACAATTCTAATTCTAATGTCAAGCATTTTATAAAATTTTTTGAAACGTCATATGACATCATTCCAAGCTTTGCATTTTTAACAGCTCATACTAAAACTTAAACCACCTTTATCAAGCTTTCTCGCTGAAATGTTCTAGTTAAGAACTTTTTTAAGGATTTTATTTATAAAATTCTGTTCAAATCCACGCCATTAAATTTTAAACAACCACAATGCATTTCCCTCAGCCAGACTCGCAGTATAATTTAATAATTTCCCTACTCCAAACCGAATCGATAATTGCAAATATTGGAGAGCAAAATTACAACCTACCCCCAAATGACAGCCGCAGGGTGCCAATGCCATCGGATAGGCAACAAAAAAAAGCCAAACAAACGAAAAATATGGACTGGCAGCTGGAATCGTAGTGGCGGCTATATGTTGGCTCTTTCCATGCAATATGCACTTTGCATATTTCAAAAGGAAGCAAAACATAAATTCACATATTCCGGAAAATTAGAGCAACAATAAAATGTAATTTATCGTCCTCCCTGCTGTAGCCATGGAGCCCCGGAGCCCGTATACGCAGTGTCCAGCATCCAGCATTCAGAATTTCCAAACTGGCCGTGTCATTGAGTTCACTATTCGCTCTTCCATCGCAGAACAAAGGGCCAGTGCATCTTCCGGACCATATTCGAAAGAGATCCACAACGACTGCCAAAGTGAAATTTTTCCTTTTGCCCAAAATCCAGTCCGAAAGGTATTTTTGTGTGCGTAGTATATGTAGGAAAAGTTTTGTTCTCGAGGTCTTCCTCCATCTCGGTGCGGCTGTGAAACAAAAAATGATATACGAACGCTTCCTGGTCGGAAAGTCAAATGACAGGAAGTGTCATGCAAGTCTGTTCTGTATGGAAAAGGGGGAAAGCTGCCAACGAGAACCAACGAGTGACTGTCTTCGCTCTTAGCCTCTGAACTTTGTCATTTTAATTCTCGAGCAGGGTTTTTCTGTGCAGCGCGCACTTACTGGCAACTGGCACTCCTTCCTCTGCTCGGATGGTGCGCGCTCCTGCAGGGCTTTTGTTTTGATTCGAGGCAAAAATATGCGATTCCAGGGACTAACTTAAGGATAATAAAATTTTGAAACTTCCCGCCACCAAAAGAGACCAAAAAGTCCAACTGCCAAGGTGAGCAGCGTGGCAGCAACCGATGTGCGGTGGGGCTCCTAAAGTGCTGGCATTACAAATGGCGTTCACTGCGACTCTCTGTGGCTAATGGAGGAATTTTATGCACTCGCAGTTAGTCGTGGATGTTGAGTATAATTTGGAAGAGTGTTGAAGTAGATTTATCATTCCACCAGAAAAGGGACGTTCTCGGTTTGTGTTTCCATAATTCAACCGGAAAAGTTAGCGTTTTCGTTATGAAGTTGTTAAATTTTGGCAAAACGGGAAATCACTACGAATTTAATTTTCCCAGTGAAGGAGGAAGTTTCTAATTCACTTAATTACCGTTGCCGCACAGGTAGTTAATAATGTCGTTGGACACGGCAAAGTTTTGAAGCGCGGTTTGGCGGCGACATTGTTTCCGAGTTTTCTGGTATTTAACGCTATTCGAGCTAGTTGGCGATGGTTCAGATTTTATAGCCGTTAGCTTTGAATATTTTAACTATAACAAGACTCCACATGGAGACGGAAAAGTAATCGATTCCGAATGATTGAACTTGAAAGACCAATCGCTCCCCAGGGAAACAAATTGCAGTTGAAAAACAACAGATTCCGGAGCGATTCGCAACGGTCCGCACATTTATTATGCTCATCTACGCTATTGTGTGTCATCGCAAAACTATTACAATTCCAGGACAATAGGCCACGCGTTCACATCAAGTGTCAAACATCTCCATAATCACATGAGACAAAATAATAAATCGGGCGACACGTCCAAATCCCTGCCTGTGGAATGCTTGACAAACATATTTATATCCGGGAAGAGAATGCGGTGGCTACCACTAGTTCCGCCGCCGAGAAGACATCCTCCAATTGACATATCATCTGTGAATAGTGATTTTTAAATCATCCATACCCAGGCGATTGGTTGCGCCTAATTTCGAAATGAAATTCACCCTTGTGCCGGCTACGAAGGAATTCGCCACGCTCAGTAAAATTTGTGACGCTATTCGAATGGAACTTGCAAAATCTTTTCACTTGTACTAGGGTTCTCATGGGAACCGCTATCGTAATAGAGTCAACAACGTACGGCAAGGGTGTGTTCGGTGTTCCCATCACAAGTCTATTGACTTGTGGAGATGCTATAAATGAGCTCATACCTCATGCCAGCGCTTCGAATTTTTAACGCTTGCGATGCAATGTACTCCCTGGCATAAGGTCCAGTGCACGTCATATCTCTACCAGAGCTCGTATATGCGGCTACAATGTGCGAACATTGGAAAGCTCATTAGCGTGCGAGATACGACTCTGGGTTGAGGCATAGGGAGTCTCACACGAGGCGGAACTAAAGGCTGCATACGTTTGCTACTGCTTTTGCTTCAGTTGGCTAACAAGGTGAAACATATTTTTACACGCGATCTATAGTTTTTAACTACGTTCTTGCTGTAGTAATGACATCGTTTAGGCGTCTGGCCAATCCAATTAGGGGCAAGAACAGATTTTCGTGTGAAAATCTGTTTCAGTGGTTATTTTTTTGCTGCATCGTGGGAGAAACGGGTGGCAAATTGTTTAATTTTTGGTTCTGATTTGGAATGGGATTTTGCAAAAAATTTGCATAAGAAACACCTGCCAAAGGGCCCAAGATGACGGAGTGAAAAGCCAGTCTTGTTATTGTCATGTTATAAGGAAGAAATTACGGAACATCCCTTTGACTGTTCTTCAGTTTGAGTCGTGCAGCTAGATTTTGAGCAGATTTCATTTAGTCAAATCTAAGACAATGTTTTTTATAATATTTATTCACTGCATAGTTGGCGCCGTGGTTTAGTGGTTAGAGTGTTGAACTATTATGCGAGGGGTCCCAAGTTCATTTCCCGAAAAAACCCGTATTTCATCTCAGGTTCTTTTTTCCACTGCACCACATATCGCGAACGTCTGACAAACATCCGAAAGTTTAACTGACATAAAAGAACTTTTCAATAAGTAGGGGTTGAATTACCGCATCCGTGATCGAGTAATACGTGACTGAATTTGTTATTGTTTTGCTTGTAAAATCCTCAAAATTCAGTGACGTATGGCTCGCTCATGGATGCTGTAACTCGGCCCCAGTTGGTAGATCGAAAGGTTTTGAGAAACTAGACCTATGGTCGCTACGGATCTGTTGCGCCAACTATTTATTTATTTATTATTCACTTCGTGTTGAGTTTTATTTTATTTTTATATTTTCACAGCACAGCAACCATACTATTCGCTGGGAATGTCCACTGAAGAACAACATATGAAAGATCCTTATGGTATAGCTATATGTACTTATTCGAGGTGTAGCAAAGTACTGACATTCAGCAGTGCTCCTACATCGTGGCATCTCTACCTTTTTATGGGGGAATTTCAATTTCCAAAAAAATTTCCATGACAATCATATCAAAACTGTGGGAATATCAACAATGTGACAAAAAAAAAGCATTCAAACTACATTTTACCATGAATACGAACGCACTAAATTGCTATCAAAAAGGAGATTTGCTTTTAGCAAAAATTAATAGTACCTACCAAAAATTAATCATTATAATGTTAACAAACTGCGATTTTCATACTGAAGGTAAGATATAGATAGGGAATAGGGAAAAATTACTCCGCCTTGTGAGAAAAAGAGACAGAGTGCTAACACTAACTGAGACTAGCGCATTTAGGCCCATTTTATTCACTCGAAGTTGAACACAAATTGGGAAGTTTGCCATATAAAAATCCCGAAGTTGTTTTCAACTTCGAGTGAATAAAATGGGCCTTAGTGAGTTTCTATCAGCTGATGGATGCGTTCTCAGAGCTTAAATTCGTTGTTATATTTCATCACGAAAACATGTAGGTATTCTACAAAATGGATAATAGCTAGTAGCTAATCGACATATAGATTAATAAAGGAATAAACTGTGAAAAATTCATTCGTAAAGATAAAGTAAGATATTTTTGTTCCTACAATTATTATGTCTGTTTTGGTTTGTTTTTCTTTTTCGAGAAATCATTTCGCTGGGAATGTCCACTGAAAAACGGCAAAGAATTTAAAAAGAAGAGAAAATCGATTACGAATATTAAGATTTGAAATATGATTTTTTAGTTATAATCTTTTCGTGATGATAAACACATAATTAGACTTAGTTTTCAGGATTAATTGTAAAATAACTTAAAAAATTTTACTTTTCTTTATGTCTTACAATTCGAACATTCAATTCACTTTAATTACAGGTTACCAGGACTGCGTACCCAGTTTTTGGCTAAAAAATCGAACAACGGTACTTTTGAAATTTCGACATAGATACCTCGAAAACGGTTTATGCGATTGTAACAAATATAATTTCTTAGGTAATGTGGTCATTTTTTACTTAATAGCCAACTTAGTTTTTCTCTACATTATCGTACAATGGATTTTAAAAAAAGTTTCGAGAAAGTTTCGTTCGACCCAGTCGTGCACTTTATTTTTTCAAGTATGCGTGAGCCCAATTTGATAAACATGGGCAAAATGCATAAATTCAATCTGGGCTAAATTCAGGGCCAAATTGAGCTTGTAGGCAACCCCTCTTTTATGGCTGAAGCTGTCTCTCTATTGTTTTATTTATCATAGTTCCTATCATTTATTTTAGACGAAAGACGATCTTATAACACCACCAAGAGGTGTTTATATTTTAGTCATCTGAATAATATGTCTTTAGACAGAGAGTCCAAAAGTTAGCTTATCCTCAAGCCGCAAATGCATTTTGGAAGAGTCTTGTCCTCGCTGTTGTAGCAAGTTTTGTTTTGATAATTATATTTTGTTTTTTAAAGATTGTTTATTTTTGTTTATGATCATGAAATAAAGTAATAGTGAGAAAATTCGCTAATGCGATACACTACATAATTTGTGATGGACGAACGCCACCCCAAACAAAATGGAACTTTCAGAAATCCCACTATCAACCTCTGAAAGTATGCTACTTCTGGTTTTCACAGTTGTTCAACTTTTATATTCTAAATTAAAATTTTATGTGTTTATCTGCAAAATATTTTCCATTCAATTCGAATATTTTTAGCAGATATAGATATATAGACATAGATGCTCCCTAGGTCAATAGTTATCTACATATTTTTAGACATAAAGGTAGTTCTCCAGTACCAACCAGTGGGCCTACCATCGGCAGATTACTGTAGTGTCTTGCACTCTCGGAACTATATCCAAGAAAACAGCATGCATCTATCCCATGCATTTGAATTCGGCTGTCAAACAGTCAGGAGACAGTTGCGCTGTTGGGCTATCTAAAAAAACGACTCTTTCCGATCTAAATTCATAAAGCAATTCACGAATTTGTACACTACACAATGAGTCTGTTCGACTTCTGAGTAAGCCTGGGTGCATATGGACGTCGTAACCTGGTTTCTTCAGTACTACTGCCAACCAGGAAGTTGAAAAAGGAAGAGATTTCCTCGTCTCTTCTGCAGTACTGCCAGCAATGACATCTTGCACATTATGGTTTGGTTTCTAGAACCATTTTAGAATCTAAATAATGAAGGCATTGGTAATGTCATACAAAATAGTAACTTTTCGAAAATGACTTAAAGGCCACTACCTCTATTCAAATTTGAACGAGTCCTATCGGTTATAACGGGTGATTTTTTAGCTGGTTTGGTTTTGGCAACACTGGTTTTGACAGCTGACGTGTGTTTAGTACCTTGTGTCAATGTCAAACAGCTTCAGTTTGGTTTGCAATTTAACCATGGATCGTCTTACAACTGAACAACGCTTGCAAATTATTGAATTTTACTATCAAAATTCGTGCTCGGTTCGAAATGTTCATTGTTGTTAAAATTGTGTTCAGCGATGAGGCTCATTTTTGGTTGAATGGGTACGTAAATAAGCAAAATTGCCGCATTTGGAGTGAAGATCAGCCAGAAGCATTGCAACAGCTACCAATGCATCCCGAAAAAGCCACTGTTTGGTGCGGTTTATGGGCCGGCGGCATTATTGGGCCATATTTCTTCAAAGATGATGCGAATCGCAGCGTTACTGTCAATGGTGAACGCTACCGAGCGATGATAACAAACTTTTTTTTGCCCGAAATGGAAGTTCTTGACTTGCATGATATGTGGTTTCAACAAGACGGTGCCACATGCCACACAGCACGCGAAACAATGGCGCAATTGCGGGGCGAGTTTGGTGAACAGTTAATTTCACGTTTCGGGCCGGTCAATTGGCCGCCTAGATCGTGCGATTTGACACCATTAGATTATTTTTTGTGGGGGTATGTCAAGGCTAATGTGTATAGGGACAAGCCCGCTTCGATTGACGCACTGGAAGCCAACATCCATGCATTCATTCGTGAGATACCGGCCGATATGTGTGAAAGAGTATGCCAAAATTGGACTCAGCGGATGGGCTACCTGAGACGCAGCCGCGGTCAACATTTGCATGAAATTATCTTTAAACATTAAATTGCAAGGTTCAAACTATCGATTCAAATAAATATTTCATTAATTTTTTTGGAATTTTTTGTGTTTTTTTTTTTTAAAAGTTCTAAGCCTCTTAAAAAATCACCCGTTATCTGCCTTACATCAAACGTTAAGTTTAATCTACGCAACCAATTATAAGATCTCACTAACAAAAACAAAAAACTCGTCTACGAACAAGAGCTAGTTGGGCTAAGATTTCCAAAAAAAAATCTTTGGACAGTTCCTTTTTAATATTTCCAATTTTTATCCCAACACCATATGCCTCGCCTGAATAACCATCCTAAATTTTTTTTATTTTGTCAGATGTTCGCGATAGATTGTGTTGTTGAAAAAGCTGAAAGAGTTTAAACAGCCAATTCGATACGAGGTGACAAGTTCAGAGTCTGCCTTTTATGCATTGTTAGGTTTTTAAATAAAAAAAAAATGATAACAACTCATGAAAGCGAACACTGAATAGTTAATCAAAAATGAGTCGCCCAGCTCCGTTCGAAATTATCTGGGAAAAGTTGTTTTTCAATGCAAAGTTTTTTAACCAGCTTCAAAGTGAAACCTTTTCGTCAATAAATCGAAAATCACTCTCCCGGTCTGTATAGAGCTGAGCTTACTAAATTTGAATATTCACTCTAGATAATAGGTATGGCTGTCATCTAAGACGCAAGGTACTTACTCTTTGTATCTGAAATATTTTCGAGGTCCTTAGCTTTTAGATTTAGTTTTGCTGAAACTTTAGCCTTATACGAAAAACATTTTTAAAATGTCAGCTGATATGTTTATGACATATTTAGGTGCATGTAAATAAAAGTAGATACGTGGAAATAGAATAAATGGTCGATTTGCCCATTTCACACTTGGAATTTTTTGAATGCGTTGTAAATTTTCTCTAAAAGTCCAAGTCCGATACGAACAGGACAGCAACTTACCCCAGCGACATTACTGGACTTTACAGCTTCCACTCTGAAATCGGTTCAAGGTATGACAAAGAAAGTATGTTTGTTTTTTTCTTCAACATTTATATGGTACTTGTTTTATTGTTAATATTAGCATGTATCTCTTCACATTATTTACATATGGAATTATCCATCCCTTACTTAAGGTTCTACTAAATTTACACCGATATATAGGAAATTTACAAACTACAACCACTAATAGCAATCTCTGCGTCAAGAATTGTTTGAAAATGTTTTCTATCTAACTGTTTGAAGTTCATTCGTTTCGTTTTAGTTTAAACAAGTTAAACAGGAAATTAAATCTAAATTGCACTCTTTCCACGCGAACAGCCTCTGCCCGTGCGTCAAAATTAATATCACAAATGGGACGTCCTGTCGGTCCCGGTACAACAACAACAACAGCGGCAACAACTCATCTTAAAAGTATCCGAAAAAAGATTTGGATCACTTGCTGCGCCGATTGTTGAAGTCATCTGATGCGGAAGCGGCAGGGGTGGTTGTGGCTTGATCACTCTCCTTATCCTGGTGGGCGGTCATGTGTCGGGTGAGGTGGTGGCGCTCTCTGAAGGACTCATTGCAAACGGGACACTTGAGTTTGTCTTCGCGTTTTCGTCGGTTAGGGTCGCAGGCTACCTCGCTCTTGTGATGCGACCGCATGTGGTACACCAGGTCGCTGGTCATACGGAAGCTGATGTTGCACTTGGCACACACATTCTGGGCGGTCAGCGAGAAGGTGGACGCAAGTGTCGGTGGTATGAGCGTGGACAGGATGGCTGCGGCTGCTGGGCTTCTAACAATGCCGCCGATGTCACCCTGCGAAGCAAATGAATGCGATGCGGGATTGGGGAACGGAAAGCCGGGATATGCGGGAAGGAATCCTTCGTTCGATGGCTGGCGGTACATAAGTTGGTGTTTGATGCGTTGGTTTTGTGCGGCAAGCGCTTGCACTTGATTCACGGACTGGAATGCGCCGTTGAATTGGTATTCGGGGCGGAAGCTCTGGTAGAGACCAGAATTGGGCCGTGGCGGTGTTGTGGATATCGGTGGACTCATCGATGGACAGCTTAGCTGATCGGGACTGAGTGGCGGTGGCACGGGTGACTCCAAGCGCGCGACTTTTGTAAACGCACTCTTCGGGTTATCTTGCACATCCGGAACGACGATGATGGTGGGATCGTCATACACCCTGGGTGGCGAGCGGACGACAGTCAGTTGTGGCCCAGAATATCGTCGCTGTAACTCATTGTTGTTGTTGAAAAGTTCCCCCGTTTCGACATGCTGGCGTGGTGATAAATCCGTCGGGTACTGTCTTTCCAAGGACACGGCGAGGCGAGCCTGCTTCTCGAGCTGCTGCCTCTGTTTGATTCGATCGTCGGGCATCATCAGGAACGCAACATCAAATGACCGTTTTAGCGACGTCGATCGAACACTTGTCGGAGCGGTCGAATGGTTTTCGGAGATGGTCAACTCGGAACGTTGGTGGTTATCCATTATCATGGTTAGTTCGTACACTTAGCACACACACACACACACGCACGCACTGTGAATAGGTCTGATTAGATCTGTTTTCCAATTAAATCACTCGATTGAAGACTTCGCAGTGTGTTACTCGGCCGACATCAAAATACGAACTGTGGCACAGCATCCATCTGTCAACCCTTAAGTAGAATTTTCGAAACCACCCTCGGTGTATATGGTTTGTTCCAACTAGAATATTGTTGCACTCAAGCAACAATACCATCATCCCTTCTAACATACACATGCTATGCTGCTCATTGTACTACCCTTGAAAATCTGGTTTCGAAGTTACCAACATATTCTGCCGGAGATCTGTTTTTGTCGATTTTTTTTTTTATCGCTGCTCTGCTCCCCCTTTGTTGGACCAAATACGGGGGTAGTTTTCGAACATTTAAGGTATCCAATATTTTTGAGGAATCGCCATAATGCGGCACTACATCTGGCCCAGGGGGTGGAGCTCTCTCTCTAACGCTGGGACGGATGCTCTCCTGCGCTTCATAAACGTCCCTCGGTGGAATAGAAAAGAGGCGGTCCCTTCTGCCATTGTTCGTCTAGCTCTAGATGGTGTACCTTCTGTTCTATTTTCGAAACAGGTTGAGTGTGACTCTTGTGAGCTGATGCTGCGCTCCTCCGCTTGTGGGCTTTTCGTGTGCTTTATGGGATGAAACACAGAAGGAGCAGCAGCAGCCAAAGCACATAAAGGGATAACATGCTGTTTGTGTTGAATGGTAAAAGATTTTCAATGTATGATTTTTTAAATGAAACATAATCTAGTGTTTTTTTGACTCTACTCTGGCGTTGCTGTTGTTGTTCGGCTGCATCGTGGGAGAATGTTCGTGTATACATGGTTGGGGTGTTGTTGGTATTATTTATTCGATCGTATAACATGAATTTCTAATACCTACTAGGTGTAGTTGGAGTAAAGGGGGAGTCGCCGGCCGTAGCGAGTACCTGGGTGTATGTGCTTACACACCTTCGATTTTGATATTCTGAATTTGGGCTGCTAACAAGAGTAGGTAAGTATTTCGATTTTGGGTAGGTATTAAATTCGAATATTGTTTAAAACAGAAAAATACTTCAACCAAACTCCTATCGACGTGAAATTTAAAAATCGCTATAGGTATTGCTATATGCGTATGCATCGAGTTGACAGTTGGAAGAATTTTTTAGACCACAATGCGGCTTTACCATCTTAAAGAGCTCTTGGGTTGCTATCTGTTTTCTACAAATATCCTTCTACATGCTTATAGGAAGTGTAAATCATCAAAAATATCTTACCAAGTGATCTTCATGGACAACAAACTGGTAGAAACGTGAACTTCAACCGGCAAGCAGTGTTCCCAGATGAAATATCAGAAAATCTTGTTTTTCCGAGAAATTATTGTTTTTCAAGATTTTTTCAAAATACAAGACGATAGACACACAAAACACAATTTGAAGTGCTTTAAATAAAGGGTGATTTTTTAAGAGGTTTAGAACTTAAAAAAAAAAAAAAACAAAAAATTCGAAAAAATGAATGAAATATTTATTTGAATCGATAGTTTGAACCTTGCAATTCAATGTTTAAAGATAATTTCATGCAAATGTTGACCGCGGCTGCGTCTCAGGTAGCCCATCCGCTGAGTCCAATTTTGGCATACTCTTTCACACATATCGGCCGGTATCTCACGAATGAATGCATGGATGTTGGCTTCCAGTGCGTCAATCGAAGCGAGCTTGTCCCTATACACATTAGCCTTGACATACCCCCACAAAAAATAATCTAATGGTGTCAAATCGCACGATCTAGGCGGCCAATTGACCGGCCCGAAACGTGAAATTAACTGTTCACCAAACTCGCCTCGCAATTGCGCCATTGTTTCGCGTGCTGTGTGGCATGTGGCACCGTCTTGTTGAAACCACATATCATGCAAGTCAAGAACTTCCATTTCGGGCAAAAAAAAGTTTGTTATCATCGCTCGGTAGCGTTCACCATTGACAGTAACGCTGCGATTCGCATCATCTTTGAAGAAATATGGCCCAATAATGCCGCCGGCCCATAAACCGCACCAAACAGTGGCTTTTTCGGGATGCATTGGTAGCTGTTACAATGCTTCTGGCTGATCTTCACTCCAAATGCGGCAATTTTGCTTATTTACGTACCCATTCAACCAAAAATGAGCCTCATCGCTGAACACAATTTTCACAACAATGAACATTTCGAACCGAGCACGAATTTTGATAGTAAAATTCAATAATTTGCAAGCGTTGTTCATTTGTAAGACGATCCATGGTTAAATTGCAAACCAAACTGAAGCTGTTTGACATTGACACAAGGTACTAAACACACGTCAGCTGTCAAAACCAGTGTTGCCAAGACCAAACCAGCTAAAAAATCACCCGTTAAAACTTTTATTTATTTTTTCGACAAAATTGTAGTATGTATATATGTAAGTAAAATATATATGTGTTACACGTCCGGGGCACGGTATAAATACGACGCTAATCGCCGGACTAGGGGAGTCGAAAGTCTATCGTTACGGGGAACTGATCGTCGATAAATAAAGTTAATTTACTGCAAGTTTGTTGGTTGGTTTTGTTCTACAGTTCAGAAGTGGGATAATAAAACCCAACGCGCGTACGGTATCGTCACTCTGTTTCAACGCAAAAGGTGCTTGCTGAACAAGTGCTGCCACGGCTAATAGAGCATTTGAGCGACCGACACGGGCGACCAAAGAAAGCGGAGGCAAAGAAAGAGCGAAGCTAACAACAACTAGCTGAGACCATCGACGACCAAGTGCAGTGTCTGTAGGCACACGATCAACGGGTTTTTTTTTCCGTTTGTGGCGCAGGGCATCGTGATTGGGAACCAAACAAAATTTTCGACCAAGTGCACTGTGGGTCCACAGTCAACGGAATTATTTTTTTTTGTTTCTAGCGGCTGGCATACTGTTGAGCGATTCATCGCACTACAAGAGCAATTGTTCTGCACTCAACGGCTGACCCTCTATGGTGCATGGTGCATGATAAATTGATAACTGGTCAACGGATTTTTTTTCGTGTGCGTTGCTAGCTGCTGTTGTGAGTTGGCCATCGCATTGCATGTGGAATTGTTGTCATTGAACGGCTGACCATCGACGGTGTATGTTGGATGATAACTGATCAACGGATTTTTTGTTGCCAGCTGATTTTGGGCTAGCAATCGGATTGTCAGAGAAATCGTCTGCATTAAACGATCGACTTTTGGTGGGAGAGGGTGAATGATTTGTATTTGGTAGTCAGCCAAGAATACACTTGAAAGCAATACCAACCGGTGAGTTTGTACGAAGAAGAAGGCAAGGGCAAATTGCGAAATCCAACAGACAGCTACCCGCGGTCAACGAACGGATATAGAGGCGTAGTAGGATCTTTTTTTTTCTTTTGGGGCCGTTGCCGGCGGGTGATTTGACTCCTTAACGAGCACAGGCAAGTCGTTTTAGGTCATAATGGGCAGCAGAGCGGAGCGGACTGCATTATTTGTCACTTGGACTAGGGACGAACTGCGGGAGGAGCTGAAGGCAAGAGGTTTAGAGCAGGCTGGACTCAAGGAAGAACTTTTGAGGCGTCTGCTCGACGCTACGGATCCGGGGTGGGAGGGCCTAGTACCGGGGTCCGATCTCGGAATAAACAAGGACGTTGCACAACCATCGGGGCCTCAGAGCCCGCGGCAGGAGCGGCAGAGCAAGGGGGGCGATGAGCACGAGCTCCAAAAGCTACGAGATGAGGTGCGACAGTTGAAAGAGATGTTAAGGACGACATCGAATACAGCAGCCGAGTCCAATAGTCAGGGACAACCGGCATTTCATAGGTACGAACTAAGCGCTCCTACTGGGGGAGCGGCTGAGAGCCTGGTGAGAGACCGAACATATACTAGAAGTGCGTACTCGGTCCGCGATGTTGCGGAGATGATGCCGGACTTCGACCCGAAATCATACTCGGGCCTTTCATCAAAAGCGTGGGTGGCGAAGGTAGCCGACATCCAAGGAATCTACGACTTGGATGAGAAACTCGTTTTAATGGCAGCATCCACGAAATTGGTTGGCGCAGCCAAACTGTGGAGCCTCAGCGTCACGCTAGACTCATTAAACAAGCTCTTCCGTGGGTTATGCAGGAACTTTCCAACTGTCGACGACGATGCGGACGTGCACGATAGGCTGCGGGAACGAAGACAGCGGCCCGAGGAGAATCCAGACGAATATATTTTCGAGATGAAGATGATCGCATCTCGGGGGGACGTCCGGGAGGGATCGCTGGTGAAATACATAGTCCAGGGGCTTACAGATCCGGAATGCCAAGAGGCGTTCCGTGCGGTGAAACCATCATCGGTCGAAGACACGTTGGATAGGGTCCGATGGATATTCGGGCTAAGGGCCAGAAGAAGCGGCGGGGACCAATGGAACACCGAACGACCTAGAAAACGAGAAGGAGCAACCGGGGGAGTGAGGTGCTTTAGGTGCCAGGGTTTGGGACACTATAGCAGGGACTGCACCACACCACACAACCAAGGGAGAGAAAATGGCCCTAGTACCAGCACTGGAAGGCGACCAGGCGAACCAAATCAGTTGTTAGTAAAGGAGGAGGGCGGGACAGAGTACGTGAAAGAGGCGAACGTGAACGGACACAGGGTGTTAGCATTTATCGACCTAGGAAGCGATTGTGTTACACTCAGAAAAGCGGATGCAGACGCCGGGGGAATAAGGTACAATGCACTCAGGAAAAAGCTGAATGGGTTTGGCGGTGGAGGGTGTTTAACGTTAGGCCACATCTACGCGGAAATCTCCGTGGATAGGTTGACATCGTGGTGTGAGGTCTTGGTGGTACCAGATACGAGCCAGCCATATGCGATGATCATTGGGCGAAAACTCCTGGATCAACCGCAGGTAAAGGTGGAAAAATCATTTAGGAAGCTGGAGATTAGCGACGATACAAACATCCAAAGGACCGAGGGGGATCGGAAGGCACCCAAGCAGTCATTGGTATTAGCCGATCTTAATGTCGGCGATATGGAAGACGAGAGCAAGCAGGAGCTGCAACACCTGGTAAACACTTACCGAGATTGTTTTGCGAGAGACCTATCGGAGTTAGGGGAGTCAAAGTTGGGCGAATGCACTATTCGACTAACTACTCTGCAACCAATCTGCGTACAGCCGTACAGGCTTCCCTTCGCGAAACGCACAATAATAAACCAGAAGGTGGACGAACTGTTGAGGCTGGGGGTAATACGAGCTTCATCTTCGGATTACTGTTCACCGATTGTGCTGACCAAAAAGAAAGACGGTACCGACAGGTTCTGCATTGATTATCGGGCACTTAACAGGGTAACGGTAAAGCGAAAGTTTCCAATGCCTGTAATTGAGGAGGTAATTACGTCCCTCGGTGGCAACTCATTCTTCACTATTCTCGATTTGGCGTCGGGGTATCATCAAATACCCATGGAAGAACAGAGCAAAAGGTTCACCGCATTTTCGACCCATGAAGGAACGTTTGAATTCAATCGAATGCCTTTCGGGCTCGTGAACGCGCCTGCGCACTTTCAGGCCTGCATGAATTTATTAACGTCACGATTGCGGAAGGACGATGCGGCTGTGTATTTAGATGATACGATCATTGCCAGCAAGACTATAGGAGAGGGTATGGATAAGCTGAGAAGGTTTCTGGCAGCACTAAAGGAGTGTGGACTCACCCTCAACCTGAACAAATGTGTTTTTATGAAAACAAACATTGAATTTCTGGGTTACCAAGTGGATAGAGATGGCATAAGACCTAGCCAACGGAAAACAGAAGCGATAATGGAATTTCAATCACCGAGAAACGTCCATGAAGTGCGACAGTTTCTAGGCCTTACGGGCTTCTTCAGAAAATTCGTCAAAAACTATGCGCAAGTGGCAATGCCACTCACGGAACTGACCAAGGTGGATCAGGAGTTCATTTGGTCTACCCCACAAGAGGAGGCGGTCCAGAAGCTGAAGCAGGTCCTGAGCAATCCACCAGTGCTAGTGATATTTAACCCCGAGGACGAGCACGAAGTTCACACCGACGCATCTTCCGTGGGACTGGCAGGGATTCTATTCCAAAGGAGGAAAGGAGATGGGGTGTTGCGCCCAGTGATGTTTTTCAGCCGTAAACTATCGGAGGACGAGCGTAAGTACCACTCTTACGAGCTCGAGGTTTTGGCGGTAGTGGACAGTCTCGAGAGGTTCCGGATATACTTGCTGGGAAAGGAGTTTAAGGTGGTTACAGACTGCGAGGCGATCGTAGCTACCAAGAACAAACCCAAGATTATACCGCGAGTTGGTAGGTGGTGGCTGAAGCTCCAAGAGTTCACGTTTGAAACCGTACATCAATCCGGGAAGAATGCAGCATATGTGGATGCGCTGAGCCGCCAGCCAGTTGAAGAAGCCATGGTGTCAGACGAGGCGTCCCTGGTTGTGATGAACATCTACATTGCGGACGAGGATTGGCTGGCAACAATGCAATGGGTGGACACGAAATTGCGGACAGTCATCAAGCACCTACAATCGAAAGAAGAAACGAATTTAAAGAAACAACTGCAAAGGGATTTTCGAGTCCGAGGAATGCGGCTATTTCGCTTAGTGGGCGGCGCTGAGAGATGGGTGGTTCCACATGCGGTCCGATGGAGAATTCTCAAACTGTGTCACGATGACGTCGGTCACCTAGCGGAGGAAAAGACACTGCAACGCATGCAAGAAACCTTCTGGTTCCCAAGGATGCGAGGATTTACACGCGAATATATTAAATCCTGTATAGACTGCGCGTTCTCAAAAAGAAAGGGCGGGGTGTCTGAGGGCGAGCTTCACAGTGCTGACCGGGTACCGATACCCTTCGACACAATACATCTGGATCATCTGGGACCATTCACCCGAGGTAAAGGGGGAACGAGACATGTGCTAGTGGCGGTGGACAACTTCACCAAATACGTTTTCTTGCGAGCAGTCAAGACGACAAACACGAGGGGAGTGCTCAACGTACTGACCGATATTTCTGGGTATTTTGGTGTCCCGAGGCGAATGGTAACAGACAGAGGAACCGCGTTCACATCCAAGGCTTTCGAGGAATACTGTCGGGAGAATGCAATTCAGCACATCAAGACCGCAGTTAGGTCACCGCGAGCGAACGGCCAGGTTGAGCGGTGCAACCGGACGATATTAGGGGCCCTCAAGTGTGCTCGATCGGCAAATCAGGATTGGGCCGCGCATCTGAGAGCAGTACAGTGGGGACTAAACACGGCCAGGAGTTCAACTACAAGGGCAAGTCCACATGAGCTTTTATTCATGTACACTCCAAGGGACATTTTAGGGAATAAGCTGCTTTTAGAACTGGGCAAAGCAGAAGCCATCGACCCTGAGGAAATGCGACAGAGAAGAGAAAGGGCGCTATCTAATATTAAGGTAGCTCAAATGGGACAGAAACAGCGGTACGATTTAAGACATCGGAAACCAAGGAGGTACGAAGTGGAAGATCTTGTTTTGATGGAACACGAAGCCGCGTCAACTGGCGATTCGCGGAAGTTGGAACCGCTGTTCCGAGGGCCTTATATGGTTACACGAGTTCTACCGCATGACCGGTACGTAATCGAGGACATGCCCGGTATGCAAAGGACGCAGCGAAAGCTCACAACAATCGTGAGCGCTGACAAGTTGAAGCGATGGTGTGAGTTACCAGATGAGGGACTTGTTGATGGTGACGACGTAGCAGATGCAGAGGACACATTGGCTGTCGACGGAATCGGCCAAGGAACCCCCGTAACCTCAAGAGATGCGGGATCTGCTGACGAGCCTGAAGTTGGAGACGCAGGTCGTGGGGACACGACATATTAAAGGATGGCCGACCTGTTACACGTCCGGGGCACGGTATAAATACGACGCTAATCGCCGGACTAGGGGAGTCGAAAGTCTATCGTTACGGGGAACTGATCGTCGATAAATAAAGTTAATTTACTGCAAGTTTGTTGGTTGGTTTTGTTCTACATATGTACGTAAATATATACATAAAAATATCAATAAAAAAATTATTGCTGACGAATGAATGTTGTAATTGTAATTGTAAGTAATAGGCCCTGTACACTGCGACCAGAAGAGATCTATTGTGTTGGCCTTTATTATTTAACCCAGGGAGCTGTTGAGGCTCTTTATAAACCTCAGTACCCTTCTTGGTTCCATGTTTCCTATATCTGCAGGACTTATAAATGCCCCTTGCATGTGGAACATTCTGCTCTTTGCCACAGCAGGGCATTCGCAGAGTATGTGTTCCGTTGTCTCCTCCTCTTCTCCGCAGAGTCGACAGGAGTCCTCGTCGGATAGTCCCATTTTTTTGAGGTGGTATCTTAGTGGCCAGTGACCAGTAAGATAACCCGTTAGGGTCCTTAGATCTTCTTTGCTTAGCTCAAGTAACTTTTTTGTTTTACTACGAGCTGGTATTATGAGTCTTTTTGCCTGCCTCTGTCCTTTGGATTTTGTCCAGTGTTCGGCAAGGTGATCATCTTCCCATTTCCTGAATTTTGAGTGTACGTAACTCAAAGGTAACCCGAAAAAGGGCTCAGGACCAGTGAGCAGGCGTGATGCGCCTCTTCTCGCTAGACAATCCGCTCTTTCATTTCCTTCGAATCCCTCATGGCCTGGTATCCACGCGACGGTGACTGTGTTGTCCTTGGCCAAGTCTTCGAGGAGGTTAAAACATTCCCAAACTAGCTTTGATCTGATCGAGTACGATCTCAGGGCTTTAAGAGCTGCCTGGCTGTCTGAGAGGATGAAGATGCGGGCACCTTTAGTGCGCCTTCGTAAGCATTCTCGGACACATATCTCTATGGCATGTAGAAATGAATGTTAATGGTTTTTGGAATCTGGAACACATTTATTTATGACTTAGAATTTTATTGCTGTACCTCATAGGAACTCGCTTCATTAAAGCGCCACAAAATCTTTGTAAAGAATAAATTTTCAACTGTTTCAGCACTCAAACGATTACGAATTTTTGTTTTATCTAAATTTAAAGCAAAAAATATCGTCTGAGGAATGTGAATAAAATATTGAAAATAAAGTCTTTTAAGATTGAATATGCGAAGATCTTAAAACGTTTTTCCAAAAACATATTCACTTCAGTTTGTTTTTTTTTACCAAATAATTCCCATAAGTTCTTAAGAGCTTATGAAAACGTTAGTAAGACAGAAGTTGTGCATGGGCTCTGTTCGACTCACATTATATATAATAATGAAATTAATAGAAAACTTTTCTCTTCAATTTAATGAGTTATTTTAATTTGTTAGATTTAGAAAATGATTGATAGCAAAAATCTTGAAATTTAATATAATGAATTTGGGGTAAAAAGTCGTGCACATGATTTGGTGCTGAAAAATTTTGGAAAAAAAGATATATCTTGTAATCTGAAATCACTGCCGGCAAGTACTGATAAATAAGTCAAATGGAAAAATATGACAAGAAACAAATTCAAAATGCGTCTTAAAAACGTTTCATAGTTGCAAAAAGTTAAGTTATAGAGAACGTATATTAGATATAGGCTTGGATTGAGTATGGGATCGGAACTACTCCTGTTCTCAACCTGTCGGCCAAACTATAAATGATTAGAATCACAGATTTTTTCTCAAAAGTTATAGCTTTTGATATCGACTTATAATCTTATTAAGATCTATTTTCATGCAGCCACTTTGAAAATTGTCTATACGAAAGCGGAGAGCCGCAAAATTCAGTGGCAGGAACAATAGTATTTTTGAGTCTATGCTTAAAAAATGAGATGAACAAATTAATTAATGGTCAAAATAATAAAAAAAGTTAATTTAAAAACCAAAAAACCCGAATTACTGTGAAAAAAAAAATAAAAAAATATTAACCCGACACTATACCTAACTAATTGACAATCGGAGACTATACCTACACAGCCAAACAAAAATCTGAGTACCCTCCGACTGCCAAATAGTTAGGTATAGTGTCTGGTTAATATATTTTTAGTTTTTTTTTAGTCACAGTAAGTCGGGTTTTTTGGTTTTTAAATTCATTTTTTTTATTTTTATTTTTTTTAGCCTATGACACTCCGGGGAAGAATACGAATCTAATGACACCTAAATCTTCAAAATCGGTTAAGCCGTTTAGGCTAGAGGGCGTCCCGTAGTAACGTTCATAGGATACGCGCGAAACACACAACCCTCCCTGAGTACCACTCGGGTAAAAATCGCTTAGCAGTTCGGTACATAAACTTTTCAATAGATGAAAACGAGGCATTGCCATTAAAGTTTACATTATCATTTGATAGGCAGTTATAAGAAATTTCGACGAAAGACTATCAGTGACTCACCATTTACATCTATTGATGGCGAAATAGTTGGCAACTGGACTCAAGCCTATTTCTCTTTCATAAGACTTTATTTTTGAGACAAATGCGGGATGCGCATGCGACCTGCAAGTTCATACCAAATCCAAACACCTGAATTAAGAAACTTCCTCAGAATTGTTGTATCTCAAATTTTATCACAATGTGGGTGGTGCATTAAAAATAAGCTTCTAGGAAAAAATTGTATTTATTTGCAGGGGTTGAACCCAATACCCATTGCTCAGTAGTCCAGCACAAGCTTTGAGTAAATATCCCACCATAATCATTACCAGCGCTTATTTAAAATCGCCAGCATATTGAACCTGGCATAATACTTACACATCTCCACTTCTTTAAGTTTAAATCCAACTAATATGCAAATCCTATACAGTCGTCCTCATTTTCGTGCACTTAATTAAAAGTGGAAACCCTATGTGCGCAAAAAAATGCATTAAAACTATTTTGCAACAACCCCAGAGTGTATCATGTATTATATATACAGGTATATACCTACCGCACTGGCAAAGCTTATCCATTTCACAATTATACAAATTAGATTCAATAATTACACCTGAAACATATCCTTATTTCCTTGTTGTGAGTCGAAACATAATTTCGAAATATTAAATTTACCAGAGCTTGAAAATTTATTCATGAAAGATGCAATCTTCATGCGATGGCGGAAAATCTGCATAAACTGGGTGAACAAAGGCTTTTCCAACTGCGTACACACTTGTACAATGGCAGGACTATATTATTGTCTCAGATGGCTTAAGTTTGTTCCTTAGTTATCACTTCCAAGGAGAATCTTGAGCAGTTCAGGATTTCCCGGCGATGCGATTAGAGCTGGAGGGGAATGGCATACGCCATCTCTTAATTGGCGGCTCACCATCACGATGATGGTGGAATTGTACCTAACTTCCATTGCGGCGATCAAAGATAGAATGGAGAGAACAGCGAACGGCAAACAAGATGCATATCTTGATTGAAAACAATTCCTCCAGATACGGGATACGGATACACGGCGGAGGGTTAAACACAATTTCACGCCTTTTGAGCAAATTCAAGAGACAGTAGTCACAGACCACAACCCCGTGCACCGTGTGTACATTCATGTAACGCATCAAGTGTAAGATGCTTAGGGGTAGATTAGGACAATCGGATTGTGTCAATAGATATTGAGTGATTGGTTTTGTGACCAATTTTGGAAAGAAATTAAAGCCAAGCAAGTGGTGGTAAATGACACGTGGCAATTGCTAACGAAAGGCTGTTTTGTTGGGTGACCGACGCACGTTTAGAAAAGCAAGAAGTCAAATGGACAGTTCTGGATAAGTATCAAAGCAAATTTAAGCGGCTCGATAGTCATCTTTTGGCCTATTGGTATGGCAATGGAATAGGTGTCCTGGTAGCTGTCAGTTTGTTAAGAAATGTAGAAATAATATAGCGAGTCTCGTCAGGATTTCAATTTTAAATTCGCTTTTTTTTTAGTGCACTTGAGATTTTACAAACACAATGATGAAAATATTTTTGGTACGTACATCATAAATTTCGTGACGGGACTTCCAGCCAGTCTTTTTGTGTTTTAGGTTTGTCTTTCATTTTCTGATTTAAGCCTCGTGATTCAACGCATTTAACCCGAAACGATACAAAAGATGCAGGCTGAAGGTACAATGTTCAAGACGGTGTAGTTTGTGGTTACGTCGCGCTTCTTGCGGTAGCGTTTGTGGTGCTTCGGCCTTTGTAGTTCGTTGTGGCTATTTTGATTCATTAATCGTTGGTATTTTAAAGTGTTTCATGTCGATTTGAAGCAGTTTATATCGTTTTTTTCAGAATTTGGTGGTAGTTTATCTTCATATTCAGTGCTGTCCATGTAGTTTCATTGCAGCTTTCGTGACGACTTGTACCTATACTATTTTGTGCTGAATAGTGAATTTTCGTGGATTTTATAGTTACGTTTTATTACGGCTACATGATCTTTCGCCGTGCAGCTTTAAGGTGTAGCTTAGCTGGCAATTTGATACAAATGTCTTTTCATGCTATTTTTTTTTGATTCATTACAAATGATGCTTAAACTTATTTGCATAATGTTTAGCTTTTTACAAAAAAAAAAAATATATAGACATAGACACGTTTGGAGACACATTTGTTTTTTCATGCATATGATGATTGACCTAAGCTGTCAATGGCCTACGTTTGATGTGTTAGAATACAACACCGGAATCTCTAATATTCTGTAAGCTTTCTACATCCTTTCGAAATAAAAAAAAAGCTCTAATTTTTGGTCCATATTTTTTAGAGAACACAAACCGAAGCCACATCTTTACGAACGTGAAACCTTTACGCTTTTTTAAAATAACCCACAAACTAATTCAATTCTGTTTATACTAGTAACATGTGGCAACAGTGCTTACCATCAATAAAACATGTGCAGTATTCTATTTGATTTTCGCCTTGTTCTATTCAACTTTACACTAAGATCAAACCGAAACAAAACCTCAATGTCATGTCACCAAGAACAAACAGACCCATAAAGTCTATTTTGCATTGGTAATCCGTCCGATTATGTGATGTAGGTACGACACATAATGCTAAGCCCAAATATCTACGAACAATGTAACTAAAATCAAAGAATTGTCATCCTGGCGGTCACCCTCGGGGCTCGATAATCGCCGACATAGTCAGAATAATAGAGAAAAACTGTAACCAAGAAGATGTCTAATCCAGTTAAATGAATGACAGTCTAATTGGACAGAGAGAGAGAGTATGAAAAATCGAGCCCGCAGCGGAACAAGTCCTTGCCATATGCTCTAGAAAAACCACATGTTATGCACGGTCTTTAAACACGAGCACACAACAGATACATTTACAGAATACCGCAGGGACCAACGAATATGCGCCCGAGGTCTGAACTCGATATACCGAGACCCAATCAACCCAAGGGCAGGCATTCCCACTTCGCTACTGACAGCGCGAAAAAATCCGATTCGAATTTTCTTTTAATTGGAATGAGAATACAAAATTCAAGAGCCGTCATCATCCCTTAGCCTGGACCTATGAATTGGAAAAAGCTGAAAATCCCTCTGATACCACTTGAACAGGTGTTGGTTTAACTTAAGCCATTTAAAGGAACTGCGCTCAAATAACGAGGGTTGCTGGCTCTTGTTTGCCTTGCATACAGGTTGCGGTTCAGCCTACCCTTCCAATTGAAATGGTACAAGCAGGGGTGTGTTACCGTAGGCAGGGGTGATTTCTTTTCCGACAGGGCGATCCATACCAAAACACTTGCATATACGGCCTTGGAATCCTTTCCATCTGATGCCACCCTGTAGTTAATAGTCACTGATTGAGCGGGGATTATGTTGGATTTCGATTGAGCAAAACAATACACAAAGGACCTGCTAGTCGACCACTAGTGCATATGCTCGCTTAAAATTCATCGCAAACTACATTCGGATTGACAATATGGTCCTTTATGCATGCGGGGAGGGGGATGTTTTTTCCCGTCAGAAGGAGTTCTTTTTTCCAAGGCACTAATGAGCGAATTGACAGATATGTACGAGGCGGAGAACATATTTCAACTGAATCCCTCTTTAATGTCGGAACGGAGCTCGAAAGTGAGAAATATAATTCCGATTGAATTCTACACACACTAGGTATAGTCCATTAGGAGGTATTCAATCATGTTTACTATGGCAGGAGAGGTACGAGTATATATGCGTATGCGGCACTCGATTTTCTTGATGCAGAGAGAGCCATCAGAGAGGTCTTATCTAAAATGCTTCCGCATGAGAGCATTCGTTTGCATTCAATGACTGCATCGAAATTTCCAATTTTCACATCGATGATCGGTTTCCTTGTTTATCCGGAATTTTGTTTTGAGTGGTAGTCGATGAGGTGAGCACTTGCGTTATGTATACAGATTCTAGTATTGAATAAATTAATAAAATAATAAATATTGGGCGGTAACTTGTGTGGTCAAGTCAGTTCATAACTGGGGGGACAGCTTGGGCGAGATCCGCACTCATACCTAATACCTTGATTATATTATGTATGAAGTATGTTGATGAAAAGCCTCCACAATTTGGTAAGCAAGTATCAAATTTCAGTCGAAAACTCTTGATGGCAAACGAATTTGATTCTTTTCCTTAATGTTTCCTATAACTATTACTTGAATGGCGGACATTCCTGGCTACCTTTTAGGTTCTTGACAATTCGTTTTTTGGATACTGACAGAACCTTCTAACGGGTGATTTTTTAAGAGGTTTAGAACTTTAAAAAAAAAAAAAAACACAAAAAATTCGAAAAAATTAATGAAATATTTATTTGAATCGATAGTTTGAACCTTGCAATTTAATGTTTAAAGATAATTTCATGCAAATGTTGACCGCGGCTGCGTCTCAGGTAGCCCATCCGCTGAGTCCAATTTTGGCATACTCTTTCACACATATCGGCCGGTATCTCACGAATGAATGCATGGATGTTGGCTTCCAGTGCGTCAATCGAAGCGAGCTTGTCCCTATACACATTAGCCTTGACATACCCCCACAAAAAATAATCTAATGGTGTCAAATCGCACGATCTAGGCGGCCAATTGACCGGCCCGAAACGTGAAATTAACTGTTCACCAAACTCGTTATCATCGCTCGGTAGCGTTCACCATTGACAGTAACGCTGCGATTCGCATCATCTTTGAAGAAATATGGCCCAATAATGCCGCCGGCCCATAAACCGCACCAAACAGTGGCTTTTTCGGGATGCATTGGTAGCTGTTGCAATGCTTCTGGCTGATCTTCACTCCAAATGCGGCAATTTTGCTTATTTACGTACCCATTCAACCAAAAATGAGCCTCATCGCTGAACACAATTTTTCGATAAAAAAGCGGATCCTCGGCCAGCTTTCCAAGAGCCCATTCACCAAAAATTCGGCGTTGTGGTAGGTCGGCTGGCTTTAGTTCTTGCACCAGCTGTATCTTAAAAGGCTTTACGCCCAAATCCTTCTGCAAAATTTTCCACGTAGTGCTGTAACAAAGGCCTAACTGCTGGGAACGGCGCCGAATCGACATTTCGCGGTCTTCTGTCACACTAGCTGATACGGCCGTAATATTTTCTTCACTACGCACAGTACGTAAACGTGTTGGTGGTTTAATGTCCAACAAAGTAAATTTGGTGCGAAATTTGGTCACAATCTTCCGAATAGACTGCTCAGAAGGTCGAGAATGCCGATCATAAAATGGAAGCAGCGCGCGATGAACATTTCGAACCGAGCACGAATTTTGATAGTAAAATTCAATAATTTGCAAGCGTTGTTCATTTGTAAAACGATCCATGGTTAAATTGCAAACCAAACTGAAGCTGTTTGACAGTGACACAAGGTACTAAACACACGTCAGCTGTCAAAACCAGTGTTGCCAAAACCAAACCAGCTAAAAAATCACCCGTTATATCTGATATTGAGGAATTTTTTCCTCCTTTTTTAGGATTAGCAATGCTGAGATCCCCGTATATCGGACATACCTTCACCGGACCATATTTCGAAGATAAGTTCATAAAAAGGTATTTCCACTGTCCTCAGCCTCACAGAAGTCTGGGACCAGACTCCGCTAATTTGTTGGTTTAATTTTTTATTCTGGCCCTTCACATATAGTTCTGATTGTTTTTACTGACAATTGGCATGACTGTTTCATGATTTTCGTCTTCATAGATTTTTGACAGTTTTTTTTTTTTTCATTTTCTACCTATCTGATTAGTTCAAAAGGTTGTATTCTTAACTTTTAACAGACGAAAAACGGTTCTCAAAAATTGATGTATAAAACTCCACGTCACTTTGTTCGGTATTTAGAAAACCTGATTCCGATTTTGGACTTGAATTTGGTCACTTATTCAAGCTTCTCTTTTGCTTAAACAGCTTAGTTCCCATATTGAAATGAATATGCTGCTATTTTGGATTTTAGGAAGAATCGAGTACGCTGTCTTTTTCTAGACTAGTTGGTAGTGAAATATGCATCGATGCCATTTTTTTTTTATTATTTTCTCCCACGTTTTAAACGGCGACTTTAAAAGCAATAAATGGAAGAAAACATTGAGACACACAATTGCTACCAGTCCATGAGCAAACAATTCCCATTGAAAACTGATTTGCGGTGAAATGAACACTAAGTTCTGCTCAGTGTGGACCCCTTTGTTTTTCTGGGGGACTCATGCGGATGGGGTGATTAGTTTTAATATGATGCGTTCTCAAATCGATCACATATAATTTTAGTTTATGTAGAGATTTTGTGTACCTGATTCTGAAAAAAATATTAGAATTAGAAATTAGAATTGGAAAATCCGAATGTACCGAAATATACCTTTATCCATAATCTATGTAGAAGCTTTATAGACTATATATATGGGACCAACAAACACGGTCGCTTACGCTCTGTTGGAAGCTTAAAGTGGTTCGTAAGGAAAAACGATGACTCTCATTTTACATTTGCCTTCAGTAAGGTAGCTAATAAGTCAAAAGAGCCTGGACGTCCTTTCGGTGATAAAACAGATCCATCTTGATAAGCTACACGACCGAAAGATTGACAAGCTCAATAATCAAGCTTGAAAGTCCTTCAAATGTTGAGGTGATGTTTTTGTTATGCGTATGCATCAAATTGTCGAAATCACTCGGTGAAATCTGAAATTTTTGGCGAAGCTGCTCCGAACTTAGCAAACTTGCATTTTGACATGGCGATGTGCTATCATGCGACTTTTTCAATGTCAATCTTAAGTACCTAGTGCGCATATAAAACGTCCCTTGAAATATTTTTAAATATTACTGAACGTTTTTTTTTTCTTTTTCATTGCATGTTGAAACTGCAACCTACCTCTACCGACTTCTTGCACACCTGCAAGTAAAAAAAATCAATAAACGTGAAACCGAGAAACAAATAAAGATATTGCCACAATTATCAATCCTCCGCCTTACAAAAAGTTCGGCGAAAAATCAGCAAATTTGTTTCGAGCCATCAACGGCAGCACTGTTTCTTTATACTTTGCCAAAAACTCGATGTGACAGTTGATACGAGTAGGTAGCTGTTTTAGTTTGACCAATCTAAATAAATAAAAGAGACTGACGTCCGTGTGTCCACTCTCATAACTCATTTTCACAATTTTGGGTTGATGGATTGGTGTTGGCTCAAGGAAAAGGCCTTTTGTCGCCAAAACAAAAAAAGAGTTTGTAAAAATTAAACTGGAGAAACTAGGAATTTCATCAAGTAAATAAAACAAAATTGATTTTTAAAATTCTTTAAAATTATATTATTGAACAAATTTGGCCGGAACGAATTTCATCAGGTCAGGTGAATACTAAAATTGACATTCACAATTTGTAAATTTATTTAGGTACGTTTGACAAGTAGAGGCAGCTTCTAGGCACTCTCACCACTGAAAAGTCATAGTAACAGTCCCTTTAAATATGCAATTCATCACAAGAACAAACAGCATTTACCTCCCAAATTTCGACGGCACCATACCAACACCGCCGTCGTCGCACCGGTGAATAAATTTCATTAAGCTCTCTAAAAAAAAAAAAAATCATATTGATTCGAACATCCTCGACCTCCTTTCACAATTGCGAATGCATAATTCAATTGACGGAATCGAAGACGAATAACGATTCCAAGAGGTACCGAGCAATAAAAAAAAATATATTTCCGAATTCGATTTCTCTGTGATGGCGTTATCAGGATCAAAAGGCTTTGCGGTGCACAAAGGTCGTTAAGTCGCACTCCCGCGAGACTGCGATTCTCGTGGTTACTTTTTCCGCGCTCCTTGCTCCATCGTACAGATACGAGTAATAAATAAATTCCATGCTCCCAAGTCCCGAATGAGATAAAAACAATTCAAATCGACTCATTATCATATGTAATTCAGTTCGTTGTGTAAATAAATGTAGCATAAAAGGACATTAAGGATTCAAGAAATTCCGTTCTCTCTGCCACTTGTAAATTTTCCGCTCTGTGCAACTAATCATGTGGAATAAATTGAGATTTTCTCGATCGATTACTTGGCGTAAGGATAAGTATAGGTAAGGACAGCCAGCAGCGGGAAGAACTCTGCAATGGACAATAATTGGATAAAGTTTCTCCGCCATCTTCTCTTCAATTAATCCTATGGTAAAGATGTCTTCGGTGGACGTGCTCTGAATATGTCCGGCAAGTCCATGAGATCGGATAATGTATTCTAATGTGTCAACATTTTCACTAAATAAAAAAAATGGAAAACTTCCTGCAGAAGTGTCCACATCCCAACAACCCGGTATATATGTATGTGTACATGTTCGAGTCGACTGTCCCTTAGCCGAAAGTTGTGAAACCAACTGAAGCGTTAAAGTATATGTCAACTGTTAGTCGTTCATTGTGTATTTTCTGGCAAGATGTCCTTTTCCCATAAGGATCAGAAAATCCATACGAGTTTCTTAGCTTGGCGAGAATTTATGGTGTGCGGACACATCCGGGTTATGTGTGGAGATTGCAATTCCGGTCGCTGTTGGATGAGGTGATGGTTGTGTTGGTGATTATTGGTAACATCATTTTCGTATCCAATCTGATTCAAGGACCATTCCTCACAACCCAATCAAGTGCTATGTGCTATGTCTGAGATGATAATTCCGCCCTGCCAAGACACTCGTATGCGAACGAGTATTGGTGCGGGGTATCTGCACGGGTCTCGTGTCAATGAGATGTAAATTGGTGTGTTTTGCAAACAACCCTTTCTCAGGAAGGATGTCACACATAATCGTTCCGAAAGTTCTTGTGGTCGCCCACTCTTCACCTAATCTTTGTCTAATGATTGAATTTAATTAACAGAAGCTTATGTGAGGATTGCCAAGGCTACTGTAGTTGGATGGGTGTATACATTTTACTGGGTTGCTGGGGAGATACCCTGTTCAGCTGTGTATACTTGAGGAGCAGTGTTACTGCAGTAGGTAGGAAAATAATTTGCGGTTATACACTATACAGGATGACAAGTGCGTCCATGGGTACGTGCGCCTATATGTGAACTGAATATTTGATTGGTTATGTGGGTGGCAGAGGCTGAAGGTTGCTCCGAGACACATTTCGGGTCAATAACAACGTATAAGACCGCAAAAGGACTTGGAAATTAATTGCTACACTCTGCAATTTAAGTGGAGTAAGAGGGTTGCAGTCATGGAAGTAGATGCATGAAATGCTTTTGTTAGGGTGCTTGTTTTTGTTCATTCGAAGCCCTAAACTATTTTTCAGGTTATCGCAATAATTTCGAATCCTTGTAGGGGAAATGTTACTGGCTGGGGCTTAAAGCGGGATGGATTTACTTGCATGACAAGTGCGTTTTTGGTCTCCAGCTATGACCTACCCCGTTTAGATAGTGGGAAAGTGCGGCCAAAGTAAGTGCAGATAGGCTTGGCATGGGAGAGCGTAGTAATAGTTACGTGTGGCGAGAGGGCCCATGTTATACACAGAAAAAAAAAAAAAATAAAAGAAACATCATGGAAATAGTGGCCATCCCCGTCGACCTCGTGTCAATATAAAAGCCGAAGTGAGCATTAAACCTACAAGTTATAAAATATTGTGGAGCAGAACTAACACCTATCTGAAGGAATTCTGGGCGCTGTTGAAATGTTATATAGCTTCGGCTTTGGAACATCATCTCAGGAGAGTGCAGTTAAAAAAATGAATTTATGTCTCCCACATTTTTATATCGTGCACGTATTATGAGCAAAGAAAAGTAGCACTGCCCTGACGTTATGCAATCTATATAGGTTCACAGTCGGTAAGTAGAGTAGATGTAAAGGCTTAAGCCAGTCTGAGGGGCATTTGCAAACCTCCCTTTCATTTGCCGAAATACGAGCTTAGGAAACTTGCATCCCTCCAAATAAAAACGCTGTTGCCAAGAGTGATTCTCAGTTTTATTTCCAAAGAGAGGTCACTTTCAGCTATAACAGATTCGATGTAGACTATGTCGGTGGCTATTTCAAGGTCTGACTTAAGTTTGGTGTCCTTTTTGGTTGACGGAATAGGCTTCAAAACTATTGCTATCCTTTGTCCATTCTTATTCTATAAACAAATTTGGTTGGTTTCTACAAAGTCAAAGCCTAATGCCCAAAACACATGTGCAGAAATTCTGTACGCAGCGCAGAGTGCAGTTCTGCAAGTAAAACAGTTGTGCAGAAAATTGTTTGACATCCATTGCATCGGCTAATATGGCAACTGTCTTTCGCCGACTAAGCAGCTGATGTGTTTACAAACCAAAACAAAAACAAACACAACTAGCAGTGTCAAAAGCCGATGATGCCAAATACTTGAAATTGCAATTTATTTTCTTTTGTGTTGTGGTATGTTTGAATTTTGCAGCAAATTTAGAAATAGAGACATGTTGCAGTACTGCAGTGAGTGCAGAATTTACATGTGTCTATAACCATATCATCATGTGTATTATAATCTTGCTGCGCAGTGAGTTCTGCACATGTGTTTTGGGCATAAGGGTGTTGTCCGTCCAAGAGAGCTCTCACTTTACTTCTGTAACTATCCTCGGCGAACGTAGAAATTTTATTTTTTTTACAACGATTGTACATCTTTTGCTTCTCAGTGAGTTTGATGTTATTCTTCGATGTTTAATGTTGAAGTCACATTACAGCTTATAGCAACAAAGAGGTAAGCGCTTTAAGGCCGTAAGGCATCATCATCTGCAAAGCTTGTTGCCTATAAATCCTGTCGTATAGGCGATGTTGTGAAAAATAGAAAAAGCTTCCATAATTTCCAACATTCTTGCCAACACGCCGCTGCCGCTATGTCGCTTCTACACGGCATATGAATTAAATTGAGCATATTTAATGTGACACGACAACCACATTGTACCGCATCAAAACCAGAGCAAAACATAAGTCAACAGCATGTCAAGAGCAAGACCGGTACCTAGTTTCCTTCCCCCTGCACTAGTAGTTCCTTTATTTTTTCCCGCCATCAAAATCAAACCACCAGAGTGCTCTCACATCTACTACATCCCCTATTGAATTTTTCCCCGTAACAGGTCCCGCAGCCAGTGCATGACTGGCACTTGTTATATACGCGGACTCGTATAACGAATATCCGCATGCCGACAATACGTTTCCAGTTGCATTGCCGATAACATTTACAACACATATTGCATCGATTTTGCGAGGCAACATTGCGCCCCTTCCATCCAGCTAGCGCAGCGATCTCTAATAACCCAAGGACCACTCTCTTTGATCCTTATCCAACTGTGAACAAGAATCAAATGAAAACTAACCCTTAATAGAGTGATATTCCAGTACCATCTGTGCACTTTTTTTTGTCTCACTCGCAAGCCCATTTCGGCTTTTGTTCGTGAATGGAAAAGTATTTAGTTTATTGCTGATGATGGCTGTGTTAAAATGCTCTCCGAGGACGATGGGCACCAGTATGGACTCTAAACTCGGAAACTGTCTTTAATTATGTTCGCGACCACATCTAAACAGGGTGGCTGGTGTATAGAAAATATCTTGACATATGCGCGATAAGTGGAGTAGATCTCCCTTGGGTGTGCATGGCCTTTGATTAACAGTCGTAGAGCGAGCCCTCATGGTCGCAGGGTGGTGTACAAGACGAATGAATGCAGTATTTAATGTGGCATCAGCATATGGTTCGGGCGAATGCATTGTCAAAAACTGTTAACCTCGAGCTGGAGTTTTCGGAAAATCCCAATCGGGACATGAGCTATGGAACGGGTGGAATAATGAAAAGGACGGGCTTCAGGAAACAGGATTGATTAGCCAACGTTTTGGTATAGATTTATGATAAGGATGACACTGAAATTGGAATCCACAAGTCGATGGAAGTTCTGTTGAAAGATTGGTATGGATGGATTTAAAAAAAATACGCCTAGCTTTTTTTTTGTTGTACTTGTTGCAAACATATGTTCCTACAATTTGAAGGTGTGCCTATGTTATTTCGAGAGAGGGTTTTGGAGTTCACTTCATATTTGTCGTAGTAGGTAAATTGCGAATACAAAATACTAAAGACCGACCGCGATACTTTTCGAACTCACAACGGCAAAATGTTCCATACAAAATAGGTGAAGGTTCGAAGTTAATATTATTAGTAAAGCCCCGAGTTTCTAGCAAACATCCGATTTAAAGTATTTTCCAACAGAACTCCCATAGTAGTATAGTAGCTTCAATTCCATAGCATCAGACGTACCTCATCGTAAACCGCTTATATCGGTGGTGATACAGGCGATTGAATGGGAATGGCTTTTGAAAATTTAATTGACAGCTTTCATGTTGCAGTCGTAAACGTGATACTTCCTTCATTCCAATGCAGTCACCAGATTTCCTTCGCTCTGTTCCAACGCAGTTAAAATATTTCCCTTGCTCAGTACCACAAATATATGCGCTGATACATTTTCTACTTCTTCGTATCCACCTCATAGCTCGACGAAAATTGTTCAGAAATCGCATTAATTAACAAACAAAATGAACTTAGCGCATTTAAAAATAATATTAGCCCAGTCGTGAGTTGTGACATTTGTCCGGTAAGCCATTCTGCTGAATTTTGCAAAAGGGTTGTTTATTTAAAAAACCAAACGATGAAGTCCTTTTCTATCATCCTCTCTGTTGTTTTCAATAATTATTGATGACCTGGTCCAGCGATGCCAACTGCGGCATAATTCCGATGCTTCAGACGAGGATTAAGAAATAGGGCTTTTAAACTGGTGTGAGATGTTTTTACAATCCAACTAATTTTGTAAATCTGGTACTTCGATCAAAGTCGCATAACTCATTTTCAGTCACAACTGTACGTCATGCTTATTTTCCTATTCTCAATTTGACTTACTCGACGTCAAAAAAAAAGATGAAATATACAAAAAAGTGGGACCAAAATCCTCTGTTAGCGTTTTCTATTACAGTTTCCAAAAAAAAAAAAAACAAATTACTTTTCGATCGACCAACATTTTGTTAATAAATCTTTATCCCTTTGTAAGACAGGTTCCTCTTCCTTGTATCTACTATAGCAATTGCAAAAAATTTTATCGTTTTCACCAAAAAGGCATAATATTTTTTTAAAATGGACTTTTTTCGGGCTTAGGCATAAAAACTTCGACCGGGTTGGCATCACTGGTCTCTTGCGTGCCGCTAAAGTGATAGGCATACTTAACCAATTGACGTCAAGCGACCCGCGCAAGGTTTATTTCTTGAAAGAAGGGAAATTATAAATGCCTTTTCAAGATGATTATAGTGTAGAAGTTGATTCTCGAAATTCAACTAGTCTGGCACTGGCTGTCATTTAAAGTAATCTGACAATGACTGTGCAGCTCGAATGTTCCCTATAACGATAATGCTTTCGAACACATCATCCAAATTTAGTAAAAATTTTGTCCCTTACACAAAATTTGGGCAGAAGAGAGCCAATAAGAGGGAACGAAACATTTCCTCTCCATTAAAAACCTGCAAATATTAGTCGTTAGTTGGTTATTGCTGTAAAATCGTTCAAATGCTAATTTGTATCTGACTTTTTATTTCATTTCGTTTATATTTTGTGCTTATATAGCACATTCAAATAAATGTAAGAAGGCAAAGAAGCGATAACTTTTCGATTTGCTCTTAAATATAAATGTTTACTTCGTTCGAATGATAGCTATCCCCGCCAAAGAAAACTTCAAAATTGTCATATTTGCATTTCAACTTATACCTTTTTTTTGATTACTTATTATTTTGGTGAGCAAATTCTCTCGCAATGAGAGAAATTTTACATATTGCCAATATGGAACCAGAAAGTAAGGGAACAGACCTATTGCAAGAATGTACCAACAGATGCAGTCAGGGGCCGCTCCTAAATTTAATGGAGAAACGGTGTTACTTTTTCTGTTTCTTAAAACGTTTATGGAATATTAAAATTTATATATAAAATTATTGCAAGCTTTAGGTAAAATTAAATCGCGCCTCAAGATTTCTGTATGTGTGATGATGCGTGTTTTTGCTTAGTGTAATCGCCAGTAGATTATGGGGAGGCTACTTTAAAACGCTTTCGAATTCAAACCGAAACTGTTGCCTTTTTTATGTACATAGTTCTATCCGACTGCTTTGATGACTTATATTTGAATTACAATTATGCTTTTAGAAGAGTCTACAAAAATGTTAACATGGATCAAGTTAAATTGTTTAAAAAAATTAAGAGTACAAAAAATGTATTGTACTTGTGTTTTATTACGTTGCTTCGTTCTACGGAGTTGGCTAAATCTACGATTGCACATGCCACTTTTCATTTCAAATTTTGACATGCCGTGGCCGACGTCATTATATAACGAAAACAATTTACTAAATTCATCACTACGTGCGATCGCCTGTCAGGCCTATGGTAACACGGGCTTCAGGATGTCAAAATATGCAACAAAAAATGATACCTACGTGCAATCGTAGCTCAAGTAGATCAATAATTCGGTCATATTTGTTTATTGTGATTCAATCGGCACGACAAAAAAACAATAAATATAATGCCAGGTATTTTCAAAACAACGTTAAGAAAAAATACCAAGAAAAGAAGAACGTTGCTTTTTTATTTGTTCATTGAGAAGGATTTTTCCTTTATAATGTATGTCATGGAAAACAGTATTCAAACGTAAAGGACTAACGAATTAACATTTTGAGTTTCGACTCCAAATTTTAGTAGTTCACGGTGTCTATATTTTCCACACAAGTTTCGCAAATGTGAGCTTCAGTAAATGCAAAGACGGTTGTAAAATTTGTTGTTTGTACGGCGCAACATCTTTAATAAATGTCTACAACTCCTCAACAAAATCAATGAACTTGGTTGCTGCTTGCTGATGACGCCTACTTTCCAACTAGCATCTATGAACTACCATTTCTTTCTACTCTACGCAGATGTCATCTTTTTGACAACAAATCACAGAACTGCATACAATACTGAACGCAAATTTAATCCATATAAATTATAATTCCTCCACTCCCATACGAATCCACAATGAATATCAACTAATACCTTCTAATGCCGGCTAGTATAATGCTAATGTAATTAGAATCGCTTTTACTGTATCGCACATTGAAGTGCTAAATACCCCATTTGTAAATCCAAATCATTGGCAAACATTTTCACAGTCCCATTAGGCATAGAGTCGACAAATCGTCATAGTAGAGCACACCATCCCGCCAACCCCAAGATCAAGTAGAACCCAAATCGGAACAATGCAATCAATAAATTGATATAAACCGGCCAACAAACAACAACCCTCTAATAGCATTATAATATTGCCAACTTTGGTGGTGATTTTTGCAAACACGCACCGAATGCACTTAGTTGCGAAAACATCCTCGAACCCCGCAAGGGTAACGCAGACACGTCGAAAAACAGCGCTTCACGAACATGTGGCACATTTCGATATTCTTAATATTTTAGCAAACATTTTCGATATTTCCAATTCAATTTAGCCATCGCTATATGGCCATGGCAATGGCTACCCCTTCCCGCAAGGAAATTTACATTTATGGCTCGCATATGACTGTCGTGGATATTTCGAATCGCGCGCTTAATGAATCATTGCGCATTGCCGTGCCCCACTATACTGTGTGATTCGATTTGTACAACGACCGAGATGAGATATGATGACATAGCGATTAGGACCGCCATAAATATCCACCGAGGATGACAATCGAGCGCACAAAAGCCAAAACCCAAAGCCGACGGCAACCCCTTTTAAATAATCATAAAATATCGTGCGAAATGAAATGTTCATTAGGGGTCGATTTACGAGCACAGTACTTAGCGAGGACTTGGCTGCGAATGAAACTCTCTCGTATCCACATCGAGAATTCGAGAGACAAGTGCGAGAGATGTCCTGCATTTGGTGGGTTTGTGGGGTGTTTCTTCTCGGGCTCGGGGGATGGGTGTCAGAAAAGAATATGCGTCGGAGTTCTGTATCCTCATAAATTATTGTTTTTATCACAGTTGTTGTAGTAGTTATATGCGGCGCGCAATTGTGAGACAAACAGAAGGACGCACGGAGGACATCCCATTTCTAATAAGGAGAATGTGTTTCTGCTCAAATGAGCTGCTCTAGTCCTAATCAAATCAGTGCTGGATGCTTTGACTCCCTTCTTCTGCTGATGAACAAGTGTATTCGGTTTTTTTTCTTTTTTTTTGAGACACTTTTATGAATCGGACATGGGTTAGATCGAGGAGGGTGTTTGTTTCAAGTGAGGGAGGCTTCTGAATCGTGATGATTGTGCTGTCAGGTGATACTTCATCATGAGTTGTTTAAGTGTGCCTTGTCGTTTTTTTTTTTTTTTTTTCAAATTGATGATCAACAGTTGAGTGTTTTTAACAAAATTCTTTAAGAGGCAATTATCACGAACGCAATACTTCAGAAGAATTGGTATCAATGTTGATACGGAATAGATAGGTATATTCCGTCCTGACAGGCAACTTTTACGACGAACTACGAGTAATAATCATTTTTAGTGTCCCTTCACGAGTACACTTACTTACAGGGGACTTTCTGGAGTGGAACTAAATTCCACCCTGCAGCCTTTTGCCGGACTACAAACAATTAAAACTGCCAACTAATTCAGTTCAAATTTCTTAAAAATAAACAAGTCCAAACGTCTGTTCATCCAACTGCCCTTGGACTCTTGTCCACTCCTTCCAAGCGAGTGTGTTATTCTTGCCCATGGCCGTTCCGAAATTCTCTAAAACATATTTTCGCCCAACAAGGGAAAACATATTTCTTGTAATGTGACACAGCACTAACATAAAAAGAGTGCTAAACAAAATAAACTTTCTTTTTGTTTAATGCGTCAACTAAAAGTCCCAAAACTGACCAGACAATTGTCACCATTACGCCAAGGCGTCAATGCGTTGAAACACCCAAAATGCTTCTTCTGCTTTTGATTTATTTTCACGTTCAGAGAGATTCCGTTTTTTATGTTCTGTGCTTCTTTATATCCAAAGAAACTTTCCACAAAACAATAAACAAAAAAAACTTTTCCCTTCCAGCCATAGAGATCGGAAAAACTTTCTAGCGACTCCCTCCTCTCGTGTCGGCAGCTTTTCGAAAGAGAAACTTCCACCAATTCAAAACAAAGATTTCCTGCAGAAAATCCCATTACAACTCAATCAAATTAACAACTCCGCCTGACGTCCCTTTTGTTTTATATTTTTTTTAAGGGAATAACAACAAACCAAAACTTTGAACATATCCCGAGGACCTTTAATCGGTTAGGATTTAAGCGCCTCCGTTGGGTAGAATTTGATTTTGAAATTTTAATTTTTTTCCCATGTCCAAACGCCAGACACCCTCAGCAGCACATATTCTCCCATCACTCAGCGGAGCTGTAAAAAAAAAACGTAACGAAACAGAAAATAAGGATAACAAGTGAAATAAGCTCATCTGATATTCATAGAATGAAATTGGGGAAAATAATGATTGTTGTGGCATTTAATGGTGGGGATAACAGGAGCAGCAGGCAACTGAGAAAATCGCTTTTTTACCCTTGCTCCGTTCGCCATCATTATCATCACACAGGATTGGTGGTAATTTATGCGGCAACGCCAAGTGGAAAAGGATAATGATAGACTATCATGGACTCATTGGTTTCGTGCATCGTATCGTGTTTCGTGTATAATATATATGCGAAGCGAAAGGCAACAAATGGAAAACAAATCAGTTGGAGTCGAGTTCATCGCATGTCCTTGGGCGTCAATGTGATATTGGTTTACACCCATTGCTTCTTGTAAATACGAAAAAAAAAAAAAAAACAGGAGTGCAGCTATAATTGTCTCTTTAAGTTATACCGGGCTGATAAGTGCTGTAGGTATTCAGTTTGAGAGTGGTGAGTGGGGTTCCACGTGCACCCTTAAAATGATAGGTAATTATTAACAAAACAATTTAATAGAAAGTGGGGGTTTGTAAATTTTGTGGTTTTTCTGTTAGAACTTATGTGAATATGATGGCCTGCAGCGTGATGAAATTCAGGAAATTCGTTAAATACAAAATAGCTCTAAAGGTTGAGTGGGATAAACCTCAGACGAGGATATGTGAATGGACCAATCTTCAGAATTTGTGGTTGGAACCCTTATGTTTGCATAAGCGGGAAAAACCGGGGCGTCCAATAAAAATAAGAACACAAAAAAAAAGCCTCGGGATACGTGTTTTAAAAATTCACCAGGAAAACGGCTTCTGATTAGTACCAAAGGTAAGGATTAATTCACCAGCAATCCCGGATAAGGCCCATAATCGGGCCCTAAGGACACGATTCACGAGATTCTTACAAATTGAGATAAAGAAGCATAACAGAGAATATCTAACAGCACTTAACCAAACGCTGGCATAATGTCAGATTGACTCGGTGGAGTAACATTAGATGCTGTACTTTACTTTAGGGTTTGTTTTAAGTCCTGCAACAAAAACAAACAAAAATGGACCTTCAGAATTTTATATTTCTGTCAGTTTAGCGGCTGGAATCCTCATTTTTGCATGGACCGAAGTGGAGAAAACCAGGGCGTCCAATAAAAATAAAAACACAAAAAAAACCGACGGTTTTAAAAAATTTGCCAGGAAAATGTTGGAATCCCTGGCGAATCGGGCCCTTACGCTGCAAAAATCAACTTGGAACTCCCACGATCTAGGAACACTGCGGATTTTCGAATTTACTTGTATTGGATGCTGCCCTAACTGCTGTAAAAGAAATTCATATTCCGAAGTCATAGATTGCGATAGAAGCAGCTACTGCAAATGCGCCCACTTGTCACACAGTAAGCAGAGGCTATAACCTTGTGTATATAGTTGGAGGAAGCAAGCAATTTCGTGCAGTCTGGTTGCGAAATAAACTGAGCACTTTCGGCTACTGGTTTGTGTCATTGGATTATTATTGTATAACAACGGAGTAGTACACGTTCGGTATGTTCCTAGACCAAAGGAAGGGTGTTTTTTGACACTTTTAAATTAAACCAAATTGTCGTGGTATAATGAATCATTGAGCCATAATAATAACTATAGATAATGGCATATCATAATGGCAACATTTTGCATATAAAATTATCAATTGTGACCTACAAAATATAGATATAACGGGTGATTTTTTAGCTGGTTTGGTTTTGGCAACACTGGTTTTGACAGCTGACGTGTGTTTAGTACCTTGTGTCACTGTCAAACAGCTTCAGTTTGGTTTGCAATTTAACCATGGATCGTCTTACAAATGAACAACGCTTGCAAATTATTGAATTTTACTATCAAAATTCGTGCTCGGTTCGAAATGTTCATTTTCGCTTTTTTATCGAAAAATTGTGTTCAGCGATGAGGCTCATTTTTGGTTGAATGGGTACGTAAATAAGCAAAATTGCCGCATTTGGAGTGAAGATCAGCCAGAAGCATTGCAACAGCTACCAATGCATCCCGAAAAAGCCACTGTTTGGTGCGGTTTATGGGCCGGCGGCATTATTGGGCCATATTTCTTCAAAGATGATGCGAATCGCAGCGTTACTGTCAATGGTGAACGCTACCGAGCGATGATAACGAGTTTGGTGAACAGTTAATTTCACGTTTCGGGCCGGTCAATTGGCCGCCTAGATCGTGCGATTTGACACCATTAGATTATTTTTTGTGGGGGTATGTAAAGACTAATGTGTATAGGGACAAGCCCGCTTCGATTGACGCACTGGAAGCCAACATCCATGCATTCATTCGTGAGATACCGGCCGATATGTGTGAAAGAGTATGCCAAAATTGGACTCAGCGGATGGGCTACCTGAGACGCAGCCGCGGTCAACATTTGCATGAAATTATCTTTAAACATTAAATTGCAAGGTTCAAACTATCGATTCAAATAAATATTTCATTCATTTTTTCGAATTTTTTGTGTTTTTTTTTTTAAAAAAAGTTCTAAACCTATTAAAAAATCACCCGTTATAAGTATGAGCACTGAGTCGAATATATCTGTTAGAAAATGGACAGTGGGGTTAGTTACACACAGCTCTGGAATAAACAATATTCCTTGTGCCACCAAACAAAAAATGTTTAAGTCTAAAATGCTCTCCAATTTTAAAGTTTTAATATAAACACTATTTGCAGAAGGCAGTGCTCGTAAGGGCCTGTACAATGTCAAACGTCCTACTTTATTTAATGCGTTGATTAATAATTGACAGCTTGAGTCTTTCTTGCATATGCCAGCTGTCCTTAATGGGAACTTTCGGATTTCTAGTTTACTAAGTCTGACAGCTGACAGAATTAATGTATTTCAGTTTTTATTGACCCATATTGGTCAGCTGACGTTTATGGAGGGGTAGCCATCAAATATATACTCGTAGTATATGCTGTCAACTAAAAAGGACCACCAACACCGACGTCTTGGGCATAATGTCAACATATAGACAGATATATCTAACTTTGAGGTGGTTAGGGATTTTGTCTACTAGGCTCCGCTATACACTCAGCCATTGACACCAGCGCTGAGATTGAACTCTTGCCAATCGCTGTCTATTTGGGCTATGAAGGCAATCGAGTTTCAAAGCCCTCTCTCGAACAACTAAAGTGATCCTTTATAAGACCCTTATCATCCCAGTCCTGCTCTATGGCGCAGAGGCATGGACCTTTTTGTTTCGAAAGGAAAATTCTTCGATTTTTGGTATGAAATATGAAAGGTCCAACGACTGAGGCATCTGGGTCATGTTGAACGAATGGACACCAATGCTCCGGCCCGAAAAGTCTTCGAATCCACTTCCACACCCGAGAGACGGCGCAGTAGAGGAAGACCGCGGCTCAGGTGGCGCAAGTGGAAGGGAACTTATCGTGCGAAACTGGAGACAGCTGGCTAGAAATCGTGCTGGCTGGAGGCGCTTGTTAGTTGAGGCTAAGGTCAACCCTGGACTGTAGCCCCACCTTAAGTAAGTATTATTATTGCCAGACTAGTGAATGTTCCTCTGTATTCCTATGGTAGTTTGGAAGACGTTTCAGTGATGATCCTGGGAGGGCACGTTTCCTCTTACCGTTTAAAATGGTGTGCTGTGTCTAGTCATGCTCTGTTTCTAGAGAGTCAACTATCCAAATCACAAGAAACCCAATTTTTTATAGAAACTCTAACCAAAAGCTGACACAAATTGCACACAAGTTCAGCAAAATTTATTCTTCGTACAGCATTCAGCTGAATAGTTTGTAAGCAAGTCAGTTTGCAGGCATTGCAATTTCTCTATATATTCTTAGCCGTTGCGTCGACGCATTATTCTCAAAGTCCTGCGGTTCAGTTATAGCGTGGCCAACAAAATAAAGCACTAATTTACCAAAACGCGTAAGCACACAAAACAAGTCCATTTGCAGAGTGCATTGTATTTAATTTAATTTTAATTGCAGTCCATTACCCTTCATTGGTTCTTATTCGACTGTCACTCACTCACATCTTACCCGCCCCAAAAAGGACACATTCGACCACGTAATCCCAGAATGTATTGGCACACAAAGAAAATAGACTTTCCAACTGCATCACACTATCACCTGCTCCATTCCATACACCGAACCTCCCTGATGTAATCATTTGCCTTAATTACAAAATCGGCATTTTGCAAAGCACTATCAGGACTTTTGATACAGTCCTCTCCGATGAGGAATTGCAACTGAATACGGAAATGCAGGTGTAACACACTGCCGGCTGTATATCCACTTTGTTGGCCGAAAACGTTAAAATCATAAATCCACAAGACAACTCCAGTGGTAAAAAAGGCGCAACAATCCTCCGGTACCAATGGAATTTTTAATTCGCAAAAGGATTCGTCAGGAGAGTGTATAGAGTTTATAGGTTTTTCGGTACTAAAGTTACAGGTGCGAGTTGCGGCTTAATAAAGTGAGGCGCGTGCCGATCGATCGCTGCAAAACATCTGCAACGAATAGTCTTCCCCGTAGCAAATCTTTATCCTCACTGCGAGAGCCGAGAGGGTTGAAAGGATAGTAGGGAACAGCACGTGCTAAGAAAACTTAAAACTTCTGGGCTATCCGCTGAAGGCAGCAGCGCGGTTTATTCGCTGCCTAAATTAGGTTAATAACCTCCACCTTCCAGACAGTGTGTACGCAGGTGATTACGTTCATATAATGTGAAAACAACTATTCGCATACAGGCACAGGTGAGGACCTCATTTCCCAAACAAACGTTTTACAACCCAAAACAAGACGTTAAGAAATATTGTTTTATGAGTTTTTCACTTGCAAATCTTCGGCCAAATGTGCAGAATGACGAATGGACATTTTGCAGAATGTCTTCGCTCAGTTGCACGCGCACACATAAAACCCGCGATTCAACATGAAATATGCCACTAAGAAAAACAGCCCCGAGAGCCAAAAAACCAAAAAAAAAAAAAAAAAAATACAATAACAAGGCACGCATGTTAAAAGATGGAAATGTTTTTTGAAGCGCCAGCGCTAGAGCACTGCGCCACAGAGGAGAGAGTTCCGATTTGAGAGAACCTTTTTTAGATCTCCAATCTCCTCAGCTTATTTGCAGCGCACCGCCGCGCCGCCGAAACCAAGGCTGTGAGGAGTGTGAGAACTGTGAAAATACGCCGAGAGGTGTGCAATTGTGCATTATGATATGTCACGCAAGAAAGGGGTGAATGTTTGTTGTAAGTAAGGTTGAGTTTGACTTTTAAAATCGGTTGTGCAGAGTTAGGGAATAAATTCAGTTTTAAGCTTAGTACGCTGCTCGAGCTAGACTAAATTTTATCTGGTGTTCAACTTTTCTCTCCAGACATCAGCTAAAGTCCTAGCTAAATTTTGACATAGAGAGCGCTGTGGTCAAGTGTCACAAAAAACAGCTATTTATTCTTTGAAAATAACTCACTTCAAAAATTCAACTCTCTCTAATTTAAACCATTTGCGATTCTAGGTTACTCCTCGTCGAGGAATTTATTTAAAAAAAAGTCATCCTTGCTTACTTCTAGCTCTCTCCGCAACACAAAAACGCAACAAAACAACAGAACACAACGATCTGTCAAGATTTAGCTTGAGAAAATGTGCCGCCCCATTAAATGGGCACGCTAAAGTTTGACAGATACACGATGTACATTCTGAAACAAAAGTTTGATTTCTTAGCTCGAGCAGCGTACCACTTAGCTAAATGGGTTCGCTTAAATTTAGCTCAGATAAATTTTGGAGAGAATTTTGTATGGGAGCGAAAATTTAGCTCGAGCACCGTACTAAGCTTAAGCAATAATTATTTCTGAAGCCTGAGCACATGGGAAGCTTTATAGATCGAGTTGACACTTGACCCTATTGAATCGGCTTAAGTGCAAGACAATTTGTTTATTTTTGAAAAGTGGTACAATCACATCAAAAGTCAAGTGCAAGCATTCCAGTCTACACCATTCAATCACAAATGTTCATTTCCAGGCTAAATGATCCTAATTCCATAAGTAAGTGACTGGAGATAGTTTTATTGGGCATACGGTTTGACTTGGTGCGAAATTCTTTCAATAAAACAGCTTTAACGAGATTCTAAATGAAATTGAAACAAATCTCTAGCCGTCTATAAATTTTGCAGAGCCGTCTTATTTACAGTATGTATAAATATTTCACTTAAGCCGCCTCTGCAAACCATACTGTACGGAGGCAAAATATGATAAAGATAAAACGATACTGTGCCAAGGATAATAACGATTCACTGGCGATGGGCACAACTGATGGCAGCGTGGTAAGCTCCAGAAGCAGCATCAACAAAAGTACCACCACCAGCAGCAGCAAAAGAAGAAGAAGCTGCATCAGCGCAGATGATGGAGAAGTGTAAGACGCAATCAGAAGCGCTGACCCGAAGGAATGAAATGTGAAGCACGTGCTTAACCCTTTGCACCTCATGAATTCTCTGCGCTTCGGATTTTCGCCTTCTTATTTTATTTGCCGCTCTCCGACAGATTCCGATGCGATGCGGCGGCAACCAAGACTATGACCAAGAGGATGAGGACGGCGGCGCGGTGGCAAAGACGAAGACCGACGACGATGTGAAGATTGCTCGAGGAGGTCTCTTCTCATGCGCACATTGCATCGTTAAGTGTCTGGTAACAATTTCAAGAATTATTACCCTTCCAGCCGGCGAGAGCAGTGTGATCATCCTGCTGACCGCCAGCAACCTGCAGCATCATCTCGAGGGCTGAACACTTGATTAGGCGTAGAAGTGTTCGAGCTGTTTTAAGTGGTACTCCCTGCTGCCGCTGTGCTTCGCTGCGATATTCCCGTCCAAATGATGCTCGGCTGGAATGTTTGGAATTTTGGCCAAAATTACCATTGGCCAAGCGTTAGCGTCGGCTCTTAGTTTCTCTAAAGCACACACACACACACACACAGATATATTTTCGTCCAACTGATTGTCATGTTCTTTTACACCAATTAAGCTCGTCAGCGTGTTTTTTTTTTGTTTTTTTTTTTTTCATCGTTTGTCCGAAATAATTGCAATAACAGGCGAAAGAATCTGAAATTGCATTTACGCGCGCAGCAGGAGATAATTTTTTGGAATCTCTCGCGCTCGCTAAAGAAGCACGACCGAGACGGCTCCCCGACAAATGGGATGACTGTGTGAATGTTTTGTTTGATTAATGCGGTCGGTGAATTGACAAAAATCAGAGGGATTGGAGCGCCGCTGCGCTGACCGCTTTGACAAGTTATGTGATTAAAGTGATGAATTTGACGCGCCGCCGCCGCTTCGTTAGTTTGATGGCGTGATGGGCTAAATTTTGTTCCCCCAAATTGTGTGCTGTTTGTTTTCACGTTCGGGAGGTTCAATTTTTGTTGTTCCAAATAAAGTGGAATAAAATAATTTATGACGTAGGCAGTATGGATGTGAATTAGTTATAGAGTGGAACCTGGAAGCATCGAAGAAATTCAGTATTTGGTCTATATAACTATAAAAACAAGGGCCTGTAGATCTGACTCTGGGACATCGATGAAATGAAGTTTGATCTTTCACAGTGTACGAAGGTGGACGCCACAAACCTGGTACCTTATAAGCGTAACAAAAACTAAGCATACACAAAACGTATTCCCATCAATTTAATGCTGCAATTCAGACTGTTAAAAGTGTTAACTGCAATTACACTAAACGGTAACAGACAGTCCCCTTGTTGGGGCGCGTTCAAAACATAGCCTTTTGATATAAAAAAATAAATAATAATTGTTATCGACTTTATCATAAATCTATTGCACCGTCCCATACCTAGTTGTTGTACTGGTATTATATCTTCATTTGAATTTGGCGCCATATTGTTAAGAATGGTCATCTTTTTTACACTTTGAATATGAAATCCATCAATTCGAACGACCATTTGATCGTTTGATCGAAATCGAAATCTCCGAGTTCGCAATTGAAAAAACCTCCAATCGAATATAGAGGGTTGCTTAATAGCACGTCTCTCTAGATGGGTACATACACTGCTCTTATAAATATTACACGGATTGTGATTTACTCAAACTTATTGAAAATAACTTAAATCAAGGTGAGGGTCCATAGGATTTCTGGTTAGTTTTGTCAGGGCCTAAAAATTCTTGCCATTCGTTTCTGTCCTACACCAACTTTTTGCACTGTCTGTGAATCCATGTATCATGCTCGAAAATCAAATTTTCTGTAATTGCTACCGAAGTCTACTAGGTTACATTTTGTCAGTCAGCATTTTTTGTTATTCTAGCTCATAAGTTGAACATTTACCATATGTTAACGGGACAAAAATAGTGAGAATAAAGTGAGAATAAAAGACCTCTTTAGCGCCTTGGAAAGCAGTTTCCGTGAGTTTTGAACACCCCGCAACCTTTTTTTTTGTGTCTTAAGTACCTAACTTTTACCTAATTAGAGCTAAATCAAACAGAGCATTGTAAATATTCAAAGGAACTATTGTCCCGTGCATTAAAAGCAATGGAACCTCATTTAAAAACTGCCTATCATACCGTAAGGCCTGAACATTTTTTATGATGTCTAGGTAAAATAAATAAAACGATCATTTATAACACTCCATTAAATTCAGCATAGAATTAAAGTATGAGACAGTTGACTTGATGGAAAGATAGATGCTTAAAATATTCATCAGCAAGCGTGCAATTTTGGGCGAATTTCAAACGTTAAACTGTGGATATGTTTTTCTTGCTTACAGTTTTTCATTGTTATTTCGAGAGACACAAGACAGTTGTTGGCCTTGGTCCTAATATTGCTTAGTTTTAAAAATAGTTTTGCCTGAGGGTTAGGTCAACTTTAAAGAACATCGACTTTAACGAACTCGAAGGGAACATAATCCCTTCTTCTTTTCAAAATCAACATTAAGGCGTTGGAACAATGTCATGATCAGCCATTGGAGCGGGCGTCTGAATGAAAGCGGAAAAATATATTACGACCTGCATGTGCGGGTGCGCATATAGTTGACGGTAGGAAGTGAGTTGGGGAGGTGTATCGTTTGAGTACAATAAACTTTCTTACTTTACCTACTTCATTTAACTTGCTATAACATTCTTGAATCTAAATCAATACAAAATAAGAATTGTTTTTGTTTTTTAATCATGTAAAAGAATAGGGACGTTCGGATTCCTAGTTTAGTAAGTCTGACAGCTGACTGACTATATAGATGTATTCCACTTTTTATTTTCTCAAAGTGGTCACGTGAGTAGTTTCTGCAGTTGAGGTTTATGGATAAATCTAGTCAAGCAAATCCTGCCTGCATACGCAGTTGACATTTCGAAAAGTCAAAGTTTAAATGAACAGAGTGGCCGATGCTGAATTCGAAAATGTCCAAAAAAGGGCCGGTGAGAGAAAAAGTTGTCATTTCTGAAGCTACTCTCCAAAATTTAACAATCAGTAGTTCGCATAAGACTATATAAAAGTGTTTTTATGGAGAGCCGTGTTATATTTTATTTGGGAATAACAACGAGAACATAACGACAATTCAAGTTGCCTAGTCAGCGCGTTCGGATACCTATAGTCCCGATCCCGACTAATCATTTGATTAATTTATCATAAGAAAATTACCCAATCATACATCCACGTCAAGATCTGTTGTTTTTTTTTAATTAAAACGTGCATTTCGGAATTTGGAACTTTTTTCTATTCTAACCCACTTATACAGAAGGAAAGCATTAATTGCTTAAAAACAGACAATACTTTGCGACACTTAAGCGGCAATAATTCGATTGGGACTGCAAGTTTTGTTATTACAAGTTTTCCTCCAAAAACAAAAGAGTTGATGTGCAAGCTGTGTGTTTCGAGGAATCCCTAATTGCTTCCCGACTGGTATGAATTTTACGTTTGTGGAGCAAGTAATTTACTTATTTCGCCTCATTAGCTCTTCACCTACCATTACAGATCAACTGGGTCACCCACAAAGCGGTCCACTTCCCAAAGAGCGTGCGATGAGTACAAAGAGCGATTGTGTCCTTAAAACAGCATTTGCATGTGTTGTCCTACATAGTGCGTAAGTCATTAAACCTTAACCTAATTACAATATTCCATCAAAGAGATTTTCTGAATATCTGAAGTTAACGCCATCACATGACTTGACTTCTCTTACTCGTATTTGTCACCTTGTATTTTCATTCTCACCGTCTAGCTGAACCTAGTTAGCAGCAGTCACAGCCAGACAACATAAGCCAACCGCACCATGAACCTCCAGACAGCGCAGAGCGCACAAAAAGCAAACGACAGACAATCCGAATCCGAACAAAGGCCACAAAGTGATTCCATTCGGGCCGTCTTGTGTCTTGGTTCACAGAGCCATTCGGCGATTCGGCGAATGATTTAGCACAAAAATTGTGAAAAGCATTTTTGTGGAATCAGCGGCAGTGGCTGTGCGGTGGCGGGTCGGCGGCGTCTGCGCATCAATTGCGCCATTCGCACCTCCACGAGAGATCACTTCGTCGCCCTGACCGCGCCTCGCCTTATTGACCCTCTTCCGCCGACTGAGCCAACTTGTAGTAACCTGGAACGCTGGAACCGACACAAAATTGAGATAAATTATTGCGGTTCCTGTGGTTGACGCCTGGTCAAAGTGTATGATTATCGATTATGCCGCGCACTTCATTCAATCAGATGCAGTGGTGGCTTCGCCACAGCGGCAAACCGGACAGAACTGTTGATCTGTGAAAGAGGATTGTGATTTGTGGTCGCCGGCCATAGTTTGGCCGCGAAATTGTACTTTTTTGGGCTGCTCGGCTCTGGACGACCGACGACGGGAAAATCAAATTTCCTGCGATGATTTATTTGAATTCGAAATTGGTCTTTGATGCGTGCAATGCGAGAGGAGCTTTAGCGCTTTGTTTCTCGGCCTCTGGGGGGAGGAATATTGTGCACTGGTGGCGACTGATTCTTCTTCTTATTCTTCTTCGGTTTCGGTATTCGGTATTCGGTATCACAGTCGCAGGTCGCATCAGGCGCTTTTTCATCCTGCCTCTCGTTGTTGCATTAATTACGATCGTCAAAGCCAAAGTGATGACGGCGCGGCAGGAGAATGGTAGCGCGGTGGAGGTGATGGTGGAGAGCACGGTCCAATTCTGTGGCCAATGCAATTTAAATAAATGGGATCTTGTTAGTCGGCGTTTCCTTTAGTTTTGGACACCAAAAAAATGGAATGCATATTATTTTTGGTTTTTTATTTTTTTTTTGCGTTTTGTTGTACGTTGCTCTTGTGTCGACGTTTCGCTGGGCTCTTCGGTTTATTTATGGAAATTACAGGCGCTGCAGAATGATTTTTCCCTTTTTGGTGATCTTTTATTTTTGCGAGCTCCTCGTGAGAAAGTGCAAAGGGTTGAGGCGCTGTGGTGAACTTAATGCGGTTAGCCGGGGAATAAGTAATGAGCTTGTTTCGGCACATTGGTATATAGTGACGATTTCTACTTTCGCACATCTTTTTCTTGGCTTTTTTATTTTTTATTTCTGCATTTACCAAAATAATCGATGTGAAAAGTTTGTGGGCCGCAATTTATGCGAAGATATAGGTGTGCTGACTTGTTGTAGGGGATATACTTAAATTGTTTGTTATATCAAACAGAAGTACAACAAAAAATGTTGCATACTCTTAGAAGGCATTTTATGTAGTAAAAACAACAAGCCTCAGCGAGGTAGAGTTGGTTATAAGAATTGGAGCTCCACATATACTCTCCTGCTTCTATTCTATTCAATAAGATATACATACGTTTTAAATGTCTGCTTTCTAAGTCAGAAGATGAGCCGAAAAACACCCAATAACTTATAAAGCTTTAAAATTTTTACTAAAAAAAGACGTTCTGAAAATCCTTTAAAAAAGAACCAAAAATGGTTAAAGGTCCCAAAAAACAAAAAAAAAAAAAAAATTCTCAAGAAAATGCTTCAAAAAATATGTGAGAAATATAATCAAAATGTCCTCAAAAACCAATAAAAGACGCTCTGAAGGATGTCCAATTAAAAGTCTTACACAAACTCCCAAAAGCGTGTTAAAATCTGCACAAAAACACGTCAGATATGTGACTAAAAAATGCTTTCAAACGCAATAAAATAATAACACAAAAAAGTCGCCAAGAAATGCCCCAAAAACAGCCCTAGAAGGTTTTATAAAGTGTCCCAAAAAACAATTCTTCGAAAAGGGAACAGCGCGATAAAAAAAAATTAGAAATCGAGATTGCAATTATGGTTGTCACACGAAAATTGTATGTTTTCATTTATTTTAGTGTTTCAACAAAAATGGAGTAATGGGTACCTACGGTGAATTACCCTAGACAAGAACTACGTTAAGCATCACGCCGCCTTTCGACACAGGATTACAGGGAAACCACTCTTGTCAGTGGCACTCTTTCCCAAATATTTGAGCTATCTGCTGTTATCTTACATATAATGTTAAAGTAGTTGTAGGCCATTCCTAGCACCCGTTGCCTTTTTAATTGAATAAATACCTTACAAGACTATGCATCCTTTAAAGAATCCTGGAAGGGATGACTGAATACTCAGCCCTAGATCAAAATTAAAAGGCACATCGCAAGCTCTACGAAACATAACCGATTATAATTGGTATAATAAAATATAATTTTTGGCGCAACAGGTCCGTAGGGACCCCTAGGCCTAGCTTCTCACAACCATTCGTTTGTGTGATATTTCTTTTTGGAACGAATGGAAGGGATCTACAATTTTATGCCGATTCCAAACGGCTAATTGAGAAGCTCTTTCAGACGGTTATACTCTCGGATGTTTGTCAGACGTTCGCGAGAGGTGGCGCAGTGAAAAAAACCCTCAGTTGGAATTTTGGTTTTTGCGGGATTCGAACCTGGGCCCCTCGCTTAGTAGTCCAACACACTAACCACTAAACCGCTGCACCGATTAGCCAAAGTCAAATTAACCAAACTTCAAGAACCTCTTCGTATAACTCAAGTGTGTCCATACATTCAGTTGTATCCATTCACACACTCGTTAAGATGGACCTTACGATAGTGTCGAACGGGCTCATCAAATCCCGCAATGACAAATAAACTATCATGTTGTTGCCTCGAAACAACCATAAAATGTTATCTCGAATGATTGCTTGCTCGTTTGGCCAAATTGTTGTTTGCACAAAATCACCACCAGGACGAGATGATGAAGGACCGCACTGGGTACAGTCGTATAATCGCAGCGGCGGCGTCTTCTAAAAGTGAACAAAGTCACTTCTCTCGAAGCGGGTAATAAATGCCACCACCAACGAAAAGGAGTCATTAAAACTGATTCGTTTCTTCTGCGCCTGAGATAGGTATTTCAAGAACTCAAAATGGAACGACGACGACACTGAAGACAGAACCCTCATCAGGCCGCCGAGAAATGAGAACTGATCGCACCTATTAAGGGCAAATTATAAGGCGCTTATTTGCGGTCGTTTTGGGTGGCATAAGCCAACCTGTTGACTTGTGTTTACCCAAATAAATTTCGCAAGTTGATGATTTTATGACGACAGTCGGACAGGCACATCAATCATTTGACTTTTGGACGGAATTTTCTGAGATGACACTTCATCAGGTATTTCAATTACGCACGACTCTCTGTATCTGTGAAGATATGGAGGAGGCTTGTTACATCACAGTTGTTGCTCTCACCTGGTGTGCCTTGTTATCCCCCAGGTAGACATTCCGAATCGAGGCGTTTCAAATTACAGCCATCAGTTAATCCCAATGGTGAATCTCCTCTCTACCACCCTCCCAAGTGCACCGACATCCTCCAGGCATCTGTGCGCATTTATACCCTTTTGTTTCATTTTTGTTTCGCGAACCTTTGTCCCGCGTGCTGGTGCCGCAGCATCCACCCGAAAATCGTCTGTGTACCTTTTAAATTGGTGCCAATTGGACGGATCCTATGTGATGAAGCCGGTGGTGATTTAAAATTTCGACAAATGCCTCCGAGCTGGTCACCCTCCATTCAGGTAGGTAACGCCACCACTGGCTGCTCTGCCTCTGCGGATGCGCTGTGCGTATTATTATCCACGTGATTTTCACATACCGACAACCGACTCCTGGCCCAGACGACTGACGCGATGATGGGTTGTTCGGGTTCGTCGTGTCGGCAAGCGCGGCTATAAAATCTAATCAGAGTGTGGTTGTAAAATTTGTGGCCAATAATAACAGTGTGCGGCCGTGCCGACTGCCGCGAATTCGTTTGGGGCAGTTTTGCTGATTTCATAATAATTGATGGCGTTGTTAGTGGGAATGTGGTCGGCGCGATGATTTGTTCGTTGCCGCGTTAATTTATATTTTTGATTGTGTCAATATTAAGACTTGAGAACGCTGACAAAGTATATTCGACTGAGTGTTGTGGTCTCGTACTACTTATTCAGTTAAAAATATCCAATGGGATAGTTGGTGGTTCAACGTCAGAATAGGTCGAATAATGATTTCGACTAACCAAAAATACCGACTTTTGTCCAATTAACTATGCGTGGAACACAATGGAACTATATGTACATGTTACTTAGAGTTATTCGACAAACCGGTTTTGGGGACAAAATCCGGAATCTTTTGTTAACCAGTACTCGAAGTAAAAGTCGTTAAAAAGTCCATCATCAGCGATAAAACCGGAATACCCTGTATACCCCGGCAGTAATTTCTTATGTTGAATAAAAGGTTATAGGACTTAGACTAAAAAATAGTATGGTTCTTATATATTTTCCGTAAGTTCTGATTATGATTTGTTTGTTATTTGACAGGCGTCCGGAGAACCCCAAGAAATGTCTTAAATTAGTTGCCCAAAATTATCAAAATTTCAGCCTAAAAACACCACAAAAAACACTTTATAGATTGTACTAAAATATTCTTGAAAAACGCTCCAAATATCGCCCGAAAAAACCATTCGGAGGGTCTCGAAAAGTCGTATAAAACGACCGTAAGACCCCTCAAAAACGCTTCTAAAAAGGTGGGCAAATGCAACCTAAAAACGCTTTAAAATACGACTTGGAAAACGTCCCAAAAATTACCAGAAAATCGCCTAAAAATGACTTAAATATTGCCAAGAAAGGCAACCTCAAAAATCTAAACAATCGTCTTTAACTTCCATAAAAACTTATTTAAAAACCATCCAAAATCGCATATAAAAATGCCCACATAAAAGGTCTCAAAAAACGTTCCAAAAAACTCTTAAAAAAAAACCCCAAGAATCGACCTTAAAAATGCTCCGCGGAACGACTCGGAAAAACTCACAAAAAACAACTTGATAAACGATAAAATCTTCTGAAAAAGGTTCTGATACCACGGAAAATCGTTCTGAATAGCCGTTACAAAAAAACCCACACATAAAAGGTTTTCTCCAGGACTTCTCATACTTGACTTGTGTCAGCGCCAAAAGAAAAGTGATTTCAGGCGATCTTGAATACTATTTTAAGCAAACTGCTGCAGCTTCATAAAGTTAGCGCAGCTCAGAGGTCAGAGGGCGCCTTCTATTCGTCCAACCAAATTTTAAAGACTTGAGTTTACAAGCGGCTCAAATCCGACTGGCTAGATAATTGGACCGCAGTATTTGACAGTTAAAAAGAGGGTCCGCTTCTTGGTCCCGTGTATCCCAAAGCGGACTAAATTTAATTAAAAATGCTACGCTTATTTTTAAGGTCCTGTTCTTATATGAGATTCTTATGCAAATGTCCAAAGGCCCAAGAGAGTGAACAACAAAGAAAAAAAAAACAAAATAATCAATTCCAATCAAATATCGCCATGTGTGGTACGCATTCCATGTCCACCTCTCAGCGAATTCATCCCAACACCAAGCCTCATTCTGTCCTCGGACCCAGCCTCACACCAGCATTGGTATTCGACCTCTTTTCTCCTCTCTCTCAGCCCAGATACGCAGCATCAAAAATCTAACTTTTTAATTGGGTTAGCTAACCATCCGCGAAATTCCGCAAGATCAAAGTATTCGCTCCAGGGCAGCTTGGAAATTCCTTACAGGAATATGATCACTTCGTTGTTGTCGTCCACGTCGTCGTCGGTGTATTCGTCGTCGACGGCGGCAAAGTCGTTGCTGTAGTTACTGCCGCTTAGTTGTTGTCGTCGACGTTGTTGTTGCCCTGTTGCTGTCCACAACAGACGTCTCGCAAACATACATAAGGGGGGGATAAAAGACATTCCCAAGCCCCTTAAATGCGCCCAATCATGAGAACTCCAGATTGCCCGAATTTACACACGAAATTTTTGTGTGTCGGTTTGGTACTTTGGGGCAGCCCTTTCCCATCCGTCCGTCGACATTGTTGGTTGCTTGTGTGGAATAAATTAAGGACATCGCGACTGGATGTTGTGGCCTGTTGGTTGTGGGGTGTGGGGTGTAGGGAGTTTGCTGCCACTCTCTTACGGTCCCCATCAAAAGTGAAATTATACTCGGCCTGTATACGGCTACCGCCCGCATTGAAGTAATTGTAGACGCCTTGGTGCTCCGCTCCAGTCCGGTCCGGATAGGTTTGGCTGCATCGGCGCGGCGCACACTAAGGAGCCGCTAATAAACCATTTTACTGTTTTTGGGGATAATGTTGGTAATAGTGGCATTTAATCATTCCGAAAAAGGGATCTCTGAAGGGGCCATGGGGCACCGAAAATTGCGAAACTTGTTGACCATTTTTGGTGTTGGTGCGGCTGGTGCGCAGTGCGACAGACAGTTGTTCCCATGTCAACCTTTGGTCGCATCGTGCGCATTTAAGATGGAGTATGGTGTATATGGAGGAACCGGTTGCGATGACGGCGGATTATCTGCTTAAGTAGGGATGTCATCGCTCTCTAATTAGGATGCTAATGAGTGTTAATTAATTTGAGTGATGACATTTGTTTGTGCGCGGTGATAGTGTAAGGACGGTGCTGCAGCATGTCATCTTTAATGCGGACGATTTGTGAAAGCAAAGAAATTTCCAGGAATTATTTATCTGCATTTGAGTGTGTCAAGATCAAGGGATGGGTTGAATTTTTTTTTGGCTGCATTTTGGCCGGCCTACGAAAATTGTGGTCCGTCTAGTCTGCGTTATGATATGGGGATTGTCACTGAACTCAAGTTGTAGTAGGCACCTTAAGCTCGATGCTAATAAATTCCGTGAGGCTCCTATGCATGCTGTTGTCAATTTCAGGTGCGGCTATAATTTTCTACGTTAAAACATAGCGACCAGAAAATGTGGAAAGACTGTCTCAATACTTTATTACCAAAATTATTATTTCAAAAAGCTTTTATGTTGTAGTTTGATGAAGTAAGGCATCACTAGGTAACCTAGCTATGTGCAAAGTTAACGTTAAGAAACAGCAATTGAATTGTGAGTTAGGATAGTGACTAAAACAGCCCAAGCTTACGTAGAAGACCCAATGACAATACTACCAGAAAGGTTGATGCTGGTTTTCTCATGACCACCATCACCGTGCCGCAGTAAATCAAAAGTCGAATAAGGCTGCAAGCTGCAGATACTCTAAGAAAAATCGGCGAAACTTTTAGCGAAAGGTAAAGCAGCAAAAACCTGTTGAAATGACAAAGAAACCTTGCCCTTGAGAAAATATTTCCGAGGCCTCATTTAGAAGACCAAAATCTCGGTTCAAAACATAGGTTCTTTTATATACTTGGCTGCTTTGGGACAAAACATCTTCGTTAGATATTTGGTCATTTTCGCATTGAGAGGTTCTGCGATCTACGTAGAACTTTACGACATTTGAAGGTCAAAAAGCATTCCAAGTCTGAGCCCAAGTAAAAAAGAAAAGCGGCCAACTTGGAGAGGTACTCGTTGATCAATAGAATAATTCGAGTGGCTTGTAAGTGTCTGTTAAAAACTTTTTTCGTGACCTTCTCCAGATTAAAAAAAAATTACACAGGATACAAAAACCCCATTAGGTCTAACCCCTAGCTTATGATTTTCGATTTTTTTGTTGTTGGGCAAATGGAAGCCACTTGGAACTTTAAGACTCATCCAAGCGGCTAAAGTGGAAAGCTTTTTTTTCGGAGCTATAGAGTTCATAATTATAAAACCAGTCGTCAGTTTTAATAACTGTCGGCAAAAATCCTCCACAAAAAAAATGTTTGTACCTATTGACCAACTGACGACAATAAATCCTCTCATGATAAGGACCTTCACAAGAACCATCAAAACTTATCTCTCCCAATAGCAATACAATCGGCTAAATCGTCACTCGGTTAGTGAAAAGTTCTCTCTGTAAAAAATTTAAACCAATCCATATAAGTAATGACAGTTTCCGATTGAAGATATGTGTATTAACGACGCCCGAGGACTTGTTATTGATGATTTAGAGAAAACAGAAATCTCGACGATTTTTGAACAAGCATAGAAGACAAAAAAAAAAAAAAAACAGCAAAAATCATAACTTAAGTTGGTAACGGAGCTATTGTACCTTTTTTTTGTTGCTGCTTGAGAGGTCTGTCACCACCCGCATTTTCGTATAGTCTCCTCCAAAGGATTTAACAACAAGCCAAAGAAAAAAAAAAAATGTATTATCTTTTGTTGGAAAGATTTTATCCATTTTGTTGGCCTTTTTGTGTGTAGAAACCCCCCATGCTACAAGAGAAGCGCGCCCTACAACTCTAACGGGAGTATATGTATTTTTTGGCGCCACATTTCTTTACAGCGACACAAGCGTCAAGACGGCGTCTTCATCGTCCTTTTGCACAGAGAGTTATAACTTTCTCATTCTAGTTGTCGTCCCTCCGCCAGTTCACCAGCCCAGAGTGTATATAAATTTGAGGCTGGAGCAAAAGTTCTCCCTAGGAACAGCAGAAAAGGACGATTATTTGGTTTGTTGAACGTGAACGGGACACGAGACCTAGAGGAAGAATAAACCATCGGGCATCTGAGCATAAGGAAAGGATGTGTGTACGCTTTAAGAAATCATAAATATTCGCTGGGAATATACGCTGCTGCTCGCTGGTGCTGGTCGCTTGCTTCCTGACATTGACGACTGTTTGGACAAGAAAAAGGACACACACAGCGATTGCATCACACATTAAACAACCTCCTTTCGTAGCGATGTATCTAGGGGCGTTCGTTGTTTGTGTGTATTTAATCGTCGTCTGGCTGGGCTGGATCCTGACAGGAATTTATGCACTAGTAACAGCTAAAGCGATGTGCGCTGGAAGTGGGGAGGGCAGGTCTTTGAACTTTGCACTCGATTCGTTGCGAACTGCTCAAGTCCCTGCTCTGGAGGTTCATTAAAGCCCACACAATATTGGCTGTTGGCCATTTGGCTGCATGTGCCAGAAACGCTTTTATTATTTTTAATTAAGGAATCAGAACATACCGCGATGGTGGGTGGACGTATGTTCTAGTTCGATAAGAGCACAAGTTTTGTGGACAAAGATGTGCATTCGCGTTGACAGGACATTTACAATTCCGGTTGTAAACAAGTTTGAAGTTATTTTCCTCTGCGGGCGGGTTTATTGTCGTGCGGCATCTTTTATGATGTTTGCTTGCTTCATTAAAGGAAGAGCGGCAAAAGAAGCGTCAACAGTATTTCTTTTAAAGTCTACCGATATTTTTTGATTAATTTTTGGAGTTAGAGTACTTTTCCCCTGATGGCCGAATTCAGGCCGAATATAAGCCTCAACAATTATTATGCATTTTGATGCTAAGTTGGTCCTGCGCTATTAGATGAGTTCGTCTTCCAAGTGAGCAAAGAGTGCGCCATCGAATAGGTACTGTATGGCCCGGTTGCAATTTCTTTTTAAATTAATTTTAAGCGCGCTCCTCATCTGTTAGCAACATTTAAAATTACTGCGTAACTTTCCAATCGTATTTATTTAGTTCCAAGATGATTGGATCAATCCAAATGACGTCCGATGGACTCACCCACAGGACGCTGTCATTATGCATTACACTTTTGGCTGCATATTAAGTGCGTGCTGACCTTTTGGCGGCCAAACCTTTCTCGGCCGGTCTGGTTGCGTTTTGTACTTTTTTTTCTACTATACAAGGATAGATGTACCTTTGAGTAGCTGTGCCCTGGTAGGCAGTGTAGAGCACAAAAGTTCATCATCTTTTACGCCTTACCTCAGTAATCGAAACGAAAGCAAAATTAATAATAATAACAAAATTGGTAACAATGCCAGACAATGGAGGGCCATGGTCATGCGGTGTGTTGCAGACGGAGTATATATGCACGGTGTGCACAGGCAGAGAACACGCCACAGAAGTTGTCTTAATTTTTTACCAGACCACACAGAAGTCATTTATATCAGATGAAGTTGTGACTTTATAAGTCGCTCGTCTCTCCTCGGGACTGTTTTGGCCTGGCGCAGCCCTGCTGTCTCCGTGGACCTGCATCATTGATCGGTGAGGAATTTTGTATGATCGGCGAAACATTTCGTCTCCAGCAGGTTTTGGTTTTCTTTTCTGTTTTTTTTTTTTTTTGTTTCCCAATAATTTTCGTATTCCTTAGCGTTGTAAATAGTTGGTCTTGCTGCGGGCCAAGAGTTGGCAAGGGCTTGCGGGTGACATCTTGCGATAAGGAGTTTCTCCGTTTTGAGCATCTTGTCGGAATCTATTCAAGCGCGCAATAAAGAAGTCCGAGGCTAAATGTCTGTCGTAATCGGGCGTACGGCAGACATATATGGAGAAAATTATTTACGGAATTGGCTGGCCAAGCAAGATGCGTTGAGTCTGATAGTGCGGCGATCTTTGGACGGAGAGAGGCTTCAAATAATTACCGTGGGATTCGTTGCAAGTCGTGTATGTAAATATTTTTGTGACATTGTAAATCAATTGGAGGAAGGTCACCTACCGCGGCGGGATTGTTTTGAGCAGGATGATGCTCTTTTGGGATATCCATTGGCTGATCTAGAAGGAGAGTTTATTTTTGCAAGGTTTTCTAAACCGAAAGATTATGAATATGAATACCTGAAATGCCTGAGGCGGCTCATTTATTGTTAGGAAAATTACTTAAAGAATGTTTTTTGGCGGATTAATCGAACTGTTTTTCCATTCGCTTTTGGGCGTTTTTCATTGCATTTCTCAAGAGTTTTTATACTTAAACGTTTTCTGACTCGTTATGCAATCGTTTTTCAATTTTATATGCTTTTCCGAATTATGTTGGAAAAGTTTTTTATACTTTTTTGGACGCGTTTCTTGGGGTGTACCTTCGACCCTGTTTTAATGTTTTTTGGATTTTTTTTATCGTGTTTTTCATTGCGCTTTGCAACACCTTTTTTCAAAACATTCTCTGACTCGTTGCGGAAGCGTTTTTTGATTCATTTTTCAATGCAATTTTTAACACTTTTCCGACTTGTTTTGAAAATGTTTTTTTGAAGGTGATTTTAGCCTCGTTTTTTTTTGTATTTTTTGGTGGTTTTAGGGTCGTTTTTTTATGTATTTTTGGACGCATTATTTCCTAATTTCTTGGGCTGTTAGGGTTATTCAGGAGCGTTTTTCGAAACATTATTTCAAGCGATTTCGAACGCAAATTTGGAGATTGTTTTGATATATTTCTTGAAAGTTTTTTCGAACCCCTTTTTGGCAGCGTCTTTGATTACCTTTTGGATGCTTCTTTCCCTCTTTTCTGGACACATTATTGAAGCGTTTTTTGAGGCCTTTTTGGACACGTTTTCGACTTTTCCGAAAAATTTAAGTTTCTCTATTCAGTGTGATTGCGAAGTTATACTTTTTGCTATATTAATGCGCTTTTTTCACTAGCTGTCAAATGACTTTCACTGATAGGTGAAATGTCAAATCTGGACTCGTAAAAGTATTTTGAAGAGTCTAATCTTTGTTCTAACAATCTTGCAAGATTTTCGACATTTTCTGCCAACTTCTTTATGAATTATTGTTAGTGTAACACAGTCGGCTTTCATAAAACAAAGTGGGTCGTCCTAAACATCTGATCTTTCAACATAATTTTTGCAGTCTTCGTTTTTCCATGGGAGCTGCTAGTTTTCCACCTCCCAATCAACCCCTAAAATTCCTTAACAACTCAATTCCCATTCCCACCCAAAGACGGAAACAACAACATAGTCGTAAAGGAAAAAAAAAAACCCCAACTCATAATATAATTTGAGTTTTATCACCAGCACCGTCAAGGAGTGGGCAAAGGCGGTCGTATCTGATGAAACCAATCGCTTCCCGACAGAACCCGGGCGGGCTGGGGTGGGAACAAACAACAACAACAACAAAAATCTCTATGGCATGATATCTTAATCAATAAACATAAAATCTCATCAGGTCGTCTTAACGATGGGCCATAAAAATAAATCCACCGCAGCCTCTGATCAGATCCGGCGCACACCGTATAATAACAATAATAACGACACTAAACCAGACGCTTGTTATGCGCGGCCACAGCCGCAGCGATTGCACTGGACCAAGTCTGGCTCTGACTTTGGATTGGCTTTGCTTTTTTGTGCTTCTTCTTCGATTTGTTTCTTACTTCGATCTCTTGCTCTCAATGTTTCTGTGTTTTTTTTTTGTTTGCCTGTTGTTCTGGAATTCCATCAGTGCCTCATTTCAGATGTGATTTGAGTCATCTTTGGCGGCTATTCGCAGGTTAAAGCCTGATCTCAGGGATGAGCGCTGTGTACAGCTCACCCACATCGCACATCGATCGATGGAGAAAAAGCATGGGATGGGAATTGTGTATTCTTGATCCTGTGTCGGGTTCTTTTCTTATGTGTGTGCGGTTTTGTGTAAAATATACACGAGGTGTGAGAATGGGATTGAGGCTGTCGTGTACTTTGTTTTTATGATGCACAGACTTGGAGGTGTTCAATTAAAGTTGTACAGTGAGAATTCCCAGATAGCTGGTTATTTGGAAATAGGAAATAGGAAATAGATCCGTGGTATTTGAGAGAAGGCTGGCAGGGGAACACCCCAGTGGCTTTGGGAAGTCGGTCTCAGTTTGATTGCAGAAAGTTTTCTTATATGAAAAAAATCAAGATGTGATATGCATTATTCTTCGCCTTTGCATCACTTGGCTAGCTTCTCTGAAGAGCGAGTGTGAATCCAAACAGCTACTCAAATGTTGCATGTGTTGTGTAGTACTCTACTAGTTATAAAATAAGTCATTCTCCGATCCTCAGATACCTACCTAATTCGACTCAACCATCGATCAGCAAACCTTTCCCCATATCAGTCCAACGTGCGCCTTTGAATTCATCGGATGCCGCTTTTTAAGCCCATAAAATAAAAATTCCTCTACCCGTCTTCAAATATTTCTCACTATTTCAAAATAAAAAAAATCATTGAATCATTCATCCTGCCACTGAATTTTTGTCTGTCCCGTACCAGTCACATGGTAGCCTCTCATAGCTGAAGGTAAAATTCGAGAAAGAAACTACAACCAAAGGGAACCAACAATGGGAATACTAATTTAACGCAGGACGACAAAAGGAGAATCAAATAAATGGAACCTCATTTGTAATGGTCAGAAAGCTGCATACAACAAACTTCTATAAAAAGGTCGCGTTCGTCGTATACCCATACCTACACCAACCTCGTTAATGTATAGAGATGCAACCGTGCATCGAGGCAAACGGAAAGAGAGCTGCGGGTCCTCATTTGTGTGAGTGTATGGGTGCAACTCTGGCTGACAGTAATTGACCATTGATGTAGGCGGTTCTTTTATTTTGACATTTCAATAATTTATGACCATCTGCCAGGATATTTTGTTCCCTTTTTGGGCCTTCGGCATCTCGCTCTGGCTCAGCAATGGGCATCCATCTATCGGGTGGCATAGACAGGAATATTGAAATGTTAACAGTTTGTTTATCGGATGGTCGCACAGGCGGTTTCGCTTCTTTTCTCATTTTTTCATTTTATGTTTGTGTGGAAAAGCCGTCGAAATGCATGAAATTCATTTGAAAACAGACGAGAAACGTGGGTCCCTTCGTCGACACAGAAGTGTATAATTAATAGATTTGATCTTGACGGGAGATTTCGTAGATCGCTTCCGAAGAAGGTACTGTGTGAGTAATTGGTTTTTGGGTATAAGCAAATTTGGAAATTTATTTTAGCGATGGGCCGACTGGATTTGCCACTGAAAGGGATAAGAAAGTGGAACTATGACTCATTGGGTTGGAATGGAACTCTTTTTTTTTTTTTTTTTTTTTTTTTTTTTTTTTTTTTGGGATCGTCGCGTCGTACGCTCGGAAAACATTTACATTTATTTATTTTATTAAGTATCACTATAAACTAGATTACAAGAATAGTGCTGATTAAGAAATATAAAGTGATTATAATAAATTCATTATCATTCTTAAACTTTAAAGTTTGTGATGAATGATCGCCAAATAGTATTTAATATGAAAAGAATAACTGACGTGGGGTACTATCAGCTCTCTTAGGGTGAGGTAGTTTTCGAAAAGGATAACACTTTCTTTAGCAAGGTGTTTCAGATAGGCTGGACATATATGAACCCATGTTAGGTTATTGAAATTTGGAGGACTGACATTTTTTGTTTATTCACTCATGAAGCAACAGCGAGTTATAAGCTGTACTTTTTTGAAATGACAAAAGTTTTCAAATGTACAGTCGATTATCTACAGTTGACAGCAACTATATCTATTCATCCGTTCCAGACTTGTGTTCCTTTCAGGAGGTTGTTGGTACTTTTAAGGATAATACTCAAAATTCCCAACAATCTTCTCGACTTGATGTATAAAATCTTTATAACTGAACAAAGTCGTGAACGGTAGAACGGTCTCCCAAGCAACTGATTCGCATTTCATTTCGCTCGAGTTCCCCGTAAGAAGACTTCACTTGCCAGCGAGTTGGCTTAAGTATCGCAGGCAATACATTAAGATGTAGGTACCCCCAAAATGATTGACATCGCGGCGAATGTCTGGGGAGGAGTCGCAAGCGATTCGCTAAAACTAATGCGAAAGAACAAAATGTGAACAGTTGTTGTTAATTTTGTTGTCAGTCTTGGCGACCGCAGTAACAGTTAGTTATTTCGGTAATGAGGTTCAATGCATGGCGGTACCTTTCTTGGGGATTTAATTTTCAGTTTTATTTGTACAGCTATGTAATTGTGCCTGATAAATAATAATAATGTCGAGAGATTAGTGCAATGAGATCTTGTGGTCTACTGTGGCCCGTGCTTATCCCTTATGTAGGAGAAGTCATATCCTGCTGTAGCACCCATGCCGGCCGGCTTAAGCCTCCCAATGTAACAATGTCTTAACAGCTCTTTGTCCCTAAAAATATGCATTTCAAGAAACACGCACCTGCTGATGAGTCATGATTCCCGCATAGTCCATCCCTCTATGCTAATTCTACTCCCAATCTTTAAAAAAAAGCCAAACCTATAAATCGAGGAAACGCAAAAGGTGTCGATTAGTTCCAGGGTATATATACCACACAGGCACACAATAAGAATTGCATGCTCACCACAACATATAGGAAGCAGACTCCAAGCCGCATGTTGCATGCGATTTCCCATGAAATGGGCCGATATCTTCTTAGCACTCTATTAGCACAGCTTGAACATCAATAGCACCAGCATCACCACACCACTGACTGTACTGTCAACATCATCATCCACGGTTTGTGTTTATATTTGCAGCTTCGCTTCCACCACCACCACTATCACCACCGTGCGCCACCCCGGTATGACAGCCCACGAAACAAATGCACATTGCTGTGCATAAAATACACAGCCCAGACACAAAGGATCCTATCCTGCTGATCTGCAATAGGGAGTTGTTTGGAGCCGCTTTTGTTCTTTGTATTATGTAAACTATTTCAAGTGCAAGCAGTCTGCTCCATTTCGATCAAGCCAGCTGAAAAGAGCACAAAGGAAGTAAAAAAAAAACGAGCGAAACAGGGGTCATGTTAAATATTTGCGCACGCGTCTGAGTCGCCACGTAGACTTCGGTGTGTGTATCAGTTTAGGCGAGAGCTGTTTGCAAACTCATGTTGCGCAAGGTGTGTGTACACACTCTCAACAGACAGACAGACGGACGGACGAACGGATGAACGGACAGATTGCTAAGGTGCGATGTGGATATAGGATAGACTATAGGTCCGCGCACGGTCGTCGTTTGATGTTGATGATGATCGTGATCAACGTCTGAGTGGATAGGAAGCAGCAAAAAAAAAAAAAACAGAGGCTTCCAAAGGAAGCTGGCTGTAGCACAAGCAGAAGAAGGCGAACTTCTAGATTATGAGAAGTTGTTGGATGATGAGTGGTAATGATAATGAGATGAGGTTACAGCAGTTAACACCAGAGGATAGACAAGCGTGTAATTAAGGACATCCGTGCATGGGAGATTCGTTATGTTGTGTCAACTTGTACGTGTTTGCGCGTGATTACGGGTTGATATTCAAGGTCTTGGGGTAGACATAGTCTGGCAATGCGGGATGATACTAATTTGATGTTGATTATTGCATAGGTTTCATTGTTTTTGGTAATTGCACAGAATATTTCTACCAGGGACGATGGAAGTTTGTGCTAGAACTTTAAACAATTACGCACTTCCATCTGGCGATAGACTAATCGGGCAGTCATGTGTAGGTACTCCAAGAGGATAAAGTAACAAAGCCCATGGTGATTTAACTTTTAGGAGATATTTAACTAGAAACACACAATACTAGTCACCGCGAGGTGCAGATTTTATGTTATTCAATTAATGTTGCATTTAAGGAAAAATAACTGTTTTCCTGAAACGGACCAGAGAGGAAATCGTTTTTGTAGGAACAAAGCTCTGGGATGATGTTCCTGTAGGAATGCCTGTAAACGATTGCAAGACAATTAAAAAATATTATTATTTAATTATATATAAATAAATAAATAAATTACATAGATACATATATTTTATTATTATTTATTTATTTTATTTTCCTCCAAAGTCAGAGCTAACTACAATTTCTTTTATAGGGAATAGCGGAAAATAATAGTAATCAATCCGTAATTTAAAATTAATTAAAAATAGTTTTTTTTTAAGTAACAATTATTTATCAAAATAATTATGCCAAAGTAAAAAGTTAATTTCATTCCGTTTAATAAATTCAAATTATCGCAACTAAAGAAATGGCATATATGTTAACTTGTTAGTTAAGTAACCAAACTGTGTGTGTGTTTTTTTTTTATTTTTATTTCTTCCTAGAATTCATAAAATTGAACATTTAGTTTTGTCAAAATGCTTATGCCGTTGTGTGTACTCACGTGTCACATGTAATTCTACAAATTTGTCGGCATCCGTTCTGACAGTTAGCCTTCGAAGAATATTACGAAATAATTAAAGAAAAGTCAAATTGTTTATTTACAACAACATTGGTTATTTTTGACATTTATTTGCAATGGATAAACTCTATAATAACTCTATATAATAAAATCTATAACTCCTTTGAAATGTACTAGGTACCTTTAGGCGAAACAAATATATATATTCCATTCAAACAGCACCCCAATTCAACTGCCAGTAAACTATTGGAAATACGAACACAGCTGCCAAGAGATACCTTCCTACCTACACAATCAAAAACAAAAACAAAAATGTATATCCCTAATCTTAGGGTTCTAATAGGACAACGACCCAATAATTCCCCACTCCACTGAAGAAGAAGAAAAATGAGATGAAAATAAATTCATTTGCGAAATTCTATTGCAAACGAATGCTCATATTTGTATGTACAATCCTACTGAATACATACCAACCATGAACATAGAAGAATGAAATAAATTTGAAAATTGGAATTAAAAAATATACATAGGTAGGTGAATTTAAAATTTATATGTTTGAAGTAGTGGGTAATCTAAAAACTGTTGTAGGGTAATAAGCTTCAAATCCCTTATTTCTTTCAAAGTGAAAGACTTGCTTGTTCTTGAATTGGCCAAGGAGCATGTTACCAAACTGATTTGAGTTCCAACTGCGTCTTTCACATCCCATGCAACTGCTAGGTTGTCATTTTCAGCCCTTTTATACAAAAGTCCTCCACTTTCATAGACAATGATACAACAGGCTACTGAAAAATTTCACGCCTCAAAGATGACATACAAACATCAAACGAAACCTTGCTTAATTTGTTCCTTTACTTAATTTCCGTTTTTGTAGATTAGGGCAGGTGCTGATTGAGGTCAATGACTTGTTCTAAGTTATAAGAAATATACCCGAGACTAGGGCCAAGTTTTTAAGCAACATTTGTTCAACTTAATCAATTAAAAATGTAGGTACCTACTCTTAACTGATGATTTCTGTACATCAAAAACCACCCCTCAATGTGTGGATGCACAGAAGTCGAAAGCGAATGTCGTCGTCATTTGTGTTTTCTTTGACTCAAGTCTGACATAAGCGTCTTAGAAACATCTGCTCCCTTATTTGTTCGTAATTCGTCTGTCCCGCACACATTTTGTTTTTCGCCTATAACTGGTTGTTGGCATCAGGCTAACACTATCACTTAACACTAAGGACCTCTCGCTTAATCCACACACAGTCTGAGTTTATTCGAATTTCATAGCATAATTTGCTGGCTTCTTAATTCCATGAGTCTTGAAGGTAATTTTTCTTCCTTCGGTTTCTGCGGGGTTTACGTGTGCCCATTGTCACACATAGAGTTGGTATACGGTGAGGGAAAGGGAATATCTCTTTTATTTACTTGAGGTAACACAATAGCGGAACCTCAATTTGAGGGAACAATGGGGGAATAAAAAGGATGACGAGAAAAAAAAGGACCACGTTGTTTGTTATTTAATGAAAAAAGTCAGAAGGCGTACACGTTCCGTTTGTGGCACTGGTCCTTAGAGAGTATACCCATACACATTAATAATTTTTCTATTTGCTTGTGATCGTTTCTTCCGGCCGCCTGCATCTTCCTAAATTTAGAAATAGTTTTTTTTTCTCTCGCTGTCCACCTTTTGTGTAACCCTCGGTTTTGTATTGGATGCGTTATTTTATTTCCTGCCGGGATTTCATATTGCTTAGGTGAGATAATTTTAAATGACAAATCAATTTGGAAATTGAAAATGTTGCAGAGGGGAGGGGATGACTAAATTTGTAGATATGCCGGTAACGGGGAATGGATGGGAAGCGTAATAAATCAAGGTCTGCAAAAAGAACATTGACTTTTTATAATCCCTCTGAAAATCACGTTTTTCATAATCCTAACATTTTTTTAGTTTTTAACTGAGTAAAATGTAATTTTGGATATTTTAAGTTTCTTACAATAATTTAGGAAGGAACATCCAAACGAAAAACAAAATATTACGAAAAAATCATGACGCCCAGCAGAGATGTATATAATATACCATGTTCACGATTTTTAACACAAAAAAATTCCTTGTAAAGCCCTAGAGCTACCTGGCAACATCCCTTAAAGAGCTGCTCATTTACGGAACTAGGTCAATTTCATAAATTTTACAAATTTTGTTACCAATTGCTCCTTTACTAAATTCATGGAAGGTCGAAAATACTTTATGGTTTTCAATGATGCCCTTTATTACAGCTTAAAATATTTCCTCTTTTAATAAGGCCGCTTTTAGGTTGGGAATGAACCAAGGTATCAAAGAACAATCCAAGCCAAATGCCTTAAGTCCGCACTTCAAGTTGGTTGATGTCATCTCCAACTTCTGCATTCTACTTTGGGCGAAGTCTTTCCCTATATTGAACTGTCGTTTTTAGCTTTCGAAGCAAAACCGATGCTTAAGACTTCCTCAAGATGGCACAACTCTGTCGCTTTGTATTTCCCATTCAAAATCAAATTGCATTTCTTTCTCAAAAGAAAACTAGAATGTGTTTTGAAAAGCCAGGTCCAAGTAGGTCCCTATTGCGCAAGCGTTTTATTTCTTTCCATTTAAAAACGTACTCAGGAATATGGTCCCAAACATTACATTACGGTTCAAGATCAACTTCCATAGTTTTATGGAAAGTCACCTATAAAATTAAGACATCCATAAAAATCACCTCACGAAATGCATTCACGACTGAAGAGAACCGAAAACCTATTCCAACCAAGAGCTTCCAAACTGAGGCACAAGCGCGACGCCTCACCGTCAAGCTGTCAGAATATTTACATTTTTTCTGCGTTCATAGTGGCTTGTTGTTTTTATTTTTTATACTCATACCATTTCGGTGCTTCGACCACTCAATGTCATCCTGTCACTATACACCGCCAACTGGTAAGCATTTTATTACTCATTTTCGAGTGTTAATTGGATTCGCTGTGGCCGAGATTTGTGGGACACTCGTACTCGTTTATCGATCGGCACGATACGACCACGAGCGGGGGTGGTGTAAAGGAGCGCTCTGCACACCCAAATAAAGTGTCGTTAGCCGCGATGCTTAAAGATATCTTTCATTTGTCGTTGCGCTGCGCTGCACGGCGACGAATGAATTTTAATTAGAAATTTATCGTGAACATTTAACTTAATGCGTGTTTATTGTTTATTGACTCGTTGCCAGGATAAAGGCGATGACGATGACTATGGCGATCGGCTTGTCTGCTGTATATAAATGGTGCCGCGAACAACTTGTTACCCATAATATTGGAAATATATTGGTAGAACTTTTCAACGAGATATGGGGTCTTGTGGTATTTCTGAACTGATTCGTGTATTTAAAGGTGATAAACAAATGGCGCGATAAGTTGAGACAAAGAAATTAATGGAGTGGCAACGGCAACGTGTAGAATTACGAAAACATACCGCAGGTGAGAGTATAAGGCAAGAGACAAGGAAATACTTTGGTTCGCGATGTTATGGGGTAGAGGTTTTGCTGGAAATTGTTTAAGGTGCAGTTCGGCAGTACCTATAGGTTAAAGTTGGATAAAAGAAGGGATGTGAGGATGTTGGAGACTTCATTCAGTATCTGTTTTGTTCCTCGGCAATTCAAAAGGAGTGACTAATCCTCATCGGAGGACAGGACTTCATGGAGATGGCTAAATAGAAAGAAATATGCTCACTACGAATTGTTATTGACATTTTTCGTCACTTCGTATGCTGAATTCTGATGCGACGCTTTATCCATCCAGCTCACAAATTTTACGATTTTTCCTTCTAAACAAAGAATGAAAGATTTGCTGTTGCTCTGTTCGCCGGCTGTTGTTGCTAATGTTGTAGTCGCCCCCACTTATACCACTTAGTCGAGGCATCTACTGCCGAGTCTAGTGTGTTCAACGCGTTGCTAAATGTCGATTTTTTGGCCTGGTTATGCGAGATTGCCTTCGCCAAACAAAATACGCTCGAGTAAGAAAGTTGGCTATCAAAATTTCACAAGTTGATCAACTAGATGTACAGAACAGGGTTCACAATGTGCTCAACGCAAACTTATTCAATATTTTGTCGAATTACGTTCCTGAACATAAGCCACCTGAGTTGGTACACAAACGTGTTGAAAAGTAGAAGAGAACAATATAAAAGCAGTTGGGTAAATTATTTGCTCATGTAGTGTATGACCGGCATTAATTTCTTTCGCAACCTAGATGCTCAAAGATACTCTGAAAAATAAGTCTTATTCTTGCTAAAGCATTCATTAATGCTTAGCTAACAGAAAGACCAACAAATTTCAACTGGATGTTAAAAAGCAAATTAAAGCATTTTCGTCACTATGCCGAGGAAATACCGAAGGCGACTCACGAAAGAATTAGTGCCTACAATACTTTCGCAAAAGGCGCAGGGTCATAAGTCCACAGGCCAAAAGTCCACAATGGACTTTTTACCCACTTAGGTGGGTTATAAGTCCACAAATCAATTGTGATCAATTGTGATCAATTGTGATCAATTGATTTGTGGACTTATAACCCACCCAGGTGAGCCAAAAGTTCACACAAAATTCTTGTGAATTTTTGGCTCACTGATTGTGGTCTTATGGCTCACGGATGAAGAAGGTGAAGAAGAGGACAACGAGCTTGAAAGCGAAGCTAAAAATTCTAGTACCTAATGACCTCATTTGCGGTGTTTGCCTCCAAAACCCACAAGACAAACTTCTCCAGCATTGCAATCATTTTAAGATTGCGCTTTCAAACTATGAAATCTGGATGGGGGGGCATGCTGCCCCCCTGCAACCCCCCTGCTTAGGTTTACTGATGGATTACGGGGTGGGTGCAAGGTTCTTCTTATTACTCAAATTTTGTTGCACTTTGTGGGAGTAAAATAAGACCAACTGTTGGAAATTATCCTTATTACACTATTTAAGAGCGAAATAAGGTACATTTTTAGAAGTTGGTCTTATTTCACGGCATCTATCAAACATTCCCATACTTTTTGAGTTGTTAAAAGAACTCTTTTTGTCATATGGATAATTGTGGACTTATGGCCTACTTCCATTTTAAAATTGTGAACCTATGGCCCAAATTATTGTGAACTTTTGACTCATCTGGGTGGGTTATAAGTCCACAATTGATTTGTCCACAATTGATTTGTGGACTTATAACCCACATAGATGGGTCAAAAGTCCATTGTGGACCCTGCGCCTCGCAAAACACTTTCATGTAGTGCATTTAGGTGATAAACCTACCCTTAGTCCTTGGGAAAAGAATGTGAATACCGCTGTGGATTTCGTCGGTATTTGTCCTGACATTGCTCGTATTTGGTCGGTGAATGATACTACTAAACTCCGTATTGGTGAGCTTTATCGGCATTTTTGGAAAGTCGCAATAATTAATACGGTAAACCGATGTATTTGCCCGAAAAAGGGACCAGTTTTTGTTACATTTAACGTTCAGTTCAGTAAGGAAATGCAAGTATACAAAATTCTCGAGGAAAAATACGAAGCAAAAAAAAAGAGTTCCCAGGACAAGATTTTCTTAGACACTCTTTTAATTTAACTCTTGTTGAAACAAGTGCCACTGGTTCCTATTCTGTCGCTCAAAAAATGTCTGTCAAGCGAAAAATGTAGGCTGCTAAGTTAGCATCTATATCAATCCACTGTATAACTATTTTATTTCGTTTATTCTTCTCATTGAAAGAATTGTATTTTTATTTGTCACTCTCTTGTTTTGTCACCCCTCCTGCACCTTAGTTCGAATTACCATAAAGTTCTTAATTCGCTTATGCAAATAAATCCATAAATATAGATTTCCCACGGCGATTAGTTTTGGAGAGGATTCAATTGACTTTGTAAGTGGGCTGAAAGGGGTGCATTGTCTCCCTAAATAGGAAATTTGCATGAGGAGGGTTAAAGGATACCTATATTGGTGTAGTATTTTCCATAAAGAAAAACTATTTCTTAGCAAGCAAGTACGATACCAACTCAGGATTATTTCCGACCCAAAACTGATTTCCTTTCACTTGGTTTTCAAAAACTATACCTTCCACTGCAACCAGCCGGAAGAACACGAAAAAAAAATCAAACAGGAAACAAAACTCTAGGTACAAGAATGTCAAAGACATCAACAGGTAACTCTTCTCGTATTGGGCAACTGTTAGTGTTCACGTTCAATTAACTTTCTTCTAAAATATCTCATTCATCGTCCTTTTGTTGCATCCGACCCTAGGTAGATCCTACACACGCATACTCGTATGTATGCTCAAAAATCGAGAAGAAATCTCTCAATGAAAATTAATGACCGGAACGTATTAGCACTCACAGATTTTCTATTTACGAAGCATATTTACTCCCTGTGGGGTCACATGGATTGAGGTTCGTGTTCATTCATTAGGCTACCTATGTATATGCACAGTTGTCCTTTCGGGGTTACTTACTCCGTGAATCACGTTCCCTTGTTATCGTTTGCGCACAGGAGGTGGTAGCCAAATTATTTGTGCGTGCGCACTTAAAATCCTATTAGGACACAATTACATCGATCTGTGTCTTTGCCTGAATTATGGCTGTAACCAGTAACCAGTATACCAATGTCAGCAAAGGTATTTCGATTTTTTGTTTGCCTATCAGATTTTGCACGGAAATTAGCTTCGGTTACACGGTGGTCTATGATACGTTTTGGAATTTCTCCTCGAAAACGTTTGTGATTTGTTCACCTCCTCGAAACAGTGTTTTAAAAAATCCATTACGTAAACTATGCTCACCAAATGTATAAAAAGGAATATTCCTCTTTTTGGCTAGTTTTGGCGAAGTGGTGCTTCCAGCAATTAGCTATGCCACTTTGATTAACCCATTGCCAATCATTAAGATGGCTTAACATTTTTTTAGGACATCATCATTATAATTATTTTGTTTGTTGTTCGCCTGTTCATTGCAAGGGTCGCAGAATAAGGATGCCCAATCTGGGGGATATCGCAATTACGAGAAGATTAAGCTTGTCGGACTTGGTGCAACTATATGATGGAGGCTTCGGAACTCTTTCTAGAGGAACGGCACAGTTCTTTGAATGACATTGACTTTAATTGGAACAATAAATTGTTGATTGTCGATTTTTGTAGCACAAAAAATCAATTGTGTTGTACCGCATTCACCGCATCTCTTTTGTTAAAGTTCCATACGAGATTTGCCAGAAGTTAAGTTTGTCCCACCGTCGCAGGCATCTCTTGGGAAAATTCCAAGAAGCTCCCAATTCATGTTGCGCTTTGATTAATACTGGTCAGTAATCCAAATCTCCACCCATTTTATTTGGCGATTTTTGAACTCGCCATAAAACATCTAATTAATGAGAGTCATTAGAATTATCTACAAAAATTCAGCCAACAACATTTCAAGAGCGCGCCGTAAAATATGTTCTGCCATAAACTCTGATCACAACTATCCCCATGGTGCACGCGCGGCAGTGTTGGGCTGTGCTGGTCCATCTGCATTCCAAAATGATATCTTTCGCTCGGAAAACCCCAACCCCCCCTGTGAACAAAAAGTCCCAAATTCTAATTTACTTTTGGCCAGATCCGAAATACCGCCAAAAAAGGGTACAATATCCATGGGACATGGCCGATGGCCGTCGTCTGGGCGAAGAGGAATTTATTGACACCTATAAATTACGAAATTGAACACAATAACAAGAGAGTGGAGGTCAGTTTCCAAAAACACTTCACAAATGCATCCCGCAACGAAATAAAAAAAAAACAAAAATTACAAAAAAGCAAAAATTCGAGAGTCGTTTCAAATCCGAAATCCAAGAGTAGAGTCCTTTTTCCCATTTGAACTGCGGCTGGAGGGAGGCAAGAGGGAATGCTGCCCAAGCAGAGACATCTTGGCAGTAACCCTACATGAAGACAATGGTCAAATGCATATCAGAGTACGTGAGAACTCTTCTGCCAGCTTATGGTCGTCCAGTTTTCTTTAATTCTTCTTGTTGTGTCTCTTTTTTGGTTGGCGGCTCGCCGGACCGCACTCTGCCAACATTATAATAATCCATCGTCTCAAAGGATTCCCATAAAAATCATTTACATGAGAAAGGCGAAAGAGCGCAAAAATTCCAAGAGACACAAGACAAATGCGGCAGCACAACCATACACCATAAGCCAATCCAACAGCAGCAACAGCAGTGGTGGCGGCAACAGCAGCAACAGCATACGTCCCTGCGTCAGGGCCCTTCCTTGCACTTTGGTATAACTGGAGGTGGATGTATGGCGTCAAGATGTTGGAGATAAGATCAATGGTGTGTCGTATCAATGCCCAATAAAATTGAGAGAGGCACTGGTTCCCAAATACGTGTTGTTTTCCCTTAACTGTAGGAGGTGGCGCAGCAGCAACGGCGGCGGCGGCAGCAGTGGAGGAGTACAACTAAGGTGGAAGAAGAATGCGACGCGGCGTATAGACACTTTCCGTGGCGTTGGAATGTGCTCCATGTTAAGAAGAAGTGCATCAGCATACTCGTGCAGGTTATTATTCCACCTTCAAAGGATGCGCGGACACATATTGCCCAGAATGCGAATGATATTTAGTTTTGCTGGCGCTGACTGAACCAGCTCTGTCCAGGAGACCGTGCCAATGTTTTCATTTTATTTCCAATTCAAATTTCACTGCCAAAGACTGGCGACTTGTTGGAATGCTTATGCTCGACCTCATGTGCTGGTCGGTTCACTCATGAGAATTCTCTTCATAGCATGAAGTTTTGGTTATAAAAATAAATTGGCCGACCATGGGAGGTACAGGGAAAGTTTATAAGTCAAAATTTGTTGGAGCTCAAGGTTTGAGCTGTTGGTGAAAATGGCACAGGTTGCTGCAGGCCATTCCAGCTTGATCTGGTATTTGCAAATGTGTTGATTATGCAAATATAAATGGTAAAATGTATTCAAACAGTTTGAAACCTTGCACTACCATGCATCAGTGGACAGTGGCACAGGACCACTTTTTCAGACGAAGGGGCGTAAGCATTTTGAGGCTCCAAAAACACCTAATGACAAACACATGCTTCAAAATTCCAAGTACTAAATAAGCTTCATAATAAATAGGAACTCGACCCATAGAAGTGTTAAATAAGCCAGCGCATAAACCCAGTTCGTACCTCAACTCTTTTGTTTCGAACCTTTGTTTCGTTTTTAAAAACTCCAAAATAAATATCATTCTGAGGCTAACATATCGAAATCGAGAAGTTAAATTTAGCTACAAAATTAAAGGCAGAGAACAATACGTCATGATTTAAAATACAGGATTTTTCAGGAGAAGCAAAATAAGACTTTCGCAAAACGTTGAGATTTCAAGAAGAACATTTTTCGCTGCTAAGAGGCTACTGAAAAAATTGTTCTTATTTGTCTTGTTTCTAACAAAGAGATCTCAGAAAACAAATTATATGATTTTAGCCTTCAAATCCGAAGCCTAAATTTCGGTCCTACAAGAAATGACAATTTCCACATGATCAAGCATATATGTATTTTAGGAAGTAAAGTAATGTACAACAAGGTACAAACAAGATGTCTTCAAAACGTCCACACTGGTTTTTTGGGCCTCAGTGCACCCCTTTGACGATACCTTTTTTGACGACCCCATTCCATTGCAAACAATTGCTGGAGTCGTAATATTCGTTATCGAACTTTGGCAGCGTCAAAAGCTGCAGGGTGAAACTGCAAATTCTAAAATTCAAAAATCGAATTGAAAGACCCAAGTGTTTACTTGAAATAATAATGATCCCAATTAAAAAAAAAATTACACTGTTCTCATTTCTTCAACATATTTTTCGAGTTTATGATAAAATCTCAGAAAAAATCATGCGGTGGTTTCACGCGGTTTTGGACATGTTTTTAGAAAGTCAATAAAAATCCTAGCTTACAGTGCACGTAATTCGAATGACTTCTTTATGAGATATGAAGTTCAAGGCAATCAGTTCCGCTTGTGCTGTTAGCCATCACCGAAATCTGTTCTGTTTTGGGTTAAGTTATCTGCATGTTGCTCTACCTCTACAATCTGTATTCATTTGGGCAATTAACCACATTTTTTCATTCAGGATAATTCACCACGTCCAAGCCAGCACTAACTATTCTCTGAACCAACCAGTTTCTCCGCTAAGTTACAGTGGAGTTCTATTTCAGAAATGTGATGGAGGACCTCAAAGATCCAAGGTCTGTACTTTAGGTTAGCAAATCTCCTTTGAGCATGAACACAAGTTTATTTAAACTATTTTTCATAACATTGCGAACTGCTTTTTTTTTGTTGGCATAGGGCGGTTCTCTCTCTCTTTTAAGTATCTTCAGTCCGTAATTTGACTCCCCTCTATCCGAAGTATCTCGCCACAGTCTTATTTCGATTATCTTATCATCACGGTCGTTTATACACCCATACACTATGCGTCCACCATATCTAACTGATCAAGCCAAAATCAATCAACAAATACCGATTTACCGTTTACCGTTCTTTATCTTTTCCAAATTGCCGCACCGTCTAAACAAATCAACTCTGCGCAAACTAAATCCAACCCAACGAACGTTCCACTTGATCGGCTCATGAGATATTGCGCCCGCCCATAAGCCAGTCCCAAATGAGCCACACAGCGCAAACCATAAAGAAAGAGTAGCCAACCGAACTGGCAATCACAGCCGAAATTTAAGCCTCATTAGAATGGCCTTCCCTACTCAGCCCTTTTTGGCACAAACCTGTCTCTATTGCCACTGGCTTTATGCTATATACAGACACCGAGATAGCGCTCTGTGTGTCCATCTGAGCATGCCGATGAAAGAAGCTGCGTTACCTGGCGATAGCGGCCGGCGTTGACTTATTAAGACATCGCACGTCAGTAGGTAGTAGAAACAAGATCATCAGCATAGAATTACAAGAGAACCGATCACCGAAACACACACAAGAACTGGTAACTGCTGGCTTAACCGGGAGGAGATAGTCAATGACGATGCCGCAGACGCGACGCTACCGCTACCACCAGAGCGATGGGTCTTAGACGACCGTCGATTTGAATGAAATCCAATATCGCGGGGACGTTTACGTTTGATGAAGGTCGGTCGAATCCGCAGCCAAAGCCATTTGCTTCTTCTATCTCTAATCGGTGTGCTTTGGTGTGTTTGATTAGATCTCTTGTTAGCGGGCATGGGTGTAACTATGGAGTTTATGGGAAGATGATCTTCGACTGTTGTTGTTGTTGATGTGGCTGCTGATGGCGGAGGTGGTTTCTGATTGCGGGAATGCTAATCAGAGGGCTTTGGTTACATTTTCTACTTTTTCGTGTGGACAGTGCTAAATTCAGGGTTCAAATTAGAAATGCTTCTGTAGGCAAATTGACTTCTATCCTATTCCAAAAGTGGGATTGATAAGGGAGACCTACTTGTTAAAGAATTAATCGGCGGGACACTAATTAACTGAAGAGAAAATGTAGCTCAATGATTAGTTCAAGTCGCTGGAGGCACAGCACTAGTTGCTCAATGGGATGAGGGAAGTCGGCCAATTTTTTTCCCTAAGACATTTTTACTACCCAAACGGAGTTTTTGTCACATTCAGTCTTCCGAAGCCTTCTCAGGCGTCTATATTTTTCAGTACAGTCTTTTAATTCAGTTCTACTTTTTAAAGAAACCGATTTTGCTGAAAATTAAAGCTTGGTCTTATTAGTGGCGGTAGTGTTTATGGAGTTGTTTGAATCCGATTGGAGGGGCGTTGTTTTTGCAGTGGATGTACCCGTTAATGTAACGTTACCATGAATGCTTGCGGATTTTCAGGCGAATTGCTCCCGCAAGTCTGAAGAAGTGACGCGGAATAGATTTATTTAGTAGTAGTTTACTTTGGTCTGCCTTTGTAATAATATTCAACAACAAGTGGTATACGATTTTGGGAACTAGCTGTTCCCGGCCGGCCTTGCCCGTGGTAAGGAAATTTGTTGATTCAATATCTTGTCTAAAGAACCGCTCACATTTAGCAAAAGTGCTTTGTCTTGACAATGCAGCATTTTAACTGCCATGCCGTGTGTATCGAGAAAAAGCGTTTTCAATATTCTTTAATTCCTGCTTAAGTCGAAACAATGTGTTGCTGCCGCTAATAATATTTGGGTACCTACTGGATATATCAAAAATAAATAATCAACGTTTTACAAATTATCGAAAATCCAACTGAAAATTAGCACAAGAAATGGTTTCCACAAATTATCGAAAATCCAATTGAAAATTAGCACAAGAAATGGTTTCACTGTATAATAAGATTAAAATTAAAAAAAAAAATCCCTGTATACAATGTATAGAAAAATTATTTTTAAGAATGAAAACATTTAAAACTAAACTCACCACTTAAATTTGAACTTCAATCACTGGCAAAATCACAAAACTATGTGGAAGACTAAATAAAATTAAGATGCCACGCTGAAAGGGAAAACACAAATAAATTGAACAATCCTAACTATAAATAAATATAATCAACATTTCGCAAATTACCGAAAAATTCAATTGCAAATTAAAGCAAATTGTTTCCGTAAAGAAAATCTACTAAATAATTAATTTCTAGTAGAATTTTTGACAAATACCATCTCACAGTATATTGCCACAAAATTAAGAAAAAAATAGTCCTTCTGTTGCATTAGACATCAGTTCCATATGCGAATTTTCTCTCGCCACGAAGTGATTTTTCGATGTAGAAAACCGAATACAGAATCTATTACAATTAATATAAATCATTCGTGAAAAATATTGGGACTCACAAAATGTTCGGCTACAGTCAGATTTTTGGCCAAGGTCAGTCTAATCTCCCAAGCTCCCCTTTTCGAAGCCTATGCCGGAGCAATTAACCCAAATGTTGTATAATCTTTAAAAGGGCCACGTTCGCAATTTTAAACCCCAAAGCCTTAAACAGTAATCCACGATTCATCATAGATCAGTTTTCCCGAACTTCTCCAGGATGAACAACACATTTTGTTTATCATAAGTGAATATCCACTTATTTTTCACTTTGCAAAAGTTCACACAGAATTTAATTGGACCAAACCAGGCTCTCACATGCGCGTGCTTGTGCCCGAGCTGTCACTTATAAATTCCTTTTGAATGACCGCCTTTGTAAATGAATTCTAGTCGAAATGTGCCATCGCACTAAATAAGGATTCACCTTGTCCGCTAGCCATAATAAACTTTCTTTATCCGAAACCCGCTTGTTACGTGATCGCATCACGCAACACAATCTGTTGTTAAGTTTGCACTGCATGCGCAACAGCCTCTGCTCACAATTGACAAAGTACGAGTATACGCAGGCGTGGGAACCAGCGGACAACTCATACGGAATACGTGCATCACACGATCTTTTATTTTGGAATCTTTCTTTTGGTACTCGTAGTTGAAGTTGTAATTGCATTTTTGGTCATCTTTCCGACTGCCCTGCGCATGCGGTGTATGTTACTAGACGCATCTGCCAATAAAACTGATATTGATTCTCACCGATGATACTATACACTTGTATATAGAGGCGATGAACATAGTCTACATATAGCCGATACTGGCATTGAGAGTTTATCGTATGTCAAACCCAAACAGAAGAAGAGTTCACGTCCTGAAAAATGAAAATAAAAAAATAAAAATGTGTATTATATATATAGAACTCCGATTGTCTGGCCTTTAAGATCTCGTTGTCCTCTTATTGGGAATTCGCATTCCATCTCTGCGATGAAGCGATGAAGCGCCGCTTTTAAAGACAATCACCAACACCTTTGACTATAAGGTATTATGTGTCGCTTGTGCGCATTCCTGGCTGCTACTGCTGTCCTTCTATACATCCACTGTAGCAACAATAACTTCAATAAAGCCAGGACCCTTTTTGGCCGAAAAGGCAAATGCCGCCAATACACCATAGTGGCGACTCAGTCAGACATCGCGAATACATTTGGTATACACCGGTATAAATTTTCTGGCATAATACACATGGTGTTGTCCGATTTTGGACACCCTCAAAAATGTACAGAATATAAGAGAAGCCAACGAATAAGAAGAGCAACTCCGCGTGTCGCGTCCAATAACCGAAAAGGAGATGAAACAAAAGGCGTTTGTTGCGTAGTTTTTGTCGTTGTCGGGTCCTCATGAATCCCATTATATTATCTGCCTGCGTGTGTGTGTGAGTATCACGAGAAGATCGCAAATAAGTGTGTGCTCCTTGAAATGGCAAATGGTACCATATAGCAATGTGGTACAGTGTGTCCAGAAAAGTACAGGGACCAGTACACTATAAAATATTCGATTGGAATACCCCAATGCTGGTTCGTTCTTTATTTTGGATTACTTTTTTCGATGTTCGCTGTTGAACCCTCCTTTCCAAAAGGCTTAGAAGCGGACTAAGAATTCTGCGTTCAAAGCGACAATCGACGTCCTTATCCGCCATTGGTAAAGTCCAAACTTTTGAATCGTAGAGCAGGACTAGGATGTAGAAGACTGACCATCTTACTACTTCATGCCCTTGTAGACCAAGGAAACAAGGATGGGAAAGTATGACTTTTCGCTCGATAGCTGAGCAAAGTTAATACCTCAAATCTAAAATCAGTCTGATCTTTCGATATTGGGTGTTGAATTTTGTTCTTATTTACAACTGACGTAATTTTTGCAGCTTTTGCATCAATATTTTGAAGGAAGTCAGTTTAAAAATTGAGCTTCTGATGTCGTGTTGTTACTTTCGCGAACAAGTTTTGCCAAATATGATTTCGATGCAGTCTCGTAACGGAATTTTTTTTTCTCTATGTATGTTCTAACTCTTTTTTAGCTTCAAAGGTCTCTTTATGATCGCTTCCGACCTCAATGAAGCAGTGAGCGGCTTCAATATTCATATTGGAGATACATGGTACAACCTAACAGGCTCTATGCGGCGTTGATATTTGCGTCCTTACCGAACCTAGAGCCGTCTTGTAGGGAAGGTTCCTAGTCGTTTTCTTAGTGTAACAGAATGGTTATTGTAAGATTTTGCGAAGAAATAAACGTCTATTGTTAAGTCAATAAAGAGGGTCTCCTTTTTGACCTTGCACGAACAACAAAGGCCCACGCTACCTCAGTGACGTGACACTTCCGATTGAATAAGGTATCGACCAAATCAAGCACAAGAAAAAATCTCGTCCACTCATACTTGTCAAAAGATAAAACCGTAGGCATGACGTTTTCTTATACTAAAAATTTTGCCACTTGGGCTTTTACACGTCGCAAGACAAGAATTGCCTACGTCAATGTAGAGTTTTGACCTAAGAGGATGTGTCACATTTCCCGCAAGTTTATCTGACTCAGACTCTCTACCTCTGATCGACACTTCTGACACTTTTTGTGCCACACTGTCGGTCCGCCAGTGGTTTTCCTCGCTTCTCGTTACTGCTGCGCATGCAAACACCTATCTCTGACTGGCTGAGTCTGCCCATCATTATGTGTACGTACTGAAATGGATTAAAGTATGCCCCGGACATACTTTCTTCACCTCCCTCAATCCTGTGCCTGTGGAGCCAACATACCAGCAGGCAGCAGGAGAAACAAAACTATGTCGCCGGAGCCACAGCGCACAGACGCCTTCAAAGTCAGACCCAGCGCACACACCATCCCACTGCAGACAAAAACAAAAATAAAACACATTCGAGTTTACGCTCAATAAAGGAGACAACAAGACATCAGAGCGCCGAAATATCTTGTACCCTCGACCGACGATCCGAATTCTAGGAAATCATTTACAATCGATAAAACACTTTATTGGACCGCCGATATAACTAATTATGTGAGAGAAAGAGGGAGGCAGGGAGGACAAAACGGGCCGATTTCGATTTCGGCCAGATTATGTTCACGTTCCCGATGCCTTGGCATTCGGTGTGTGCTGGTGTATGCGTGCGTGGTGGTTGCGAGTCGTGTAACCTCGAAGGATTGGGTGGTCGAAAATGATTTCATTAACACCTAACAACCGAAAAAGTTGTCCTCCTGCTCCTCCTACTGCGCAGCCACCGCTATTCCATCTGCTACAGGACATTTTTTAATTCCTTACGGTTCCACAAAACACATACACTTATGGGCAGACCGGTAGAGGTGTACTCTTGAGTTTGGCCCGATCGTGTTCGGGACAGGATTCGAGCCTGTCAAGTTCGCCGCCTGTATGCGGATGAGATTTCTATCTTTCCATGGGAGGTTGCCCCATTTCAAAATCCAGAGGAGCCAATTAATTTATAAAATTGACGGAGACATTGTGCCAGGGAGGGACATTTTGCGTTGCACCGTGTTAATTTCTTTTCTTTTTCCCCCAACAGTCGGAGGCAAAAGTGAATTTTGTGATTCCATCGACACACACTCACACGGAAAGAATCGGGTACTCCCATTGATATATGGACCACATAAGATACTTAAGGATGTGACAAAGATCTTATTATGCGATCTGGAGATCTGATAAGGCGATGATAAAATGGTAGACGCCAGTTTTTAATTTGATTGAATTTTTTGTGATGTTATTGGGGGGCTTTTCGTTTTTCTGGCTGCGGATTGTGTGGATTTGCGGCCAAAGGGGTTCCGCCGACGCCGACGACAACGTTTTCGGTGCGAGATGTTGTACTGGACACTGGCGCGGCAGCCGACGCGCGAAAGCAGACATGTGATTCATGTGTGAAGTCGAAAATGAACGCCTTCCAGGTTGGTATTTTGGGTTTTGGCTCGTTTTGTGTGCATCTTTTATCAGGGGCCACATCTTGATCGAGAATCTCTTTCCGATCTTGTGGGGCGCACTGACAGTTTTATTGGCCAGTTTACGAGGATGATTTCTTGGCTTTGTAGAAATGCGTTTTTTTTTCAAATTTTTTTTTTGTTTTTTATAAAAATTCCTTAGCGGCCCGTCCATTAGGCTGCTTTGCATAGTTTCGTTCATTCGGATGGTGTCTTTGTTGCGGTTTCCGGTTTTTATGGTAGTGGCGATCCCGCAGTGGGGGGCATCACACCTGATAGATTTATGTCGGAGATTAAAGGCGCCTCGCTGATTCACAGATTCTCGCATTTATATCAGTCGCGGAGTGATAAAGCGTTTCCATTATTAGTTTGCGGTCTCCTTTGCTGTTGGGGTATTTAAGCAAAGTTCAACTTTCAATCAATTTAGGGAATTTCTTTGGAAATATAGATCAGTGAGAGTGAGTCACCTGTGATCTGAATAGAAAGTGCTTAGCCGGTAGAACGTGTAGAAGGTTCTGACAAGTAAGCCATTTAAATTGTGAATTTTAGCAAGTTTGTAGTGGAAAGCAGTTATTGCCGGAGAAAGAATGAGACTTAGTTTCTGAGATGGGCCTAGGTATGTTCGCATTTCTTATAACAGCTTATTCCGACAAAAGAACTTTGCATAGTACTAGATCATCGTTTTGCATTCAGTTTTTTCTCAACTTTTAAGCTGAACAAGGAATTTAAAGGGAGACGTTTTTATTTACCTATCTTTTGTCCTTTTCTATACGAAATATGTCACTTGCTCTCAGGTGAACTCCGTTTACTCACTGGAGGACAGAGGCGTTTCACATCTGCCATGTTTGAATTGAACTGAATTTTAACTGAATCCGCTGAGCGGTTTTCCGTTCACAAAATTTTTTTCTAGCCTGGAGAACGTAAACTGTCTATCTCTATGCTCCTGATAGTAATGATTCTCTCAGATTCCTTGTTAATGCACGAAGCAAGAGACAATTCGTGGATGACAACAAAAAAAATTCACCCATGGAATGACAGACCGATGAAAAACTCAAAATAATTGTTTTAATGTAAAATGTTGCTCCAAATTGTCACATTTTTAAACAAAGATAATCAGAGCAATTGTTATCAACTTGGGTCGCTGGTTGACCCCACTCTCCAACCAATACCATTGTTCCTCACAATGGTGGAGGTAAATAATTTCACGGGCAATAAATTCACATGGAAAACAACTTCTCCCCGAGTGAGAAATAATTTCACTTATTTTATGTGAAATTATTTCACGCCGAAAATGAGGAATAACTTCACTTCTTTATGGGAAATTATTTATCCCAACAATTAAATTATACTAAGATGCTAATAAATAGTTAAATTTTTTTTTGTGTTCCAGTTAGAGTTGTAGGTGAGAAATAACTTAAAAAAAGGAAAAAAACATTTATGGCAATAAGGTTGTGTCAAATACTTCCACCCACATTAAGATTACGTCTAAACTAAACCAAACATAGGGAACTCTAAAGATTGGTAGAAAAAAAATAAAAAACGTTGTCTAACCGCAGGCGCAAGCTTAAAATACGGCTTGAGCTGTAAGTAAATCTTTTAATAAAATATCAAGATCAAAGTAGGGGCAGTGGTTAGTGGCTTGGCTACTAAGCTAAGGGTCTCAAGTTCGATTCCCGCAAAAACTTTAGAAGATAGAACTGTCAAGCTTGAAATTGTAAATCCATTTTATTCGTCCCAAGAATGAAAAACTCACACAAAACAAAGGCTTGTACAGCTGGGAATTGGGTCACTACGGACCTGTTGCGCCAAATTGTTATTTTATCGACATTAAAATAATGCAAATAAGGTATTAGTTTGGGTCGAAAGTGAGCTGGAACCTACCAAAAATGCATGTTTCGTTCGGAATCAATAAACGGAATTGTAAGTCCTTTCTAATCACCCCAAACATAAAAACTCACATAAATTTTTCGTTGCGAAAAGTCGGGGTGGAGTTTTAATCTAACCAGTTGTGCCAACTATATTTTTGATGGTGTCTTCCTTAAAGATAATAATATAGTTTATCGGTTATTGTAAATAATAAGACAGGTTATTGAATACAGGTTAACATCCTTACAGAATATTTGGTTCTGCAGGCAGACAATTTAAAGCTTTTGAGGTACAGATTAATACCAGTAATTTCTAATTGTGTCGATATGGCACACAAAATACATTTCTGCTTGAATACTCACAAATTAATTTGTTTTTAATTTAAGATTAAAGTTTCCAAGAAACTTACCATATGTCTTATTTCTCTTTTGAAAATTGACTATAACACATAAAGTTGATTATTCGATTATAGGTTAAGAACTACACCGCGCTCGGGGGACGGGTAAAATCTTCGACCGCAACCGCAAAATTTTGTAAATGTGATTCCAGGTCCTAAACTATTTAGACCCAAAGACCAGTTTCTTGTACTTACTGTGCTTACCGAAGTCAATTAGACTACTTCCATTTCTTTATCGGCCTTAAAGTGCTGGATCTATCATCGCCGAGTTTGAAACCTTCCACAAAATCGAGACAGATCTCCTTCGGTTTATAAATTCTATTTATCTACCAAACCCCCTAACGAGAAAATCCAAATATCCTCCACACATCTGTATTCGTACTTAAAATGTGCATAGGTAGGTATACCATTCACATATATATAGTTTTGAAAGCTTGCGACGACTGTCGGTCCCCCGGGACAATCATTATTTCCAAAGAAACGTTTCCATTACAATTTCGATGAAGATGATTATGGCAATCATCGTAATGACGATCGGTATTCCCACCAGTCAATCGCCATGACAAAAGATGATTTCGATTTCCAGATTTGCGAAGGGCCTCGCGTGTAGAGTTTGCAACCTCCCACAGAACTCGCACAGATCAACGTCGATGGGTTCTTTTGCACACAAATCGATTTCTGGCATTTAACTGCCAGCTAACAGCTCCAAGGCAGTTTAAATCAAGTCTTCCTAACTTTGAGGAGTTTATTCCATATCGACGGTGTCTCCAGAGAGTTTATGGCCGGCCACAAGGTAGCGAAACAGCGATTGTCACACGCACGCACGAGAAAACTCTCAGCCCGTCCTGAGCGAACCTAAAAAATGAACGCTGCGGCTAAGGCTGAGAATATAGGTAGCGGTAGGTAGGTACCTACCCACCATCCATCCACTGCATATGGTCTGTGGAAATGATGTTGCTGCTGGCGAGTGATGACAGTGATGACGACGATGATGATGATGGGAAAAACAATCGACCAACAACAAAACAAAACGGTTCATATGTGCAACTGAAGTCGAAGAATGTCAGTCCTTGCCAAATTAAGGAGATGATTTTATTTGGTTAAGGTCCTCTACGTTTATGGGGATGCTGACGACGATGATGATGCACCACAGCATATCGAATGTGCACGAGAGCGCGAGCGCAGCTACAACTTCATAGTTGATTGGCTGCGGCTGTGGCTCCTCTGTCCGCAAGATGCAACAAGTATCATTATCAAGCCGTGTACCTAATCTAGGCCGATGCGGAATCAAACGAGACAGATAGGTGCCTAGGTACGGCGAGAAACCCGTTCGTAGTTGTAGTAGTTGTAGTGGCGATGGCGATGTCGATGGCAAGCAACTCCAAACACAGAACAGCTGAGTGAGTCTGGATAGATGGATGACCGCATTGCTGAGCTGACAGTCAGACAAGCTGGCTGGTGGTATACGAATACGATGAATACGATAGAGGTTCTGGAATTTTAAAGACTTCTCTTTGACGATTAATTGGAGGCTCTGCGAGCGCGCCTCTCCGTTCGAGTTCTAGTTCGCGTTCGGTCGGTCTATGATGTTGTAAATGGTTTTGGACGAGTTTTTTCCTATTTGAAACCGGCCTTGAAACTCGCTGTGCACAATTGCATGGTGCGACGGTAGACAGTGCGACGTCATGGTTACGCTCGTACAGAAACTCGTTGCTGGTATCCGGCGGCGACGACATTTTGTACAGTACACTGCGATAGCTGTTAGCCGATTTGATTTCGGGAAGACGACTTGCAATTAATCAGAAGGCTCGGTAGGCAGCAGAAATTAGCATTCCCTATGCCGAAAACGAAAATGTGCAGCGCATGAAACAATCTGGAATCTGGCTCGCTTGGACGCTTTTATGCTGCTTCCTTTGCCGACCACCAAATGAGAATTATTCATTGTTGTGCATACAGACAGAGTCGGGCGGCTTCAGTTTTAATGTGTTTGCGGGAGCGGAAATCTTCTTCTTCTTCTCAGCGTTTTGTTGCTCCTGTTGTTGTTGTTGTTGGTGGTGGTGTTTCGCCGATGTCGCTGCAATGTCTTGTGGTTAAAAATTGCCCCTTAAGCAGACCCGCCACCGCCAGTTGTTGTGAAGATAAGTACAGATACAGAAAGTTGATTTTTTTTTACTTCTCATTTTTTTTTTTTACTACTGCAAGTATCCGCATACGAAATTCGTTTCGTTCTGGTCTCTTGAACACCACCGCACAAAGTTAATAAGTCATTCTTCAACAGTCATCTCCACCTTTTTTGTTGGTGCTGCTGTTGCGCCGGCTCTTCCGTCAGCATGTAGTCCATAGGTACATACTCGTGGCTCTGTATGGCTCGAACTACTTTACAAATAGACTTCGATTCGGTTGAAGGTTTTGGAAAATAAAAACTAAACGACCGACGACCGAGAAAAACAGAAACAAAACGAAACAGAAACTTTTTCGTTTCGTAAGCCCAACGACGTGTACTGGCAGACGCACTTGTATGCGGCGGACCTTAAACGACGAGTAGTGGGTTCATCTAATCTTGAATTACGATCTAAGTTAATGTCGGGTAGCTGGGTTCTTCATTGTCATCGTTGTCGTTGTCGTCGCAGCGCAATTGTTAAGTACAATGAAATCATAGCGCTTGAGCGAGAGACACGCAACAAATGTTTCGACGACCTTTGTTACGGCCAACCAACTGGTGAGTTTATAGCTTGTGAATTCGCGAATAGGTTAAGGTCAAACGGTTGGTGGCGATTTGTGCGAAATTTGTGGGAGGAGGGTGTATTAATAATAATGATATCCGACCTATGGGTGGACAAAGGCGTGGGCATGCAAGTGAGTTGGGAGGGTATCTAGCTGGCTGATTGTTTGTGGTCAAGTTCCAACCTTGGCTGGGTTATTAGTTTTTTAAATCAAAGTTTAGCAGTTGGATTACAAAAGTCCATGTGCAGAACTTTCCCAATGAGACATGAAAGACTTAAATGTGAGCTAACATCCAAGAATTAGCTTACAAATTGAGTGGTTTCAAAGTATTTATACTTTCGACCAAGTTTGGGCAGTTCTTAAGCTTATATGTACGTACTAAAGCTTATATACGTACTGTGTGTTGGTCTATCGATCTGCTTGATACAACAAAGTATATAACCGCTGACTCTTTCATTATATACCTCCGGTAAACGCTGGCATAAGATTATAGATGTCTGTCATTTGTAATGACAAAAATGAAAAAAAATAACTCTCTCCCAACGAATGGTTGTGAGTGTGAGCAGCTAGGCTTATGGTATAGACGAACTTGTTGCTCCAAAGTTGTATTATTTGTATACCTTTAGGAGCTTGGAAAGTATTAACAAAAGAATCATCTAAATTCGAGCAATTTTCGGAAAGTTCGAAATAGATCTGAATGGACGAGTGCAGTCGGGGCATTAATTTAATGATTTCAGCGTTTCAGATAGTCGTTGTCATATCATCATTTTTAAACACCCTCTCTGTTCCAAAGCTACCCTAAACGTGAAATGGATCTTATTCTCTGCAGTCCAAAAATGTAGACAGAGTCGGTTGTTTTGAATGTTTTGTTTTTGTTGTCAATGTTTTCTGTCGTCTTGCTTGCTGTAGTGTGTCGAATTTTTTGTTCATGTTATACTCTTTGAGTTCCTGTGGAATTTAAAGTCTTTGACTGACTTCGAAGTTATTAATAATAGACCAAACCAAAAGATGAACAAAATAGCTTATGCCTATTGCTAAATCTATTGTATACATAAAATTGATACCAAAAAATGCGCGTTGTCGAAAATGTGTGCAGGTTTTAGGCTAATTTTGTTTTAAAAATACATAATTTTTTGTACAACAATGTTTTTACATTATTAAAGCGCCGACAAACCCGGCCCGTTGACAATACAATGGAAAAATTCAGCATATTTGTTAACAAAGGATTCCCAAAACAACACTAGTTACCTCACTTTCTACGAAACGCTAAGTACCAGTGATGGTGAGTTAGCTTTTCAGATTGTACTGGAGAGTGGGTACAAGTAACAACATGTGTGTTTCTTTTTTTTTTTGGATGTATTCAGAACATAATTGCAAGGAATTCTGCATTTACAAATGAACACATACACGTCTACGTTTCCTTAAATCGTTAGTGTAAAAACTGACCCGGCGTTACTATCGTACCCACTCTCACCTACTTTTCACAAGTTGAAATTTTAACTTTTAGGACTTTGTCGTTGTGCAAATTCTTAGTTATATATATATACCTTTTAAATTTACTTAGCTCATGATTTAAAAAAATAATATTTTCACTTCTTGGCACTGAAAAAAAACAAAACGATATTTTGAAAACTTTTTTGGTGATATTATACTATATGGCCATAATAAAAATTAATATTACAAAAAACATCACATGGCTTTTGAAAACAAGGGAATTCAGCCTTTTCAAGGATAAAATAGTACTAATAGTTCCTCAGGATTAATGCTTATTAGCGCGTCTTGAACAAAATATCACTATTATTTGTGAGTTATTTTGTAAAAAATGTTCAATTTTAAAATTATGGCATGCGTCTTTTCTTAGCCAATTCTTGGTTTCAATTCACTGAAGATGTTTCAACTGAAGCCTATTTCTGCAATTATTTTTTTATTAAAGAACTTTTTACATATCTGTCACATTTAGTTATTTAACTCTAAATGAGAGTTTCTAAAGCAAGTATTATTTATACTTACTCACTCTTTTTAATTATATAAAAAAAAATGAAAAGTTTCAAACCTCACTCAATAATAGGATGGATAGGATACGTTGCATTTTAAATTTTTTTTTTTGAAAATAACAGCAATTGAAGATTTCTTGAAGCGCAATTTCAATTAAAAAAAAAAAAACAATATAGCAGAAAAATCTATGGCAGGCTCTCAAAAAAGTGCCAAATTGCAACTTTAGTCACACAGCTGTAATGCTGCCAGGCCCCATCACATGATGGCTTTAAATCTCCGCCCGTCAATAATCGCCAAAAGCAGAGCTAATAATAATAACAATTTTTTTTTTCCTTTTGTGTGAGATTTAATTTTTGGAACGAATGGAAGGGATCTACAATTTTATGCCGATTCCAAACGGTTAATTGAGAAGCTCTTTCAAGACAGTTATACTCTCGGATGTTTGTCAGACAGGATGTTTGTCAAAACAGAGCTACGTTCGAAATAATTTTTTGGAGTTGTTTTTTTTTTCCCAAATAAAAACTGTTTTGAATTTATTATAGCATAAATGAGAACTCAAAATACTAGGAGGAGTATTTCCTGAAAATTGTCCTAATCATTTTTTTTTAACTGATAAGAAATTTAAATATATTGGCAAGAATATCGCTCATAATTTCGAATAAAATTAATTAACTCATTTTTAGCCTCACGAAAAGTAATGGTCATGTCTAAAATCCAATGCACTTCGCACCGTTATGATTATTTTGTACTTTAATTTTCTTAAAAAGCGAATCCCATAAAATCATTATCAGAATTCCTTATCGATGTTGGACCAAAATCTTTCAAAGTGAAATTCCCTACAAAATATTGCATCAATTGTGCTATCAATTTGCAGGCAACTTCATTGTTCAAATATAAAGTAATAACTACTTTTTGCAACAACTCAATAAGCAAAACACTTGTTACTTATCGGTCGGCGTCTATTGAATAGAAATGGAATTTCGCTGGCTCTTTATATCTTACACAAGAACTGAAAATGGGTTTCCAGTGTGAACCACCTATAGTCATGTGTGTTGTTTACAATTCAAATAACTCGACTAAATTCCATAGCACTATCTTAGATAGCCAAAGTGATAGCGAAGCAGTGCACTTTAAATCAGCATTTGATTAGACATTGTCGCACTAGGGGTTAATTTTGCTTTATATTGGGATGTTCTTGTTTATAATAATTTGTGACAACTATTACCAAATCGGAGTGATTGGGTTCTTCGGAGTAGCGGAGACCACTACTGCAAGAAATGAGACCAAGCCTAGTAATATACTTTATAAATCTTCGACTGCAGGGTTATTCACTATAGTGAATATCTAACTCGTCCATCACTTTACAGGTGGCCTCCTCGATCGAAGCCGAAGACGCTTCCTCCTACTAACAGCCTAATCCTTTGCCCAAATATAACTACTTTTAAATCCCCACCAAACGCATGCCGCTTGCTTCTTGTCAGACAGCACAAAGAAATTAAGAACGAGAAATTGCGTCGTCAACTTAGTACAATTCTTCATTCACGCCTAGTTGGCCATCAACTGAACTGTATAATTATCACGCACAAACCTGGTTGACCAACCTTTAAGATGCATCACTGCGTTAAGTACTATAGGTCGGGCTGCCCTCGATCCTCCCTTCAAATAGGTTAAATCTAACTGATTGCCGATGGTCACCCTTCTTTGGCTCAAACAAAACAGTTCTCTAACAATCGAATTCACCGCAGACAACAACAAGACAGCGCAACTGCTTGCACCATGGTTAGGCTCGCCCACGCGTGAAGATCACTTTTTGTCCCGCTCTATGTATGATCTGTCTCTAGGCGAATACGTCAACAGTTAGATATGCCCAGGTTCGCACACTCATCAAACTGAGAAAGGGTCACATCAGCGGTGTTGCTAGCGTATATCTCACATGGTTGTTGTCGGCGCGGCGCGATGCCTATCGCTTCATATCCGAACACTGCGCTGCTCCAAAGACAAAGAGTGCGTTTTTGTCTTCCGTTCCTTTTCCTTTCTATACGCGCACCTGTGGCAGTACGAGCGAAAAAGAAACACATTTCCACCTGAAGGAAGCACGAAGAAGAAGCAAGCCTAGAGATTTACCTCCGCATCCGCACTGCCCCATCACCATCATCATCGTTGTCGTTGTCGTCGTCATCGGGAACATCATCTGCTCTGGTGGCAGTGTCAGACCAAGGGTCACGTTGACTGGCGATGATGGTTGAAGGAACTCCACCGCAGCCCAGCGACGACGATTCTCTCCGGCTCTGCATCCAATATTATTGTTTACACATCGTCGTCATGTGTGCGCGCACTTGAAACTTTGCGACGACCGACGACGATGGGAATGGGAAGACAATGACAACGACTTTCAAGAGGATCCCCGACTCGGAAGGGACAAAAATGAAACCTGGTCTGGAATAACAAAGCAAGCTCTGCACGAGATACAACAAAAAACAAAAATGCAGAATAATCATAAATAATTAAAATTGAATTAGTGTGGGGAATCTCTCTCTGATCTACCATTCCTTTCGAAGTGAGACCATTTGGGCCCAGTGTTTGCTTTTGGGACACCGAATGGTGTGCAGGGGAACTGCTTGTTATTTATACAGGCATTTTATATATGATTTGGTGATAGTTACTTCCGATGACAGCTGTAGTTATGATTGTCCCGCAACTACAGCTATGTAGTGTCTGATGACGATACGATTTTTTTTTCTTTTTATTACGGGGACGTTCTTTGTTTATGAACGTCTGATCGGGTAGTACAGTAAGTAGATGACTCATCGGTCTGTCATACGGTCATGCGATCATGAGTATTTGGACGATTTAGCAGATTTGATTGAAGCGCGTCAAGTTTGTGGACGCTCTGCTTCCGAAATCATTATCAACGAAGGTTTTTTTTTTCACAAAACGTCATTTAGCCATTAAGTTCGAGGTGAACAATTACTACCACTAACCTATCATACAGTGCGTGTGAGAGCCGGATCCGGAAGCATGGTCCCAGTCAGCCACCGGATACAAGTTAAGTGATTATGCGGATTTCACAAAGTCCTTTCTAAAATATATTGCGGTATCTAAAATTCCCCTAGATACAGAAGGTTGAGTGTGTATAGTTGATGTGGGTGTATTTTTGGAGTCTTTCAGCATCCTTTAGACTTCCTACTTGGTAATTGAGGCTAATAAGTACGAAGTCTGCATTGGATCAAACTAAACACAAAAAAGCCCGGAGGCAGAAGATAGACATCTTCGTTGACTGCGATCAAGGCTATAGGGTCCGTCAATATAGCATCAAAATTAGGACCAAAACGTAAAAATGTACTGGCTTCAATTGATCCCTTTAATTTAGTAATGATTTGGGTTCTAAGACATGGCAAAATTTATAGAAACGATCATGCTAACGAGCTGGTTAATTCGGGCTTTGCCCTTTACTTGTTGATTTGCAGAATTGGTTTAGGTACATGTTACTCGGTGAACACAACCTCAAATGGAGGAGACTGGCGAACTACGTCATATCCAGAAGGATATTGCCAAACTACAGCAAGGAAAAAATAACATACCTTAAAAAATGAAAAAGGCCGTCGCCGGAAAAATGGCGATCATGGCCATAAGTGTCTTCAGTTCCACAGGTTGATTGGCTTTCTTCTTTTACAAACTCCAACAGCGAAGTCAAGAGCTGTAATGAGAAAGTTTTTCCACAATCCGTCCGACTATGCCAGCAGAGGATTTTCTAATTCTTCCTTTTCTAAAACTTTTCTGCAACTTAAACAAAGGCCGAATTCGAACAGAATTGTTCAGGTCCTGAGAACAGAGCTTCCAAACTTCTTGTCGAAAATCTTTTGCCCCCAAATCCGACTGCATTTTAGTTTGATTTCCAAAATTGACTCGTTGAAGGTATAGTTAAAGCAGCGCAAAGCTGGTTTGACATTTTTAAATTGAGTCTTCAGAAGTTGTTAAAATGATTAGTGAAGGCACTTTTTAATAGCGTGAAGCTCTGTCTGAGAGAAATTGGGGTTTTCCTACTGACGATTGACAGTGTTTTTTTAAGCTAAAGTAGTAAGAATAGCAACCCCATAAAAACAAGTTTCAATGATGGCAAAACCTCATGAAGATATTAATTTTTTCATTATCATACAAGCTGTGAAAAAAGCGATCTCTGCGATCTATGTATCGGGAAATAATATAACTAATGAGCTGATCTTACAGGAAAGATCCCTTAAACTTAATGAGTATCTACTGATGGCTTCCTCTTACATCTTAGTCAGGGTATAAAGAGCAAACTACTAGTAGTGACAATTAAAATATGGAAAGGTCTTTTTGGCAAACTAGTCAGAACAGCTTTTGTTAAAATACTTTCATATTGCGGAAGTCCTAAACCTCAACGGCATCATAAGTCCCAATGAATTTTCACTGCTCTAAGTATATACCAAGTATGGCCATTGTCTTCTTTTTTTTTTTTGGGGAGTTATTTTTCAGCGGCGGATCTTTGTATACTATAATTCGTTAGAGTTAAGGGTATTTTTAAAATGTTCTAAAGGTCCCATGCATTCGTCCTAAAAATTTATTGCAACATGTGCCTTTCATTTTCAGGCCTACTCCTAGCTTTGGTAAATTCAGAAGATGTTATCTGCAAAGCACCCTTTTTTATTTATAATTGATGGCAGACCTTATTGGCTTTCTCTTTCCCTCGTTTAAAGGGTAAATTAGTTGTAGGTACTACGAAATTCCGAACCGCATACCGATTGGACACTTGCCCAATTTGAAATAACTCTTAACATACATAATCTGGTGGATCCATCATTATAGTTCGATTACAAAAATTTACATCGCAACATATCCAACATTTTTCCCCTGACCATCATAGACCCTAAGCAACAACATTAAGGATTCCAATTTATGGCCCCATAACACTTTACTACACACGTAACATCTTTTACTTTTGAGTCATTAACACTGGTATGACAGCCGCACACTAACACCCGCGCACCTTTCTTAGGCGCACCGCAGTCATAGAACCCCCAAACCAGAACGGAACAAAAAAACACAACTCCTCACTCGTCATACCTTCATCAAGCCCAAATCTGTGGGAATGAGAGTAATTAATCCGCGGACAAGAAATGTCCAAGCCACCACAAAGCAACGAGCAATAATTCTTTAAATTGACAATTGTTGTCAAAATGGTCAAAACGGGTGGATAGAGACGATCAGACAAGTATAAAGCGTCCGTCCGAGGTGAGCCGTATCTGTGGGTAAATTTTGAGAATGCTTCTTGTTTTTTAATTTTTTTTTTTATTTTTGGGGAAAACAAGTCGCGCTAATCTATGTTTTGATTATTGTCATTATGGCCAGGCTCAGGGCACAAATTCATTTATCATGTTCGCGAGCTTTCCACCAACCAACAGCCGCATCAGCGACAGCGACATACTCGTACCTCTCCTATACAGCACTTCACAGGTGAGCCATTGTTGACAGTAGTTGTCCAATGTCCACCGTGTGTGTTTTTTTGGGTTATTGTTTACCGCAGCCCCGAAAAGTAAATAACCATGGGAAAAATGATTTCTTAACTTGGTCTTGGAAATTATCATTAGAATAGAAACGGTCAGCAGCAGCAGCCGTGGTGGTGGTGATGGGAAAAAACCAACGACATACCCACCGTACAACGGGAGAGAGTGGGGTCGGCTTTTGAGGAAAGATGACGGGAATTACGGTGGCGGCCCATCAACTTCACAGATCGGGTTAATGTTGTTACATTTGTTGTTGATTGGTTTCTTATGGTGGATATACAGTGAGCGCGCTGGTAGTCTGCCGAGTTGTTGAGCTTGCTGTGGCGATTGCGATGGCGATGGCGATGGTGATGGTAGCAATGTCAGTGGCACTTGTGTCTCTTGTGTATTGTTAATCCATGGGAGAGTGTCGTCTTTAAGTGGGCACTTATCGAGAGGGATTTTAGTCGGTAATTTGGAGTTTATGTTATTTGCTGGGAGGGAACTTGTTGCTAATCAAGCCAACTGTACAAAGGTGTTTAGTTTTACGAGCGCGTTTCAAGTTTGTTTGAAGTGACGTAAAGTGTTTGAATATGTGTGTGAACTATGTGGATGTAAGTTTGGTCGATAGTTATGTCAAACAGCATTGGGGGTCAATATGGCTATAAGAATAGAATCGGATTTGTTAAGGAGGTGGTTCTTACTTGTTAGAGTATAGACAATTCATGTTGGGCTTGCTGTAAGATGGAGGAGTGCGACGATGGATGAAAAGTGAAATAAATTTTGTCAGAGAGACGCAGAGAATGTTGGTTTAAGATGGTGAAAAAATATTTTAATTACTGGCATGCTTGATATTTTGTGCTAGAGATTCTATGGTAGATTTGCGAAATATAGATCAAGTCCCATTGTAACTGGCATATATGGCGTGGGATAGCACAAGGCATACATTGCTATCAGTTCAGTCTGGGCTTTTGTTGCATAGACTATACCGAATCATATTTTACACCGATTATATTGAATCATAATAAAGTGCCTATATAGCAACTAGACTAGAACCACTCTCCATCTTCACCTTTAACTAGAGGTTCACTAAAAGAATTTTGACAAAGGATATGGGCCAGTATACTTGGTAAATCGCTAAAAACTGCACGAGGACTCTGTGGAAGATATTGGTACAGAAAATATCTGTCACCAACCATACCATTACGCATGTGCTATAAATATTTTCTTGTTTCCAGATTTCAAGAAAAGATAAAGCAATTCAGGTGACGATCGATAAGCGATAATGTTGATAATAACATTATAACCTGGTAAATGTATTTGCTTATTGGCGGCGAAAAATAAAAACCTACTTCAACTTATTAATATCTACTAGTTCGGGGAAGCCCTAGAAAAATGAATGTCGATTTGAGCTGTTAAACGTTTTAGCTATAATAAATTTTTTACAGAAAATAAAAGCCGTGTTGTTGACTGGGTTGATTAAGAAATTACGCAATCCCTTACCATTCGGAAGAAAAAACTTTCGCGCCTAATTATTCATCGTTTTTATGGTCTCAATGGAAGACTTACATTTGGGAAATGACGAGTAAGTAAAATTTAATCTGACTACACAAAATTAATGTAACAAACGCTCTTTGTGAATTCCTCCTTTTCCATTCGACTATCACTATCGAAACTACAGTTGTGAACGACCGTAAGCTTGAAACCTGGAAAATGGTTACATCTTACATGCATGGGGGTGAAATGTTTATAATTTAGTCGATCAATGTTTCAACAGATTAACTCACATGCTGATAAAAATCTTTTCGAATATGAGTGTCAGACAATTGAAAATTTTAATGACGATAATAGCTTTTTTATACCCACCGTAGCTAGAAGTTAGCAATATTCCAAGGATTAGAATATCTTCTGTTTTCGAAATCTTCTGTTTTCGAGTGTTTTCGCCAAAAACCCGGTTTCCGCTCTTTGTGAAAAGGGTATAAAGTACCTCGGGAAAGAGGTGAACCAGCAGAGGCACGGCTTACAATTAAACGTAAAAAAAATTATAAGTTTCATATTACTTTTCGTTGCTTTTTTTTACTTATAAGTTTCCTAAACTTTTATTTAGCAAAATACGTTGTCGCCCAATTTACATTGTATATGTGCAGAGATTTGACATTTTTTGTTTTTTGTCTTTCAACTGAATCATTATTTATTGAAAAAAAAAAAAAAAAAAAAATTATAATAATAAACTAACAAATTAATGAAATAAGCTCAAAGAGTAAAACATTTAAATTTATGGTTTGAGTGATCGAAAAATATTTTTATGATTTTGACAACTTCACGAGCTCCAGTTATAGTAGCAAGTAAATTTCCGCTGATTTTCACTAAAATTGCCAACAACTCCGAGAACCATTAGTAGCCTCAAGACTAAGCAAAATTAGCTAGAAAAAATGCCAACGCACTTTAACTAAGTTCATAATTGCATCGAGAACTAGCAGCAAAATTAGATACATATAAATCGGTAGAATCTACCAAATACAAAGACAACTAAGTCAGCTTTTCAATACAATCCTATTTTAGAAGAATCGCCAGTACTCTTACCACACTTTCCTATTTTTCAAACAGGATATCCAAAAATTCCATCATTTAGCTTGCATCTACCTCACCCAGATTTAGTTTTAGCCATTAATAAGAAACAAGCACTTGAACTATGCGTGCGCTCAAGCTTTGCTTTACCGAAAACAGTAGCTACGTTAATAGCATGGAATTTGAATAATTTGCTGTAAATTGCCATCAAATTTTATGTTTTTCATACGCCAATTTAAGATCAAAATTTGTGTCAATATTCCATGTATGTACCCATGTATATATATTCGGCAGGAACGGCAATTAAAAAATATTAAGAATTGTACCACTTAAAAGTTTCGTTGGGCGCCAGTTTAATGAATTTCTCACCGCGAACTATTTGTAGGCACCTAAAGATAAACCATCAGCGCAAATGTCCAATTATGTACATGACAAGTAACTGTGTCTCAAATTCGCTTGTTTGCACCTATTTAACTTAATCATCTCGTGATGAAATACAGCCCAGTCCGACTGCGTCAATGTTTACCAAATATTTCCAATAAATTAAAAATCCTCCACCTCCACAATCACCAAAGCACCCCCAACAAACTGTTCGACGTGCGCGATCATGCTCAAGCGCGAACAAACGATAGCAATGCATCCGCCAGCCGCCACAGATAAATTTCTCACATTTTCTGAGCCAACCACAAAGGCAAAAAGATACATGCACGATGTACCTATTCGCACCAAGAAATTTGACACACAATCCAACTTCCAACTATAAACACAACATGTCCTATGTTCTCAGCACAAACCAAAATAAAATAAAGAAAAAAAAAAAAAAACAATATTCACACTTGAATATCTAATGCCGGCATTCGACACAACTTAAATATTTCCGTGCACGTATATAGCGTGTCTCACTGCAACAGCTCTGTTGTCGCAATCGAACAGCACTGTTGTATTAAATGCTATCGCGTGTGTGTTCCTTCCATTCTGCTGCCTTCTCTTGCTCAGATACTTTGGATTGGATTGGATTGACTGTATATAATTTCACAATTTAGTTTATAAACGTCAATCGTTCTGGTCGCATGTTGGTTGCTCTTCGTCGTCGTCGGCAAAGCAAGGCATCTCGGTTTATTATTATAGTAAAACATTTTCCTTCTTAACGGAATTGTTGCAAAATAAAAAAAAAAGTACCGACGAGTACTTTGATGTGAAAACTTTTCGACTTCGGTTCGGTTAAGCGCGAGAATAAACAAAAGCAAGTTCGTCAAAAAATTAACACAACAAAAAAACTGATAACTACCCGATAAAATAAAATAAAGTAAACTCTTTGCCAGAAAGATAGTGATATAGAAATAAACAACAGTAGCTAGTAATTCTTTCTTTATATCACATTCGGATACTCCAACGCGAGATAGAGAGGCTGGCACCACCACTGGCACCCTATATACACCCGACGGGACAGTTGTTCTATTTATTTATTTATTTATTTTTTTCTTACTCAACAAAAACAAAAATATCGCAGACGAGTGACGATCTTTTAAGATTCACGCACGGATGACTGTTTTTTTTTTTTTTTTTTAATCGAAAGTACCTATAGGTACCTACTCCGAAATTTTTGAAAACCAAAAGTCTTGTCCAAAATAATAAATTTGTTGAAACAAACCAATTTTTTTGTTATATCGGAAAAAAGTGTTTAATATATATAATCTTCTTAAATCTAAAAAAAAATTGTGTAAAATATAAGAGAAAAAAAAGAAGAAGAAACGGTGCTTTTTCACTTCTCACATATAGTCGAATCGTGTTGAGTCTTCTACTTTACGTCTCCGTCGTTTTGTGTCGATTTATAATTACTCCTGGCTAAATTTAGAAAACGAGTGTGTCTGGCAAAGAGTCCAAGACATAGTCAAATAGTAGCAAGCCGCCGGATCAGCAGTAGCGGCAACAAACAGACTGTAGCAGCCCCCAAAAACAGTAGCGCGCAGCCAAGTAAAATTATATATACACACTTGTGTATAGAAGATCCCGTCCATGTGTATTTAGTAGAATTATTACAAAACGTATACAACTAGTATACTAGTGCCGGAGAGTAAAACGCGCGAGCAAGAGAGAGCACTTTTTTTTTGTAAAATAATCGACTTCGAGTAACGAAATACGCGCTCAACGCAAACGCATCCGCGCATCGTGTACTTATTTTTTTTCTTCTGACATACAGATCTTTTTTATCGCGTGTTGGAAGATGTAAAAGATTTTTTTTTAACGAAATAATTACGAAAAATAGAGGAAAACAAAAATTCAACTCAAGTGGATAAGTGCGAGCAGAGAAGAATTGTGTTTGTGTTTTCGAAAAAGAATATAGTGCTTAAAAAGAAAGTCACAAGAGTGTATTTGAAAAATAGTGTTTTTACCCCTGAAACTCGAAAATAAAGATCTGTCCGAAATTGTGATAGCAAAAAATGTTCTCTAAGAGAAGTCGTTCGGATTGGCAGCCTTAAGAAACCGCACGAGTCCATATGCATCTTTGGTCTTTGGAATTGTTGACTTGATTGGAGTTGTCTTTTTCCGGAACTGTCAACATTGTAACAATGAAGATCATCTATCGGCACGATTTCAATTACATTCTGCGACAATTTACACACACCCGAGACATACATTTGGAACGTCGTTTAGGTGATATCATCAAGTGGCACAAGGTCATCTGTTAAAGGACCCAAACAGCGGACACGCAGTGAAAAGCAAGCGAACAGTATAAAGAGCGACCAAAAGAGTGCGCGATTTTTTCGAATTTTAACTTAGAAACGGGGGGTGGCTTCACACGGGACGCCATGTATGCGCGAGAATTGCGCAAATGGAGTCTAAAGTATCAATCAACCTATCTGTGGCTTACGGCTATGGTCACAATGCTACTGGTAATAATCTACTGCCCAAATGCTGCAAGTATGCATCTGCCAATAAATACAAACACAAGAGATCCAGCTCTGCGGATACCGTCGACAGATAGCAGCGGCTACAACTGGTGGCTGGATAGATTAACCACCAGTAGCAGTAATAGCAACACACAAACAAACAGCGATAGCAGAAGTAGTAACTTAAGTAGCAGCATAAGCAATACAAATAATAATTATAATAGTTATAATCCGTTAGCAGTATTTAGTGATTTAAGAAATCACAATGCCAGAGCCAGAGCTCCTGTTAACGTAGCCACCGCCGCCGACACCACCACATCCACCACAACCACAACCACAACCACAACCGCATATAGCAACAATAGCCACACCAGCAAAAATAAGCATAACAATGTTCCAAATTCAAATAGTCAAATAAATTATAATTTAAACCCCTATGCAAATAGTTTAACTAGGAGTGCATACGCGTATAGTAATAGTAGAAGCAATAAATTAAGAAGACACACCAATCAACCAAATGCGAACTACCACAGCCCAGTTCGGGTGGCGTTAAAGGCGCCGCCGTACACCCTTTTGCCGCACTCATCGTCGGTGCATCATCCGGTGCGATATGCGATCGCAACATTTCACGTACCACCAGAATTACCGTCACCGTCATCGTCACCATCACGAGGGGAATTCGATCAGCAACATCGACGACGACTGTTGTTGCGGCAACAGGCTCACAATCGAACAATGTTGCTGGCGGCGGCGCGTAGTCGACGCGACTCTGCAACATCGGCTGCTCCACTTGGATACCTAAGGAATAGTGCAGCAGCTGCGACCGGCAGCTACAACAACTATCAGAAGCATCACAAGAACAACAATCATCACATCAACAACAACAACAATCGGAAACGTCCGCGTCGCTATTGTTCAGCTCGAGATCCCGCGCAGCTAGCCTTCGAAGCGCCAACCGTCTTCGAGGGTAAGATCATCTCGATGACACGCGATCGTCGGGCGAACTTCTCAGCCACCGTTGAGGTGAAGGAGGTGTTCAAGCAGCAGATCGGATTCCGCTTGCAAAAGTATCTGCGTCTGCAGTTCGCCTACCGCAATACGAGCGCCGAATGCGATATCTATCGGGAGTTCCTGCGGCCCCGCGGCCTAGTGCGCGGCGACGAGCTGGAACAGGGCCGCATCTATGTGATGTTTGTGCAACAAATCGATTTGGGGAATTTCACAATTTTGGGCCAGCCAATTCGTAAAACAAGGCGTGTTATTGAGGCGGTGAAGAATGCTGTGAGCGAAAACTATGGTGAGTTGAAAAGAGAAATACAAAATTCGTTTCTTCTTATTTAATTTTTTCATCTGTTCGCTTCGGATGCGTATTGTGCAATGTGTCTGTGATGAACTGGTTGCGATTGGTATCGCACACTTGATAATTGTTACATCACTGATAATAGCGGTTTTTACGAAGGCGTCCATCATAATTTATTATAGATTTTGCAGCTACCGAGACTGTATGTTTTTTTTTCAGTTTTTGTTATCCAATACACTATTCTTTTGACAAATCGAGTTTGAGCTTGCTCTTGATTGTGAATCAGATTTTAATTTATTTCTCACGATCCGAGTGTATGCTTGTCAAAATTGGACCGCCACATGAATGTAAACTAGATTATTGGTTATTGTGATTTTTGGTTTACAATACCTCAGTCAGCAGATCTAAACTTGTTTTTTTTTTTGTTTTTTTTTTTTTCTTCAACGGTTAGGTGAACGCAGATGTATCGTAATATGAGTGGTTAATTTATTATTAATTAATTTGCCGGTTTATTTAAACTTCAACTGAATCAAGAGTAGGTATACAAGGGCGTAGCTGGTGTTTTGAGTGGTGCAATTTGTAACAATAGGAAAATTAATGCTTTCAGTGTTTAGCATAATTTTGTATTAAAACTCAAGCTTCGAATTAATAGCACTTTCTGCTTCAAGTTTAATTATTTGGTGGAGTTTCTTTCTTGGGCATTTTTGTTATTTTTAAATAATCAGTTTTCACATAATGTGGTCCTTGGAACGGTCGATTTATACATTACAGCAATTCTGAATCCACTTTGGAAACCGAGTCTGTCCTTGGTCCTTGGAACGGTCGATTTATACATTACAGCAATACTGTATCCACTTTGGAAACGAGTCTGTCAATTTTGTACGGGGAAAATATTATTCTGTGCTCCTGTCAGTTGTTTGAGTGGAAAAAAAAAATGTCAGGATAACATAGTAGGTGGTATAATTATGTATGGTTATTAATAAACAAAAATGGTACCAATATCTGCATTCCATTTGGATTTATGTAGGTACAGGTACATATATCTGTTCTCAACGAAATAATAAAATCTGACATTATAGGCCTGATATCCGACGTCAATTCTGCCTAAAGTTATATTGGAACACATTAGTTTTTATCTTCTCGACTACTGTTTTTTTGTGTGTTTGTCTTAAAAATACCCGATTTTTATTCTCGGTATTGCACATATTGTTGGTCGAAATAGAATAATATTTCACTGCCAATAAAATCCATTGACAGAACAATACCAACCAAATTATCAGCCAAACACCTTCGTTGTGATCATCTACACGATCGCGCGATATGTATTTCAAACGATCCTTCAAAATCGCTATTAGTCACAGCTAAGAGAGTTTGAAAGCATGTTTCGAAAACGGATCTGATCGCTTCGTTCGAAACAGTATTTGGTCCAAATTTCACTTATATATTCGATACGGTGATCGTGGGCACATTTAAGATTTGAATCTCTGTTAACTTGTGATAGAATAAATGTTTAAGTGTGCATTATTTTAAAAAGAAATTGTCATCATTCTCTGAACTTCAACGCAGGTGATAATGCCAAAATTTCCAAAGAAGTCAACTAAACATGGTTTAAAAACATTGCATTTTGCATGGTTTAAAAACATTGCATTGCATTTTGGAAAATAAAGCAAACCCCATTAAACTTTTCAATCGCTACTGGAGGAAATTATTCATGGAGATCATGATCATGGTATAACGTCTATAAACATTATAAAATGAACTACTGCTCAAAGGGAAGTAGAAACGAAATGGGTCAACCCTTTATTTTTCAAAGCTACATCTTTTCTCGTAAATCTTATTATTGAAGGAATTCCGGGTGTTTTGTTTAAGAAAGCGCCTTTTTCTTCTTCACTCACAGCACTATATGTCAATGATCAATACCAAAATATGAACAAGAGTAAAAGGGAGCTAAATGTCTTCTAGCATTAATACAAATAAAGTTTGAAACACCTTTAATAAGTAACACATTGTCAGAAATTATACAATTAATCTTCGAATAGGTAGCATTAATTTTGTATTTAACCTTCATCTGAATCCGTTTCTTCCTTTTCCGTATGTAATTGGTTAAGAACTAAAAATTCATCAATTAGCTAAATACTTTCAGCTATTTGTTTCTATCAATAACTGTTAACATTTTTGAACGATCACATTACCACCCTCATATATATAATCCGATTACTGGGGAAGTCAAAAAACGGATGTCAAGATTACATTTGCAAAAAATGCCTAAATAATAAATAAAAACCGTTTACTATTTTGAGAAAAAAAATTGTTTTGAAACTTTGGCCTTGGCTAGGCTGGCCAGACGTCCTCGTTTTGGAGGACATGCCCTCATTTTATGGGAAAACAAATGTCGGTATATGGAGTTTTTCCTCTTTTTGGGATTTCTCGGTTTACGGAATTTTTCGACACCATCAAACTACAACAAAACTAATTCAGAAATCGTCTTTCTGGTGTGATCACAACATAATATACATTTGTACCCGAACACATTCACTTCTGAGCACAACAGCATCTTTTTTTTAACAATAGTCTGAACACACCCATTTGAGAGTTAAATTTCTTTTGCAATTTTATTGAATTGTTTAAAATTGATGTTTTGTGTTTGTTTTAATGAATTAAAAAAAAATGTACATATATAGATATTTCATTTGTGATTTTTGAAGGCGTCCTCTTTTTCCTGGGCGTTTATCTGTTCCCCTCAGCCTTGCCTGTATAGCGCTATCAAAAGTTGAACGGGGTACTATACAGACTGGGTCCTCGACATGTCTAAAAGGGCAATTAGAAACATATGGACAAATTTTATTGGAATGTTGGTAATCGCAGTAGAACCCCACAGAGATGAGTCACCTCAACATTTTGAAGAAACGATGTCTGTTAGCTACAGATTTGACAACCACGTCACAAACCGACAGCTCATTGAGTAAAAGGAAAATTTGTCGCCCCGGAAGTCTTATATAAATATATCACCAAGTGGGTGTCTTCATTGACAGCAGAGAGAAACGAAGTTTTTTTCTTTCAATCCATTTGTGATGTGTTTATTTATTTAAAAAATACGAAAACTTGCTAAAAAAAATATCTCGGATTGCCGTTCTCAAAAAAGCACAAGTACACTTTACACACGAGTGACGCATCTGTGCGGCCTTAAGGCGCATACCTTGAATCTTGACACAAAAACACATGTTTCGAAATTGTTCTCATGTGCAACCTTGTTCAGCTAAGTCACCTGCTGCTGCACTTGTAATTAAGAAAGCCACATCTTTCTTTAAACTATCTGTCCTTAGACTCAATTGGTTTTGTTCTATTCTCCCATACAACGATCGTCGTTGCCGCAGTTGATTTTTTTATTTTTTCCAACCGGAACTAAAGTGTCTGTCCATTCGATTTGTTGTTCCTGTGTGACTAAAGTGATGTTGTCACGTTTTATTATTGTTTCATATCCATTTGGCAACGAGTATACCACAAGTCCATTTGGCAGGCTTAAAAGGGGGTTCGGATAGAGTTTCACTCGCCCCGAAGATTCACATAGAAATGGAAGTATAATGTACATATGCGAGTGCTCATGTACAATGCCATGTGCTTATACATTGTACACCCCCGTGTCATTTGACGTAAAACGGTCACTTGCGCTACGGAAAACCTACTCCAAACTATGAATGAACGTTTGTCTTATCTATGGCAAAGCGCCACTTGGCTAACACATTTGTGTGCCGCCATTCACCGATTGAGCACATCGCACCGAGCGTATACTTTCGTATAACCACTACAGACAATAGCCACTATAGCCACGAATGCTCGGACGCAAAATAAATAAATAAATGTGAATGTGAATAAGAATGAAAACGCTCTATACTCGGGGCGAGTTGATGTTGAAATTTATCGAAAATGAAAACATAAGCGATCAATTTGCCACACATTAACACTGCGACCGCTGCTGCAGTTCAAGTGGCAATCAATTTCTGTTTGTAGAGCGCTTCTTCTTGTGCTTCTTCCTTGGTCTCTGTCGCTGTCTCTGATGCTGAGAACACTTCTAGCTTGCCCAATGAGTGTATGTGGACAATTAGGGGCCATTCGCATACATCAACGAAGGCAGATGTAGCCGATGGACTTGGGGTTGGATTGAGATGCATTTTGATGTGACGTTTATTGATTTGTTTGGAAATTATTTTAGTGACAATTTAGAGATAGAATGTCAGAGTGCGGATTGAGTTTGTTTTCGAAATTTATCAGATGACGTCCGGCTGCGAATGATTTAGGTGTGGGAACATGGAGTTGTACTGCAATAGTTTTGATAATCATGTCTTTGAAATTAAAATACAGGACCAAGCAAAGTCAAAGTCAGTTGAAGGCAACTCTTAATTTGACAGAGTATTAGAAATATTCACTTGAAAAATGACAGTTAACTGTCAAACATAATATCGCAGCAGGTGGATAGTGGCTAAGGTAAATATTTTTGCCGATACCTATGTCGAAAGTAAAATTTATCAAATCGAAAGTAAATTTTTGATAAGTGTTAGTTGTGAGTTTTAATTTTTTGGACTGAAGAAGCGGTCTTCTTCGCCCGAATCGAGAAGCTGTCTCAGCACTGTTATACTCTCGGATAGATGGCTTGATGATTTAATTTGTGTATATCCAGGTACCCCTAGCTCAGTGTCACATCTGAGAATGTTCATAAAGAGTCCAAAAAAGAGTGTATATGTTGTACTTTTTTTAAATTGTACAAAATTTCTTAACAAAAATAAATATATTAATTGGTGTTCCGACACCTTTCTAAATGATCCATTGTACGACTTTAATAATTTTAACGGAACAATAAATACAAGTACCGCCAGAGATATGACAAAGGTGAGTCGTAGGCTAAGCCATCCATCCACTATCCAAAAAATAGTAGTGCAACAAATCCATGGGACTAACTTTTCATCACGCCACTACTAGCTTTATTACAGTGAGTGCACGTTGCACGTACAGCATAATGAATGATATAATGTTTTGTGCCATTCCCTATATCGATCGATTTTTAACATTATTTTCTTAAAAAGAAGACGTTTTATGACTTTGCGTTTATTTAAACGTTTTTATTTAGTTTTGTAATTCAATTTATATATAGGTACGTTTGTTATATCGGATAGCAAATCTTGGGCATACTTCGCTATATAGAGATACTAATGTTTATCTGAAAACCGTTCGTTGTATCGTACATTGGCTACATCGGATATTGGTTATAATGGATGGCCACACAAAAACGTGCTAATAACAACTAAAAATTGCACAACTGCCTTGGAAAAAATAATGAAGCCATTCGACATAACACATGTCGATTATTGGTTTATGTGAATATTTTCGAATGTTTTCTATCAACTCACGGTGCCTGTAGATACTGAGGGAAAGGTATATCGCTTACTTACTTACTTCTTAAAACATTATCATACAAATCCATCTACAAAGTTAACACCAGCTCCCTTTCTAAAGCAGTACTTACACTTTCCAATCAAAGATTTGTTTTTTTTTTGTATGATGTGTCTTACATACTATCATTGAAATCACATATACAGGCACGCACATATATAAGTACTAACTAAAAATCCATCGGTCGGTCGACCACCCTCACTCTATACTTTTGTTTTGAGAACACAATCTAAGGTCAATCGAAAAGGAGATGAAATTGAAAAATACCGCACATAAATTTATTCGTTCTCCAAATCGCGGGTGTGTGGAATAAATTATTTCGGTCTGGTGAATATTATCGGAGCGTGAAGTTAGCGAAATCGAAAAAAAGAAGAAGGCAGTGAGTAGCCTCTATTGCTTACAAACAATGTATGCCCGTACTGTACGTGTGTATTTCTTTGGCTTAAATGCGGTTTTACAATCGTACATAGTCATATACGAACCAAATAAACGTTTTCCCATTTTACAACTGTCCGTCTTCGCTTTTTATGCGTGTATGTATTTCCAAAGCGTTTTATTAAAAATGCTATCGCAGTGCAGAGATCTAGGATTTTGTATATTCTCCTTTTGTGCATGCGGAAAATCTGAAAATCTACCCATACAGAAAAATGCATATTCATTGCAAATTAGAATAATTCGTGGAAGGGTGTTTTGATTCAATGATTGCGGTGAGCGAGGTTTATTTCTCGGTGCGGCCAGACACCATAATGTCAAACAGCCCTACCGCCTCCGCTCCACATAATGACAGCAAATAAAACATCAATTACAATTGTCCGACATCAGGAGATAATCGTACAATGTTTAGATACACGGTCTGTTGGAGAAATACTCAAATTCCCACATATTTCATTGGAAAATCTCCCTCTCCTGCTTGTCAACCAATTAAATTAATTAATTGCAAAATCAGCAGCAGAAATCTTGATTGCTGATCAACATCTATATGGTGATAGCCAGGCGCAACTGTCCATAAACAAAAACTTATATCGAAAACGAGGGCGGTGAATTCTATGCGACAAATTAGTCTTTTGCAAGAGATCCGTTTGCGTTGATATGCCAAATTTGCCAAATAAATCGTTTTGAATGTTTTCTGTTTTCCGATCGCATGACAGATATGTGTACTTGTGTAGGTACGTACATTCCAATGTCATGCAAGAGATACATAGGCACACCTGCTTTCGCAATTGGCTTTCGAAAAAAGTGGCAACATTGTCCCTCGTGGGAGTTAAGGTATTTCGCAATAATTCCATTAGAGTTTTCCTTATAAGAAATTTTATTTTTTTTTTGTAAACTTATTACATAGTTGGAATTGTTAAAACCCAACTCGAGTTGAAGTAGATGTCGGCTGATGAGTGTGGGGTATTTTTTGGAAACTTTTCAAAAATGTTATGACAAACACACACCTTCGGCTCACCTGATACGCCGGCCGGCCAGAGAGGAGAACGCTCAAGGAAAGCTCTATAGGAAAGGAATTGTGCAAGTGTACTGTATTTAATTGTAGACGAGAAGCGTTTCTTTACTTTTTGTAAATAATTTCCCTCGACCAGTGTGTGGATGTGTTTTCTTTTCATCTTTTATGCTGATGTGTTGTGTTGTTCGTGGCGTTTTCTGATTTTTTTTTTTTCTGATGAGTGTACTTAAAACTGAGTAACCTGAAAGTGAAAATCCCCATGGAACTGAGATGCTAATTATAAACCATTCGCTTGTATGTATAATTCACCTGAGCACAATCGAGCTAGTGGGCGGATGAATGGTGACCCATTTTTTTAAATTTTATTTAAGAAAAAAAAAATCATTTTTAATTATTTAATAAGAAGTGTGCAATATTGAACAAAATTCTGGGAAAACTCGTCTCCTTCCTAGACAAGATTTATAGAAGCATTGCGCTTTTTCGTGAATCGTGGTCTATGTCGCGGTCTGTATTTTTTTTTACGGTTGCTCATTTTTGACAGTCTCTTTGAAAGCAGATAGGGGTAGGTGGCGAGAGTTATTTATTTAATGTGTCAATGGGGAAATACGGGGGCTTCCGATGGGGACTAAATACTCGTTTACAATACTTTGTTGGTTTTGTTCGCTTAGCAGCGATCTATCCGTGACTTAGAATACCCAGATTTTGAGGGACTGTAGGATCGCAAGTATTTTTATATGTAAGGAAATACGGGGTTTCTTTTGAATAGATGAGTTGGTCTTCGACTTTTATATGTGCTATATATAGTCGGTTAAGTTTTCTTTGTAAAAGCCGTTTCCTATCATTTGTCCAAATTGAGCCCTCTGGCTTAGATGGTTTGGTCATTAAGAACGCAGGTGTGACATCTTTCTCTTCTCAAACCTGGGTCAGAGATTTGAAGATCCTCTTGGTAAGAGTAGCATTTCCATTCGCTAGTGTCAACAAAGTTCGTGTTTCTATGAACATCTTCCTAAGAACCCAAGAACCTTGTAGTAAAGTTGAATCTTTAGCACTCAATTACAACCGGAGTCTTTTGAGATTTACATGAGCTATAAATCCGAACTAGGACTCACTAGAAAGCACCTTAATTAGCGCTAGAGAATATAATAGAATAGAATTATAGTTAATATTGAGCCCAAATAACCAGTTTTTTTTTATCTGAAATGCTGCATACCTGAAGTTGCTCATTAAAATGAGCTTGTAGTAGAAGCTTTCGTGGTTTTGGACTGTGTCTACGTTTTTCTTCAGATCATAAAGCTCGCCAGGTTTACATGTTTTCCTTTATTTGGCTTCCTCGCAAACAGGAATAGCAAGGGAACCGCTCTCGGAACAAGCCACAGTTCCATCATCATATACGAATCCTATAGATAAAGGTATCGGACTGAGAATAACGTTGCCTTGTGGGACTCCACATATACATGGTTAATTTTTAGTGACCACCTCCCAGTGCAGCCGTTCTTGGATGAAGCCTTTTTCCTATTTGGACTAACTCTTGTAGCTCACAGCTTTCTTTGTTGAAAACTAAATAAAAAGCTGTCGTATCAAGTCCGCTTCTCACAACTATTCGTTTTGTGTGATTTTTTTTCCATTTTTGGGACAAATGAAAGTGATCTTCAATTTTATGCAGAGCCCAAAAGGCTAATTGAGAAGCTCTTTAATGACAGTTATTCTCTCGGATGTTTCTTAGACGTTCGCAAGAGGTGGCGCAGTGGAAAAAACGATGCAATCTGTGTTTGAACCTGGGACGCGCTCACTTAGTAATCCAACAAACTAGCCCTCTACGGCTACGCTTCCTATGATAAATCTGAATATTACCAGATGATCTTCTTCATTCTCAAGTATGATAATCTCAAAAGCAAAGCCCCTCTTCGAATATTCGACAAGTTGTTGGGTAAATTTCAAAACAAAAAATACATGCCACCCAACTGAGCAATCAACGCAATTTAATACATCAATTAGCAAACGTCATCCACCCACTCTAACCGATTATCGCTCATCAAAGTCAGCCTCATCTTGGCGAATCTAAAAACACGTGTTACCAATTATATGCAATCTTGACGATGACCGGCCAAACTCACACTCAATGTTGCACGCAACAACAACCATTCAAACTATAACCATCAGCAACATAACATTATTCGTTTCATAAATTGGATCGTCGTTGTGCGCTCGCATCTATTACCACAACGATTAGTAGTTATAACATACAAGTGTGTTCAGGAAAAAAAAAATGGAAAAACTACATACAAGCCAGTTGTGTGTGTTTCTGTAAACTGCACAGAGGGAAAAAATAAACATTGTTGCAAACATACTACCATTATACAACAACACCCTGGGAAGAGAGCTCCTCCGATCGTTAATGGATTGGATAGATCGACTGTGCTAATGTGTAATATATATAGGAATATGGCCTGATTACATGTTCGGAAGATATGTACATGGAAAAAAATTACCCTATGATGATGCATGCATCAGTTTTTGCCCTGAAATGCATAAAAACAAAACCATCAGCCAGGGTGCAGATGCAGATCAGTCCGGACGATTATAATTATGATGTTTGAGCCGAGATGGGACAACTGACTGTCGAGATTGTTGCAAACGATAAATTGTATACTTGTCCCGGGGCTCTGGTGGAATATTAATTTGCTATGCTGCACTGCGTTCAGACACTTATGCAGATGAGTATCGTCGCGTAAATAAAAAGATATGACTTGGCTCTGATGAATAGGAAATTGTCGCAAAATTTCGGCTTATAATCGATGGTAAAAGGGCTGAAGCAAACTTTGGAATTTGTGTGACAACGAAAGTCCTCGTCCACCTTGGGACACAGCGACCTCTCATTTCCATTCAAAACCTTAAGCTGCCACAAAAGGTGTACGAGCAGTAGGTGTAGTACCAGTTACAGGTTGATTTGAATCTCCTTAACATCTGGAGAACATGTGTGGCTACATGTTTGTTAATTCGTTTAATGTTGGGAAAATACGTGCCACCGCCATGTAATCGCCAAAGGCACGTAATTTTATGTTTTTCTTCTTCTTCTTCTTTTTTTCCTTCTGTTATTAGTGGCGATGTCGGCGCAATTTAAAGGTCAGGTAGTGTAGTGGGCGCGTGGGAATGTTCTGTTTAAGACAGTGCGCCATCGCAAGGTGATTCGTATTCATACCAAAAACGAGGATAACAATTATCAAATTGGTGTATGTGCACATACACTCGGTTCTGTCAACGAGTGTGATGAAAGACATTTTACAGCTGTAGTATGTGATCTCTGTAAAGGCAAACCCGCAGGATGTTTATTGTTTATGGCCGATCACGCCTGTGAAATAGATTTTGTTAAGTCGCTACGTGCAGGTAACAAAGGAGTCTACTGTGACAGCGGAAATACCCTGATGGAACTACCGAAGGTGGAAATAGTGTGGCAATTTGCGAGAGGTAATGGGAGTTTCCGTGTTGCGAGCAGAGACGGGGAGTAGTGCACGAAGGTATGTGAAGGATAGGTCCTTTGAGAGGTTCGAATTGGGACTGCTTGGTTGTTCCGCATGGCTGAGAGCGTTCTTTAAACACAATGTGAGGGTGATTCTTTCACAACTCTGAGTGTCTTTAGTCATCGGTCGATCGAAATGTTAATTAGATCTTAAATCACTGTACGACGCAACGCCACGGTCAAGCTGTCAGGAACGGATATAAAAGGTTTTCAACAACAGATCTTCCTTCATTCCACTTTTTTGTTTTTAAATGAGTTCAGTATGATAGAGTGTTCTTTAAGAGGACCCTCATCTAAGTTTTTCGCTAAAATTGATTAAAACTATTTGCTATTTCCTATACTTTTGCGTACCTCAAAAGTGAAGTTTTTTCAATACATAGCCGCTTTAAAAACTCGTGTATTCCAATGACATTCAAAAAAGCGAGAATATTTGTTATTTTGATGGGTCAAACTAATTATTGTTGCAATAATTCTTGTGAAGCAAATATACTTGTTTAGTTCGGAGATAAAATAATGTTTTATTAGTTTATTTTAATTTAATAATTAAATATATTGCTGAGTGGGAAAAATCCGATAAAATTTTATTTAATTGAAGACTTGTGGATGAAAATTTATATACAGAACCTGAAACAAGTCATGTTTGTGAAGAACACCAAGAAATCAAAGATCTTCGTATATAAGACTTTATGTATGAAGACAAAAGCTTTTTATTTGTTTAAATAATTCATATTCATTGCTGTGACTTTGTTTTCAAGTTTTTTTTTTAAATAACTGATATACTTTTCTGCGATCTCATTTGGAAGACGGTTTAGGTTTCATGTTTTGGTTAAATTTTTATTTATATTTAAAATTTTCTTGCACATAAGCCAAAACGAATTCAATTTTACCATTTTAGCAGCATTTATTTTGTTCCTTTTACTCAAAATTCTCAAAATTCGAAAAGAAGAATTATAAAGTTATACAACTGTTATACTCGAGCTGTTAACTGCTCTATTTTTAAATGAAAATTTAGACGGGCGAGTATTTTTTCTGTGTCCAGAATTCCCGTCTAAGAAATCCAGATCCACAGTCGAGAAGTAGGTACTAAAATCAGCCACGAAATCTGAAATTGCCAGGAACTGTCTTACCCTGATGTATAATGGCAAATCTCGTCAGTCCTAATAGGGAAGGACGATTGTACAACAAAAGGAAATCTTTAAACCAAACATTAAAGGAACTAACGTATGATGACTCACGTCTTAATGTTCTTTTTAAGAACTCAGCCCTATAATTTGAGCAGGCGACACTATCCTCGTTATTGCCCTCCTTTGACGGTTGTTAAACTTCATAAGGTACCAACGGAAATTCATCCTGCTAATTGGCCAAAATCTCGACTACGTTTCCCTGATCTATTGTTGAAAGAGTAACAATAGCTCTTGTCAACAAATAGTTTTGTTCGAACCTTATTTGTTTGGAAATCCGCCCTTGACAATACTGGTAAGTAAATGTAGTGGACCTGATTGTTAGTGATTGTAGTCAGAAATTATAGAAATTTTAATGAGAGATTAACAATATTTTTCCGAAACAAGCACTGGTGATTCGAACTATAAGTATGTAGAAAGCAACCCTTGACAAAGTCAGTTAAAAAAAAATATAGCTATATTCGCATTCCATTGAACTATTTTTTGGGGGAGTAGAAATGATTTTCCTAAACGAAAAGTTTGGTTCGATTAACAAATTGTTACCGAACCCTCAAAAAAGTTATGCGAAGGAAATTTCCTTGTTTAAGAGATGATTGTATAGTAAAGTGCTCGCAACATGTCCACTATAGCATCATCATAGCAGCTTTTAAAATACCCGATCTTAGAAAGATCTACCTATAATGTCGTTGAATACTACTAAGCCTTAGCTTGACATATTCCAACCTGTTTTGGTCGGATCTATTAAACTAGTTAGATCTTCCAAAACAATCCAGAAATCGCTTCTGTAAAACATCTCAACTCCCTCAATCGCAAGCGACCAGGAAACGAAACAACAACTCTCACCAATCCAAATTATGTACGTCAGAAACAAGAGAACCTCCATCAATTCGCTCAAAAATGACTAACGAATAAAACACTCAAAAGCATCCGTGACCGATTCATATAGAACGTCTCAGTTGAAATCATGCACCGCTAGGCCTGTATAGCCCGTAGTTATGTGCTCGATTGTCGGGCAGTCAATCACCCCGCCGCACATAGACTTTGCGCAGCAATTAACAATAAACAATCGAGTCCATTGATTCCAAAGCATCTCTCCAGAGCAGCTCAGTTCAGTAGTAGTACAATTATATTTTTATGCCGTTGGTAAACAGAGTAGGTGAGGGTGTGAGTCAACCACCGGCCCACCCCCGCACAACTATACTGTACACCGCTAAAAATGGATCAAAAAAATCGACATGATGGCCGCTTGCATGCGCCGCCACCGTCGCGTCGCCTGCCAATGCCATTAATAAGTTTAAACACTCGTGCTCTCGCATATATGCTCGTCGACGACGGTGATCTCAATTTTCCGTAGTGCGCCGTGAAAAATCCGTCAAATTGAAACAATTTAATGACAGCAACGAGCCAATCTACGACCGACGACGAGACGCAGACATCGAGCGTGAAAATCGCCAGAAAATCTAATAAAATCGAAAATTCCTCCTCGATTCTAGATAGACATTCTAGACGATAGCCTTTCGTATTCTCATTGTTTGCAACATGATATCCCTCAAACAAAAATATCGGAATGGCGCAAGATACTTTTTGGGACAGAAATTGAATAAATGCCTTCTTGTGAATTTCGCACCAGTAGTTCTGTTCACAATCGCATTCGCATTCAAACGAAACATCGCATAATATAGTACATCGAGATGATTGTCATTTACATGTGCCTTGGACTGACTAATAGGATTGCCGGTATAGGTAGGAGATATATTGCATTCTAATGGAATTACAACAGCGTGGCCTTTTGCTTCCTAGTCGTTGTGTCGTATGTACCCATAGTTTTGCGGACATTATTCATTGAAGTTGAAGCTTTGTTGCATGTTGCCAGTTGCCACTAGTTCGAGTATGTAGTGGGAGTTATAACACTGCCGGTAGCATGTGAAAAGGAAATTGAGACGTGAGAAAGGTTGGAGAAATTAAACGAAGAGAAAAAGAAAACCGCAACCGTAGGTTACTGCTCTCTAATAAGAATGCAATTATGCAAAAGGATGGAGGGTCGGTCTATGTTGTGACAAGACGCACATTTATGGTAGGTCCTTGGTCTAAATTGGAAGATGCAATTGCTGACGGTCCGTCTTATTTTCGGGTTACCTAAATCTTAATTTTCAAATAACCTAACTCTCAGACTGGTTTTGGTCAGGTCTTAAATTTGACATAAAATCTAGTGAAAGTTTAAAAAATTATGTATTTGAATCAAATTTGTAGGTATTTACGAAGGCGAAGGCCAGTTTCATAAGCATGGAACCTGTCATTGACATTTGGACTGCTAGCAACCAACTTCGAGCTAGGTTGCTGCTGTACCATATTTTATAGTTGAACTCAACATCGAAGTCGAATTTAGCTGCAGGATTTTATTTGTTATAATTCGGTAACACCACCTGTCGGATGGTATCTGCTCCTTTTTTCGGCTAGACTCTCATTGATGCTCTCTACAGCAGACGTATAGAGAGAGTGAGATAGGTTATAGTACGATGTTTATTAAGCCTTTTTTTTTGTGCGCCCTTGAGCTAGAGATTATTTCTAAAGCTGTTTACGATCTTTGTGAGTGAGTGCATAAGATCTCAGCCGACACCTTTACTGCTAGAGTCAAAAGAATTTTCTGGGGCAGTATATTTTCTTCATGGAAGTCTTTCTGACTTTTTAGCTTCAAAATAGTTTATAGAAAAAAAATGAGACAGAACTTGCTATAAAGGATCCAGGAGCGGTAATAATCCAATTTTTGGTTGCATGACTTCCATCCAGCTGATATATATTACTTTCAGCATTCCGTATACAGGGTGGGGCAAAAATGTTTTGTTTTGTTAAAATTAAATTTCGTAGTATAAGTACCTACATATTTATTTAAAAAAAACCGAGAGATCGAATTTCTAAAATGAAAGCTTTTTTCTGCTTCGCATATTTCTGATCTTTCTCCATCGACTTTCAAAAAGCTTCAGGAATAATAACTTATTGTAGGTACTTATTCACTTGCAACTTTCATAAATTAATACCCTCCTCGAGAGCAGGTTAAAATTTACATCGCTCCCTTTATGCGACAATTTCCGACAACAAACAAAACTTGTCTGCAAACCCAACCATACTCCACGGAAATTTGATCAGCTTGTGACTGTGAGTGAGTAATAAAATCGTTTTCCAACTCCATTGTCCATATAATCAAACAAGAGCACAATACTAATGTTCTCGCTGCTCGGTTTCCTAAATCAATTTAAATTTAAACGTAAGCCTTTATTGCCGTGTCTACGATTTCACTTTTCACCAACCAGCAATAGATGCGCAAACGTTTGAAAAATTGTTTTTTCCTTTTCTCTTTTTTTTGCAAAGTACGCACGAGTTCAAAAATAGCCGCCAAAGCGAGGAGCAACAAGCAGGCGGCAGCCCATCATCCAGCAATAGTCCAATGTTTCGAATGCTTTAATGTTTCTGACTGGAAAATACATTGACTCGGACGGTTTTCGACAAAACAAAAAAAAAAAAAGAGGGAAGAAGTAAATTCAGCAGACAATCATGACGCTGACGACGACGAGAACGACAACAACGATCATTCTTAATCGTTGCTTTTCGTATCTGTCGTCTAGTCATCCTGGGGATGTTTAATTTTACTTTCCATCCACTATGATCTTAGAAATATTCAATTTTCCAGCGTACGCAGAAACCAAGAGAAAACAGCGCACACTCTCGAAATACAATATTCTTGGAAATACACTGAACTGCGAGTTCAGTTGAGCCGAATCTGAGGCAGCAATGCGCGCGCCTCTAGATCTAGATCTCGCATGGAAGTCCGCATACATCGAGTTCGTATTATACCTGAAATAGATGTAAGCATACAAGTACATTCAATTAGAACACGACTTGCGATCGAACACAAGAAGTCGGTGGATGAAGATGATAATAATGGCGATGGTGATGAAATAGTTGCTACTCCGGTTGATATGGATAATGATGATCGTTGCTAAGCACTCACAATCATCCACAAATCATGATGATAAAGTCGAGACAAGACCAGTCAGACTAAATGGAATTCCTACATACGCACACTTCAGATTCGGTTGCGTGTCTTGTGTCAGGTTGATAGTGTTTTGATTTTTATTCGTTCTATGAATACGAAAATAGATTGCTTTGCCTTTTTGAAATGGGAAAGGAAAAAAGAATCATTTCGAAAAAGAAAACCGAACAGAGAAACACCACTCAAATGTGTCTGCAGTGACTTTTTGCATTCTGTGTCGTCTATGAGTCGAGAATAAAGAAGAAATTGTGAATGTTTCAAGATTTATGATTACGACTTTAGCGTCTTGGCAACATTGTCATCATGTGATTGTCGTACAGCGAACATTCCCACCGAGGATAGGTAGAGTTCTAGCTTCTATGTGAATATAGGAATTTCGAAGACATGTATCGAAATCATGATTAAGCAGATCAAACTGGACTGTCGGTATTTATTCGACGTGCAAGGTAAGTCGTAAGTGTGATATTTTCGAAAGGTTATTATAGCTTTATTTGATAGTCGGACGACTTACTTCTTACCCTGGTCAAGTTAGCAAATATTTGTTTGGTTTATTTGATAAATAAAAGCCTAAAATAAATATCAACTTACGATTTCTTCAAATGAAATGTACGGATAATTACGGACATCTTAGGCCCAGCATCTCCTAACTATTTAAAAGTTCTTTTTGACTCGAACGGAGGTAGCCTCCAATTTTATGTCGAATTTCAAAGATTTCAGAAGTTATTTCTAGACAGACGGGAATAAAAAAAGGTACTTAGCCAAGGGTATTAGCTAAAAATCATAACTAACGGGTGATTTTTTAGCTGGTTTGGTTTTGGCAACACTGGTTTTGACAGCTGACGTGTGTTTAGTACCTTGTGTCACTGTCAAACAGCTTCAGTTTGGTTTGCAATTTAACCATGGATCGTCTTACAAATGAACAACGCTTGCAAATTATTGAATTTTACTATCAAAATTCGTGCTCGGTTCGAAATGCCGAGGATCCGCTTTTTTATCGAAAAATTGTGTTCAGCGATGAGGCTCATTTTTGGTTGAATGGGTACGTAAATAAGCAAAATTGCCGCATTTGGAGTGAAGATCAGCCAGAAGCATTGCAACAGCTACCAATGCATCCCGAAAAAGCCACTGTTTGGTGCGGTTTATGGGCCGGCGGCATTATTGGGCCATATTTCTTCAAAGATGATGCGAATCGCAGCGTTACTGTCAATGGTGAACGCTACCGAGCGATGATAACAAACTTTTTTTTGCCCGAAATGGAAGTTTTTGACTTGCATGATATGTGGTTTCAACAAGACGGTGCCACATGCCACACAGCACGCGAAACAATGGCGCAATTGCGAGGCGAGTTTGGTGAACAGTTAATTTCACGTTTCGGGCCGGTCAATTGGCCGCCTAGATCGTGCGATTTGACACCATTAGATTATTTTTTGTGGGGGTATGTCAAGGCTAATATGTGTAGGGACAAGCCCGCTTCGATTGACGCACTGGAAGCCAACATCCATGCATTCATTCGTGAGATACCGGCCGATATGTGTGAAAGAGTATGCCAAAATTGGACTCAGCGGATGGGCTACCTGAGACGCAGCCGCGGTCAACATTTGCATGAAATTATCTTTAAACATTAAATTGCAAGGTTCAAACTATCGATTCAAATAAATATTTCATTCATTTTTTTGAATTTTTTGTGTTTTTTTTTTTTTTTAAGTTCTAAACCTCTTAAAAAATCACTCGTTATAAGTAGACCAACTCGCTAAAACAACAAACTGCTGGTAGACGAAAAAGGTCCCCTCGAGTGACGTTTACTAAGGTATAGTCTTCTGTGTTTCGTATTTTCGATAGCATATCTAGACAATTTTTAAAAGAACCTTCAATACGAGTCTAAACATTTTTTTTCTTACTTCAATAGTAAATTTTTATCTCTTTCTACGCTTTTCTCTGCCAGCATGCTTCATCCATCGTTTCTTTCTCGATATCATAACTACACACCGAATGCAAGCTGCTTCACTGCTGATCTTCCCTTGCATTTGGAGGATCGATTTAATAAATCAGTCGTTTTCTGAACAGCCATTGATTCAACAGTCCCATTACACTTTTTTTAGAGCTACTCTCATTAAGGTCTTCCATTTTGCCCGGGGACTGTCCATTTACCTTTTTTTTTTGAGCTGCGTTATTTGAGATCCTTCGCCTCTAGAGTCCTTCTTTGTTTCTAAATGAAAGCGGAGGTTAATATGGCTATTACCTCTTCTGTAATGAGCTGCACCTGCGTAGAATCTATTATGATCTGATGATGCTTGGAGTTTGAAAGTCTTTATGAATCTGCCTCAGAACATTTCTTGTCAATATTCGGCGTTGGCCTATAGGACCACATCATTCTCTGATAAACATTACCAAAGGTGAAGTAGATCTATTATTTCATGTTTACTCCAACTTCAAACTATGGTTTTGCGATGTAGGGAAATAAGTTCGAAGAATGCAATCATAGGAAATCGCTCAAAAAATACGCCAAAAATTTTAAACTTTCCACTGTGACATTGCCTCACCTATAATCTCAAGACAAATTACCGATGGATCATGTTAAGTGACAACCCAAATACAGCAAGCACGCTCCATGAACTTGAACTTTGTCCTACCTCGGAGGATCAGCGAGGCGCCTACCGTCTGTCATAAATCGACTGCGCGCACCCAGTGGTAACCAGAAGAAGTCAACAACGCACGCATAATCCTCTTACAAGCAAAACACCTTGAATACGATATCCGTCGGTGCTGATAAATTCGCTATAAGCTTCTTAGAGAAAAACTCCAGCACACTTGTGCATCTATTTGCAAATTGAAAACAAAATGAAAATGACCTAATTCATTGCCTCACCAACGGAACACGATTAATCGCTCAATTTGCTTGGCTACCAATCAAGCCATACATTACTTTGGCATTCAAGACACAACCAACTGACTAACTGACTGTCAATGCTAATGTCGTGCGCGCACACTCAAAACGCCGAGCTACCTAATTATTCCCAATAAAAAATACCTGCGAGGAGAGAAAAAGTGTTTTAATAACACTGACTAACTGACGTCTACATGCAAATCTAGTTAGGACCGCGTAAGTCACACACAGCTCGCTGTCTCGTGTCTGCCCCCCCATCTGACAACAACAGACAACACACTCTCGAGTGTGTGAATTTTCTCAGCATGCCACAAGCGCTTTACATATATCGGGTGCGCATGCGCACACACACGACTTAATGTACAGTGTACACTGGACAGTGCACTGGCGGCGAATTGTTAGCATTTTAGGCTAAATGCATGTAAGCCGCCGCCATGGTCGGTGTCGGTGGCTAAAAAAGTCCTCCAAACATAATTCACATTTAAATGCCCATTTGGGAGGTTTATGCATATAAACATGCATCTCAAGCGCAGCACTGCTGTCAGAGTCCGAGTCAGAGTCTCTCATGACTTCAAATTTGTTTCAAATAAAGGAGAACAGAAATAAAAGAGAAATATGTACGGCTGCGCATGGAGGAGGGACACACACAGGGAGAACGAAGAAATTAAAAGCGAAAAAGCGTCCATCATGCAAAAAGCATCCATGGGAACTCGCGCGGATACAACTGACTGTGGCGGTGCGAGCACGGCAGTATACACTGCAACAGAATGCACCAGCACGAGCACCGGCACCAGCACCAGCACCAGCACCATGTGCAACATTCAAAAAAGGTGGCAAGTGAGAAAACGTGCTTCGTTAGTTATTGACTGTTCCATTTCGGGGGTGTCGGTTTATTTATGACGACAGATACCATGATTACAAATTACAGAATTAGCCGCCGTAGTTGCTTGCCAAATGCAATTTTGAATGGATTTCAATTTAACAAGCTTTGCTAATGGGGGGATGCGTCATAAACGATTGTATATTGTGTGATGGGAAGTTCTGTCTATAAATTAATAAAGTCTGGAGCAGAATTAAAAATCAATCGAGTTCCGCGGCTCCAGGGCTAGAAGGCTTTATTTAAGGACAACAAAATTTGTGAACAAAAACCGAACAATTGCAAAGGTCTTGTTGATTTTGTTCAGTTTGTGTAGAGCTTGTCATTCAAACTGCATTAGGGACATGATAACTATCGCATATGAGGCTGAAAATGACTGTCAGATAAACCATCAGAGCCGGCGTCCTTGTTGTTCTTTAGCTTTTCTATAAAGTCAACCTCCTCTCTATTTAGTCAGCTATAACTTTTTCCACATGCAACTGCTGAGGGTATGCGGTTGATACTCGTATAAGCATTTTATATTCCATTTAGTTCGTTGAATAGGTTTCGTTCGTTACGATCTTGAAGCCAGCATTCAGCCATGGCTTTTTTTACAAAATCTCCGAATATTCCTTTGATTGTAGGAATTTTCGACCGGCTTATTGTCTCGTGGACCTTTTTTTTTTATGCGATATCCTCTTTTTCTTTATCCGTTTGCACTGTAGCGTCCTAAAATGTGCACCTTCTCCATATTTTTGCGAAAAACACATAACTTTGGCACTATAAGCCACCACGTCAAGTTGTTGATGGCGAACAGACGATATTGAGATACTGGGACCACTAGGTTGATAGCGGCTGTGATAAAAGAAAGTAAAGTATTTGGGTACTTTCGGAGTCTTTTAAAAAGCGATAACGATGAGAGTCAACGATTGGCTCAAGAATTGTGCCCATTCGCACCGTTCCCATTAACAAAGTCTTGAGGCAGTCATTTAGAAATCGTGACGGGACTTAATGTCTAAAAGGGGCACCTAAAAAGGTTTAAATAAAATAGTCTAGGTCTTACGAACTTAACTCCCTGTTACAAAATAGAAATAGTCAAAAGATGATGCCTTGTTTAAGATCGTTGCTGGGCTGGCCTACAAGACGGTTTCAGGCTTCTGAACTTTCAATTGTGCTTATTCCTTTCCAAAGTAGCGACACTCTCATCCGTTTTGACATATCTTCAAACGAGTTGTAGGTGCGTCAAGGCCGTCACGTAACGCTCGTTCGCGGATAACACGATTTCACTTGATGTTCGGAAAGGATGTCTTGAATTCCAATGGTCGTAAATATCACTGTAGAAAAGGTGTGATCTAAATGCGGTACTGCCGAATTTCACAAAAGTCTCAAAATGTATAAGGCCAAGCTTGTGCCCTACCTTAGTAGCTAAATCCTCACAATAAACCGATTTTAGTACCTACATGAAGAAATTCCCTTATACCATCCCCAAATCTGCACCGATTGACCACACTACTTGCTGATGGTATGTCTTCCCAATGCCCTACTGTCTAGCTAGTTGTTACCATACCTCTTGTGTCATTTTTGCGATAGTTAATCATTCCGCCAGGCAGCTGTTCGCTGTGCCCTTTCACCGCAGCTCCCAGAACAACCATAGGAATACCAACACTAAACAAAAAATGTAAAATGAATACCCAACTAATTCCCAACCATCCACCGGCACAGATAAAACAGCGAGACGCGTACAATTTTGTTTATACACAATACAAGGTGCTACAGTGTTATGATAATGACATTTAAATTGCATCTGATAAATTTTTATCGATTTAATTGCGAATTACTTGGCCGGTAATTTCGTTTGGCGTGCGCAAGTCGCTCTCGCTCTCGCCTTCGTCGTCCGTCGTCGAGTCGTCGTCATCCCCACGAATGTTGCTCGGCTTTTTTTCTTTCCTTTTTCTTAGTGGATTTCCCAGCACAAGTGCGTGCATAATGTTTCTATACACGTGCATGAGGGGGAGATTTAGGATTTTTGTAATTGCATTCTCCATGTGAGATCATCCAGTGGATGGGACAGGGACAGGGACATGGACAGGGTTCTGTTCGTCCAACATCACCCTGGCAGTGTAATCAATAATCAAATTGATAAGGATCTTGTTTTGGGGGGGCTTTTTGTGTTGGTGCTGCGCTTGGCGACATGCGATACTTCATCTGCACAGACTCGGTGTGGCTCCATTGCAATTCGCCTTCCATGGTGTTCCTCTAGGTATGTTTGTTTTGTTTTTTGTTTTGGGGCTTAGCAGAGACTTACACATGCTAATTATGCGCCATGGGAAATTTTGTGCAACATTCCAGGCATTGCTTGGAGTCCTCCGGCCCTGGGTGCGCATCTGGGCAAGTGTGTGAAGAGTTGTTTCGTTCAGAGCTGATCCCCACTTGGTGCATTAATTTGACACCTTGAATTCATGTACCTCATGCAGAACGGTCTTTGCATTATGTCATGATTTCTTACATCAGATACTTTAATGCACCAACTGGGTAATAAAATCCAGCCGCCACACAATTACCAGTTGATGGTTGGTTGCTTGGTTGGTGGTTACCTCTGGTGCAGCATGTTCGGCCAACAGCGTTTAACAAGTGAAATCAAAACGATCCGATGAGAGTGTGTACGTACGAGTATAGTTGAGCTCCAGTTCGCAAGACGTAGTACCACCGTCCGACTGCATAGATACTGTTAGAGATGTGTAAAGCAGTGTACATGCTCCTGTGCGCGCTATCTTTCTGCCTCGGTGTGTGTCTGTTTGAAACGCGTTTCAATGAAGGTCACCTGTACGTACGTTTTGCCATATTTCACCCTCGTTTGTCAAAGCATCCATCTTATGGGCGAGTGCAACTTGTTGTATACAGTTTCGGATGGATGTGCATTAGGCGATCGATCAACCCAGTGCTGGAAGATTGATAGATACTCGCGAGACTGTGGCGCATATATTCGCCGTGGGAGTGTTGCTATTCGGCAGAATTTTTGGAAAAGTTTATTATTTTATTCATCCATGAAATATGTTGTTTTCCATTTAAAGTGAAATTATTACCAACGCATACCGACGATCAGATAAATTTCACCTTGCTGTGCGATGAATCGCGCTACCATATGGCACCGCATGTGATATAATCTCGTCACAGACATCTGACAGGCTTACATACGGAGAGCGAGTATCACTATTCTCGGTGTGTTTATAGTTAATTGAAAATTCAGGTCCATAAAGTGGAACAAACGGATACGTGGATAAGAGATGATCATTGATATGTCATTGGTGTGTCATTGGTGCCTTTCGTAGGCTGCACGTACACACAGTATGTATCAGTGACGTGGAGTTATTTTTAACAGCGAACTCATACAGCACCAGGGCTGTATAGTACACAGTATTTTTTTTATGTTTAGATTTACTGATATTTTAGCGTATAGTCTCAAGTAAGAGAGGAAGCCTTTTGCGTGTCGTCTGAGTATTAGAGGCAAGCTGATCGCTTGTTAGGCGTTCGCGACCGGCTTGGTACTAGTAGCACTATAGGCCCTAAATTTCGTTTAAAATATACCCGTTTGAGGGCTTAAAATCGAACAGACTGAACTGTCCATAAATTTACAAGTGATTGGAAGAGTACCTATTGCGAAGAATGATGTCAAAAATTCGATTGCGCATAAAGCGAGCTGAAAAACAAGGTTCCTCATTGATTGATTAAATCAAAATGTGTTCGTTTAGGTAAACTTTCAAATCCATCATTCCATAACGACCGTTTCACAACCTAATTAAAAATTCCAACCTAAAATAAAATTATATTTTATACGAAGTAGGTACTACTGTGTCTTTAATACTTTAAGGAGAAGCACCATTCACTCTACAGTTGGTCTTACTAAGTTTGAAGAGCTTCTTTCTCTTATTTTCCTCATTTTCAGTAAATTCGAGTGGTTAAGTTTTTGGATTTCTTTGTAGAGAAAGAGAAACACTCCTGTCCTGCCTCATCATATCCAGCTCGAAGGTCCAATTTTGTGTGTGTACTTTCCCAACTTATTTACTGAACTCCTAGGCTAGCTGATTTTTATGTAAAGTATTCAGCCTTTGTACAAATTCCAAAAACAAAAGTAAAAGAATTTAGAAAATAGGGGAATAGAAAAACTATTTGGGAGGAAACGAATACACGTTCCTTTATATTGAAACGCAACTTGATTAGGAATGAATATAGGGCTAGCCACCAGAGATTCCTCCTTAATATTTAGGGATAGTACATACCTCTAATTTACCTCGTCTCGATATAGCTCTTTTCATATACCCAATATCAACAGTCACAATTGATTTCATGACTTCGCTTATATCAAGAACACATTTTCTTGAAACCATCCTAACTTTGACATCTGCGTAGGCCAGCTTCTATCATAAAACTCTGATCAATAACTGACTTTTGTTTTTAACCTGTTCGTTAAAAGTTAAGCCTTGCAAACCACTGAGCTCCCCGAGGTAATAGTTTCTGGGCACAGGTTGTTGAAAGTACCTTTTATGTCTCTTAACGATAGTAACTTCATATGGGTACTACCGTATCTATAGATCTGTCTTATCTGCGTGAAAAACCATTCAACTCGAGATTTCTTCTTTTTACTTTTAAGGCTTCCAAAAGAAAAACGAAGACAAACTAATTGGCCAGTGATCCCTCCCTGTCTAGTGAAGTTGCTAGACTTTTACTGAAACTTTTTCGAAAGGAATCTCTTTAGCAACTTTTAGTATTCTTTCCGACCAATGAGTCGACAAATCATCTCCCAAAACTTAAACTTGTCCAACCCATTAATTGATGTCCTGCCCCTTAACTAGCAGATAAATCTTAGCTGTCAGCTAGTGCGACAACCGACGCATGTATCTACGTCACTGAAATCAGTTTTTTTCTTACTTTTTTTTCTTTCACCCAAATGACTCACCCTTCACCAACATCTCTACGATACTATACAAAATGCGTTTTTGCAGCATTTTTGACAACAAGTTTTTTGACACACGCAAACCATGTTTCCAGTAAATTTAATTAAAAATGTTTTCTCTCTCTCGTGTTATTATTTTCGACGCAATCTTAGAAGGCTATCCAAGTCCAATGGCCAACAATTTCGTATCCAAGTCACATCTTCGCAAATGTACCATAAAAACCGAATAACGAAATTGTCTTGCCTCCAAATGTTTTCAGTTTTCACTTTCATGTTTTCGAAATTGATTACATGCGTCACATAAAATACCATAAGCACACCCAATTCTAATTCCTGTGATAAATCATGTGATCGTCACTCGAGTGCGAATACATTAGTTTTGCACGTTGACGTCGCCGCAAAAAGATTTCAATAAAAAAGCGTACACTTGTGCGTGCGCTAGTTGGAAAAACTTGCCAAAAAAGAAATGGACCTTCCTCTCAAATATTAGGTACAAAAATGCTTTCGCCAACATTTTTGGCATATTCTCGAAATATTATTATGAATGAACGACAATAGGCATGTCTCAAGTCGCCTGTCTAACTGAGAAAAAGGTCAAAGAACGGACCAATTGCGTCGAAGAGACCGTGTATCTGTCTGAAAATATGCTCCGGTGTTTTCGGTATAGGCGCAAATGAAAATATACATCTAATGGGGATGTTCGCAACGTGTCGTCTTGTTGCATTTTATTAGTTGCACACCTTCGATTTCACACCACACCGCCTGAGGTCTTCAAAGGGAGCCAACTCCCACTCGCACGTCTAACTCGAGGTAAATACGCACACGCTGTGATAAATGTTTATAAACTTCCCGAGCAAATTATGATCGTCATCCTTTCGTTTTTTGCAACACAGATTTGTGTTGCAGTCAAAACTAATAAACCTCTGGGTGGTCCAGATACATATACTGTAGCCGAGTGGACGGTGATGGTGGTCGAAGGTGAGCCCGCTTCTGCAGCCGTGGAATAAAATTATTATATTAAAATTATATCGAAGCTCCTGCCAGCGCCACCGTCACCACTGCCGTCATCGATGCGAACCATAATACTATCCGCGATGCGTGCTCATCTGGTGGACAATCTGTTTAGATTACAAAACAGCCATTCCGCCTCCAGGCTATGACCACTCCTGCCCTCCGTCGCGTCGTCCAAATAGTCCAAGCAGTTGGTGTGCAAAAAAAATGTTCAGGAACACCCGGACGAACTGTGTGATGAGAGGATTTGTTTGGTATCGATGCGCCCCACCCCCTCTGCTCTTGAGTCATTACTTGCGCCGCCACCGTTGCCACCGTTGGTTGCATGCAAATCAGCGAGCTGGATCGATTAACCGCTCTGCACGCTGATCCCTGCACGCGGCAACGCACTCTGAACAGGTGGACTTTTATGGACGTGATCTTCGATTGAAGTTCATCGTCGTATGCGATTTGGCCCGAGGGGGTTGCCAGGTATTCCAATTATGTAATACGAACCAGGAGGAGGCTGGCATAACTCGAGGATTTATTTTTGCTTCCGGTTATGGTAAATTCTTTGTGTGTGTTTGTGTGTGGCAATCCATTTCACAGTTGAGAATTTTATTAGTAGGACGTCTTGTAAGACGGCTGGCTGTTACTATTTATATGCTAATCGAGCGGTATAAAGCAAAGTCCGTCCAAGTGGCTGAGTAAACAAGAAATCCCTATGACAAAGTGCAAAGACATCAGGCTTGGGGAAGTTCGATTAGTATGGCCTCGAGACAGTCCTAGACTTTTAATTTAAAAAGGCTGGTGAATTTCTACCACATAGCCTTTGATGCTTTAGCTTTCTTTCGGCTTTATTGGAAAGATAATTTTAAGTATGATTTTGAAACATGCCCATGCCCAATCTGTAAGACATATTTTCGAATAGTTTTTCAAGCAGCTCCGGTCTGGTGTCATAAGTCTGTTGATACTACTGGTAAAATGGCAAACGTGGGACTATCTTCGGTGAAATGGCAAACGCAATTGAATCGAAATCAACTGTCAGCTGTCAAAATTGTTATCGCTGAAAAAAGTGTTGCCAATTCGGAGAACTTACATCTACTGCCGCCTTCTATAAAATTAATTTCGTCAATTTACAGATATCCCTTCGATGTTCTTTTGTTCCTAGTCGACGGCTATGTGAATACTCGTTTGGCTCACCTGTTATCTGTAATTTTTGTCATTCACTTCGGTCTGCCTGAGAAATAGTGTTGAACGTTCTTTGCCTGGGGTATAACTCTGCTGCTTATGGATCCTTCAATCTAACATAAAGCTGTAGTCGTACTTGTTATGCTATTTTAGTTTTTTGAAGTTATTACTTCTTTAGGTTTGAGCACTTTTAGATGGGAAGAAATTGTTGAATTCGCGTTACCTTTAAAACGACACCGCGTCATCGTCACCGAGAAACCGACACCCGATAGGTGGAGCTGTTGTCCATTTTCTGATAAACTCAACCGATCTCAATGAAACTTTATTTGTGTGCATGGCATGGACCCGATAGGTGGCGCTGTTGTCGATTTTTTTGAGAAACTCAACCGATCTCAATGAAACTTTGTTTGTGTGCATGGTTGTATGCAGCTAAAGAGATAGGATAGTTTTGGACCCGGAAGGTGGCGCTGTTGTCGATGTTTTTGTTCGCTGTTTTACTCCCAAAACAGTTTTAAGTATTTCCTGCGCAATAAAATATCTCCTGACTATTCGAAAAATACACACGTTATTGTTCAAGTAATAACTTCTGTCGCCACTCCCCGATTGCCTGATTTTTTTTTTTAGGTTTTCGGTATGGAGACCGTGGCCTGGTATCATGCACTGGTAGAATAATAGGCCTTTTAGTAATATGTACGGTACGTGATGTTTTAAGATATATTTATTAAAGATGCCGATAAATGCACTCAAGAACTCACCCAACAAGACCTTCTTGTGCGTCGCCGAACATCAGATGTCCGTGATCTCGGGCAGTTGGACAAGGATCCTAAATTTGGTCATCATTGTCTTCGATAAGTTAAAGCTCAGAAAGGCCTTAAGATGTGTCCTAGGTCTGTTAACAAAAGTTTGCAGTTTGCTTGATGTAATAACAGCTGCTTTTAAATTAATGCATAGAACAGGACTTAAAGCTAGTTTCATACTTGGTGTCTAAGCTAATTTCACTGCTCAGCTCTGTCTATGGCTATATCTTAGCATTTATCCACCATAAGTTGAGACAGAAAACTATGAGAATATACGCCCACACCTTCCCAATATTTTCGCATTACAAATACAGAAACTATTCTTTTTTTAAGGTTCCGTACCCAAAGGGAAAAACGTAACCTTATTAGTTTCGCTCGGATGTCTCTCCGTCTGTCTGTCTGTCTGTCTGTCTGTCTGTCTGTCTGTCTGTCCGAACCCACTAAGCCAATTTTGTTACCAGGTCTATCTCAAGAACCGATTGACATAGGAGGCTAAAATTTACACACAACATCCGGTATAACCTCTAGTTAAACGACAAATACCAACGGAAGGAATACATCGATTAGTTTTGGATTAATTAGTAATCTGGTGAAAAAAATATTTTCATTCGCCCAAAAAACGGTTTATTTCTTGATTCACAAAAAAATACATAAATTCCTTTTATGTAGATCATGTTCTTATCTATATATGTGCTGAATACTGTTTTGCCGAAAAGTTAATAGTTTACAAGATATTTTCAAAAAAGATAATTTTACCATGTAAAATACGTTGCTCTCATAAGTTTTAATCTCTACTACGCAGTTGTGCACAATTGACCCCATTCCCGCTTGCTAATTTCGTTGGAGAGTATAATACATTTTTTTGGGGAGTACAGAACAAAATAAAAGTAATATATTTTTAGTCAATAGTTTTTAATTGGGACAGATCGCATACAGAATGGAAAATTGGCGTGGGTTGGGTACTAGGTAATAATTAGAAAATGAGATTCATGTGCTAGTAATTTTTGAGAGTAAAAATATTAAGAAATTAAATTAAACTAAATCGTGATGAATTCATGAAGAGGGGAAAGATTGAATGATATAGATTTCAAATAATATCTGATGTGTTGGACTTTAGCCAAATACGGAACCTTCGGTGCGCGAGTGACATTCGCACTTGGCCGGTTTTTTTTCTTTTTTTTCGATAAATATTCTAGCCGGCAACCAATTTCCGACACTTAACTGACTCGCAATAAAAACACAAACTCTATCTATGCGCCGCGAAGATCCACTCGAGGCGACTACTCACAGAAATTCCCCCATTTGTTATTTATCTTAGGTATATCAATTAAGACCGTAAAGCGCTTTCCTCAAATGGTTAGAATGAAAATAAATAAATAAAAAACTCGGCGCCACGACTTCAATGGAAACCTATCTTCTCGCAAAATGCTTACTATTTGAACACATTTTCGCAAAAAAAAAGAAAAGAGAACAAAATAAAAACCGCCTTCCACCTGGCACAGAATAGACCGCCGCTAAATATTCGAGAAAATTTCCAAAATTTCCCAATAATTATTCCATCACTTTAGACTTTACCCAATTAATGAATTTCGCCACACACCACATTAGCTATCACTGTGTGAAGACTCGATGAGTGATTGGAAGATGGTCCTAATTGCAACCTCCAACGACTACCCACAACACTTATAGTTTGTTTACTCAAATGATAGACAGAGAGCGAAAGACTAAAGTTCCGCTAGGAACTAAATACCACCGCTCGACAGTAATTAATCCAATATCGATGAGAGATTAATATGATCGCCTTGAGAAGCCCAGTCATTCCACAGCCGCAAGTTATTAGCTTCTCCAGATCAAAGGGTGTGCTTGCAACAATGTTATATTTTCTGTCTGCCATCCACACTATGATCCGATTTTCGTAATGAAAACGATGCCTTATTAGAAAGCGCAGAGTAAATTGAGTGCTCAACAAAAATTTACTACCACTCAATGTGAGTGAAATTATGTACACAACCGCGCCTGTGTGTGTGTGTGCCCAGCACTATATGGGAAGTAAAAATTGATTAATCTGTCTTGGGAAGAAAATCCGAAGGTGAAGATGTGTTTTTTGAACAAACACACAGGTTACACAATTTCACCTTTGATCTGCCCTAAACCACGGCTTCTGGTGTTATTGTTCCACCGCATGGCGCCGTCAATTCCCTTCCCAAAAGTTAAAAAAAAAAAACCTAAGGAAAATAACATCGACAAGGAGAAAATGAAGATGCGGTTCGTGTTCTCTCTGATTTTGTGCGTGCTGTTCTTCCAAGAAAAACGAAGGCCTCTTTTTTTTTCTGTTTTCAGTGAAAAGTTGTGGAAAATTATGAAAATAAACATGATTATCGGGGAAAGAAAAATATATACTGAAAGGGAGAAAATTCTACACACCTATGGTGCACAGTGTATGCGGCTTGCGACTATACGTGTGTAGTCGCACGCAGTGGCAGTGGGCAGAACTTAAAAGAGAAGATACGAACAGACAGAGTCATGCAGTGTAGTGTAGTCGCGCTCGTATTTTAAAGGGCCGTCGATCTATATGAACTCTCCTACTACTAAAAATATCAGAACACATAAATTAGACGTGATATTTCGTCATGTCCTATGGGGGGACGGATGTCAAAATATGTGTACGCTACATTCAGTATAAGCGATCGCAGCATGGCTACGGGTAAAAGATGGGACTATTAATAAACTCTCGCAACTTTGTCGTGTTGGCGGTGTAAATATTTTCATTTTGAACGTATTGTGTTTGTGTTTGTTACCCCCTCCCCCCCCCCCTAAAAAAAATAAAAAAAATCTTGTACTAACCCTTTTGCTCAGTAAAGGTCCACATTATGACTTAGTAAATGAAGGGTTTTTCTGAGCATATTCACTTGTTTAAAACAAAACCCCAAACCACTAGAAACAATTTTGGAACCTAATAAAAATGGTAGTGGTTTGGGGGTTTGTTTTAACCAAGTGAATATGCTCAGAAAAATGTTAAGTATACGCCTCGGGACCACAAACGACCAGTAAGCCAGAACTGTATTCCTTTCAATTTGTGGTGCATTTCTGATGTTTATTTAGAGTTTTTATCCTCCACTCCCATTGGCATTTTCATTTGGAATCCAGGTGGCATACAGTAAGTGAGCTCTGGTAAGATATTTCGTTGAAATGGATCAGAAAATTTTGTCCAAAAGAGGTATGGTTGCGAAAATTTAACTATTCGCTCTACGTTCATACATTTACTTGTTGCATATATCCTATTCAGCAGCCTTTATTAGCCTGATATCTATTGAAAGTCTGTGTCTTAAATTTTGAAAGAGTACCTACTCACTTGTGAAAAAATCCCCACGATAGCAAAAATCGCTGTACCAAATATTTGAACCAAAGGACACTGATGATGTGCAGATCACATCCTCCACGCCATATAGGCAGTGGGGGAAACCCGATTTACGCATATACGCCGTCACCTACCACCTCCCAAATTTATTTTTTTTTATTTCATTCCACATTCCACTAATACTGCCCGTGGTTCTATCTTCGCAAGGAAATAAAAGCCGTAACATTTTTTTTCGGACGCTCCCAATCTGTTCAAGAGTCTCCCACAACCCAAGACCACGTCCAACTATATTAATTTATTTTTAACCATTTTTGATGATAATCACTTAATTCCCCCACAGATACCATAAAGCACTTACCAACAACAACAAAACTTCTCCAACCGGGTGTAGAACACCGCAAAACAAACTGTCTGTCTATACCCATCTAGTGGCTGTCTTCAGTCTATCTTTGTTATAGCTACTGTACCGCTGCCGTTGGTCGTTCTCACTCCTCAAAAGCTTCAGTGGCCGTTTAATGGCGAGGGTCACCGCCAAACCATAAAGCACCACAAAATAAATAAATAAACTCTCAAAACGTGGAAATATTTCATTTGAAAATAAAGCCAAAGGAAACACACCGCACACCAAAGCAAGAGCGCCGGCAAGTACTCGTAACATATAATTAAATTGTAACAATTCAAATAAAAACAACAACAAATTGCCGCCAGTAGTTGCACGTTTCCTCGAATTTGGGCCGAATTGTTTGTTGTGTGTTGAAGCTCGAGTGTAACCGGGTTGAGGGGTTACGATTTACGAATTTCCCATAGCGACTTTTGTTGTTGTCACTTGTTACTCGTATTCGTATGTGAATAATGCCAGTTAGAAATAGATAAACTAATCACCGTAATAAACATGTAATGCTTTTTTATGTGCACTCGAAATAGCTGGTCCGTACAATGTTTTACGATGGTTAAATCAGTTGTACGTGCCGATCCTGCCAACATGGCTGCGGTCGTCAGATCAAATTGAGCTATTCCAGTTTAACAGATTGCTAGCAGTGATCTACGCTGAGTAGGGACAATTTGGCTTAAATAACTGCATGTGTTTGTCAAGTTGATGACCTTTGCAACATGACCGTAGGTTTTTTTTTGTAAAAAAAAAAACATCCCAATGTCTCTAATTCAAACACCTTGATTATTGAGTGTTAATGGCAGAGATGAATGACTTGCTGACATTCCAAACGTATAGCACCCTCCCCCTAACGGTACGGAATTCGGTTACCTCACCTTCTGTGGTAAATTTAAATATTGAACTCATTTAACTGAGACACGTTGTACTGGGTTTTTAACACTCCATATATGGTATTGATCAATCTGACGCAGAAATGACATAATTCCATCATTGAGTAATGTCATCATCAGGTAAGCATATGTATGATGATGTCAGTGTGGGAGAGCGCGTGAAAAATGGAGCAGCGGTAGCAACGCAGCTGATTCATGCAAAGCGATTCTGTAAAGCTGCATATTTGAATAGAATCTGTCCGGCTTGACTTAGCAGCTCATAAATCATGCTGATATAACATAGCACGCCTATTTAGTTTCTAATAGCTACATATGTTATAATTGAGTTGCTTCGGCTTTTGATTACTAACTAATCTCACCTGCACGTGGAGGCGCCCATAAGTACTTAGCACAGAAAGCATGGCGGGTGGACAGATTAGATAATTAGTCAAATTTGTGGGACTATGTTTAGCATTTTCAGCTGGATATTAATCTCTTTATTAGGGCTCATGAGAAGAAGTTTCTAATAGCTACAGACTTATTCGCAAACAAAGGAAGTCTGCGTCTATTTTAATAAAGAAGTCTCAAAACATCTAACGTTAGTAATGAACTGCGTTGACTTAAAAGGAAGGAAATTGTCTTCAAGTCATTTTTTTGGACTGTTTTGGTTCGCTCCGAGCTTGATGTATAAGGCTCAGGTCTCAAGCGATAAAAGAAAAATAGGAAAATGGGAGATTTTGGTAGCTAAAAAGGCCCTATTTGAACAAGTTCAAAATACACTAGCTTGGCTATAGTTTTACCGATTTCTTTATCATATGCACGTTTCACTTTTCGTAACGTTCTTTTTTTTCAAAATGGCAGCATAATCTACAAAGACAATATAGGTAGATGAAAAGAATCATCCTTTTGTGTCCTTTCTTCAGCCACCTGTTCAGTAGGAAAAGACCTCCAATGTTATGCCGCATTTAAAGGATTAAATTGAATCGTCACTCTCGGATGGTTATCAAACGTTCCCTAAAGACATTCAGTAAAATACTGATGTTGTAACCGATCTAAATTCAATTTGAGCCGAAATGAAAGATGAAACTGCATAATAAATCAGCTGCCATCTGTCAAATTGGTGGTTGCTGGGAAAAGTGTTACCATGCGAAAAACCAACCTGCCATTATTCATATAGCAAACATTTTGAAAAATACGAAATACTGACAAAATCTAATGAAAGTTGTAATAAAAATCAGAATTAAGTGGTCAGCAAAACCTTCGTCAGATTGATTTGTAAATTCGTGAGAGTCTCGTCACAGCTGTCTTGATTAATTTTCCATTTGAAAACAATAGGAATATGTTCAGCTGTAATTTTGACTTGATTAGATTCTTATGTAGTTTCGAATGGGACGAATTTGCCACTAAAGACCAAGGGTGTTTTGTTCTCCTTCGCAACTAGTGTTTGACCGATCCAAATAAAATGGAATCAGCAGCATGTACCAACAAAATTTGAATCACTCTTAAGCAAGCAATGATATTGGCGTAGAATATTGTAGTGTCTGAACTACTGTACATATAAAATATTCCTTAGCAACATTATAATTAAATGTAAAAGAAATGTATTTGAAACTAAAATATAAAATAAACACTTTATACGTGACTACGACACAGAGCAGTTGTCTTACTTGTACGGATACTACAAATATGACTGGAAATTTTCAAGCTTCACCATTTTGGCAAGGACCTATTCACGAGTAGTTCTGTCCACTTTATTATCCAAATGCAATGGAGTTTGGGACAGGCAATTTCACGTAAGATTTTGTGATATTTAAACTAATTTATTTGATAACTTTCTGGTAGTTTAGAACAAATTAGAAAAGACTTCTGAAGTTGTACTCTTCCTGACGGTTGTTTTTTTTTTTTTTTTCATCACGACCAAACATAAACCAACAAGAAACTCGTTCCTTAAGAAATAGCCACGTCCGAAGTCCTCTATGGTAACCCAAATTGCGTTTATGGAATCCAAAGCCCATAATTTGATGAGCAGTGACACGAATTATCATACTACGTCTTTGATAAAAGTGTGACTGTATTGACGTTAGAAAAACCTTAATTCAATGACTGTTCTGGACTATATTCTATCACTATTATAAAAAGGCGATTGCGATAGTCTTCCCAATAACGCTGCATTCTGTATTTACTTGCGAATTGCCAAGTGGTGGACCAACTAATACAATCATAAAACAACCCTGCAATGACGGTGTGTGGTATTCAGATTCAGTTTTTATAGCTATGCTCTTGTCCAAGTCCAATCATCCAACAACGTCCCCCTTTTCCCATCCAAATGGAACAAAAATCGTAATCCTAATCGCATACATTCATTCTCTTATTTATATCTCGCCGCTAAATTTAATAGCAACGTTGACATTAAAAGCTTGCATTAAATTTTACGTTTCTTACTTATTAATTGAAAGGCGTCATCGTTGACATGCGAATCCCATAAATTGAACCAAAAAAAAGGAAAAAAAATGCAAAAAACAGAAAAAAAACTTTATTATCACCTAATATACAAAATTTTTAAAATATTCTTCTACCAAATGAATTTTCTAAATAATAACCATTATGCACCCTCTCGCTAGAGTTGAAGCGATTCTTTCGCTTCTCTTACTCGTATAATTTAATATCACTGTTTTATTTTCGACGACACGATGAGAAAAACATTTCCACATTTCATTTCCGAGAACATGAATAGACTTTTTTATAGCACTCGCTCTATAGTCGCAGTCGCAGACACACCGAAAAGCGTACCACACGCTCCTTCACTCCGCAAGAGTCCAGAAATATGCGCCGCCATCGTTACCATCGTATATTCGTACACTGTATGTGTGTGTTTGTGTGAAAAGATGGAGAGGATTTTTGCATTAAGTGCAAGTGCATTTTCCCATGTAGAATGGTAGAATGCCGGGATGCGATACGGAATCGAAATAAATAATTCGCGCGGTAAACAAGCGTGCTGCTGAGATAAATATTGAACCAAAATTAATCAGATACAGGAAAGGAATGATTTTTTTTTATAACCAATTTATTGATTATTTTTGCGTTCCACAGTGCTTTTTTTGTTTTTATGGCAAAGGTGTAAGTCTATTTCTCTTGGGTTGGAGTCCGAACTGAATCTAGGAATATGTTTTTTTTTTTTTTAGTTTCTTTGTGGTTCCCATTTTTCTGTCGTAATATTACTGGAAGTAAAAGTCGAGCTCAAAAGAAACAACATTTCTGAACCTATGGACGTAGCTTTCAATTATTGAGTTACAAAATTCTTTGCCTTCATGAACATTTTTTAGTTCAACTGGTTTTCTCTTCGTCTTCTTGAGATCAAAAATCATGTTTCAGTACAATAGCTCCGAATTTAAGTCCAAGCGCTCCCTTGGGAACTACGATTTTCTTTATTAAGAACGATTTCTGGTTGAGATGAATTTCATTGAATTTTTGGTGAGAAAGTAACGATGATTTTTGTTAACAAAATTCGACTAGGAGTATGTACTTCGAACAACAAAAATGTATCTTCAAATCCACTTGTGTTTTGATCGAAAAAATTAAATGCTGCTGCTTTCTAGATATTTCTATTTTTCACTTAAAGGGAGTGAACCTAATGCCTACCTAACCTCTATGTTTTCCCCACATGAGTAATGAAATCTGTTGGAGATACCTACCTCCAAAAAAATAGAGAGGTACCCGTTGAAAACATCTATGCAGCGAATATGTTGGAAGATTTCGGTGGAAACTGTTTTTTTTTTTCGATTTTGAGGTCAACGAGAAAAGTCTTACATTTTCTGTAAATTATTTAGGACAGCCTTTTTGACTAACACTGCTACATGGTTCCCCTTACTTAGACATGAAGCGAAAATACATTTGTTTTCTTTGGTTGAAGGCTACTAGAAGCCTACCAATTCTAAAAATTAAAGCAGTGGTACTGAAAAAAGGAAACAAATAGATTGCATGACTGAATCGCATAAAACTTTCTCATATATTGCAAGTATGCCTTAAGTTCAAAACGATCTTACTACAGACAATGTAAGTTTTCCAAATCAAACTGAAATGGAATGAAATTAAAAACTTAACACAAAAATTAACCCCACATACAAAGATAGAAGCAAATCCGTTCTGCTGAACAAACGGCCAGAAGATTATGGTACCAGAAGTGATCAGAGAAAAAATACCTTCACCTACAAGAAAGAGATGGATATTTGGTTGAAAAGCTTCCGCTATCTGATGTTTCTTAAACAAAAAGTGTTCCCATCCTGACTGTATACTTTTTACTGTGCAGATCTCAAGTAAGCATTTTTTTCGAATAGCCTCAAGGTCGTCGCTTCATCGCACAATCCCACCTATAAAATGTAGGTATAAACAAATTAAATATAAATTAAATGTTGATACCTTTTATGCGTAAAACAACTCAGCTTCATTGTTATGCAAACGGGGTTGCACTACTTACCCAAAGATGGGATTAACTAATGATTTGCCTCCTCAGCACATTGCTTTGGCATGACAGCCGACCAGCACCACCAAGTGAGAGAGAGAGCGGCTGCTGTGTTGCCGCCACCGGCTGCCAGACTTTACCTGAGTACAGTGGTTTTGATTTGTGGGTTTTCTCGCTAACTCCGATCCTTATCTTGACAATGGTGGAGATACAAAATCACAGGTTGATGGTTGGTGGTAGTTGCTTTTGCGAAATGGAATTAAATGCATTCCAAATGAATTCTTTTTAATTGAATAGTGATTTATTTATGCTATTGTCGATTTAGGGATCTCGATCTAGTGACATGTTTGGTACCGCCATCGCAAACTACATTATGTGTGGGACTATGCATATTTGAGTGAGACATTTCTACCATGTGGACCGATAGAGATATGGGCAGCCGTTCAGGTTGGAATGATCTGTCATTATGGGTCCAACATTGGCGATAGGATGAGGTACCTTAAAGACTTAAAAGCAAAGAACATAAAGAGTCAAGAAAATCCATTTGCTGAGGTGCAAAGCTGGCACCACAACGACTAAGCCGTAAACATACATTGTGGATGAAAATTTGTTCTGCTATTGTCTCACTCCAGCTGGTGGCGAATATACTGTTTATATGTCAGTGATGCAGGAAGATAAGCCGGAGTGCAATATTTTTTTTAGTTATCAAGAAGAGTATATTTATCAAAGAACAACATGTGTGATTGTGACGCAAATGTTTTTTGATGGTGCTGCAGAATGGCAGTGGGAGTAGAAAGGAGGTAGAAATTAACAGTCTGTCTGTGATTCAACATAAAACTTGTACAGCATGAATGCGTTAACAGATTTTGATAACGTTTTCGCCATTAATACAAATTGATACTGTTTATAAATTAAAAAAACACAAAGATGTCTATACAACTCTTTCTGGTGAAAACTACAGAGCATGCAAAGGGTTCTACCAACACCATTACATTTTTCAAATTGTCTATAGTAAAAGACATGTATGAGGACGTATATTGTGGCTACAAACTGTCTACTGCAAAATTGTTTAGATTTGTGATCAGTTCTTCATTTGTTCTAGGACCTTACTTTGCATGACACAAGCTATTTTACTTGCTACATCATTATGATTCAATTTTAACTAAACAATGTCCAATACAATGTCCCAACAAGCACCGTCAGAGGCTGACAATAACTCAGCATACAATGGTGGATGCCATTCAAACAACTAAAAGTTCAACTTAAATTTATAATGCACACTCGCACCATACCTGGTAGTATCTATAACACATGCAGATGGGTATCTTCCCAGAACGTACTTCAATCCGTCTGCAAAATATCACGATCACTGCTACCGGCACAACTTACAATCGAAATAGTTGGAATTACAAAATGCTAATTCTCGACTATTCACACCATCTGGCGGTGTCTACTGATTGGCTAACTTGGTCGTCTCGTATCCCGTATCTCTTGTAGATGTCTAAAGACAAGCCGAACAAAAAGCCAACCTAAAACAATACTTTTTTGAGATACACCGCCTGTGCATCACTGTGATCCATCAAGGTGTTGGCATTTTAGGAATTCTATTTTTCGTAGCTCTATCTTTAGAGCGCGAGGAGGTCGATCTCCTGCTTCTGCTCGCTTACATTTCAGTGTGTGTCTGAGGCACATTCATTCTTGACTTAATTAATTTACAACGTATCCCAGAGAGATGAAGATTACAGAGGCACAGAACACATTCTTTTCCTCCATTGCCATAACAGACATAACTACACAAAATGCATTTGCAGCCGCAATCTGCAATCAGCAACAACAAAGGGGCGGCGACGACGTGCAGTGGGACAAAAATCAATTGTGCTTGGCATGCAAGCAAAGAAGTTCCGCCTAATTTTATGCGTTCGTCTTTTAAATTGTAAATTTCTACCTTCATGAATGGCAATTCCACATGGCAGTTCACTTTCTCACCAAAAGAGATGTATGTACTTCAATTAATTACTCGAATGTTTATCATTAAGCAAATCAAAGTGCACACACACACAGCCGCACATACGTCATTGGCAGCAATTTGCGCATTTAACTCACGCCAAGCGACTACGACACACTTTCTTTAGACCACTTTCATTTGAGGGCATTTTAAATCTCCGAACGATATCCGAAAATGAAACAAAACAAAAAGATCAAATTGAAATAAAACAAAGCGAAGCAAAAAAAAAAAAATAACAGAAAAACGTATCTCAAGTCTGAAAATGATTGAATGCAAGCCACAGACAGATGGACTGTCAGAGTCCGGTGCGGGAACGTGGAAAACAAATTAACAAAATCAACCCATTGATTGCTAATAAATCATTCGCTCCTACGAACCTCCTAACTGTGCCCCCAATTGTGAGTTCAAAATGCCATTCTTTATTTTGGCTCTTCAATTTCACGCTCGATAAAGCCGCCATGCGGATCGATGTCGGTCGCGGAGAGGCGCCCAACTAATCCCAAGACCTATGGTGCGCGGCTTCTTTTTTTGTTGTTATCTATCTCTCTCTAGAAGCCACCCGCCTGAGACAATTGTTGTATCGATATACGTGTCTTTTCCGTTCGATCATTAATTAATGATGATAGTGGAAATGTTTTCCACAAAAAAAAAAAAAAAAAAAAAATCGCCAAACACAATAGCCAACGCGCAATAGGAACAAGAATTAATTACAATTTTCTAATTTTCATTATTTCGGACCTGTGAGTTCCCATGCTTAGAGCCGCTGTCCGTTTGAGGGTAACAATCTCAAAAGTTATTGCTTTCGGTGCGGGGACCTTCGACTAATGAGACTTTTGCGAGCTTGTCGTCACAATATTTTTTTTTTTTTTTGTTCGTAACTATGAGCAACCACAATGAGTGATCCTTATCAGACTCGATGATGATCGTAATTTGTTAATTATGTTTAACGAACTAAAACGAAACTAACGTCTACCTATATACACTGCCACCAAGAGTGCAGCCAAACAGTTAATGTTGCTTCATATTTCGAGTGCACAGGTTGGCTGCTGCTTGCATCGGCTGATGGCGATGGGGGATGATGGCAGCGTAACGAAAGCGAGATAGAAATCTTCAGGCTGTGGGTGGGTGATTTAATTATTATTTGTTGTAAGCTTGGTTTATTGCTTAATAATTATGGTTGTGTTTAATGACTTTCCTACTGCCGAGTGCCGACGCGATGGCTTCCCAAAATTAGAAATGCTTTTGTTACAATTTCACCACCGACAAGCCTAATTAAGGACCTACTACTACTAGCTGTGGGTAGTCTGGTGTTTTTAATTGTCGACGATGGGAAGATAGCGATTTTTTTTAATAAAACAGTTTTTTCTGACAAATTGAATGGATTGGTCTTTGTTGAGATTTTTTATTTACGAGATGCATTAAAACATTAATTAAGACTTGGTGATAAGAATCAGTAGTTTTGCGATTAGCTGACCGGATGTAACGTTTGAGCAAACAACGGTAATTAATCAAAGCGGAGCGCTCATAAATCAGGTGCCAGATGTATGACGTCTTGGGTAATGTCGACGAAATGGATTCACTGAGTTTTAGATCAGAGTTGGCAAGGAAAATGAGTCACTTCCTTGATTGAAATGGAAATTTTTGTTCGTTTTGTAAAGGGCTTGGGGAACGACCTGCACATTTCTCAAAATTCTCATAAAATTTAAATAAAATTTATTTTATATTTAAAGATACCATTATTAGTCGATAATTGGACTAGTATTTTAGAAGATTATTCCATGCTTAAGAACGCCCAACAGATAATGAACTAAATTTAATTCCAAGGAAGATTATTTCAGCTTATTTTTAAAAATCAAAATGTGTACTTCTTGGCTGAAAGCTTTTCAAATGGTTTTATTTTCGATTTAAATTTTTACGATCTTAACGCAAATTGTGTTTGTACCTATTTCTTTTTATATATTTGTTATCTGTGAGGTTATCTGAATTATAACCTTCCTCCTTCAATGCATACTTCTTTCTTTAGTGGCTTTCACTGGTCTAAAAAATAGGTTCGAGATGCCAGTTTATTTCGAAACAATTATGTAATATACCTAAGATAGAGAAATATAATAGTTAATTCTTATGATCTTATGATAAAAAAAAATTTTATTGTTCATGTTCACAATACCTAGGAAAATATAAGCAAAGGTTTTATTATTTTCTTTTACTTTTCAAGAATTAAGAATTATAATAATACAGCTTTTGGCTCATACAAAATATTTTAAATTTTGTGTGGTGACCCTATAGAAAAAACATTATTAAATTCAGGAGTTGGGAGATATACTTACTGATACTAGTAGAAACAAACAAAAGCAAGATGTAAGAAGCAGCATGAACACAAAGATACAAATCAAATAAAGCGAAAACTAACCAGAGTTTTAAATTTAACTAAAATTTATAACTAAAAATTTACTGAATCTCAAAAGAATGTTTTGAAAAATAATAGTAAAACGAATGATCGGAACAGTTACTGGCTTTGTTTTGAAAACAAATTGTTGAATTTTTTTAAACTAATCAGAATCATGTTGTGGTCAAGAGCGCGTGTAGTGCGTATGTCACTCAGATTTTGCTCACATACTAGGCACATCGACTTTAAATTATAAGTGACAGTATTTGCCAACGTTCCACCGTAGTTCGTGTGTTTGCCGTGTTATTATAAATACAGAAGTGAATTTAGCAAACAGATAATCTTCAAGGATTATATATTTTATACCGAGTACATATTTCGCACACGGCAGATAGAAGAGAACGCAGCACGTCGTCGTGCTTTACGCTATAGATTAAACTATTTGATTTTTGCTCGCGATAAGTAGATCCATTTTTGATATAGATAATAATTGGCGCTTGTGAGTCATGCTGAGAGTTACTAGTTTAAACGAGTTAGGGAGGAATTCGTAGTTGTTGCTCGTACTTTCAAACTATTACCAAGTTGATTGTCGAACTGGATTCTGAAGAATGGGGGTCTTCAGGGTCGGTTGATGGGAATAGTTTAGCCGACATAATCAATCACTCTTCAAACAAAAAATGTTTCGCTTAGCAATTGAGTGTGAAATTTGTAATTTGTTGAAATTGCTTTGGCTCTGTAGTTGGTGCGCAAGAGCCACAGCTTCAAGCTCCGGTTTATATCATACGCACTTTTCCACCCTCGATGATGCTTGACCAAGAGGCGCAAGTAATATTGCCGTCAGAGAGCTCTTCGATTTTTCGTATTGTATGTAGGTACTCGTCTTAACATGAAAAAAATCATTAAAAGAGAGGGTTGCGAGAGAATACTCGTAGACCTAGGATAATAAATATGGTCATGTTGCAACAACTAGATATTTCTATTTTTGGCAAGTTTTCTGGTTCAATTCAATTATCCTGGCATTTATTTGAATTGATGAGTGATTTCCAAGAGCGAACATACGTAGTTCTTTATTATTTGCTGTGTCAGAAAAATGTCCCTAATTTTAAATGAGGGGAATGGAGCGTCTGTCACTCGTATTGGGCTTTCCAAAAATTATAAGTGCAGATTAACGGCAGCCTAAGATGTTTCACCTTACATCGACGAGTAAATTGCCATGTTCAACGAAGAGGATTCACTAACTAGCAAGGCTTTCGGTGTTGCTTATTTGCAATCAGAATATTTCAAAACTGATTTAAATACAAAGATTTTCAAAACTTCCGAAAAAAAAATGGAAAACAAATTCTTGTTAATCCAAAAATATTTTGTAAAGAACTACTCGTATGGAATTATTTCGGAAAATAATATAGTCGAGTGAGTGAGTCAAACGTTCGCGCCAAAGCTGCGCATCCATTTGAAAGTCGAAAATAATTTTCGACACACAATTAGCAAGTGAAAACTACACGCCGAACTATCCTTATTAATTTCATTCATTATGAGGGGACAGCACCATACAATTGTATTGTTTTTGCGATTAACAAAAACAATAACAAACAGTCGGTCGCAAGTAATCAACATAAATTGCGACACCTCCTCCATGCTGTGAATGAGTGTGGAGACGAGTCGCTTGAAGTGTGGTGGCGATTAATCTCTTGACTTCGAATGCACTTTTGGGTTAATACCTAAAATGTGATGGTTCTTCTTAATTTAAGATTACATTTTGCGCATATCAAGAGTCTTTGAAATTGAATGGATAAATTATTCGGTGTCAATCGACAGGTCAGCAAAACAATCTTCCATGAAATTCAATAAAAGTTATGTAATAACATGGAATATGTGTAGCATTTCGAAAGTTGTGAAATCGGGTAGGAGGCTGCCAGGGGCAACTGGTTTAGTGCATAATGTTTGTTTTTGAAAATTGTGTCCGAAACTTTCATTTACTTGAAAAAGTACCAATATGAGTCGAAGAATCTTTTTTCTTGTGTCTTTTAACATCAGTCACATTTAAGTTTACTTCGTCCCAGATTCAAAGGCGCCTACAGATGACAAAAAATTTGCTAAAACCAATCAGTGTAAGGCAACAATGTGGAAGCGTCTGAAGCGTTTTTTTTTTTTTTCGAATATATAAATTTGATTCCATAAAATTGGGGCAGAGTGACCGCTGAAGAATTCCGAAAATTCGCAAGTGGTTAAATTTTTGTCGAAGACGGCCATAGCTGTCTTAGTTGTGATACAAGCTTTCACAAAGGTCCATTAGTTTTTGTAGCATTTTTTGTTGCTCTTTATTCCGCTTCAAACTTTACTTTGCAAGAAGTGATACTCACAGAAGAAATGGGCTAATTCTGAAACGGTTCTTGAACCTCTTTAAGAGTTAGCTTTCGACGAAAACTATTTTTATTGCTGAGTAAGTCGCCAACTAAAAATATGTCTGAATATAGATTTTGAATTTTGTATTGTAAGAAGAATTTAAATATTAAAAGTATTTAAAACCTTCCAGAATAAATTTGACAAGGTCATGTCTTTTTCGTCAGACTTTCCCACGGACCTATTTTACGTTAACCCCCAATCGCATTCGAGCTACTTAAATTCAATATACAAACAAAATAAACCTCTATCATCAGCAACGTCAGTTTCTCATAAAACTTCAACTCGTAGCAGCCACAAACTATTTTCCCATATGATTTCCTACTGCTTCCACCGACCGCCGAGGAGTTGCTATCATAAGAGGTACTTTCAGGATGCAACCATGACCAACTAAAGACATGCCAAATGTGGCAATTCAAAAGCTATTCCGAAAAGACCACATTTCGATGCACTAACCGAGCCACCAACTTGCTTCTGCTGTTGTTGTTGTTGTTTGTGTTAACGCGTTCGCACAGTGTTACACAAACTCTCACGGCGACCATCAGAGTTGACCACCACGCACACACAAACACTTGATCTATCTATTTATAACGAAATCTCTTCACCTACCAGCAACAGGCAGCACCACCAGCACCACCACCAGCACAACCACCAGCTCTACCTTTGAAGTCTCTCGCTCTCTATATGTGGCATCTCCAAAGGCACAGCAGCCTTACCCGCGCCGGCCTTAGCTCTTTGCTGTTTCGGCGGTGGCTCCGGTTTCATGTTCCCAATAAAGCTATGCCAACTAATAGCCCGACGTAGTATTGGTAGTGGCTGTGGTGCCGCCGCATAAGTAAGAATTGTTGTAAATAAAACAAAGAGCGACCGTAGTAAATAATAACAAATGATAATCTAAAAGAGATTGAGGCAAATAGCTTTCTACAATTCCAAATTTGGGATGAAAATTGCAAACTCCATAAAACTAGAAAAACAAAAAAAAAAAAAAAACAACAAAAAAACAGTACACAGCGGCAGCGACAGGAAAAAAGACACACACTAAAAACATAAGCGGTAACAAGTCGTTATCGGTTGCTAGTCTCATTCGTAGAACGTAAACACACTTGCTTGAAACGGCCGCAACAATAGTCATCTCATCATGACACAGCGCGGCAGCAACAGCATCAGATGACGATGTTGCTGACGGCCCCGGTGCGATTATGCTGCTGTCAATACCCGGGGGTAGCAGGGTGGGAGCGCAGATGATGGCGGCCTATGCAGTTAATTTTAATTGTTTTCCTCTGACTATATGGGTCGATGGCAGTGCAAGCATACTATTTATCAGATGCGCGACTCTTTATGTGGGAATATACAATTTTATCATCGTTTTAAGTGAGACTGCGTGACTGTGATTTTAATTGTTCGTTAAAGAACCGGGGGAGAGAATTAAACGGCGTTTGTGTGCCATAATGTGACGTATTTAGGCATGAATGGCTATTTTCGGATGTCAATTAAGGGTTGGCGTTGTCATTTCACTGTAATTTACTATCGATGGCGTATACGGAGGAGGGTTATTTACTTTGTTCGACGCGGATGGGTGGTCAGCGCTAGATGCGATAGGAATGCTGGCTGTCCAAAGTTGACAGCCGACTATTTGGTGTATTACGCCTTATGGGGACACTCGTGCGTATGACGTATTTGACAAGTGCCACCATCATCACCATAAATCAATACAAATGATTACGGGTTTAGCGACAAGCAAGACCAACATAATGGCAACAAGGTACATTCAAGTTGGATGCTCCTTTTCGATTTAAATGTGGAATTGTGTTGCAGCAACTAACAGCAAGTCGTAACAGGTGACCTATTATTAACGCATAGCAAATCCAACTGCATCCAACTTATGTGTCTGTTTGTGGGCTAGCATTTGTTATCGCAAAACTGCTCTTATCTTATGGATTTCTTAGACACAACAAAATGGTTAATGGAGCCACATATTTTTTTATTATCTGAATCGAACTCATTCCGAAGATATAAGAGTTGGTTTTAGCGTTCGTCATCATCAGTCTTGATCAAATCAACGCCAATGGATATTCATCAGTGGAGATCACAGCCAGCCAAGCCGGTACGCCTCTTCTGGGTTTCAATTATGTCTCATTGTCGATCCCCAACACTTCGCCATACCAGAAAAAAACCTCGGAGGTCATTTCTTTCAGAACTTAGAAGAAATTCCTTACTTTTGTGCACACTTGTATATTTTCACTAATTTGTAAACTTGACTAAACTTTTGTAAATATCCATCAGTTGGCACGTGTTCCACTGTATTGACTCCACAACTGCTGTGGCATTACAATTGACACACATTGATCTATGTGCGACTTGTGCAGCCTTTTACTGTCAGGCCGTTCTCCTGACCCGGCCTTATCTAAACTGAAAGTCAATATAGGGAATTTTACAATAGATTTTGACAAAAATAATTGTATGCTATGAACTAAAAAAGGTACGATAAAAAGCGCATACCTAACCTTGTTTATGCTTTCATAGTGACTTAAATGATATTTGTTTTTAAATGGGACAAATCATTGATTCGAGTTTCAGAATCCGTATCCGTATCTTTATTGAAGAGCAAAGTTAGTTGAGTTTCAGTGTAGCTTCTTTGTCAAACACAAAACTCAAAAAGACATGCAAAAAGGTCCACTAGAAAAGATCTACCATATCATTGTCATCAAGTCTCTGTTTTGTGATTTATAAGCGGGTACCATAAGTCTTCGCTTAGTAATTTTACAAACCTAGGTTCAGGTTGTTTGAGGGTGTTTAAGAGAAAAATATTTTCGCTTTAGAACTTTTACGTTTTTATGGCACTTCGAGGACTGACTGTCTTATAGCTTAGCTAATTGTTTAGAATGCGTAAAATTAATAAACTTTGTTATAAAGATTCGGGAAAAGATCATTGACTAAGACGGTTAAGTTAACTAGAACTTGTGGGAGCAATGGCTCAGGGTAGGTCTTACTCTGACTTTAAGTTGTTTTCCGCTGTACCAGGTCTTGCGAACGTCAGATAATTATAATTGTCGTGAGAAAGCCTCTCAATTTAGCCTTCCGGACTCGGCACAGATTTGTAGGTTCCTTTTTAGTAGCTGAAACTTTTTTGGAAAGTGTTGTGGTGGTCTAAGTATTTTTTTCCTTTTACCTGACTTTAAATTATCTAAGCAATGAAAAGTTAAAGTCAGTAAAAAGTGCCCCCAAAATAGTGCTCGTGGTATATAATAAGCTAGCCTATAACCTTCTCGGAGTCTTTGTAAACATTTCCAAAAAACGTTGGTCAAAATCTGCTCACTACAACCTGAGCCCTGTGGGCTTTTCTGAACCAAAATCAAGCAAAGTTGGGGATGTATAAAATCAAATAAAGCTTAAACGTCACCACAGTACTAGTTGTATGACATAACGTGCCTTCATTGAGTAGTACCGATTACGTTCGTGTAATTATTATTAGTACCTAAGAAAGCAGTCAATAAAAACAGAACGTAAAAGAACCAACTACCTACTCATTTTCTATTTTCCCTTCTTCATCGCAACAGGTTTGATTTAGTCACATCGTCGTCTTTCGTCTTGTATTCACTGGTTCAAGAGATTCTAACTCATTCGTGTCCATAATGACACCAAAACGAATAAATTCGGCTCTTATCGTGTGAAGCGTTTTGCGAAAAATTCATCTTTCATACAAATACACTGTCTAGAACATTTTAAAATTAAAAAAGAACACACACACACTTGGTCTATTAAAATGATTTATAGCGGCGAGGCTCAAAAATTAGATCTCTCACATAGTGACTCATAAATTACTTGGCGCGTGCTTAAATTTATTACTGTTTGTGAAATAAATAATTTTAGCCAACTAATTGTAAAGTGAAGTATCTACTAAGAGCTACCTCCTGTGTTATCCTGCCGGCTGATCAGGATCGTTTTAATCATAACTAAATTTTTGCCCGAATGCGCACACTATATCCAAAGCAATTGCAAATCGAATTAATCATCGCTTAACGAGACGGTGCGCGGGAATTCGCGTTCCAAAAAGTCCCACCGAGACGTACGGGAACATAAAATTAATTTGCCAGGTCGCAATCGTCTCTGTCGGGTACGCGAGAGCGTAAGCTTCACACAAGGCACACAGAAACAGATACAACCCCACCTCAATAATTCGATCGCTTATCAGCTGGGCCCTGGGATTTATTTACTTCACTCATTGCGCAGGATCGGTGTTCTCTGTGCTCGACTTGTCTGATGAGGCGCTATGCCCACCATCAGTATCAGAGCAGCAGCAAAGAGCACCACAAGCTCTCATCCGCCGAACGATCGATTAAAATGTTAAGTGATTGCAACATGATTCACAGTTATTAAACGAATCCCACAGCCAGGCGAGTGGTGCGTACTTCCCGAAAATGTAAAATAAACAAATGCAAGAGTTGCGCTGCGACGCGTCCCGGAAAGTGCCCCATTGCTGCGCATGGGATCTCCTGGGAATATGCGGCCCCAACAACTACTAAGACCGAGCAGCTTCTTTCGGCAGCGGCGAGCACATGAAATGCACGCTGCATGCACTGGCCCATATTATCTAAATTCAAGATCACCAAGCCGCCACCGCAGCCGCCGTCACAGCGGCGGTGCGCATTTACCTAAGGCGAACTTTTAGAGATCTCGCACACGGTCCTCATCGTTTGTCGTCGTAGTCGTCGTCGTCCAACCGGGGTCTGTTTCTGGGCTGGGAGTGCGGCCGACAGGCAGTTACAGGTTTTTCCCCCTTCTTTGCTTCTCCCTGCTTTGTGGGGTCTCTGGGAGAGTGCGCACGAGCACTACATCTGGTTAGCTGAAATTATAATGGCCTTTCTCGAGGAATGCGCATTGCAGCGCCAATTATGTGTCACCAATCATAAAGTTCCCACAGTATACTTTTCGTTCGTTGGCCCCGTGCTGCGGCGTGCTGGAGTGTGTGGTTTTGTGGCGGCGGCGACGGCGGTGCAGATTTCAAGCTCGGCTTTTCGGTGGGCAACAGGCCAGAAGGAGAACCTGGTTTGGCTTTTGGTTTTTTTGTCTTTATTCTGTTTTCGGTTGAATGTGAGAGAGTCATGGTAGCAGGCAGCTGGATACGTGTAGGTGCAGTTGCAGTTGATGTTTGCCATTGGCAGTCAGGGAGGTTATAACATCATCTATTTTCGTGGTAGGTACTTAAGTGTAGTTAACATGTTATGCAGGTAGATGTTAGATTCCTTTGCGTTGTATCGGGCGTTCCTTTGATCAGGGGGAATCTATTTTTGGGAGACGACGCGACGTTGCTGCCTGCGATTTTGATTAACGAGGAGGTTTCTTACAGGTTGTCAGAAGTGGAGTCCTGCATGGTTTGAATTTAGTTTCTACAACTTTCGCACAGAATATTTCACAGGAGTGTAGCATCGTGGTCGGAGGAATAAAAGCAATGGAAAATATTTAGAAATACGAGAAGAAGCCGCTGGTCTTGGGTTGTAGGCTGTATTTAAATTTGACAGCTTTTAGTTGACAGAGTTTAATGAGGCTAAAATTTAGAATTTAGAAAAATCTCATTCCTAATGAAGCAGTTAGCCTTTACGGAAACTGTTAAGAAATGAAAATAGTGTAAAATGAGCATCTTTTGCTTTGATCCTCAAACGTTAGGTATTCTTCGGCTATAATTCTTAGACACAGATTATTGATCTGAACTCTATAGCGAAAATTTCAATCGTTTTCACTTGCTAGAATGTTCCATTCCATGCCATTTTTAGGAGCAAGCAATTTTCGTTACGCTCTTAACAAAAAGAAAACGAAAGACGTTTCTTATTACCTACGCTTTCGTTTCGTTTTGTTTTTCATGTTCTTTGATTATTTCGACAGTATAAATCTCATTTGCGGGTCTGAGACCTAATGAAAAAAAAAATACATAATAAATAAAATAGTAGATAAAATTCAACAACGAAAGCGAGATTAGGAGTTTGGCAAAAGAAAAAGACACATTCCCGGAGTAGAAATTATGCATAATAGGTGCGTTTAATTAATATGACCCAACGAATGAGAAGAAAGTTGATAATACTACATTTAGAAATTAGAAGAAAACGAAAGGTGCGCATTTTCGCTTTCGCGTGATTTCTTTCGTTTTTTTCAGATACGAAATTGTTTTTTATTTCCAGGGGACAGATTCTGGAAGACGAAACGTTAGAACATTTTCGTGTGCACGAAGAAATTTGCTAGTGTAACACATCATTCGTGCGCACGAAAACGTTTGTTCGTTTCGTTTTACAGAATCTGACCCCAGGTCTCATATTTTTTGGGGTTTATTGGGACGAAATGTCCATGCACAAGATTTATATTACCCATCGAAATCTTATCTACGAAACTCCATGAAAAGATTGAAAAACGATTCATCTAAGTTGCAGCTTCTGCGAGTGTGCTTTGCGTGAGCGTGTCAATTGTTACTTTTAACGAAATTTGATTACGCAGTGTCCTAATAGTTAAGTTGTCATGTAGAAGAAATGTTTAAGTATAAGCTTGCCATGAATGTGCAACGATTTGCCTGCATATGAACTCCGATGAGCCCTTAATAAAACACAGAACATTTTTGTTAGGAAATATTTTGAGCTGACATTTTGAAAAGCTCCTTCAACTGACCTGATTATTTAGCACAAAACTTCATCAGCACATTTAACACCCGCCAACTTTACATGGTATCGCATTTTATGCATGCGCATAAAATTCCCAGACAGACAGACGGACAAACAAACCAACAGTCAGACGAATTGTCCGCAATTTTTAGTGGAAATAGTTTCCACCATATAAAACACCAACTAACACTACACAATGAGGCATCAGCATCAGCACCAGCAGACAGCCAGCACTGCGCTGCACCGTGAGAATTTTCCTCAGCTCCATACTCCACAGGCTGGTTGTGGAGCAGCAGCTGACTACTCTACTCACTGACCATGGCACTCAGTGCACATTTATTTACCTCTATACGAGTGTACAGCCATTTTGCTTTCTTTTTGTATCTTTGGCGCACCAGAGACTTGTTTTGGTTAGTTGGCTGGTTGCGCTCAGGTTTGTTTACGTTGGTTGTTGTTGTGTTTGTTGTGGCGGCGGCGTCGGTGGCAGCGGCAGCAACAGCAATAGTACCACAAACACTGCAGCAGCAGCAACAGCTAGTGTCGGCATGGCTAAGAGCAACTATGAGCATGACACTCGGTATCAGTTGAGGAGATCACATGGTGGTCCTGGGAGAATATTTTCCCTTTCACTTTGTGTCTGAAAACTTTTTTGTTGTTGCAATGTACGAAATGAGCTTTAAATGATAAAAGAAAACGAAAAAAAAAAAGGAAAACTACTGCAACCCGGAACGATCGCGACGACGACGACGACGACACAGCGATGACGATGAATTGTTATGTGTGGCGGTTGGTGGCGCTGTTATCTGTTAATTCCTTCGAAATTGATTTACGTAGTTGGGTTACCATTTCCATTTCCATTGGATTTGTTGGATAGTCTCATGATTTCTTGTTGAATAAATATTTATGGTTTTCTAATTCCTGACAGTTATTATTATGAGTGTGTGTACGGTGATTGCGATTTGAACAGATGTTATCTTTGTGTGAAAATGCTTGCAGATATGACAGCGTTAGGTACGTTAGACCAGAGACCTCGAATTTGTCGAGATCTGGCGCAAATGCAGAGTGATTAGTTTTGTTTACATCTTGAGGATATTGTATGCGGCATTGCCTTTAGACGCACATGCGTGCTATCTCCAAAGACGTAACGATTAATCTCTAATGAGAACGAATGTTTTTATTATTTTCTTGGTAAGATTGCTGAACTGAGTTTCACTTACAGCAATACCTGGTTAATCCTAAGTACATATTAACTCTCAGTTATCGGAATGACGTTGGTAATAGTAGGGGAAAGTGGTCACCCTTCGTACGTGGGGCACATTCGTACAGTAAGTATATAAGAAAAACTAAGCTTCGCTAAAACACGTGTGCATAGACATACCAGGTAGCATTTCGCTCAACGAACTTCGGGACACCCGGGCAAAAGGTATGATAGCTGACAAGCGCAACGTGTTTTCGAGCGCTGTGAGTAATTTTTTTACCGAAGTTCGCGATCGCATTGCGAGTAAGTTTTTTACGTTTCTTGCAAAATAGGGATGACGAATTTATGTTTACAATGTTTATTTTGTTTTTAAATTACTAATATTTCCCTACTAGATTTTAATTTATTAAAAAGTTGTAATTTTTATTTTGTGCATAGCCTGGGGTACATTCGGACAGTAATACAGGGGGCACATTCGTACGCGAACGAATGCTCCCCTTCAAATTTTATTTACGGAAATTACAAGCAAAAGATCAATAATATCGATTTTAATGAAACAAAATTATATAGACCTCTTTAAAACTTGTTTTACGCATTCTTTGAGGTTTATTAGAAATGGCAATGTCTTTATCTGTTGTAGCCTTTACAGTTATCTAGCAATATAAAAAATATAAAAATAAAATTCGAAATGAATGAATACCTACCTATCGTTTTTTTCTAAAAAGCATAAAAAGATTTAGACCAGTTTAAAAAAAAATTAAAACTCTTACCTGGTCAAATTAATAACACGTCTCTACAGCACGACTTCTTCGGCACTAATAGCAGTAGAAACGAAGAAAGAGGATTCGTTAGTCCATCACAGAGCTGTCATAGCTTCATATCAGTTGTTATATCTAGAAACGACTCAGTTCTCACTTACTCTACAAGCCAGAACAACCTTACCCTAAGCAGAACTGCACAGCAAAGAGCTGTCATACGACTAGGTAACGTAGTAGATAAAAGACTCTTGTAAACAAGCATAGCATTATTAACGGGTAACAGCTAACAGGACATTGATCAACGATGTTCACACCCTACCCAAATTATGTTTGTTAACAATCGCGCCTTAAAGAGCTATGGTATGGTAACTATGGACATCCAAGATATGGTTAAGTTTGCCAAGTTAGGGGTATAGGCAGTGTTGCCATAAAAATATTTGGATAAATCTGCAGTTATGACAAAAAATAAATCTGAAATGCAGACTTTTTTTTTATTTAAATAACAACACAAAAAAAAAAGAGTTGAATAGGAAAATGACAGCATGCAGCGAAAGCAAGTGTACAAAAAATATTGACATGTTTTTTTAAGGACCAAAGTATATTATTTTAAATGCAGACAAAATCAGAAGTGCAGATTTATGGAGAAATCTGATTGTTAAAAGTCTGCAGCTCGGTTGGAAATCTGCAAAACGCAGACAAATCTGCACTTATAGCAACATTGGGTATAGGAAACAAATTTTCGGGTTTGGTACCCATATAGTATTCTCAGTGAATACGCAAAAGCATTGAATTTAAAGTATCCAGCGAAATGGGAATAAGATTTTAAGTGAACTTTAAGTCAATTTGAATATTATTTAGTTATTTTGATATTTAATAAGTTTTTTTTTGCTGTTTATAAAAATTAGCAAGTTAAATAAACGTTTTAAATACCCTGTATGAGTCTTCTCCATGTCGTACGAAAGTACCCCATCTGCTGTACGAAAGTACCCCACAGGTGGGTGCATTCGTACAAAAATCTAATCCTAGAATATTTTCTATAACTCTGTAAATCTTTGACATAATGGTTTCATACTTTTTTGTTATAAGCTACGATATATATAGAACATATAAATGCATTAACTACATACAAAGGTGAGTTAATTTTTGACTAAATAATAAAAATTCAAAAAGTGTACGAAGGGTGACCACTTTCCCCTATAAGATAGTATTTTGAAAATGATTCATAGATTAATGGCCTTGCGGGTTGAAGAAGCGTGTTACGACGCTCCGTAGGTGAGGTGTTTTGGGGTGGTTACTTGACACCTATTTGTTTTCTAGATGGGCTTACAGATTGAATGACTATAGTGGGTATGCTCGTTTTAGGAGTTGGTGACATTAGCATCGTCCGATCTGAGCCAATTTATGACTCACTGATGGACAATTTCTTTTGACAAATGTAATGCGCTTTTTATCGTGGATAGTTAATGAAACAATTTATCGAGCCTACGATCAAATTGTGATAGTCTTTTCAAAGATGGAGAATGTAAATGGAAATTTTCCTTCCCTTCCTCCCCGTCATCCGATAACATCTTCTAACAGCTTCGAAAAAATCGTTTGAAAATCGTTGCCTATAAGGAAACAAAGAGTAGCTTAAAAACATTTCCTACTAGTAAACTTGTTTCCTGTTATTTGGGCTTTCTTTCAATTGTTAACACTTTAGGGGGATGGATCGTTTATGAATTGGCTCGATTTAACTCTAGACGAGTTCTAATTGAGCCACAACAGGACAGTCGAAAATACAGGCGCAAACATTTAAATTAAAGAAAACTATCTACCACTACACGAAAGTATAAAGCTAGAAAGCCCCTTTTGCTTAGATATACTTTGACAACTTTGTGTTTTTAGTTTTTTAACAAGTGACACTTTTCGGAAGAAGAAACTAAACTTTCTTCTACCTACACTCGCTTCCTACATAGTTGCATGACTCTAGGAAGCGTTTTTTTGTTTTTTTTTTTTTGTTTAATGTTTACGAGTAAATACATACCTACAGTATGTTATTCTCAAACAAAGAGAAGAACTGACATACATGGCTTAAAAGTGACTACTATAATGCTCTGGATTTACTTTAATGTTTGTTTTGATGTGACTTCCAGATTAACGCACACAGCACCATGTTGAAGCGTAAAAAGCTGTGTATTCCAAAGTCTTTTAGACAACATAAAATCGGCAAATCTTTCTTGTCACATATACAGCATTTTCTTCAGAGAGAGTTGTTGAATGTGTTGTAAAACGAATTTTCTTGGCAATCAAATGCGTCACCAAAAACCTACAACAGCAACTTTTTGTTTTGACATTAGAAATAACAATATTAATCTTTCAACTGTCGGCTTTCCTTCATTAAAAGACTAAAGTAAATGTTTTTTGTATATTTTAAGTAAGTGGAAAAACTCACACCAAAAGAATGGTTGTGAGAAGCTAAACCTAGGGTCAATACGGACCTGTTGCGCCAACTATTTATTTATTTATTTTTTTTTTTTTGTATTTTTAATATTTTCCATAAGCGCATTTGAACCTTGGCAGTCCGCAATGTTAGCTGTCTGTCATTTATTGAGGGAAAACCAAGCTCTTGAACAACTCGTCTTATGTTATTATGTTGTTGAATGACAGTCCTTTCGAAAATAATAGATCACATATTAAATAATCGCCAACCACGAAGTTCAACAAAATGTATTTAGCAATGATCGAGTAGTTGAACGAAAGAGTTGGTCTTGCTGAAAGTCAGCCGAAAGCTCTTTGTTTTTTTTTTTTTTTTTTTTTTTCATTTACATGACCTCTACATATTTTCTATATTCCTTATTAAATATGAAAACTAGTTGTTTTTATTAATTTTTTGACCAAATATTTTGAAAGAGTTCTCAAGTCTTTAATAAAAAAAGGCTGGCTGTTTTAAAACTATTACTAAACTTTTCGTCCGTTGATAAAATTTTAATAAATCATAAAAATAAATTTATGAATTGCTCCATATTTATTCAAGAAAAACCAACATATTATTTAAGACAACAGTCAGAAAGCCTTGCCAAGGGATCATCTCCATTGACAGAACAAAGCTCTTAAGAGTTTGTGTACTTAAAACAACTTCTTATTCTTATAATAATCACGAATAGCTTTGCAGGAGAAACACAACACTTTTTCCTTCATTCATCATTTCCAACACTTGGTGCAGACACAGTGAATAGACTCATACATTGAAGTTATATGCGTTTAAGTAATCTTCTTCGTATCCCATATATGGCTTAAGGGAGCGTTGTCATTTCTTCAAATTAATACCAAATCCGCTTTGGGAAAAACCGCAACATTTCAATATAAACTATCGTCTGTTTGGCATGTACCTACGTCTCCAAAGCTGTGAGAACAACCCACATATAATAATAGGTCTCTACCAATTGAAGAGATTATTTATAAAAGCCATTTATACGGAGCCATTGGTTAACCGCACCTGATCAATAAATCGATTCTACTTTCAAATACAATTTTCCGCTAATTAGATAATATAATGCATGCTACTGAACAAAAAAAAAACAATCATAACTCTATCGCTCTTGATAACAAGCACTTGCGAAGGTCGTCTAGCGTTCTTTTTTTTACCGAGAACATTCTTAAAATAAAAGAGTTAAAAATACTATAACCCTAAGTTGACCGTTTTTCGTTATTTTTTTATAGATATGTTATATTTAAATTCATTTAATTTATTTCTATAAGAAAACGCTTTCGAATCGCCAAATTATATGTCGCTGTGCTGTGATCAGTCATCATCATTCGTAGATAAGCCGCCAAAATACAAAGTGATCCGCATGACTCATAGCAATTCTCGAATTAGATTTCATTCTGTACACGCTACACTCGAGGGGTTCAAAAACTATATCAAATAATATCGTGTGACTTAGAATACTAACCTTGAGGTTAGCCATGCAAAACACAAAAACGAGAGAATATAGTGCAAGACTGACGTGAGCCAACGGCACAGAAAAAAAAACCCATTTCATCAGCTGGTTTGGATGAATCGTCCGAAGAAAATTTCTACTCGCCGTCGACATGAAAATTACGAGCAATTTTCCTCGTGCTCAGATACTCGGGTGGTTTTAAATTAGAATCCCAATAAAAATAGTAATGGCGAATTTATTTGAGTGGGTGCACGAAAGGGGTCTGCCTCCACCTTGTATAGAAGTAGTTATACATATTTCTTGCATGACTATTTTGTGTCAGAGAAATTATGTTTGAGTGTGAGTTTCGGTATTCAAATTGTTTGAGGGTTTTATTTTTCTCCAATGGAAACCATAAAAAGTAATTACAAATTTTGTGCGGATTTTATAAGATAGAAGAATTTGTAAATGGGAGCCTAAAGCTGAAAATTAATTTGACTGACGAGGTAAGAGATCAAACATTCGGTGAAATCCTATGTGTCTTCTTAAAGAACTTTGACGGTGTCTTCTCCTTGCTGTTATTCTAGAAGTCACTAGTTAAGAAGTTCCGTGTGCGATTTTTTCGTTTTGTTTTCTTAACGCTTACACCTTTTTTAAAAGAAGTTCTATAGTATTGTCCTTCCAGTACTCGATTTATATACACTTTTCACCTTTCTTTATTCTGTTAGAGGTTAATTTTTGTATAACAAGATTTTTAAAAATAATTTTAAAAGCTGTAAAAATGCTCACAAGAGGTTTGTGCCTCACAACGGCCAATCTGTTGTGAAAACAATTTTATTATTTACTCATTAGCGACAGATATGAAGACATTAACGATACTAAGGTGCAGTTGCAGCACGAGTACTTTGGCTATAGAGGGCTTATTTTGAGAACTAACTGTCAAATTTTAAGCGGTCGGCCATATTGTTGCTGGCTAGGTTTGTGAGGGAGACCGCAGCAAGTGCAGCCACTCCGAGACCAGAATAGGCACATTGTGATGCCACACACTTGAGTACCTACGGAAAATATGCAAAAAGTATATGCAGCCTGTAAGGATATCATTACATACTTTGGTGACTGTAGCTGTCATTTTAGTGATGAGTTTTGCTCTCCTCCCCATCAAGCCAAACACACAGCGAAGAAAAGACTTCGTTGAGCTTCATTAGCACTTGTCTGTTGACTCTGGAGTAGTGAACGGGTAATTTACGGTTTCTAATGCAGAACCGTCCTCTGATCAAACACTGGGTAAATTGTAGCCAGACAAAACCGCCCAAGTTGTACATTTAGTCTATATAGAGCAATAGTCCAACACACACACACACATCCTATGGAACGGCGAGAAATTTTTGGCACCTTGCCAAGAGAAGGGCCATTCAAACTACCACACAAACTATACTGCAGATGCAGGTTAAAGACCGTTGCCCGACCGGAAGACGCAGTTCATAAAAATACTGACAAATGGCTGCAGTTTCTCAAAAAAAAAAAAAAAAAAACGAACAACTTAAAATGACAACAACATTAGTATCTGCACATTAAATTCAATTCCAAGTGCTTCGACATGGTTTCCCGTAATTTCCAACACGAAAATAATCCAATGTTCCCTTTGGTAATTAATCACTCAAAGACTCGCTCTGCATAGAGTGATAGAGTGATATATTCCAGCAGCGAGCGGTTGTGACATTTGAAGTTCTACGCCAATTGACATTAATAGAGATTCATTGGAATAATTTCGCCAGCTAAGGATTTAGATTTTGATTGACGCGAGGTCGAATGAAAAAATTCCTTACGTACGCTGCAGCGTCAGCGTTTGTCCGGTTAGATAAAATTTGTTTGTCAGCGGCAGTACATATACCTAGGCATGTTATGTAAGAATACGAGTTTGTCATATGGCGCTCGCATTGTCAGCTGTTGCCAGCAATCAGACTGGACATCAGACTTGGCCATCTACAAAGCGTACATAAAATTCACAATTTATTGCACATTAGGAAAACATAAAAAAGAAAACTTAATCAAAAAAATTAAAAGTGTTTTTCTTATAAGCTACTAAGTAGCATCATTTAAGTCGGCAAAAAGTTTGCATAGTCCAATATCGAAGCGAACGTAGTGTTTTTTATGGTGTGACTTAAATTTCGATCAACAATTCCCATAAATCATAACCAACTATATTTCGCGTGTATATCATTATCTTTAATGTTTATGCGATATGAAAATAGAAAAACTACACGAGCGTGTGTATGGTGTATTATTTTCCAAGTTGTATGATTTTTCGATTTGTTTTTCTCGCGAAGGCGAAAAGTCATCTTTTGGAGGAGAATTTTTTTTTTCTTGTCTCAGTTTTTTTTTTTGTTTTGGTGTCACCCTCCAAAAAGAAAATGTCATCGATGGGGAGTGGTTCGCTGAGCTATACAGTACAGCATCATTAATGACCTATATTCTCGGCGATGAGTGTTGACAAAAATAGATGCCATTACCTTTGGCAAATAAAATTTATTATTACGTTTGGAACCCAATAAAAGAGCAGCGGACCGCTGAGGAGTATATATCTCGACTTTGGGATGCGTGTGTGCATCACGCTTCAGGTTGATTGAATTAATCCATGTGAGATGTCAGAAGTGTGAGAAATGGTAATTTTAATTTATCTCCTAAAATGAAGCACCTATACTTTTGGGGGGAAAGGCAAAGTGAATATTTTTTAGTGATTAATGGTTGCAGTCAGAACGAGGGCGGTCGAATTTTGTGGTCATTTTAACGGTGTAATTTAAGTGAAATTGATTTTCAAAGCAGGTGAAGGAAATGTTCTTCCGATGCGGGGAGTTCGAATTGAAAATTCGTTGTCAGGCAGTGTCAGCGAGTGATTCACATGTGACATTAACTCATTGTTTTACATAGCAGTTTTTGAAGAATAGAGATGACGTCAACAACTATTCTTTGTAGGATTATTGGCAGTTACATTTTAAACATGAATGTGACTTGTCTTAATTTTGCAACTGACCAAAACGTTGTAAGAGCAACCTACTTATTTTTTAGAGTGCCTGCAAGATTATATAACGTGCTTGTGGACTTGTACGTTGGAGAGACATGGACACCACCTGTTTCCAAATAAAATATAACAATGTTAGCAACGTTCGTCGCGGAGACAGCATTGTGGTTTGCTGGAAATGGAACAAAAGTCACATCGTTCTATTAAATAGTAGATATCTAATAATTCTATTATTTTAATTTAATTACCTGTATTTTATTTTAAAGTAATAAATCCTAAAAGTAGCATTACTTTGAAATAAGGAAGTGACATTTGGACCACCGTGCCAACTAAATTCACTGACTTCTCAATAGTGTAATAGGTACGCCATACAGTGTCGCAACCAATGTTGAATGATATTCCCATACAACGATCTTAGCTTATCATTTGTGTCCCGTAATCGAATCTGACTTCGTTTCATATTTTCCAAAGGGACACAAATTAGACTTGTACGCCACTATTGCGTCAAATTTAGTCTAACATCTATTTACTTTTATCAAAGAGCTTCAACTTGCAACATATATCTAAAAAAAAAACAGAAAAAGAGGAACATAATTATAATCTCGTACACTAGGGCGTATGCGCAACATTTTTCCTTACTTTCTTCGACCGTCTCGCCTATGAAATCATAGCTTGAACTCCAAATCAAAAATTATGGCATTGTGTTCTTAATGAAAATCCAAATACCCTCCCAATACAATGGGATGCATTCGTGACTCCAATTTTGTTCAGCAATTTCATGCATGGAAGGTTACCTGCTCGTTGAAGCATTACAAAAAGTAATAGTGAATATCCACCTCAATCTGGGTACTTACTCTCTACAGCGCTCAGAAAAGCAAAAATGCTTACTCATACGCTTTTGGTGGAATGTGTCAACTATAAAAAAAATTAAATCAAATAAAACATAAATAATATTAAAATCAAAATAAATTCACACAAATTCTAATGCCATCTTAGTGAGCGCACTGTCACACTAAAAAAAAAAACAATTCTCAGAAGGACAAGATAAAATAAAAAACCACAAAATCCTCATCACAATTAAAAAGAAAAGATGAAAGAAAATTCGAATCGCCCGCAAGTAAAGGAGAAAAAGAAAAGCAGTGACTCACGTAAATCTAAATAAATAAACCAAAATGTGTTCACAACACAAGACAACACGAAAAACTCGTGAAAACTTAATTTAGCACAGACTTCTTCTCAAAGTCAGACAGGCGACGGATAGACTATCTTAAATATCCCAAGCAAATAAACAGAAAATGAATTAAAGATCCACCAACTTTCAGCTAGGTACTCAGCACACGAGACAACACAATAATAGTCTTCGTTCCCTACTGCAGCAAGTTGTTGTAGATGTTGGTGAAGGAGTCAAATATAAAAATAAACAAAACTCTTACAATAGAGTGTGTCGGTGTAGTGCTCTGAGTGCTCCTTAAAATAATATTGAATGGCAAGGAAGAGAATACACCCAGTCGACCGATGAAAAAGTTTAAAATAAAACTTCAACAAAAGTTGTTTGTTGAATAAATAAGATAAATGTGTCAATAAAATATTTTTAACAGAATTCCGATCCGATTCGCTTGCCAGGCGAATGAGTGAGAAATCGCTCAATGATTTGTGGTGTGGAAGTGTTTTATTTTTCTTCATACGATTAGATACACTTGTAAAATTTACTTCAGAGCCGTCTGCTGGATCCAAGGGTGCGCGTGAAATTTGCACATACGAGTAGGTATAAGTTGATGAAAATCATCAGCCGATAGTGCAAATCTAAGAGTGCAGAGATTAATAATCTTTACTATGCCACCACAAACTCTTTCGAATTGAAATCGTTTTGGGACCTTGTATGCTAAGTTTTCTTAGACTAAAGGACCTATTTGCGATGTTTTCTTATTTGTATGAAATCCAGTGGCCTCTTGACAGGCATTCCCTCCCTCATTGATATTTACAGTTCCACCTTTAGCGTGGGTCATATATTTCTTAGCTTATATAGGCTGGGTGCCTCAAGTTTTCCCCACTCAAGTCAGATATAATACATAGCTGCTTCGGCGTCATCTCTAATGGGGGGTTTTTGCTTCAATAAAAATAACCCATTACTCAGGACAAACTCAAAAACAACAGCCGGCAGCTAAAAGTCCCACCAGACATACGACATAATCTTGCCCGACTAACCCCAGCTGACAGCTAAAAATCCCGCCCAAAAAGACACTCGACCCAATGCGCTCACTCACTTAACCTCTTCAGACCGTGGGTACACATATGTGTACCTTGCTTAAAACATTTCTTTGTCACACTACATCCATCTGTTGGCGATTAGCTGCACTGTAGTAGCAAGTGGATATAATTCTATTGCCGAATGATTTTTTAGATGGCGCTACGGGTTCAGTAACTTTAATTATTTGAATTTTTTAGTTGACCAATTTCTTTGGTTTTTAGGTTTCCGCAGAGTGAAAAAGTAATTATTCAGGTAAATATGTTAAAATGTTGTTTCAAAGTATTATTTCTTTGGAGTGATGTGCTACTGAGTTGAATTTTAGTTTGCAATCTTGAAAGTATATCTTTTCAAGTTTTTTCTCACAAATCTCAACGAAATACTTTGGAGTTACACATATGTGTAATTCAGGACTATATACTAGTTCAATTTATTTTACCATAAATTTTCTTGGAAATGCAGGTTTCCTGGATGCAAATTTCGCTGCCGTACCATCTGCACAAAGTGCCAGCTTTATTTGTGCATTTGAAGAAACACCTTTTTTGAGCTGTATCAAGTTTTATTAAAGCTAACTTAGGGTGTTTTATACCATGATAGACCTGAGGTGCACATATGTGCACCACGAATTTGTCCATGAAGTTAGTAAAAATAATTTTTTTTTTAAATGCAAATCTCTTATTCGATCCCATAAAAAATTAGAAATCCACTAAAATCTATCATTTAGCTTGTTTTAGTCGTCTGGGTCTGAAGAGGTAATCAACTGACTAGATGTGTCTAAAAATATCCCAAGAAATCTTAGACAGATTGGAAACACGCGATGTCGAGTGCCTGCGACTACGCAAGCCTTGTGATCAAAAAAGGTTTGCTACACAGAAACACAAATAAATAAGTCGACACTTTCGAAAATGTACCCAATAAATTACTTTTCAATCTTAAGATTCATCAGTCAACAGCTCGTCAAAATTCGTAGGCCACGTACTGGATGTTGAGGGCCAAACATATAAATTTCACTAAAACCAATAAAAATCAGGTGAAGATTATTTTCTTTCTTTCTTTTTATATTTCGGCGACAAAAAAAAAAAAAAAAAAAAAGACTAGCCTTAGTTACGAAAACTTATGGATAATTCAAGTGACACTATTAGACATCTATTGAAATTTATTACACAATTTGGAATCCAAACATAGTGGGTGACGTGGAATTTTCTAAACTATGCGGTTCTAGGTCTGCCGCCTATTTTCGTTTCAGCCAAATACTTGGCGAGAGGTACTTCAACTTTGAATCGAACATGGATGCCATTTAGGGTGTCCTCTGTTGTTTTGGCAAACGTTCAAACACATAATCGAATAAGTGAAGAGCATGGTGCACATTAATCATAATCAATTTTATAAATTGTCTTGTTGTAATGTCAATCTATTTTCAGCTGCAGTGCAGAGTCATTTTAGAAAGAGGAGGTGTTTGCCCTTCTGGGTTTGGTTTTATATATAGTTACACGGGACACGTACACGCTAATGAATATTTTGTGGCTCATGATGGTCGAAACATAAATGAAAATAAATCGCACATGCCGGTAAATTGTTGAATAATACCCATGCCATTCACGTTTGCAAGACACCAATTTATATACATTATGTCGAAGAACAATTATTGTCAAATGAAAATAATATTTTGAGATCAATAATCTCCTGACATTTGTATGTATTGTTAGTTTATCAATTAGGAAAGTGTTTCTGTTTAGTAACTGTGAGCGGGCAGCGTAAAATTGGAAACTAAGTGACGAATTAGACAGAAATATTGGCAATTTGAAGCAGATTTGAATGCAGTTTTGGATTTGATCTGCGCCCATTTTAGCATTTTTGACCGAAAGCAAGCAGCAGAGAAAATATGCAAAGAGTGCAGTGTATTTCTATGATTATATGAAGCATTGTAAGAAAATCCTCATACCCTGTTTGGACTAACTTAAGCCATCACCTTTTTCTAAATCTTCCCCATATAAGCCAAAAACACTATTTCCTGACACTAAACGAGCATAATTTTTGACGCACTCCTTCATTTTATTTCTGTCTGCTGTGTTACCGTATAATATAATCAACGACATCGTGTCAACTTGTATCGCCTGCAACAAAACAATATATGCGACAAATCACCTACGGAATTTCATCTTTAATTTGGTTCAAATTAAAAAAAAAAATCCATAAAGTACGATTTTATTTTACATTTTATTTTTTGTATATACATAAGCGACACTCTTATTGATATTTTGAAGGAAGACTGAAGAAGAGGCCTTGTCTGTCCACCAAACCATCAATCGCAGCGTAACAGTAATTAGTGATTACCTCAAACCTCCTAGGGAGATATGTACCTTAGAGTAATCGGTATTGTACCGAGTCACTTGTCGAAGGAACTATGAATTAAGCAACATTTCGGCTGTCCTTTTACTTTTATACTGCCGAAATAAAAAGAAAAGGTTTTGTAATGTTCTTTGAATTTTGCAAGCAAAGTTAGTATTTAAATGTTGTCATAGGGGGATTAGTAATTTCGAAAAGTAATAATTTTCGAATATAAGCTAATTTTATTATGTAGTATAACTGTATAACGTATAAGTGTAATTTATAAGGTGTTTAAAAATATATTGATGAGTAAAAAGAAAACAAACGAAAACATAATATTTAAAAGTTGTTTCGGACTGCTTCAACATCAGATAAAAATAGGTATATAAAATATAACTCTTAATTCAGATGCTCGAATTCAGCAAATTTTAGATCCCTTCCATTAGTCTCGATTAAAAAAAAAAGTGCTCAAAACGAATGGGAAATTGTTGCGAGAAGATAGTCGCAGGTTGCTGGAGACATTCTGCACCAACCCTTATTTAACTAAATAGTACAAGAAGGTTTTTAGAATACCTGGGTTAACATAGAATAGGTATATCTGATCTCCATTATTAGTCTTACGAACCCAAGTCAACACAGACATCGCTTTTTTTGTCTATCGAAACTGTGCAGTATATTGGCGCTTGTTGCGGTTGTTGTTTTTGCTCTTGTCCTTGTTGCTTAGACACTTACTTAGTGACCCATAATCCAAAAGTTTGCCTCACCCTGAGGAGGTGTTGATTTTTTCATTATAAAACATAAACAACATTTCTTAACTTAAAACGTAATTTCATCGACTTGCTCTTTCCAATTTCAAATCCGATTTCACTTTCATTTTTCCATTAGTCACATCTCGGCACAAACATCACATGTATGACACTTTCTGCTCTATTTACCCTCCTCATATTGGACATCTAAAAATATACACCCAAATATGTGTCCGTCGTGTGTGTGCGTCAGATGCCGTGCCGTCTCATCTTGTAGCATAGCTCACCATATACACATCTGTAAGAATTATAATGCCATAACAGCAATTTCATTCACACTCCTCTCAAAGTAACAACGTCACCTTGTGCAAATGCAAACTAAAAGTGTCACCGGCGGCGCCGTCGTCGTCGGCCGCCAGCAGCCAGCCGCCACCAACATCACACTCCGGAACCCGGAAGAAATCTCATTTTGCATAATAATCCCTCAGTTTTGGCGGCTGCCTGCAACACTGCAATAAGCCATGAATATAACATCGCACAGATGGTGAATCACTTCGGCGTCTGAATATAATTGGAATCGAACATATGAGTTTATTGACTCTTTGCTATTTTGTTTTATTTTATTTTTTAAAATTAAATTTAGAAAAAAGTCCTTGGAGCGAAACAGTAATCATTTATTATATGAAACACATAAATGGATATACCTATATGCACAGTTGATCATTTACTTGTGTGTGTGTGTGTGTGTTGCAAAAAAGGATGTCTGTTTGGCGATCTTCCAACTTTGTTTACCTCAGGTGTCTCGGTTCGGTTTGTCTCCTCTTGGTCTTCGTGTCTCCTTTGCTCCATATCTTTCTGTTGGTCGAATTTTTTTTAAAAATGTTTCTCTTGATATTTGTTTATTAGGAACGTGTCTTTCTAATTTGTTTATTGCACAAAACGAAATAAAAGGAAACAAAAAAAAAATGCTGCTGAGCCACTTTTGTTTTGTTTTGATTTGGGAAATCTTCTTCATGTTGTATAGTTTTTTGTTCCATTTTTCTTTTATTCAAATTCCAGACGAGAGTAAAACAAAACGATTCATTGTTTATATTCTAATTTTTTTACAGCACAGCTCGCATCGATAAAGTCTATAACAGCCAGCAATCGAACAGTGGAAAATGGCAAAGAGCTGCGAATTGTGTGCAAAGTGCAAGGACAGCCGCCGCCAAAGGTCACATGGTTTAAGGATCACAAATCGATCAATCGAAATCGGAGGCTCTACCAATTCGTTCATTACAAGTGAGTATAAGCCGGTACTGTTAATTCTTTATAAATAAGTGTAAGCAGTTTTTTATATTATGTTTTGGGTTTGGGGTATGAATTGTTTTTACTTTGTCCTTCTAAATTCATACCCAAAGCGAATGTTTTATAACTGAAGTAAAATGGGCCTCATATATTATATCATACCTAAAAAAATATAATCATCTGTTATGGTATTATAGCAAAAAGTAAGGTAGATTGATGTCACTCTGATGGATTGCCGCCCTATTATGAGTTTTCAAAAGTGTCGTGTCGCACCGGCCAGTCTGAACTAGCTTTCGTCACTAGTCTTTAGTCAAGGTGTTTGAGATAAGACTTCGAGTGCTAATGATATTTTGTTCTCTGTCGTCCGACAAAGCGACGAACTCACATTCGTCAGTGAAATTAGTCGTGGTGATTGATGTGGTTCAAGTTTCGGTCAGAATCTGGGTTACATGTTAGCGTTTGTCATGTCAACTACTGTATTTCATTAAACTACATACGAACTTGATTGAAAACGATGTCTTTGCCCAGCGTTTGAATTGAAAAGCATTCGAGGTGCCTAATAAGCCACTTAGGCATTGTTAGCTTATAATGGTTGGCACAGGTTTGCCCTGATAAGCAATGCTTGTATGATACTGAGCGAGGGGTCTCAGGTTCGAACCCTTGAAACAGTGTATACATCTTAAGTTGTTTTCACTGCACCAGCTCTCGCCAACATCTGACAAACATATGAGTGTATAACTGTCCCAATTCAGCCGTTCGGGCTTGATATAAAATTATGGGTCCCTTACATTAGTCTCAGAAAATTAAAACCCAAGCAAGCGATCGGCTTTAACAAGTTAGGCCTAGGGTACCTAAGGTACGTTCTGTCTTTAAAGACGATGGTCATTATAAATTGTTTTGTACACAAAAATATATAAATGATCTTAATTATACTGCAAACGTGCCCTAATTTGTTTAACGTGGAAACAAATAATCTAGTACTAAAAAATGTATTCTATTGTTTATGTAACTATTTAAATTATTGAAAATTATATTGTGATTTGTTTCCTTTTCTATAGTTGATTACTTGGAGTTCTAAAATATGGTCACCGAACTATTCAATTATTATTTGACCTAGACTGCTAACGCAGACATAGTTTCCGAGTCTCTAAGTAATCACAAATCATAAATCAACCATCAACCTCCAGCAAATTTTTATTTAGTCTGATAGATGGAACTTTTATAAATGATAATGTCCTTCAGATGGCTTGTGAAAGACACGTTTGTTTAGAAATATTTTGAACCGATATATAATAATAATAATATAATTTTTGGCGCAACAGGTCCGTATAGGGACCCTAGGCCTAGCTTCTCGCAACCATTCGTTTTGTGTGAGTTTTCATTTTTGGAACGAATGGCAGGGATCTACAATTTTATGCCGATTCCAAACGGCTAATTGAGAAGCTCTTTCATGACAGTTATACTCTCGGATGTTTGTCAGACGTTCGCTAGGGTGATGCAGTGAAAAAACCCTGAGTTGAATTTGGGTTTTTGCGGGATTCGAACCTGAACCCCTCGCTTAGTAGTCCAACACACTAACCACTAAGCCACTGCGCCTACCGATAAAGGATCAAAATCACAAGCCTTTAACTAGATACTGATAGGTCAGAAGATCACATTTAAAAATAGATTGCAAGGTGATGCTTTGAACAGATTTCTCTTCGGCATGTTTTTCACTCTTTTTAAGGCCAATGTTACACTTTGAACTTTATTTTACGCAGATGATTAGGCTATTCCTATTAAATATTAAAATCGCGCAACATACAACTATGAACATTTTCTTTCAAAACAAGTATCTCACGATTGCATTAAATACGAAAAGTTGAGCTTTAAAAAATCACTGCAAACTTTACGAAAACAAACCCACACGTGCGATTTACTGTCGACTAATCCGAAAGGCAATTAAATCATCATCTAGCATAGCATAAAGCTTGCCACAACAACAAATTATTTAAAAATGTCAAGCCATTGCAAAGCGCACTTTTTTCAAATCCAATTTACATATGAATCGCTAATATGTACAACAATAAATGTGATCCAATGTGTCGTCGATGAAGGCAGCGACAATATAAGAAATGGATTTATTTTATAGCTAAACAAATTAAAAATCCATAAAAATATTCAATCTTCGGCATTTACAGTGTTTTAATGTTATAATGCCTGTCAAATACCATCAGTCATTTGGTCGATTTAATTAAATTGTTAAAGACGACTTATTTATGCAGATTTCATTATTCGCTTAAATTGAACACGAACAACAAAAAAAAAACCTAAGCTTATCGATCGCAAAACCGATCATTCAGACTCATTAACTCATCGTTTTCATAAATATTAATCACGGATTAGTCACATGGAATTAGCAATTAGGTAGATTCAACGAAGGATATTGGTTGGCTGATCCAATTCGATCATCGGGCGGAAATATGCATTTTCCATTATATAGTGAAAATATTGTTAATATAATTTGTTTTAATGTGTGTGTGTTTTTTTCTTTTTGTATTTTTAACAGGAGAAGATCGGAACTGATTATAAGATCATTTAACAGTTCGGACGCTGGTCGATATGAGTGCCGAGCGAAGAACAAGGTCAATCGAAACCTGGAGAGGAGAGCCATAGTGATAAAGGCTTATCCGAGTAAGTTTGATTTTTTATTTCTATTCCCAAGAACATACTAGAAAATTGAGGAAAATATCTTGACCCACACAACAACGACTCGTTTGGTGACATTATAAATGCCTTATCTAATCTATAACCTAATCACTTGTCCGCAGTTAAAAGAGGAATAGAATTATTTCAATGTCTCTGTTGGGTATACTGATTTGAGAAGTTTTTGTTTTCCTTTCAACTTTGTTTACCTTTCACTTTATAGGGTATACTAGGCTAAATTACAATGAAAAGTTATTCTGAAGCCACTGCAAGTACTAGAGATACACACCAGCACTTGAGATAACATAACTCGGGCTATAATTAGAAAATAAATAGTCTTACTCATAAGACAGAAAGAAGCCTGTAATCGATTATTGGTGGGCTCTGTAAAACACAACCAGGTAGTTCTATTATTTTCCGAGGCGTACGCTGGTTTCACGCAAGCCTGTACTACGACATATTTTTATTCCCAAGTTCTTAAAGTTATCGACATGTTGTGAGCATATAAATAGCCTAACAGCACTGCTGAATGGATGCTTTGCAGTTTGCACTTTTGTTTTCAATTTATGGACCGCGTTAATAGATTTTAATCAGCTTATACGAAACACAAACAAATACGGTGCCTAGTGCTGGTAAAGGCTTAAACATAGAATAATTCTCACACCTAACCTAACCTAAGAACACTTTACATAGCTTCTTATTTTATGAACGTCAATTCAATTCTTACTGAATTTTTTCGTTAGGAATTTTAAAAATCCTCCAGAAAATGTTTATCGCCTCCCTGGTTACTGACTTGGTAAAGAATCCAAAGATAAACAATTTGCAGGCAAGAGTCCTTCAAAATTTGTTAACAGAAATGTGATCGATTTCACATATCTACAACGGCTTTAAAAATCGATGTGGTTCTTGCACGTCCTCGATGTCTATGGCGTTCAATATTCATTGTCACTATTCATTTTCGCATGTGTTCTAAAATGGGAAACAATGCATATAAAACTTTACAAAGTACTGTTTTATCCCTGAGGCTCTCTGATGCCTTTTTTCTATTTTTTTAATTCTGACTATAATGGTTTCTGTACGTACCCAGACCATAAAGTACCTTGTTGAGTCGTAAGTAAAACTAAGCTAATATTTGATAAATTGGACGAAAATATTTAATTATATTAAAACAACTGTTAAAAATGTAAATAACTTGAATTCTTTTCCTTCCTTAGTGCCACGATATGACGCGCCTACGCAACAATCCGGTGGAAAGTGTCCCGAGGACGCCTATGAATTTTGTTTCAACGGAGGCACTTGCAAATTCTTTACGGAAATCGGTTCCTATTCATGCATGTAAGTTTATTCTTGAAATAACTAAATAGTTACGACTTTTTAATTCAAAAAAAGGAAGGGTGTGCCTAATATTTGAGCTACATACACTTAGAGAGACCTTCCCAGGGGGATACTAGTGAAATAGGGAATTTTTTGAGTGTATGTAGAGTTATCCGTTGACTGACTTTTCAAGAAATGTTTTTAATATTCCTTCAACAGTCGAAACTCATTTGCGTGTGTCGGGCAATGGACGCATTCAAATTTCGAAGCTTACTAGATTTGTCTGGACTACATATCAGTCGGTCTGTAGTGTCACTCTTACTAAATCAAGCCATATATAGATGCAGCCAAAATGTCAATAGACAAATTCATGACTAGATTCTGCGAACGAAAGTAAAAAAAACTGTTAATTTCAGTAGACAGTAAAAATGCGAACATACGCCGGCCACCAGTAGTCAGACTTGGTAAAAAAAGTTTTAACCGTCAAAACATACTATGTAAATATATTAAGCAAGTTTGGCAACACATGTACAAGAACAATGGGTCTGTCCGTTGATGAAAATGCATTCGAATACATTAGCCTTAAGCAAAAGTAGCGTAGAAGGGAACAAAGTTTGACTAAATTTGACTAATGTGTCAATCGTATGCATTGTCGTTAGAGAACAGACCTCTTATGAGAAATTCCAGTCTAGCTAAGTTTCCCACTTGAAGGCTTCCGTGGTGTAACGGTAAAGATAAGGGATCATAACATGAATCATCATCTTCAATGTCCCGCCTTTTCATTGCAAAGTGCGAACGATTAAGTTATAAGCAGAATATTACAAAACTACGCCTCAAAAGTGTGCCTTGTTTGCACACTTGCTTGCTACGTGCATTGAAATTTGGCTGGTTTTTTTAAGGCCCAACATTTCTGACACTTTTAATACAACATTCAGTTGTGCGTCCAAATTCTTTGGAAATGACTAGCATGTAATTATTTCTAATCTAAAAACGAACTGATTGATTAATATTTCTTCAGCCATTGACCTTTAATGTCATCATATTTACAAACCCACTTTCACAGCTCTCTATGTACATGTGTATAGGAACTTGTATCTGGATTCTATTTTGTAAGTTGATGAGCACTTCTTTACGATTAGAAGTGGTACTTAAAAAAAATTAATAATAACTGCGAGTTCTGATATATATACTAAATTCTTTTGCCAATTTTCATTATTAGCTTCACTCAATTCGAAATGCGTAATGCATTGCATTGCTCGTCAATACACATGGATAGGATAACCCGACTTGTATGCACAATGAATTTATTCAATTTTTCAATGTTCCAAAACAAAAACAGTAGCTGAAAATCAACAGAAAAAAAAAAATTGTGTGTTAAATTCACACTGAACGCAAGAAGTGGCAACGGAAATTAAGACAAAAAATAATTACCCACCACCATTGGGGCATGTGGTGCAATCATTCTTCACGCATTTACCTACTAATTTTGGATGGTTTTCCATTTTGGTTTTCTACTTTACTTTGTTGCTTTTTTTTCTGTTGTTGGTTAAAATAAATGCGATTGATGAGAGACATATAGCACGTGGGTTTTTTGGGAAAAGGCGCACCATTTTTAATACACAAATGCGCCGTCACTTCAGAAATCGAATTTTTTTTTTTTTAATACGTAAAGCGCATGGCTGGCAATGAAACGTCATCGGAACGGGCTGATTGAAGTAATATTTGGTTCACTAGAATACCCTTGCTGAATGGACGCAACACAAATATTTTGCCATGCAATATAATGATTGTGAGAACAGATTTTGAATCATTTGCTATATTCGATTTCAAGTGAATTTAGACATATGGTGGATTAGAGTTTAGCATTTAGTTATGAATCAGGAGGAAATGTGAATTAGCGAGGAAATTCGATGACCAAGAGGTGTAAGTCACCGGGTTCGAAACGCCTACTCTGGTATGGTGAATGATTGGAATTGCATGTTGAAATAAGTTTATGACGAGGGATAGTCAGCAAGTGAAATATTATTGTGCAAGGAGATCACTCACAGGTTTCAATAAAACATCCCTAAAATATGGAAAACTGATCTTGCAAGCACTTAGAGGTTGAATTTTCGTAAATGCCGAGATATGTGTTTCGCCGTTTGTATTGTAGGGTATTTTTATGAATGTTTTTTTTATAAAAAAAAATCTATACCCCCTTAAGGGTTTGCCCCTTAGACCGGAATTTTATGAATCACTTGCCACATCAAGTTGAGTCATCAGGTGAAATTGAACAACGCTGTGGGAAGCGGTTGAAATAGTCTCCCTTATGAGAAGTACATTCTTTCAGCATTTCGCACCTAAAAATGGGGCCAAAGGGAAAATTTTTAAATAGAGAAACAGCTTCTATGACAAAGTTTCAACATTTTGTGGCTTAAAAAATGTTCCACACATTTGAAAAATTATACCAAAAATTCCTAAATGAAAATTAGACTCAAATTGCTAAATTCGGAAGAGAACTGCTAGGGCAAATATTTGAAGGGTAAGACATGTTGCAAGTTATTTCCCCGTACTAATAACAAATTCTAGTCTTGACATTAAATTTAGGGAAGCTCACAATTGCTGAATTTGTATGGAAAATATGACCACTGCGAACTAATTGGATTTAGAGTCTAAGCTAAAAATGTTTATTGGTAAGACTCATTGTAAATTGACCCGCTACTAAGGGGAGGTGAGAAAGGTGGTTGGAAGGAAATCAACTTAAAATCTGGAGTTATTGAAACAATGTTTAGGTATACTTTTATCTCTGGTGACACACACAAAAAATTTGAGTATTTCGCGGGAAACATATTTAACTATGCAAAGAAAGTTATGAATCACATTATTCAATGGTTTTCGAAACGACGCCCTTTGAAAGGGAATCTTGGGATATGTCCAAATTTTGCAGAACGAATTAGCATACTCAAAGGTTGAAGGTTGATGAAAAATGATCTGGCAAATATTGTACCCCTGGATAGAGCTGATGATATAGATCTTGTTCCAGTCCTCATTGGTATCATAATGAAGGTTAAGGTTTAGAAAGTTGGTTTGATTTGTATAAGGAGGCGTTACTTATTTATTGCTTACTGCGTGCCAGATGGAGGCCCTGTTCCCAATTACTTCTAGCTATGGGAAAAACGTACTCGTGTAAAAAGTAAAATAAACAACTTTAGAGCGAAACAGGGTAAAAATTTTGCTTAGTTTATGACTATAGAAACGACCTACAGTTTTATGCGATTTTCAAACTGCCGAATTGGAGAGTTTCCCTATATCAGTTTAACCTATACTCTTAGCGGTTTATTTATTCTTAGGATTGCGGCTTAAGCCTCTTGCTCGGATATTGCTTTCACTAAGCATTAGTAAGAATCATAAATCAATATGGTAATCATTTTTCAATCCTGACACCTAACAAGTATCTACACCAATCAAATTTTAGCCTAGACGAAATTCAGTGAAACCTTGTTAGACATTATTTTTAATATCAACCAATCATGCACTGAAATTCCCTTTAGTCAAAACTACCCAGAATTAAACCCGCAATCCAGAAATTATCCACTTATGCATTTGTATGTCATGGCACCGAAAATAGAACATTGTTTACTACCACCAGTCAATATTTTCCAAGAACCAAGCCAACTATTTATTGCCCCTCAAGCACAAAAAAAAACGTAAATTCAAAATCAATCCGAAATGACTGGAATGAGATTTTCTCCTGATCTCCTGAGTGGGTGCAACGAAATCTCAACGAATTCTTACTCTTCATGTAAACAACACGATAACCCGACACGAGTGGGGGAAAAGACAAACAATCACAAGAAAAGGGGATTTTCACTTGCCGCTGCAATTATTATTTTTTTTTTTTTTGGGGGGAAGAAACATTTTTTCCATGCCAATTTTTCTTTGCGAATGTTGACGGCGAAGTGGTTTTCGAAAAAGCGATCAAAATCGATCGGCATCATCAACTCAAACTCAAACTCACTACCTTAGCACGGCTGGTACGGCACGATATTTGACTATCGAAGGCGCAGCCCTCTAAAATTAGATCAATGGAGGACACATGTTGCGTCCCTAATTTTACCCTTAAACAAATTGAGCTGTGTCACTGCAACAAACACCACTATGCTGGCGCTGGCAAAACTTATCTAACGTTGGGTACTTTATGACTTTTCCCTAAGTGATTTCGTTTATGGAAGTGAGTTTGTTGTTGTTAGGCCGGGACTGTCTCCCAATCGATATCTGTATGAAAGATGATAGGGAAAGGAAGAATATCTGTGTGGAAATTTATCTTAAATTGTAGTTTTCGGTTGCTGCGAGGGGGTGGAGGCGAAATGAGTTTTGGTGTTGAGTTTCAGTTTTTCTTATTGTTTTGTCGTTTATGGATTGTTGTCGTTGTTTGTGAAGATCGTAAATTTGGAAACTACTTATCGAGGAGATGTGTAATGGAGCGTAGGAAGAATAGGACTACGGGGTGAGTGTTTTGATAGTTGTTACTAAGGGGAAGGGTTGTTTTCTGTGATGGTTTCAAGGTGCATAGTATTGAGTGTGTTCAACCCGGCTGTAACAATCGCCCATAGCGTTGAGAGAAGAAGAGTTTATAGATGCTTGACTACTTTTGGTCATAACTTATAAGGCCTAATAGAGTACGACACCCTGTATCCTAGTTCTATAAGACTTACCAGCCCTGAATATTCCTAGGGGCTGGTGCTGTGAGCAAGCTCTCTCAACTTAACTCAAATAAAACTAAGACTGAAGCCAAGTTATACTAGGTACACTGAAAAAATTATACTTCGTTGTTACAAAATTCTTACAGTTAACATGTTTTTCATTGGTTCAGTGGAGAATTCATTTAATCAACGAAAGAATGCATAAAAAGTATATAAGCTAAGTTTACCAGGCTTGTGTTTACCCGGAACCTACACGGCTAAAAAAGGACATCCTATAGATATGTAATTACATTGTACATGTACATGATTTCTAGCTTGTTGCCTTGGGATAACCTCATTTTATATAGAACAATTCTTTTGCATCATAGTACTAAGTATAGTAGCAAAGGGCTACAATGGGCCTTATACTACACCTATCGTTTTGTACTTCAGGATAAAATTGATGCCCACTTCCATCCTTCCATCCTACTAATCAATAAATACACAATATTTTTTTTAAACACAAGCTATATAATTGCAATCTTTTAAATCTCTTGCAGTTGCCCAGAGGGTTTCATCGGAGAACGCTGCGACCGTAAGGAAGTGAACAACATGCCACCCAGTACGTACAGCAATGAGCACGAATGTGGCGAAAAAAAGTATTTAGGAAGTTATTACTGCTAAAATAGGCTATTCTATAGCATCGATTGTTTCTACAAACAAAATACAAACAGGATTTACAAATACAAAGCAAAACAAAAATTATCAGTAAACTAACTTTCACCAAATATAAGTAAAAAAAAAACAAAACAAAAGAAAAAATAAATAAAAATAAAAAATAAATGATTAATGTGAAACTTGAATCCAAAAAGAGCTCAACTCATATAAGATAAACAAACACCCCCGAATTAACAGTACAAATTTCATTTACTTAATAGCTGTAAAAAAAACCAAATCAAAGTTTTCTAAAAACAAAACGAACATTTAAACATTAAAACGAAAAGAAAAAAAAAATTGGCTTTAAATTAGTTGGCATAATTACTTATTTATTTTTATTATTTTTTTTAATTCTTAATCCTAACTTAAATTATGTAATTGTAAATTTGTTTCTCTTCTCTATTAAATAAATGAAAATATTTTTATATATTTTTAACACATTCCATTACAAACGAAAAAAAAAGGTAAATTTTTATTTTTTAGCTAACGTCATCCGCCTTAAACATGAAATCTTATTAAAAAAAAAAAATAAAAAAAAAACAAAGGTGCTATAGAAAGTTTATTTTTGCCTAATGTTGTTCCAAAATATATACATACATTGTTTTGCTTAGTTCTATTTTTCTCATTAATATATTTTATTTTTTAAAAAATATTTTCCACGATAAAATATTTTCACTTAGAAGATTGAATTTGGAAAAAGAAATTTTTCAGAAAACATAGGCTTCGCGTGCGCGTTAGAGGCTTCACTTTATCTCTCTTTCTCTCTCTTACTAAAAGAATACCAAGTCTCACTTGCACTCTCTACATAATTAAGTCATGTGTTTATTATTTATTTTATTTCATGAAGAAGAATTGTGTTTTTCTTTTAAATGAAACTCAAAGGATAAAGCGAATTATTTTGAGATTATAAAACGAAACGAATCCATTAATTTCTCTTTTCATAAAATGATTTGCACTCCTTTCCCCTCAACCAAAAACAAAAAATACACAGTCATCTATAGTCCTTGTAAAAATTAGTGTCTATTTAGTTTATTGTAAATAGTTGAAAAAAGAGATATAACATTAAAATCGATTCCACCCTTCAAGATAAGTATCTTGTATCCTAATAGAGATAACAAAACGATTTTGAGGAAATTTGGATTTGGAAAATGGTCGTTGAAATATTTGTTAAATTAATTAATACATTTTTTCATTTGTTTTCTTTTATTTATTTGTTTCCCCTTCCCGAATCCCCCTGCCCCAAACACATTTTCCTTCTATTCTTAAGGACTGGAAAGAAATTAAAATTTTTCTTAAGTAAAAAAAAAATACTTAACATTAAATTTTAATACGAAACAAAAAATGACAGTATTTTTTTTCTTTTTATTAATTATGCTCGTAAATCTTAAATATTAAATATTCGACGTCAATTCTTAAACTCGCGTGTAAATAAGTAAAAGTATAAGAAGTAGACAACTCGCCTCACAATATATAAATACTTATATATATGAAAATTGTAATAACAATATCAGCACTTAGCTTTTCTTCTTTTTATGTAAAATAACTTTAATAAAGTTTTAAAAAGAATATTTTCAAGAAAAATAAAACTTCATACCAAATAAAAAAATTAAGCATAAAAATTAGACTTAACACAAACATATTTATTCATCAAAATTACTGCTAATAATTTTTCTTTGTAAACAAATCGAAAAAAAAAACAAACATAAACTATTTATATTTATTTAATTTATGTGTAAATTATTTTAACTTTATTTTTTTTTTTTTGTATTGTAATTATGTAGTTATTAAGCCAAACACAAAAAAAAAAAACTGATTGAAATGAAACATCATCAAACAAAAACCAACAAATAAAAAAAAAACATCAAATAAAATTGTATATTTGAAATTAAAATTTTATTTATTTTCTATTCCTTTCATTTTGTTGTTTTCTCATCGATCAAATTTTTTGCTCTTTATGTTATTTCCAATTTACTTGCATAAAAAAAATATACGATGTTTTGAGGTAAGACTGATTTTATTATTTTTATACCTAAATGTTTTAGTTTAATATGAATATTTATTTTTAATATATTAACAACTCTGTTTTGTATATTGTAATCAAAGTACTGTGTCAATTGATTAGTTAAACTTGCATTGGAAGTCATGAAATAAAATATAAAAACAAAAAGAAAAAGAGAAACCAACTTGTTGACACATAATTTGAAATTGTTTTCCCCTTTTTTCTGTTGTGATTTTTTTTTTTTATTTCTTATTTTTTATTTTGCACTCAAATACATAATGCGATATGATTAAATGTCCTAATATTTTTTTTTAGCTCGTTTACTGACACGCAAATGCAAAATGTAATAAATTATAATTATTGATATATATGTTGTGAGACGTCTTGCTTCTGTAGCTTAAAAAAAAACAAATGAACAATGCATTTATATATTGAAAAGTTTTTTTTTTCAAAGAACCGAACAACGAACGATTACAATTAACTGTCAAAGTTTTGAGAGAAAGAAAAAAAAAGAAAAAAATAACTATGTGTCCTTATATTTTATTTCCTGATAAATATTTGCAATTATTAACATTAAAGAGAGTACTAATTTTTAGAACAACTTACACAAATAGGAATCAACATCAGTTTAACATATTTGGTTTTTTTTTTATACTAAAAATGGCAAAGTTAATATTCTAACATTTAACTCAAACATAACGATGTAGAAAAGTATGCTTTTTGTGTAAAATAACTAATTTTGCTTGCCCAATAAAATGCGTTTTAGTTCACTTTTAGTTGTACTGATTGTTTTATTGTATGAGTTGCCTTTAACTAATTCCAGCTGCATGATAATTCTTTTTATTATTTATTGTTTTTTGCTCTTTAGTTTATTACGGTGGCTTAATGTATTATTATGTTCGTAGATACTTAATGCAATATATTATCAGGTGAGTTATTTCATATTTATAAATGAGGGTAGATGATTTCTGAAAATTACGCGAGGCCAGTTATCGTGTAACGTCTAGGTTAATGTTATTGCGTGGAGCGAACTTGCAGTATCTACTAAAAGTCAGAATATTCTGATCCTGAAACATTACTGGCAATAAAGGCAGTGCCTGTTAGAACTTGGTGCAAAACTAGAATTTCCTTGTTTGTCAGTTGAACATTGTATTTCAACGAGATTCTGAATTAATTATTCACACTTGTCAGAATAAATGAGGACATTTATTCGCCAACAAATTAAGTCAAGGTACTTGGAATATCTTAAAAACTCTAAGACTCTAAGCTTTGTTCACTAATTACCCTTGACTTACCTACCAGTTCCAAAATATTTCAAACACAGAGAGTCAGATTCTAGATTCAGTATTTAGAAGACGTCACTTTGTGTACTTTTACACTAAAGTTTATAATTTTGTTAGTTCAGAGCGGAGGCTGTGCTGTCAAAAAAAAAAGGGTTCTTCTTCCTAATTAACTCAGTCGTTTCAGAACTCTGATATTTGTGAAATTTTATATAGAGCATTGTCACAGCGCACACCATAAGCTCAGAATAAATTCATTTACTGTTTGAGCACGAAATTTGAGCATAGCATACGTTTTGACAGCTAAACATATAACTGGTGATCAGGAATGAAAATTTTGGTACAAAACATACAAAATGGAGTTTGAAAAGCAGTCTGCGAAAATAAAACAAATACTGTTTGGTTTATTTTAAAAACTTCTTGACATCTACGATTGCATTTAAAAAAACTGAAACTTTTCAAACAAACATACCGAAAGCTGATCTTTCAACATGAATAAAGTCATGCCCACAATTCATAAATTTTCTCCAAAATCAACGGAAATCTTTATTTGTAATAGTTTTTGCGCCCAAAATGAAAAGTCTTTCGGCCACAACTTCATATTTTTGTAGTAGGTGCCACTTAAAAAAGTTTGTTCGTAGCAGGTGTCAGACATCCCGCGCACAAAGTTGAGAGCTGTACAGCATTTATTTTTATAAAAAGCTATTTCGCGAATTAAAATACACAGGCGCGACTAACTGGACAGAGAGAGATTCATATTAGTCTTTCCGTGTGAACCACTCTGTCGGCGAGAGCTGTTCTTAGAAATGTTGTCTCTAAAATCTAGACATAAAGCAAGACAAATCTATTAAATCTATTTAAGTAGACTTAGCACAACAATTTTAGTTTAGTACATTTTAACCATTTTCATTGAATTTGTTCCTAACACTAATGCACTCATCTTGCTGTAGGGCTAGGATTTGTTTAATAATTAAATCTACGCCAAATAGTTAACATATTCTTGTGTATTTTCAGTTCCAACATATAAAACTGGCTACATTGCCGACGACCCAAATGTGTTCGATGACGATGCCACCGAAAGCGATTCAGACGAAACTGACGAAGACGACGAAGATGACGACTTTATTTACCCACCCACGAAAGATACATTTTATAACAAATTTACTTAATATTAGCAACACACCACTCAAAACTCTAAAGCAAATGAAAAATTAAAAATTCCATGTATAAAACAAATTTAAAGTACTTAACTGTTAACAAATTATAACATTAAATTAAAACCCACAAAATACCAAAGATGTAAATTAGTTTTACAAAAATAGCGAATATTAGTAAATAACTTGTAAGCCCACATGACATTTTACTTAAATTAGTTTTTCTTTTTCTAATTAAATTGTACATTTGTTTTATATATATTTTTCTTCATAACTTAGAAAATAGTTTTCTCTTTTATTTAAGTACTAAAATCAAAAAAATGTAAAACAAGAAAGACTCGAATTTTTAAAGAAACGAAATAAGACGAACATTTTTTTAATTGTTAACAATTTAAATTGTTTTTTTTTTATTTTTTATAATCTGACTTTATTTTTGATAATAATACGAACCGAGGGAAAAACTGCTTAAAAGCTTTAAAGCCAATAATCAACAAAAAAAAACATAACTATTGAAACGCATTTGTTAAATTATTGTTATTAAAACGAAAGTTAATGCGCTAAAAAAAGGATTCTGTGTTTTGGATTTTGCAGTTTCAATGGTTGGATTTGAATGGGGAAGTTTGAAACAGTCGGTTATAAGATTTCTGGACTTCGTAAGACAAATAATATCAGCACACATTCGAAAAGTTCCGATTTTAAGATTTTTTACATTCAGGCTGGGATTGGAAAGGATAAATTCTGTTGAACTTTTCTAATAAATCTTTTTTATTACACTTGTATGGATTGTTTTAGTAATTCACTTTCTAAGTAGAACCAACAAAAAATATCACTTAAGACTTTTTAAAATATTCAAACTGTATTAGGTTAGGTTAGGTTGTTGTTTTTACCCGACGACGCCGTCCAGCCATCCTGATGTCTTCAAAAACCTGTAAAGATCAGAAAGTGTAACATCATAAAGCTCTCGCAAGTCATGGAAGTAATAGCTTCCAAGTGTTCTGTTCCTCAAGTGATAGAGGCTCGGGCAATGACAGAGGAAGTGAGGTGTGTCCGAGGGGGAAGTAATCAGGTGTATTCAAGGAACTTTTCTGTGCGTATTCATGGTGAATCACAGTGTATCACAGTGTATTAAAACGAATTCGCATGCAATCACAAGTAGAAAATCTGTAGTCAAGGACTACTCAAAAATATTGATTACTTCCCCCTCGGGTGTGTCCTCATGGAGAAGTTTAATGGTTTGGCCTCTGTCATATTCTGGCCATAGCTTCGAAGATACTTCACAGCTAATTGTCTCATTGCCGACTTTATCGCTGTGTCCACTACCCGGCAGAGATTCGTGGAGTGCTGCGAGCAAAGAACTTTGAACTCTTCGTGACAGCAATTCACTGTATTAGGTACTTTACACTTATTTAGCGTCGCGTCGCAAGGTTACTATTTCGAACTGTGGGCATGTTGTTCAACTTTTTGTAGTACCTAGGGATAACCAGTAAGCCCGGATATTTGACCCAGAATCGGAGCCTACGGACACGATTCACGAGATATCTCCCCAAATTGAGATGAAAGCAAAACAAAGATATGCACTTTAATCAAACGCTGGCATAAGTCAGACTGACTCGGTGGAGTAACGTTGTACTTCACTTTCGCTGAGATAAGATGTTTGTTTTAAATCCTACAACAAAAAAAAACCAAAAAGTGGAAAAAATCTGAGCATCAAATAAAAATAAAAAAAAACTCCGGATTAACAAAAGTTTAAAAAAAATCACCCGGAAAATTGTATCTTAAAATGCTTCTTAAAAAATGGTGAAATCCTGGCGAATCGGGGCCTAAACATTACGTTTTCTTTGGTCATCTGTCTATTTGCCGACAGATGGCAAAGAACATTCACCATACTCATAACCAGAGGGCGCACCAGACTGTCGTTGAAAAATTTGCCGGGGGTGAACTGTCAAGTCAAATATTATTTAACAAAAAAAAACGGTCGCGCCAAACAATTTATTCCTTTTCTTTTGTTTTAATTTTATAACTATTTCACTATGAATACCACTTCACAGGCAACGAAAAACTGCATCACTCTTAAAGGTTCTGCACAAATCATTGCTGAATACTTAAGTAAAGCCGCCCTTTTTGTCCATATTAATTGAAACTTAATTTGTATTGTTTTCCTTTTCTTTTAGAATATGGTATCAATTCTATTCTTTTTCAACGCGGTATCTACCCGCCAGAGACATTTATCAATACACAGCAATACGGTGTTCCTATTCTTATGTCCACCGATCCAAAGATTGAGGAATTCCTGAAGAATGTTCTCGTCCAGACCGAAGGTACCAGCTAGTTGCATCTCCATACAGTTGAGCAATTTTTTTTCTCTATTCATAGACTGGCTGGCGAAAAACATGATCAACAAGATTTCCATGGTCATCACTAATGCACACACCAAAGAAGTTCTTGAATGCTGGGACTTTAAGATGCAAGCCGAAATAGGCGACGGTGACACTTCAGATCCGCAAAAGCTGACATCTAGCAAGGAAACGAAACGTATCCAGCAAGAGATTCGTGAAGTAATGCGCCAGATTTCCGCCACAGTTAGCTACCTTCCCCTGCTCGATTGTATTTGTACATTCGATGTAATGATACATACGCTGCAGAATTGTGATATTCCCGAGAGTTGGGACGAGACGGGCGCTGTGTTCATACAGAACTCGCAGGCTGTTCAATTGCGGTCGTTTTCCACTGGCCTGCACAAGGTAGAGACGGTTGTTAACTATAAAATGTCGTAGGTGTTCACCTTGATCATTTGTGTCAAATCATTCCCCTTGCGTGTAGAAATGTCTGCCGTAGGAAAATCCTCATTTTTCATAATTTATATTTTCACTGATTTTTTTTCGAATAAAGTTCTTGTAATGTATGCCTTACTACTTCTACGCGGCCGTTTTTAAGCAAGTTCTACGGCGCCAGATATTGTTTTTCAAAGGTCTAAATAAGCTTGTAAAAATAAGAAGAAGAAAGCGTTGTAATGTATTCACAACTGTGGTTGACCAACTCAGGCAGAAAACCGGCTACAGTTCGGTGCTCATAAATGCTTTTAATGAATTCCATGAATGACGGTTGTAAGGCAAGCTGACAAATGACAGCTTTCTCTACATGCCAGAGGAGCGCATATTTCCAAGACCACACTTGTAACAATCGCAGTACGAAATGATAAGGTATATACTTATAAAAGGTATTATCATTTTATTGAAAAAGAAACACAAAATGACTGCAAAAAATGTATGCTCACATCCCGTATTTGGCGTGATATTTAGAAGCGTACTCGTCTATACTCGCCATAACCTTTTTCATTTGTTGCTCCTCAGTAAGGGTGGTTGCAAGCCTTGCCCCATAATAGACGCCAGTAGGTCCTCCCACTAAGGCACCACACAGAGTTCCCACACCGGGAAGTATTATCGTACCCAAACCAGCGCCAATTGAAGCTCCTAAATAATATTGCTGTTATTTTTTCTGCTGCTACTTCTTTTTGTGTTTTTACCAACTAGCCCACCAATCCACTCAAGAACAATGGATGTAAGGCAGATGACTGTATTGTCAAAAGTTTCTTTTCCGATACAGCAATCCTTGTAAAAGGCTGCGCCCAGACGATAGATGTCGTAAACAAAAGTTAGTTTCCTTAAAAAGTACAGAAGTTTACTCGTATATCCGCCATACTTGGCCACCTAGAATGCATAAAATGCTTACAGGGATTCTTACAAGGGAAATGAAATATAAGGGTTACTTATGTACTCACAGTTAATGTGCCCGGTGGTAGTCTAGTGTGAGGATCTTGGATTTTTGTGAATTTATGGCGCATATTCAAATGGGGATAATTTGCTCCTGGGTGCGCTTTATCGAAACGTAGCAACCATTCGGCATTCCGAGAGTTTTGCAAAATATTTAAAACAGTAGTTTGGGTACTGTTTCCTATTTTGATTACATGTTTGTAACCCTCTACGAAATTAAAGACGGCACTGGATTTTAAAACCCAGTTAGCAAAATCCAAGTTTAAATTATTGTTATCATCCGCTTTGCTACTTCCAGTTCCAGACATTTTGAATTGATTTAAATGTTTGTATTTTTTTTGGATAGTAACGGAAAATGTATGCTGGTGAATATATTTAAAATGTTATATTTGCTTGTTGCTTGCTGTTCCTATCCTTAGGCTTAATATTTGATTTTTTTATGAACTTTCTTGATGGAAATTGTGGCAACTGGCAACTGACAGTAGCAACAATGCAAAATGCAATGGTCTCGCTGGGGTGGAAATTGGAATTTGATTGACCCGGAACCCGATTGCAGTTTGTTGGCAAAGAAAAGTCAAATAGAAGACCTGTTCCCAGCAAAATTGTTTGATTAAAGTTTGATTTAACGTTTGAGGGCAGATTATGCTACGCCAAAAATATGGCCAAATTAAAAATGGCTAAAATCCCAAATGGATACCTACCTACTAGAAAAATGTTTTTCCTCCTGTTGTATTATATATATTTATATATTTGGTGATTTGTAGTCTTCAGATGAAGAGGAAAACGTTAAAGATCCAAAAATGATATGCATGGCTGTTTATGTATTTCAAAGCAAACTTCTTGAAATGAGGTAAGACAGCTGGGCAAAGTATATTAGTACATATTGTGGCAGTATGTGTAAATCTGAAAAAATATTGAGAGCCGCAAAAAGTGATCCGGATCGAAAAAAAAATAGATTTTTTGCCCAAAGGAACATGAACACGATTTGGCTTTTCAGATTTTGATCTGAGATTTCAGATTTCTGCTGCCAAATCGAATATGAAATCTGAATTATATTGGTATGTGTGTATTGAGTTGGCGGCAAAAAAAAACATTTTTGCACTTGCACTCGAAATCCATCGAAATCATTTAATATAAAAACTCGATCCCAAACGCGTTAAATAAATAATTCATGTGGTATTCGATTGGGCGCTCTCAGAGCACTTTTTTTGCTCTCAGGGCAATTTTTATGTTCGTTTGGTACAGGAAAAAGCAATCTTTTTCAGATTTCAGAGCACTTTTGCGAATCTAGATATTTTCTCAGATTTACCAATACAAGTGCGTTTAAGTTTGACAACTGATGGAGTTTGTTTACATTTTTAGTGAATTTTTTCTCCAGCAAAGAAAGGCATTGCATCGGGTGAATCTATTTGTGTAAATTATTTATGTATATATATTTAGAAATCAATCGGAACAGCTATTTCTAATGTTTTAATACAAAATTTAACTAGTGAATGGAAATCGCTTAGAAAAGTGTCGAAGACTACACATATTCAAATCGCACGAATATAAACACAAAAAAAAGCAAGAGCAAGTTTTATGTTCGATTAGCCACACGAAATCTGGAATCTGAGAGCAAATCTGAAGAAGCCCAAACGAATACCACATCAGTTAAAAAAGCAATCATTCCAACGATAAACAATTCGTAACCGACGCTGTGTGCCATAAACATTGGTGTTAGTGAAAGTATGTGTAAAATCTGAGGAAAAATTGAGATTTCTCAAAACTGATCTGAGATAAAAAAAAAATTGAGTTTTTGTCAAATCGAAAACGACATTAGATTTTTGGTGCCAATGGAAAACGACATAAGTTTGTGGGTCAGTCTCTACTCCGTCAGTTCGGTAGATTGTGGAAAAAAACAGATCCACTTAACTGCGAACACAAGAACGCAGACGCATAGAATCAAATAGTTTTTAAATTTCGGGATTTCCCCGTCGAGATGACATACTGCAGCAAACAGCAGTAGCAGTTGCAGCACATTTATCAAAAAATAGTTTTGTAGGTACCTACCTACCTACCTAGTTTTGTACCTAATTTGTGTTTGACTTGTTCGCCGTGGCAAAGGCTTCATTTAACTAGTAAAAATATTTACATTTAGATTACTAATTTAAATCGCAAATCATAATGCTAACCGGTAACAGTTCGGATAATGAAAACAATTCGTCATATTTTCGTTTCATCAACTGGGCCTTAAAATCCAGTTCTTGCTTTCATTTTGTTGAAGGCTACAAATATGTAGCCAAAATAGGGAACAGTGCTCATAGCACTGTTCTCAATATAATGAAATACTCGAATTCTGGTTCTGTCCGCGGTAACTGGATGCTGCGTTTCGACAATGCTCATCCAGGAACAAATTTTCCGCATCTCAATTTGCGGCACAAGTTCACTGGAATAATCGATCCCCATACTAGATTGCCACCGGGCTCATTAACAGTGAGTATTTAATCCTATCGTTAAATTGTCCTTACATATTTATCTACTTTGTTTAGGTGGCGAAGTATGGCGGCTACGCAAGTAAATTTCTAAACAGTTTAAGAAATTTATCGTTTGCTTGCGATGCTTATCGTGTGGGGGCAGCTGTGTATAAGGATTGCAGTGCTTCGGGAGTAGGTACTTTTAAGTATACAGCAAAATGCATCACATCCATTGCTTTTGAGTAGGGTGGTGGACTAGTTGGTAAGACAAATTTGAAAACGTCATCTGCAAGGCATGAACTACTAAAATGTTTTTTTCTTAGGATCTACAGTCGGCGCAGGTTTGGGTGGAGTACTGCTTCCGGGCGTCGGGAGCTTGTGTGGTGCTCTAGTTGGCGCTCCCGCGGGGGTATTTTATGGTGCATTTCTTGCATGCGGAGTAATTAAGAGAATACAAGATTCAAAAATGATGTGGCAATAATGTGTGCTGTCACACGTCAGACGACGTACTTTTCAATGCGAAATCTATGAAACGCAGTTGTCAAGGAAAATAAAATATTTATTACTAACTTTGATGGTATACATTTTTCGCTTATAAAACTACAAAATTTGTTTAAAAAAATACATAAATATACACTTAATCAAACCAAATAGACTTAAATTCTCAAATAAAAATAAAACTTGACACGTCTCGAGCACAAATCAAAAGCAAGCTAAAACGAGTGAAAAGAGAAACCAAAAATTTAAATGTGAATCTATGGAGATTCACAATTTAGAAAAGAATTATGATGAGCACTTTTTGAACTTATAAAAAGATATTTTCTCGGGGAGGTCGTAATGACGGCCCTACAAAATAGCAAGAAGTGTTTGTGTATCTCAGTCTGTGCCGAAGTATTTCTGGCCAAAGTGGTTAGGTGCGACTGCATGCAGTTCGGATGTAAGTATTTTCATTTCGGGAAACGCGCTCACAACCGTTTTCGCTGCTACTGGCGTACAAAAGAGGTTAGATAAGATGACACAGTTTTCTGGCACGCCATGTTCTTTAAGGACATTCACAGCCTCAAAATAGATTCAAACGATTATTTAGGGGAAATATTAAATGGAATTATGTACTACGTACCTGTAACACCGTATTGCCTGTCGACATAATGGGGTACATCAGCAATACCTGACGTCTGGCAATGTCATCGGGGAATCTCGCATAAACCACTCTGGCAACGTGAGTGTCGGCATCGGATTCAACGAGAATTTTTCCAATTCTTATTGATCGGCAGCAATCACGAAGACCCTGCTCCATCGCTTCGCCTGAACGGATAATTGAAACACCGCAATTGCCCGAGCGATATTTTAAACCCTCGTAGACGGCACCGGTAGGAGTTTCGACGGAGCAGTCGGAATACGGCAATTGATTGAGGCTCTCTTCAATGACCAGCCGTATCAAGCGATCGGCATAAAACTTGAAATCACTTCGAGATGTATTCCTGGAAGAAGCACGCAATTCTTTTTGTTTACTATATTAAACTACCTAAGTATTTCTCTGTTGACGTACTTATCCCTTATAATTGTCTGCAATTCTGCGACCTGCGGATTTCGGTTCAATATTTTCAGGTTTGGCCCATATTCACATTCGTCTGTCACGGAGCTACTTATGCCGTTGCACATTATGTTAGCAATTTTGAAAGTGGTATTGATTAATTATTACAAATAAATTGTAATAAAAATAGTAACAGTTTTAAGTGTAAGGTTGAATATAAAAGATATGATTTGCTTATTTGCTTCACCACATCAGCAGCAAAAAATGCACGAGATTATATGTCAAATTTGACGTTTGCTATAAAAGCCAGGGGTGTTTTGGGGCAGAAATTCACAATAGTTTTGTTTGATAATGCTTTTCACACAAAGCCCAAAACAGCGTTTTCCTCGAAAATTCTTCGATGCACTCACACCGACTACCAACTCGTTTTCGTTTGACATTTCAATCAGCTTTCAAACTTTTGGTTACAAATTTCGATCCTTTTAATTAACAAACAAAATGAATTTAGTGCATTTAAAAACGGTATTGGCTCATCAATTAATTGTGGAAAATGATTTTCAGATGTGAGATGTGACATTTTTGTTCAGTCAGCCATTTTGCTGAATTTGCTGGATATTGCAAAAGGTGGTTTGTTCCAACAACCCAACGATTGAAAGTAGTTTTTGTGGTGTTTTCGTGAAAAACGAGTGCAAACGACTCGTTCTGAAAACTGAAATATGTATGGGAAAACTTCTGTTTTCGATGCAATTTTCATGTGTTTTGGCGAAAACCCGGTTTTGGGCTTGGTGTGAAAAGCCTATAACTACATGCAGACTAGTACTAGTACCAGAGATTAATGAATAAAAGAGATGGTTATCTTTCGCACGTCTATCCCCCCAAAACCCATTTGTTTACATTGTTGTTTTTGTAATTTCAACCCCCGTCTGTGAATACGTGTGGCTAACAAAAAAGCATGTTGCTAATGGACGACCGCGAATCATCTTGCTTTTATGAGCATCGTGGTGTTTAATTGTTTTGTGTTACGTTTTGAATTTGTTTAGTTTTTGTGGAGGTGTTGATTAAACTGAAAAAGATAGTGAAATACACATTAGAGAATACCGAATTCTTGCATTAAAGTCCAATTCATGAACTCACATATACTATAATAGAAATAAGCAGGTGTGTGTGACTTCATGAATTTTTCTGGAACACAGCTTGTAGGCAGCCGCCCTTCCACTGGAAAGATATATATCTCTGTATTCCATTATCTTTGACTAGTACGCACTGAGGAGTGTCAGCTCATTTTCACCCCTGTCAAAAACCCTGCGCAACCCTGAAAATTCGGCTAACCTATCGAACGCAGAATATGCTTCCCTGAAGTCTGGCAGTTTTTCAAATTGAAAAATACTGGGGCCCTATTATGTAAAACGATTTTCGTTGAAACGAAATCGTTTTCGTGTAAACGCGATTGCGTAAAACGAGAATCGTTTAAGATTCAACGATACTCGTTTTTTCAACGACTGACATTTAGCAGTCGTATGGCTTTTTTCGTTTTCGTTCAGCTGTTATAAATATTATTGCGTGGAAATGGATGTGCTCCTTGGCTTTATGGAAAGCAACCCACTAAAAATTATTTGCCCAACAGCCAAGCTATAAGGCGAAGTCTAAAATACTTTCTTTACTCTCCACTATCCAAAAAAAAAGTCGCAATGGAAGAACATTTTTACAATAAACTTGAAAAATAGTAACAAAAAGTTGTTTATAAACTAAATTTTTGACATTTCACATAGGTGTGAAGTTGGTTGCGCTACAAAAAATGAATGTATTTTCGGTTTCAGTTGGCAACATCTTTCTAACAGCTTTATATCGTTTTACATAATCGGTCTTTGTTGTGACTATCGTTTTCTTTATTATCGTTTATTTGCCGCTCGTTTCGTATTACATAATAGGGCCCCTGATCCTTGAAAATAAGTGAACTCAATTCTGATCTTGTGCTTGTCATAATGCAAACAAGTTGATAAAACTGTTTGCAATATTGGAGATGAATTAAAAAATTTATACAGCTTCCATTTACCTAAATACAATATCAAGTTTTACTTCATAAACGTTGTTGTTTTCAAACAATTCCCTTTCGAATATCAAATTTATTGTATTTATATTGATAAGGTAACGATATCTCAACAAACGAGTAGGTAACAGCAAGCGAAATGACAGCGCAACTTAACACTGAGTTCTTGCCCCGACAAAATAACTGGGGTCAGTTCAGGGCACAACTAGGGCGCCCTAGAAGTACTGAAACTAATTACCCTATTTACCACTCTCATTTCACATGTTTCAAATCAGAAATATAAATATTTTGAAGCAATTGCAGAAATGTTGGTTTATTTCCGTTTTACGTATCTATAATTATCCATAACACTTAAGGCGTCTGATTTGTGAATCTCATCCTTACGCCTTTAATAGCATTGACTGCGGTTAAATGGATCTCTCTGTACCTGCTGTTTCTTGCAAAAATGCGCGTGCTTAAATATGGTGTAAATTCAGTTTTAGCTAAAACATATACCTAGATATTTTTTTTAACTTTCGTTTATTTCGTTTTATATTATTTATTCGTAAAAGAGTAACATTATTTTGTTGTTTATTGTATTTTTTTTGCTTCCTTTTTAATTTCTTTACTACAAGTTATAAGGCCTTGTATGTATGTATATAATAATTGATAATACGTTGATAAAAAATAATTACAAATGTTTAACCTAACTTGATAAATGTACAGATATTCCGCTTTGTTTGATTTATTACTGAAACTATTGCAATCATTTTTAATAAAACAATTAAAAAAATATATTTAAATATTTAATTCGATTTCTTCGTCCTCATTTAATTATACATAAACTTTGTGAAGTTGAAGTTTCCTTTTTTGTTTTTTCTTTTGTCAATGTACATACAACATAATAATTTTCACGGCTTAAAATTAGAATATATAAATATATTACAAAGTTTGAAATTAAAAACAAACAAAAAAATGAAAAAATTAGCAAACATTTTTGAGTGGAAATACAAGCTTTTTAGTATTTATTTAACAATATTAACTGTCAATTTGGCACGTGAAAAAAGAAACAAACTCAAAAAAGAGAAAAAAAAAAATAAATAAATTAGTAAACTTTTGTGGATTACAAATGGGTAAGAAATTTCGTTGGCATTCCTTTAATTTGATGGCCGTGCCATTCTTTTAAGATACGAACATTCCTTTAAGTGTATTGTCATTATGCTATTCGTTTACGTATGTTGTTTCCGGGTAGATTATCCTTTTCCAAATACGTTCCGGAAGTTTATTTTTAAGCTCATTTTTTTTTTGTGACCCATTAATAAGTTTGGGGACAGTTTTACCTCCTACAATTGAGTACAAAAGAGATGTCGGATAAGAGTCACCAAATTTGGATTCCAAATTATCAATATTCTTAAAATTGTTTTTTTTTTTTTGTTAAAAAAACATATGGTTCGGTTAAAGCTTGAAATGGCTTGACAAAAGTGAGCACTCTAAGCTCAGCTACACCGAAGAGTCTTGATTTTCGTTCAACCACTAGGCTTTAAAAAGTAAAACCCTTCTCACACCAAACAAGCAGCACACTTTGACTACAAAACTGCCTCGGGTTAATACAAATAAAAAAAGAAGAAAATTCCCATTTTAGTTAGTAGAGATTTAAAACCATTTCCTATTCCTAAAGCATAGACCAAATCTTATGCGCCCGATAAACCCTAAACCATGCCATAGTCCGTACACGACACAGGTGTCGGTTGGTTGTTTTGCTGTTTCTGTTTCTCCTTGTTATTAGCGGCCATATTGAGCTCCACTAGCGTATCGATGCTATTCAGACTAACGCCCTGCAGAATCTTTTGAGCTGCTAGCGATGTAAAATTAAAGCTTAAGTCCGTCAGGCTTGGGAAGTTATACAACTCCTCGGCTGTGCTTTCCTTGGACAAGCTGAAGCGCCTGTCCAGCAGTGATTCCTTTTCAATTGATTTGTCGCGGTTGCCCTTGAGGCGTTGATCGCAGTTCTTAATAGCGAGGTTCGGTTCGCTACCCACAGCGATAATGTTTTTGTGAAGAATGTGCGCCAGCGAATCGCTGTTGATTGCCGGATTGGAGTTCAGTAGGTTTGCTCCCTTTTGTAGGTTAAGGTTGCCAGCCGACTCGAAGCGCAGGTTTTTCAAGTCGCAATTGGAGTTGAGCTTGTTTTGTGACCCATTGGAGTTCTTCTCAAAACAACTACGCAAATTGCCGACAGAGCCGGCGATCTCAAAGTCCTGCTTTGACGCAGCGGCGGCAATGTCTGTAGGTGAGGTTGGGTGCGAAGAGTCGTTTTTCAGCACATTCTTATAGACTATGTTTGAGGACCCATTTTGGGGCAGTTGCAGGCACAGCTTGCGACTGTTGTTCATTGTGGCATCGTTGTTGATGTTCTTGGTGAATTTACAGTTGACTTCGTCGATTTCCTCACCAGGATCGGGAGATGTTTCGCTGATGAATGAAATTGAGTCGCACGTCTCGGAATTGGCATCGTTCTCACTGATGGAGCTTTCTTTCTTTAGATGGGCCGAAGCAGCCGCTGACGCCGATGCAGCATGATGCTGTTTGGACAGAGTCTTCCTAATGATTTCGCCTTTCTCATTGGTGGTTGTCTCGTTGTTGATGATAAACACATTGGAGTTCTCCATTAGCTTACCATTCTCCAGTGTGATCACGCTGCGCACTGGAGAGTTTTGCACAAAGATCTTTGTGCTCGGTATACTGCTTTGGCTGCCATTCGATGTGGTCACTTGGAGGGTGATCGAGTTGTTGGAATTGGAGGTGGATATTGATTGCGTCTTGCCGGATATTCGGGTGCTGCCGCCCATTTGTGAGGTGATCTCTTCGAGAATCCTTGACGGAGTCGAGGATCGGTTGCGCTGATTTTGTTCAGCACGTGCTTTCATCGCCTGATGACGTGGCGTGCCTCGCGGCGATCCGTTCAACACCAGAATCGATCGTGACGGTGATCCGTGCTGTTGCATGGTGTTGGTGGATATTTGCGATTCAAGACTAGAATGACCACTGGTTTTACTGAAAGACACTTTTCCGCTGTCTATGCTTGACGGCCCCGAAGTGGTGAACATCGATGACGCCTTACCGCTTTCCAGGCTCGATGGACCGCTCTGAACGCTGCGGTAGGTTGCTTTATTGTCTATTGTGAGGGGATTTTCGAGACGTTTGTGAGTTGGTGTTTTCTCGAAAATGTACTTTCCTAGAACGGATTTTGTCACTGTTTTCGTTTGATTATTATGGGATGCGGGTGGACCTGGAGCCTGACCGTTTGGCGCCTGAAGCTGCGACGATGACAAACGATTGGGGGTGGTTTTGCTGGATGCAGTTGCAGGTATCGATTGCGTCGATCGGGGCAAGCTACTACTGCAATAGACTGGAGAGCGACGGCGAATTGGTGAACAGTCACGTGACGATATCACAAATGTTGACTCACTGGACATATGCCGTCGATGGCGCCTTGGCAGGGTTGATGAGCGCTGGCTAAGTTCCGAGCCATCGTAGAAGGTTGAATTTGAAAGTGTATGTGAAACTGGAATATCCTGCAAAGTGAAAACAACAGATTTAGTGCTTGAAAATTTGGAGTACATGATGACTTACATGATCAGCAGTTTGAGTGCCAACGCTGTGCAAGTGAACAGCTCGTGAATTGAACCACTCAGCTGGTGGGAACTGCGCTGAATATGTTTCGATTTGTCGCTGCTTGGTTCTACCACTGCGACGAAACAATCGAGATAGAAGAGATCCTTTTTCTGCGAAAAGAAGGGTTGTATTTCATTAGCCAGACTTTGTAAATTTAAATACGGAAAGCAGGTCCATGGATTTCAAATATTTAAAGGCGCCTTATAAGGCTATAGAAAACGAAAACCTTACTTGGTGATGACGAATCTGTACTTTGATATTCCGAGCTGCTGCTGTCAGTGGCCAAAGTTTGTGCGTATGTTTTCGAAAGGCTCCTTGTCGACGCGCAACGTTGCAATCTCTTCGAAGAGCCAAACAACCGTAGGCTATGTCTTCTCTCCAAGCTGCGTGGTGTTGGAAACGATGCGCTTCGTCGCTTCGCTGCCCGCGGGTATAGGATTTTGTCATTCGGATTACCTGCAGAAACAGAAAATGGATCAAAATTTAATAAAGACCGAGCCTCTGTTCCAAAGACCAACCTCCACAAATGACATCGGCTAAATTCGTTTGTATACATTGATGCGTCAGATCTCCATCCCGTTCGGTTGATATCTCGCCGTAAAACGAGTGAAGCGCTTCCGAGTTTGTCATGAGCATGGTGCGTGCCTCATGTGGCTCCTCGTCCTCGTCGAATTCCTGATAGGTGCGATGATTTCGCGGTCTCGATCGACTTCGGCGTCGTCTGTAAGGTAAGTCAAAAACTTTCGTCACAAAAGCTCAAACCGACCCCCGAGAGAGTTATTCACTTACTCTGGTGTGAAGATGAAGTAGCCTTTCGATGTTTGATAAATCTTTTGCTCCTGCATCAGTTGTGCCAATGTATCGTAGATGACTTCGGTTGCCGGCGAGGTCATGTGCGGGAATCGTAGGCCAAGCTTCGTTCGTATGTTCTCAATGGTGGCCGAATGGCCCTCCGCGGTAAGGTCCATGATAACGTCACACAGAGCTTCGGGCAGCGGTGTGAATTGTCCTTGAACTGTCGGTGTAACGATGCAGTCATCGATGTCACCTGAAACGAGACAAAAACAGAAATCCATCAAATCGGGTTAATGAATCGCTGTGTGACCATACACAGTCGCACTCTTGGTTTCTTTTTTTTTTACTAATTAGTACATTGAGAGAGAAACGCAGAAATGCCTCGCCAAAAACGGATAATGAACGCTGTACCGATGTGGCATTTGATTTTCAAGATATGTATTATGGAATCGAGAGTATCGACGGTGCGTGCAACTAGTTCTTTTAATCGGACGGAGGTTGAATTCGTCCTAAGATGGTGGGATTTTCTACTTTGGTGCGCACTACACATGATCTTTTAATTTAGTCTACGCGAGTGCGAGTATGTGCGTCGTACGTGCACCTGTGTATGGATCGATACGGGCAGGTGCCTCGCTTCTTATGGTAAATCGTCAGTCTGGCGGCTAATTTGTCAAAAGCCAATCGATATGGAAGTGATTTCAATGTCGCAGTAGTTGCAAATTTTCAATACAGGACTAGGGTTTAAAGTTGCATTGCAACCATCAGTGGCAAAGCACTTTCGTCTTGCACAGAAATTCATCACCACCCCAAGGTTGCAATTCATTATCTTAAGTACCTACTTGCTGTTCAAATGGCCCATAAAACTGAGCCCTCGAGCATATAGATTTCACCTGCTGTTGTCATTTTGGCGCAATCCGCCTTCGCGGCTCAACAGCAGTCGACCATAACAAACAATATTGCAATAGAGTGGAGTTCTTCTTTGAGTCTCCTTCCATTATAGGCCCATGCGCTTGTTTCGTGCAATCACAGTAATCACAGGAAAATCGGTTACACTGGCACCTCATCATCAGCTCGCACAGCATGGGACTCGTTGCAGATTGCAACCCCGTATACCCTACAGCCCTCGGTAGAGATCGTATACGCTCCAACGACTCCTATAAGTCTAGGGAAATTCGAATCGAATTCGCATGGACGATAGCTGAGCTGCATCTGTTTCACTGAGACGAAGGTTGCGCTGATCGCTTGCAGCGAAAGATATTGGTCCTCTAATATTATTGGCAATATTTAAAGATATGCCATTTGGAGCCATCACCGCCACCTCCTCTGCGACGCGACTGTGTTTGATAAATGGTCGCTGTCCAGGGCGCAGTGAAAGACTGGCTCAGGCCGGGAACACACACAAATTCTGCCATTCTAATCGACAGTTTGCGCGCGCCATCTGCGCGCACTGGTATTGCCATTGGCCTCGACTTTGCCTGTCCGGCTGTATTTAGGAAAGCTAAATGGTTGACGGATATCGTGCTAATGGCCGTCAACACGATTTTCCCGGTTCAAGTGTCGAATCAATTCAATTACACGGAATTTGTTCGTGTTTAACGGTCAGCGATTGAAGGTGTGTGCAGTGGAGGCGATTATTGTGGTGGTCAGGGTTCCAGACATGACAGGAAGACCGTGTGCACGTACAATGCGTGTGGCAAAACAATTGGGAAGAGTGCGAGTTCGATTGCAGGTCTATGCTGGTGGGCAGGTAAGGTAGGTCTGGCTGCAGGCTGCATACCATGGATGCAATTAATTAATGGAAGTTATCTCGTTTTGTGGTCATGTTGGTACACATGACCTGTGACATCATTTTAAATTTCAAATGGGAAAACAAGCATCGTTGCAGTTGATCACGTTTGAAGGGGGTTGAAAGATGGCAACGTTAACATGCGGAGGCGAATGTTTGATTGAGGAATCTTCCTATGGATGGCGAACTTTGTTTTTATTTTGGTGGATAGAGGAATGCTTTGGGATTTCTCACTAAAAGTGTTTTGCTCCGACGTTTACACTTCGACTTGGCGCAGAGGTCTTGAAGAAGAAAGTAGGGGCCATGATATAGAGTCTTCTTTATGTACCTTAACTTACTTTTTTGCAAACGTAAAATAAATAGAAATTTACTAGGAAACTGTGCAAATGTAACCATGTACTGAAAATTTTTGAAAAAATTTTTAGAGAAATCCATTTTCCCTCTTTGAATTTTTTCGAAATTTTCTTCTCACCGAATTTCGACTTACTGAAAAATGAAAACTGACAACTAAGTGACAGCTGAAACGTTTGACAAGTAAAATACACTAATGAACCTATTGATGTGAGTGTTCAAAAGAGAAATTTACGCAAGTGACGCAACGCACACAAATTTAAATCAATCTTTGTGCTACAACCAAGACGCGTCCAACAACATAAATTTACAGTCATATAAAATCTGCTAAAATTTTTTCACAGGTTCCTTAGCTATCACTTTGTTTTCCTTTCTTTTCCTTTGACACTGACGTTGTCGCAGGCTGCACTCCAAATTGATTCCCAGACCAGTGGAATCTGTAAAAGGTTTAACAAAAATCTCATTCGTTTTCAAAAAACGAAAGCAATTATGAAATCATACGAAAGCGAAAATTCGTTTCGCAGTCGAAGGAAATGAAAAACGTCAACGAAAAACCTAAAGTTCATTTCTTTTCGCACGAATTGTAATATCTTTTGCTTTTACAGAAAAGAATAGGTACCTCAAAGATATTGCTTTCGTTTTTTATGTTTTTACTTTCCCAGAGCGTTCAGTGCAAGTGAAAATGTGCAAGCAAACTTACAGAATCCTATTTTAGATCCATATATGATATAATCATTTTCAACCTGTTGGAAACAATATGCAATTTAATATTCAAAATTTCCATATATTGCGGTTTGTCTCTCAGGCAGTTTTAGACCATTAGACCATTACCTAATGGATCTATCAACTGTTCTGGTTTAATGCCTCCAACTTCTACAGCTTGGTCGTCAACATATATTATAGGCTCCATGAAGTGCACCTGATTTTTTAAGTCATAACTTTTCGCTATCATCTTACGGTATAGCCATATTATTCACTTGATGCTCCCCTGCATGTGTCTTTGCATTTGCCGCACATCCACTGTTCCAGTAATTATTGCCACACAGTTTGCAAACGTAAAGAAACTTTCGATTTTTATCTTCCCGTCTTTGATGTGATTAAAGTTGATATTTTGAAAGGAGTTCTGCCCTAACACCCCATATTAGCTGCAACCAAAATAAAAGTCTTAACGCAACCAAACATCTACCTAAATAATCTCCCTACACAAGCCCTCTGGCAAAATTGAACTTAAATCGCCTGACAAAAGATCTGACAACTTACCCATGGTAAATTAACTCTTCAAAGAATCCCGACTCCATTGTGTATATAGGGAGTTTCGTAATCGACTTTATAACACTAAGCCTCACGAGGGTGAGTAAGTGTTCAGGTTTTTTTTTTCTCCGCTTTTAACCATTTCTGGTGAAAGTGATCCAGTAAAACTCAAACCCAGAGTCCTTCTCGAATGCAAAACAAACAACAGAAAATAGCATACAAACACAAATTTTCCATTTATCGAAAAATCGGACAGCCTCCAAAGATGGCAGCTTATTGATACGCGAATTCACAACCTTTTTCAATCAAAATTGTCTGCCGCGCCAACACCGCCGCAGCCGCACCACAATAGAAAGATATACACTGGCAATATGTGTGTGCGGTTCCGGCTGCCCGGAGGCAACTCTGGCACACATAGCAGTAGGTACGCATCATTATTTGCTCGCCACCAAACCCGAGAAGATGCTAATCTCGTGTAGTTTGGCTCGTTAGCAGCTCGGATACTTAGTAAGAAACAACATTTAGATTAATTATCAGATTGTTTTAATAATACCGAAACTAATAATCGTGTGCAAGGAAGAGCGCGGGATGCTTGTGGGAGGAGAAATCAATTTGCAAGTGCAAACACTTGGTACAGTGGGTATAGATCAGTTGTATGGTAGGATCGGCTGGCGGCAATCTTTGTTAAAGCCCCATTCGTATACACACTCATTTCATGGGAGTCGCACGATACGGCTGTACGGCACTTCCTTTTTTGGCTGGGTATAAGTCGGAATCATTAGCGGCTCTTGTATATCTTATATCTCTTGTGACTTATCAGCAATATAGATTTTAAATAATAGTCCTTAGCGATGGGTAATTCATTGCGTTTTGATTATGGGAGGAGAAAAAGGATTACCCGTATTTGCTTGGCAATAGGTATACACAGGAAGTCGGTGTAAGTGGTTATGGAAATCACAAGTTTGACTATATGATTGCTAATGGGAGTGAAGCTTTGGCACTTTCGTTAATAAACTTAGTCATCGGGTAATTTTTTACTAACACAGACCCGAGGAACATACCTTCTTGTGTTGGAAGTACCTAACTGATGGAACTTGAAGATTGGCAAATTGTTGCAACTCTATTAAGTTTCGGATTTGAGCAACAGTTGCTCCAGTTAAGCTATAGACTCTCTAAAGCAATACTGACGGTAAGTCTTATAATGGTAGGTATTCTATTGATATGAGTAAGTTCTTAAATTTTAAGTGACAGTATAAATCAGGCTTTTATGCATTTTTTTGGGGACCGAATGGTAAGATCTTATGACATGTTCGAAAGGTTGCATTGCTTTTTAACCTACCTATTAATACGCGTAAATGTTTGTCAAACATACCAAATTATTGACAAATTTAGCGACAAAAGACAGTTTGGGGAATTCTATGACAAAAGACAGCAAGAAAAAAACAAAAAATTAAGAGTAACTAAGTCTACAACCTGCTAAGAAGTGAAAATCTTCATCATCAAAATCTTCAAGAGGATTTGTTTGGGTCTTATATGTATTATGTTGTTTTTAAAAGCCTAAAATCTTTAAATATTTCTAGATCTTCATAAATATTAATGGACAAATATTTAATTAAAATCTTTCTATTTTTTTTTTTAATTTATTTAAACTGCGATCTCAATGTCTCGGCTGTTGCTGACAGTGACTTGATCCTAACCTAACCTATTTTTTTCCAAATTAACTAGATATAGGAGTCGTTCACTACTGTCCACTTCGGTGTGCGGTATTTAAGCAACTATTGGTACAAGATCGCTCTGCATGAGTTTTGAAATATATTTTAAATACATATTTTCATTTTTGACAGTAGACTCCAAGTGCATATTTATATCAACGTTTTGTCAAAGGGAATTGTATGCACTCCTACACCAACCGATTGAATACATTTTAAGACTACGAAACAGTTCGCTAAGTGAATTGATCTCCTAATCAAGTGACCCTAAGAACAGCTTCGCCAATTCAAAATGAATACAGCCAGTGAAAAACAGTGAGACCAATCAATTTCCCTCCAGTCCATCACCGAGAAAACAAAATAAAAAACCTGTTCAGCATTTTGCCATCAACCATCCATGATCTGTTGATCGCGTAATCAAGGTCCGAATCATGTTGTTCAAATTTGTTCACAAATCAAAACAAGAAGGAAACAAACAATATCCAGGAAAACCAATCGGAACGCCTACATCGCAGTTGAAATATTTATGACACTTGTTCCTTGCCACGGCAGAGACTCAGACTGAAGGACTGCGACTGCTGAAAACAGCTGTAAAGTAAAAGTTAACAACACGCCAATTGCACACTACTCACTATACTAGTAAGCCACAGTGGAAATGAATTTTTTATGACTTTATTTAAAAGTGGCACCCCCCGCTCCACCACTGAAACCGACTCCGTCTGGTGTACGGAAACTGAAATCGCTGAAACGTGCTTCAATTTTCGTTAGGTGGAGCAGAAAACGCCAAACAACAGCGGCTGCTGCGATTTTCTCGATCTCCTCCAATGATGGATGTATGCTGCCGCCGCCATAGATGCAACGAATACAAATATATTCCCATCACGTCGGATGTCAAGAGATCGATGATCGATCAGTCATAATTTTATTATCGCGAACTTCTCGTATCATGTATCGCGCCTCGATCGGCCTCAATTGCACAAGCACACACACTGAAACAGGTTAGGATGGGGTACACATCATCAGTAGATTGAACTCTGGAGGTTCATCGACGATGTTGAGTTCGGTCATGGTTCGTCGTTTTCTAGGAAGCATCTAATTTACATTTTGCCAAGAGATCATACATGGCAGCCGATCATGGTCGACCTCTTTTGCTCAATTATTCAGCGGATGGTATGATCTGTGGATGTGGGGCCAGAGACTAATGACTTCTGTTTTGGTGTGTTGATTGTAAACAGTCGGAAGCTTTGGTGTCCGATATGAGCCTCCTCCGCCTCGGTTTAGTTCTGGGTCGTTGATCGGTTTATGTTCGTGCGAAAATCGCACATAAATGACTTATGGGGGATTGTAGTAGACGGAGGGATCTTAATGACTTTGAGGTCAATGGACTTCTATAGAGAAATTCAGACTTGGATTGTTGTCCGTTAGTAGTTTATTGTATCGCTTTTATGATTCACAGCTTTTCGAGCCCTAAGTAGATAAAGAATGTAGGGACTCGTAACTAATTTGCGTTGAAACATTTTGCGCTTGTGTACAGTGCTATTAGTTTTTGGGATTTTACGTTTTTTATTCATGAATTGCTTTTTTGATCTGCTTCACATTTTCCAACTCGAAGGAGAGTGACCAAGTGCCTATCGGAGGCTTGGCTTTGTTGTCTTTTCAATTTTTGAAGGTAAACTACAATCAATTTGAAGTGGATAGACTTTATCTATATTGGGAGTAGTTGGCAACATTTTTGCAAAGCAACTTTGCCGGCTTTGCAATCTGCGAAAAGAAAAACATGTATTTTTAGACCTTTAAAAATTGGGCACACGCAAAACACTCAGTTGAGCAAATTTAGGCTCGGCTGTTCCGCTTTTTAAATGAAACCAATCGAACGCAAAATCAGATTTTTGTTTATGAAAGGGAATGCGTCTGTGTAGCCCCGTTTGACGTAAATATTCTCTTGGGCCTATAAGCCTATACATAAGCTTGAAGTTAAATATTGAATAGATTAGTATTTACGCAGATTGACCACAAAAAAAAACAAAAACAAAAACAAATTGGTGCATATTTCCATCGCTTCAGAGCTTGACATTCGAAGGGCAATAAAAAAATGTTTACCTTTGAAGAAAGGACCACATTTTCATAAAGAGTGCTACTCAAAGAATCGATGTTATTGCATCCAACAATCAATGCAAAAAGATTAAAGCAGTGAGACACATTTCGCATATTCATTTCCCTCAAGCTCGCATAATACGAGTACAAGCTAATTATTATTATAATCTTTCGCGTACTTATTGGCGAGTTGAGTTTTACTCCGTCATTGGTCGCTACCTCAACTATTAGAAGACAGCTGTTGCCCGGGATTCTTAGACGAACTTGCTGGCTAAGAAAATTTACGAAGCGAATGAAATGCTTCTAGGTTTTCTTGGAAATTTTACAAAACTTTAGAGTAATTTTAATTGTTTTAAAAATTTAGTAAAATAATATTCAAAATATGTAGATAAGTATAATGTAAAATATATTCCAAAAATTAAGCTTAATCGAATAAAAAAAAATGTACAAGATCAAGGTCCATTAAAGTGTCATTAAATTGTTAACTCATTTTGTAGGTTATAATTTCGAGATCTTTTTAACCCATCAATGAATATAGGCAAACTTTTATAACAGCCTGGTGAGAGTGAATGCTCTTCTGGTCGTTTATCATTATAGGAGTGTTATTGGCTTACATCGCAGTCAATATCCCTTTCTAAAATTTAAGTACAAAATTTGATGTATTAGATAGACCAACCACCTCCACCTATCGTCAACCAAGTCACAGCCTTTCCCACCAAAAGTTACTCACGTATGCAAATAAAGCTTACTAATTCTCTTGACCATCTGACAATCTGACCCATTTCACAGTAAACGTCAACTCAATGCGCTTTCCCACCTTGAGACACATCGAAAGTCGAGAGCGACTAATGTCGTTCATAAGTCATATTGATGTGCCAAGACAGCCATTAACACAAAATCCACCAAGCAAATAGCTTTTCAAAATTTACTAGCGATTTATCAATTGCAGTACCTATATACGAGTACGAGTGCCGCAACGATGAGAGAATTCTCTTAACATATATCAAGGTGCTGCGAGTCGTGGGAGTTGCGAAAAATCAACGCCACCACAAAGGTCTGGGTCAAGACAGCGAGCGGTGCCCTAGTGAGGCATCAAACAGCGCCAAAACAATCATTTGTAATTGTTTACTGCTCAAATGCGGGCTCAAATGCGCGTGTGCGGCGGCGTCTGGTTTCCTTTACGGCGCATGAGTCCTGCATTTGCGATGGTGTTTGTCGATGAAAGATCGTTGCCTATAGGCTGCGTTAGATATGGAAACTCAAGGAGGTGGATCTGCTGGCATAGAAATGGTCATAAATTAGAGAATAAGTTTTTAATTCACACTAGTTCACTATAGTTTCCGGTTTCAATTGGCAAATATACGACTTGGGTAGGTTGGGAAATTTCAAATGGAGATGTCTTCAAACAGATAGGTATACCTATGTGATGGGAAAGAACACTTCGACTGAAGGTTAAGTTCAAGTTGCATCATTGAGAAGCGAATTATCAGGTCATAGCACTTGTTGGAGGAAGTTACACATTGCAATAGGTTGCGCGAAAGGTTTATAACAGTGAATGGTGTAGTTATGGCTGTTGGAAAAAATGTGAAAAAAATATTTGACGACCTTAGACAACAAATTTGACGAAGGTGACTATTTAAATCACAACAGAACTCGGCTAAACACATCCACCACATCCAGCCGACTCTCTTTAAATTGCTGGTTGTTGCGAGGGCTGGCGTGTTTTGGTGCCAGCTGAGTTGCCATAGTTCCTTTTTTTCTTTGGATATTTTTTTAAGTCGGTTTTTACCGCATCATCTCATTTGTAAAATAAGTAAAACGTTCTATTTGTTGTATGGCGGCACCATCGAAATTAACATCAATTAAACAGTGACGTTGAATACATATTTAGCTGGTGCAGAAACCACTGAGATGAAATATACTCCGAAACAGTGCCCTCTGATGGATTTTGTCACCCATTGAGAGCGATTTTGGGACAGGAATGCAGTACCGCATTGATGGACCTCTTACTTCCACTATCGCAGTCATTCAAATTTGAATAACCCACAACACAGTTAAGTACCCAGAGCTTAATTTGTATCCGAACTTTAAATTCTTATAGCTCGACACAGTTTCCGTTCTTATCAAAAGTGCAACTTACAGCCACCTCCACCGAATAGCGAACAACTCCACCAATATGGCATGATTACAACAAGGTACACCTATTGAAATCAGTTAAATCAACAGTGAAACCCAGCTTTGCTCAAAAGCAAAAGCCAACCACGTTTCGACCATTTAACAAGACACTTAGATCGCACTGAGAGTGTTTCGCCGGCGTGTCATGCTCTTTATTACCAATCCGTGGCTACCTAGTTGCGGCGATTTTTTTTTTTGTCGCTGCTCCTTCCAAGACAGACTTTCAGCCATAATTAAGTGACAAGCGATAAAATTTGTCGGACCAGCAACAAAACAGAAAAAAAAAACGAAATCTGTGTTGTTAGATAATTGCTTGATGCATGGGTATCCGTTACGTTGAGAGTGAGTTTTGTTTTTTGTGTCTAATTGTTGCAATAATTGGGTGAGGTTGCGAGTGAATGCAATGAGCAAGGGGTGGTCGTGTGGTGTTAGTACAACGAGCCTTTTCAACTGCTGAATGCAAGGACAAGTCAATTATGAGAACGTATATGGTGGATGCATTTCAAACGAACACTGATGGTGGTCTTTTGATAAAGAACGCTTTACTCGTATGTTAGACTCGATTTGCATGTGAACGCTCTAAAGAGTGACGTAATAATATGTGGGAAAAAATGCAAAGTGGATTGCAGAGCCACGCTATCTGGATTCCTTTGACCCTACCCTTGTCGCATTGAAGCGAATTTGTTAAGTATGCTTAAGTTTCTATAATCCTTGATGCCTCAAAAAACCTTTGAACAAAAATAGCACTCCCAACTTAAAAGTCAACATGTTAAACATCCCAAATAGAAGGCAAACTTCGTGCTTAAATTTAAATTCAGACGCAAAGCTTCCCGAAAAATACACTACCTCAGCAAAAAATTTCCCAACGAAGTACCATCGCTATTCATGTCACGCATACAAGCAGTCAGCGTTTCCAATTCCAAACGTTATGCTTCAACAATGACAGCATAATGTGCAGTGAATCGAATTTAACTCGAGTAAACAATCAATGCGACTTCTGCCAAGCCAAACTCAGCACTACGACTTTCTACAAATGAACATGTGTCAAAATAGCATTTCGAGTGGCAGCACACGACATCATCCTTACACAGCGGAAGGACACTTTCCGAAGGATGATAATTGAATTATTCCTTCAGCTTTAAAAAGAATCCAGCCATCTTGCATAAATTGTTTTGCAACTTGAATGCCCCAACCCAGAGAGTCAAAGTATCTTTTGAATTGTTGTAATCGGATTGAGAATTGTTTTTGCATCCCTATGGTGTTGGCGAAGTTGCTCACTGCAAGTTTAAGGACTTTGCCATTTACATAAGCATGGCTAGTGTGCATTGCACTACCATCATTCGCCATATCTCATCCTGTACCCATCGAATCTCCATTCTGACGGAACCAGTTATGACTTCTGGCGGAGATTCCCGAAAACCAGAATCTGCACTCTAAACTGGAATTCTTGCACCGTCCGCGTTCGTTGCATGGCCATATAGTGACATCTCAGGCACTTCCGCATCCCAAAGATGCGGTGGAACAACATACGCAACGCGAAAAAAAAAAGTTCTTTACGACTTCTGGCATAAGCCGGGTGTCCATGTCCATCCACTTGCCATTGACTTTGGTTCTTGGCTGGAGAGTGATTTCTTTTTTCTTGTTCTCCTTCCTTTTCTCATGCAAAAAGAAAGAAAAATAACTAAACGATCGATTTTTCTTTCCTTGAACTTGGAGTTTGGTCTTGGTCTGTTTACTATTTCCAGATTTTGACTCACCCTCCCGTTTGCTACCGCTATTCCGTTGGGCACTTCACTCTCACGCCGTTAAGCGACGATTACATAGAAATTCCTGCTTTGGAACGGGAATGTAGCACTGGTTTCCCACATGCACATTGCACATAATCGCTCTCTCGATGGGAGCAGCACTTGGCATTGGCAGCTTTGGGTGTCATGTGTGTATAAATGGAAGTCTGCAAGTTCTGTATTTAGAAGTTGAATGGAATTCTCGCAAGACTGGCTGCGGCTGGATAAAGTGAATACTTCCTTATCGAAGTGGAATGCGTTGCTTTTGGATTTGGTTTTTCCTTTTTTTTTTATTCTTTCGCATGCCAACGATATTGAAAGTAGGATTGCGTTTCGCCGCAACGAATTTGCATAGTGGCAGGCAATGGTGTGGAATTTTTCCAGCGATAAGGAATGTAGATACGAATATAGTCGAGTGGCAAGAGTCTATAAATACGTAGAAAAGGCTTAGCACAGGGTTTGTGTGGCTTAGAGGTATTGGTTACCATTTAAGGAATCTATAATCTGGAAATAGTTCCCGCTGACGGATAGGGATTAGTGTTTTGTGGAGAGTCCTTGAAATGCAAGTTTTTTACGAAATCTGTTAAAGTAGGAGAACATCAGACCTAGTCTTGGTTCAAAAGTCTGTCTTAAAATTTAATTTCTGAGAGGGAAACCTATATAATTAAGAAAACAAGTGACTATCAAAAAGACGATTGGTGATGGTGGGAGAAGCGTACTTAGGAGTTAGATGTTTGTTTTGACAATACTGTCCTGTTCATGAGGAAGAGTAGCAACGTATATCTTAAGAGAGCTCTACTACCTCTAGACCTTTTGAATACCACACGCCAACATAATTATTGGAAATTTTACCAAATTAGCATTAAAAGTGCTGCCAAAGAAAACAGTGATTGAAAATGAAGAGTGCGACCTGGCACGTAAATATAGACAAGATCGAGGCTTTTCAATTAATGCTGCATAATTATGCGATATACATACAAAAACCTGCTGTGAAAATTATTCGCAAGTTCAACTGAAAAAAGCAGGGAAACTAGGATCAGTTTCTTTAGAGGCTTAAGAATGTGCACAAAGAGCGGGCATTAACATATGATGACGGGTACTACCCAAGAGGATGGGTAAGACGATCTTCCAATGAGAGGTCTGTACAAAAGACCGAACAATAGATGTGCAGATAGTTGCATTTGACAGCTGATCAAGTCTCACTTTACACATGCTAATTTTAGCTTATTGCAGGTCGATCTTAGCTTGATATAAAATAAAAACGTTGATATACGAGGACTATGAATTAGCCCAGCACTGCAAAGAAATGTTTTTTTTCGAGAATTGTCGATGTTGCTGAACTTCAACTACATCCAATGAGTTTACAATAACAAGCCTTACCGGTTAGCTAAATATCTCTAGGTCGGTATGGGCTTTACAGTCTCGCAGTTTCATCACCCTACGGGACTAAATAAAAACTGTTGTGCAGAAACTTCTTAGTTCTTCAGGACAAGACTATGTTGCCTTCCTAGATCAAAGAAACAGCAATTGTAGCCACAACGGCTTAAACAAGTGAAATGCAGTAGTCAGTTCGCCACTGTGTGGCAGTAGATAGGTATATATATTTATATTTTTGTTAAGTCTTGAGTGATGGCTTCATCAATAACTATTTGAAGTTCGAAAACAACCGAACTTTTCATAGTCAACCACCAAGAATATCACTGGCTAGGTAAATGTAAAGTGTTCGTTCCCCATCTGAGACTATTAAATTACTATACTATCCCTACTATCCCGACCATCTTTGAATAGAGAAGATTCCATCAAGAAAATCACTTTTCGTGGACATTTTTCAAAAACAAACGTCCCATTTGGTCTCCTGAATGTGATGGACCAGGTTGAATTATGCATTTGCTCAATCTAGACCGCCATGTTCAGCCATTGCTAATTGGCCTAAAATTCCTAAGCCGCTTGTCTTCACCTACACTGTCGAAATACCACACTAACAACTTGCAACACCATTATGCACATTTTTCGAAACAAGCGTCCTCCGAAATAAATCACATCTTCAAAACGCTGCCATTGCATGTAATTGGACGATCTCATCAGCAGTCTGCCGCCACGCAGTGCCACACAGAATTATACTTCCAACATTGTTGCAGCACTTACAAGCGAGCAAGACATCAGCAACATTCTGATCCGCGCAGTCAGCCGTGTACGCAATAATTAACTCTGTCACATGAAGTTAAAACTCATTGACGTACATTTTTCCAGTGCTCCTGTGACGACGTCACCTCCTATACAAATTTGCATTTACCACGACGACAACAACAGCAATTTGCAGCAACAAAACCGAAAAAAAAGTCCAGCGAAATAATAATAGTAATAGAAACTGCCAACTGTCATGTTAAAATATTAAAATCGTGTCAAACACATTTGCCTAGTAATTTCAATAAAAGCGGACATACTCGTACTCGCTGGTCGGAAACCCCTCTCCTTTCGTTTGGACTTTGGAGGGAAGCAAGTATTTTTCGGGAAATTTTCCTATGTTTGCTCACGATTATTTTATGAGGACCATCTATTTAATCACTCGATGCCCATCATCATCGTAATCACCACGCGGATGTATAGGAAGGGGCTTTCTATCCGCGTTCGGATGGACTGCATATATGCGACGAGATGTGTATGAGACTGCAACGACTAGCGCGTCGAGACGGTGCGAAAATACTTGGCAATCAACTGTGTGCCAAGAAAACATGACATTCGATTGGGCGGCCGGCGTGGACGGACGCGCGCAACGAAAGTATACTCATACTTAGTCGTCGAGATGAGAGTAAAGCGCGAATTAAAACACTTGTTTCTTACTTTTAAAATTAAACAATATTTATTTGGAACTATGTCCTTTATTATTGAAATACTTTTTACTAATTCTAAAAGGAGCTTAAGGCTACTATGTAGTTACAATAAGACTGTTGATAAATTCATCATACAGTCGTATTTATATACTTTTCTTATCTATCTACAAGGAGACCCAAGCGTACAATCGTCTTGCTTGATAATGAAGAAGAGATAATATTCCAACATTGTATACAAACGATATTATCTCTTTTACATATGTTATCATTGTAGCGTTGTGTGCAAGACTGTACTAGAGACTAAAGATATCATTGAATACAAATAATGTTATCTTTTTTCTCAATATGTCTTGCTATGGATACTTAAATCCCCCCCTTGTTAAACGAAATCGTCCCGATTTTTCGACGCTATTTTTAACATTTCTCTTTCATAAGTTTTGTTATATGCGTCAATCTTTTTTTGTTTTTGACGATCTGTTATACATTGTATAGTTTTTATCATTACGTACGTAAATGCTAGAATAACAATCAGTGTTACAATTGTGTATATAGTTGATAATATCGGTTTTTCTTCAAAAGGAATAATTAGTTTTTTTAAAGTATCTATGTTATCGAATTTGTACATTGTATCTTCTTTAATTATTTGGTCGATGTAAGACTCTGAATTATGATTTCTTAATATAACTTCTTTAATTTGCTTATGCATGTTTTTGTATATTTTATCGTCTAGATTTATAGTATTTTCATAAGTAACTAAGTTTATACCATTAATTGTTTGATTATTTAACTTATGCTTACCGCTTAATAACATAACACCGGATTCAATTTCTAAGTCGTAATCGTATTCTTGTTTAATGTTGCATTTTGAAGTTATATTCTTTAAAAGTGGAATAAGACAATTTTCTTCTTCAAAGTTAATTTCACAAATGTTTTTTAAGGCTCTGACCTTCGAATTGTTGCAAAATTTGTTCAAATCTAGAATTTATAGTTTTTTGTTTATTATTGTTTTCTATGAGATTATTTATACTCGTTTCTATGTTAACTAAGTCATAATGGTCAGGATTACCAAACACATATTTGAAAGCTGTTCCTAAAAAGTTAATTGATCTAGTATGCCTAGTATGTTCTTGTAATTGGTCTGCTAAATTCTTAATTTTACTTAACCAAATTTTTTCTTCTTGTGTAGGTTGATATTTACTAGTTACGATATTTACGTAAGGTTGAAATATCGAAGTCAGGTTGGTGGCATGTAACAAATAAGTTTGTTCTTTGAATAAATACACGTCATCTGTTTGCGTAAGTATAAACTTCTTGTTTAGTAACTCAGTTATTTGAACGTTTCCTTGCCCTTCTTGACTCTGTACAATTCCTAGTAATGTTAGGAATATTAATATTTTCGTCATCTGAAAAATGATAATTCTTTATGTTATCCTTGTGAATTTTTATTCCTTCTTTAGAGATTACAGTGTCTCCTTTATCTTCTTCTACTATTCTTGTTATGTATCTGGCGTTAGATTTCTTTCTAAGACCTGTGATTCTTACCATTATCTTATCTCCTTTTTTATACTCTCTGTGTCGAGTTCCTTTATTTAGACGTTCGATCACTTTTTTGGATGCTGAGTTTAGTTTATTTATTATAATTTCACTATTGCTATATTTATTTTGATTTTTCAAACCGGTAACTGAGTGTATAGAATTATTTAATTCACGCACTGTTCTAAATATTTCTTCGATAAGTCTTGTTTTATTCTGAATTGTGAATATTCTAGACAGTTCAGTTATTGTACCGTTTACACGTTCTACCTGACCGTTCGCTGTCGATCTGTATACTGGAGTTTCTTTTGAATCCCTTCTCGTTATCTGTCATGAGTCGTTCACATTTTGGGAAATAATTAGATAAGACCTCTTCCATAACGTCGTACAGTCTGTTTCGAGTTTCGATTTCCCGAAGGATTGTATATTTAGAATACTTATCTACTGTTACAAGGAAAGTATACTTGTCGTTGAAGTATATGTCCATATGAATGTGTGTTCCCACATGTGTTGGTATTTCTGAATTATTCAGAGGTTCTCTGATAGGTTTTCTTTCATATTTTCCAAATAGACATGCTATGCATTTTCTGTTGAAACTCTTTGCTTGTTTATTTAGATCGGGCCAGTAATATTTCTCTGAGATTTCTTGTATATTGTTACGTAACCCTCGGTGTGCTCTTTCGTGAGTTACCCTTACAAGTTTTAGTTGTTCCTCCAAATTTGTCACGTCTTGAAGTTTTCTTGGTGTGAATATAAATCTTACTAGTGGGAATTCTTTTTTTATGTTTTCACCATATTTGTATATGTTTTCAAATTTCGTATGCAAAGCTACAATCTTTTGGGGTTGTATAACTTCTTTCATCTGCCTTAGTAAAGAGTCTTTGTCCTTAAACTTTATTATGAGTCTTATTTTGTTACTAAAATAGATTTGTGTTTCGATATTATTTGTTATATCTTCAATAAGTTCGAACTGTGCAGTGTATGCATTAAAAGGCTGATTCACAGTTTTTATTATATCATTAGAAGAACTTTCAGCTGAATGTGCTGTTTCTATGGTAGAAGTATTTATGCGTTGACGTGATAATGCGTCAGCTACAAGATTTAGGTTTCCTGGTTTATAAACTAATTTTGCTCCAAAGTCTTCAATGATTCCCTTCCAACGTTTCAGCTTTGTGTTGGGATTTTTTTCTGATACAGAATATATAAGGCTCTGGTGATCGGTATATATGGTTAAGTCTGCTATACCATATATGTAGTTTCTGAGTTTTTGTAAGGACCATATGATCGCTAATAGCTCTTTCTCGTTTGTGCTATAGTTCTCTTCTGTCTTACTCAGTGTTCTTGACAAGAAGTGTATAGGTTGCTTATTCTGACTTAGTACGGCTCCAATAGCTATGTTGGATGCATCAGTAGTAAGCTCGAATGGTTTACTATAATCCGGTTGAAAAAGTTCGACTTGTTCTTTCAAATAATTTTTTAAAATTCTAATCGCTTCTAATGCTGAATCATTCAGATTTAACTTAATATTTTTACTTTGTTTTTTGTTTACTTTACCGTTATCTCCTCGTAAATATAATGTCAGGGGCTTGGCTATGCTTGCGTATCCTTTTATAAACTTACGATAGTAACCTGTAAGACCTAAAAATCCTCTCAAATCCTTTACCGTTTGTGGGACTGGAAAATTTTCTATAGCTGCTATTTTCTCAGGGTTCGTAGTGATTCTACCATGTCTGATTATGTGACCTAAGTATTCTACTTCTTCTTGAAAAAACTTACTTTTCTCATCAGATATTTTTAATGTGGCTTTATTGAGTACGTCGAATACTTGACTTATGTGCTGTATATGTTCTTCCTCAGATGAAGAATATATCAATACGTCATCAATGTAAACGTGTACGAATTTACCTACAAAGTCTCTCAAAATGTCGTCCACGCATCTCTGAAATATGCTTGGTGCATTTTTGAGCCCGAAAGGCATTCGTTTAAAATGATATTTTGCGCCATTTATAGCAAAAGCTGTTTTTTCTTTATCATCTGTTTTGATTTTAATTTGGTGGAAACCTGACTCCAAATCTAATGTTGTAAAGTACTTGGCTTTACCTAAATTTTGAATTGTCATGTTGACATCCGGAATGGGGTATCTGTCTGTTACAGTGTGAACGTTAAGTTTTTGGAAATCAACAACCATGCGCCGTTTTGGTTTTCCTTTTTCGTCCAAACCTTTTTTAGGTACTGTCCATATGGGACTGTTATAAGGACTATGGCTTTTTTCTATTATATCGTCATGTAAGAGTTTCTGTATTTCTTTGTTTACGAATTCGTTATCTGCTATGGGATATGGATATTGTTTAACATAAACCGGATTATCATTGGTCGTCCTAATGCTTGCTTCTATAGTATCTGTAAAGGGTAACGGTCCTATGCTGTTATTAATCTTCATCAGTCTATCTATGTCTGCTTTATAAATATTATTTTCCCCAATTATGTAATTAATTTTCTGAATAGATTCGACACTGCTTATGGTAGTTAGAGTCATATTACTGAAATTTATTTCCGCGTTTAGAACTTTAAGTCCTTCATATCCTAATATCATATCAAAAGACTGAATATCCTCTAATTCAAAAAATGTTATATTTTTCTTTAATATCCTAACTACTTTCTTTGTATCTACCATAGAATAACCATGCATTGTTTTTATTTTTATAGGTTTAATTTTAATTTTTTCGCTAGAATCGCATTTTCTATTAATGTAATTATGGGTTGCACCAGTATCAATAAGAATTTTATAAATTTCCTTAGAAATAGTACTAGTTAAATTTAAGCAGGGCAACCCGTCTACTAGTTTAAATGATCTATTCTTATGTTATTATTTACCATACATTCCGTTTCATCTGCTTCTGCATATGTACTGCTGACATCGTCTCTGCGTTGTTGTCGGGAGTTATTTACTCTCTGCTGCTTGAAGTTCTGCTGATAAGATCGTTGCGGTCTGTTGTGTGTGTTGAAACTCCCGCTGTGTTCACGTTTCGCTGGTGGATTATATACATCGGGTTTGTATTGATTCCAATTTTGTCGCTGTGCATGTACAATTTGTCTCGAGTTTATCTCCATCGGCTGTGGTCCTTGATTGTGTTGCTGCATATTATCGTATTGCTTCTGGGGTTGATAATTCGTTGTTTGGCTCGAATAATTTGGTCTTCTTTCGTTTCTGCGTTCATGTGGCATATTTTTGTGGTGCTTATCTTGAGTGAGATGTAAATGCCTGTGCACATTATCATGTTCTATTCTGCGAGCAATTGCGAATGCGTGTTCTAGATCATTTATTGTAGCTGAATATAATGATCCTCTTGTAAAGTTGTCACTCATACCATCAATGAATATACGAACTGCGTCGTCGTTAGCATTTTTAATTAGTCTGTCGATTATATTCGGCGGATCACCTGACATAGTGATTTTTGATATTATTAAATTGAGATTTTTATTTATCTCGTCGTGGTATTCAGACAGTGTGCTTCTTTTTTGCGTGATGGCTTTCATCATGTCTTGTAGCACGTATAGAGGTTCTTGATTAGAGTACGTATAATCTAATCTGTTACGTATCGCCTCAAAATTAAAAATTGTGTTATAATTGGTTAACACATTCGCGGCTGCACCCTGTATTTTACTTTTCACTATAGTCAATGCTGCTGCGTACTTACTGTGTGTTTTGAAGTTTTTAATGCTGTCCATTAATCTGGATGCTTCTTCGCGCCACGACCGATAATTTGATTGATCGCCGTTGAAAATAGGTAGGCTTTTAAATGCGTCTAACTGTATTTCACTACCATCTGTATATGTGGTTCTTATTTCCTCTAGCACAGGTATGTTTGGTACTATGCCTAATCCAGATTTTACTTCATTTAGTTTTGTTTCTAAATTAGTGTTTATTTGATTTTGGTTAGTTATTATTGCTGCTAACCTTGCATTCTCTGTGCGTGTGTGCTCTAGGGTTTGTGTTACTGTGTTGCTCCTGGTTTCTAAAGCTTCTAATCTTGCCATTAATACTGCGAGTTGTTCCATTTTGAACTCGTGTCTGTTGTCGTCGAATTTGTGTGTTTTTTTTCTCCACATATACACTTTCACTGAATTGCTTTGCTGCTTCGTACGAAGAAGCTATATTTGTACCTGCTATGCTAGGTAATTCTTGTAACCGGTAACGCGAGTGTTCTGTTTATACTAGATTTCACTACTTGTTCCCGAGGTCCGCTCGATTGAAGTTAAAAAGTATATTTAACCTCCTGGCAGGATCGCCAATTAAAACACTTGTTTCTTACTTTTAAAATTAAACAATATTTATTTGGAACTATGTCCTTTATTATTGAAATACTTTTTACTAATTCTAAAAGGAGCTTAAGGCTACTATGTAGTTACAATAAGACTGTTGATAAATTCATCATACAGTCGTATTTATATACTTTTCTTATCTATCTACAAGGAGACCCAAGCGTACAATCGTCTTGCTTGATAATGAAGAAGAGATAATATTCCAACATTGTATACAAACGATATTATCTCTTTTACATATGTTATCATTGTAGCGTTGTGTGCAAGACTGTACTAGAGACTAAAGATATCATTGAATACAAATAATGTTATCTTTTTTCTCAATATGTCTTGCTATGGATACTTAACTCGCGCGCTATTATGTTCGAGGGACCTTTGACTTTGAAGCACTTTTTTGGCGAAGCGGAACAGTCCTTGGATGTTGGATATTGTGTTGCCAACAGAAAGTATAGCAGCGCATATGCTGACTTCGACTGTGCTGGATTTGCGCTAGAGAATAATTTCCATATGACGGAAGCAATTAACGAAATCATAGTGTGGATCTCAATTGCGCACTTAGCGGCTTTGGGCAATTCGTGGGCTATTTGGTGGAGTTGCAAGGGAGAGTGTTTTGGTTTTGATGAGTATAGGATTTTAGTTGCGATTTTAATATACGATGTGGCAAGAATATGCCAACCTTATTGGACATTTGGAGGGGGATGTGTGTGAAAGTTGCCTTTAATAGTAACTAATAATTCTGGTAGGAAGTGATGACGACTGAGGTCAGTTGCAAGCTTGTCGATGCCCTTGACAAGGATTCATTTTAACGAACTATAGGGCTGCGATTCGTGCTTTTCAATAATTTTCAGAATCCTTGGAAAAAGCTACCACTTGACCCCTGTTAGCCACGCTGACTAAATCAAGAGTTTCACGCAACTCGCTTAAGTAGCCGGGATTATTTGGCAAAAAATACTTCCTGCCTACCGAAAATTACTTTAAAATATATAACCTTAAAGAATCTTGATCTGAAGTTGACACACCTAATGTGCGAAAAAAATAGAAATGGTGGGCTTGAACCTCTAGCAGGACATTTTCACTTGTGATTTAAAAGCAGATTCCATATATCGACCGAATATGTGATTTGAGAAAACACAGGGATAACCCTATACGACCTCTACATCCAACTACAGAAGAGCGTCGTTTTTTGACAAACCTAAAGTAAACCGATTTCTCAACCTACCTCCTTTTCTATTTCATCACTTTCTTTGCACTGCACTGCACATTCTAGTCGCATACGCGATTGAAATCCTTTCACAACACTGAAAGTACTTCCTTATTAGCGCTGCAAATGTTCATCGCGCAAAACAAAAGCAACGTGAGTCAGCTCCCCGGCTTGTGGAGTGTTCCAGATTCACACAGAAGTCCCAGAAGTCGTGAGTTGAACTATACACTCTGCAAAAAACCAACAGTCTGACCTCGCGAATCCAACCCAATTCGGCTTTATGTGTGGCACGTCTTAAAATTAATTCGACATGACAGAGAAATAAAATCGATTCTCATGCAGATAGCTCCGGTCGCTGCCGATGCCACACAATCAAAACAAACGGTTTAATCACGATTTGATTGCATCGCGCATGTGAAATGACCCATCTTGTTGTCGGAGGAGGCCTGCCCCTGCAGTGGCCACTTTTACCACAATTTCTATGCGCCATAATGTCGGACAGAGTTATGTCGCCGAATGGTGCAACATGGCTTGTCACATTGGCGCAGATTTATGCCACCTATTGTAGCACGCAGAATCCGAAGCCGTTGCAAAAGTGAATTTTCAGCTTTATTTTCGTTTTCATTTCGATCACGATCGTGTGCTACCGATGCCGTCACCAGTGTCAAATACCATTCAAAGCTGTGATCTATATCTGCCGTACCACAACATGGTCCCGGCGGCGGCGGAGCGCGGTGTCCTGCCGCTGCCAGAGCATTAATCACCACCATCACCGCCGCCGCCGCAGCCGCAGAGTATCGCACTCTTTCTCCGCGATAGCTGATGACGGTTGTTGCGGTTGATCGTAGATGTTGATCGTTTTCTTTCTTTTGTCGTGGTGCACCATCAGAGCCAGCCGAACAATTATTGATTGATCGTGTCTATGGTGAACTGTTTCTTCTACCGCGTTTAGCTTCGGACTGAAGACTCCCTTTGTTCGACTTTGATTGCCAACCAATCAACAACAATATCATTTGTTATGCGCAACAGAAGAGGCGCAGGAAATCTTTTCTTCCTCCCCATCTGCTTGTTTTTGTATCATCCAGTGAGGCATAGAGAGGAAGGGAGAGCAAAGACCCACATCATCTGGCTGGAAGAAATGAAATCGTGATATATGCGAGATCAATGAGATGCATAATTGAGCTACCAATTGCAGCTGATTGATTGCTTTGTTGCTACCAAATGATTTGTTTTTCCGAAGAACGGCTTTAATGAGTTTTAATGGTTTTGCTTTGCTATACTGGTTTCACTTTCATCATTTAGTTTGTTATTAGTCCTGTTTTGTTGGTTAACTATCGGTACTACCAGAGACGGTGGCTAGATGAAGAATAATGTCTTTTGTCTAATGTGTAATAGATACAGTGCTGCATTGTTGGGCTTGAGTTATGACCGCATTCGTGCTTCCTCTTTATTAACAGTGATGCGGCGAAAATAGGGCACGATTTAGCCCTAATGAGTGGATATTTACTAAACTATTCGTCTTTGGGTGGAATAAATATGAATAAACACATCATCCGTTGTGAAGGGTCTGACCACTGCAATTATAGATGGCTTGGCGGCATTTCTAGAGTGGACAAAAACCATGCCTTTCAGAGATGTCGTAGTTAACAGATCTATCCTAAACTAAGGCACCAACTTTGGAAAGGTGTTGCCGTAAAAAAATCGAATGTTCATTTAACTTAGTTTTATTTAAAACGGTCTATCTGACAAGGAACTGTTTAGGTGAAAACGTATTCGTAGGGAAATGTCGCCATTATTTAAATAATTGTAAAGGTTCGTCTTATAGTATGAGGATTTGTGGACGCATCACGTTAAAATTGCTCACGCAATCGGCATGGATTTCTCACAAACTTTTGTTTCATTGGAATATAAATCAGACCGAAAACATAAATATTTCAAAAAAAAAAAAAAAAATATATAAAAACCACTATGCCACAAGTCAGCCGTGCTGAGATCCCCTAGGCCCATATGGCGTCTGTCAAAGAGCCAGGATCCTGCAACCCTCTATGCCAAGCTAAACAATCAAACAGGAAAAGCATTAGACTGTAAATTGGTAATCAGCCGAAAGGCAGACTTTTGCAAGATCTGCGGCTGAAGTTTTTAAAATCTAAATTTGAGATAGTTTATGCAATTAAATTACATTCCGGTTTAAGCCTCCTCACATTATGTTGGGGCTCGTACCAAGACCTACAGTCTAAAAAAAAAATTCAGCATGACGCTTTTTTGAATTAACCATTCCGCCACATTTCTTGTACATTTTCTTTAACTCTTCGCAAATACGTCACAGTATAAAAAGGAATGCGTCGCGATCGCGATATACATTTCTGGTTCGAAATGCTGTCAAATTTTACAACATACACAAGGAATCGGTCGAATGCGGTAATTTTTTTTTTCTAATTTCTGGTAAATGTGCGTATATCTGGCAGTCGAGTATTTAGGTTTGGAGAGTCTTGTATATCAGTAGCTGGGACTACTTACTACTGCAACTAGTTATTTTAAATAACCTGAATTTTCGTTCGACCTCAGGTCTAGTTTCTCACAACAATTTGCTTTTTTTTAAAGACAAATAAAAGGAACATACAATTTCGCACCATATCCAAACTAAATGGAGAGGTTTTTGAAAGACACCTAGGAGTACATGACTCTCGGATTTTTGGTTAGAAGTAATATACGTCCAAGAAATATACGTCCATATGTACAATTCGCATTTTCCGCAGGTCGAATCCACGTAGCTTCCACAATTCGTACTACTCAAGTACTTAGTTAACCACATCAATAAGGATGACGAAGAAGAAAGTGAAAAGTCTTTCACAAAACATTCGCTCCAATTTGTCGGCACTCTTTTATATCTTTTACAACTTCCATCCAGGATTCCATTTGAGAAATCGTTTAATCATACCTATACAAGCGACAAAAAAAAAAAAAAAAAAAATACAATCACTTCATTTCCTGAATGTGTCCATCGGCTGTGCCCGAGTGATGAATTACAACCCGATGACGTCACAGAAATCGCATCATCTCACATTATTGACGACGTTGATGATCGATTTTACGATTATATCAATTGGTTTTTGTTTCCCCTCCACCAGGTGATGCTAAAGTCGAGAGCGGTGTGCGCAACAGAAGAAATCTTCCCCATATCAGTCTAAGGCCTTGAGGCTTGCAACAAATCGCAACCGCCTGACAAAATAATTGATAATATTTCCATTGATTTAATTTCATCGACGCTGTGGAATGGCATTATGCTTTCATCATTTCGAATGCCATCCCACTGAATATACTTCGGCTGCGAGCGCTGTCAATCAACGCGTGGATGCGAAGAAGATTTGCATATTTGTCGAAAGGATCAAGATGGACATAAATCAGTAGTTTTTCTTTCTCGAATTGTCTTTCCGTTTTTCTCGTTTTTGTTTTTCGTTGCAATTTGCATATTCACTGCATAAGGAGTCGGCATGGCTCCATACCACCACTTGTTGACGTTGTTTTACTGCATTCGGATGATGCGATGCGCGATGAAGAAATAACTACTTGAAGATGGTAATTTATTGGGATTTCTCGCTGTGAGTTAGGTGGCCGTGCTTTATTGCCCAAAGAGAGTCGTGGTAAACGTGTTGATTATTTGGTTTCTCCAGTAGTTAACACTAATTGGTAATTTGTTTGTGATGGAAGCACATGTTTCATGGGGTTTGTTTCAGTGTCGTCTTGCGGTTAAAACGAAGGCAGCAATTTAAAAGCGTTTTGTACCTCCTAGACGGAGGATATATGTTGGGTGTTTTTGGCGGGCTAAGTTATGGCGATTTCATATTTTGTAATTGTTGGGGAAAATACCTGTGGGCAATGAAAAACATATGCGAATTAAATGACTTTGCTCTTTTCCAAACAATGAAATGGAAACTAAGGAAAGAGTTCTACTCAAAAGATCGATCTGAACTTGTTGCAAATTAAAAACGCTTTTGTAAGTCATCAGCATAAAGAGCTGTTCTGTGCAAAATTTCAATTTCAAGGTTCAGTTGGAAAAGTCTCAACAGAAACAACTTAGCCTCGTAAATGGGTGTCATCACTGAGTTTGACTTCCGTTAACAAAGCCCTCTCCAGCATAATGGACGCAGTTTGCCCCAAATTACATAAACGCCGTCTCATTATGCTTAACAGAACTAAACGCAATTATGTCGTTAAACGAAAAAGAATGAATTGCTTGCGCACAGCTATCTTGAATCTATGTCAAGCGGAAATGTCAAGCAATTTATTACAGCTATTTGCATAGATGTGGTACACAAAACCACCTAAAGAATGATCATCAACCGTGCTATGGTTCGCTGAACAGTTCCCAGATTCTAGCAGACAATGAGAGTGCGTCCACCCCACACACCAAAGTATTTCTCACCCGCGCATCTAGATCCAATCTAGTACTTAATCACCACCAACCATTGAGGAAAAGTTCCAAAAGAAATCAAATCTAGATTAAGAGCACCTGAATAATCAGAGCGTTGCATAAGTGATCCACGCAGCAATCTTCTAAGGTAGGATGCCCGCTAGGACAGATCCGTGCACTTGAGTGACAATAAGAGAAAATAAAACTGACACGCTATCCGGAGGACGTGGCCATCTCTATACCTATGCAAATCGATTGGAAAGCCTTTGCTCACTGAACACGATGTACACCTGTTTCAAATCTCAGAGCCATACTTGGCGTGCTAAACTCATGCTGCACAGAAACTTTGGCCAAGCGATTTTTATTAACTTGACCGAGGTCCGGTGTGGGCGATGCTACAAACACTCGCATGGGATATAGCATACGCTATAAACAACTTTCTATCTCAAGCGCATTCGAATGCGCGCTCTCGCAAAATAGATTTCTGTCCATTGACAGTGTCGTCCATTTGGCCATATATCTCGGAGTCTGCCATTCAATTATTCAGTCCAAAGCTTGAGATTTCCCCCTTTCGGTTTAATTTGTTTACCGATTTTCCCCATCCACCAGCCCGAAGACCGGAGAGTGTATAAGAGTCCTAGCGGTCTTTCGGCCCGATTTTCTTTATGGACATGCGGGTAATTAACATTTTGCATCGAACTAGTTGTCGTTCGGCTACATGCCGCCAATACTTCACTTCGGACGCAGCAGAGACACACGCCAAGATTAACTGCACAAAGGTGTAGACTTTGAATGGGCATTAAGCAAGTAAACACCAAATGCGCAGCGCCGCCGGATTCAGGTGTATAATTCGAGGTCTTATATCTTGCAGTCAAGTTGGCGATATTGGACGGAGTGCCTTGGACGGTGGATTAATGATAAATGGATAGCATGCCTTTGAGGATGATATCTTGTGTTGTGAACTCATTTGGCAAAACGAGAGGTTTACTGTTTTATTTTTGTCCACTGTAGGCAAATCAAAGTAAGCTACAGGCGACAGAAAGAAACTCAGAAGATGAATCCGGCTGGGACAAAGAGCAGATGAAATGCAGACAGTTTTTGGAAACAGCTAACCATCGGATAATGTTTCGAAGTAAAGTTTTTGGTTCCGGAAATCATGAGTCGCTTCTATTTAACATTTTTTTAAATTTTATTCGGGAGCTATCCAACAGACAACACCACAAATAAGTGCAGCGGTTTGGTTTCTTTCTTTTTATGTACCAAAAAGAGGGGACGGTTCAAGAAATCAAGATCCGAGCCTCTTTAGTATCCAAGAATGAAAATTTTGCATTTTTTTCGGATGCTAACCAGCAGATAAAGTATCAAATAAGTGCAGGGGAGTGGCTACTTTCTTTTTGCTGTCAAAAAAGATGAGGCACTGGTTCAATGAATCACGTATCTAGTCTTTTTAAGATCCAGAAACAAACAGGCACGGCTTATCTGACGTTTTTGAATTTTATTTGTGCGATAACCAGCAGATAAGGTATGAAATAAACGCGTGACTGTTCATGTGGTAGACTTGAGATTACGCTAAAATTCATTAACATCTGGCATTATATAAGTGGAAGACCAAGTCCCCTCAACCGACTTCTTTGCAAAGCCTTTCATTTTCATAGCAAGCTATTTTTACACCTCATAGTTCAAAAATTATTTCTAAGCGGACCTTTTTATTGTTCTTCAAAATTTAAGTGAAGCGAAATGGAAAATTCACAAATGTCGAAACCAAATGACAAATCTTATCACATTGGTCCCGACCGAAAAGTGACGTATTCAAATTTACGGCCAACAGAGCCAGAATATCAAAGTCACGAAGACTGCTCGGAAAGTCACTTCGAGCCATGTGAGACTTGTAACCACGCAACTCTTCTCCGGATCCAAGGCGGAGGCAGCACGGGCCGAGATGTGTGGGACATACTAGCCCAAGCGGCACTGGAAATAGAGGACTTATATAATTTTGAAGCTTCAACACGAGGAGGTGCCAATCAGACGAACAATACGTCGAATAGATATTCATCGCTTGGCCACTACTCAGCGCCAGGGGGTCGAACTCCATCTACCCGAAATAGAACGGATATTTCAGCCTACGGTGGGGCGAATAACTGCGACTGTGATGCCAACACAAGAACGAACAATGCCACTTCCAGGACACCTCGACATAGGTCGTTCAATGAAACTTTTAATGTCTGCGCTCCGATAAGGCCAGCTCCAAACAGAACTGGCGACCAGGTATTTCATGATTCCGACAAATCCAAATCGTTCCGGCCACACCCAGCTCTTGTGTCGACTATGATCAAGCCAGGTGGCAGGGTGCATCTTTCTTACTCAGACACAGTACTTTATAGCGACATGGATCGAAGTGTCTGTAATACCTGTCCACGGTCTAGGAACGTCACAATCGAACCCACCAGAAGAGGCGGTCAGACATTCAATGTAAATGCACCAAACAGGACTGCCAATCAGACATTCAACAACCCCGGCGAATCTGTTCTATTTGAGCCCCATCCAGCAATGACATCTACACCACAGAGAGGAAGGCGATGCCCAACCTCCCGTAATTGTACAGAAAACAATCAAAATCTTTACAACTCTCAGATGCGTCAAACTCGTCCAATACCTGATCAACGCACCTTTGACATGGACACCGATTCAAGACCATGTCAACGCGCTAACAACTCTCAATACCGCCCAAATGAAACCTTTGACCCGCCAAGAGGGTGTAGCCAACCATGTAACACTTCTTCGCAGCCCGCCAGGCACCACGGAAGACACCAAGACTGCACTTCAAAGAAATCGTAAAAATAAAATCGTCCTTAAACCAACCTGCCATCCAAAGAACGAGTAGTTTCTCTTTTTACATTTTCCCCCGTCCGTCAGCCTGAAAATCCGGATGATAGTGCTTTGCTGCTGGAGCATTCAATCAGCGATAACTTTGATGCCCAACACAAAAGCCGTCCACTGTTCAACTCACCGACCTAATGCTAAAAGGTTTTTCCTTTCTTTCGACGTGGTCGTCGTCGTCGTCATCGAAAAAAAGAAGAATTTCCCTCGTGGGCTTCCTGCTGCACCAGCGCTAGCGGCCTGCACTCTCACGAATGATTTTTCCATGGACATTCCTCAGCTGGAAGCGCTACTCAAGCACTGTTCACTGTGGCTAGCGAGGCAATAATTGTTATGCCCGGTTATTGATTGCTTTAATTCGATTCGAATTGGCGAGAGATCAAGCGCACGGTCCACGGTGTATACCTATGGCAATTGAACTCGCCAAACTCTGTCTGTCTATCCGTCCGTTCGTATGCAAAGAGATACCAGATAATAGGTGGCAATAATCGGATGTTAAGCGCTTTTTCAATCATTTTCCCAGCTGGCCGGGCCGGAGAGCCACCAACCCTATATAGTGGAGATGGCAAGAAATTGATTTCCTCTTTGGTGTGGAGTCGGACAAGTTCGCGTATTTATTGATTTGCATGAAGCGGTAAAAGCATTTCATCAATCCCCAGAGATGGTGGTATTTTTTTCTTCTGTTTGGTTGATCTTTCGGTATAAGGAAGGCTTGGGCACATGATTTGCCTATGAAACAATGTGCGGATAGTTTGTGAGCCTTTCGAGGTGACCAGCTGCTGGGTGGTGGTGAATTAATTTTACATATCATCAAATTGGCAGTTGGGGAAGAAGTGTATTCCAAGGAATTGGTATACGGAATGTTGGGAGAGGTCTACCACCGTGTAGTGATGGTGGTCCCGTCTCGGTATCACTTGTATTTTTCCACGGTTGAGGAAGAAAGAGTTTAACAAGATTTAAATATTTGGATGGACTAAAAGTGCTTCCAACAAACAAGGAAGTAGTTCATATTTGCCGGCAGATTCACAAACATACGAGTGGAGTCTATTTTATATAAGCTTCAAGTGTAGATTTTACTGAATTTCAAATTTCAAAACATCTTTCTTGACAATAACAATTCTAAGAACACAAATGCTAATTTTTGAACAAATGCGTCAATAACTAGGAATTTAGTATAAACACGGTTGTTAATCTCCCCTCTCATGGAGGTCTGTAGAGTTCGGTAGAAGCTCTTTAAGTCAGGAATAGCACCTTTGAAGTTTGCTCTCAAGTTAGAGTGGCAAATCGAAAAAGGCCAGGATTGACATGCGCACTGCGCAGAGTTGTTGAGGGCATACCTTAAGCTTGAAAGGTTGCTCCTACCTTAACAAAAGCTCTGTCCTTAGAAAAACTGAGCTGTTTAAAAAGTCTTAAAATCAAGAAGGCATGAAAGGGATGAAAGGGAGGCCTTTAATGTACTAACTCGGCTAACCGAACTGACGTGTGGTTGTAAATTCGTCTAACAATTTTGGAAGAAGAAGTTTAGACCTGATCTGAGATCAAAAAACAAAGGCAGAGATCTGCATTCTTAGAGGAAAGAACTGAAAGTCAAGTGACGTTGAAAAACGCGAGCACTTCCCTGCGAAAAATAGTTCCGCGCTTAGAGGAAGTAAATTCTATTATAAAATCGCCAAAACCTCAGAGCCCTATGTAAAGAGATAAACAGGCTGTCCAAGTTTAGAAGTCCTGTTGTATCTTAAACCAAGCTGAGCATTGGACTCTTACCTTTCTGGAGCTGTAGCTTTTCGTTCAAAAATTCGCTGAATATGAAAGCTGTTTTGTGGACATTAGAGAATGCAATTAGAATTGACGCAGCCTTTCTAGAAATGTACATAAACTGTTTAAGCAAACATTGTGATAGACAGTCAGCGGAGCTGATGGTGCACTGTTAAAAAGCAGTGTTGACAGAATCTATCCCTCAAGAATATTTTGGTAAGAGGATTGAAGTCGTCTATATTGAAGTTACCGTAGGTATAACTAAATTCAAGTTAAAAGTCTGAAGTGGCCTCCGTCTTCATAAATCCCGTCAGTTTCATGTACTCTACATGTTGGTGGATGTCCAAGAGGTAGAGAAAATAACGTACCGCATGGATTTATTCACCTAAGATGGAGGAAGGAATTTTAAGATTTCCTCTAGGATTATACAGGCTCATGTCAATAACGTTATCAGGAGGACCGTATTTGGTGCAAAAGCAATGCTTTCGGTTTTATATTCTCCGTTTATTCAAACTCGTACCTATGGTTGTGCGGTAACTGATCGATGAGCAAAAATCGCGGATTGAGGCTGCTGGAAGAGTATATTAAAAAAAAAATCACAGTAAACATGAGGTAAGCCCTATAAATAAAGAGGTTCAAACTTTGGTACTTTGGTAACGTTATTAATTAGCATGTCTCGAACTCAGAATTCAAGACTTTCTACGGTATTTAGGCCTTCGGACAAACAGCCTCTAGGTGCGAAAACAATGAGATGGTTATATAATGTCGACATATCTTTTATACCAGTATGGTAACCACCCTCACCCATATTGATTTAGAGACTTTGGCAGAAGGTCGAGAGTTATGGAAGTATTTTCTTGTTCCTAAAAATTTTGCTATCAACACAAACAAAATAAATAAAATGTATGTAACTACTCTCACACGCACGAAAACCCCTAAAGCCCGAAGTCCCAAAGACATATCACTATTGTCTAGACGAAGCTTTGTTTCCTTGTTAAAAAATGTGTACCTTATCCCAGTTTTCGAAACGGATTTTATCTCTGACAGAACATATTATATACACCCCCATGCGTATGTACGGCCCAAGCCTCTGTGCCATAACCCGGAAACAATATACCACTCGCAATTCAAATCGACAGCTAAATAAGGAACACTTTCCTGTTGTCTATCTGACAATATGAAGCAACACCATTCAGTATAGCGCGGCTACTTCAATTTCAATTCCGATCCCTTTATGATGACAGTCCTTATTGGGACATGCCAGACAGACATTTATTTATCTCGATTTATTGAAGTGGCATTTTTATTAATATTAAATGATTACTGACCGGCATTGCCGTGCCGATATAGGGCGACACTTTAAATCGATTAATTGTTTATTGCCACACACTTTTAATTGATCTCCATCGAGTCGACGTGGAACATGACTGGTAGTGGCAACCGCGATGTTTCATTTTCGTCTCCAGTGAGTGGATGTGTGTGCCACATGCACGCGTGGACAATTCTTTTGTTTGCGTCTTTAATATTGATTAATTGTTTAGGGAAACAATGAATTGATTTAATAACTGAAAAGTGTAGTAACAAATCGAATTGACAAGTCGTTTTCGATTCGGATGTGATAGACAGCTTCGCATTTATGAGCGGCCCTTGTAACGCTTTGTGATTTATCAATTAGCTATGCGGAGAGAAATCACAAGTGTGTGTGCTTTATGTTGTGTTTTGGTTTCGAAATTCATTAATAACAATTATTGCTATCTAATCGGTAGGTTTTCCGGGTTGTTCCATTATGTGAGGCTAAAGGGCATATCGGCGTATATTTTAAATTTAAATTTAATTTAAGCGCAATTTCTTTTGCGTTTAACCACTAAAATCCAGCTGTCAAATGCTTATTTAATAATGAATAGAAACCTTAAACTCGCCTAGTTCCAATAACTTCGCAAAAAACCAGCCGAGTAAACAGGCCTCAAAGACAGATTACACGGAACAAGTTAAACCTGAGGTCCACGCGCTTTCAAACTCAGTCACTAGAAACAAATAATCGCCTTACAAAGTTGTGACAGTTTTGCCCGCACATCAGTTGTACATATGTCACAATGAGAAATGCAACTTCGGAGTTCGTAATGACTTTCATTCCTTCTCTCCAAGGAGCAATTTACTCAACGCGATTCCCTAGCGCGAATTTCTCACCTCGCCGAGCAGATTCATTAATCCTGCCGCAAAGTTGATTGCAGGTAATTATAATCTTTGCTCGAACAAGTTCGCTACTCGAGGCACTGCATGTTTAATTAAAAATCATAAATCCATTCGCAAATCGAATGTGCCGGCCGGGCACTAGAAATGATTGAAGCGGCGCGTCCGAAACCAATGACGACGACGGACGACGATGGAAAAAAAACTTTGTCACCTCAAGGCGTGATTATGGCTCTTTTCTTCTTGCCTCCTTCATCTGTCGATACAATTCGATTGATTGGGAGGAAAATCACCCAATCACCCAGAGATATGAAAAATTGATGAAGGAAAGTTGAACGTGTACGTACATCAAAATGTTCCACCGCCCGCCCGCGAAATGATGGACTGCAGCGCAGCCAACAATCATCTCCTCTGGTATACGGGCTTGCGAATTGGAATTTCGGAACACGGCAGCGTGCGAACGTGTACACCGTTGAGCTTCCTCGAGACGGACACTTTGACGAATTTATTGACATGAACGCGAGCTGCGCGTTGTCTTCGAAGAAAGTGAGATCTAGATTGGAAAATATCTGCAATAGGAGCTCGTTGCTCGTCAACCAAAACTGGAGTAATATATGCGGAGAGTAAAAGTTTTAACAACTTCATCGACGGATTGGATTTTTTATATGTATATGGTGTGGCTTGTACTTACCGACCGAACAGATGACATAAGTCGCTGGCGGCTTGAGTACACTGCGCGCATATGCGCCACGCAGTACCTCTAGAGCACAGGGTTCGGCTGTAACTAGGAGCATACCGGGTGCCACATGGCCAGCATATTTGAGGGCACGTGTAGCAGCCGTAAGTGGAGCATTCCACCAGCATTGGGCGTTCGCTGCCAGGAAGTTCTGAAAAGAGATAATAAAGATGTTGTATTATAGGAGAGTAGATATATGAATTTTGAGTAACGACTTAACTGCTGCTGCAGGGAAAGTGGGTTTCAGTTTCAGTTTGTAGTGGCAGGTCACTCTTTTTATGGAAAGGAGGCGACGCGACGGTGAAGATTTATAGAATCAGAGGACAGACTGGGACTGGGTTCGGTGTTTTTTTTTCTATTCCATTGTTTATGCTGTTGAGGGCTGTTAGGGTTCTTGTGACATTTAGTTGGTAGTCAACAAACGTTTGTACATAGAAAGTGGTTCACGTCTTGCTGACTTTTGAGTGAAAATTCTCGAGAAGATCTCACTCTGGAGAAACCTAGCTATAGTATAGATGCACAATGATTTCCAATCCTAAACTGATTAAGGTAAAATTTTTGATATTCGAGAAAAGCACATTGAACCCTCAAAACATCATACTCCCCCTGATCTAGCTGAATGTACAAAATAGTGTACGACTGTGTCGCAAGAAACTTTCCCATTGGTTTGTGATTTTGATCTGTATTATACCTCTTTCAAGACGGTTAGAATAGGACCAAAGTTGTTTGATTTAGATTTAGGATGTTTGTGTTCCCTCAGTTACACTACGGTCCAGCTTGTCAGTTTTTGGCTAACTCTTATCGAAAGTTATTCCAGACATTATTTAAGTTTGCTCAGCTAAATGTCCATCAATCGTTAAGTTAGCTGGACAATCTGTGGCGTTCAAGCGATTAAACAATTATTTTTCGTTATAATATTGTTTTTGGTAACATGAAAGCTATCACCAAGTTTATATTTGTCAACGAAAATGAAGCGTTCTCATATCTTTGGTTTTTCTCCCACACATCCGACAGAACATCTGCCCTGAGTAGCGTCTTAATTTAGAAGTTTGAAATCAGTGTAAAACTGAATGCCCCCTCCAAGCAATATGAAGAAATTCCCAAGCATTCTTATCATCTACAGCAGAAGTTACCGAAAATGCAATAACGCCTCGCCCCAATATCACATTTTCGCCACTTTAATGCACAACACGGAGAATATTGAAAACTTAGAGCAATAACAATCTCACTCCCAAACCTTGCAACCACATCCTGCCAAGAATCCGCATGAGCGGCTTCTTTATGTATCGCTACAATATGGTTCCAAAAAATAAAATGTCAGAGTAGACTTCATACCAACACGAAATATAAACCAAATTAGCTACAAGCTATATATTCCAGCAACACGGAGCCAACCTACCTACCTCGCCCTATACATCTCTAAATCCACTTTTCAGACTCCATTGATTTCCAACTAATTTAAGAGATAACAAAACCAAAACCAAACAAAAAAGTCCTTCTTCAGAGACAAAAGAGGCAGTCCTGCCGGTTTCTGGGCAACCAGCCAAAACACCACAAGCCAAATTATTACCTTGCCAAGGCAAGAGTTCCAAAGTCATCGGTATTCAATAGTCCATTGCAGGCCGAGAGGGGCAGATAAAGTGGTTAAAACAACCACTCCTTGGAGATTCACCCGAATACACAGGGCGTATGACATCCTTTGTTATGAGAATAAATCTGTGCCTGCCCCGGACAGAGTGCGGAAAAGCTCGATTAATTGAAACTAAAAGAACAGGAGAGAAAATCCGATTGCTTGTCGTCATCGTCTGGTAGGCAGAAGATAGGTACACCACCCCCTCAAGCCTATTTCAGATAAAAAGTCGTCATCCATTGCTCATAGGACGTATGCGGCACGACTTCCAGCGATAAGGCACTGCAAGGAAAGCCAAAGTCTATGTTTGTGCATCATCAAACGTTGCGCGACAAACGCTTTGCCGCAAAAGGAAAAGTGAAAGCACACACAGACAATGCCCATAAGATGTGACAGGGTAGGCCAGCAGTCGCATTAGAAATAAATACTGCCGCCCAAAATGAAATACACTGTACATCAGCACCGTAGGACTGATCTCGACTGCCCGGTCAGATTATAGGGTCTTACCTGGCTGCAGGCCCTCTGCCATTCATTAAAAACAAAGTCACAAGGGAAAAGGAACTAATTTACGATTTCTATGTCATCATTTTCGCCAGCGCTCTCGGATGGACCGCTCGTCTCGTTTATCGTGCCTTGCCGTAGGGCATTAGCACCACAAGCGCCACGAAGTGATACGATGCAACCCGTCCAAGGAAATCAATGCGAGTGCTCATAATGGAGCACAGCCTGGTTAGTGTACCGTGGTCGACCTATCTGGCCTGCGTCAAAATGGAAATCTCACTTGAGGTTGGGAGTAGTTCGCAGAGAGCCATATTTCTCCGGATCCCTTTTAGAAAATGCATATTCAGCAAGCTATTAGCCTCTGTATGGATGAGGATGCCGACGAGGCGACGCGACGCGACGGCCGCGAGGATGATGACGACTGCATGATAGTGAGAACGTAGTTTAGATATCTGCTGGCTGCGCCACTAAAGAGCGAAACAAAACCAAATATTATTAGCGTATCGATGGATATGCATTTTGGGGCGATACGTGATTAGCCCATAACCGTCGTCTCCGGCGTCGTCGCAGTCATCATATTGTCGGAGGAGTAACCGAGCGAAATGGACACAGCTTGAGATGGGATCTAGGTCTAAATCGTGCGATGGATTCAATGGATATATCGGCTGACGGTGGGGTGCGCGCGGGCGCGGTTTCATGCGAAAATGCTTTCGCATTATACACGTCCGGTTGGAAAAACGTTGCGGTGCCTTCAGGTGCTATCGCCGAGTATGGCACAGAGGATCCGATGTGCATTGTCCTACTTGAGATGCTGGGCGGATTCAAATGTCTCTATGCTACGGTTTGTTGACCGACTCCACGAGAGGGCTATAGGTGTTCCAAAATGCACCAATCTGGGTATAAAAATAGAAAACCACATGAAGTGTATCTAAACGGTGGGAATTTATTTTTAGGTCTCCAAGGAGTTGTCTGCGATTGTGTGGAATACTGAATATCCAACAAAAGGTCGTAAATAATAATGGCTTTGCGCTCTAGGTGATGCTTCCAATGGTGTTCCTTCGACTCAAGGAGGTCTATGTGTGAGCTGAATGCATGAAAGCAAGTTGATGGGGAAATGGGAGTAGACCAGGTTTATATTATATATGGATGTAACTGAATTTATATTATACTGTGGAATCGATTTCGTGAGAGATGTCCTTAACGAGGAAATTGGAAAAAAAATATTTTGATAGAGTTTGATCACATTTCTCTGAGTTTAAGTGCTTCTAACACTTCGTCAAGTATAAATTAGTGTGGGACAATTTTAAAGACAATTTTTAAAGGCATTTTCAAGTTCACTGTCAACCTCAATAACATTCAAGCTGCTGATGGACTGGCACTCAGGAATAGAGGATATTTTGTGGGTTTTCTTATTTTCAACATGATGGCAAATTGAATAATGAAAACAAATAACGTCTTGCTTCACTCCTAAGACAGCTGATCATATATTTACCTATATCTCAATTCGTTTCACCATACATAATAACGTTGAAACTAAAATTATTGTTAAAGCTTACCTTGAAACACAAAGAGCAGACTGAATGACTTTACGATACTTTAAGCGGTATTGGAGTAAGAAAATATTTATGAGTTGGGTCCCTAAATTCGCTCCAAAATACATTTCCATTATCAAACTCGTGGACCAAAGTTCAGTTCTTGATCAGGATATTGTTAAAATAAATATAAGACAAATATGTTTGCATTGTGAATGTCAGACAGACAGGCTGCAAAACAATAAAAAATAATTTATTTTGAAACACATGAAGTAAGAAAATCCTCTTATAGCTTCTTCATTCCTCCAATTTATAAGAATTTAAAGAAGTGCGTGTCTTCTTTAGTAGTGACTTCAGTTTAAGATTGCGAAATGTCGCACCTTTGGTTTTCCTCCCTCAACTACAACTTCTTAAAACAGAATTTTCGAAGCAACAATTATTTGTTACGGTCACTGATTGCCACCCGTGTTAATTCACTCTATCCGCCACTTTTGCCATCTACTTGTAGGTACAGGAAGACTATAAAAACAAAGACTAAACCCTTTTCTCTCTGTGAAATAAATGGGTTACACTTGGAAGCTTGTTGTTGATGGGATTCCATCCATCTGATGGATCATAATGAGGCTATGGTTGGTTCATTTGCCGAGCACGGCACAATCGAAAGACGGTCTAGTCCTACTATTAGATGGAAGAAAGAAATTCTTCTGCATCTTATATACCGTGCTTCTCGATCCACCTATTTTGATAAGAAGTTTGCCCGATCAAACGGGTATTAGCACAAGGCCGCTGTAAACGCTTCTTAAAAATGATATAAATTTGTTTAGCAAACACCCTGTTGAGTTTTAAAATTTAACCAGGAAATTCTTCAAAAGGTGAAAGAATTCGTAAACTTTATCAAGTTTTTTATGAGGTATATTTTCGACTAAATATTATGGTCAACGAAGGTGTCAAAAATATGGAATGACCGTAACTCTCTAAAACACACAATTGGAAGCTGCACTGTCGGAAGATAATTCTTTTAATAAAATATCCACACTTCCCTATCAGTGCGACCAGTAATATGGTGCAAGTTCACACATAGCCCATAGGTATGTAATGAATGACAAATGACTTGGAGGGTCGGTCTCAACAAGTGTAACTCATTTTGCTTAATATAGAGTTTTTTTTAATTTATAGAAAAACATAAAAGACACTGCGGTATGACTTGTCGACTAATGAATCAACGAAAACCATCTTCACTGATAGCTAATTAATTAATATTCGTGTTGCCATGGATTTTACTCAGAAATTTTTGGGACTATTAATGGGCCTGTTTTTTTTTAAATTCGATCTCAGCAAAGCAAAGTAAAGTAGGATTTTCAGCACAATAATTACAACAACTACGCCATACTTGACACTTCGAGACCAGCAATAGTCTCTTGTCAAGTCTAAAAACCACAACTTAAAGTTTGCCCAAATTGGTCGAAATAAGTTTCGAACCAATAATAAGCGAAACAACAGTCAACTCCACACGTTTTTAATCTCCATAAAAGCACATATGCGCTTTTTCAATTATGAGCTCAGGAACTAACCAAGGTGGCATTCTGGACCGTTGTCGTTTACATGATCGCGACCTTTATATAGCAACCGCCTCTTTGTCGCTTTGTTAATTTTCGATACTGGATCAAATACAAAAGTTACCAAAATTACCCGGCCTCATTCTGAAAATTTAAGGCAATTCTCACCCTACATTCCCTGTCTCCATCGTTCTAGTATTTGCTTTTCAAAAGCAGCTCGCACCATCACTTACCGCCACTTATTGTTAAATATCTATAATTTGAGTAGAGAAATTATTACTAAAGTGGCATCATAACTATAAGCGTACACCATACAACGATCAGCATCTATACCACACACACAAGAGGTGGTTGCATAATAGCAGGTTCACAGCACACAATAATCGGCAATTTATTTAGCAAATTGAAGCCTTCAACTTGTTCCGGAGCTTAGCAGAGTATATACCAAAGCTGTGGAAATGTGTCGAGATGATGCTGCAGCTTCGGTAGTAGTTGCTCTGTGGTGCATGCAAAACGAAGACCAAGCGACGTTTATCACGACGACGACGGTTTCTAAACTCTTTAGCCAGATGGAAGCACGTTCCAAGCACAAAGTTCCTTTAATCAATGGGTTTGCCAAGTGATTGCGCCGCCGAACGTCATATATGCGAATTATGGTCGAAACGAAAATAGAAATTGTTTACGTGTGCTTCAAGGGGCGGGATGAGGAGGACAAGGAGGAGGTTGTACTGCGATTAGTTTATGCAAGTGCGCCTGTGCAACGAACACTTGTGGGGTTGTCCCCCTTTTACAGATTTCATTCGATAAGTATAAGGTTCGGCTGGTTGGCAGTGCCCGTTTCCTCTGGCATTCAGGAAGCCATCCGCCATAGTCAGTCATATGGCGCATATATGATAATTTGTTGCCGGCAGAGTTATGGAAACAACGGAAACCAACACTAGAGCGATGCGGACTCTGGCTGCACTGGAAAAAACTTGTAGATGTCAAAAAAGATCACCATCAGTATTGTCTCCTTAAAGCTGGCTACCGCTACTGCTAAAGCACAGCATGACTTAGTATAATAATGCCCATAAGTGGAAATTAATTTTTCTTGCGCACAGTGGATGTGTGTGCCTATAATATTAGTTGAGGGTAGATGTCTCGCTAATGTGGATACCTATGGTGTATGCATGCGCATGCATGCATGTTCACCTTTACGTGCCTTTCGGGCTGGGAGTTGGTGTGTGTGTTTTTTTTCACTGATTTCCACGTCTCTCGGAGATCGGAGTCAATAAAGGTCTCACTTTTGTTGAGCGGATTTTATTAACTTGGGCTGGTTCATGCTTGTCTCGATGTGAAGGAAGTTGTCAGGACTTACCAGCATTATGCGAGCATCTGGTAGGAATGTAATGGAACAAGAGGTCTGATTCTAAAAAAAAATTGTGTAGGCTTTGACCCACCAAGACTATATAGAAACCCTAGCGTAGCTTAGGGTTCGCTTTCGAATAGATCTAATTTTTGGAATGTACCGAAAATTGAATAAGATGTCATGGCCCTCGGATATTCTGTCAAACTTTGCCGAAAGTTGGGATCAGACGGAAAAAACACTTACAGTCTAGTTTCTTGCGCGTTTAGAACCTGCAATCTTTAGCAATGCACTCACAGATATGTAACTATTTTTCGACACAACATAGGCGAGGTAGGCAGCTGGCAGATGTTCGACAGGTTTGATTAACCCAAGTAGCACTACATATGTGTCAATTTATATCTGGATGCTGAGCTTTTTCTGGTAAGCTTATCAACAAGATCGATTAAAGAAACGGGGGGCTTAAAGTGGCTTGACTCTCAATGAGTATATATGGCTCTTTTTTGCCTTGGAGTTCGAGTGAGTCTTACTGCGGAAATTTGCCTCAAGGAAACCCTGACAGAGAAATTCTATGAAGAGCCCACTCTAGCTACACACTCGAGTCTGCAGAGCAACTATCGACAGTGGTTTACCAAAAGTTTCTAAAAGCTTTGCTCAACCTAAAGCTAGGTCATACTATTAAGATTGGTTGAAAAGAAATCTAAATCAGAGCTTACGGACCTTAGCTGATCTGCTCTTAGTGTTGATAAATTTAGACAACTATGAGTTAGCCAAAAGTGACATTCAATGGACATCTGTGGACTTGTCGGTTTTGGTACCCTTCAACAAACTAAAAGTAACCAAAGATTATAGACCCAGAAGTTGTTCTAGAATGCGAATGATATCATATTCAGTCCCTTTTGGAAATGGGCATGGTCAAGTCATAAAATACCATAGATATTTAATTTTTAAAAATAATACTTCCCCACAATTTCTCTTCGTTTGCATTACAACATTCTAAGATTTGTAAACTGTCATCAATGTGGCATAAGTTTACAACTACCAAAGTCTTAAAATCAGAAAAGTTCCAAATGAAGACCCTTCTTTTACTAGGCCTATTACCCACCAAACCAACATACTTACAACCAACCATAGCCAAAGTTCTTACACTCAAACAAGACGCGCGCCGTAATGTTCTGATGTAACATTACGCAAGTCATCTTCACCTCAGGAATAAGGTTGAAAGATTACAGATTTGCAGATTGTATCTAGTTACTATGGATGCAAACACCGGTTACGTAATCAGCCAACGAATCTTCTACCGTGCACTGACAAACCACATGAAACACGCATCGCGCACTTCGCCGCGCGTCTAGTTATATGCTTACAAGTATAACTTCCACATGAAATCAAAGCACACAAACATGCAGAACGGTTCAAAGGTGCAACTGCAACGATATTCTTATACAACTTGCAATGGCTGGGCATTTTGTGCGCTGCTGCTACAAATACCCGCACAAATTAAGTTGTATATATGCTTACTCTAGGCAAGACGATTTTTCGAAACCGCAAATAAATTGTTTTGCCCTCTCTGGGACGAAATGTTTCACAAGACTTGACCTTTATGCGCGCGTACTCATTGGGGCTGGCGCCTTTGATGAGGTTTTTTCCGCAACACAGGTCGTATAGTGTTTCGGTCCAAGGTTCACCAGCGGAGTTAAGGGTTAGAAAATTTTCAATATTTACTTTTATAGGTGAAAGTGATTTTGGTTTTTTTTTTTTCAGTCAAAGTTGGAAGTAGCTGCGGTACGTTTTTATGAATGAACTGTGGAGGAGGTTAGCTATTGATGTAGATGAGGTCAGGGGTGTACAGTTTAAATTTGTATGCATTGGGTTTGTGTTTTGAGGTATGGAGTTTTTTGGTTGCACAGCGAAAGATGTGTAAATGGGGAGATACACGATTGTAAGCGCAGAAGGGTCCCTGCGGAGGTATTTCAATTTTTTGTTTACATAATTGATTCGGCCGCAAAGGGTAGGAGACATTTTGAGTGGTATTATAGGTTAGGATACGTCTCCAGGCGTTGAGAAAGGTTTTTTGGTCAACATTTCTTGTAATTGAGAGACTTAATTTTGTGGCGCTGTTGGAGCACTAAATTTTCGACTTTCCGAGAGAATTTAGAAAATTAGATTCCAACATAGTCACTTGCACAATCAACATCAGTGAAACATTGCGATGCAATAAGGGTTACAGTTTAACAGGCAACTATGCGACGACCGATCTGTTCCAAACAGTTGACAAGCAGTCATGGAACGGAAGGGGAAACTGGTGTCCGGGTATATTTGAAATACTTCCTCCATTGCTGTTGCAAAATTTCGCCAACTTAAAACTTAAAACAGAAGAGCGGTCAATTAAAACCAGCTCAAGAACTTTTTTAAAACGTTTTCGTATGAACCTCAAATAGTTGTGAGTAACACCATAATTGTGATCCCTCTAAAGCCCCAGTTACACAGTCATCCGATTTCTCTGCCTGTCAAAGCCTTTTACCGACTTCCTCGGCTAGATAAAAAACCTTTCGTCTCTATCATTGTGAATAAAACATCACCCCATACCAAGTGCCATCAGCTAAAATACCAACTGACCCCTTAAGTCATCTCGAATATAATCTCTCGATCAATCTGCAACCAGGAAATTCTTCACTCCAACTTGATGCAAATATTTCAACGAGGAAGCGTTCGACTGACTTTCGCAAAGCTTCATGCGTGGCTGCAGCAGCCGCCGACTGACATCATCCAGTGGTCACTCATCTCCGCTGTGAAATTTCGCCGCCGCCAGCCATATGAGAAAAAAGATGATTATGTCTAGCAGCACACACCAATTCGATTCACCTAATTAGCATATTGCCGCATACATCCGTCATCAGGGTTTTTGTCTCCTCGCATAGCCGACAAAAGACTCTGTCAGCATGCACCTTCGTCTTGGATATGCGATCAAACAAACCACATCATCACATCACGCAGAAAGTCATGTCCATCCGCAACCATTACGAATCACTCATCCAGTTTCTTTGCACTCATCAGTTCATGTGTCGCGCTGTCAATGAGCTGCACTGTGGGCAGCATGCCTACTGTCCATATGGATCCACTCTGACACTACCTCAATAATCAGTGCCGCTCGCAGTCGCACTGTTTGTGTGTAGACAGTGCAGATGACAGAGGAGTGACATATGGCAATAGGGATGGACTTCAGAATTAGACAACATCAGCACAGGGTCCTCCATGGAATTCCATTTAAAACTCTTTTTGTTTTTTTCGCTATAGGGATGTGTTGTGACTTATCCGGGGCTCCTCCTCGACCAGTGGAATGTTAATGGGTGCTTGACTAGCGCCTTCTGCTGCTGCTTCTGCTGCCGACTGACAATGTGATGTGATGTACGATCACGACGTGGGCAGCACCACTATGCTAAAGAAGTGCAAACTGCGTACGCCTTGCGGAATATTCTTTACATGCAGTTGCAGTTGCAGTTGTTGCTGTTGGGGTTTTTCTTTTTGTTACTCGAAGGCAAATGTGCCCATAACTCACGCCACGGCTTCCCCCAATGGCTAGGAAGTTATCAGGGTGCATGCGAAAAATGATATACGACGGTGAAATTATACTGGCGCCGGCGTCAGCCGCTTAAGGCGCACTAAAAGGGATGAGTGATTGCTTGTGTTGTACTCGAACGTTGCTTGTACACCGTGCTCATATCACGGAAGGGGGGCCATGCGGGGTGACTCTTGTTGTGGTTGAGCGAATATTGATGGCTTGCAATATGGTGCGGTTCTTGGAAGATATATTTTTTTTGGGCTAGAGTGGTCTTCGGTCTTCGCTTCTAAGGCGAGCCATTGTTCTGGAAATATATCGTCTGTGTCATGCTCAGAGAGAATAAAGAACGATACTGTCAGCATTGTCAGAAGAATGTGGCATGTGTCGAGTTAGATTCAGAATCAGAATCGATGGTGAATGACTCTTTTGTTGTGAAATTCCTAGCGATCAGTATAGTTGAGTCTAAGGAAATTTAGCGGAGCGATTTTGAGAAGTCGTTTTGTATTTTGTTTTTTAATGAAAGCCGCCGAGAAACATTGACAGAACAACTAAGGTGTCAGAAAATAGTGGTATATAAAGGCTTTAAAAATACCTAGGGTGCCACTGAACTTTTGGTAATACTAAATTCAGTGATGATATTGCAATGATTCCGAAAAGTTGGGCCCCTGTTATCCGATTTTCGTATAGCATTTACGAGTAGTCAGTTAGTCCAGTATTCACCATTCCAGCCTCTTCAAGAATCTAAAGTAAAGATTAAACTGTATTAAACTCTAAGCTTCAGGGTTACAACTTAAATAGACAAAGACACCAGTGAACGTTCTATAACTAGAGCCAAGCAAAGGCAATTGTCCTAGCATTGCGGCGTGATTGACAAAGTTCCTTAGCATGGGCGGACAGACCGGTTTTGAAAAGAAAATATAAACCTTCGTGAGTTTTTGAACTATGGTACAGAGCTACAACGAAAGATTCCACAGATCTGAGTTGTTTTAACAAAAACTAACGTTTTTGGCTTCTAGTCGCTTATGCGTGGTTAGAATTGTTGTAAATCTATGCACTGCAGATAAACATCACACGGTTAAGAATAGTGATGATATAGAACTAGCCTATCTCAAAACCATTCAGATCTATTAAAAGTGCAACCTAGAAGCTATCGAAGATTCGCTCGCTTGTGTCATAAAATTGTTTTCAATGACGCAATCTATGTTATCTTGAGAGTTGGTAACAGTTGTCTTGCTAGCTTAACTGCGATCTCGTCAATTCCACTTCAACGTGTCCGGAAGTATACTTGTGGGGAGCAAGCTCTCTATGTCTATGTCAAAACCAGAAACCATTTACCAGACTGGACTTACTCGCTTCAAATGCTGCCTTCAGTCTCTAGTCTCTACCATAATACTTGGCAGACTTGGCAGCACTTTAATTGAAGAACTCTTTCCCATGACGAATTTCCATTTCGATGCTAAGTTACAAATATATTTAAGAAAATAGGAAAGGAAACAAACAAGAGTGATCAAAAAAATACAGAGCTGTACACAGGCCTACAAAACAATAAAATAACTGCAACAATTAAGACATTATATGAATATTAAATAAGGATGAATCTATGATTAAAACCAGGGAGGCTGGTGCCAGTTTGCGGTCAATGACCAATAATAGTAACAACGTTTTCGCCGCTCTTGATTATAAAACATAAATTGTAAGATGAAAGGGAAACAGAAAACTTCTCAATCTACAGCTACGAACTAACAATGATTTTGGTACTTTCGAGGGTGGAAAAGCTTTCCTTTTCTGTCTTAAGTCGTTTGTGTATGACCTTACGACTTCTTGCACTATCTTTGTAATCAGTATAATAATTTTATAATGAAGCAACTAAGTTTGTCTTACGATAACTTAGAACGCTTTGTTTCAAATGCCTAAAACTCCAACCAGAGTGTTTGTTTATAGAAATATGTACACTTCTATGTTTTAGAGTTTTGATTAACTTCTCATTTTTGTTGAGGTTCTAGATTGCAGTTAAAACGACCAGAAAAACTTCTGCTTGTATTTTTAATGAAAATTAAACTCACAATTTTGGGCGAAACTTGAATTTTTAATTATATCTCACATCACTAAGAAGAAATCGCACAAAAAAAAAGTTCGGCAAATAACAATAAATTATATGGTTGGCAAATATTTTTCTGTCGCCTACAGCAGTCATAATTATAGTTGAAGTTTGCTCTCAAGGTTGGTGCTCCACTATTATTTCTAGCAACAAAAGTTACGGAAGTATCTTTTCTAAGAGAGTATAATGCGTTGCTATTCAGACGTAATTGCTTCCTAAGAAAACTGATGAGATCTTTTGACATATCCGGCGGTCACAAAAGGACGACTTAATATCCCTTGGGTTATTTCTTTCGGTATCTTAAAAGTAAGATCTCTACGAGGTGAAGGAAAATAATCTGCCGTGAAATGGATTACGATAGTTTGCTTATCTTGTGGTAAGCGGCGTATTGCACGAAGCAATGGACCGCTCCCGAAAGCGAGCGACTTAATGGGCAACACTTGGTTGATGCTTTTCTAAAAAAAAAAATATATAAGCATGCCTACTCTTTATAATAAACAAACAAATAAAATAATTTTATTCACGTTTGAGCTATAATTTTACCACCACAAGGTGTTCCATATTATTTTCGTTACTTAATTTCGAATTTGAGTCACTAAAAATAGGCGCACTGGTTAGTTTGTTGGAATATTAATCGAGGGTCACAGGTTCGATCCCAGGAAAGACAAAATTTACTTCTCAAGACTTTTTGTTCCACTGCGTCCTCTGACAAATATCAGAGAGTATAACTGTCATGAAAGAGCTTCGAAATTAATCGTTTGGCGTGGGCATAAAATTGTAGATCCTAAAAATGAAAAATCCAAGAGATCCTAAGTCGAAAAAATGAAAAACCCACAAAAAGGAATGGGTTTGAGAAGTTAGGCCTACCAGCCTTATGAACGTGAGCCAACTTTTTCTGAATTGTATTGTATTAAAATAAAAGAGTATTTTTATAATTTGTTTTTTCTACCTTCTTATTGCTGCTAAATAACTTCATTCATTAGAAAGGCCGCCTAAATTTATTGAGGGCCTTTCTTTTTCTTGGGACAAATTGAGCCAGGCATTCTTTAGCAACAAGTTTTATGTACTTAGGGTCAAAACTTCGAGTATTTATGTTTTAAATGTTTGCAATATTTTTCAATAATTTTTTTCAATAGTTTTTTCCATTAAATGTGTAAGTTTGTAGGACACGTAGATAATAGTAGCTCTTCAGAAGGACAATTCTTTTTCTTATAAGCGGACGCACTTTCTGACGGCTGTTAGTTGTCAATGTTACTATAGTTGACTGTATCTTCCGTTCTGAAAGAATACTTGGCAAGAGAGTCAGAAAATGTATAAGCCTTTCATATTCCGACTTTCCTGATATTTGATACGAATTTTGTTTCATGTAACAATTCTGATAGCACTTTGCGCCATTAAATATGGTAGCATATATTTAATATTGTAGGTATGCTAAAAAATTAAAATAATAATAAATTATTGCACATCTCGATGAGTTTTGTTTCCTCACTCGCCTCACTTTAACATCCAACACAAAATAACACCGAACAAGGCAGCCCCAACCAAATTCCACTTTCATATACATGCAACAATGTCTGCTGGTATCAGGAAATAGCTTAACGCCAATTCCCATATTTGTGTCATACTGCAACAAATAAGCCCCCCAGTAGCAGAGGTTCCTAAGGTGGTTTACCAGGTAAACCACAGAGTCACGAAAATCCTACTCCATTTGCAATTAGCACCACTCGTACCCTACTCGTATTCATATCACATAATCATGTTGCATTCCATAGCAAGTCATTACACACAGAATCCTTAATGGCAGTCAACCAATTAGTCTCTTATACTCCACTCTGAACAGTTGGGTTAAATCTAGTTATACTCCACAAAAATTAGGTCCATTTACTTAGGTAATAATTTTGCGCCTCAAAACCAGTCAGGAGAACAGTGCACCGCCAAGAGAAATATTTCAAAAATTAAGCACAAAAAATTCCAATTGTTGTGCAGCCACAAACCGATAAACACCAGCCGGGTGCTGTATTTTGTGGGGACCTCCGCAAAATGTCCAACTATTACGACGACAAGAGCACAACGGCCGGCGACTGCATTCTGCTTCTGCTCCGGTGTTGTGCACCATTTGCATTCTGCATGATTTATTGCTTGGCCAGCAAAGTCACTATACTACCACTGCAACGACGCGACGGTTTTCCCAATTGTTGCAACACCAGACCCAGACTGCTGAGGCTGCAGTCGGCAGTCTGCAGTGTTCATCTGCATCATCGTTTGGTTCATTTACACTAATTTTCATGCACTTGGCATGGCCAAGTCAAGTCAAGCCAGGCAATGATCGAGGAGCCATTAAATCACACACATTCAAACGGCAAAGTAGGCGCTTTTAATGGCGTTAAACATGGCAATTGGATACCCCATCAGAGAGACGGTGTAACGTATGATTTGTACTGCTTGCCACCGTTTTATTAAATGTGTCGATACAATGTTGCTGGGGTGATAATTTTACCATACAAGTCAATCAAATCGTAGTGTCGCCGTCGTCTTGTAGTTAGTGTAGTAATGGTTATAGTTGCTCTCATTGACATTGTTGCAGAAAAACCGAAGAGAAGGGAACTGGTTGGAGGTTGTTTTTCTGTGTGCAACATTGCACCAGTCGTTAGAGTGCGGTTGAGCTTTTTCGCCAAAAAGTTACCGATCGCGAACATTCCACAAATACCCCAAGGTGTACGAATTAGTTTTCAAGTTCGGATAAGGGAAATTATTCCATTAGTGGTAAAAATTTAACTCATTTAACATAAACGGTTGCATCAAGTTAAACCTTGTATGCGTAAGTAGATCAGCAGAGAAGATTGTGAATGAGCTTCAGTTTTAAAGAAGTTGAAGTTGATAAAATAAAAACAAATATTGGAGAACTGAGTCCATTTTGGCAAGAGCACTGAGTAACTCAAAAGAGCTGCTAAGTTCATCTAGGACAGTGGGCGATTCTTTTTCGCTTTAAAGGCTGGCAGTAGAAAATTGATGATCTAGCTACAAATCGCAATATTTGAACCTTCAACTGATTGAACTAACTCAAAGTCGATAACTATATATTTTGAACGACTTCATCGATCAGTAGGGTACATCGTAAATGTTGTCAATGTTGTATTTTGAAGATATTTGAGAAACGCAGTCAAATACAAATATTTCTACACACGATTCTCGGCATAGGCGAGTGAACTAAAGAAGCTTGTTCTAAACAACTGTCTGTATATGTAGTTCTGCACAGAGCGAAAACGACCACATAAAATAGAAGAAAAACTATAAGATTTCTCTATGGTTTTCATCCAAGAAGAAAGTCATATTAAAACAATAGAGAAAATCTTATTAAAATGATGGTGAATTTTCTATAAGAAAGCCACATTCTTTTAAAAAGATATCTTATTAAATGTTGATATGACGGCACCTTGAAACAATACGAAAACTTATTGAAAAGTATGTGAAAACCTCTTAGCAGCAATAGGGAAAACTTATCGAAAATATATGAAAAACTATTTAAAAACATATGGAAAACTTATTAAAACTTTATTTGCGAAACTATATATGTACAATGTACATCTTAAAATTACCTATCTTAAAATTATAAAAATGTTGTATTTAGAATTTCTGGTCACAAAACGACAATTCTTGACCGCAGATTTTCCTTCCTTTCAAAGAATGGCAGCCTTATTCGTTCCTTGTATCCTTTCTAGAAGCGAATAAGTTGAAGCAATAAATGCACCAGAAGAAACGTGATGTAGTCTTAAATCTAAGAAAATATTAAATTTTGTAATGGTTTAATGTCCCGATTTATTTTTATACAAAAGATTACCTGTTAAATCTACATATTTCTTCACACATTTTAGCAGTTCCTTGTTCCTTTTATCTTTAATTTTCTCTTCGAATTACAAAATCATTTGGGGAAACATTTGTCGTATTTAGTGAAAAGTAACATTTTTGTCTCGGGATGAAGCGTTTCGAAATCTAAGATTTAAAATTGTTATACTTTATATATTTTCTTTAAATGCATTTATTTACTTACCTCTTCATATCCATTATCTAATTACTGCGCTGGAAATATAAATTGTTTGGTGAAATAGATCTACTAATGATTACACTTATATGTATTACTTTCACTTCGCTACACGTGGACTCAGCACTTTTATAAAATATTTTAGTTCTAAGAGGGAATTCTTATTGGTCAAAGAATATTAACGTTTAGACAAGCACTTTTAAAAAGTTCGTCTTCTCAGAAACGAATATTAATAAGATTTTCATATTATTATATCATGCAATGTGAAAATGCCACTTAAAATTAATGAGATATCTCTTTAAAATTTTAAAGAGAAATCTTATAGATTTGAGAAGATTTCCTATGTGGCGTTTTTTTAAATAAGATTGACTTCTTAAAGCCAAATTTTAATAAGGTTTTCCGATTATTAGTACTATTTAATATGATTTAGTATGTAAAAACTATATGAAAAACTCTTAAAAAAAATTAATAAGATTTTCTTCATTAAATCATTAAGAATTCTCTATGGAAATATCACATTATTTATTAGTTTTAATCCGATTTCATAGTAAAGTAGTCCAATAAGGCAATCTTATTGATTTTATGTAGTCATTTTTCGCTCTGTGTGTAGGTAATTTTGTTTAGTTTTTATTGCAGTAGCAATGGAAGAGCTGGGCACCCATCTTGGATCTGTCAGTTATATATTTGAACTTAAGAGGTACCTAAAACTAAATAAATAAACATCAGCCTCAAAAGAACTAAAGAGACGCAATCGTGTTCATAACTCCTTGGTTGAAAAGCACTTGACCACCACCACTGGGTAACGTGACTACATCTAAAACAGAAGGATAAAGGCTGAGTGGCTTTGTGGTGCTGGACTGTTGAGTTAAAAAACGGATTGCAATAAGCTAGAGGCTTAGGCTTTCTATATGGTCTCAATATGTTCCATAACCCATGTCTTCTTCCCACCAAATACCTCATTCATGCGAAAGCCGATCTTTGGGACAACTCATCCACGAACTTGCATATATGCATACGTTTTTAAGCAGAAAATTCTTACTCAGGATTATATCCGGAGATTGTAGACCTATGGTCGAATCGCAACGTCCATAGGAAGGAGCTATATGTGCACGGAATTAAGTCGATTTCATATGTGACACAAAAACAAATTCCGTCCGGTAAAGCTCGTTAACGGACGACGCGATTCGACCCCTGCTGTAGTTTGAAGCCTTGGGTGTAAATGTTGCTGGTCTCCCATTCACCCTGAAAATGGTGAAGGATGGCATGTTGAATGCTCTATAATGGAGACCTATACCCGACCCATTCTCCTTAAAAATATGTGGTAAGTTAAATAGATTAAAAGATAAAAATATGACAAAGCCTGCAAAGCGATCTAATTTTCCCAGAAATTTCCACCCCGATCCATCGAAGGTAACAAATCTTTTTGTTTTGAAAATAAGAAGCTCGTGCAGTGTCAGCAACCATTGGACTTCGAATATTCTAAGACTTACCTAACCGAGATCAATAACTAACGCCACCCAATAAATTTAAAGCTCCCCTCACCTATAAATATAAAGAAATAATAACATCTTAGTCACGTCTCATAAAGTTTATTTATTAAAAAAAATATCATCTCCCTTATTACGTATTGCATAGTCATACTGATATCTCTTTCCGTTCATGCAAAAAATATGTCAACTTCCTTCCTTGGTATTCATAACGACAATTAAAAAAAAAACATATCCAACCCAAGATACCTACCGCAATGAAAAACGTTCATTGCTTTTTATTGCTCTCCCGACTCAATAGAGCAACGAATCTTTTTTGGCAAAGGGACAATGCTCTTGCAAGTTTGTACTCATAAAACCGTAAAATCATGTCCAGTGTGCTTGTGTGCATGATAAACTGCCACCGCTTTTGTGCATGATACCAGCAAAATGAGTGCACCCCCAGGAGAGGGTGACACTGAAAAACCTCCACCACTGCATTATGATAGCACATTTATCCTTATCCCTTGCCAAGGAGAGTTCTGAATTTGAATGCATCCTAGAACTCAATAAATCTAATTGTTGAAAATATACAGAATTGCAAATGCTGAAATGAATGAATACATGAACCCCCCATTGGAAGGTGATTTAAATTTTCAATTTCCTGTTCCACTAACGACGATTCATCGGCATTCTACAGTGAAAAACACTTATACTTGAGGAAACAATGCAATCAACAATTTCCTCGACATGCAACATGGACGCCCATTTAGCAAATATTTTCCAACTCCTCGGCACTGACACTCGGAAATTGGATTTTTACACACTGCGCGCCATCCAGCCATCAGGCATCAGAGAAAAGTGGGCAAAACACTATCCTGGCTGACATCCACTTGTCAACAGGAAAAACGAGCAGTGGCAGGCATGGAAAATGGATTTACGTTACGACTTTGATGAATTCTGGGTTGCAGTTGTAGGTGCCCACTGCCCACACCTCCCTAAGCGGCGCAATGTCGTAACTATCAGTCAAAAACGGAAGAGGAAATTATCGGTGTCAGTTTGCCTTACAACACAGTCGAGGCAGCAAAAATGGGATATGGGTCATATTTATGGGAATAAGCAAGAGGCGAGGTAAGAGTTTGAGTTAAAAATGGAGATGCAACTAATCTGTCTATCGTAGTCACTGCGGAATGAATTGAATTAAAAACAATTAAAAAGAAAACACCTTGTCCTCAAAATTCACTCGATATGAGATCTTACCTAGACCTTTATGGGTTGTACACAAAGAAGTATTTGCAAAGAATTTCCTATGGTTTTGTGATGCTCTTCAGTTTGTTGATCATCACAGAGTATGATCAGTATTCTTTTGACTCGGATAGTAGGTTCGTAAATATAAATTTCAAAACTCCGTAGACGAATTGCGTGTATGAGATGTCCCGCTCAAAGCAAAACCAATATTTTTAGGTAAAAATGCCAATTTGGCTAGCTTAGCTTCTACCCAAAGTCTCAAAACTACAAAGAATATCGGCAAATCTCAAATTGCTATGGCACAGGGGCAACAAATTGTCAACGTTGGCATTGAAAAGAACTAACAACATGCCTAATAGAGCTCTCAATCTTATGTGCTAGAGTCGAACTAGTTCGAAAAAAGTGTGCATTCATTCAGCCCTCATTCTTACAGCTTCATGCAGAGATACCACTGTAAGGAACACCCGCTTGTTAAGCATGTCTTATTTATAGTATAATTCCCCTTAAAAAGGGGTTGGAGATGTTGTTTTTTCAAGCTAAATAAACCCCGGGAACACTTGAGGTCAAGAGTTTGTCATAAAGCTTTTGTAGAAATAGCACAGATGTGTCCAGACTTGTTGCATTAGGTGAATTTGACATGCAGATTGCCTGCTTTTGACACAAAGAAAGCCCATAGCCTCAGGGACCTAGTCTGAGATAATCGTTTTAAGCTGGCTGGGTGTCTGCAGACGTAAGGCAGACTAAATTGCAGTAGTCAAATTTTACCAATCCCAGCTCCACGTCCGTGCTTCTCCTATAACCACGGAAAGAATTGACAATATATGAAGAATAGAAGGCTGAAAGCCTCTCGCTAAATGGTATTTTTTCCATCTTCGACTACCGGTCTGATCATCACCTACATTGTATACCATTTTCACTTTTTCTTTCTTAGATCACAGTCCTTGTCATCCGCCAAGTGAAATCGAACCCCAAAGCCATTACCGTATCACTGACATATCGCGTGTAACCTCACTTGCTTAACATACTCCAAATCATCAGCAAACAGCACACTACTCATCAGATAACGAACTGCGAATACCGGTATAGTATGGGGTTGTTTTGACGCCGCTCCATCAAACGAAAATGATTACATTTGAACAGTACTCCTTCATCCTCGATTGCAACGAACAAATAATAATGAACGCCAATGCCTGTCTGGGTAGCCGGGGACAAAAGATTACAAATGTTCGATTAGCCAACTGTATATATGACATTGTCCTGACTTGGTTGTCGATCTGATGTATATACGCCGCCGTGCTGTTGTTGGGATTAGTTCCAAATGAAAACGGACGTTGTATACCTATTCGACATGTTGACATTCGATGTCTTGTGATGCCAGATACCAATCAGGTCCAGTCTTCCAGCTGGTAAGCAAACTTTTTTGCTTGCAAGGCGATCTTAAATCAATCATAACAGTGCGCCAGACTCGGTGTACGGGAGCACCCACCTTGTGCGACTATCCTGCAATTTCTGTAAAATGCTACCTCAGTCAATAATGGAGTTTAATTTCAATTTCTGCTGCTGTTTCTCTTTGCACAAGTAAACGACTTCCGTCTTCGAATACATTGGTGTACAATGCGATGGTGCAACACTACTGAGTGTGTGTTTGTGTGTCTTATGTGTATGCATGGTAATACAACTTGAAATTAATTGGATTTGACAGGCAGAGAGATTAATTGTCCCGTGTACCGCCATCAAGTGGCGGATACGTGTATATTTGTACACTGCGGGATTAGTTGGGCCCTTGTTCGGTTAAATTATTGAGTACAACGTTGAGAGTAGGTATATGTGGCGGCTAGCTCTAGATTATGAGCAGTGAAAACTTGTGTAAGTAACATGCTAAGTGACGCCTTGCAAAGGAGCGATTTTACGTTGGAGACGTGTGAAGAAAGGTTGTGTGCCGGCCGTCAGATCGTTTAGATTAGTCTCGGGCGATTGGTTTGACGAATGGTTGACGTTTTAATAATGGTGCCGTGGTTTCCATGAGGACTTTTGGTTTAAGACTCGGGGATACATGAAGTAGCTTAGTATGGGTCTTACTGAAGGTACGCTCTGTGATTGTCGTTGTTAAGGCCGCCCAAATGGCACAAGGAAGACATTATATATATAAAATAAAATCCTGCAAATACAGATGAAAAATTCTGCTACACTGCTGGTGCTGCATTGAATTTTTGTTCAGAATTTAAAGCTCCACTCACGTTTGTGGAGCCACCATCATCTGAGGTCTCACAGCACTCTCTATGGAAGACCATCCATCTCATCTGATTGTCCTTCAGGAGCACCAAAGTTCAATTAAAATCTGACAGCACTAATAAATTGTCCACATGCAGCACCTGCAACTGTCGGCGCGTCGGGCCATAATTCAAAATTTAATGGTCAACTTAATCCCTTATACATGGCGGACAGTATGTACCATGTCCACCCAAAAAATATCGCACAACAAGGGTCTGTTTGTGTTCGTTTGAACTGCACCCCTTAACGTATGCCTGATGGCTCTGCACCCCAATCGCACAATGAAATGTGCAAATTTCCGCATGAATTATTGTCCGACACACAAATTTACTTTTCGTTGTCTATCTACCTAGAAATTCGTCCTTAGATAACAGCATCCAGATAGTCTGTGTGTTCGTTGACCGAGCAACGGCAGACAGGAAGAGGGCTCGAAAATGAAATTTCATAATTCGCAAACAATTCTGATTATTTCGGACAAGATTTGCAAACAGAAATTTCATTTAAATTGTCCACACTGCCATATCCCTTTTGTTGGTCAAAGGCTCTTCAAAATTCGCAGGCATAATATCTACTATTTTTTTTTGGCTGCAACCAATTGTGTGAGCGTTGTGCGTTGTCACAAACAGACTCACCCGCACTGGGTATGCGGATACTGTCAAAATGGCCACCGTATTGTTACGCTCAGAGTCCTTTAAAGAGGGATGTTTGCGAACATTTCCCCGTTCACTTGACGGTGGAATGCGAAATCAATAAATCAACCCTAAACGTTTTTTCCTCCTTTTTTTGCTGCGAGATCTGTTGTCGTTCTTTTAATTGCAGACACTATGGGACGCTGTTTGTGTGGCTTGGCTGGTCTGATATATACATAGAGAAAGGACGTTCATTAGGGTGATGTGCTGCTTGGTCAGATGGGGGTGGAAATTGTTGCCAAATCACACACCGACATCTGTCCGCTGGGAAATCCCACTAAACATCATTCAGTCGCAGACACGGAGCATCACTTTCGTTTGAAGTGTGCGTTAGATAAATGTTATGACCGTTTTGGGAGAGCACATTCATGACTCACACATCAGACTCTCACTCACTTTGAAGGATCACGCAATGAAAGTAAGCTTTACTATTATTAGTTCGTCTTGGATTGGAGATGTTTATGACTGTGGAGATGACGAAAACAAACCATAAAAACTATTCCGTGTATTGTGGGGGTGGGTGCAGTGTGCAAATGAAATTAGATATTGTCTGGTGGTGCTGTTGGAGTGGGCATGGGGTGTTAGGACCCTTTTATAGACGAGTGTATCATGTATCATGCGGAGGGTGCAGTGGCTACTGATGGATGTACGAAGGGTGGTAATGCACAACTGCGATGGGAAAGTCTGCACGTTTTTCCTTGAAGATGGCCAGTTGTAAGACGTGGAAAACGTCCTTCAAAAGTTGAGAAAAAATGCTTTTTGAAGTATATTTTTGTCTTCAGCGCTTAGCTAAAAACTGTCTGAAGGCCGTTTGAATCAAAAAAACTACAAGAAAGTAGCTTATTAAATATTTGAAACCATAAAACTGTTGACGGCCCTGAAGCTGAGGGTTTAAAAGCTGGTTAAAATTATTTGGAAGCCAATGAAACATGTACATCAACAGTCCAGAATTGCATCTTCGATTTAAAATAAGTCTGATAAATTGAGTTTCAGCGGTTCCAAACAAATGAGATGACTTGTACTGGTACAGCTACCGAGGCATGGATAGGACTGTCTTTAAAATTGCAGTGGTTTCTTTGTCTTTAACCTTTAAACACCTAAAATCACATAAAACGAAGGAGACTAGTGATGACAAATACTCTACGCAAAAGAATAGGAGCTAATATTACAGTATGACAAGTTTGCCTGTACAAGGTCCAGATTGAGAAACAAAGAATCGAGAGAAACTATAGAGTTTCAGTAGAACAAGCTCAAGCAGAAGGTTGATGAGTGTGTGTCGGGTTGAGCTTACGACTTGACCAGATGCATCATAGGGGCTAAGGAATAGTCTCCTCCTACTCCTTATCCATGCAACTTTTGCAGAAAAATATTAAAACGAACACTTTATCCTATTATGAACTGGCTTTTCTGACGGCAGACTGCTCATTTTCTCTCCACCGCAGACGTTATTGCATTTCATTTTTCGCTGTCAAAACATTCGCCCTTCCATTCGATTGGCATAGCTCATTTTATGGCCCATTCGCCTAGTTTCATTAGTTCGTTTAATATAACCTTGTTTAGCTACATTTGTAAAACCTCCGTCAGCTCTTATTCTCAAGCTGAACCCTCTTGAATGCCCACAAAACATCTCGACAAATCGCAAGGCATCTCTACAGCTACAACGCGCACTGTTCTGCTCCAAGGCACACTTTCAATTCGAACAGATGAGACCGTAAAGAGGGTGTTTAAGAATTCGCTTTGACGCAGGCCCCCCTAGAGGATTTTAATTTTTCAACTGCAACCGCAATTTGGATCCCTCACTGATTTGTCGTGTAGGCGTCGATTTGTCACAGAAAAAAATAAATTTTATTACGCCTATTACTTTATGAAACCACCCCGCCCAGAAGCCATATATACCCACATCCCTTAGCTTAAGGACATTATTAACAATCCATTTCGATAATGCATTTCAAGCTGGGTAATCTCCCAAAAGCTATTATCCTCATCTCGAATGAAAAAAAAAAACAACCACCCACACACCGCACCGGTGCGTTCTACATTCTCAACCCCCTGTAAAAGATTATCGCTTCAATCACGATGTGCAGCGCCACACATGCCGCTCTTGGACGAACTCATTTTTCAGCACGTGCGGTGCTCCCCTACGCGTCGGAAGACTACTATCGCGGATCAACTAATAGTACGTTTGGTATTTGTCCTCGCACAGACCTCGATTGGGGGTAAATAACAACGAACCCGGAAGAGCGTTGCCTATAGAGCTAGGAGAGAGAATATTTTTTTTTGAAGAACAACAGGAGGCAATCAAATCAGCTATGACCCGAATTGCCCAAGTAAACACTCATGGACCGGTCACAAACAACCCACTCGAATGAGTCTTATGCGTTTTGCCTTCAAAAGAACAGCGAGAGCTCTAAAGCAAAAGTGCATGAATTCAATCAGAGCTCTCAGAGCTGGAGAGTGTCCTCGCTCTGACGGTTTATTGTTGTGCATCGAACGTTAAGTAGATAAGTTAACTGTTTAAGGGCACACAAATGTCGCCGGTTGTGCTGGAAAATTTAAATCGAATTGAAGATAAAACTTTTTGAGCTGGAGGGCTCTGATTGAGATGCGCTGTGTAGTTAAACGTTGACTGAATGAGTGATTGGATGGACCAAGCTGTTTTGTGGTGGTTTTCATTTCTGGGAGTGATTTATCGATGGCTTACAGCGAATGTCCAGATGATTAATGATTGGCCGGCCGATGGTAAGGACGAGTCGATTCAATGGAGCACGTAATTGAGACATAGCTAATGTGACAATCGGTGAATGATTGTTACGTATAATGACGTACGGAATCCAGTTTTATAATAGACATGTTTTGTTCATCTGAGTTTTTTTTTATGAATTGCAACTAATTGTAACAAAGCGGTCGGCAGTAAAAATAGTAAATCGGATTTAATGAAAATTTATGTCTACGAGCCTGATTGGATGCACTAGCCTCTGGATGTGACATAATAAGGAAATTGCAAATAAATATAGGGGCGAACTTATTCCATCGATGGAACTGACTTGGCGAAAGTGTGACATCAAAATTTTTGTATTTTTAAAATTCAATATCCACTAAAGACGCTTACGAAAGTAACTCAAAGTATTATGATTCTAAGAGTGATTCTGTTGAACAAGTATCACTTAAGGCAATAACAAGAATCGTAGTTTTACAGAGTCAAAAGTAATAAAGTTTCTAATGCAGCGAAGCGATGACAAAAAGGCAGCGAATGACACTTTACTCCGAACGTCCCAGCATAACATAGCTGCAGACTATTAACAACCAGAAATCTGCGCTTCAGATTTTTAGGCCTATTATCGTTGGCGAGTCGAACACAAAATCCTGCGAATGTGACTTATTTGTATTATGGTTAGCGAATTGAAACAAAATTCATTCGCCTGAACTGTCAAACTGCTGGCGAACGTAAAGTCGCCTTATTGCGGTTGGCGAATTTGTGAAATTTCATTCGCCTTAAGCGACAAATTTTAGCGAACAAAATTATTTGGTGAAACCACAGGCGAATGGAACTTATAATCCAGAAAAATTATTGGAAACTCAAGAAAAATGTATAAAACCCATTCAATTCATTTAGAATGTATATATTCAATGAAAATCGCCTCTGATATTTCGAAAAAACAATTGCAACCAAATCCAGAAGCTATTTGAGCTCATAATCGTACAAGGCGAGTGTTTCGACAAGCAACTCGACTTACGCGAATTGTTCGACTCGCTAACGATAATAGGCCTATTTAAATCCATTCGCAATAATTATATTCTGTTGTTCTAAAAAATAATTTCAAATATTTTTTTGCACACTTATTACACTGTATGCTATCATTTTCGTATTCAGTTTCTTTTTTTACTTATTGTTATTTAAAGGAAAGTAAGATTATTGAATGGAAAACTGAATTTGAAAGGTATGCAAACTGCTTTTTTTTGTCTGTCGATCTTTAGTGATCGAACCGAATATGGTCATTGGATGAACCAATTCGAGTTCAACTTTATATATGAATAGAAAATTTGACTTTGAGTTCAGAAATTAGAGTTCATTTCGACAATTTGCATGAGCCCTACACATGTGTTTTATGGTGCATACAGACTTTTGGTAATAGTCCATACTTCACGCAAACTGAACACCTTTTCGCTGTGGACCTAAGCTCATACATTTGACAGACTGAACAGGATATAGCTTTTTGTGCATTAATTATGCGGGTAATTTCGTTAGAATTATTATTACAGTTTCAAAGGCATTTAGGAAAAATTTAGCTATCAAAATCTTCAACAAACAATTTCATTTTTGGGATTATAGCCCAAAATCTTTCACAAATTGGGCGGAAAAACTCTCTATATGATTAATGAAAATCATGGGATAGGGGAAGAATGAAAGCTAAACGGCGCCACAATTTGTATTGCTTGGAGCCTAAGACAAGACGCGCACAAACGTTTTTTGGTGGACATATTTGTCAAACGATCGCACGTGATACCAATCAATCACAATGCTTTAGTATACTCTATAACTTTGATTAATCTCCACATTTTCTTCCCTTTGTGGCCGAAAATTAATGTGTGGGCTCAGCCTAAGCCAAGTGGATCGATTTGTTTTATTTCAAGCTCGTCGTATTGATTGACATGGCGTATTTTTCCAGCTTATTCATTAGGATTAGAAAATTGAAAGATCTAAGAATTTCATATAAGTATTCCTCACAAGAGGTTTTTCGTTTATTGAATAACCGATTAAATTTTTTTTTTCTTTAAATATGAAGCCAATCATCGAATTTTGAACAACAAGTTTTTGTTTCCAAGTAAATGCAATGTCGAACTGGAAAATATTTTTGGTTTTAGGCGGACGCCTGTCATACTTTTCCTCAAACTATGAAGTTTTTTTTGCGGGGAATTTGACTATAATAAGAACAACGCCTTCTGAAGTAGGTACTAGAGACCATTTTATTTAACTAGTGTTCGTCCAGTGGTAGAAAATCAACCATAATAATTAACTGGCTTATGCACAATATATTGGAAAACAAATTACACACAGGACTGAATTTCTGAACAATCCTTCCACCAAAACAAAAATTTAAGGGAATATTTTGTGAAAGAATTTGCCCTTCCCCTTTTTATATATGTAAGATGTCAATGAATTTTATTGTTCTATAAAAAACTTTAGCCAGCTCTAAGCTATTTTTAAATCTAAGTGTGTTGCTTCATTAAACCCTATTCTCTGACAGAGAAGTCTTCACCGATAGGACTTGTAGTTTTAACATGATGCGATATCAAATACAAATTCACTTCCAAAAAGGCTATTCACTTTGAGCCTTACAAACCGATTGCTGTTGATGGATTACAAAAATTGATTTCCAAGAAGAGACCACACTGCCAAAAAGATTTTGAAAGCCTCTTGAAATATGAAGGAATACCGCCAGTGAATGCGAAACATTCTCACTATCGTGCTATAAGAGATGTGAACTAGTAAGAGTCCTTTCGCTTTTTTTCACCTGTTAAGATTGGACGACTTTTCAAAATTCAAAAGCATGCCTAACGATGTAATGAAGGCGACAACATCATTCCAAATTACTGACACCGTTACAAGCCTTTACAATCTCCAATATCGGAGTCTCTTTCAAATTCAAGAAAGACAAGCTAAATTGGTAGTATGCTGTGATTTTTCTATCAACTGTCACATAATTACGGGGTAAATCCCGATCAGCAGGTGTATCAACTATCGCGTTCATTAGTCCGCCACACTAACAAATTGTATTCCGAGTCTAATTTTAGCCAAAGATTCCGATCACCAGACGTCTTTTTATGGCTCTCGCTGACCTTTACACCATCATCCCTCGTGTTTAATCTGCCCAAAGACCTCCATTAAACCCGAAGACACTTAAAACGGCTCGAACATGACCGCATCGCTTATGACAGGCAACGCATCTAACAACAACAAGATATTATTAGCCACTCGACATAGAGTAAATAGCATATGTTTGAGGTCAAGCATAAGCCAACCTCAAGTCATACAACGAGTATCTATACATATATTTTTTCCATTTTCCTCCTCTCGTTCGCTGTTGGAGATACACATTTATTAAGTGTTTTGCTTTAAGCCAGCCGCGTACAACTATTTGTTTTGTTTTGCATTAAACAAAACTTTATAAATGGAAACCTGTCCGCCGAGAGGTGGTTGACTTGACTCTTCATCGAGTTTGTGATTTAATATTTTTCTTGCGTTGGTTTATACCTAACTTATGACTTTTTGCATTATACAAGCGATGCCAAGGTTAAGGGTATGGTCACCGAGGCGGATGTTTTGAGTAAATCACGCGGCACCGATCGAAAGGCAAAACTGGTCTATGATGTCAACCGTGTGGAATCCCATTAAACGGCCGAAAATAAACCACCTCAAAGTGTCTAATTAGCAACACTATCCGCAATCTATCAAACTCGGATACAATTGGTATCCGTCGTCTTTTGTCGGAGCCGTCCTGGTGCTATCGCCAATTTATCTTGCCATTCGGCGAAGAGCATCCATTCGGATTCCCCATACGTAATTCTATGCCGGAGACGGTAATTAATCAATCTGTGACTGAAACTTTTCAGTTTGTAATTTACACTGTTGTGTGGTGCACCTATATACGGGTATCCTCACATCCGAGGTATCTGTGCAAACATAGATCTTCACAGGGTGATTATGAATTGTTTCATTGATAAATAACTCTTGCGCCAAACACAGATGAGAGCATTATTCGTCTTCATGAGGTCCAAATGACTGCCACTACACTGGCACCATCGGGCAGCCGTTTGCCGGTGAGCAACCAAAGAGCATTGTTGGTTGTGTCTTGCAAAATACGAGAGGAAAAAAAAACGACCAAGAAACAAAATTCCATTTGCTACGGATTCAATTTGTTAGCGTGACTATGTGGCATGCTTCCTGGTATTATAAACTGAGAATTTTGCACGTTTTATTACTGTTTGTTTGGAGTTTTTTTTTTCTTTTTGTTTAGCTCCTTTGGCGCACAGTATTGGTCTGCTACTTCTTTTTGTCGTCTTAGTCGTCGTCGTTGTCTTTGGTTGATGGTGGTGGCGGCGATGGAGTAGTATACCATAGTGCATGTCACTTTGTCCAGACTGCACCACTGGAAATGGTTGTAGTGTTTTTCTTGCACGATTGCATGGACAAAGATTACTTGCTTAAAGTAGTGTTTAAGTGATGTGCTTCGATTGTCATAATGAAAAGAGCATCTACGTTGCGGATCTACTTTGATGAGGCGGTGACTCGAGTGCATTCCAGTTGTTTTCGCTTCGTGGGATTATTTTATCCCAGTGGGGAGGCTTGAAATATCTCAAAGCTACCTATTTCGAAAATGCTGTGAAGGACAAATTGGAGGCTCCTATTCACCCGCAAGAGACTGGACATTCTATGAAACCAACTGATGCTTAATTGTGAACAAAGTATCGTAGCTTGGCAAACATCTATAAAGACGTTCACAGTAGTTGATCTAGTGATTATAAGAAACAGATTATGAAGTGTTACAACAGTCGACGCACTATTGGATTCATGTAGATATCTGCTAACAAAACAGTTCGCATGGAAAAATTTAAATGGTTCATGTATAAGGTACAGGTCTCAACAGATGGCGTTTCCTTTCCATTTCGACTTATTTTTATTCGAATCAGCTTTGGTGAAGGACAGTCCAATTGAACCGAAATAAACACGAAACGGAGCCCATTGTTATAGTAAAGGGCGACATAGTTCAATGTCAGTCAGGCCCTTAACTAAAAAGCCTTTTCAATAATACAATAATACTGATCATTATCGGTATGTTTACCGTTTGTAACAATAGTGCAAAGCATTTCTTACAAGTGAACCTTACGAGGTCAGTGATTTATTCAAAAGGCAGCCCATTTTGAACAAAACGCTGATTTACTAAAAAAAAAAGAGTCGTTCAAACTTGAAATAAATCGGTTCAATCCCCAGTAAAATAAGAAATATATTTCTGATCTTTCCGTTTGATGAGTGAAACAACTTATACGAAGCAAAAGTCTTTGCTAAGTCGTAGGTATGCTTTAAGCCGGATCGCTGAAAGCATTATAAGGCTGCTTTTTGAAGCAACGATTAATCAGGTAATTGCGACCTGACGAGTCAGCTGACAAGAGAGAAGTTATAGATGAAGCGAGTGACATATCGACATAATACTTTGTAATTCGCCATCATCGAAAGAAAGGAATACCTTGCTGTTGCTTAGAGCAATACATTTGCTGGTAGTCGAAATCATCTGTCACATTTTTTGTTGTGTTCATTTTGCAACTGACAGTGGAGCAAAGGCCATTTTTACAATCAAACCACTCAAATATAGTAAAATAATCGAACTCTAGGTGACGGCAAGCTTTGGAACATGCCATTCATCTGAAAGACCAAGGGCTTTGCAAACAATTTGATGAAAGGTGCAACCTTCAAGCGAGATTAATGAAGTGCTTCTTGCAGTTGCTCAAGAAGATACCATTATCTACTTAGTAGACAAAATTATGTCAAAGTCAGTGATGATAAATTGGTTACAGCTATCATCTTGTTTACACTCCGTGCAGGTATTATTTGATGAAAGAAATAGCCAGCCTCGGGTTAGATCCCCGGAAAAACACATATTACATCGTAAGGTTGTTTTCCACTGCGCAACATTTTGCAATCTCTGACACACATCCGAAAGTATTGCTGTCAAGAAAGAGCTCATTAATGTAGCCGTTCAGATTTGGCATTCAATTAAAGGTCATTCCCATTCGTGCTGAGAAGTTACAGGCTTAGGGTTCTATGTGAACCTTTTGCGCCGAATGGACGATCAAAATACCAGCCGTCTACCCCTAAATCCTTCAGTTTCAGTCGAAACTACTCCTCTAATGAATTTAAATATTTAGAACTATTATGTACCAAGCTACTAGAAGAGTCTGGTATCAAAATTGGGGTCCCACAGGGCTACGCTTATTCACCATCAATGTTTTTAGTGATAATAAAATTGGCAAAACACGACGTGGAGCAATTACAAAAATTATTCTTCTCACATGTTTAGCCTCTTAATAGATCTACCTACCCATCAAATTAGCAGTAATAACATCTTTAAAGACATAGGAGGTCCATGTGAGAGTTTTTCAAAGCCTCTGAGAGGAGTTGTTTCTATATCCTCTTCAGAGATATGATGGCGGAATAGAGATTTCTTTATAAAATGTTTTAAAATAGAGAAATAAACCAGCGAGTGGAGGCAATAAAAAGACAAACTCCGTGGATGATTGAAGAAAGTATGTTTTCGGTATTTAATTCTTAAATCCGTGAACATATTTGAAGTAAACTAAGGTATTGAGGTCACTTCCACTATGTCAATGGAATACCGCGAACTGTCGAATTATAATCTACACTAGGTACTCCATAAAAACTTGAACAAAAATATCACTTTGCTTGTTAAAGTGGTTCTCGCAGTCACATACGTTGACATTCGATGTTAGAAAACCAAAAGACCAAGAGCATAATAAGGATCCAAGAATTGGCGACAGTTCATATACATATCTACCTAAAAAGCTTCGTATAGGTATGTACTAAACATTTTCGGAGCGAAAGAAAATATGATCCTGAATGTTTTAGCCCAAATTTGGAACCTCTGATTGATTTGGTAACTATCTATATGTATATTCAACTTACAAGTATGTTTCGAACTATTGCCCGTGACACAATTTAGTAGTCAGAATTAATACACAACATGCAATGGTTGTCACCTCAAATTGTAGAACTCATTAACCAATTAAACCGCATGTCCACACCCTCCAATAATTACATTATATTTTATTTTTATTTTATAGATTTTATCAGAAACTACACAACTCAAATAAATTGCACTGCATTTGCACCCACACTTTCATGCTAAAAATAGAAAAAAAAGAACACGTTCTCCAGAACTAACAATGTCCATTTAATTATCCAGAATTCATTCACAATTAAAATTCACACTGCATGTAGGATAAATGTGTGGCTGCATGCATAACATTAAACATTCCGTCAGTTTCAATTTCAACTGGCGGCCTGGTTCGTGTCTGACTCTGAACATTGTGGACAATGTTTTGTGCGCCGCAAAATTAATTGAATTGCATGGCCCCTCGCCTATGGAAATACTTAAATCTTTTGATAGTCGACAAATTGAATCAAATTTAATTTAATTTTAAGTGGCAAATAATGCCACCATCGATATACCTCCATATCCACATGCATCTGGGTAATAATAGAGCAACGACAGTAATTGCATATCATAGTGCATCGTGTTGTGACTGTCAAGCAGGCATCAGCTAACAGACTTCAAAGAGTGCAATCAATCACTTCATTGGGACTTGAGGGGAGAGTGACAAAAACTGGTAACGCGCAATTACTTTAAGCCAATATATTAAGTTGGTGGTTGGCAAGTCGATTACGTCGCTGAAGCAAAGTGCACACTAAATCGAGTTGTTTCCGAAGATGTATTACGGAGTAAGGGTGTTTAAATGATGAATTTGTACAAAGGACAGACAAAGGTCCTTGACTGGGTACACTTTCATGAATATGTCCTCTATCGCATTACACTGTTTTTTTTTTTTTGTTTATTTTATCCCATACCTGGCTGACACTGCGGCTTAAAATATCTATAGTATGAATGGCGAGAAGTAAGTTATTCTAAGAGACGAGCGACAGGTTGACTAAGCATTTCCGGATGACCTCATCAATTTTTGTGGGGAAATTATACAAGGGCTAGACTTTATGACATGCGGAACGTGTGTAAATATGTACTTATCGTTGGCATGACAATGACCTAAGAAAACCTCTATGGAGTACAACTACTTATTGATTTCATAACCAAATTTCGGCATCGACCGTAAAGCTATATCATGAAACCGGCCTCGGATATCATGTTTTCTTTTTACACTTAAATGGTAACCTTAATATCAATGATGGGTAGGAACACAAACGCGGTTCTGATATACCCGCTTTCATGGAGCGCTGACCTATGCAAACAAATGTCTTCTTTGGTTAGTGGAGTAGTAGCTTTTCAATTCAGAAACCACGTTCATCTTAAACTTGTCCGTGATTAGCGAGTTCCCACCTTCACTCGCTTCTTTGCATTTAAAATTAAGAATTTTTACTCGCTTGACAGAAATTTGGAAAGATCGTAATTTTACGTATAACCATAGAAAGCGTGCCTAGAACCTAGGTGCTTGTAGTTCGGATTTTCAATCGTATTCATATAGATATAGGTCTGCTGGACGGTAGAACGTTTGGAATATTAAAGTACTGACACAATAGGTAATTAACTGGTGTGTCAGGAACGGATTTCTAACTTTCTATAGCTTTGCTGAGACTTGGCAACTACTTTGCTGAAGTAATCCTTTGGCAGTTTACTATCAAGGAGAGTGTAAATGACAATTTCTTAAATGAATCGCGGGGACCGTACAGAATAATCAGGCAAGACTATTAAACAGTACTGTAAGTGCTTCAAACAGACAGTAGCTCTTAAATAATTTACATGGCTTGACAGACTGAAAAGAGTTATAGAAACAATAGTCGACGGATTCTGAAACATGTAAAATCCAAGTTTCATGTCAAATTCACTTACCTGAAAGTTGGACTTCCAGTTCTTGGATAGAGAAGTCGTGATTCTGTTTAAACATGGGTTGAATCGATTTATATGAAAATGAAGAAGATACTACATATTCAAAAACAACATCAAATTTTTATTACGCCTGCAAAAAGTGGGCGTGTCTTTACTCTGTGTAGAAGAAACTCAAGAAACTAAATATTTTCTTATTTTATACGTATTTCGATGAGAAAAAAAACAGTTCATTGAAATTACCTTTTCCAAAAAATTATGTTTAAACAGATAAGCCGGCGTTATGTACTAACACTAAGCTATGAGACTAAATATCTCAGAATGTGTGAACCATATTAGGTTGAGCCCTAGTCCTATTATATTTTCCCAGAAGCACGTGCGCTTATTTTTGGGCCGAACAAAAAAGACATGACTATTCAAACATTGTAAAGTTTTAAATTTAGCAGTGCAAAAAAAATCCTAAAAAACGTGGCTCCATTTTGCCGTTAAAAGACGTTCAACCCAGTCTATATAAAAGGAAGTTCTTCCAAAAACAAATATTCATCGTATGCAAATGCCAGACTAACCAGTTTGCTAAATCTGTTGAACCGAAATTCTTTTTAAGTGGTACCCCGAATAACGTCATGTGCTCAAAAATAGTCGGTACTAAATTTAATTTAAACTGGATTTTTTTATAGAGGTTAATCTATACAAACCATCAACGACCGACTTTAATCGTAAAGCTCTATAGACTGATCGATCTGCTACCAAGCTCATGAATTTTAGGTGTATTTGTCTTATATTTTTAAGCATCTTCCATAAAAAAAAACTCAAGGTTGGTATCAATTAGCAGCAGGTAGAATACCTACGGATTAATCAATTATCGTTAATTTTATTTTTCTAGCATAAATTAGTGCCTCGTGGGATTTTCTGAGCTTTTTATTTCATGCTAAAAACAAAACATGTGACAATATAAAATCGCAGACAGAAAACTAACTCTGAGAGCACGCAATACGGTCGACAGCTGCATATCCGGAGAACTTTCAGTTTCGTAAGAAGTTATCGCGCGACATGCAAATCGATCGCAGTTCGTACTGGAGCTGCAGTGAGTGATTTATGTGACAACACAACGTCTTATGTGGTCTAAAATTAGGTTAAATGTATAAACGCTGATGGATGGAGAAATGTCAGAGACAATCCAGTAAGAGTATTCCCATAGTTGGTGTGCTTTGCTAATTGGTAATTTTATTTTTCGAAGTAGCTAGATATATCGAAGAATTAAGGGACTGCCATAAAATGCTCATACAAGCGGACGAATTTATTTTTAAAACTTATTTTCAGAGAATAGATAAATAATGATGATTAATGTTTTAAGCTTAACGGAAGGTATTTGGACTTGGAAGAGTGCTGTGGGAAAAGCACAGACTTCCAGAATGGCAGTCGGCGATCATTCAAAATAAACGTAGGTATGCACTTTAAAGTTCTTGAGGGTGAGATCTGAGATGACGGCATGAACAGCTCATTAATCAGAATTACTAATGAATATGGAAAAATAAGACTTGTGTCGACAAGTGCCATTTACCTTAGCCACTGGGGATAGGGATATAGATGTTGATGTATGTATATGTTTTACAGGTACGTTTAAAATTTTTAGATCTGCAGAATTTTTGAAGGTTGTTTCTAGTGATTGGAAATAAAATGCAAATACTTGAAGACTTGTTATTATTTCGCGACGTCCTCTTTTTAGGAGCCTAATTTTAACTGAAAATTTTTGTACTGCAATAAGAAAGCTGAAAGTAAAAAGAACACAACTTCTCATAACTCTAGATACGAACTAAACTCATTTGGAAGATGCGGACGAACAAAGACCATTGGAAATGTCTTAACCAATGTAGCGCTCCGATATATGAGCTTCAGGTTCGTCACTATTGGACCTGCTGTAGTTTTTCCAAGAGGACTAACTGGCTTAAACTGTTAGAAAGTCGATAAGTTGACACGACTATTTACGAATTTATTTGCAAACACGATGAAACTCGCAACGGGACATTAGGGGATTCAATTTCAAATCAAAAAAAAATTATGAAGACTAAAAATCTATCTCCAAGAAGGGATTGAAAAACCTACAGATCAGGTGAACTACCGCCAGAAGGAACTCTTATTCCCACAAGGTCGTAGCAATATTTTGATGACGCACAAGCTTTGCGCAGACATTTTTTCAAAGGTGCTAATCCCTAAATAAGACTGAGTTAAGCCTGTTTCGTAGCCCATAAACCACTTTAAATATTATGCACCAAATAATTTGAACGCAATTCTTCCAACTTAATCGTAGGCTTGGATTTTTTTTTAAACTTCCTCCGAATCTTGTCTCTCAATACCAATTGTGAGTTCATTCCGCTGTATACCAGTGTGACTTTCATCTAAAACTAGCTTCAATGTATTGATCACTACGACCTAAAGCTCATACGCAATTTTCTTAGTAGTTTTCCGGATAGAATTTGAATGTATTCTGCGGGTTTTTAGCCCGAATTAGACCTCATATCCATTGTGGATTTATTGTTACATGGATTATTTTACGCATAGGTCAATGTAGATTCTGGCAGTGCTACAAAAAAAACCACGAACACCGACAACCCATAAATCCCGCAACTGTTCAAAAACAAGTTTGGATATCTGCTGCAGCATATTTTCAAAGCCCACCACTCTCAACCAATAAGCCCTATCTTTAACTGCATAAACCCGTAGCAAACAAATTTTTTATCGCCAGAAGCCAAAGTCCATACGGTTATTCAAATAAATTTCAGGAAATGTTTTCAGGGGATACTCCTCGTCGATATCCCTCGGAATTTTGCCAATGAAATTCTCTGTCCGTTAGCATTGTCCTGCCCTTTTACAACGTCGCTTGTTCCCATATATCAGGTTATCAGAAAGGTATTTATGGATGCGAAAGCTTTGCCCAAGTCTAGACCCAGCACCAATCTGATATCGTTTAAGGACTTGTACAATAAACACAGTCGAGAGATCCCCCTCATTTTGGCAAATTTATTAGAAATAAGCAACACCCCTTCATGTGTTTCTGTTCTCTTTTTCCTACATAATATCGATGCACGTAACGGATAAAATTGTAATTCGAATGAAATTAAAACAACTCGCCAAATTTACGCTTCTATTTGCTTTTGATTTTTATCGCCAAAAATAGGATTTGGGGCGGAAAAGCGTTGGATATACCTACTGTCGGGGTCCTGTATACGAATGGAAATGCATGCAGTTGGCATTTTTTAAGTCAAATTCCAATTGCAGCTGCAACTTTTGCACCCACAAACCTCCCACGACACACTAGTAAACCATTGCAGCAGCGCGATATCCTATGGCTAACGATTTATGCCATCAAGGGCGTCACAGCGGCTAGACAGGGGAATCGCAGCAATTGTGTGCATCGTCGACGTCGTTGTTAGAATGCAATTTTAACCTTCAAATGGAGTGAGAACGAGAAGTTTTCTGTTCCTATATTGAGGAAGAAGACGATAAGACATAACTAAAATGCGGTTAAAGGGTTTCGCTGGTTTCTTTGGCAGGATATGTGCGATTACTGCTACGTGATATATCATGCAGAGTTTCTTGTTTTCGAAAAATTGTTTTTGAATTCTACGGATGAGTTTTGTGTGGGGTCTGTTGGATTTAAGTTTGCTGTTGGTCTTAGTGGTCCTAAGACAGACTGGGGTAAAGAGTTCCATGCACTGCTTTCGAAAGAAGATGAATGACTTCAGGAAAAACTTAATAGAACAAGCTCGAATATTTCAAACTATTGATAAACAGTTTAAGCAAATCATCAGTTAGTGTTTACCACAAGCTGAATGAGTAAAAAAACTCAGTTTTATATCTCCAGGCAAGATGTATAAATAGGTCTAAAAATGCATTGCGAGCTGTAGAACAAGCTGTGGAATAAAACCCCATTAACCAATTCAACCACGACACATCAAACTGAAAATTTGGTAAAATGCACCCTGCCTTATCCAAGACTGTACAATGTACAATGTCAAAATCAATGGAAAAATAATTTGCAGGAGACTTAACACTTGGCCAAAATTTTCATCCACGCACGAATGTCCAAGAGTCTAAGAAAACTCACCTGAAAAATCATGTATCCCGAGTCGTACATCCAAAAGTCCTCTGGTGTGTGGCCGGGCTTGCTCAATTGTATCGCCAGGCATTGCTGCAGAATCAGGCGGCAGCGTTGCGGCGCTCCGGGTGATTTCGTCCCCATTTTGTTAAGCTGGAATAATCCTGTTGGCTCGATAGCCGTAATTTTGCAATTTTTTTGAATTTTCTTGAAACTAAACACTTTGGACACTATCCTCTTCACCTTTTAACTGGATTTTCTTCTCTTTTCCTTTTCCTTTTCTTTTTTCTTATCATTTATATCATTTTGAATTATTTTTTTCTTTTCTTATTTTTTTACACTTTTAAGGAACATTCAATTTGATTCGGATCACTTCACTATTTTTCTATTACAAAAACACAGAAACAAATTGTTAGTAAGATCAACCCGTTCGACGTCCGCTCGGTGTTATAACGCTGCTTGTGCCATCATCTTCGTCGCGTATCTGAAATCGAATAAGAAGCAGAAATGAAAAAAGGTCGTGTTAAGAATGGCAATATAATACACACATACACACACACAGAAAGGGGGATAGCGCGAAAAAAAGTTCAACAAATTCACGATCAACAAAACTGGCATTCCACACCACCCGCTTGGTCTTTGTTTTTGCGCGCCAGACACTTCCAGTTCCACGGAGCTACCGGAGTAAACCAGATACAAGGCTGAAAAAAGCTTCGCGGTTTTGCAAATCGCACAATGGGGTTTCTTTGAAATATTTGTATGTATACCCAAAGCCAAACCCACTACCACTATAACGCGGCATAGAGAAGATACATATTTATTCAGTAGAGAGATGAAATATGATTTTTTTTGTAGCCCGGCTAAGTTTAATAATTTGTCAGTCAAGTGGACAATGGTAAGACTGAAATGCAAATTGAAAGAAGATTCTTGGGTGAGATACAAAGTTTTGAACAGTTTTTTTCTTACTCTATCGAGGTAGATAATTATAGGTCCCTTCTAATGACCGGATAAGGTGTGAACGGCGTATTGTGTGTAATTTTGGACTTGACATCCGACTGTGATGGTTGTTGTTCGGCTCTTTATTTCTGACACTTTTGACATGAATGGAAGGTTTTTATGGTCGGCGCTTTATTTTTGATTGCGGGACGTGTTAAATAAGCGCATGGGAATACCTTGCACTAGGGGTCATTGCAGCTGAGTTCACTGTACGTATTATTTATGTCGCGAATTTATTCATATGTGAATGGTATAATTTTGTATGCTAATTTGGTGTGACGAAAACCGAATTTGGTACAGGTCGTAGCTGTATTTTGGGAGTTTTAAGTTTCATTGGCCTAAATTGCAAAAATTTGAATTGTAGAACTCTGGCTTGGTTTTGAACTTTAAGGTTTCGCATGGAAGTATGGATATTAATAGATTACACCTCGCTCTTGAGCTGGGTGTAAATATGTGTGGGCTTAGATATTTTGACAACAAACAGCAAGTAGTGGTTTGCAAAACGGAATGTCTTAGAAGGCATGCATTAGCCGTGACCAAACCATTGACTCATGGACTCGTGGACTAATTGGAAGCACTTAACAGAGCAGTTTTTCTAAGGACACCAATTATATCGCGACTTCTGTACCTAAGGTGTCAGTGAGAACCACTTCAGGCTGCTAAACCACATTGTTGCTGAAAAAATATACACTAGTTTTGACTATACACTGAAGTGACCACCAGATTTATCATGTAATGGTAAGATATTAAAAACGGAAATTTTAAAAAGAACCACTTCATCAGACGATCGATCTTTGGTAGACACTTGGTAACCTGAAAGTCTTTTCTATCCGGCACAGTTGCTTAGTAGTTACTCTGCTAGACTTCTGAGTGAGGCTTGTCAGGTTCGTTCCCCGCAAATAACATTTAGGTCTAAGGTAGTTGTATGGAATGGACCAGTTACGCCAACTATATACACGCACATTTATGCCTCGAGGGACACGTCAAATTATACACTTATCTACTGAAAAGCTAAATTTTAAAAGCGTTCACATCACAAATAAATTCAATTCGATATTCAGATTTCCATCAATAATAAATAGTGACTTTTTAGGTCTAAGCCTTCAATTTCCAACCTAGCAAACACTTCGATCTTGTCATTGACACTGAGTCACTGTGCGGTCCTAAATGTTTGTCAAATTGGCGTTATTTTACACAAATAACTATCTACGGTGACCTGTAATATATATTTATTAGTGAGCGGTTAAAAATGTTCATTAAAGGAGTTTAAATTTGTCTTCTAAAATCAATTGAAACATTTGGACAAAAGTCGGAACTTGTCCGGGCATCTTAAAAATCTTGGTAAATAATATTTGCTTGTTGAAAAGTTTTTTTTTTAGAAATAGGTTGGCTCGGAGTTGTAACTAATTGATGTCCAAAAATGGTATAAACTGCAGATTAAAATTTTTGCACCGACCACAAATACGGTCTTTTTGAAACATTCCTTTGTGATTTGTAATTTTTCAGACGATTGTCGTTAAAACGAAAGCAATTAAGTACAAAAGCTCATTTGCCAAAAAAAAATTTTGATTATTTTGATCATCAAATTATCAAAAACGATATAGTCCTGACGATAGTGGTGTTATACGAAATCTGTAACCAGGCTTCTAGTCAACTACGTCAGACTAAATATTTTTTTTTTTAATTTTCGAACATCCCTTTTTTAGTACATATAAGCAGTTGAAAAGTGGTCTAAAATACGTCATGTAGCTAAAATTGTCAACTCAAAAATCCAACCATTCTCGTAATAACAACACCCCCTGGCAGAAAAAAGGGACCCCAGTAAAGACTGGCCCAATGGCCATCTACCTGTTGCAAAAGTCTTCCGAAACCCAGTCCCTCTGCTTTCCCCCATCCCATGCTATAGCAATTTGTTGATCACTGATGGTGTTCACTTTAAGTGGGACCCGCTGCTGAGCCGACGTCTGATTACCATCAAACAAATACTTAGTTCCACGTATAATCGGCGGTAGTTAACTATTAACTAACACCGACTAAATTGAGTTTTATTGCCCGTTACCGTCCTTGTCGGGGTCGATAAATTAACTCATTTGAACTTTGGGCGATTTTGCAATCAAAGGCAACAAAAACAAAAACAATAAAATCACTCCATCGGAGTGTTGGTGATCTGCCAACAAGACAGCGTTTTATGCAACGGTTTATATCGCTTGAGTATTCAAAGTACGTACTTCTGTTGCCACTTAGTTTCACATCACCGACATTCCTCTTTATCGGTGAACTAAAAACGGTCAATAACACTAAATCGTATAGTTCCCACCAAAGCCGAAGAAGATCTTTATGCTAATATTGTTTCAGAAGCTAAGAAAATCCGAAAGCGGAAAACGTCGGCCAACCGCTGGCCCAACTGCGAAACTAAATAAATTTGCATAACTAATGCAAGGCAAACATACGGGCTACGGACAATGGAGACACATTCTCTCCCCCTCCCAATGACATCATCGCTTGACATCACCGCTGAGCGCTGACACATCTGCGAGAAATCGATTTATGATTAATTGAGAGGCTATTTGGCAGGAGATCCATTTATCATGATCAGTGCTAATGAGAGTTCATATGTACGTGGTTCTTAGCCCTCGGGGCTGACATTTTTAAGAGTGCGTGTCGATAACGTTGGCCCGGAACTTCCACGAGGTTTATGTTTGTACTTCCAGGAATATGCTGTCACGCACCTCATCTGTTTGCACATAGGTACAGGCAGTAGCTTTGGCTGTGCATCATGTTGCACGTTACAGGATTTTCTGAATTTTAAATTAAGACAGAAACACCGCAGATAACAGCTCCATGGCAGTTAGCCTGTCAAATCGCATGCATTGTTTTGACTGTTTGCTAAATTTGTGTAGCGAAGAAAGTACCAAAGGCGCTGTGCAGACCAAGCGCAGTTCCCTCGTTATACACTCGTATGATGTAAATGGCTTTTTAAAATATATGAAACAAATTTCTCTCATTGTCTTGCTGCCATATAGTGTGTGGCATACGGCAGCTAATTTGAATTCCTATCGGTGGAGTATACCGAACACACTTGTTTTTTGTTCGCAATGGGATTGAATTGTTTTGCTTGGCTGTTGGAAGGAAGGTTCACGCGGCAATATAGCAACAAAAAAGCACAACAATCTGCCAGCAATTAATTTCCATTTCGGATTTATTCCACTCCCTAGGTATGGCTTTATATGGCTGCAATTGAGCTCGCTTCCCATTCCCAGAGAGGATGCTTTCGGTTTCCGTGAATTGGAAAGTAATTCGAGGCTGCGGATGCTGCATGAAGGAGAATGTACAAGTTGGGATTTTTTTTCGCCATAATTTCTGCATTGTGGGTGCAATTATATGAGCCAACTATTGTTTGAGAATAATTTCAGTTTCACTGAACTCGATAGTTTCTTGTAATTACACGGAGACAGCGAGTGATTGGAATTTTGCGAAGTTTTTTTTTGTGTGTTTTGCCACTCAGCATTAAGGAAGTGTTGAAACTTTCGTATGGAAAACATATTCTAAAAGATAGTACCAGAAATAGCGGGTTGTAGGTAGCAAGTTTGGAAGTATAAAACTAATTGAAATATGCAAATATGTACCTTTATTGATAACATACTTATTTTACTATTTAATAAGAACTATTACTTTATAGTTTAGCAGTTCTTTCGCAAACTATATCCTTCGAAAGGTACCTACTTTAGGTTTTGAAACTAAAAGCATGAACTATACTCCTTCAACTGTTGACTTTTAGATCTAACTATATGTTTAAATATTTCTGGTTCCTAGTTCTTATATAATCTCGCGACTTGCTTATATACAAATTGTGGGTTCAATAGTTGTTATTACAAATAGATGGTGGAGCTATAGCTTGGATAAGGAACCTGCTGGTATTATTCCCCAGAACAGTGTAAGTTCTATATAAAAAAGTTGAAAATGTTGAATCAAACTCAATGACTTTGGAGGTGTTTTAAAAATAATAAATCCTACATTGGCTAAAAAAACTTACTGTCGAAACGGGAGAAAAAAAAAACAACTCAAGACTGGATAAGATTCTTATATATCTATAGATAAATATTTGACAAGACTGGAAAATAGTTTGTCGCTCGGGGCTTTCGCAAAAGATCCTTCACGATTTTCTAATAATTGTAGTTTGTTGTTAAATTTCAAAAAAACTACCGAAAATATTCGAGTATCTTGAAAATATTTATTTCCCGACTTTTGTTTTGCGAGCAAAGTTTTTCCGGTCAAGTACATGGATATCTTATAATGTAGGATGTAGGTAATGGCAAAAATACGAATTTGTGAAAGTCATTAAATGGTGATCTTATTTTTATGTTGATTATTTATTTATTTATTTATTTATTCCATCAAACAAGGTTACAATACTTTAGTGATTACTAGATAATAATATCAAAAATAAATACAAATTTGTTTGCGGTTAGTTACATATTTTAATCTAAGCAGATAATCGTATTAACATGAGTTAAGTGCTTTTGAGGAATTCGAGTTCATCAAAAATTCCCGAGACGACGGTTGGGCTATGTCCTGATTCCTGCCAGTTTTACTACTTACAAGGTTAGTCAAAGCTTTGTAGACATGTAAGCCATCATATGGAAAGATTTTACGCCCTGATCTATGGGAGAATAAATTCAGACTTTCAAGGTGTTGACGATGTTAGTTCACTTTTAGTAAAAGGACCTGAACGCGTTCGCCATTTGATCTAAAAACCTTTTCAGACCCGAATCTCAAAGTGTAATTTTTTCTCGCAAGCGCCTTCTATTACCGCTCAAAACCCATTAGCTATTACTTTTTTATAAGAGGCCTGATAGCAGAGTTCCATCATTCATAAACAAGCTTGCTCTTCATTCAAACATTTTTTTTTGTTATGGTTAACTAGCGGTACCGGGTAATTTCGTCCAATCAATTTTTTTTGAATGCGTTCGATATAGTAAAGCGTGCATTCATAGTCGAAAGCAGAGCTATCACATTCACGGGACGTTTTCTCACATTTCACAATTTTTGATTTGTTTTAATCACGCATCCGTTTCGAATCTGTCCAAACTGTAGAGGCTCGAGACTCTTTGATAGTGTTAATTCTTTTTTATAGTAACACAGAAGGAGCTTTTCTTATTTTCATTTAACTTCCCGGTCTTAACAAATATTAATACTGATGTCAAGGCTGACCACTTTTTAATACCGCTCACCAATTTGAAAAATAAAACCACTTGACAAAACAGCGGCTATGACATGTATTCACATGTGTCACTCACGGACTTTACTTATCGAAAACCACAGCACCTTTGAGCCATCAGGTATCCACGTCCATTTCACTTTTCCTTTCAGCGCAACCAGCTGACAATAAAGCTCAACTAAATTATCATTTGTGCTGGATTCCATAATGGCGATTGTCTTTTGTCTAAAAAACGTCTCCAATTTGAATTGCCTCGTGTTGCAAAGAAACGCCGCCTGCAATCAATTGGCTTCTTAAGCTGTTTAATAGTGAGCACCCGTCCATGCCACCTTGCTTATACAATGAACTCATAATCAATATTTTCCCACCCACCACCTTAAGACGTTCAAAAATCCAGCCCCAGCCCACCTTGTACCCCATGTAATTTTATTATAACCCCACCATAAGAAGTTCAGTCAATATATTGATTGGCAATGGCCAGAGCCGCCAGCAATCAAATTAATTATAAAAAAAAAACATTTTCCACCTTGTGCAGCAATGGTTACTTGAAACGATTTGCAAAATTTCGACTGGCCTTCGCGTGCCTCAACTTCTCTCAAAATAAATGGGAAACGTCCTCACAATCGCGCATGCGGTATAAATCAGATTTTATGCGTAAATTAAAGTGAAAAGCGCGCACATTGCCCTGCCGCATGACTTGGGCAAATTAAATACCAATATTGTCATTAAATCCGAGAAGCGGACACATTACCCGTCCAAATGTGAAATGAAAGGCGTTCGGACGGGTCTATTTCTATATAAATGCTGGCACGTCATTCGAACGGCGGCGGTTCCTATTTAACATTTCCAATCTGGCTATGGCCACTCGGGTTGTTTATTTATTTTGTCCAGATTCGTGCGCGAAATTCTTTACCAATTTGGTCAAGATGAATGTGCAGTGTCATCAGGACCGTGTATGGCTCGTGGTATGAAGCGCCGCCGTATCGTCTGTCTTATTTTAGCCAAATTGATGTGCACATTTGGGAAACAAATGTGCTTTAGTGATGAGCTCGAATTATGGTGATAAATGTTAGACGCTCATGCACCAGGTAAAAGTTGAGGCAGTTAACCGCTAACAAAAATAGCGTTTTAGTATTTACGTTCGGGGCTTAGGAGTTAGGACTTAGGTATGCGCAATTAAGAGCCCATTAAAGTTCGTCTGAATGATTTTTATGAGCGATGAATGGTAATCGACATTTTAAGAAGCATGGTAAAATTGAATCTACATATTTGTAAGATCGTTGCGGGTGTGTCAATTGGTTGAACTGAAGGTCAAGTGGGTACTTTGGTAGTTTTTATTTTCAAATAAAATTTGGACATGCTTTCGAAATTTTATTTCGCAGAAAGAGATAAATAAATTGAGGCTGGGTTTTTTTTTGTAACTGCATTGGAGTGTGCTTGTTCGAGTCATCGCTCTGTTCGACGGTCAAAGTAATGAATAGCCTTAAACCACTTTTTGCAAATATAGGTGTGTTTTGTTGAGATGTGTATGGACAGACAATTCAACTTTAATTGAAAGGCGACCCTAATTGAGATTTAACTCGCCCATTACAGCGTTGTAGTTAGCATTAATTGTAATTTTAGAAAATATTCTGCCTTTTTACGACTAGGCAATGGCAACGTGCATGGGCACAGCAGCAGCCCAATAGAAGAGAAAGCTAAATTTCAAACCGCATGTTGAACTGGTAACTTGGCTCTTACGTGCGATCTAACAAGAAATAGAAACAAACTGGTAGATGGGTTCTAAAAAATGTTTCTTGAACTGACACACGCACGTAGTAATTTTGACAGATTTTGTATGTACTAATGGCCATTGGTTGTTTTCACAGACATTTGGACTCCCTGTAAAATTTTATGTACGTCTCTTCCATTCGTCTTAGTAAATTGAACCACTGAGTGGAAAATGGTACACATTCCACAGATATGAGAAATTAAACAGAGAATGTTAAAGTGTACCTATTTCTATAGCGCAACGACTGAGCCAAAAAAGGAAAATAAGAAGTAGGTGCATAAAATAATATAGTGGAAAAGGAAAACATTCCTTGAATATTCGTGGAGTAATCCGTTAGAGTTTGGAATTTGAAAAAATCGTTTATGCATAGATTAACAAACTTCTGTCTCTTATTCAGTGATTATAAACAAATGCATATTTTTATTAGGTAAGTGCTTTTCAGTTAATGCAAGGTTTAACGTAAATTCTTCTTCCTTACAAGTTGTTGTCTTTTCAGATATAATAATTGGAAGTTTGTAATAAAAAGCATTTGCGTTAAATTTTTATTTAAATTAGTTAAAAAAAAGAAAATATTTCAGCCTCTAACTACCATTATTACCACTTCGGATTTTAACTTAAAGTTATAGGATTCTGCTTCTTACTATTAGCACTTAGTTTATTTCAAAGGAAGTTTTACAATATTACTTCTTCTTCGATAATCCGGCAGCTCTTAAAGCACTCGAATAAAAATACATCAAATCGGTAATAGTCATGAGGGATTTTCGCACAATGTTTAAGGCCCTATAAGTACAGAAGTCGCCGACAAATTAGCGAAAAAGGGCTATGAAGTAATGAAAAACCAACAAGTTGACAACAACCCATCCTTGAGTACCCTCTACACGGATCTCTGATTCTGTAACGACGTAAGTGTCGATGAAGACATCATCCGCATACTTTGTGAATGTCATATCGTCATATCGACAAGGCGAAAGCTTTTAGTTTTTGCTGGAAAACTGAATACTTTAGGGAAAGTGCGTAGGTTTTTCCCATCTGTTAAAGGATGGTTCTCCAAAGGATTGCGATGGGCCCACTAAGGTGCCTAGTATCTTGTGACGATTTTCCCCATAACTCTGCGTATAACCTCACCTAACCTTGACATTGAAAGAGTATAGATGCTTGCTTAGGGAATATGTCTCAATGTGTTACCATTAATCGCACTGTAGTACGATCAAAAGTATAGGTAAATGGGCTAAATTAAACATTTCCCCTTGAATTACAATGAGACTAAAAAAATAAAAACGGTTTGTATATTGAAAATCCACCTCCCTCTGGAGACCAGAAATGGTTCGATAACAATAACAGTTTTCAAGTTTTCAAAAAAATAAAAAGAAAAAAAGAATTGGTTTTGTAAGAAATTGCATTAAGCAAATTTTTATAATATTTTGTTTAAGAGCTTTGTTTACCTTACTAATTTAGTTTGAGATATCTAACCAGCTCACATTTCTCAATTTAATGTTGGTAAACTAAAAATGTTTTCAAACCTTATATGCAGGTGTACCTATAAAAACACCCACGCCAGTTTTTTTAGTGTGCATTGCTAGAAGCAACAACTTCACATTTTAAAATATTTGCACTCTTATAGTTTGCCGCTGGGAAATATAAAACAAACAATAAAAATATATTTTACGACGATATCATATTATATTTACAGCTCATAAAGATGTGCATTGTGCGGCTAAAAAAACACTCTTAAACATAAGACGGTATAAAGATTTTCACTAAATCCCCTATGGCAAAGGACTTCCGATAAGTTTCTTTAACACGTTTTCATCGACTCGTTTGTAAAGAAATCTGAAGCATGTAGGTATTTTATAGGCCTGATATTAAAGCTCACGGATGGTGGCAAGGCAAGACCAATTTATATATTTGTCATGTACATGTAAAGGATTTTCGTTGATGTTAATTTTTGAGAAAATAACGCTTCGTCAGTTCTTCAATATATTTCGCTGTTAAATTCAAAAGGATGATAAAATTCGACCGGAGTTGGAGTATTCGGTGGATAAACAATTTTACGTTCAGACAGATGGGTGGAGGTGCTTAATGAACCCTTGGAGACCTGCATCTCCTTTACATTTTGTTAGCCCACAATGACGCCATCGGTAATGTTCTTTCTCAATTATACGAGCACATTGAGCCACCTCGTTAATGGTCTAATCGATGTTAGATTGATTCTTAAACAACTAACCAATCCTCCCAACAAATAAACTCGAACTATGTTACTATCTATACATATTTAGAGCGCTCGTCTCGCCCTTAATGCAATTAAAACACAGCGAGCGACCAAGTTTTGTTAACTTCAACTTTTACCCCCACTGGCGATAAAAGAGAAATTAAAAACGCAGCGTCCTCACCATAGACATAGCAGACATTCCAAGTAATTTACTACCAATAACAAGCCAGGGTGCACGAGAAGCAAGTCAACGCTGCTCCGAATCATTGCAGCCACCAAACGATTAATGGGGCCATCATCAATCGTCCTGGCTAATATTGAAATAGCAAACAACTTTACGAGCGTCATTAAGCGCCAAACCCAAACTCATTAGCGCTGGAATGTTGTCCGTTTGTCCAATCGCTCAAGGACCACATGCATGCACACTACGGGTACATGTGCACGTCCAGCGCGTATCTATATTTCCTTCCTTCTGATCGCTGGAACTCTGTCAATAACATGTTCCAAATAAATTAAGCAGCCTTGGCTCCGGCAACCGACAAGAGTACGGATCATAAGACTGGGATTATGCGGCTCGGATAATTCCCGCTGAAGCTGCGGGTGGACGTGTGGAATTCTCGCTCTTTCGATGTATAGACATAGGCATGCAATGCGAATTCGAATGCGAATGCGAATGCAAGATGTAACGACATCTTATTATTTCGACGTGTCCGTCATTTGAAAGAGTGAAGAGTGGATTTCCAATTCAATTGTGGTGCCGCACATCATGTGTGCTGTACAGTTGGTCCATACGCTATAAGGTGGATTTGTGGACAGGAAAGTTTCGCTTCTCGTTAGAGTTCGCTCATTAAAACCGAAACACACAATATGAAGTCGAGCTCGCAGCCATACGATTGTCCTCTTAGTGGGTGCTGAGCGGGAAAATCCACTTTCGATTGTCTTCGTCGGAAAGCTGATTGCTTTCCAGTCTTCAATTTTTATTGACACATTTCTTCATCGTCTGTTTTGTGATTTTGCTTTTCATTAATTTAATTATTTTTGTACAAATCCTAGCGGAAGATTGTGTAGCGATTGCAAAAGCTCAAAACACGATGTTTCCGCATGCCACAGGGGTCGCGAATTGGACCAGATTCAGTTGGGCCCATTTACAATGTTTTCGAGAGAAATTATGATGCTGCCCGTGGTGGTGGTGGTGGTGTTGGAGTTCTTTTGCATCCCGAAAGGCGCCAGGACGTATACAGTACACCTGAGGCGCCGACGACGACGTGTGGATTTTCAATTGAAATTTATTTCCCATTTTTGTGCGCCCATGCCCACTCACGTTGAGCTGTACGCAGATTAATGTGAGATTTGCGCCCGGGCAAAACGCTGCATCGGGTTAATATAAATCGAGTGTTACGGTTAAATAGATTTAATGGTGTGCAATTTGGTTACACTTTAAGTTATTGGCCATTTATACTGTTGTAAGCCAGCTGTATACCTGTACTATATATATACGGCGCGGATAGGTGAAGAAATTAGAGATTTGTGCTGCGCGATGATGATGTGTGCGGGGAGAGTGATAACATTTTGTGTTTATGGGTTGGGCTATTTCGAAGGAAACAGATTTTTTCTCAGCTTCTCGCTGATGTATCTGTTGCTAGTTGAGGTTTGGTGAATGGCGAAATCTATTTCGCCAGGGTAATTAGGACATTTATGGTGTTTTGTGATGTTTTAGTTTGGGAAAGTCGAATTTTCGCAAAACAAGGCTGTGGACCGTGTGCAAATGAACATAAACTATGACATTAGTGGGTTTTACGATTCAGATCTTGTTAGGATTTGCAAGGTTTCAGATAGGAGAGTGAAAGTGGGCTTTGTTGCTTTTGGGCGCTAACTTTATTGGATGCATAAAGTTCCTTACAGAAAGTGCTATGAAGGCGTTTACACAAACTACTTCCATCGAATTATACTGCCAAACTCTCAAAAGTTGCTAGGAATAGTAGGTTTTTTCTACAGATTTTTTAAGATTATTTTTTCATACTATAGCAAATTATGCGCAGGAGGAGTATGAAAAAATAATCTTAAAAAATCTGTCATGTGTTTTAAAGTTTTCTTGCGAATGGTATTTTTTTAGGGATTTAGAACCATATAATAATATTACTGTTTCGGTATGATTTGGGTATGCATGTATATTCGAACCTGTTGGGTTCGCAATCTGAGAGACTCACTTTCGCCTAGATATTCGAGCAGCAGGAACCGTGTATCGTAAGGGATTACACTCAAGGGCAAATGGAAAACCAAACTCAGTATACAAGGCCGCATTCATCTGTCAAATTCCGTTGTCGCCAGAAAAAGTGTTTCCACTCCAGAAAATGCACCCTTTAGTGGTCTTCTTTCTCGAGTAGTATACCAATAGTATAGGGCTTGCGATGGCAAGTGTTGTATTCTAAGGCTAAAATGGTAAACGGAAGTGAGCACCAGTCCGCTGATAGTTATAAAATTCGTTGTCGCTTGTCGATTTGAAAAACGGACTTGTAAAAAAACTCCCTTTTTCGATACCACCCTTTCACCTTTGACGAGGTCTTTTTCTAAGTCATCCCGCACCCATTTCAAACCTCATCTCAACATTAATTGTCATCAAACGCAAATCAAGTGATCCACAGAGAAAAGGTCTCGCTTTTACATGAACTGCAAGTAACAAAAAAAAGAAGACATTGTCTCTCCTTAGGATACACCTAACCGACACCGCCCAACGTACCTGTACGTTTCCCACCATCCCGCCTTCTTTTTCAGATGGTGCGATCTGCAATCAGCTGTGTGTGGCTCGGCAATAAAAGTAATTGTAACGCCAATGTTGGTGGTACTCGCCTCCCGGCATTTCATCAAAATCACTTGATGAGGTGCAATTAAGATTTGTTTTCACAATCATGGTACGCTGAAAATACGTTCAGACAATGGCAACACAATGCGGAGTATGTTTGTGAAAAAAGCTTCTTTCCGCAGTGCATTAGCATCCGACGAGTTGTAGGCAACAATACGATGTATCACCTGTAGCAGGTGGGCTGCGGAGTTTGTTGTTTTCTGATATTGCATAGCTTGAAAGGTTCGCCCACTGATGTGGGAAGATGCATTGGACCCGACCCCTTTTCTGCGCGAACTTCATAAGGGCGATGTATTGGTTTGTTCAAAATTCTTCATACATATAATTTAAGTAAACGCTGCTTTGCAAATTAATGTTGACCATCTGGGTTATCTGGGCAATTTTAGTGTACTAATGCATGCAGAAAAAGCCCAACATACGGATACGACATTTATAGTCTTTAAGACCTATCACGATGACAAATTCTTGAAGAGAGGGACGCTCTTTCGATCGAAATATATAAGTATTGCTTTTTGAAATCTTTTAACTTGCTTAATTGTGGTATTCTCTTTTTAAATTTATCACGGAGTTTTTAAGGAAATATTATTTGCATTTAAAGCCAATAATTTCTATTTTGCTTTATTATCTTACAATTTTTTTTAGAAAGATTTGAAAGATAGAAAAACAGTTCCGGAATTTTCCTTTGGTTTGAAATATGACGTAAATTTGATCACAGATTTCTTAAAAAAACACTTTTGCTTATATTGGGTCCTTACTTATAATAATGGGTACCTACTCTAGGTCAAATATTTGCCCCCCCCCCAAAAAAAAATTATGGTTTAAAAAAAAAAAAAAATAAGCCCGACTCGACTATTATTTTTTTCTGTTCGAACTTATTTTAATATCGATTTTTATTTTTGGTTTGTAAGAAATGTATTTTAACCCTCGAATTAGAGGCCAATTTAAGAAATTGCTCTACCTACTTCTTTTCAATAATTTTTACTTTTCATCCAATACCATTTGGTTTTATTAAAAATAGATAGATACAAATTTCAGTGCAATCCATATTATGATCCATTCTCCAACGAGTCCAATGTCGAAGTAGAGAGCTTCTGTCCTTACAAAATGTTCTTACTTTTAACATTCTGTGTCTCAAAAAGCGGGTTAAGGGGTCACTTAGAAAGTATTGAAATACCTGAAATACCCCTGTGTGATGTGGCTCACTTCTTGATATTTCTCCATCACACTTCGAGCAACTACCTGCGACCCAATACACCACTTAATGTACTCCTGAGTTTCTGGCTGAAAGAAGACATTACTAAAATATGTGAGCCAGGAGATGACTACTTTCAAGGCTATATATGCACTGTAACAATGCTGCTGCTGATGATAATGATGTTCCTTCTTTTTCATTTTTTTTTTTTGAGTTGCATAGTTGACGGTGGCGGGTGGCAATGTCGAGATTTCATTTCACTCTTCGGCGAATGACTTAATTATACATGCGGATGAGGAGCTGTTTAATGAATAATTTATTGCTGCCGGTACAATGTGTCTTGGCAAATGTGATTGAATGTGAAATTAATGGATTTCGTTGTGAGAACTGACAGCTAGATGAGGTGTAAATTATGTTCGACCTGAAGGAAGCAAGGCAAATGAGTTTCGTAGGTATAGTGCTTTTCGGATGAGATCTCTGTTGAGATATAATTGTATCACGAGGAATAGTTGAATAAGCAATGAGAGTTTTCCTAGAATAAATGTAGAGGGCTTGTGTTTTATATTGATCACGAAAGGGAAAGTGCATAGAGAGTGGGACAATAATGGTGCTTAAGTGTGCTTGCTATACAACAGGTAAAAAAGGACTTTCGATGGGGTTCATTTTATCAAGGTTTTTTTTTTAAAAAAAAGCAGACAGCAAGCACTTGCTCAACACTGAAACAAACAACATTTGCCATGCAACTTGGGAAATTTTAGGGCTAAAGTTGGCTCACTTATGCTCCAAAAATGCGTTAATTATGCTACCAAAATGAGCCCCGTCGTTTGGGATTTTTTCTCTTATAGGAACTGATCGTCGTTCGATTTTGTAGTTTCTTTAAATAAATTCACGGAGTTAAAGGCGCATTAGGTCTATGCGACTTTTGAATGTGTATTCAAGTCAATCACGCTTTTGTTACTGACAATTAAACAGATCAGCCATAATCTGCACTCACTAAATCCCTCACCAAACCCCTTTTAACTGGGTAATAAGTATATACCCTCATGTGAACTAAAACTCACCTCAATTTTACACCGCGTGTGTGTTCACAACAGTCCAATCAGTCGACAGTTCGTATCTGAAACAAAAGATAACTGACATCAATAATTTGAAATTTGATGCATAGCTTCATAGTTATTAAAATATTAATCAGGAAGCATCAACTTGTTGTACTTGCAGATACTATGCCAACAGCTACACAAAAACCACATCTCATTGTACAACAACCTTGCAAAACGTTGCCGGTGCTGGTATAGTTCCCACCCCCCAATGCACACAGTATCGCTATACATCAGCGTCATGCCACACATAGAGCCAGCATCGCTGTCTGGATCTGGACAAGTAAGTGTTCCGCTTGAAGGACCCCAAACAATACTGTTTTTTTCTGTTTCTCTTTTTTTGTGTTTAGCATTTTGCATCATAGGCAAGTATCTGCGGCGGAATACTCTGTGTAGCAACCTCGTTTATATAGGTCTTCTGCAGCTACATCGCACGTAATGATGGATAGATTTGACGCTACCTTGTGCTCAGTGATGTGGTTACAAAGATACAAGCTAATGTTATGTTATGACAAGCTGGGATGGTGGGGCTAATGGGCTGTAATTTGTTGCAAATTTTATGAGCCACAAAAGTCTCTATATGTAGAAATTTCCACAGAACTTTGAAGCAAACCAATCCCCCACCCGAAAGGGAACTTAATTTGTGGCAAGAGTGCACATTTTCGACTCGTGTCGTGACAAAACTTTTCTCAATAAATCATTTCAACACAGTATCGAGTGTGACATTTCTCCCCATCGCCGTCGTCCACTTGAAAGCACACACACACACCATTTCAACTGGTAAACGGCACCAAATAACCAACCGCCTACACAAAACACTTCTTGAACTTTGACACAGCAAACATCATCGAACAAAATACCGCAGAAAGACCGCTTTCCTCGTGGCGCAGATATACCATTTGCCATAGCACGACCCTTGGAGATATCCCACTTCGAGTATAAAGGCTGCAAGCGGACCATCGTATCTCGCCCCCAAAACATATACACAACCATTAGAACGACTCGAGCCAGAGTATAAGCACAAGTATATCCAAGTATCTTTTGGGGATATAGAAAATGCCAGAAATCTTGTTTAGCCACTTCAAAGTACTTAGGTACATGCAAGCAGTTGTATCTGTAAACAAAAGTTAAGTCTATCTATTGGGCATATCTCGCACATGCAAGCCAACCTAATTCGATTGGCAGTGCACTCGTATTATATAGTATATGTACGGCCGAGAAGGCAGCGCGCTATGGAAGAAAGTTTTTCTCCTTAACGTGTTGTACAGTGCACACCCGTAAATGGCGAAGTGGCACCGCACTTTCGATCGAAACTGCAGTTGGGATGCAACAATGACAGCAACTCGACTCGACGCCAACCGCGCACAAAACAACAACGCAGTGATCTCCTGGGAAGATACAGCCAGTTCAAGTATATTTTTTATTTTTGTGTTTCTCGCCATTTGTAACTATTTACTTTTTCCAGGCCTCCTTATAGGCCAACATCCGATGCAAACGGATACAATGGTTTGTTTGTTTGGGAACATGATGTTTGCGGGACATATTTGGCACTCAAAAGGTTCATTAATCATCGAGCTGCGAACATAAATATGGACGGGATGTGCGCGAAAATTTTACACCTTGTCAAAGGTGCTTGCACGGTTAGTTGGAACATGGCGGCGCCGGCCGTGTCTTTTGTGGGACCTTTTGGACTGATTAGAAAGTTGGCACGATAATGATGGCGCGTACGAAGTGCCATATTTGAATGTGGGGTGTTGTTGGACATTTGCAACATGTCACTGATGCAAGGGATGCTGTAGAGCTTGTGGGAAATGCTGGCACTTGGTTAATCCAAGAAATTCGGCAGCTCCAGTATGGTTTTAATTCGGTTCCAATACCTATATAACCGAGCGACGGCGATGGCGTAGTATTTTGCGGACCACGCAAACGATAAAGGATACCGGTAAGTGGATTGCAGATGCCGCCAATTAGGTCTTATTAAAATTGAAGATAAACTTGTAAAAAGTGTTAGAGACGCGTGTGAAGCTAAAAGCATTCAGTATTGTCCATCATCCTCTTAACGTACGAGATGAATAATAGATTTGTGAAAGGTAATGTTGATGGAACTATACCTGCTGGTGAACACTTCGGTTCCTGTCGACAAAAATGTAGGTAGAAGAAGGTCTTCCGGAAGAATGATTGAATGGAATTCATGAGGCTATATCAAAAACAAGTGGATCCCTAAAAGTAGGTATATCACCTGCAGATACCTTGAAGAGGTTTCTTTCGGATTCCATAGCCCTATCGTCTTGTACTTTTTCTGATAGGAGTTGTAAATGAGGTCAATGCTCTGACTAAGCCTTATCTTAAAAATTTCGTTGCCTTGAGGTTTCTGTACTTTTCCTCGGAGCCCACCTAATGGCTATATATACATACCTACATATTTCTTAGTGGAAGATGCTTGCATATCTGCCAACGCATTTAAAGTATTGTTGGGTGTAATCTGGAAAAGGAATCTGTGAAGTTTGGCCTTCACTGTTTGAAAATCATCGACAATGACAAATATGACCTCCATCCCTACCTGGTCACCTTATTTTCAAAAAGCAGATCTTCCTTCACGAATACCTAAAAGCATTTGAAAAATTTGGTGGCCAAACATATACAACCTCAGAACAAATTAATTTAACAGAAGTCAGAAACAATCGTAATCAATCGCCGAGAGTACTCGTAGAGCTGAAAGGGTTATACTTAAAACGCAAGGAAAGACTTCCTTGATACTGTCAAAACCCCTCATCAATAGGGTACACTTTTTTTTGGCGTACCGATAACGGCATTATTTTAAAACCGATTCTTACGAAACATGGATCAATGTCTATTGTTCTGTCACACACGATAAATCATAACAAAGCTAAAAGTTCTTGATTTACATATTTGCATAATAAAGACAAAAGAAAGATACATTTGTCACACATTTGACCAACGTCTTATCCCGTTACTACGAACATAATCCGACTTATGCTTAATTTTTAATATAATCCAGTTGTCTTTAGAACTAACCCTAATTATGGTTATTTGTCCAAAAATAAAAATGATCACATTTTCCTGCCCCACATCAAATTTATCGCCTCAGATGTCGGCGAACTTTAAATAGCATTGTCCCATACCTAGCTCGAGTCGGTTCGTCTAACCTTACATACCCCTAGCCAAGAGGAACTCCAATAGGGCTAAACCAGTTCTAGAGTTGCACACTCATGACATTTTTTTTTTATGGCGAGTTTCAAACCTCACGATCTCGACACGTTGTGTGGGAAGTACAAATGTCTTCCCAGAAGCGCCCATAAAAAATTTAATTAGACGGGCAATCTGCTCACTTATATTACATCCGACGACCCGTCCACAATTTGGCATTTAATTTGAGAAGCACAATAAAATATCTGGGCCAACACAAATCTCGCATTCCCCGTAAAAATTCCCACGACTTACAGGCCAAGTCACCCACATTAGTTGGTATGGATACCACATCTGGGATCGAGACGCCATCATATAGGTGGGAGTAGCTGTTGTAACTGTATTCATACTAATTCACCATTACACGAAATGGAAATCCTTAGCCAAATTAGAATCTGGTTCGCACGCTCAACACTTAGCCGCACCGCAATTGCAATGAATCACGCACACGAGAATTTCCATTTCAATTTGGAAAAGCGTGCGCTTGCTATTTATAGATCACACGACCAAGTCAAGTCAGCCAGCAGTCGTCGCAATGATACAAAACAGAACCTAAGCTGGCTGCTCTATTAGGCGATCAATTTGAAATGTCATTCGTTGACGTTTGAATAATGTTGTTCTGCGGCCGAGTTTAGAATGGACCCTGCTCGCACTCTTTATGGAAATGCTTGCTTGCGCAAATGTCGACTTTTAGTTTTTCTGTTTTTTTTGTTTTTTTTTTTTGTTTTTGGAAGCGTAATAAATCCTGAGACGTGGTTTTGCAAACAAGCCCAGGTACTCGTAATTAATAGCAAGTAATGAATGTTAAATGCAAGCGAGCGCTTACTAATTTATTGCTGTCACTGTCAGTGGAAATGCGCGCCAAAATGGAAATGATGTTTCGATAACAACTTTTGAATTTGTACGCAGTAGTGTGACAGAACGTTCCTTTTACTTCAACACGCCTTATGCAAGTGTTTACACAATCCGCACAAAATTCAAAAAAAGGACAGAGCGCAACAACAATACCATTAAGTGAACGAAACGGCGCGTGTGTGTGATTACATCCGTTTCGCATTATAAAGCTTCAAGCTGTCGGTTCCTGGGGTCGATACTTTCTTTTTGCGTTGACTGAAATCGATTACCTCATTACGTAACCTAAAATGCTGTCGCAGCTTACACTGAAGGTTGTAATGGCGACACTTGCTCCCCCTTTCGGAGTGATCCGATCTGTATTTGGGAACGTCATTGATTGGTATCTGATTTACGATGAGCCAGTGACTGATGTCAATTAAAAAAAGCTCGACAGTGAGAGTCAGTATCGATCTCGACTTGTTCCGTGTGTCAATCAATTACTGACACCAGCATGATCGGAAGTCTAGCTAGTAGACCAACCTAGTGCCTTATTTTCGTTTTAATAGCTGTTTTTTTTTTTTATATTTCCGTTGCATGTTGCTTGCTCATATCGGATAGACTTTGCGTGTCGAATACAATTTTGTGTTTACAGAGAGAGCCCATCGATAAAGACCACTTTAGGGCGGTAATGGTAATAATTATTATACTCGCGTTTTTGAATGTGCGTTAGAAGAATGGTTCTGTGGCTTAAGGATCGTGGTGCCCGATTTGTGGGAACTATTCTAGGCACGCAAGCGATATTCAACAGTAACGATGGTCGTAGATCTTTTCTTGTTGCACTCGCTGGTTGACCTAGTTAGATTTGAGGAAACTAATTGACTTGTAGAAATCTAGCTAATTGTCGTGTACATCCATCATGGGAAAAGGTGTTTGGCGGTCTTTTAAGATGTATTAGGCACCTACAAACAATTAAGTTCTTTCAGTTTCTTTTGAGGTGCAGCGCTAATAGGTTCGAGCGGGAGAAATAGTGTCTGGAAACGGAAAATTGACGATCTGTCTTCGATGGAGGATCATTTTAAGGTGATGATGTACGGTAAGTAAGTAAGATGTACACTGTACAGTCTATTCGTTATATGGTGATTCGGTGTATTGAAATTACTAGAATTCGTAGTCATTTAAAAGACCCCGCAGCGTTATCGTTAAGGTTTCGTTTTCTTGGTTCTTCTTCCTCAACTGACTTCAAGCTTAGACAGTTTATCCCATAGGAGGGGTTTCTCATCGCCATAGGAACTAAAGATCACAACTTTTCTGTAAGTATGTACTCAATTTTTGGTGAACTGTACCACTCAATTAGTCACAAAATAGTTATCTTCATCATTTTGTTATTATGGTTATAGGGGAGAAGATCGAAGCTGAGAGTGTTCAGCACCTTCTAGCTTCTACCACTAAAATAATGTCTCGGCCGATTGGAATTTAATTTATTTCAAAGTTCAATTATAAATGCTTGTTTCGAACTCGGGTTAACTAGGTATATATAAGACCCTAGTGTAAAAGTTATTAGGAAGAGCTTTATCAGATTTTACAAACAAATTTTACATTCGAGAACACTTTGAACCTTGTAAGTTTCTACAACTTTTATGAGGTCAGCCGTAAAATTGGAGCATCTTCAAATGTCGTCACAAAGAGGAATCTATACGTCAGCGGCATAAATAATGCCCCTCCTTCTGACTGTATCTGAGCACCACTAGGTACCATGAAAAAGTCACATTTAAGGATTTGAGCTCTGAAACAAATGGCAGCCAGCTGAAAAATATTATTCTCATTTTGTTGCATGGTACAAAACAGCAAATAACTTTACTAACTATAGGTTAACACGTAAGCTCGGAATTTCTTAAATTTCTTAAATGAAAACCAAAATAAGATTTAGATGAAACCTTCACCAAAATATTTATTTATAGGCTGTATAAATTATATCGTTTTATTCATAAAAATACATCAAAAAAATGTTTTTCTTTTTGTATGTTTTAGCTCAATATAAATATTTCGTTAAATATTCTTTTTAAGGAATTTATTAACAAAAATTCAGCTTAAAGCGGAGAAGCACACATATTTGCCGGTGTCAAAGTTATTTATGCCAAACTTCCGTTTGTTTTAAAAATAAAAACTCAACTCACACAAACGAATGGTTGTGACAAGTTAACCCTTAGAGAACCTATACTGACCTGTTGCTACTTTCCAAATTATTATTATTATAGCCAATATCCGTTAAGTTGGGAGTTGTAAATCAATCTAAGGCCATAAACCATAAGGCCGCGGCTGTCTACTTATTTTGTTGCAAGTTATTAATTTTTTTTTATTGGTTTCGATACCTTGCTCTATTTGCAGAGAGGGGGCCATCAGACCATTCGTTTTAATCCGCAGAACATAGATCATACCCGCTGAATTTACTTTGCATTGACTTGCAAAATGATGTCATATTCATGAAATTATCCTGTTTATGGCCTCTGAATTTCTATCACCTTTTTATTGTCATACCTACTTGTTTTAGTTGCCGCTAGCAAAACACTTCTAACAAGATTGTGATTCATTCCCACATCAGCAAAAGCTCCGAAACACCGTGTGAATATTTTGCTTTATTTTACCCAGATTCGTAACATGATTACTGCAACAAAAAAAAAACATTAGCATTTTACGTTCACTCAAATATCTACCCCTTCTAAAGCGAACCGATTTAAACTCACCTCTCAACGCATTTAAGATCCCTACGCCGAACGTACATCTATTAATCTCAAATGTCAAGGATGCCAACTCCATTAGATAGGAATACTATTAACTAAGAGGGATGCCCTCACTGTACAATGTTCGACCCCACGGATTACTCATGCGAACGCAACCGACCACCTCTCATTCTCAATGAAATAAAATTAATTACCCATAAATTATCCATTTATGGCGGCTCGGTCAGTTAACACTCATACATATAGACGCGTGTAGATGATGATAGTATGTGTATCTGCTGCACATATTTTGTACAGAGGAACACAAATAAGCCATTAACCGTTCGCCAGGTCGGACATTTAAGTTAGTAATCTAAATTAACTGCACTGCACATTAACAGACTACAAATTGATTAATTATTATATTCGTATGCAAGTGGGCAACGGGCATTGTGCCGTGTCGATGTTCGATCAGCTGTGAAATTTGTAATAACCATCTACGATAGTACGTTTTGTGAATAATGTTATTGTTTCGTTTTGTTTATTGTTGAATGTGTTTCTAATTACATTGTTGTGGCGGTGAGTAGCCGGTTTTTAATTGACTTGCAAGCTTTAAGGCAAAACGTGCTTTGAATGAAGTGCCTGATGCGAGAACAGTTTTTCTTTAGAAAGTAAATATTTTTGTGGGATCTTTTAGTTCAATGTCGAAGGGAACACAAGGCCGCACAGAGTGTGGTCGATGTATTAGTATTTAATGGGCACATGTTTTTATTATTAGTTTCACCATGCGGAGGGATATTCAGCCTTGAACCGGAGGAAGCTCCAACAAAATTTGTGCACCGATCCACATCCTTACAAAAATAAGCGAATCGACTTATAATTCCTCACGAGACTTTTCGAAAATATCTTGGCCGTGTAGTTTAATGGGTTTAAGTTAATCTTACACTGTAAAACTGGATACAGGATTCTCCAACAATCTCTGCGGTCTTGGTAAGGACGATCCTTTCCGATATGAGTAAATATTGTTCGATTTTATTCCCCACTAAGTTGGCAACAGTGGAAGAGCACATTACACGCTTGAAGACGAACTTTTATAAAGATGGTTACATGGTTGCACAAAGAGTAGGTAATGATTCAACGAAGCTTGCCATCGTTGGAAATCCGAGAGAAGATGACAAGAAGATCTCACCTTGGTACATCGTTTTACTGTTGCATGTTTTACTACTCTGTAAAGTTACCCTTTGAGGACGCCCCTGTCTTATCTTTCAATAAGAACGCTTCAAGTTTGAACAAAGACTTCTGGGTGAGGAGAAACAAATTAAATACGTGGCGCAAAAGGTCCGTAGAAGTACCTTAGGCTTAGCTTCTCGAAACTTTTCGTTTGTGTGCTTATTTATTTTGTGGGAAGAACGGAAGAGACCTATAATTTATACCGACACCGACCGTTTTGATTTGAGAAGCCTTTCCAAAGCACTTTTTTTCCCGGGTGTTTGTCAGACTTTCCGGCATCCTCCGGATATTCTTTACCTACTTCCGAAACCTTTCTGATCCCATACTTTTCAGTATTGCAGAGAATGTTATAACCTTTTATTCAAAACCTTAATTGTCCGAATATTTCCGTCGAAATCAAAATGTTGTAAACTTTTAAATGCAATAACTGCACTTCGCATTAATTTTAACAATTGGGGATCGTACATCGTACAATTAACACGCTTCATGTATTTCAAAACGCCACAGGATGGGTACCTTCTGTCAAATACTTATTCAGCGTGTTAAATGGATTATCTTCTCCGACCTGACATTCTAAGCTCATGTCTACCCTGAGGCACACTTCTCCACAGTAAAGATTATCATTTTCAAAACTGATTAACCACAATTTGACCTTTACACACCGAAACAGGAACTGTGCAAATAATCCATTACTACCAATGCTCATTTAAAACTCCCGCCGGTCTGTCAGACACCTTGCATGATTTATCGGCGACCTTGAGAAAAACTCCGTCACACAGTTACTTTGCCTTCGACACATACCTCTCTATACCATCCATTACTGACTCGCAATTGAAACAAACTTGGTCAAATATCACTCCATCTCCATTAGATGAGAATCCAAGTCCGACATTTACGACAAGGTACATACCCATACATCAACTAGTTTTGACACAATCTCACGATTTCGCTGTCAGCCGTGATTGGCATTGAATTGCATAATTGCAACACGTTTCTTGAACCTTTTTGCCCCTCGCTCTAATTCTAACAACGACCAGAGTTCCCATTTCGTGAAGCAAAAAAAGAAAAAAAAAAGATTTTTAACAAAATATCGAAATGCCCCCCGAAACTCTATCGTAGCAAGTTGAATTACCCTGGGCTGTCGAAATGATTTATTATGTGTTGTTGGCATGTCTTCGCGCAAACAGACTTCAGATGAAATGTTGAGCCTAGCGGTTTTATCTCCATGTACTAATGTTTTCCTCATTCCAGTGGTTGGTACTATAATGCAAATTAATGGCATTTCAATTAAAAGAGTACAGACCGAGTACTAGACCGACCGGGCGGTCTAAAAACTTGTATACGTTCGTGCTCATTTGGCAAATGATCTGGTTTCTTCAACGTTAAAGTTGCAGTTTTTTGTTTTATGATCTAGAAGTAAGGTGCGTTCACGAGGCGATTCGATAAGGTAGCAAAAGCTGGAGCAATTAATTCTACAACTAATGCCAATAGGCACGTCAGTAGAATTTAATTATATTGTCTTTGATTTTACTTCTATCGAATTAGTGCTGCATTGCTACTTGAGGCGTAAGGACTGTTTTGCAATTATTTATCACAGTACTGGAAGGTGCGCCACAGGGCGAGTTAGAAATGCAATTTAAATGTGCACTAGTTGCACCAAATTATTGCAGTTGAATGTTCCTATAGAAATAAGATCCTCTGCGGAGCGGTCTTGTACTTGTCTGATATTAGGCCGAAATGTTAATGATAAAGGTTTTATTTTATCTGATTCAAATTTCATCGATGCAAACTCTTAAAAGTTCAATCCATGCTGAGGTTTCAGCTTAGTTTGTTTTTGAATTTTCCTCCGCATCTTCGTATCAACCAGAACTAAGAAAAATAGATGAAGACCCATACACAGTGCAGCTATAGTGAGGAGGCCAACAATTTAATGCAAACGCGCAAGACTGAATTGGGTAGCTTCTAAAAGCATTCGCCGACTGCCCCTGATTATGTAGGAGGGATTTCATACATGTGGTCTGTGGCCGATCCATTTTCAGGAGTCTTACATACATTTTTCCAGCACTAAACCAGTTGGAGACTTAAGAAGTTTTTTTTTAAAACCTGTTAGGTACAGTCATAGAAAAAACCTGTATCGAGATCAAGTTTAGTATTCCCTATAAAAATAAGTCTTTTTACCTACAACGAAATAAGCGACTTATACAGAGAATAGAGAACAGTGCAGTTTTGATGTTTCTTTAGCATCGACCATAGTATTTCAAAGATCATCATTGCAACATAGTTTTTTATAGACTCAGATGTCAGTGCAACATTCTAGAACTTGCAAGACGTCGCACTCTTTTTTTACTTACTTGTCCTTCATTTCGTACTTTTATTTCAATCACAATGGAAACACAGTCTACAAAGAAGTCATAAAGGACCTTCCTTTTATCTGCTATTTGATTCACTTTCAAAGGCGGTTACTGTAGGTACCCACCCATCCTATCCCATATCCCTGCTTTTAGGCACCTTTTACGTAGGTTTCATTCATACCGTAGAACTATACACCTTCCAAGTTCCATTAGCTACTACTTCCCCTGCCACGTCCATATATGGATGCCATAAAATTCCCACGAATTCTATAAAACACCAGTCACGGATGACGGTGATAGTGACCGTGACAGTGCAACCCCATGAATTCAATGCCACGCTGAAATATTGTAAACCCTGAAAAATTCGCAAAAGAGCGTAATTGTGATTTATCGCTAGATAAAACTATTCAGATGGTGTCTACACTTCAGCTAAGTAGGTGATGATTCAACGAGGAAAATAAAAAAAGTATCTATGTAAGTACCCACAAACGCCGCGATAAAAACCATTTAGTTCACAGAAAAGGGTACTCCACAAGCAGAAGCACTAAAAATCCAAATTTTACGATCCTCGAGTTCCCAAAGAGGAATACAAAAAATACGAAAAAAAAGAGAAAAACTGGAAATGATACTTGACTACTGATGTTTGCAGATAGCCAGCAACTGCTCTTTTAGTTCAAGGATCGTCGTCCGAATGCCCTTCAAAAACCAGAGGAGACACGTTTGTTTTGATTCGCCTTTCTTTACGCGTGGAATACTAATATTTAAATCGTGACTTGTTGAATGTATACCTCCATATCGGCTTGTTGTTATTAGATCAAGGTAGTTAAATCATTAGTGCGCATAAAATGTTGATTGGCCTCAAAGTAAGAGCGCAAAACATTAGGAAATTGTGAATGAGTCAAAAAAAAAAAATAAATCTGGACAATAAACTATTTTTAACGCTTCAGATAGTTTGTTGAGTGCTCGTGTTTACTGTTAACAAGTGCGCTCCGCGTATACCTATGCGCGTTTATGTATTAAATAATTTTTATTGGATTAACATTCTCGTTACGCCAGTGGATTGTGTATAAAAAAGCATGACTTTGGTTACGTAATAGCAGAGCGATTGCTTTTAACGTTTACGTACTCGGTAGTCAGTAGAGTACTCCTTCGCAGGTAGAAGCAGCAGTTGTGTATTTTATTGGTCAGCATTTTGGTGAAGGAAGTAGTTGTTAAGAATAAAATTTAGGCAAAAACTTATCCAACGGGACTTAGATGGGTATAGGCAAAGTGGTCATTCAACCTGGGATGATCAGTCGAATAAATGTTGCCTGATTAGCGTCATTGGGTGTCGGCTTATAAGGGGCAAAAGGCATTCAAAATTGTCGACTTTGCAGAATTTATTGGGAGAAATAACTTTGAGGAGCTAACGCACTTTTGTTAAATAGGTTCTTTGTCGAACCCAAGCAATGGTATATATCATATATATATATATCAGAGATGTGTGGATTTATTTAGTTGACATTCAAAGGGCCACATGCTTTAAAAAACAATCTTGTCGACCTTTGTCCGAAGGTTTCTGAGAAAACACAACATAAAAAATTGGTACAATGATTTTTCGACTCACTATTGAGACCTTAAAGGCGCAAACCTCTTCTTTGGAGCTATGGGAAAGGAAGGATTTCAGAAAATGAAAGCCAGGAAGTTACAGATCTTTAAAAGCTAGAAGCTACATTGAATACATAATGGCCTAGAAAATTGAATGACGAACTATAGGAGCAGTACGACCCAGGTACGGTGTACTCAGTCAAAAAATTGAACACCAGTCGACTGAGATGGTCGTGACAGGTAGAACGAATGGACACAAATGTTCGGACCCAGAGGGACAATGCAGTAGAGGAGGACCTTAACTTCGGTGGCACATTAGAGTAAAAGGAGATCTCAACCAGCTTAAAGTATGCAACTGGAGGCATTTGACAAAGTGACATACTAACTGGAAGGGCTTGTAGCAGCGCTCCCAGACCTTGAAGACTAGTTCCCCCCCTTTTCTTATCAGGAAAAGCGTTAGTTAAAAAATCCCTTTTCTCTCCTAAACGAAACACTTAAAAATTGTAACTGTTTTTACTAAAAATAACCATATCACATAAAAACATGCATATTCTACAATAATTCCCTTTCTACCAGAGAAAATATCAAAACGAGCACGAGCTCAGGTGCACAAAAATTCAGTATCTGCAACTGATATTGCTGAACAAAAATTCTGAACATCAAGTTAGGAATATATAAAGCAACAAATTTGTAAAAGCAGTTTGGTAACATAATCTTCCGATTTTGTTCTATCCGTATATAACGGACAGCTACTGATTAAAATAACCTTTAACCTAAGCTTGCTTGATATAAAAAAGACAGTCTTTTCCTTATTTAATTGAACCGAATATTGTCCCACAAAAGTTGTCCCAAACATCAACAATCATATAGCTTTCTTTTTGGTACTTGTCCATTCTAAATCCGCTTGCGTATAAGACGCATTTTGGACCACCGCGAGTTGCACATTTTCCAATTGATTATTCAATTTTCGAATTAACGACTGCGACAGCAAAAGTTAAATGCAAACTTTCTAGCCAATCGGATGCAGATACTTGCCAACATTCCCAACAAGAGGGATTAACCGCAATCAGTTGACTTTGCGGCTTAATTGGTAATATTAATGAGCTGCCAGTGCGGATTATGCGCTGCGCAGCTACCCTCAGCCTTCAATTCATTGCCCATCTCAAACTCAACAAACTTCACACCTTTCATCTTAAAGGTTAATAATCATTTTATAGCTCTCGCATTATAGTGATATACCTTAGCTCTCTTAATCAGGCAGACTGACAGTCTTTGTCGTTTCCGGATATGCCTGGGTCGATGGTTGAACATTCACCATAGCCCCCCAGGGAGGAGACATTAAGAGTCTCAGCAAAGACAAACAACAGCGACTTTATCTAGATAAATTATCATTGTAATTGCCAAATAATGCATTGCAACTTTCACGAAACGCACTTAAGCACGGTGCATATACGTAGATTACTGACCTGGCACTGGTTAGGGTATTGTGCGTGTTTTTTTTTTTTTTTTGTCTGTATTGCGAGTGCGAGCGGCTTTTCAAAGTCATATGCGGGTACCCTCAGCTATTCTTCATCTGGGTGTCCACTCTTTTTTTCTTGCAGTTCCATTCATACTCTGCATACCTATGACGACCTGAATAACTTTCGATTTCGATTTCGATACCGATACCGAACCGCGATGCAGTGCCCTCGAAATTAATGACTGTCAAAGTTAATAATTCCTATAAGCTCTTCAAATGGCGATTAAATAAATTGTGTTGAGCGGAGCAGACATACATTATTATGCATGCATGTGGAGCACTTTTGTGTGTGGACATTTGAAATGGGAGACCTCTTGAGATGGATTTAGGGCTTTGAGAGAATTATATGGACATAATGGAGGATTATAAGGGTACGTGATGTGGCCCTCTAAAGAAAGTGAGTTTTGGTGCTCTTGGGTTCGGCGTACATGCATGGAGAAGACGAAAACACTGAACGTGTATTAAATGTCTGACCCTTGAGATGGAGTCTGGTGCGCGACGACCATGTGTGTCTTATTAGATGGAAGGCGAAAGTACTGACCGTTGCATTTGTTGCATTTTATGTAATTGCAGAGTAATTTTTGCGGCTTAAGGCGGTGTTTTCTTTTGTTTACGAAACACGCGCGTGCGTAATTAAGTGGCTATGTGATGCCACTGGCTGACGAGTCTTATGCAAATGAGGCTCAGGAGTGGATTAAATAATTCCGAAATGAGAACAGCTCCAGTTGCTTAATACATAATTTTAAAGTGCCGTAGCAGATGGGTTTTTGTGGCGTCATAATGGAATTTTGAGGTTAAAACTGGGTGATTGGAATATTTATGAGGTAGATAGTCTGTTCATGAGTAGATAATGTGGCATCGGTCATAGGTACCATCGCAATAAGAATGAGCATCATATACCTATAGGTCTCCTACGGAAAATGGTGTCTATTTATCATTTTCCTACATTATGAGGTCGGTTTACCAACCATAAATTTAAATGGCTTACGTTTTACAGTCTTTTATCCTATCCTGATATAAATATTATCTTCTTCTGCACAAGACGTATGAAAGTTGGTTTCTTTAAGCCGCCTGTCTTCCGAAAAAAAAACAAGACGTATAGGGCCATCGCAAATAAGTTCCGATGGAAATGTTTCCCTTGTCAGCAATGTAAATAAGATTGCTGAATAGGAAACATTCCGGGGGAAATATTATTCCCGATCCAGATAGGGGTGGTAGAACATTGCTAGGTATATGGAGTAAGTAGGAGTTCTCTTATGAGAGTAGCCGCAGCTTCAAATAGATCGAAAGTTGGTTCCGTGTAGAAAATATACATGAAATGCCTTCAGGCTTTTTGAGCTCAAAATTCTGTCTTTTACAAATTGCCCATATTTCAGAAGTCTTTTTAAGCTCTTTTTATAAAGAACCTCCAGTTCGGCCCAGATTCAACTGATGTAACCAACCTTCTTATATTTAGCTATCAAGGTGAATATACAGCATATGTAATATCGTTAAGTCAGCGATGTTAAAGTAAAGTTACACTTTAAGAGGAAAGAGATGCTTGAGCTGAAAGCAGTTCTTCATTATTGACAAGGCACTAATAAGATCAGGGTTCAAATATTGTCACCATAATACATGGTGCTCTGATCGACAATATTCACTAAACCTATATTTTTGTAGCGGCGAGGTGTTCGACTAAATTTTGTTCACAACCATTTACATTTCGAAGTCTTAAGTAGCCATCAACATGGCATATGGTTCAAGAGAATTAACGAAGTTTTTGTTGTTAAAAATAAATGTCTAAATGCTCTAATTTTTTTTTTGTTTGCTACATTAGTATTTTTTGTGAAGGCCCTAATTTTCGGCTCGTGGCCCTTTTTGGCAACCTTTTTTTAATTTTTTCAGCGGCAACGCTGACACCAAGCCCTATTTGCAAACCTTATCTACAAAAAAAAAAAAAAAAAAAACAAAGCGAAAACTGCATAACCAGTCATCGCAAATATGGTAATAATTTATAATTTCATGAGTAGCAGCAGAGGGTCATATCTGTAATAGAGGAATATTGACAGTAAGTCGATAGTTTCAAGGCGATCTTTATAAAGATTGAGTCATTTATCTCGATCCCCAGCACAAGGAACTAGAACTTCCGCCTAGATAGTCAATAGACTTTGGATATACAATCCTGTGAAACAAAGTTAATTTTCAAGTACCAAGATATGAAAGGCAGCATTCTCATCATTGAAAATTGCAAACATAGGATTTTGCAATAAGGCTTATGGCCATGGGTGTCAAACTGAACTGCCCAGTATAATTTGTAGTCTTGTGGTGTTTGACGTTTCATGGCCGTTTCGAAAGTACTAACAAAATAATAGGTACATAAGTTCAAGCTGTTATATCACACTGAAATGAAAAGACCATATATCTAGAAATGCGAACATGCCGGTAAATCTCTTGAGCCTACGTAAATCGAAATAAGAAGAGTAAATGTTTTATTTAATATTAAATTGTTATATCACTCTTAATGAAAGACCATATATTTATGAAGACGAATATTGAAGGTAAATCTGTTGAGCCTACGTAAATGCAACAATAAAAGTAAAATTTAAATGAGAAGAGAGTATTCGTCTTTACAATTAATTGATCTAATTGAGGTTCAAAAGGAATCCATTTATTTTATTCCGGAAGTGCGCTGTTTGTCATTCACACCGTTAATTGTACTCCGATTGACATCTTGTTTCCGTATAGTTCCGAATGAAAGCGAAAACGCACGATTAACATTATACACAGTTTCAAATTTAAATTTGAATAAGCATCCCATTGCGTAGGCTTCCATAAAGCGGTGATACAAAGCACCATACCCGGTAGAGTACGGGGAAGAGGTGTATTAACATGCTAACATGAAGTGGGTGGCCCTGAACATAAAAGTAAAAGTTTTAACCTGCCGGAGATTCTAGAAATATGTAATGAGGTGTAGGAAGACTAAGGCAAATTTTCACATGAGGCGTCTTTTTATGCTCGCATTTGATCGATACAGGAAATCAATATGTTACAATATAAACAACAACGATGTGACCAGTTCTATTGTTCATCTGGCATAGTAGGCCGGAAAAAGCAGCACTTGTTAAATTTTCTTAAAACATGTGCCTTTTTGATTCAATGTTCTTCAACGGTTATGTATGTTATATATGCATAAACTTAAATAGGTAGTCTGAGAACTGTTCGTAGACGCACTTAAAAAAATTATCCATAAGACCAGAGACGACAACTTAAGGTTCTTAAAATGTGAACCGCCCCAAGAGATACTGAATGGAAAGTCCCCATATACGAAATCACTTATGAGTAGCATTCCATCTGCTTTAACAGACCACTCTCGGAAACAGCCTCCGCAATAAAACCCAACAAAATACGCGCCCTACTTCTCAAGTTCGCTGGTAAACTCTTTTGTTTTAAGCAACAATTACATCACGCTCGTAATTGTTTGCCTGTCATATCCCTCTTCATGAGTACTCAATTAATTGTTGCCAAAAAGTCAACAAGTCACAACACGATCGCTTGTGCAAAAAATATCTCAGTCATCTTCACAAATTGCAAACGAATACGAAAATAAATTCCCACCGTAAGTGCCATTATTATACGTTTACATCATCACCTACGCACACAAACCCGTGGATACATCCGACTTCAAGGTTGCAATTATGTGTACAACTTTTACTTGCGATGCGATCGTGTTCGATTGGCGTACTCAAGCAGATGAGCATCACTTGGAGTACTCCCTCAAGCACATGACCTACTCACATCCATATTGACAAATTTGTGGCAAACACAAACGCCATCTCTTCTTACTTCTCACACATGTTTACATTGAGTGCAGCACTGTGGGTGTACCGCATCGACTTCTACCATTCAATCACACTCTGTCAATGATCACGGGTAATTCGTAGTCGCAATCAAACGCGGGGGCGGCCGATATGGCACTTGCGCGATGTGTTCCATTATGAAAATTGGCAACAACGTCCAAGAAGCCATGACCAAATACAGAGGTCATGGTTCAACAATTTTACAAATTAAAGTCTTGATCTTGTAAAGAGAATAATTTTATGGATTCCCATAGAGTCTGCTCCAAAATTGCTTGTATCCTGATTAAGCACTGTTGCCACTGCCCACCACTTATGTGCCAAATTGGCCACACGCCAGCCGATGGAGTGGAAAATTGCAGCAGCCTTCTTCACAGGTTTGGCCGGCGTATACTCATTAGTTTTTGCATCGATGTCGACCGCGCGAATTCTCCGCCAAACCAAAATGAGTGGCTGTTCAATAATAAAACCGCCCAACGGCGGCGCGGTGAACCCGAGCCAACAAGCAGCAGCAGTGACCAGTGTTGTGCTGGATTTTTATTCTGCGGACGGCTCACACCCGTAGGTGGTTAGTTGTGGTTAATTGAAAAGAAAATGACCACCGCCATTGCCATTAAACTACTGCAGCTCGGCTACTGGACGTCAATTCAAGTATCACCCATTTGTCGGATCGATATAGTTGAACCAAGGCGTAGTACATTCGACCCACAAGGCCGAGCACAGCTGAGCATAGATTGCGTCTGGCCAAGTATGGAGCAACACCTGACTGGCTCGAGTGCACTATGGCTATGAGATCATAATTTCCAGTATTTGTCAGATTTTTTTGCAAACTGCATGTGGTATGGGGGCCACAGTGTGCTGTAGTTACAAAGCTCACAAAGCTATTAACTTTGTTAATTGACCGACTTGCAGTTGGGTATAGTATCTGTGGGAACAAATTTGCGCTCAGCAAGGTATTGTTTATGAAGTGCTTAGCGTGTGATTAAGTGTTTATACTAATGCAAGGCAATAAAAGCTTAATGAATGCGATTTGGAAATTGGATGCGGAAATAGAATTCGAAATGGACGGAGCGGTGGTGGTGGGGTTTCACTTAGTCGACAAATAATTCGGCTGCAGTCGACAATGGATTGTAAAGTAGCGACAAGTGGTTGGTGCTTCTTCTCCGGCGGAAGAAGTGAGTGCTTGCGCTCTGTTTTCTGTCCAACTCTTTCGATTACTTTAAAGTTTAAACAAACGATAGGTTGCTTCACGGACTACTGGCTGAAATATCTTGCCTGAGCTAACTTTTCGAGGTTCAATTATTTTTGGGCAATATGAGATGCGGTAAAAATTCAGCAAGCAACTGCACTTTTGGCGCTTCTTAATTACCACCTTGAACAAAACCAAAGTCATGATTAGTTTCTCCTCGAGCTTCAGTAGGTTTATTGAACGTTTATTTTAGCTTGAGGCTCTCAGCAGAAGCTCGTACCGCAGGCTAATTTAGTTGGATTGAATCAACGGTGTCCAGATGGCAGATATATAGTTTAAGTGTTAAGTTTCATTGTTTGACATGCAATGTTCTTTCCAAGGATATATTTACAATACAAAGCCCGCACAAATGGCTGCAGTGATGAGCATGGGAATACTGAGTGGTTCAGTTAGAGTCGGTGCTGATGATTTGCAAAGAACACTCATGGCGGAAATAGCCTCAATTCTATGAGCTGGAAGTATGAGTCATTCGACCTAGACGATGATAGTCAACATTTCCGTCTCTCCGACCAACACAAAGTTAGGATAGAGAGGTTAAAACGAAATTTAATCTGGCTGATGGAGTGCGTGACCAGAGATTTCAGTTTGAGTGGAAAAGCGCCAATTTTGACGCTTTTTGAACGAAGAAGGGGAAATCGAGGGACAAGCTGTGAAACATAAATTGCTAAAAAATAAAATTTAAAAGTATATTTTCATTACGAAAAACAATTCCAAGGAAGAACTGCTCATATTAAATACTAAAGAAAATAGCCCATCGAACGTCTGCGTATAAGAATTTTTGTGAATCTGAATGAATTCACTCGTTTGGATATTATCTCTAATACAAAAAGAAATTGTATAGTTGTTTTTATGTTAATATGGTTATTTTAAGCATGTTAATAAAAACGTTTCGTTTTTTTTTAATTTTTCATATGAAAACAAGTGCAAATTTCACCTAGGGATTTTTTTTGGAAATTTAGGGGAAAATTAATGCTTTTGCTAATAAAATAAGGGGAAAACAGAGCTACTCAAACCAGCATGTGAGATCAGTTGGTATAAATACCACATTCGAGCTGAACGGCCTCCTCTCAATAAAACAACCATCTACCAAGTCCTCACACAATGAGAAGCCTGGGAAAAGAAAAAGATGATTTACGAATATACACATCGCTTCTGTATCGGCTTTAAAGTTGCCCACATTCGATTGGCATTCAATTCAAAAGAGGCTATAATACCCTCAAGCCGCCGCAAAAATTCCAATTCTGTTTTTGAGTCTGTGTGTGGTCCGAATTCCAACTCCCAAAGTCGGATAACCTAACCTAACCTAAGTCCCACTTTAAACTGAAAAATTCTCCACACCAACTCTTTTCCAATGGAAACACCCAAAGGCACCGAAATTTCCCATGCATAAAGGTACTCTTCCTACTTCATTCATAATTCCGCTCTTTGAATCACTCAACAGTCGGCAGAGTTCATTGATACAATCCCATTCCCAATCACACGGAAATCCAACACAAACATTTGTAAAACATCTTCAACAACACGAAAACGAAAAACCCCTGATGGAGGTCATGATACCATCCGCTGCCATCGGTCACAACATACCGTTTACAGAATCTAATGAAGCCATCGGTCAGATACAAAGACACTCTCTCGCACGTACTTTACCATCGAAAAGTGTTTTCTTTCGCCATTTCTTCCTGGAGGCGATCAATATTCAGCTCTTCTCAAGAGCTGTGTGATTCTCGATACGTGTTTAAGCTTTACACTGAATTACTGAAGCCGCACCGAATCCGAATCAGATGCAGATCACGAGAACAGATGGAAAGTTGGATTCAATTCATCGTCGGCGGTTCATTAACACAGCAAATATAAATTGAACCGCGTTACGTGGAATAATTCGCTGATGAGTTGGATGTTGGTTGAGGCCGGTGTGTGGGTAAAGTTTTAGTCATTCCGAAGGGGCGAAGCTACACTGACACTGGTCGTTTCACAACTTGTTTTCAAGAACGCTCTATTTGAACAGTGATGGTTGTTAATGAGTTCGCTGAGAGGTAAAGTGCAGCCGCCAACAAAGTGTGTCTCGTCCTTTTCGGCAGAAGCACTCCCACTTTTCGCATTGACCTACCACATCTAAAAATAATATAGCAACAAGCACAATAATTACAACAAATACGCCCTTAAACCCATTATCGAGACAAATTTCACTTTCGGTTTCTTCGCCAAACCAAACACGCCGAAGGCAAAGCCAACGCGAGCGCAAACTAACTTGAAGAATGTTTTCGACAAAGAAAATGTAAAATTTCAATATTTATTCATTAATTTTAGCCGCACTCATCAATCAACAATTTAATTTAGAAGAACACCGATAAACAAAGAAAGGCAATGGTGTTAGATTTTCACCGACATTCGTGTCTCTTTCGATTACCAGGGATCGTTTTACGATGCTAACCCTGAAGCATCCTTCATTGCGTAATTAAGGGGCCTTCTCGGCGGGTTATGTCTTCTTTGGCGTCTAAAGATGCATGGGAAAGACGTTCGGTTTTGAATCATATCCGGGATTAAAATTTCCAGAAAACAAAAAATTAACTAAACACTGATGGACCCTCAGAGCTCAGGGGCCTCTAAAGTCACATTTAGGCTTGGCCTGCTGATTGGATACACTGTGCGCAAATGTAATAATCGGCAAATTACCTGAATCAAGATCGATTGTTAAGTGATTTTAAATTGCCACTTGAGGTGATGGAGAGAAGCTCAGAAGAAGTTGCCTCATCTGTTTATTTTTTGATGTCTCTAATGACGTTTTGTGTTTGTGAATCATGTTCGACATGCTTTCGATGGTGTATACAATATACAGAATACTACAAGGGGGAGTTGATTTATGATAATGATTTTGAATTATGTATCTACATATGACTATGTTTGTTCGTGTGTGCAGTGATATAGGATTTATGGGAAGGGACATGGTGACGGGGCCTATATGTCGCATCGTGGGTGATGAATGGAAGACGAACGATGGATGTTTGTGGCCCAAGAAAAGAGTTAGGAACTAGTAGTTGTTACAACTTGCAATTGATGTGTAAAAATAAATCATTCAGCCGTCATTTCAAAAGGTGCATTTCCACCGAAAAGGGGACCTATGGAGCCTATTTAAAATTACAATTTTTGTTCTTGGAATAGTGCTTTATTTACGCAATTGGGATAAGGTTGTGGCGAACAAGTTTTCAGGAGCATATCTGTGTTAAAAAGCTTCCTGAAAATATATGACTTGCAACTTAGAGACCTCAAGCCAGAAATTTTGTAAAAAAAACTTAAACAAAATGCTAAATGGTATTGGATCCAGATCTTTAAAGAAGTCGCTATCATCACGGTATTCACATAAGACGCGACCTACGAACAATCTATGACTGCTTCTTCACTTCTGATGCATGGAATAATTTCAATTTATGTAGCTGAGCTTACACCAACTCTCCAATGTCCAATGTTTTTGTGTGTAACGTGATAAGTGCGTTTGACTAAAGGTAGAGCAAGTCAAAGAAAAATGTTTCACGCAGATGAAACCAGGTAATGGAAAGCTTGTTATGTGTGACTTCATACGTGTGGAAAATTTCTAAATCAAAAAGCGCTCAAATTCTCGAAAGACCAATGCCAAAGACTGTTTCCTAGGTCTAAGTGTTAAAAAAAGAGAACTACATGGTTCCCAAAAGCGCTACGACGAATTAGCATACCTAGATTTTTGTGGTAATTTTTTATTTAAATATTTTCTGGCAAGCTAGTTCTAAACTTCGGGAAAGTGATGTCCTAACGGCTGTCGAATGTTGTTCGCTTAGGTCCGCGACTAGTTTTCTGTGCTTCAGTAGTTATGTTGAAATTTGCGTTCCAGAGCAAAGCAGCTGTATATAATTATAACCATCAGCAACATATTTAGACACCAAGTAAATTTTGGAAAGACTTGCTCTAGCTAACCTAAAGGAATCTTGATGAGAAAGTCACAGCTATCTGTGGAAGCTCCAGACATTAAGTCGAATGTTAAACAGCTATTAGGAATATTAGTCTCAGAGATTTGAACGACAGTGCGGCTGAAAAAGACTGGACAATCCCACATTTATGTTTAATGGTTGCAATAAATGAACATTAACCTCGTCTAGAAATATATGGAGCCATGATTTTCTTTATGGCTATGAACCCAAAGCCATTGATCAAGTCTTTCCATTTTTACCATATAATGACTGATGAATGAACCTGCCTTAGATAAAACTGAAAATGTGCCTTGGGTGTCTTAGGGAGTATGTTACAGTCCAAATGGAATACAAATTTTGCCGACCAAGTTCCCCTTTAACACTTTACCTTTCCATTTCAACTACCAAGATGGCAAACATTTTAAACTGGTTTTAACTTTGAGTACCTAACCCATTATGAGCTTTACCTAAAAAAAAAAAACAACCACTCTCACTGCATTTACAAATCTAGTTCTGCAGCACACTTAACACTAAACCACAATCTTTATCGCTCTCATTTAGTACACTGATGGGCCCAAGCTCCTTTGAAGAAGGTTTCTCCCTAAGCCCAGCTATACACTTTAAAATATTGTGTATGCTCTGTGTACAAAACCACATCAAACATACAAGATAATTAAAATACAAGACTTAACCAACTGGGCAATGGGCACCATGTCCGCAATAAAAACAGTTGCGCAAAGACACGTGCTTAGTGAAATGGAAAATCCAACAAGAATCAGCCGAAAATAACCTCCAACTCTGATCCAGTTTTGACATTGCACTCTCGCAGACCACCAACTACCACTACCAGTGTCAACTACAGCGCATTCACCTTAAAATTCCAGAATTGCATCCAAAAATAGACGCACCAACTCCAAAGAGATATGCCCCGATATACGGGACGCCCTCTCTGGCTGGGGCCATCAGACGGACTGTCGCTTTTAATTAGCTTCATATATGATCTATTAATTATGAACACGCAACATCGTTCAACGTTGCAGTCCGTGAGTCCACTTCGGTCGGTGCAGGCGGCTGCCTACACCGACTGGCTGACGGGTGGCGAAGGCGATGCAACATCCGTTTTTATGATCGGGGTCCCCCGCTCATTATTGTGTCGTGTGTCGTGATAGTCGCAGAGGTCTGCATGATGCTGTTGCTGTTGATGATGTTGTTAAATGTGATTTCTGCTTCAGCTATACCGATGTTATGCTGCCGCGATGATGATGATTATGCTATTTCACACTCGATTTCACGGATTGAATTCGTTGTCGGTGTCAACCGCAAGGAAAGTGAAATCCAACGTTGCTCGGTCTCATACCATATTAAGGGGGGCTACACAGCTTTCGTTATCACTTCTAGGTCACACACCAACATTGCGGTGCACTGCGCTCACAGAGCGTAGGTACTATATACGCCACTTCTCGGAAACTACTCAAAGTGCAAATTGGCTGTTCGGTGCTAGATGTTGTATGACTGAAGACTGATGAGTGATTAAAGTGTTGTCTCTCAGATAGATGAATGTATAGGTACTTGGGGAGTCTTACCGATTTGGTGTCGTCGTCGTCGCAGACTTGAGAGTAAAGAAAGTTGTTTCGCCCGAAGAGCACATATACTACACCGTATACTACGGTTTCTTCCAAAGTAATTAGTCGCCTGTTTGTAAAGAGTGTTTGTTTACTTTGATCATTCAGAGTGATAGACTTTTAATTAGTTGAGTTGAATAAAGTTGTTCATTTCTTGGGTGATGTGGGTGATTGCACTGTGAGCACAAGTATAGCTATAGCGACAGGAAGAAAGAGGAACTCACATAAGAGGGGAATGTCTCTTCCATTCGAGAGGTGTGTTCAATTTGACGCTGATTTGGTGGACGTTTTGATGAGCATCGGCTTATTATGGTCCAATGGATTTTAGTTCGAAAAAATCAAGTTTTTATAGTGCAACCTTGGGCAAAGTATTTGCTCACTGCTAAGGGTTGTGGGCTTGCAAAATCTGGAATGGAAAGCCGTTCAAATGGGTGGAATGTTGCAGCCATTACGTTCTTTATCGATCTGACAATAAAATTTTGATAATAATATCTTACTAGATAAACTAGATCTAGTTGCATTCAAATTGTGTGAAAACTCTCTTAAACGGACCATGGAGCTCCGTTTAAGTCAAGTGTTTTAGCGAGTCTTCTCATTAAAATATCACAACGGTTTTCTTGCCCCCGATCTAAGAACCACTTTTGTACACTAAACAGTTTTATACCATTTTGTGAAATACATCGTATTAACTTCATATATAACGATAGCAATTGAACAGTGAACAATTGTCGTTTCTCATGAAATCCATACCACTTTTGGTTGTTAGATAGAACAGAATCACAATTCTGTCAGCAACCTTCATAACAGCTTAGTTACCTAACATCATAAACCTGGTGATAGAGTCAAGATTTAATTTTTTTTTTATTGATTTTCCCACCTCCAACTGATTTGAATTCCATTGAAGTTGGTGACATCAGCAGTAGTCATTTTATTAAAGCTTAACTCAACTAGACCCCTGTTGAATCATAATAAATATATGGGGGGCGTACACAACGTTGAATTGTGTTTTGATTGAATACAATTATTATGGCTTTGTCAAGTCAAAGTTTTACTCCTTTGACTGTAATCCAGTCACTCCCATATTTTTCGGTTCGCTAATTCGTACCTATTCCATTGTTCGAAAATGACTGCAGAATTGAACCCTACAAGGCCAAATGTCTTAATTTTGTTATCTTCTTAGTCAAAAAGTCTATTAAAACGAATTTATGTGTTCACTTTATTTTTATCTATTTTATTCAAGAAATTGATACGCCAACAAAAATAAATAAAAACTTAACAGAAAAAAAGTGGGAAGGTATTTTTTTTTATTCAAGAAATGCAAAAATCACATTAAGACATGTTGGTAAGTACCGATTTTTAAAATTCAAATTTTCTGTCTCTTTATCTGGACTTTTATCAATGTTGCGCAAGACGCCATTGAGATTTTTGTTAAAGCCATTGTAATGGTATTTGTCGCACTGATCGTGATTTTTGTCATTCATCTTAAATGTCCCACTTATCCATTGAAAGAGTCGGGGTCTAGATTCGCGATCTTATGAGGTTTTCGATTGGGCACTCTCAGAACCTTTTTTTTAGATTACTTTTGTGTTCTATTTTTACGAAAAAAAGCTGTGACTTTTCTGTTTTCATACCACTTTTTTCTCAGAGTTGCCACAGATTTACCAATCCAAGTGCGTTTTAGTTTGACAACCAGTGGAGTTTGTTTACATTTTTGTGAAATCTTTCGAAATGCATTGCATCGGGTTGATCTATTTTTGTTATTTATTTATGTACTAATGTTTTGAAATCAATCTGGGCGCAAAATTAGGCTCGGTTTAATAAGCAATTTAACCAGTGAATAGAAAACTCATTGAAAAGTGTCCAAGGCTGCACATATTGACATATTCCAATTGCACGAATATCAACAAAAAACAACAAGTGACGTTTTAGTATTAGATTATACACAAAAGCATAAATCTGAGATCGAATTTGAAGAAGCCCCATCGAATTAGTCTGTCTTAGTCATTAGTTATTATCCAAATCTCATCAGTATAGATAAGACTACCTACACAAAGTTCGGTTCTCCTTATGAAATAATGAACTTGTTTCAGATTGTTTGAAACTGAAAAACCAGAAATGATTTGATGAGGTATCTGGAAATACACACAGTAACCATTGCCACCGCCTGAGATTATAAAAACTATTTTGGCATAAGCTGGATTTTTCTTTTGACAAAAGACTCAAAGTCTAAGTTGAGGCCTAAATATTCAAAGAAAGTGGAGGACATTTTGGGACGAAGCTATTCAAATTTTTACGTTCTTAACTTTTGTTTTTGTATATCGAAAGTAAAGATTACTACTGCAAAGTTCAGCCGGTTAAAGGTCTTCAGTTTAACCCTCAATCGGGAATTTCGGGATTTGTAATGGACATAGGACATTCACACAAATACATTACAGGTGACAATATAATCATAGGTAGCGAAGAGCTTTTTAATGTTTTGCATTTTTTCTAGTCAAACTCTATCCCCCCATTTTAATCCGACAAATACAAGACCTCTTTAATGAGAGCTTGAAACATAAAGACTGCATTTAATTTCGAAATTTAGAAAAAAAAAAAAACAATCGTAATACCAACCATTATTACCGTTGCTAAGTTAATAGCACAAAGCGGTGTCCAAATGATTGTCATTATCTGTCTAACCGCATGGATGACATAGACTTGGACAGTCGTTGTCGTCTCGAACGGCTACTACCACTCGGTCACTAGAGGAAACGATACAAGAAAAACAATAATCGTGGGAATCGCAACAGAGAAATTTCGTTGCAATAAGTAGGTATTATAGGTATACATAAGTTAAGTCCGACAAAAGAGAGACAAAAAAAAAAAAAAAAAAAAAAAAAAATAGCATGGGGGAAAACCAGTAGAAGAACCCGCCATGGATATAGCCATACTTTTCCATTGGTCCTGTTGTTGATCACAACGTCACAATGGTGCTGCGCAACGTCAAAGGTCCATTCACAGACGACGAACAATGCTTGTTTAAGCAACAATTTATTAATTTTCTAACAAATACCTTTACACGCTCAAAGTGATTATGATGATTATGATGGAGGTATAGTGGGGGCAAGACGTTCTTTTTTGTTGTCCAGTTGTGGTAGGGTATATCGTATGTGTCATACAGCATTGTGAATAAGAAATTATTTACGGCTACATTTTAATGAGACACATTTTTTTCCATCGCTCGTCTTGAGAGCTGAAGTGAAGTATTTTCCATTCATAACTTTTTAGGTAGAGTATATGTATTTTTTTATTCTCATCGGGTTATGAATACTTTGGATATAGAGAAATGAATATGGATCAAGTGAATTTTTCGCCAACGAATGTCATAGATTATAATCCATGCTGGTATTGGATTACGGTGGTCTACTTCTTGGCTTTGTTATGTAGATTGGGATATTTTATTTAAAAGAAAATTTGTTAGCACTCAATTTGGTTTGCTGAATGGCTTAAATAAATAAATATGTAGATCTATTGTTTTTGAAAATTTCTCTAGTGAAATGTCGGTTTTTCGTTGAGAAATTAAAAAAAAAAAACAGCGAGAAATGAGTGTTAAAAAAATTTAACGAAGCTTTAAAGTAGGACATTATCAAAGTTACTCAAAGTAACAGCGTTTGCTCTCATCGAAACTATTTTAAATGTGATGTAATTTCTATGGGCTTACTCTGGATTATGACAGTCCGAATAGATTAGACAAGGACCTTTTCGACTAAGAAATTGCTTTTGAAATGAATTGTCAAGTGGCGGAAATGTGAAGCAATATTATACTTACATACTTTTATATTTTTATCTATTATGCTTTTTGTTTATTAGTAGAATTTATCGTTTCGAAACCCGTTCTTGTGTTCCACTGCTGTATTCCGAAGTGTATTGGGAACTATCAGGTTTTTGGAAAAAGACCGAAAAATTGGGAGAAAGGGTTTGGCTTTGATTTTCCATCCAGTAAAGGCTGAAAGTAAACTCCACCAACACACATGTGTTAAGCCATCGATGCCTTACTAATGGTAATTTTTAACCTTCACACTATTATTTTGTAGTTCATAATGGGTAGTTTTATATGAGTTTGTAAAATCGACCCAGGAAACTATGCATGATTATAACCACCGCGCTCTGTCAAATAAGTCGTACTTTAACACCGGTTTTGGGATTCGATAGCCAAACCATTTCATTTCAAATAAAAATATATATTTGTATAGGTACTACCAAATTGGGGTGCTTTAAATCTGAAGGCGGCATGACTTCATTTGTTTTCCCAAAATCTTACTTGACAGAACAGGATACAAGAGAAATAAAAAGCTGACAGCAAATAAGTTTTTAATTATTTTGTTTGTGTCTTTAAGTGATTTTATGATTACAGCACTTCAAAGGCGTCAACTTCCTCAAGGTTCTTTTGAGCTTCCCCTACAAGTACACAATCGACTATACGATCTCGTTCTAGTGTGAGTCCAATAAATCATTCAATGTATAAGTGTTGACATCGCCCACAATAAAATCCGAACACGATCGTCAATCAACAACAAGAAGTACATGCATCAGTGGATGCTGATTCCATTCTCCATCACCGCTTCACCATTGCCATGCCTCTCGACAAATAAGGCACAATGAATTCGGATTATGGGAGTTATGCAATCGCTCCCCAAAAAGCACCTTCTTTATTTTGATTACCTCATTTCTCGTGTGTTTCTGTTGTTGTTTCCTTTCTCGTTTTTATTTTTATCCAATTAATCGCTTTTTCTAATCGCTCTCTTTTGAGTTTTCTTTGTTTGCCTTGGTCTTCTTCTGCTTGGCCTTGATTAGAGTTTGGATTTCATCCAATCCAAACGCACAGAGGGATTATTTTCACATGAAGAAGGTGCTAGGATTTTCGTCTGCCAATAAGTCTTCGGTTGGTTCTATTCACTTAAGCCAATAATAGGATTTCCGCTGTATACCCTCAGAAGCAACAGCTTAGAGCCGAAAGAAAAATAAACAAACTTTTCGAAGGAATTTCATCACCAAGGCCTTTATCTTTTCGCGAATTCGAAAGTTGATCTCATCTGAAGCCGACGCTGGGGTACTCAACGGAAACGAAGTGCAAATTGACCTCTTTCGTGCAGCCGAAAAATAAACAATCCCAAGCTGACTGATGATGACTCGCGATTTAATTAAGTATCGCCTTTGTCGTGTGCGTGGAACTTTAATTGATATCATCTCAAGACTCAGGGTCGATGGTCCTGTTGGTCGGCTTTGTTTACCACCTATATGGTTTTTGTTTCCCATGGACGACGGTCTAGACGGAGATGGAATGGATAGGATACTTGTTTCTAAACATGCAAAGGCGACCACATGCTGTTTCAAATGTGACTCAGATCTCAGCTGCCAGCAGACGGTTTTACTGTGCAGAATGGGATAGATTAGTCCACGGTTTGCGTGTGAAAATTGCCATTCCTGTGGCTGTTTTTGAAATATGCACAGAGGAACGTGCATCCGACTATATGTGGATAATAAAACGCTAATGTGGTGCGATTAAGACTTGTGGTTTGAACATTTGTTGTGAGTTTGTCCCCATAAAGAAATAGTCTACTCACCAAATTAAATTTGACGCACAGGTTGGAGGCATTTTTTCTTTTCTTTAGTTCCCTACTCAGGGTCTGGCGACTTTTCTTTCTTCCCGATTTCCTATTTTTCCCGAGCTGCATCAACACCTACACCCTCCTGTTTGGAGTTTGGAATTATTGGCCATCCACTTTGAAATTATATTTATCGGCCATTGATTTGCCAATTGACGTTGAAGCAAAGTGGAAGGTTCACAAAAGATAGAACGGCCTAAACAAGAAGAATTTGTATGGAGAATAATTGTATGTTCAAATGCTGTAGCAATTCATGGTGATGAATTAATTGATGTAGTTGCCAATACCAACCTAAATGTTGTATAGGTCTACGTTTTTGTAGCTCTCGCCAGCAATATATTAAAGACAAAGAATTTTTGAAGCTGGACCTAACGCCTACTTTTGTTTTGCATTTTTGCTATAACTATTTATGGGAAACTGAAATTTTCTTAAGTATTGTGAACTACGTTAAAGGTCGCCTGAAAATTAAAGTAATACTTAAGTCCTGCTTAAAAATCATAGAAAATAAACATCTTGCGCTCAACAAATTTAAATCCATTCCCACACAAGTTACCACCACGCTTTTGCTATAAAGTTAATATTTTGATTCGATTTGGACTTTCTCTGCACCGGCATATTCAAACTTACCTATTTTGTGGATTTAATTAAAAATAAATTTTACCTGCAATGAAAAATAAATATAACTTTTAAAGTGGTTCAAAATTGTTAAAACTATGCACAGTTTTAAATAAATGATTGAGCTTGAACAATCTGACGGACCCATGAAGGTTATAATTTTTATATCGGCCTCGGTCAGGATGAGCTAGCTCACCGACGGTGACTATATTTTAGAATTCCAAATAATAAACAATATCATTAAAAAAATATTAAATACAATTTTTAAATCTTTATTTTATATTTTATAGGTGCTTTAAAAAACAACCTGAATAGAGCACACTTCTTCGGTAGTTGAATCTTGGTTTCCTCAATGAGGTTATTGCTTTCAATGTTTAATTCAAATGAAATACACAAAAAAACAATTAAAAACTTATAAGATATACGACGTTTATTTGTTATATCAGAGCTTTGAATGGAGAAGGAGATTTAACGACGAACTGTACGGGCTGTACAGCGACATTGACCTAGTCAGAAGAGTGAAGGTCCAACGACTGAGGTGGCTGTGTCATGTAGAGCGAATGGACACGAATGCTCCGGCCCGGGAGATCTTCGAATCCATACCCGCGGGAAGGCGCAGTAGAGGAAGACCGCGACTCAGGTGGCGCACGCAAGTGGAAGGGGACCTTAATCAACTTAGCGTGCGAAACTGGAGACAGCTAGCTAAAGATCGCGCTGGCTGGAGACGCTTGTTGGTTGAGGCCCAGGTCCACCCCGGACTGGAGCGCCATCTTAAGTAAGTAAGTAAGAGCTTTGTGCAATTCTAAAAATGCAAAGCCATTGAACATTGAATCGGACTAAAAGCAGCTATTATAAATTTTCTCCAAAAACATGCGAAGGAAAAGAAGCTGCTTAAATTGATCAACCACAGATCCACATACCTAAATTCAGCCAAAGGCCGGTTACCAATTTCTTAAAAACCTCAGAATTCTTCGCTTAACAATGTTTTTTCTTAGTGAATGTGAGAGATTTAGGCAGATGAGGAAATGGTGAAAAGGAGAACAAATTCTTTGATAAAGGTGTTGACACTGCGGAAACGAGCCTGCTAACGCACTCGAGAAATATTTCCGAAAGTGGATTTTCTATGACTCTTTTCCTTTCCACTCATCCAAAATCTCTTCCTGTCTCACTGGACATAACTTTAATGTGAATGGAAAGTGACAAGATGGCTTAAATGAAGCTGTCATTAGACACTAAGTTATTAGAATGTGTATTCCAGCGCTGATCTCATTTATCACGGTCATAGCTGGCACACAAGGTCTCTCGCTTTTTTTAAGAGATAACCTAATTTAGATAGCCCACATTTTATCACAACACCCAACCGTGTCTAAAGTCCCCTCGTAGAATTATGACTTCTTTAGTCAAAAGCCGCTCATGCAAACTGCCAGGAACTTTCGATTTTCACACTAAAATTGATTCCCACATTTTAGTCACGGCTACCACTTCTGTCACCTGCTGCTACATTTCTCACATCACTTTCCATATATATGCACTACAAGCTGGAACGAACTTGCATTTGTCACATCCACCATCAGCATAGCCTGTTCTATATAGGCCTATACACAAAACAACAAAAAACTCTACAACTTGCTCCATCGTTCGAATTATCTTTGAACTAGATCTTTCCAATTTTAATTGCAATTGAAGAACCAGCAACAACTCCTCAAGTCGTCGTCGTCGTTGTTGTTTTGTCGCCACTAGGTACTAACATTCCGTCCGCGCACCACCCACCCACGTTGTCGATGTGCGGACTCTAGAAAGCCAAAGTCTGGAATTTATATGTCGACTTGGCGCCCACATTCGCACGATACACCTTGGAACGCATCGTGGATAGTTCATTCGTCCCTCAGACTCCAAGAACTCAGTCAAACCGGAGCGGAAACACATTTCGACAATTGCTATAAATTAGATCCGCTGCTGAGGCGGGCAGTCTGCGGATGCTGGTCCCACGATATATTCATGATAACAATTGTGGAATTGGATACTCCAGGCGATGCCATTAGGCAAGGTGCAGAGTTGCATACCGCAGATACTTCTTGTGCATCGAACTGCGGGTGTACCTGTACTGTACGTAATGAAGCGATCAGACAGTCGGTTCAGTCCATTTTCTGGATTTGGTTCGTTGGTCTGTTTCTTTTTCTTTTATTCTCGAGCTCACCAAAAAGCTGCATTGAGACCTAAGTCAACAATATAGCGGAGCCCGTGCAAAGACAAAGGAAAATCATTAATCCACACCAAGTAGTCGACCTTTTCGACAATTGTCTGTCTGTGGGCTTTGGTTTATAAGTGGCCTGGACGTGAAAAGTATCCGCCATTGAACGGATGGGAATAGAGGTAGATTGTGTGAGGGTTTCCCACACTTTTCGGGTGGAGCTGATTGAATTGTTGTTATTGCCAACCAATCTAAAGGCCATCATCTGAGCTTTGACGTGTGGTAGGTGTAATTGGTCTAACAGAAGGAGGTTTCAAAATCGACCTGAAAATTTAATTTTTTGACTTTTTTTTAGCTGGGTTTTGCATTTATAACTGATATGATTCAGGGGGTGTATACAACACGTATGGGTAATAAAAGTTCTTCCTTCTTCGAGGCGGTACAACAAAAGTAAAGATATAGAGAGAATAAAACTCGTGATGGTCAGAACTAAAAAGGTAGCGTTGTACAACGGACAACATTTATACAAAAATTTAATAGTTAAAGGACCCTAGACCTAGCTACTCACAACCATTCGTTTTGTGTGAGTATTTAATTTTTGGGACGAATGGAAGGGATATACAATTTTATGTTGAGTCCAAACGGTTAATTGAGAAGCTAAAGGCAATCCATTTACCCAAGACTGAAGTGGGGTGATCGTCCAATTAAAACATATTGAAGAACATTACATATTCTTAAAATATGGCGGATGAGAACTAACGTAAAGCTGTAGATCGTTGCGACCCATTTTCGTACAAACTTCGCTTACTGAAGATCGAACTGAACTATCGCAGGTTATTGTCACTAACGAGTGTTTTGTCCGTTTCTTACCCTTACTAAGGCATCCCCTTAGCACAAACTTCATTTGCTATAGCGCAGCGTATCTAACATGGAGATGTCATCGACTGTAGCGCGTAGGTGCCTCCGGAGCACGCTTCAAAATGCAATCAATTGTTTGAATTCGTCGGAGCCATTAGTACCGCAACTTTTACTTTTTTACAACATGGCCACACGCCTAGACCTAGTGCTTAGTTTCAGTTACTTTGCATCGACCGACCGATAGTGAAATAAATTTAATTCATAGTTCAAACTATCCCATTAAATCCTAATCAAGGCCACTTTCCATTACACCATTTCAGCTCGCTCCTAAATACCGACCTGGCTGTAATCTACCCTTTATTGGCCCACACCTAGGCCAGCGCCAGATGTGTCTAAGCACACACACTCTAGCGAAGTTCTTAATCGATTTCTAGTTAATACACACGCCCATAAAGAACCTGTTCGCTCACTGCAACACACTGCACCACTGAGCCTCTCAATCTAATCCCATCTAATGATGAATGATGCATTAATTTCATTTACGTGCGTAACCACTCAAGTAGTGATATGGCTATCCCATTCAGCCCGCAAGTCCAAATCTGCGTTCCCCCTCGAAAGTCCAAGAGCAGGAAGCTATAAACCAAACGAAGAGATACAACAAACGCTTGTTCGCGCCATGTTAGATGTCAGAGTGGCCACACAGCGACCGGCATGTATTGTGAATTAGTAACGCATACGCATGCATATCAAAAACAGTGTCTTAGTAACCTACTTCCAAGCGCCTATGCCTCGCGTTGAATTATTATCTCCTCATGTGGCATCTGTTATGTTCTCAACTACTTATGATGCATCCCACGGGATAGAAATAAAACTGAGTTTTACTTTCTATTTCTACTTCTGTCAGAGAGAAGACCAGGAATTCGAGAACGAACATACAACCCCACAGCTAATCGGAAGTCAATCACTTACGTGCTGGTATTTGATTATGGATCGCTGCTGCTGCTGCAATGCACGCGGCAACCGCGAAAACAATCTTCGGTGCGGTTTGATCGTTTCGTCATGATTAATCCGCAAAAAAAGAAGCAAAACAGACAGAAAAAGAAACAAAAACACTTCAAGCATCAGTGCAATGTGCTAAAGAGGCCCGCTCGACTAGCTATTAATGAAATCGTAAACAGCCTATAGCTGAAGAAGAAAACAAACGGTTTTTGCGGTTTCTGGTGCAAGAAGAAGACGACTTTTGCTGAAAGATACACCGTAAAGTAGGTATGGATCCAATCCGAGGAGTCTGAGGGTGAAGTCTGTAGATGCTAATTTTCATTCACTTGGATCGGAGCTGCCGAGCGCTGTGGCGTGCTCGGTGTTGTGAATGGAACAGAGTTATGGCACGTTTCCGGTAGTGATGAAAGTATACAGTGACATAATTCTGTTTTTCCGGAGACGTGAGTTATGGGTGGTGTGGCAATGTGTTTGACTGAGCGGGAAACTACTTAAAAGAAGATCAGAGATGAAAGGTGACATCTTTTGGCTCACACGAATAAAGTTATAACTGACGTTTTAGGTAATTGTCGTGGCACTAGGCAGTGTCAACTCAGAATGTGGATTAGAGCGGCGTTATGTGATGATAGATGAGAGCTAAGAGTTTGAGATTACCAGAGTCTTATCGCAGATTTTTGATTTGGATACAATTCGACAATTTGCTATAGTATGGACGCATTCAGAAGGGCAGTGCTAAGTCTAATTGAGTTCTTAGAAAACCCAACTGGCAATGGAAGCCCTGACAAGAAATGAAGGAAGACTAAACGCAGTTGAAGTTGAATAAATACCGTCCTCTGAGCCTTGCTTAGACGTTCGTTCGGATATCTCTCTTCCGCAATCCCATAGTGTGGAATGTGAAGTTCTTAAGCATAGTTTGACCATCGTTATACAGACGCAGAAACTGTGTCCCTGCCACATCTTTATAACACTACATTCGGCAGCCATTAGAATATTTTATATTCGAGTTTTAGTGCAGAGAGCAATCTCACAAATCCTCTTCACCAAACAAACGACAGTACAAGTTTTATCATAGAGACTACTTGTCAGCAGACCGGATCTACAATCCAAGCGTTTTTCATCATCATCGCCTTTGTCCTCGACAGCAATATCTCCTCAACTGTCCTATCAGGCAGAGTTGATGAAAATGTCCATATTCAAAAAAAAAGTCAATCAGAGTCTAGAAGCGCTGTCAGGATTATCCACGCCGATATATGTTGCAGCTCATCAGAGCGAGCAGGTTGCAACTTCAGTACAGACTGCGCATGTCAACCTCGTTCAGTATCTGGAAGCTTTTCAGAAATAAAGAAGACTTAGGCCCATTTTATTCACTCGAAGTTGAACACAACTTGGGAAGTTTCCCATATAAAAATCCCCAAGTTGTGTTCAACTTCGAGTGAATAAAATGGGCCTTATAGGTCTGAAACTTTAAGTAGAAGTATTTTTTTATGACTTGTGGCATGTTACTAATATTTTCATCAGGGATAAGTGAGCTGAGCTACTGAGCTAGGGGTCCCATCTATCGAGCTTCAGAGCCCACTACATTTTTAGTTTTTTTCTCCAAATACGTCCCCTTATGTTTAACTAGCATCAGAGAGTATATCACTGACCTTGAGCAACCTTCTATATGTTGCACAGATGTTTAGGTTTAGTCCTTCTTCGTTCCGCTCCAACAGAGAAAACCAGACACCAGTGATCACTACGATCAAAATCAGTCGTTGCCGATATTTTTGCTTTGGCTAATAAACTCGATCATCCTAGACGTAGACCAGTTTCTGGATGAAGCAGAAAGCTTGCAATATTCAAGCAACTGGCCCGATTAAGTGTGCCTTTTTTTTTTGCTTTGATTAAGAGTTATTTGAGTAGTAGTGTAAAGTAACACCTCGGACAAAAACGTTTCCAAAATTCAGGCGCAACTATCGACGGCTTAGTCTAAAAAAACATTTCAAAAGAAGTTTCATCAAAACAGACATACAACTACAACCCCCTATAGACTAACAATAAGCTTGATTGTAGATTGACTTAAAATCGCGTTTTAAGTTGTTTCCAAATAAACTACGCACAGATCCGATTATGCTACTTCGAGTGGCCTAATTTTCCGTATGTTATACAAGCGACACCATACCGATTGTGCTCATTAGGCGCACACACAACTCTGATTATGACTTACTGCACCATATTATGATGAGTGGAGAATAATGTTTAAGAGGAGCAAATATTCACAATTTATACTATTGCCTCACCAAGAGGATGTGTGTGTGTGCCGCTTATAAAAAGCTAATAAAACCGCGCCGTTCACGCTTAAGCCGATTGCATCCCATCACAAATACAGATTGACGCCATAAACGAAAACAACTTACGAAATGGCCCCGACTGCCGCATCTACCAGCTCAGTTACAAGCGTCACGATTTCTTATTAACACCACATGGGAAATAAAAATATAAATAAAATTGTTTGAGTAAAATTTTTGATTCGATTTAATTAATCAAACAAGCAAGAACCTTTTGTTGGCTTTTCTCATTACGGGAGCACTGAACTGACAACGGTTCGGTTCGGTTGGACGGGGAGCTGCTCGTCAGCAGACAGTCCGCAAGAATAAATTATTTGCACGCGATGTCGGTCTCCAGTCAAAAGAAAAAGATTTTTCTTTCTTAGGTCTTTCATTTTTGTTTTTGTTTTGTGTTTTTTGCCAAGGCGATCAATATCTCGGTTGAAGTGCTTCCAATGTTCCTTCTATATAAGTCGGAGGGATTTCTGTTGAATATTTACAAGTCGAAGAACTAAAGCTCCGTTATGTCTGGAGGTGCGGCAGCACCTTCAAAACTATGTACAAACTCGAGTGACACCCTGCTGTTACCTAGACCCACTATAATGACAACATTATCAGTTGGTGGTAAGTATTTGTTTGTTTTGAGTCTAATTCAAGGTGAGGTCGGCGAACGGTGTCATCTGTCAACGTATTCGAAATGGGTGATGTCGCCACGCCAACTACCTAAAGAGGGACAGTCTAATAGGCAGGTGCCCATCCGGTGGCTACATCTTGTTGGTCAGAAGGAGAAGGGTCTTCCTTTAAGCGTCAATTTACTTGAAAAGATCTGACGAGTCGGTGCAGTGCATATTTTGTTATTGACTACTGCCGGAGCACTCCAGAGCAATCTAGTGAAAGTTGAAATAAAAGTTTTCGTCTACGAAAATGTGACAAATAATGGATGGCATCTAGAGAAACTCAAGGAAATCTCCAAAAGGTCGGAAGTTATTCGACCATTTGAAGTTAATTGTATAGTAGCTCAGCGAAATTGTACGCACAAGAAGTATTACCCGTCACAATCCGAGGAAAACAAATTTAAACCATCAGACAAATAAAAGACAAGACAATTATAGTGGAAAAATGTTATAAAAAACCACTTTTGTTTATTAATCTTATACAACCTTCTCGGTTGGTTCCTGCTGAAAGACTGACTTTCGTCATACAAATCTCAGAACCTTCTCGGTCTTTCGTTAAGTTTATATACATATTTGCTTAATACATCGACTGCAGAGTTGCAATACTCATGCAGTTCGATACAGTCCCGGCGAAAACCTACGGTTTTCTACCCTTTCGCTTTTTATTTAAACATATTTCTGCTAAAGATAAATATAAATTATAGTAATTAGATAAATCATTTCAGCTCTTCGATTGGCAGGATACAGATCTTTTGTACTGGCCTCGTAAGTTGATTGGTTGCTGCTCGCAGTATAACACTCCTCTCTGCTTGGTTCTAATCTCAATATCCGCCCAATCGCTGGTGTCGATGGTGGGTAATTCTCTTCTTTATTACGCACAATTGTCCTTCTCTCAAGCCGTATTTCACCATTTCTTTCTCTCATACAGAGTAGATAGGTACTCTTCCTTTCACCTGCTCCAGAAATGCGCAACCATAGTTTTACGCTCCTTCCATAATTTTATACCTTTTGTACCTATTTGGCTTCTCATTCGTTACGAATGGTAACGGTAACACGAGTGCCTCACCAACCAAAAAATGTCCCGGCGTTAACGCCTATAGATCATTTGGATCATTGCTCAATGGATAAAGCGGTCTTGAATTCAAGATGGCTTCCATTCCAAGTAGTAGTGTCAAACGCTGCTCATATATGCTAAACCCTTCACATCAACAATTCTCGTCAAATGATATTTCATTGACTTTACCGCTGCACCTTGATGTGGTGCTGCAGGAACCATTCATCTCCATCCCGTCCCTTTCGAACTTAAGTGTTCAAAAGTATCCTTCACTAGCCAACGCTCTTTTGCCTTCTGAAATCCTTCGCTGCACCGACAAATGCTGTACCATTGTCGCTATACGGCCTTTCACACCTGCCCCTTCTCGCTATGAATTGTTCGAAACAAGCAATAAACGCCACTGACGTATGATCTTATATCAAGTCAATATGCACTGCTCTTATTTGAGACAAACAAAGACGGAAACCCAACATTCCTGCTTTGTTATTTGCTCACCTGCTCTGTCGATCATTTTGATCTCAAACGGACCTGCGTAATCTATCCCTGAAAAACTTTTCCTGCTGTAACTCTCTATGGTGACAAATCAGCCATCAATTGCATCTCAAAGCGACGGTTATGTCGCACACAAATCAAGCACTTATGTAGATAATCCCTCTGCTCAATTCGGAGCTTTGGATTGTGTCCTGCCCTGCTCCATGCGTAGTTGCTTAATGAGCGCTATCCATGATTAACCAAGCTAATCGGGAACCATTTGGCACGATTGCTGAATGCCTTCTCTCATATTCCATCTCTGCTCTCTCTCTGCCCTTCCCTAAACTCTCAGAATCTTTTCACCATCCAGAATTGGTTTCAAGGATTCTATCCTGCTCTTGTCAGGTAAACACCTGTGCTTCTCTATACAAGTAATTTCCTTCGCAAAATAATTTTCCTGCTCTTTTCTTAGTAAGTGATCAATTGATTCCATCTTCTCTTCGGAAGACGGTTGTTCAAGTACTCCTGCTATATTCTCTGCTCTATTTCGTGCTATGTTTCCTGCTCTTTCTCTCCTTTTCACATGACGTACAGAACGTCTCCGTCTCTTGCCATATCTCTTCTCATCATCCTTCCGTCATTTTATCTTTGCTCTAGTTGCATTGACAAAGTGAAGTACATAGCTGATTATTTTTATAGCCTTCTCTAATGTAGACGTGTATTGGATGAATGGAATACTCCTTCTCCAGCACCTCATATAAATAGATAAATTGGCTGTGAATTTTGTGATCACAAAAACCTTATTCTCATCCCTCCCCCCATCTGAAACATTTGGCACAAACTTTTCAGATGACCAGCTCGACCGAGGTTTTGTCAACCATTCCTGCCCATGTCGCCACAACTTGTTTTCAACCAATGCTGATGAGTTTACTCCTCTACTTAGGAGATCAGCAGGGTTTCCTTCGCTCCAACATGTCTCCACCTTTTGACTTCAGTGTTTGTCTGTATAGACGAGACTCTATCCGCTTCACATTCCATTGTTTTGATGACGCTAACAATTAGTCGTCCCAATAGCTCCGCTGCGGCAAGCTCAAATCGCGGTGTTGGTATTGTCACTGTTTTAAGTGGCGCAACCCGTGTTGTTGCTGTGAGAAGAATGACTTAAATACAGCCATTTGACTTTCTCACATTATTCGCTGCTCCATATGCTCTTTCGGAAGCATCCGAAAAACCATGAATTTCCTTCCGTACCTTTTCCGAGGTACCTATCCATCTCTGAATTCTTACATTCTCTAAGAATGTTATTTCCTGCCAAAAATCTCTCCATCTCTCATCTATCTCTCTTGGTGATTTCTCATCCCAGTCAACGTTTAAACGCCATATGTCTTGGGTAAGAACCTTCCCTACAACGTAACGGGAGCTATGAACCTATTAGAATCGTAAAGTTGCACAACGCAGCTCACTACCTTTCTCTTCGTAATTGCCTGCATAGTCACTGGTGTTTTCACTGCAAGTGTGAATTGGTCCTTCTCTTAAGACCAAAAATCGACGCCTTTTCATCATCTTGAAACAAGACTGACTCCTGCTCTTCATAGTTCATGTCCTTCACTATAGCCTTGGAATTAGATTTCCATTTTCTAAGCTCATAACCTGCGCCTTTTAAAACATCATCGATATTTTTCGATAATTCGATCGCCTTCTCTTCGGAATCAGCACCCGTGTTACAGTCATCCATAATTACCTTAGCAGCTTTTGAAAACTCCTGCTCTGCTTCTCTGTATTAATGCTCTTACAGTGTTGTAAGCTGATGAAGTCATACCAAAGGTGACTCCCGTCAGCCAATATTCTCTCAAATTATTCTGCGGGCTTATCTCCAGAATATACGCTGCAAATCCCACTGTTCCTTCACAACCTTCACCATTCTGAACATCATTTTAATATCCGCACTAATAGCAACTCGATGCCTGCGGAAACGCATTAAAATTTCGTGCAAATCCTTCTGTAGTTTTTCACTTAGCATTTCACACTTCATTTAATGAAATGCCCTTATTTGTCCTGCAGCTCGCATCGAATACGACTCTAAACATTTTAGTGACGCAATGATGTGGCATGTGGTATATAAGCCTGCCATGCACTGTACCAGTTACTGGTGTCATGTGCTCTGCTCTTTCATACGCTCTTATGAATTCTGTTTTAGTTCAGAATCTTCTGCTAGCGTTCTCTCTAAAGCAAAGAAATAATGTCTCACTGTAAGCTCCAAGCTTCCTTCTCTGATTCCTTCAAAGGAATCGTGACAAACAAACCTGCAAGAATTATCACGTGAAAACGTATTGATGAAATTCTGTTCCACATGCTCCTGCTCCTTTGACCTGCTTGATGACATTTCAATGCCATCCAACTGCCATAAACGCTTAAGCGATTCATGATGTTGATTGTCTTCGATGTACACAACATGTGACACCAGCTCAAGCTCAATGCCCATGCTATCCTTCTCGTTATCATACTTTCCGAGTATGATCCTGCTAAAAATAGCTTCCATCTCTAGAACATCATCAGGCTGATGCTCTTAAAAAGAAATAAATGTCTCTGCTATAAACCTTGGCAATAAATCTACGGGACCTGCTTTCCAAAATTCTAGATCCGCAAGTGGCAACCCCGTAGACATGTCCATCCTTGGCGATCCCAAATTGTGTGTAGGCACAATTGGCTCCCATTTACTTTCTTTGGGCAGTACCCAGAAATCCTGCTCTACTGAAACCTGCGAATTGAACCATGGACCTACAGGAAGTGTGGTTCGCCTTTCACACCAATCACTCTCTTCGCTATTTGCCCCTTTGGTAAGCCCAATCTCTGGGAAAGCTGATAACTTGCTAGGTCAGGTTGTTCCCTTATTGGCCCATACTTCCTGCCATCCATCTCGATTATTACCTGTGCCGTAGGCATCAAAGTAAATTTTCGCTGCTCTTGCTCATTATAATTAAAATATGTTAAATAAATGCTACTTATAGCTTTATTTACCCTATGACTCACTCCCTGCTTCCTTCACTCCTGCTGTACTTGCTATTGCTTTTATCCTGGTTTTGTCAAAATGAGGGCGTTTCTCGGAAGGGACAAACTAGTCAATCTCTCCTCTGCTTGTTTCCGCCTTCCTAATAGCTCCTTCTCTTCCTTCCCTTTTCCTGCACATGGAAGATCATTGCTTCAACCTTCTTAAGCTCGCTCATAGAGTACAGATTACACTATTGTATTTGCTTCCCGGCGCACTGTACGCACGGTCCCTGGAAGCACTCCTTCGGTGCATGTCTTACATCAGACAATTCAAGACGAGTGTTTTCTCCTTCACGAAGTCCTGCTTGGCCTGCAAGTTCGACACCGCAAACACCGGGCAACGCCGTATTGGATGACTCAAAGATTTGCACGAGTGGCTAGGTAATGGTTTTTTGTCAGCTTCTGCTTCCTCTCTCCGGGCATTGCTGCCACCTGCTCGCACATTCTCGCATTTGCTTAGAGCTGACTGCGCCTGATGTATGGACGACACGGCTGCTCAATTTTCCTGCTTGCTGCTCCACCCAATGCGATGCCTTTGGATACGAAAATATGTAGGCGGGCGGAAAATATGTCATAGATCGCTGCCACAAATCAATCTCAAAACCCTGCCATTTTATAATATCACCATTGAACGATCGTCAGGTGTTCTACACATCGTGTTGGCGAATGGAAGACTAACCTGGACTTCAATGGGATGTCCTGCTCTGCCTGCTGCTCCTGATCTTGGAGTTCTTTCTGCTACCTTCTTTCATGCTGCATAGGAGGCAAATGTTTTGCCTCTGCTTCAGCAACCCTGCGTTGCAACTCAGTTAATCAACAAATCGTTGGCCAACGCAATCCTGCTATAAGACACCTTCACCTGCGACCAAGCATCCTGATAGGCTTCAAGCCTGACCTGCGCTGTTGCCATCGTGGAAGTCCCAATGGTTGGAGATTCCACAAAGGCCAGCATCCTGCTCATCGAAAATATTCCGGCATGCAACGTATAATTATCGTTGCGTGCTTGCTCTTTTTCCATCTCTTTCACCTGCTTGCCTGCACCTTTTTTATTATCAATAAAAAATGCCTGCTTGCCTTTCTTTTCCTAAAAAGTGTATTGCATTAGAAATTGAATTTCAATAATGCTTTATCCTGGAATAAAAATAAATAAATAAATAATAGTTCGCAGTAGGTACTTAGCAATTTGCAATTTCCCAGTATGCGATTGTTGAAATAAACAAAACAAAAATATTTCGCAGTATGTACTAAGCACTTTGCTTTTTCCCAATATGCGATAGCTGAAATAAACAAAAACAAAAATATTTCGCAGTAGGTACTAAGCACTTTGCCTTTTCCCAATATGCGATAGCTGAAATAAACAAAAACAAAAATATTTCGCAGTAGGTACTAAGCACTTTGCTTTTTCCCAATATGCGATAGCTGAAATAAACAAAACAAAAATTTCGCAGTAGGTACTAAGCACTTTGCTTTTTCCCAATATGCGATAGCTGAAATAAACAAAACAAAAATTTCGCAGTAGGTACTAAGCACTTTGCTTTTTCCCAATATGCGAAAATAAATAAATAAGAAATATTCCGCAGTAGGTACTAAGCAATTGGCTTTTCCCAGTATGCGAAAGTAAATAAATAAGAAATGTTCCGCAGTAGGTACTAAGCAATTGGCTTTTCCCAGTATGCGAAAGTAAATAAATAAGAAATATTCCGCAGTAGGTACTAAGCAATTGGCTTTTCCCATTATGCGGAACTAACTGTTCAAGTCAAATATACCTAATCGAACACAGCTTTCAAAAATTATAGCAGTTTTCCTAGTGACAACATTTAGATGTCGCTTTAATAGCATAGTAGGATAACATTGTACTACTCCGGAAACCACTCTTCCATATTCTGTAATTTATATATTTCCTTCTTCTTGTTCCTGACCTCAACGAGGTAAGACCAGCCTGAGACGAAATAAAGAATTACAAGATCTCAACCCGAAATCGTTTTTTTATTCTTGGTCAACACCTCTACGCTAATCGAAGTCATCGATCAACCAGCCGGGGATACTTCACCTCCCCAACATTTGGTCCATACGAGCCAGATAATATTTAAAATATTAATCCAATTTATTCGCAAACCTCCATCGATCGAATTAACGAGAACTGTTCGTTCATCATCGATAATCACCTGGGAAAGGCGCTTTGGAAGCAATCAGCGACGGCATAATCACCACAAAATACCTTCCACATGATCGTCAACTAATTCACCGCAAAATACGCACATTTTGATTCATCGGTCATTGAAGTCGCATAATCTTTAACAGCAGAATCAAGATCCCTGATTTTGTCTCTACCTACCGCTTGTCAAAGACCATCGCTCGCTAAATTGCCGAAAAACACCTACATCTTGCCCCCACCAAAACGATTGGTCCAGATCATAGTAAAGCATCTCTCCACACGGCCATCGACTGCATAAACGCAAACATTTCCCGAAGAAATCCCATCACACAAGATTTCTATACATCGTTACCATAACCATTGCAAATTTACAACAATTTGCACTCTCCAGACGATCAACAGCTGTATTGCAAATCAAGTCCCCTCATCTTGCCCATCATTATACCGATCGTCATAACTCGAAAATTCTACGAGAAACAGCATTCAAACAACCGACACACAAGAGCCCTGCTAACCACCGCAAATCAACAACAATTTGCTCTCTCAAGACGATCACTGATAAGGCACATCATTGTGCTCCGCTTTTCTACGCTCATCATCATTAGCGATTGCAGAAAACTCATCATCAAACAGTCAATTACCGTCCGAACAGTAAACACTATCCAAATCCGCTCGTCAACGAAGGCTGATCGTCAATCAAATCCACAACTATAAGCCAACAGCAGAAGAAGGAAACCTCATTGAAGATCACAAATTATCACCAATCAATAACAAACAGGTGCGTGCATATATTTCTAAGATCAGTGCAATATTTGTTGATTTTTCCAAGCTTAACTATTTTGTGCATATAATTTATCGAGTAAGTGAATAGTTTAGCTTCATTTATATGAATTTCCTAGTTGAGAACCAATAGAGTGATTTGATAGCGTGAAGTTTACAATTTTCTTTATTTATTATAATTAAATATTGATTTACACGTTTCCTTGGGTGAAGGTTTTCTTCCAATTAGAATGACCGCGCTAGAAGATTTTATTGCTGCTGCTGATCAGCTCATACAATTTCAATCCGCGTTTCAAGAGATTCCTATTGTCGATAAGTCTTTAACTTACTTAGAAACTTGCAAAAGTGAGATAAGAGAGCTGTGGTGCAAAATAAAAACATATTATACCCTTTGCTTACGTGCCAGTGACAGCGAAAACGACGATCTTGAAGCAATTAAAACTAAATATCGGTTGTGTTCAAATACTTATATTATCTGTTTGAGTGAGGTAATTGATTCAGCAAACAAGTTAACTATTATTAAGGATGATGTTGCTAAAATTAGTTCGGGTCCCGAACAGTGCATTAAGGTTCCACCTTGTGACACCGAAACTTTTTACGGTGACTATCTGACTTGGCCGTCATTCCGAGACATGTTCTCCGCGGTTTATATAAACCATCCGAAATTGTGCTCCGTACAAAAATTGTTCCACCTACGCTCGAAAACTAAAGGTGAAGCTAACAATTTAGTTTCTAAATTTCCTCTTACAGCGGACAATTTTGAGATAGCATGGAAAGCACTTTCGGATCAATACGAAAATAAAAGAATTTTAGTTAATAACCAGTTGAAAATTCTTTTTAATCTGCCTATCATTTCGACCGAGTCCGGTAAGAGCATTAAAGATCTCCAGCGGGAGATCAACGACTGCATATCGATTCTTAAAGCCCATAAAGTTTCTGTAGATTCTTGGGACGCTATTCTAGTATACCTTTGCTCTAACCGATTACCGGAAATAACTTTATCGTTATGGGAGCAATCAATTAAAAGCCCCAGTGAGCTTCCGACATGGAATGAAATGGATCTTTTTTTAACTAGCCGATATAGAGTACTCGAAACTGTATCCGACCTTAAGTTTGTATCGAGACCGAAAGGTCAACCAACCAAGAGTCAAGGGGCGAAAAAACACCAAGCTTTTCATTCAAAAGTCACAAATTTTAACTGCAAGCTTTGCAAAGGCTCACATTCCATTCGGCAATGTCCATCATTCATACAATTGAGTGTTGCCGATCGAATTTCAAAGGTGAATTCACTTAAGATTTGTGTAAACTGCCTAGCTTCTAATCATTTAGCAAAGGACTGCCGAAGTGTCCATACTTGCGGCCAATGCCAACAGAAGCATCATACGCTGTTACATACAGCACCGGTTCATCAACCTCCACCCGTTCCATCAACTTCAAGAGAACATGTCCATCAAGATAATCTTACTCCACAAAGTCAAGTCGAAAGTTTACAGTCCACTGCACCCCCCAATCCTCTCCAATTTCAAACCTTTTTCTCTCGTAACAACAAACGAATTCTTTTAGCTACAGCTCTTATTGATATTCATTATCTAGGGAGCAAGTTTACGTTGAGAGCACTTATCGATGGTGGGTCAGAAGTAACCTTTATTTCAGAGGATGCTCAGAGAAGACTTAGTCTTCCAGTGAAACCAATTCAGGCCCAGATATCGGGAATGAGTGCTGTCGTTACATCAACTTCCTCCAAATTGTGTTCGTTATGCATTGGTTCTAAATACGTTCCATCGTTCACTATCATGGCTAACGCCATCGTTTTGAAACGGCTTACCGGCGATTTGCCCTCTTGTTTGATACAGCGTGAAGAGGTTTCAGAGCCTATCGATTTTGATCTGGCAGATCCGTATTTTTATGAAAGTTCCAAAATAGATATTGTCATCGGTTCGGATTTGTATCCGTCGATTGTTAAGGATGGCATCAAAACTAATATCTTCGGTACACTTGTAGCCCAAAATACAATATTTGGCTGGGTACTTTCAGGTCCACTTTCCCTAGAAAGTGTAAGTTCCTTCTCGACAATACTGTCACATTTTACCGAGATATCAGTCGACGAACAAATCGCGAAATTTTGGGAAGTCGAAGAGCTTTCTGATAGTAAACCTTTATCTCAGGAGGATATACTATGTGAGCAGTTGTATGCTAAAACAACTACGAGAGATGACAGTGGCCGATACGTTGTCCATCTTCCGTTTAAAAACCCAATTCCAACTCTTGGCCGCTCAAGGGATATTGCATTTAAGCAATTCCATCGGATGGAAAAAACCTTGATGAAGGACCCCGAACTACATTCGAAATATAATCAGGTTCTTGAAGAATATGTAACCCTTGGGCATATGAAGTTAGTTTCATCAGAAGAAATTAGCCGAAATCATAACTTACATTCCTATTACCTACCACACCACTCAGTGATAAAACCTGATAGCACCACAACAAAGATTAGGGTGGTTTTCAATGCGTCGAATCCTTCCAGTAACGGAGTCAGTCTTAATGACCTGTTATATACTGGTCCAGTTTTACAAGCCGACTTAACCACTCTAATATTAAAATGGCGATTTTTTCGGTTCGTCTTCAATGCTGACATCGAAAAGATGTACCGGCAAATATTGGTTCATTCAGATCACTCTTCATATCAAAGAATTTTGTTTCGTAACCCAACTGGTGGCAGTCTTCAGGACTATGAACTAAAGACTGTTACATTTGGCGTTAATTGTGCACCATATTTGGCTATACGCACCTTGTTGCAATTAGCCGATGACGTACAAGATACATTCCCAATTGCATCCAAAATTCTTAAAAATGACTTTTACGTCGACGATGTCCTTTCCGGATCCCATGATATCGAAACTGCCTTACGGGCACAGAAACAGCTTTCTGACGCTTTATGCTCAGCAGGGTTCTCCTTACGGAAATGGACATCCAACTGCGTTGATCTACTTAAAGAATTTCCATCTTCGCATCTCTATCATCAGGATTTTCTGCGTTTAGAAGATCAAAGCATATCTAAAACCCTGGGGATCCAATGGAATGCGAAGTTAGATTCCTTTCATTTCTTCTTTAAAATTTTAGAAGACGATCATCTTTTAACGAAACGAGCAGTTCTGTCAGTAATTGCAAGACTGTTTGATCCTGCCGGATGGTTAGCTCCAGTCGTCGTCACTGCAAAAATGATAATGCAGCAAATCTGGCGTGATGGGACGTCCTGGGACACATGCCTTCTGCCCCTGACGTGTCACCGCTGGAAATCTTTTCTTGCTACTCTTTCCGATATACAAAATATCCAAGTTCCTCGTTGGATCAACTACAGTCCATGTGATTCAATTCAAATACATGGATTTTGTGATGCCTCAGAGCGAGCTTATGCAGCAACGTTTTATATTCGAATTCAGCACAATAACAATCACTGGTCTGCTCACCTTTTATGCGCTAAAAGTAGAGTAGCCCCAGTAAAGCAGCTTGCTTTACCTAGGCTTGAACTTTGTGGCGCTGTTTTGCTATCAAAACTGTATAACAAAGTCATAACACAGCTTAATTGTCCGGCCCATGAACTGTTCCTTTGGACGGATAGCTCTATCGTTTTAGCGTGGTTGAGTAAGTCCCCGAGTACATGGAAAACATTCGTGGCCAACCGTGTATCGCTGATACAATCTTGTGTGTCAAGCAACAAATGGAACCATGTACGATCAGGGGACAACCCGGCCGATTTAGCGACGAGAGGCCTACCGCCAATGGATCTCAAAGGGAGTAGCCTATGGTGGCATGGACCTACTTGGCTTTGCCAAGCTCAGCCGTTATGGCCACACACCATTGTACGAAGATCTGATGATACTCTTCTGGAGCAAAGGCCAATTAAAGCAAACTTTGCAGCAGTGCTTCCGAATATTGAGACCATTGTAGAAAGATTTTCTTCGTGGTCTAAAACCTTACATGTGATTTGTTACATTTTGCGTTTCTTTTACAAAACCAATCCCCGCTTTAGAAGCCAAGTTTTCTATTCCTCCAAGGAAATAACTCCTGCGGAAATATCTGATGCCAAATATAGAGTTATTCGTTTGACTCAGTCATTTTATTTTCACGAGGAATACCTTGCTCTTTCAAAGAAAGCTCCTATCTCAAAGAAAAGTTCGTTAGTTAATCTTAATCCGGTAATGGATGCAATGCAAATCCTACGTTCTGATGGAAGACTCACCTGCTCGACTCTATCTTACAATGAAAGATATCCAATTCTTCTTCCCTATCAAGCGAATGTATCAATTCTACTAGTGAAATTCATTCATGATATTTCAATTCATGGTGGAAATCAATTGGTTGTTCGTTTGATTAGGTGTGAGTTTTGGATACCAAAAGTTAAAAATCTTGTGAAGAAATGCATTCGCTTGTGTAAGACTTGCATTATCCACAAAAAGAAAGTCCAAGCTCAGATTATGGGAGCGCTACCTATTGAACGAACCATTATTTCATCCCCCTTTACGACTACTGGTCTGGATTTCGCTGGTCCCTTCGTGATAAAAAGCTTTTTAGGCAGAAACTGTCGGATAACTAAGGGCTATGTCTGTCTTTTCGTGTGCTTCGCTACGAAGGCAATACATTTAGAGGCTACGAGTGATTTAACAACCCAATGTTTTTTAGCTGCTTTAAGTAGATTCGTAGCCCGACGGGGTATGCCTAAAACAATATTTTCGGATAATGGGAGTAATCTAGTAGGAGCCAGTAAAGTAATTGCTAAAGATTTTAAACAATTTTTGACCACTTTATCCAAAGATGTATCTGAAAGGTACAAGGATCATAACCTTGAATGGAAATTTATTCCACCAGGTGCACCACATATGGGCGGGTTATGGGAAGCTGGGGTTAAGAGCTTTAAGCTTCATTTTCGAAAGATAGCTGGAACTCATAAACTCACTTTCGAAGAGTTCTCTACTCTTCTTGCCAAGATCGAAGGTTGTCTTAACTCTCGACCGATTTCACCCGCATCAGAAAATGTATCCGACATTCCTCCATTGACACCCGGTCACTTTCTCCGAGGTGGCCCTTTACTAGCCCCACTCGAACCTGCTGCCGACGAAAAATCCTTAAGTTATGTTAAGCGATGGGAAAGGGTTAAGATCCTGCATCATCAGTTTTGCCGCCGATGGAAGGATGAATACCTGAAGGAGTTAAACAAAAGATATAAATGGAAGTATCCGCAGAGAAATGTATCTTTGAACGATTTGGTTGTTATTAAGGACGAAAATCTACCCCCAAATGAATGGCGACTCGGTCGCATTGTTAACGTTTTTCCAGGATCCGATAATCGTGTTCGCGTCGTAGAGATTAGAACTCAAAATGGAGTTATAACGCGTCCTATTACTAAGCTTTGCGTTTTAACTCACTCCTGAAAGGGTTCGGTTTAATTATTTTAAAATATTGAACTACACACTTACTCACTTACATGCCTAATTATATAAATACCAAATTAAAATGTTTACATTGCACTTATCTTTATGAAGTATTGCTCGCTTTTATAGTATCTATTTAATATTGTTAAATTTTAAATTTGATAATACATTTTTCTTATATGTGGTTTTCGGAAACTTTAAGTAGTTAACTCTTCTAATATGAAATGTATCTGTTATTTTACAGCCGATGCTGCAAGGCGGCCGGCAATGTTCAAGTCAAATATACCTAATCGAACACAGCTTTCAAAAATTATAGCAGTTTTCCTAGTGACAACATTTAGATGTCGCTTTAATAGCATAGTAGGATAACATTGTACTACTCCGGAAACCACTCTTCCATATTCTGTAATTTATATATTTCCTTCTTCTTGTTCCTGACCTCAACGAGGTAAGACCAGCCTGAGACGAAATAAAGAATTACAAGATCTCAACCCGAAATCGTTTTTTTATTCTTGGTCAACACCTCTACGCTAATCGAAGTCATCGATCAACCAGCCGGGGATACTTCACCTCCCCAACACTAACTAAATGAAATAATCAAATTAATGGGGTGGAAAATTGTTGCTGCTTTTATAGTTGTTGTTGTTTTATGTGCTTGTTTTATAATTCAAGTTTCTCACAACAATTTTAAATTGTTTGTTGCTTTTCAGAACTCAATTGAGCATATTCTGAAATATTTGCTCCTGCTGCTTGCAAGCTCCTTCTCTTAAAAACTAGCACCGTCGTGCTTTGAGTTTTTTCCTTCTTCTGCTATGTCTCCTTTTTTTTTTTTATTTACCTATATAAAAATCAACTAACATCTTGATCTACAGCAACCGGTGCATTTGCACTCAAGTTCCTCCTTCACTCTTTCTCTTTTATTTTTTGGTAACTCGCACTCAAGTGCTCTGAGTTCCACCTGCTTCGCTGCTCATTGTTTGTCTCGACCATATTTCTCGCTTTGTAAAATTAATGGCGACTGGCACATTTGTGCTCTAGTCCCTCCTTCCCCCTCTCTTGATGTCTCGACAAACTATCAACTTGGCCAGAAAAAAAGGTGACAACAAAAAAAACTTAACACAAGCAACCTGAAAGAAAAATAAATCTTAACCCAGCAACAACAACAATCCCCATAATTTGATATTTAGGTTCTAGATAAATATAATTATGTATAATAATAATTACTCCCATCGCCATCACACAAAAGCACAATCAGAATATGGGATTCTTGCAATTCCCCTATCACACAAGCACAAAACAAAACATGGAATTATTGTTGTTCTCCTTCACACAAGCACACAAAAAAAAAGGAATACGCACACTCGCTTCACTCATTCGAATATATTTTCCTTCTGCATCTGTAACGTAAATGAACCAGACACCCTGACCCTGCACCCTCGTTGTCGACACCAGCGCACATTCACTGAAAAACTAAGAAATTTTATAATACCGCAACCATCACCTTTCACTTGCAAACAAACATTTTACAATATCTAAGAAATGTTAATTGTCCTGCTATCAATGTGGACTGTATTTTAGGCTTATCTAAGAAATTTTATAAAAGAATTATTGTTAGGTATCTATCTCTAAAAAATTTAACATTGTTTCGGTTTGAATTTTTCTGCCTTGCAAACCTCGACCGCTCGTTGCCCTTTTTCTTTTCGTTTTTGACGAAACCTTCCCATTTCTCCTTCTCCTAGCTGCTGCGAGTGCGCGGCAGAATATTTTTTGTAAATATTTTTCTCGATTCTCGCTCGCTGCTCGTGGTGTCTGGTGTGTCTGTGTGTGTGTATTTTCGCCGTGGCGCGAGAACACAAACACTCCTGCCTGCTCCTGCTCTTAATTCTTGATGAAGAATTTGTATGGGTCGCTTCTGCTTGCAAAAGGGGTAAACAACGAAACAATGTCTATTTACTTACTTACATGCTGGTAGGTACAAAATGATGTACAGTGCTATTTTTTCGCACTACCTGCTGATGATACGCCACTTCCTGTACGCATCATGTATTAATTTCCCGCGCACATTTATCTTGCGACTGCGTGATTTTCATCGTAGCGCAATTTCACCATCACCATTTTAGTTTTTCAATAAAACGAGACCTGCTCACTCACAATGCACTTATTTTTTTTTTTTCAAACAAAAACCTGCACCATCACGTCACTGGCACCTTATCCGGCTCGACACGGACCAAAATGTATAGTAGCTCAGCGAAATTGTACGCACAAGAAGTATTACCCGTCACAATCCGAGGAAAACAAATTTAAACCATCAGACAAATAAAAGACAAGACAATTATAGTGGAAAAATGTTATAAAAAACCACTTTTGTTTATTAATCTTATACAACCTTCTCGGTTGGTTCCTGCTGAAAGACTGACTTTCGTCATACAAATCTCAGAACCTTCTCGGTCTTTCGTTAAGTTTATATACATATTTGCTTAATACATCGACTGCAGAGTTGCAATACTCATGCAGTTCGATACATTAATCATATGGGTGCCAAGAGGCACGTTTTCGTTTTTGCCAATTTTAAATTCAAACTATGCGGATCGCCTACACACTAATCCGATGGTAATAGGTGGTGCCACTATATTTGTTTTGGCGATTTCATAAGTTAATTTGAATATTCTTTTCTTCGGAAATTTGTGAATTCACTCGCGGCATTTGTATCAATATATTTGGGAGATTTTGCTTAGGAAAAAATGCAGCAACTTTGGAGGTTTTTGGTTTTAATTTTTTTTTTTTGTGTAATTACAGTGAGCCGATTTCTGAAGATATGCGATTTAATTGCTAGGTGCATCCATATCTACAGAGCTTTCACTTTCTTTCGACTTTTTATTATTATTTTTTTTAATGTTTTGTAAAGAACTCAGTCCATAAATAAAATGTCAATCCGTTCCCTGTTTAAGAAGCTAAATATAACTTAAGCGATTAATTCAATTTTGTCCTCATTTAAAAGAAAATAATTCTGTCTGTAATATACCTATTATACGGAGGGGTTCTTTAAAAAGACATCTCAGTTTTTTTTTTTATTTAAAAAAATAGCAGCTTATATTGGTTTAACCTCAAGAGTACCGATTGGTGGACTTTGGGTTCCCCCAAGTTTTGTCTATATTCCATTTAATAATAATTGCTTTTAATTATCTTTTAGGTATAGTCAAGTTTTTTGGCATTCTAGGAAATTCAACATATATATGTATTGGAATAAAACCTTATAAGCAACTTTCATCACAAAACTAGAAAAATTCATACAAAAGTATTTTTTTATGAATTTAAATGAAAAAAAACATTGCCAATTTCATTTCTTAATACACAATACTAAAATAAACCTAAATAAATATTAAGCCTGACTTTAATTGGGGGACCTATGGTACCCGTCTTTTGGGTCTGAAAAGGCGCCTCGGATAGTAAGTGATATTACCAAGGGCAGTACCAATGTATATGCCTCCAATTCACTTTGTCATGTAATCGGATACATTCTTCCGGACCTTGTTTTTCAGACTACACATCATCTCAATCGTAAGCAAATTTCTAAATCTTTATCAGCACAAAAACTCACTGTATTCCCCAGCAATACTAAAAAAGGAAATTGTGTATTAGGTATGTACTGTTTTATCAATTTCTTCGTATGTTCGTTTATTTGTTGCACTTAATTAGAAATCACAATTCGTTTTCGATTGCGAATTATTTTCTCGTTCGAATTAATTAAGACGGAGTTTCCTTTTTGCATTTTTGCAGCCTTATGCGATTGGTAGATAAATCGCACACAACAGACACGATGGAAATTCAATGTCTTGCAAGGTGCGAGGAATAATTGTCATGCAACCAAAGAGACGACAACAAGAGACTAATAGGCGACGATTGCCTTGTTTCCTTTTTTTTTTTTCTTGAGCTACGATTAATGTACACCAGTCTTTTGAGTCTCAGCTACTGTCCGTGGCACATTCTTCTTATCCATATCGAAAGGAAGTTGAATTGAGTTGGAAAAATAAAAAAATAAAATAATCAAACTGGACTGCAAATAATCAGGTGAAATGATTTATTAATGAATTCAATTGAAAGTTGTTTGTGGATTGTGGTCAGTGTCGTTGAGGTTTCAATGCGCACAAGTCAGAGATACAAACATTACGCTGAAAAGGGGACACCCGAGGGAGTCTCCTTGGTGTTTTATATTGAATGGAATTGTTATGATTTGAGAAGGGAGTTTGTCAATGGGTATGAGAGGCTCTGAGGCGCTTTGTGTTTAATGGCATTTGATTTAGAATGAGCACAATGAATATATTCGAGGTTACCCTAAGTATTAAGATAAGTATTCAACTCGTGTGAATGGGCTTCTGTATGAGTTGCTGGTGTATGTTGAAGGAACTTTGGTAATATAGCGTATTTCATTTATAGATTGTTTTTTTGTTTTACAGATCCAGCCGAACTGGGCTTATTTTTCAATGGGGTTATATGAAGTCAAAAGTCCACTCAATACTTCCGTAATTGGGCAAATACCGGTCGCAACGCTGAAAGCAGTGATACAAAATTGGAATTTCCAAATGTTTCACGCGGCAAATATTTACACAACATTATATTCAAAAAGTAAATGTTGGACAATGTTATTGTATAAAGAAGTTTCCGCCATCGAAATTAATTTTATTTAAAACTAAGGAATAGGTCTTACTGAATCAACTTTAGAATAAATGTACCGACTAAGCTCAGTAGGAGCGTAGTTGGACTGACTGTAGTTCGTTGGTTGTAACTACTTTTAGTCGAACAAACAGAAATCTTTACTATTGTACTGAATACAATGGAGACCACAGTCATGCCAGTTTCCGCTGACCACTCGATACCGATAAATTGACAAAGTGTTTGCGTTTGATTTTGTGAATAGTCGCACAAGGAATGATTAAAGGAAATAAATAGCCACGATTTAGCAATTTGCACGGACACAATATGTAAACAGCGTCAGCAACGAGCAATTCAAAATAATAAATGTACCGACTTAGTCGACCTAACTAGGCAGAGGCACTCTCCACGGAAAAGTAGGCAAAGAGTTCGATATTAATGCAGCTTCTTCAAATGAGACTGGGTGCGCCGCTTCGGAACGCCCTCCAACACTCTCGGAGGTCATACAGTCTTCCCCGCGACCATGTAAAATAGAAACAATAAATCCAACAACTGTTGTATTTATTTCACTATGGCATTTGTTATTAACACAAATTCCCTCTCACTCCTATATTGTTTTCAAATGATAGAAGCCATTACGAAAGTCTAGTAAATTGCTGCCCACAGCCAAGGTGCAGAAACTGACATCACCCAAAGATTTATTATGAAGCACTTTTTCAAAAGTGAAACACATTCGAAGAGCCGCTCGAACCAACCGCAGTGTCATCGTAAAAAGGATGTATTTATTCATCCACTCACAATTTAATCAACAGAATGTTTGGCACACAACACTATCAATATTTTTCCAAACAAATTGTGCAACAAAACAGGAATTCCAGAATATCATTTGTATTCTTAGACGCATCTTGAATTATGCCATCCTCCTGCCACCCACTAAAATGACATCCTTGATTGCGCTTCACCGCCACGAGGTCCGATTAGTCATTAGCTCTTTTCAAAAGCTAACGTATGCCCTATTAATTAAAAAACGCCATAACCATACAGATACAGACCGCAATCCAGAAATGTTCTGTAATAGATTCAATTTAGTGTGTCACAATTTCCTCCCTGCACCGCCCTTGCAAATGCAACTTATACGCCACTTCAAAGCACCCCCAGAGCAATTTCTTTTCTAAATTAGCTAATATACGAAGCCCGACCACTCGGTCGCACTTAATAGAAACGGTTTCACTTCCCCGATCCGATTTTGTGTCCGAAATCATAATGTTAACAAATAAATCATCGTTCAACCGATTTACAAATCTCCTCGAGCTGCTACCATGTCACCAATAAATTAAGAGAAACACATTTTTTTTTGTTCCGCTGATGTACGCTGGAAATAGACGCTACAACATTTTAACCACGCTTCTTCTTCTGGCCCGAACCATCACCCACCATCCCACATGCACCAGTAACAAAACACAACATCACAGATAGTATGGTGTGAAGATGTACCTCAATTAATTTCGTACCTCGAGCGATTTCATGGCCCTTCTGCGTGACTATTTTCGAATACACAACATTTTCGGTTGGTGTCAAGCTCCGGATGCAGCAGAGCGGAACCACACAACTATATGCATCGAAATTAACACGATAAAGAAGGCCGACTTATTTTCGTCGCTATAGTGTTCTTCCCCTCGTTCTGCGATGACACTAATAAGCCGAACAATGTTTGTTTTAATTTTTTGGGTCATTTGGCATCCGAGCCCTCGGTCTAAGTGTCAAGCCGACATAAACAAGAATGCAGTTGTTGGAGGTGGCCCCTTCACAATGTTGTCATCATCGGATTTTCAGAGCTCTCCAGAGGTCGAGTTGGGTCGATGTGAATCATGTTTGCAGTGTCCGTGTCCACCTGCTCTACGTTTCACAACTGTGTTTACCATTCGGGTGAGAGATATCGCTGTTTATTGTTGACACACACGCACGCTTGGAAGTTGATTTATTTAGAAATCTATGAGCCTCAAGGCTTTGTTTTGAGAACCTACCTTCGGCTGAAGGAATGGATTTCGAAATCGAATGTAGGTGCCTGTGTCTAATTGCATGTGAACTCTTGGATAATCGCTGGAAAATCTCCGGCGTAGAAAGATTTATGAGTTGTGTTGCGGAGACGGTCTTTGTGTGCAGGGACCCATTCTTGATGGGAATACTCCCAGAGTTGGGCATCAGACGTCGGTCGTGCGCAAATCGTGATGTAAAATGTCATTACCTCGAACGAAATTGTCAATAAAAATGTGCTGAATGCGAGCTGTGAGTGAACTCGCTTGGGATTCAGACTTATTGGGGCGACTGTCACGATGGCGGTATTTTGGGTTCTATGCTCAAAATCTGTGGTCCTATGGGCTTTGTGTCGTTAGCTGCAATGTGAGCATTTTCCGCTGGCGGCGGTATTTGGAGCTTGATGTTATGGCTCATGTTTGTAAATTCAAGAAATCTCCTTCTGATCGTAAAAAGAAAAATAGTTGAAGCTGCCTCTGGGCCAGATGAAAGATCTATCATAACATAACCGTCTGTAAAGACTTTCGGAACATAAATCAAGTCTGTTGCGGCAGTTGGAATTGGAGTTAGAGTCGGAGTTTCTTCACCTTGCTGTTGTAGTAGCCATGCCAAACAAATGTTCGATAAGAGTAACTTTTTCTGTGTCAGAGAATGTTTAAATGGTTTAATGTGACACAAGCCAAGGCTGACACTGTAACCTAAGCTGTTTGCAAGACAGCTGGATATCATAACTGATGAAGCACAATGATGTATGCTTGACACAATTGCAAAGGTGAAGCGATCTGAATTATTCTGAAGATCAACTTATTAAAGTGAAGTCATCAAGTCGACCAGTTAACCGAGATTCACAGAAACTACTAATAAATAGACGGTCAGCTCAAGGAAAAATAGGGGCGTTGGCTACCAGCCGGCTGTAAAAATAAAATGGACTTAGGCCCATTTTATTCACTAAGCCTTATAGGCCTTGGACCTTACGACTTTGACAGTTTGCCGTGGCGAACGGAATCTGCCTTCTAGAAATCACTTTTGCGACTGCTGTAATGCTGTGAACAACAGCTTAACGGAGAGCTCAGAATTGTCAGATTTGTCGATTTACATTATACCTTCAGATGATTTCTGTAGAAGCTGTTGAGATGAGGAAGAGGACGAGATCACAATCCGCCTTTTCTGTACCTACTCTGTTTTTTATCAGAGGCATACACCTCACTTGGGTCTTTCTTCTTTAATGCTATTGTTAACAGCGACGTTAGAACTCGGTCCAGACGGTATCACAATAGCCGAACAAAAGTAGCAAATCTATACGTATATATCGCAGTGTTCTAAACAATGTTTTTTTGCAACTTCCCAACTCACTGACGTCAGTCAAGGTTCTACTAGCATTGACTTAATATGACAATGACAATTTAGTTACATAAATTATATGAAATAATGAACAGAGAAATAGAAGTTCCTTCAGCTAACTTAGCAGACCATTTTTTTGAACAGCTGGATTTTTCTACTAAAAGCTTTAGAAAAGTCTATGATTTTAAAAATAGTGTCGATTTTAGATTGGATCTTCCTTTAGTTACTAAGTGTGATTACATTTGCGCCATGAGCTACTAGAAATAGAGCTTTATTTTGAGTCTTCTATGTATAGAGCTGCATCTTTCTAGTCTTTATTAGGAGTTCCTCTTTCGCTAACTTACCTTATATCCTTATATGGTTTGTAGCAAAATATCTCAAGCATTGTTATGGGTGTACTTAGATGTCAAAGATGATATTACGATCTTGTGGCAAAAACTGCATAATCGTTGTTTTCCGAACAGTATTGAACGATTTTATTTATTTTTCTATGTGGCGCAATATATTTTTTCCTAAAAAGGCTACAACCACCGACGCAGTCATTACATTAATAGGCTTCACTTTTTTTTTGTCGTGACGTTTACGGGGCTATTTCAAAACTGATTTTAATGAACACGCACTATATGAATGGTGAATTCCCAAAAATGGTTTCCCTATTTATTGTTTTGTCACAAACTTTAGGTACAAATGTACAAAACGCAAAATTTTTGACTCACAAATCAACACAACAGAATGAAAGATAAACAGAATATTAACTATTACGATCGAAACTAATGTTCACTTTGTAAAACATTATTTGGTGAGTATCATTACGGTTAGGCCTACCTTTCAGAACTAAATTTAATTTACTAAAAAACACCGCAAATGCAACAAACAACGATTCGAATAGAAGTGGAAAAATGACTGGTAGAGACTTACCGTCTCGACAACGATGCATCTTAACAATTTATGTGATTTGGAACAAGTTCCATGTAAGACTAGTGATGATCACTAATCACGAAGCGATGAAGACGATATTAATGACGACCGAGTCGCTTTGTGAACAATTTTGGTTATCCGATTCCCCATATGCGGGTAGAAACTCTCCGACTAATGGTTTTAGTTAATACCTTGTTTTAGTTTGAAACCTACAATTTGGTTTCTTTTTTTTTGGAGAATTGCCTGGGGCTTCCCTTTAAATGTGGAATACCGACATGTTGTAATAAAATAATCTCCAAATTTTGTTGAATTTTAATGTTTTTTTTTTTTTTTTTTTTTAAGAAAAACAAACGAGCTGTGGCTATTTGGTCGCAAGAAATTATTCATCAAAACTGTTCCAAGGAATTTTTAGGTACATGTCCAAAAAATCAGGTTTGCACAGTTTAATAATTAGCCCTAGAAAGGAAGTTATTCTGAGCACCAACAAGATTCGTTGGCTAATTGGCGAAAGTTCTGTCCATTGTTTTTTTAATAAAATTGATCTATTAAAAATTCAGTTTCAGTGATGAGTATAGTTCAATTCACTCTCATATACTTTTGCATATAGTTCAGAGCTCTGAACGAAGCAAGGCACAGCTTGACATCTCCCACTTCTAACCCCCCAATTTCACGGTCCACATATTTCACCTACAACCCTTTCAAAACAGACAGCTGTCGCCATCTCCAGCTTACTGTCATCAGCAACACAATAGGACTTCGCAGTCTCCCCATTAACCAAATTGTTGTTTTCGTTTGAGTGTATTTATTTTTTTGCCAGACAGCTGGAGGCAGTTACAAGATCAAACACAGGGAAAGTCCACATCTATAATAGACTTTGTTGAGTTATGCCTTAGGCCTCACAATGATTTTCTGTATATTTTACGACTTTTTAGCTTCATTCAGGGAATTCAAATCACAACTTGTTTTTAATGGCTTCTCATCCTCACTTCTGTATAGCGAGCATAGTCGAAACAAAACAGAAAGGGAGATTAAACCGAGCTTAGACTTAGTGCGTGATTTGCTTTGTAGAATCCCATCGATTGGAATTAATTCCGTAAAGCTATTTATAAAGCCTTAAATTGCATCACGTTCTGTCTGCGCATGTGCGCATTGATTTTAAACTTTCTCCTATGCTGGTGAACGAGTATGCATGACCACGTACTATCACTCATGGTTGTGCATATTTTAATCATTCGGTGCATTTAAAGACGCTTAGGTTAACATGATCGCCCCAGCATCTTACGTATACTCAAAATAATGAAGGATCTTCTTTTGTGAAACCTATAGTTTTGCATAACTTCGACTAGTATACCAAATTACTGGACACGTTCGCTTTCTGTGCAAAATTACTGAATTACCCTAATGAGCCTGAGCTGAGCATTGTGCTCGCATACAAAGCGACGATGCGAAGGTATAATGAATCTTCTGAAAAACAATCTGAAAAATGTGTACGGGTAATTTAAGCGAAAAGTGCTTTCACTTGTCAGGAATATTGGCAGCGGCATCTCTGTGAGGATGTCTGAAAAGGAGACGATTCACTTTTGTTGGGCGATTTGTACATGGGAACAGTTGCAACTTGCAACACATAGATGGTTGCGTAATTAAAGAAAAATGTGGAAAGGTATTTCACGTCAGGTTCAACTTAACTGGCTGTAATTACTTTCAGAAGGCATTTGGGGCGAATTTAATTCCATATGGGTAAGGGTATAGATCAGCTTCGTGGAACTCATGTCATGGCATCCATGTGCAATCCATCTCTGAGATAGGTGAACTTCAGGTGAACTCATTTTTGACACAATTATTTTCCGGGTGGACGGTTCGTGTCAAAATTTTTTGACACTAGTGTCTTATTTTCTGGACACCATCCTAGGTTAGGTACCTGCATACGGATTTTTGTCTATGAAAGTTTACCGGTACCCCCATGTAAAAATTGAGGTTGAAATGCCCTTGGATAAGTTATCCTGATATTGGGTTCTCTCATAAATGCAGTCAGAACAAAATAAAATTTTGGTCAAAAACGCTTCGAAAAAGTAGGCGTGGCAATAAGCAATATAGAAATAGCCTAAAGTATTCTTGGAGTCTTAAGAGGTATTTAAAAAAAGTTTCATCGAAAACTTTTGAGTAGTTTTCACCCCAACTAGTGAAGCCATCTTGGAAGTACGTGGAATTTCGTAGGTGTTTTCGAATCAGCAGTGTTGCCAGTATCTTAGACTATGTCATGGTAAATCAGCTTTCATAGTAGTAATGTCCAAGTCCGTTAGTTGTTACTAGGTCAAATCGCTTAGGCGTCTAAACTCTAAATTGACATCATTGGCTGTAGTCGGTCGATGACCTTCACATACTGTAAATGATGTAGGTATATGATGCAACTAAAGCACTTCTTTCCAACCATGCATAACTGACATAGCCTGCAGTCCGCTCAGCACTCTTGCATAATTGCGTGAATCCCAACTAAAATCTCATGCAACATACGGTTGGATGAATACTGGATACATGATGCAGGCATCGCAGTAATGCAATGCAACAACCAACCAGACAAACTCGCGTACCATCATTAGAGTGCCCCGGAGGGTTCTTTGTAATCTTTTCTTTCTTCCATAGTAATACACAAAAAAAAAAAACCTCCCCTTTCCCTTCTGGTTTACTGAATGAGAAGACGACACTGGAGCAAGTGTACTTTTTTGTTGGTCAAGTGACTTTGCCCACTTTCATAGAAATTAAGAGCACACAAATGGAAATGAAGGGTTGTTGGTGTTGGTTGCTTCCTTCCGTTGAGTTCTATGTATAGTCATCACCTTTGTTATTACGGTTGTCCTTGTTTTATATATATTTTTTTGGGATTGCAGCATATCCTAAAAACCCGCAACCTACTTAAGATATTTCGACAGAATTCCACATGAAGGTGTGTATGCCCTCCCGTCTATCCCCACCTAGGACGAATAAATGGGTCCCCTGCAGGCAGTGCAAGTGCGGTTTCAATTCGCGCGAATTTCTCGGTTGGTTAGGTTCTTTTTTGTGCTCTGGGCTCTTTTCCTGGTTGTTATCAGATCGAGGAATATTTCCATGGAATTTAGGTTAATTGAAGTCATCCATCGATCGATATTACGGATTATTACTGGCTATTATATGCCGCAGTGTATACTTACACATACAAAACACACTGGTATCTGGTTTCGTAATAATTTCTGCAGGATGTACTCGATGTACGTATGCAATTTACTTCCCGAAAATCCACTTGAGTGACATATGCCTACTCATACAGGATTCATAATATTTTCTGACCTGGTTGTGGGAGAAATTCCTGTACGAAAATTGTAGTGATTATTGGGTCGAATATTTAAACTTTCGAAGAGAAAGGGAATGCCTTTTGAACGGACTAGCATTTTAGAAGGTATGAATCAGACTTGTTGGTGTAGGTTAAGGTACAGCTCAAATATTTAAGCAGAATGTGTAACTAAACTAAAAATAAACACTCATTCAAAAGAGTCGTGAAATTAGGGTATGTGGCACAGTTGCTAACTGAGTTCAAGTCTCACTAGAAAATTTAAACAGCAAAAGCGGGAGTTTATTTTAAATATCTTTCAACAAAATTCCGGGAGTACCCATAAGTGTGCCAAGAAATGTTTTTATTTCAGAACCAAAAGCGGCTTTAAATTGAACTCAGATGTAAAGGAAAATTAGAAAACAACATAAGGCAGTGTCGATATTGACAATTTCTACGGATCTTAGCTAAAAAATTGGAAACTACTCATTTGACATTGCCGACCCCTATTTTGTAAACAGTATCGTCTGCAGTAAAGTTTTTATGCGAAAGCACATCTGTTCTATGGGATTTCGCAGCTTTTAGCGTTAATGGTGGGATAGAAGAAACCCCGATTGACACTACGGACATCCTTCCGTCATTACCACTCCTCTACCTCTATAGAATACTTGTAGGCTAGATTGGTATTTATTTTAAACACTGATATTTATAAACAGGACGAACTTTGACACCATATCTATCCAAAACTGATATTTAAATCTAGGTTTCCCTATTAAACTGATCGTTCGAAGTAAATGAAGCGTATAGGGAGATTCCTATTAGGTACCTTAAGATCAGAATTCTCTTTTATTGTTTCTCAAACTATAAGCAAAGACCTTTAGATCCGATTTATGTATCAGCGTTATGAATACTTAGGTATAGTAATAAAGTGTAGCCTATTGACGTAAATTCTGAAGCCAATCGTCGATGAAACTATTGAGCCCTCAGATCTCATAAAGAAAAGGTGACTAACAAGACTTGCTGTAGTAAATAAGGTAAACTGCTATTCAAGTTCAAATATCGTTCTCGTGCTTTCAGCTCCTTGTCAGATTGGCTTGCCTACCATGTTCTGTCATCCGTTTCTGGTGTCCAGTCTTAGTCCAATTTTTGTGGTGGCGAAGAACATCTCCGATTGTTTAATCCATAAAAAAGTATTTTACTATCCAAACTGATCGATAACTGGAGCAAACTACCAATAATACCATCAGTACCAGCAAGTAGTTAGAAGCTGATACACTTTTTGCCAATTTAGAGTTGTATAATACTCCTGCATGCACTTTCAGTCTGTTTATTCAAAGCTTTCTTGTATACAAATTTCTCAATTTCAGTCCACCAAAGTAGGATGCTAAAACCTGCGCAATAAAAAAAATCGCTCTGAGGCCCTGTTGTCAGTAAAGAAACATCAGACTACAAGCGGAAGCTTATTCACTTATGCAAATCCGCTCAGACCTACTATAGGTTCACAAACTCTTTTCAGCAAGAACACAAAGCCCCAGCCAATTTCGCAACCAAATTGATGATATCATTTCCTGACTTCACACTAATAGACGCCAGCCAGCATACCGACAAAGTAATTAATTTCCCACCCATCCCCATACACATCAGTGAAGTGACAGATTTATGCTGCAATCGAAATCGATGCTAATCGAGAACCTCGCTCAGTGATGCATTTTCAACACCCTCGTCAATTATTCAATTTTGATTGCACCTTGTGTGCGCGAGTTAAGTATCCATAGCAAGACATATTGAGAAAAAAGATAACATTATTTGTATTCAATGATATCTTTAGTCTCTAGTACAGTCTTGCACACAACGCTACAATGATAACATATGTAAAAGAGATAATATCGTTTGTATACAATGTTGGAATATTATCTCTTCTTCATTATCAAGCAAGACGATTGTACGCTTGGGTCTCCTTGTAGATAGATAAGAAAAGTATATAAATACGACTGTATGATGAATTTATCAACAGTCTTATTGTAACTACATAGTAGCCTTAAGCTCCTTTTAGAATTAGTAAAAAGTATTTCAATAATAAAGGACATAGTTCCAAATAAATATTGTTTAATTTTAAAAGTAAGAAACAAGTGTTTTAATTGGCGATCCTGCCAGGAGGTTAAATATACTTTTTAACTTCAATCGAGCGGACCTCGGGAACAAGTAGTGAAATCTAGTATAAACAGAACACTCGCGTTACCGGTTACAAGAATTACCTAGCATAGCAGGTACAAATATAGCTTCTTCGTACGAAGCAGCAAAGCAATTCAGTGAAAGTGTATATGTGGAGAAAAAAAAACACACAAATTCGACGACAACAGACACGAGTTCAAAATGGAACAACTCGCAGTATTAATGGCAAGATTAGAAGCTTTAGAAACCAGGAGCAACACAGTAACACAAACCCTAGAGCACACACGCACAGAGAATGCAAGGTTAGCAGCAATAATAACTAACCAAAATCAAATAAACACTAATTTAGAAACAAAACTAAATGAAGTAAAATCTGGATTAGGCATAGTACCAAACATACCTGTGCTAGAGGAAATAAGAACCACATATACAGATGGTAGTGAAATACAGTTAGACGCATTTAAAAGCCTACCTATTTTCAACGGCGATCAATCAAATTATCGGTCGTGGCGCGAAGAAGCATCCAGATTAATGGACAGCATTAAAAACTTCAAAACACACAGTAAGTACGCAGCAGCATTGACTATAGTGAAAAGTAAAATACAGGGTGCAGCCGCGAATGTGTTAACTAATTATAACACAATTTTTAATTTTGAGGCGATACGTAACAGATTAGATTATACGTACTCTAATCAAGAACCTCTATACGTGCTACAAGACATGATGAAAGCCATCACGCAAAAAAGAAGCACACTGTCTGAATACCACGACGAGATAAATAAAAATCTCAATTTAATAATATCAAAAATCACTATGTCAGGTGATCCGCCGAATATAATCGACAGACTAATTAAAAATGCTAACGACGACGCAGTTCGTATATTCATTGATGGTATGAGTGACAACTTTACAAGAGGATCATTATATTCAGCTACAATAAATGATCTAGAACACGCATTCGCAATTGCTCGCAGAATAGAACATGATAATGTGCACAGGCATTTACATCTCACTCAAGATAAGCACCACAAAAATATGCCACATGAACGCAGAAACGAAAGAAGACCAAATTATTCGAGCCAAACAACGAATTATCAACCCCAGAAGCAATACGATAATATGCAGCAACACAATCAAGGACCACAGCCGATGGAGATAAACTCGAGACAAATTGTACATGCACAGCGACAAAATTGGAATCAATACAAACCCGATGTATATAATCCACCAGCGAAACGTGAACACAGCGGGAGTTTCAACACACACAACAGACCGCAACGATCTTATCAGCAGAACTTCAAGCAGCAGAGAGTAAATAACTCCCGACAACAACGCAGAGACGATGTCAGCAGTACATATGCAGAAGCAGATGAAACGGAATGTATGGTAAATAATAACATAAGAATAGATCATTTAAACTAGTAGACGGGTTGCCCTGCTTAAATTTAACTAGTACTATTTCTAAGGAAATTTATAAAATTCTTATTGATACTGGTGCAACCCATAATTACATTAATAGAAAATGCGATTCTAGCGAAAAAATTAAAATTAAACCTATAAAAATAAAAACAATGCATGGTTATTCTATGGTAGATACAAAGAAAGTAGTTAGGATATTAAAGAAAAATATAACATTTTTTGAATTAGAGGATATTCAGTCTTTTGATATGATATTAGGATATGAAGGACTTAAAGTTCTAAACGCGGAAATAAATTTCAGTAATATGACTCTAACTACCATAAGCAGTGTCGAATCTATTCAGAAAATTAATTACATAATTGGGGAAAATAATATTTATAAAGCAGACATAGATAGACTGATGAAGATTAATAACAGCATAGGACCGTTACCCTTTACAGATACTATAGAAGCAAGCATTAGGACGACCAATGATAATCCGGTTTATGTTAAACAATATCCATATCCCATAGCAGATAACGAATTCGTAAACAAAGAAATACAGAAACTCTTACATGACGATATAATAGAAAAAAGCCATAGTCCTTATAACAGTCCCATATGGACAGTACCTAAAAAAGGTTTGGACGAAAAAGGAAAACCAAAACGGCGCATGGTTGTTGATTTCCAAAAACTTAACGTTCACACTGTAACAGACAGATACCCCATTCCGGATGTCAACATGACAATTCAAAATTTAGGTAAAGCCAAGTACTTTACAACATTAGATTTGGAGTCAGGTTTCCACCAAATTAAAATCAAAACAGATGATAAAGAAAAAACAGCTTTTGCTATAAATGGCGCAAAATATCATTTTAAACGAATGCCTTTCGGGCTCAAAAATGCACCAAGCATATTTCAGAGATGCGTGGACGACATTTTGAGAGACTTTGTAGGTAAATTCGTACACGTTTACATTGATGACGTATTGATATATTCTTCATCTGAGGAAGAACATATACAGCACATAAGTCAAGTATTCGACGTACTCAATAAAGCCACATTAAAAATATCTGATGAGAAAAGTAAGTTTTTTCAAGAAGAAGTAGAATACTTAGGTCACATAATCAGACATGGTAGAATCACTACGAACCCTGAGAAAATAGCAGCTATAGAAAATTTTCCAGTCCCACAAACGGTAAAGGATTTGAGAGGATTTTTAGGTCTTACAGGTTACTATCGTAAGTTTATAAAAGGATACGCAAGCATAGCCAAGCCCCTGACATTATATTTACGAGGAGATAACGGTAAAGTAAACAAAAAACAAAGTAAAAATATTAAGTTAAATCTGAATGATTCAGCATTAGAAGCGATTAGAATTTTAAAAAATTATTTGAAAGAACAAGTCGAACTTTTTCAACCGGATTATAGTAAACCATTCGAGCTTACTACTGATGCATCCAACATAGCTATTGGAGCCGTACTAAGTCAGAATAAGCAACCTATACACTTCTTGTCAAGAACACTGAGTAAGACAGAAGAGAACTATAGCACAAACGAGAAAGAGCTATTAGCGATCATATGGTCCTTACAAAAACTCAGAAACTACATATATGGTATAGCAGACTTAACCATATATACCGATCACCAGAGCCTTATATATTCTGTATCAGAAAAAAATCCCAACACAAAGCTGAAACGTTGGAAGGGAATCATTGAAGACTTTGGAGCAAAATTAGTTTATAAACCAGGAAACCTAAATCTTGTAGCTGACGCATTATCACGTCAACGCATAAATACTTCTACCATAGAAACAGCACATTCAGCTGAAAGTTCTTCTAATGATATAATAAAAACTGTGAATCAGCCTTTTAATGCATACACTGCACAGTTCGAACTTATTGAAGATATAACAAATAATATCGAAACACAAATCTATTTTAGTAACAAAATAAGACTCATAATAAAGTTTAAGGACAAAGACTCTTTACTAAGGCAGATGAAAGAAGTTATACAACCCCAAAAGATTGTAGCTTTGCATACGAAATTTGAAAACATATACAAATATGGTGAAAACATAAAAAAAGAATTCCCACTAGTAAGATTTATATTCACACCAAGAAAACTTCAAGACGTGACAAATTTGGAGGAACAACTAAAACTTGTAAGGGTAACTCACGAAAGAGCACACCGAGGGTTACGTAACAATATACAAGAAATCTCAGAGAAATATTACTGGCCCGATCTAAATAAACAAGCAAAGAGTTTCAACAGAAAATGCATAGCATGTCTATTTGGAAAATATGAAAGAAAACCTATCAGAGAACCTCTGAATAATTCAGAAATACCAACACATGTGGGAACACACATTCATATGGACATATACTTCAACGACAAGTATACTTTCCTTGTAACAGTAGATAAGTATTCTAAATATACAATCCTTCGGGAAATCGAAACTCGAAACAGACTGTACGACGTTATGGAAGAGGTCTTATCTAATTATTTCCCAAAATGTGAACGACTCATGACAGATAACGAGAAGGGATTCAAAACAGAAATGGTGAACCAAATGTGTTTGAAATACAACATAACTAAAGTAGAAACTCCAGTATACAGATCGACAGCGAACGGTCAGGTAGAACGTGTAAACGGTACAATAACTGAACTGTCTAGAATATTCACAATTCAGAATAAAACAAGACTTATCGAAGAAATATTTAGAACAGTGCGTGAATTAAATAATTCTATACACTCAGTTACCGGTTTGAAACCTAGAGACATTTTCTTTAATCAAAATAAATATAGCAATAGTGAAATTATAATAAATAAACTAAACTCAGCATCCAAAAAAGTGATCGAACGTCTAAATAAAGGAACTCGACACAGAGAGTATAAAAAAGGAGATAAGATAATGGTAAGAATCACAGGTCTTAGAAAGAAATCTAACGCCAGATACATAACAAGAATAGTAGAAGAAGATAAAGGAGACACTGTAATCTCTAAAGAAGGAATAAAAATTCACAAGGATAACATAAAGAATTATCATTTTTCAGATGACGAAAATATTAATATTCCTAACATTACTAGGAATTGTACAGAGTCAAGAAGGGCAAGGAAACGTTCAAATAACTGAGTTACTAAACAAGAAGTTTATACTTACGCAAACAGATGACGTGTATTTATTCAAAGAACAAACTTATTTGTTACATGCCACCAACCTGACTTCGATATTTCAACCTTACGTAAATATCGTAACTAGTAAATATCAACCTACACAAGAAGAAAAAATTTGGTTAAGTAAAATTAAGAATTTAGCAGACCAATTACAAGAACATACTAGGCATACTAGATCAATTAACTTTTTAGGAACAGCTTTCAAATATGTGTTTGGTAATCCTGACCATTATGACTTAGTTAACATAGAAACGAGTATAAATAATCTCATAGAAAACAATAATAAACAAAAAACTATAAATTCTAGATTTGAACAAATTTTGCAACAATTCGAAGGTCAGAGCCTTAAAGAACATTTAGTAATAGGACAAGTGTACGAACAATTATTATTATTGACCAGAACAATTAATGCAGCAAAAAATAATGAATATTTATCAGAAAGCCTAGACTTAGATGACATTAAAAATATTATTCAACATGAAATAATTCAAGTACCCATAATAAATATACTTGAGTACTCTAAAATATTATTAGCTAGAACTGATGAATTCTTCATCACAATATATAAATATCCAGTTCTAATTAAATCATGTAAATTGTATAAAGTAACACCTTTAAATTCAAAACATGGAAAAATCATTACAGATAAAACAATTGCCTTATGTAACCAAACTTATTTAAGAACAAGAAATTGTCAAAATCATCTAAGTAAAAACATTTGTGAAATTAACTTTGAAGAAGAAAATTGTCTTATTCCACTTTTAAAGAATATAACTTCAAAATGCAACATTAAACAAGAATACGATTACGACTTAGAAATTGAATCCGGTGTTATGTTATTAAGCGGTAAGCATAAGTTAAATAATCAAACAATTAATGGTATAAACTTAGTTACTTATGAAAATACTATAAATCTAGACGATAAAATATACAAAAACATGCATAAGCAAATTAAAGAAGTTATATTAAGAAATCATAATTCAGAGTCTTACATCGACCAAATAATTAAAGAAGATACAATGTACAAATTCGATAACATAGATACTTTAAAAAAACTAATTATTCCTTTTGAAGAAAAACCGATATTATCAACTATATACACAATTGTAACACTGATTGTTATTCTAGCATTTACGTACGTAATGATAAAAACTATACAATGTATAACAGATCGTCAAAAACAAAAAAAGATTGACGCATATAACAAAACTTATGAAAGAGAAATGTTAAAAATAGCGTCGAAAAATCGGGACGATTTCGTTTAACAAGGGGGGGAGTTAAGTATCCATAGCAAGACATATTGAGAAAAAAGATAACATTATTTGTATTCAATGATATCTTTAGTCTCTAGTACAGTCTTGCACACAACGCTACAATGATAACATATGTAAAAGAGATAATATCGTTTGTATACAATGTTGGAATATTATCTCTTCTTCATTATCAAGCAAGACGATTGTACGCTTGGGTCTCCTTGTAGATAGATAAGAAAAGTATATAAATACGACTGTATGATGAATTTATCAACAGTCTTATTGTAACTACATAGTAGCCTTAAGCTCCTTTTAGAATTAGTAAAAAGTATTTCAATAATAAAGGACATAGTTCCAAATAAATATTGTTTAATTTTAAAAGTAAGAAACAAGTGTTTTAATTCGCGCTTGATTTGCATTCCAATTGCATTTGGCCGCTATGGCTATGTGCCGATGACGCTCAGCAGATACGACGCGTGAGTATATGAATGACTAGTGCACGTGGCTTGAGTTTTCATGTCAGCATGACATCGACTTTTGGGGGCATACCGCATACGAGGTAACCTTTGTTCTCGCACCGATCCTACAACGTCAACAGGTGTGTTGCTGCGTTTTTAATATGAAAACTTGATGTGATTTCCTCTTTGGACGGGTGCGTGTGCGCACGTCGTTTCCCAGTACGGCATCGCACAGGAAGGAAGAGAAGAAAACCACCAGCAGTATATTACTTATACCACCTGAAAAATTGAAATTGGATTCTAGGCCACCAATCAGATTGCGTACAGCACTTATCTGCGTCGATGGCAGGTCAATTGAGTACACAATGGAAATTCATTTCGCGTTGATGCGGTTGACATACAGAAACTGCACACCGGCAGCGAGAACAGAGCATTAGCCCTGGAGAACCATAAACAATTTAATTTGATTGCAATTCGCCATGCTCTCAGGCGCACTATAAGAAAGACGTTTGTAATTTGAAATGCATGCGGTGTGCCTCGGCTACTATACTAGGTACTAACTACGTGCGAGAGCGAGTATACTGGCATCGGTTAGGCGAGTAAAACAAACAGAAACAAAGTGGATACTTATATGTTGTTTGGCTTTTTGGTTGTTTTGTTGTTCCTGCTGTTGTGCGGTTGTTTTGTCGCCGTACTGACACAGTTCTAGGTTGGTATGGTACTTTGCCGTAGGTCTGTACTCTATAGGCACGATGACGGTGACAGAGTAATTCGATATAGATACACAGGCTTGGGTTTGTTTTGCTGATCAAAGTACTATAACGTTTGTGCATTTAAAATTCCTATTACCTTAGAGGTACTGAGAGCGAAACATGTTTATGTGGGGCTAAGTGATTTTTGTTTTTCGTTTTTGATCTAATTTGTCGGAATTTGGAGCACATTTCAAATATGCCTGGCTACAAAATTAAGCGCAAATGTTTCCGGTGGATAATGTGTCGGTATCACACTGTCGATAGTACTCTCAAGTGGGTGAACCGGGGTATTATGCAACGCTACTCGGAGGTCATACCCAGAACTGTCATCATTGCTATTGGGGATGAAGATAAAGGGGTCGGAGAGAATGATGTCCATTACAAGGCTCATCTCTACGATTCTCCACTACCGACTTTCACATCTAAGTGAGATGGTGCAATCAAATAACTCTTTCAACCAGAGCCTACCCAGTGGACCTACGTCACGTCGGCACGTTTTTGAAGCTGTTGCTGTGTTCGTTAAATTTGGGTTTCCGAGTTGAATGCTACCTCGTTCTTGAATTTATTTGGCTTGAGTCTTTTTCAAAGCTGTCGAGGTCTGCCAGGGGTAATAACACTGCTTCTTTTATGTATTGTCAGTCTTTGAAGCCAATTTTGCTTTAAAAGGTATTTTTGCCTTCAATATTCCGATGGTGCACTCTTATAGCGTCATACACAGCGAAAATAAAACTTCAAGTGGCAACTAAAAGTGTGCCACATCAAACCTATAACTTTTATGACCTATATAGTCTAATCTAGTCGGAATTGCAGCGCCAGATATTCAAATCCCTCTTTATGCCTTGATCAAATACACTTAAGAAGATCTATATATTGCTTACCCAAAAAAAAAACGCCTCAATTAGTACGTCAGTTAATGAGCTCCAATGGTTAATCTCATCATAAAAAGCAAACATTTACGAAATCTATATCAAATTCCTTTCAATTGGAAGAGATTAAGAATCAAATACAATAAATTATACCAAGAGGCCTCATAAATTCTGTTTCCAGCTCAATATGCTTTTTTTATGGGTCTTATCAGCGGAGGCGCACTTAAAGCGACTTAAAGCGTATCCACTTAAGTACGATCGAGTAAACTTTGAGTGTCAATAAGATAAAAGAAAATAATTAAAAACATTCCTAGGACAGGACGTAGGTGTTATACTATAGAATAGAAAATTCAAATATACACAAGTTTCGTTATTTTGAAATACGTGACAAGTCTATAGTCTGTCACATCATAAATCATAATTCATGGATAGATTTTAGTTTAACTTGAAAACAAATCCGCGCGGACAGATTGACAGATTTGTACTATATTTATGTTCTGATTAAAGGTGATGTTTTGTGATAAATCTAAATAGCGATGACATGGAGACTGGAATTTCTATTTCTGATGTATAGGATTAGGTAGTTGCTTTGAATGGGGAAAAAAAGTTTATAGGTGTGGGACTAATTTTGTTAAAAAAAAAATCAGTAAAAATAATTTGAGCGGCTTATTCAAACTGTACCGTATCACCATATAGACAAGACATATGAACTAAAGACTAGCAATATGGTGCCTAATGAGTGTTAGGAAACTAATTTGAAGGCAAGAAAAATAGCTTAGATTGCCACTGGCCTATTTAGTGTAACTATTATGAGGCGATCCTATACTCTTTTCAAAATAGCAGGGAGTACTCTTGCAATTTAAAGCGTCCTATCGTCTCTGACCATTTCAAAACGAGGACTAAAAAGAGGACCGAGGCGAAAAAAAGGGGCGCTCCATATAAAATACTAAAAAAAATGAAAAGAGGAAAGCCGAGCAACAGGCATTTATTTTTAACAAAAAAATAAATTAGCTCATTGCTTAACATTTCATTTCATATGTTTGCATTCTTTTGCGTTCAATAAAGAATAGAATCTTACTAAAACTGAAAAAGGGGATATTTTACTCATGTTTCAAAAAGTTTGGGGCCAACGGACTTCAGGCTCAAAAAAGAGACATTTAGCCCTAGGGGCCAAACAGGAAAGTCGCATCATTGTGATGGGCGTCAATCGAACCCAACAATTTGTTTATCGAAATATTTGCCAAACAGGCAGAAAGCTCTAACCAACTTATTCATACACCGAAGAATTTCAGAGAATTCGTTCTTGTACTTGGTATTTGAGAGACTAATTTGTACAGTAATGGTATTGAGAAAGAATCAACTCATGTGGCATACTTTCATATCTGACCCTCTGCAGGTAAGAAATCACGCTGCGCTTCATCTGGAGTATTGCCCACTACGGATAGCATCCGTTAAATGTAATTGATGACCACTGCGCCGGCTGTGAGAAAGAAATGAGAAACACAAGAAAAGGGTCAGAATTTGTCGCCCAGCCTTTTACAACAAATACTACAGATGCCCGCCATTAATGTCTAAACTAGCCAGATCATCACAAAATAAATAGAATTCAATTCCCATCAGACGAGAGTTTTCACCTCACGAATATGCGCAGTTTATGTAACAGAACAACTAAAAGCGAGCCTACCGCAACAAATTAGCCCCAGCAGCTATATGAAAGTGTTACATCAAACTACCGAGTGTGAAATTGCCTTAGCTACCTCCCGTCATCATCGCAGCAGAGCTGAACTATTTTTTTTTTCCACAGAATAGTTACCATTTATTTGCTCCACACACAAAGCCGTCTAATTAGAGACACTTTTGAAACTTTTGTTTATTCGATTTCGTTTTTTTTTTTTTTTTACGAAAAACCAATTAGATTTGTGTGCCTTTAATCCCGCAAGTTGCGTGTATGACTCAGTGACTCTATAATATGTGTATCTCTGAGGAATTTTTATGAGATCAACTGCACTCGCTCTCGCCTCATTTAATCGACCACAAGATGTAATTTCACTTTGGCGCATACTGTGTGTGGGTTCGCGTTTTATGGACAAAAACGATATCACTATACCAACTGCTACTGTGTTATGGTGGCAAAAACCAAAACCACTAAAACCGCACAAAGCAGCAACAACACAAAGCTTACCCCTACGGATTTGGATACACAGCACACATGCAAATCGGGATAAAAAAATAAAGAAGAAGAAGGATTTTTTACTGCAGCAACGATTGACGGCATTTATGCAGAAGAGGGACCTCTGCAAACGGCAAACCGCGTCGCGTCGTCGTGAATAATTTCGATTTGTGTCTTATGAACGGTGACGTGCAAAGTGTCACATCAGTGCGGTCGGTAGGTATTGTTAGGCGAGGGCGAAAAGAATAAAGCAAACCGTCACTACAGCTTCCCGGCAATGAGCTGACAAATGGGTTTATCCTCTGAGGAGCTGCTCTGTTGTGCCATCACTTGAGATAGTCGAGTGCACGCACATTTCAATAACAGAGCCGACATTATGTGGCTGGGAGCTTACCTTTGTCGTAGACTCCGCTGCAAGCGTCTGAAAAGAGGTAAAGGAGTAAAATTAATAAAATCGCTATCTCCAGTCCAACACTATAGATGGTAACATTAAATTAAATTGGATTGTCTGAAAAACAACGACCATCCTACGTGTGAGACTCCGTATATAACCTATAACCACTTGAGCTTAAACCCGTTATACATAAATCGCCAATTTGTTTCTATGCCTCTAATCTCTGCGTGTAATCTCTCATGCACTGGCATCCGATCCGGGGGAGGAGGCGAGTTGGATTTTAAACAAACACAAGAAAGCCGCTTAATCCAATTAACCTAATTATCGGGTTAGCTCTAAGCTCACAGAACACACACGAGGGGGCGTTGCTGGTTGCTTTCAACATGTTTTCAATGAGAAAAAGTTAAATTGCCCGTAAACGTGACAAAAGTTCTGACAGCTTAACTGACGACGGGAGTGCAATCAAAAGGAAATGAGGTGGGAACTGCGGTATGGGTAGCTCTAAACGCCGGCGTGTAAAAAAAAAAACAGAGCACCGACCTGAAGCCCACCTACTCACTCTGCTGTCATTCGCTTGGGGATTAAGGTTACTGAAGGTGCAGAACAGGTGACTGTCATTATCATTTTTGTTGGTGCCGTATGTGAACATCAAAAAAAAAAAAAAAAAAACTCTTTTAGTGGAGATAAATCAATAAATCCTCAAGAACCTCTTAATAGGTATGGTTTTGAGTGCAACATAGTAGCTATAGCTAGCAGGCTATAACTCCGTCTTCACTGGGCAGTTAAAGTTTAAGGTTGGTATGTCGCACCTGAGGTTTGCTATCGCGCAATAAAAAGTAAATAGGTCCTAATTTATGAGCCATGAAAGTGAAGGGTGTGGTCTTGTAACCAGGAGCGGAAATCGATGAGTATTGAAAAGGCAAACGGCCTATGGGAGTAAGAGATCTTAGAGCTGGCTTCTGTTAAAGTCTTATGATTTTTTTTTTGGTGCAAACGAAGGACTGTTCAAAAGGATTAAGTTGAATTTTTCTACAGATCAAACTAAACAGTATACACTTAGAAGATCAACGCAGTAGACAGAAAGTACTCCGACCAACAGGTAAAGCCTGTACGTAAAGCCCTAGGCGAATCTTCTCGTAGATTTTATATGAGTGGGAACTTTATTTTTGAATGCAACGGAAAGGACATTTTTATGCAGAGTCCAACTATTAAAAAATCCGTTTATGTATACATTTTCACTTAGTCTAGGCGACTGCCCTAACAACGCAACTTTAAGGTTTTAGAATGGCGTACTTCATTTATGTGTTTTTAATATATTGGAAGGGAATTGCAACTGTCACGAGTCTGTAAATTATCCGGTAAAAGGAGATAAAAAGGCAGACTTTAAGCAGTCACAAACTGGGACAAGCAATAAAAGATAAAGGACTTTTTAAGCTTTCGCATGACAGTTTACAGTAAATTCAAACAAGTAGATACCACACACGATCAGGGAATGATTAAAAAATAGTCAGCACAACTGGCCAGTAAAGGCCTTAGGCCTAGCTTCTCACAACCATTCGTATTGCTTTTAAATTTTGGTGGCGGGCAGTCGTTCATTACAGTCATTCTTTCGGATGTTTGTCAACCGTTGGCGAGAGGTAGAACCCTGAGATGGAAGTATCAAAATCCCCCAACAGTTCAGTTTGCAAGAATTTCGACTTTACTTTTCCAAAACCTATTTTGCTATAGGACGGGTATAGAGGGTTTTGAAACTAGCATTCTCGAGAACTATTTTCAGAGGGCGAAAATATATTCAACAGAATTTTAAAACAAGTAATTATTGTTATAGGAGTTCTAAAAGCATTTTAGGTTTCCCTTTCCCAAAAAAGTAGATCTGTAAAAAAATCCACTTCAATTTCAAAATTCTATTTAACAAGAAAGTGAGGGAATGAAGTCGTAGATGTTGATAGAAACTGAAACTTCCCATATTATTATGTTACTGCTTTTAGAATACTAGGGCGCGGAAAGTTTTCCTTTAAAATACTGCTTGCGCAGTTTAAGCAATGAAAGTATATCAAAAATACAAAGTCATCGCAAGCAAGCTGCTTAAATCGATCTTAAATGATCTGAATTTACTTCACATTCAGAGCTTTAAGCGAATCGGACTAATTCTTAGGATAAACATAATTGGACTACAGGCCTTGTTTCTCAAAACCTTTTTTCTATGGTAGAATGAAAGAGGTATAAAATTTGAATCCGAATCGAAATGAAATGAAAACCTTTTTCTTAATTTATGTATACTCTCGGATATTGGTGAGATGTGATGGAGTGGGAAAAAATCTTATGGTGAATCCGGGAATTGAACTTGAGAGCTATAGAATAGCAGCACAGCTGTAGAGTGCGCATACGCTAAGCCAGAAATGTAATACCTAAAAAATGTGGATTTGAATATGATGTCCTAACCCATGTGTTGGGAGTCAAAGAAGACTTCACTTTTATTCTACTGTAGGTTTAAAATATCTGCTTACATTTAAATCGATTCAACTATTACTAAAATTCTATTGCAATAAAAATATTATCAAGGAAATATGAATTTAAATTTGCCTCCAGCAAAATAATGAAATCATATTTATTGAGAGTAGGTAGTCTATAATTTTTTTTAGATAAATGAATTTCTGGTTGCAAAAGTAACTGCATGGCAAAATATTTAAAATGTCTATTTACCCAGAAGTTACACTGATTGAAATAATTACCTCTCTCCAGCTGAGGAATGTCTACACAACTTGTTAACTTTTATGTCAAAAACCCATCGAAAGAGCTAATAATCGGCTTTCTCCCAACAACTCGTTTCAAAAATGAGAAAAAAAAATTTAATTCGCTAATTTGTATGAGTTCAAGTCAGCCACTCAAATCTAGGTTATCAAGTCTTGTGGGTACACGCAGGAATAACCCAAGACGCAAAGTAATTTGTTAACATCAAGTGAAGTTTGCCGCAACAGCACTAAATCGACTCGAGAGCGAACATGTTTATGTAGCTCCATTATACATAAAAATCCGAAAAAAAAAACATCTCCGCACTTGTTCATTATTCGCATCTTGTCCGTATGCTCACACCAACTATACACAATGAGTGCATTGCAATCTTTTGCCAAAAGTTTTATTATGTATTTGCATTGCGGATGGAGATTGCTATCGCGCTCTCTGGATGTGGATGCGTGTGTGGTATACAGCCCAAGATATGCTTTTCGACATAAATTAGCGAATTTGGAATAAGGAAGGGCTTAACAACTGAACAATGTAAAATGAGAGACTCAGGGTAAGCATCGCAACTGTTAGATTCAACTGATAGCGAATAAAGTTATAAATTTGTTAATTTCATGCTTGTATGACTTTATTTGGGTCATTCTGTCAATCGAATTGATTTATTATTTAATTTGTACATGTTGTTTGACCTGCTACAAGTTGTGGTATACAACGAATCGCTACAGTGGATGGACATAATTAAGGTTGAATCAATGTTGGGAGTTGATGTGATGGCGGGTTCAAAGAACTCGATTTGGCAAGCACTTTGTAGTTATGTATGACTGTGTGGACGGGTGAACTCAAATCGAATTAGGATGGAGCACCGCGTTTTGTAATAGGTCATAATAAAGTATTAGTATGAACCTGGTAAGGAGTTGTCATATTAAATTTTAAGTTCGACATTGTGCGTATTTTTTCTGGTTTTCAAGAGGTTAAAAGACTTTCTGGGCCAGGCATGCTAATGTCGTACAACAGTCTAAGGTAAATGCCCTTCAAATAAATTTATTTAACTAATGGCAATGTTCGCGAAAAATATTGCGCACGATAGACAGATATTTTAATAGGCTCAGAGACATAAAGTCCACGAGACATAATGTCTTTAATGTCCTTCCAAAGTGGCCCATAACTTTACTATTCCAACAGTTTGTAAGTAGAAAAATATGCTACCATAAAAAGTCCTAACCATACGTTTCAGAAATTTGTTTTACATAGTAACCATAAAAATAACACCAACATTCTTAACACATTATTGTCATAAACAATTTAAGGTTTATTTTAACGAAAAGATGCTAGCGTTTACCCTAGGAATCGAACCCAGGGAAGAACTCTGGAGAAATCCAGAGAGTCTATCTGGCTAAGATTTATAGTGGCAGAGAGACGAAAAGAGACCCGTCAATGGTGGTCTGATTCGAACATCTCTCAAATATATATATATACTAGCTGACCCCGCGAACTTCGTTCCGCCCAAATTTGTTAATGTAATGAAAGTAATAATTTCGAGCATGCCCAATGCACATGCTATTTTATGTAGACGCTTAAATACCAATGGCAAGCCGTTCTGAATAAGCGGAATCCGCAGAGGTTTGCAAAGTGCTTTATTTGGACAATGTCCATTATAATTTTAATTATGTAACTTAAGAAATAGCACTTGATTTTATTTTTGAATTGGAGGTGCCACAAATCGTTTTCCTATACCGCTTATGTTTTGAAAAGTACCACCTATAGTGTGGTATCCTATCCTTCAGCGCCACCTATCGGGTCCAGAACCCAAGTAAAAGTTGATGGTTATAGTGTCCTACATTTCAGACGTATTTCCGTAACAGTATAACAGTCCGTGGTACTAATAATATTTTTAACGTCCAGACTACATTTTTCCAGCTCGTGTGAAGGTTAAAAATGATTATTAGTAAGTCCCAGTGTGTAATGTATTTGGGAATTACTTGTGACTGTTAAATTGGTTTTCATGTGTTTGTAAGTTGGTTCGCACGAAACAGAAAATGTGAAATAGAAATACTGATACCATTTTCAAATCTTCCCATGAATCATGTTTGTAATTATGACATCATGCAGGTATACATCGGTTTCGGGATCTGGAACCTCGGCATATATGATGTCATCATCTTGGTCTTGTTGCATTCTTTCGACTAACCAAATGAGAATGTAAGCATGAGGCAAGCCTCTTTTTTGCCATTCAATCGAATACATCCAACATCGAGTATAACCAAAGACACGATGCTTAACAATATAGTTCATCAGCGACCGACGAAATATTTGTAACTTTAACAGAAATGAAGAAAACTAACCGCACCTATCAACTTGGTTGGTAAATTGTAAGCCTTTTCCCTTCTCTCTCTACACCGGTACGGAAGGTGTTATGGTACCTTTGAGTTGCGTTCCCCATAACCCTATTCACTAATCAGCAGAATACCACAATTGTTACACGCTCATTTTTCGTAACAACCCCTAAGTGCAAACTCAAAACTATCCACAACTCCTGTTGCCTGTCATCATTGTCCACGTCATCTTAATCACCCCTACATTTCAACTTACTCACACATACTTATGCAAGGATCCTGAAAATACATGTCAAACAAAAATGATGGATTCAAAAACCATGAAATAAAAAAGTATCTACTCCATTTCAAAAAGTTACTTAATGTAACATAGTAAACATAAACAAACTTATATTGGTTATATTTAAAAAAAAAACCGGCCAAGTGCGAGTGTCACTCGCGCACCGAAGGTTCCGTTTTTGGCTAAAGTCCAACACATCAGATATTATTTGAAATCTATATAATTCAATCTTTCCCCTCTTCATGAATTCATCACAATTTAGTTTAATTTAATTACTTAATATTTTTACTCTCAAAAATTACTCGCACATGAATCTCGTGTTCTAATTATTACCTATACCTATAGTACCCAACCCACGCCAATTTTCCATTCTGTATGCGACCTGTCCCAATTAAAAACTATTGACTAAAAATATATTACTTTTATTTTGTTCTGTACTCCCCAAAAAAATGTATTATATTCCCCAACGAAATTAGCAGGCGGGAACCCTGGTGGGGTTCTGTCTTTGATGGGGTCAATTGTGCACAACTGCGTAGTAGAGATTAAAACTTATGAGAGCAACGTATTTTACGTATCTTGTAAACTATTAACTTTTCGGCAAAACAGTATTCAGCACATATATAGATAAGAACATGATCTACAAAAAAGGAATTTATGTATTTTTTTGTGAATCAAGAAATAAACCGTTTTTTGGGCGAATGAAAATATTTTTTTCACCAGATTACTAATTAATCGAAAACCAATCGATGTATTGCTTCCATTGGTATTTGTCGTTTAACTAGAGGTTATACCGGATGTTGTGTGTAAATTTTAGCCTCCTATGTCAATCGGTTCTTGAGATAGACCTGGTAACAAAATTGGCTTAGTGGGTTCGGACAGACAGACAGACAGACAGACAGACAGACAGACAGACAGACAGACAGACGGAGAGACATCCGAGCGAAACTAATAAGGTTACGTTTTTTCCCTTTGGGTACGGAACCTTAAAAAATGTCAAAATTGTTGACAACAACAATTTGCTTGGAAAATAATTAAAATAATTGACAACAACAATTGCTTTGAAAATATAAAATATTTTTTTTTTGTATTTGAAGTGTCACTACTCGATTTCTATCCAGTTTATTTTTTTTTAAGAGTGCTTTTCCCCATGAAAAACGAAATGTGTGCCGGAGGTACCACGCCCCCTTGTACAATCCCGCCCATATTTGCAGCAGCACTTAAAAAATGCACACCAAACCGACGTACCAAATTTTGTGCAAATACCGTTATCAGGAGCCGAAATAATTGATTTTTAATTTGTGGTTTGTATGGGAGGTACCACGTCCCATTGTCCAATTGGACCGAATTGTAAATCTAAACCACCCGGGGCGCAACCCAAAGGCATACAAAAAAATTTATGCAAATCGGTCCAGCCGTTTAGGAGGAGTTCAGTGACAACACACGTACGCTAGAATTATATATATAAGATATTAACGAAAAGGAAGCCAAAAATTCTGAAACTAAAACTTCACTTATTTTCTCAAAAAACTTTTTGTCTAAGCTTCGGAAAATTTGAGAATATGTATAAAATATCGCCCAAAATAATATTTTGCTTTCTATTTGAAGCAATTTGGGCCAATTTAATATGAAAAATAGCCCCAATTTAAAATTCACAAAAAAGTCCAAGCTTAAATGAATCAGTCAGCGGCCAACAATGGGCACCGCTGGATGCTTAAAAGTCTGGCATGGCAGCTGTGTGCACACATGTTAGGAGGGGCATAATTCCATAAATATTTTCAATGGACTTATGTCCACTTCGTTATGAAAAGTTTGGCGTAGCATCCTATAATTATAAATAAGGTGCACGCAGAAATTTTAACCTAAAAAAATGTGTTAAAATCAAGTCTCTGTAGAAAATAAACGAGTTATTGTTGTTGAAAACTAGCGAGTTTAAAAGGTGTTGCTAATCATAACCAGTCTTTGTGAATGTTTGCCTACTTACCTTCCTACGTTAGATGTTGAGTCTTCTAAGCAATTTTTGTTTTTTTATGTATAGAGTAAAGATAATTGATTGTGCACATCTTAAATGTGATGTGTGACCCGCAACTATTTTGAGCGATCACTTAGAACATTTAAAGCAAAACGCAGTCTGGGTTTTACTAAAATCTATTGAAATATTCTTTACGCTAACTCGCTTTCCAAAATGCCAGTCTATCTACATTTGACATTGTCTAGTCAAATAGCTTTCCATTAATTTTCCAATGACCTTCTAAAACTACATATCTTCCACAGCAGAGATATCTCACCGAAATTTAAAACCAATCTAAATTCCAACGTGGGCTGTCCACAATAGCTATCCATACATCAACGATAAGCTTGCATTTTTAAGGTCCCCACCCAATGCACAATCCATTGTGACTTATCTTCTTATCTCTTGATTTATTTCTACAAATTCAAATCAAAATTACCGACACCCACCCGCCCGCACTTATCCGTTAGCTCCACTTTGTGAGAATATTATAATCGCCGAGGTAATAAATTTATTTATAATGTGTGTGTGCCACTGTAACATGCCATTCCAGCTCATTGGCCAGCTGCAATAGAATAATTCTTACGAAATTCTACAGATCAATTGAAGTGGGGTTTCTCCTCGCTCCAATATTTCCAGAGCGCACTTGCAGGCCTTCGAAGATAAGACATGGCACCATTTCGCTCGCACAACTTCACACTTCTGCTCGCTCCTGTCCTGAAACTGAAACCCACCGTGCATGCGAATCCAAGGTATTTTCAAAGAGAACCAGTTCCTTCCTACACAACGAACGTGTTGCACACTCTCTGCCGTATTGCCATGTGGATATCTTGTATCAGCCAGCCACTTGAATTCCGCGCAGCTTATTTGGCTTAAGTGGAAAGACCCAAGTGGACAAAAAAATTTGCATAAACCTCAGAGCTCTGTAGTCGGCTGGCCCCCATCCCCTGGCGACGAATAACTATACCACTTTGCCGTCAAAGCGAAAAATCGCGTAGGCCGCAAATACCGCTCCAGATCGGGGGGTCCTAAAATTTCAACACCTTAAGCCAAACCAACATCTGCTGACTCGTAATCATGCTATTCGAATTCGAGCCCGATGCGCTCCAATTAGTCCGAGTGTCATATCGTTTGCGCAGTTTTTTCCAAGTAAGTACCTTGTTTGGGCTGACAGACTCGACGACATTTAATTTTGCGCCAATCACTCAGAAATGAACACAACTCCCGATCGGGGATGGGGTACATTAACGCGCACGTTAGCACTTTGCACACGCTATATGCTGGGCAAGTTCATTAGGTGTAAATATGAGGCCCATTCGATGAAGTCTGATTGCTACTATTCGCATTGTGTGCAGGTGTCTATAGGGTCGGAGGTCCCCATGCCTTGATCGGTGGAATGAAGTGGTCTTGTCGAGGCAGCTACACGTTTACTTGTTTCACACTAGATCGGGTTACATGAGGTGTGCAGTTGACTGCATGGTTGGAGCTTGGACAGTTAGATGAACACTGTTGACATTTGAACGTCGTAGGGGGAACTTTTTTTCTTGTTGGGTATGGTATGAAACAAGGGGCTTCAATTTTGAATGTGGATATTCGGTGCAAGCTGTTCTTCCTACTCTTTAAAATTGGATTATTGTGTAGCGAAGTCTTATGGGAAATGTATGTCAATCGTATGTCTTGTGTTGGTGATATGTTCCAAGTTTTCCACTCACAAGTTCAACACTATGCCCTTAATAAGGCACCAGCTAAACCAAGCCAAAGTCGAACCAGGAAAATATTTTAAAACATATTCCGAATCTTTTAGGAACGGATTTTAAAAATGTTAAAGTCAACGTTGTCGTTCCGGCACTTATTTAAAAGACAGTAAGGTCTACAAATCAACTACGAACACCTTTCACCTATTTTTCCAATTAATGCTATTCATTGGTATAAACGTCCCTTGGGACTGCAAATCCCCACCGATGTCCTCCACGACAATGTAATATACTACACCCGGATATTGTGTCAAACCGTTCAATTGGTCTCATTCACAAAACGTCATCGATCACACATGTTATACCCTATCGCAACCCCTTTAAGGACAAGTCGCATCAATTCAGTTGTCTCTACTAAACTGTAATGGGGAAAACATTCTGACGTATCCATCGATCACCGATCACAATGTTTTCACTTCTGTCTCTGCAAAACCCCATTTGACGTAACCTAAGCTTCTGCACTGGAAAAAAAAATTACTGAAAAGCAAATACATCTCACAACCAACCCATTAACCATTGATGGTTCTCTACCAGCCTCTCTATACACCGTCATCTCATTTTCTATCTTCATTTTCTTTGCGGTACAACCATCATTACCCTAGCGGTTTTGCTTCATCATACACCCATTTATGAACCGCAGACTCTCTTGCAATACACGCATAGTTTTTGTTTTTCTTCTTCCATTTGACGTTTGTCAACTTCTGCCCGTTTAGGGTGACATTTCTTTTCCGCTTTCTCCGTCGACGGGTGCGTACCTCTCCTCACAGTGTCGAGTTTATTCTTCTGTTTGCGTTTTGGTGCAAAATACATTGCACTTCCTGGATGACGACAACACGTAGTACACGCACACGCAGGCATGCTAGACTATCATGTCGTTGTCCACCAAGCGGCTTTTGCTTTCGTTGCGTTCGGTGCTCTAGTCATAGTCAGTCATGGGAAATGTGTAGGCTTTCGTGTATTGGCACGCAATTTGTCCGTTACGTGTACAGTGTCACTGAGGTAGTAAGAACTCGATCGCCACAAGCCCTGCGCTTGTAGACAGGGTGATCGTAATTTGTTTCCATTCGTTAAGATTTGAGGCTGTTGTACCTTGTACGCATTATGTGGCTTATAGTCACTCACACACAGGTGCAGGTGGAAGTTATCATGTAGGCAGCTACATGGGTATATGGTGGGGCAATGCAGTGTCACTGACATGGTTCGAATTTCAGATCCAGTAATTGATGTGCTGATCAGGGGAGGTTGCAACTCGATACCGATCGACTGAAGTTGGAGCTGAAATATGTTCCCATTAGAACATAATATTGCGTGTTTTTTTATTAGATATTGCGTTAAGTACGGTGTGGGAGAAGCTGTATAGGTGGATGGCAATTGCACAATGTGTTGTTTGAAGTAGACCTACGTATCAACCATTCACTTGCACCTTATACTGGTTGATATTAATGGTCTTAGCAAAGGGACAGCTATTTTGCCCGAAACCGAAAATGTACCCCTTAGATTAATGTTCGTGTGATTTTGAACAATTTGAATTTAAGTAGGTACACATTTCATTTGATTGAGTCCTTAATTTGTTATAATCAGAGAGTGTTTAGTTAACTAAGCTTTGCTTATAGAAAAGCAGAAAGCCTTCAAAGAGCTGTAGGTACATGAAAACTGAATTCTTGTCTATGAAACAAAATATTGATAATCAAGCAGGCCTTGTAATCAAAATATAAGGTGCCTTTTTGTGCTACTTGGCTCAAAAGCTTTCAGCTCACAGCTATGCCAAATAATATTAAAAGTAATATTGTGAAACTGGACAGGTTTTGGAAAAATTCAAACCCGGCTATATAGATATGAAAACTGAGGTTTCGTAAAATAACCAAGGCGAATTAGCAAATGAAACTTTTCCTTCCGACTCACTTATATATAAACATAAAATATTTTCAAAATTTACAATTTTTTAGATTTTAAATCATGATGAAAATGTTGATATTCCGGAATATTTTGACATTGACAGTTTGGTTATCGGTTTAAGGGTGCGTTCACACTGAAAGTTTGAAGTTGTCAGGTCGCTAATGAAAGACCCTAATATTAGCCAGCACACGGCACTAAATGGTTCATTGATGGACGAGCTTAAAACTTTATTTCCTAAGCCTGCCGATTAAATGGTTCATCGAGAAAGTGGACCTCGTTTGGTTTGAAACTGTAAAGATCTAAGCAACAGACTACGATTGATTAAATATAGGTAATATTCACGCCTTCTTCATTGAGCTACAAGGTCTGTTAAGCAACTGAAAATCGTAAAATCAGCCAAAGCTGTGCCAAAGAAGACACACAGGTCTGGGTTAAATTCTACGAAACAAGAAGTGTACGCAAGAAGAGCTTAAAACATTACACAGCAAAGCACGTTCAACTGGAACAGATGCTTATTGTCCAGCGCGCAGAGTTGACAAGCGCGTCTTCCTCCCAACAAAAATCGTTACAATCTTGGGCTTGCTTAAATCTGAAGGGAAATATTTTGGGCATTTTTTTTTTTGAATTCGTAGATTGAAATCTGGAAAAGTGGCAGATGCATAATTTTTCCTTGTGTTATTGTCTTGAGGTAGCCTTTTATGCCCGCCCAAGGAAATTTTCTCTGTAGTCAGTTTATTTTTATTGTGCGCATATTTTTGTGAAAAAAAGGTGGAAAACACCCAATCACATCTACTTTGATTTGGATCAATTTCCTCTTCACATTTCTATACGAACAACATTCGGCAGCCGACGCACCTCGTTCTTTCAACAACAACCCTGCATCCACATACCTGCCATCAAAGTCTCGCCTTATCCCATTACTCCACTCGTACCGATAAATGAAAATTAAATTAGTTATTGAAATACCTTGCGACACTATAATCTTCCTCAATTATCTACCATTCACCTGATTTCTTTTAAGTTGGCCCTTAACTGGTAACCGATATCCGTCCATACTTATACTTATGCACCAACCATCACCTCGTTTTTTTGATAGGTTTTCACAATACAAGAGGAGTAGCCACCGTGTCTATACCCTGGGATGATCAGTCCATAATCACATCGTTATTGCACTCGAAAGAGGCAAAACAAATAATAATTTACCAATTACAGTTGCTTGCGTTAATAATATGTTTCAGGTAATTGCAAATAGCCACTAGCCCGTAGATTACGATCCAATTAGTGTTTCTTTTGTGCCTTTTTTTTATCCAAAGCTAACCCAAGAAGATTAGCTGCGTTAAAATGTTTTAATCAAAAGTAATGGCGGGCAATTTAACCTGGATTTGTTTTGTTCAACTTTTTTTTAGCTTTTACTGTAAGTTCCATGTGTCATACGGTTATAGTTATGCCCACTGGCACTTTGTTTTATTTTGTGATAAGGCTTGCCACTCTTGTGCTAAAACAAACAATGAGTGCAATGAGTACATCCGTGCCGACAATAACAAGTTGCGTAATAAAAGCGGGTAAAGTATGAAAACTATCAAGTGAAGTGTCAACGCAGCTGTGTAAATATCTTCGCTGCAAATAATCTGCCGACGAATAGTTGCAGGTAAAAAAGTTTCATAGACAGTTGTGTTTAACGGCGAAAAGAAATGGAAGTTCCATTGGCACTGACTTTGTTCGATCATTCACAGATGGACACCGTGAGTAGTGTCTATGTCTATACTTTTATGACGTACGTAAGCGAACGTGATGCAATACAAGTCCAGTCCAGTGGCCGTTGGAGCAATTGCTTGCTACCTTAATGAAGCGATAATTGGAAACCGTTCGAAAGAGGCGGGCTTCGAGTGGCCGAAGAGGTTTGGTGTTTACCATGCGTATACGTGCACTTGAATCTACGAATATTTCGCAAGTGGTAGCAAAATATTTAAACGTCTTTCAGATGAAGATTGGGAATAATGTAGTCGAATCTGGTGGTGGATTTCTTACATAAAATCTTAGTCAGGTGGGTGGAAAATCAGCTTATGTTCCACGTGCGATGCCACTTAGACATGAGCGTAAAACCGATAAGACTGGGAAACTGATGCAACCAGTCGATTTTGGAACGCGGACAATTGCTTTACAGTTCAGTTGATACATATTTCGTTGTTGGTCAAAAGTGGCGTATTAGCATAACGATGGAGTGATGTTTCGTGTTGGGTAAAATACCCAGGTTTAAATGCAGTCTGTAAGATGAAAATAGTAATCAGAAGTGTAGGTCATTTTTAAAGAACAGTCACATAATTTTTGTAACACACTGTAAATAGACTATGTAAATAGAACCCGATATCTAATTTTATGAATTAGTGGCCTCTTGATAGATTAACCCTCACTCTATAGTATATAACGTCAAGTGTTGCATACTTGACATTAAATACAGCATTCGATTGCTTTTGAGTTTCAGTTTGCAATATACCGGCGTAAAGTTAGTCTCCCTGGTCTCTTTGTTTTATTTGAAGTTAACTTCGTCCAAGTTTCTGCATTGTAAAATTGTCAATTTTGTTCAGAGTTACTTGTCTAACAACTAAATATGTCTGAAGAGCTAAATATTTTTTTGAAATATGCAACAAGTGCTGCATTAAAAAAGGTTTTGGAAACTTTGAAAGTGAATACTACTTTGAATAAGGAAGACTTAAAACAGCGAATAAGAGAAGCAGTACAAGGCTATACAGAGGACGATCTTCGAAATTTGATTAAGAATCATACTCCAAAGTCATCCAATGAAAACGCGTCTGAACAGCAGGAAGATTTAGCGACCTTAAACCGTGACAACGATGATGAGGAACTCAACAGACTTCGAGAAAAGCAGATGGAGGAGACTCGTTTGAAGCAGCTGGAACTTGAGAAGTTACATACTGAAATCGCATCTCTCAGTCTAAAGGCGTTCAGTTTCAAGGACATTGAAGCCGGGCTGTGTGCCCGTGATAATTTTCTAGAAAAGCCTAGTCCTAGTACATCTCAGGCGTATAATCGCAAACATTTTCAAACTCATCCACAGGGGTCAAACGAACACCCAACCGAACGTGAGGCAAATGCTATATTTGCCAATAGTTCTCATCAGAGCAAAGAGTTTAACTCTTCCAATAAAAGAGAAGCAGCCACCAATGTCAGCGCTTCGGACCAGGAACAAAACGACTTTGAGAGAGTTATTTTTTATCGGTTTGTTTTAAACCATGCAATAAGTTCGATTACCCTGAAATCTTTCCTGAACTATAAGAGTCCAAACAGCTTTATTCAAAAGAAGTTTCTGCCGTCGTTTATGATTATACCGTTGGAAGCGAACAGTCATTCATATTGTGGCGTCAACGATAGTCGACATGAAGTATTGGGAAGTGTTAATTCTTCTATATTTTATGATAATTTACAAATTAATTTGAATTTACTTGTAGTTAAAAATAATTCAATGATTCATCCTGTTATACTTGGTAAAGATTTCCTTGACAATATCTCTAAGGTGTTGCAAAAAACTAATAAGAAAGCAGATAATGAAAAGAAGATGTAATTTGTCTTGCGAGATCCAACATTCCGAATCATCGTGTTTCAAGTTTATCATCACCATTCTCAAGTCCGTGTCGTCTTTCGCAAGTGCATGTAAGTACGTTAAATGTAGAAATTGGTTTGGTTGAAGACATTTTTAATATTGACATAAGTAGCAATTAATTAGAATTCAATAGATGTTTCCCATATGATATTCGAGAAAGTGTAAAATGGATAGACCCAGGTTTTTATTTAGATTTCGATAAAATTTGTTCAGCGGAAAGTGAACTTAAAATGAGAATAGTATTATCCAGAGGTTTTCCATTGCATTGTCCTTCAAAAAGATTGTCCAACTCTCAAAAAATGTAATTATATAAAATTCCAATATCACTTATTGTACTTGTGCAAAAGAAACATAAGTAGTTTAGACTTTGGAAAGATATTAGAGAGCTGAATAAAATTACATTTTGTAATAACTATCCCCTACCCGTAATCGGAAATAATATTGGTCGGCTTAAAAATAAGAAATATTATACTATACTACACCTAATGAACGGATTTTATCATGTTCCTTTCGGAGAGGATTCGATGAACTACACCTCTTTTACTACCAGTATGGCTCAGTACAAATTCACTACAATGCCGCTCGGCCTTAAGAATGCACCTTCTGTTATATATAACATTTATTTGGTAAAATGACTTAAAAACCCAAAAGTTGTCCATCATTATCGCAAACAAAATGCAGTAGATATTCTACAAGAATTCATTATAATATCGTCGCTACCAAAGGAAAGATGCTCCATTCGTTTTTGGGACTCAAAGAAAGTCAAAGTCTTTCATTTGTTGATGGTTTCCCAAAGTTAACCAAGTTCTATACCACGAAAAGCACTCAAAGCCAAGAAGCTTCCTTTACCTCGAAGGAGTTTCCCGAGTTTTTTGCACTATCTAATGGTCAGGTCGAACGGCTTAATCGCTTAATAACAAATATGCTCACGAAAGAGTACGAATCGTTTACAACTATGACCAAAGACTTTCTTATTAACAATACATTACGACTATATGCTATGCGACTATGTCATGATTGAAAATGTCATCACCACCAGTTATTAATAAAAAAAAGTACTAGACAAGTACCGAGGACCATATGGCATATACACTATTGGTAAAATAAACGGTATGCAGTTGACAAGGTTACCTTATAAAGGTATAAGTTCTGCGAACAATATGAGATTATACGCAGGACCAAATATTGACCTGAAGCATGATGAAGAAGATGAGGATCAAAGAAGGAAGAAAGAAAATTCATAGAGTTTATTCGACTATCAAAAATCCACACCAATGTTGTCAATGAATTTTATTGCCTTTTAATATGTACTTTGATTTTTATACTTTAATTAATCCGTGAAATGTATAATTAGATAAAATAATGTGAATTGTTATATTTGCTTAATGCATTAATATATTTATCTACAAATTAATAATCTGTATACTTTTTAATGAAATTTATTACGCAATCAGCACAATTACGCGATCAGTATAGCCGAGTTTTAGGTAGTTTTTAAGAACGGTCACATAATTTTTGTAACACACTGTAACTCGACTATGTAAATGGAAAATATCTACTAGTCTGAAATAGTGGTCCCATGATCGATCCTTCTAGTATATAATATCCCGTATTGTACTTGGCATTAAATACAGATTTTGGTTCCAGTAAAGTAAATCTCACTGCGTTCTTTTTGTTTTATTTAAAGTTCTTTTCGCCCTACAGAAGTAAGATAAATATATGTTATTTGCACACCCAATTTTGTTCAGAAAAATTTACTTATCATGGTCCATTGACTTGTGTCTGACATTCATAGTCTTGAAAGAAAATTCCATTAGAGTTCAATAGTACTTCGCGAGTCACTTTGGTAACTTTTGAAACCTCACTCATCCACAGGCGGCATAGGTGAACAAAAGTAAACAAAATAAACTACAGAGCTACGATGCCCTGGCAAATACACCATATCTGTTATGTAAAGAGTTGTGGATTAATTTATAATTCTGTGATTGCTATAAGCAAAAGAAATGTCTAATTGCATCAGTAATTTGGCTAAAGCAATTTAAAAGAACTACAGAAACCAACAAGCTGTATCCCAACTCAAACCGAGTTAAGAGTCTCCCTTGGAGGCTACCATAGCATTTTAGAAGTTTTGTAAGTCTCTTTACTAAGCTTTAATATGATTATACCTTGTAGAACCTATGAAGCCCAAATGGCCGATAAGAAAAACTGTTTAAATACACAAAAACCCTACCCAAATTTTGTCAGGTAGAAAGTGCATTTCTTGGCTACCATATGATCAATTTTAACTATTACCTATGACCCATCTCAGAATCGATTTGTGATGGATATCCAAAATGAAGACGATTGCAATGCTGTGGATAATAGCAAACAACTTTTAAGATTTGGTACTCATACTTTAAAAAATAGGGTTCTTTATTAACTTTGCCATTGAGGTTAAAATGAGCTTCATCACCGACAATGATATTTGGCTTCTTCATCAATATGTGTACATGTTAATCGGGTCTGCATAAATTTTGCTGTTCTTATAGAGTCGTTCCACTATTATTTCTCTCTATGCCACAAAAAACGAGCCCGCCTCCTAGAAGTGCAGACAATATTTTTGTTCTAACGTTCTTACAAAAAAAAGGCAGGAAAAGAGTGACATGCAAAATAACACCGCATGACCCCTAAATAGTACTTTATACTTCTTCCTGCAGTCACCATCCCTTTGTCTCGGTGAAATACATTCATCTGTCTGAACTTTACGAAACTTCCCATAAGTATTCAGTAAATTAATAAATTTTCATATGTTCGCCCGAAAGTAACATCCTTTCCTGCTTTTCATGTTAGAATGCTCCTTTTCATTCATATAAACATTAATACTTCATGGCCCCCGTATCCTTCAATATATGAGAGGATTCCCGTTTGCAAACAATCTCAATACCATATCCCCCATAAGCCCTCGACCACCTTGGACATATTTTGTGGACTTTCCGAAAAAATCCAAGTCAAATAAAGTCCTCCCAACACGACCAATGTCAGCAAAACACTGCTGGAATAGAAACATGAAAGAGGTTTTTCTCATTTTCAAAAGAAGGGAATTAATTTCAATTGCGTTCTGAAAATATGCTGATGTGTATAGCCAAACTCTGAAACCCTCGTACCGCATCACTCACCGTCGCACCCCCTTTGCACCGTCATCACTTTGAATGAAATCATCAAGTCTAGGTACATATACTCATCATCGTCAGGGGGGCTGGAATACACCTCCCCCATTGCTTCGCAGCCCCTGTCTTTCATTCAACTTTCACATGCCCTAGACATAGTCTCATCCATGAGTGAACTCAATCCGAAGAATAACAAAACGCACGAACACGCATGGCTTTCGGCTATACACAAATAGACAAGAGTGCGAGAGTGTGTGTATGTACAGCCACTATAATTAGTTCGCTTTTGCGACAAAGATGCATTTCATTGAACTACTTTACTTTGCCGATATCCCCCGCCGTCCTGCCTTCACCTGAATCCAGATACACAGATGGATAGAGAGAGACACTGAAAATGGCTTAATTCAATTTCGTACCAGTTTGAGTAAAGTAAGTAAATTCCTTGCGCAGCTCCGCACCTGATAGTTGTTGTGTGTCGCCGATTCAATGTGGAGTGATAAATTCCAGAGGCAGACTGACAGGGAGGTCTGGTATAGAGTGAATGTGGTGCCGCCAATTTGGTCGTTCTTCGTCTACCGGTCTATATGTAGATGAGAGCAGAAATAATTTTGCTTGGCCTAATTCAATTGAGTTTTAGACTGACAAACTAGCTTGCGAATTAGCATATGTTTAGACTTTTGCCGACTATGACTGAATTGGGATACAATGGGGCTACGATTTATATTGACGACAACAAGTGGCTTAAGGAACTTGATTCAATGTGTGTAGTTGTATGGACATGGACAGCACATGACAGTCTGAATTTGAGGTCTTGGAATCAGGCTAAGAGTTTCGGAATTATGTATATTCGCTCATTGTGGTTGTAACACGGTTTTTTTTTTTGTGGCGCGTATAAATAACTGTAGGCACTTTTGGTAGGCTACATTATTCCATATCGTAAGTTGTCTAATCTAAGACTTGTGGAAGTAAAGATTAAAATTTAAGGACAGAGTTTGAATTGTTCCAAAAAAATAGCTAGTAGGTAAGTGATGCTCGAAAAATGGTGCTCCTGTCTGAGGTGGCTTCTTTTGAATACATCATGCATTGAGACAAGGCAGATGAATGTTCACCCAAACTTACTTGAAGCTCACTTTGGTTCATGGAAAAATCTCGCTTTATTCAAGACGTTCCATAGAAGCCGTGACGTTCTCTGAAAAGGCCTAATATGAGATGGTTTCCTCTCAATTTGCTGTACCTCTTGGGACTCCACTTGATGTCGATAGTCTATGGCGGAAGATCAGAACTTGTGTTAAGCGAGAGACACCACAATTCTTGCAGATGATTATGAAATGACGAAATATTGGTGGAAAATTAAACAACTTGACTTTGACGACTTTGAAGTGACTTCTCTTTTTGTCTACCATTTGTTTAAAGGCATGCTATTTACTTGTGCACAACTAAAACAAAACAAACTTTGTGGTTCTAACTAGCTAAATAATAGCATAGCGTGAATAAACGAATATTTATGAAGGCAAACACCTTTAAGTTAAGTAAGTATAAATCACAGGCACCGCAAGGTGAGACATGAATTTCCTTTCGACGGTATATATTGCTAATGCTTTCAATTACGATCTTCAAACTCAAGTGTGTAAATGAAATCATTACTTCGACATCACGTGCGAATTAGGAATAATGTTTGTAACGCGCTTACGTAATACGGCATTGCTCTTAGAAGTCACGTCATTTTCATGGTAAACTACTTTGCGAGGGAATAAAATTAATTTTTAGTGACCTGCCACAAATGTAAAATGGGGTTTGAGAAATATATACGTAAAGTTAATCGTTTGGATTTTTTTTTCTTTTATAATAAGCTTTTGGCTGTGACATATTTTTAAAATTTCAACAATAAAATAATGAGGAGGAATATCTGAAATCGATCTTTGTTTCAAAAGCGGCCAAATAAAAGTAAATGATTGTGGCAACAGCTTAATTCATATATAAATTGGTAACGTCTAGAGGATTAAATATTTTATTTGAGTTACTGTTAAAATATCTACTTAATGGCTATACAATTATATATACAAAACAAGTTTAAGAAACAGAATTTAACAGGTTTTCTGTCCATAAAAAAATATAGGGTACAAAAGTCTCGAAACTTATATTTTTTAATTAAATATCGAAATGGAGCAATAAAAAATAGCTAAAGCAACATGTTTGAAAGGGAAAAGCCCGCTGGCCTTATAGAATAGAATGTTATTAACGTCCGTAGGTCGTTGGTGTATTGACGACAACGATGTCCTATCAAAAAGGACATCTGCATCAAATCGTGCCTGTGTGCGTATATCAACCGATGACATCAATATCTGATTATAAATTTATTGAGCACATAACCATCTGATGATGGAACCAGAGCACCCCACTTCTCAACTTCTGACATAAAAAATATTCATCTAGTTCGTACCGTTGTTGCCATCTCCGTTTCTGAAAAATATTGCCGCGTTAATGGCGCCGCTGCTCCAAAAGGCACACCAAACAGTCATACACCGGATTTACCTAATGTTTGTGCTCAGGAAGGTCCAGGGCTCTGATTTGATTTCTTATGAGGAAAGCTCAGCTTAAGGATTACGCAGAGTGATGAATTATGTAGCTTAAATGAGAACACTAAAAGAACTCTTTTTAAATCGAGATCACCTTTTTGAAGTAAGAGCTATCCTATAAGATTACCAATAAATGAAGCATATTTTAACATAACACCCTTTCTGCTAATTAGACCCCAAAGTCTCATATGTTGTAAGTAATGGAGCTATTTTTAATAACCAATAACATTCTCCAAGAAATGCAGATGATAATAGTGGAAACCGAATAAAAGTCTGGCTCATTACTTCTCGAGATAAGTGCGGACATGCAGCCAGAGGGGACCTTCTTTTATGCTGTGCAGTGATAGCGAAAATGGTTTTTGAAGCATATTATTACATGCGCCATTACCTATAAATCGATTTTTTTAGAGTCAGTGCCATAGTGTCAAAAAACCAGACAAGATGCCAGTATAAATATAAAATTAATTGAATACATATTCATAACGATACTCAGTTACAGTTGTCAAATGGCTTCGAAAAATTTGCTTCGATCTTTATTGTTAATGGACCTTAAATAAAATTTTTAAAGCTTTCCGTAGGTCGCTAAATGATAACCGCTCACATTCTCCAATAAATCCTGGCCCATCTCCGTCATATGAATTCACAAGCTGCCTTGGCAACTGTTTAAGGCCAATCTCATCCATTCTCTGATACACTCCCACCATTCTAAACCAAATACCTTTATACTCTTTTGGGCAGTTCTGCCGTCTTCAACACATACCCTACAATCGTACCCAGTTTAAAGTTAATACCTGATGTAACCATGACCAACTTCAATACAAACATCAACCTCCCTGCAAATCTGATCTGCCCGTATCCATAACCATTATACCTCAACAATCGCCTTTCATCTCTATAAACTAAAGCTCCTCAACTCATTCACCAAATCTCGTTGGAAAAATTTGCAACAAATTTTGCCAATTACCAAACACGGATAGCCACTTTAATCTCACTCATTAAGCCGTAACCAATCGCTTAATTATTTAAAACGAATTTAAGCCACCATCATCGTTATCAAAACATTATCGTGCGCAATTTATGTAGTACATAAATGTGTGATTCAGTTTACATAATTTAACTGGTGCAATTGCCCCGCTACAGAGATGCCGTGTGCGTTTCCATCAATTGCATAATATTTTTAATAAAACAACAAAATAACCAGATACTCGTATAACGTATTCCAATATTTCATTGCAATGTCGTAATTATGTTAATTCTTTTTTTTAAGGCATTTTAATTAATTTTTTCTCATTTTCTTTTTCGACTTTTGTTTGGTTGACTCTGTCGTCCACCTCGTCTCTGTCGCCCACTGCAGCGAGCTATTTCTTCCATGACATTTTTTCTTCTCGTCACGATAGCTACTTGAAGCATAAAAACAAGACAGTACAGCTCTGGTACTGGTAATTGTGTTAAGCATCTGGACAGAGCCAACAACACACGGTGTAGTAAATTGTGACACATAGATGGTGGCAATTCTTCAAAGCGAAATATAACACCGAAAGACCATAGGGTATAGTTCAGGTAGCTCTACACCTATAAGTGCTTGCATTCTTATAATTGCATTACATTTCTACGGCTCATACTGTTGGAAATTGGAATTTTCACCAAAACAAGTCGAAGTGTGCTTTAATTACTCTGCTCAACTCCAGTCGTGTTTTATTAACTACGCACAAAATAAGGTAAAAGTCTAAACAGAGAGTGAGTAAAAGCCATCCATAGGTATGACTTACTGCTTTTCCTTTTTTCATAAAGATACACAACTAATTTATTAATAAGAAAACGGAAGCAAACACAAACTTTCTGTCGGCGACAATTATTTACACATGACAAGCCAAAGAAGAGCCGGTGTTTGCTTTGCCATTTTTTGTTTTCTGTCTATTACTTTTTGCAATGTAAGAAAAATCTAGTTTTAGCAACATTAAATGAGGGAAATTTCGTACAATTACATTTGATTCTTGTACACAATGGCTGGATGTTGTGTTTATCTTTTGTTGTTGATGAGGCTTGAATAGACAGGCCTATGGCGGAAAGACAAATTAATTTGCCCGGGAGTGGCTCAGCAGTGATGTGCGTACTTAATGTGTGTCATCTTTAGAGATGGTTACTGGTTATCTCAGCAATTGAACTGATAAATTGAATGGCTGGCTTGTAAAAGAGAAATGTTAACAGTCTGATTGTGGTATCTATGCAGCAATAAACATGAAAAGAGGCTTGATTTTTGTTTTGGGTCAATAACTAGGTGATGTTGTTAACAAGAGAGCATATTGTTGCTTTTATCAAGAATTTTGTTTTGGTTAAAAGTTTGTGTTGGAGTGGAGTAGTGTTGCTACAATCATATATCAATTTGAGAGATGACCTGTTTTTTTGTTTATTTCTTCAACGCTAAAGTGGATCACTGTTTTCACCATTTTTTGATGCAAAAGGCTCCAAAAAAGTACGTACAATGTATACAAACTTTGTTGTTGCACTTGAGTTACTAGGCATTGACAGCAGTTGTGGCTAGGTTCTACCTTCGCGGAGATACCTAGTCCACCTTCCAATTGGCAATGCAAATCCAAACAGTTCGACAGTCAAAACCAGCCGCAAGAATGTCCATTAACGTAGACGAAGTATGAGAACGATACTGATAATTGGACATATTTCCGCAGACGTTGTCACTCCGAGTATAGAGATGAGTAGGGCTATAAGGCATATATGAGCAGAAACCGCACTCGATGGTGTGTAGGCTTAGGGACAGCCCTGCAACTCCACAAAAATTCAAATCAAAAAAATAGGTTGGCGAAACGAGCCTACACTTTAAGTGCAAGATTAATTCAAGACAAATTAAACTTGAGCTGCATTGCAAATGGCCTTAGTTAAGCTGTATGGTAACTGCCAAAAGTGCATCCATTTACCTACATAAATTTATTTCATCCGAAAGGGCAAGATCGTGATGCAGGCCTTTCGATGGGATCATCAAAACGTTGCCACAGTTGGAATATCTGTATGGAGACGAAGTTCGACGGCAGAGACTCGTTTCCGACCTAAACTTATGATGAGGACTCTGTTTGCCGGTATCGCTCGTCAACTGAAGTAAAACAACTTCAACCGTCCAAACATAAACATGTGCATATAGGTACATGGCGGTAGAGTGGAACTTTGCGATTATTTTAAAATTGCAGTGCTTCAAGTCGAATAAGAATGCGGGTGATTGTAAATATATTCGGGCATTTCACTGCACGTTCAAAGGACCGCCCCACCTTCAAAATATTATGTCAAGGTGTTACGTTCCCACCCATCAACTCCATAAAACATCATTCGTCATGTATTTATGAACAAACCTCCCGCTCGGCTGGACTGCGAAAACAGCAACCGATATACCGGACAAATGTGTTACCATACCCTGTGCCAATTTACGTCAAACAATTGATGGAAAACGGACTTGAGGCCACTTTAAGAAAGCAGGCCACCCCGTATTCCGTATACCTTACACCTTGTCCCATCTTGATTGTTATGAAAGCACAGATCAAGTTGCCTTCCTTTGTGTATGCAATATGCTCCAGTTGCAACCCCGTCTCTGTAACCACATTACATTAATATACCCAAAGTAAAACTTAACGAACCATAAACCCTAAGTGGCATGACATCCAAGCCGTAATTTGTCCTCTTAGATGTTACTACTAAATGCATGCACTTAAGCAAGTTACGTAGTGAATTTTCTCCTAACAACTTTATTGGCTTTGCCGTAGATTGTAGAACCCCGGCTTGACGAATCAAATCATTTGCCTCGCGATAATATATCTAATTTATTTTTGATTAATTTATTAGAGCTTCTTTCGGCCTCCGGAAATCGCCACAAAGAAAGTGAAACCGACCAACTTTAGCTATGCATTTCAAAAGAGGAAGCAATGCCACTTAAAAAATGCCATTCCATTTTATTAAAACGTCTTATTCATTAGTCTTTTGACACAAATTTTAAAAACAACAATTCCCTGGCCTTTTTGGAGGTAATAAAATACCATGCCAATTAAAGTATAATTAGTATATCTAGTGTTTTGGTAAATCATAGTCCGGCTGCAGTTTTTGTTGTTGTTGTGGAAAACAGCGTGAAAGGGGCACAACAAATACAGCAGGCGCTGTCATTAAATCCATCCTATAACAGCCATCCCCGGTTGCAGGCTTATGCAATTATTCTCGGTTCGATTTAGTTGTTCCACGGAAGCGGAGCCGTTGTATATAGGTGCTTGGGAGTCCGCCGCGAAAAATTGGCTTCTCAGAGGCGCCATCGCAGTGCAACCGGCATCCGCAGCCTATGGAGTTAGACACTTTGAGTCAACTTAATGGAGTCATGGTCATTATCTTAAATAATTTAAATAATTTTTCATTTTTATTTTTATTTTGGTTACGGTTTAGGAGGTTGTGTCTGAGGTTAATGCCTGCCTTGGTTTAGCTAACTTTATGGCCGACGAAAACAACGATGTGCATGACTGCAGATGGCTGAGGCTCTGGTATATGTTTGGTCCGACGCAAGGAGAGGTGTTGCGAGAGTTCGCGCAAAAGAATGAGTAGTTGGCTCGTTTAGGTTTATTGTACTCTCTGCGGCTGCGGTACGGTGCATAAAGTAAATGTGGGCCAATAGCTGAACTTTGCCGGAGAAAGAGATATCATAATTAGGTTTAAATAAATGACACGTAATTGTATAACGGGGCACATTCGTTAGCAAACTCGACGAGTGTTGAGAAAGAGCTTCGAGGGCTTAAAGACACACTCACAATGAATTGGCGCAGTGTAGACAGCGAATTAAGCTGGCGTGAAATGAAGTCACCTAAATACGGGCTACCGTTTCTATATGTATTTTGATGACTGCGGGATTTTATGATTGTTTGTGCAAAACGAAGCAGACTTGTTTCGGTGGAGTTATGTTTACGACGAGGTTACAGGGATTAGGTTGTTATACGAGTATGTGTTGAGGGGGAGAATGTGCAAATGGAACTAGTAGCAGTAGTCTGTCAATATTGGCGTATCATCTTGAATATAAATTACCATCGATTTGTAGAGGAATTACCAAGAAGGTTTGTAGTTTAGGAAGAGAATTGCTGAAGAGACTGATACGGCTTGGAATTGATTTTAATAAAAAACGATGCAACATTGCATTTGTAATCTAAATCCATTTTTTGATGAACCGGAAAGCCTTTTAAAATCAGGGGCTCTAAAAATAAGCCTCTAGCTGTCAGAATTGCTGTTGATTTTGCCGTGACAATTTCTTTCTCGTATAACGAATCCTACAGAATCCTGTCCATATCTATTGTGAGAGCTAACAGATGTTGTCAGATGTATTGAAAGTGTTGACAAAAATAGACTGAACGAGTCGAAACATATACAGAACAAAAATAAAAAGTTATAAATAGAATGCGTACTAAAAATTCCAGAAACACTGTGTTTTTTTTTTTGTGTCATCAACTACATATTTCCAACCTCGCGTTTGATACTGGAACTCTGTCAATGCTGCGGTGTAGCGCGACCAAAGCGCCAAAAGAGTCAGTGGCTGGATTTTTCATTGGGTCTTTGGGAATTTTTGCAATCGAGACGTCAATTATTTTTCTTGACAAAAAAAAAACAGTTAAATTTGACATGGGGATTCACATCAAATTGCCGCCCAACCGTAGATCAATTTTGTCATTATTCCTCTATTTTAATGACGACCCGCAGTCAAAATAGAATATGGAATGGATTTGTTTTAACCTTTATTCATGGAGTTTGTAGGGCCACATCACGTCAGTACCTACAACCTACATCTTTGAGGAAGAATTGGAATTTTTATTTAAGATCGGAAAGATGTGTTACCCATTTAATGATGTGATCCAAAACGGTCTCTGTCTTCGAAGGGAAATATTGGTACCATGGTACTGTTGGACCTCACTTATTGATGCGAAATTAGAGTCTAGGTGCAAAATGCAGTTAGTATGTTCATTTAAAATTTTGTTGTTTTTAACAAATTCACATGTTCCGTCTACCGCAAGCCTCCCTAGGGTACGATTGATTATAAAATATTTAGCCCTAAATAAATCAATATCTGAACATTTTTCTTATAAGTCCGACCTGCGGTTTCCATTTCAGCTTCCTAAGCTACGTATGCACTTACGCTTTAGTTTATTTTTCTAGAGGATTGCATGTAGAGCAAGGGAACGGCTATGAACTTTTTAAAACATTACCAAACAATGAAATTCCGTTGTTTTACTACATACTGAGCTTTGGTCTTAAAAACTCCAAAGCTTGCGGTCCCTTAATAGTATAAATTAGCAAGCTAGGTGGGACTCAGTCGTGCACAACTTATTTTGTTAAGTCGTGGGTCACTTAAAGTGAGTATGATCCTTCAAAGTTTTTAAATATTTTACTTACTATATAGGATAATATAAAAAGGCTGATTGCACCATTTACATATCATCGTTATATTAGTACATGCACATCCAAAGCTCGACTTTTTAAATATTTACTATGAAATAAGAATAAGTACCTATATATAAGAAATAACCAGTTCATAGTGACATTTTTTAAGAACTCCACGTAAATGTCGATAATTGTGGCACATTTTTCAGTATTACATACTTATCAAAAGGAGGGTCGACTACACTCGAGGCAAGTATACATAGATCTCTATCATTTAAAATGGCGCCATATGTAGATAATACAGAAAATTAGAGATGTGTAAAATATGAAGGTAAGCATTGCCGTACTCAAATTTACTTAAATAACTATTGCTTGGTTGTGTTAGAGTAAGGATCATGCCTCATTAAAAACAGGCGCCCAACGTTGGACCAAATATTTTTTTAAAGAATTTTTTGGGGGAGTTGCAGTATTCTTTTTTAAAATTTAATACGAATTGTAGATATCTATTATTTGCCTATGTTGGATGGTGATGGATAAAAGTCATAATTTCAGGGATCCTGTAATTAAAAATGTTTGGTAGGTAGGTAGGTAGGTTTGGAGGGTCTCCTTTTTGCTTAAGACTTGTAAGAGCCCGTACTTGAATTTTGAGTAGGTAGGTACTAAATCTCAACGCTTTCACTTGCTGAATATATTCTTCACAAATTGATGTCGAAATAACTGCAATTAGTCCTCCAACTATCCCCCACAAGTCACCATCCGCACACATACATCCTCTATTAAACACTAATTATGTTACGAAAAATACCATAATCAATTGGCCGTATTTTTTTGCATTTCCTTCTAATTATTTCCACTTTATCCATCACGAAGTACATATAAACCAAGAGAGTTCTGGAACTAGGTAAGTACTTCCGTCGGCTAATGAATCACTAACGACATGCAAATAAATCCATCATCTCACTTATTGCACGCAGCGTATGAGCTCTTCTGCCTCGACATCGGCGCTCCATTCTATCCAATCAATTTATCCTGAAGATGTTTACTGACCTGAAGTAGCTCAGCTCTGATCGCATGTATCGTATCCCCGCACACGCATACACCCCTCCTAAGAACATTATTCTCATCGTCATCATCAGCTCTCTTCCTATTTACAAACCACCATTAGTCTGTCAGTCCATCTAGTTATCAATTTTATTGACATTGGCTGTGTAGACGAATGCATGCACTATCTGCATCTAGTATCCATACTGAGTATATCGACTTCCGATCACTTTCGTCCGACGACATAGACGACGACTTCTACGGATGATGATCAACTTTTCCAATTTTTCTATCACATCCATCTATATGTCAGTCTCGGAGTCAGTGGTCTAAGGTTTTAGTGTGTAACACTTACCCAGTTTCCATGATACCATACGTACGAGTACAACGATGACGACGTCAATTGACAAGGTCTACACGTAGATGGATGCAACCAAATAAACAACTGAAAAAAATACACTCGTACTTGTGTTGCGCGCACGCTGATGATACTTTCGGTTGTAATGATGATGATCACGCTGCCGCTGCTCTCTGTTTGCGAAGTGCGTTCTTTGCACCAGAAGCTAAGGCCAGCTTCGGTAGCTTGAAGGAAAGACGAACACAGAAATGAAAAAAAAAAAAAAAAACAGATGTCTAAAGCTAAAGACGATTTGGTAAACCTGGTGAGAGATGAGCTGTGCACACTCGTATTTCAGGTTTTTCAATAAAAGAAAAAAACGTCATCTTCTCAGATTTTTTTTACTTAATTCTTATTTTGCAACAACAAAAAATGTTCATAGCCGATCCGAGTGTATTGGTCCGATCAGTATAGGGATGTAAAGCGGTGTGTGGATTGCGTATATATGTAAACGCGTGCGTGTTGTATTCCGGTGTACCGGTGAGTTTTCTTTTCGTACAGGTACAGGTGAGTTTCGTGCCGATGCACACTCAACGTCGACAATAAAAACAAATGATAATAAGCAACCAGTTTAATTTTTATTTTCGACTTGTTTAGATACTTTTTCATCTTCAATCGAATGGGCATTGCGCATAGGGTGGTGTGTGGTTTGTCCGTGGATTTTATGAATTTTCGATTTATTTGGCAAAGTTTTGTAGGTACCTACATAGGCTTTAGGGACATAATGCAGAGTATGACTTAAAAAATATTTGATATGATACTACCAAAAAAAAATGGTGTTTTGTACCAGGCGATAAGGAGATCAAAGTACTTTGCGAAGAGAGTCCTTCTTTATTATTCTGTTGGGGCAGTAAAAGAGTACGAACTGAAGGCGTGCCACAAGATTCGGTCAGAAGACCCTTCCTTAGTGTGTAACGTTACGAATGACACAATTCTAAGCGTATGGGAAGAGGTATTGCTGCCGAATGCAAGGTTTCCTTCTCACAGCGAAAAGAAATGTAATCCCTTATATATTGCGGGCTCTCTTGAAATTCACTCCTGGTTGACATGGAAACCGTTTTAGACAATTGGCTTTACGCAAAAAAATTATCGCAGATGTGTTTTTGTTGAATGTGTTTTCATTTTCATTTGTTGATCCACTCTGAGATAGTGCTTGCCGCTCTACCTGCTTGCTTAGATGTATATACGTGGTGAACTTAGCAATTAATCACCAGGACTCTGCAGTAAGGAGGGATCTTGACAAATTGCCTTGAGATGTCCACTTCCGAGATAGACACTTACAATCCTAAGATTTTAGTTGTTGTGACATTCCGTCTGATTTGTCGATGTTGGGTGTATCTCTTCTATACACTGCATATATCTCGGTTTTGCCTCGTTAACCTCTAACCCCTTCCGGACCCATACTAAAAGCCTATATAACTTTTTAAATACATAAGTATACCTAGTAACTTTGTGTTGTGGTCTGCGATTTTTTCAAGTGTGATGTGAACGAAGTCGCCAACCAATGTCTATCCTTGCCTTAATCCTTTTTAGACATCGAACGGGTCGGTGAGGTAATCCTGGGTTTATCAAAAGGCCTCATCATCGTCACCTTCAAAACAGATTAGGTAATTTTTGATGGATGCCATCAAACCTAGTCACATCAGTGATTAACTCGTTTCTAAAGATTTTCCTATTAGGTCGTTTCTACATAGATCCTTGAAAAGATAGTGTTGGGACTTCTAGAGTTTTTTAGGAACCTGTCTGAAAGTGGACTTTCCTGGTCTAAAACCGCACTTATACCTAGATCAGTAAAGTTTTTGAGAAAGTGTAACATTTATCATGCTCTCTACGAATACATCTCCAGTCGTTCGCGAAAGTTCCTCGGGGAAACCGTCATACTTATTGTCCTTGTTGGTCTTTATCTGGATCGGGATGCTTGTTTTTATTTCCATCTAGAATCTGTTGAAATACAGATTTTCCAAATTCCAAGAGGTTTATTAAGTCATCTCTACTGGGTTCTTCAACGACATTTTCTGCACTCGCCAAACCCTGCAGGAGTGGAATCTCTCAATTTTTTTAACTCCACGTCACGTATTAAAATTCTATGCCATCTCTGGCCCTCTTTTGCAGTAGGTACTACTATGCCGATAAGAATCATTTTGATAAGTAGGTGGCATTTCACCAATTATTTCTTTCGAATACTTAAGAAAACTGTCCTGTTTTCAAAAGAGTTAACAAAAGTTGTTTTATACTACTAAGTACCTCCGCAAGTGGCAGCACTGATTCCGGTCCCCTGGATTCTCAGTAAGTTCACAATGCCGGTAAGTGAAATTGTTAGTCTTCTTGAAAAAAATCATATAGAGAAGAATACTTCAGGAAAAACGTGACCTGCAGATTCTAACTAGGTACTTTGACGATACATGTTCATATTCCCTTATCTCTTTTTTCAAGTACGTACTTACTACTCGATCTCGTTTAAAATTTAGCTCTTCACTGCGACCTTCCAAGCTAGACAGTGGTCTGCTTTTTTTTTATGTAGGTAGGTATGGGTTTCCATAAACTTCATTTTAACTGATTGGCACAGTTTCAGTAGTTTGGAAATTTTTGGTTAGTCTAAGGGCTGGTATAGAAATTCTACGGTCTATCCTTCACTTAATTCCTATGTTGATAGGTAAAACTTGTGTGACATTTTGCGTAAATTATACGCATTTCATTTCGGGGTTTTGCATCATAACACTTTCGAACTTTAAGCCTGCTTTAGGTGGGTCCTTAATTCTTGTTTAACTTTTAATTGCAGAATTTTGACAACTTTTTCTCATAATGCTAACTACAATAGCGTTATTTCGGCCAAATACAAACAAAGTTATGTTATGTATTTTAATTGACATTTCCGTGCTAATTGCTTTATAGGTAGGTATACCTATTTTCTATTTAGCTACTCTGTATGTTTTTTTTGTAGCTCCTCGAATGACGGTGCTCTCCGATTGAAGAACAAGTCTCAATTTTTTTTAACTTTGTATTAATAAATTCACACAACACGTTTTGCAGAAAATAAACTTACTTATTAATAAGCCATCCAGTTGAGTGTGGTAAAAAAAAATTACAAGTTGACATAAATTCCGTGTGTGCAAAAACTATACCACTGAAATGCGAAGAAGAGAGTAAACAAAATTTGTAAGGAAAACTTTTTCCACCTTTTTATTCGTAACACAAAACACAGTAAAAATCAAACAGCGATTTTCTTTTCTCAGTGACACTATTTCAACACCAGACCTTTAATTGGGCATCACTTTAGAATTTTCTTCATTTTCGAAGATCTATTCTCATAAAAAAACAAAATCACTTAATCAATCCCGAAAATAGCTTAGCGATTGGAGGTGATTTATTATTTTTCTTGTGAAGTGTCAACCCTCACTCAATTACACCGGACACCGTAATATTTTGTATTTTGGAAATTAAATTACAAAAGCGGGGCACAGGCACACACATGGAACGCACAAATCAAAACTTGAACACAATTCAACCATTCACGACACGGCACTACTATACCGATGGGCAGACAAAAGTAAACTGAACATTTCCAATTGGACTGCGAGAGTGACTGGAGTGGAGTAATGCAAACTACACCACTGTAGTGTAAGTATAGTCGCCGTGTGTACAGTGTAGTGCAGAAGGCGACGAACAAGAACGACAACGAAACTGTTCATTCCATTCATTCATGGAAAGAGCTGCGTCGGTGTTGAAGTTTGAAGAGCGCCACCGGCGAGTGAGTGGTGTATTCGTATTCGTGTGTGCAGAGTGCAGTGTGCACTGAACAGTTCTGCTTTCTGCAATATGCGGATTGTCAGTCACTTAGGGTTAGGATAGGAAGCGATGGTTGCGGGGGTGGAATTGAAGTGTAAATAACACTGCAGCGCTCATTGGAAATCGTAGTGGAATGGCATACACCGAAATCCCCTTGCGCAAATATTTGCCGGCTGTTTTTGGGGTGCTGTCTGCTGTGCTGCAGCAGCAGAGCAGCTGATTGGAAAATGGAAATATTGTGCAGATGAGAAGAAACGCAGTGAGAGAAGACTCAGAAAGAGTATATGCACTTTTATACGGAATCTGGAACTTGGATTTGGATAGCTCGCTGCAGGTAGGGGGGTGTTAGTGTTCACGGACGTTCGGATGTTAGTTGTTAAACAGTAGTTGCGAAAAGTTTTACCCATTTATATATAATTAAAATTAAAGTCTTATAATATGATGCTAGGCTATCATTTTGATAAATGTTGCGAACAACGTAAAGTTTTTTCTAACCTCGAAAGCGCAGACCTTACCCGCTGTCGGGACATCCTCACTAAGCCCCAATTTCATAGTGTTCACTACTTGGTAGCAGCAGGTTCTATAGTCTAATAGAGATAGAGACCAACATATAAATGGCCCTGAGTGACGTTACACCTCGATACGGCTTCAGATCCGAATCACCGTATCCGTTAACGCCCTATACTTCAAGTGACTCGCTTATTGCAAAACTTCATTGCCACTGTTCAGAATTTCCTTGCCAATGCATCTAAAAGTGCAAAAAGCCTTGCGCCTTAAAAAAAAAACTCGTTGAAAAGCCCCCCAAAACATCCAAAACACTTCGAACACAGGGTGAAAGCGTTAGGTACGTGCCAAAAAAAAAAATAGTCATAAACGTAAAACATGCGTCGAAATACGCATCTAAAACGACAACTTCAGCACACTGTACGTGGAGATTTGAAATTTCGACGAAAAATATATCCCTACAGTCATAATTACCTTCTATAGTTGTTCGAGCTGGACCAACAGTTGGTAGAATTTTCTTTTCGCCAACAATTTGCATTGGCACTTTATTTGAAACCTATGTGATGTTGAAGTAAGTTTCCCTGAAAAATCAGTTTAAACTTTCATCACAGGCACCCACTACAAGCCTTCCATAGTTGTGCATCCCTATAACTATATTATTAATAAAAGGAAAAGTGGAGAAAAAGAAATCATTAAGAAGACTCATTCTATAATTTACTCCTGATGCGCTCCGCTCATTTTCAATAATTTTTCGCACATTAATCTCTTCGCCAAACAAGCAGTAGGTATAGGTGCCCATCGAACCAGTTCTAGCTTTCATGTGCGATGCTCGCATGTATTTTTGGGATTTGGCGGCAACGTTTATGTAATACCCCAAGTTAATTCCAGCATTCAGGAACATTCGTGCACAGCGACGACCGACGCGATGGTCGGAACAAGAGACAAAGAATCCATCCTCATCCGCACTGTCCACTGGCGCACAGCATGATTCTAAAAATGTACTGTCCAAAAACCACTTTGACTTGTGTGCACAAATATAGCTGCACAGAACTCGATCCGCGCCAAAACTTGTTTCTCGGCCTAATGGCAAACGTATACGTACCACCGATCTGCATTTTTTCCACTTCCCGCACTTTCCATGCTTGTTCTAAGATCATTCTAACCAAAGACCGTTCTATTAAGCCAAACGAGCAACTTCTGTTCCTGGACCCGGTTCGTTCTGCAAAACATGTGCATATAGTGCCACCATCGACGGAGCAGCCACTTTGGCCAATTTATCAGAACTTAAAAATCGGGATTTCAGATGTGTGTCTTTTTTTGGCTTTTTTTTTTGTTGGTATGCTCTTTTTGACCTTTTTGTTATGGTCCGCGGAGTTTGTACACACAAAGAACATTTCTGGTTCTGCTCGTTTGTTCCTTCTCGGTGGTAACTGGTAAGTTGTTGGTCTGCAGGGAAAGCATATTCGCATTTCCATCACTGGAAAACTCAATGGAACGGAAAGAGAATACGACGTATGTATATAATGTATATAATGGTATACGAGTAGGGAAAACGGAAAACTCTCTCTGTCTGCAGAGAACCAGAGCATCTACTCTATAGCTTCTTTTTCCATTTTCATCGTGATTTGAGAGGAGAATCTGAGATTTTTCATGGAAATGCGAGTGCGAAGCGAACGAGGAAATCGTATGGTGCGAGATGATTTAAATGGCATTCCAGACATTCCTTATTGAATTATAAGATTAATATGATGGCCCCAGAACAATGCGGAGGATATCCAATCAAATGAGGTTATGATGGTTGTGTCGAGAAGAGATTGCAAAGTGATTGTGTAATATCATTTTCAAATTTGAAGCTTTGGGCCATCAGGCATTCAAAGTGCCTAATAAATTAGGTGGATGTGCTTTGTCGCCTAGCGGGTATAATCTACAAATATTATAAAGCTGCAAATATATTAAAACGTCCTCTAGGTAGGCTGAGTATAATGTATAAGTAGGTTAGATCAAGTTCAAGATCGCTCGTCTACACATAGGGATGAAGATTACCTACACTTAAGGAATTTTAAGGCCGGTGGGGGAAAACCAATTGTTATAAAAGCTCAACTTAAGCATCCTATACACCCGAGGCAATGAACCAAATTTAATGACTTATAACAGCAATTCGAGACTGCCACAAATAATGCCGAGAAATATAACCAATCTTGTTAAAGGTCACTCAAGCGATAAGCAGATCAGCCATATTGGCTTACATCAGGAATATTCCGAATGGTTTAAGATGGTTCTTGCTTTAGGCAAATGAACGCATTCTAGCTAATATTTTTGCTAAAAGATTTCAAGTTTATTTTGCTTGCAGTTAACTTTGAAATACAGGCAGTAAAGCTAGTTTAAAAGACTTAAGGTCTACGTAAAATGCACTGGCAGTATTCAAACTCCTTCTGGCAAAAGGAATCATTGCCATCTTTCCTCGATTGACGGGTAATCTTTATTAACCTAGCCTTACCTAGCTTCTAATTTGTCCGGCTATAGCTTGCTAGTCGCATACCATAGCGATGTGGGATATTTCATTAACAGAGAAAATAAGTGGGAACGCAAATGAGGACGTTTTGATTCTTTTTGTGTGGGTAAAAATCTTCCATTATTCGAACTTCTTGTCTTTGAAGTACCCTGGTTAAATAAAAATGTTGAGGCCGAGCAATTTTCGTGCTCTTATCTAACCTGTGCTTCCATATGAAAAGAAAGACTTGCATCTGGCTAAAGTATCTCTATGACCTTACGGAGGACGCTCTGATCTTGCAATATTGGATAAGTGGTCCTGCGGACATGCCATATTTAGGATGGATAGGTTGGTCGTTCATTTTACCTTGTACAGTTAACGGACTGAGATTGTGAGTGGACTGGTAAGCTGAAACTTCTGTGCACTAAATACGTTTTCGCTCCTCCGCAAGTTTTTGTACGGATCTGCGTTTAGAGGAGTCATTTGTAAGTAAGTCCTCTTGTTGAGGACTCATCTGTAAGTAAGTCCTCTTGTTGAGGACTCATTTGTAAGTAAGTCCTCTTGTTCCATATAGTTATAGTGAAAGATGAAGATTTACCTTTCTGTTTCACAGTAGAATGGACATAATAACCGGGAAGTGTACAATGAAATATAGGATGGCTGAAAAGGCAAAGACTAAGACATAGGTTCTTAAGAAAATATATAAAAATGTCCCATTGGCTTTCTTTAGTTGCAATCGAATTTTTTGGGAGCATATTCTTCATCAAATAAGCTGTTTTTGGGCTTAGGTCATGATCAGTCATTACACACCACTCTGCAATCTCAGAGAAGAGTATGGTGACAAAGATTCGACAGAAAGGTACAAACTAGTGGAAATCGCATTAACTGGAGCAGAGGTCACACGAATTATTACAGAATGATAGAATTTCGTTTTCCAAGTTCGTAATATGTGATCTGATTCGACTTGTCATAACTTCCTAGCGAACCACACGATTTTAAATAAAATGTCATTGAAACATGAAACTCTACGCCTTATTTTCTGGCAAGGAGGTACACTTGAAACTTGGAATTCTTAAAACTAATCGTACAGAAATCGTGCATCACGAGTTAGTTCAAAATTCCAAAACACTGTCAAAGCTAAACGCTGAAGAAACTTTCGGAATTACGAACGCTATAATTATGGATGCTTTTCCAATTCTTATTGGATCGTAAAACGGCCATACCAATTTAAATTAATTTACTAGACTTTCAGACAGGGTGAACTAACTTTTTTTATGTCTTGTTACAAGCACAATATATCGATGACTTGTGTCGCCCAGCTTGAGCATCGCGATCAAGTTCTTGAAACGAGTACCCTAGAGCCAAGATCATGTTCCCTGAGCAAACACAAAAATTCCCGGAGTGTCGCAAGGAGTTATACCAATAAACCAGCTCACTTGTCGGTTCAGTCAGATAGGATAACTCAATATTAAATAACACCTTGCGACTGTAAAGCAAAAGTCTTTACTTACATGACAAAGTGCACTAAAAACTTACAATCTCTTCTACAAGGACCACACATACCAGATCACAAGGGATAGGCAGATAGTACAAAAATAGAATCCATCAGAATTGAACCCTTGCGGTGCGCGAGATAGAAAAAGATTTCCGAACCTGAGAAAGAACAAGAGACTACAACTGTACCGCAGAAGATGTGAAAAACAACCAGAACCACGACAAAAATCCATCGATGCATTAACAATCCCAGACAGACATGGACGCGCAAAAATTCCTTTCAGGATCTCCTCCACGACTCGCTGAGAAGGAATAATTTTCCCAATAAATTCGATGTGATCCGAATACACGAAAGGAAGAGATGAGAATGGAGCAATACGCCGATCACAAAATACGCCGTCGGACATAGCACACCAGCAGACGCAGAGTTGTATATCGTACCGTCGTCTTTAGTCGGGGGGACATCCAAAACCATGCACCATCGCACTCTAGCGATTTTTATTTAAATGAACGGATCGGACTCAAGCTGGTGGAGGAAAGTTCGATTTCGTGTTCGTTTGAGCTCCTTCGCCCCGCACAACAACTGCCGACTCGCATCGATTGGGCCCATTCATTCAAGCGGACGATGGACGAATTGAATCCTCGAACCACAACACAAGTTCTCTAATTTGGTGGAATAATCAAGAGAATCGTCTGTATTTTGCCGCCGCCGACATTACTTTCTGATGAGTTCACCAAAAACGACGATACAAAACCATGAAACACATAAAGGTAACAAAAGCGTTGACCAGAGGAGAAGAAAAAAAGAATGAAACGCCAAACGATCACTCTGGACCCTCCTGAGTGTGGGCAACATTTTTATGTAACCGGTTCTTTGGCACAGAGTATCCCTATTCTATATCTGTATAGTGGGGTTTGGTGAGAATATTATATCGGCGACTACCTACTCCTACACGCTGATTACCTTGTGTGTTTTGCGATTTATTTGGGCGTTTGCCTTGTTTTTCTACACCAGTTTGACACTAGAGAGTCGCAAAAAAAAGAAAAAATTAAAATCAAAATTTTAAGTGATGTTTCGAAATGTTTGTACAACTTGGAAAATATTATGTGAGACTTTGAGAAGGATAAACACGTCAAGAAGATGGTCCTCGCAATGGCAGCAGCGAGATCTTAATCCAAAAACTCTTCCCAAGCTTGTGTATCTGCATAATCCGTGGACATACCTGCAGACGCACATTCAGATGCTAAGGCTCCGAATACTGTGGGACCCGGAGTTTGTCCAAAATGAGTTCATTCGGGGAACCAAGCAGGTCAGTGCTTATTGAGTTTCTAAGATTTATTACTAAAGGTTGAGGTGTATGCGAAGGCAGTTTTGCGTAGGTATTAGTTTAATGAAAATGTTCTGCAACTCGTGCAATATTTCAATTTTAAAAATTTATCTTGTCAAATCTGTAGGCATAATTTGGGTCGTCCTTTCAAATGCATTTTCCTGTTGAAAAGCTAGGTCTTATTTGCACATTTTCTGGATCGAACTCATTCAGTCAGGGCAGACATATTTTCTAGAATAACTTTGGAAGCTTTTTTATTTTTCAATATAGTTTCTGCGATGTTGCTTGTTTTTTTTTTTTTTGTCACTTTCAAGACCTTTTTAAGCACGATCCTGAAGGAAACAAAAATTGATGGAAAAACCTCCTGAAAACGCCTTTGAGAGTATCTGTACAGAGAAAAACTGCCCAAGAACTAACCGAAAAACATCATAAGAAACAGATCGCAAAAAGACTGCAAAACGCATGAAAAACCTTAAAAAAGGCATATCGGAGAGCAGCTAAACACGATACTATTAAAAACGCCTAGAACAGGGATAAAAATCAGAACGATACGCTCCATAAATTCTGTTAGACTTTTGAGATAAATCTTGCTCGAAGAACGACCTTTCGACGACTTAAGTTTCGTCTTAAAAACGACCAAATACTTTCGAGTAAAGGTACCTACTTACAAAAAACGTCCGAAAAGGGTTTAGATATCTACGTATCAAAATCGATCCAGAAAACATTCCGAGAAACTCACTCCAAAATGTCTTAAAACACTTCCAAACTCGCTCCCAAAAAGATGGAATACAAGACTTAAAGAACTCACTAAAGAGCAGCGGAAAACGTATCGAAAAACATAGCAAAGTATCCATAGTAAAAAGGCTCGAAAAAAAAAACCCTGAAACGCCACCCCAAGAACATTGATAGGAAGGTACCTATTAAAAATTGTCTCAATGAACTCATCGTCAAACGCCTAAAAATTAACTAAAAACTCACGCTAAATATTAAAAGAAAAAATTAGGGAAACACTTAACAAGGACAGTTCAGAAAAACCACCCAAAAACTACATACGTGAGTCGAAAAAAAAAACTTTCTAAAAGTTGCTGGTCTCAAAAACCGAGATTTTTCCAACGAAAAAAAAAATTAAAAGCTCTCCAATAAAACACCAAGAGACTCATCGAATAACGACACCAAGAACTTGTCGAAAAACGAACCGAAGTAAAAAGCAAGAAAAATCTCTTTGGCATCCGAAATAATGTTGAACAATAAATTAAATGAACCACGTACCTAAAAATGAACAGCTCGTAAACGACGTCGAAAAAAACACGGATGTTTAATTAACGTTGGAGTGAAATCTTCTGCACTATCACAGTCGTGTGTGCAGTTTATTAGATTACCTACTGTTTTAGCCTTCTATTTCATTACCAACGGTCAGAAAAATAATGACAGTCTTCGAACACATTCACTTAAGCTTGTGCAGAAACCATGAATCTTTTTGAGAACTTCCACGAGATAATGATGGGTGGTGAGGCGCACTGTGTGGAACTTGTAGAACGTAAAAGTGCGATTTGGATATTAGGTGTACAGTAAAGTAAAAATATAAGGCTTGGGTATTGGTTTTCAGATACGATAAAAGCTTTTGTATTTGGTACCTAGTTGAAATTACCGGAAATGGTACATTGTCAGCCATTGTGCTAGGGATGAATTTGTATGCAATGCTGACATTTTAAATCAATATTTCGTTATAACTTATAAGTTTCAGTTGTAATTTATTTTGATCATCTCTATCATTGCAGTCGGCAGTTGTGATGAGCAACAGCATACGCGACCAGGATGGAATGCAAATCAGCAACTATACAACACCAATGGGCTTTCAGCAAATCACTCGCGACATGATACTTTCCAGAAACGACACTCGATTGAAGCTCGTCCAATTCCGATTGAAAGATATTCACCGTGCGATTCCACTGAAAGTGTCTCTCCTAAGGCGAGGTGGTAGGTATTTTCTTTTGCTTCATAACCTTTGCAGTGAAACCCCTTTTTAGAAGGTAAATGCTGCCACATCGATGTGGCGTTCGTAGCAATGCGCAACACCAGAGATTTCCCCGACCCAGAGGAAAGCCAGATGATCCGTCAAAACCTGCACAAGTTGGACAGGGAAATGAATGTGAATTACTGCTCACAAACGCTGAACGTGCCGCACCGAATACTCTATGCTGAAATTTACATGCGGTTCTACAGAGACTATGCTCCGGAAGTGCTACAAAATTGGGACGTGTCCTTTTATAAAATCATTTCGTTCGATATATTGAATTACGATCCACAGTAAAGTCTAGAATTGTTGTTTTATTTCGAGTGCTTCCAAAATATGTCTCACGTCGTCGGACTTCTTCATTGACCGGACTATGTTGCGATATCTCTCATTCTCTTCAACGAGCCTGCGTTTCTCCTCCCGAAGAAGTAGGTTATGAAGCCTAACGTCGGAGCAGCGACGCCAGAAATTTTTCAAAAGACTCATCTGATCGAAGAGCTCCTGAAAAGAGATATTTTTGAAGTGTGTGTGACAGTTCAATTATGTAAGACTCAACCTCTTCGGAAATATCCAGATGTTTGATCAGATCGAAGGACATTTTGAACATAAGCTCCGAGTCTTCAGCATCGTTGTTCCACGGGTCGACCTTTTCTTTCTCTGTCTTATACTTGCTACAGCAGACCGCAAGACCTAAAATGAGCTCCCCATTCTTTACAAATTCTTTCAGTTTCTGCGAATGAAAGGCAGTTTTAGAATAGGAAGACCTAACCAGCTTTCGTACTCACATTTATAACCCGATAGCTCTCGCTGGCCACCGCTAACAACTTTTCATGGGTAAGCTGCTTGTCCCGTTCAATAGAGTTCTTTATGATGGATCTTACTTCGAGGAAGTAAGTCTGCTCCAGCTTGAGGCTGTAGATCTTTCTGTTAGACTCCGTCTCCATATCAAGCAGCTCCTGCTCCAAGTCCAATATCGTCCTGCGGCTGACTCTTTCGATATCATTGAGCTTGTTAGATTCCTGCACATAGTTCCGCTGCCGCTGCATGAAATACAGAAACTTTTCTGTCTTGTGCACGTCTATCATGTCGCCCTGGAGGTCCTTTATCCAGAGTAAGAGCTGGTCTTGGAGGCGCCTCATTTTTTTGGCCGTCCCATCGCGAAACGTATACCGCTTCTCAATCTCAGAAGTGACTTTGTCGAACTTTCTTTCCATGTAGTGCTCGTAGTTCTTGCGCAGCCTACCCTTGGCCACGACATTTGACGAGTGCATGATGTTCTCAGTGTTCAGCTTGATACGCTCTTGGATTTCGTGTGCGATGTCGTGTTCCCGCATGAAGTCTTGAATCATCTCCGAAGCTTCTTTTTCATAGAGAGATGTCGCTGTGTCACGCAAGGCTTGATGGCATTCTAGGAAGATATTGGGAGCATTTTCTTGTTATTCTTTTTAAATCTTGTGCAATAATCCACTCACCAGTGAGATACTTTAACTGGTCCAGGTGCTTCGAAAAGTTCCTTTCATGTAACTCTTGAGTTTCTTCGATATTCTTGAGGAGCAAATCGATTTTCTCGTCCTTCTTCTCGAGGAGGCGTTCTGCTTTCGAACCCCATTCTTCGATTTCTTCGCGGAATTCTTTTAGTTTTATCTGCCTGCAGGTGTCTTCCCATTCCAGTTTACCACGCTTGAGAGATTTTTTGGTCAATTCTATTTCTCGCAAAAGTTGCTCCTATAAGTGGAAAAAAATTGTTTAGATTGGGAGAAATGACTTTAGTAGGTAGTTGTTTTGTATTTTCACAGACCGTCGCGTCGGTCAATAGAGCAGCACAGTAGTAATACTGGACCGTGGCTGAAGATAATGTCACAGAATGTTGGTCAATTATTTACTCAAAATTGTTACTGAAGACCTATAGGCAATATGCAATTCATAAGGAGAGTGAACAGTTCTATGGTTCAACGATTTTTTTCAAACTATCCTGGCCATGATTGAAACCGATTAGGAAGTAAGAACCGCGTCCTACAACTTCTAGATGACTGAAACTGAAATGCTAAATAAGTTACCTACCCTTATAAGCCGTTCCTTCAGTTGCATAGTTTCTAAATGTCTTAAATGGTTTCTTTCAGCTTTGCTGAGTTTTTTCTTAGTTTTCTTCGCAGGAACATCTTGCTCTGGTGCTAATCGATTTGACATGTTCTAGGAATTTAATTGTTACAATTTTTGCTGATAAACTATAAATAGAAAATGTCATGTACATATGTCGTTTCTTTTATTTTTATTTTTATCTTTACGACGGTTGTTTAGAGTTATTGAGGTAGTTTATGCCAATACGATAAGGCACACAGCTTGGGGCCAATCTCACAATTATGTACTATTAGCCAGAATCTTTGAGGAAGGAATTTACGAACTCACAATAAAACAAATATTTTTTTTTTAAGTGATGGTACAGGTGCCTACTTGGTAATTTCTACTGAAAGTTGGAGAACTGCTGACGTTTAATTCGCAAACATAGTTAAAGAGATTAAATTGTTGAACTATAGAGAACAAAGCAAAAGCTTCGGCTTAAATATTCTATAAATAATTACGAGTAAATAGTTGTGCAACAATTTCCTGCAGGACCCTTGGTCAAAATAACAATAATAAACTGTCGCTTGTGAAAAGCATTGGGATGTAATTTATTATTTTCCTGGTATAGAAACTGAGACCTGTAATCTCATTGATAGGGACTCTCCACCGTTTATGGATAAACTTGAATTATTTTTGAATAGTGAACATTTTTAACGGCTTGCCACTCATAAAAAGTTCTCGTGAAAGATACTTCCAGTAATTTTTAAAGTACTTTCAGAAAAAGGAGCAAAAAAGGAGATCAAACATTTAAAATTGCAACAGTTTTAAAAAGAGATCCGAAGTGCGAATCTCCTGTAGGTACTAATAGTAATAATAATAACAAATCTTAGTCTTGACTTTAAACTTATGGAAGTTCACGCGACTGTGAAGTACCTACTAAAATTTAAAGTCGGAACTAGAAATGTTCATTGTTTTTTTTGAAATAATGGTAGCACGTTTTTCATTCGCAATCAATTTCTCTTTCGAAATCGGCTGTAAAGCATTTTTTTTAAATACTTATTTCAGTGAGAATCTGCTATTATGCCTTTTGTTTATTAATCAAAAATCTATTTATCTCGGAATAGGATAAGAAAACAATTGGTCGATAAAGAGATATTACGCCTTACTAATAAAAAAGGTAAGTGTCGACTTTCGTAAATTTAAGCGTCGACCATCATAAATTTAATCGAAATCGCGAAAAACCATAGCCGTCAAATAACTGCAGGATTGTACTTATCCACAGCATATCGCAACCTCGACCGATAAACTAAAACATCTTAACATACCAACCAATCTAATCGGAACCTAGATTACGCTTCCTCAATTGTAATTATTTTGCGCTCCAACAACACAACAATCCATCCACTTCATTATCTCTGTAGTTTTTCTTGCGGTTCACACGCTCAACCAATCCAGTGATAAAACATAATTTTTTTTTAAAAATCCCTACAGCAGCATTTAAAACTCCCTACTTTTTCCTCTGTGTCTCAAGTTTTCACTACGATTTTCCTTACGATAATTTTTCTGCCTAATGTAAGCTACTCGAAGGTTGCGTAATAAAAAATGTTTTTTTTTTATAAATTAGGTATAAATATATAAATTCCACTCCATAGGCCATTTCTATTGTACCAAATTCTGTTTAGTTCCCAATGGAAATATGGTGTTGGGACTTAGGAGGGAGTTTGTAGACAGATTACGAAAGGGATCACTACTTTTGGACTGAAATTTGTAATTCTTTCCCTACGGTCCAACAAAAAGAGGCCGTCGACGGCCGAAGTGAGTTAAAGTCAATTGTCGTGAAAACATAATCTTACTCTTATGACTCTTTACACATACACATACTCACAATTCACATACATATAGGAAATCTAAGACAGAATTTTAATTTAAAAATTTGTGGGGAATTGTGTAGGTGCGCTGGAGCTGGCGGTCTATCCGCTAGGTGGCGCTGATGTCGATCACCGAATCCACTCAACCGATTTCAATAAAATGTTGTGGATAATTTTGGACCTGAAACCAAAGGAAAGGCATGGGCAAAACCTTGTGGGTACAGCTATATTTTAAATAGACTAACGTCCATACGTTCCAAAAATGAAATCTCACACAAAACGAATGGTTGTGAGAAGCTAGGCCTAGGGTCCCTACTCCCTACGGACCTGTTGCGCCAAAAATTATTAACGTCCGTATGTGCACTCATAACTCGAGAATGGATATTTCGATTTTAACGATGGTGGATTCTTATTGGCCCAAGAAAGAACAAATGCTTATTTTTGTCGTGAAAATAATAGTATAAGGGAATGAAATTAGGGACAGAAATGTGTATGGGGAACAGCACTTTGAAAAATGGGTAGTGTCACTTTCAATACATCAAAAAATATTTAATTTTTAAATTATGTTGATGTTCCGGGCTTACCGCCACAGATTTTGAATTCGAAAGTCGGCTCAGTTAAAATTTGGCTGAGCAACTTCAATCCACGGAAACTTTGTAAGGGATCCCGTTTAATTTGTCTGTGAAGAATCTCAACTCAAATGTCATGCAAGCGACGATTTTTACTGGAAAATTCAAGGCACACATTATAGTTCAGCGTATTCCGCTTATTGAAAATAAATTTCCATTGCTTTTTAAGTGTCTTTAATTCCCCGCGCTGCTCGCTTTTACAAAGGACAATCGCTGGATATTTGTGGCATCAATCTTGAATTCCCATGCTGCTCACATGGCCAATTGTATGTGACATGCTCACGTGTGAGCAAACATTCCGCTTTGTAAGTCGTGCACCGTAAAGCACTTAAGTGAAAAAGCGGAAGAAGACACGTCCACGTCCATCATTGCGGTTTGATTAGACCACATCGACATTGCTATATACATGAGTTATACGTTTTTATTGTATTTAATAAAATGCATTGTGCATGCTCGGAATTATTACTTTCATTACACGAACGAAATTGGGCGGAACGAAGTTCGCCAGTTTAGCTGTTATCACTTAATAGCTTTATTACCGCCCCCATTAAAATGCCACCCCAAACAAACAAAAAAAAAAGCAATACAAATAACTTTCGTTCGTAATTTTCGGTTTGGCGATGGGGTTTGTCGCAGTACCTACTTAGTCCGTAAGCACTAACTGGTAGGTAGTGTGCGAGTCGCTTCATCTACAGAAACCAGTGATTCGACATCTAAAACAGTATACGCGACAAGATTGACTTGTTTTGCACTCACAGTCTCAGACCGAGTCGAGCCAATGTAAAATTTGTTTCTCATTGCAATTCCACCTGAGCTCAGTTGAGTTTTGATAAGCAAGCTTCGCGGTTCGTACCTCGCTTCGATCAGTGTCCGAAACAGTGAAAAAGAAATCGCTCTCGGTGTATTCGCGGCATGCAACTGTAAGAAAAGAGAAGGTAGTGATTTATGCGAATAGTGAAAGTGTAATCAAGACTCCTCCGAAAAGCCTTCTTTTCGATTTAACCATAGTAAAATATTTTCTTTTAATTGTAATTCCACTTTTCACACGCACGACTCATATTTTGGACTCAAAGTTTGCCACCACAGCAGTTGTTGTAATTGAGAAGCTCTGAACCGATTTTGAACAAAAACTCAACTCGTTTCGGCCGTGGTTTGGTTTCACATAAAAAGGTTGCCTATTTATTTAATTTACGTGCTGAACAAGAAAACGTGTTGAAGGTAGATTATTTTAATTATAATGTTATTATTTATAAACACTTTTTTTTTTTTTTCATCCAAATATTTATGAAAAGAAACACGCACCATGTTCCATCGTCTGTTGATATAAATAATATTCGCGTTGCATAACTTGGTTAAAATGACCCACAAAATTGATAATTGTATATAATTTGTTGGTTTTATATAATGCATAAACAAATTCATGTTGACAATCTGCTGTTTCGTTAGCATCTGCTATTTTTCCAAGGAAAATATTTGAGCTTTAAATTTGGGGAATGTAGAAGACAACAATCCGTTTGTGAAATATTTTTGGTGGCTTAAGTTGGGCTAACTAAAATGTGTATAATAAAACTTTCTGACTAAACGAGTGGATTGCGCACAATGTTTTTTTTGTTGAATATTTATGTTCATGTTTTGAGCACCGAAATGCGTTGGGTGGGCTCGTCAGTAGATAAAACGCCACATCTGATCTATAAGCAATGTTTACCTACTTGATAGTTACCGATACTTATGAATTTACAATCGGGAAATGTGAAACATAAGGCTATAGTATGAATTTTTGGTACATAATAAGGGTAACTATTTATGAAGTTCTTATTGATTTCATTCTCGACTTGCAAATAAGTTTTTATTTAGTGTTGGGGAGTTAAAGCAAAATTTTGCAGTTGACTTTCATTTTTCTGTCGATAAAATGTAACTGTTTTCAAAAATAGTTAGGCCAGTGGTATAATTATTTATAGGCTACTAACAAATTCAAACGGGCTTACGCAGTAAAGGACCATAAATCATTTTTGGTTGCTTCCACTATTTCAGTGAAAGCAAAACAGGGTTTTTGCACAAACTCTTTAAACGCCACCGAAAGCTTTTGCATAAATACGAGTTTTCGTTGCCATATCCGATTTGGTAACTAAAAGACGACTTTCGTTATAGATTGCTCATAAGATCTGCTTAAAGACTTATACCCGCATATTCAGTCCAGTTTTATAAACTGGAATGACTGTGCGGCACTGCAATCGAATGGTACATAGATATACAATTTCGGAATCCATATAGTTGGTAGGTATTGTTGTAAAGGTTTGAACAACTTGTGTAGACCAACCCATAAATTTATAGAACTTATAGTATCAACATCTATCTATACCACCGCATTTAGTTGCCTCGAAATGGGTCAAAAAAGTGAATAGTTATTAAATCATAAAAAAAACAGATTCCAAAAGAAACTTATGTAGTAACGAGTTAAATTAGCCTTGCGATTATAGGTTTACGTCTCTGTGCCATCGGAAGTATCAATACTTATGATGACTTATTAAGTAGAATTTATGGAGCTTAGGCCTCTGTTGAGAACGAAATTTAAAGGCCTAAAATCTGTATGATACAAATTTGTGCGCAGCACGAGTGGACACTTCAGAGATGAGGAAACGTTTGGTTTTGAAGGGCTGTTGTTGTAATTCAATCCATAGTCTAACATTACCTTTCGGAGAAGTTTAGGGACAGTTTTAGGGCGGTGGGTTGGGTTTATAAATTTCTGTCACAGATTTTACAATTTTTCAACCAATCCAACCTTGAATCAAAACCACACATTTGTAGAGCAAAGTTAATAGTAAACCAAAAAGCGGAAAACTTTTCAAATTTTATGATATTTAGCATTATAATCCTTTTTAAACGCTTAAATAATAGGCGGTTTATTTTGTTGCTCTAATCTGCTTCATCAAATAATACGACTCATATCTAAATATATTGCTCCCACTAAAACTATTAAAAATACTTAGCCCAAACAGTTAAGGAAATTTATAAAATAGATAATCTTGCAGGTATAAAAAATATTTTTACTGCAGCGGCCGCGGGTATAAAATTTTGATAAATTTTTGATCCGCTTCATTGAAATTTACGATTTTCAGAAAAACCAAAAAAAAAGTTTCTAGCTCGTAATTGGGTTGAAATATTTATAGGAGAGATTTCGATTTGTTTACTTACACACCGCTAATGAATTGACAGATATTTCCGCACACAATAAAGCTTCATTTAAAAGTCAAATATCTACTGTTCACACACTTTGTTTAATCGTTTGTCAATGACCCGTCTAATATGTGTTTCTATTTAATCAAGTTTCTGCTGGGAGCTGTAACATAATAAATTGAGTTTTAACAATATCGAAGAGAAGTCACATGTCAAGCAAAAAGTGTCGTCTTCCGAATTTCCAGGATCGATCTAACTACATAGAACATAGTGCACGTGCTGAAGTTTCGCTTGTAAAATAAATCTGTTTGCTTCTCTGCAATTAAAATATAATTTTGCAATTACACACTACGTATGTGTGTGCCACAATAAAAGCTCCACCTAGATGGATTGTGTCAAAACAGATAAGATTTCAAGACGAAAATACAAAAATACCATTTAAAAAACCATTTAAAGAGAAGTCATAACATTCGACACAAAATTAAACGTGTTGACACAAAAATGAAGGTAGATACGACTACATACATATATCTTCTCGTATATAAAGAACAATAATTTATATAATAGCCTATAACAATACCGTACAATAATTTGATAATACCTGCCCCTCCATAAGAGGCATAATTCACATGCGTGTTTTTTTACTGTCTTAACCTCTCCCCACTATACCGGCAATCTGCAATATTTGTTGATAGTAAAATCGTTTCAATTATGAATGTCATTACTCGTCAACAAAACGTTCAAGTGTACCTACGTTCAACTTACAACTTAAGCCGGCTACTGCAGTAGTATTGACAGGCAGCATTGTATCTAGTTTTGTTACTAATTGTGAAATGACATGTGTCAATAGAGATAATAATCGTTCAGTAAAATGAAACTCAACAATGACAGCGCAATTTATGGACTCATCTGTATTTTTATTTTTCCGTGACACGCTCAAAAATGTGCGTTCCTGTCTCAAATTGGCATCAATGTAAATATTTGATTTTCCAATTATAATAATATTAACTTAAATTATATAAATATAATGGTTTTTCGTGACATCTCGAGTTGAAAGAGATTTGCATTTTTTGCAAGAAAATTGTTTTTTGCAGTTATCTGTCAGTTGTTGATATAATTTGTTGATACCTATTGTGGAAAACAGGAAGTGGAAGCCTTTGTGTACCTATATGAATTCAAGACATCTGCTAACACACTAATAATAGGCACACACAATGTATCAAAATAAAATCCAACAATTGTTTGTTATATTCATATGAAAACTCATCGTAGAAAGCGACTTATCGTGAATGGAATTGATTTGTTTTATTTATCGCATTGATGTTTATAAGTATAATTAAAAGAACTCACAGATGATAGAGTTACGACATCGTTTTTAATTTACCATAGAAGGAGAAGAATGTGACGAATATTGGCATTAGCATTAGCAAATGTGTCTTAAACGGATTACCATAAAAAAGTGCGTATGTGCCATCAGTATCATAATTTAAAATATTTATACCAGTTACTGGGAGAAACCGAACTTTAAAACTTTTGACATTTTTCAGGATATCTAATACACCAGGTTTAAGACTTATCACGGTCTCTTGGTTCGACATTTTTTTTTACTTAAGTTAGTAGTATAGCCAAGTTCTGTTTAGCTTTTAGAAAAAGTAAAATATTTAGTCAGGTAAAAAAGATGTGAAATTTTTAAGCAAAATAATAATTATTAATATTTGTAGTTACTAATAATTGCAAAATTAACATTTATCTATTTGAATTTATTTGCAGGAAATGTCTACATAGGCATAGGCAAATCTAATTTATTTGAATTAGATTTAGTGAAACTAAATTTACTAAGATGACTGCTTACGATAGTGAGAAAAATAATGAACTCCAGCTGGATACCAAAGTTGTCAATCCGTAAGTATAAAAACAAATTTATTAATTATTATTATTGACTTATTAACAACTACAGACAATAATAAATTAGTTATCAGTTATATGGGATAATGTCAAACTTCTGTTGCATTGGTTGCGTTTTTAAATAGAAATAAATTCGAACAACTGGGTTAAAAAATAGCTTCAAGTATAGTCTCATCCGACATATTGTCGTATACAATATTGGCAACATAACACATGATCTGTGTTATATTTCACCAACTTTTCAAGCATTCTTTAACAAAACTGTGAAAAAAAAGATTTGTTCTGTTTCACAAAATTTTTTTGTTACAAAATTGTATTTGCTGTTTACAAAGGGAAATTTGTAGACATTTCACTATTTCCGTTTCACCAAAAGTTAATTTTCTTACAAGATATTTTACAAAGTTGTTCAATCGCTGAAATTTTTTTACAATTAAAAGATCGTGTGACGATTCAATAACAATTTGCAATTTTCCAAAGGAATAGCTTTTCAACCCTAAAACTGGCTATAAGTCGAAAATATAGTAGGTACCGCCGATAGTGCTGTAAAGAGGAAAAAAATTATGGACCGCAAGATTCTTTTGTTTTCAATACAAAATTTCGGATAGAACGTGCGAACGTAGAAACGGAAAACATTGTTGCCATTCGCTTATTTTAACATTATGTATGTTATTTTATTAGAAAATTTGCCGAATAAAACATTTTTCTTATCGCGAACTAAACCGGCGATAAAATTTTTGTTCTGTTTATTAATTTTGTTACAAAATAAAGAAAAACAATTGTTGTTAAAATCTTTAAAAAATAAACGATGAAACATTTTTTTTTTATACACTTTTGTAAATAACAAATACAATTTCCACTAATCTTTTTCTCTTTTTAACAAGTTTGTTGGAAATAAGTTTGTAGTTTGTGAAACAGAAATTCAGTAAATAAATTTGTAAATGTAATCAACAAATGAAAATTAGTAATTATAATAATAGTAATTTGGTGAAATAGGTCACTGATTGTTAGTTGATGCAGGAATTCCTGTAGACTCTCGAAATCGGCTGCTAATTTTTAATCCATGTCCAAGAGTTTTTAAAAAGGTTACATTACTGTTTTGGAAAAGCGTCTAGTGCTCAGTGATTACTTGCGCTCGGTACTGAATCTGTGTCATAGTAGGTACGTTTTTTTTCTATTATAAATGGGCTCAAAAGACTTAAAATAATAGACTAGATTAGTCTGGACCCTTGTTTCGCTCCATGCTCAAAACATGCCAATGTAAATTCCACTTATTTGTTGAGCAAACAATTGTTTTGGAAATAATTCATTACACTAAACGAAGCCAGACCAATTTTCCTCATCAATAAAATCTCATAAACCGATCGGTTTTATGGTGTTCCGCAAGGCTGTCTATATAATAATCGATCTTAGGAAGCTCATTTTACACACCGCCTTCTCACTCTGTGGTAAGGATGTATGTATTGCCTTTTTTAATCCAATTTCATAGATATCATCATGTATATGAAAGTGCATTTGGTCTCCCTCATTCCCGAACTTTTTGTGTTGTGCTATATAGAACTAAACTTTAGTTTGCAATTGCTTTGATGAAAGAATTGTTAAAGCTCATAGCTTTACTTCGTTTATCGATGGTTGGATGAATTCCACCCTGTGGCCAGATTTCCTTACGTCAGTTTTGTTCCGCGCCCACTTATGTGAGAATGCTTACCATCCATGAACCTCCTTTAAGCGAGCAAGCTTTGAGAACTTTTTCCCCATTGTCCCCATTGTGAGTTGATAAAGTGCAAGTTGATTGAATGATTAAAAATATTTGAATGAACAACTAATGCGAAGCCAGTAGCTCATTTTTCTTTTGTCACAACCCGCTTGAAGTCACATTATTTTGTTGCCTGTTCAATATGACACTTTATGCGGTTTCGGTTTCGACGCATTAACTTGAATAGGTACTTATTTTATTGTGGGAGATTTCCCGCCTTTATTTCAAGGTTCCTTCCCACGACTGTAAACGACAGTAATCCTGTGTTTTTACATTTCTGATCTTTGACCTTATAACCGGTTTTAGTCGACAAAAATTGCTCGTGGGTATTTCCTTCTTTGTGATCAATATTCGCACTAAATTTCTTTGCTTCATCTGACAGGTAATTCCAGTTCCTGGGTGACGCCCCACGCGTCGTTAAAATCTGTTTCAAAATATTTTGCAAGCTCTCTTTACTTCTATGGGCAATCAAAGACTGTACTCCACCTTTAAATCATTCATTACTGACGGCAACCAGGCAAGTGTTTAATAGTCACTCCCTGTTTCTTCGGGAATGGAATTTATTCAAATTATCCAACTCCACAAACATCAATTGTTTCTCCACTCTCCACATATAAAACAGCCACAATCAGGTATTTGCAAGCTGCTGCTTGACTCGAAGGCTTAAACAAAGAACAGGTTTTCCATAGCTTTGGATATCTAGTTTGGTATATGCCACTCCGAAAGTCCCACGGTTCCTCAACACTGTATAGCCTCGGACTGGAGAATTTTCAACATTACTTCCCTCACAACTGTTTCTTGTTCTTATACCTATAACAAAGAGCACTTGGACTGAAACTTGTTTTCCTATACTCAGCGTCAGCACATTGATCTCCAGCAAAAGTGATAGTCTCGCATACGCCTCATGCCGCGCCGCCAAGCGACTAGACCTTGAGGCAATACTGCTATATCAACTCTCACTTTCAGTCGATTTCTATTTTGTTGTTTACTTTGCAACTTTGCAAAATTTTCTTTACAGCGGTGAGCCGGTCGAAGCCGAACCTCTGTCATGGAGATTCTGGAGGAAACGTCGTTACATCGTGGTGCTGATGGCGTTCTTTGGCTTCTTCAATGTCTACTCCCTGCGTGTGAACTTGAGTGTGGCCATTGTAGCTATGACGGAAAATCGAACCGTGGTCTCTGAAAACGGCACAGTTTCGTATGAGCAAGACTTTCCGTGGGACTCGACACAGAAGGGTCTGATTCTCAGTTCCTTCTTCTATGGATACATCCTGACACAGTTTGCGGGTGGCTATCTGGCCGGCAGAATAGGAGGCAATCTCGTAAGCGACAAACGGCCACTAATTTTGAATTGAGTCTCATTGAATGTTTTGCAGGTTTTTGGTGTCGGCATTGGCTGTACAGCGATTTTAACTCTGTTCACACCGTTGGCGGCGAAGCACAGTTTAGGAATGTTCCTGGCGGTTCGCATCATTGAAGGTGTCTTTGAGGTAAGCTACCATCAAATCCTTATAGTTGGATGAAAGTCTTAAAAGTTCTCCCCCCAACTTAGGGTGTGACGTTTCCGTGCATCCATGCGGTGTGGGCGCGTTGGTCGCCACCTCTAGAGCGCTCTCGAATGGCGTCGATTGCCTTCGCTGGCAACTACGCGGGTACAGTGGTGTCAATGCCCCTGTCTGGTATATTCGCAACGCATTTCGGCTGGGAGAGTGTCTTCTATATCTTTGGTTCAATTGGTTGTATCTGGTTCGTGTCGTGGATACTGATTGTAAAGGAAGGACCAGAGAAAGATCCCCACTGTTCGCCAGAGGAAGTGGAGTACATTCAAAAGACACTAGGAACCGTTGGGCGCACACGGGTTACACATCCGTGGAAGGCTATTTTCACATCGGCTGCGGTGTACGCAATTATTGCGTCGCATTTCTCCGAAAACTGGGGATTCTACACCCTGCTCACACAGTTGCCAACATTCCTGAAAGGTGAGCTTTCAAATTGACTATGCAAAAAAAATATAAACCTGAAATAATTCATTTTACATAGACGCGCTGGACTTTGACTTGGGCAAGACTGGCTTCCTGTCGGCGGTTCCTTACCTAGCCATGGGCATACTATTGGGGGTCTCGGGATATCTTGCGGACTGGGTGCAAGTGAAAGGATATCTAACAACGACACAAGTGCGAAGATACTTCAATTGCAGTGCCTTCCTGGCGCAAACTCTGTTCATGATGCTGACAGCGTACCTGCCCGACCCAACATGGAGTGTGGTGTACATCACAATAGCCGTGGGCCTGGGCGCCTTCGCTTGGTCTGGATTTGCGTGAGTTTTCAACCAACATGTACATAGTTCCAACATCCACTCACATTCGCTCTCATTGCAGTGTAAACCATTTGGACATCGCTCCCCAGCACGCCAGTGTGCTGATGGGTATTGGCAACACGTTTGCCACAGTACCTGGTATTGTGAGTCCTCTGATTACAGGATATATTGTCCAGAACCAGGTATGGGTATAGTGTTGCTCATGCCACCAACAACTTGCTAAAATGTTGTGAAATTTTCAGAGCACCGATGAATGGCGAACCGTGTTCCTCATTTCGGCTTCCATTTACTTGGTGGGCTGTGTCATCTATTGGTTCTTTGCTTCCGGCGAACTCCAAGACTGGGCAAAGACACCCGAACAACTGGCTGCTGAGGCAGAGTCTAAGGCAGCACTGCAGAAACCAGTCAATGGTTATTCGAATGAGGCTGTGGAATTAAAGGAGTAGTGTTTTATGTACCCCTTGAAACTTTGTATAGTAGTTGTCTAGGAATTTGTTTATAAATATTTTACTACGTTAGGTATAAGGTTCAGCAGTGATGATAAAGTCGATGTATTGTAAAGCAAACAAATTGGAACAAGTTTTGTTTTAGACCCAAGAGTTATCAACTGATCGCGCTGTTTATGAGTTCATTGTCGCCACCGCGTGCTGGCCGGAGTGGCGCAATCGATTCTTTGTGCGGACTTTATTTTTGGAACCGAAAACCTAATAAAAGTTAATTTCTCTCTGCATGCTGTGAATGCAATTGGGGCGCCTTGGTGTGTAGTATAAATGATACGAAATGGTGCCGATGAATTTAATGGAGTGGCAAAACGCAAACAAGGCTGGCGACGTATTTGCATCAAGGAATGCCAGTAAAACTGAGTTTAAATTTTCCAAATGGCTAATCGTTTATCTGGCGAGAGGTATTGGCGTGTTACTTTCCCCTATCTGCTTAATATGTCCTACATCGTTTTTAAAACGCATGTCAGCCAATTTTATTTAAATCGATAATCGTCTTGATGTCAGCAACATGCAGCCTTAGTAAGATAGCATTTAGGGAATGAAATCGGTTCATTTCATTACTAGTTATAATAATAGGCAACATGTTTTTTTTCGAAACAATTAAGGCGTTATTCCAAGGCCACATTTTGTAAGAAAAAGAACCAAGTGAAAGGCAAATTTCCATAGTTGAATTTTCGAGTAGAGTTGTTGATGTCATATCTACACAATGGAACGAAAAAAAAAGTGAAGAAACCGCGCACTTTTAAAATGGTACACATTTGTGTTTATTGAAAAAGACGTTTAACGTTCATCATTTAATTGGAACTCAATACAACAGATTTTAAATCAAACAGATGCACACTTACCTATACCTCAAATTGAAATCAATTTACCATTTGCCTGGAACCCGATCCCGATTAGATTTTGACCGCTGGATTCTCCTAGTTCCTTGAAAGTGATGTTCCTAGCCTATAGGAAATGCATCTCAATACCAACTCTTACGGGCTGTGGCTTAATGTTTACCGGTTGTTCTTAGTTCTTATTGCTTAGAATGGTATATGACCAGACGGTATCAAGTGGACCTATTGTTGGTCTAAATGTACTGGCTTTTAGCTGGCAGCCGATTAAAATGAACCCAAACTAACCTATAATGGTATTATCCCATAGTTTCATGCACAACTGGTTGTAATTTATAACTACCGTTGCATATTGCTAGGCGTATTTTTTAAAAAAATTATTTTGTTTTCATTGTATGATGATGTGTTTTCAGCTATTGTTGACTGCATTTATAGGCACGGTGATACACAGAACCGAGAAAGTCGGAATTTGTATAGGTTAGGTTAGGTTCAGTAGGGTCGTAAGATCGTCATAAAAATAAACCTCTATAACGGGCTAGTAGCATCTTCAGGGATCCTTACGGTTAAAGCCAACCAATTCACCCAAACCAAATTAAGCCTTTTTATTAGCATGTTAATATTTTGTTCATATTTGCTCAATTCTCGACTAGGTAAGCTAAACACAATTAGCGGAGGTTCACATATCCGGGGAATGGTTTGTTTAAATATAGCTCTAAGCAGATTTATCTGCCTACTTCCATTGCACTACTATAGTTATTATATTTTCCGATACTAAATTGGCTTCGTAGGTAAGTACTATTATGTCAGGTTGATAAGACAGTAAAGGAAAACAATTTCTTAAACTGTCAATAAGAGCTTGGTGACAGCTTTGTACATACAAAGGTGATAGGTACTTGTTTTTATTTCAGAGCATTAAATTGTGTGTCTCCCAGACCCTGATTGTTAAGTTTAAGCATTCTCTTGGTTCGCTTGTATTTTTTTTAAACAAGATTCGCATTCCTTTCACACAATAAAGTACAAGCTAGCTCCCGATAGCTAAAATCTTTGCCGTCTAACCTTATATTGAACGTACAACAACACATCGGTGTGTAAAAAATATCTTAAAGGAATTCCCAGCCGAAGCAATAAATTCATAAATTTACAACAAACCTAATGGCTCGTATATTTCAATCGGTCCGCACACAACTGTTTGGCTAATTTGTTGCGTTGTTGTAAAAGTCGGGAGTTTATGAAAAATAAATACACCAGCCGACAAAGCGAATTGTTTCTTTTCTTGCGATCGTCCCCCTGCAGCCTCATCGGTTAGGTCCAACTTACTTCGAGGAATTCCAAAAATCTGCAATTAATCTCGATTCTTTTTCCCCATTTTGGGCAGCGGGCCAAATAGTTACACCACATTCCTTCACTAAGATTAAAAAACTCCTTGATCTGCATCTCGCTGTTGTAGAGGTGGAGTGGTGTGGAACACTGTTGCGCCCACAATTAATTCGCTTTGAAATTTGCATAAAAATGTGCAATGCACTCTGGTGTTCGTCAGTGACTTGTCCGAAACCAAAGACAGTGTCGCAGTCGACAGTGCTGTCATAAAAGATTCACTTGAGGCAATTTGTTGTGCGAGGAAACGGTCTACTATTTATGAGCCAATAAAACTCATTACGGTGGGGCTGGTGGTGAACGGGAGCACTGCAGTGGCAAGCTCCACCATTCATATATGCAAGGTCTTGAGTGAGATGTGCTCCGGTATTACGCAGTGTGGCGGAGTCAAAGTGTACTCGACGGTGGATGAAATAAATTCGCATGCATATCTGTTCAGAAATAGAACAGCGCAGGTACCCGGCTGCAGGGATTCAGTTCAGATTCAGAAGTGCATTCCATGGCTGATGCAGGAATTCAGCATAGCGCTGCTCTAATGTGCTTGTTGATTAAATTCGCGCAATGAAATTAATAACGAATGTGGCAGATGTTGTTGCTCGGCTTTGGAATTCGCCTGCTTTCCGGCGTTTTGTAAATCGTTTGTCTGGGGCATTTGCGGGTAAGAGATAAATTAAGCAGGCGCCATGCGATGAGAAGTCATTTAAGTCGGTTGAACATAAACATGTGACAAGTATTGAGTGTGGCGACGTAGTTGGGAATTTCCCGAATTGGAAGGCAATGGACTAACAGCTGCGCTCATCAGTGGCCCTCGAATCGACTTCGATCCCAGCAAGTGCTTCTGACTGAATTTGAACCAAAATTTCTTGGTCTTTGGAAAGGAATTTCTGTTTTCAAAGAAGCGGCTTTGCAGCGATTCCGAATGAGAAACTCGATGGATGTAGGTGATTAGTCTAAAGTTGGATAGCGTTGGTGTATTTAAGGTTTCGAGTAAAAATGTGCTATAGGGCCGATGTACTTGTGAGAACACCAAACGGTCCGAAACGTGCAAGCAGTAAATACACTTTTGATTGAGTCTTCTGAGTTGGTATATTAGACTAACGTTTAAATTGCGTCTTCCCATTATGTTCCCGAATTTACACTCATGTGATTCGTACCTTCTTATATATTCCCGTTCCGAAAACATTTCCAAAAGAATACGTACCCACCCAACATCATCACTTTGTAAACACAGATTTAAGTCTGTTGTACACTTGTTTTTTGTATTTGTTTCTCATACGTCATACCTCATATACGTAACGTGTTTATGGCTCCTAAATATAACCCACTCTGAAATAGCACATTTAAATTCCTGCGATTCCACTAAATTTTACAATTCGTATACAAGTGGTTTTCTTTTAAATTGCTCGCGAATCTTTGTTTAATGTTTCACACCCGCACCAACGCACCACTTGCTTTTCGCTTAATTTTAGAATAATTGCTTCATTTAGAAAAATTACCTACGATTACTTTTGCATTAGCATTGTTGAGAAGCGATTCTATTTAATTGATATCTTATTTTGCCGAAAGTAAATATTTTTTTGTTTACTCTTTCAAGCATTTTCTTTATTATTTCACGGGTGTTCAAGCTCACTGACTGCCAAGGAGATGTTGACCCCTTTGAATGAATTTTATTTTCGAAAACGAGAAGAATAAAAACATGACAAGAGCTACACACAAAAATATGTTAATCCGTGCTTTATCGCTAAATTAGTTTTTAATTTTGCAACTGCATTTGTTAAGTTCAAATTCTCCTCAGTTAGTTGGTGCTTAAATGTGAAGGTGTAGGTAGAATTTCAACTTAGTAAATTATGTTTTTTTTCAAGCGTTTTAAGAGCAGAAACTTGAAAGTAATGGTCTACTAAAAATTTAGCTCACGCCTTTTGGCAAATGGGCCATATGGACATCTAGACGTCATTTAGTTTAAAGGCAATTGTATCAACTAATGTTAAAACACATTTTCAAAAGAAAAATGATTAATCTTGGAACTGAGCGCAAACCAAACTCCTGCCACGTTTTTGAAGAAATTAAGTTCTATGTGATGCATGGTAAAATGAGCTTATACAAGTAAACCACTCCAAACAGGGAACTTTCTGTATCAAATGGGGATTGTACATAGTATCGCTTATGAATATAGTTTAGTTTTTTTTTTTTTTTTACATCATCATCAGCACAAAGTTTCCTAATTTACAAACCTTACCATGCCAAATATGCGCCACTTAATCTCATCATTCCTCACTCAATGGGTTGAATTTAAAATAAAACGACGGATATAAGAAACCTCTGATATTCCAAATATTTGTGTCTTCTATCCGTCGTGGACTTTACATACTAGGGTTCCTAGATTTTGTTCGCAGCTCGACGGGACTAATTTCAAAAATATTGAAAAATAAACGGAACTTTCAACTTCTACCGGGACAAAATAAAAAATCATAATAGGGCTGTTTCTTTGAGATTCAATCTCATTAAAGCAAAGTAATGTATAGTTTTCTCAGCATGCTATTAGAACAACTACGCTCTACTTAAAACTTCGATGACTCACAGTAGGTAGGTATTGGTTCTAGTCGCGTGCTGAAAATCCTACTTTACTTTGCTTTGCTTAGATCGAAGCTTTTTAATTATATCGACTTTTGGCTTTGAATTTTATAAGCGGTAAACAGTTTTCTTCTTGTTAGGGGCGCCACTATTCGTACCAGCAGCCGAATGAGAATCTCTATCGCGTAATGCTTATTTCATTCGCTAAGATACAAAAAATTTAGAATGCTTACGTATACGTATATTTAATAATAGAAGAAGAAAAATTTTATTCGAAATCGCAGAGAAAAATTTGCAAATTATGTTATTTTTATTTATTTAAATGACAGATGTCAATTTGCAAAAATGACATTTTAATACTCGTATGCTAGGTGCGTTTGTTATTGACAAACGAGAATTTGTAAAGTCAAGTGACAATGCAGTCAATGACGAAATTCTTCCTCTCTCTAAAAGCCACAATCTCCTTCATGTAATTTTTATTGCAATGTCGCTTTTTCCTCTTCTATAATGTTTGTAGTTCAACCAGCTCAAGTTCAAGAAGTTCGATTATTTCCGATTCACTCTCATTGCTGGGTAGATGAATCAACTAATTTTACTACTGACACTTTTTTGAATTTTAGAATATTGCATCTGTCATTTTTTTAACAACTTTTTCCTAAGCGTAAGTCTCTGTGAGAGGATTTATTCCCACCACTGCCATTTTGACAATCTTTTCCATACTTACTACAAAAGTAAAGGAACAAACCTAGTATAAGATTTTCGCACTAAGTTTTTTTTGGAATTTGAGTCGCACCCGCGAGGAAAGCAGTCCCGTCGGGACAACAGAAATTATGCCTTAAATCCGGGTCGTCCCTAAAAAGATTTTTTGATCTTATTTCGTTTAAAATAAAACTAGAAGTGTTTCTTTTTTTTTAAGTTTTAATGAATACAAATATTCCTTCCAAAGATTGTGTTACTGTCACTGTCCGTTTAAGGCAGATTTCACTGTACGTTCACATAATTTACCTGACCTTTTCATAGCGTGTTGAAATACATGTTAGCGAACCCAAAACGAATCATTTCTCCAAATAAAATATTATATTCTACAACATTTTTGAAGTCAAATCCTATAGTCGGTCAACTTTTTATGCACTCGAAATCGCATAAATTTGGCTGAGGCCCAGATTCACCCGGACTGTAGCGCCACCTAAGTAAGTAGTTACTCACATATTAAACTGCACTCATCCTTTTTGCTTTGTTTTGTTTTTCCATAAATAATTTACCTTTCCTATGACTAAGTAGATATAAACAAAATCACCCAAAAAAACAAAAAAAAAAGAAATAAAAACTTTTCCAAAAAATTCGATCCCATGGAAGCCGTACATCTGGGCTAAATATAAACAGCGCCAAGAATCTTCACACTGTCCCATTCTAATTTTGTGCTTTTGTAAATTCTTTAACACATTCCAATCTCGACACTGAATGCCCCATTTCACAAAAAAAAAAAAAAAAAAAATGAAACACAAAGAGATTTTCGTCGTCCCCTGAGTGGATGACAAACACATTTTCTGAGGTGTTTTACCCCCATCTCACTCTGCATTACACAACAACTCGGCAGCAGGACTGAGACAATATACGATAAGTTTTCGATGCTTTTTTGGAATTGATCTTTGTTTACTTCCATCAAGGTTGCAGATGCAATGATCAATTTCGAAACTTTTCATTGTTTCAAGTTGAACGGTCCTTCCCCGCTGCCCACCCCCAAAATATATAATAATAATATGTCAGAGAAAACAAGTCTTAGCGTATCTATGGAACATGACATCTTGGACATGTATACAATCTATTTTGATTTTGAGAAGATTGATATTTGCTGTGCTACTATGTTGTCACTTTTAATTAATTCTGTAATTGAATTGTGCCATTTGGCAAGCGGCAACTTACAACCGAGATAACAATCATCGATTGGTTAGAGGAACTTTGAGCGTGCAGTGTCCTTCGGCGATAAAAATAAAACTAACAGTACCTACCTACCTACCAGAGCAATGCGGTAACAGAAAGAAAATGTACCTTACATAGTTGGCTTGGTTTTTGGCAGTGAAACTTAAGTGCGTTCTAAAATTCGATCAGTGCACGAGTTATATCACAAGACGCATTTAAGTATAGACGGAAATAGATCTTTTTACAGGTGGTTTGGTTTATATTTAAGTCCATATAACCGTATAGATATAGGTGACGCCAGGGAATGGTGTTGCTTCGACATCTGCGACGACAACATCAGAAATAGATAGTCTTCTTAGTCACTACTCAGCGGTGGGTAGGAATGCTTAAATTGGTAGGTTGTTTTTATTGGCTTTCATTATGTATTTTAGTAATGGTCATAGGATCCCGTTAAATTTGTACTAATTTGGGTACATAGTAGGTTGCCTGTGTGAGTCCAAAATTGAAAAATATCCTTGGCATATATACTATACGTAAGCTGAACCAGATTGACAGCTCTTTTAAGCTTGTACATTGTTACAAACAAGTTGGCATTGGTATTAATAAATATTTGACTGAAATTACACATATTATGTATATGTGAAAAGATCTATGTGATCTCAACAAGTATCTTGTGGTGAAAAGTCCAAGTCTTGTACTGAATACCGCTTCTCCGGGTGTCTATACACATTGTAAACCAACAATTAGCATTGTTAGCAAATTCAATGAGACGATGAAAGAAATTTCGACAATAAACGACAAACGCACAATTTGACAAGTAGTTTACAATGTAGTCTGGCTGACGTTGATAAATTATCAAAAAGATACAGACAGTAAATTGAAATAAAAATAAATATATTTTAGACGAGGATAAGCACAGGGAGCATATACGCACATCTGGTAGCAAATTTGGACAACGTTTAAGAATTTTGTTCATCTTATTATAGCCAAAACAATATAGGGTTATCTTGAGCAATAAAATAGCATTAAGAGCAAACTGCAGCGTGTATTAACAAAAATATAAAAGAAAAATCTTAGTTGGGAATAGCTTGTTTGAGGCAGAAATAAATGCGTAGGTACTACTATCCGAGATAAGTAAGCCCGTGTGTACTTAGGTCAATGACATTCGGTGACGGTTTGATGATCCATTCTGTTGAACCGTGGAAAGAACACCTGTCACCCTTCAAATGTTTCAGTGTCGAGGAGTGTTTACGGCTTCCATATGATCCCAAGAACATGATTGCTTGAGGGAACAATTTCTATTGACTCCTTAAAAAAAATCGTACATAGTATTTATACATGGAGAGAATACTCATTGCCTGCAAACCTAATTCGCTCGCTTACTTGACCGACATTTTTTTATTGATTGGCCCCTCACATAGAGCAGATTCCTGACCCACATACCATTCAAATAGCTATTCAATTTGAATTTACCCAATGGCGCGCAGTTTTCAAAACACCAAGTAATGAACACTTTCTAAATATACACACTCTCCCCTATTAACTAAGAATTCTGATGGGGCTGTTGCATAAAATTAACAAATTGAACATATTACATGAACATGGTTATTTGCGGCTCCAGTGAAGTATTTGGCGCCGACTTTGAGTGTGCTTGCTGGAAATGATTCGAATCTGTTTGAAATTATGTTCTAAGTATATTGAGATGCCTGTTTTATGGAGCGCACAATGATTGGAGTACCGCAGCCGCAGTACAGTAAGATTTTTGTACGGCATATTTATTGAACGAAAATTACCTCTTTTTGCCCAAGAATTATAAACAGCTTGGAAGTGCAGATTAAGTGTGTAAATTTGAGTAAATTATTTCTGAAAATGTGCCCAACAAGATTCTTGAAAAGGATTCAGTTCTAAGCGAAGGCAATTAGTTTTAATCGAGGAAGGCTCGCGTAGACCTAATGAGCACATATTGCTCACACTTGCCTGACGGACTTATATATATCGTAAGAAAATGATAGGTGACATGATTGTCAGTTAAATACAATGACATGCATTGGTCGTATATAACTATATATACAGATTTTTACACCAGTAGCTATATTTGCTTACAAAATTACAAATTCCAGAAAAGGACTGTTACCAAAAAGAACCAGCGATTTTAAGAAGGAGCAGAAATTTAAGTAGGCGCAGTGGCTTAGTAGTTAGTGGGTTGGACTACTAAGCGAGGGGTCCCAGGTTCAAATCCCGCAAAAACCCAAGTTCCAACTCAGGATTTTTTCACTGCGCCACCTCTTGCAAACATCCGAGAGTATAACTGTCTTGAAAGAGCTTCTCAATCGGCCGTTTGGAATCGGCATAAAATTGTAGATCCCTTCCATTCGTTCCAAAAATTAAAAACTCACACAAAACGAATGGTTGCGAGAAGCTAGGCCCAGGGTTCCTACAGACCTGTTGCGCCAACTATTATTATTATTATTAGAAATTTAAGTTTTCACCTTTAATGTTTGACAGAAGATTGAACAAATCAATAAGAAAGAGTATTTTGACAAATCTTAAATAATTATGTATGTTTTATTTTGTTTGCTATAGTCAACAAAATACAATAAATAAAACACAAAAAAAAAAAATCTGATTTTCAGAATTCCGGGGAATAATCATTTAATTTTTTTTTTTTTTTTTTTTCAATTTTTTCAACAAATTAACACTCACAAAACGACTGGATATATCTGGCGTTCTACTCTTCCTTGGAAAAATTGTCGAATTCTTATAAGAACAGCGTAGAATGTTCCGTGCATCATACAGCAACCACCTTCTTCTATCTTCTATCTGCAATGGTTTCTGGCTCATTTGATTGATTCTAGCTCTTTAAATGTTAAGCTGAATTTTGAGATCCTGAATAAGAAAGTCAGCCTTCAATATTGTCCTTAAATCATTGAACATATTGTGAATTTTAACTGTTTTAAAATAGGAAGTCAATACTTTTTGGTAAATTTCTTTGGAATTTCTTGTTTGAAGTGAAACCTTTTTAGGGACACTGAATATGGGAAATCAACTGGTGAATGGATTTCAAAAACTATGGTCTTGTGATACGACTACAAGTGAATTCTCTCTTAGCACATTATTTCAAATTCTCCAAATGATACATTTTCTTTGTATATATTACCCAAAAGACCATCACCGCTAAAATTCAAATCATTTTCAAATCCCGCATTCATCTGAACGGTCAATCTTTACATCTACCGCGCATCGTCATTGTCATCAAAAGAATAAACCGATTTATTTTTTTATTTATAAATGTAGTGCATACTGCAGATGAAACCTTGTTTCTCGGTCGGAGGCTTACTGGTTCACTGATCAGTGCAGTAGATTACTGAATGAGTTGGAAAATTGGAAATTAAGATTTTAGGATTGTTTCCACTGCCCAACTTGGTATGAAATTATGCAAGCAACTAACTTAACCCCAAATTGATTTCATTCCCTCAGTCAAGAAGCAAGATAGCAATGTTAAATAAATAACTAAATATGTAACATAATAAATAACAAAAAAAATATAGATTTACATACCAAAGCAACACCACAACACATTTAGTCATACTCTAAATAATGTCAACACACCGATGTCAGTGTTCCATCAGCCATTTCAAACGCTACCCGCATTAGATAATGCACAGCACAAATAAATCTATTTCCATTCGCATATCCACCCACCTGCAACTAACAGTTTCCGGTCGTTTGCCATACACTACACATTCCGTAGTGTCCCCCAAATATTTCACTCGCACACCGCCTCATTCCCGTAAATGTGAACAAACAACGTAATATCACCCCGACCACACTTCAGCCCTTAACAAAATATCTTCTAGACATTCTTTAAACTTGTATTGTGTCCCCTTGCAGCCACCCACCCCCGGCGTATTGCGATTCCAAAACAAATCCTTTTTTTGACATTTTTTACTTGCAACCAGTTGGAAAAAATACACTAATTCTTTGCTGTTGCACTATATAAGTTTATTTTTCTCTGCGCATTGTACAATTCTACAGACACTCTACACATCATCATGCTTCGCTTCTTGCTTGGCGCTAAGCAGTAAAAGTAAAATCGAGTCGTAGTGAGTACACAACAGCCAGACGGTGGCCTCTTGTTTCAGTCGATAGGTAGACGCTCAAGTGAAAAGTCGAATGTGAAGCAAATTTATTTGAGACGGAAAACATTTTCTAAGAAGTGCATAAAACATTTATGTTTCAAATTTAACATAGAAATAAAAAAAATTTTATATGAGTGGTAAATTCGTTCGCACATTAAATTCAACTTTTAACTTCAAATCTAAATAAAACCAACGAGACAAAAGACTTTTCCACATAACAAAAAAGTATAAATTTTTTTGAAAACATGCAAGTGCTAGTTGGAGGAAGTCTACCGGAAGAAATCTCTTTGGGAGATAACGTGGAAAAGGGTAAATCGACGGAAATTCAAGATATATTAAGTGCTCATGAGGGTGATCAAAAGGATAACAAATCAAGGTAAGTCTGACTACTCATTTATGAAGTATTTTTTACGAATCTGTGCTTTCGAAAAATTTGCCCAAATTTGAAATCTGTGGGCTGACACCAACCAATATGATTTTTTATATTTTCTGATGTGGTATGGTACAGAGGTGAATTGTTTTTGAACTCAATGTTTTCCTATGCACAGGGCTGAGTTTTTACATTATTATATTTTAGTGCATTGGACTGCTTTTTTATAGTGTACCAACTATAATTTGAACTTGCCCCTTAAGTTAGGGTCATATTTTAAATTTTTGCTTAGGTATTGTAATTGTCTATGGCGAATGGTGTAAAATCAACGTAGCAAGACAAAAAAATAAACTTATCTACAAGCACCATGTTCAAACCGCAAAAAATCGGATGAAATTAAGACCTGTTTATATCAATGTATGCATATACGAAGATAGCTTCTGAACTTATCCCATTTCTGCCTTAAACAAATCACTTGACTGTTTTCGATAACTGTGTTTTATTTTTCATATTCAACTTGCAGGTTAATAAAAAAAAAAATACTCTACGTGAGGTCTAAGACCCTTTGCCCTAAGCCTTACTTCTCACAACAACAATTTTCTTTGGTTAAAATGAGCGCAAATATCAAAATTTTTGATTTAAGAATTATATTGTTATGCAATATTCTTAGAAAATAGTTATGGAAAGCATATTATTCTTAATCTGATATTTGATTCTTGAAAACTTAAAAACGAGTTCTTTTTCTAAGAAATTATTCCGAAAGTCTGGGTTTAGAAACTCTTTTCGTCTAAAGTAAACTTACTTTCTTTGTTGCTCTTATTTTATGGAGTTGGTTAGGTACATTTTAATTTTTTTTTTAAAAGTAGTAAGGGAAAATAGAGTTTGTATCCGTTAATTCCTTCCTCAATAGCTATGCCATAGTTGTTACTAACTCCAGTGATGGCTTAGAAGTCACAAAGTTTTTTCGAAGACTCAACATTACTTACCACCTAGTCTTCACTCGACCTGCGTCAATGGCTTGAATTAGTCAGACTTGATGATTACAAGTCGATTCTGTAAGAACGCCTACTTAATTTCAGTAGCAACAATAGTTTGCCTAGATTGTCGCCATAATTAGTTTGTGGAAAAGACCTAAAAATTTGGCCCGTATAAATGAGTGTTGGTCACACTGATTCATTTTCAATTTTTCCGTCAATGGAAGTGATGCGTTATTCAAGTCATAAGTCGATCGTGTAATAGGGATTCACACCAGAAAAATCACTTATTAAAACCTTTACCTTTGGTGAAAAACAACTAAGCAATACTGTTAATATAGCTCCTACAGATTAAGGCCCATTTTATTCACTCGAAGTTGAACACAATTCGGGGAGTTTTCCATATAAAAATCACCAAGTTGTGTTCAGGGCCTAAGTGGACTTAAATAACCGAGTTTACCTTTTAAAGGAAACTCGGTTAAAACTGACAGATTTATCAAAATCATTGTCGGTAGTAAACCAAATCCAAATCTAGAAACTTGGTTTAAGACAAATGATATAGCGTGTTTTTTCGTAACGCTATATGCATTTAGCCTCTCCAACCTTTCCAACTGAGAGTAAGTTCACTTTAACCCATTCTAGTTTTTACTAAAATCGCACTCGTTTAGAGCCCGTTTTTGGGCCTGCATGTTTGTACAATTTGTTGTTTGCACAGCTCGCCGTTTGTTCCCAGAAAATTCGTCGGATTATTTTTCAGCACAACTTGCATAAAGTCCTCAACGACTATGGACTAGAGATATGTATACCAACACATACAAAAATCATCCTTCAGTCTTATCCTATTATCTGACTGCAATCCACCCCAATGTCTGAAAAATCATTTCAATGCTCCACCTTGAGCTCTTAAATTAAACAAAATATTACAAGTAAGTTCAAAACTCCACACCCACATGTTCGTTAGAATAAAATCGAAAGGAAATTCTTTCCACAGTCAAAATGCCCTACCCTTATCTACTTGGTCATTACTTTCACGAAGAATATGCCTGAGCGACATCACCAGCTGAATCGATTTAACTATACTCCCAACTCCCAGCGACGAATGGCGGGCTGATATATTAACTCATTTATAGCGGGTTACCCAAGGTCGCTCCTTACGTCAGTATTGTCACCAAGTAAACATGCGGCTTTAGCAAGCGAATTTTCATTGGAATTCATTTCCAGTAGAGCTGATCACTTTTAGATGTTAAAGCCTCTTAAACTGCAGCCTTGTAGTTGTCACAGAACGAAGTTGGAATGACGGCATAAGTTATGTACCTACCTTATCGCAAAATAGCGATACCAATAATATTGTTTATATAAAAATAAAAACAATTTGCCTTGCAATTTGAGACTTCATACCCAGTTGGAAGCAGAAATGAGGTAATGCCTTGGTATGGTGGTTATTGTAATTCGATTGCGATAATAATACTTAATTGACACCATTGTCACACATTGGTTTATGTGCGGTTTCAGTTCATTGCCTATGATATACACAGCGTAATGTTGCTTGTGCGTCGCACAAATGGAGTTGATAGCCGTCTCTTACATCACATTCCACATTTCGAATTCAAATACGATAGCATTCCATAACGGCCGGCGCCTAAGACCGCCTACACCCACAGCTCTCTGACTGAAATAAACAAGTGATTTTGAATCAAAATCGTATGAAAAACAGGACCCGAAGAGTCCCATTTCCTTTTCTTTGTATAGAACGCCTGACTCATCACCCCAAAACTATACATCTGCACCATCGGCTGTCTACGTAGCTTGAATTCCTCACACAGTCAGTGACGTTGTAACTTTCCCCGTGAGGAAAATACGATTTTACATCGTGCGTGGGCCGGGCCTCACACTATACTCACCCACAGCGGGCACTCTACATTTTTATAATATTATGCCGAAGACTTAAATCTATACGGTGCCAACGACAACAAGGAATTTAATCGTTTTGCCACAATTTGGGTGGACTTAGTTAGGCGAGACGAATGAAAGTACATTCCTCTATGAATACCTTTGAATATTTTCTCGGTTGATTAAAAAAAAACATTGACATTCGGTGTAAGCACATTATTTCCATTTTTTTTTTTTTTTTTCTGAATGAAATCGAAAATTTTAAATTTCAAAAACATCAGACAATAAGCGGAAGCGAACCATTTGTTCCGTGTCAAAGTAAATCGTAGAAACTAGACGCAGTATTTTTGTTTCAAAAACACTTCAGCTCTCATTATATCAGCCATCATTGTTTGTTTTCTTATTCGGAAAACTGGTACTTTTTGGCGGAAAGGTGAGTTGGCTATTTATATCTGAGTGGTGGATTTTGAAAAAAATATAAAGATTTGTGAATGAATTACGATGTTCATATTCTTTTGATTGGGGAATTTTTCGAAAACAAAAGAGGGAAAACATAAATTCCCATTTAAAAATAACCATTAGTCATAGGCCTAGAGAGGAGGGGGAAAGTGCTTACAAAAATAAGTTCCTCACAGCAAATGGTAGGAGGTATTGCTTTTGCAGATTCATAAGATTTGAAATGAACAGTGCGCAAAAGAAAAATCCTTGATGTTTGGCAAAAGCAAAAGAGAAATATGTTGCACAGCGTTATTCCAGAAAAAGAGTTTTTTTTTTTTAATTCACCTTATATCAGGTCAATCGAAACAAGGAAGTGAAATAGTTAATTTAACAAAACTTACGTTTTCCCGGCACCTTTTCGACTTAAGCAAAATAAAATAAAAATTGGTGTGGGTGGCTTAGTAAATATTTAAGATTTTCATTTAGTTTCCTTATAATTTAAGAAACTAAAAATAGATTCATATCTGAATTTAAATTAAAAACTAGGTAGGTACTATTTTAGATTGCCTAACATCTTGAGAACAAGTTATTCGTGCTACAAGTCTCCTTGTGCTAAATTTTCCAAAATAAGCCCACTCAGGTAAAATGACCGACAAAAATGAGTTATCCCTTTGAAAAGATCTGTCAAACATTTAATATATTACAGAAAAATGCAAATTTACATTATATGAAGTACGACATACTCTCCCATCATCTATAAACACGCAATTGCTACATTTTTCATTCACAAAAAGTTTACCCCATTTTTTTTTCTAACGAATCCAAAATCACTATTTCTCCCCGCAGAGCCGAACGTTCATATGCGTAGGCAAGGCATGCCTTCGAAATATACACTCACTATAATGAATTGCACCTCTCTCTCAGGAGTGACAATAATTTTTAGTGCGATAATAATTTCCATAGTGAAATAATTCTCCTCCTATATAAATTCAGTTGCCACGCATATGGATATTGAATTAGGAAAAAATTTGAAATTCCATGGCAGCGGTCCAAGTTAATCATCACTTTCGCTAGACCGAACATAAATTCTCATTGCAGAGAGAGAGTGCGGCAATATTACAATTTCATTCGGCCGTCTCGTAACGGTGGTAAAGATCTAATAAAAGCGGATTTTCTTAAAACATTTCAAATTTATTTAATCATCGCGAAGCGATATACCTAAACAAAAAGCGGATTTTCTTAAAACATTTCAAATTTATTTAATCATCGCGAAGCGATATACCTAAACAAAAATAGTTTCCAGATAGTTAATAATAATTTGGAAGGAATTTTAAATGCTTCATACATATAAGTCGACGGTGAAGGAGTGATGAGTGGTCAGCATTAATTTGTTAGTGAAGAGGTGGGAATTGTATAGAGGGAGATGTGTGGGTGGGGAGTTGAATCATGTGAAATGATCAGGAAGAATTCACTCGACCGAGGGCAAAAGGACCACAGTAGCTAAATATTTGCATCGACATTTCGTAAAACTTTGAGTGAACATCGAAATTTAGCTATAGTACCTTGCTAAGAGCAGGTCATCTTAATTCCCTCACACCCTGAAATGCCACTGGGTAATAATCTAAGGTGTTCAAAAGCAAACAATTTATTTTAAGGCTTCTAAGATGCATTCTAAAAGTTTTCAATTTCTTCAAAGCTTTGGAAAATCTTTTCATATTGATCACCGCATAGTGCATAGGGGTATATTTAAATTTGTACCTAGGGTTCAACACCAAAAATTATTTTTTTTTTTGCACTGATTTTTTTTATTACTAATTTATCACTGGAAAATTCAATCGGGTTGTTCGTAGACAATTTTCTTCGGTTCTTATAAACATTTGTCTCGGAAAGGCGAACTAACGCTTCAGCCCCACTCCGGAATTACCTGTTAGTTCTGTTCTTAAAATTTTGTAAGTCAGTCCATAGGTCATATTCCTTTGTCAGGTTTAAAATAATCATCCCCTCAAATTAAAATTAATATTTCGCCTTCAGTCTTGCCAATGATAAACAATCAAACCAAAGACGCCAGTACAGCGTTTATGGATAAAATAAATCGTGGGTGGAATATTTACGCAGCCAACTTACATACCAATTGCCATTGACCGCTCATTTAAATTTATGTCAACTTGTTTACAATTTTTTTTGTGCAACACACTGACCAACAACAATCCCACACGACATTCCAGCCAATCACAAGGAAAAAATCAAACCTGACTGTCAAAATAAATACTCACGTACGTTCTACTCGGAATGTCAAAATTCTAATCGCATTCCTCAGTTGAGTAAAAAAAAACACATCAATCAAAAATCGGGTGGGTTGTTAAAGAAAAAACTTCTGAATGTTAAGTCCAAGGATTAGTAAAATTCGTACAAGTCACCAACTGACAACGTTTTATGGATATTAATAAAGAAATTTTGACAGATTGATTGATTAGCTCTAAAACTACTCGCACAAGAACAGTTTCAACACATTCTAGTCAAGAGTACACCTTTGCTGAGGCTATGGCCATGAAAACATCCAGATGATATACAAAATTTCAAAACATCTGTTTGCAGCAGCATCAGCATCACTATCCTGGCAGAAATTATGAAAACAAAGCCAATTTGGCTGAGTTAATGTGTTTATCTCTCGCGCGTCCTTGAGAAATATTTTCTAATTAAATGTGGTACCAAAAATAGTCTACAAAGAGGAAATAATTCAAAAACAATTGGGGAAATAAATTTCTCTCGAAATTCTACCTGAACTCTGTGTTTCATCAGTCGAGACGCGATGAGCCATACACAAGGAATTCTGTTTTTGTAGGTACTTTAGCCGGGCGAATTTTATTGGCGGCAATTAAGAAATATTTTTTAGCATCAAATTTTCTCTTTTGCTTTGTTGTTGAAATGTTGAGTTTTAAATACATTGAAAACTGTAGACTTTGTCGAATATAAAATTTGCATTAAACAATTTGATTTAGGGGAGCTGTTAAGTATTTTTGACCGGCTTTTAACACCTGTAACAAATTAGTATTATTTGAAGTAAATTATTTGTCACCATCACATAGTAAATAAGTTTTATTGCGAGCTAGAAGTTTAGAACTGTTTGAATTTATAGATCGGCAAATGTTGTAGGCTCAACAAGACATGTTTTTTTATTTATAAACATATTTTACGAGAACTGTTTATAAATAGAGTTCAGATTTTACAGGTTCCTTACCCCCAGAGAAATTATCATAAATAATATATAAATATATGGCCAACATGGTTTATATAAAGTAAAACCTATGCTTTTTTTCGATTTAAATAAAATACAGTTGGAGGCAACAGGTTCACAAATAATTCACAAAGCGCTGTTTAGCAAAGGCCTTTCCATTTACTAGAACTAAATACACATCGTTTACACACAGTTTCGTAAATATTGCGAACTGTGACCTTCCATTTAATGCGCCTCGCGCATTTTGTGCATACGTTTGAGAGCGCACATTTTGATGTTACTTTAACAAATTTCCTATACAGATGTAAGACAGAGCTTATCATGGAACAGCAATTACTTTTTTTTGTACATTTTCACCGTACATCGGTTCATGTTTTGAGGTCATAGGTTTTTAATAAGTTCATTATTAGAAACTTTAGACTCAGAAAGCAATTAACCCACCTGCAAAGTGTGCACTCATAAATTAAAAATAAAATCTTTGTTTAATATCATTTACACAGTAAGATACAATAAGTGATGCACAATGCGTCTCGCGACAGTATTTATGATGATAGGGATTTCTGCTTGCCATATTTTCACGATTCTAACACGCATTGGCTATTAAAATCAATTACTCGCACTCATTACGCTTCAAAAAGTGTACATGCGTATGCCAGACATTCAGTCAATCTAAAAATAAATACAAGCGCATGGTTGGTATTGTTAAAAACACAATGTCCTATACATTTCAGCTCCCACACCTTACCCCTCTTATATATATTACTTTGTACGCTTCGCGTAAACATTCCTACGCAACCACAACAATTTGTAAACAACAGACTCCATGAATGGTTTCGCGCTTTGGAGCCAACCACTTGTGACGTCACTAAAGAAAGCAAAAAGAATGCCTCTATTCCCCGGATTTTTTCTTTAATTTTTTTGGACAGCTAATTCTTCAAAATCAACTCACCACGTGGGTGTGTCGACGTACACCACGTATAACCGTGGCGTATGAGTGTATCTAGTCATTATTTCATTGCTAATTATACTACCTTGTCGATGAGAGGCTACTTGGTAAAATACCAAAAAAAATCACTTGTTTGTATCATAATAACGAATAAACAAGAAGTTGAACTTTTTCACATGAGATGTGCTGTCTTTCTTTGCAAAGTGTTATAACTCATTTTCCCCCCTAATTAGATACCAGACTACATAATATATTATTTTTTTGAATTGTTTATTGCGAAGCCGTTTTTTTTAATATTTGAAAAACAAAATTAAAATAAATAACAGACTTGATGTGCTATGAATAGGAAAGAAATACAACAAATGCACAAACTTATTGATCTCAACCAAGATCAAAAACAGATACGGTATAACAGTGGGCAACTTTCGAAAGAAGTCATCCGAGAAGACGATGAGCACAGCTCTTGATGTGATGTAGATGGTCTGTGAAGGAATGTCACCCACTGCCATTTAGAAGCAGCGCAAGAGTTTTTCTTTTAAGTGGGCTTATCTTTGTGCGGGTGGTTGTGTATTTTCATGTGAGGAGCGGGAGATATGATTGATGACACACCGTTTACGAGTGTTTATCTATAGATTTGGTAATTATTCTTGATGCGAGTGTCTAGAGACTGGCGCCAAGGTACTTTTCGAGCGGAGTCCGACGGATGGATTATTTTTAAGTTTCATAAACTCTGAGTGTCGAAAACAGTCTGATGGATTATTTTACATGGTATAAGTTGATTTAAAATACAGTAAGGTAGGCTCAAAATACTGGGGATGGGGACTAGTCATGTTATCCGCATGAATGAGCAATGTGTGAAAGACTTTGTTTTTCTATTCTTGGCGGTGCGTTGTGTTCAAAATTCCGCCACTTGTGCTTTGAATTTTCTCTTTCCCCTGGCGGTTACGTCACAATACATCACACACCACATTAGATAAGCTGTTAAATTTCATACAAGAAAAGTGAAATAGAAAATTGGTTCATAAATAAAAACTATTTTTAAGTCAAAAGTCTTAGTCTGTCAAAATTAACAAAAAACTCCCTTCTCTACTTACAGACAAATACAACAGACGCCATTTCCCGGCATCTCGGAACTACTGCCAACACTCTATCTCTGCGGCGCTGGTGTGGCAATGCCAAACATTCTCGACCAGCTCGATGTCAAATTCATCATCAATGTTGCCCCTGAACTTCCGGACACTCCACTCTCTGACACATCAAAACCATTGTATCTGCGAGTAAATGCCATGGACAAACCTGACGTCAACTTACGATCGCACTTCGATGAAGTTGCAGATATGATTGAAGAAGTGCATCAGCTGGGCGGCAAATCTCTGGTGCATTGTGTGGCGGGTGTTAGTCGATCAGCGTCGCTCTGTTTGGCATACCTCATGAAGTACAGAGGAATGACATTACGTGAAGCATTCCATCATGTGAAGGCCATTCGACCACAAATCCGACCAAACAGTGGCTTCTTTCAGCAGTTGAGGGAGTATGAGGAACACCTAACAGGCAGCTGTTCGGTAAACATGATCTATGTCGAGTCGATGGACAAGGAGATTCCCGATGTCTATGAGCCCGAGTATCGAGCAATGGAGGAGTTCTACAAAAGACATCGCAACTTCCAAAGGCGCTGAAAGTATTGCGAACTTGAAAGATAACATTTAAGAATAAGCATGACTTTGTTAAGGATCTCTAAATTAAATCTCCCATGTAATTTGTAAGTTGAATGCGTGAGCGCTGGGTGATAGTGAATGGCGGGTGGGTTGATGTGTGTCTGCCCTTAGTGTTTCCATCGAACATTAGTATTAATATGTTTTTAATTTTGAATTATACTTATGTGTATACATTTTGGATATGTATTTCATAGTTTTAATTATTTTTAGTATTACGAAATAAACAAAAATTGTCAAAAAATAATTCGAGATGTTTGTTGACCTTTTTCTCTGTGACTCTGGTTAGGTGAGTACCTGTTGTTATACCTGCAACTATTTGTGAATTATAGTAGGAGAGATCGCACAATTAACAGGAATCAAAGGAAGACGAACATTAGCTTGAGAAAAAAATAACCAAGGAGATAAATTCGAGACCGAAAAATGGAGTTTAATTTTTTATTATTTACAAGAGGTAATTCCATGTCCTGAAGCACTTAGACAGAAACAACAATATTGATTTATTGTTATACTGACAGTTTATTGGTGATCCTTCAGGTAGCAGGATACCTACTATAACAAATTTACCCCACGAATAAGCAACACTTTAAGTCACTGCAATGGCCACCGCTTAAAATGTTCACTTCAATAAAAGGTGAATAGAGTATAGAAAAAATGCAAAAGTACAGCAAACAAAAGGCCTTCGGATATAACAGATAGTATGCTTCGATTTGTTAAACAAACCACGCGCACGCATTCTAAATTAGTGGCAAAATGCCAAGTTAAAAATGCCTATAGGATAAAGGAAGTTGGCTTGGCAACTTAGATACAAAAACACCCACTACTTAATAAACAATATCTCGAAGATTCCTTTTATTTATATAGAATGGTGCCATTTTCGGCGGACTTTCAAAGAGGCTGGTTCTGTTTAACCAAGAATTATTATGAAGAATTTCCAAAAACAGGAAAGAGCAGGAATTCCTCAGCCACTCTACTAGAAAAGCCTTACCTAGAGAACTATTTTCTTGACTTCAGTAATATCTTGCATGATTAGTCTGGTGGGTGAGGGAAAGTTTACATTCGTCTTTACCTCAGTTGTGTTCAACTTCGAGTGAATAAAATGGGCCTAAATATACGCAATATGCCGAACAACGGGCTCAGTGTTTTTCTCATCGAGATCCGATTCAAACCAGCTTTGAAAAATACTCTCATCATGCCAAAACTGCTCTAATCGTATACCAGTATACGCAAATCGTCAGGGCAAAAATATTCAAAAACCCGATAATTCTATCAATTCTAGTAGAAATCATGCTCATCTTGTACACAAACCACTGCAATAAAATTAAGCATTTCGGTATTGATATTGCCTTTATATATCATTGCATACTTTCAGGGCATAACCGCCCCTTGGATTGGCGTCGCCCATAATATCGTACAGAAGAACTGGTGCATAATTTGAGATACTTCACTAAATGCGAACAATCATAAGGACAAATTAATAGCACATTGTTTTAAATAACACACTAATGTTGAACGTTATTTTATGAGATCTAGTCCATCTGGCATCTGCTTGCACGAACTGCAGAGGTACTAGGATTTTTTTTTTCAATAGGCATTTGGCTATCAACTGTGCGTTTTGTCTTCTTCCTTTTTATTATACCGTTTGGAAATGTTGAACTTAACGACAAGTCATTTGCTATTCGTTAAAGACTCGATGTTTGGTTATGCACTTGAAATGCTTTAAAGTCGTCTGTGTTGAAGCTAGAATGATGGTTAGTGATTCTAAAGTTATGCAGTGATAGAGTTCAATGCGTTTTGCAATCAAGTAGAGTTCATGCAGAACATGGTGGAGAAGTTTATGAAGTTTTTTTTTTCAAGAAATGTCGAAATTGTCTATAGTACCTATTTATCTATTGGTAGTGTCAATTTCTTAGCGTGCTAGCTTAATCTGTTATACGAATATCCGAACTAAGAGTCAATCAAGGAAAAGATCTTTAATTCGGTCCATCAACCAATAGTTCTAAGATTTGGGTATTGGAGCTAGTTCTTATTATAAAAGATTTACTTAAAAGGGGCTTTGTAGAGGCTTTGTTGAGACCGTTTTTGTGCGAATTTTTGGGACATATGGAAGTTACATGCAAATCTGTTCTTAAATCGAACGGCAAAAATTTATTTCAGAAGTTTTTGAGAGAGCTGGTGCTGTGAAAATCGTACCTGAGAAGCTTTTTCTAATAGCAATAGTCCCTAAAATTTAAATGTAGGTATCGTGAATATTACATTTTAAATCGCTTTCACTTTCAATCTCCCGAAATCAAACCCAAAAGCAAAACCAGTGCAAAATTACAGTACGTCCAAAGCTACCGGACATTTTTATTCAAATCAGTCCACAATTTGAATGGCCATAGAACAGTTCGCCGCTCAGCAGACCCTTTCACATTTTTCAACACATCAAACAAGACGGCCATTGACCCACTCAAAACACACACTTTTGGCGCAAAATTCAAATTCACTCTCAACGCAAACATGACCATTCCCATATATCACTCTGCAGAGGTAAACGTGCCCGCACGCTTCCATATGAAAAAAATTCAATTTCCATTATGGAAATGGTATCAGATCTGGAGGGGGCATTGGCCAAAACACCTCTTCTGGCTGTCATTATACGCTCCATTACCAGCAGCTACAAGCTAAAGCAATAGGTACATATCATAGTTTGACATTGAGAAAGGGCGATGACCACGCGCATATATAACAATTAATCCTCAAAAATAGACAGAAGTGTGAAAAACTATACCCACACCATCACCGAGGATTGGCAATCGTGAATTGATCGGACAATTAGCAGCTCCGCGATGGGAAAGTAGTTTGAGGTGGTTGTTCGGGGGATAATGGGTTTCGATATGGATATAGGTATATATTTTGTTTTGTATCTTTCACTTTTGCTGGTTATTTTGAATATTTTCGATTATTAATGGCTGTTGCTTGGCAGAGGCCACGACCAAGATGATAGTTGTTATTACTTTTTTTGGGTAGCGCGATGATCTAACTCTTATAGGCGGTTGGTTCGCATCTTTCTTAGGTATAATAAAAAATAAAAAGCAATATATATGTAGGTATACCTATAGAAATTGCGCAACTGCCGAAAATAGTGAAAAATATCTAAACTAATAACTAATGGTGTTTTATACCTATTAGGCTTAAACCTTGAATTATAACGCGTTCATTGACTTTCTTTTGCGGTCGCTAAAAAAAATATAATGGTAGGTATAATGTGTGTGTTTAAGAATTGTTTATATTTGGCTATTAACTTTTGGTGGGTTTACCCATTTTTGTCACATGAAACTGCGCAGCGAGTTTACTGGTAGTTGTACGAGTTTCGGAGCCCAAAGCTAGGCATTTGGTGGACTTATGCATCAAGTGGAACAGTGGAAGTACCTCTGTCAAACAATCATAGTTCCAAAGCTGTTTAGCACTCTCAATCCCGTTGCTTACGTAATAAACCCGTATAGAATGGAATCTGATATTTAGACGATTTCTTAGTATCTTATGTTATTAGAACTTGTCGGTGATTAAAAGCCACAACAACTTGGGACTATGAGGAGAAAAATAAATTGTTTTAAGAGTCTATCCCCAGATTTAGTGATTTATTTGTTATACGAAGTCGCACATATTTTTTTCCAAATCAATATTTTTACTTCATTTTTGAGTGTGTGGCGAGAATCCTTATATGAATACATTTTGCTAAAGCAAGTGGCAACAATTTCAAAACACTTTCTCCATAATGGAGTCGGAGTTTGTGGGCGCCACGGCTGAAACATTGTTCAATATTTGAGACCCCAGAGCGAGGATTCTAAGGTTTTAACCCTGAAAATTTGCAATTTACACTTTAAGGTTTATTCCACGCCACCTCATGCGATCGTCTGACAAACACCTGCGTGTAAATGTTCTGGGAACGTTTCTGAAATTACACGCAGAAATTTTGGACTTAACCGAGTAGAATTTTTGCTCGGTAAAAAAATGGGTTAAAATTAACTAAGTCTATGTAGAAAATAAACAAGTATTTGTTGTTGAAAACTATCGAGTTAATCTTTCAAATGGTGGCCAAGGGTGTTGAGGCTCAAAAATTCGCCAGATGGCAACGTATCTGTGCTGCGGAGAAGAACTGCCGTCACTAGAATCTATCGTATCCGAAATACTGAGGAGAATATTACTCGAAACATGTTAGTTGAATTTCAGTTATGAATTAAACAGCCCTAATGTCGAAGCGAACTATAAAAAAAAAAAAACAACTCCCAACCTTATTCTAAAAATGAAAAGCGCAAAACTGTCAAAGTTGCACCACGATCTACAGCAATAACTAACTACCACAGAAATCGCTCAAAATTGTTATCGAATCTTCTTCCGGTCCAATGCATTCTGACCTTCATACGTGCCCCATCACGGTTCATCACTTCCACCTTATCTGAACACACCAACAGTAGGTACACACTAACGAGATGAACCATACACTCATGGACTCATCCTCACCTCAGTGCTCAGTCTCTATTTCAACTCTCCCATAATTTTTCTGACTTATGACAGCAACACAGGTAGAACGAAACTATAAAAACGAACAAAAAGCCGAAAAGAAGGTGCAAACACCTCTTCCGATCATTGACCCACTGTTTAGCTCTGAATTATGTATCTATCTAAACGATTCTCAAGGCTACTAGCTAGAGCTAGAGCAGTTTGAATCGAGCCGGGCTCAGATGGAAAATGAAATCCTCTGCACCATGATCTATGAAAATGTCTAAGAGGAAGAGCCCGAAAGGTTATTGACTTTCAAAATTAAAGTACTGAGTGGAACAGAGAGCGTTTCACTTTCCACCTGTAAAGAGTAAGCTGAGAGTGCGAGAAGTTCCACCGAGAACTCCCAAAAAAAGTGCCAAAAATTCATAAAGCTCCGTTGTGTGCGTTAGCCATGTCCAAAGAGAACTTTGACGAATGTGTTGAGACTTGAGAGTTCTCTTTAGGTATTTGTCGGCCAAAAGGTAAACGCTCTCTTGCTTAATATGTTATATCACCGAAAAATGTTTATTGTTAACCGGACGATGGTCTTTTTGGTTGGACTTGCATCCACTCGCTCTCACATACATATGTACACAAAAATACAATCAAAGCAAGAATTTGGGCATTCGAAAGTTTCAAATCAACGCACACTCAATTGACACCGTAATCATTGCGCGATGACGATGACATAAAAGAAGTTCGTTCAACTCCAGTTGAATATGATGACGATCAGAGACTTATGATGATTGCGATGGAAAATATGTAGATGGGAATGGTAATGGTGATCTTTGACTGTTTTATTGTTTTCTTATAAACTAAACTTGTTAGGAGCTTAACGTAGGAGAGTATAGTGGGCCAGTAGATTTGAGTTTGATGTGGAAATTGAAACTGAAAATATTGGAATTGGGGAACAACTTTACTGTTGTCTAAACTTAATTCGGTCTTCAAGTTAGAAACTCAGGTGTCTGTTGCGCATTTCTATTGGGATAGAAATTGTATCCTACCTAAGCAAATAGTTGAAGGAATGTACTTTTACAAGTCTTTCAGCCAAAAATATTGCATTGTCTATGCCATAACGACCATAATTAGCTATTTTGTCAACGATTTATGAATTAAAATAAGATAAACTAAAAGGACCGAAAAGATCTTAAATGAGTTTGATTATCCCTGGAAATTTTGGGATAAGAAGGTAATCGCAAATAACACCTCCAATATAATGCAAACAAAAAGTCCAAAAAGCTCTACATCTTCGAAGGGCTTAACAATTTTTAGTACAATTTGTCCAAAGAACGAATCATAAAAACACGAATAGTTTGACATCAAATATGTATCTTACATAAAACCTTAAAAAATGCACACCGTAAAGCATGCGAAAAATAGTCATTTAAAATAAAGTAATACTTGAATTGAAGAAATTCCGTCGGCTATGTGTCAAAAGACAGAAAATGTTAAAAAATGCATCAAGAAAACTGCTCTGTAGACCAATATAAGGCCTGACAAAAATGTATACAGAATATTTTACAAAAAGGTTGTGATGAAATAAGCCATAAGAAACACCAAAGAACATTTAAAAATGTGTTGAAAACCTCATCGAAAACGTTATGAAAAATGCATGGAACTCCAGTGCTTTGGAAAATACATATGGAAAATAATGTGCCTAAAATTAGGAGTTAAAACGGCGGCGTTGAAAAAAAGGCTTAAGAAAATCTCGTTGAAAACCCCAACATTTAGTGCACCAAAAAATGTGTCAAAAACGTCTTAAAACTGAGAACAGAGCCCATGCTTTAATGAGTTTCCACAATCCCTACCCGACCTGAAATATTTTTGGTATCCATGGTCAATGTTTCATGGGTCTTTTGAGAGTATTCCTAGTACAACATGAAGGGTTTAAGAAAGGGAAAGGCCCTTCCCATCCTTTTATGTCGAACTAAAGAGGAGCGGGGAAAAACCAAACGTACACATTCTAACGCCGAAATTCTTTGGAATATCAAAAACACTCCTCTTGAGGGCGATAACAAAATCGATTCACATATGGAGGCAGTATAATGTCGCCCAAGAATTAAAAGTCTAGCTTTCCTTGAACTCCTAAAATGCCTATAGGCTCGAGTAGCCCACGTACACCACGATTGGCTGCCAATGGTTCTTTGTTCGTATCAAAATTTTGCAATTTGAACTCAAGAATAAAAGAAACCCATTATAGAAGTGACTGTCCAATCGATCGTTCAACATTCAACATCAAAACATAACATTTATAGACAAAAGCAAAATCCTACTTTACCTACAACAACAATAGCAACACATCGAATGAAGTGCAAAAGGCGAATGAACTCTGTCTATAGACTGTAGCCCACCAGGCCATCACCTTGATCACCACCGCTCTCGCGTCGATCTTGATGATGATGAAAGTTATGCAACGGTTAGCGAGCGAGCGAGCGATCGGCAGACAACCAACTTGCGCGCACAGAGAACGAAACTCATTCCAACTTTGCAACAGTTATAGGCAAAGGCATAGGCATAGGCAAAGGCATTTGCTGTACACGCTGTAGTGGCTGCGGCTTTCATGTGCAGTTTTCGCTGCACTGCACCACTGTTAACGGGGAAAATGAGGAAATGGAAAACCAAAACACTGTTTACTGTACATTCACCCACTTTTCGCCAATAATCTTGGCTTCTTCGAAACCGCATCATCATCAGCATTCACCACCACATCTACAACAACAAAACGACGACCGAACCGACACTTAGGAAAGTCTTTTCGCGTTGCATGTCACTCCATCTCTCCCAGAGGCCCCTCGTCTATCCTATCCAGTATCCACCCCCTCCTGTTGATGATCGCGCGGTGTAATTTTCTCCTCGTCTTTCTTTTTCCTACAGATATTTCACCTGGAAAAACAGTTAGATGCATGAATCTGCAACTGCAACACTGCGCGGATTGGTGGAAAACATACCATAACGGTAGATAATGTGTCATGTTCTTTGGCGAAGCCATCGAAAGAGGGTGGACGAGAGGTGGTGGTGGCTTACGCCGGCATACGTTTTCTGTATGTCTGTTCTTTAAGAGGTCCGTGGGTGTTTTTGGCAACATTGTTGAGTAATTTATAAGATCAATCCTGTCCGCTTGCGTGGACGGACTATGCAATTTGCCTACCGCACCAATTAAGTGGGTTGCACAGAAAATATAAATATCGTACCAGCCGAATGTGGGTAAAATTCAGCATTTTCTGATGGATAAGCGCCGCGCGCCTCTGCGACGTTGTTGTGTATAGATGCGGTGGCGTGCAAAATGATTAATTCGCATCTACTGAGTGAACGTTGCACATTCCACTAGTGCGAATGTATTTTGTTGTTGTTGCTGTATTCCGGGTGCGATGCACTCGAAGTAGGTCAACAGGTGAATGATGGCTTGCTGGAGATGTAGACGGTTCTGGATGATACAAATTTGCACTTAAATGGCTGTTTAAGTAGGAAAGTAGTAGGGTTGAGTAGACGAAGGAATTATTCAGATGGGTAGATAGTTATCTACTTGGAAACATTTGTTAAATTAACTCTTGTGTGGATCACAGTACCAAAGTTGATTAAATGATACAAATTTCAAAGTCTTTTTTTGACTTGAGAGGTCTTTCAATGTACGACAAGGAAGAATGTAGGGCAACCTTTACTAAGCTTCAAGTTTTTGTGGAATTAATGTGGTTATATGATATTGGACTGCGGATAGAAAAGTATTTCAAAAAAATAAGAGAAGATATTTTCAAAATGGTGCTCTACGTTATTGGGCACCACATACGTATAGCTATAACGATGACGGCGTTGTAGTCTTTAGAGTAGTTGCTTTTATGATTGTCAAAGATTGGCGCTCTGAATTTCATTAAATCCCAAACATAAAAATTGGTTTCAACTCTACCTACAGAAATTCGATGTTGATTTAATGATGGTGATGGTCCAGAATTTTTAATCCCTTTTTATGAAAAAAAAAAAAAAATATATATATATCCCATCGCCACATATTAAATATACACTTCTTCTGACTCAAGACACCTTCGACCTTCTGAATTGGATGGGTCAAGATGGGGGCTATATCGGACTACAGACAAGCTGTCCTTAGCTATGTCACTTTGTCGCAAGACCAGCAAAATTTTGTACCTCTCCGTCAAGCTGAACTTATACCCAAGCTGTGGTAAGTTGATGCGATTGGGTCTCCGCTGCTAAGAATAAGATCGGTCTTCAACATTTAATTTTTCCAAGTAAATCTTTGCCGATGGATGTGCGCCCTTCTCAAATGGTAGCGGGATCTACGTACCGGCTATTGGTATATGCTCAACATTTTTCGACTCTAGGGAAGTCGGTTTGGACTTTGTGTTAATAGGTCCGGAAGTCAGTCAGGACAAACCCGTTTTTAGTTTTCTGGAGGTGGATTAATTGTTTTTCTGTAAATTTACTGCTAAATGCCTTCTTAGATCAAGAGTTAAAAATTGCAGCTTCCGCCTTATTTTTACCTCGCGTAAGAGCTGTAGATGTAGATGGCATTATACAAATATTTAGACATGTGAAAGCTATCCGCGCGATAGGTGCCGCGATTGCTCACAATCGACCATAAACGCAACCGAGTGACCATTTCATGTACCCCAACGGTTTCGAAATCATTCGCTGGACCAACAACTTATTCCAGAGTGCAGATTCCACCTAAATGGATAACTGCCTACTTTGGGGACGTTGTTCATCATATTTCGATGGTCAAAAGGCTCAAAAAGGTAACTACTTTTATACTATATCGAATCTTGACACTTTTTCTTATTTTCTCAACCAGTTTTGTGGGAGAATTTGGCAGTAGCGTCATGTGCCAATGTTTCCGGCCTGATATCAGCTTTGTAATCTTCTTGTACTTTGCAACTTCTTACTACCCCTATTAGGTACTCCAGGTTAGAACCGTTAAATGCTGGAAAATTGTCCGCTATTTTATGTTGGTATAAAACACCCAGCTGACTGTTCCTTAAATATGATACAATTCACTAGCAGTGTCCCGGAAGACCGTTCGTATTGGCTGATAGTTGACTATCATCTGCTCAAAAATTCGGTTTTAACTCCCTTCCAGTTCATCGGCTGTCCGAAATGTGTCCGTCTTCGTAATTACTTGAAAAATCTAATGCAGACGCAGTGCCTTGAAGTTGGGGAACTGATAGAGGTTGCATCTGTAGCCCCCTAGAAAATATGGAACAAAGCCAAAAATCTTTGTTCACTGTCAACTATTCAAACCAAAAAGAAAAACGCATATACATATACGTCACTACCAATCTGTGACCATTTTAAAAATTCCACAGTTTCGCTCCTGCTATTTTTTTCACATCCAGTTGAGCTTGTTCCACGTGACCACAACCTAAACTGCTTTCAAAATTGATCACAAAGTCGAAAATGTTCAAACTTTCTGTTGTTTATCAACAAAAAATAAATGTACAAGGACTTATTCTGGCAAAGCATATTGCAGCCAAAGGCTAAAGCCACCCATATCAAAACAATTAACACCGATTACTCTCATATTCATCGATCAATTTGTCAGAATCGGGGACAACGACCGCCAGGCAAGTAAATAAGTCAGACGCCAACGATAGAGAACGACAGAATAAATAAAAAAAATCGAAATCGAACCTGCAGAAGCGCGCCTCAAATCCAGAAGCACAGCCATCACATCAGCATCCATAATCGCAGCTTCACCTGACTCCAGTCATAAACAACTTACTTTTCCTCCGAGCGTAATCCAACCGTGCCCAAAAGCGACGTGAGTCTCACTCTCGATCGATGGTATGAAACATGACTGGCCATTGCACTGTGGAAGCTAATTCTACCTCTTGCTCATCCTCCTCCTCATCATCATCATGCATCCATCCATCCAACGCCGACCTACAGAAAAAGGAGAAATTAATTGCACTTAGCAAAAAAAAATAAAGGCGTACACACACAAGCACATTCGTCTGCGGATTTTTTTGAAAAAAAAAAATGAAAAAAAGTAGATCCACCGCGATAGAAATTGAGATCACACTTTTCTTTCCGAATCTCACGGAGTCAAGTCATCTCCATCGTTGGAGCTGCCTGAGAACAGGTAGCTGCTGGAATTGTGGTTTCCACTGAGCCAAATGTTATTAGCCCCGAAGTGGGCCCGCTACACAATAAAGCATTTTGGCCGACAACCTGGTCAACGATTTGCTGTCGAAGACTTGTGTTATTGTCGTCGTCGTCGTCGTTGTCGGCCTAAGGAACAATGATGATTTGGGGATAATGGATTTACTGCCTTTGCAAATGACACGTTATTTTTGACGGCACACCTTACATTATGGCGGCGGCGGGTCAGTAGTGGGAGGCAAGCCATGTCGATGCCATTGCTCTGATGGATTAATGAAGAGATTTAGACGTGCGGCGGTGTACAGTGTACACTGTACAGCAGCATTTCGCTTTCGATGTTTCATCGGAAAATTGGTACACGAATTGATGTTGGGGAAAGTCGCACTCGCAATTGCTACCATATACACACTACACAGGTGTGTGAAGTGCGATGTGAGTTATCTTAGCCGCAGAGAGTGAGTGAACAAGCGAAAGAGATGCGATATAAATGGCCATAATGTAGAACAAATATTTTCGAAATCATATTCTCACTTTTTCCACTGCGCGTGAGTCATGTAATCGGAGGCGGCGTCACGGTGGAGTTAAACGAAAGGACGAGTGACTTCGGCTGTTGACTCATTGGACGGCGATTTGCAGTTAGTCGGTATTTTTGGGTATCAGCGAAATGACGCAACAGTTGTAAATCATTGCAACCAGGAAGTACTGCTTAACAGCTTTGGGTTTAAGTAGAACTGCGCATCTTCAAGTTGTTGATTGGGGTTAGTCACACTTTACATGTAAATGAGCTGCTAAGGGCGCTCAAACATTTTTACTTCAATCTTACTTGAGCTTATCGGCTTATATGGTCTTTTGATATAAGACAAGACCTAGCTTTATACCTGGAGACGAAACCGCAAAAATATATATTAAGCAACTTTGTATGAAACGCCGTCGTGGCTTTTGCTAAACATGCAACTCAACCTTACTCAGACTTGCAATAAGAGGCTGTATACGGTGAGGGCAGTTCCTTCCAACAAATTTTCACATTTTTAAGGTTCCGTACCCATAGGGAAAAAAACGGTACGTGCTTTTGTCCGTCCGTCCAAAACCCACTAGACCAATTTTGTACTGTAGATCTACCTCAGAAACTAGTTGACGTAGAAGGCTGAAATTTGCACACAGCATCCGGTACAACCTCTAGTTATATTTATACGAAATTCTGCTTTTTTCGAATATCCTTGTTACAGAAGAGAATAGTTTTTCAGGATAAAATATTTCACAGGAAAGGTACGTAGGTATGCTTCTAAAACATACTTTGAATGGTTAATATATTTACAAATGGAAATGAAATTCAAGTTGTTGTATTGTACAGACAATAAACACACGCCAGGACTTCATAACCGCAGTGACTTAATTTACGAAGCACCTTAAGGCTCTTCAATTCTGTCCAACACCGAGATTAAGCAATATATTTTACCGCCATCTATTATCTTTAAATGTTCGCCCACGATACGATCAACACGATCATGTCTAGTGTTAGATTTGCTGTATCCGTTCAGTCAAATTGTTCCAAATTTTGCATAACACTTTTAGCACACCACCTTCTGTAAAGGCTTTGCAGTTTGCAATTCCAGACCAACTGCAAACACTCAGTTTTCATGTGGGATATGATTGCCTTTCGTGTCAAAAACGCAGGAAAAACCCAACTCTACAGTAGATTTAAGGACAGAAATTGTGTTTAATTCGAGGGTATATCATATAAACAAGGAACCCTACTTGCAGTAGCTGGCTAATCCTCCCCTAATTACAAGTAAATCTGTACGAATTAGTCATCCAATTTCTTTATACACATAGTAGGCACCTATTATACTATCTTACCTGCCAACGCCGTAAAAACTTCAATCAAATACCCAATCGATTGCATGCTAATACTTATTTTTTACCAATCTCTGACATAACCCAAATGTCATTTCCTTTATTGGCTGTCACACAGCACTCTCCGCCAAAGAGCACCATGTGCACAGTACTTTACTTATTCATAAGAACTCAATTCACGAGTCACAAGATACAATACAAACATGAAAGCTATTTTTTTTATATTTTTTTTTATTTAATGCGTGCCGATTAAAACGTAAATGCAGACGTCAGACGTCAATGCCTCACTCTTTGCCATATAGCGAATGACATATTCGAAGGAAGAGAGCTACAATTGCGAGCAAACAAGTTGCCATTTACCATTGGAGTGTTGTATGTGTTTGTGTTTATGTGCGAAGATGTCTATTTAATGTTCTTTTCCACCTCCTTCTTTCATTAACAGTTAGGAAAATTGTGAAAGTTGCCATCCTGCATGGATACACTACACCTATCTATTATAGAAGCACTCGGCAATGCATTCTAACAAAGTGACGGTTAATGATAAAAGAGGTGTCAGTCAGTGTTTTATTATTTTTTTTTTATACCATCAAGGAGCCTACACGACTGCATAATCCAATCTACGCCCAGACATGCAAGTGCATTCAGAAAAACTGTTATGCGATTAATCGGCATTTCCATAATATGCGCACATGCATTCACATTTTGACAGCTCGAAGAGAAGAATTGCTTTTGATGACATTATCAAAAGGGATTGGAGAGTCAGAGTAGTACTTTTTGCTGAAGTTGATGGGCAAGGAAATGTGCTTCGTTAAAATAGGAAGCATAACAAGAGGGGGTTTAATTTAATTGTAGTGGAGAATGAGTTACTTAGATTCCCTGACAGATATACCCAGATCTGTGATAAGTTTACGATGACTGGGTTTGTAATGGTGGTCAGTCCTTTCTACAATGAGTTAGAGGGTCACATAAGGTAAGTTGCTTCCTGTAGCATAATAAAAAGCTTTTGTGGTGGGCTCTTTTTAAGGTATGCTACAGACAGAATTGGGCTTAGCATAGACTTCATTTAAAATAACTTTGTTTGTGTATTTTATTTGAACATGTTGTAAGAAATGATATTTAACTTACAGACAAACTAATGCTAGATCAGAGTTGAAGCAACATACAATTTTTTGAAATTTTGTCAACTATCTGTGACAATCCAGTCACTATACACGTACACTTCATGGGTAATTAAGTTAGAAGCGAAAATTAAATCGCAGTTCCATTAACTTAATAAATTAGTTTCCATGACAATAACTGGACTAGTAGTTATTTATATAAAGAGCGGAGTTTTCTGACTCACATTTCTGGCTTACGGCGTTATAGCCTCAATTAGGAAATTGTTTTGAAAATCAATTGAAAATATCCCCAGTTGGTTGGTACTATAGGTACTGTACCAATCTGATGGAATTGAATTTTTATACCAATTTTAGTAAAATCTGCATTGCAATTCCTTAGGAATTTAGTAAGTACAAATAAGTATAGTTTATGTACATTTGGACAAATTTTCGTCTCAAAATTAGATACACTTTCATGTGCAATAAAAATATATATGAATCAAAGGAAATCAATCCCAGGATATGTGAAATAATTCCGTAAGTGAATGAAAAAAAAATATTCCGACTTACCACCTGAAGTGGTAAGCTTAACAGTTTTAAAAAATTTTTTGTTTCCATTCTAGCTACGACTGGAATGATAAGTTTTTATAAAAATTCTGAAAAGTTGATAATTTTGCAGAACAAGTTGAAACCGTTTTTTCCGAAGTTATTAATAAAATTAACATTTAAAATTAGTATCTCAAAAGGTTCGCCTGGGCCTTTGCCTTTCGTTTAAGAGATAGGTAGCTATTTTTTAACCTGTCTAGACGTACACTATCACATTTAACTATGTAAAACTAGCTTTTTGGGCAACTGACGACACTGACGTGCCTCAAAAACACCATCTGATCAAAACTGATCTTTTCGTAAAGTTAATCAGTTTTCATGCATTATATTTCAAAAACACATAGATAATAGGACACCCTTCAAGGCAAAGTCCTGCTCTTGATTTACATACTCCAAGGAAACAGTTTTTTTGAAACCCAACTCCCCAACTGCTCCTAATCCCAATTCCCAATACAAATAAAAATTCGCCTTTGCCAGAGCCTTATTTAAATGAAACTTCACTGCGAGTGTTTGCGCACTGTAAGCATTCCATTCAAGTTCATGTTCATCACAGTCATCGAGTCGAGATCGAGTGACGGTCGCGTGGTAGATCTCAGCCCCTGTATAAAAAGAGTAGGCATACCTACAACCAGACAAAACCACCAACAAACTTGCAGATTGCAGTTGAATAGAAGGCAATAATCGAATGCATCGACGAAAGTCGGAGGCAAGAAACATAATGGCAAAAAAAAAGCGAGTAAAGCCAACCAACTGGCTGAGACCAGGAAGCCATTCGCCGCATAACATAACATCCAAAGAAGTGTGCCAATGAACTCTGACGACCGAGTGAACGGGCGGCGAACGCGTCGAGAGTGAGAGAGCCATCGCATATACAATACATTCGAAGTTGTTGTCTTCTTTGTCGATGGCATTCGCTGTATTACCATTTTACAATTTGTTTGCTTCTTTTGATTATGTTGTAGTTGTATGCTTTAAGCTTCGTTTAGATCGTACAAAGAAATTGTGGCATTGAATGGAGAAGGTGCTTCAAATTTACTGTTTATTTGTTGGGTAAAATTATAGCACGTCATCGGTCATTTGTTGGCCATAATGGTGAACAAATTGTATAGGTGTCAAAATAAACTCTCTTTCAATGGTCAATTGATATCGGCAAGTTTTGGGTTAAATGGTTGGCGTTGGAGAGTCGTTTAACAGCAGATGGTGCTAAGCGGTTAGGAACTGCCCAGTTGTTTCAATATTTTTATGATTTTGCGACATATTTTATGGTCTGCCTGAAGGTGAATAGACCACAAATAGGGTAGGTATTGTTGTGTTCAGCATGGAGATGAAACGTTTTATGTTTTAGCGAGCATTGTAGACACACATCTACTATAACTTTATTGTGCGGTAGTACTTTTTAGTGGAGGAAGTCGCAATGGTAGAATTGTGAACACTTAATTATTCGTATTAATTGCGACCTACAATGGATTTTTCAGTTAGAAGGCTAAAAATGGTTATTTCAAGTAGGTACGAGTAAGTCCCAATAAAATCTGAAGTATATGAATCACAAAAGCAAATACATATTTGACTTTAATGGTTCATGTAGGTAAATCAACCTAAAATTCGAGCAGGTTTTATATTTAACTTCCACATACTCCGACAAGATGTAATTACAAACATTTTAACCTGCCATTCCAGATTTATTGAGCCATAATGAATGGGTCAGATATTTTAGTTTACTTTTTTCTTTGGGGTGTGGCCAGGATGGCTAGAGCCTTAACCATATCTCATCTGAATATATCTAAATTTCAAACATCGTCAATAAACAATGCAACCGCGGGACACTAAATATATCCATTGCAGTCCCATGAAATCCAATTTAACGATCCTTAAGTATTTAACAAACCTTCCTCAAAATGCGGCCCTGCTTTTCTGCAATCTCCGATTCTCGAAAGACCCACTCGCAACACGATTTGACACGTCGCAACTCCAAGGGTGTCACATTTCAAGTAAACAGTTCTCCCAGTTCTATTTCCATATGCCCCCAAACAGAACTCAGCGATATTGAAAAGGTGTCAATTATGCCCATTAGCACCTCCAGATGTTCCCATTCTCGAATTCAAATCAATTTTCTATCCCACGATTTCCCTTCGTAATGCTCCATTTATGGCTGAGCGCAGTCACCAATTATGACCTTTCCAACTGGATATATTTCCGAAGCGGCGGACCCGGCACCCCAACATTCGTTAGCACTCTATTACATCTTTCTATCAAAAGTTCTATACATGTATGCTGAGTGAATCTGTCTCTCTTCCCAAAGATCAGGAGAATGGACGAGGTGAACGATTCCAATTTCCCGGAAAAGCACATGAAAATAGGCGGTGAGAAATAAATAGAAACAAAATCTCAATAACGCCAGAACAACCCCGGGGACCCCATCATCATGACCGACCATCATCCAGCGTATATATACAAAGACCACTGGTAAAAGAACACAGCCAGCAATAATAATAATGATGGCACATACGCTCCTGCGCCAATTATTAACTGTTCTTCAGACTTCACCTACATTATTTTCTATGGCAGAAACAACAGTTATATGCCACAAAACTTCACCACACTATGGCAAGCGCCCTCGTAGGCTGACGCTGCAAGAAGAAACGACTGAACCGAGGTAGCCGTAGCGCTCCGATCGCGGTTTCAAATGCAGTTACATATGCATGTAGAAAATCTTTCCAAGTAGCATACCCTTGTCTCTGCATAGAGCTTCTCTGCTGGCAATCCCCATCTATTTCATATCAAAGACACTTTACGGTACTTTGAGCACATAAAACGCGCAAAATCCCCTGTGCGCAGTGCTGCAACTGCAATGTGCACAGATCGCCTTTCTTTTTTGCTTTTCCAAGAAAAAATAGCGCACACTACTCCTCGTGCATAACAACAACTGTTCAACGGGTTTCCATTGAAATCGTCCGTTCGATCCGCCACCCTGCAGCCCCTTCGGTGTGAGAAAGCACATAACGACAACGAAGAAGAAATTCTTTCTCCCATCATTATCATCGTCTTTCAAAGACGACGACGACGACGACGACGACAACAACAAAGAAATGCAAAAAGACCACGACCAAGAAGTTGAGAATGTAAGTTACTTGCGGTCATTGGCATTACCAGTACGAGTACCTACACCAGCAGCGCTGGCGCAAAACTTCACCACATCCAACTTGGAGTGCACATAGCCGCTGAGCGCAGTAACATCAGATGCATTTTCTAAGGTGATCCGAGGCCATTGGTCTGGTTTTCCAGTCTTCTTGGTTGGTAGTTCTTGTGCTTGGCTTCGACTGCTTCTGGGAGCGCTTCTACTGGTTATTTGTTGTTGCAGCCGGTTTACTGCTCTTCACCGCCCATCGATCACTTTTGCAAAAATACGAATTGCAGTCGATGTGGTCGAGTGCTGGTTTCTAATGGTCACTGCAGAAACTGATTGACTTAACCAATTATTGTTGTGGAGAATTACACGAGAATCATGAACTCTCAACGAATTTTCAAAGCGAAACTAATTAAAAACGAGTCAAGTTTAATGAAGGGAAGTGTCTATATAAGTGCAAGTGTTTCTAAACTGTTTGCTCCCAATTATATTCAACCGACGTAAACACCACAAAATCTTGAGTCTTTAATTTTCTTTTTTGTTGTGTCCTGTGATGATGTTAGCCTTTTATTCGCACTGGGCTTAGTCACTTAGTTTGACCACTGGTACCCTAGGTTTGAGGACAGGAAGACTCTATGTATACATTTACGTAAAGTTTGTTTCCGATATATACCCCCCTTTTGTAGATTTCCGACAGCCATCGAAGAGTGGGCATTTCTGTACCGATGAAGCTGGTTTTCCGTGTTAACAATATACCCTTAACAATTTTTAATTTCAAACTCAAAAACTATTTAAAAAAAAAGTCCCTATAGCTCTTTAAAAATACGCATCCTTTATAATATGAAGCAAACTCTGTTCTTTCTGTGTAATTTCCCAGCATAAGGATTTTTTTCTTTGAAACTTTAAGATTTTGTTGGGTCTTATGTCTGAAAATTTCTATACATTTATTTTATTTAACATCTAGCTCAGCAAAGTAAAGTATTGTTCTATAAAACCATCAGTCCTAACAGAAAGTTTTCAACATCTTGCTGTTAGATACTCCCAAGATACTACTAACTTAATATATGGAATAATATACCTGCCGTGAGTAGCAGAAGTTTCTAGGGTCTATTTTTTATGATAGCGTGCTGAAGATTCTACCTTGAAGATTCGATTTTCAGAGAGGAACTACTGTGGACATTCAAAACTTAAAATCAAAGCTATAAAAAAATACGAGTAGCTACTCCGCAATAAAAAAAAATTTTAACTGGTATATGGCTCAGTGTTCGAAATAGATTTTGGGCCGAAGGATCCTAGCTGTATAATCCCACAAATATTCGTCGGAGTGAGTTTAACATCTGGGACGAATTGAAGAGAACATTCGTTGCGTAATCCGAGAGACTGAATTGGTGTGCTAGCCTAAGTTACAGCGGTAAAGAGCATAACGAGTCCATCTAGTAAAAGAAAATCTGTACCTATAATATTCACTTGAAACTAGGTACTCCCCCGCTTACCGAATGGTCGGCCATCGAATTGTCCACTATAAGTGCAAGTGTCTTGCTTTAGCCTATAGCCACACGTAAAATGTAACAAAAAATGTTGATACAGTATGAAAATGATTTTTTTTTTTATGAAAACAATTATTACCTACAACAAATCAACCACCACTGATTGGATTCCATCAGAAAAAAACTCCTGACAGATGGAACAGTAAAGAAATGAAATATTTCTGTGGAATGATCTCGTGTTTTCTAGTGGAATTGACTGAGAAGTACATAGATCGAAAAAAGTTGTTCACACAGAAAAATAAATAAATTATTTTTCTACAAAATTAAGTGATTATTTGTTAATTTTTTATATAAACTAACTTTATAATTCATAAGCCACATGATGAAGATTGAGTTCAACAATTAGGATTGAGTGAAAAAAAAAAAAAAAACGAATAAAAGTAAGAGATCGATGTTTGACTCTAAATGTCAAACTGTCGTCTATCTTAAAGTGACATCCTACCGAAAAATCCGAACGTACAAAATCTAGTTTCAATCATCGAGTCACTTAAGTCCATATTTCGTTTTAAACTATGACTTGACTTGCTTCACAAATTCATTTTAAATTCTTAGAGCTTACTTACAAAAATTAAATACGTTTTTCGAAGGGTTTACCCTAGAACCTAGCGGCCGGTTGTCCAATACACTTTTCCCTGCGCAAACATATAAAAGCCGGAACATAACCTAATGTGTACAATTCAACATTACAAAAGTAGATAATGAAATACTACTTACCTAAATCGTTACAACTTTTGCCGATTCGATTTGTACCTACTCAGTCCATTCAAATTGAAGCACAGATCCGCTGTTTAAAACGCCCCTGCTCTCTGACATAAACTCGTTCCAATTATAACATCGAACACCACCAAAATTTATGCAAAGCATCTTTTATCAACCTCAATGTGCTGAATTTCATAATCCAAATGCAAAGCAAATGAGCAGCACAAACACATTCACAGTGTTTCTTCTTCGCACAACTTTACCCCAACACTTGAAATGCTAAAAGCGCATCTTACCTCAAAAGAGAGAGTTGCATGTATGTCAAATACCTTTTCTTAGCACCAAACCAATACCAATGAGAGCAATAGAAAAATTTTGCGGAAGACGAAAATCACTTGAGTATAGTACATTGACCTCGGCATATTTTTCCCTCCGATCAATTCCTTCTGCGCTGTGCTCTTTCTTCGCCTGCAGTTTGTTCTCTCTTAACATATTTCTCTTGCAATTGCATTACCAACAATACACCTACAGATAATGTGTATTGCCATTTGAGACTGTGTAGTTTGCTCTCATCCATCAGTGCACACACACTCGCGCTTGCTGATTGAAAACCAGGAAATACAAAATTTCTGCAGTGCGGTTATGTGTGTGAAGGTCTTTGTGTCGTTTGCCTATTGCATGATCATTCGTTGCTTGCCGCTTGAATGTCGCCGCTCGTCGGTCGTCGTTGTTGTGCGCTCCTTGACTTTGGCCCCTGACTTTGGCCGACGACGACGGCAAAGCGTTTCATAGTGCAACGCCAATTATGCAGTTGCGCTCTAGTTTTTTCCGCGAAAAGCTTTTTGAGTAAAAGTTTAGCCATGACTATGACTGCATTGGTGCTGGTTTGCATTTCATGTGCGGCATAGGGGCGAGGGGGGGGGGGGGGGCTCTGAAAAGCTTCCAGTTGTTCAATGGGGCGAAACTTGATCTTTACGCGACTGAATGAAAAAAAAAAACCATTCGCGGGGAAGTTCAAGTTAAATGTGTCGCTGGGGGAAATTAGATAATAAAAGTTGGTTGTAAATGAATATTATAGCGTGGCAGCGAACAAAGGGGGTGAAGAATGATGAGTTTAGAAGAAAATGGACACTTACTACGCCTATGAAGGGGTTGCTGTTCAATGTTGAGCTGTTTACAAAAGTCAATCTTTTGGAATGGCAGCAATATAAACAATTTCTTAGATGAAATGAGCGGTAAGGAAAAAGTTGAATTCTAATCATAATTAAATTGGCGTGCAGAACTGAAGGCACACATATTTGTTGTGTTTGTCATTAATTTTGCAGCTCTATTAAATGATAGGTTAAGTGAGTATACCTAAGCGTTTTGATTTAAAAAGTCTCAAAGACTACCTCTAGATGACATGGACAGCCAGACAAAGGTTAGTAGTTTGACAGAGTCCTCAGCTGGGTTAATTTAGCACAAAAGTAGGTACTACCGAATTAAGAAAATATTATAATAAACAACAATTGCAGAAAAGGTGTCCCTGAATGTCGAACTACAGCATTACATTTTAAACCTTATCTCAAGCCTTTACTTTGGTACTTTGAAACTGCTTAGCAGAAAAACATACCAAGGTGACATTAAGCTACAATACCTTCCGCCCACTTTTGGTAGCCGTATAAGAAGGACGATGGACCAAAATACGGAATTGTGATCCCTTATCCCGCATGAATTGCCTAGGGTTGAGGAAAAAGTAAAATTCGTGTAAGAACAAATTAATACGTTCATGTAATGTTCCAATTCGCCGGCTAAAAAAATAACAACACTTTTAGAACGAATATTAAATCCGGTGGTTTAAGGGAGCTGCGAGTTGTGAAAGCAGCAAGTTGCAAACATTTCTGATGGTACTAATGGACTTCGACAAAGAATGGACTTCGACAAAGAAAGTATAACTCCGCATCCTAACTTAGCCAATATAGTTCAACTGTTTTGTCTTAAAAATAAAATAAATTAATTTATAGAGTCGTCTTTTAAATCATGTTTGTTAAACAAGGTAACGAATTGACAAATGTATACCTAATTTTGAATTTAGCTGTGACCTACTACATTGATCATGCCAAAAACCTTCAGTCTTCATTCTAAGCGATTTTTTGCTAGGCCTAGGGTCAGCCACAAGGCTGCTTTTTATTGCCCCTAAATCACAAACAGGGCTTGAAGATTGGTTGACATTTTTGACCAGAGCGTGTTAAGGCTCAAAAGTCACTAGAAAAAATTGGAATTCAAAAATATTGATATCATCTTCTTCCGTCTCTACTTACGTATATTCTTCAGCGCCTTAAATCAGTACTAACATAATAAAGATTTTATATGGAGTCTACTAAGTACTTCTTGACAAGGCTTCACAAGTCTGCTCAACTGCTTTCATCGAAAAAGAAGACGTGATGATACAAATGGAAGGCGCCTGCATACTATTTTATATTCCCGATCTGAACGGAAGATTTAAAAAAACTTTTCCGGACCAGCTGTTATCTCGGACTAAGTCGGACGTTGGCGTGAAGTTGCGAAGTATAAACCACCCTGAAATGTAGGTAATTCGCGATTTTCTGGATATCCAATTTGAGACCACTCTGAATACACAAGAATTTCTTATTGAGGCTATATTCCCATCGAATGATTCGAATGATGATAAGAAACATTCCAAAAGAAGTTTGCCTCCAAGTCATAATGCAAACATTTGCGTCTTTTTCAATAACAAGTTGGGATATACCGACATATGTAAACAAAAGTTCATTATTTTCAGTTTCCAAAATATCATAAACGAACGGTGTCGTTGCCATTTCCTTATCTTCTTATTCCTTCACATATATACCTACCTGTCTCGAAACTTTAAGAAGAATTATTTCATTATACCATTGCCAACTCGTTGCAGCCAAATAAAATCGCACCTCCAACCCGCTCACGCGACAAACACCATTTCACTATATAGCAAAGCGTGCGAGGCAACTTTCCACTTTTCGTCACCACCACTACCACACACGGTGATCGTGTCGTAAAGCTTTTCGATGTGCGCTCTCAGAAGAAAAAAAACAAGTTTGCCTGGTTGCCGTGACTTTGCGCTTGCGTTTTGAGCCCGGTCATTGGCCCACATTCAGGCCGAGTTTCGTAATAGAAAACGCAACAGTACAACGCTCTCAACCTCAATGGAGGTTAACTGGAGGCAACGTTCATCGTGGACGTCGTCGTCGTCGCCATCGTCGTTGTCTCCGTTGTCGATGTCGGCTGCTTTGGTCGTTCATCGAAGTGATTGCGATCACAGCCGATCGAACAGTTCTGCAGATGGCTATAATGTCGATCGCGGCCTCTGCTGCCACTCATGCTTTGTGTGTGGGTAGAGTTCAATTTTTCTGGTAGAAGTTCTAGAACTTCAGAGAGTTCCAGAAACTTATCGCTTTTTATTTCTACCCATGCTTAAAGTTCGCAGCTCAACCGCATTTGCTGGCAAACTTCAGCAACAAATCGCAGAAGAAATTGCAAAATGCATTGGAAAGCGGAACAAGTTGTGCACTGCGCTGCATTTCTTTTTAAATTTCTTAGAATTCTGACGATGTATGTGTGCTGTGAGCACACAAAGATGGGTGTGTTTCAAGCCGTGAAGACGAAGAGGAGACTTACTGGCAAAGAGGGTCGCATGGCGAATTGGCGGCTGCGAAAGAAAATCGCAACTTCTGCTTAAAAGAAAATTAAATTTTCCACTTGACGTTGAACTCGATATGTTGTTGTCGCTTATTTCGCTGAACTGAGCGGTTAGAACGAGAGAGCTTGAGAAGGAGTGTGTATGGTAAGTATATATTGCTCGGATTGGTAAGTCCTACTTTTTCGTGCGTTGTGAGTCTTTTGACCAAACCGTGTTTTTTGTTTTCTCAGAATGATTACAACGTGAATATTAAATTGTTGGCAGTTACTCCAGACATGGTGGCTTGAATTTGTTCAGCTTGGACTGACTGGTGGAGGAGATGTCTGCAATTTGTGTAGTATTCGTTTTCAAATGCGGTGCGCCTCGATCAGAACTGATGGTCGTTTATTATTTTTTTATTTGTCTAAAAAAAATATGGTCATTTCCCAGACCAAAAAAGGTCACTGAACCGAAAATACGTTTTATGAACGGAAGGACTGCTCAAGACTTTTTTATACGAAATATAAGGATACGTTGCCTTATTAGAAGAGCATTTCGAACAGAAATGTACCTATGCCCTAATAATGCGCCCAGCGAAAAAAGCCCTAGTCATCAAGGAGTTTGCTATCATTACCTTACGAAGTATTGAGGAGACTTACGATGTTGAGCAAAGAGTTGCAACGACTGAGATAGTCTTATTCATGAAGGAGCACAAGACCACACATTGTTCAAACAGAACTAAAAGAAATCGGGTTCCTCCGAGAATATTCTTGTCCTGAGAGCTCCTACCAATACAGTCGTTTTTACTAGTAATTGAAGCGGATGAAGCGTCAACTGAATAAACGCGCAATAGAGAAAGCAAATGCAAGCAGTTTAAAAAGACATTTTGGTTAATTAAGAAGATGCTACGAAATATTGGTGTTTAGTTTTTAGATGAACATTTGTTGTTTTTTCCATATTTAAACGATTTAGCAAAACGCCTTCAGAGGAGCGCACAATTCGCACGTCAACTCTTTTGTTTTGTACATAATAGTTGGTTACCCACGACTTTACTCAAAATGTTTTCTACGCATCAAACACGCCAAAACCCCTTCTCTTACTGTGAAATCCTGGTGACATAAAAAATAAAACTATCACCAAATTTGGAATACCATAAAAACACTCACGATGAATCGGTGGGTTTTCCCCTACACTTTACCTTCCAGAAGTAACTATTAAAGTAAATACACTGAAACCCAAACAAAGGTTCTCTGCTCTGACCTATTTCTTCGACTTACCACTTCAACACAATCGAACCATCGCACCATCATCACCGTTGTCATCGTTAATTAGTATTCCGTTTGACTTCACGGCAATGTGCTTTTTTGTGTGTCCAATTGTGGACGGTCATCTCACGTTGTTTGGGTCTTGGTTCATAGTCCCACTCGAATAAAGTTCGTTGAACTTCAACCAGATCTGGAAGAGTTTGAACCAATTTCTGGAAAGTCTTCTGAAGAAAAACTCCAAATCAAAAGATCAATACTCTGCGAGAAAGAGAAGAGACTGCCACATAAAGAACCAATGCGGCTGATAACCATGTTTCGTGAGTGTCTGAAGTCTGAACTGAGCTCTCCGAAGCTATAGTTGATGTGTCTAGCGAGAGTAGTTTTTGGAGTTGATATTTCGCTTCGTATCCGAGATCAAATTAGCGCAAGGTGAATGGCCCCCTACTTGGAAATATAAACTTATCGTCAAAGCGAAGTTATGTAAAGAAAGTATAAACGTAGAGGGCATTAAGCCCAAAGAAGATACCTATCATATCATAAGAAGAAATATGACAATAGCAAAAATGAATAATTAAACGCGTTTATGTTTACACCGGTTGATGAGCTTTACGTTGCGTTTATTAAACGTAGGCATATTATTTGGAGTTGATTGCAGATAGAGCCGGTCTTCGAAGTTGGGTGCTGGAAAAGTGTGAAATGTACAAAAAGGTACATCTAAGTACGGAAGGAGGAGAATATTTTCACTAAATATCTAAGAGACATCTTCCGTACTTAGAGAAATATTATGCTTTATGCATGTGTGCATATTTTTTTTACGTACATTTTAATGCATAACCACATAGTGCGATAAGAATGGAATTTTGGTGGGGTTCGCTTTGTATGAGTAGGTACATTTGACTTCCTCCCTGACGATGTGCAAATCGACTAAGCAGGGAATTTTATTATTCACCGTGGACTCAAATTCTTTCACTTTCTAAAAAATGTTACAAATCAACACCACACGAAAATTTGTCCACTAAATATGAGTCATTTTAACAACAGTATTCGTGGTATTCCCCTTGGCTTTAGAAAGTTTAAAATAAATAAAAAACACATCGATTAATAAAATACTAGGAAAAGCCAAAACAAATATTTAAAAAAATTTAGAGGACTTCTGAAAATATTTAGTTCAGTCACTGAGACTGAAGGAATTTGAAATTAGTATTTCTCTAGGATGTGTGTTTATCAACAATAGATTTTGTTATTCTTTTTTCCTGATTTGTATGAAATCGTAAACATAAATATGCTTATTTTTCGGATATCTACCTAACGCTATTTCTAAAAGGGCCCTACATGAATATAAAATTATTGCACCGTAGTCACATAACTTGTCAGACTTCCATTGTCGTCTTAGGTACCTTCCTTCGTGTTATATATCTAGTAAATTATCAACACATAAAAGTAATAGATTAATGTAATGATAAATTAATATACCATAGCATTGTGAATTGGTAATATCATCGTGAATTATATCTCAACCTAACTTAACTAAACTTAATGTACATTTATAACTATTGCGAATTATATGGTAAGATGGCGACTGGCTAAATGATGAACGTGTTTCTCGTTCTTCTCTAGCCGACCGTCCACGGGTCATCATCTAATAAAATATAGCTCCAACTTAGTAATACATAACTACTTGGTTTTAATTGTTAAGAACTTGTATGTAATATTGGCGACGAGGATAACTGGAGAAAGTCTTAAAAATTGCACAGGATAACAAAGTACGTGTGCAGTCTAGTTAATGTCAGACACAGACGAATTTCCTAAATTTCCAATCAACGACGAAAAAGAAATAAAGTCTGAAATCAAACAAAAAGCTAAAATGACTCAGCTATTGGGATCTATGGAGACGTTTTCGCCAGGTGAGGATTTCGAGGAGTACATCGATCGTCTGGAAGAATATCTTAAATGTAACGAGGTGCCAGAGGAAAAAAGAACTTCGGTGTTCATAACCTTAATTGGTTCGGAGGCGTACAAAACCTTAAAAACTGTATTGGCACCCATTCTTCCCAATACCAAAAAGTACGTCGAACTAGTAACAGAAATGAAAAAAATCTATTCACCCAAGAAATTCTCCATCGCAGAGAGGTTTAAGTTCTACCAGAGAAGTCAAAAAGCCGGCGAGAACATCAAAGAGTATATAGTGGCGCTAAAACTCTTGGCGAGGGACTGTAAGTTCGATGGTTTTCTCGATCAGGCGCTACGAGACAAATTTGTGTTCGGACTTTATAACCCAAAAATCCAAGAGAAGTTATTCGAGGATGATGACGCCAAGTTCGAAGATGTCTGTGAGAAAGCCATTAAATTAGAGCTCATCGCAGAAGATCAGCAAATAATGAACCCAAATCATGTGAACATTGTCAGTGGCAGAAGAATTAGTCCGAAATCAAGTCAGCAGCAGTCAAGAGCACGTGGTTTCCCGAATCGGTATAGTCAGCATAACCGGTCGAATGACAGCTCAAGTCAGTCAAACGTCAAATGTCAACGTTGCGGCAGTCAGCATAAATACAAATGTCCGGCAAAAGACATTATTTGCTACCGATGCGAACGCCGAGGCCATTTTGCAAAATTCTGTAACGCAAGGAATAACAATGGCTTAATTAAAACAATTAAGGAAGACGATTGCGGCAGCAGCGATAGCAGTATTCAAGAAAGCATTGGGACCATTCACAGCATCAACAATAGGAGCACTCGCCTCATCGCTAGCGTTTACATCCAAGGCACAAAAATGGACATGGAAGTGGATACTGGGGCTAGTCACTCTATTATAAGTTACGTATTATACGATAAAATATTTCCACAGATACCCCTTAAAAATTATTCAATAAATTTGCAGGTAGTAACAGGTCATCAGTTGGAATGCGTAGGAGCTTGTGAGGTGCTGGTTGAGTGGCCATATGTTGGAGTGTTGGAACCTCAAAAAGTAGAGCTATTCGTCGTTAATTGCGAAAAGGATTTCCTTCCAATAATGGGGCGGCCGTGGTTAGATACATTAACACCTAGTTGGCGAAATTCATTAATCGGACTCGGTTGCCAAGCACCAAATCAAGTAAGTCATATCAAAGATTTAAATTTAGTGGAAATCAGTGGTGGTTCAGGTCATTCAAGTCAGGTCAGAAGTAACGGCGATAAGGTAGTCGAAAAAATTAAGAGTCTGTTCCCGAAGGTTTTCCAGAACGATTTAACGAAACCCATCGTTGGGTATACGGGGGAAATTCGGGTTAATTCGAAATACTTGCCCATATTCCATAAAGCGTACACAGTTCCTTTTCAAGTCCGTCCAAAAGTGGAAATTGAGCTAGACAGATTATGCCAATTAGGTGTCATTTCACCGATTAAATATGCGGAAAATGCAAGCCCAATCGTAGTTGTCCCTAAGGCAGACGGATCAATTAGAATCTGTGTAGATTTTAAAAGAACCGTCAACAAATTTGTGCAAATGGAACACTACCCGCTGCCAATATGTGAAGACCTTTTTGCACAGTTGGCAAATTCAACATTTTTCTGTGTATTAGACCTTACAGGAGCATATCAGCAACTGAAAGTTTCAGAAGAATCAAAAAAATTTTTGGTTATTAATACCCATAAGGGGTTATTTTGCTACAACCGCTTACCATTTGGGGTCTCGTCAGCTCCTTCAATCTTCCAAAGTGTCATAGATCGCGTACTTAAAAATCTTAAAAACGTTTTTGGATATCTCGACGATATCATCATAAGTGGATCCACAAAACAAAAGTGTGAAGAAAATTTGTATGAAGTTTTACGTCGGCTGGATGTTCATAATATCCAGGTAAATCTTAAAAAATGTGTTTTTTTTGCGCAAGAGGTTCAGTATTTAGGCCACCGTATTTCGTATAATCAAATAAGACCCAGCAAAAATAAAATGGATGCAATTGTTAAGGCTCCAAGTCCAAGAAATTTAACCGAGTTACAGGCGTACCTTGGTCTTTTGAATTACTATGGAAAATTTATACCAAATCTATCAATTAAACTAGAAAAGTTGTATAAATTGCTGAAAAAGAATGTTAAATTTAGTTGGTCGTCGGATTGCGAAAAACTATTCCAAGAAAGTAAGCAATGGTTAGTGAAAAACTCAGTTTTGGAGTTATACGACCCCAACAAAACTATAGTAATTTCAGCGGATGCATCCCCATATGGACTGGGAGCAATAATGTCTCATATGACAAATGGCATGGAAAGGCCTGTATTGTTTGCGTCATGTACTTTAAGCCCGGCGGAACGTAACTACTCCCAATTGCACCGCGAAGCGCTGGCAATCATTTTCGCTGTTCGTAAGTTCCATAAATATATTTATGGGAAAAAGTTCATAATCCACAGTGACCACCAACCACTGCGGGAAATTTTCAATCCCAACAAGAGCACCCCTGCTGTCGCAGCAGCTAGGTTACAGAGGTGGGCCGTTATACTCTCAACGTATGAGTATCAAATTGTTTACAAAAAGGCCCAACAAATGGCTCACGCGGATGCCTTATCAAGGTTACCGCTGCAAGAGTCCTCAAACGTTGAAGACGCTGTAATAAATTCTTTTAATATGTCCGACGACAATCCAATTGATCTAATAGAAGTAAGAGATCATTCGATGGCATGCCCATCCTTAAAAGTAGTAATGGAATATTTGGTTAACGGGTGGCCTTCGAAAACTATGATAAAATCGCCAGAAATATTGTCATTTTACGATAAGCAGAAGAGTTTAGCTCTAGAAAATAATTGCTTATATTATGGCAACAAGTTAGTAATACCTGAAACGCTACATAATGTAATACTGGAGTTGCTTCATGGGGATCATATAGGCATAACTCGGATGAAACAGGTAGCTCGTAGCCAATTTTATTTTAGGAATCTTAATAAAAAAATTGAAGAATATGTAAGTAAATGTATAGTATGTCAGCAAACACAAAAAGCTAATAAAACAGAAACTACCCCTTGGCCAAAGACTTCGTTTGTGTTCCAACGGATCCATACAGACTTATTTTACTTTGGGAAAGATGAATACTTGATTTTAATTGATTCCTTCAGTAAATGGATAGATGTGTATTTGCTTACGAGGTCTACGGCCGAAGTAGTTATAGAAATGCTTAAAACCAGTTTTTCGTATTTCGGGTTACCAGTAGAAATTTGCAGTGACAATGGACCACCATTTTCTTCCAATAAGTTTTTAGAGTTTGGTAGACAAAATGCGATCAAAATAAGCAAATCGCCACCATATCACCCCCAAAGCAACGGCTTGGCTGAAAGGGGAGTGGCTGAGGTAAAACGCTCTCTGAGAAAGTTTTTGTTAGATAGCAAGTACAAAAAGCTATCTCCAAAGGAAAAAATATTGCAGTTTTTATCAACATATCGACACACTCCAACATCGGTTACTGGGCTAGCACCTTCAGAAGCATTTTTTAATTTTAAGCCTAGAACTTTGATTAATATTCTTTCTCGAGAAACTAAGGATAGAATTAATTCTAAAAATACTGTAATAAAAAAACAAAATGATGTTAATAATTGTAAAAATAAGGGTGAAGTATCAAGAACAATTAATCGCATTCCTAAATTTATGATAGGGGATAAGATTATGTATTGCAATTGTAATAATTTATTGGCAAAATGGATTCCAGCGATAGTTACTAAGGTAGTTAGTCCGTGCATTTATGAAATATCGTATAATAACTTAAAAAGAATAGTACAATATTCTGAACTTAGGAAATCTAATTTGGAAGATAAATATTACCCATCCATTTCATTTGTACCGTCAACTCGTGAGCCGATGAAGCTGGAAAATCAGCCAGACGCGTTGAATTCTAAAAAGGATGAAAATACTAAGGAAAAAGGGGGCAAGCGAAACAAAAAAATATATAAGAAGATTAGAAGTTCTGCTAGATTAGCTCGACGATTGTGTACTGAGTAACTAATATTATACTCGTATGTATTGACTTAATGGCATTATTACAAGTATCTAAAAGGGGAGAAATGTTATATATCTAGTAAATTATCAACACATAAAAGTAATAGATTAATGTAATGATAAATTAATATACCATAGCATTGTGAATTGGTAATATCATCGTGAATTATATCTCAACCTAACTTAACTAAACTTAATGTACATTTATAACTATTGTGAATTATATGGTAAGATGGCGACTGGCTAAATGATGAACGTGTTTCTCGTTCTTCTCTAGCCGACCGTCCACGGGTCATCATCTAATAAAATATAGCTCCAACTTAGTAATACATAACTACTTGGTTTTAATTGTTAAGAACTTGTATGTAATACTTCGGTTGAAATTTTGAATTATTTCGAACAAGATTCAATTAATTTTTGAGTCGCGAATATTTTGATTTTTTTCCCCTATAATAAACTTAGTTTCTCAATTTTAAATTTAACTTTTAATTGATTAATTTCTGTTATGTACCTCTTCAATGTCCGACTCCTTAGTACAAGAAAATAAATGGCTACATCATTAAGGAAGTAAAAACTCAGGTTTAATAAAAACTATAATTGAAATTCGAGTAACATTTTTTATAATAATAATTGCATACAGCATAAGCAACAGCCAAATGTAGTTTGCTTCTTGCATTACTTTTGAAGGTAAACTACTTGGAATGTTGGAAACTAGGACGTTTCCAAAGCAAAGTCCAGCCCACAAGTGACGAATTCCAAATTGGGTTGAATTCAGCAATTTAAAAACAATGCCCAAATGTCAAAATGTCAAATGTAAACAAAGTCACAAATTGTTAATTGTCAAATAAAGAAAGGAAAATCATTATATTTTATAACGTGGTACAAATAAGTTGTTTTAATTAGCCGTTTTTCTTAACGTAAGCAAGTACACCAGTTTGATCTTCATCCAACCTTGCCTTTGTCTGATATTCCGATCAGTTTTCCTTCTGTCCACGAATATTAAACCATTCCGTAAGACAAGAAATTGATGTATTTTAAGTTCGTCCTTCCTCCCTTTTAATATGGGTCCTACCTTTGCACTCAAACTTTAAAAAAAAACCTTACCTTGATATATCCACCCTCATGCACATCATTTCCCAAGCTTACGGAGAATGTTAAGTTGAGGCAATTATCGCTGAATATTCTGATAGCAGACAGTCATACTCCGTGGCGTATTGAAGCACCTATAATAATATACAAAAGAATATATATGAATCTGTATATCCCTAGGCAATTTTTCTTACATCCATTCGTTTATGAGTGTTTTTATTTTCAGAAACACAAAATATCATTGCGTAGCCTCAAGTTCAAATTCTTAACACTGGCCGTGTAAAAATTTAAATAGCAACTCTCTTCTCCTTCGAACAAGTAATTCTACACATGTCGAGCCATTTAACACTAGTCTACCGAATAGTACAATCTTCTTGTCCGAAGCCCTTCTCATAATACCAGTTATTGAACAAGAAAAAAAGGTCAAAGCACTCCACATGACTCTACAAACTCCACCGCGACCGCAGCGCCAGAGGAAGAAAGAGAATCAAGAACAAGAAACTACCTCCAAAAGAACTCTTTCAGTTGAAAACAAACTTTCACCAAATTATCTCTCGTTGCGAAAAAAAAAGGAAAAAAATAAACAAATAAAAAATAAAAATTAACACAATTAGCAAGAATATGGAAAAATATGAACAAATGCGAAGCCCCCAAGAACTTTAGCAGCACAAAAGATTAACGCCACAGTAGCAGCGAAGAATATTTTCAAGTTCAAGCCACAAGTCGGTAAAACTCTGCCCCGAGTTCGTTGACCTGAACACGAAAAGAGCCATCAAGGAAGGGCAAATAAATGGGTGGAAAACTCCCTTTTCAATTTCGATGGCGCGACTCCAGACAGACGCATGTGGACACAATGGCAGTGCTCACAACTTACAGCCTAGGCGAAACGGCTTTTCCTGGATAAACGAGATATCATCAGGAAGTAAAAAAGAAAAGGGATTTTGCTGTATCCTACCACCCACACGGAAGACAATTGTCGAGGAAGTATCAAGTACCCGGATAGTGGGCGAACGAATGTGGGTGCTGCAATATTCTTGCAGTCAATTCATTTCCATAGGACATTTCTAATTTTTATACATTAGAGTTCTAAGACCGCCGTACAAGTCGAAGGATGAAGAACCAGAAACTCTAACCAGTTCGAGTATCCATCGGGAGAATGACAACACCGATAATGACGAAAAAGAACGCAAAGAATAAGAAGATGGTTCATCGAACCTTCGCAGAGAATCTAGGCTAAACGTTCTTGAGTTGCAATGAAAACGAAAAGTACCGCAAGTTTACCGCTACACACGTCCAAAACCTTCTTTCGATCTCTGCGGCTACCCACTTATACATCGAAAGACAGATACGCGTTTACACCATAGCGAGCGCGGGCAATCGTATTCGTCTTGGCCAGTTCCGTTGGGAATTTTTCTGCTAGTGTTGCGCTCTGTGGTTTATTTCGTTTGAGCAATACAATCGCCAGCCGCGCCACGCCGATCGATCTTCATTGTGTGGATTTACATTCTAGCAACGATTCAAGTTCTGGTTATGCGACTGTCAGTTGATAAGATTTGTTGACTCTGCATAAGGCGGGAGAGAGGGGGACGCATCGGGTACAACATCGACATGACCTGAAGTTCAGCCGTCGTATTGGTCATAAAGTCATGAATGCAACCGCAGCACAATTGCAATGAAGTTGAAGATCACGATCTGTGATCGCGACTATTGATTTCTGGAGTTCAGTTGGTACCGATTTGTTTTTGGTACAAGTAGGTAGCTATTTGTAATGAAGAAGAAGTGATAAGTCAGAAGGAGTTTTGTGTCATTATGTAAGTTGCATGCGGGAGTTTTAAATGCTGAGGTTTTAGCTTGGAAGAGAGTTGTCGCTGCGGCTTGTGGGTGGTTTTTATACTTACAACAAACTTTGCCCCTTTTGTTGGTTTATTTTCAAAGTTTGATAGGTACTTTTCAAAAACAAGGTTTCATCCAATGAATTGTAAAATGTACCTATTTGTATTCGAATGGCAAAAGCAAGTCTTTATTTTACGAATAGGTCGTCCTAACAGAACAGTCAAATCACGATTAGAGGAGTCGCAGCCATGACGACGTCACCAAAACTATTCGTTTAAATGCACGAGTTAGATTACGGCACTAAGCACCACTATGATGGAACCAGAGCTTGTTAACTTAACTTCAAAGGTCATAAATTCCTGCTCAAGAAAATTCGATTAACAGTTAACACGTCTCTGTAGTGCTATCCGTCGATTGTAATGTTGTTGTCACAATTATTCTCATAGTAAATTGTGCCGACATAATTCCGTGCGCCTCTACAAGCCACACCTAAAGACATATACGACAGTATATGTAACAGTAATCTAATGTCCCAACTAAAATTATTTTGGTTTATTTTTTGGGACACTTTTCAAAGAGTTTTTGGGGTTTTAGGCTACCTTTTTTAGTGATATTCAGGGCGGTTTCAGGAGATATTTTCGATGAGTTTTCTGTACTGTTTTAATTGGGGACTTTTTGGTGGTGTTTTGGTTAATTTTTCGGGACGTTTTTGGAGTGTTTTCTGTTGGAATTTGGATCGCTTTCGGTTTTTTTTTTTGCAGTTTTTAGTAAATCGTTTCTTGTTGAAATTTTGATGATTTTTGGAAAAAGTTTCAAATTGTTTTTCTGGTTTTTCGTCCATCTTATTGTTTTATTTGCAGCGTTTTTGGAATTCTGTTTTTGATAATTTCTGCTCCTTCTCTGTTGTATTTTCGACTACCCTTTTAGTCGATTCTTGGGACATATTTTTTTTTCAGGACGTACTTTTGTATGTTTTTCAGAACGTCATTTGTGGGTTTTAAAGCATTTTCAATAATTTTTGTGGGAGGGGGGTTTCCCAAGCGTTTTTACGCTATTTCGGTAATTTTGTTGCTCCTTTTCGGTGTGATACTTTTGTACCTTGACAGTTAATACCCACATTTGACATTTCCTTAGACATCACCATAGAACTTACTACCTACATTAAAAGCTAAAAAAAACATTTTTTCCAAATTCCAATCAATATTTTGTTTTATTTGAATCATCTTTCTAGAATGCCAAGTAATACAGTTGGACCTTTTAGGTAGGTAGTGTAAGTCAGCTCCGAGCCCTCTCAGATTAATTGATCCATAATTGAAATCCCCGTCATCGTGATTGCTTTTATTTTTTGTTAAAACTTGACAAGCTCCGTCAAATGAACGATTTATGAAAGGACTGAAGACACAACTTACATATTCTGCGCAGCAAATTGTGTCACAATTTTAACGGTAAATCCTTTCATTGCCTTTCTCTTTTTCCATGTAAATCCTCTCGGTTTTGTGTTCCTTATTATGCTCGTGGCTTTTGTTGGAGTCGTGTTGCCATATTACAAAATACACAGAAGTCAAGTCAACGAACTTTCCACCGAATGAAAAACATAATAATGCCGGTGAGATAATTATTTCACTCAGAAAGCAAAATTGTTAAACGGCCGCTCTTTATGTTGTTGTGTTTATTTTTTCGGTTATGCAGATCTCAATAGAGGTTGATGACTTTCAAAGCCAGAACAAAACAGAGAGGGGCCATGGGGGTCCGATTGCGTGCCACAGACCGTGGTAAAGAACCAAAGTACAACACACCACTGAATGATGGAAAGAAAACAACTTCTTATTGTTCTTGCTTTTCCGGAAAGCCCGGAAAAGAGAAAGAGAATGCACACGATCAAGTGAACTCAAAAGCTGGGGTTATTGACTCTAATGTGAAAGGGAATGTTCTGTGACTATAGTTTATTATAGTTCTTGACAAAGACATTCGGGCGAGGCTTCCACAACAATTGTCCGCCCTGACAAACGGCTCCTAAACGGCTTATACCAGCTTTTCTTAATATAACAAGTATGACAAGACGCTGCAGCAACTGCATCCAAAAAAGTCATAGCGTACGCGATCAGTAACGACTTCAGTTAGCCAAACAGAAAAGCTTGAACTGATTTGACTCGGCTGTTGCTGTCGCATTCCACCGCAGACCGCACTGTGGTGTGGAAAATCCTCAGCGATAAAAATTGAAAAGTTTGCGGGAAAATCAGGCCGATGGCAGCTTAACCATCAACAATGCAACAACGTTTGATTTTGTTCCCCCCTCTCCTACTTGTACTTGTCGTTCAGTCTGAGTTTTTCTATTTGCGCGCACTCGATCGTCTTCTTGGCGCTTCTTCACCTTTCTATTTTTGTTTTCCTGTTTCATTTTCTGTAACTAATACGGCTGATGGAGTGATGATGGACTAGGAGGAGAGACAAAGTCATCAACTCTCTCATCAAAGTCAAATACAGTTCATCGAACTGGCATTTGCAGAAAGAATGTTGCAAAAACGACTAACAGAATCAGTATAGCAGTGATACAGTTGGGATTGATCTTTCTCAATGGCAACAGATTGCTGGCATTTACTTATTTAACTGTCCGTGTTGTTATTATGTAGAAAATGAAGGTACTTACGATTAATGGCTTACTCGGAATTCGTTTTAAACGGAAACACTGCCATTATGAATTGGCTAATGGCTTCCTCTGCGATTAAGTTGATGGTTCTATGTTCACGATAAATAAATATATCACCAGCCATTCGAATAATATTACCAGTTAATTATATTAAAATGTTTAAATGTAATAGAGCATTGGTAGACAGATTTGGGATGCATATTTTTCAGATACCATATAAGGACTAGAAGGAACAACACCACACACATGATTCAAAACATTCATATAAGCCTCTTGTATCACAACAACATTTTTACTATTGGGCGACAGGGGCGACAGGCTTCTGCCACACAGAATATAGTCGCCCAACAACTATGAAAATATTTGTAAAAACAACCGCTGAAAAAACAAGAAGAACTCTAAGAATTTGGCATATTTCAAAAGGGACTCTGAATTTCAGGAACCAAAACTGAGAGGTTTCCACGTTTATTCAAAATTGATGTCAAGAGTTACTTACACATTCACGTACAAAGCCTCAAAGGACTAAAATAACAGAAGTCGTCAAATCCACGCACCTGAATCGCTGAAAGAAAAACAAACATTATTCCATAGCTCAGACGAGAAACAAAAGATGATGCTTCCTTTTATTACTTTCCGATGCAAATTCTAGAAAATTGGGAAAAAGGACTTCTACTGAAACTTACCTTTGTTTGTACTGAAAGGGCTAAGGACAATTATGAATGCTGTCCACATGCAAATTGGCTTTGTCTTCTCAATCAATGACAAGGACAGTAATAACTTTTTCAAACTCTCACCTTAACCCTTTGAAGGATGTCCTCTTTGCTACCTGGAGTTGGTCGTAATTGCAATTCTTTTCTGATGGCCCTGTCATAAAAGTAAAACTCTTTCGTGTGTACTAGTTTTGCTACCTAATTTTATTGCTGGTTGTAAAAGTCTGAGAACTGATAGGGGTGTCCTACTTCTGTGTGCGTTTGAGGAGAGTGTTCCAATTTTGGTCAACAGATTGAATGGAATATTTATTTATTCCTACGAAGAGAGTCTTATAAATATTTTTTCAATACCTGAGAGGGTGGGAGGTGGAGAGGCTTCCTTTAGAGGTCTAATGAGATGTTGGTAAGTAGGCTATTTTGTACCAACAATGCAATGAAGGAAGTTGTTTAACTTTAGCTAAAAGGTTGTCCCATAACAGAATTTCCATTTACATTACAAATGAGGTTATTTTAATGAATTGCTTGCTGCATGGTTTCCAGTAACTAAAGTATGTCACTCCCTAGTCTAATACAAAATAAGCTCTTCCAATACTATAGCATTGAACATGAAAGAATCTCTCTGTCAAGGTGAATACCTACATACTTTTCCCGGAAGCACACATCGAGTAGTGAAAGGGGTAAATTTATGTTGTATATGATTATATGGGCGAATGAGGCAAACAAAACATAAATATCTGTCTAAATAAATATGGCTTTCAAAAAGGGAAAGGATATTGCTTTAGTGCTGCAATAAACGTCCATATTTCAATATCAGCCAAAGGGTTAAAACTGTTGTGCTATCTTCAACCTGATTCACATTTATAACTCTTTCAGTTTGGAATAGGACGTTGAAGAGAAGTTTTTTGTTATTGACAACTTCTCACGAAACGTATCAACGCGGTATCACTTTTCATGCGCAATATGATGCACAATATGCTAACAAATTAATAAATATTGGACGGGACAGATGCGGGTGCGGCTTTAGCTCCTCATAGTCATTCGTATATTAGTCATATTTGTTTGAACGAATTAAAGTGAGGTTTTCTTTGGAGAATTGAAAATTTGGAAAAATACATGAGTAGAGTACCGTCGTTATAAAGCAAAACCACACGTAATATTCCCTGAGGGAGAACCTGACTTTTACATTCCCTAATCGTATTTAATTTACGCTGATTGAGACTTTGACAAATGGGAGTTGTTGTATAAAGTGATTGGCACCATCTCTACCCTGAAGCGCTCTGCAGAACTGTGTTAATATCATCCGCTGTGCCTATCACTGGTTTCATAAAATAAGCATTTGAAATCTAAGTGTGACAGCCCCCATCTTCCGATCCACAATTCTTACATTGGCGGAAGAGGTAAGAAAGTCAATGTCTTCAACTTATCATCAGGGTCCAATGCCTTGCGGCAGGAAATAGATCACAAACGCACTTAGGAAATTCTTAAACTGAACAGGACAAACCTGAAAACAGCGATAGGATTAGGAATCCTGTCTGGGCAATCCCTTGTAGGAAAGCATGCCAAAATAATGGGTTAGATTCTGTAACGACATCACACACATACTCTGTGAATGTCATGGCATAGCACGCACGCGAAATTTTTAACTTTCTCCATTACGTAGTAAGAGAAAGATATTATTTTCGTACAAAATTTCGAACTCGAGATATTAATCAATTCTGATATTACGATGATAGAGGAACTCAAAAAAGTGGGTTGCAAAATTATGTCCGTCTGTCCGTCCTTCCACAGGCCTACAGCCTAAACGGCTTCCCGGATTACATTCGGGAGGTGTTTTTTTTTGCAAGGTAACCTCAATATTAGTGGTAGGTACTTCCCATCCTATAAAATTTTCGTACCAGTTTGATTTCAACGATTTCAACCAAAATTTATATTTAAGCTCATGTAGGTGAGGTTACCATGACTGCGTACCCAGTTTTTGGATAAAAATTCGAGCAATGGTACTCTATATTATCGTACGTGGATTTTTGAAAAAAGTATTTTTTGTTTAAATTTATTTTTTTCGATTTTGACCAAAATGCAAACATAGAGTCAATTGGATGTTTTCAAAACTGTTGCGTCCTCAATTTTCGGTTTGCTGAACACTCTGAAAGTCAGTCAGACTCGCACTCGCACTAAACGAGAAAGTTGCGTGCGACCCAGTAGTGCACTTTTTTTTTTTTTTGAAACTACAGTGCATAGAAAATATATAGGGTATATCGACCAAGCGAAGGTACTTACAACTTGAATGAATATAGATTGACAGAAAATTAGAACTGTATAGTCAAAAAAACGACTGGATTAATTTATTGACTGATTCTTCCTTCATGTGTATCGTCATCATGTACCACAACATTTTTCTGTACAAACAAAAATTTACAAAGAAACTCTCATCGTAATTTTGGCAAGATCCATGTTTTTGTACTGAGATAACTTCGAGGACATTTACTTTAGTTGAACTTGAGTCCAAAAAGCGATTGGCACTTCATTCTATCTTTATGCTGGTATACCTATAGCCTATATACCCACTTGATAGAACTATCAGCAGATCTTCAGTCATGCCACTGCTCTAGGAAGCTGAGACATGATCGACAAAGAGTACGTAAACGATTGTGGGGCACATGAACCCTACGCTTATTGATGTACCATTTATGCAGGTCGAACTTATTTTCTCAAATCTACAACATCTTAAAAAAATAATAGCTACGCATATTACCGCAATTTTAGAAATATTGTAAAGCAATTCAACAACTGTGTCTTTGGATTTAAAATCTTTTCTTCAAACCTCACTTAACTACGAAGACCTTGTCGGCACTCATGTCTTCTTTTCACTTTTTTCCCGAAACAACCACCATGCTGCTAAGTACTCACACTTTTTTGAAGTAAAAACTCCTTACTTTCATAGAAAAAAAACTCAAATATTATTTCTTCATTACCAAGCAATTATGATCTATCCAACTGCTTCTACAAAAAAAATTTTAGAACACGTCTCTTCTTCTTCTACAAAAAACATGTTTACGACTTTGTCAGCGAAAACGCTTCCTGCTGCCGCCACCCTTTCACACCATTACGTGATCCTTTTAACGGTACAACCATATGCCGTCATCCGCAATGAGAAATCCAAATTCTCATCTCATCCCATCCACTCCACCGTCTATTCCTTCTAATCCTTTTCCCAGACTCGACTTACGCCTTTTCCCGTTTTGTACACACCGCGCAGAAGAACGTGTGATAGCAAAATAAGGAAGCGATCAATCCACCGCAGAGCGAAAAAAAAAGATAAACATTCAAGAAAAGGATAAAACTCCTTTCACCTGACTTCTATAGTTACCTGCTGTGCTACCTGTGAACTAATGATTGTATGAGGGTCAAAGATGATGAACATCAATCCGATAACAATCAGACGAACTGAGGGAGGTTGGAATAGCGTTAGATCATACTGAATATAGCGAACGAATCACGGTAAATTGATTTTTTGTTCCCATGGATGTGTGTGAATCCTTTGATTACAGCGGAAGGGGTTCTCCTTGATATAGCGTATGTTGTGTAATTTGAATTTCCTAAAATGTGCTCTTTGTGTAGCGATATGTAAAAAGGAGGAAAAAGGACGATCTAACGGTTGCACGACAGATTTTCATAATTACTTCATTTCATTCATGGATTTGGTTGATCAGCGCTGTAGTACGCAATCTGATTGAGATCACAGATGGTGTGAGGGCATCAGAGTAATGTTGTTATTTTGGAAAGAAAGCAAGCATATGTGCGGATGTGAGAAGAAAGGATTTAAACGGGATATCTGGAAGAATGCCATGGGGGAATGCATCTTATTAACGGCAATCAAACTTATGACACAAGATTCTGTATAATACGGTCTGAATATCCTTTTCTTTGTTCGCGTCTAAAGCAGATGTAGTGGGAGAATATTGAAGGTACCTATATGGTTACGGTATGTGGGTTTTTAGTGTCCAATGTAACATCAGTTACATTTAGGAAGAGCAGAGTCTGGGATCAGCCTAATAGTTTTTTAAAGGAATATAATGTGAGGCCGAAACGGGTAATAGTTGTCGTTTGAACAGAAGCTTATAACTTTGAAGTTACCACGCGTATTGCACGGTATCGTTTCCTGACAGATTTGCTGAATATTCATTTCTGCGGTATGTTCACATTTCTGACGAGTTCATCTTGAATGACTTACTTAACGTTAGCACCACACTTGGGGTAAAAATATATGGCAGAATAGATTGTTGCAGTCTTAACACCATGCTCCTCATCCCAACTTTTCTTTAACCCTCTTTTCTTCTGCTTCGGAAGCCACTGGAACACTTAGATGTTCAGGTTTAGGTCCTGAGAAAACATCCTCTGCGACTAGCAATGGCAATGTGAATTGGGACCCAGACAAGTGTCAAAAAGATCCACATTGAGAATAAATTCAAGGAGCTCTTGCAATACGGATTTGGAACTGCAATCACTAAGATTTACTTGCGCTTGAAAAATAGAGGCTAACGTCTGGAGTTGTGGACTTCCAAGAAGACACCAGCGCCTCAACGGAGTGAAAATTCGACTACATCTACAATCTACATCCTATACACACTTTGGCTGAGAAAAGCACTAAATCAAAGGCAATTCGAACTTGAATAGGTGCCGGAATTTCAGTGTCATTCCATGGAACCAGGACCGCCAAAGCCATCGAAACTCCAGTGCAGACGGTAATAAAAGCCCGCCTTGGGCAGTTGTTCTTTGAACTTTAGTGCGGAAACCAGTCTCAAACTGAAAAGGTCTTATCATACAGTCGAGGGTGTCAAAGTCAAAGAACCCTAATGATGGGAACTTCGATTCATTGAATTACTCGGAAGTGAAGCCTTTTGTCACTAGTTGCCTCAGATCTAGCCTAATGATGTTCAACAAATGTTTTGGCTCTCCGGTTCTAAAGATCTACTGCTTGCAGCCATTGAAAATTAAGCAACGGTTGTGTGGTAAGCTTGGTACATTAAAAGGCTATTGGGAGTCAGGTATTGAACGTACGACTTATTGCTTCCCATCAGAGGTAAATCTATCCACATTTGACTAAATATCCACATTTAACTGTAGGGTAAGTTTGGCATTCAAAATACGAGCTCAGGTTAGGTACATCAAATCCTCAGAATTTTTATGTTGCGATCAGATTTTGAACATTCGATAAAAACGAGCTCAGAAAAAGCCTTCGAAGTCTTAATACAATCAAATCTCTTATACAATGACGAAGGAACGACATTCTTTCCAAATTACTGGTTACAGTCTTTAAAAAAGTCGTTCATTTGGAACATTTTTAAGCCTCAGTAACAGTAATAGCTTGACACTGAATTAGTAGGGGCAATCGAAAGTATGCTGCATTCTCTATGATATTGGCAATTTCGTTCTAAAAAAGCTTCATAAATTTCCAAACATCCACAACAAGATACCTTTGTAACGGCCTGCAACTTGCTCAGAAACATTTGTACCAGGCAGCTTTTTTAAATATCCGCTTCCGCAAACAGTCGACAAAATTAACGCCGCCGAAAGTATTCTCCACCAGAAATAACCCACTCAACTTATTTATACCCCAGCCGATTGGCAGCTTCGTATACAGACTTAATATAACCCGCATGACGAAAGCTGCCAAAAATAACTCCCCCAATTCGGATCTTCGCGTGTCCATCCTCCAAAAATGCAACAGGTCAATCACCTCCCAACCGTGAAACAATAACAAATCACTTTCAGTTTCCCAACTTCGTGTGATGGTTGCACGTCATCGCATATCACCCGATCGAATCTGAACCGCCTCCAATCTGTACACCCAAACTCTTAAGCTCACACCCGATGACAATACATCCGATCATTCACCAATCTTTCACCGATGCATTTCGGCCAAGAAACTGGGTTCCCCATAAAATACACACCACCACCTGTATCAACACACCATCACGTCGTTATTGCCGCACCATCATCATCATCAGCACTGACCAGCGCGGCAGATAGCGGCCATCGACCGCAAAGTTGACTGACCCTCACTGGCGCGTATACAGACAACAAAATTAAAAGTGGTCACTCACCAGCGAAATTGTATAACTGTTAAACTGCTTTTTCGGCGGTTTCAAAATTTGTATCTGAATTCTTTTTCTGGTCCGAGACTGACTCACAAATAACTTTCCCGAAGAGAGGCGGCAGAGTGCGCGAGAGTGTGTAATTAAAGTTTCATTTCAGTTTCAGTGCCTAAAAATAAAAAAAAAGACCCGAAAGAGATTCTGTTTCTGTCAGTTGTCAACACAATTTTGGCTGCACAGAGCTGTTCTCTTTTTAGCCAAAGAGAGAGGGCCACGAAATTTTATGAAAACCCAACAAAATAGAAGAACACGCCCCGAGTGACGCAATATGACGGAGACGTGTCAGGCAAGCCCGGAGTCTGCTCTTGTAAACGCCGCAGTCGGCAGTCGTATCTCAGAGCTTCGTCATTGCCTAGATGTGTTTTTTTGGGTCTAGTGAAATTTATTTCGTTCCGAGGTCTTTGAACCTGATTCGTGTGGTTCTAATGACCATGCCTCTCGCATAGGTGTGCGCCTCATAACCGTTGCTAGACTTCGGCTGTGATTCTGGGGTTTGTTAAAGTTCAACCCGAACAGATGAGTCGGGGTCAATGAATCTCGGCAACGGTACTTCTGAGCTTTGGTTCGGTACACACAGCAAGTTGCGTGCGCATGTAATTAGCGCATAATTTGTTCAACTTTGGTGGAGAGAATTTTTGTGGTTCTTTGTTTGTGGGAACGGATTCCGGGGGGCAGACTCTGTTTTGGGTATAGTCTGCGAGCTGTGCAACTTTAAACAGAATTAAATTGCGCGCTTATGTAGAGGTAGACTACCAGAGAAGTGAAGTTATGCAACGACTTCTCAGAAGCTGTGAGCGCTGCAAGTGCATAACTGAGATTTGTTTTGTTGACCTTTGGATGGGTTGTTTTTGTTATGAGGTTGAGTTGAACAGCTTGGCCGAGTGTGGTCAAGTATTACTGGCCGACCCGAAATTCCCTTGTCTGTTTATACGTTTTCTTATGTAGATCATATGATATTCTCATCATGCGACTTCTGATTTAGGCAGGTCTTGCAAGCCTTTCTCTGTGTGCTGTCGCAACGCAAACGGCATCTATAGGCCTGAAGACAGCTGCTAACTATTTGATGGGATGTCTTACATATGCCCCTATGAGTGGAGACTGCGCCCAAAAAGGACTGAGGTGAAACAACTACAATCGTCGCCAGTGTTACTTTCGTATAGTTTCGACTGTCTCGCCATATTATCACAAGGGCAACTCGTGGATCCCCCATTAATTTTCTGTAACTGACTCTTAATCGTCAGAATTATTCTGCGTATACGAAAAAGCAACTTATCTAATCAGGCAACGCCTGCTTGATATGCCTCACTCTATGGCACCTCTTGGAAGACGGGTTGTGGTTCTGACTTAAATGTGACAAAAATCATAAGAACCGGACCCCAACTCTGGGGAATTATAAGTCGACATTGAGTACTTCAAATATTCTGGTAGGTATTCTATGATCCCCTTGAACCTATGAATCTCCACATTTAATCAATAACAGGTGAGATCCCACTTTAAATTTGTGGGACCTAAGATTGAGAAGTTCGAAGGAACGTATTGAGATAACGATTGTCAGTAATATAACAAACACGTCAGGAACACGCCGTAGAAGCAAAGAACCTCGTATTATAATTTTTGTTACCCACACCTGCCCCGAATATGCAAGCACGTTCCAAATACTAAACGCACCTGGCTGAAAATATTTTTCAAAACAACCATTAAACTTCAATTACCCAAATTGACAGCAACTACTCCCAACGATCCCAAGGGATGTCGAGTTAAATCAACCACAATTGGCAATTCATTTGAAATCGTGTTTAGTAAATTTTAACTAAAGTGTCCAATAGCTCGTCCACAAGAGATCTATCTTTGGAAGACAGTCCACAATCCACAAGCCATGGCAACTCCCACAAAAGAAAGTAAACACAATTGTCGTCGAGATATCATTTATCATATGCTTGCAGCGACTTGGTGTCCTTTTCAAAAATTTCTCTTTTTTTCTTTCGTCTTGCAAAACGTACTACTCACTTCCACGAATCCGACACGCACGGGTCGCAAAATTCAAATGATGAATGGTCCTAAAAAAACACGAATGTACATTCTAATTTCAGAAAATAACCGCAAATACAGGTAAGAAACCTCGCACGAGAGGCTGCAAGTCAAGGACTTTTGCGGATTATCTCTTTGTGTGCCTTTTTTCGATGTTTGCAGTTTTGGTCGATATTTTTACCGTTCATTTGTCAAAAATTTATGATTTGCAGTACCTTCGGCGGAAAAAGAAAACGCCATTGTTTAGGGGCAATTTTGTAATTACCTCCCGTTATGGTATAGGTACCAGCCAACTGCAAGATCAAGGATGTTTTCTTCATTTTTACGTAATAACTGCGTTCGGTTTTTTACTGAGTGATTTATGTGTTCGTAAAACACATCTGTAATATATACTACCTATAATATTGCGTAACACTTTTATAACAAAGTGTACCTTAGTGCCTTGTTGACCCATATCCTTGAGCCAGAGAGCGATCTGTCTGCATCAGCATCTGCATTGTGTAACTTCATCTGTGAAATTATCCTTTCTGCGATGTACTCGTATTTGGCACCCAATCTTATAATTTGACAGTCGAATTTAAGGATCACATTACGCGGGAGAATACGAACCGAAAGGGAGACAGGAGACGGGAATATTCGTTTCGCGATTATCCCTCCAGCGATGTAATCAAAAGGTGTATATACGTATCCTATATCAGAGATTGAGATCTAATGATTGGAGTGCATCGCGTTCGCTGAAGGTATAACTGTTTCGTTCGCGATGATGAGGCCTGGGCGTGATATTTGTTAGAGGAGAAAAAAAGACATCCGTGCTAGATTTCGTGAGTTTCTCACCATTGTCAGGTCAGGTGTGCGTTTCGGCAGATTGTGTGCGCGGATGCTTTGTAAGTGGTAATTTGTTGGAAATTACGGCGGTTTACTGTTAGTATGACAGGGAAAAGTGCATATGCGGGAGTGCGTTTTTTTTTGTATAGTATGTTGCATATGAGAGGAAAAGGAGGTCTTTGTCGAGGTATTTGTTGGTGTATGGCTATGGTATATGATTTCCTGTTAGCGGTTCATAAAATAAAAAAAAAACAGATTTTCTTCTTGTCCTTTATTGTAGATAAAAAAATCAAGATCAATCAAGGCGTAACGCTATATTTTAATACATCGCGTTTGAGATTAACTTCTTTTGTTATAGTACAAGCTTACACTAAAAGATGTTTCACTGAAAAGATAAAATAGTTAGGTATAATGGTGCCTTCGACATGACGCAGCATAGCGTCTTTCTGTTAGCATTGATCCGTACTTTGTTCTACGATTGACTGCTTCTCAAACGTTCTTAGCTTGTAATCTAAAACTGCGTTTTACTGTCTTTTGTGAGTGGACTCAAATAATCATTTCCAGACCTTCACTTTAAATATTTTGTAGGTCACTATAAATAATATTGTATGGAAAATTGTTTTGAGCTCGGAAAATTTAATCTGTGCACCATAAACGATGTTTAGTATAGCGGCTGGTGAGTTGATATCTGTATGAATTTTAGTCTTTTTGACAAGGTCGCTGTGATCCGGTTAAGGCGACCAAATTGTGATGATGGGGGTCCACTACAATCTTACCTCAGAGATAGGTTCTTTAGGACTTTGGCGGAGACGCTTGAAAATTTGACATGGAATCCTTTAGGCCCATTTTATTGGGGATTTTTATATGGGAAACTTCCCAAGTTGTGTTCAATTCGAGTGAATAAAATGGGCCTTAATCTCTTTCCAAACCCGCTATCGAAGGCGACTTTCAATACGATAAAACAGTCGTGTGTATGCATCCTGAGTTCATGTATTTTTTTTTTAATTTGTTTGAGTGTGAACATTTGGTTGATGTTCGACTTACTCCAATCGCACTGACACAACCCGATCAGGTAAATAATAAAATATCGCAGAGAAATTAAATCAAAATTACCTACTGTTAATGTAGCTCCTACAGAGTTAATGGATTAAAAATAATAGAGTATTTAAGGAGATTCATTTAAAAAAATTGCAATTTATCAATTTCCTCTCTAAAATTTATCCAACTGGGTGATATTAATCTAGAAACTTAGTCGATAACAAGTGATAAAGCGTGTGTGTGTTTTTTTAACAGTATTCATTTAAACATTTTATCTCTGCCTTTTTTAACATAGAATTTAGTTAATTTTTAAACATTTTCTTTCAACCGATGATGGACAATTCATATTATTTAACCGAAAAGATCTTACACGCGACATTTTGTTTTGTTTTAGTCCCCTGCAAACGCCGCTGATGGTTTTTAAGTCGGACGTACATTCATAGGGTCATATTCTACAGACAAGTAAGGCCCATTTTATTCAAAAAAATCCCCAAGTTGTGTTCAACTTCGAGTGAATAAAATGGGCCTAAGTATATTCTGTCCTCCAAATAATCTCCTGCTTATTTGTAAAGCGCAGCCGGTAAAACTTTCGGTCCAATTCAAATGTCGAACTTACCTGTTTGGCTACGACCAACGACAGTGAGGCTGCAGAACTTTTTATGGAAAATGCATTAAGGTAACAAAAAGTTCTTCAAATTTTTTTTTTAATTTGTCAACCTGCGGAAAGTGGGTTAAAAGATTGTTATTATTTCTTAAAGACTGTGAGTCTCCGTTAAGAACTAATTATAAGGTGTACCTAGATTAACTTCTGATGCTAAAAGACAGTTTGACTGTTTTTAAGAGGCTGGCGTCTTGATGACTGTGGATGGTGTCGAAGTGGCTTAAGATTGGGACAGTTGGCAATGGAGAATTATCATGTATCTAATTAATTCAAATTAAAACCAAGAACGCATTTTTAAACATAAAACTATTTTTACAATTTAAATTATTAAATATTATAACTCATAACTTATTAAAAAATAATAAAAAATTCTCCAGTGAAGCCCATCGATTAAAACGATAATAGTTCTCTACCTGATATTGGCATTCTATTTTAAATGGCATACTCGGTTTAAGATGTTTTGAGGCAGGTGATAGTCAGAATAAAATTTGTAAGGTGATAATCAGATTTAAAGTTTTTTGCAGCGCTTATGAAAAATGCATTAAACGATCACAATTCACAGATCACAAGACGTATAGAAGAATTCTGGTTTACCTTTCATTTAACTATCACCTAAGGGGACTATACTCCTTTCTTTCCATTTTCAAAAACATCTAGAGTAGGAACTTTATACATGACTATTTTCTAAAGGGCTATTTGAACAATAGTATGTAACTACTTTTATATATTGCTATCTAACATAAACTCCATACCAACCCAAACCAAAACTAATTGCGTTAAATAATTATCCAACTCGTTTTGCTTAAGCTATATAAATGTGTAACTGCTAAAAATCCATTATAAACAAATTGCATTCCCGGCCACGCATTCATTACAAAACTCTGCACTAGCCAATTCGACATTCAAAATGTTCAGCATCACTGCGCGACTCACGGGGAGCCAATGGATACCACCATTGTTTCAAGTTCTTGGCCAGCACAATGACCATTTACTATCGCAGCAGCACACCAAGTCCAAGTGCAGACAAAACAGTGCCGGTCCGTCGATAGTCGATTGCCGAGCCATTGATGATGAATGTCAACCCAGATGAATGCCGGAAGAGAATGTGCGGTTGGTTGCTTCGGCTCGATGTGATTACACCACCAGCCGATTGCAACTGTATGAGTGTTACAACACCAATACCATGAACACTTTTCACAACCTGTTGAGTGTTGAGAGCTGTCAGTGTATGCGAGTATTTGTTCAGCGCTAAGAGCACTCCACTGCCAAAGTCAGATAAAGAGATTACTGAAGAGTGAATATATTCTTGGAAATGTATGTTAAGCCGATGACCGCTGGATCATTTCATGCGAATTTAATCTTTTTGATACATTCCTCCTTAACACTCTCAGTGTCATTATGGTGGAAGGATTTTCTTCCCTGCATCTCATTGAAATGACCTTAAAATAAAAATGAGCAGAATTTGGCTCTCTGCAAAGACTCCGATTTAAATTCCTGCAGTTGAAAGTGACTAGAACACGCCTCGCAAGAACAGTAATTAGTACCTAGCACTGAAGATCGAATTAATTCAACAATATCTACCACCAACACATCATCGCTTTCCCGTTTATACCCAGAGTTCAACGCTCCTAACCTAATTTCGGAATCAAATAACAACCGACGGCGACGACGACGGAGGAGGAAGAAGGAAGACGTGGATGGCGATGGAGACCACTATAACCACTCTTTGAGAGCAGACTTACACACCGTGCTATAGCCGTACTATCGAAGAAATTGAAGCAGCCAATGGGGAAGAGAACAACAACGCCGACCAGAATCTAGAAACCAGAGAAAATGAAAAATAACTGGGAAAACGACGGCATACAACTACAACATACAAGTCGTACAACAGTAATAGAAAAACGAGAACCAGAAGAAATAGAAAGAGGAACAACAACAACAGCAGCAACGAAATGGTTAGTAAATTTCACCTTCGTCAACTTTAGCTATTGTCGTCGTTGTCGTTGTTGTCAAATGAGTGTGGGCTGCGCTCAACGCGATCATCATCATCATCACTTCTACTGCCTTCTATTCATCTATCATCTACCAAAAGCCGTGCTGACAACATAAATGATAAATGAATCGATCCAACTAATATGATCGAGCAAATTAAAAGCACTTTACCTTCGACAGAAATTACAGTGAGTCGAGCGGAGCTCCCAACTCTAGAGTTCGAGGTCATTGATCTGGTCTAGAACTAACGCATACGCAAAATATCTATAGACGCTTGCCAAAGCTACCGTTATTTTTCGAAGATTAACAGATTTACTGTGTCATAATAAATCAGACTGCGTACTGTAGAAGTGGGTATAGATGAAGTTTGTTAATCAAGTTCGTTGCCTCTGATTGTATATATACCTAGAAGTTTCTTTGGTGCGTTTCGCTCGGTGATTTGAAGAAACTTCTGCCGAGATGAGATGAAAATTTGAACTTTTGTTCGCTTCCGGCTGGTGTTATGCATTATGTTAATCATGGAGCGTAATATTTTGGGTAATTTGAATTTGACTTTGGAGCGTAGACCAGGTCGTTGACACGGGTTAGCAACCTTTCTTTGATGCTTTCATTTATAAAGCATGCGATGGGGTCAAGGTACTGATTGCGGCTTGTTCTTCTTGTCTTCTTATGCCATATTGATAGATGAGGAAAGCTTTCAGTTTTAAGTAAGAAACTTACGAATACAACCTTTCTGGTGTAAGAAAATGGCAAAAAGAAACTCCAGTGTACACATATAGTCTTACTCCCATCCCATGAACTTTACGAGGCTTAACAGATAGTTTAATTTTATGAGACTGAGGTTGCCGCCGTTTTTCTGCAGAGAGCTAAAAGTAATTTTCCTTCCTTGTGGACTAACTAATGATTTTTTATCACTGTTAAGTTTTATGGATACACGACTTTAAAATCACAAAAATTATCTTATGTAGGTAAGGTTGATGTTGCACTTCTTATGGGTCAAATTTAGGGAAAAAAGTTATTTAAATATCTGTAAAAGGGTTCACAGGCGTTGACCTTCTAAAACGGCCTGTAGAGCGAATGTCAAAAGCACCTAAAATACAGGCCAAATAATTATGTTATACTGGCTATAATAAACGCTTGGAAAATTGCAGCCTTTAAGAAAAAAGCATTTTTTTGCATCTCTCTTTTTGAAAGGGGGCTTTTGGCTTACTTAAAAAAAAAAAACATAATTATTTCTAATTCTCCTCAACGTTAAGAGGTTCGTGAGTTATAGTGTTATCTTTCAAAATTAAGACACACCAACCTAAGATTACCATACGTACCCCTTTTTCGTTTTAAAACTGGCGTTGTCCCCCCAAACTCAAAATGAGTACAGAAAAGTCCCCCTTTTTTCACTCAAAAAAAAGACAGCTTCAACCTTGTCTATTTTATACCCTTTATATGGTTAGATTTAGGAAGCAATAGTGAACACATGCATACAAAGTAAATTTCGGTATGTATTTTAATTTCTTTTAAATCTGAAACTGAAGTCTAATTTTTTGATGTTCGTTAAAATGTTTGTAACCCTAATGTAAAAGTTGTCCCCTAAAACTGTATAATGTCTCCTTTTTCTCGTTTTGCAATACCGTTTCTGGTGACTGGCAAATTATCAATCATTTGTCAGCCTGTCAGCACAAAGACTGTCTTGGGCTGCGCTGCCTTTTCAAAGCGTCATACTGTCAAAAAAGGGGATCATCGTTCATGTTTAATACGGCGATTGTATTCAGTTAAATTTGAGAAATCATCTTTTTAAAATTATCGCTCGGAAACGCTTCGAGTTCCGTTTAACAGTAGGTATCCCTTTTAATGCGTCAGAATTTTTGGCCGAGTAAAAACGCCATTCTACATGGTTTTTGAAAATTATACACTCAGTTTAAATTATTTTTCATTAACCCATGACCTGATTGAAATTTCTAAGTTTTAATACCTTTGCAAAGCGAACTAAGGATCGCAATGCTCTGTAAAAAGCTATAGTCTCGCTGGTACTAAAGGCTTACTTTCCGGTTGTATGAAAAATTGTTTCCTAAGGTTTGTAAAAATTCACTTTTTGCTAGATTTGAAGCCGATGGAACATGATTTAGAACATTACTTGGGTCCTATTCCGAGAGGAAAAGACAGTTTTCTTTTTTATTTTAGGAAAATATAGAAAATAGGCTTATTAAATTACCTGCCTATGAAAAATAACAAAGTGTATTCTATTAGGACTACGCAGTATTCTTCAGAAGTTCATTAGACGTCTATACGTGTATAAAAATCACCTTTTGCTCTGAAATTTCGAATATAAAATTTTGACAAGTAAGTAGGTACCTGACCTACCTACAATCCTACATCGTAGGTGAATCTATAAAGAATGTGTTATAAGGAGTTGTGGACGGGGCCAGGAACTGTCCACTTATCAAATGAATTTTATTCATTTTATTCATTCACTAGGAACTGCATAAATTTTTTTTTCTTGGGCTTGGAGATGAAAATAGTAGGCCTATACCTTGGTTTCATTCGATTTATCCTTTTTATCCCGCTAGATCGGGAGCGACAATTTGTACACTGCAAAATGTTTTAAATTTGTATGAGGAACTAGCTGCAACCACTATCACTTCGTTTTGTCCGAAAAATGAGAATAAATCGATTTTCCTTAGTTTTATTTTTGTTTAAACAAATGAAATACAGCATTACGAACAAAGAAACAGCGGCGGTTATCGATTTATAGCTTCATCGAGTTTCTTCGCAGCGACCGCCTAGTAGCTTAGTGATTCTACCGTGAGCCGATTTCCCCTAATCAATGTGTAATAATATGGACGCAGGTCGTAACCCTCACTAGAGGACCCAGTCGGTAATGGGTATCATCTTCAACTGGACTTGTTATATGATACTTGAAATTGAAATTTTCAACGAAACCTGCATGCATCTCATGTGTATATGTAAATTAGCACAAGTTCAGATAAGGGTCAGTGATATTCTTCATCTGGCCCAGTGCAGTCCATAAATGATATTACTGGTTGCCCACAGACTCACAGATCCCCAATGACACAGAAAAATAGCACAAACCGACCTCGCACATTTGTTCTAATTGAAATTCTGCACGAGTATTTGCTTATGTCCTAGGAATGCAATTTGTTTCTACTATACTTTTGCGATGTTATTTTGATGGCGTCGTCAAAAGTAAATTCAAAAAAAAAAAAAAAAAAAAACAAGACGAAGACAACTTTGTTTGTGTAAAATAATTTTTCTGCCCGACTTCGACCTAAAAACCAAGACCAAGTCGCGCTATTCGAATTGGAGCCGTGATGACGGCATTAATCACAGAAATATGTAATCATAGTAATTTCTACCCCCAAGTGGCAGATCACAGCAAATTTTACTGCTGGATAGGAAAATTGATTTTTCCCAATTGAAATTGCGAGTCGTTAATCCGAGAGACCAAGCTGAGTGTACTTCTGATGGAGACGGGAGACCCATGCAGTAAGCTCTCTGCGGGCTGGCCAACTAACATGTATTTGTTGTTATATGTTGGCTTGTGTTGATGTGTGTCTTGGAACCATGGTTTCTTTTCTTTTCTTTTTTTTCTGTCGCGCTCTCCGGCACTGCTTTGGCTTTGGCTTTGACTCTGACTCTGGCTCTGTGTGGTTATTACACTCTCCGCCGGCACTAGGTAACTAGTTCAATATCCGCGAATAACCTTTCGGTCGGTTGGTTTGTTCGTTGGCTGCCTGCCTTGTTTGCTTGGCTGCCAGTCAGCCGGCTGCTTTGCGATCGCTCCTCAACATGAATTTTTATTTTATTTCTTCTCGAATTATCTTGACGATGACGATGTATAGATCTTCCGCATATCCATACCACCGCTGTTGGTTGGTCAGCCTACAGTGAAAGAAACAAGTGGCGGGAGAGAAGGCAAGTGCTCAACTTTGTTGCTGAATGGATTTGTGAATAGATTTTTATTTTCAGATGGATGGTTGCAATATTGATCAGTGATCTGGAGGAAACGTGCCGACGGTGTTAGGTTGTGGGTATGCAAACTCAAGTCAAAGGGGAATAATTATGCGGCTTTAATCGAGATGCCATAATTCCCAACACTTGATTGTATCAATTTAGATTGAAATTGGTGAGGGTCTCTGCGGTGGGACTTTGAGCGTAGCTTAGGGGGTATTTTGCATAACCAAACCATGTATAGGTATGTTACGTAGGTGGATTGTAAAAAGAGTTGACACATATTTTGACAATGAACAGAAAGTGTACGCAATGAGTGATCTACAACCACAATTGAATTTGCCGCCCACTTGTTGTGGAGCACAATTCAGTTTTAAAATGCGAGTTATATAGGTGTAGGTACTGCGATTTTTTTTCAGAGAATCGTTAACGGATCTGTGGCATGAAGAATAGGCTGTTTTTTTTTTGCCAAATTTTCGGATATAATGCAACAATACAATTTTTAAGGGAGCAGCTGAATACACCACCTACTATCGGTATCCAAGACGATATGCTCGTATGTAGGTATAGGTATTATTATCATCAATATAAATGTAAAGCGTATTTTTGTTGGAAGTTTACTTTTCGGATTGCAAAGTTTTGTTGAGCCAACAATCAATTTGACAGTTGAAAGCCATTTAGTGCTTATCTTGGCTTGCTATTTCTTAATGATACGACTAATGATACTACTGGAAAACTTGGGCACCACTTCTTCAAGCTACAACTTATTTGACGGGAGACGGTGAATTGTGCCCAATTTAACTTCAATATACCCACTGAAAAATGTGGCATAAAGTTAAAATATTTTGTTAATAATGAAAACAACGATCAAACTCACCTCAACATTACCATTTTATAGTGAAAAAACAGCATAATCTAGTACAAAAACTTAGACTGCGAAAAACGAAATATCATATTGTAGCTTTTGTTAATAAGATCCGACAGAATCACAGCAAATAAAGAACTATGTACATCAAGTTATTGGTAACCCAATAAATGAATTTAACTGCCATTTCCGTATTCATGTGTATCTAAGTTTCATTTATAATTCTGATCCAAACACTTTCACAGTTTGCATCGCCTCCTTACCTTCCTAATATTATCGGATCATTTTGCTGGTGAATCATACCTGTATGATGAAAGAAAGTTTCAATACAGCTGAAACTTAAAACTACCAACAAATTCAATTACTGTAAGCGTCAGTTATTTTCCGCAAGTCTTTCAACTATAACAGTCATATGAATTCATCTGTAATGATGGTCGATAAGAACTTCGGCAAACAAATATACCCAACTTGCTTGCGGACTTTTTATTAAAGATACGAATCTTTGGCTACCGAATCATCGCCCAAAGCGTTACCCCACTCGGTATTTATTTTTTTTCTTACAGCCACAAGTGTTAATTCCACCAACAATTGCCTTCGCTTCGAGGAGATTTTCATTTCTTTCACAGCGAGTATTTTTTTCAAAATCCAAGCAGACGTCATGTCAGTCAAGCTGCCATTTATGTCAACCGTTGGAAAGTTATTTCGCCTTCCGATCGGCTTGGCCATTCAACTCACCTATATTGTACGAATGACCGCCATTGCGACGTCACATCCGTGGCTTCCGTTCCAGCCATCAACGAGCTCGGAATGTCGTGCATATTTGCTTATGAGTGACTCTTGGCTTGTAAGCTACACGCTGCCTGGAGAAGTGTGTGCGTAATTATAACTGAAAAAAAAAACACACAATTTCATTCATAACGAATGCATTAATTGAAAAGTTGGAATTGAAATATGCGTAACGCATATAAAGAAGGTAATTGCACTTTTCTATACAGTCGGTAGCGGCTGCGGCTTATAGGCTTATACTAAGCCCTTTGCGTCGACGACTTCATTTACGTGACATTCGATCAAGTGAAGCGTTGTCGGCTGTAATAGGAATAAATTTAATTTACCGTTGACGAAAATAACACACTAAAGTCTATACAAAAATAAACACCACTGACTTGGAGGCGGTCGATAGATAAAAGAGCGCTTCAAGTCGTGTGCATGTCGGCCTCAGGCATGAGGAATCATCATCAAAGCACTTTGTGGTCGTGAAATTAACAGGTCACGATATGAATCGAGGAATCCATGATTTTGTGTGTCGATTCCTCTTGCGGTTGTTCCACAACCCAGAACCTGAAATTCATTTGTTTTCTTCAATTTAATAGGAGAATTTAAAGCCGACAATGGTGTTGCACGTGTCCCCCAGGGCGCGGGCGGTACAGTGCAGTGGAAAGCTAGAAATGAGCTTAATTATGGTCTGGAGATTATCGTCCCAACTGTTGTTAAATTTGTGATGATAGGTTGAGCTGGTTTGATGTCAATTAGGCTCTAAGTCCATGCACAAAAATTTAAAAGCTTAGAAATGTGAAGCTTAAGATCATGCTGTCGCCGCAGCACTTCTTGTAAAATTGAGGTGCATATACTTGTAAGCAATAAAATTAACAAATAATTTTTAGTTTAGTAGTGGGAATACGACATGAGTTAGCACTAGTATGAGACACAGCTATTTTGACTACAGAGTTACCATGAGCTACTGTTTAGAGTACAGCAACAGCTACGAGTAAACAAAGGTAGTCTCTTAAAGATGATAGATGGTGTTTATTGCTGTTTGATAAATTATGACTTAGATCAGTATAGACTATTTCCTTTCCCATATTACTTAAATTTTTTTTTGAAAATTGTTTCTTATTGAAAAACCGGTTTTAATGACAAAGTGCAGTTGGCTCAAAAGGTTTTTCAATGAACGAAATTTTTCGGGTTTTGGGGCAAAGCAAACTAACCACGAATTCATCAGGCTAAATTCCGCAAAAATGTGTTATTTATGGTAGTTTTTACTTGGTTTCTTTCACAAAAATTTACAGAACCAATCCGGACTTAAAAAATAGAGGAAAAATCTAAGATCACCAATTTTTTTCCAATCACATTTTTAATTTCATTAATGATAATTTACATTTAAAAAAATTTATGTTTGAAAACGATTGAGGCTCAAACATTTTTTTTACAAAAAGTAAGTTCATTTCATTTCACTTTTGGTACTCTTTTTCCTCGACAACCGAAAAACTCGTTAAAGTGAAAGAGATAACCTGCAAAGTTTTTTTGCAAGACAAAATAATCGTTTTTAGAATATGAAGAAATAGAGTGAAGCATTTGATCAGCATGGATGTAAGCAGATCTTCTTTGAAAGGAGTAAAGTCCAAACCCTGCGACTACCACGATTTGCAACTCGTTGTCAATGTACAACGTTGTCGCACAATAATCTGTAGGTTTGACATTGATTTATGGACTTGAAAGGTGTGCTTATTAAACTAAACATAAGTAAAAAACAAGAAGGTTCAAATTAAATATTCCCTTAGGGGTAAGACTCATTTTATTACCAGCTGCGTCGTGTTTGGTTAGTTGTTAAATATCCAACTTCTGTCTTTATTTGCATTCATAAGGTCTTAATTTTAGTAGCTTCATAAAATATCGTTATCCGCATTGGCGACTTTGAAACAATTGTTTCACCTTGAAAAATATCCCGTTGCTCATAATGCAACCGAATTTCGCAAACCATGGTTAATAGCCCTCTTATTTCTAAAATTAAATAATTTACTTCAACAATTTTAAAGGTCTAGATCTAAGAAATTGAAAAAATTGTCAATATTTAAGTTGACTCGAAGAAAATTATTATTAAAAATCTTTGATGTTTTCATGTGAAATAAAGTAATTTTTCTTCGAAGATATCCACTTGCCAATTGACACAAAAACACAAAAGTTTTTACTCGTAACTCCTCCAATTTTCAAATGTACGTTGATTCTATTAGCAGGTATAGGTTGTATTTCCGCGGTTGTGGGCAAGATATTGTTCGCTTTAAACACTTACAAGTGACAAGTATAATGCTTAAGGTTTGTGCTGCTTGCACATTTGTACATTGCAAATTAATTTTTCCCATCCTATCAACCGAACTGTTTCAACTTCCATCAATTACGAGTAGCTATGTCTATGTGAACACGTACAATTACAGTGTCAACTTTTCCATCGAAACAGAGCAGACGTATGTATTATGAATGCAATCACTCACGCGGCATAATAAATTGAATTAAGTATAACAGCCCGTTAATTTCTATTTCTCATTTAATGTTTCACTCATTGTTTGTTCTAACCAACAGAACAACCAAAGGCAACAAGTCAACAAACTAAGAGTCAAAAATATTATTCTTTTCATAAAAGCAGATAAAAGAATTAACCAAAATGCCATTGAACTCATCCATTTAGTTGTGAGCGCCGCCGCCGCAGCGCAATGAAAACCGACCAACTCTTTGCGAACCATTCTGTTCTGACAATGTCATTGACCTTCCGAATAATGTGTTTCATATCATATGGCCTCTCTTATGCTTTTTCGGATGGTCTTCTTCAGCAACAGTTGTTGAAATGAAGAAGCCATGATGACCATTCTTTGTGATTATTCAATGTGCCGAAGAAGAACTCAAAATGTAAGCAGCTACATTTTAACAAATATAATAACGTCGAAACCAACTCTTTTCCTCTTACCCATTCTTTACCATTGTAATTGTAATCGTGATAGCTCGGTGTGCGTTCTGCTGGCGGTGTGAGAGAGAAATTTGCAAAATTACCGTTATCGCCTCTCTTAGCCACAGGTACACCATGATAAAAGAGTTCTAATTTACAACAATAGCAAATCCTGAACACGCAAAATACCCTCATAGATATACAGTCGTTGAATATCTTCTAATTCGTTTCTGCGCACAGTAGCGAGAGAAGAAGTAATTGAAAAAAAAAAAAACTCTTTACCAGTACATCGATCAGCTCAACAGGTAACTGTCGAACAGGTAGATGCTCTGGCTCTCTTTTTTTTTTCGCTTCCGCCTTGCATTAGAATAAGAACCTTTCCTGCTGCAGTGGTATTTGTGTAATCACCAATCACTCGCACGGGTGTTTCTCTTCTCACTCCATAAACGACAAAAAATCTCTTATTTCTGGTTCTATCTACCTTTTGCTTTAGTATGCGTGTTAAGACGCACATACACAAGGTATTCTTTCGGCTCTTCTGCTCACTGATGATACGCTCGACAGCGACGAGTCTGGACTGGGAATTGAGAATCATCCGTGATTCAGTTTTCCGTAAGCAATAACACGACATAGACGGAATAAAAATTCTAACCAATTTCGCTTCTTACAACATCTAATGGAATGTAGCAATTTTTGCGAAGCGATCTTGGCCGATGATTTGTTAAAAAAAAATAATCAAAAACAGAAATAAGTTTACGCGAAATAAAAAAAATACAATCGGAATAAAATCTGAGACTGGAATAGACTCTTATTGACAGGGACATTTTTGGATAACAACTTTGGATTACTTTGCAATAAAAACCCACCACCACCCACCTCGGTCTGTTGATTAAAAGTGAACAAAAAGTGCGAGTCTTTCGAGTGAGACACAATTTGGTTAGTTGCCATCAAATAGGAATATGAATTACAAGTTTTAGTGATAAATAAGTGTAGAAAAAAGGAATAAAAAAAAAATGAGAAGGAAATAAGCACCAGCTTTTCTAGCACCACACGGAGTAACAGAAAAGGATTAACACTACAAAACCACCTTACAACATGACCGGATTAACCGAAAAAGGATTACAATAAGGATCAATAGCGCACAGACATGTCCACCAATGGTAAGTTCCGATTTTACCAAATGCCTGTAAAAATAAAAACAAAAGAGTTGGCGAGCGAACTGGATTTTCGGTTTGCACTTCAAGCTGTGGGCATTTGTGAAAATCAACCGTAAAATGGTAGATGCTGCTTTAAATCGAAGTCTTATAATACCGAAAGCAGAGTAAACAAGTGTATGCCATATCTGATTAGCGTTATTCGCTTTCAGACTTGACTCGTCACTCCAATCACACTCGAGCCAAACCTACCTAAGTGCCTGACAAGTAAGGGTGAGATAGAGTTTCCTTGTGCATTTAAATGAATTGCTTTCAGCTGAATGGATTAAAAACACATACACACGTTCAACGTTGGTCTTAAACGTCCGCTCCCCTCGGTTGCATAAGCTCCACTGCGCAGCATTTCGACTCGTTATTACATCACAACACCTGCGGCATGATCGTGCAACTAGAACTGATGTTAATTGCAGTTGAGAGGCTTTCCTGAGCGAATTAGTCACTTCTGCCTGTCAACTACGTATATGGCGGCATTTTTGATTTGTTTCAAATACACATAACTATAATTATAACTTAATTTATTTACTAAAAGCTTACCACACAAAAGTCCTTGACTTTGACTTTTGTTGACTTCTCTCTAGCTCACATCGCTGTGATTTCTTCGCTCTGTCTCTGTCTATGGCTTATTCATTCGTGTTTCTCGGGGTGTCAGCCCAGCTTGAGATTCGCGCAATTCAATTTCATTATCAAGGCTGAATATAATTACGAGTATTTTACGTTCTACGTAGTTTGCTATAAATGCAGGCTTTTATTTGTTTACCTGGAATCCGATTGAGAATTAAATTTCGATTTCAGTTTCGATTCAAAGCGCGCTCAATGTCAATGACATTCGTACTCCCCAAATCGCATAAATTTCAAACTTTGACATCTACTACGAGTATACAAACATTAGAACCTGTTGTATTGTGATATTATTTTTGTGAGCAATGGACAATTATTTACGACAGTATTGTAAGTGAAAATCGAAAATTAATTCTCTGGCAAATTGGTGAGAATAAAACGTGAGAATTACTGATCAAGGTCTTCGCTGTCGCCAACACCCCTCTATACCGTGTTACGTAATGAGATAATTATTATCAAAAAAATTTTTCGTTGTTGTTTGCGCCGATTGTAATATTTGTGTGCTATTGCTGTTGGTCATCATTAAGTTTTCAATATAATTGTCATAATCATTACAATTACGTAAGTTCTGCTTTTAAGTATGGGTAAACAACAGGCAAGCTAAGTGAGGAATTAGATTGTTGGATAATATCTGTATTTTCCAAACAGAAAAAAAACTTATTCGCTTTTTGTTTGCTTTTAGCGATTCATTTGAATGCCAAGGTTAATTAAAATAGGTTTATGAAAAAAAAAAAAAATGGCTGACCATGGGGGAAGTAGTTAAGATTCCATGCGCTGACAGCTTAATGACAGTCAATCACTATAGTGCATCCGCGATTGATTGATTTCTTAGTTCAATTCGTTTCTTTATATCACGGCTTTCTGTAGAGTTGATCCCTGACAGGAATTTGGACAAATTAATCTAGTTGGTTAAAGTACTGGAAATGAGTTTGGTACCTGAATCAAAAGATTGCTTTGCTACTGAAAGATCGATTACCGTCGGTACTACGTCGGCTTACAAAAAAGCAAAATAAAAAGTAAAAAAGTGACCAAACACTCTAGCATTCTACATACGTTCTACAGGAAATCTTGTGGAAAATTTTGAACTGTGTGAAATGTTTATTTACTCGTCAGCATTGCCCATTCTCACAATTCACCACATTGCTTACATGTCAAGCGATGTAGTCGAGCGGACTTGGATACCGAAGCCATCATGCCTCTAGGATGTGATCCCTCTGTTCGTCATTCAAATCTAAAGGGATCTTGTTTTGAGAATGAAAGTCCCCGCGATAGTCAATTCCATGAAGATCTTTTTAAAAAGTGATCCTCGATAAGAACTGAATTAAGTGCATTATTCCATATATTTCCAAACAAATGAAGTTACCTTAAGAATGTTATACAAATTTTTGCACAACGCCTTTCATAATTTAGTCATATAACCGGGCATTTGGTTTTATGACTGCGATCTGAAGGTGATCGCACCAGCTACTTACAAGGAACACCAAATTAAAACTTTTCAGAACTGAAAGGTTCAATAATTAGAATTGTATTCACAGAAATTGCAAAATTATAACTAATTTGGAATGACTCAATGTTTATATCTATTTTAAAAAGACTCAAAGCCCATGGACGCTGAGATCATCAGGTTCTTCGTTCTGTCGTTGATCAGACAACACATTTTTGGCAATGCTGAAATAGAGTAGGAACTAAAAAGAAACGTAAAGAGTTGGTCTTCACATAGTCAACAATCGATCCCAAGTGATATAAGTCAAATGATAAAATGATCTTCTACGATCGCAAAAAAAAAATGGGGATGTTAGTTGTCAAACAGCAACATGCAAGTATGAGAAGATTTACTTTATGTACCATACCATTGGTAAGACTAAAGAGATTTTGCTTATCCGAATGATGATCCACACTAGCTCGCAGTACATCAGTTTCTCTATCTTCAGGTGATCGAGGAGCTGTTCGAACTCTGTCTTAAAGTTATTGACTCCTTTGTTGGTGCGTGCTTGCCAACGCTTGAGGCACCTCTACTTGGCCTTACCAGCGACGATCTTCATTGATCGTGTTGCAATAAGCGATACAAATATCAGTTTCAGTTCAGCTAAGATAATTTTTTAAATTAATTTTTGTCCCCCAAAATGTCAGCGTGGATGGTGTACACTAGAAGGATTTTTTTTACAAATAACCGACATAAATAATTCCTATATATGGCTACACGAGAATATCCATCCAGTCTGGAGAACAAAATAAAGAACGCAAATAAGTGCGGACACAATTCTGCGCATCAGAAATAGCTAGGTATAGCCACCGTATAAATAAAATTCCCAACTTTATCGCACCTCCAAAGGGAGAAGAAAGACGCGCTGGCGGTGAGAAGTGAGACACGACATCGAGGTTGTTGACCATTATCCCATGATGGTGGCAATAAACACCTATTAACCATAAAAACTTCAAAACTACACATTCGCCTCTTTGTTTCTGCTTCTATTCGCGCACGCAGAAAACACCTTGAAATGAAAATGAAAATCATCTCATAAGGCCTCATATTCGCGTGCCCGGACTGTCACTACCACAGCGACAAATAACCGACACGTTTCGGTCAAGAATCCAAGCAGAATAGAATCACGCAACAAATTCTTCTCCCATAGTATCATCATCATCAGCACCAGTCAGTACCATCATCAGCATCAACATCAACAACAACAACAACAACAACAGAAAAAACAGCATCAATATCAGCGGCACCTAGAGCTTGAATGTATGCGATTTAATAGCATATCATCATAATCATGTGGTTCTATCAAAGTCGCCTCTATTCTTCGTTTACTTAGAGACTCGCTCCTCGTGCCTGGCGCAAAGGTCAATGTATCCGAAGACAAATGCCAAAGAACTTTACCCCACCACCGAACTACACGATGACGACGAAGACGAGTGGGTTTCACTACCATTATCATTTGCCTTCTATTCTCTAATTTACACTAGTGTATGGTGTTGGACTTTTGTTCAGTCGGGTTTTTTTTTTTGTCTATGGTCATTTGCCTTAAGACTGGCTGGCGAATTGAAATCAAGAAAGACCACGATAAGCCATTAGAAGGAGCAGAATCCCTCAACCTCAACCGAAGAAGTGCTTAATTGTGCCCCGGCAGAGCGTCATATCATAACCCTCATGCAACGCACAAGTATCAAATTCACTTGCACTCTTCTTCGTCGGTTGGCAGTGGTGTGTGCTGCTGCAAGGATGCCGATGAAAAGAATTCATTGACCACTTAAAGAGGTTGCTGGACTAGAAAATCCCAACACAAAACACACACACACAGACACATTCTACCAACCAGAAAGTCGCCCAGGTGGGTTTGATCGGCTTGGTTCAATGAACGTCTCTCGCTCTTATAGTGGCTTTCCTAACAAACGCCAATCCTGTACCAGCCCAGCCCAAGAGTATACCTTCAAAGTGCATTCGCCTTTCCCGTGAAATGGTTTCATTTTCGTTTGAATCTCCTTCCCCAACAGCACTGTGGAAGCAAGTACAAGCCATCTCCCGGCCTCCAATGTCTCTATAGACAACGGCAGCAGTTAACCCAAGCTGAATTCACTTTGATGGTTGTTAGAGAAATGAGGCTGCATGTGTTATAACTTGGAATGAAGGGAAACCAGTTCCAAAAAGGCTCTTGCTCTCGGAAGAAGAACAAGAACATGTACTCGTACAAGAAGAACCATGGTATAGAGGGAATCACTTGCCGTGAAAAGGGCGTTCAACTGTAGAATATGAGCCCGCGCGCACGCTTCTCGATTGTTTCACTCGCCTCCCTATACCTTCTGTCTTATACGTGTGGATTATAAAACTGTCTGTTTCACTCTTATTTTCTTGTTCTTGTTTCGGAGCGATTCCTTCGTTCTTCGCCGACTTAAGCGATCGAGTTTTTACGGGGTTAAGGGACTCGTATCTCATCCACATGTCGACCCATCCGTCATTTGATGTACCCAAAGGGAGAGAGAGAGAGAGAGAGGCTAACTTCCATTTGCCAGTAAATTTGAGAACACACATAATTTCGTTGACTTGCATGTTACCAATTCAAGCCTTGGCTAAGTATGGTGTATCTGTATGGGGATCGTCGATGCCCTTTATTTTGCGCTCGCTCTTGAATTGCTGCGTCCAACCTTGAACCGCGACAATGAACTTGCCATGTGTCTCTATAGACTTTTGATGGTCATTTATTCGGTGGCTAATGGTGGTGGAGAGGCCGCAGCGCCATTGTTGATCGTGAAATTGATGGATTTGATTTTCGTTCTATCGAATGATAAAACGTTTTATTTATAGAGAATTTTTCATATGGGATAATCCCATCAAAGTGATATCACTCTATGAAGGCATGTTAAAGAGATGGAAGTTTTAAAAAATGTGTTTATAATGGTTGACGGTCTTTAGCATGATGTGTTCTATCGAAATAGAATGGTAACCTGATGGTAGTTCCCGTAAACCCTACGATTCCCAATTCTAATATGGAACTGGTTGCATTCATAACTGAATGGGTTCATGTATTTACTCATCCAGCATCCGACTTTGCAATAGAAACAATCGATTTGTTGATGAATGATACGTTTTGCTCATGGGATTTTTGAGTCTGATCTGTATCTTTGCCTGTTTTTAATTGCACGTAGTGTCTATTACATCTGCCGTCCATAGGAATCCTTTGATCAATAATTGACAAGCTTTTATTTACTGACTTAGGTGTTTACTTACCTTTCCTCGTTGAAAATTTTAATTGCTTCGATTCACCTTAAAAGAATCTTTTGATAAAACAAAGCAGGCACCTAAGTTCGTCAGAATCTATTATAAGAAAAAACCTTCTCCGCATCAAGCTCGGCTTTGATTTGATTTGCCTAAGGATTTACCAAACATTTTCCAAGAAAATCTCACCGTGAACATGACTTTATCTAGCTCGATAGGCTGCATTACACCGAATCTGTCAAATCCTTGTATGGAATTTTGGTGCGATAGGTTCTAAAAGTACCCCACGCCAAACTGAATTGGCCCTTAAAATACCACACCGAGCACGCTATTCCTCAGCAGTGGAATACCGCTAGGTTCACATAATGTAATCTGAGACCAATCAAACTAGATACCTGCTTTTACAATAATTCCATTCGATATTTGATCAAATTCATACCCACCTTTTCAATAAAAATCGCACGACATAACCTTTGTGTTGATGACCCAACCAATATTGTGTCATCGGTTGACGGGGCCTCCCTGTGTGTTGGTCTTCTTCTTTGCACACTTTCTTTGACGACAGGGAATATAAAAGAAGGAGAACTGCAATCGAACACATGTGGGTAATAAATTTATTTGCATAACGTTGCACATTTCACCGCACATACTCGTTACTCGTATACAGGTTCCTCCGTCGTTGTTTGTTATTGCCTAAGAGGGAGGCCTGTTGTTGTTCTTTCTTTTTGAATGTCCCAACGGTAAAACTTGTTGGTATGCAATAAAAAGGAAGCCGGCATGCGGGGAGAATTTTAATTTCAAGATCGCCGTAGGTACTTACATCCAAATGCACAAATAGAGCTCAAAAACTCCTTTGCTAACCGCAATTAGTCAGCAGCAAAATGTAATTTTAACACCAAAAGGTGAATGACCGACCTACTCAAGCGCTACCAAATAAGTGCAATCCACACAAACACTCACACACTCATCATTCACACAACAAGTGTTGAATGCAACACGCGCAACATTCATTCTGTTTGAAAGGGTTACCGGCATACGGAAACAAAGCAGAACACCGGTGCGGTGTTGCACAGCCCAACATGCACACAAAAACACATCTGACACAATGGCGACGATGCAACGACCCATTGGAGCAGTACACAATCTCGTTCGAATGTCAGGGTTGTTTTGCCTATGCTATAGCATACGACAGCCACACTTTGAGTGGATTGTATTTTTTGTTGGAATGGACTTGTGAACAAGCGTTTGACACTGACTTCGAGTTGAAAACCTTTGAAAATTTGAAATTTTTGATGGAAAAAAGCTTTTTCTGTGTCCCGAAGAAAGCTTGCGTACACTGACAGAAAATGTGAATGCACTTCTTGTGTGCGCTCAAAATGGAATGTAACTGAAGGCTGAAAATGTGTTAAGAACGTGTTGTGAATGTGTAATGCCAAGTGGCTAGAAATGTTCCGCAAGCATGTATGTGCGATGGACACTTTTCATTATAATGTTCTAACGGAAGATTCATTTGATATCGCTAGCTACGTGTTCGTTTTTTAATAATTTTAGCGTTGCAATGGGGCTTCTTCCTGTATGGAGGTATTGGAAGTCATGACTTATGCGCTTCTGTTTGGATGTTTCTTAAGGTGTGTCTGATGGGAGTGAATGGATGGGAAATTTGATATGCAGGAGATGATAATCATGTGGTTAGGTTAGGTATCTACGTCCAGAGACTCACATCGGGTTTATATTAGGACAAATGCGATTGTAAAGTTGAATTATGAAGGCGGAGATTATTTGTTATATTTTTTCCAACTCCTAGAAGATCCACCAAGTTTTACAGACAGCATTTTGAACATCTGTTCAAATTTACAGCCGATCTATTTAAATCAGCTTAGTATCTCCAATCTTAATATTTAGGGATAGGTATACTGAGGACGTGAAAAGACTCATGTCATGAAAACGACATCTTCTGTTCATCACCTAAAGTTGAATGCGTTTGGGAATACTTTCCATTAGATTTCGTAAGAGTTACTCATATGCGTATGGAAATAGATTTTAAAAGCACCAGCATAAACTGTCATTTAACCATGTTTGGCCATGTGCCATCCTCTCTCGAATATACTTTGGGATTCCAGTTGGTTCCAATGCAAGTCGCATACCTAACTGCGTATTTAACACATCGCATCGAGTTCATCGCACTCTCTTGCAGAGATAGGTCGATGCCTCCGTTCATGTACATTAGCACTCAGTCAGTGCTCAAGCATAATGTCCTTCGCAACCAATAACTTGGGCACACCTTAGAAGGAGTCCTTCAACAAAAAGCACCTTTCCACTTAAGGGGCCCTTGAAATCGTTTTCAATCGTCACCATATCTCTGAGATGAAAACTTCCTCGTAAATTAATTAATCTTTTCCAACAACAGTTTGTGCAAAAATCAATACCCACCGACTACGTCGTCGACTGCAGTGCCTAGAAGCGAGAGTAAAATGTCTCGAAAATTGGTAGACCGCAGAAAAAAGGCGATCCACAACACCTCCCCCATGATAGTCATATTCCACCACCTCGACTCGTGATTATTCTGGAAGGAACTGCTTTTATTTTTTTTTTCCCGTCTACTGAATTACAAAAGTGCAACGCACTCCGAAACGCAAACATCGACTCCGGTCCGGACTACCCCAAGAGCATCGTACACAAGCATGAAACCATCGCATTTGCAATACCAGCAGAAGAAGGGTCATTCACACCCAAGGACGTTCATTCGCTTTCCCACCAACAAGTTGTACGCTGTGATATGCGAAAGCTCTCTTCTGATGCCACCCCGTCTCTTCAATTAAAGTGATTTACGTGCACCGCATCACCACCACTCGCCTCCGTGTACCGTGTAGCGCGCACACAAAAACAAAAACTTTTACTGCTGTGCTTTGGTGGGATGAGTGGCGCAACCCTTTTCACTGTGACGTTCGTGTGGATGTGATGTAATAATTTGTTGTTGTCTGCCGCTGTAGGGAAGGGTGGCTGCAAAACTTGTGCACATTTCGTTTTCTCTTGTCTGTGGTCATGATGACGACTGTATGAGGGGATGGAATACAAGAACGAAAATTGAAGGAAGAAAAAAGAAAAACGTGGAGCATCGTCCTTGCCCACCCCATGCTTAGTACTCACACACGGAGTCACTGTCAACAGCATCATAGTCGCCGTATAGCCATTCAAGGCGAGCAGGGAGAAGCAAGACTAACTATTGCAGATCCAACCAGCGTGACGCCCTCCTTTATGGGCTTAAAAATTATTATAGTTTTGCGGCCAAATACAACAACAACATTATGGGGGAACCGGCACCATGTGAATGTGTGCGTTCGTGTGCAAAGTGCAAAAGGGAACAAAATTTGAAATGGCGCTTTCGATTGCAATTTTTTCTCACTGTTCTGCTGTTTGTTGCTATAATTCTTCCCTATCCGGTTGTTGACCTCATCGTAGTCGTCGTCGTCGTTGCTGTAGACACCATCGATGTCCGCCGACCGCCAACGTATGCGGAATTCACTACACATGAATGTAATTTTGCAATTCTCCGCTGTACGTTGTGCAAGGATTAAAAAAGAACCAATTTCCAATGCAAAAAACACATAAAAATCCTTGCAGCCACACAGAGTTGCAGAATAGCAATAGCAAAAGCTTTTTTTTTCGGTGTGCAATTTCGCCATCGCGCCGCACTAACACCACTCTGTGTGCGAGTGTGTGTATGCGATGTGCAGTAATAGCACCAGCCAAGCCACCAGCCAGAGCCAGCACAACGAACAATTCCTTGTGCCCTGTCCTTTGCTGCTGCTTTATTGGTTTTAGTCCTATCCCGGGATGGTATCGTGTAAGGCAGGTCATGGCGTCGACTGTGCTTCCTATTTTTCTGTAGTTTTTGTAAATTTTAAAAAGAATTTTTCATATTTTTCATCGCTCTGTGTAGTTTGAGAACGGAAAGACTGAATAAACTCTAAAGTTAAATAATATATACAGGTAGATACTAGACAAAGAAATATGCAGTTGTTAAGAAAAAAGTTAGTGAAGTATCTATCGTACTTTCGCAATATTTTCGCATCGGTGAATTTTTTCAAATCGCGTTTGAAGTGAATCTTCTCCGAAAGGAGGAATCTATACAATGAACCCAAAAATATGGTTAGTGTTAAAAAATTAAGAAAAAAAAAAAAATAAGTTAACAAAATTGTTCATATTATTCTGCGTTCATCATGCATACCTACAATCTGTACACATCCTTGTTGGCGCAGAGTTCATTAACCTGCCCACAAACACCAGTGCTATCAGTGAACCACCCTTCGTGTTTCACCATCGCAGACACAGACATTATGTCTATGTATGGATGGGGATGGATTTCTTCCAGGATTCATGGGTCGTGGTGGATATTGTGGGTGGTAAGGCGAGCGTATAAAAAAATGAAAAGTGAAATTTCTCTTGTTCAGGAAAAGGGCTTTGCCCTTCTGTGAACGACCCGTGCCGCGACTATACAATAACAACAACGACGACGACAATAGAAGCTGCAGGAAGAAAAATGTATATACATGAAGTCAAGCCTTGTCTGAGGCGTAATAGCAGTAGGCATAGTACCAACAAAACTCAGCTGGTGTGAAACTTCTTGCACAGACACACACACTCAAGGATCAGCCACATCAGCGGGAAAGGGTTTGTTAGCCTTAGCATCACTGATTTTGCTATTGTGTGAGTGGCAGACAATCAGTCAGCTTATCCAGCCGACCTAAGAGTTCAATGGCCGCGAAGCTTTGTCGTCGGAGTAGTAGTAGTAGCCGTTGTCGACATTGTCGCTTGTTGTTGTTTCTTTAGGCCAACTACATCATCACCATGGCCTACCCCAAAAATTTCGTACATTGTGTCTGGCATTAATGCTGGGCCAAGAGAAGGGGTGGAGTAGACGCGACGCATACAGTATAGATTGTTTCTTGTGATTTATGCTAGGTACACGCAAATAATTTTGTAAATTGTTTCATTGCATAAGTGGGCGGTTGTTTCTTTTTTTTTTTCGTTTTTTGTGCGAGTGATTTCCTAAATGTTATAATGAATGAATTGGAAATTGAGTGAATGAATATTAAACAGCGGCGACATGAGAGTGCATCTATTTTTCTTTTTGCGTAGGAAAAGGGGTGACTTCGTTCATTGACCTATTACAATCAAGTTTAAAGTGATCGAATGTAAGAAGACATTGCATAAAGGTGTAGATAGGTTATGTACATGTTGTTGCATACAATTTGGATAATAATGAATTGCGATTTAACCAGTGAGCAACATCAACTTGTGAAGTAAAAAAATAGTGTGGTATGAGGAGAACCTATTTCTCAATCAGTTCTAAACCTATAAGCTATAGGCTTGAGACCAGCCGAGGGAAAGAATGGAACAGATTTAAGTCTGCACCGAGTTCGATTACCAGTTAATCGATACACGAAATAATGGAAGAGTTCGCTGAACGATTTTCTTAAATGTTTCCTTTCGAAGCTGTTGGAAGTCGAAACTTCCAAATTCGCTTCACGAAACTCAAAAACTTTTCAAACACTATAGATGCAGTAGGAGTATATTTCTTTTTTTTTCCTTGTTTTAAGAGAGGCTTCTATTTTTTAAGTAGTGTTTTCTTTAATAGAGGGTTTTGAATGCCAACGCCTCTAAAACAGATGACTTCCAATTTAATTCAAATATTAAAATATACTTTAGTACCTACTTTAGTACCTACGTTACCAAAAATAATATTCCTTAAAATTTTGAATTATATTTTAAATTTTTACATAGAATTCTTTACTTTTAAAAATGTTCAATCGATTTCGTTCGCCCGATCGTTCTGCTTAATTTGAAGCTTTATAAATGAAAGGAATACCTATTTCGTTTTTCCTTCAAAAATACATAGAAAGTGGAACTGTGAGCATTTGAAAAGGAAGGAAAATCTCGATTTTTGAAATGAAAAGTTAATTTCGTTATATTTTTAATAGAATTTCACTTCTCATCTGTATATGATCCTATGGAAAAAAATTAAAATCAGTTCAGTTTAGATAGATACTATTAACAAATTGTACATAACTTCGTTATTTCTCTATACTCAACATTTAGGGATATTTAGGATCAGTCTTTAGATGGAGTCGATTACATTGAAAGTAGGTATACCTAATAGCTTGTAGGTACCTGCTGTGCTGAGTTTTATGTCGAAAACATATTTATTGCTTTACAAATTATAGCAAGAAAAATATCCCAAACTGCTACGCACACACTTTTCCAAAGAACAATGATTTAAAATTAAAACTTTTCCCTCTTCATTGGTACAATTAACCCGTATCCAAATCAAATATTTCACTTCGAGAGCTTCATAAAAGTTTATTACACTTGCGATTAAAATGCAAAATTGGTATGCAAAAGCTTTTTCCAAAATAATACTGAAATACGTAGCTCCCTGCCAATATACCTACACCTAAATTGTTTTTTTAATTTAATTAAAAATTATTGCAACAATAAGCACCACCATAAACTACCCCAAAGCTCTTGTTAGATTAAACAAAACGTAAGAAACTTAACCTTGAGTTTAATCTATTGCATTTATTAACTTTACATAACAGAAAAAATTAAACCCCTTATCAATATTTCATTTAGGGCGATTTTCCCTTACAACACCAACACAGCCAAACGAAAGTTTATAAACATTTTAAAAGTAAAACTCTTAACAAAGCGAATGACTTTCACTGCGCAGTTTTATAAGCGCTCTATGGTATGTATCGCTATTGCTATTTCACATTAGATAACTTTGAACGGATTTAATATGGATTTCAAATTTGTTTACATTTTGCGTTACTTAATGATAATAAATTCATAAATTCGCGTTTTATACTTTATAGTGTTGTAAATGCAATTGGAGATTTTTCCATTCTAGGCACGGAGGTTTTACGACATGTAGAACACTTGGACATAATGCTATTTTGAATTGGAAATTTTATGGTAAATTAAATCATTTGTCTGTTGCTCAAAACTTGACAATCTTAAGAAGAACTTGACACAAAACCTTTGTTTCAATCAAGTTCAATGCTATGTATTTTACATTTTAACGAAATGTTAAGTATAAGACATGCCTAGTCCTACTCGAAGTGAAAATTTTTAGTACCTACCTTATTGACTTTGTAAATTTCTAAAGCTTTAACGGATATTCCCACCGTAAGGTTCTTATTACACAGGGTGACCCTCATTGAAGGCTTTAGAAAAAATAGGATTTTGAGGTATTTCGAAATTAGTTTTTCTCAATGAAAAAATAAAATTACCTTTCTTTAAAAAAAAATGGAAGTTTGTTATATACAAATATAATATAATTGAATGCCAACTGCATCATTCAAATGATTACTTCATTTATACCTACAATCAACTCCAATGCATAGAATATCAACTGAAAACATGTTCAATTAGCCAATATGCCAAGCACCGACTGGTACAGAGGTTATGATGGCGACAAATCGATTTAAATGACGCCAGCAATATCTGCTGCCGGTGGAAAACGCTTCCATAAGATTTATTCAATATGTAATCGCTCCCGCAAGCCGATATTTTGCTAAAAGCTGAGCAAAGCTCTCCATTCAAATATTAGGCAATATTAGAGATCTGACCCTTAGTAACCCTTCTGCCGGTAAAGACGGCCCTCGTTTGACTTGAAACTTCTAAAAATACTTTGTCTTTCCACCCACTGACGGCAGCACCAGCTATCAGCCGATTAGAAGCGAAAGTAATGATGAAAGTGCAGAAAGAGAAAATTGTCGACCGCCCCCAACCCGAGAGTTGTGTAGTGCACTCAATATTTCTAAAACAATGCAAACATTAAGAGGGGTTGTCTTAGGCAGACCGAGCTTTCGGTTCCCCATTTTCTCCTAACTTGTTTTTTTTGTTTTTATTATTTTCTTCTTTTATTTTGTTGCAACCCTCAACTTTGCCCATTCCAAAAGGGAAACTTCCGTTCTAACAAATACATCTGCACACTTTGCTCTCCTCTGCAATAATAAAATGCAACCTCAATACAAAGATACCTGCTCTTGTAGTCATGCGCTTCAAATTCAAGGTTAAAGTGCAACGAAACCCGCTCAGGCGTATATGTCATCATCCCCATCACATTATTTGCATAATGCAACAAACACACGCATTCAAAAATAGACACGAAAAAGCAATGAAAAGGATTGAACTATAGCTGAAACGCTCTTTCGCAATAATGATTGAACTTAGAGCTGGAGAAACTTACGTTGGGTCGATATAAGAGCCGTCTTTCGATGCCGACTTAGATGCCGTTTATGTATTCAGTTTCACCATATTTCAGTGGTCACGTTAATGTCTGTTGTTAGGTAAGAGCTTCAGCGTCATATTTCCACCTACCCTCAACAGATTTCAATTATGGACTCGCATTGTTCTTCCAACGCGATGATGTAAACTAAGCATCTGTCTATAGTTTACTGTGTTATATGAAACTTTTTACTCTGTTCACATGTATGTGCATGCATGACGAGTTACATTTATCCCACCCCTACATACAACTACTGCTGACCGGCCCGTCGGTTAAGTGGTTTCCATTTTACTTTATTAATTATTTACTTTTCCACCTCTGTTTTCCAACATGTGCGACAGCACAGCACTCCAATCTCCATCCCTCTAGCAAGCAAATGGAAAAAAAAGCTCAAGGTCACAACTGAAAATTATATAGTACTCGTACTCGTATAAGCGAAAGCGATATTTGTAATGCTGATTTTAATTTGTCCGCCACAGAGAAACAATAACAAAATATAATAATAATTTTACGCCGTTTCGCTTCGCTAATAATGATGTATTGCAAAATTATGCAAATTCCATTTTTATGACCCATTGTTATAAGGTAAGCTTTTCTGTGCGATTTAGAGGAGGTTTTGGTGATATCGGCTTCAGTGAATCTTAGGGGGGTGAACATTTTAGTCAGTTTATACCAAAGTGATTCATCAGTTCTTTCGGCACCCGCTGAATAAAAATTTAGACACTTGCCATTTTGTTGTTTTATTTAAAAAAATATATTTAGAAATGCAAAATTCATCAGAGTAGTTGATTTTTCCTGGAATTTAAAATAACCAGGTTTAAATACTTATCCTCTGACTCGAAACTAGCATCTGCACTCGCTTAATGGAAATGTGTTCTTAGTTGAGCGAAGCCATTCAGAATATCCATATAAACTGGTGTTTTACACACTATAACAAAAAACTCGACTAGCTCAATGAAGAAATGAGTTAAAATATTCCCGATTTGTCCAACTTGTTCTCGTTGATGTTTCTCGAATGCAACTCTTAAGTTTTAAGTGTCAGCCTTTTCAAATGACGATATTTTTCTGTTTTCGAACTGCGGTCTTAAAACTTGCACCAGTGTTGTGTCCATGGACGAGCAATAGGTACGTGATGGAACTAGAATTTGATAAGACAAATTATTCGTGGGAATAGAGCCAGGTCAGCAAAAACCCGAGAGGCCGCATAGAAGGCTCGGGTCGTGTGGGGTCCTTTCTCCTTGCAGTTTTAACCAAAGAAAAATTAACTTCCCACAGAGCAAGAGCAAGATGTTCGATTCGAGGGGGAAGTAATCAGGTGTATTCAAGGTACTTTTCTGTGCGTATTCATGGTGAATCACAGTGTATCACAGTGTATTCAAACGAATTCACATGCAATCACAAGTAGCAAATCTGTATTCAAGGACCACTCAAAAATATTGATTACTTCCCCCTCGGTTCGATTTCAATCCGATGATGAATGACATTCACTTTTGGACTTTTGAAAACAAATAAAAAATTTTTTGAATTTTACCCAGGCGAACCTTTCACATTTTCGTTTTTCTACTGAGAGCTATTGCTGTAATTACAAGGCTCCACGTCTTAAGAGGGCTCAAGTCGAAACTGTGCGCTATCACAAGCCATACAAGACTCTAAATACCTTGTAACAGCTGGAAATGTTTTTTCTTTGCGATTCTAAAGCGACTTTCGTGAGCAAACTTAATAAAAGAAAATGAATAGAAATATTTTCCACATAAAGTAAGTTCATGCTCCGTCTCGGTATTATCCAACAAATATATTTAAGCTTTGTCCTCATTTAACAAGACAAGGCGATTCGAATTTGAACAACTTTTGTTGAACTTTTGTATGATTCAGAAGGACTCGGAACAATTTCAAAATCTTCTAACTTATAAATTAATATGAATGAATTCACGCACACCTTTACTTATAGCGAATTTACATACAAATTATTAGTTTAGCTGTTTTACAAAGTAGGCGATAGGCCATCCAATGTTATGAATCCTTTCTCACTATCTCAGCTTTAAAATTGTAACTCTTAAGAAGGATGTCGTTCGATCTACTCACTCTAGCTTTCAAGCTTCTGTCAATTCAAGCCTCTGGATACATTGGCAGCCAATTCATATTTTTCAGAGAATTCCGCATTCGATTCATCTATTTGAACAAAAAATAATTATCTACAACCCTGCGTCTATACCTACACAAATAAATCCATGCAATTGCATATCAACAATGAAAATCGTTCCCATCATTTAAATGCATCTATCTTTTGGGGCTTAAATGTGTGTGTCTAGCATGGCCAAAACTACTACACATTTTGCCTACACAATAAGCCACGTCTCATACAGAACCGCCACCGTGCCGCGCGTATCGACAAACAGCCCTCATCGAGAACTTCCTACTAAACAGATGCAAGTTGCTTTTTTTTTTTTTTAAATAATTCTTATTGCACGCGTGTCGGAGCTTTCCTACTATCTCCTCTCTGAAAAGTGACTTTGGATGAATGTTTGTTTTTTTTTTCCAATGGTGATAGTTTCTCTCTATGGAATATAAAATATACTTACGTGGGTGTTTCATTTCCTTTTTCATTTTGCACCTCACTCCCTATTTCTACGACATTACGCTCGCAGAGCAGGCACAGGCACACAGTGAAAGCAAAGTTTATCCAATAGTTTGGTAAGAGTGTATGCGTGTATGGGGAATCTCCACGGGTGAGTGAATTGGCCTTGACTGGTCGTTATCAGTTTTTTTTGTTCGTTTAGTGCAATTTATTAGAGGGTTGCACATTGCATCGCCCCGTCGGCTACACAATTGTTCGCAGACAACCTCCAAACAAAAATTAGATATCTATTCGTGAAAAGAGAAGCGAAGCAATCAGAGAGTTTCTGAATGCAAAAAAAAAATACCAAACTATGTACATCAATATTAATAACAGAAATTGCATGCACTATACAAAATCAATTTTCAAATAATGTTCGGGTTGTAGATAAGCTCATCCGTCGACAAAGCGGAAGGGGGGCGATTCTGATTTTTTTTTTTTTTGCTAAAAATAGTTTTTTTATTTTGCTGCACGAATATAGTGTGCACCCAACGAAATGCAGTTGTTTTGCGTTAATTGCGTTTTTAAATTACGAAGAATAACCTTTTATAAATAGAAATAATTGAAATGCTTATGTCAATTTCTTATTGTATAGCCGGGCACGGATAAGTGGTAGCTTTGTATGTTTTGGTGGACTTAGTTGATAGCTTTTGCGTAAATTAGTTTACGAAATGTTAGAGGGAAGTTTCGTCTGTCGATTTATTTTGACCTGACAACGACTGAATTGAATGGAAGCCAATTTTTAAAATAAAAGTGTATACGTTGCTACAATTTGAGCTCAGAATAGATCGGTCTGACTTTTGCTTTCAATATGTAAACGACGTGCTAATAGAGACATAATGGCTGAAGCGGTACCTTTTGGAAGGTATCCACTCTGTCAACTTTAGTCATATTTCCGGCTTCAATATTTCAGATCAACAAATGGTTTGAAATCGTCTTTCGAAAGTACCTACTTTTCAGCAAAATGATTTAAAACTTAAAAAAAAAACTATGTGTATCTACCTTGTAAGCCACCTTGCTCCACAAGAAAGAAGAACTAAATCAAAAGTATTACTGAAATTTAAAGGGAACTTGAAGTAATTATATCTACTCGTGGAATGCGAGCTTCAAGCTCAAGGGATTGAGGGACTAACACAAAACGAAGGGAACTGCCTTGTATTTAATGGCACGGAGATATCATTTTAAGACTGGATGCTTGCAGTTAGGTGATAAATAGTTCTTTCGAATATATGAGAGAAAGCAAAGAAAAACCTATATGAAAATAACTTGAAAATAGTAACTATTGCTGTGGTGTCGAGTTTATATATTTCAAATCATATTTAAATACCTATACGCAACCAATAGCGTACTACAGACCTATGATTGGTAAACCTATAAAATAAAAACTTAACAACTGCCGATATACTTAGGTAAGTGAAAATAATTGAAATTGCTCGTCCCTTCATTTGACTCAACCATTTAATGAATCAAAGCTGTAAATCAGTTAGTCATCAGTTAACAGTACAAATAACAGAAGATATAAAAATAATTTAACTAGAAAATTATTCGTGACATTTTTGTTGAACTCAGTTTTATCAGTTCAAGGACACAGTGGTTTGACACTTGATACACTTGCAAGCTGCAACTACTTGCAACACATTTTTGCGTCTCGAACAGAAAATGCAAATGGAAAAATCTAACAAAACAGCAGGCGTTCTACGAGTACAAAGCAATAGCAACAGGGAAGAGGAATTGCAATTAGTCACAAGAACTTGATAATATTTTTGAAGGTTAATTTTTCATTTTTGTTTTGTTTTCATTTTCTTTTTGTTTCTATTTTCTACTTACAGCTAATCAAACACAGAACAGAAGTTTTTTTTATTACCATCTGCTTATCAGTGGGAAAGCTTTGCGCGATAGTTTTGTTATATCATGAGAAGCTAGAAACTTTTACTGGAAATTTAATACTCAGCTAAACAGCACATACCTATGCCTATACGCATACTATACTAACATGGAAGAGTACATCTGGGTATACTTGATTGCATGCGATACATTCTACAACCCCTTATCAGTTACTAAACGCGTTACGTAGTGTTGGGTAAATGACAACCGTAAAAAAAAATATATATAGCAATAAAAATTCAGGAAAGTAAATATTAGATTTCTTCACCCATAGAGTGTAAATATTTAATTAGAACTATTTCACTTGAGTAACAGCACAGTATGTGTGCCTGTGCATCCATGATGGGAGATGGTATGGGTGCACTTGCAATTGCGTTTGGCGCAATAAATTCAAGGTCAAGATGATGTTATTATATGAACGGTTTCTGTTCCGTATACTTAGCGTTCTGATAGATTTGTTATTGCATGCGTGTATGAGGAGTAATCGTATGTTAAAATTATTATTTTTAAGGGTAATTGTTGTCGTTATTGAATAGTTCCTGGTTTTCAAATAGTTGACATTGGGGGTTGTTGATTCGAATATTTACTTTTTGATTGGAGGAAAGAGGAAGTTTTCTTTTCAAGATGAGGAAATTTGTGTATCAAGTTTAATAAAATGCATTTGAGGTAAGTCGTCGGGGAGTTTGTGCGAAAAATAGAATGATGTATTTGAAAAGAGTAAAAATAAAAAGTTGTGAGTTATTCAAGCTGGAGCTCATAAGGAACCCAATTCATCTTCAATAACTAAGGATCAATTTGATCCACTGACAATACAAACTATAAGTAATCGAAGCATCACTAAAATCTACTCCACTTTAAAGCTTCCACTTGAATCCTCTTCTTTTCTATACCTAGTGATCTACGATGTTTCTCTTCAGCATTAAATGGGATTTACCCTTCATTGGTCCTGTACATAAAAATCACCTAAAACATGTTTTACTAATTTGTACTAAGGCTATACTCTTTAATTTTTTTTCCACTGCGCCACCTCTAGCGAAAGTTTCAAGTCATGAAAAAGCTACTCAATTTGCCATTTGGCTAAGGCAATAAATTGTTGGTCCCAAAATAAAAGAGGGTAGGCCTGGGGTTCCTACGGACCTTCTGCGCCGACTAAAAAAAAAATAAAAAAAAATAACGTTGTTCTTTCCGGAGTTGTGTTGTAATTGCAGATATTTACGTGTAGAAAAAGTACTCTTTTGGTATTGTCACCAGTGGCCAAGAATGTTTTTTCACGTTTCAGTCCTTAGTCAAGCAAGATAACTTTGAGATGAATTAAATACAATAGCAAGTAAGTTGCCATTGGACTTACAGACTGTTGCTCATGTTTGGTTTCAGCTTTCATAGAATCTTCGCTTAGGTTTATGCTTGTCATTTATTAGTAAAGTTGTACAAAATTTAGCCATATACAATTTCCCTGCAAAATGGTGCATATATATACTGTGGACCCAATTCTCAGCAGTCGTCATAAAAGGCGCAACTGTAATTTTGTTACCTGTTTTTTTTTTTAAGTTGTAGACAATAGCTATAGGTTCACCAAATATCATAAAGCTTCCATCTGCATTCAGTGTGCTGTGAGCTGTGACTCAGCAGTCATAAAAATATTGTATTACCTAGTTATTTTTTTCAATATTCTTTATTTAACTTCTTTCTATGTGTTATAAATCATATTGAAAATAAGCGAGTACAGCCCTCACAAAACCACTTGTGGAATTCAATCATTGATGACTGGGGCTTAAGGAACAATTTTCGAAACAAGTTCAACTGGTTTTTGGGATAAAGACAGGTAATCGTACAACCGCATTGTAATTTTCAAATGCTGCGTATTTCCATTACAATATTTCATGAATCGCAATTGCAGTCTACTGGATATTTTTTGTTAAGCTCCTTTTCAAATAAAAATGTTTAGATACATGTATACCATTTACAAAACAAACGTACCAAACAACAATTTCTTTTTAAATTTTAAATTGAACGAAATCCCAGCATTAACCTTGAGCAGCAAAACAAAAATATTAACACCTAAAACGCTAGCGTCTTACAGGAAACCAAAAAACATTTTCATTCGAGATATACACACTACAATCTCTATCAGCGTACGAATAAAAGTCAAAGGAATCAGAGCCATCCATAGAAATTGAATCAAAGCAAAAATCTAAAAATAGTAAAACACAGAATGCGTGCCAAGTCCAAGTGCATGCAAATTGTGTTTTTTTTTTTTTTGCATTTAATTAAAAAACCGCATTTCATTTGTACTACCTACGACGCTATGCTTCCACCCCATTGCTACAATTAGTTTTGTTCGTTTACTGCTTTCCTATATACCTAAATAAATGCAGGCAACATGTGATGCGTGCTCATCAAGAGCAGCGACACACTCATATTCATTTTGTGTGCGCTATTTTCTCAAGATACCTACATAAATGACGATCAACTCGATGATAGTCTGCGTTCTCTGGCTTACATAATAATAAACCACCCTATGTGTGGACAAATAATCACAAAAATTGTGCATTTCCTTGTTGCGCTATTTTCGAAAATCGAAACATTCTCATCGTATCTGGCAACATGTTGCATACACTCAAGTGCTGAAGCGAAATATCCTTGAACAGTGCAAAATGTGCGAATCGCTACACTTCCTACTTCACATACATTCAGAAATAATAAATGTATACATGCGATATATTTTTATTTTGCAAGTGTTTTTGTTTTGCGGCTGTTGTTGCACCGGCAAAACTGATGGGGGCATAATGCGAAGTACGAACATATTCTACTAAGTAAGAGTGGTGTCAGATGTATAGCGTGGTAGAATGCCATAGACGAATTATTTTGTTGCGATTTTCACTAGGTATAAGAGAAATGAAGATTTTCTTCAAAGCAAATTAGTAATATAAAATCGAAAGTTTCAAAATTTGACTGTCGCGGTGCTCGGTTCGTAAAAAGTGAGAATCCTTATAGTGGAGCCAAAAGGACTTGATGTAAGGTGCGTAGTGTTGGCTTGATATGTTTTAACCGAAGTTCTAACTACACTCTTATTAAATTTTCGAGAAAGTTAAGTTGATCTATGTGCGGATACTGTCTACGGCTGGTCTTTGGGATCGTGGAGATCGACTGTTCGAAGAGTGCTTTAGAGAGTGAGTATGCATATGTATAATATATGCCCAAGTGCATTTTGGTCATTTAGGGGTCATGTGAATGTCAACTGCAGTTTGATCGAGAATTATTGTGTAATCTACTGAAGTGAGGGCGGTTGTTCCAATTTTCAAATCGACATATTTTTGTCAGGAAGTTCCTCCGCCGTTTTGAATAGGTCGTCTTAAATCAAAGCTGTATTTATTCATTCACATATAGTGAGGTTCGGAATTCATGTGGACCGTCGGCTTCTTAAGGATGTTGCTTAAGTGTCAAAACTTCATGAAATTTGAAAAATTCATCAAACGGCATCGGCTTAAAAAAAATTATCAATGACCAAGTTTTATGGAGTGCTACAGCAGAACTTTGAACAAATTTGTTATAGGAATAGATATCATCTTGTGCTGCACTCAAAAATGGAGCTATTTTTCAAACCTCTCCCTCCATTAGCAAATTTATAGAAATATTTCAAGCCATTTGAAGACCCAGCGTCAAACAAATTAAATGCACTCTATTCCGCCTTTGGAGACACCGTGCTACAGGATATTTTGACTTCCATCACCTTGGACTTCCACATCGACTACCCTATAGTGAAGACACTTCAAGGGCAGCAGATTCTCTATGCACCTCTGCTTTATTTTAAGAAAATGCATGCACAATGCACATATACGGAAGCCAGTGCTCGTCGTTCGTCGAAATTGATTTTAAGGTTACACACAAAAATCAGAGCCTGCCCCCTCGGCGCGCTTTACACACACCCCAACCCTTGACTGTAGGTATGTCTCGTCTTTGAAAATTCACAAATGCACAAAAATAGAACTCACACACTGGCGAGAGCTAGAGAAGATATAGACGACAACGACTGCAACAACAGTCAAATGGGGGTGAAAGTGGAAAAAATTTCGATTTCAATTTTAAATGTGAGCACTGCCTTTGCCCATGTGAAACAGCACCAGCAACCAGCTTAATGAGCGCGCAGGGCAGGCGTCCACCAAAGGGGGTTGATGGGGAAAAAAGCTCCAAGGAGTCTTCCGTGTGTGTGCTACCTAGCACAATATTTTTGCAATTGCGTCTACTCTATCCCACTGCGTTGTGGTTGTGTGAGTGAGCTGGAAAGCTTTTCCGACTCACCAGCAGTGGTGGACTGTGTGCAAGGGTTGAAGCGATACATTTTTTTTTATTTTTTTCCTTGTTTTGTTTGCTGAAGCTTCGTACAATTGCAAGTGAAAATGAATTTTATGAATTCTGAGCATGTGTTGGAGAATTGCATGCAATGTTAGAAACTGTTTTCGATTTTCTACTGTTGCCTCTCCTGTGCTCTCATATAGATTTGGGTCAGTAGTGCCGATTCGATGTCAGTGTTGAGAAGTTTTTAACTTTGATTGTTTTTTTTTTTGTTCCTTCTTTCCTCTCAGAGAAAATATATACTTCTCAAAGTTGGGTGGTACAAAGTTGGAAATTTTTCCGCCACCGATCGCACAGTGCATCTCAGAATGCATCAGTGAGGGTGACCGAGTGCTAGAGCGTTAGAAATTATTATTTTTTTTACTTCATACTTCGGTGGGCGCATAAAACAGGAAAAAATATTAAATTCTTACAAAAAAAAAAATTCTAATTTACAAAAATATTTAACAAAAGTGGTACCTAGTGATTTTGTTCGGAAGATAAATTTTCGAAATTTTCCCAAGTGTGCCGACGAGTGATGAATTTCTTCGTGATAACCCTCCAAAGTGCAAAAAAAATAATTTTACTGCTAAATTTAAGGTAAAAAAAAAATAAATTGTAGAAAATGTGAAAAAGTTGAAAAGTGAAAATTTTCAATTTTCATAAATGGCTGCGAATACATAAATTTTTTCCGGTGATACATAAAGACGAAAATGCCGGAGGTTTGGGGGTTAGGACAACACCAACAATGGCTGCTTGCTCTGTATATATGTAAATGAATGTTATATCTTTTTGGGCGCGCGTCGAGGACGGTGTATGTATGTGGCGGTGGCGAGCGACTTTAGCTTATGGAAACAAAACCGAATCCGTGAACGAGACCCCCATTGAGGGCGTCTGACCGAGTCGACGTCGTTGAAGTTGTAGTCTTGAACTACAGAGACGCCATTGAAATCACATACACTCTCATCACGACACCCACGGTATGCCAGCTACATGGAGGCAAAATCCAAACTGGAAAATAGCTTTGTATTTTTTTTCGAGCAGTGTACAGAGTTTGTCTGATCCAATCAAGCGAAATTAAAAAAAAAATGCCATCCTATACATTATGTGTAGGTATAGGTGGACAATTTTTTCATAAAATTTATGGACAATTTTTACCAAGGGTAGTCCGGTGTAGTTCAGGTGCAACAAAGCTCAGATTCGTTCGTGTTTCGGTCTCCGTGGCGGATGGGTGGGATGGGGCGGCTTAGTTTGTTCTATAATTGTGTATTAATAGTAAAAGTGAATTCTTCTCCAAACGCGGGCTAAAAAGATGTGCTGCGGCGGCGGTGTAACCTTGGTTTAATGCAATTATGTGTGTCAACAGTGTGCGGTGAATTTGCTAGCAAATTCAAAATGGGTGGTGAACATTATTTGTGTTTTTCGTTCGCTTTACCTTCGCCTTTGACTTTTAACACCGAACTTGCGTAGTGCCCGCTAGTTGTATACCTACCTACTCATTGCATAATATGTAGATATTGAACCGTATTTTTCTTATCTTTGGTTTTTTTTTTCAGAACATTTTGCAAATCAACTATAGTCCTGCAATGATTGCAGTTTAGGAGTAACATATACCAGCTGTTAGACGGCTCTAAACCAGAATCCGACCAGCGACAAATAAAAGCCAGATACAAATCTGAATAAACCCAACCAATAGAGATTAATATAAAATATTAGCAAACAATAAAACAAACACCATGGACACCACAGAACAATCAACAACTATCTGCCCGCCCAGTAACAATCGAAGTCCCTCACCGGATGGCTCACAAGACTACGATGTGACGCGTATGAGGGAGGAGGACTTTGAGCGATTGGCTGTGTATATTGTGCCCGATGGACAATGTGAACGGGGTGTACCAAATCGAGCGGACAAGACTCTGCCACGGAGTTTAACATTAAAGCCATCGATGGTGTTATCAACGCCAAATGTTAAGGTAAGCATCGACGCTGACCTTTCGAACGCAAGCAGTGACTTGAGTTAATTGTATATTCTTTGTTCGCAGACTGAAGGAGTATGGAGCACCGGTGTTATACCGCGTGGTACAAGATTTGGACCATTTGATGGCGTTCCAACTCCAAACTATCCCAACGATAAGAATGCCGCAAGATACTTTTGGCGGGTAAGCTAACATTCCCTTCGTTCTTTCATTATGCTGGTTGCTATGCAATTCTATCCTTTATTCATCTTCCTATACCGCTTAATAACAAACAAACAAAAAATTGGTGTATGTCGCTTTTTTCGAAACAAACTAACCGAACCACATCCAATCTTCCATTTCATGTAAATACTCCAGGTGCAGGGGCAATGTCATGTTACCTATGGAAATATCAAGGTATTACTGTTTTTCTTTGCTGTCGATTCTAAAAACGCTCCTCCGCTTTGCGACCTTCCAACATATTGATAGCTCAGCACTCATATTCCCACTCTATTTCCCACAGATCTTTAAAGACGATGATTTCTACTATCTAGACGGTTCGGATCGATCACAGTCGAACTGGATGCGGTATGTTGCATCGGCGTACAGTCTATCAGTCATGAACCTGGTTGCATGTCAGCATCAGGACAACATCTACTTCTACACCACCCGCGACATAATGCCCAACGAGGAGCTCATGGTGTGGTATTGCAAGGACTTTGCAAAACGGCTGGGCTATGATGTTGACCCGGAACGAACCACCTACAGCATATGCCAGAGCAAGGAAGAAGAAAACGAGGAGACGGCTGCAGGGATAAAGAAAACTTACGCCTGTATGCAAGCGCCAGAGATTCCGCCCGAGGTTGCATATAACCACATCACCTACGTAATGGGACTGCACATTCCGCAGCGAGGAAATTCCCTGACACCGAGTCCATCGCCACCCATCACGTCGACAGCGACGAGCTCACATCATCAGCAACACCATCACAATCAAAATCATCATCAGCATCCGCAACAACCGCACCTGCGGCACACAAACAGCCATCAGAGTGTGCTGCATTTAAAGCCCGAACCAGATCAGAACCGCATCCAAGTGATCGTGCGCGATCGTTCGCCATCGGTGAGTGATTGCGGCAGTGGCAAGGACAAAGATGTCCAATCACCGATCTCGCACAAAGGTGACGGCCAATATGAACACCAGTTGACCCCCAACGACGGATCCGTGCGATCGGTGCGATCAGATGAGGGTTACCACAGCAATGAATACCACGAGGATGGACTCACACCTCCAGAGGATTCTAGCGACAGCGAGGAGAGTGAGCACAACTACGTGTTGGATTGCTCGAAGAAAGCCATCGAACCCAAAGAGACTGTAATCACACAAAAACTCAACGATTGTGATAAGAACGAGTACCGCAAGTTCAAGGTGAAGTTGCCCCTCAAGTATGAGTTCAAAAATAGCAAATGCATTAAGACTGAATCTGACAAGGATAGTGCTACCACGGGTGTTACCACAACATCAACGGATGACGAGATGGTCTTGACGACCCTGACAAATGCGCCCATGGACGAAGAGCTGGTAAAGCGGGTGTCGGCGACGACGACAACCTCAACGGCTGCAACAAGCACAGTAATCGTGCTGGAAGGCAGCCAAGAACCGCACACAATTGTTCCTCTCAACAAACCGTACTACGAAGCTGAGACTTCATCCCCGCCACCGCAAGCTTACATGCGATTCACCCCACCTAGCTCGAGTATACTGGAGAACATACTGACGGGTAACCGTACTGCGACGAGTAGTAGTATTGATCAGTCGTCGCGTCGTCAGCCGAACGCCACACCACCACCCACATCACCGACTGAGATGGCCTACTCGTACAAGAAGTCGCACCGCTATGGCAACGCTGTGAGTCCGGACTCTAGCTCAAACTTGGCACAACCACCACAGCATTTGCATGATGCAGATATTGTGATGTCATCGTCGAGGCACAGTCTCAAGACAGACAGTCCTCAGCCACAGAATATTGTGTATTCCACAACGCAAACGTTCCAAGATGGCCATCAATCGCCACCATACAACACATACTCACCGTACTCCTCCAATGGTGCGAATGTTATATCGCACGCTCCAACATCGACGTACTCGCCACCGCACAGCAATAGCCCCTTCGACCGGAACTCGCACGGAGGTTCGACACCAAATCTCCACCTCTTGCAAAACAGCACACAGATGCTCAATCATCCATTGATGCAGCCACTGGCACCACTTCAAAGACTGTCCCCCCTTCGCATATCGCCACCAAGTAGCTTAAGTCCCGACGGAAACTCTTGTCCGCGCAGTGGCAGTCCTTTGAGTCCGAACTCACTCGGGTCTCGCGGTTATAGGTCCCTGCCCTATCCCCTGAAGAAGAAGGATGGCAAGATGCACTATGAGTGCAATGTCTGCTGCAAAACTTTTGGCCAACTGTCCAACCTCAAGGTACATCTTCGAACGCATTCGGGCGAAAGGCCATTCAAGTGCAACGTCTGTACTAAGTCATTCACCCAACTGGCACACTTACAAAAGCACCACCTGGTACATACTGGCGAGAAGCCACATCAATGTGACATCTGCAAGAAACGCTTCTCGTCCACTTCGAACTTGAAGACTCACTTAAGACTGCACAGCGGGCAGAAACCATACGCCTGCGACCTGTGTCCCCAGAAGTTCACTCAGTTTGTGCATTTGAAGCTACACAAGCGCTTGCACACGAACGACAGGCCATATGTCTGCCAGGGATGCGATAAGAAGTACATAAGTGCTTCGGGACTGAGGACGCACTGGAAGACGACAAGTTGTAAGCCAAATAATCTGGAAGAGGAGCTTGCTATGGCGGCAGCAGCTACATCGGAGTGTTTAGGTAAGGCTCATACTCACACACTAAGGTCGACTTTATTTTGCTAACTTACATCCCCACTCTCCTTTCAGGTCCAAGCGACAAAGACCACGCGGAGCCCGATGCTCGCGAGGCCTACGAACTACAGCAACAAATTCACGCCCACACTCATCCCCACCTGCGGCATATTGGGCACCATTCACCGCCACGACTGATCACGATTCACGCACAATCACCATCTAACAGCCACCATCAGATGCATCACCAAATCGCGCCCCCAACCCCCCAACAATCGCAACAGCAAAATCCCCATCATCCGCAACACCATCAGCAACATATTAACACCCAGCAGCAACAGCAAGTTGTGATGGTTGCTCACCAACAACCCCTGCCACAACAGCAGCAGCAACATCCTTCAGCAACAATGCTGCTGACAACCACTTCCCAACTACAGCATCACACTCATGCGCACCAGCACCATCAGCATCACTTGCACCTGCACCACCAACAGCAGCAGCAGCAACAAATACAGCAACAACAGCAGCAGCATCAAGCCATCAAGGCATCCATGCAAAAGGGTCCAAACGTTATGACACACGTCGTACAAACAACCGCCACAACGAATCCCAGTGACCAATATGTGGTCACGAACCACCCGCATCCGCACCAGCACTCGCACCCACACTCGCAGTCGCAGGAATCTCGACCCACTGTGATCGAGTCCAACCAGCCAATGATCATAGAGTGCACATAAACAGATCCCATACAAATTAATGTTGCGCAGCATTTCGAATGTTTATATCGTAATTGTGAGAGGAAGGTTTGAGTAAAATTCAAAAACTATTGCTTAAGTTAGTGAGTAGGCTGTACATAATAGACTTAAAACACACACACATACATTTATAGATTTTAGATCAGTATGCATATGCGTATGTAATCCATTGAGTTTTCGCTGAGATTAGTTGAGTGAAGGTTTAGCACAAACAGAAAATCTCTATTGATTCCTTGTTCTTATTAAAATCAAAATTTACGATCTCAAATTGGCAACCATTGTGTTAAAAATGAAGTCAAGTCTTTGCGGTGTCCCTTTTTTAGAGTTTGTGTTCACTTTAAATATTTAAACAAATTAAAAGTATTATATACCTCTATCTATCAACATTTTAGCAGAATGTACCTTAACATAAAAGTCCCAATTAAATTATACTAAGACGAAAAAAAGTTGCCTTATTTTGTTCATATACCCTTTATAATAAATTAAAGCTTATTTTAAAGATGCTTACTCCCATGTACATAACTTGTTTCGTTACAATCGTTTCCCATATTCAATCCAAATATAAACAAAACGAAAAAAAAACTTTAAGAATTTATATTGACTTGTAATATTCCTGATATATCTAAAGCTATATTTATTAATTTAAATTTTATTAAAAACAAACAACCTACAAAAAATTTTATAATCCATTGTAAATATAAAAAGAAAAATTTTAATTAAATAAATTAGGCTTATATATTTAGTATTTAGTAAAACCAATACAAAACAAAAACAACTTAGCTGAAGATCGGTGCTTTTGACCTGTTTCTATTTGTACAATGTATTAGTAAACATTAAATTTATCCGTATTTAACATATTTACCTACCCAAAAAACAGCAGTGAGTCCTCGGTTTTTTTTTTCCAAAACAACTTAAATTTATCATAATCATGCATGTGAATTGACACAGAAATATCCACAAAACAACAGACAAAAATAATTTCAATAATCAATACCAAAAGAAATAATAATCATATACAACATCAACAACAACAAAAATTTATTGTTAACGTACAGTGGCCAAATAAAGCAGGTAATAAACAATTTTTCTACATTTAAACAAAAATCTCTAGATCATAAGTATATAAACAACAAAATATTAAATTAAGCATTTTATTACTGTACATTTTTAATGAGGAAAACTTAAACGACCATTACTATTAATATACAAACAAGATACATATAAAACGTAAATAAATATTGCAATCATTCATATAGAACTGAACGAACTGTGTTTTTGTTTTCTTTGACAAAATCCAACAAAATCGAAAACTCCTTCTTCTTTGATTTGTATACAGAAAAAGAAAAAAAAAGTCAATATCGGTTGTGGATTAAGCAAAAGCAATTGATTTGTCCTTGTTTCCTGTTTTTCCCCCACTTTTCCTTAATTTATTTAAAATTTAGTCCCACCGATAAATTTGTTTGTTGTATCTACTTTAAATATTTTTCCAAGCAAAAAATTACAAATTTTCGTTTTGTACATAAACAAAAATCAACTATATGAAAATTAAAATATATATATTTAAAGAAAACAATATAAAATATGAGAAATTTTATTTTTTTACATAAGAAAAACATATGGAGAATTTGAAATAAAATAAAATTCAACAATAATTAAATTCTAAGCTTATTTATGAGGCTGATTAGTTACGTACATACCTAATTATCAATATTTATAAACAAAAATATATATATTTAAAAAAAAAAGCAAATGATGGAAAAATCAGATAAAATTTTAAAATGTATTTGTATATGCAATATCACTAAATGTATGTGAATGTAACAAAAACAAAATAAATACATGTATAGCATAAATTGCAGGAGAAAAGAAAAATATTTCATTATTATATAATTACTTGTAAACTATATTACGTTTTGTGTATTTATTTGAACTATTATTATTAATTTTTTTTTTAAGTTTACACTTATACTTTTTTAGATGGCCTACAAAAATTATATATTTTTTAGTTTAGTAAAAATTAGTTTCTTAAGCTGAGACAACAAAAGAAAAAAAAACCATAAAAAAAAACAAATGATGCAGATAAAAATAAAAATTCTATTTAATTGATTTAGTATTGATTTTCTTTACGTTTGGTTTGCACATACTTTACATTTTGGTTTAGTTGCTTCTGGTTATCAATTTGATTTATTTCTGTTTACCATTTTTAGTGGTAGGTACAGACTTAATTGGGTAATGTTTGCAGACTTAGCGAATGATCTTACAGAGTTGCTGAAATATCTGGCCTTGGGAGATAGTTTTGATATTTTACAAGGCCACCTTTACGAGTACCACTGCAGTCAAATGCACTTCATTTAATGCCTTGGTGTTTCCGTTCCCTCGATCGATGTTGGTGTTAGGTGCACTCTGTAGGTACTGTGTGCGACTGTGTTTAACTTGGAAACTATATGAAAAAGGTTATATTTTACCAACGTTCAATGTCGACTTTTTCCATATAAAAATATTTATGGTGACCTACAACTAACTTAAAAGGGAGGTAGAAATTTGCATCATTTTTAATCGTTAGTTTTTGTTTAAAAAGTCTGATTGGTTAGTGTGTCGGACTGGGGGAGAGATAAATATTCCGCTTTTTAGGAAAAGCACGCGACTTTCTGGAGACGTTTGCATCACCCATGGATTTTACACTACTGCCGACCTTATCTTATTTCTGACACAAATATTTCAAAAGCTCTTTATTTAAAGACATAAACCAAAAAGTGAGCTTTTTTTAGGTACAAAAAAAACGCTTTCCCAATTTAGTTTTTTAGTGATACGAGTATAATGGGCCTTACTGTCGTGGAACAAATTACATGCCTAATCGAAAGTTTCTTAGTTTATTAATCGTCTGCTGTTATTAGATTAGATCAACCCGATCGCCGATTGTAACGACGAGCTGGTCGTCATAAATAGTCTTTAAAAGTGGATTGATCTTAAAGCTGAGTTCTGAGATCTGTAATTACTGTTCTGGTTCTCTGGAGGTACATCTCAATTTTTTGAAGCCAATGGGCCAAATATTCACGTAAAAGGCCGTATTAGCGTAACAAGATATATTCTTGTCCGATATGTCACAGAAGCAACGATAATGTCGGTGTGATCACTTCCCAATAAAAAAAAATATGTCTTTATTTATTTATACCTACACATTGACTCAAAATTTTGCATCTCTGGTTATTGTCATTTGTATTCATTTTTTACCACACTAGCTTATATATTTTGTCTACCCCATTAAATAAGGCATATACAAATTAATGATAATTAAAAACTTATTATAATACAATAATTATTTAAATGTTTATCCTAAATAATATATATTCATATTCACACGCATGTAAATTGAAATACTAATAACTATTAAGGAGAAATAAATGACTGCTTTTTAGATTGTAAGTTTTAAACCAAAACAAACAAGAGGAAATAACCACACACACTCCAGACATGAACATAAATAATAGTTAAAAAAAATGCATGTAGGTGTATTACTTCGAAACCAACCCAAATCCTACTATTAGAAGTAAATTTGCAATTTCTATGTATTCAATTATTGTATTGTACGACTAAATTGCATACATAACATAATACAAAACGATTTTAATTACCTGTACTAAACAAACAAACAAAATCAAACTTTTAAAATGTAAGCTACTATAATTATTGTATTTGTATATTATTACAAGCAAACATTTTTATTACTCTGGAACTTAAGGTGCGAATTTTTTTGTAAGCTCTCTTTGAGTTTCCTTATCTGTTGAAGATTTTACAATATCTTTTCATTTCCGTTTACATTATATCTGTTTATATTCTCTTTATCCCTCTTTCTAACCTTAAACAGTGATAACTTAAGAAAAACAAAGAAGAAAATAAATTTTTAAAATAAATGTAATTTATTTTTTATATTACTTTATTATCTTGGAAGACGTAAAAAAGAAAATGCGAAAAATGTATTGTCAAACTAAAAGTGTTTCATACATTTTATAACAGCAAATTAAAAAAAATATATAAATATTGACCACAGACAATTTTAAATCAGAACAAAATTGTATTAAATCAATATTAATGTGTGAGTGTATAAGGAACAATGATTCTATTAGTATCGCATTTACTTATAAAGAAGAATTATTCAATGGTGAAAAAAATACATAATTTATTACTCTTACAGAATTAAAAGTGTCTCATTTGATTTATTTCTGTGAAAATGCATGTTTTGCTGGTAAGTACATACTAGATGAATGGCTCTTTAAGACTGCAGGTACATTTGGTACATTTTAATAGAGTTTCAGTATTTTACTGCTTACGGTAAGATCCATAAATCATATCTTTTGAGAGTTTTCGCAGTCGAAAAAGAGAAAGGGTCAGATTTTAATACAAGAAATGAAAGCCAGTTGCACAAATATTATTTCCTGATAAAAAGAAAATAAAGGCATTTGAATTGCTCATCTGTACCTCGGTTTTTTTTCATTATTAGTATAGACTATAGAGTATATGATTGTGTACAAAATGTAGGTAAGCTAAATTTTTTTTAACGCAAAGTAATTTTTTTTATTAATTTTTCTTCCCGATTCTACCCACCTGAGCTTACCGTGAAAGTCATTTGAAATTCCCTTAGAGCTAATAAAACAAATCTGCAAAAAGCTATGATTGTATGACTCGTAAAAAAGAAATTTGATTCAAATAGTACCTGCCATATTTGTTTACAGCAGGATACATTTTCCATTTCCGCATACCTACGTACTCGCCATCTTATAGAGTACAAAATACAAGTACCTATATGTGTGAATTCATAGATGGCGCAACATGTTTGGACTTGGGGTTCTTGTATTTCATAAGAAAATGCGGCGAATTCAATTTAATAATTTTTTGCCTGTGACGAATTCAAAAGACGACTAATCTTATCAGAATGGCTACAAATAAGAAAACAACAGAGTACCTATTAACAAAAACAAGTGAACACATTTCTCAGAGATAAGTCTAAGTAAAATTGATGTTTATGTCGACTTTGCGTATCTGTACCTTTGGCTATCAATCATTTAAATACGTTAAAGAAGCAGTCAAACGGATCTCTTAATCTGTTTGCGGTTTCGATTGTGATTCTGATTCTTACATTCAGAATACACGAACGTTTTGCGTCACTTAGCCTTTACGAATGAAATAGAAAATTTGTCTAAATTTTATAATGGTAGGTCATGTCAATACGTACCTACTCCACCATTTTTATTTATTTATTTATTTATTAACATAGTTTTATTATAGCGTATAGGTGAATTCAAGGCAGGTAGGTATTAATTTAAATAGTGGGTTCATCATGACCATATAGCACCCTCGGATCAACTTCTTTTAACCACTCTATTGTGTACAAAACCGTTTTACCATGCAAATAGTGTAACTAAATATAGGTAATACATTATAAGAAATAATAGGTACAAAATAAGTATGTATCATAATATTTAAGCAAAATAGCAATTTTATCTCAACTTAATTTTATTCGGTTTAGTTTCGATGGAAAGAGACCAAACCCAGACGGATGTTTCTCAGACTTCCGCGACTTTGAAGTCCAATATTTGACGGGTGCTTTAAAATAGCTCTCTTGAACAAATCGAGGTTATTTTTAAATGTTATCTGGCACATTCCGATAAAAAATGCCCATGGTAGGTACCTACTGGCGAATTGCGGAGACTCATCCTATGACCAGTACGTATGCTTTGAGACATTTTATTTTCTATTTCTATTAATTTGTTGAGAAATCGAATTTAATACATACACTAGGAACCTTGTATTTCTAAGGGCAGTCAAGAAAGTGTGCAATCGCAGTCATGATGAGTAATTAAAAGAAGTGAGCATATTATCGCAGCGCATAAAACTGGTACTGAGGAGATAGTCATCCGCAATAACTGTAATCCATCATTTTCGTTGAAACAGTTGTTAGCAGAAATCGGGGGTTGATTTAGTTTTCACTTTCATGCATCACGAATGCGTTCTTAGTGTGAGGGGAACTTAAATGTAGTGCAAAATGCATGCATACCTACATTGCTTTTTTAAGCACTTTCCCTTTTATGGACTGCAATTTGAGCATTTTGTTTGTAATGTAGCAGCGGAAGATGAATAAAATGAAATATATGTGTGGTGTGGTTATTGCAAATATGCATGGGGTGCGACAGAGGGTTGCACGCGGCAAGCATAATGCACAGGGGTTGATATGGTATAGGGTTCTTTTGTGTAAAAATTTTGAAATACATTTTTCTGACTCGTCGATAATTCCACTGTAAGAAATTATTGATGAGGGGTGTTGTTTTTTAGGGAAGTTTTTATACGGTTTTTTAGTGGGCTGGGTTGTTGAATAACCAATCGGAGGAGGTCATTTTGCGTAGTTAAAAAATGGAGGAATTTTTTGATTGGGGTTATGATGGAATGGAGTTTAGACCAAGGAATCTGTTAGGATAGGGAAATTGATATGTACAGAAAACATGTTAATGCACTGTTCATTGCAACGACATCAATTTAGTGTTTTTGACGTATACGTACCTACGACTGTTAAATGTTGAGTGGCTGTAAGTCCTAGGTACCTATGAGCTAAGAGTTTGGGTCATTGTTTTCTGAAAAAAAAAAAAACATATGTCTAATTTAGTTTCTGTAAACTATCTGACCAAAGTCGCCTAGCTTTGCTTAACTATACAACTCCTCAAATATTTAATATTTGATAGCGTTTAAGCGTTTATCTTACTTTCCAATCGGAGACCCGAGCCGATTTGTTAAGTAAAGTACTTGTTTTAATATACTCCGGGCAAACATCTTAAAGTTGGGAAAATTGTTAAAGTTTGCTATAATTTTTAAAAGACATTAATTTCACATAATATCTTTGTAACTCAAATTGTGCTATAACTCATTACAAGTTGTAGGCGTAGTAAACGATGCTTTAATATGGTAGGACACGACCCAAAAGAACACTTCTTACGACGTAGCTTGTGTTGCAGCATTTTTGACAGAATTAAGCCCATATTTATTTAATTTAATTGCTTAATACAAGCGTATAAAACTAACAATCAAGTAAACTTAAGGCTATTATAGGTACACAATATAAATATTGAAGGTACAAAATCGATAATAGTTATAACACATAAATGTAAAATTATTTATTAAACATAACAATTCATGAGTAAGAAGGAAATAAGATATTTATGGTTAGGGTAAATTGTGAAGAGCAATTTTAAGAGTTGCTTTATTGCAATTTAAGTCAAATAAGTTGGGCAACATATTTGCTTTGCAAAGCATTTCTGTTAAAGGCTAGTGTTGGCCATAGTCAGTATGGTGATGGGAAAGGCGGAGAAAGTAACTGATGAATAAAAATAATATCAGCGATATCGCGACGAATCCTAGGAGCCTGTAAATTGAGCAACTTCAGGCATTTCTCATAGGGATATAAATTATAAGGGTCATCCCAGTCAAGCTCACTTAAGGCAAAACGAATAAATCTACGCTGGACAGCTTTGATTCTCAAAATATGCACTTGATGGTAAGGATACCAGACTCGGACGGAAAATTTAAGATGTGGTCTCACAAACTTCGTATAAAGGGATTTGGTGACATAGGGATTAGAGAACTCCTTCGACCAATGTTTAACAAAGCCACTCTTGGAGTCCAAGTTCACGCATTTCAAGAGGAGCAGGAAAAACGATTTCCTGCAACCATTCCAAGTCCATCGTCTCGTAGCACCCTGTCAATCATGATCACAATGACCACACGATAACGACTCTCTAGGTAGTGTTTGCTCGCACAATGCATTTTGTATAAATTGCCACTTGATTTGGTGCGAACAATAGAGATGTCAATCAACTGTCCGAAAATGCGACAATAATCATCGGTTGTTTGACAGGCGCAATTAGGGGCACATGCAAATTTGCACTATTTCTTTTTTTTTACGCCGCTCGAGGATTATCTCACAGTTGCGTAGGGGAGGAACACTGCCCCCTTGAGTACTAATAAGACTACAGAGAAATATCCATGCGCATCAATGAATAAAAAGTGAGAGTACATAGTTTTCTATTATCGACAGAGGTCATCGCAGCTGGACAATGCACATGCGGAGTATTATGTCTAGGTTTGGGTATTAACAAAAAAAAAAGAAATGCGAATTGGCACGAGCTCCCTAGTGCTAAGTCTTTTCGAGGATTATTTTCATCTACCAACATGCACTATTATCCATGGGCGCTATAAAAAAGCAAACAATTGTGATGCAATTATCGTGGATCCCTGATTGTACATACAAAATCCGGCTTTGGTCAAATTTTGAACGAAATTCGAAAGGGAATATGGACCGTTTGTTCGCACATTGTAACCAAGAAGGACATGGAATCTCTACAAACACCAAACATGGGGTGACCTTTCTGATCCTTCAGATTGAAAGATGTTTCTAATGGAAAATATGGTGAGTTGTTTGCCTATGGCCATACGCTGGCGTGTGCTATTGTGCACCTTATGAAAATGCTTGAAATATTTTGATTGATGGAACAAGGTCTTGGGTTTGGCACACTTATTCGAATAGTAGAATTGCTATATCATTTTTTTATACCTACATGATTTATCGACAACCGTGTCAAGTTGGCATATAAGTAATTTATGTCAATTCACTGCACAAATTAAGTTAGATCTCTAACCAGAGATCTCGTGGCAGAGAAGTAAATTTTACACGTTTCTTAAGATTACCTTTTAGCTTTTAGCATTGTGTCACTACAGCACTGTAGATGGTAATCATGAGCTTTCAACAACATTTATATATAAAATTTGGGGGAAATAAAGATAGGTCAGAGAATAAGGAAAACTACTCATTTAAATCATGCGCATACGAACTGCGATTGATCTTAAGATCCGGCAACCCAAACTTCAACAGTGACAGATAGAAATATTCGAGAAGGTCACAACTTAGGACCTGCATACGAAATGTTCCAAATTTAATATCGTACATACATTTTTTATATCCGTCACTGTTAATCTTCAGTTATTAATTTCTGACAACTCTTCCTTTATCTACATATGCAAACAACTTCTGAGGTAAATTGACCTACCATCATAAATTCCTTATACTTCATTTCCACTTTCTTTTTCATTTCCTCCACGATATTGATAAACAAAGAATTCAAAAACATAAACAAAACAAAAGGAAGTCGATACTCCATAGATTTTATCAAAATTTGTGGACCTATAGTTCATTGTAATAGTTAGTTCACTGTTTAGGGGATCGGGGAAAAATCAAATTAAAATTTTCCCACCGAGCAAACCCGATACAAATAAATTTCGGTGGTGGCATCCGCCCGCAACGTACCTAGTCTTTGGAAATGGTTTTCAAAGAATACTTACGTTCGAAGCATCCCCTGCCACTTGCGATAGAAGATGATAGAAAACTGTCAACTGCACTCCCAGATTTAAGAACACACACACAGCCAACATTCCGGGTTGAAATTTGAAAACCTCCATACCCAGCTGTATAACAAGTCTCTATCGCATCTATCGCCGTCGCCGATAGCAATACTAAAATCCAAGTAGAACTAAACATGCATCCAAACGGCATTCCTAAGAATTATTTTTCCTATTTTCTTTTCCAAAATACTACGCATTTTCCTTCGCCTCTGGCTGCTTCTTCGTTATTCGGGTCATGGTACATGGTATAGTCTCGCATTATCAAGTTACGCATTAGAAGCAAATGTCAGAATGTGGTGAATGGAATTTGAAGAAAGGGTTCATTAGATAAGGGCCACAAAGAAGGCAAAAAAAAAAACTTGAAATACAGCCTTCTTCTTTGGGATCACGTGTACGAAAGAGACGATCGGCTTTTTTGTTTTGTTTTCGTTATTTCTCTGCGTTCCCATCCTTGTTTATTATCTACGAAAAAGGGCCTAGAAAAATGCTAGAAAACTGATATAGAAGAAGAGAGCGAACTGAGTCGCCTGTGTGAGTGTATCAAACGAGACTCGTGTCAGTGCGTTGCCGTTCGCTTTGCGCTAGGACCTTTTCAGAATTTGTTTTCAAAAACACACTCACATCCAGAGAGTAGGTATATTTTTGGGATGGCTTCCCAGGCCCTGATCTTTTCAGACAACAAACAGTGTGTGTGTTTCAGTGTTCCAATACAGTACAGTGTGACGGCAGTTGTGGCATAATTTCCTGAAAGGACTTTCCAACAAAAAAGAAAAGAAAAGTAATAGATAAAGTGCGTTTTCAACATCATTTAACGGGTGGCTGAGTATTGAAAGTGAAACAGAGTGCGAATAGAGAAAAACCGACAAAGGGATAATGTACTGTTGACAAATGTTTTAAGAAGAAAAACTAACAAAAAAAAAGAAAGAAAAGAAACAGGCAATAAGTGAGAAATAAAAGTAAAGACGTTTACTATGTCATCGCCGAGCTCAAGCAATACAGGTGATAAACAAGTACCTGGCGAAGGGTCGCAACAACGTGGCAGAAGTTATCGCGAGGATTTGGATGAAGTTGATGCCTTGTTTAAGGATAGCAATACCAGAGGTGAATTTGATTGCGAACTCAGTTTATGTGATTGAAATTTATTTAAGTACTTGAACTTTTATTGGCCAATCAAATAACCATGTATATATTTTTTTTTTTATTGGGTGACTACCTACTTTTTATGGAAAAACTACCCTTGTAGGCGAAGGGTGAGTGTATGATAGTGGTTCTGATATCCACCCTCAACGCAAAATCAATTGTGCTGTGGTTAAAATTAGTTGTGAATAAAATGGCGGAATTTATCGGTGGACGTTAGATTGCAATGGATAGAAATGATAAACTATTTTACAAACGATTCGTACCTAGTTATACTTTTAGAGATCTGGATAAGATAAGGAATGGCCAAAGACTTATTGTTGTCAGTTCGGGACAAGATTGTTGTTTCTGGATCTTATAACCGCAGGTGGTTCTTATTGGATCCAACTATCTTTACCTTGCAATAGAAATCACGTCAGTGAAAGGTAGTTGACTTTCTTCGAGGTAGGTACTCAGTTTTGGGTAGGAAATTTTTCCACTTTGAAAAATTGTATATACGTCACATTTTAACAACGACAAACAAAAAACCACTTTATGGTAGTTAGATACTTCTAGTTGAACTAATTTTGTATATGTTATTGTGATCTTCCAAATATTTCTGATTTTTAAATCGGACAGTTCTCAAAAAATTACAGCCAAATTGTTAAGGAAATGAATAAAAGGTCATCGCTTTTTTTTAGTTCTTAAAGTATAAAATATTCACGCAAGTCATCCACGGCGATTTGATATCCATATCCAGAAATCTTGTTTACGAATACCTAACCGGACATGAACAGCACTTATACCATGTGATTTAGCTCATATGATTTATAATAAATCACGAAAGGCGTCTCCACCGAATTTTACGTGATTTAGTTTGACATCCAGCAGAAAGATAATTCGTCCACTTCGGAGAGGGTAGTTTTTTTTTTCTTGTTATTCTTTTGTTATCACACCTCTGCCAAAAATAAAACAATTTACGATTGTTGTACTTAATAAAAATACCAAAATACACCGAAACACGAAGACAATTGAATTTGGGATAATATTTTTGACATTTGTGTTGTTTTTTTTTTGTTTGTTGAATAACATTGAATTGAATTGAAAGCGCTGCAGGTATGTTCGATTTTATTTTGTGTGGATTTGCGATGACAGATACGTAATTAAAAATTAAACACTTCTAAATCACGTAATTAGTAATCACGAAAATTTATGGTAAATTACGTAATTTATGAGATGATTTAGCTAAATCAAGTGGATTTAGCTAAATCACGTTGGTGGGAACATGGTATTACATTGACACTTTGTAAAATATTGACTATTAAATTTAGGGATAGAATTTCAAGGAAATTGTGATGTTGATACCAGATTTGAGACAAAATAGTGGGAAGACATAATAGCGCAGTGCAAATAATCATTTTTAGTGTTTAGGTTAAGTGTATGAACCCGCAACAACGATCTATTGGGACCCATGAATTATTTCAAGTGTGGGGTAAAAATTGTTATCTGTGAGACCTTCAAAATTAGAAGTAGGAAAACATTCGCTTTCAAATTGTGGCTGGTTTTACTCTTTGTTAGGTAGGTAGGTGCCTACCTAGTCAGTTTCTACAAGACCCTATGAGGAGCCGTGTCGGCAGGAGATTTGTGGGTACTTAAGCCACTCCTAACTGGTAAACATTCGTTTCGTACCTAAACTCATATACGAACCAATAGCTTCTAAGAAACGCATGACGTGGAAACATGGACATGGACTTTGTTTCTTAAAAACGTTTTCGTATAAGAACAGCTCGGATATACCCAAGAAGCTGTTTTCCTGGATTTCAGAGGCTTTTTATATCCTTCGTAGACTTATATCAGTTGTAGATATTTGACACTTCTTAAAATTTATTGTTTCTGAGCTTACTGAAGTTGATTTAATGATTTTCAACCGTGATTTTACGGTTTTTCCTAGTTATTAATCCGACCAAATAAAAGAAACACTTATGCTAGGCTCTTATTTGGGTTTAATGCAGCCTAACCTATGGCAAAATATGTGGGTTTAGGAGGACTAGGTACAAGCTTTTTCCAGGGTAATAAAGATTCCGAATACTTTGCATCGCAAATCGGAGGACCTTTCTTTGTCATTCTAACGCAAACCATAGTTTAAATTTTTTACTTTCTGTGAAAGAAATCATAAAAAGTAAGAACATCTCAAAGGTTAACTTACAAGATTATGGTTTTGTCAGTAAGATGAGGTTCCAAAGATGCTAATAATGTGTTAATCGTTCTGGAAAATCAAGAGAACAATTTGTATGCTTCAATTTCTTCATCAGATTATTTCCTAGTTCCTGTAGGTCTTGAATGAACTTTTACTATAAATAAGCTGGGTATTGTCTCTCATACTCTAAGCATTTGAGTAAAAGAAATAATTGACACATCTAAATGCCTACTAAACCTACACGTGCACAGTCCATTCATTGAATTTCTTACATAGCAAATAGCTTGTAAATAAATACATTAAACAGTGTGAGAAAATTCTGTGAGAAACCAACCCCAAGCCAAGTTGTTTTCTCTGAATGATGTAACATTACAAAAGTGGTCATGTAAACTGTGGAATATGTGGAAAATAACCGGATTCTCCTGCCCAAAAAATCAGAACATCTTAAAAGTAGATTTACAAGATTGCGGTTTTGTCAAAAACTACTCAAGTGAGACATAATTCAAAGTTGCTAGCATTACAAGAGCATAACCATATTTTTATCCACAAAATACTCCCATTCACTCATTACATATAAGAAATCCTTTATTTTACCGCTAGAAGAAGCTGTCTGTGTGAAATATATTGCCTTGAATAATTCCAATCCCGCAATTATAAATTAAAAAATATAAGTTTCCGCTTTTTCCGCGTCGACAATACCGAAGGGTAAAGCCACATGTTTGTTAGATCTCCATTCCGCCTATGCTCCCTGCCCCCGGTTGTGCTATCTGTATATCTGTACATTCACACGATTGACAGACAAATATTTTTATGAATGGCAATTGGAATTTACACAGTGGATTGTAGGAGTACTTTACAAAAAGTACACAACACACATTTTTTATCTAGGTTTACTTATGGTGTTCCACTCGTATTCTACTGTGTCGTGAGTCGTGACAGTATACGCGTCGTTGTTTTTGGGGGAGGGTTAAGTGTATTGCGCACATTAAGTACAACTGGTTCATTAGGGGTCTATCCGTCTATCTTCTGGTTTTTTTTTTTCGGAAATTCTAAAGATATCTTTGATATTTGACTACTACCGTTATCAATGGAATAGTTTTTTTTTTTTTGTTATTTTTTTGGGTCCCATTCTCATGAAATAGGTAGTTTTATTTATTTTTGTTATTATTGTGCTTAGATTTGAATGTGAATTTGTTTTGATCGATAGTGCGTAGGAGAATTTGAGAATTTCCTGTGTGTGGTAGGTAGGTATAATCATTATGAGACATAAAGGAACGTTCTTGTGTAAATGAAAGTTGAAATGCTAAGTGGTTTTTGGTAAAAACCATCTCTGGTTGAAGTATAGGTATTTGGAAACACTTTTGAATGAAGTGGATTTACCCCAAGCTTTTTTTTTTTAAATATTTCTGCAGTATAGGTACACAGTCCTTCAGTTTGAGCGGGACCACCCACGTAAAGAGCCGCAACAGAATAATTCATTATCTTATTGCAAATCTTGAAGTGCGGCTGTGTAGAGTAGGTTGAGCCTGAGTCCAGTCCCGATTTCTCTTTCAATACCTAGATATTTTTGTGTCGCTGGAAAAATAACTCTGTGGGTGAGCTTAAGCGTAAAACGGAAGCCTTGTAAATGGATATTTGGTGTAAAAGGTCCTTCAACGCTCTGCATAATAAAATGGTTTTATGTTTGGGGTAAATGGAAGCTAAAATTGAATGCCCAATCTGAACATATGAATTGAAAAGCTCTCCCATGACAGTTTACCATCCGGATGTTTGTTGAATGGCTCCACTGTGGAACTCTAACTACTAGCCTAATGCGGTCACTGTTTTCATTGCCTTCAGAAGACAGATTATGACGATCAAGTATCATTTTCTCTTAGAAAGTAGGAATGTAGGCACCTGTTAGTAAAATCTGCTGCATTTCCGACTATCAACAATGGAAATAGCTGCGGCTTTGCAGCTTTTCTTTGAAACTTCAGAACACTTGGAAAATCTGGTAAAGTATTTGGGCAAATAATCTGATATTATAAAATCAACATTTATTTACGACTACAAAGTGTCTCGATTTGCTCTATAGTAATATCGCAACTGCTACCCTCAACATGCGCATGTTTTGATATCCCTTTTGAGAAGAAGAATTCAAACACCAAGTCTTAAGTGAAACTAGGTATACCTATACCTATCTTCTACTTCACCTTTAACACCATCAATTTATATCAAGAGCACTAGTTTTGAATGTGAGTCAATAACCAATTCCTTATGTGGAACCACCCCTATTCTCACTGTGAAGAATTATAATAAATTCAAAACTACAATCCAATTCATTATGCAAACACTAAGTAGCCAGATCATTTCGAATCTGATTTCCAACACTGAAAGGAACTCATATTTCTAAACAATGCCCAACAATCAGGTTTCGTTCTCCTTAATGGATTTTCAATTCTCAGGTCGAAAGGTCCCAAGTCCTGACATTGCTTACATAGTTGAGTGATCCCTTCTACGGCCTTTATCTTCCCCTTGTTATCCATATTTTTCTTCCAAAGCAAGTCATTGAAGGGTGCAGAGATTCTGCTTTTTTTGTTCTTACTTTCTTTATTCCCAGGACAACTAACAACAACCTTAACTTCGTCTCTCTTAACAGATATCAGCATATCGGAAACCCAAGGAGTTCGCTTTGGCAAATGCAAATGGTTCAATGTGGCAAAGGGTTGGGGTTTCATTACGCCCAATGACGGTGGACAGGAAGTGTTTGTACATCAGGTAGGCTAACGCGAAAAAAAGGATTCACGCTTAAAGAAGGATAATAATAATTATTGTTTTACTACTCGCAGAGCGTTATCCAGATGACTGGTTTTCGTTCGCTAGGCGAACAGGAGGACGTCGAATTCGAATGCCAGATTACCGGGCGAGGACTTGAGGCAACACGGGTATCAGGCCGTGAGGGTACCGATTGCAGTGGTAGCACGTTTCGCCCCAGACCAAAGAAACGATTCCGTCGAGTGCGTTGTTATAACTGCGGTGAATTCGCCAATCACATCGCATCCAAGTGCCAGCTGGGACCACAACCGAAGCGATGTCATCTCTGCAAAAGCGAAGACCACTTATTCGCCGACTGTCCCAATAAAAAGGTTCGTGTATGGATAACCTAGGTGTTGGTTGTAGTATTTGAAAAATTGTTTTCTCTGATTCTAGACAACAACCGTGGGTAGTGACCAAGAAGAATCGCAAGGAACAACTTAACACAGTGGCGCTTTAAAGATTTAAACCGAATAATCCTTGGTAGAAATCAATTTAAAAAAAAGCAAAATGATTTCCAATGATTTGATTAGGAGTGAACACACAAAAAGCAATTACTAGAGCAGTGGCTTTATATACCAAGGATTTTAAATTAGTTAAAAACTAAATTAATTATTAAAATAAGGAAATGATTAGGGAGCAATTTCATACAAAAAACAAACAACTATTTTAATATTAGAGTTTTATTTAAATGTGAAATAAGATGTGAAATAAAATGCATGACAATGTTTTTTTTTTCTTTATGGAAAAGACAATGCAATTTAATAAATAATATTTAAATTAATATTTCCCTTAAATTCCATTACCAATAAATGGATTATATTAAACATAATTAGACTGTGGAGTTCCATTGAGTTACTTTTACCGTGCATAATGTAAATTGAGCTGTCTATATAGATATGTTCTCACTGTAAACAACTAGCTGATGTTAAACAGTAGATTTGTCAAATGAAACAAAAAATGTATATGCTTACTTGCTAACACCATGACAACTTAACATTTCCAAAAATTTTAGGTATTTATCCGCCATCCTATAGATACTTATAGACTTCTTGGTGAGACTCTTTTTTTCAAATCTGATGCCCTAAGTTCATTAAGTGAGGGTAGCTAATTCGGCAAACAGACCTTTTGTCTGTTACCTACATAATATATCTTCGATTGAGACTAAAAATATTAGTTCTTTGGTAATCACTTTTCAACTAACTAGAGTTCACCAAGTGGCAAAAATTCTACCATTATAGTAATAGTAACCTGTCTATAATACAACATACCTATTGGAAAACAAATTTATACTTTAGTATTAAAGTAACGAAGTAGGTACTTAAAGCGCCTCCTCGACGCAAACATTTCGAAATCAATGAATTAACAAAATTCTTCCACTCAACTGGGCGAGGTTAAAATTCTCTTCATTTCTTAGGGCATCTTCAAAAAATATAACACTCGATGCTATTTTAATTAAAAATGTCGCGAATTCTAGTCGTCTTAAATTGACTAAATTTGTCTATGCTAGATTTCTATATTCCTACTGAAAGTAAGAACGAGGTTGGTTGGAAGGCAACCAACCCTCTAGTCATCAGTCCCTACTCCGTCGCGGTTTGCGTGATTTTTCGGCTACCCCTCCCTAAATAATGTCAACATGTGATGGACCAAGGCCAGAAAAATCTCAAAAAATTGACAGCATCCTTCTTTTGTTGTCTTGTCCATTGACTGCGGAATAGTGAGCCGTATAGAACGAAAAGGACAGTCTTAAAAAATCAGACTCCCAACATTTTTTTTAGATTCATTTTACAACACTACAGATTTTTTTTTTTTTTTTGTTGAACTGTTTTCGGCGTTTTCAAGGGCTCTATTTGAATTTTGGGAACCTGTCAGTAACTTCCGTAAACAGCACATACATCAACCGCTAAGATGTTGTTCAATAAATTCCAACTTTTTGTAGGATATTCATATCCATACCCCATCCATCCATACCCCAATACGATTAAAAATTTTAAGTCACGAATGCGGCATCATACACAGGATGCGTTTGACAGCTTCCTCATCTCGGCATGACACCCCATCTACGCTTGGTTTATTGAACAAAAAATTAATACATAAATAATTCAGAGTTGATTTCAATTACATTCTCAATTGTAAGATTGATGATTCAGGACAAAACTAGCTTAACTTCATCTAAACTATCTCCTATCACCAGACCCACTCCATCCAAACAGTGTAGCTTCCTTGTTTGGAAATTAAGTTTATTCTTGTTGCACAAATTGTATAACTTTTTTCTTGCTTTGTTCTGATTTTCAGCTGAAATTTTCTCTGTATACACACACCCAGCCGGCATCGGTAAAGTTGGCTTTCGCCAGTCGAAAACGAAATGAAAATCTGACAGCTTGCTATGAAAATTAATAATAGTCCTCGATTCGCAGACACCCATTTACTTTGCACAAAAAGTTAACTCTACTTGGCTCCTCTATTCATTGTTTATGTGTCTCTTGTGTCTACACAGGGCAGAGGCGAGAGATTTACAAAAGAACATTTCGGCAAAAGTTACCACCGAGAAACTTCGAATATGAAATTAATGATGGAAGGACGACTTGCAAATGAAACAATGAGACTTCTTGTCCCAGTCCTATCCTAATTCATGGAACTAGTGTCGAAGTTTGGTAAACAAAATTGTCGCATTATTCAATTGACAAGGAGGAAGGAAATCGAACATATGCTTTGATTAATCGCATTTGCCAAACCAATGCATTGCAGCAAAGTCAAAGGGATTTAAATAGTCTCTAATAGCCAGCCGTAGACGCTGCATCGTAGTAGTAATGTCGTAGCATTGTCCTAGAACTCAAACCATGTCGAATGCGATTGTGACAGAAAGAAAGAAAGATGAAAATAAGAGTGTAACCCAAATTACAGTATCTGTATATGTCGGAGGAGACAACGATTTTCTTGTTCACATCCTTGCTGTTGCCACTGAGACGGATCTTAATTTGCCGTGCCCTCGAAAGTTCAAGAAAATTGTGTTAGGGCGAACATAGAGGATGATGGCAAAAATAAGGGCAAGTTACACACATGGCTTGTGTTATGTGCCCTGTCGTCTTTGTACAACGGCTCGTATGTAGAAACTGTAGAAGTTCATGGAGCAAAAAGTTTGCAGCGGAAAATAATGTTGTGATCCGGAGAGTAGTGCACTTTCGGATTGGCGGGCAGTAGCCGTTTTCCCTTTTTTTTGTGCAGGAATGCTTTGAATTTGCTCAATATTTTTATTTCCTGTCCGGACAGTTGGGGACGAGTGCGGAGGAGAGAAACATGGAGACAAATTCTAGGAATTCTTGAACTGAAATGTAATATATGTCCTTTAGTTGTAAATCGTTTAACTGGAACATTCCGAATGAATGGGAAAATATTCCCTCTGGTTTGTTGGCTGCCAAGTGTGAGCTTTTGATTTTTTTCCGGCTTTCTTGTTTTGGGACTTTTATGAGTTCTTCCACTTTGACACTAGTTTTGGAAATATGTTACTTGTAAATCGTAGGAAGGACATTTTTTGTGCATGTCTGATGGGTTTCTGTTTTTCTCTGAGCTGGGGATTTGTCGGCAAAATGAATTTGGTAGTACTGCAGATATTGGTTGTATTAACAAGGATTTTTTTTGCATTTCGGAGGAGCCATTTGTCAAGAATTGCAAAAACCGATTTTCGTACAGGAGTATATAGTGCCGTTCCCATTGAAACCATCCCATTCGACAAATGTGAAGATAAACTGTGCCCGTGAGTAGATTAAATGACAGATGAAATGATTTGTGGTCTGCTGCAATTGTCATTAAAAGCGTGCTTTAGATTTAAATATATTTGTCAGTATTTAAGTTATACGTGATTGAGTAGTTGAACACAATTATATGCGGAGGTATTCTAGAAATTACTGTATCCATCAAGCTGCAGCAAGAGGATGTGGCACTCTGTCTTGAGAGTGAAAGATTTTCGAAAGCACGTCAACAGACAAACTGTCACCAAATTCCTAGCATTCAGCGTTCTAAGATGTTGGGCCAAAATGCTCAACGATTTAAGACCTGTCTAGCTTCGATCACTGTAGAAGCAGCATAATATTGCTGAGATATAAGAAATCACCCACTCTTTCTGACCTCAACACCTAAGCCTAACCAATCACCATATTTGGGACTAGCTCTTTCTTGTTCGCTGGAAAAATGTTTATTTTCCCCCATAACCCACATGCTTTATAAGTTGCTTGCTTCTTGAACTCACAGCAATGGTTAGTTCCCATATAATCCAACGGCCACTCCACATAACCTACCAACACACTGTTTGCCATCATCCACACATCACACTCGAGTCATCTTGTGTGTGTTCTGCAATGCATAAGAACTGAACGCAAAGAAGTCATTCAACAAACGAAAGAAAAAACAAAACATTTCTGTCATCTATCAGAATTGTGAATGAAAAAGAAAAGCAAACACACATAAATGATGTGACATGATTGTCTCCTCACATCAGTCAACAAAGCGCTTCATGGTAGACACACTATATCGCTGTACAGAGTTCTTGTAGTCGAAGACATTCCGCAGCCGTGAGTCCGCTTTCGCAACACTTTTTATACGCAGTTTTCAGTATAATAACACCAAAGGACACACACAATAGTGACTAAGGGTAAGTCAAATAGTAAGCAGGACACCAATGATAAAAATGCCAAGCGAATAACCAACTAAAAAAAAAAGTTTGTTGAAGTCGGGATCGGGAAGACTAAAGGAAAACAATTTGCAGAATCGTTTATCTCCTGCACGTACCTAATATGGAGAGATATCCTTTCTCTTGCATGCTCCTAGATAAATAAAAAGTTTTCTGTATCTCCTTGGAAAGCCAATAGGGAAAATATAATAAAAAGCAAGAAAAATCTACAAAAGGATGACAACAAGCTCATTCAACTGTACGTATACTTATTTAACTCAAAATGGTTGTTCACTGCTTGTGCTCATCTTATCCTCTGCAGGATGAGAGCGTGATGAATTTCTAAAAAAATAAAATTGAAAAAAGAAACTATCTTCAGATACAAGTCGGTGAGCTTTCTCAAAGGTTCGTTTTTTCGTCGAGAACGCACTCCACATAAACCCCCGACTATCTGAGGTCATTGTAACTGTGTATTGTCGTCAAGATGATGGTTTTGAACAAGTCCTCACCATCACAGTGGAGAGAAATCACAGATTTAATTTAATAAAAGCTTAGTTAGCCAGGAAAGGAAGCTAGTTCCCGGAAGGTTAAGGATAGTGCACAAGTACTCATGTGTGTGAACAAATCTGCAATAAGGGTCATTTTGCGTTCCACAGGGGAATGGAACGGGTGTATTGAATGACAGCAATCTGAGAACCGAAGAAAGTTGAAATACAAGAGATTATTGCGAAGGGTGTCCTTTTGTGAGTCATTTCTAAGAATGTCGTTTAACTATTGACTTCATTGGATTCATTCTACGAAACAGTTCCACTCTTGACTAAAATCAGACACAGTGGAAGGTCTGCCCACCTTAGTATCAATTAAACTTTCTTCGCTTTAAGACGTTTGCCATAACGAAAAGTAGTCGTCATCGCTCTAAATATATACATACCCGCTCAAAGTAACTTATTTCAGTCATAACAACAAATTGCCAACTAAAATGTCCCATGAATTCTAAATGGAATTGTTCCATCACTCCTCCTTGCTGGTGTTCCTTTTTCCGGGCAAAATTCCAGTACCAGTGTACGCGAACGTTTTTTTTTTTTTCATTGTTCTAAACTCCGCAGCCGAAGATAAAGCGATATGTGTGAGCACAATTATATGATGGCGTAGGGCCTTGCGTGCATGGGGTGGTTATGGTTATGGCTGCATACTCGTACACATCTCTTTAATCAAACGGGAGGGGTGGCACTCGGGAAACGGTTCCACACCACACGATGATGCACCCCTTTTCCATAGTAAAGTTGGTACTACTTTTGTGTGTGCCATTACGATGATCCTGCTCTTCAGAGAATCCATCATATGAGATATGAGTCGAGAGTCCTCTGCAATGCATATACGGCGCACAAGTATACTATATGTATGACATGGGGAGGAGAACAAGATACTAGAAACAAAATTGTTTGTACAATCGAGGTAAATTACTATTTCTCAAGTATTTGCACACAGCATGGTAGTTGGTATATGTGTGTCCCACATGAGTAGGGAATTGTTCATTTTTCAACGCCCGTTCTTCTTCTTTAATCTAATTTCCGTTACTCGAGTTTCTTCTCCTCACATCGCCCACAACGACGACAACGCTTGAATTGAAAGTGGATCTGTGTCTAGGTCTTTCTTCACTGCTACCGATGTTTTCGTTGCGCTTTTGATAAAGAAAAGCAATTAAACATTTTTAAATTGCTTCGAAAATACTTCGTGCATCGTCATTCGCACCCGCAGTAGTTTCCCTTCGCCGCGTCGTTGCCGCCGAAGATTATTTAATTGTCAAAAGTTGGGCTAAGCCATCGTTTTTATTCTCCTCGTCATGGCAAGGACTAAAGTTTCCACGACAGCAAGGGGATTATTTCTCATCTTTTTCGATTTCATTCTGACCTAATCCCAGTCACCTCCGCAATGCGTTTTATTCCATTTCATTTTCGCAATGATAACGTAGATGAGCTGCAACCACCTGATATATACCACATATTTGTTCTGAGGTTAGCAACGGGGGCGATGGTCCTACTTATGAATGTGTAACATAAACTACAGGAACACAAGTTATAAAATGTGAATTCCACCCCTTCTTTGAAGAAAAGTTATTTTGACTTAAAATCGGATAACTACTAGGAGCTGGAAAGTTCATGTATCTGCAAGCAAATCTACCACAAACCTCTCTCCTCGCGAATAATTCTAATAAGAGAGTGTATACTCTCGATTTAGATTTTTTTCCTTTCGTACGTCTTGGGGAAGCGATGAAGAAAATTACCAGCATAAATAAATTTACACCTTGTGCTGGATTTAAATATGCGGGTTAGAAGAAGAAAATATTTTATAGGTAATGCTGGTTGATTTAAAATTCTTGAAGGGAAAAAGGGCAAAACTGTATAACCTTTATTGAAATATTCGGAATAGGAGAATTAGGTATGTACCTGGTGGTAGAAACAGAGGCCTAGAATCTATTTTGACAATACTTCCGATGCAAAATCATTTCGAACTAGACAGTTTTAGGTGCGAAACTTCATAGCGGACAATCCGAGTATTTGACATATGACACGGATGTCACTGTGGTGGTGGTTAACATTCTCCAAGATTGACATAAGTCATTTATAGACGCATATTTTCGGAGTAAGTGGATGGGACGAAAAGGAAAGCTATGCCCATTTGAGTGTTCAGCAGTTATTTTGTATTTTTCTAAGGGTTCAACTTGAAGCACGTCAATCAGTAGTCTAACATGTTTCCCTGTCGTTGGTTTGAAGAACCCCAACAAGTAAACAAAAGCAGATACAGATTCCTACAAATACAGCCTGTGAAGCCAGAACATGTTCGACAATACCTTGAAAGCTTAAGGTAGGTATTTAAGAAGCAAACATCTGGGGCCAAATTCGTCCCATCCGCGAATGAGCAAGGCGTGAAGGAGTTCGTTTTTGTTTAGAATGATCGGAACTGTTCCGTGATCGACTGATGGTGGAGCTCGCTAATTGACGTAGTGAGCCGAATCATGGAAGCCAGGTTGTACCCAATGATTAATATATAATGGCAATTTGTTCTTGCTTGACATTGAGGAAAATGATAAGGTAAGTTGTACTCCTTCGATGAGAATGCCCAAATTTTGAGAGCACCAAACATCGTAGACATAAATTTTGAGATAACTAATCAGATAATTTTTAGTTCTATCAGTTTTAAGCGATCAGAAAAACTTGACTTGACAGTTTAAATTGTTATAAAATTAATAGGTTTGACGGTAGATATAACAATTCGAAAAACGAATATTGTTCCGCAAATGTGGTGCACAGTTTAGATTCCCTATTTAACAAAACACTAGGAAAACTCAAATTTGGACCGCATTGAAGTAGGCAATAGGATGAAGATCTAGAACATACAATGTATTTTTTTTTTTTCTTTTTTATAAATTGACAACTTTGCGTATCAGTGTATGTCCGAATTTACCTAAAGAACTTCACCTTCCATTTGGTGAAAATTTTATTAAAATGGGCTTAGAAATAATTCCGTACGACAAAAAAAATGGAACTTATTAATATAGAAATTTTAGCAATTACCAGGTTTGCATTGTAATATCCTAAAAAAAAGTTTGGCCAAGTGAATATTGTAAAGAAGGATATATGTAAACCAACAACTAAATCTTACAGGCTCCCAAACGATAGGACATTACTGAAAATTAATTACGCTCCGCTTCGAAAAATGTACCATCCACCTGTCAGTACCAGATTGCCAATGTCCCCAACTTACCTTAAAAATTAATTGCCATCAATTGAGAGAAACCATTAGAAAGAATATCAATCCCCAAAAGAGTCAATAAAAATCAAACCCTCTAATTTCCACTTTGAGTCAATAAAAAATGGACAAGCAAGAAAGAGAAGCAGATTCACCCAGATAGCCACTGAAACCACAACGAATAACTCAATCGTTTCGTTTTGTTGTCCACAACTCAGGACTCAATTGAAAGGACCAACTTTGATTTGTTCGCTTGCAGTACGCCTTACGCCACCATGTTCATATATACTCGTTGTCCATGTACTCAAATGAACAGAGATTTAACCCGAAACTCCTTTGTAGTTGGAGGTTTTTTCTGTGTTGAATTGAAACTAGGTAACAACATGCAATGAATTTCAATGAGTGGCGAATGCAATTTTTAAGTTGTATACGGTTCTGTGAGATGCAATATCTTTCTATGTATTGAAGTCTGGGGCAGACATGGTAGAATCGTTTAAATCCTTCTTCCGATTTGGAGTTATTTTTTTTCTCTCTCATTGGGAACTAGATAAATCTCTACAATTGATGGATGAAATTGAGGTTACACGAGGATGATTTCAGCTATAAGGAGATGTGTTATTTTTTTTTAGTTGTAAGTATACCATTTTATGGCACCAAGGGAAAGTTTTGCTATATATTTTGAGTGATTTGAGTGTGGCTTTATGGAGAGTTTTGCAATAAGAGAATATTTGCACCGTCATGTCATGACAATTCGGGAGCCTCAGTGCACCCTCAATAAAGCCAATACGTCGCACTTACGTGAACATTTTATGAGTTTAAAGTTGACGTGTTGAAAATTAAAAACTGTTTTATGGAGCGACATACTATCATTTTTGTTTTAATTGCAATGATAGCAATTTTTACATGGACAACGGCAGAAGTGGTAAATGCTGTCGGGATATGTGCAGGTTAAAGTCTGGAAGAAAGATAAAGATGCGTTTCATGCAAGTGGGTCACTTTCAAAAACCACTGGAAAAGGGGAGATATGTACCCACTATACCCACTCATGCAAACAATTTGCTGGTATTAATAAAGCTTAGAATGGAGTTAATTTTTGAAGATAAACAGCTTGCGATGGAGAGCGAACTGCAGAATTTCGCAAAGTATTCGACGATATGTTAAAAAAGCGGAGATCAGGAGTTTTTTGATACTTGGTTTCCAAATTTTACGCGCGGTTCATTACACCTGAATTAAAAATGTTATATAACGATTCTTGTTTACCATCGCTCTTCAACACACGTAAACTGTCGACACTACCGTAAGTAGAACTATGGCAGTGTCGACTAAACCCAGTAAATTTTACCTATAATCGACACAATGAACTTTGTCCACTTCCCACTCACGACCGACACCGCCCAAATGACCAACATTCGCAAGAGATTAATATTTTCTATAATGCTTTTCTCTTTGTATCACACAGGAGTACTTTATTGTAATTCCAACACAATTAAAAACAAATTTATTTGATATACTATCTATTTTAACGATTGGCCCCTTTTAAACTACTGCAGATAAAACTAATTGGTTCTAATCGTTGACTAAAGTATTCCATTTATTTAAATAGAATTGTTAAACATAAATCCAAAAATGCGTATATTCGTCAATTTATCAGAAATTATCAACAAGATTCGATAGAATGTGTACTGAGTACGACGTCATCAGTATTCAGGAAATGGATGAAATCATGGGGCTCTCAAACGTTTCGATTACCAATGCGCTATTTTTCGAATTGATTCAGCTCGCTAACGTAAATATATATTAAAAACCATTTAAATGTCTAATAATCGAATTTTTTGCCAGTGCGTTGCTATGTTAAAATTTTACAAATGCAGCATCATTAAGGCTGACTCAAATATCTTTTATGCTCAAGCCCATAAAAAGGACCACCACTCTACGATCTACACACGAAAATTGTTTACATATTTATATATTTTTGATGTGTAAACATTTATGCGCGCGTTATTGGAATCTGGTAGAGTAATTCCAAACATAGGACTTGATGCAACGGATATGCGTCACGGATATACTTATACATATATAATATTGCGCGCTGTTGGAATCTGTTGGAGTGATTCCAAACATTTAACTTGCCATTACGGAAATGCGCCATTGCATATATTTTATCATTGCATATGTTTTTATCATTGCATACGTTTTTATCATTGCATACATTTATGAGCTGAAATAAAGCATGTTTTTGAAGTTATTACTTCTTTAGGCGCGGCGCGTTGGGCACTTTGGATGGAAAGAAACCAATAAACTCGCGTCACTGTTACCATCACCGTCACTGTTACCGTTACCGTCACCGATCCCAATGAAACGTTGTATGTGTGCATGGTTGTATGCAGCTATAAAGATAGGATAGTTTTGGACCCGATAGGTGGCGCTGTTGTCCGTTTTCTGAGAAACTCAGCCGATCTCAAGAAACTTTGTATGTGTGCATGGTTGTATGCAGCTCTCAACCGATCTCAATGAAACTTTGTATGTGTGCATGGTTGTATGCAGCTAGAAAGACAGGATAGTTTTGGACCCGATAGATGGCGCTGGTGTCGATTTTTTGTTCATAATATATTAGGAATGCGGTTATTACAATTTCCTCTTTTCTCAATGACGTGTATCAAGCCACACACATACCGCACGCACGGTGTTTACACATACATATTTCGGGACTGTTGGATACAGTCGCACAGTTTTTTTCTAAGGTAAATGGAGAGTTGAGTACGAAAACTGAAATTGTTTCTAGATCATTTCTTGTCAATACCTGGGAAAAAAATAATAACAAAATATTCACCGCTTATGTGAGAATTTTGTATGATCAAAATTAATTGTTTAAGTTTCTTTCCTATTCATAACATAAAGGACGTACAAGTACCACAGGACAGTGTTCCTCAATATTGGCCACCTGGAAGCCATAAATTATACTTTTCAGTGCTCGAAAAAGATAAAATGATCGATTTGGCTAAGTTCTTCTTTACCATAAGGGAAGTAAAAATTGTTTATACTAGTATTAGTTTTGAAAATAAAAAAATATGCAAACAAAATAAGTGACAAAATTACTACAATCCACTGATTTTCAGTGGCATTTCTTAAACTTTGGCATTATCGTCAGAATATTTATCAATATTTATCAGCCATTACTGTATATCTAAGAAAATTGGCTTACAGCACATAATAAAAGCCCATTCACAATTTTTCTGAATTCAAAACTATTTTGTTTAATGGCAGTGTAAGGTTGAGTCGAGGATTTTCCCAAACATAATTAACGTTTGTGTTGTATACCTACTGTAGAGACGAAGCAGGCAAAACAAAACCGACTGAAGCATCAATCTCATATTCGTATCAAAGAAGCATTTTCGAATTCTGTCTTGGCGGAGCAATGTTTTATTTGTAACGGTGAAAATGTTTTCCTCCTACCTTCAAAACTGTTATTGTCTTCTGCATTACCCAGCTAATCATGTTTTGTGTAAATTTTTTGCAAGCTATCCTCAAGTCAACTAAAATATAGAGCAACTAAAGATGAGAACACACAATTGAATAGCAAAAAAAATATACTTGGCATAACAGGTCGACTTAGGAGCCCTGAGCCTATCTTTTCCCCACTTGCCACTAAGTCACTGTGCAAGGTAATGAACATTGTCCATTTTCCTATGTAGGTACAACACAAAATATATATTGGGCCAAATCGAATGACCAGCGTTTGATTAATAATAATCCTATATTGCAGACAAATGATCGCCAATTAGAACTATCTAATTAAATGCGATCGGGTACAAAAATGTCGATATGAAGATAAGCTACATAATTATAGTTACAACCGAAATTATTGTGAACAAAATATGAGAGTATTTACTATACCATCATCAGTTAATAGATGGCCGTGGCATCATGCAGCTGTTCTACGTTTCGATTTCAGCTCTAATCTTTTTTACATTGCTCCAGTACGCTAATGCAAGTTTTTAAAAATTGTTCCTTAATTTATATTTTCATTATAAATAATCAATTACCTACTTTTCGCAGTGCGTTGTTATTCTAAAATTTGACAAATGCATTATAAATATGGGTGATCCAAACATATTTCAAAACGTAAGCTGTGTGCTCAAGCCTATTAATCGAACCACCACTCTATTAAATTTAAGATATGATGTAGTTCAACCAATTAACTATATAACTGTAAGAAAATTTATTGATTTGAAAAAGAAAATCGAAATTTATATTTATTTATTTTTTATCTAAGGTAATTGGCTTGTTAAATAAAAAAGCTGAAATTGTGTATAGGCCGTTCCTTGCCAATATCACATTAAGATATTGCGAAAACAAATTCTCTACGGCATATGCGAGGATTATCTTTAAAGTGTTAAAGTCCTTCACAAATATCTTCCAAAATTGTCCTATTATCGTAAGCATTATTTTATTTGCTATACAGAGTTTCTTAAAAAAAATATTTTTTTTTCACAGGGTCATTTTTACATAAAGGACCTATATGTGCCGCCGGAAAGGGTTCTACAATATTGGCCACCTGGAAGCTATAAATTGGATATATCAATTTTAGAAAAAAATAAAAAAATCGCTTCAATCGACTTCTTTTTTACCATGAAGGAACAGCAAAGATTGTAAGTAAACTATTTTCACATAGTTGATTATTGAAATGATGTGTTGGTTAAATAATTGTATTTATCTTGTACACAAATTATTATTTAACTTAATTAGTACGTCAATAGATTTATGATATGAGTCGACAGAGGCTTTCAAGAGTCGGGGAAACTCGAAATTCTTGTTGAATTTTAGGGTAACTCGAGTTTTTTTGTTTAAATATAATATACCTACTGCACTCAAATATAAACCTACACTTTATCCATTTATTATTAATACGATTTCTGTAAAATAAATTTTAAATTGCTTTGCTCTATCTCCTCTATCTCTGCTCTCTCATTTGATAAAAAAACAAAACAAAAACAAAAAACAAATGAATGAATGAAAATACCTGTCGATAAGGATGTCTCTCCCGGCGGATTTCACGATGTATAAAAAGTGAAAGTGAATCTTGTATTTGGAGTGGAAAACCAAAAACCCCCTATTCCACGGGGTGATCGTTGATCTGGATAGATAGGTTGTACATGTATGTACACTAAAACCTAAAATTTAACTGTGATAAAGCCGAGCATTCATCCGCCGTAACAAAAAAATCATCTTTGTCGTTTTACGTGCATGGCACTGCATAAATAGCCCCGAATTCCTGCGCCTTCAAATCCGCCAATTGTCATGCCCTTCTATTTACATATAGTCAATTGCTATAAAAGTGACCAGCCTTTTGTGGTGAGGGTGAGCTAACCGTTACTTCATTATGAAATTTATTTATAGCCAATGTCGATCATTGTAATATCAGTGTTTTGATCTTGATAATGTCGGGCTAGGAGAGTTTCGCAACTGGTGTGTGTATGGCCGGACAGGCCATCCTCGGGTGGACTAACAGTGACAGGACGTGACGTTAACAAACGACGACTCAACATGACGTGAAACCAACGAGGTTCCCTGTTCATCGTCGATAGTGACTGGGAGGAGATTTTGGGGTTGCCATTCACAACATCAACCTGAATGGTAACTTTTGGATGTGTTTATGACACAAAAGGGAGGGTAGGCCGTCCTTTGCCACTGTAATCCGGCATGTCTCTGGGTTTTGACGAACCTTTGTCGTCGAGAGACTACGGGAACAATTTGCGTCTAGGGTAATGTTTAGTATAGGCTAGTTTAAGTTGGATTAAGGCTTAGAGTAGGACTTAGCTTGTAAATGATAGATTAGTTTAGGCATAGTTTAGGTTAGGTTAGTTAGAGTTAGCTTCGCGTTGAGCTTCCCGGTTTCTCTCGAGGGCATAGGCAAAAGTCTTTGAACTTTTCTTTTCATTTCTATTTTCTCTTTCTATCTTCGTTATCCTTTTGTCCGTCCGGGGTCGACGTAACGTAGAGTAGCTTTCTTTTTCTAATTTTTTTGTTTTTTTATGGTACGATTACAAAAGTGTTTGAGCAGGAGGTGTATGGTGAGAGGGTAAGAACTACCCCATGCCACACCCTTTCTCACCTGCATCGAAGATGCCTCCGTGGCCTAAACCTGGCTCATAACATTGGCAAATTAGTTTCACATATAAATTTCAACGCTTAACTAAACTATTGATTAGGATCTTTTTGAAATGTTTTCGTTTCAATAAATGTTTAACAAACGTTTAATTGAAATTAACGTAATCATGGTGATGTTGATCATTAGTCGCTTTTTGTAAAGGACGATAAAGGTAAAGAAGAACAGGCTGAATCGCTGAATTGTGTATTACTTAATCAGGTGTTCTAAAACGTATTGCGAACGCATCAACTGCGCAAAAAAAAGCAAAGCGAGCATAGTGAATGATAAATAAAATGGATTCATAAAAAGAGTCGTTAGTAAAACAATATATTTTGTGATAATTTGCATCTGCAGTAATAAATGAATAACAAATGCAAAGCAACTAGACACCAATCCTTAGTTAGAACTACAATCTGGACAAGATGGTCCATATAAAACAAGATCTATAATGAGGTGCCTGGAGACAGCTACTCACAACTATTCGTTTAAGGAGGATTTTAATTTTTGTGACAATTGAAACCAACACAATTTTGTACCAAGTCCGAGAGGCTATATATTAAGAAGCACTTTTAAAGTTCCTTATATATACCTACCTACTCTCAGATGATTTTCAGTGATGAAATGAACGCAACGACCACGTTGAGATTTTAACTAAGACCTCAAATCATAAAATATGCAATCAGCTGTGAAAAAATAACACCACATCTGCGATTAGATTTATTAAAGCCCTTGTCAAAATGCACTTTATAAACATATGCCATTGCCGATTAGACTGCTCAGGCTCACCGATGTAAAGCTTCCTCCTTGATTTCGATAAAGTGTTGGATGGTTACAAGATTGATGCCATCACCAATCATCAGCAAGTCCAATCGATACTCTGAGGGCGGCCACAATGCTGGAATGTTTGTCGAATCTAAGGGAAGATATTTTATAAGCATGTAACCCTATAAAGGAAAACAAAGGCTCAATACTTTGAGAAATATTTCAGTGAATCGCATGCTAGTTCACTTACAAAATACGGGCACGTGTGGTTCATATTGGTATACGGCAAATATATGCTTGTCAATAGCTTTAGGTAAGAGCTTCCCTTACTTTTGGCAAAAAATCTGCATATATCCTCCGTGATGTTAGCGAAATAATGTTTAAATTTAAGATCCGATCTTTTGAATACTTGTATGTTCATCTTAAAAAAAAAAAACAAAAAAGTTTGAAATGCAACAAAAAACAACAAAGCAAGATCTTACATGCACATTATTTAAGACCCGAGTTAGGTTAGCTTCCGCATTCATTAAACTGATAGTGCGACTAACTGGTTTTGACCAGCAGGTGATATTCTGTATGGATGCTGGATCATGTACAGCGCAGTGGGATCGCAGAACTTTCGCGTACTTTTTAGCCTAAGAAATTGGTTGATTAATCTCTATTGTAAACAGTGAATTTCGAACGTGTATACTTGGCTAAGAATTAAAAACGCTGCCAAAAGCAGTAGCAGAATATAACGAAACTTGCCGACCTTCATGGTATGATCCGGTTCGATTGTTCGCTAATGGCCAACTGGTGGCTGACGGCATTTGTCCAAAAGTTTAAAGCAAAACAATGAATTGACACAATGATTTAAAGCAAAACAATGAATTGACACAATGATAGGAGTAACTATCTGATTTGGCATTTTGTATTTTTTTTTCCGACTTTATGGATATTTAAGTAGTTATCTTTTAGTTTTCATCGATAATTGCGACTGAGCTTGGTGGTTTGGACGTGGTTAAGACAATAACACACATCCGCTTCTGTACATTAATTACCCACCAACAGTTTAATTTAACACAAATTGTATTTATGAACTAGGAAAGTTTTTCATCACATTAATATTTGTTGCAATAATTGCACTTCGTTTTCGTGCGGGTACAAACTAAACTGAGCGGATAAAATGAGGGAACTAAAATTTAACCGAAAAGTTTTGACAAATAAATGGTTCATAAAAAAAAACATATTGCTTAGAAATTTTAGCTCGAAAGCGCCAAATTTGTTGTCATTTAGAACTCATGTTGATGAAACCTATTTTCTAGACAAAGCAAATTTTCAAACGATTTCAAAAAATAAATCTCTCTAAATAGGCACATGTAACAAACACCATTTTAACAAAATAAACATGGAAAACATTTTCAAAAACGATTTTTCCATAGGTATATTACGCGTGCAAACAATTTATCATTTTCAGTATGCAAATCCAAAACCCTTTCGGCGTTTCCCTGACGGTATTTAAATTTATTCCAAAGTGCTGCTGCAAGGAAAACCGACTTCATTCGTATCATGCACCAACAAAAGGAGTATTTAGCAATTTACATTGACAAGGGATGTCAACAGTAAGTCCTGTGGTTTTGTGGCATTGTCAACGGTAAGCTCTTCACTAATTTCTGTCTGGCCAAAAGTCATAGCAGGACAGCTTTTCGGAAGTGTTTTCGAGATGAAAGCTTTTGGTATTTTAGAGGTGTAACTGTTTGTATCTCTATTTGGATTGGTAGCCTGGGGCCAATTTTAAGCAAATTGCCTTTGGTATGGAAATGGGTACTTTGCTCAAGTTCCCGGGAGGAATAGTACTTCGTTTCCGTCAGATTGGTTGTGTCTGGCTACAGGGTATTTCTGTTGTTTTGGCTTAGGTATGTGCTACTTAACAAAGTAGATGTGATCTTCAAAGGGCAGATTGTGCATTAATCTAGGATGGTATTTGGGAGGACTTAAGTTTGCAGTAGTAGTTTTGAATTATTAACACCCCTAAGGCCCGTTTGCTGATACTACGCATAGCGATTTAAGTTCTACTTAAATACCTTATGGGCTACTTTTTCCTTGTCTGAAACTGTCACATAAGATTTTAAGTGGAACTTAAATCGCTATGACTAGTATCAGAAAACGGGCCTAAGTGCCTAAATGTTCAATCAATTACAAAAAAAAAAAAAAACTTTCTCATTCATAGGCATCGAAGCTCTGAACTGAACTTCACATTGAAGCAGATAGCCTTGGTTGTATGCACCATTTCTAACTAAAAAAATTAGACAAAAACGTTCCTACATCAAAAGTGAAACAATACCAAAATATACTTTAAAACGCGTGCACATAAACTCATCTTTAAATAACGCAAAGCAAACATTTAAATGAAAGAAAGAAAAAAATCCCAACTCCTTTGTTCAGTATATCACACATCCCCATCAATCATCCTCGAAGGTGAAACTCAAACAGAAGTAATTCCACCCCATTTCCATGTACCTACATTGTTTTACAAATACTCCTCTCCATAGCTCGCATGTTTCCATTCGTTTGAACGCGCAAAGCCCAACACACTCAACTCAGCTCAAACGAAAAGGGACACAACAACAACAACACAACACTGTAAAAAGACATAAAGTTCCGATCACACTTTAAATAACAAAAAAAAAACTATAAAAACCCCTTGTACCAATAGGCAAAACCAATTCGCACTATGCTCAGCATCCCCATTTTTATTACTAGACTCCGTTCTGGAACTGCTCCCAGGCTATATCTGCATAGAACGGATACTTGTGTATTCAGCAGGGAAAAAATCTAATGTTGTGTTCTTACAAACGTACAAGAAAGAAGAGAAAAAAAATAATAATAATATTTGTTGGCCAAAATCCAAAAAAAAAAAAAAAAAAATGGAGCGACAAAAGGCAACGCGACATCATCAACACACACACAGTACCATAGGTCCATAGTACTGGGTAAGGGTTGAGCGAGCAGCACACAGCATCCTGCTGCCAGCGTGACCATCCAGTAAGGGGGGGTTGCACTGAGCTCCTCTATATACGCTCCTCGATTATTTTCCTATTGTTGGTGTTGTAAAAATGTAGGTAAAACGACGAGGAAACTGTGCTTCTGTGCCAGTTTCTTCGTCGATTCGGGCCAGCCGCACCCTCAAATAACCTCTAAAAAAAAAAAAAACAACAAAAATAAAAGATGAACAGTGAGAAATGAAAACCAACGACCAACGTTAAACGAAAAGAAAACTCACCAAAGTTTGTTCTTTGAAAATGAGCACACACAAAGTTGGATTAGGCCAGTGGAAGCTGTGGAAACCATGTGATTGGGTTCACACTAATCAACCGCACCCTTTATTCGCTTTTCATCTCACTGAACGCATACAACTGACGAAGGTAGAACCTGACGGTTGTCTGTCAATCCCCGATGGTAGGTGCAGTATGTATGACAGTTAACATTTGCAATGTTTTTTTTAGTAATTTTTTTTTTTGTGGTTTGGCTTACAGCTTTCGTAATGTCCTTGTATGAGCTAATGGTTGTAGTATACCCACACCCCAATGGTAACATTTGATTAAAGCGGCCAGTATGCAATTTTCGGCTCGAAGAGTGAATTTTTGGCGACGCACCAAATGGTGGGAGCTTTTGTATCGCACCCAAGCTTTTCCGACGGGGCATCGACGTGCAGAGTCAGCAAACCAATGTGTGGAATAGCGTAGAATTGACAGGGCTCTCAGTGGGATATGAACGATGTTAGGGTATTAGTTTAAGTTATGATGTTAGGTAAGTAAGAGCATCGGCAATGTCTATGGAGGAGTGCCACAGCTTTTTTTTTTTAGATAGATCGTTATATGAATGGGGGCAGGATACCTGAACAGCATTTGAACGGATCAACAGAACAACTTTTCGTAGTAAACTACAATAAAAATGGACAGCCATTTTCAACAAGTATGTATAAAGAAAAATTTGCGTAGGTACATGTGTAAAAACTCAACAAACTGAGTACTCAGAAACTCAGTGTAGAGAAGGTTCTTCTTTGAACAGAGCATTTATTGGGTAAGTCCAGATCGGATCTAAGACCATGCTGCAAGATTCATGGCGTCAGTCAGGTATTCTCTATATGTAAGCACAGAATGAGATGGTTAGATCAAGTGGATAAGTCTTTTACTTCAAAATATGCAAATATCTACAGCCACTCGACTCTGCTCTGGCTCTTTTGAACATTTTGAAAATGGTTACGGTGCGCTCAGCTTAAAACTTACATTAAACCGTACAACTGAAACAGAAAGCATTCTAATGCGCTCTGTTTTCGAGTCAAACTGCATCGTCTTTTCAAGCCCAACAAGTCGCCATAAGAAACTGCATATATCCAGAAAGAGTATTGCCATCTATGTACGCTGGGCGGCGAAATAAATATTCCAAGGATAATCTTGGGCTGCAACATAGCCGTAAGTTAAAATCAAATGAGACACATGAAAGCAATCAAGTCCCATCTCTAATGCATGTTGCCTTCCTCAATTTTGAGGTAGGTTATGTGTTCATTTTCAGCTGCAAAGCGACAGTTCCATATTCACAACATTACCCTATACCAACCCCTTAAAAACCGAGTATGCGTACTAGCATCAAAACACCGAAAAGCTCACCCCAAAAACTGTTATATATGCTCACCAATATCCACGCAAGTGATAAGAATAAATGCAAACAACTAGTCGAAAAATTCAAAAGGCCAACAACAACAACAATAACACCAACAAATGTGCTTGGAACATCCCTAGATGATTGTTGTTATCCTGCGAAAGTTACATAGCGGCGGCAGCAGAGAAACTCGTGATGAATTTTTGGCTTCTCAGATCGCGTGCTGATGTCAAATGGTGCCGTTCTGTGTGTTTTATTGAATTAATTGTGTGTTTTTATTATTGTGTATTTGAAAGAAAACTTCCTTTTTTTTAATGATAAAAAGGATGCGCCTGTCAAACAGAAAACGAATCTAATTTGCACGCGTTCCGTTTACAAAGTGTTGTGAACAATAAGGTACTCGGCTCGGAAAAATAAACCCCTATTGCTGCATAATCACTGCAGTAACGTACAGGCATTGAAATTAAGTTCAAGGACATTTGATATAAAACGGTAAACAGCTTCTTTTTTTTTGTATTCTCCCATCACGATATTATCTTGGTTTAAATGATTTTAAACTTTTCACAAATATTAAACTCTCGTGGAAAGGAAATATAATCTCTTCTCCGGAACGCGATTCAAATTAATCCGACATGGATAACGGTCCATATACATGCTGTAAAATTTGATCCTTTGCGTGTTAACAAAAATGTAGTGTAAAAAAAAAACATATATATATCGTATGCCAAACGGAAGATTCAAATGTGACAAAAAGTATGTGTGTTTGGTTCGTATTACGCGTTACGTAATCTCCTATACCACGAGCAAGGATACATACGTAGATTTGTATTTAAAAAAAAAAGGAAAAAAGTCTCTAATAGTGCATCTACAGTTGGTGGTATAGTAGTCGGAAGATCGTCATATTCATCTCAGTGATGGTACGCTATTAGCGCAACGTTTCGCTGTTATTGTCGTTGGTATAAGGACGACAAGGGCGGAGTGAATCCTAACTTCCTGCACTGCTTCGGATTTATTTTGGCCCCGTTTTGTTTGTTTTTTTTTATTTCTCGTTTATAAAGTCCTTAAGTTTGTATGTGTGAACACTAGAGTTTAAATTCGTTTTCGAATGCCAGTGAAGGTGGATAGTTAAAATGAAAAATATTAAACAACAAATCGCTTAAAGGATAATTAAAACTCATCTAGCGACAGACTTCACAGAATGGAGAGGAAACCAAGGATTAAGCGAGAAATCATGAGGGAATAATGAGAAGTTGAATCTTCTTCGGATGATGGTGATACAATTTTTATTTATTGTGTTTACATATGTTTCGCACTTCTCGAAATTACGTTGAGGATAATGGTTTGTAAAAATCCTTTCCGATGTAGTGCACATATTTTTAAGGACTCAATCTCGAATATCCAATTTGATAGCTAAGACGTTTTTGCTCCAGGGAATTTTGTAGCTCGTTTATTTGGCCAATTAATTCGAGTTTTCGCATGACAGCAGGGGCACGTAAACGCGTTTTTTATGCGGCATTATGTGAGGGTGTTTCCTTTATTTTAGTGGTTACTTATTATAATTTTGAAAGCTAGTATTTTGGGTGGACAAATGAGCAAGATGTATAGATGTTTGGGAAACTGTTTTCAATTGCTGTTTATAGTGAAACAGAAGAATATTTCAACAGGATATTTGGTGAATATCGGCTGCAAATATACACAAAGTTAGTTGGAGTCTTTTATTGGAAATGAAAGTAAATACAAAATTCATTATTATCATAAATAAGGTTCTAACATACTCTTCTACTCTACTACAAAAGAATATCCTTTCCGCACTATAAATCACCAGAAACGACGAAATTAATCTCCATGAAGGAACAATTCACTGCATCACTTTCTGTTTTCTCATGAAATGTGATTAAATTCTCTTTTGGTTAAAACAAAAGATTTTAGACATTTGCATAAGGAAAATGTTCCACATACGCCACCCTGCTCGGCTAAATCAAATTATCTCTGCGAGTATGAATGTCTCGACCTGCTGATACATATTCATAAATTGAGTTAAGCTCTTCAAATAGCGGTTAATGTGATTCGCAGATGGTAATAGGTATAATTAACTTACGTAAATTTTGCTTATATGTTAATTGAACAGTATGTAAGCCCTTGAGTCGAATACAATTAAACGGTGGGCACCTCCATATGTACGCTTACATGGATTACTAAAAGCCGTAATTCAAGGACGAGATTATTCAATGTATAGCTTTGCTAATTAAAGTTAGTGTTATTATATTAACATTGATATGAGAAAGTTAAGTCGCACTCATCACGTACTACATTCTAAAATCTTTAGGCAGTTTATAAAATTTCAAATTGCTCCCCTTTCATACGTAAAAAAAAAACAAAAATTCACACAACCGAGTGCTTTCGACCGTCTTTTATATAGTGTACCAAATGGTTGAAAGTGTGGTCTAAATTTGTAGCCATATTATGCACTTTGTAAAATTGAAGGCCTGGAGATGTCTTCAAAAGAGAATGTCCCTAACCATTTCCTAATGCTGAATACAGATTTTTGATTCAAATTCTTTTCCAATCTTTAAAAAGTGCATTAAACCTACTTTATCATTATTTGATAAGATAGCTGCCTTATTTTGAAATCGGCTTTTTTGAGGATTTTCTTTAATTTTTGAGAATGAAATAATCATCAAGTCAGTAGTGTTTTGATGTTTCTAACAACTCTCTGTACACCCTATCGGGTTTAATTAAAATGGATTGTTGGGTTTCCAAGTTAAATAAAGCTAAAAACAATTTCAGCCTTATTAAAAGAAAGGTAGGATATGGAATTTTTAAAATGTTTAATATTGATATAATCATCACGAAAGATATATATAAATCGCATTACCTTAGGAAGGTATTTCGAGAAGAGTTGAAAAAGACTTTCACTAAGGAGAAAATTGTGTTTTTTTTTTTCGGAAACAAAATGAGTGTCAAAAATATCGACAAAATCAAAGTTTTAAGTCATAGGAAGTTCTACTTTGAAAAAAAATTATGAAAATGTTTGACTTATGCTATTTCGAGTGCAGTACACCATTTATCCATAAACCATTTATTTACTATACAAAATAAGAATTTCTTCAAAACTTCCGTTCTCGGAAAACGAATCGTTTAAAATAAAAAACTTTTAATTTGAGAAACCAAAAAAAAAATTGTTTTAAGATTATGTACCTTCATCTTAACCTACCTGGTTGTCGATTATCTCAAGCTAAGGGTGTTCACTTTACCTTATACTGTGTACTTCTACTAGAACTTTAAACAACCTTGAAAGCTTTTAAAAGGACAACATTAAATTATTACGGCAGAATTTGAGGCTGAAGAGCTACCACGGTACTTGGCTTAATTATAGTATCGCAATATTTTATATGGGGCAGCTAGTCACATCTGACGGTCTGCAAAATTTGTAACCTTCGTATGTGAAAGTAAAAACTCCACTAGAAGGTAGTCAGAGTCGGTGTCTTTCTAAGAGGGAGAGCTTACTTCTCAATATAAGAATTTAAGTAGGTACCTTTTCAGAACCTAAGATCTAACATCTGCTTTTAACGGCTAATGTTTTCTAGTTGTCTAATTTCTGTCTACTTATTAACGAGATCTCAGCTTCATGTCCTTGTTTTTTAGTATTCAAATATTATGTCGATAATAAGGCCGCGCGAGTTACTTGCCCTGTTGTCTTGGAGCCTACTTTCTAAAAATTCACGAATTATATATCCGAAATAACGAACAGTTAAATTTTTCCTAAAGATACACTGTTAAAATCTCGAACCCAAAATAAAAATCACTTCTGAGTCTAAAATGATATAGGGAGAGCGAAACACGAGGGCCACGCAGTTCTGTTCATACCGCCGTTAAAGAGTGGATAAATTAGTTATCAGCTTCGTTCATGTTCAAGTTCTATCTTTCCCAAATGACTATTTTACGAACTCTTACGGATTGAATATGCCTTTTGCTTACAGAGACATACATATTCAACATGACACCATATTTAGTTCTTGACTGACAATGCGATTAATGAAACTTCAAGATAGGGTAGGGTTTACGGTGGTTAAGTTTAGATTGGTTTTCGAATATTTATCATTTTTATCGAAAGCCTTATTTACATATCTCTCTCATGCACTCTTTAATATTTTGAAGGGTAAAAGTAAACGACGGATTTTCTAAAGCATGTTTACGAAACAGCTTGACACACTAAAAAGCATAACTGCAATCAAAATTTAGTAAGCTGCAAACGACAATATTGCTGTGTCCAAAGAAAACAGTAATGAACGAGAAAGTTTCCTGTGACCACTTTACTTCCAAATGGATATGGAATGCCACCACCGGCTCAAAACTATATTTAGTCTATCGAAGATTACATTTTTGGCCACCAAATCGATCTTAATTATGTGACATACTATCTGAACACGAAAAAAGGCGAAACCCAGTCTTCATTCCTCAATTTAATTTTTTTATTTCATTGTAAAATAATGCAAATTCAAATAGAGGGCGTGCTTCACTCCCTACGTTGAGTTCCCCTTCTTAATTAAAATATGTAATGACTTATCGATTAAGTTCGTAATCGACAATAACTAATATTCATCGCCATTATAACGTTTTCGTTTTTTTAATAAATTCTAGGAATTTTAAGAACATTTGCTAGTCAATTTTACTGCCTTCCGAGTACATTAATTGCACTTCCCTTTGCTTAATCACATTTCTACTTTCTAGTATTGAAATATCCAAACAATGAATAGAAGTGAAGATGAAAATAAAATCAAAAAAATGTAGAAAGCATGAAGAAATAACTTTGCGCACTTTAGCGGATGAAATTCAATTACCGTTGCTCCGTTTCTTATTTTCCATCATTTTACCGTTTGTTGTGTAGAGTACACAATATAATATATACACTGTAGTCCATCTCGAGCAAGTTGAGACATTTAAATAGCAATATACAAAGACTTAGCTCGAAAGGGCGTAAAATTATTATGACGTTTTGAAATCACTTTCATAGAAATATTACTATTTTCTTCGAGGACAGGTCGGCCATGCGGCATGCAAAAGACCAAGAGGGGAGTATACTTGAAACTATTTTCATTCAAAGTTGTACATTTTTTTATTCATAATTTAAAGCCCGCTCACCCGCACGTCAAAATATAGCAAGAGAACAAAAAAAAAAGAAAAATGTCCGTACTCCAGTTTTACCCTCTTGTCGTAAGTAAGACAAATTTGTTTGCTTTGTGTGTGAAAAATCCTAGAAATGGTACCTACTGTATCCTGTAGAGTATGCGTAGATATATACATGTATGTACCTTTGATCCTTTTGTGGTAACTAGTCGCACAGATAGAGTATATCGCCAGAAGGCTACCAGGCACTCATTATATTTAGTGTACTTGTCGTCTCAAAGGTAAGCGAACATTTCAGTGGATAGATGCATGTTGCTGCAAAAGTATCCTTGATGGAGGAGATAGCTGGCGAGGATGGCATACATAAATATGCGTGCACACAAAAGGATATTTCAAATTTCAACCTGAAATTTTCGGTTGCTTCTCTTTGCGTTTGTGTATTTTTCTGTTAACAGAAAGAAAAATACAAACCCCGAGACAGCAGTTAAGGGTAATGAAAGCAAACATTTTTGTGATTGTACCATCATATAGTTCCTGCAATCGCAATTTAGGCGAGTTAGTTACTCTGGTTTCATATACCTTAATATGTAGCTTTTGAATCTGTGTAGTTCATTTGAGCGAAGATTATTGTTTCTGCTTCTCGGAGAGAAGATATGTTACGAGACAGAAAGTTGGTTATATGAAAATATCGCTTTCATACACATCTTCTGAATTCGAGTTTTCATGAATTTGGTTCAGCATTGGCAACAAAGGCAGAGAAATGTAAGGCTGGAAGTGTTAAGGGATTAATTTGGTTGTATGCTTTTGTTTAACGAGATTTAAGTACCTACTTTCGAAAGTGAAATGATTCGTTTCACAACAAACAAAATGAGGTAAATGTTGGTAAACTGTCCGCTCCAAGAATCAATTTTCTTATTTTTTTTATGTTTGGAGGACATGTATCAAACGCATGGCAGCCACGAGATTACCAGTAAAGGGACACGAAGCTACAAACAGTGTTTGCAATGACACATTCGATTAAAGGCCAATCTTCAAGTGGACAATACAGTAACAAAAACAATCTGTAAGTCGGTCAAAAGTCAACCCCGGTAAGTCTTAACAGTGCATACCAAATTGTTGCGTTTTCACTTGGACAAGAGGTTCCCCGAATAACAATAGCGCCGACATTATAGGTTGTTTCAACCAAAACAAAGGCGAATTAAATCAGGAAGAACCGTTGGTAATTTATTCGTAAATTAATGTAATGTTTGAACAACTTCTCCATATTTGGTGTTGTTGTTTTTCACCAAACATTTAATCAATTTGCCATGGACTAGCCTCTGATCTGGTGGACGGAAATGGGCTCTTGTGCTTATACCTTTTCAATATCTTTTATCAGTATTTTGTGGATGCATTTAGGGTCTCGTAATCACCTGTTATCCATCGTCAGAAAGAGATTGCATCTTGGACACGAAGTCAAACTCTGTTTTCTCAACTCTCATCTTTCCATTGACCTCTGGAATGATACTTTAGTAGAGATTCAAGATGCAAATCAAAAACTCCTGTTTCCTTGTCTAACCTACCGCATGTGCACAAATCAAGTTGGTATGCATGTGAGCTCCTTGAACGGGCTGTGTAATTTCAATCTTATATAAATCTAGCACAATCTTCAATGATTTTGTATAATCCTAAAGAGCTCATGTGGATACCAGTAAACCACAACTAATCCAATTCAGTTTATGCATCCATTTAAATATACATCAACTGACGATCCTTTCATCTCGATTCTGAGAATTTCGAAACAAAACTCTCCCTTAGGACACCATTGCTCCCCTTACCTTGATAGTACTGTCCTTGCTGACAGGGCATTGCTTAAATGTCAACGGTCCATTCCCATGAATACTCGTAGTCTACCTTTAATATAATTACTTTCCTTATATTAAAAGGAAAGAAAAAAAAGAAGGAAGAAAAAAATAAAAATAAAGCAAAAGCAACTGCGGATGGCATCTATTGTTTCAGTTCGTAAATCCCAAAGCCAACATTTCGTTTGTCCTCTGCTTCCGTCGTCGTCGTCGTCGTCATCCCTATTCCATGTAACCACCACTCAACGATGCACTTGTACATACATGTTGCATATGTTGATGTGCAGCAACACACATTATTGTGCAGAAAAAAAGAATTAAAAACAAAATCACACACATAATTGAAAAATGGTATTCCGTAGCTGTCATGTGTCCTTGCGGGAGCCACACCACCAACTACCATCCATCTGTCAACCCCCCCTGTCTCAGTTGCAGTTGTTGCTATTGTTCTCCTCTCAAGCTGGTTGCCCGTGCCCGCCCCACATTAATGAGCGAAGCATTGTTTCATTCGGTGGCCACATCGAGGATAACGAACACAACAACAACAGCAGTAACAAAGCTTGACCTCAGACATAGTGCAGCAAGCAGAGCTTTAGGTAATCTTGCTCTTTAAATATGTACAGCATCAGATATTCACAAATAAAACATGTTGCCTGCCACCCCATCTGTGGGCCGGGTGTAGCAGCAGTAGGCGATGAACACGTGGAGTAGATACTAGTTCGCCCAGGCTTGAAGCAGGTCTACCTTGAAAGTGCTGTTCTTGCTGAAATTAAAGCGGGGTTGATGCAAATGCGAAAACAGGACATTGAAGAGTTTTTTTTTTTGTCGTCTTTTTTGCTGCCTTGTATGTAAGTGTAGTGTTTTTCAGCGCTTTAGGGGGATAACCTACTTAAGTAGTCGGTGATTATCACATGCAAATTTAACTAGCTTACAAAGCAACTGGGGTACGATGGAGACAACCTTGGTGAAAAAAAAAAAATGTTTTTCCTGTCTTTGCTGCGTTTTTTTTTAGAAACGCAAACAGGTGACATTAGTGGTGGATGGGAAATATGATGCGCATTTTTTCCTATTAGCTGTTACTATCATCATCACATAGTGTAGTTCGCAACTTCTCTCCTTGACCTAGGAGGAGAATGTGCGGAGAACGTAGAAACCGAGTTCAAGCAAACGGATGAGAGGATGCAATTTTAATTTGGTAGGTATATCGAATGGAGTGGAGACATTTGTCTACAATTCACAATAGACAGTCACAAGCAGAACACGCTACTTGACTTAGGAAGAAGAAGGTGTTGACAGTTTCTCATCCTTTCTCATTTTATCATCCTTTTCGCGGGAATAATATTCAGATTTTAAGTCTGCAAGCTCCATAGGAAATCCATCGGATTAATAAGGAAAATGGTGTACATGGAAATGTTTAAGAGTTTATACAGAATGGGGCGACGATGTGCATTAATTAAGGATATTTGTAGATGTAGAGCCATCGGAAAAATGTAACGTGCCGGTGTATTCCAACGTAGCACAGTGATATGTAAGGCAAGTTTTAAAAATGTACGATACTCAAGCTTAGGGAAAATGTTCTCTTCACAGGACTCATATTGTCACAAATGGGAAACTAACCTTTAGGAATTATTCGACGTCCGCAAGGTGTTTCCTTTTTTTTTGTAATTTTTTTTAATTTTTCTACGTACCGTTTAGAAATCCATTATTCCTCGAAATAGAATACTACTTTCAGCTTAGTCTTAAGAAGATTTTTGTTACCCTTATTTGCAAGATATTTTTTCTTTATTAGTATCAGAATCTTTATTAGTATTAGAATCGGGGCCTAAGAGACTCTCCAGTTAGCCCATCTCCAGCCAACTTGATCCAACTGGGCTTCAAGTTCGACGTTTTTTCCTTGTATGACGAGGCCTAGCTCTAATATCCTTTGAATAGATCAATGTCACTGTACAGCTTGCACAGTTCATGCTCGTGACCCCCTTAGAGAATGTCATGCAAAACAAGACCAAATATCTTGGGAATAATTTTTCTCCGAAACGGGCGATCTTTATCCTTCATTCAGTTAAATGAAACCATCCTCGGACCCATAAGTCAGAACTGTGATAAAAAAAGACGTTGATTGGGCACAGTTTTTCAGCCTGTAGTGTGCTGGACTATTGAGCGAGCGGTCTCAGGTTCAGCTAACTGGAAACAAATTTTCTTCGCTGCAGCACCTCTTGCAAACCTCTGACAACCGGGATTATAATTTGTCTTAAGAGATTTACTAACACCTTTGGGACACCGAATATGACGGCAGGTGCCTTCTTTTTTCCGTAAAAGTAAAAAAAAAATCTCAAAAAATTATAAATGAGGTCACATGCGAGCGCCAATATATATTTTTAATTGCAAGAGACTTTCACAATATACCTACTCTCGAAGACAGTTCTTTTTTTTTTGCTGAGCGAGGCTTTGCTGGAACAGTTTTCTAAATTGGCTGCTGGTTTTAGTTGACGGAATATCAATTGTTAGGATTCACTTCTGCAGTCAAAAAGTCATAACCCACATATCGATTTTAAGCGAGCTTTGTTGTTTCCATGCCAAATCCCAACTATTTAGTTATATGTATATGGATACAAGTCAAGCAATAAAGGAAATTGCAAAACAATGCGACCATTACTTCCACTTGAGTGGTGTACCCTAAACAACTTCACTCACTCCACCTCAAATCATCTAGTTCTAATATTCTAATATAACAAATATTTCCACTTGGCTTGACATCATTCTGAATCTGAATCAGAATCAACTCCACCTTCACATCGAAGACAACGAATAGAAACCAAAAACTCAATTTCTGTCGTCTTCATCTTCATTCGAAAGGACACTCTGCGGCAATAATACATACATCATTTTCCGGCATACATCTATCTGCTCGTACATTTTCCAAACCAAAATATGTAAGCTTCTCAAAAATGAGGACACATACTAACCAGACACAGACCACACCCCAGCAATTCAAAATGATTAACGACCAACTTAAGTACTATTGGCAAATCTACATAAGAAGCCGAACCTTTGGCCATAAACCTTATTTATGTGTGGAACATTTTTCTGTCTTTTAGTATCATTCAAAAGTCACATGCAAATGTAAGGGATATTTCAATTAATAAATTCGTTCACATCCTTGGTTTCTCTCTTGCTTTCCTTGTAAAATCCACCAGACGATTATCATTTGTGCTATCGGTCGCTGCGAAAGGTGCGGGGCTTTTATATTAATGAAATTACCTCACTCATAGATATATGGATCCTTTTTAAAGTTGAGTGAATGGTACCGCTGCGGTAAGGGTTATCCTTTCCATTCTGTTCATAAGTTGTGCAAAAGTTCTTGCGAAAGTATTTCAAATGTTTAGCAAAAGTTTTAGCATTTTTGATTTAATGTAATATTCTCTCAAGACCACGACCACACCAGTATCTCCGAATTATCCTGTGTCTGTGGTTGTGTGTGGATGTGATTTAATGTCGCCACTAAATTGTGGCTTTAAACATTTTGTATAAATTGTGTCAAGTATTGTCGCAACGTCCAAGGTGAAACGAATCTATAAAATGAGGGAAAATAAAAACGAACTGATGCATGAGTCAAAAACAATGCAGCGTATCCTGTAATATACAAGTGACAGCAACTGGAAAATAAATTCACATCCTTGTCGCCGTGCAGTGAACGTGAACCGAACCGAGTACTACATCCTTTTGGAAGGAAATTGACTTGCAAATCGAGACCCGTATGCACTTAACATTGATGCCTTTCTGCTGAGGAGACACACTCATACAGAGATCATCATTTGAAATTCAATTTGTTGTTATTTCCCAGCGAGCACAGTAACATCATTAAAAATCGGTAAGTGCAATTTTGTGTATTTTTTCCCCCCATTTTCTATTGATATTTATTAGATTTAGGCGAAGTAATGTAAAGGACGAAAAATTATTTGAACAAAACGTTTGATGGTTTTTGGGAGGGTGCCTTTTTTTATCTGAAGGTGTAATAGAAACATTTTAACTTTCGCTTCCTGTAATTGGAATTTGTAGTACCTACATCAAAGTCGATCTTTGAGAGAAAACATAAATGTAACCTGAAATTATCTGCAATGAAATACCTATACCGACTTCAGTAGTTTTGGGTGTGTTTAAAGAGGTCTGATATTTTGAGACTTTTGGGAATTACCTTTTTAGGAATTAACGCTCTATTATGCCGAAAGCTTGGTACAATGTTGGCTTTAAAATCATCAGATTGATAATTTGCTAGGGACTATTCTTCGAAGTAGTTAGATGATACGTCGTCCTTAGGTGTGAGTTTTAAAAAATGTTATCATTTAGTAAATTTCATAATACAAGAGATATTCTTCAATAAGTAATCATACGCATGCAGGCCAGATAAAGTTTGAGTCTTGTTAATTATATCTTGGTGGGCCCTATTTCTATGTATACGCGTAGGAGTATTTAAGGCTTGGTATGTGCTCCGGTAACATAAATTGTCTTAAGATAAAATAGAGGTTACTTATAGTAGGGTGAACTCAAAAAACCAGATGGTGTAAGAGAAATTGTGTCGCTTCGTTTCTGTCTGGGAAATTGGATAAAAGCTTACGAGAAAAGCAAGGTCAAAACTTTTGTTAACAAAAATTGCATTTCATTGTTTTGTTGTGGTTTTAAGAGTGCATTGTATTTTTTTTTTTTTTTGTTATGAAAGTGCTCCTGGGGAAAAAAGAATATTTAAGTGTCCGAATTTTTCAAGTAGAAGTCTGCGTTCATGCATTACAATAATTTGAAAGCCAACCATAATGGAAAAGATAAGTCACAAATGAGTCCAGAAAGCTGACTTTTTTCCGTAATTTTCTCAACCAGATATTAATCACACGAACATAGACCCAGCTGATTCAAAATAACTCACATTATTCAAATGAGGGTATTTTAAGGGCAACATTTATAAGAACTGCAAAAGGTTTACTTGCTAACGAACACTCTCCCCGACACGAAAAAGTCAAGTATATTTTTAATGGAGTGACGAGTGAAGGCAACTTTAATGGAAGCTGATGAACTTCCTGGATAGCTGTGCACACATATATTTGTATAGCCAATATGGTAGACCTGGCTTTATTTTCGGGACCAATGATCTTCAACTTTGTGCACAATTGAGAAGCGCTCTTTCACTTAACATGTCCTAATGGCAACATATACACATGACTTTGTGCACATCTGTGGCACAGTACCATTCGCATGATATAAGTTTCTTTTTTCTTATTTCATATGTCGATAATAAGTACCAAAGGTACCAAAATTTTCAATGTTCCTGTAGTAGTGTAATGCACACATTTACTGAATAATAAGTACATTCGCCAAAGTTTCGATAACTTAATGCACACACTCGTTTTTCGTCCGACAGCTGGGGATCAAATTAAGCACCATCCCGGTCGATAGTTCAACATACTCCGCAATTTATTTGTAGTTGGACAGTTGTTTTTGCTAAGTGAAATTAAATAGTCAGGAAAATAACTTATCGCTGGGTATACATTTTATTAAAACCCGTAATCGCAAGTAAGTAGTTTGTGTCACTCTGTCGTGCCAATCACCCACAAATTGATTTCAATTTAATTGATGTTAAAGTTCAGGGGATATTTGGATATTTTCAAATACTATTTACGACTGTTGTGATTGTATCCGATTAAGTACGATTTTGTGATCTCGATTGTTATTGGCTTGTCTCTTTACGACTTAAGGTTTAAGTGTTTAAGTAGCTTTTAATATAGGTAGGTACCTTTGAGTTGTTTGAACTCTTAAAAATCAACTAATACTTCGCCGATGACAGCCAAAATTAGTTTTGCTTTAGCGTATAAAAAAAGGTGCCTTAGTGAATGAGTCTTTTCGACGCAGACGCTGGCTCTTTCTAATTACTTTATGCAGCTTCTTCTCCGAGCTAGTCCCGTCCATGCTTCGGCGGTTTGTTTAGCGTTAAACTCATAGGCCAGTTTCAAAACTTGCAATTGCAAGCACTACTTTTTAACTTTCTCCATTACGTAGTAAGAGAAAGATATTGGTTTCGTACAAAATTTCGAACTCGAGATTTTAATCAATTCTGATATTACGATGATAGAGAAACTCAAAAAAGTGGGTCACAAAATTCTGTCCGGTCTGTCCGTCTGTCCGTCCTTCCACGGGCCTACAGCCTAAACGGCTTACCGGATTACGTTCAAACCTCGGATGGTGTTTTTTTTTTGCAAGGTAACCTCAATATTAATGGTACTTCCCATACAAAATTTTTGTACCAGTTTAATTTGATCGAAAACGGCTCTAACGATTTCAACCAAAATTGATATTTAAGCTTCAGTAGGTAAGGTTACCATGACTGCGTACCCAGTTTTTGGCTAAAAATTCGAACAACGGAATTTTTGAAATTTCGACATATCTCGAAAATGGTATATACGATTGTAATAAAAATTAATTTCTAAGGTAATGTGTTCTTTTATAATTTAATAGTAACCTCAGTTTTTCTCAATATTATCGTACAATGGATTTTTGAAAAAAAATTTTAAAATTTAGTTTCCTTCAGTTTACCGGAAAACGACAATAACGATTTTGACCAAAATGCAAACTTATAGTCAAATTGATGTTTTCAAAACTATTGTGTCCTTAATTTTCAATTCGAAACACCGAAAACGCTAATTTTAGAAACTGCTCATATCTCGAAAACCCCATCTTCGATTTCGATAAAATGTCAAAAACGAAGTATTTCTTATATCCGGAACAATATCATACAGTCAGTTTTCAGTTTAATAGTTACGCAATAGTATTTTTCCAACTAAACATTGCAATATTTGCAACTGTTAGATATGTCTGGATAATTGTACAAAAACTTCATTTGCACCGCACTCACGAGCGTCGTCAATTTATAACTACTAATGCAAATTCACAAATGCCTGAATTACGCAATCTATCTAAAAATATGGGTCTGTCACGAGCAATACTTCTAATAATTGAAAACATAAATCATATTCCAATCAAAACGAAAAACATATCCTTAGCTCAAAAATCGAGTGAGGAGTAAGACCTTATAAAATAGTACAGTAGACGCTTGCGACATTGCCAGTTACTGAGAGCTTTAACCTTTAAAAACTTAAATTGTTATTTTATATCACTCTGCCATATGAGTTGAATATCCAAAAGAGGATTTTGTTTTCTTTTGTCTAGTATCGAGAAAGTTTCGTTCGACCCAGTCGTGCACTTTATTTTTGCTAGGCATGCGGACGAAAATAATTCCGCTTCGAGTTTTAGTTTTTTGTTAATTTGTGACCGTCAGTTACTTCTAAAAAAAATTGTTAAAAATCATTGCCCAGACCATTGTACCATTGTCAATCATCAATGACGGCAGGTGTAGTTAAATACCTTTTCGAGATGCAGAGATGCGAATATGTTCTGTTTAAGGGAGTTTAATATTTTTTTCGCCTATTTAGTAAGGATATATTATCGATTCGGATAACATTTCGATGAAAGACATCTTGAAGACAACCATTTTCGAACCATCTTCGCAATGCTTCCAATATAGTTTCTTACAGTTTAAGTACGCTTCCACTCTATTTTAGGATTAGACTCGATTAAGTAAGCCATGTTGCTTTGGCTTCCTGAAAAACTCCCCCACACAACTGATTTAATTTCAAACTAACGTCATACAGAGAATCCGCCATATTATAAGCTCATCTTATCTTGTCTCTTATTCACCTCTTCTTCCACGTCATTGATTTAAATGAATGTTTCTCTATAGCATTTTCTTTCTCCCCCATCAATCTGTCGTCCTAATCCAATTGTGAAATGAAACGTCAAACTAAAAATTGCTTCATCTCCGAGACATAGTTTGCTTAAATCCATTTGCACTCATCCTTTAATCGCTCATCCCAACAATGACGGCAGAAATGTGCAGATAAAAAGAGCCAGACTAACTTGAATGAAATAAAATTAGGATACATATAAATTTGTATGTATTCGTGTAGAAAGAAAAATAGAATAGACATTCTGTTAGCAAAATGTGTATGAATTAAATTTTCAACTCAAACAACTTACGATGAGCTTATAACTGGATATCGGCGCACACAAATGTACGGCACATCTACTGTCTAAAAATAACTTGCGATGATATCCCTTTCGAACAGGCTGATGGCTAAACGGGCCATTCGTGTAAAAGGCATCACTGTATCGATTATCTCAGTCCCAAGGTCAGAGGGATTCTGCTTCTGATTTGACTCTGCTGTTAATTTTTTGTTTCTTTGCAATTTCATCGTCATCGCCCAGGAAGACTACACCCTTATAAACTCGCATAATTAGCTTTGATAACCTTTTTACAGAACCTGAATTCATTACAGACAAAGGGATAAGCTCATAAAATTATCGTTACACAACGAGAGGACGACAAAGATGGGATAACTTTGGAAATTAAAACGTACTGCTACGGTGATGTTATGCAATCAACTTTTGAGGTAGCTAATATCTTCCACCCATCGTGGAATGGAATCAATAGATTTGAATGAAAGAGGGACACGTAGAGAGAGAGGGCAGATAAATTTATGTGACTGCGACTGCGACCATATCGAATATCGGAGAGAAGAAGCACAAAAAATCCGAATCAGTTTCAGATTTCAAGGACTCTCCAGAACCAGAAGTACCTATTACTGCTACTCTATTTTTTCTTTTCATCTACATTTTTATTTTTCTTGTTGCGTTGTTCATATGTGCATATATAGATGTGTGTGCATCATCCGTATATTTAGTATATCCAGAGCACTTGGCAACGTCCAATTTTAATCGATTTTTGTAGCTAGTTGAGGGTAACTTTTTCCCACACGACACCACCATCGTTGTCGTCATTGTCAGACACATAAGAGTATCCTAAAAATTGCACACATACCGTATCAAATTCAGCCGAGCGTATAGATAATAAGTGACTGAGAGCGAGCAGCAGTCGAAGAAGTGGCCCAGCCGTACTACGACTACGACCGTATAGCTGAAGATATGAGAATTTGATGCATTGTAACCGCATGGTTGGGCATGAATTTCCTAAAAGAGAAAAGTCAATTAAGTGCAGCGCTACTCCGAGCTATCCTGTCCCCTGGGATCCTTGTACGCAAAACGTTTGCATTCCCACTGAATATGAGTGAAAATAGATTTGTTATTAATGTGCTGAGTGGCGTATATCCATCCGTCGTCCATCGACGTTCAGCTTCAAGTGTGCACTCATTGAATTGTGATTTTGGAAGTCGTTCGAAATAATTTAAGTTTGGACAGGTCGGTGTCGCCAGACATCTCAATTTGGTGAAATATTGGGAAAGCGGTTCGAGTGTAGGACACAAACTACCTATAGTCGTCGTACGGTAAAAGGACATTACATTTCAATGCAGAGTTGTCGGCGGTGTATCCCTCCAATGACAGTGTCAGACAATCGCCAAAGGATGAGGAGTTGCACAGTAGCACAGTTCATACCATTCCTGTCGTTTATTTCACAAACAAAAAACTAGTAACGATGTGAGTCTTCCCTGTTTCCTTACACAGTCGTGCGCCGCAAATGTGGGAACGCCATAAGCAATACACTATACTGTACTCCTAACCACTAAATGCAATTGGAGTACTTATCCCCTAATACGCTTCGTCATTGTTTACACAGTGAAATAATTTCGAAACTCTCGAATCCGTACCGTATCCCCGCAATTTCAAAACAGATGCACAAGACGATTTCAAAGTTCCTAGATTACATACTGACTTCAAGAAAATGTCAAACTACTTTGTACATTTACAATGAACAAGGCAAAAAAAAAAAAAAAGGAGAAAAGACAACCCCCTACCAAAGGTCATCCGCGTTAGTTGCTGAATCGCATACTATGTGCTCTAAGCATCCTTGCGTGCCTCCTTTGCTTTTCATTGAAATTGTTCGACACAGTGTTGGTGAAAGTTTGCGAAGCAAATTTGCACACATTCATTCGAGTGTTACTTAAGAAAGTTTTGCACAAGACTTTGCCGTCGCCGTGATTGAATAAATGGAACACAGAAAGTCAAAATGGCACATTATGGGGCCAACTTAGCAGGATAAATTCCGGGACAAAATGACACTTGCGAAAAGTTTTCAACACTTGGCCATTGAGAGGGAGAATATATAAATGAAGGTCCTTCATCATTTCCATCATTAACAAGCTTATTCAGATGGTACGCAATGGCAATCAAGAGTATTTAATGTCGTGTGTCACTATTGGATGAACAAAAAACGAAAATGCAATGAATTATATGATGGTTAATGAAAAGGAAGTTTACTACAATTACAATTGACAGTTAAATGGGTGTGACGTGTGAATATAACAAGCAAATGAATGCAGGCAGCAACTTGGCCCATTGAATGGTATGGTTTGTTACAGATCCATTTACGTGCGTAGTCGCATCGCAAGTTACAAAAGTACTGTTTCTGTTCGCATAGATAGGAGAAACCTCACTATCCGGTTCTTCGAGCGTCACTTTGACATATTCGTCAATCAAAATGGGTTTGACGTTGTTTGACAAATTTGTCATTTAGGGGAATGACGGACGCACTTGAAAGCATGTATTTTTTTATTTGATCTGAGGCGAGCTAACATTTTCGTGGGCGATGTTTCTTTTCTAACTGATAACAGCTAATAATACAATTTTTACACTGAACAGAGCTCGGGTGCATTGAGCATACAGTCAGCTGAGACCTGAGAGTGCTTAGAGCAATTTGATTTATTTATGAAATAGGCGACGTTCGAGTATCTAGTATACTAAGTCTGACAGCTGTATTGACAGTCATATGATTTTCAGTTGACTTTCATGGAGGGATAGCCGAAGAATCTTACCAAGAAATTCCTGACTTAGCACTAGCTGACAGTTCGCATATGTGGCTGACGTAGGAAAAGTGACGTGAACGACAAATTTAGTTTTTGCGTTCAGGTTACCTACCTACACCTAGTCGATATCAATCTAGTTGACGTAAGATAACTAGATCTTTGAATGTACCCAAACCCATACATTTGAGCACTTGCTGTTAACATAGCGACTGTACAAATACACCATCCGCGCAACACTAATAGTAGGCTAAGTTTTTCGAACTCACAATGACGAAATTTTCCATACAAAATTGCATATTGGGTCGTATGAATAAAACGTAGCAATTGCTTTTACTCAAGATAAATGTCAAAAGCGAAGCATTTGCTACGTTTCGTATGAATAAAAACCAATTTGAGTTAGTTCCCACTTTTGACATGTTCGAAAAGCGGCGGCACTGACCTTTTACTCAGATCGGTATGAATAAAACTTGTCAAACAAAGCGAATGCTATTCAAATTCTGAGTCTGCTATTTAGTTGACTCAGACCTTTTGCTAAATATTTTGTATGCAACTTTTTAACATAAGACAAATCTAAGCGTTGTGAATTTTTGATGTTTTATTTATAAATTAAGTTTTGTTCATGCAGGAAAACCAGACCAAACATGGATGCGATAAGTTTTCACATTTACATCTTATTGTTAACGTTCGTGCTAATAAAAAACAGTATAAACAAAGAAGAATTGGTGACGGCAATAACTTTAAGAAATTGTTCCGTTTCACGCTTGAAAATGTGGACATTTTGGCTAATACTTTCTTAAATGATAGATTTGAGACGCGTGGTGGTGCTCTTTAAAATATCCAGAAAATTAAATCTTTCCTAAGGTACCTATTTAGGAGATCCGGGGTTTCAGGTAAACATTTCGAAATTCATGGCTTAATAACAAGTGAAAAATGTATGTATTTAGGTTGGTGTTGGAGAAGATCTTGGTGCTCTTGTTTTTCTTTAAAGTTTTGTTCACTTTTGACAATTTTCCCACAAAAATTTTAAAATAAATTCAAAATAAACAAACCACCAGACAGTTGTCACTTGTCAAATTTGACAGAAATTGCAAGGCAAGTACACGTACAGCGAAGTAAATGCTATGTTCGAATTTTTGAACTTACTTTAGCAAACTAGGTTTTTATTCATACCGATTCAAAGCATTTGCTAAGGGCTTTTACTTTGCTACAACCTTTTGCTCAAAGCAAATGCTAGTTTTTATTCATACGACCCAGTAGGTATATGTTGTAGTTTTTACTCTGACGTGCTTTTTCACAATCTATTCCTCTTAACTATAATCATCTGTCAAAATGTGCTGTATCTAGATTTTTACTCAAACTGACTGGTTTAGTGAATTTATTCTGAGCTAATAGTGTGCTCTAAAATGCTTTGAACGGAAAAAGAAATAAATTTAGAGCTCTTAAAAAGGAAACACGTTCGAAACTAAAAATGAAGGACGCTTACATCTAGTAGGAAGAAAAAAACGTAACCTAAGAGCGAAAGTGGGCCTACGTTCTATGTTCTATATGTAGGTACCATAAGGATGGTTTCCCTCTCAAAAGGCAATGGCTGTAAAAATCTAGGCCTAGGCTCCTATACGGATCTGTTGCGTCAACTATCTATTTTGTCGTACATGTACGACGTACCGCTGGAGACCCTTGCCACCTATTCGACTTCTCTTTTACAAATTATTTGTCAAAGTTATAATAGTACTCTTGGGTTACAATATCTACGACAAACATCCCAATGTAAACAGTATTATTGGGAACTACTCATCTATAAATTTAACGACTACAACTTCAGGCAGCGATGCCTAGTAGGTTACACTACGTGTTCCATGTATGAAAACTAGAACAAATATGCATAATAATTGTCGGAAATGTCTAACAGATACATTGCATTCCCTTTCAATTCAATTCCTTATATAACCACTTAATTCATCACCTCTGACAGCCTAGCAATACTGCTTATACCCACCTTCAGTCTCAGTTCAATCAACTAAATGGTGTTGCCACATCGAAAGCTCCCATTCAGTCACCTTTCATCGCCGCCTTTGTTATTTGGCTTTCGTCTGCTTACTACGGAAACAATTAACAATTCCCACCGCCATTAGATCACAACAACGGTAAACTATCCAATTATCTGACTGCTATACCTGTTGATCCTGTATCTCTTAATCCTAATATTTTCTCCAGCCTCAAAGTGACATCCCAGCGCACACCCGACACTTCACACACACATATCTATCGATATCAATAAATCTTCGTCCATGCCTAGGTATATATGCTTTATTCGTTGTTGCAACCGGCCGTACTGTCGCGGCAATAAAAGTGGATTTTGTTTCTGTTCACATCCTACCACAAGCCACACTCCATCTATAAAGGACGCCCGGCGCACCCCCGCTCACAGTCGACTGTCTCCATCTATACAAGTAAACGAGTAATTCATCAAACACTGGGATATCCATATCCATCCCATCCCTCTGCCGGTTATTTATTAACGATTATCGGCTTTGGAAGAGTGATACGCTTCAAACTGGGAGGCTGCAGCAACTATCATCAATAATGCACCTATACCACTAAACTCCCTTCAGTCCTGCAAATACCTTCTTACCATCGAATAAAAAGCAAAGAAGGCTTTCGTTTTTCGCTATGAAGTTTTGTGGGGAATTTTTAATCGATTGGTGACGAAAGTGTTAAGTTGTGTTTTTGGAAGCATTGGCATTCATATTTTATCAAGATTGCGACAAAGGTTTAAAATAAGAGGAGGGTTTAATTAGTACCGACCGAATCAGACCGCCTTTTCATCTTTCTCTCTATCTTTTTCTGAGTTAGAAACACTCTTTTAAATTTCCACTCGATTCAGCAGCTGCTTTGTCTGGATCTGGATCGGGATCATTCTGTCGAGTACTGTTTTCTTGCGATTTTAAGTGTTTCAGTCCAACTTTTAGGCCCTAAGTCTAGAGGATAGACTATACAACTTGTACTAAGTACAATCCGTCAAGGATGACTCAATTTTGAATGAAACCTATCCATTTCCTAACGGGGCTAGTAGCAACATTTTGTAAGACGAACCATTAAGATTTCATCCATAGACATATTCAGACCCCTGAATCCTGATTTCATTATTGATGTAGGTTTATGTATTTCAGAATCCTCGAAGTACAGATAGTCGCCGTGTCCATGTCTGTCTAGATTAACACCATATTTTATAAATCACAAGCTTTTTATACAAAATCTGGCCTTTTCTATCGGTATACGACGCTTAAGACGTCCGATTTGGTGACTTAGACAGTCACATGGGTAAGAATATGAGCCAAATGTCTGTGATTCGTCTTGAGGGTTTAAAATAAAGACCGACTTTTATACGTTTTTGTTCACCACATTAGCCATAACATCTTTGACATTTTTTACAAAACATCTAATCATATAAAACAATAAAATGCAAACAATGGTTCTAACATAAACTAAAGAACTTTTTAAAAAAGCCGTTCTTTTGGTACTGCGCTTAGACGATATCTAAAAGTTAATTGGACTAAACGCATAATTAAAAAACATCCTCTTTGAAATACTGATATAAATAAAAATGGCAAACATAGGACAACTTTTCATGTACATCGTTCGTCCCGCTGCTCACTGCGTTCACAAAGCTTTCATTCAACACTTGTAATTCAAAAACGTACGAAACTTACCGAAAAGTTCCTTTGTTGTGTTCCCTCTGACTCGAAATATGTGAAATCCGACTACAAACAAGCGCCATCCTTTTTTTGCATCTCTTTTGTTTGCTTTAAACTAATTGCCGTCATCGCCTGTCGTCATATATGAACCCTCCCAGTACCCACTCACGATACACAATACTCGTACACATGCGATATCAACAAGAGTGTTCCTTTTCTCCTGTTAAGAACCCCCACCGTCACCCAACCAGCCGAATATAAAACTCCTAGCACATGTAATTTATGGGTGTGAACGTTTTGTTGGTTTTTGAAATATTTTTCATTTGTTTATACGTGACCTGTGAAACACCCTTCGCCTTCGCATAATGGGTATTTTATATGGTAGCAAGTTATAGGTGAACTTTGACTGGAACCTTTTTTTTCTTGTCAGCTCATAGCTGAATTATGTTTGTTTGAATAGGATAAGGTAATTAATTAGACTGGAAGTGAAGGGATTTTCTGTTGGGACAACGGCGATAAACAAGGACACTTGATATGGAGGATCATATTTCGAAGGACACACAGAACACGGAACAGAATCTAAGTAGCGAGTACATAGTTCAGGCATTCAAATTTTTGAGGATTTCCCTCGCACAATAACAATAAAGGACAAATTATAGATGCTTCATAAAATTCTTTTAAAAACCAAACAAAACGACTAGAGTCTCTGAATAACAGGATCTCAGGATAATACACTGAAAGTAAATAAAGTCGTATTTCCTACTGCTACAACCATTTTGTCCTTTAACCAGTTATCCAGCGACAGCCTCTCGTTTATCCACGGAGAAATAATAGAAATTTCGCAAAATTTCACTTTGTTTGCATACATTTCCGATTATTTTTAACGATGGTGTCTGTGTGAAAGAGGTTTCCCTTTGCTGGCATTCCAAAATCCTGTCGAAAGGGATTTCATTTGTTTTATTATTTTGAGTAGTTTTATGATAGAGAAAGCAGTTTCGGGTGGCAAAAGTTTATTTCAGTGAATTCCTGCTCTTGTTCGGGGCTGGAGTGGTTTTTCAACGAGCATAACTCACATTGTCGCGTAATGTTTAACGGTAATCCGGTTGGTTAGGTATTTACTTTATTCTCATGAGACAAAGTTAAATGAATTAAGTGAGTGTTTGTGACAGTTCTGCTCATAAATTTACACAACGTTTCCCAGTTCACTCAACTTCCTGTAGATGTTTGCATTTTGTTCCTTCTCTTGGATTCGCCACGATGTTAAATTTCATGCTAGACATAGATCGCCTGCGATACAGAGATGAACTCGCGGGCGAACACAACTTTCTTCGATGGAACTTGAAGAGAAAAAACGAAATCCTTGGTATAACCATTGGAAAGCGTTTGCTCTCACCTCGGGCTGGTTACAATAAAGCGCTTTTGGACGGTTACATTTATACGTACCTGCTTAAGGACATCTACCGATGTTGCAAATGATTCAATCGCCCAGGACTTTAAATACCCCGAAAGGAAGGAGTCGCATGATTTCAAATTACACAACCTGACCAATGGTCTGGAGTCTGGACCCCTTTTCTACAGAGACATAGTGCGTTTGTGGTTTATTGCCACAATGTTGTGTGGAAGGAGTGCGTCTGGTTCAATAAACATACGTCAAATATACTAATCCAAACTCATTGACCCAGAAATAAGACACGTCGTGGCTCTACATTGAACCTCTGCAAGTTCAAAAATCGATTGTTTGACGCAAACTCATTTCGACAGTCTCGGCAGTCTTCAAGTCTGTCTTTCGACAGTCCCGGCAGTCTTCAAGTCTGTCTTTCGACAGTCTCGGCGGTCTTCAAGTCTGTCTTTCGACAGTCCCGGCAGTCTTCAAGTCTGTCTTTCGACAGTCTCGGCGGTCTTCAAGTCTGTCTTTCGACAGTCTCGGCGGTCTTCAAGTATGTCTTTCGACAGCCTCGGCGGTCTTCAAGTATGTCTTTCGACAGCCTCGGCGGTCTTCAAGTCTGTCTTTCGACAGTCTCAGCGGTCTTCAAGTCTGTCTTTCGACAGTCTCGGCAGTCTTCAAGTCTGTCTTTCGACAGCCTCGGCAGTCTTCAAGTCTGTCTTTCGACAGCCTCGGCGGTCTTCAAGTCCGTCTTTCGACAGTCTCAGCAGTGTTAGCTTAAATTTTTATCCGATTTGTAGCAACTTTTCTTAGCTTGCCAAAATGCTGATCTTTATTGAAGGCAAACGAAAAAGTGTAGTATCAACATCGACAACTAGAAATTCAAAACAATTGCAAACCTTTAAATAAGATCAACTAGCCCGTTTATTAAAAATTCACATATAACTAGACCTAAAACGAATTACATAAGTATAAAACAACAACGGGCCGCGCTTAGGGTAAGTGAGAGTTTTTCGAGTTCCACGCTGGCAGTCCGCGGTATACAAAACCAACTGTGTTGTAGAGTTTCTCTTCGGTTTTCTGATGAATAGTGCTCACCGCCTTGGCAAGACTTCCCTCATAGTTTGCCAGCGAGATCCTCGCATTTTTCGAATGCGTAGCTAGTGTTTAAGAGGAATTAATATATTCCCGCACACACAAATGTGCTTAACTTACGTTTGATGGTGCCCTTCTTCCAATGAGGCTTGTCAATATGGTGCCAGTGCACTACATCATCGCTGCTCGACGGAACCCATTCGCTAAGAAGTGTTGTTGCAATTTTATCCACTTGAAAGTCGAAACCTAATTGCAGAGTACCAACCACAGCTGGACTAAATTGTTATGTTAGGAAAACGGTCTAAGAGATAGGGCTTATTTCAACTTACCAAAGAGCTGCATGGTAGAACAAGTGTGAACCGATCATTTCGCTGTGGAACCCTTGGGAACGCAAGCGAACAGAATCGCACCCAAAGAGAAAGACGATGCATTTCATTTGGAATTTGCTTATCTTGCGACCATTCAGGTATTGCAGACCAGAACCATGACCACAGTAGCTGTAGGGAGTAAACAGTGATTCGGTGGAGAGTATTTAGAGAAAAGAATTGTCTTTGACTATTAAAAAATTCAAATATTGGTCTTTCAGTAAAAAAATGTTCTCATTCTGTTGTTGTAGTTCCCCCGCCACAGACATAGATGTCGTGGTTTGCAGACTGTCAAGTAGATCACTTGCAATATTCCTCTCCTGCAGCCGACATCACATTAACAGAGTTGAGCAATGATGCAAAAACAAAATTAAATCACCTACAACCACAGCCACATGCATGGCATGCTTTTAGTGCCCGAGTGGTGACACAGTTAATCAGTATTCTGATCTGATTACTCATTCCCGACCAATGTCAAGCCAAACAAAATGAATATGTAAAAGCCAACCAAAAAACGCCCAATTTTGCCGTTAGCTTAGTCGGAGGCAGTGCGTATGAGTTGAAAATAAATAAATAAACAACACACGGGATGCGAAAAACATGTTGCGCGTCAATCAGAATGTGGTCTACCCCTATTTTGTGTGGTACTTTGTTGCCGCGGTACTTGGAAATTGACTCCATAAATGTTGTGGCATGTGAAACGGATGCTTTTCATGATATTTCTATGGACAGTGGTTTACAATCATTTTAGTTGGTTTTATGATAACAATAATTGTGGTGGGAGACAAACCACAATCGATTATGCAGGGCATCTTCGAAACAACTATTTGTTGCTGCATCAGTTTTAAAATCGGACTAATTGCAAACATACATCACCAACCTGAATGCAGATTATAACTCATAACTCACATATAACAATCTGCTTCATCGAAAATATTCATAAATTCCTCCAAACCGGGCACAGTGCTGTACGTGCACTTCCAATGTGGCAACCAATAATTAAAGAAACTCTTCATCCTGTCCTCCATGTTCGGTAAATTGCAATCTAAATTGGAAATCCTATTTAGTTTTTGACACAAACTTAATAATTCAATCGAACTGCACCTGGATTAACGACACATCGTCCCCTCTCGACATCCACCATGAGATAGCCATTTTTTATTCGTGATTTGTAGCGTTCAAACAGTCGAACAAGAATGTGAAATGAGCTCATCCGACAGAGCTCCTGCCAGGGATTCAGAACCTCCCAGTAAAAGTGATCAATGCGCTGAAAATCGACCAAGGGAATGAAATCCAATTTGAGGATGTCGGTGTGTGTGTGTGTGTGTGTGCAAACTTACTTCGTCGAGAATCAAAATGCAAGGACCAAATGCGATTTCCCTTTCCGATGGAATCTGAGTGAGAAATTCATAGATTACACGCGATGTACTGGTAGTTCCATCGTCTTCTACGTCGCTTATTTGGTTGGGGGCTAATGCGAGGCTGGCTTGTTTCATATGCTCATCGGTTAGGAGATGGCGTTGCTGGGCTAATAGACTGAGGAGTACTCGCTGTTCACAATCAAGGCTGTAGGGAGTAAGGATGTTAATTGAAATCGATTGATAATGCATGTGTTTACTTATTGGCATCGCAGAATTTGTCGACTGTCTTAAAAATCGCCTGCTGTCGTTCTTTGTAGTTGTCCTTTACATTTCCACACAATAGGCTAACCCATGGCCCCATGAACGTCTTGAGTTCAGCAATTGCATCCTGAAAATGGTGTTATGTTGAGCATCTGCTAGAAATGTGAGAGATTATCTTACCGCCACACGACTCTCGAGAATGGCCATGCCATTCCAGTAGTTCTCCAAGTCCTGGCTACTAGTTGAGCCAGATGGAAAGGTTGAGAACTCGGTGAATGAATTGGTCAACGTCGAGAATTTCTCAAACATCTGATCTGTGAATAGTACTTAGCATACACAGCAGTCATAGAGAGACATTAGTTACTTACTTTGATTATCACCAGTCAATCGGAGACATATTGCATCAGGGTACTCCCTCGTACGGGGATGTTTTAAAATCGAAAGATAAATCGCTGCATCCGCAGCTAGTACCTCTCGGAAAGTGGAATATGTTGTATCGTCGCGCTGTTCTTTGCACAATTGTATCACTGTCCACTCTTCAGGCAGAGACGAACATATTTCACGAACCCGTTGCATACCTTCAGTCGAGTTTTTTACATTGTCCAGCAGAGTAATTTCGTTTGTGTGCTTCGATTCGATTGGCTTCTTCTTTTTCTTCAGATACTCCACCGCGTATTTAAACAGCGGGCTTCTGCAAATAGTTATACGCTCATGTTCATAGCTTTGTCGGAGAGAAACAAACACAACTCACTTATCAAACAGTCTCGTATTCTCATCAGTCTTTTTGGTTTTTTGAAGGGCATCTTCAACTGGAAAGGACCACGTCATTGAGGAATTTATGTTTGAATTTAACACTTACTTGCGCCACTATAACGTGACTCGAATCCAGTACAAAGGGATTTTATTTGATAAAACATAGAACGGTAAATATCTCCATTAGCGTAAGCTTCTTTGGCGTGATAAAGCAGGAATTCTAAAAAAGATTTACTCGGTATTCATAGCTCAAACTCTGTGTGACTTGTTGAAATACATACCTCTGTAATCAGATCCAGCACAATATCCAAAAGACAGTAAGGGATCTTCGGACATATTTACGAAATTTCTTTATAAATTGAATTCTGGATTGGATTCAACTTGTTTCTTGTTTTGTTTTAATTTATAAACGTCAGAATTCGAATTTGAAATGGATGATCGTCGGAAATTTTTAGGGTTGGATGTACTCGATGAGTGTGTCCAGATTTCTTTACGAGTCGATAATGTAGATTTCGAAACAAAACTTGTGACCCGATTCGCCAGGGATTTCACCATTTTCCTGGTGAATTTTTAACTTACCTACATTAATCCGGAGTATTTATTTTGATTGGACGGCGTCTTTTTTCCTCTTCGGTCCATGCAAAAATAAAGATTCCAACCGCTAAACCGACAGAGATATAAAATTCTGAAAATTATTGGTCTATTTTTGTTTGTTTTTGTTGTAGGACTTAAAGCAAACATCCCATATCAGCGAAAGTAAAGTACAATAACTAATGTCACCTCCACCGAGTCATTCTGACATTATACCAGCGTTTAAGTGCTAGTTAGATATCTCTGTTTTGCTTTTTTATCTCAAATTGGGGAGATATCTCGGGAATCGTGTCCTTTTGCCCCGATTCTGGGTCATATATCCGGGTTTGTTGGTGAATACGTTATTTTGGCTAATTCGATGCCATTCTTCCTGGTGAATTTTAGAAACTTACGTTAATCCGGAGTTTTTATTGTCCCACATGTCTGCCAACCGTGTATACACCAATATTTTTGCAGAAATTGTCAGACAATTGCCAGATCGCGACAATGAAATTGTCAGGTATCTGCCAATCGTCTGAACACTCAATTTTATCATTGTCAGACCATTGCCAGACCCTTAGGACATTTGAAGACTCATTTTTTTCATTTGTAGACAAATAATTTGAACGTAGGTACCTACCTAGGAGTGGCTACAACGCTTTTAAGTAGGTAACGACTTTCACAAAGTAGTATCATCGGATTAAATAAGTAAAAAGGTAGAAAAGCACGGACGCGCAATATGTTTTCAACCGGTGCGACAGCAGTTATGGTGACAAAAAATGCTTGCGACATCAATAGGTCTTCTAAGGTCGATTTACAATAACTTTTCTTCTTGGTTTTGCAAATTCAGATCTCGCTCAACTTCGTCGATTTCCGCTTAGTTCAACGAGTAATAAAACCCATACAAAGCCAAGCACATAACTAATGGATACATACGAGTATTATCCATCGATTAAGCAGAAACGAGACCAATGGTGTGTGTTTAACCAGACAACAGTCATGATTGTACTACCAAGTACCAACTCCCATCCTTTCCGTTACCAAACAAGTCGCGTTAGCTTTACAAAATCTATGAATAATTATTAATAGTGCCGGCAGCGCGTAACACAATATATTTCGAAAACAAACAATGTTGACTTTTACCAAGCAAAACGACAATTATTTAGAGCTATAAAATAAATATACCTACAGCGATTCACAATTTAGAGAGTAAATTAAATTCCGATTTCGTTCGCCATAAACATTCCATTTGGAATTACCACGAGAAGCAGTTACCCACACTATGGGCGTTGGGGTCAACTGACCGATTTTTTTGCACAACAATGTTCATTGGCATCAGTGCACTGCGTTTTGGCCAACGAGAGAATTTCGATTGCGAAACACTTTTATCGCCATATATAGCGTAACCCATAACAATGGGGTCATAACGCGGCTGGCGACTGCTGTTGCTGATAGTGCTGGTGGTCCCGTTCAAAATGCGTGGTCCTGCCTGCAACTGCATTTTGTGAACGTCCAGCTATAATTATGGATGTCAGTCACATCTTCCTTTTATATCATAACTAACAGAACTAAAATAAAATTACTTTTTGCGTTTGACCAATCAATGGTTTCAATGTAACAAAGTCGCACCGATAGATTCCAAACTGGAAATACCTAATTTGTTTATTTTTTTTAGCTCACATTAAGGTTTCGTTCAATTGTAGACAACATACTAATTCCTACCTGCGGCTGAGAAATAGAATAAAAACAATACCATTTAAACGTATAGGTTGGTATATACCTACGACCCTACGTACATGAGAAAACACGGCTGAGTTTTTGGGTCAGTGATTGGTTTGGTACAGTACATCACGGGATTTGTGTTAATGCTTTTCATGCTAGCTATGTGCGGATATCCTGCGCATAAATCACAATTTACTCTTCTCTGCATCCTTTCTTGAATAAAAAGAACTTTGTTCGTCGTATTATTTGACCTATATAATGCAAACGGAAGATGGAAGAATTTCCTGGAAATGTTGAGCTGTCAGTGTAGTTGTTACCTACTACCAGGGTTGTCAGATGTGGCGATTTATCGCCAAATGGGCGATTTCAAGTCTCATTTGGCGATACGAAAATCAGTTTGGCGACATACCCAAAAAACGTGCGATATTTGGCGATTTTTCATTTTCGAATTAAAATCTTAATGTATTTCTATTTCCCACTAATTCCAAGAAAAAATATAGTGCACGACTGGGTCGCACGAAACTTTCTCGTTTAATGCGAGTCTAACTGACTTTATAAGAGTGTGCAGAAAATCGAAAATTGAGGATAGGGTAGTTTTGAAAACATCCATTTAACGCTAAGTTTGCATTTTGGTCAAAATCGTTATCGCCGTTTTCCAGTAAACTGAAAAAAAACTAAATTTTAAAAAATTATTGTTTTTCAAAAATCCATTGTACGGTAATGTAGAGAAAAACTGAGTTTGCTATTAAGTTATAAATGACCACATTGCCTTAGAAATTAATTTTTGTTACAATCGCATAGAGGCTTTTCGAGATATGTCGAAATTTTCAAAAGTACCTTTGTTCGAATTTTTAGCCAAAATCTGGCTACGCAGTCATGGTAACCTCACCTACTTAAGCTTAAATATCAATTTTGGTTGAAATCGTTAGAGCCGTTTTCGATCAAATCAAACTTGTACGAAAATGTTGTATGGGAAGTACCATTAATATTGAGGTTACTCCAACTCCAAAATCCGAGGTTTGAACGTAATCCGGAAAGCCGTTTAGGCTGTAGGCCCGTGGAAGGACGGACAGACGAACAGACCGGACAGAATTTTGCGACCTACTTTTTTGAGTTCCTCTATCATCGTAATATCAGAATTGATTAAAATCTCGAGTTCGAAATTTTGTACGAAACCAATATCTTTCTCTTACGTAATGGAGAAAGTTAAAAACCGAAAGGTATCAGCTTCAGAAAAAATTATCGATTTCCGATTTTCAAATGAATTTTTGAATTATTAGAAGTAAATAATGCCACGTGTCAAACTAAAAGATTCTGTCACAATAAATTTCCAAACTTGGCCATTTGATTGTGTAAAAAATAAAATCAAACAATAAAATGAGTACCTTAAAGCAAAAAAAAACAGCGGATTTTTAACCAACGAGAGTGGGAACAATTTCAAGATAGAATAATTTATCTATCAATAATGAGTACACATTCATTCGATTTGCTGCAATAATTTTGAGCCTTATTTATTGAAATGCTTTTAGCATTTAATGTTAATATTTAGGAAGATGGTTTTCAGGATGAAATAGATGAGTAATACTAGACTGATCTTCTGTTTTTTATGTTGTTTTTGTTTTATTAACAATATTAGCTGAAGTTTGTGTCCAATAAGTTGTTTTCTTTTTTAATAAATGTGTTTTTTGTGTTTTAAATAATTAATTGCTTAGTTTTATTTCATTTTACAATACTTTTAATTTGGCGATTTATGGCGACGGAAATTTATTAATTTGGCGATTTTTAGCGATTTTAAATTTAAGATTGGCGATTTCGATTTTAAAAACCTGACAACCCTGCTACTACTATTTTTCTTATGAACTTTGAATAAAGTCTTATCGTGCTTAAATCTTTTCGTTTTTCGACTGATGACATTAGTTTTATTCTTTCTCTTTTTTTGATTGCAAAGACCTCATTTTTTTTAAGACAAGGAGGTATATCTACCCTTTCTTTATTAAAATGCCAAAATAAAAAATATTGGGCACGTTCGGATACCTAGCTTATGTAAAACGTCAACAAGCTTTGTCGGGACTATGAATCCGAACGCGTTGACTAAGCAACTTGAATTGTTTTTGTATTCTAGCGGTCAGCGTCCACGTTACTCCTGTTTGATTTTGCAATTTTTTATTCGGAAAAGGACCTTCATATAGATTTTTAAAAAAAATTATTATTTCCAAACAAGTACGCATTTAAAATGTAACACGGTTGCCAATCACAACACTATGATAGCCTTATGCGAACTAATTGTTGTTTTGTTTAATATCGTGCGAAAATTCTAAATTACCAGATTAAAATTTGATGACACCGTTTTCACTCACCGGCCCTTTTTTCGACTCTTTGGAATTCTGCGGCGGCCACTCTGTTTATTTTAAATTTTAGGTAGGATTTCTTCGGCTTACCCTCCATAAACGTCAACTGCAAAATCTATACCTACATGTGACCACTCTGGACCAATAAAAATCGAAACACACCTAGTTAGACAGGTGTCAGACTTACTAAACTAGGAATCAACTATACATTGTCGGGATCAAGACAATAGGAACGTTGAATAATCTAGTGAAGTAATAGCCTTTTTCACCAAGCCGAAAACCGGGGTTTCGCGAAAGCACTCGAAAACTTCTACGAAAACAGAAGTTTTCCCATAAATATTTGTGTTTTCCAAACGCGCAGTTTTCCATGAAAACGACTTTCAATCATTGGGTTGTTGAAACAAACATACCTTTTGCAATATTCAGCAAATTCAGCAAAATGGTTGACCGAACAAATGTGACAACTAACAACTCAAAATCATTTTCCACAATTAATTGATTATTTTAAAATGCACTAAATTCTTTTTGTTTGTTAAATAATGCGAACGAAATTTGTAACCAAAAGAGTTTGCACCAAAGCTTAACGACTAAGTAGTGTCTCACAGCTGATTGAAACGTCAAATACTTGGTGGTCGGTGTGAGTTTGAAAAGCCTATAAGTCTGACATCTGGCAGCCCAAGTAACAATCTTACTTCGGTAAGGCGCTCTCGAAGCTATTTCCCCTCCCGCAATATTAACTGCAGTTAAGAAACAAATTTGGCGCACTTTATACAGGTAGGGCACTACCGAAACCTTATAGAGGCCTTATAGAAACTTTATAGAAACCTTATAGAAACCTTATAGAAGCTTTACAAAAGCACAAAATATGAAACGAAAAATAATTTTTTGTTTATTCTTCAACTTTTTCAATTTTTTATTTTGTTTTTCGTATTAATAAACATTATCTATCTACTATAATTGACTCTTTGCAATTTTCGTTAAGTGAATACTCCCCGTAATATAATTTATATTTTACTTACAACGGGTCGCACTGAGAATCGAACATGAGTCCTGCTGCGTAGTACTCCAATACACTACCCCTAGGCTAATTCGTCATAATAATTAGAGATGTAACGGATATCCGGTTAGTATCCGTAAGAGAGTAAGTATTCGGCGAATACCGAATAGTTAAAATGAACCATAAAACAAGAAGTTTTAACAGTAGTTACTTAAGTAAGTAACAAAATTAGTAGGTACTTATAATTAATTAAAGGTAGATTTCAAAATGATTCCAAATTGGGGATTTTTTGCTCAGCGGTTCCATTTCACTTTATTTGCTACAGGAAATTTTAATAAGTATGTACCAGTACCTATCGTAATTACATAACTTACGTAATAAACAGGGAATACAAAAATGTAAATAACCCAAAAGTTTCGCAAACGTACAATCAATAAGTGTCTTATTTCGACCAGTAATTTATGCCACCTGTGTGTCCTACTGATTCTCCGTAGCACGAGCTACGAGCCGTACAAACAAATAACGGAGCCAACAAAGTTACAACTTGTACACGTATCGTGTTTGAACTAGAATGCATCGCTATGAATGTAGAATACTGCTCTCGAAAGTATATGTAATATTCGGCCGCCGGATATTCGGCTATCCGGCAAAGTGCATGCCGAATATCCGGTATCCGGTATTTTGCAAAATCACTATCCGTTACATCTCTAATTAATAATGTAGCAGTGGTAAATCTCAACTACTTGATACATTTCAGAATTTCGTTAATACTTCCAATCGCAAGTCGTTAATTGCATGACATTTCATTGCTTCTATAATGCCTTGTGTGAGAAGCTCTAACGAAGCTTTTACTTCCAACCACAAGCTTTGCCGAAGCAATACACTTTCCATCATCTCCTCACTCATTTTTAGAGGTCTTATAGAGATCTTAACGAAACTTAATTTCATATCCCTCTATAAAGCCTGCGTGTATGCTTCGCAAAGGAC